>BSBN01001228.1:0-2543279 GCA_027924645.1 Cunninghamia lanceolata
AAGGGTCTTAAGTGGCCACTTTTTTTTTTCTGAAATCAGGAAATGCTGGCCTTGGATGAGAAATTGAGCATAGTTACACTCAAAATTTGGAGATGCAACCAAAACAATGTTCGTAGTGCTCTAAGTCTACTTTCTAAACTACTAATTTTTTTGAAAATGGTATAGATTAAGGGGTTCAAAAGAGGGAGCCACAAAAATTGGTGTTGTTTCTATCAAAAAAACATAACATAACATGTTTTGTCACTCCCTCAAAAGGTTGTCTTTTTTTTGGTATTTTTAAAATCGCTATAGTAAGAAATTAGCTAACAACATGTAGTTTATGCTCAATTTTTCTGGTATTTTTTTTGATGAATATTTGATTTTTTACTAATTTTCAAAGTGGACACATCTTAAAAAATAGAATTTTGGCCATGCTACTCCTATAAATTTTGAAAACTAATTGATTTTTTTTAATATGTGTAGAATGGAGTCTAGTTTCTAAAAAATGTATTTTTTTTGAAATTTCAATGAATGGTTAATTTACAATGAAAAAAAGAGCAAACAGTGGTTTTTCGCCCAAAAATTGACACACAAACAAAAGAAATTAAAGATGAAAGGCTTAACATGGTCAAAATGTGAAAAAAATTACATCGTTAAATAGCTAAGAGAAAGCCTAACATTACCCAGGTGTTCGATTTGTTCGACCTTGAAACACATGCAAATCTGAGGGTTAGCACAAACAAAATTATGTGAAATCTTGTAGAATTTGCAATAACATGTCTGTGGATGTTGGGAAGGCACTCCAAGCCTTTGGGTTAGAAATCCAAAGCAAATCCCAAGCCTAAGGCTTGGGATTCCCAAAGCACAATATAACGAGAGCGCGTTATAATGCACTCACGTTATGTTGTACTTTGTCCCTTTTTTTGCATGTTTGCCGGTGTTTGCCCAGTTCAACATAACGCGAGCGTGTTATAACACGCTCACGTTATGTCTTCCTTTGAATGATTTATGTTCAAGTTTCATAAGTATGTTTGATGGATGTATATATGTATATATGTATGCTTGTAGGTACATGTATGCATGCTTGTATGTATGTACATGTATGCATGGTTGTATGTATGTATATATGTATGCATGTTTGTATGTATGTATGTATGTTTGTATGTATGTATGTATGTTTGTATGTATGTATGTCTGTATGTATGTATGTATGTACATGTATGTATCTATGCATGTATGTATGTATGTAATTGTTTTAGGTTTAGGGTACATAAGGACTTGAGCCTGTATAGTTTTTAGGGTTGAGGGTTATAGTTGAGGGTTAATATTCAGGTTTGTTGAGTGTATAGATTAAGTGTGTAACGCATGGGGATTAGGGTTTAGGATATTGGGTTTAGGGTTTACGATATGGATTGAGGGTATATAAGGCATAGGGTGACTTGGGTTGAGAGCACGCATGGTTTAGGTTTAATTAAGTATAGGGTTGAGGCACAATATTCAGGGTTTAAGATATAAGGGTGAGGTTATATGGTATAGGGATGAGGGTTTGTGGGTGTAGGCTTAGGGTTTAAGGTATAGGGTTGAGGATTGAGGGATTAGGGCTTAAGTATATGGTTGAGGGTATAGGGTATAGGGTATAGGGTTTAAGGGTTAAGGGTTAAGGGTTAAGGGTTAAGGGTTAAGGGATAGGGTTTAAGGTTTAGGGGTAAGGGATTAGGGTTTAAGGTATAGTGTCTTGGGTTGAGGGTTTAGGAATAGGGATAGCATTTAGGGTTTAGGGATGAGGGATTATGGTTGAGGGTTGATGGATTAGGGTTTAAGGTATAGTGTTGAGGGTTGAGGGTTAGGGATGAGCCTGGAATTAGGGTTGAGGGTTGAGGGTTGAGGGATTAGGGTTTAAGGTATAGTGTCGAGGGTTGAGGGTTTAGGGTTGAGGGTTGAGGGATTAGGGTTTAGGATTGAGGGATTAGGGTTTAAGGTTTAGTGTTGAGGGTTGAGGGTTTAGGGATAGGGTTTAGGGTTGAGGGATTAGGGTTTAGGATTGACAGATTAGGGTTTAATGTTAAGAGTTGAGGGTTGAGGGTTGATGTTTGAGGGTTTAGGGATAGGGTTGATGGTCAAGGGATTAGGTTTAAAGTAGAGTGTCAAGGGTAGAGAGATTAGGCATAAGGTTTAGGGTTGAAGGTTTAAGGATTGAGGGTTGAGGCTTTAAGGATGAGGGTTAAGGGATTAGAGTTTAAGATATAGTGTTGAGTGTCGAGGGTGTAGGGATACGTTTTAGGGTTTAATTTTTAAGGGTTAAGGATTGAGGGATAGGGATTAGGGTTTAGGGATAAGGGATAAGGGTTTAAGGTATAGTGTCGAGGGTTGAGGGTTTAGGAATAGGGATAGCATTTAGGGTAGAGGCATTAGGGATAGGGTTTAGGGTTGAAGGTTTAAGGATTGAGGGTTGAGGCTTTAGGGCTGAGGGTTAAGGGATTAGGGTTTAACGCATAGTGTCAAGGGTAGAGGGTTCATGGATAGGGTTTAGGGTTTATGGATAGGTAGAGAGGTGAGGGGAAAGACATAATAAAATGAGAGAGTAAAGTTGACAACTTGAGGGAGACATGGGTAAGGAGGAGGGAGAGAGATGGAGAGGAAGGGAAATATGTAGAGAGCTATGAGAGATATACAAGTGAGACCTATAACCTAGGGAGAGAGGGGTGAGAGAGATATGAGAGAGATAGGGGAGAGATGGGGGTGAGATAGATAGGGTGTTGCAAGTATGAGGTGATCCAGTGTTGTCATTGATGTCAACATACTCATATTGCATTGACAAGAAGGATTTGATGAGCTGTGTGCTGAGGATACTGAGAAAATTAGCCTCAGTCAGGAACAGTGAAGAACAGTGATGAGAAGAAGGTAAATGTACTGTATAGGATGAGAACCGGAGGATGCGGATTAAAGGGTTAGTTGATATGAGTCTTGAGATGCTACAGTTAAGATTTCAGAGGTCCGCATGAAGATCTGAAGGAGTTGTGGCTGCCGGTATAGAACCGGGTCCGGCAAGTATCCGGAGGTGACAGAGGATCACAAAAAGGTCCGGTAAGGTCCGGAATTGTATTACCCTAATCTGCGGATTGGAAGGAGTGTTTGGGATGTCCTTGTGATGTGTCATCCTGATTTGTGTATGATTTGGAGGTCCGGAAGTACCTCTTGCATTATGACAGTGGCGACAGACTGTGTTCTTGAAGTTCCGGATGAGGAAGACAAGAGATCCCAGTAAGCAGAGGAAGTGCGGATGTATCCGGACTTTCAGACAGGCTTGTGAAGGTTCTTGGATCATGTTTAGGTTGTGTTGTTGGTCCACATTGATGGTAGAGCCCGGAATTGAAGTTATTCTTCCGGATGAAGTTCTTGCTCTGTGTAGCCGACCGGATGAGTTGTTCATCCTGCGAATGTTCTTGTGATGGCCGACCAGATGTGTTATTCATCTTGCGGATACTCCTATGGTTGTTTGCCGACTTAGATGTTTGTTCCTAAGTTGATGTCTTGTATAAATAACGGTTTGTGAGTTCATTTCAAGGTGTGGTGTGAGGATGAGTATGAGATAGCGAAGAAACGTGCGAAAGGCAGAGCAGAGATTGTTGGGCTTAATTGGAACTGATCCGGACATGGTAGAGATGTCATTCTCCAGTTCAAGACTGTGATTTTCATCACTTTGTAGACAGTGTGTCTCCTTGTAGGCAGTGGGCCTCTTTGTGAGCAGTGTGCTCGGCCAGTGAGCCCTTATTGGCATGTGCCATTTATTTTTCTTTATTCTTCTAACAGAGAATAATTCTTGGGTTAATCACCCCGTGGTTTTTCCCTTAACCGGGTTTTCCACGTCAAAATCTTGGTGTTCAATGTGTTGATGCTTATCTGCTCTTGTGTTTATGTATTATGCTTCCATGGATGATTATTTGATATGCTGCTAACTAACAACAGTGAGTTAAGTGTTTGAATGAGAAGAAGTTTTATACAACTGATTCACCCCCCCCTCTCAGTTGTATGCCCTAGATCCAACAATTGGTATCAGAGCCAAGTTCCTCTGACAAGAGCTTAACCGCTTGAGGAGATCCAGGATGTCGTCATACAAGAAGGATAGTCCTAAGTTCGATGGAACCAACTTCACTCTCTGGAAAGGTCGCATGAAGTGTCACTTGGAATGCATGGGAAAAGCATACCTGGGTATGATTTCAAAACCATATGTACCTCCACAAGGTGGTCCGACAACTCTGAATGAAATCACAGAAGCTGAAAACAATCTGCGGACCAAGGAAGCTCTTCTAAGCGCATTGAATGACTCAGATCTCTCGAATGTCATTGACCTACCCACTGCATATGAGATCCTAACTAAACTGGAACTTCTGTATGAAGGAGATGAGTTTGTCAAAAGTGCAAGGTTGCAAAGTCTGAAAGGGAAATTTGAAAGATTGAAAATGAGAGATGATGAAAACATCACTACCTTTATGCCAAGAGTAAATGAGCTGGTATGTGGAATCAGAAATGCTGGTGGAACTTTAGATGAAAATGAGATTGTCTGCAAAATCCTAAGATCCCTTCCTGCTGCCTACAAAATCAAAGTTGCTGCCATTGATGAATTCAGAGCCCACACAACTGTCACAAGAGAACAACTGGCTGGCAAACTAGCTGCATTTGAAATGACCGAGTTTGGAGATGATCCTCCCAAGACTGAATCTGCTTTCAAAGCCAGTGCCTATGTGAAAGGCAAACAGAGATTTGATCCGGGTGAAAACTCATCAAGGAAAATGTCATGGTATGATCAAGCAAGGAGAGACATGGAAGAAGAAGAAGCAGAAACAGCTCAACTTGAAGCCCTCATTGCAAAGAGACTGCCAAGAGGATCCGGTAAGTATGAAGGAAAACTACCCTTTAAGTGTTTCAACTGCAATAAGATTGGTCATTTTGCCTCAAGATGTCCGGAGAGATCTGCAAGATCTAATACTCACAGACAAAGGTTTCAAAAGAATTGCTATTATGTTCATGAAGAAGATGACAATGAAGGAGTAACAGATGATGAATCAGAACTAGGAAGCAAATCCGGAAATGAGTGGGTGTTTATAGCCATCAAGGAAGAAGATTCAATACTCTCTGAATCTGTCAATCACAAAGTTGTTGAAAAGCCTTGGCTGCTCAAGTGGAAGAAAAGGATGATTGGGTTATTGACAGTGGATGTTCTCACCATATGACTGGTGACAAGAATAAGTTCTTAGATTTGGAAAGATATGAAGGAGGAATGGTAAAGTTTGGTGACAATTCTGCTGGCAGAATCAGAGGTAGGGGAACTATTTCTTTTGATGGTAAGAGCAAAACAGGAAATGTACTGTATGTTGAAGGATTGAAGCACAATCTTCTCAGTGTTGGTCAGTTGGTGGACAAAGGCTATGATCTCCGGTTCAAGAATGGAAAATGCAGAATCTTTACAAGCTCCGGAACTGAAATTGCATCCGGTACTCAGACAAGAGGTAACATCTTTCATCTGGTTGGTTCAAATAAAAGTTGTTTGTTTGTTCAAATTGATCAGAGTTGGTTATGGCATAGAAGAATGTGTCATGTAAATTTTGATAACATCATCAAAATAAGCAATACTCAGGCTGTGAGAGATCTTCCAAAGTTGATAAAACCTACAAATAGTGTGTGTAAAGAATGTCAGTTAGGCAAACAAAGCAGAGTCTCTTTTAAAAGCAAAGATCAGTCTTCTACCGGATTGTTGGAATTAGTACATACTGATCTATGTGGTCCGACAAGAATCAAGAGTCTGCAAGGTGATAGATATTTCATGTTGTTAATAGATGATCATTCCCGGATGATGTGGGTTACCTTTCTAAAAGAAAAATCAAAAGCTTTTGAGAAGTTCAAAATCTTCAAAGCTATGGTGGAGAATCAAACCGGATTGAAACTAAAGTGTCTAAGGTCTGATAGAGGTGGTGAATTTACATCTGGTGAATTCATTGACTTTTGTGAGAAACAGGGTATAAGGAGACAGTTGTCTGCTCCTAAGACTCCACAGCAGAATGGAGTAGTTGAGAGAAAGAACCGGACCATCCAGGAAGCTGCTAGGACAATGATGTTGGAAGCAAATGTTCCTCAAATGTTTTGGAAAGAAGCTATCAGCACTGCAGTCTACACTCTCAATCGAGTTCAAATCAGAAACAACACCAGTAAGACCCCCTATGAACTCTGGCTTGGCATCACTCCTACTGTGAAATATTTCAGAGTATTTGGTAGCAAGTGTTATATTAAAAGAGATGAAGATCTAGGAAAGTTTGATGCTAGAAGTGATGAAGGAATTTTCTTGGGCTACTCCACTCAAAGCAAAGCATACCGGTGTTACAATAAGAGATTGAGGAAGATGATAGAAAGCACCAATGTAAAGGTTGATGAAGGAATTGAGAAGCCTTCAAGATTTTATGAGTTTGATGAAGATGACCAAGACAGTGTTCAAGGACCTCAATCCTCTCCGGTGAGACAGAGTCAGCCTGATCCGGTAAATCAGGAAGAAGAGATAGGTTTGAATGAGCATGATCAAGAAACAGCAGTGCTAGATACTCCCAAAATTCCAAGGTATGTAAGACTGAATCACTCTGAAGATCAGATCATAGGTGACAGAAGCAAAGGTGTACAAACTAGAAGGAATATTGCTCAAGATCAGAATGAATGTTGTCTGATTTCAAAGATTGAACCTAAAACAATAAATGAAGCCTGCAATGATGAAAACTGGACCAAAGCAATGGAAGATGAATTGATGCAAATTGAGAAAAATCATACTTGGGATCTTGTTCCCAGACCTAGAGACAGGAATGTAATTAGAACCAAGTGGGTCTTCCGGAACAAACTAAATGAAGCTGGTGAAGTAATCAGAAACAAAGCTAGATTGGTCTGCAAAGGCTACTCTCAAATAGAAGGAATTGACTTTGAAGAGACTTTTGCTCCGGTAGCAAGAATTGAAGCAGTCAGATTACTTCTTGCATTTGCTGCCTTCAAAGACTTCAAGGTATATCAGATGGATGTCAAGTCTGCCTTCCTAAATGGTGATCTGGAAGAAGAAGTCTACATTGAACAACCGGATGGATTTCAATTGTCTGATAATAATGATATGGTCTGCAAGTTGAAGAAAGCTTTGTATGGATTGAAGCAAGCCCCAAGAGCATGGTATGAAAGGTTGGATAAGCATCTTGTGCAGATTGGATTCAACAAAGGTACTGCTGACAGTAACTTATATTTCAAAATTGATCATGAAAACATTCTGATTGTTGAAGTGTTTGTGGATGATATCATTTTTGGAGGAAGAGATAGTATGTGCAAAACTTTTGCAAATCAGATGAAAAGTGAGTTTGAAATGTCTATGCTTGGTGAAATGAATTTCTTCTTGGGTCTGCAAATTACTCAAACAAAAGAAGGGATCTTCATTTCTCAGACCAAATATGTGAAAGAATTGCTAAAGAAATTTGGTATGGAAGACTCAAAGCCTATGAACACTCCTATGGCAACCGGATGTAAGTTAAGCAAAGATGATGATTCTCCAAAGGCAGATCAGACAAAGTATAGATCAATGATTGGTGGATTGTTGTATCTCACTCAAACTAGACCAGATATAATGCAGGCTGTTGGTCTTGTGGCAAGATTCCAGGCTGATCCTAGAGAATCTCATGTTATGGCAATCAAAAGAATTTTTAGATACTTGAAAGGAACAGTTGAGTATGGTCTATGGTATCCTAGAGATCCGGATTTCTCTTTCCATGCTTACACAGATGCAGATTGGGCAGGAGATGTGGATGACCGGAAGAGCACTAGTGGTGGAGCATTCTTTTTGGGGAAGAGATTGGTTTCTTGGCTAAGCAAGAAACAAGATGCAATATCTCTGTCTACAACTGAAGAAGAATACATTGCAGCAGCAGGTAGTTGCACTCAAATCCTATGGATGAAGCAGATGCTAAGAGACATCAAAGTTGAATATGAGAAGCCTATCACAATTTTCTGTGATAATTCAAGTGCAATTAATATCTCCAAGAATCCGGTATTGCATTCTAAGACTAAGCACATATCTATTAAATTTCACTTTTTGAGAGAACAAGTAAACAAGGAAGAAGTCAGATTGGAGTATGTTCCCTCCAAGGATCAGATTGCAGATATCTTTACAAAACCTCTTCCCAAAGACTCTTTTGAATATCTCTGAGAGAAGTTAGGGGTCATGGCCCCTCCGATGATGAACTAAGATGCACTGATGTGCATCAGTCCGGTGGTTATCATAGTCATATCTTGTGATCCGGACTAATGGGGAGCTGCAACTAAGGGGGAGTAGCTGGTATGATTCTGATGCATGAGAATTGCAAGTATGAGCCCTTTGCCATTGATGTCAAAGGGGGAGAGAAGACATGTGAAAAACAAGTGGTTGATGATCAAAGGGGGAGCAGTAAAGGAAGAGAAGACATATGAAAAGTTGAAGTTCTTGTCTTAATGGTTTTTCACATCATATGTTGCCATCAATGACAAAGGGGGAGATTGTTGCAAGTATGAGGTGATCCAGTGTTGTCATTGATGTCAACATACTCATATTGCATTGACAAGAAGGATTTGATGAGCTGTGTGCTGAGGATACTGAGAAAATTAGCCTCAGTCAGGAACAGTGAAGAACAGTGATGAGAAGAAGGTAAATGTACTGTATAGGATGAGAACCAGAGGATGCGGATTAAAGGGTTAGTTGATATGAGTCTTGAGATGCTACAGTTAAGATTTCAGAGGTCCGCATGAAGATCTGAAGGAGTTGTGGCTGCCGGTATAGAACCGGGTCCGGCAAGTATCCGGAGGTGACAGAGGATCACAAAAAGGTCCGGTAAGGTCCGGAATTGTATTACCCTAATCTGCGGATTGGAAGGAGTGTTTGGGATGTCCTTGTGATGTGTCATCCTGATTTGTGTATGATTTGGAGGTCCGGAAGTACCTCTTGCATTATGACAGTGGCGATAGACTGTGTTCTTGAAGTTCCGGATGAGGAAGACAAGAGATCCCAGTAAGCAGAGGAAGTGCGGATGTATCCGGACTTTTAGACAGGCTTGTGAAGGTTCTTGGATCATGTTTAGGTTGTGTTGTTGGTCCGCATTGATGGTAGAGCCCGAAATTGAAGTTATTCTTCCGGATGAAGTTCTTGCTCTGTGTAGCCGACCGGATGAGTTGTTCATCCTGCGAATGTTCTTGTGATGGCCGACCAGATGTGTTATTCATCTTGCGGATACTCCTATGGTTGTTTGCCAACTTAGATGTTTGTTCCTAAGTTGATGTCTTGTATAAATAACGGTTTGTGAGTTCATTTCAAGGTGTGGTGTGAGGATGAGTATGAGATAGCGAAGAAACGTGCGAAAGGCAGAGCATAGATTGTTGGGCTTAATTGGAACTGATCCAGACATGGTAGAGATGTCATTCTCCAGTTCAAGACTGTGATTTTCATCACTTTGTAGACAGTGTGTCTCCTTGTAGGCAGTGGGCCTCTTTGTGAGCAGTGTGCTCGGGCAGTGAGCCCTTATTGGCATGTGCCATTCATTTTTCTTTATTCTTCTAACAGAGAATAATTCTTGGGTTAATCACCCCGTGGTTTTTCCCTTAACCGGGTTTTCCACGTCAAAATCTTGGTGTTCAATGTGTTGATGCTTATCTGCTCTTGTGTTTATGTATTATGCTTCCATGGATGATTATTTGATATGCTGCTAACTAACAACAGTGAGTTAAGTGTTTGAATGAGAAGAAGTTTTATACAACTGATTCACCCCCCCCCCCTCAGTTGTATGCCCTAGATCCAACATAGGGGAGGAGAGGGATGCATAAGGGTTGAGGGTTTAAGGCTTTAGGGTTTAAGGGTGAAGGGTTTAGGGTTTAAGGGCTAAGGGTTTAAGGGTTGAGGTATTAAGGGTTCAGGGTTGAGGAATTAGGGTTTAAGGTATGGTGTTGAGAGTAGAGGGTTTAGGGATAGGGTTTAGGATTTAAGGTTTAAGGGTTGAGGGTTGAGGCTTTAAGGATAGGGTTTAGGGTTTAGGGATAAGGGATTAGGGTTTAAGGTATAGTATCGAGCATTGAGGGTTTAGGGATAGGGTTTAGGATTTAAGGTTTAAGGGTTGAGGGTTGAGGCTTTAGGGATAGGGTTTAGGATTTAGGGATAAGGGATTAGGGTTTAAGGTATAGTATCAAGGGTTGATGGTTTAGGGATAAGGTTTAGGATTTAAGGTTTAAGGGTTGAGAGTTGAGGCTTTAGGGATAGGGTTTAAGGTTTTGGGATAAAGGATTAGAGTTTAAGGTATAGTGTCGAGGGTTGAGGGTTTAGGGATAGGGTTTAGGATTTAAGGCTTAAGGGTTGAGGGTTGAAGATTTAGGGATAAGGTTTAGTGTTTAGGGCTAAGTAAGAGACCTGGATGGCTAATGATGGATGGAGAGGTAGACAAGGAGTGACTAAGAGACGTAGAGAGGGGAGAGGTAGAGAGGTGAGGGGGAGACAAAGTGTTGGAAAGAGAGACTGTGTGGCTTCATTGGTGTTGTCATTGATGGTAACAAAGACCTTTCCACACATCCACAGGACATGGTGTGTCTTTACCGGAAGTCAGATTGAAAGATACTTTGGTCTAGTAAGCAAGAACAGAGCATGCAGCAAGGTCTGACAGTCAGGTCTGGATCTCTTAGAGGAAGTATCTTTGTAAAGTGTAGACTTGGGGAAGACAAGAGGTGTACCTTGACTAATAGATTCCAAGGATTGAGCCTTCGGTGATGAAAGAGTGAAGAGATATGAGCATCTAAGTTTTGGGGTCTGGTTTGGCAGAGTAGACAGAGGAAGAATTGACTGATAGAGCATCAGAATTATTCCAGATGAGATATTGATGGTGATCAAGGTTCTTAAGGTATCATACATGATTAGCTGACATGTTAGATGACTTCTATAAATATCTCCTTGGTTCGTATCACTTGGTAAGCAAGGATTCAACTGACAGACTAGTGTTTGGGAAAATATTGACTATTTCAGATGCTGACTAGAAAGAGGATGAAATCCTTTGTGCAGATATATATACCAGATGGATTTGGATGTGAAGGTGTGTCGTTGAATAATGTGGTGTGCGAAGAAAAGTAGAAGAGCACTGAGAAAGCAGTAAGGCAGGTCCAGTATGTGAAAGGACAATAGCACAAAAGAAGAGAAAGGATGAAGTGCAGTAGATTAGTATACTGAGCCTAACTAGAACTGAACTCTAGCATATGTGGATGCTTCTCATTAGCTCAAGTATCTTGTTACTCTCTTTATAATTTGTAGACAGTGAGTCTCTTGTAGGTAGTGAGCCTCTTGTGAGCAGTGTGCTCGGGCAGTGAGCCCTAATTGGCAAGTGCCATTTGGTACTTCTATTCTTCTAACAAAGAATACATTCTTGGGTTAGTCATCCTGTGGTTTTTCCCTTAACAGGGTTTTCCACGTCAAAATCATTGTGTTATGTGTATTGACTTTGTTTCTACTTTCATGATTATGGATGCTTATTTTCTTTGATGCTTCTCTAGTTGTTAAAGAAGAATAGAAAGTTAAATTAATGAAGATAACTGATTCACCCCCCCTCTTAGTTATCAACAATTGGTATCAGAGCCAAGTTCCTCCAAACAGAGCCTAACAGCTTGAGGAAGATATGGGAATTCAAATGGATGTGTATGGTATGAGGGAACAACTTCAGTCTACCCTAGATGATCTTGAGCAATCTAATTCTGAAGTCAATGAATTGAAGGAAAGACTAAAACAAGTTGATGATTTCATAAATGAACTAAAAGGGAAACTGAGTCTCTCTATGAAAAAGAGAAAGGATCTACTTCAGCAATTGGCAAATCAAGGTGAAGCCAATGATACAAATGAAGTTCTGAAGGAGAAAACCAAGTTATGTGAAAAGTTATCAAAAGAGATCATTATGGTAAGACATGAAATAGAATTAGGAGTTATGAAATTTACCCAAGAAATTGAAGAGACAAGAAAAACTGAAGATGAACTAACACAATCTCTCAAGGAGAAATTAGAAGACTGCCACAAGATGGATAGAATAATCAGACATCTTAAATCTGATCTTGAAGATGCTAGAGATAATGAAGAAAAACTTAAGGATCAAATTGACACTCTTAAAAAGGATCTTCAAACAACAAATAAATAGAAAGAGAAATTCAAGATAAGTTCTGCTCAACTTGAAGTTCTTCTTGAAAACAAATAGAGGGTAGATGACAAGTGGGGCTTGGGATATGAGAAAGGTGAAAGCTCTGGATCCGGTTAGAAAAATTTTGGATCAGAAAATTCAAGGAACAGGCCTAGAAGACCTTCGGTAAGGCAACCTAATTCTCAAAGATATCCATCCTTCAATGGTTACTACCACAACTGTAATAACTTTGGCCATAAAGCTAATTAGTGCAGAAAGAGAATGAATCAGACTAATACATCTTTCTTAGGATAGTGTTTCAATTGCAAAAGGTATGGTCACAAATCTCATGAATGTAGAAATATGCAGATGAACAATTCATTCAATGGTAGATGCTTTGCATGCAATAGAATGGGACATATGGATAATCAATGTAGATCAAGAGGATATCAATCAAATATGCAAAGAAATGTTGTTTGCGACAATTGCAATAGATCCGGTCATACTGCCAAATTTTGTAGAAGCAAGAATCAGGACAAAAGGGTCCCGGTACATCATATTCAGAATCAAGACAAAGGAAAAAGAAAAGTGAATGCGGATGAAGTTCAAAGTGAGATGAACAAGATTTGGGTAAAGAGAAGTACAGAAAATGTAGGGGATGGATCCGCACTAGAATCTGGTGCTGATATTCCTTCCGAAAACTAAAAAAGTGAGCTCTGGCTTAGGGGGAGACACAAGGAAAACATTTTCCCCTAGCCAGTTAATTGGTGCCGGAATTGGCACAAGGAAAGTTGCAGATTAAAGGGTTCATAAAGGAACATCTAAATAAACTTTGGTAAAGAGATGAAAGATCTGCAAGAAGTTTTGAATAGGTTAATCTTCCAAGATAGATCTAGTTTTACAGTCATCCTGTAAGAAGCAAGTCCTTGTAGTTAGATCCGGTTTGATTCAAAATTGAGGAATATTAATCTGCGGATAAATTAAATGATTGAGGAAAGAAAGATAGATTGTCAATAATCACCGAGTATAATTGGAAGCATATCTCAGTGATCTGAAAAAAGATCTTTCTCAGAACAAGGAGAACAAGGCAATCAGAATGACTTGAGTTGCACATTTATTGCAATATGAAATTAGGGTTTGCTTAGTGATAAAAGGGTTTGTTTACTCCTCATTTGCACATTTGCATTAGTGAAATAGATAAGAAGAGCTCTGCAAACAAGCTTGCCTCATCTCTCTCAAGGATTACTCGCAGAATTCAAATCAGCTGGTGATCTCTTTGACTCATCCCGTAAACCCTAAAAGGTGTAAGAGGTATTTTTCGTTCTTTCTCTAAATCTTTAAAGATGACTACTCTGAATGTTGTGAAGATTTTTGATAGGCCATGCCCTAAATTTAAGAAACATCCCTACAAATCTCTAGAAGCAGATCCTTTAGGTGCTTTTTCCAGCATTCCGCATGAGGTTTTTGGTGCAGGAGCTTCTAGTTTTAGTCATTTTTGACTATGTCATGCTTTGTGGTCTTATTATTTTTGATTTCCTCTAAGGCTTTGAAAGCCATTCTCATGCTATGTAATAAGGACTTAGTTTATTTTAATTGACTAGTCCATTTTAGAGTTAGTTTAGGCCTATTTTCTAGGTATTCTCCTTTGAAACTTAGTTTTTTTGAAGAAAAAGAAATTTCCAACGTTTCACTGCCTCTCATGGGCAGTTGTATGGTTGGAAGAGAAGAGGAAAGGTTCCAAAAACTTTCCATAAACATTTGATTGTATAAAACATGCCGAGAAGAAGGAGAAAAGTAGTTTTTTTGGAGTGAAAATAGTGATTTCTAAGTTTTTTGCTGAAGACAGTCCTCATGTACGACGTGGTACGGACATATCAAGGTCTGAAAGTTGTGAAATTTGTTTATGCATTAAAGCACCTTTCTTTTCAATCTAGTTGACCTTCTTGACTCTTTCTATGGAGGGAGAAACAATTCAATTTGTGAAAACTGGTCTAAACCCTCAAAAAGTTAGGTTTTTGGGAAAAATGTCTAAACTCTCCTCTGTCCTCTGAATGACACCAACATTCTTCAGTAGGATGGAAGGAGAGAACATTTATTTTAGGTTTTTGTTGTTATTTAGGTTTGTTTTTCACTCCCCAAGCCTCATGGCATGAAACTAGCTAGTCTTCATAGTGACTAGCTGAGTTATTAATGGTGGACAATAGTATGACTGCAGAAACAGTCAAGTGTTTGATTAAATGAATGATGATTTTTGTGTTTTAGTGTGAAGACAGACCCGTATCACTGCTTGGTGGATCATGTGCATGCAGATTGGATGCATTTTCTTTCACATTGCCTTCAAATTAGGCCTCTTTTAAGAAAAAGATAGTTTGTTGTCTTTGTACGTCCCTTTAACAGTACGGAACTGCATGTGGGTGAGTGATCACATGATCATAATGGGTGTTTGAAAATGTACCAAGTCTTGAGGGTCATTTGGAACTTAGTAAAGATTTCCATGGTTTAGTTGTTCAAAAAGGTTACAAGAAATAAGCCTTCATTAAGCACTGTCATAGGACAGTCATGCTGCAATTTACTGTCCTCTGCCCTTGCAAGTATAATACTTAGTCTTTTGGTCAGTGACCTAGTATTAGTCATGTTCTAGACAAGCATATGTTGATGGTAGTATAAAGATTTTGATTGGTAGAGTAGATTGGTAGTAGGTTGAGAGTTCTTGAAGGTAGATTGTGCATATAAGTTGGGTTGGGCAGTGACTCCCAAAGTGAGAGTTGAGTGGCCTGTGTGGTGGACACTAGGATGTGGTCCTTGAGTGGCTAGGTCAATCTCCTGAGTAGCCTTGTGTAGGCTGATATCACATCACCTTTCTAACACTCTTGAAGGAAATTTTGGAATCTATGTTCTTTGTGTGAATTTCAGTAACTACTACCTATATGCTCTGCATCATATTGGTATCAGAGCCAATATTTTGATTGGAAGCAGTGTATGTCAGACAAAGAGATTGAAATAGAGGCTAGTACAATTCCTCCCAAGACAATGAGTCAAGATGCCATCAATAAGTTGGCGGAAGAGATGGTTGAAGCAAGATTGAAAGAAGCAAAATTGCAAGAAGAAAAGAAGTCTAAGGGCAATACCAAAGAAGAGGGAAGTTCTTCTGACACAAATGAAGAAGTAGAGGTAGAAGAGAGTCCTCAGGAGGAGGACATGTCTGCAGATCAGAAAGCTTTCTTGAATGCACTTAAGGGTGCTCATGGAGACAGTGGTGATCCCAAGATGGATGTGCCTACCTTTCATGGCAAGTTGGATGGAGACGCTCTCACCGATTGGATAGAAGCTATGTGCAACTTCTTTGATTACAATGAGTTCAATGATAGCAAAAAGGTCAATTTTTCCAAGACAAGGCTAAGAGGTTTTGCACTTGTATTGTGGAACTATATGTAGAGTGAGAGGGAGAAGATTGGGAAGAGTCCCATCACTAAATGGAGCAGAATGGTGGCTATGCTCAGAAGCAAGTTCATGCCACCTAACTATGAGATTCAAATCATTAGGAGATTTTAGAATTTGAGACAAAAAGACATGGATGTGGCTACCTACACAGAAGAATTTCATAGACTCAGTATGAGGGCCAATCATAATGAAGATGAAAAAGGGATGGTGGCTAGGTACCTAAATGGACTGAAATACAATCTGCAAGATGAGATCAGTTTAGTGTTACCAAAAACAGTGGATGAATGCTTCTTATTAGCCTCCAGAGCAGAGGAAAAGCTGAGAAGGAAGGGTGAACAAAGTGCCAGAGGTAGAGGTGGTAGAAACCAAAGAGGAAGAGGCAGTTTTGGCCGTGGACAGTTCAACAAAACTAAAAATAACAGTCAACAAGAAACAACAGCTAAGACAGAGCATAGAGGAGGCTTCAGAGGTTGGAGAAGGCCTAATGGCAGGTGCAAAAATGGTGGAGGAGGTAGAGGACCTGGAGTCTTCACTGGAAGGTGTTATGGCTGCAACCAAGTTGGCCATACAATGAACAAATGCCCAGAGAAAGCCAACAGCTCTCATGACAGTGGAAAGAGAATTTAGTTAGTGAAAGATGATGACTGTGAGAGTGTGAATTCACCAATGGGAATTGTTGCACCTGTTCTAGATGGAGAGAGTATGATGATCAAAAGGTCCATGTTAAAGGTACCATTGAAACAAGAGCCACCTCAGAGAAAAAACCTTTTTAGAACCCAAGGCCTAGCTTATGGGAAGCTTTGCAAAATCATAGTAGATTCAGGATCTAGTGAGAATGTGGTATCCACTGAGATGGTGGAGAAGTGCAAGTTGAAGAGGCTGCCTCATATCAGTCCTCACAAGATTTCTTGGTTGAACAAAAACCAAAGTTTCATGGTGGAAGAACAAACTTGGGTTGAATTTGCAATTTGGTGACTACAAGGACAAAGTTCTATGTGAAATCATCCCTATGGATGCATGTCATCTGCTTCTTGGCCGTCCATGGCAGTATGATGTTAAAGCTCAGCATGATGGTGAGAAGAACACTTATGTCATCACCAAGAATGGAAGACCATTCAAGATGGATCCTATGTTAGAGCAGCCCAGGGGGAAGAAAAATAACAGCAGTGTCATGTTGGTGAATGGCAAAGAGTTCCTATACCTCTTGAAGGAGAATGATAACCAGGGGTATGCCTTGGTCATGAAGCCCAAGAGTGGATCAGATCAGCAAGATCAAAAACAGAAGGAGATTCCATTGGAAGTGTATCAACTTCTAGATAAGTATCAAGACCTTGTGGTAGAGCAAGTTCCCAACTCCTTACCACCTATGAGGGATATTAGTCATCAAATTGACTTAATACCTGGTGCTACATTACCTAACAAGGCTGCATACAAGCTAACTCCATAGCAAAATGAAGAGGTGGCAAGGCAAATTCAAGATCTCTTGGAGAAAGGGCTGATTAGAAAGAGTTTAAGTCCTTGTACAGTCCCAAGTGTACTTGCTCCTAAGAAGGATGGAAAGTGGAGGCTATGCACAAATTCTAGGGCCATCAACAAGATCACCACAAGGTACAGATTCCCAATGCCAAGGATTGAAGATCTCTTGGATTATCTTGGAGGATCATGCTATTATTCAAAGATTGATTTGAAATTTGGATATCATCAAATCCAGATCAGACAGGGAGATGAATGGAAGACTGCTTTCAAGACCAATGAAGGTCTTTAGGAATGGCTTGTTATGCCATTTGGTCTTAGCAATGCTCCAAGTACATTTATGTGCTTGATGAATGAGGTATTAGTTGAATTCATTGGTAAGTTTGTTATTGTTTATCTTGATGACATACTAATCTTCAGCAGGACAAGAGAAGACCATGTGAAGCATGTTGGTCAGGTGTTGGAGAAGTTACATAAGCACAAGTTGATGATCAACTTAGACAAATGTGAGTTCATGAAAACTAAACTTGTATACCTTGGATTTGTCATTTCTAATGGCTGTTTGAAGATGGATCCCTCTAAGGTTGAGGCTATTCTCAGTTGGCCTACCCCAAAAACAGTGGGAGATGTGAGAAGTTTCCATGGATTGGTGACTTTCTATAGGAAGTTTATTAGAGGTTTCAGTCACATTAGTGCTCCCATCCTCAACACCATCAAGGGTGGAGTCAAATGTAGATTCCAATGGACAAAGGAAGCTGATGATAGTTTTGAGTTGTTGAAAACAAAGGTGGCTGAGTTACCTACTTTAGTACTTCTTGATTTTGATAAGGTGTTTGTTGTTGAGTGTGATGCAAGTCAACAAGCTATTGGTGCTGTTCTTAGCCAAGAAGGACATCCAGTGGCATTCTTTTCCAAAAAGTTGAATGAAGCTAAGAAAAGGTATTCTACCTATGACTTAGAACTCTATGCAATGGTGCAAGCTCTTAAGAAATGGAGACATTATTTTCTGCCCAAAGAATTAATTGTGTTTACTGACAATCATGCTTTAATCTTTCTAAATAGTCAAGAAAAATTGAACCATAGACATGTTAAATGGATGGAACAGCTACAAGTTTATACCTTCACAATTAAGCACAAAAGAGGTGTCTCTAACAAGGTGGCTGATGCATTGAGTAGGAGGTTGCTTCTTATTCATGAAATTCAGTTAGAAAGCATGGGTATTGACTGTTTAAAGGAGCTGTATAAAGAAGATTCTGATTTCAAAGAGGCTTATGATGTTTGTGTGAACTTGGCTAACACATTCCATGGAGAGTATGCAGATTTTGTTTTGTAGGAAGGCCTCTTGTTTAAGGGCAATTTGTTGTGTATCCCTAAGTGTTCCATGAGGGACAACATCATCAAGGAGAAACATAATGGATCTTTAGGAGGACATTTTGGCTTAGACAAGACACTAGAACAAGTCACAAGGTTCTATTTTTGGCCAAAGATGCAATCAGATGTGAGGACGTATGTAGCTAGTTGTGCAATCTGTCAAAGGGCCAAGGGTGTGTCTTCAAATGCAAGTCTATACCAGCCCCTTCCCATTCCCAACAGACCTTGGGAAAGTATCAGCATGGATTTTGTGCTTGGGTTACCCAGGACAGCCAGAGGGGTGGATAGTGTGTTTGTCATTGTTGATAGGTTCAGCAAGATGGCTCATTTTGTGCCATGTAAATCCACAAATGATGCATCTCATGTTGCAGGTCTATTTTTCAGAGAGGTAGTAAGGATACATGGTTTACCATTGTCCATTGTAACTGACAGAGATTCTAAGTTTGTAGGTCACTTCTAGAGGACTTTGTGGAAGAAGTTGGGCGCATAGTTCTCCTTTTCATCAGCCTACCATCCACAAACTGATGGTTAGACTGAGGTGGTCAATAGATCACTTGGAAACCTTCTAAGATGCCTTACAAAGCAGCATGGTTTGGCATGGGACTTGGTTATCAGTTAGGCTGAATATGCCTACAATGATTCAAGGAATAGGAGCATTGGTAAAAGTCCTTTTGAGGTAGTTTATGGCTTTCATCCAAGAGGGCCACTTGAATTGAAGGATCTCCAAGGATGGGATAGAAGGAGTGCACTTGGTGAAGAGTTTGTTGCCTCCATGAAAATAGTCCATGATCAAGTCAAGTTGTAACTAGAAAAATCAGTCACAAAGTACAAAGAAAAGGCAGATTTGAAGAAAAGAGAAGTGCAATTCAAAGTTGGAGACTTAGTTATGGCATATCTGAGGAAAGAAAAGCTACCAAAAGGTCAACCAACTAAACTCCTAATGAAGAAGATTGGGCCATGCAAAATAGTGCACAAATTCGGTCCAAATGCATATGAGATTGAGTTACCATCTGGCCTTGGTATCTCTCCAATTTTCAATGTTTGTGATCTTTTTACCTTCAGACCTCCATTACCTGGTGAAAGTGGATTAGATGTGGTGGTTGAAGATGCTGATTGGATCAAGAATTTGCCTCCAAGCAAACCTTTACAGTTGGAGTGCATTCTGGATTCCAAAGTTGTCAAGAAGACTCAGAGAGGTGTCTATAAAGACTACTTAGTGAAATGGAAGGATATCCCTGATTCAGAGGCTACTTGGATGACTGAAGCAGATATCTTGAAGCATGGAATGACACTTCAACAATTGGCAACTCAAGGGACTTGAGTTCTTCCTACAGGGGGAGTATGGTACAGGAGCTTCCAGTTTTAGTCATTTTTTACTATGTCATGCTTTGTGGTCTTATTATTTTTAATTTCCTCTAAGGATTTGAAAGCCATTCTCATGCTATGTAATAAGGACTTAGTTTATTTTAATTGACTAGTCCATTTTAGAGTTAGTTTAGGCCTATTTTCTAGGTATTCTCCTTTGAAACTTAGTTTTTTTGAAGAAAAAGCAATTTCCAACATTTCACTACCTCTCATGGGCAGTTGTACGATTGGAAGGGAAGAGGAAAGGTTCCAAAAACTTTCCATAAACATTTGATTGTATAAAACATGCCGAGAAGAAGGAGAAAAACAATTTTTTTGGAGTGAAAACAGTGATTTCTAAGTTTTTTACTGAAGACAGTCCTCCTATACGGCGTGGTACAGATAGATCAAGGTCTAAAAGTTGTAAAATTTGTTTATGCACTGAAGCACCTTTCTTTTCAATTTAGTTAACCTTCTTGACTCTTTCTATGGAGGGAGAAACAATTCGATTTGTGAAAACTGCTCTAAACCCTCCAAAAGCTAGGTTTTGGGGAAAAATGTCTAAACTCTCCTCTGTCCTCTGAATGACACCAACATTCTTCAGTAGGATGGAAGGAGAGAACATTTATTTTAGGTTTTTGTTGTTATTTAGGTTTGTCTTTCACTCCCCAAGCCTCTTGGAATGAAACTAGCTAGTCTTCATAGTGACTAGCTGAGTTATTAATGGTGGACAGCAGTATGACTGCAGAAACAGTCTAGTGTTTGATTAAATGAATGATGATTTCTGTGTTTTAGTGTGAAGACAGACCTGTATCACTACTTGGTGGATCATGTGCATGCAGATTGGATGCATTTTATTTCACATTGCCTTCAAATTAGGCCTCTTTCAAGAAAAAGACAGTATGCTGTCTTTGTACGTCCCTGTAACAGTACGGACCTGCATGTGAGTGAGTGAGCACATGATCATAATGGGTGTTTGAAAATGTACCAAGTCTTGAGGGTCATTTGGAATTTAGTAAAGATTGCCATGGTTTAGTCGTTCAAAAAGGCTACAAGAAATAAGTCTTCATTAAGCACTGTCATAGGACAGTCATGCTGTAATTTACTGTCCTCTGCCCTTGCAAGTATAATACTTAGTCTTTTGGTCAGTGACCTGGTATTAATCATGTTCTAGACAAGCATATGTTGATGGTAGTATAAAGATTTTGATTGGTAGAGTAGTTTGGTAGTAGGTTGAGAGTTCTTGAAGGTAGATTGTGCATATAAGTTGGGTTGGGCAGTGACTCCCAAAGTGAGAGTTGAGTGGCCTGTGTGGTGGACACTGGGATGTGGTCCTTGAGTGGCTAGGTCAATCTCCTGAGTAGCCTTGTGTAGGCTGATATCACATCACCTTTCTAACACTCTTGAAGGAAATTTTGGAATCTATGTTCTTTGTGTGAATTTTAGTAACTACTACCTAAATGCTCTGCATCAGTTTTGCATGTTGAAGACGTTAGGGCATACATTCATGTAAACATTGAAGAGTTTGGAGAATCCAAGCTATCATATATCTATCACAATTAGTTAATAGATGACTCTTTTGATCTCAAACCTTAGTATAAGGCTATCCGAGATAAACATTTTGCACAGTGCATTCATTTCCCTTGTTTTCCAGAAGATGAATGGGTCTGGTATATTTTGAGCAGAATGCATGACAACTTCATGTGGTTGAACAGGCCATTTAAGATCACTAAGGATGCAATTAGGGCAGTAACTGGATTACACTCAACTGGTGGGATGCCTACTCTCAAATCTGTCAAAAACCAAATTGGAAGTGAGGCTACCAGATCAAAATTTGATAAAAGAGCAATGACAATTAAGGATATCACAGATCTAGCTATCAAATTTGCATCAATGATAATTGGATATAAGATATATCACTCCAGCATGGAGAATTTAGTATATAGAATTGTTGTATATACTGCTTATGAAATTTTGAGGAAGAATGCAGACTATGATCTTTGTGAGCTCCTTCTGAACCAACTCTTGCAGAATCTGTAGAAGATAAAGAAGGATAAGAAGAATTCTTTCAAATACGATGGTTTGATACTCTGCCTATGCTTTTACTACATGAATGAGCTACCCTGATCCAATGGATGGGTATGGCAAAATAACAGACCGGTTGCAATTCAGATCAGAGATTACTTGCATGGGCTTGGTGATGCCAAGGCACAAAACACGACACTATGGGGCTACATTAAAAACTTCCAATGCATGATGCAAGCTAGAGAAAGAATCCCCCAATCTCTAGTTGAGAAGTATAAAGATACAATGTGCTTTATGGTAGAAACTGATTAGTGCCTAATGGAGGCTGTGGAGCCAAGAACAGTGTGGATCATGCCAATGGGGTATGAAGTGGATGAGAAAATTGTAGAGCTGCATGTTTAGCACATGCTAAGTTAGCCCAAGGATCCCAAGGCAGAAAGGTTTGGAACCTTTGAAGAATTGAGTATAAAGATTCATGTGGAACTAAGACAACCGGAGATGAAGAGAAAAGTAAGAAAAGAAGTAGAGAATGTTGCCAAAAGATATGGCATCTCAAAAGAGGCACTTGATACACATAGAGAAAAGATGGAAAGGATAGAAAAAGAAAAGGAAGAGGCAGAAAAAGAAAGTGCCCCAGTAGAAGCCCCCTCCCGGACCAGATCCTCTAAGAGCTCTACATATGCCACTGCTAAGAGCTCAAAGGCATCAAAACTAGAAGAAAAATCATCCGGTAAAGGAGAAAAAAGAACAAAGACAAAGGCAACAAGGTCTTATATTAGTTAGAAGGATGAAGAAGAGACAAAATCTAATGAAGAGATCGAGAAGATGAAGAAGAAAGTATCCGGTGAAGACAAGGAGGCAGAGGTAGAAGAGTTTGTTGAAAGGCCCACTCTATCCTTAGATGATGTAGTTAAATCAGTCACTGTGGATGGGAACTTGAAGCCAATGACTAAATTTTATGACGATTACAGTGAGGCTGATCAGAAGATCTTGCAAGAAGCCACAGTGAGGTATCTTAACATTTATAATAAAACATTCATTGAGATTATATCTCTAATTCCAAAGATCCTAGAGAAGGAACTAGAAATTAGGAAGAACAATGCCAAGGCCAAGGACCTTGAGATCAGGAAACAAATAGCTATTCAGCTCTATCCTTCAATCACTCCGAAGCAAATGAATATGATCTTCAAAGATTGCAAGGATGAGTTTTGGAGCAAAGCTAGAATGAATTAGCTTATGCTTGGAAAAACTAACAAAATAGCAAAAGAGATAGAAGAGATCCTCCGGAATGCATGCAAAAGATTCAACATTCTCATTGTAGAGAACTTAGATGATGAAACTTTTGCCATGGATGACAAAGAAGAATCCACTAAGATAGTAGCAGAAGAGGAAAAGGAGACTAGTGAAGAAAAAGATAAGGACTTAGATTCCTCTGTTCCGAAAGAGGAAGTCCAAGGAGAAGTAAATCTGGATTCTCCAGCAGTCTCCGGATCTAAAGGAGAAGAAAGAATAGAGGAGAAAGATGAAGAAGTGAAGGGAAGAGAAGAAGGTCAAACTGAGAAGAACACAAGTGACAGTGCAGAAGGAAAGAAAACTCTGTCTCCAGCAAGAGACACTGCAGAAACTGTCAAGGACTTCTTGACTAAAGAAATGATAGAGATTGATGAACTGGAGTTACTTCAAGGACCATTTGACTTTGACTCTCTCTCTCCCCAGTTCAAACAATGAAAATAGCATCCTTTGCCCAAGCAAAGGCTAAAGAGAAACTTCTAAAGTCTCACATGGAAGATTGTGAGCTGCTAGAAATTGCATCTGGTGTACTTGAAAAGATCATGCCATCCTTTCAGAAGGATTCCTTAGCTTCTTCATCTGGTAATCTCAAGTCTCTTGTTAGTTCTGTCAACACTCATTTTGAGTCTTTAGAGAAATCAGCTAAGGAGAAGGTCCGAAAAGAGTTTTTGAATAAGAGATTCTCTGAGTTACAAGGTTTTATAACCAATGATAGGAGAAATATGGATATTGGGATAAAGAGCTTAGAAAATGCTCTTAAGGATGGAGGAGAAGTATATAAATTTTGTATATCCTGGACTAAAGTAACAAAGGATATTGAGAAGAAAGTAAAGGAACAAGAGGATAAACTGTCAAGCCTCTCTCAGAATTTTGATCCTCTCACTGTATCCATAATAAACTAGGAATGTCAAACTATTGTAGTCATGAATGAGATTAAGAAGCTTGAGAAGGAGATGAAGAACATAATAAGCAGGATGGGTGAACTTAGAGGGATGATTATCCCTAAATTAGAGGCCATGCATGATGCCCTAACTGATGCCCAGACCATAGCCTGAACCAGTAATCTGACAGATCTTAAGAGGGCATAAGCTTTTGCATTCCTGTTAAGTGGTCACATCTCAATTTTGGACAGGATGAAGTAGAGTTGGGCAACAGAATTTTCCCAGTTTAAGACATCTTTTGCATGTATACTCCAATATATGTAAGTGTATCATGTATTTTTACTTATGTGGCTAAGTATAGTTGATCTTTTTGAGGATTTTTGGTGTACGGATTCTACCCTTTGCCATTGATGTCAAAGGGGGAGTGAGGAGCAGTGAAAAATGTGGAATCTAGCTAAGGGGGAGCTTCGAAAAAATGTACATTAGAACAGAGCATCAGCCAAGGGGGAGTGTAGTGTGACACTTAGACATTTTTCACTAAGTGTTGCCATCAATGCCAAAGGGGGAGATTGTTGGCAAGAGACACTATGTGGCTTCATTGGTGTTGTCATTGATGGCAACAAAGACCTTTCCACACATCCACAGGACATGGTGTGTCTTTACCAGAAGTCAGATTGAAAGATACTTTGGTTCGGTAAGCAAGAACAGAGCATGCAGCAAGGTCCAACAGTCAGGTCCAGATTTCTTAGAGGAAGTATCTTTGTAAAGTGCGGACTTGGGGAAGTCAAGAGGTGTACCTTGACTAATAGATTCCAAGGATTGAGCCTCCAGTGATGAAAGAGTGAAGATATATGAGCATCTAAGTTTTGGGGTTCGGTTTGGCAGAGTAGACAGAGGAAGAACTGACCAAGAGAGCATCATAATTATTCCAGATGAGATATTGATGGTGATCAAGGTTCTTAAGGTATCATACATGATTGGCTGACATGTTAGATGACTTCTATAAGTATCTCCTTGGTTTGTATCACTTTGTAAGCAAGGATTCAACCGATAGACTAGTGTTTGGGAAAATATTGACTATTCTGGATGCTGACTAGAAAGAGGATGAAATCCTTTGTGCGGATATATATACCAGATGGATTTGGATGTGAAGGTGTGTCATTGAATAATGTGGTGTGCGAAGAAAAGTAGAAGAGTAGTGATAAAGTAGTAAGGCAGGTCTGATATATGAAAGGACAGCAACACAAAAGAAGAGAAAGGATGAAGTGCAATAGATCAGTATACTGAGCCTAACCGGAACTGAACTCTAGCATATGTGGATGCTTCTCATCAGTTCAAGTATCTTGTTACTCTCTTTATAACTTGTAGACAATGAGTCTCTTGTAGGTAGTGAGCCTCTTGTGAGCAGTGTGCTCGGGCAGTGAGCCCTAATTGGCAAGTGCCATTTTGTACTTCTATTCTTCTAACAGAGAATACATTTTTGGGTTAGTCACCCCATGGTTTTTCCCTTAACATGGTTTTCCACGTCAAAATCATTGTGTTATGTGTATTGACTTTGTTTCTGCTTTCATGATTATGGATGCTTATTTGCTTTGATGTTGCTCTAGTTGTTAAAGAAGAACAAAAAGTTAAATTAATTAAGATAACTGATTCACCCCCCCTCTCAGTTATCAACACAAAGGTGAAAGATAGAGAGGTGAGGGGAGAGATAATAAAATGAGAGAGTGAAGTTGACAACTTGAGGGAAAGATGGGTAAGGAGGAGGGAGAGAGGTGGAGAGGAAGGTAAATATGTAGAGAGCCATGAGAGATATACAAGTGAGAGACCTATAACCTAGGGAGAATAGGGGAGATATGGGGGTGAGGATTGAGGGATTAGGGCTTAAGTATATGGTTGAGGGTATAAGGTAGAGGGTTGAGAGTTTATAACTGGGGGATAATGTTCAAGGTTGAGTCTCTAAGATAAAGGGTTTAGGGTTTAAGGTTAAGAGTATATGGCATATGGATGAGGGTTGATGGTTTAGGGCATAAGTATAGGGTTGAGGGTATAGGGTATAGGGTAGAGGTTTGAAGGTTGAGGGATAATGTTCAAGATTGAGTGTCCAATGTTAAGTGTATAGGGTATAGGGTATAGGGTTTAAGGTTTAGGGTTTTAAGGGTATCTAGGGGTTGAGAGTTTAGGGTTTAAGGTTATAAGGATTAAGGGTTTAATGGTTGAAGGTTTAAGGGTTGAGGGATTAGGGTTTAAGGCATAGTGTCGAGGGTAGAGGGTTTAGGGATAGGCTTGGAGGGTATAGGGATAAGGGATTAGGGTTTAAGGTATAGTGTCGAGGGTTGAGGGTTTAGGAATAGGGATAGCATTTAGGTTTTAGGGATGAGGGATTAGGGTTGAGGGTTGAGGGATTAGGGTTTAGGGTTGAGGAATTAGGGTTTAAGGTAAAGTGTTAAGGGTTTAGGGATAGGGTTTAGGTTGGGGGATTAGGGTTAAGGGTTGAGGGATTAGGGTTTGACATTGAGGGTTGAGGGTTGAGGGTTTAGGGATAGGGTTTAGGGTTGAGGGATTAGGGTTAAAGTAGAGTGATGAGGGTATATAGATTAGGGATAGGGTTTAGGGTTGAAGGTTTAAGGATTAAGGGTTGAGGCTTTAGGGTTGAGGGTTAAGGGATTAGGATTTAACGTATAGTGTCAAGGGTAGAGAGTTCATGGATAGGGTTTAGGTTTTACGAATAGGTAGACAAAGGTGAGTGGGAGATGTAGAGAGGTAAAGAGGTGAGTGGGAGACAAAGGTGAGGGTTGAGGGTTAAGGTTTGAGGGTTGAGGGTTTAGGGATAGGGTTGAGGGTTGAGGGTTTAGGGATAGGGTTGAGGGTTAAGGGATTAGGGTTAAAGTAGAGTGTCGAGGGTATAGGGATTAGGGATAGGGTTTAGGGTTGAAGGTTTAAGGATTGAGGGTTGAGTCTTTAGGTCTAAGGGTTAAGGGTTTAGGGTTTAAGATATAGTGTCGAGGGTCGAGGTTTTAGGGTTTAAGGTTTAAGGGTTAAGGGTTGAGGGATAGGGTTTAGGGTTTAGGGATAAGGGATTAGGGTTTAACGTATAGTGTCGAGGGTTGAGAGTTTAGGAATAAGGATAGCATTTAGGGTTTAGGTATGAGGGATTAGGGTTGAGGGTTGAGGGATTAGGGTTGAGGGTTGAGGGTCAAGGGATTAGGGTTAAGGTAGAGTGTCAAGGGTTTAGTGATAGGTTTTAGGGTTTAGGGTTGAGGGATTAGGGTTTATGGTTGAGGGAATAGGGTTTAAGGTAAAGTGTTGAGGGTTTAAAGATAGGGTTTAGGATTTAAGGTTTAAGGGTTAAGTGAGACCTAGATGGTTAAGGGTGAGGTTATATGGTATAGGGATGAGGGTTTGTGGGTGTAGGCTTCAGGGTTTAAGGTATAGGGTTGAGGATTGAGGGATTAGGGCTTAAGTATATGGTTGAGGGTATAGGGTTGAGGGTTTAGGGATAGGTTTTAGGGTTTAAGGTTTAAGGGTTAAGGGTTGAGGGATAGGGTTTAAGGTTTAGGGGTAAGGGATTAGGGTTTAAGGTATAGTGTCTTGGGTTGAGGGTTTAGGAATAGGGATAGCATTTAGGGTTTAGGGATGAGGGATTATGGTTGAGGGTTGAGGGATTAGGGTTTAAGGTATAGTGCTGAGGGTTAAGGATTTAGGGATAGGGTTTAGGGATTAGGGTTGAGGGATTAGGGTTTAGGGTTGAGGGATTAGGGTTTAGGGTTGACAGATTAGGGTTTAATGTTGAGAGTTGAGGGTTGAGGCTTGAGGATTTACGGATAGGGTTGATGCTCAAGGGATTAGGGTTAAAGTAGAGTGTCGAAGGTACAGGGATTAGGGATAGGGTTTAGGGTTGAAGGTTTAAGGATTGAGGGTTGAGGGTTAAGGGATTAGGGTTTAAGATATAGTGTCGAGCGTCAAGGGTTTCGGGATAGGTTTTAGGTTTTAAGTTTTAAGGGTTGAGGGATAGGGTTTAGGGTTTAGGGATAAGGGATTAGGGTTTAAGGTATAGTGTCTAGGGTTGAGGGTTTAGGAATAGGGATATCGTTTAGGGTTTAGGGATGAGCCTATGATTAGGTTTGAGGGTTGAGGGATTAGGGTTAAGGGTTGAGGGTTAAGGCATTAGGGTTTAAGGTATAGTGTCGAGGGTTGAGGGTTTAATGATAGGGTTTAGGGTTGAGGGAGGGTTGAGGGATTAGGGTTTAGGGTTGAGGGATTAGGGTTTAAGGTATAGTGTTGAGGGTTTAGGGATAGGTTTTGGGGTTGAGGGATTAGGGTTTAGAGTTGACATATTAGGGTTTAATGTTGAGAGTTGAGGGTTGACATATTAGGGTTTAATGTTGAGAGTTGAGGGTTAAGGGTTGAGGGTTTAGGGATAGGGTTGATGGTTAAGGGATTAGGGTTAAAGTAGAGTGTCGAGGGTAGAGGGATTAGGCATAAGGTTTAGGGTTGAAGGTTTAAGGATTGAGGGTTGAGGCTTTAGGGATGAGGGTTAAGGGATTAGGGTTTAAGATATAGTGTTGAGTGTCGAGGGTTTAGGGATAGGTTTTAGGGTTTAAGTTTTAAGGGTTAAGGATTGAGGGATAGGGATTAGGGTTTATGGTATAGTGTCGAGGGTTGAGGGTTTAGGAATAGGGATAGCATTTAGGGTAGAGGCACTAGGGATAGGGTTTAGGGTTGAAGGTTTAAGGATTGAGGGTTGAGGCTTTAGGGCTGAGGGTTAAGGGATTAGGGTTTAACGTATAGTGTCGAGGGTAGAGGGTTCATGGATAGGGTTTAGGGTTTACGCATAGGTAGAGAGGTGGGGAAAAAAAGGTGAGAGATAGAGAGGTGAGGGGAAAGACATAATAAAATGAGAGAGTGAAGTTGAGAACTTGAGGGAAACATGGGTAAGGAGGAGGGAGAGAGATGGAGAGGAAGGGAAATATGTAGAGAGTTGTGAGAGATATACAAGTGAGACCTATAACCTAGGGAGAGAGGGGTGAGAGAGATAGGGGAGAGATGGGGGTGAGGTAGATAGGGGAGGAGAGGGGTGGATAAGGGTTGAGGGTTTAAGGCTTTAGGGGTTAAGGGTGAAGGGTTTAGGGTTTAAGGGTTGAGGTATTAAGGGTTTAGGGTTGAGGGATTAGAGTTTAAGGTATGGTGTCGAGGGTAGAGGGTTTAGGATTTAAGGTTTAAGGGTTGAGGGTTGAGGATTTAAGGATAGGGTTTGGGGTTTAGGGATAAGGGATTAGGGTTTAAGGTATAGTATCAAGCATTGAGGGTTTAGGGATAGGGTTTAGGATTTAAGGTTTAAGGGTTGAGGTTTGAGGCTTTAGGGATAGGGTTTAGGATTTAGGGATAAGGGATTAGGGTTTAAGGTATAGTATCGAGGGTTGAGGGTTTAGGGATAGGGTTTAGGATTTAAGGTTTAAGGTTTGAGAGTTGAGGCTTTAGGGATAGGGTTTAGGGTTTTGGGATAAAGGATTAGGGTTTAAGGTATAATGTCGAGGGTTGAGGGTTTAGGGATAGGGTTTAGGATTTAAGGCTTAAGGGTTGAGGGTTGAGGATTTAGGGATAAGGTTTAGTGTTTAGGGTTAATTGAGAGACCTAGATGGATAATGATGGATGTAGAGCTAGACAAGGAGTGACTGAGAGATGTAGAGAGGGGAGAGGTAGAGAGGTGAGGGGGAGACAAAGGTGAGAGATAGAGAGGTGAGGGGAGAGATAATAAAATGAGAGAGTGAAGTTGACAACTTGAGGGAAAGATGGGTAAGGAGGGAGAGAGGTGGAGAGTGTTGGCAAGAGACACTGTGTGGCTTCATGAGTGTTGTCATTGATGGCAACAAAGTCCATCCCACACATCCGTAGGACATGGTGTGTCTATACCGAAAGTCAGATTGAAGAGTATTTTGGTCCGGTGACCAAGAACAGAGCATACAACAAGGTCTGACAGTCAGGTCTGGATCTCTCAGAGGAAGTATCTTAGTAAAGTGCAAACTTGGGGAAGTCAAGAGGAGTACCATGACTAATAAATTCTAGAGATTGAGCCTTCAGTGATGAAAGAGTGAAAAGATATGAACACCTAAGTGTTGGGTTCCTGTTTGGCAGAGAAGACTGAGGAAGAACTGACCGACAGAGCATCAGACCTTAATCTAGATGAGATATTGATGGTGATCAAGTTTCTTAAGGGATCATTCATGATTGGCTGACATGATTGATGACTTCTATAAGCATCTCTTTGATACGCATCACTTGGTAAGCAAGGATTCAACCGACATACCAGAGCTTGGGAAAATATTGAGTATTCTAGATGCTGACTAGAAAGATGTTGAACTCCTTTGTGTGGATATATATACTAGATGGATTTCGATGAGAAGGTGTGTGTGGTGTGTTGTGAAGAGTGAAGAAAAGCAAAGAGTAGTGTGAAAGTAGTAATACAGGTCTGCTATGTGACAAGACAATAGCACGAAAGAAGATGAAGAATGAAGTGCAGTAGATCAGTGTATTAAGCCTAACCAGAACTGAACCTCAGCACATGTGGTTGCTTCTCTCAGTTCAAGTATCTTGTTACTTTTTTTATACCTTGTAGATAGTGATTCTCTTGTAGGCAGTGAGCCTCTTGTGAGCAGTGTGCTCGGGCAGTGAGCCCTAATTGGCAAGTGCCATTTTGTATTTCTATTCTTCTAACAGAGAATACAATCTTGGGTTAGTCACCCCATGGTTTTTCCCTTAACATGGTTTTCCACGTCAAAATCATTTTGTTATGTGTATTGATTTTGTTTCTACTTTCATGGTTGTGGATGCTTATTTGTTTTGATGCTGCATTAGTTATTAAAGAAGAACAGAAAGATAAATTAATTAAGATAATTGATTCACCCCCTCTCAGTTATCAACAATTGGTATCAAACCCAAGTTCCTCCAAATAGAGCCTAATAGCTTGAGGAAGATCTGGGAATTCCAATGGATATGTATGGTATGAGGGAACAACTTCAGTCTACCCTTGATGATCTTGAGCAATCTCACTCTAAAGTTAATAAATTGAGGGAACGACTTAAACAAGCTAATGATTTCATAAATGAACTAAAGGAGAAACTGAGTATCTCTATGAAAAAGAGAAAGGAACTTCTTTAGTAATTAGCCAGTCAAAGTGAAGCCAATGATACTGATGAAGATCTGAATGAAAAGAACAAATTATGTGAGAAGCTATCAAAAGAGGTCATTATGGTAAAACATGAAATGGAATAAGGGGTTATGAAATTCACCCAAGAAATTGAAGAGAAAAGAAAGACTAAAGATAATCTAAAACAAGCTCTCAAGGAGAAGTCAGAAGACTGCCACAAAATGGATAGAATAATTAGGCATTTGGAATCTGATCTTGAAGAAGCTAGAGATAATGAAGAACAACTTGAGAATTAGATTGACACTCTAAAAAGGGATCTTCAAACAACAAATGAATACAAAAAGAAATTCAAGATAAGCTCTACTCAAGTTGAAGTTCTTCTTGAAAGCCAAAAGAGGGTAGATGACAGGCAAGGCTTGGGGTATGAGAAAGATAAAAGCTCCAGATCTAGCTAGAAGAACTCTGGATTAGGAAATCCAAGGAACAGGCCTAGAAGACCTCTGGTAAGTCAACCAAATGCTCAAAGATATCCATCCTTCAATGGATACTACCACAATTGCAATAACTTTGGTCATAAAGCAAATTAGTGCAGAAGAAGAATAAATCAGACTAATTCATCCTTCTCTAAATAGTGTTTTAATTGCAAAAGGTATGGTCACAAATCTCATGAGTGTAGAAATATGCAAATGAACAATTCATTCAATAGTAGATGTTTTGCATGCAATAGAATGGGACATATGGCTAATCAGTGTAGATCAAGAGGATATCAGTCAAATATGCAAAGAAATGTTGTTTGCTTCAATTGCAATAGATCCGGTCATATTGCCAAATTCTGCAGAAGTGAGAATTAGGACAAAAAGGGTCCAATGCATCATAATCAAAACCAAGACAAAGGAAAAGGAAAAGTGAATGTAGATGAAATTCAAAGGGAGATGAACAAGATTTGGGTGAAGAGGAGTATATAAAATGTTGAGGATGGATCCGCACCAGAATCTGGTGCTGATATTCCTTCCGAAAACTAAATAAATGAGCTCTGGCTTAGGGGGAGTCACAAAAGAAAACAAGTTCCCCCAGCCAGTCAATTGGTGCCTGAAATTGGCACATGGAAAGTTGCGGATAAAAGGGTTCTCAGAGAAACATCTAAATGAGCCTTGGTAAAGGTGTAGAAGATCCACAAGAAATTTAGAAGAGGTTAATCTTCCAAGATTGATCCGGTTTAACAGTCATCCGGTAAGAACAAGATTTTCACAGTTAGATCCAGTATGATTCAAATTTGAGGTATCTTGATCTACGGATAAATAGAATGATTAGAGAAAGGTAGATAGAATGAGTGTAAAGAGCTTCTGGATACAACTGTGTTTTTCTTTTTTCAGATCGACGTTTCGGATCATACTCCATGATCCATCATCAGGAAGAAAAGGAAGAGGAGTGGAATGTAATTGCAGAGATAGATCCTTAAATAGAGAGAGGTGGGTATGGGCACAAAGTTTGATAAAGGATGATGAGACAACAGGAGGGGATTAAAAATATATCAATAAATTGAAAGAAAAACTAAATCAAGATACTCAAGGTAAGAAAGCAAACAAATTACTAAATGATAAATAGGAAGATATTAAATAGAAAATACATAAGAGGGCCTAACTAAGAAGAGGATTGATCTAGGAATCAATAAGAATAATAAATGGAGATATGCAGAAAAAAGATGAAAAAAGCAAGAACCGATCTCTAATAAAGGAAGAGAAATAAGAAAGATAAGAGAGCAAAATAATAAAGGGAAATAGCACGAAAAATTTGAAAGAGAGCAAGAACCAACCTAAAAGAAGAAACCCAAGTGTAAATATATATATAGATAGCAATTACATTCCACTCCTCTTCCTTTTCTTCTTGATTATGGATCATGGAGTATGATCCGAAACGTTGATCTGAAAAAAGCAAAACATAGTTGTATCCAGAAGCTCTTTACACTCATATTATGGACTGTGGAAACATCATGTCTACAAGGTAGATAGAATGCCAATATTCACCGAGAATAACTCTAAATGCATCTTAGTGACCCAGAAAGATCTCTCAGGACAAGGAGAACAAAGCAACCAGAATAACTTAAGTTGTGCATTTATTACAACGTGAAATTAGGGTTTGCGCAGAAATATAAGGGTTCTTTTGTTCATCATTTGCACATTTGCATTCAAGAAAAAGAGAGAAGGAGCTCTGCAACTAAATTGTCTCAAACCTCTCAAAGATCAACCGCAGAAGTTGATTCTTCCAGCAATCCGATCCAGCTCACATCGTGAACCCTAGAAGCGTAAAAGGTATTTTCTGCTCTTGAAAACCTCTCTCTGAATCTTTTGAAAGATGGCTACTCTGAATGTTCTGAAGATCACTGATAGGCCGCATCCTAAATTCAAGAAAAATCCCTACAAATCCCTAGAAATTGATCCCCTAGGTGCCTTTTCAAGCATTCCACATGGGGTTTTGCATATAGAAGATGTTAGGGCATATATTCATGCAAACATTGAGGAATTTGGGGAATCCAAGCTAATGGGTATCTATCACAATTAGTTAATAGATGATTCTTTTGAACTCAAACCTCAGTACAAGGCTATCTGGGAGAAGCATTTTGGACATTGCATCCATTTCCCCTGTTTTGCAGAAGATGAATGGGTCTGGTATGTTCTGAGTAGAATGCATGACAAATTTATGTGGTTGATGAGGTCATTCAAGATAACCAAGGATGCCATTAGGGTGGTTACCAGATTGCACTCATTTGGTGGGTTACCTGCTCTCAAATCCGTCAAGAATCAGATAGTGAGTGAGGCAACATGATCAAAATTTTACAAGAGAGCAATGACAATTAAAGATATCACTGATCCAGATATCAAGTTTGCATCCATGATAATTGGCTATAAGATATATCACTCCAGCAGGGAGAATTCTGTATCTAGAACTGCAATCTATGCTGCTTATCAGATGTTAAGGGAGAATGCAGATTATGATCTTTGTGAGCTTCATCTAAGCCAACTGTTGGAAAACCTACAAAAGATCAAGGACAAGAAGAACTCTTTCAAGTATGGTGGGCTAATACTGTGTTTGTTCTTTTACATTATGAATGAGCTTCCAAGATCTAGTGGTTGGATATGGCAAAATAACAGACTAGTAGCCATACAAATCAGAGATTATTTGCATAGAATTGGTGATTGCAAGGCACATAATACAGCACTCTGGGGCTATTTCAAGAACTTTCAGAGTATGATGCAAGCCAGAGAGAGAATCCCCCAATCTCTAGTTGAAAAGTATAAGGATACAATATGCTTTATGGTAGAAACTAATCAATGCCTAATGGAGGTAGTGTAGCCAAGGATAGTCTGGATCATGCTAATGGGGTATGAAGTTGATGAGAAAATTCTAGAGTTGCATATTCAACACCTGCTGAGTCAACCCAAGGACCTTGAGGCAGAAAGGTTTGGAACCTTTGAAGAGTTGAGTGTAAAGATTCATGTAGAGCTAAGACAACTGGAGATGAAAAGAAAAGTGAGAAAAGAAGTAAAGGATGTTGCCAAAAGGTATGGCATTTCAAAAGAAGCACTTGATGTAAATAGAGAAAAACTAGAAAAGGTAGAGAAAGAGAAACAAGATATAGAAAAAGAAAGTGATCCGGTGCAAGCCCCTTCCCGGACTAGATCCTCCAAGAGCTCTGCACCTGCCACCTCTAAGAGCCAAAAGGCATCAAAATTGGAAGCCCAGACATTCGGAAAGGGAGAGAAGAGAACAAAGAAAAAGGCAACAAGATCCTATACAAGTCAGAAGGATGATGAAGAAACTGAAACCGATGAGGAAGTCAAGAAAATGAAGAAGAAGAAGAAAACATCCGGTGAACCCTCTACCGGTCAAGGCAAGGAAGAAAAGGCAGAAGAATTTATTGAAAAGCCTACTCTCTACATTGATGATATCATCAAATCAGTCACTGTGGATGGGAACCTGAAACCAATGACTGAATTTTATGATGATTTTAGTGAAGTTGATCAGAAGATCCTGCAAGAAGCTATAGTCAGGTATCTAAACATCTATAACAAAGCATTCATTGAAATTATATTTCTGATTCCCAAAAGTTTAGAAAAAGAACTTGAAATGAGAAAGAACAATGCCATGGCAAAAGACTTAGAAAACTAGGAGCAGATTGCTATCCAACTCTATCCTTCCATCACTCCTCAACAAAAGAACATGATCTTTAAGGATTGCAAGGATGAGTTCTGGAGAAAAGCCAGAATGAATAAGCTTATGCTCGGAGAGACCAATCAGGTGGCTACAGAAGCAGAAGATATCCTCTGGAATGGTTTTAAAAGATTCAATCTTCCTATAATAGAGGACTTAGGTGATGAACCCTCTACCATGGATGACAAAGGAGAATCTACTGAGACAGTTGCAGAAGAGGCAAAGGAGACAAGTAAAGAGAAAGCTAAGGACTTAGATTCCTCTGTTCTGGAAGATGAAGTTCATGGAGAAGTAGACACCTCTCTTTCGGATCCCCCTGTAGACTCTAGGATTGAAGGAAAAGAAAGAAAAGAAGAGAGCATCAATCAAGGAGAAGAAGTGAAGGGAAGAGAAGAAGGTCAAACAGAAAAGACCACAAGTGACAGTGCTGAGGTTGTAGAAGGGAAGAAAACTCTGTCTCCGGCAAGAGACACTGCAGAAGTAGTCAAAGACTTCTTGACAAAAGAAATGATGGAATTAGATGAACCAGAGCTACTTCAAGGGCCATTCAATTTTGATTCCCTCTCTCCGGTCTAGACAATGAAGGTAGCATCTTTTGCTCAAGCCAAAGCAAAAGAAAAGCTTCTGAAGTCTCACATAGAAGACTGTGAGCTAATTGAGATTACATCTGGTGTGCTAGAGAAAATCATGCCATCCTTCCAAAACGATCCTTCGACCTCCACATCCGGTAATCTAAAGTCTCTTGTAAATTTTGTTAGTACACATTTTGACTCTTTAGAGAAAGCAGCAGAAGAGAAAGTCTAACAAGAATTTTTGGGTAAGAGATTCTTTGAAGTACAAGGGCTAATAACAAATGATAGGAGAACTATGGATATTGGGATAAAGAGCTTAGAAAATGCTCTTAAAGATGGTGAAGAAATATATAAATTTTGTTTATCCTGGTCTAAAGTGACAAAGGATATTGAGAAGAAAGTAAAAGAGCAAGAGGATAAACTGTCAAGTGCATCTCAAAATTTTGATCCTCTCACCACATCCATAATAAACTAGGAATGTCAGACTATTGCCATTCTAAATGAACTAAAGAAACTTGAAAAGGAAAGGAAGAATATAATACGTAGGATGGGTGAACTTAGAGGGATAATTATCCCTAAATTAGAGGCCATGCATGAGGCCTTAATTGATGCTCAGACCACAGCCCGAACCAGTGATCTGACAACTCTAAAGAGGCCAGAAGCTTTTGTATTCCTATTGAGTGGTCACATCTCAATTTTGGATAGGATGAAGCAGAGTTGGGCAACATAATTTGTCTAGTTGAAGACAACTTTTGTAGATATACTTCAGTATATGTAAAGTATAACATGCATATATACTTATGCAGCTAAGTATAGTTGGATTTTTGGGAATTTTGGTGTGCAGATTCTACCCTTTGCCATTGATGTCAAAGGGGGAGTGAGGAGCAGTGAAAAATGTGGAATCTAGCTAAGGGGGAGCTTCAGTAAAGTGTACATTAGAATAGAGCATCAGCCAAGGGGAAGTGTAGTGTGACACTTAGTCATCTTTCACTAAGTGTTGCCATCAATGCCAAAGGGGGAGATTGTTGGCAAGAGACACTGTGTGGCTTCATGAGTGTTGTCATTGATGGCAACAAAGTCCATCCCACACATCCGCAGGACATGGTGTGTCTATACCAGAAGTCAGATTGAAGAGTATTTTGGTCTAGTGACCAAGAATAGAGCATGCAGCAAGGTCCAACAGTTAGGTCTGGATCTCTCAGAGGAAGTATCTCAATAAAGTACAGACTTGGGGAAGTCAAGAGGAGTACCATGACTAATACATTCTAGATATTGAACCTCCAGTGATGAAAGAGTGAAAAGATATGAACACCTAAGTGTTGGGTTCCTGTTTGGCAAAGAAGACTGAGGAAGAACTGACCGACAGAGCATCAGACCTTAATCCAGATGAGATATTGATGGTGATCAAGTTTCTTAAGGGATCATTCATGATTGGCTGACATGATTGATTACTTCTATAAGCATCTCTTTGATACGCATCACTTGGTAAGCAAGGATTCAACTGACAGACCTAAGCTTGGGAAAATATTGAGTATTCTAGATGCCGACTAGAAAGATGTTGAAATCCTTTGTACAGATATATATACCAGATGGATTTCGATGAGAAGGTGTGTGTGGTGTGTTGTGAAGAGTGAAAAAAAGTAGAGAGCATATTGAAAGAAGTAATACAGGTCCGGTATGTGACAGGACAACAACACCAAAGAAGAGGAAGAATGACGTGTAGTAGATCAGTGTATTGAGCCTAACCGGAATTGAACCTTAGCACATGTGGATGCTTCTCTTAGTTTGAGTATCTTGTTACTTTCTTTATACCTTGTAGGTAGTGAGTCTCTTGTAGGCAGTGAGCCTCTTGTGAGCAGTGTGCTCAGGCAGTGAGCCCTAATTGGCAAGTGCCATTTTGTATTTCTATTCTTCTAATAGCGAATACAATCTTGGGTTAGTCACCCCATGGTTTTTCCCTTAACAGGGTTTTCTATGTCAAAATCATTGTGCTATGTGTATTGATTTTATTTCTACTTTCATGGTTATGGATGCTTATTTGTTTTGATGCTGCACTAGTTATTAAAGAAGAACAGAAAGATAAATTAATTAAGATAATTGATTCACCCCCTCTTAGTTATCAACAGAGAGGAAGGTAAATATGTAGAGAGTTGTGAGAGATATACAAGTGAGATACCTATAACCTTGGGACAGAGGGGTGAGAGAGATAGGGGAGAGATGTGGGTAAGGCAGATAGGGGAGGAAAGGGGTGGATAAGGGTTGAGGTTTTAAGGGTTAATGGTTTAGTGTTTAAGGTTTGAGGGTTTAAGGGTTGATGTATTAAGGGTTTAGGGTTTAAGGTATACTGTCAAGTTTAGAGGGTTTAGGAATATGGTTTAGGATTTAAGGTTTAAGGGTTGAGGGTTGAGGCTTTAGGGATAGGGTATAGGGTTTAGGGGTAAGGGATTAAGGTTTAAGCTATAGTATGAAGGGTTGAGGGTTTAGGGATAGGGTTTAGGATTTAAGGTTTAAGGCTTGAGGGGTGAGGCTTTAGGGATAGGGTTTAGGGTTTAGGGACAAGGGATTAGGGTTTAAGGTATAGTGTTAAGGGTTGAGGGTTTATGATTTAAGGATTAAGGGTTGAGGGTTGAGGCTCTAGGAATAAGGTTTAGTGTTTAGGGTTAATTGAGAGACCTAGATGGCTAAGGATGGATGGAGAGGCAAACAAGGAGTGACTAAGAGACGTAGAGAGGGGAGATGTAGAGAGGTGAGTGGGAGACAAAGGTGAAAGATAGAGAGGTGAGGGGAGAGGTATAATAAAATGAGAGAGTGAAGTTGACAACTTGAGGGAAAGATGGGTAAGGAGGAGGGAAAGAGGTGGAGAGGAAGGGAAATATGTAGAGAACCATGAGAGATATACAAGTGAGAGACCTATAACCTAGGGAGAGAGGGGTGTGCGAGATAGGGGAGAGATGGGGGTGAGGCAGATAGGGGATGAGAGGGGTGGATAAGGGTTGAGGGTTTAAGGGTTAATGCATAGGGTGACTTGGGTTGAGAGTGTATGGTTTAGGTTTTAAGTATAGGGTTGAGGCACAATATTCAAGGTTTAGGGTATAAGGGTGAGGTTATATGGTATAGGGATGAGGGTTTGTGGGTGTAGGTTTCAGGGTTTACGGTATAGGGTTGAGGATTGAGGGATTAGGGCTTAAGCATATGGTTGAGGGTATAAGGTACAGGGTTGAGAGTTTACAACTAGGGGATAATGTTCAAGGTATAAGGCATATGGATGAGGGTTGATGGTTTAGGACATAAGTATAGGGTTGAGGGTATAGGATATAGGGTAGAGGTTTGAAGGTTGAAGGATAATGTTTAAGGTTGAGTGTCCAATGTTAAGTGTATAGGGTATAGGGTATAGGGTTTAAGGGTTTAAGGTTTAGGGTTTTAAGGGTATCTAGGGGTTGAGAGTTTAGGGTTTAAGGGTTTAAGGTTATAAGGATTAAGGGTTTAACGGTTGAGGGTTTAAGGGTTGAGGGATTAGGGTTTAAGGCATAGTGTCGAGGGTAGAGGGTTTAGGGATAAGAGATTAGGGTATAGTGTCGAGGGTTGAGGGTTTAGGAATAGGGATAACATTTAGGGTTTAGGGATGAGGGATTAGGGTTGAGGGTTGAGGGTTTAGGGTTGAGGGATTAGGGTTTAAGGTATAGTGTTGATGGTTTTGGGATAGGGTTTAGGTTGAGGAATTAGGGTTAAGGGTTGAGGGATTAGGGTTTGACATTAAGGGTTGAGGGTTTAGGGATAGGGTTGAGGGTTGAGGGATTAGGGTTAAAGTAGAGTGATGATGGTATATAGATTAGGGATATGGTTTAGGGTTGAAGGTTTAAGGATTAAGGGTTGAGGATTTAGGGTTGAGGGTTAAGGGATTAGGGTTTAATGTATAGTTTCAAGGATAGAGAGTTCATGGATAGGGTTTATGGATAGGTAGATAAAGGTGAGGGTTAAGGGACTAGGGTTTGACGTTGAGGGTTGAAGGTTAAGGTTTGAGGTTTGAGGGTTTAGGGATAGGGTTGAGGCTCGAGGGATTAGACTTAAAGTAGAGTGTCGAGGGTATAGGGATTAGGGATATGGTTTAGGGTTGAAGGCTTAAGGATTGAGGGTTGAGGCTTTAGGGGTGAGGGTTAAGTGTTTAGGGTTTAAGATATAGTGTCAAGGTTTTAGGGTTTAAGGTTTATGGGTTAAGGGTTGAGGGATAGGGTTTAGGGTTTAGGGATAATGGATTAGGGTTTAATGTATAGTGTCGAGGGTTGAGGGTTTAGGAATAGGGATAGCATTTAAGGCTTAGGGATGAGGGATTAGGGTTGAGGGTTAAGGGATTAGGGTTAAGGGTTGAGGGTTAAGGGATTAGGGTTAAGGTAGAGTGTCAAGGGTTTAGCGATAGGGTGTAGAGTTTAGTGATAGGGTGTAGGGTTTAGGGTTGAGAGATTAGGGTTTATGGTTGAGGGAATAGGGTTTAAGGTAAAGTGTTGAGGGTTTAGAGATAGTGTTTAGGATTTAAGGTTTAAGGGTTGAGGGTTGAGGCTTTAGGGTTTAGGGTTAAGTGAGACCTAGATGGCTAAGGATGGATGGAGAGGTATATAAGGAGCGACTGAGAGACATAGAGAGGGGAGAGGTAGAGAGGTAGAGAGGTGAGGGGGAGAGATAAGTGAGATATAGAGAGGTGAGAGATAGAACATGAGCTAATGGAACTAGAGGTAATAGATATTGCAAAGGTGCTATCAAAGGTGAGATAGGCACAAATATTTATGGATCAATCTATAGCAGGACAAAATGAAAGAACATTATAACGTGCTCGCATTATAACACGCTCGCATTTTGTCCTGCTATACAAATGGTAAAAAGGCCTAGACCCCCATGATCTAGGCCCACATGCTCTTTTTTCATGTTGTTTATGCACCTGTTCTGACAAAAAAAATTGTTTTCATGCTGTTGGGAAGTTCAGATGCATATTTTGCACATTCTACCACCTTTACATGATCTTTCCACCACCTTTTCTACTTTTCCAACTTGAGAAGGAGGAAATAACATAGTTTTCACATCGAGTTTGATATATATCTATTCAAGTTTCAATTTTTGTAGTGTTGCATGTTAACTGTGATTGAATTTTAGGAATTTAACATTATAGATTGGTTAATAGTATTGTTGTTACTAATTCTATTTGAGTGTTATTCAATTTAACATTGAAAAGGAAGCAAGTGGTGAAAAACTCAAATTGTTGAGGAGTTTGATGCAAGAAGAAAAAAACACTACATAATTGGGTATTCTTTCCATTCAAATCTCCATTTTTTAGGTATGTCAAGTCTTTACATGCATGTTCTTTACATTTTCCTTAATTCTATTTGAATTACTTTATCATGCTTTATCATACATGTTTATATCACTTGTATCCAGTATGCATAATAAAAGACTATGTATGCATATCTTGTGTTTATATAATAGACTATGTTTTAAATTAGTTCATGGTACGCATAATAAAAGATATCTCAAAGGTCAAAATTAATTAGAATAGACACAATCATGATCAAGAAAGAAGCCTACAATCTCACATGGTGCCATGTATATTTTCTACACTTGGGCTCTTAATAATTATGTGTAATAATGAATTAAACAGACCTTAACATACTGTGATGTCAAACTATACAAGAATAAATCCTTACAACATATAAATATACGATCCCTTAAGCATAATGAAATACTATTATCTTGTCATATTAACAAGTTAAAATACAAATGAATAGGTGCCAATATCATACAAGTATGCACATGACATGATGATTTGTATGCACATATCTTGGGCTAGGACATTCCTTATGCACCTATTCATGATGATTTGTATGCACATGACACAACAATATTTCAAAATTTCCTAATTGTCCTTTGTTAGCACATGATGGTGGTTACCTTGATTGACTATATACCATTCAATACCCTAAATTATAGAGATTAGTCTAATGATTTTTATGATAGTCCTAGGTATGTCTCCAAATATTCATGTTTCCAAGATAATGTCCACTTGTTTCCAACTTCTTAGATGTGCAAGAAATAATTTTGAGCATTATATTCATCATAAATAAGTCACTTTTAGTCAATAGAAGCCAAAATACATCCATTTGCAATCATGGATTAGTTAAGGACAGCTAGGTGGTAAATTTGTTGCCATTGGCAACTTCACAAATTTGGTGTCTTATCTTGTCCTCCTTGGTTTTCTCCATGGATCTCCATCATTGTCTTCATGAATCGTATAATTCATCATGTCATAGTGGCTTCATCATTCCATAATTATCTTCTATTTCCCTTGTCAGACAACAAACAAGGTTTTTGTGGTATATTTTGCAAAAAACAACTCCAACCCACAATCCAAAAGTTGTTTAGGATACTCTTTTGGGAGTTTTAAAACATATCCAAAATTTAAGGGTGGTTATTTTGTAAGACAAGACCTTAAAATTGATTGTCCCACTTGACAAGAGGCCTAATTAGGATTGTGCAAATAGGTCACTACATGTTTTTTGATCTCCAGGCTTCCAATCTTCAAACCAAGACTCCAAACATGTCAAATTGGGTCTGCCTCAACCTTTTCAAGAATTATAAACACCTTCCAAAGAGTTTCTCTACAATCCCTAACCCTTATGTAACTTAATTGCCTAAAAACATGAGTTTTTAGCCTTGAATAATTTGCCTCTAAAATGCACATGATTATCCCTTCTTCACCCTTTACACTAATCCAAAGCATGCCCTAATGTGATGTCTCCCACTATATCAATCACATATCCTTTCATGACTAGATGGTTATCAACAAGTAGTCAACATGAAGTCCCATGTACTCTTCACTTGTTACATTGACTTGTAAGTATGCACATTAATTTGTAAGTTTACATAGGTTTGTCTTTTTTTATTTGCTGCTGCATTTTTACACATATACACATTTTTACATCATCATGTTATGCTTCATGGGGTTAGACCTAAGTGATGGATGAAGTTGATCCTGAGAGTAATGTATAAAATATAGGTGTCTCTAGGTGTCTTGGTTTCTAACTAGATAATAGGTGTCTCTACTTGTGTCTTAGGTAGATACTATATATCAACGACCTGTCTAGAGACTAGAATAAGGTATAATCTAGAATGATCTAGGTGTCTTCTAGGTAGATACTATATATCACTACCTGTCTAGAGACTAGGATAAGGTATAATTTAATCTAGGTGTCTTAGGTAGGTACTATATGTCAACTAGGTCTACCATAATAGGTGTCTTAGGTAGAACTATAATCTAGGTGTCTAGGTGACTTAGGTCTAGACTACAATAAGGTATAAAGACTAGGTGTCTTAGGTCTAGTATGTAAAGACTAGGTGACTTAAGTCTAGACTACAATAAGGTATAAAGACTAGGTGTCTTAGGTCTAGTATGTAAAGACTAGGTGACTTAGGTCTAGATACATACTATACAATAGGTGTCTTAGGTGTCCTACGTCTACTAGAATACATGTGTCTTAGGTATTAGGTAAGGCCACATGAGCTTCCACCTTCATGTGGTTGGCCTTGTTAGTATAGAATATTTATATTTCTTGAAGCTAAGGGAAGCTCTTTTTCTTAATATGAAAACTTTATCGACTTTAGTGTCCTCATGGTGCAGGAGCATCTAGGTTGTCATGCCTCCAAGAGGGGTCAAAAAGTGAAATTTTGTTTTGATTGAGTCAATTGTATGTAATAATGTCTTCTAAGACCATTTCATATGTTTTTGAGTTGGTTTGAGTCATTTGGGGTCAGTTTGAGTCTTTGAGTCTTGTTGCCAAAAAGTGTCAATGTTGTCAAGTTGCATAAAACAACTTTTGCATTTTTGCATTTTTGGTGTCCTGCTCTTGATGCGACCAAACTGACAGTTCCAATGTGTCTAGATGGGTACATTTAGGCTAGGCATGGTCCTGTTTCACACTCAAACATGCCGAAACAGTCTGAGCTACATTATACCAATGATATCCCTGAAGAGTCCAAAGTGCAAAAAGGCAGCAATCTTTGACGAGCTGCTACTTAGAAACCATGTCACTTAGAGACATTTTATCTGAGGAAACATGATCATGTAGGGTCCCTCTACAATAACCTCTCTCAGTTTTTTATATCTCTAAGGCGTTTTCCCGTAGTGAAAGGTTTTCTGCTGCCCCAAAAATTGTCAGAAGGAGGCAGTGTAAAGTTGCAAAGGGGTGTAACTTTTCTTCTTCTCCTCGTGCGTCCAAACCAATAATTCCAACACATCTGGATGGGTACGTTTAGACTAGGTATAGTCCTGTTTCACACCCAAACATGTCGAAACAGTCTGAGCTACATTGTACCGACGATATCCCTGAAGAGTCCAAAGTGCAAAAAGACAACAATCTTTGACGAGCTATTACTTAGAAATCGTGTCACTTAGAAACATTCTGTCTAAGCCAACATAATCATGTAGGGTTCCTCTATAATAACCTCTCTCAATTTTTTATATCTTTGAGGTGTTTTCCCGTGGTGAAAGCTTTTCTACTGCCCCAAAAATCATCAGAAGGAGGTAGTGTAAAGTTGCAAAGGGGTGTAACTTTCATCTTGCTCCTGATACAACCAAATTAACTATTCCAAAGCATCCAGAATGAATATGTTTAGGCTACACATGGTCCTATTTTTCACCCAAACATGCCGAAATAGTCTGAGCTACATTATACCGACGATATCCCTGAAGAGTCCAAAGTGCAAAAAGGCAGTGATCTTTGACAAGCTGTTACTCAGAAATTGTGTCACTTAGATACATTTTGTCTAAGGAAACGTGATTATGTAGAGGCCCTCTACAATAACCTCTCTCAATTTTTTATATCTTTGAGGCATTTGCCCATGGTGAAAGGTTTTCTGCTGCCCCAAAAATCGTCAAAAGGAGATAGTGTAAAGTTGAAAAGGGGTGTAAATTTTTTCCTGCTCCTAATGTGGTTAGACCAACTATTCCAATGCATCTGGATGGCTACATTTAAGCTAGGAATGGTCCAGTTTCACACCCAAACATGCTGAAATAGTCCAAGCTACATTGTACTAGTGATATCCTTAAAGAGTCCAAAGTGCAAAAAGGCAACAATCTTTGATGAGCTGTTAGTTGAAAATTGTGCCACTTAGAAACATTTTTTCTAAGGTAACATGATCATATAGGGTCCCTCTACAATAACCTCTCTCAATTTTTTATATCTTTGAGGTGTTTGCCTGTGGTGAAAGGTTTTCTGTTGCCCCAAAAATCGTCAGAAGGAGATAGTGTAAAGTTGTAAAGGGGTGTAACTTTTGTCCTACTCTTGATGCGGCCAAACTGACTATTCCAACACGTTCAGATGGGTATGTTTAGGCTAGGCATGGTCCTATTTTGCACCCAAACATGCCGAAATAGTCCGAACGACATTGTACCGACGATATCCCTAAAGAGTCCAAAGTGCAAAAAGGCAACAATCTTTGACGAGTTGTTACTTGGAAACCATATCACTTAGAGACATTCCATCTATGGAAAAATGATCATGTTGGATCCCTCTACAATAACCTCTCAGTTTTTTATATCTCTAAGGTATTTGCCCTTGGTGAAAGGTTTTCTGCTACCCCAAAAATTATCAGAAGGAGGTAGTGTAAAGTTGCAAAGGGGTGTAACTTTTGTTCTTCTCCTTGTGCAACCAAACCAATAGTTCCAACACATCTAGATGGGTACATTTAGGCTAGGCATAGTCATGTTTTGCACCCAAACATGCCGAAACAATCTGAGCTACAAACACTAACTAGTATTCAATCTTCAAACACTGCAAATACCATGATATCCTGCATAAAATTGATGAATCCTCATGTAGACATGTAGATATTCCTTCCAAAAACTCATATCAATGACCAAAATCTCCAAACATGTCACATAGATCTCATTCTAAAATTTACTAGCCCTCTACAACATATTACAAGCCCTAGATGATAAAATTCGTTCACAATTTCTCTATAATTTCCTTGAAAGACAACATTCAATCATCAGTTATTCTTCACTATTCTTTTCATGTTGTACATTATCACTTAGGTATGTCTCTATATATGCTCAGACTTATGAGAGTTTACTGGAGAGGCTGATTGAGTTAGGTTGAAGGGTCGGTGAACTAATGACTTAAAGACCCTTTAGTAGGTTGACTTAAGTGATAGTAACTTGTGATTATAAGTCAATATTAAATTGAAACAAAAGTGCACTTTACACACGACAGGAAATTGAGGGTCTTAAAGTCTTAAGAAAAGTAGATTCTTTTTAGGGTTTAATGCCCAATATGCAAACCCTAACTATCAATAAGAAAGACTTAAACATTCTAACTTTCATCAAGATATATCTAGGACATTTCAGAGACCTTAGGGACATTAGAAGAAAGACATTAGAATATGACACTTATCATAGGCTTAGGGTTCTAAGACATGAACAACTTCACATTCAAATCAAACTCATGACTCCCCTTGATAAATATAACTCTCCTTGATGATGACATTGAATTATGATTATGAAAGCTTGTGTCTTCTCTGACTTCTTATTACATGAACAAAACCACATCCACCATGAAAATGAACCTTGCATCATATCAACCTTCCAAGATAGACCTTATCATGAAAACCATATTCACAACAAAACCTTGCATGAACAAAACCACATCCACCATGAAGTTAACCTTGCATCATATGAACCATGTTTGTCTTGTGCAATATCAACATGGACTGAGAAACCTTATCATGAAAACCATATTCACAACATCATGCACCTCATGACCATCACCTACCTTGAATCACTGTATCACCTTATCAACATCATGGCATCAACCTTGACATAATTGAAAAACAACCTTGACCCTTTGACATCAATGACAAACAATCTGCAAATTGCTTTATGGAATTATAGTCAAATTGGTAAATGTGATGACATGATACATATTAACATGGTGAGATTAAAAGTATACATTTATAATATTAAGCACATTCTCAAAGGGATTGTTGATGACTTATGGAAGCCTATAGCCCCAATGTTATGTTGCATACTCAAATTAAAGGTAAGACTCAATGTACTCTCATAACCTCGCCTTATATGCAAGAGGAATTAATTTAATAACCACAATGGTCATCAGGTGCTCATAAGCATATGATTTTGACTATCTTATTCAAGACATCAAACATACTCTTTGCATCCCAATATGGTATAATAACAAGAAATTAAGAAATATTTTCAATTGAGCAACTCATAAAGAATATGGATTAGCATACTCATTTGAATATTTTCAATTGAGAAACTCATAAAGAATATGGATATTTTCTATTCAACATGATGATTCATTTTTATTTTAAATACAACTTTTATCTTTTAGTTCCAGAATGAGGTTTAGGTGATACTTGAATAACAATAGGTGGCTTATTGGATCAACAAACATCCTATGTAATACAATTGGACTTTAAATATTTGAAGTAACCATCTACAAATATCCATTGAAACCTGGATTTATAATGCAAATATGGACACCATCAATAAAAAAGATTTGTATTAACCAAATATCCATATAGGCATACATCAATATCTGTCGATATAAGTATAACATATATACAAAATAGCCATATAGGCTTACAAGAATGCCATATAGGCATACAATGTCTCCTATATGAAATACACAATATATGTCCACAAATGCCATATAGGCATACAACAAAGGACCCCAATAAGCATTCATTCCCCTCTGTTCGGTGAAGGGAATAGATCACGAGCAACCTTTGATCTTTGGGAGGATGGAGACGTGTATGAGGAGGTCTACTACGAACCTAAGGGCTGCTCCTCCTATTTAGTTCTTCGTGGATCTGTAGCTATTATAATAAAAAGTATAGACATTAATATATAGAAATTACATGTTATAAAAAATGAAACATTTAACAAAATAATCACTTACTGCTACCATATAATCTGTCTCCTCATTTTCCTTAGTAGAAGGATTAGGTTGTGGTGATGTCATGTCCTATAGAAACCATCCAGATAGAAATTAAACTTCAAATCAATAATCATTTGATTTTTAAAAAATAAACAACTAAAACAATGAATGTAATTTAAAATTTACTAATCCGCCTCATACCTATTGCAAGTATGGGCCTAACCGATGTTGTCATTGATGTCAACATACTCTTGTTGCATCGATGACAAGGATTGGATGAGTTGTATGCTGAGGATATTGAGAAAATTAGTCCTATCAAGAACAAAGAAGAACAGTGAAGACAAGATCCTAGCTAAGATGAAGATCAGAGGATACGCATCAAAGGGTTTGTAGGTATGTGTCTAAAGGTGATCCAGTAAAGATTTGAGAGGTCCACATGAAGATTTGAAGAAGTTATGGCTATATGAGTAAAACCGGTTTTGGCAGATGTTCAGAGGTGATAGAGTGACTCAAATAGGTTCGGTGAGATCCGAAAATGCAATATCTTGTTCTACAGATTTGGTGGAGTGTTTAGGAAGTCAATGTGAATTGACAACTCAATTGGTTCGTGGTCTGGAGGTCTGCAAGCATCTATTCCAATATGACAGTGATGACAGACTATGTTCTTGAGGTTCTAGATGAAGGAAAAAATGATTTCAGTAAGTAGAAGTAGTGTGGATGTTCTTAGTGATTAAGGCAAGCTTGTGGAGGTCTCTGGATTGTGTCCAATTTGTGTTGGTGGTCCACATAGAAGATTGAGCTCGTAATTGAAGAACTACTTCCGGATGATGATGTTCTTCCTAAACTTAGCTGATCGGATGAGTTACACTTCTTACGGATGATCTTGAAGATATTTTGTAAAGCATGGCATGTTCCTCAAAGAAGATTGAAGTCCCAAATCTGTGTGGATGATAGTGTGGTGATTCGCATGAAGTCTTTTGTAATAAATCAAGTTGTATTTGTGTATTTTCTCTGTAAAGTTTGCCGACTTTGATGATTATCCCAAAGTCAATGTCTTGTATAAATAAGAGTTGTGAAGTCATTTCAAAGAAAATCTTGGTGGAGATGAGAGAGTTGTAGAGAGAAGTGTGAAAGGTAGAGCATAAGTATTGAGCTGAAATGGAACTGACTCAAGCATGGTGAAGATGCTATTCTTCAGTTCAAGTATGTAATATTTATCATTCTATAGATAGTGTGTCTCTTGTAGGCAGTGGGCCTCTTGTGAGCAGTGTGCTCAGGCAGTGAGACCTAATTGGCATGTGCCATTTGTTCCTTTTATTCTTTTAATAGAGAATACAATCTTGGGTTTAACTAGGTTTTCCACGTTAAATTCTTGGTGTCATATGTGTTAATATGTTTCTGCTCTTGAATTATTGCATTGTGCTTCCATGATTGATTTATTATTATGTTGCTGAATTGTAAGAAGGATTTAAGTGGTTAACAAAAGAAAAGTTTTTGAGATAATTGATTCATCCCTCCTCTCAGTTGTCTATCTTGAATCTAACAATACCCCCATCAAAGGCATGGAGCTATGAATTGTAGTGGACACACCATGCTCTATTTCCCTATGAAATTTAGGATGTGTCTCCACAGCCCGCATCATCTGAAAATAAAACAACATTATTCAATTACGAAACTAGAATAGTGATGCAAGTCATGGCTCCTAACATACACACATATTCACCTAAACATGGAAGTACACACAATAAAGCACACTATGATATTCATTGTCACCAATGCATCACTATGATACAACTAGACACATAATACACATAATCACAGTGAATATTTTGCTCTCTTGGTGATATACTATAGCTCTTTCTTATGCTTCCTCAAGTCTCCATTACTGTTGTGCTCTTTTGGTACATGTTTATAAGAGTTCTTGGAGGATTTTGTACTCTCTTTCATCTCAAAGAATATAGTAGTATTAAATGAAGGGTACTCATTAGACTTAGGTGGGTTATATGTAGGATCAAATGTAGGGATGGAAGAAATTGAGCCAATAGGATTGTCATAAGTTTGTAGGGGAAAGGGTTAGTGTAGATTTGAAGATTTTGGTTAGGGGTGACTTGTTTCCCCCATAATTAATACCTAAAACCTAGATGATGTTTGAGTCAATCATATGCTATATAAGATGTTATAGGCTGATGCCCTTCTCTAGTGTCATGTCTTGGGGTCTAATTGGTGGTAATTGGATGATATTATTAGAGAGAATTTGTTGAGGAATAGTGTGGAGGGGATCAACAAGCTTTGGTAGACATGTATGGAAAATGTGGTAGCATAGAAAAGGCAATGAGCTGTTTGAAAAGATGCCTCAAAGAAAAGTGGTCTCATGGTGATGTCCTTGTCTATGCATCTGCTTCTCATGGCATTCCATGAGAGCACATTTCTTTGAGGCATTTTTTCAAATTTAACTATATTGTAATTGAAATTTTGTCATCTATCAACATCTAGCTATTAGTTATGCAATGTCTAATAATGCTCTAAGTTTGAAAGATGTGCAATGCAATGTAATCAATGATATGAATAGAAAATACAAAAATCTAGTAAGTACAATTCATTAGTTAAACTGTTTATTTTATTACCTTGGTGAAGCTTTGAACTACACCACCACTGGTAGGTGTTGCCATGAAATCTCCAAGATTAACCTATTCAACATCCAAAATCAAATATTAGAATACCATTCATATAATAATGCTATTCACATGTAATATTTATAATTGTTTACTAGTTACATACCCCAACAATAGATGTCATATTGTAAAATGCAGGTGGACTACTGCTGAGAACTGCATCAATGCTATGACCCTAAAACTTCATCAAAATCATCAAACTAAATTAGTTAATCTTGAATTTCAAAAATAAAATTTAATAAATTTAATTTAATGAACTTGCTAACATTTACCTGAGTATTAAGGTTGAAAGTCTCACTCATGAGGGTATCTGTCATCACCATCTGCTTAGCTGCAGATGTAGCTTACACACCTGCGTCTGCGTCCTGACTATCCATGGGTTCATACCATAGGCTGACCCACAAGTCTAGCAAGTATGGGGTGGAACCCTACTCCTCGTACTCTCCCCAAACCCACGTTGTGCTGCAGGACTAGCATGCTCTATGATGCTCTGGGTCAAGGTACTAATGGACTGAATTGTCTCAACCTCAACACTTTCCTTCACAATGGAAGGGATAAACACATGCTCATGGGCAACTCTGCTGACTACTTGTCTCACTGGCCACTGTGGGTCAACATGTGCCCCTGGTCTATCTTGTGCGGACCCCCCACCTCTACCTTGAAACTCCTGCATATTAAAATAGTTTGGCACTTTATTGAGGACAAACTTGCAGTAGAGTTTCCTCAAAAAGTATTGCGGGACCTCATTATTGTTGCATGGAGGATGGTCAAAAACCATCCACCACCTCTGCCCAAAATTATCCCTTATCACTTGGTTGTTGCACCAATGGATAGGGAGCCTCTTGCATGTAATGGGTGGAGGTTGATTTGTTCGTGGGTTACAAGTGAAACTGGAACAGAAGTCTAATTTTGTAATTTGTAACTTTTTTATTTCTTCATACGATAGCTTGTCTCCATAATACTCTCTAAGTTCTCTCCTCTTTTCTGACCAACTAGATATTTGCTTGCTAACTGAATCTACATTTTATAACATAGATTCAATAGATTGAACAAGCGTGGATCTATGCAAGGTTGAAGTTGAAGGATCTTTCAACCTTGCAATTATGTCTTCAATTGTTTTTTTATTGTTTTTAATTTGCCCCATTAGATTTTCTTGTGTTCCAGGGGCATGTTGAGGAATGGATGGAGGAGTTTGTTGTTCAGGTTGTTGTTCGGCAGGTATTTCCTGTTGAGGTGATTCAAGATTTTGTGGATTTTCAGGAGGAGGAGGAGGAGGAGCATTAACATTTCCTGTCAATTAAGGAAATTTACATTAAAAACCAACTTAAACCCACCTATTTAGAAACAAATTCACACAAAAAAACAAATAAAACTCACTCCTTTGGCCTGCTCAACATCGTGGCGGCATTTTGGCGATGAATCAGTGAGATTTTGGTGTTGAATTTGGTCTTCAAAAACATGAATGCGCTCCTTAGGGTTTGCAAGCCGTGGGTGCAGAGAAAACAAAAGGAATGAATGAGTAGAAATGCTCTTTTTTTATATAAACCAATCCATAACATGCTCGTGTTATAACGCGAGCGCGTTATGGATTGGTTTTGCCAAGCCTTAGGCTCGTCATCACCAAACCATAACACCTTAAATTTTTTTGAAAAAAAGTTGGCCATGTTTTGGCCCCCCAGCTTTTTGCACCCACCCTTTCACATGAACTTGATTAAGTCTGAGTTTTTGTATTTCATTGCCACTTAGAGGTATAGTTTGGCCCATCATGATCCTGCACATACCCACATAGTTTACACTATTTTCATTGCATCTCATCTAAATCATTAAAATCTCTAATATTTACATCATATCTAATATAAATTCCAGCATTACATAATTACATAATCATTTACCTTGCATTTTCATACTTTATTTGTTAGGATTTGCTTGAAATTGTGCATTTTTCATATAACCTAGTCTTTGCAAAACCTAGGGTTTGTGGTTAAAATCTTGTTTTATATTTTACTACTCCTTTGAACACTCTTTCAAATTTGATTTTGGACTATAGCGTTGCTTCATTGCATGTTTTTGCATTTACATTTACATCTTTTGAACATTTGCATTGAAAAAAGTGAAAAAATTGAGCATTTTAGATCATAAACAAGCATAGTTTTTCTTTGTTTCATTGCATTAGTTATTAATATCATTCATTTTAGATCTTACATTCATTATCAAACATATATTCATCTATCATCTAAAAATTTGGCATCATTTCACACTCTTGCTTGAAAAATTAATGCATGTTTTTAATTACACATTGTGCATTTCAACACAAAGGGTTGTATACACTTTCTTTAAACAAACTTACAAATCAATCATATTGCCTTGTTGTGTTGCATTATTTCAATCTACCCACTGTATTTGCCATGGACTCTGTGTGTCTTTTAGTATCCGTTTCCCTTAAACAAGTGTGTTAGTGTGAAATAGTCTTGCATCTAGGGCTTCTCATCATAAGAACAAGGTCATGGATGCATCTTGTTACTCATCTTTGGAAGCTTTGTTTGCATACATCATAGATTTTGATAATTTTACAAATTTAGTGATAAATATCCTCAAGTCCTACAACAAATAGCACACATCTATGATATTTATATTCCCATGAGCTCTACCTACCGAATTCTATGTTACATATTTGATTTTGAAAGTTTCACCACTCTAATGGGTATCTACCCTTCAATCTTGGAAAATTTCACTAATTTCATCTCTACAAAAGATAATGAAGAAGGCAATGATTAAGACATTCCTCCTTCTCATCCTACATTTCATGACAACATAATGGATATTATTTCTGAGACATACGAGGCTAATATAGCCCGGGGTGATTCATCTAATAATCTGAAGACTTCTACCAACATGACCTCACTTGGTGAGGATATTTTTGCGGAAGAAAAAGAAATCATCGAAGCATTCCTTAACACTACCTTGCAATCCCTTCCTACTCTCCCTATCCAGGATGAAGCATTGGATGATGTAGACTCTCTTTGTAAACAACTTCTTCAACCTATGGATACTAAAAAGTCAACAACCAATCTTCAAACACTTCTTAACTACATCTTGTACAAAGAAACATACCATGCACCCTTACCTGAAGAATTGCATACCTTGGAAATTGCTAACAATTTGGGGAACATGAATGAACATGCTGTTCCTAACAACCAGGGTATTCCAACATCTTACAAACTAGTCGAAATGGGCATTTTTTGGGCTCCTAGACCATATCACTTGATTGACATAGAAACCTATGATATTCCTCCCACAACATCATTAATAGGCAACTTTCCATTAATAAATCCTATAATTGTACCTTCACAAACTCAAGAAAATGCTGAAGAAAGAAGAGGAGATAAGGCTTTCACTATCAAGGTAAAGATTATAATTAAGGATAATAGGTAAGTATTTCTAAACCTGGTGGTCACCTTTGTCATAGCATAGTTTTCTTGTTTATGTGGCCTCCCCTCTTGTGTTGTGTTCCCTCGTGATGTGTTATGTGTTATTGAGGCCTCCTAGGATGACCCTTGATACTCTTGTAAGTGTTACCTATTTTTGCTAATAGCTCATTCAGGAAGAGCTTTGATTCAAAACTTGAAAGGTACATTTCATCTAATCTTTCCTACATTACATGCATGTGCATAAATAAAATCAGAAGATTACATTACAATAGATTGCATTTATGCAAATGTAGATAACATAGAAAGGATTGCACAAATATTTTTAGAAACAAGTAATCTTATTGATAAAATAAATGTATAAGGTCTCACACAAGCCATGAGACTAACTGTTTTATTGCAAGTGAAAAGACAAACTATGCATTTATAGAAAAATAAAGAGATAAATATGCATATGAGATAGGGTGATTCGTCATTGCCTGAATGACCAGTCTTGGTCCTGTTTGTCATGCCTGGTGTCATCATGTGTTGTCCACTTGTCATGCACTCAGCTATTGTCTCTCTGCCACCCCTAGTTACTTGCATAAAATTTTGAAAAACTAATGTTAGAGCAATGACAGGGGATCATATATCATATGATATACATCTACATATATACAGTTTGACTTTCAGATGCAAAAAAACTAATTAATATCATGTGAACCTTCAAGGAAGCAACAAGATAATTAAGAATATCAATCACATGCTTTGTTTTTCCTAACATGTTTGTTTCATGTGCAGATACAGGTGTCATTTAACACTCATTTGATTTCAGCATGTGGGGTTAAATGGGCTCCCACAAGGGTTGAGCCCAGCATGCTGTCCTCTTTGCTTTCTAAGAGGTATTTTTAGGTTTCTTCAAGATCTGATAAGAGCAACATGATTTTATTGCCAGAGACAGTCTCATGAGCAGTTATAGTGTCATGCATTTGTAAACTATCATTAAAGACATCATTACAATCAATGAGAGACAACAACATATTAGTCCATCATGAAGGGAATAATCAATAATAGGCTATGAAGATAGCTGACTGTATGTGGACAGTATTCAATGACAGAGAGGAATCCATCAGATGTTGAAGACATCAAGTTTGTGAAGAGGTTCCATCATGTAGATTGTTCACACACAAATCCCTTGACAGTGATATATATGAAATAAACAGTCATCAAGGAATAGGACTACATACAGTACAAAAAGACAATCTTAAAGGCTATACAAATCATTAGTGGCCTTCATAATAACAAGGAAAACCTTGAGCAAAGAGCAATCTAAGATATGACAACTAGTTTTAAATTTCTTGTAAGAAAAATTTTGACAGTCTAAAATATTTTGAAAGTGAAGCTGTTTGCCATTGATAAGACTGCACATATGTAGTCTGAGACAGTGATAACCTAGAAGAATAAAGACAGTCATGAGAACAATACATAGACAATACAAAAAAGAGAAAAGCTTCAGCATCAAGTGGACTATTAGTGGGTAAAGGATACTCATGGATACATAGTTAGCAACACTGTTACCATTTCTCAGTCATTTCCTTTAAAAATATTGTCTGATAATTCCATTTTTGCTTTGAGCTCTTCACTACCATTCAAAGCATGCCTCTATAATGTCCAAGCTTAATGTAAAACATGGATTGAGGACAGTCATTAAGGTCAGACCATGAAACATGTTGTAGACCTATATAGTTTTTGAGTTGACATAGATCTTGTAAACAAGTTTATGTTAGGTCAAAAATGCTTGAAGGAGCAGTGACTATGTAAGTAGTCCTATATAGTTCCCTAAACTGTCATATGCAATGATCTTAGACATACAGTATGCTATGTTTTGACATGGAAAATATTAACAATGAAATTATGACAGTTTAAGAAGTAGCAATGATAGTTAAAGATGACAGACAAGAAGACCTTGACTGACCTTAACAGGGGGAGTCAAAAGGGCATCTACACAAACCCGAGTTTCAGTAGAGAGATCAAATGCTTTGAATATCTATATACATTGTTCTTATGTGATCAAGGTAGGATGGTACATGCACTTAAGTTTATAGTTCATAAGGGTAAGACTAATAGTCTATCATGACTATTACAGTAAAGGCATAGTCATCAAAGATCAAATGATTTCAATATTTATATACATTGTTCTTATGTGATCAAGGTAGGATGGTACATGTACTTAAGTTTATAGTTCATAAGGGTAAGACTAACAGTCTATGATGACTATTATAGTAAAGGAACAGTCAACAATGAAGGTTAGGAACAATAGTCACATATTTCTCATACAACAGTCCATGACTGTCATTATCAAAGGGTGTCAAACAGTCAAAGGAACTCATGCAACATGAGAGGAGTAGTCGTTTAACATGCTTAACATTAAGGGACAATAGAACAATAAAAGTAAGCAGTCCTAAAGAAGGAGTAAAATCATGAAAGAGAAGTGACCTTTGTTTCCAATGTGAATCATGCACAAATGAATGAAGATAGTCAAATGTGTTGTTACCTTCTACCACTTGAAAACTTGATTCTCCAAGAAATACAATTGCTTTTGTGGTGAGATTGTGTTTGAAACTGGAGCATGCATTTCTTGTTCACCAGAGAATGCTGGGAGTATTGTGAGAGGCATGCCTATCTATGATGGGATAACTTCAAAGGACAAACTTCATATAGTTTCTAGTTGTTCTGTGGTTACAAAGAAAATGCCAAATTTTAAAACTTCAATTGAAAATGAAATGAAGTGTCATGAGCATGTTCTTGAAACATTAGCTTTTCAATGGCATGAATAAGAATGAGGAAGACTATTTCAGACTTGCAAAGAAATCATGAAAAGAAGATGCACAGTGCTGAGGAGTTTTAAATGAGGTTGATAAGGGTTTCTTTTTTAATAGAGAGACATTTACAATTCATCTTCAAGTTTTTAACATGCAGAGACAGGAATACAAAGTATTTAGAACAAGACATATAAGGCAACATGCTAGGTCTTGACAGTGAGAAGAAGGGAGCAGTCTGCATTGAAGACAAGTAGAAATGACAAGCCTAGACAGTCTAGAGGGTAGGGATATGACAACAGTCAAGATAGTGTCAAGAAGCTATTAGTACTGTGTATGAAGTATACCTTCATCAAAGAGTCCAAGCAGTCATCAATTGTTAAAGCAAATTGGATCATCAAGCTATAGGAGAGAAAAATACACAATAAAATATAGTAAATATCCCATTTTTACTTCATGTTTTGTCAAGAAATAAATATATTTTCTATTCATTTTAGCTAGAATGGAAATAAGGGTTTCATAAAACCCTAACTCAGCTGATGGAAACAAAATATAGCAGCTTCAAAGCTTCATGAAATATGCCTAGGATAATAGGTATTTTCTTTTTATTCCAAATCATTAGCTATAGGAATAGGTATTCATCATCCTAAGAGAGAATCTTTCAACATCATGAAGAAAAATGAGATATGTGCTATATTTTGCTGAGCTTGAAAGCAAATGCACAGAAAGGCAAGATAGCTTCATCACTTTTGCTCTTAGAGATCGAGAACAAGTTCTGTATCGACACAAATATTAAAAGGAAAAGTGGATTTTATGCACATAGAAAGCTTACCATGCTCGGCTGTGGCAATTTTTTCATAGAATATGCAAGTTTTTTGCCATGAAAATCTAGTTGTAAACCTCCAAAAGATGGGTAGAAACCCTAGTATGGCAGCACTCAGTAGGGTAAAGGATAAAAAATGAAATGAGATAAAGTTTTTTGCCTTGTTTTGTTTTTTAGGGTTTTAACCCTAGTAGATGCCGATCACACAAAGGTGTTTTTCACCTCTCTTTTAAAATTTGCAATATGAAACTAATGTGTGCCATGGTCTAGAGTTATACCTAAGGAGCTTAGGTATTATTTTTTCATCTTATGCCTTGAAGTCCTTAGGACTTGTGAGTTGGACTCATGTGTGACCAATTTGGTCGACACTCATGCTTTTATTTTTGCATAATTATTAAATGTAAGCATTTGATCAATGTGTTGTTATAAAACACTTGATCAAGTTGTTGTTTTTAATGCAAAATGGATGCATTATGCTTTATAAATGTATTTATGAGTTTTAGTTGAGCTTTATGCTTTTGCAAGCATATAGGGAGGGTAGAAGAAGTCATCCAACATGTGCATGGAATATAGAAGGTTGTTTTGACCATTTTGGAGTAGCTTGGAGTATTTTTAGGATGCCTTTATGTTAGACTTGATCAAACTTGACTTTTTCCACAGTTATGAGCTCTTTTGGAGGAGATTTAGGCCATATATTCTAGGCTTTTTGTGGGCATCCGACCCAAGTTTGTTTATAGCTCCTTGTATGGTGGAACCACTTGGATAGTGGTGGATATAGTCACTTATGTGACTCATTTGTACTCAGTTCTGATTATGCAATTGGGAGAGAGTTGTGATTTTGACATCCTTGCTCAGATTTTAGCATTTTTGTAACTCATTGATATGACATACAGTGAAGGCCTTAAGTATTATTGATTGAAGATTTTGCCTACTTGTTCTTTGCATTATTGTGCTTAAGCAACTGATTGATCAAGTTATTTGTGACATAATGTTTATTTCCTTATAGCTTTGTCTCAAATTTAGAGCCTTTATGTAGAAATTATATTAATGCAGGTTACAAATTGTGTTAAAAGGTGTAAATCGTTTCTTTTTGGGTGTGAAGTTATCTTCCTTCTTGAAAATTTGAGCACTAGGACATGTTTGTGAAACACTTATGCCGAAGTATACAGTAATAAGTTGTGCAAGTATGTTTTCTATCATTATAGTAAGTGCATGAATTTGAGTTTCATATCCTTTCAGTTAGGTGTCTCACCCTTTTACTTTCAGTTTTCAGTTTAGTTTTTCTAAGTTTCCTCCTTCCCTTTTCTCTGTAAGAAATCATTAGTTTAGGTGATACAAGGTTGGGAAGTTAGCCTTCTCTAGAGATTCACTCCAATTTCTAGGTGACCCATAGCTGTATGAGTGTTTCCATGTTCCTCTAGAGTACCAATTTTCTTCAAATTGGTAGGGTGCAACTTTCAGAGATAACAGTAAGGTCAAGAATAGCTAGAGACCGCCTTTGTTGTGACCATTCTTCTATTTGTTTCATCATTGTTTGGTGTGTACAACAGCTGATTTCTACCTTTTGAGGTGTTTTAAATACATACCCGGTGACTTCAAAGCTTTGGTTTAGTAAAAACCAGTGTAGAACAATTATGCATTGCTAATATTGGTGTGTAGGTTAGAAAAACTTGCCTTGGGAGGCAAGGAAAATACACACCTGGCGACTCTATAAAGAAATATCTACTAGTTTCAAGAAGACAAGTGTTGGTATGTACTTATTTTACTAAAAATTAGACTTTATTTTTATTGTGAAAGTTTTCAATGAGTTTTCAGTGCATATAAATGTTGCAGTATGTCTTCTTTTCAAAGAAATATGTCTTACTTTCTACCATTTCATGAACGTCCTATTCATACACCATTTTATGAGTCGTATCATAGTGGTCACATAGCTAGTCTTAGTCCAAATAGTCCATTGTCATTTGATAACCAACTAGTCTGTCATGCTTACCACCCTCCCACCCATGCACAAACTCCATGGTCGCCAGTGTATGCCCATGACTAGCCTCAAGAATCCCATTTTATGCCAAACCAACAATACTACTTTCCCAATCAGCTCCAAAACGATGAGAGACTGGAGATTGCAGATATCGAGAACATATTGCTTGATTGGACCAAGCAGATGAATGACATAAAGAGGTAGCAAGAATATTCTTTACAACAGGAGCCTAGGAATGAACAAAATTAGTCAAACCAGTCCAAATCCTCAGTTTCAGTCATATCAAGAACTTGAGCCAAGCCATCAAAATACTAAATAACCATGGCAACCTTCTTGGACTAGGTATCCTGGTTATAAAATGCCAAATCTTGCTAAGGCTATCCCTTCCATACTTGTCCAAGATTAGGAAGGTGAATCAAATTTCTTACCAGGAGGTAAGTCTGAACATGAAACTCTATGGAAAGAGGAGTAGTCAGTTGCTGCTATTTGTATTATGTCCCCAACTAAATATGAGCCTGACGCATGTCAGGAGGATGTAGGATCAGGCTTGTCACTGAATCCCTTACATTTTCATTCATTTGAAGAGTTTTCTAATGCTGTTTATAAAATGAATGAAAGCAGTGTACAGAGGTTGCAAGGCAAAGGTCTTCAGTTGTAAAGGCAAGATGCCCAAGTTCCATTGGAGAAGGCACCACATGAAGAGGAGGATTTGGTCCTTATCAATTACCTGCTTTTGTTGACCAAGATGAGGAAAGCATTTAGGTACCTAACTTACCAACACTTTTAGACCAACAAGAAGATGCTCAACAATATGAGAAGTTGTTGATTAAAACTAAGCAGTCTGATAACAGGATCTCGGATCCAGTAAAAGAGTGTGAAAGTAAACCTTTCTTGGAACCTACACAGCTGGCTGAGAGCTATTATGAAGTAGAAAATAGTCTTCCTCCATCAGAATTTCATGAAGAGGGTAAGAAAGATTCATTTTTGGATGACCTTGAAGTTTTTGTCTCTAAACTGGATGACAAAGGATTAAACCTGCTAGAAGAAGTTGCAAATCATGCTAAATCAGGACAAGTTCACAAGTTTGAACAAGGTAGGAACAACTTGTAGAGGAAATAAATGAACATGAGGAACTTGGGGGAAAAGAGGCTGATATGTTTTGGTATGATGGGCTACCTTCAATTGTTGAATAAAATGAAGAAGATATGACTGTGATAACACAAGACTTGGGACAACTACAAGATGTTAAATAGTGTAATGAGTTGCTGGTTCATGAAAGTCAATATGAGAATGAAGCTTTGGCTCATGAGATAGTTTCATTTTGGGATGATTTGAAGTTTGTTTTGACTCATTAGGAAGCCTCTTTTTACCCAGTTTTGGATATTGAGCTAGCACCATTTGAAGCAGAAAATTAAAAACAAGATGAGGAACAACAAAATGGTTTGGAATAGTAAGGAACTAGCATGGAGAGTTCTGAAATTACTCTTTCTAGAGGATGCCCAATTAGGCATTTAGCCAGATTGGAGACCAATAAGAATCTTGATATCTTGCTTGCACCCAAGCATGAAGATACAGCTAGGGAAGAGCAAATTCAAGTCACTTTTCTACCTTAGGACAGGAATGTTTACATTCCATATGAAAAGGTTAGTGGACTTGTGTATGTTCTTCAAGAAGAATTGCAGCTCTTCGTTGAATTTTGTTCATATTTCCTCTCTTTCTAGCTGTCCTCAAGCACAACAAACATTGTAAATTATGTAGAAATGGCAACTACTTCACCCAGACAGTAAATGGTTTTGTTTGAGTTAGTGTTTTTTTTCATTAGGGTAGAGTAGGTGCAATTTTTTCTTTCCCTCCAAGTGCAATTTCTGCACAGATAGTTGGTTGTGGTTTTTTTGAGTAGAGTAGGGTTTTCAAGGTCATGCATTGTTCTGCTAAGTTACAGAAGTCAGTAAATCTATTGTCCAAGAGTTTTAGAAGCCTCTGAGTGACCCCATGCCCAATGGATATGCTTCAGGCAACTAGTCTGATGTTTAGCAGGCAAACATATAGCAGATGTCACCAAAAAAATTACCTATTTTTGCTAACAGCTCATTTAGGAAGAGCTTTGATTCAAAAATTAAAAGGTACATTTCATCTAATCTTTCCTACATTAAATGCATGTGCATAAATAAAATTAGAAGATTACAGTACAATAGATTGCATTTATCCAAATGTAGATAACATAGAAAGGATTGCACAAATCTTTTCAGAAACAAGTAATCTTATTGATAAAATAAATGTGTAAGGTCTCACACAAGCTTTGAGACTAACTGTTTTATTGCAAGTGAAAAGACAAACTATACATTTATAGAAAAATAAAGAGATAAATATGCATATGAGATAGAGTAAATTGTCATTGCCTGAATGTTGTGTCTAGTGTCATCCCATGTTGTCCACTTGTCATGCACTCAGTTGCTGTCTCTCTGCCGCCCCTAGTTACTTGCATAAATTTTTGAAAAATTGATGTTAGAGCAATGACGGGGCATCATATATCATATGATATACATCTACAAATATATAGTTTGACTTTCAAATGCAGAAAAACTAATTAATATCATGTGAACCTTTGAGGAAGCAACAAGATAATCAAGAATATCAATCACATGCTTTGTTTTTCCTAATGTGTTTGTTTCATGTACAGATATAGGTGTCATTTAACACTCATTTGATTTCAGCATGTGGGGTTAAATCGGCTCCCACAAGGGTTGAGCCCAGCATGCTATCCTCTTTGCTTTCTGAGAGGTATTTTTAGGTTTCTTCAAGATCTGATAAGAGCAACATGATTTTATTGCTAGAGACAGTCTCATGAATAGTTATAGTGTCATGCATTTGTAAGCTATCATTAAAGACAACATTACAATCAATGAGAGATAGCAACGTATCAGTCCATCATGAAGGGAACAGTCAATAATAGGCTATGAAGATAGTTGACTGTATGTGGACAACATTCAGTGACAGAGGAATGCATCAGATGTTGAAGACATCAAGTTTGTGAAGAGGTTCCATCATGCAAATTGTTCACACACAAATCCCTTGACAGTGATATATATGAAATAAACAGTCATCAAGGAATATGACTGCATACAATACAAAAAGACAGTCTTAAAGGCTATATAAATCATTAGTGGTAGTCATAATAACAAGGAAAACCTTGAGCAAAGAGCAGTCTAAGATATGACAACTAGTTTTAGATTTCTTGTAAGAAAAATTTTGACAGTCTAAAATATATTGACACTGAAGTTGTTTGCCACTAATAAGACTGCACATATGTAGCTTGAGACAATGATAACCTAGAAGAATAGAGACAATCATGAGAATAATACAGAGACAATACAAAAAAAAGAAAAGCTTCAGCATCAAGAGGACTATCAGTGGGTAAACAATACTCATGCATACATAGTTAGTAACACTGTTACCATTTCTCAGTCATTTCCTTTACAAATCTTGTCTGATAATTCCATTTTTGCTTTGATCTCTTCACTACCATTCAAAGCATGCCTCTATAATGTCCAAGCTCAATGTAAAACATGGAGTGAGGAGAGTCATTAAGGTCAAACCATGAAACAGGTTGTAGACCTATATAGCTTTTGAGTTGACAGAGATCTTCTTGTAAACAAGTTTATGTTAGGTCGAAAATGCTTGAAGAAGCAGTGACTGTGTAAGCAGTCCTATATAGTTCCCTAAACTGTCATATGCAATGATCTTAGACATACAGTATGCTATGTTTTGACATGGATAGTATTAACAATGAAATGATGACAATTTAAGGAGCAATGACAGTTAAAGATAACATACAAGAAGACCTTGAATGGCCTTAACAGGGGGAGTCAAAAGGGCATCTACACAAACCCAAGTTTCAACAGAGAGATCAAATGCTTTGAATATCTATATACATTGTTCTTATGTGATCAAGGTAGGATGGTACATGCACTTAAGTTTATAATTCATAAGGGTAAGACTAACAGTCTATGATGACTGTTACAATAAAGGCACATGCAACAAAGATCAAATGCTTTCAATATCTATATACATTATTCTTATGTGATCAAGGCAGGATGGTACATGCACTTAAGTTTATTATTCATAAGGGTAAGACTAATAGTCTATGATGAATGTTACAGTAAAGGCACAGTCAGCAATGAAGGTTAGGAACAACAGTCACGTCTTGCTCATACAATAGTCCATGACTATCATTATCAAAGGGTGTCAAACAGTCAAAGGAACTCAAGCAAAATGAGAGGAGTAGTCTTTTAACATGCTTAACATTAAGGGACAATAGAACAATAACAGTAAGCAGCCCTATAGAAGGAGTATAGTCATGAAAGAGAAGTGACCTTTGTTTCCAATGTGAATCATGCACAAATGAATGAAGATAGTCAAATGTGTTGTTACCTTCTATGGTGCAGGAGCACCTACCTGACAGCTGGCCTCCATGAGGCAGTTAGTTTGTTTTGAGTCTTGTTAATGTTTCCAAGAAGGTCTGATAAGACCAATGCATGTAATAAGGTCATGTTGACCATGCTTTACTATTTTTAGCTAGTTTGTTAAGACAGCTGTTATGCTGTAGGTCCGGTTGGATCTCCCAGCCGTCTAGAGAGATTTCCCAGCTGCTTGGAGTCGGGTCGGTAGTACTCGCCAGAGATCCTATTTATGCATGAGGATCGGTTGGTCTTAGGACAGATTGAGATATAGATGTTGAGAAGTTAGATTGCAGAAAGTGAGACAGAGTACTGTATTGCATCTTTTGAAATCAATAAAGATCTTGTTTGTGTTCATTTTCTGTTTGATCTCCATTGTGAAATCGATTTGTTGTTTTGGTGGTTACATGGATTCACTGATCCATTCCACCGGTTGATTCGTCGAATCGGTGGAATGGCTATGTACAGTAGTTTAGGGATTAGTCTGCATTTTGTGTTTGTTTGCATGCAGGTGTGCAGGATCGTCGTCGAAAGGTGTTGAGAACCCTAGCATGGGTATGTGCTAGGTCATGCTGGTTGTTAAAGTCTGGAAGATCACCCTAAAAGTAGATCGGGTCATCCCAGGAGGTTCGACGGATCAAAATTCGCTAAGGTTGAAAATTCGTCGCAACGGCATCATCAGGATATTTCTGTGTATATCCTGCAGTTACTTCGGGCGTCATCTGAGTAAGTGGAGATGAGCATGATGCAATCATTTGCATAAGGTGAATGTGTTTTGGGGTGATCATCATCAGGTGTTACCGAGGAGGAGCGTATTGGCATAAGGTAGAAGATCGGGTTGATAAAACCATCGCGGGCCGATAATGTTAAGTTTGGCCGATAGCAGGATATTGAAGGAACTGCATGTGACGTCATCGTCATCAGGATAATCGTCATCAGGATATCGGGGCAGCAGGATATTGAAGGAGCTACATATGACGTCATCATCATCAGGATAATCGTCATCAGGATATCAGGGTGACGTAAGCATCGAAGGAAGGGTGCATGAGGTTGTCATCATCAGGATATATGGGAGGAACCAGATGTTCTATATCCTGCTGATGAACATGATGTTGAATATCATGATGATGAAGATAGAGGTTGGCGGTAAGATGAACAGTGAACATCAGGAGGATGTTTACGCTTGCCGAATGTGATGATGCTGCCGATAGCCGGATATGATGATGCTGCTGACAGGCGAAGGGTCGAAGGTTTGTCTGCAGGAGGATATCGGTCGGCAGAGAGAATATGATGATGCTGATAGTGTTAAGGGAAATATGATGATGATGATGAAGGGTTGCGGACATCCATGCTGTATGTCAAGGTTTTAGTGTGGATGCCTCTGCATCATAGTGGTATCAGAGCTCAGCAAAAGGTCTGGGCTGTTGTGTGTTGATTCTGTCACTGAAAGGACATAGGTAGAGGAGTGAGAGGTTGACAAAATGCCTCCGAAAGGTACTGGTACTGCAAGGGAATTGCAGGAGATGAAGGAAAAACATGCCAGAGAGATGAGGAAGATGAAGGAGCTTGCTGAAGCACTTCAAGCCAGGCTTGTAGCCCTGGAAAAGAACAAAAAGAGGGAAGTGGAAGATAGTGAGTCTGAAGAAGATGAAGATGCTGTTGAAGAGTATGAAGAGGTAGCTGAAGATCTGGATGCTGAAGACCAGAGATTTGCAAAACTGTTAAAGGCAGTGCAGAGTGATAAACCTAAGGTAAAGGTTGATGTTTCCAAGTATAATGGAAGTTTGAATGAAGATGAGTTGCTGGATTGGATTGCTGCACTTGATAATCACTTTGAATGTGAAGATGTTGCTGAGGATCAGAAGGTAAAGATTGCAAAGACCAAGTTAGGAGGTCATGCTTTGGTATGGTGGGATTATGTACAATCTGAGAGAAGGAAACAAGGGAAGTCAAAGATCACTTCATGGGATAAGATGGTAGCAAGGATCAAAGGTAAATTCTTGCCTAGGGATTATAAAATTTAGATGTTTAAGAAGCTGCAATTTTTAAGGCAGAAGGAAATGGATGTGAAGGCATATACTGAGGAGTTTTATAAGTTGAGTATGAGATCTGGTCATCATGAGAATGAGGTAGAAAAGGTGGCTAGGTACTTGGCTGGTTTGAGATTGAACATACAGGATGAGTTAGTTTTGGCTAACCCTAAGAGTGTGGAGGATTGTTACCAAATGGCAATCAGGATTGAAGAAAAGATGAATAGGGGACAGGATAAGTCCATGAGAGGAAGAGGCAACAATATGAGGGGAAGAGGATCAGCCCCTACAACAAGGCAAACCAATGAGGGACAAGAAGACACTGGTAAAGGACAGGGACAGTCTGATTTCAGAGGTGGATGGAAAGGTAATAAAGGCAGATTTGGAGGTGGTAGAGGTTCTACTACATTTTCAGGAAAGTGTTACACCTGTGGTGAGTTTGGTCATCCATTTTTCAAATGTCCAGAAAGCAAAGGTTCATCATCCAGAAATGATAGAACGAATGACAAGAGAGTACAACTTGTGCAAGAAGAGAAAGTAGAGCAAAGTGTGCAGAGTTCAAACACTTATCAAGGAGATTATGGATATCCTGAGGAGGGAGAAGCATTGATGCTAAGGAGAATTAGTTTACAGGCATCAAAGGATATGATGCAAAGAAGAGCTCTTTTCAAGACCACATGCAAGAGCAAAGGTAAAGTATGTAAGGTTGTCATTGATACTGGTTCAACAGACAACATGGTATCTCAGGAGATGGTGGATAAACTGAATTTGGAAAGGATTCCCCATAAACATCCTTACAAGGCATCTTGGGTGAGTGATAGTCAATCACTTTTTGTCTATGAACAGGCATATGTGGATTTTCAGATTGGAGCATATCATGATAGAGTTTTGTGTGACATTTTGCCCATGGAATGTTGTCACCTACTGTTGGGTAGACCATGGCAATTTGATAGAAGGGTATTGTATGATGGGTATGCTAATACCTACACCATCAAGAAAGATGGGAAGACTATTAGGTTGATGCCATTGCAGGCAAATGCTGCAGCACAGGGGGCAGCCAAAATCATTTTAGTGGGAAAGAAGGAATTTGTGCAGATGCCTATAGGAGCAGGCATAAAGGCAGTTGAGGACACTGCAGGGAAAGAAGTTGTTAAGGACAACAGTTTGAAGAAAGTTTCAGTTTTGACTGACAGAGGTCAGCAGTAGGTGCAGAAACAGGTTTGCAAACAGCAACCAGTTGAGAGGAATGACACGGATGTTGTCATAGTTGGGACTATTGTTTGTTCTATAAAGGTTGAAAGAAAGATAGAGTTGAACATTGCAGAAGTTCAAGAGGCAGTTCAGACAGAGGTTCTGGTCAGACAACCTGACCAACACAAGGTATGTGAGAGAAGGGCCTACATTGATAGGCATGAGGATTTACTTGCAAGAAGGCAAGTTACAGTTCAGAAGTCTTGGAGCAGCCAAGAGCCAGCAGAGGACAAAGCTGGAACAGGTCAGAACACTGACATGACAAAGTGTAAAGGTGGAGGACTTCCACAACTAAACTCATGGGACATGAGTTCTTTTCTGTTGGGGAGTATGGTGTAGGAGCACCTACCTGACAGCTGGCCTCCATGAGGCAGTTAGTTTGTTTTGAGTCTTGTTAATGTTTCCAAGAAGGTCTGATAAGACCAATGCATGTAATAAGGTCATGTTGACCATGCTTTACTATTTTTAGCTAGTTTGTTAAGACAACTGTTATGCTGTAGGTCCGGTTGGATCTCCCAGCCGCCTGGAGAGATTTCCCAGTTGCTTGGAGTCGGGTCGGTAGTACTCGCCAGAGATCCTATTTATGCATGAGGATCGGTTGGTCTTAGGATAGATTGAGATATAGATGTTGAGAAGTTAGATTGCAGAAAGTGAGACAGAGTACTGTATTGCATCTTTTGAAATCAATAAAGATCCTGTTTGTGTTCATTTTCTGTTTGATCTCCATTGTGAAATCGATTTGCTGTTTTGGTGGTTACATGGATTCACTGATCCATTCCACCGGTTGATTCGTCGAATCGGTGGAATGGCTATGTACAGTAGTTTAGGGATTAGTCTGCATTTTGTGTTTGTTTGCATGCAGGTGTGCAGGATCGTCGTCGAAAGGTGTTGAGAACCCTAGCATGGGTATGTGCTAGGTCGTGTTGGTTGTTAGAGTCTGGAAGATCACCCTGAAAGCAGATCGGGTCATCCCAGGAGGTTCGACGGATCGAAATTCGCTAAGGTTGAAAATTCGTCGCAACGGCATCATCAGGATATTTCTGTGTATATCCTGCAGTTACTTCGGGCGTCATCCGAGTAAGTGGAGATGAGCATGATGCAATCGTTTGCATAAGGTGAATGTGTTTTGGGGTGATCATCATCAGGTGTTGCCGAGGAGGAGCGTATTGGCATAAGGTAGAAGATCGGGTTGATAAAACCATCGCGGGCCGATAATGTTAAGTTTGGCCGACAACAGGATATTGAAGGAACTGCATGTGACGTCATCATCATCAGGATAATCGTCATCAGGATATCGGGGCAGCAAGATATTGAAGGAGCTGCATATGACATCATCGTCATCAGGATAATCATCATCAGGATATCAGGGTGACGTAAGCATCGAAGGAAGGGTGCATGAGGTTGTCATCATCAGGATATATGGGAGGAACCGGATGTTCTATATCCTGCTGATGAACATGATGTTGAACATCATGATGATGAAGATAGAGGTTGGCGGTAAGATGAACAGTGAACATCAGGAGGATGTTTGCGCTTGCCGAATGTGATGATGCTGTCGATAGCCGGATATGATGATGTTGCTGACAGGCGAAGGGTCGAAGGTTTGTCTGCAGGAGGATATCGGTCGGCAGAGAGAATATGATGATGCTGACAGTGTTAAGGGAAATATGATGATGATGATGAAGGGTTGCGGACATCCATGCTGTATGTCAAGGTTTTAGTGTGGATGCCTCTGCATCATTCTACTACTTGAAAACTTGATTTTGTAAGAAATACAATTGCTTTTGTGGTGAGATTGTGTCTAAAATAGGAGCATGCATTTCTTCTTCACCAGAGAATGCTGGGAGTATTGTGAGAGACATGCCTATCTATGATGGGATAACTTCAAAGGACAAACTTCATATAGTTTCTAGTTGTTCTGTGGTTACAAAGAAAATGCCAAATTTTAAAACTTCAATTGAAAATGAAATGAAGTGTCATGAGCATGTTCTTGAAACATTAGCTTTTCAATGGCATGAATAAGAATGAGGAAGACTGTTTCAGACTTGCAAAGAAATCATGACAAGAAGATGCACAGTGCTGAGGAGTTTTAAATGAGGTTGATAAGGGTTTCTTTTTGAATAGAGAGACATTTATAGTTCATCTTCAAGGTTTTAACATGTAGAGACATGAATACAAAGTATTTAGAACAAGACATATAAGGTAGCATGCTAGGTCTTGGTAGTGAGAAGAAGGGAGCAGTCTGCATTGAAGATAAGTAGAAATGACAAGCCTAGACAGTCTAGAGGATAGGGATATGACAATAGTCAGGATAGTGTCAAGAAGCTGTCAGTACTGTGTATGAAGTATACCTTCATCAAAGAGTCCAAGCAGTCATCAATTGTTAAAGCAAATTGGATCATCAAGCTACAAGAGAGAAAAATACACAATAAAATATAGTAAATATCCCATTTTTACTTCATGTTTTGTCAAGAAATAAATATATTTGGTGTTCATTTTAGCTAGAATTGAAATGAAGGTTTCATAAAATCGTAACTCAACTGATGGAAACAAAATATAGAAGCTTCAAAGCTTCATGAATTATGCCCAGGATAACAGGTATTTTCTTTTTATTCCAAATAATTAGCTACAGGAATAGGTATTCATCATACTAAGAGAGAATCTTTCAACATCATGAAGAAAAATGAGATATGTGCTATATTTTGCTGAGCTTGAAAGCAAATGCACAGAAAGGCAAGATCAAACATGACTTTTTCCACAGTTATGAGCTATTTTGGAGGAGATTTAGGCCCTATATTCTAGGCTTTTTGTGGGCATCCGACCCAAGTTTATTTCTATCTCCTTGTATGATGGAACCACTTGGATAGTGGTGGATATAGTCACTTATGTGACTCATTTGTACTTAGTTTTGATTATGCAATTGGGAGAGAGTTGTTATTTTGACATCCTTGCTTAGATTTTAGCATTTTTGTAACTCATTTTACTTGATATGACATACAGTGAAGGCCTTAGGTATTATTGATTAAAATTTTGCCTACTTGTTCTTTGCATTATTGTGCTTAAGCAATTGATTGATCAAGTTATTTGTGACATAATGTTTATTTCCTTATAGCTTTGTCTCAAATTTAGAGCCTTTACGCAGAAATTATATTAATATAGGTTACAAATTGTGTCAAAAGGTGTAAGTTTTTTCTTTCTGGGTGTGAAGTTATTTTCCTTCTTGAAAATTTGAGCACTAGGACTTGTTTGTGAAACACTTATGCCGAAGTATACAGTAATAAGTTGTGCAAGTATGTTTTTTGTCATTATAGTAAGTGCATGAATTTGAGTTTCATATCCTTTTAGTTAGGTGTATCACCCTTTTACTTTCGGTTTTCAGTTTAGTTTTTTTGAGTTTCCTCCTTCCCTTTTCTCTGCAAGAAATCATTAGTTTAGGTGATACAAGGTTAGGAAGCTAGCCTTCTCCGGAGATTCACTCCAATTTCTAGGTGATCCATAGCCATAGGAGTGTTTCCATGTTCCTCTAGAGTACCAATTTTCTACAAATTGGTAGGGTTCAACTTTCAGAGATAATAGGAAGGTCAAGAATAGCTGGAGACCACCTTTGATGTGACCATTCTTCTATTTGTTTCATCATTCTTCTATCTTGCCTCTCCTTTATTTCATTGTTGTGTGTCATGCCTTAGGGTCATAGCATTGCAGTTGATAACCTGGGGGCATTCTCCTATGTGTTGTTCCTAAGGCACTTGTTCTCCTCTCTCATTGTATTGTTTACCTTCTTCTAGTGATTCTATCTAGTCAGCAGATGATGAAAAATAAACAACTAATTGATATGGACCATGTATCCCTTCAGCAAGCAAGCAAAAATGGACTTAGTCCATACATGAAGATGGGGTTGATTTATATATCCAATGCTTAGCTAGTAGAATCACTCCATGTCATATTTAATGTTATCTTATCCTTTCTAACAAATCATAACAATACATCTTCTCGGCACACTTTAATTGTCTTGTATCTCACCTTGTTGTTACACTCGGTTCTGAGATGCCTATAGTATAAGCCCAATGTCTATACTCAGATTCGAACCTGTATGTGTAGCCTTGGTTTCTTTGATGTGATCTCATATGTGATTCATGCATAGATTTCATGTTTTTCTTTTGTTATTATCTTAGAGTAAGATTTGTAACCTCTCTTGTTATCTTATCTTATCATATCTTATCATTGTGTTTGTGGGAACATTTGGTGATCGTGAGCACATGTCACCTTGGGGGCATGGGCTTTGCAAAAGATCTTGTTTCCTTGTGTGTTTTCTCTCTACCTTAACGTGCTTGATATCAGTACATGACATCAACCACCTTAAGCTGGGGGCATAAATAAGGTATTCTATCTGATGATTTTGGTACTAATGAAGTGTGTTTGAAAGCCCTATGCGGAGGTGAGATGTTATATCTTTGGTGTGAGTGCACATCTTTATCTATATTGTAATCAAAGAAGCCCTTTGCAGAGGTAGGATAATGTATCTCTTGAGCTAGTGCATATCCTTTTATTCAAAGTCCCTCTGCGAAGGTGGGATGGTGTATCTCTTGAGCTAATGCACATCCTTTTATTTCAAAAGTCCTCTGCGGAGGTGGGGTTGGATCTTGAGACTATCCTCTGTTAAGCATGTCTTTGGCGGTTGTTTTGGCATAAACCCAACCGTCAGGTGTGTCTGCAACATGTTTGAGATGGTGATTCTTAGCAATAAGCTCCTTCCATCACGTTGTTTGTCGTGTTTAAGATGTATAGTATGTCTATGGCATGCTATACGACGCGCGTGTTTTCATTATGTCTTCCATGTGTTTTCCCCCTCGTGTGGTGTAAAGGGTGTGGCGATGAGTCCCCCCTATGCTTGGGTTTTTTATGGCATGTTTTCCCCCTCATGTAGTGTAAAGGGTGTTGTAAGTATGCACCTAACTGGTGTTGTCATTGATGTCAACATATCTGTGTTGTCATTGGTGTCAACTGTGGTCTTGTTTTGATGCTTTCTTGTAATGAGTTAGATTCTTTGTATTAGCTTATATAAGTGTTGAAGCTAATGAATAAGTATTCCTGATACTAAATTTCCAAGTGCTTTTGAGAAAATTTGCCCCTCAAGTGGAAACAATGTATAGAAGAGTATCTTTGTTTACAACAGAACAGTCTAGTAGATTGCTCCGCATTTCTTGTAGAATGAATATCTTTGTTTGTGGATTGGAAGTTAGTTAGAGACATGTCTGAAGTTTCTATGTTCCAAGTTTGAGCTTCCAGTATGAAGATTTGAGTGAGTTATGTTCACAAGAGTGAAAACTGCTTTTTTTGTATATTTGGTGGTGATAGGGAGAATGTATTATGCTCTGCATTTCTCCGCATTTAAGTATTTTAGTTTACGATTCTGGAATCTAGTTTGTAATGATGATAAGTACCTTCAACTCCAATGGCTCATGATTTGGTGGTCTGCATGCAATCTTTTTTATATGATAGTGGATAACAGTTATGTTCAAGTGTTCTTGATTGAAGAATCTTATGGATAAAGTGTTTAGAGGTTGTGTGGATGTTCTTGGTGATTACAATGTGCTTGTGGATGTCTTGTGATCATGCTCCCGCCTTTGGATTGGTTCGCAAAGACAAATTTGGATCGTGGATGGAGACTGTTCTTAGAAGACTTAGTGTTAACACCAGTCTTGGCCGACCTGGTTGTTTTCACTACTTGCATAGATGCATTTAAGATTGTGGAAGCATGTTGTGGCATGGAAGATTGTATTTGAGTCCCAGCTATGGCATAACATAATCTGCATACATCTTTTCCTTAGCTAATTTTGTTTAGGTTCAGACCTATTTCTATGTATGTTTGTAATGTCGACCTTGGAGATTGTTCCAATGGTTGATGAATGTAATGCCAACCTTGATGAACATTCCAAGGTTGATGAATTGTATAAAAACATGTAATGAAGTTGCATAAAAAATGTCTTTATGTGAAAATGCGAAGATAAGTAAAAAGGTGTAAGAAGAGAATAACAAAGGAGTTATACTGTGCTTCAATGGAACTGAACCCAGGCATGGAGAAGATGCTATCAAATCAGTACACCAACCCTTGGCAGTGAGCCACCCCTTGGTAATGAGCTGATCTTGGCAGTGAGCCCCAACATTTGCAGTGAGCATTTTGGGTAGTGAGCCTCTATTTTTTGGTATTGTTATAACATATTTATTTTTGTGGGCTAACACCCACTGTGGTTTTTCCCTTATAGGGTTTTCCATGTAAAAAACTCTGGTGTCTCATGTGTTGGATGTGTTATTGTGTTAGCTTCTTGTTTCATGCTTTTATGGTTAAATCTTAATAACAGTGATTGAACATTTGATGTGTTGATATTCATAAGTGGTTAAAGTTTTTGACACAACTGATTCACCCCCGCTCTCAGTTGTCTTCTGCATTTCAACAAAGGGTGTGGTGATGGGTCCCCCCTACGCTTGGGTTTGTATGGCATGTTTTCCCCCTCGTGTAGTGTAAAGGGTGTGGCAATGAGTCCCCCCTACGCTTGGGTTTTGTATGGTGTGTTTTCTCCCCCTTGTGTAATGTAAAGGGTGTGTAGATGAGTCCCCCCTACATTCTTGGGTTTTGTGTTGCAATTTTTATTTTGATGCATCTATATATATGAAAATAAAAATGTTATATCATTATATTCATCATGTTTTGCATGACTGCTCTCGTGTCTTCATCATGTTTTGCATGTCTTCAATACTATCTTCTCCATGTCTTGCGTGCTTGTTACTGTCTTCATTGTGTTTTGCATGTTTGTGATGTGTTTTCTAATGCTCACCATAGACTAGGGGCTAAATATAGTTCCTCATTCTTGGTGTATGCCTTAGCTTTAAGTGCCTGGCGTGTTTGCTTTATTTTTGACCATACTTTAATGCATGTATGGGTCCTAAGATCATAATACATTAAAGTGGGGGTTAAATGTTATGTCGTAAAATGTCCCCCTTGGACTTTTACCTCCTAAGTTTAGCTCCTGGGTCCCTTAATTTTAATCATGCATGTTAGAAATGAATCCTAAGACAAAATCCCTTAAAACCCATGACAAATGGGACTCAAGGGACATCTTTGAGCTTAATCTAGCCCCAAAATAGGTCCCTGGGCTTGGGCGCCCACATCCTTTCCCTGCCCTATTTTTTTGGGGTCCCAAATTTGAATGTTGGTGGTGATTGTTAAAAGGTTTCCATTGTCGGCATCTTAAGTTTGAATTACGAAATTGTAGCAGGAATGCATATATAATCATGTTTAGGACTTCATAATTTGCAAACTAGAAGATGATTTTGAGATTTTGGTGAACTTATGATCTTAGAGCATTCAAGGCACTCATTGTGTTTCAGAACATAATTGTGTTGTTGTTGTGTTTGTTATTGCAGATTTGGCTTCATCTTCTCATGGAGTGAAAGATCTTCATATCCTTGAGAGATACACCTCCAAGGTGATATCTATTTGTGATTCAATCTATCTATTTTATCATTGCTTTTGCCTCTATCCTGCAAGGACACATACTGTCTATCTAACAATGGTGTTGGAAGGCTTGAATGCCATTTCGGGGCTTGACCGAGGCAAGCTCCTAAACACCACAATGCTCAACTCCTCTCTTGTGATTGCAGGTGAAAGGTATGGGGTCTTGCAGAGAGGAGTTGCAGAGGATCATTGCAAAGCAGAAGGACCCTAAATTTGAAGAAAAAGGCAACAAATATCACAAAAAGGTCAAGGGCACCTGCTCTTTTGACCTCCAATTTTGCAGTGCCAGAAATCTCTGAAGTGGTTACAGTTTGTAGCAGGTTTTTTCCCAAAACCCTCAGAAAAAGTAGCACCTTAGGCTTGGGCACCCGTCCCTTCAACCCTGAAGTTTTTGCATTCTAAAACCTAAAATTTGGTATGTATCTAATCTATATTTAGTGTCTTTTTGTAGAAGCATTTGTCACGTTTCATCCATTTTCTTATGATTTTACATAATTAGGGTTTTAGGACTAATCGGGCTAAGAATCAACAAATTGATCAACAAATTCCAAATTTCCTTATCATTCCAAGTGACAACTAACCTGATAGTTGAGTCCTCTTGTAAAAGTTGTGATTCAACTTGGTTGAATGTCCTTTAATGTATTGAGTGAAAGGAGAACCTAATCAAACTATTAATCAATCCCCATGTTCCCTCTTTTCATACATTACAATTAATAGCCAATCATTAGCATTATCGCATGTTTAAGCACTAATGATGTACCAAAAAGAATTATGTTATGATTATGGCAAGTGTTTACAAATTTTCCTTTTCTAATTCACCCATATGCAACAAATTTAATATTATTGAGTCACTAGAGGATAAAGAAGGTATTTTGAAAATAGGTTGATGCATTAGTGAGCTTGAGGTATGACACTTTTAAAAAATTAGTGTTGTTAGAAGATCTATACATCCCAAAAATGTACCAATCAACATGTTTATTCTTATGATGATTAAACACATGAATACGCCTTTATCATATAAAAGTGATAGTCCACAATGATTCCCAAGACAGTCAAATTAGCCAAACCTTGTAAACATTGCTTGACATGTCTTCTAGTCCATTTTAGACCCTTAATGTCTTGCCTCTCCTTTTAGGATATTTTTCCTTGCATTCCCTTGATCTAGGTAAAAATATTGGTTGTTCTTAGGTGGTGATCATGAAACCACCAAGGTGATTGTAAAGTTGTCATTATGATCTTTTATGACTAGTGATTATGCACTCACTACAACCTTAACAAAACCAACATGGTGGTTTTTCTAGTGCCATCTAGATGTTACAAAACTATTTCCTTTTGAACATAGATAGTTTCATTGAGATTAGTTGAATGGGTAACTTTCCAAATGCCATCTATCACATATTTTTACTTTCAGTTACCAAAATTGATCCTTCAATATTCTTTTCAAGTTGCTTCTTCATTTTCACCCTTGTTCTTTGCAAAAAAACTAAGTTTTAATTTTTTAGTGAGTGAGAAAAAGGTGTGAAATGGGATAACACAGTGTAGACTTTATTAGACATTCACTATGGCCATAGGTAGCTAATTTTTGTTGAAGGCACAAGACAACTGAGAGGGGGGGGGTGAATCAGTTGTCTCAAAAAATTCAAACCCTCATAAACATAATCACATCCACATCAATTCACTTAAACCCTTAATCTGTTATGAAGATTTAAACATGAAAAGAAGATAACATAAACTTAAACACATCAACACCATACACAAGAGAACACCATATTTAATGTGGAAAACCCTAAAAGGGAAAAACCATGGTGAGGATTATCTCACAATATAATGTAGTAGCGATATCAAATTACAAGAGGCTCACTGCCCAAAAGAAGGAATGGTCACTACAGGTGGACACATTGTCCAAGTGGACTCACCGCCCACTGAGAAAGAAAGAAAGAAGAGAAGAGTGGCTCAATGTCATGATTTGAACTGATATAATTACATCACAACTATGCATGGAGTTTAGTTCTAATGAAACTCAATATACACCTCAACACAACCAACACCTTTGCAACATTATTGAAAATTGTAGACACCTTCTACTCACTACATCTGGTAGCCTAACACATAAAATCTCTTGCTTCCTCAATCAATTTTGCATCATTCCCATCAGCCCCTCATGTACACACACATCCATGAATCCTTGAGACTAATTTATACCATCATTACCCATGAAACAATCTTGAAGGTCGGCAACACAATCTTCAATCCTTGAAACAATCTCCAAGGTCAGAAAACACACAAAGTTTGAATTAGGTCTAGACCCAAACATTCCATGGCACAAAGGAATGAAGGAAAACCACTTTATGCCTTATATTAGACCCAAATTTCCAATTCAACTCCTTAATCAGTGCAAACATTTAAGGTCAACCAAACAGTGTAAACATAAGGAATTCTTGATCACATGCTTCCACGATAACAACCATAACTTGTGGACCATACACAAGGATTAAAACAATCTAGAAACATCTAGGAACATCTTGAAGTCACCTAGAAACCAACAAATTCACCCACAACAACTTTCACTTGAACACAACAACTTTCACCTAAACACAATAATACTGTCGAACTCTACCACACAATAAATTTCTTTTCAGAGTACCAAATCACAAACCCTCTAGAATGAATATAGATAAGGACATTATGAACACACATCTAGAACTGTAGCATCTGAAACCTTTTTGCGGAGGAATGCAGAGTAAAATACATTCTCTCAGACACTACAAACACTGTCAGACACTGTCTTCAAACTGGTGAACATAACTTTCACTACACAATGATCCAGAGCACCAAATTATGGATTTAACATCTTCAAACACTTCTTGACAACATATCCAAACCACACACTTAGATCTCCAATGCAGAAAAAATGTAGAGAAAAAACTCAAACAGTATTCTATAAGCCAGAAGACTCTTCAACACACTATTTCCAGTATTAGTCAAATTTTCTCAAAAGAACTTGGAAACTTAGAAATAGGAACAATCTACTAACATCATCAGCACCTCTACAAGGCATTCAAATCACTTTAACACAACAATTTAATCAAACAACAACAACAACATCAGAAGACACAATTGACACCAATGACAACACAAACATGTTGACATCAATGACAACACCGATTAGCACATACTTGCAACAATCTTCCCCTTTGTCATTGATGGCGACATATGATGTGAAAAACCATCATGACACAACTCTAAACCAATCTCAATCTCCCCCTTTCTTTTTTACATCTTACTCTATTTCTCTCCCTTTATTTTTCACATGAACTCTCTCCCCCTTTGACATCAATGGAAAAGGGTGACACATCTTTCTCAAGCTTTCTCTCCCTGATTATGATACTACACATACTTGCACTCTTCTCAATTGCTTTGAATACCCCCCCTTAGGAGTACACACCAACCTGTACCAACTCTTACTTCCCTTGTCTACAACAACCAGCAACACCACTACCTACTCCCCCTGAGAGGTAGCCTCCAACTCAGTTTTTGGAGGAAGCATCTGCACCAAAAGTTGGTACTGATATATTCTTAGCCTCTGTTACATCCTTCTTAAATCAAATCGTTCTCATCTCCTTCTTAGTCTCTGTCGATTCAATTCTTTGTACTAGTTTGTTCTTCTCTATTAGAATATCCTTCTTCATGCTTATGCTTCTGTAGAACTTTGAAATGTGTCCAAGCTTACTACAATTGTAGCACACAACATTCCTCTAACTATTATTCCTTCCATTCATTCTAGATCTACATTGATCAGCTTTGTGGCCAAATCTATTGCATATATAACAGTTGCCATTAAAGGATTGAATCATTCTATCATTGTTATAGCCATTCATTCTTTGATTTATGCACTCATTAGCTTTTTGACCATCTTTCTTACATGTGAAACATTGACCAGAAAAAGATGGAACATTTTGATTCATTCTGATCCTACATTCTATAGCCTTATGTCCAAATTTATTGCAAGAATGATAATAGCCATTGAAAGATGGGTACCTTCGAGCATTAGGTTGTCTAACTGGTGGTCTTCTAGCTCCTTTCTTCTAATTCTAGATCTGCTTGCCATTGTTCTTCTTGTCTTCAACTTTTGATGCTTGACCTAATTTTGAACTTTCATATTTTTCAAACCCTAAGCCTTCTTTATCATTGGGATCTTTCTGACTTGTAATCATCTCATCAAGCCTTGCAGAATTTATCTTGAATTTTTCTTCATAGTTCTTTGCCTTCTCTAGATCTAATTTCAATTTCACAACTTCTTGCTCTAGCCTTGTACATTCTTTAGATTTGCCTTTCACCATTGAGTTCAGACATTCCTTTGTTCTTACCTTTTCTTTAGCTTGCACTTTCAAACCAATCATGGATTCATTTGCTAATCTCAATTGTTCACTGACCTCCTTATGCCTTTGTTTGGACTTCTTGACTTGTTCTCTCAAATTTATGATACATTCATTTGCCTCTTTGACATTCAAGTCTATGATCTTCTTCAGTCCTCTCTATGTCTTCAAGAGTAATTTTGAGTTCTTCATTATTAGCAGATATGCATTCATCTTCTAAAAATTCAACAGCAAGAATTTATTCTTTGATTGCCTTGATCTGATGTTCATCCTTACATGCCCCAACCATTGTTTTAGGTTCTATTCTAGAAATTAAACATAGATTTACCTGTTCTTCAACAACTTTCCTTCTTGTCAATACATCTTTTCTTTGATCACCAATGATATGTTCTTCAGTGAGATGCCTCTGCACATGCTTGATAGTTTTAGGGATTCTTTTTGGAGCTTCTTATTCTTCAACCTATACTTCTTTTTCAGCAGCATTTTCTTCTTCTCTACAAGAGAACTCATCTGAATCTGATACATATCTATTAACCTTAGGAATCTTCTATATGTCTTCATCAACCTTGACATTCACACTCTCAACAATATTCCTTAGCCTTTTGTTATAGCACCAGTCAGATTTGCTTTTGCTAGAGTATCCAAGAAAAATACCTTCATCATGTCTTGCATCAAATTTTATTGGACCTTCATTTCTTCTGATATAACATTTGCTTCCAAATTTTTTGAAATATTTAACAGTAGTAATCCTTCCATACCATAGCTCATAGGGAGTCTTTGTATCATTTGCTCTTACTTGTACTCTATTTTGTATGTAGAAAACAGTTTGAATTGCTTCCCTCTAGTAGACTTCTAGTAGGATTTCTTCTTTTAACATAGTTTTTGTAGCTTCTTGAATGGTCCAGTTCTTCCTTTCAACTGCTCCACTTTGCTAAGAAGTCTTAGGAGTAGATAATTGCCTCTTTACCCCATAATCCTCACAGAAGATGTTAAACTCATTTAAAGTTCTCCATTAGAGTTCAAGTATCTGATTTTCATATCTATTTCATTCTCAACCATAGTTTTAAATGTCTTGAACTTGTCTAGGGCTTTTGATTTTTCTTTAAGAAAAATAAACCATGTCATTCTGGAATAATCATTAGTTAATATCATAAAGTACCAGTCATCTTGAAGACTCCTTTCTTTGGTGGGACCACAAAGTTATGTATGCACCAATTCCAACAATCTGGTGGAAGATTGCTTTTTCACTTTGGAACTTCTCCTTGCTTTCCAACTTGACATTCCTTGCAGACAACATTAGCAGGTTTGATGATATTTGGTAGATCTTTCACAGCTTGAACTATACTTATCTTCACTAGACTATCAAAACTAATGTGACACATCCTTCTATTCTATAGCCAACTTTCATTGATTTGAGTCATAAAATAATAACCATCAACTTCTTTGAGATGATAAATATTTCCATTTGTTATTTTTCCAGTAGCTATTAGAGTTTTGGATTTCTTTCTAATCTCAAAGCGATCATCTTGAAACATGAGATTGTATCCTTTGCTACATAATTGTCCAACACTCAAGAGATTCTTCTTTAATCCTTTGACATAAAGAACATAATCATTAATATTCTTTCCATCAAGACTGATTGAGCCTCTTCCACATATCTCAATAGTACAATCATCACCAAAAATGACTAGTCCTCCATCATGTTCCTAAAATTTAACAAACTTACTTTTATCACTAGTCATATGATTTGAGCAACTACTATCAATAAACCAACTATCAAGACTTACCTTGAGAGTATTTTCTACATTTTTTTCTACTCATCCTTTAGAGTCATCTGTAATAATATCATCCTTCTTGTGCGCCATCCCAGATCTACCTCAAGCTTCTTCAAAGGAACTTGGCTCTGATATCAATTGTTGAAGGCACAAGACAACTGAGAGGGGGGGTGAATCAGTTGTCTCAAAAAATTTAAACCCTCATAAACATAATCACATCCACATCAGTTCACTTAAACCCTTAATCTGTTATGAAGATTTTAACATGAAAAGTAGATAACAAAAACTTAAACACATCAACACCATACATAAGAGAACACCAGATTTTACATGGAAAACCCTGAAAGGGAAAAATCATGGTGACGATTAGCTCACAATATAATGTAGTAGCAATACCAAATTACAAGAGTCCCACTGCCCAAAAGAAGGAATGCTCACTGCAGGTGGATTCACTACCCACTGAGAAAGAAAGAAAGAAGAGAAGGGTGGCTCACTGCCATGATTTGAATTGATATAATTGTGCATCACACCTATGCATGGAGTTCAATTCCAATGAAGCTCAATATACACCTCAACACAAACAACACCTTCGTAGCATTGCTAAAAATTGTAGACACCTTCTGCTCACTGTATCTGATAGCCTAACACATGAAAGCTCTTGCTGCCTCAACCAATTTTGCATCATTCACATCATCCCCCTCATGCACACAAGCATCCATGAATCCTTGACACTTATTTATACCATAATTACCCTTGAAACAATCTTCAAGGTTGGCAACACAATCTTTAATCCTTGAAACAATCTCCAAGGTCGTCAAACACACAAAGTTTGAATTAGGTTTGGACCTAAACATTCCACGGCACAAATGAATGTAGGAAAACCACTCTATTCCTTATCTTGGACACAAATTTATCCAGGCATGCTACACAACACTCATATAATCACCAAATCAACTCCTCAATCAGTGCAAACATTCAAGGTCGGCCAAATAGGGTAAACATAAGGAATTCTTGATCACATGCTTCCATGATTACAACCATAACTTGTGGACCATACAAAAGGCTTTAACACAATCTAAAAACATCCATGAACATCTTGAAGTCCCCTGGAAACCAACAAATTCATCCACAACAAATTTCACCTGAACATAACAACTTTCACCTGAACACAACAACACTGTCGAACTCTGCCACACAATAAATTGCTTTCCGAAGCACTAAATCAAAAACCCTCTAGAATGAAGATAGATAAGGACCTTATGAACACATATCCAAAACCACAGAACCTAAAACATTTTTGTGGAGGAATGCGGAGTAAAATACTTTCTCTCAGACACACTGCAAACACTGTCAGACACTATCTTCAAATTGGTGAACATTTAACTTTCACTACACAACGATTCAGAGCACTAAATTCTGGACTTAACATCTTAAAAACTTCTCAACAACATATCCAAACCACACACTCAACACTCCAACACAGAAGAAATGCGGAGCAAAAACTCAAACAGTATTTTGTAACCCAGAAGATTCTTCAACACATTATTTCCAGTATTAATCAAATTTTTTGAAAAGAACTTGAAAACTTAGTAATAGGAACAATATACTAACATCATCAACACCTCTACAAGGCATTTAGATCACTTTAACATGACAACTTAATCAAACAACAACAACAACATCAGAAGACACAGTTGACACCAATGACAACACAAACATGTTGACATCAATGACAACACTAATTAGCACATACTTGCAACAATTTTTACCATTTTTGTCATCTCAATAACCTTTCTCTACCACTTCCTTGTTATGGGAACTCCATGTGATCATTTGTTCACAATAAATACAAAGTGAACTTAGGTGTTAAATTGAGGGCATTGCTTCAAATTCACTACATAACCTATGACATCCAACTCTAGGTTTGGATTGTTTGTTTATTTTATTTATATTTTAGTCTAGTTTAGAGTTAAATATGTATATATATTAGAATTAGATTGGTTTAAATCATAAGCATATCAGTTGTTGTTAAATTTATTTTTTATTCTTTATTAGTTTCTTTTTTATTATATAGGTATTAATTTCAAATAAATCTTCCTCAACAATTATTGCCAAAACCTATAAAAAAACTCTTGGCAAATTCAAAGATGAATTATTCATGTTGTTATTGCAAGAGAATTGAAATATTTGTAACTTAGAGAGTGTAATAGATATATCTTTGCATATCAAAAACAAGATCACTATATTGCATAAAACAAACATTAATTCAAATTTCTTTCAAAGTTATCAAACTATCACATTTTATGTAAAATTATCAAAATAAATTTCATGAGAAACTACATTTCTTGTCAAATTTCCTAATCATAGAGCCTTTTTCACTCACCTTCCTTTAGATTTCTCTATCCTAACCGAAATAACTCATTTATACCATTTTTAAAACATGGTAAACTACTACAAATGAAAGCTCTTCAAAGAGTGTGTATATCTAATTTTTCTTAATACAACATTGGATTAACCAGTATGAGACTATGTGAAAGTGTATAAAAACAAATAGAAATCAGCAAATCATGATATTTTAACATATGACACTAGATGTATGAGGAGAATCCCTTGTGGTAAAAAACTCCACCATCAAAGAGAAGCTCAAGAATGTATTAATCCTTAATTAAAAAGAGTACGTAAACAACACACTTCTTTCTTCAATCTGATAGCATTTTGGTAGCACCTATAAACTTGCAAATAACCATGGAACCTCTATCCAAAACATCCTATTTATAAAGGAGAGTTTAGAGGAAACCACAAGTGGATTCCTGAAACCATGTACCACTAAAACCATGGTATGGATAAAACCCAATGCCCCCATGTGCTCAATAAATACATCCATAAAGAGAAAACATAACTCATAAGGTAGATTTAACCAATAACTTTAGATGGATCACATATCCAAGTCTAGCCTCCATTATGGAGATTATAAATCATGTGGGTCCCATCCATTATACAAAGATCCTTCACTCCCAATTCTATTGCCTAGAGTGGGAGAGTGTTATAACTAAGTTCTAATTGATTTATAACCACTATTTTTGTGCTTCAATCCCTTCATGAGTGCCACAATAACAAATATCCAAGTCAGCTGAGAGATTAACTAAATAATATTATCTCTCATCCACTTAAGAGGGCTCCATTTATCCTCTCCAAGATGTTTGGAGACATGACATATATTATATACATTATGATTGCAATTAAATATCACACTATTCTAACATGAGTTTGCCACATCATAACCTTGGTTTGTCATCAAACTTCTAATCTAGTTCAAACAAGGTCATCAAGTGCTTGGATTGTGTCATGATTTATAAGTAATGCATGTTCCACCTTTTGACTCATAATGGATGATCAATGAAAGTGCATCCAAATGTCATTCTCTTTAACCATAGTCTTATTGCTTTTTAGTTTGCATGGGATGATAATTTTTAGACCCATAGTTTCCCCATGTTGTTAATACTAGCATAGGCCAAATTATGACACTAAGGAATTTAGAATGTTTAAGGACCTTTATGATTATCAACTATGAGACTTTGATAATCTAGACAATATTGTTTATGTTAATTGTATTTGTTGATATAAATGCTTATTTAAATTTCATTACATTTATTATCTTTAATGGTTTAATATATTAATGATGATTAGCATGGTTATTATTTTGATTATGTTTATTTGAATTATCATGTTAAACTTGATGCCTTGATGAACCAATTTGAGTGATGCAAGATATCTTTGACTAGGATGAGGCCAAACAAAGTCAAAGGAGGGTATTCTACTCCACTAGGTAAAATACTAGTGTAGACACCGCAAATTCACTACTAACATTCATCCTACCAATTCCCATAAATTAATTAATTAAGTAATTATTTAATTAATTTCACCTTCCTCGTTATTAATTAATTAATCACTAATTACTAATTCCTTCTTAAGGTTAATAAATTAAATTAACTTAATTAAACAACCTTAGTCCCTAATTCCTCCAACTTAATTAAATAATTAATCTGGATGATTAATTAATTGATTAAGACTAATTAACCCCAGTAAACATTTCTTCTAATTTAATAATCTACATCATCTTCAATCCTTCCTCTTTTAATCCTAACCATTTAATCCATCCAAATGGATTAAAATCTAAACCATCCATGATTAAACATGTGTCCAACCACCCTTAATGCTCACACAATTATGGACATGCTAACTCATACCACTCCTTGCTCACACATGTATGATCTTGCCAACTTGAAAGCATCTTTGACTTCCACCTCATCCCTCAACCTTACCACTCACCCCCACTCCTTTCTCACACATGTGTGAGCATATCACATGGATCAATATTGACCCTTGATTTATCTCCTTCCATCTCTACCATCCACTTGCATTCACTCTCCTTATTCCACATGTCCACATCTCATGCCATCCTACAAATTAAGGAAATCTTGACTATCCATCTTGTATGAAGCCTCTCATCATGCCACTTATCACAAGGCTAATGAATATCCTACCAGATTCAATCCCAACTATTGATTCTCATCCCTCAATCACAACCATCCATTCTCCTATGGCAAAATCTATTTAAGGAGGCTTATCTAAAGATTTCAGCGTCCACTTTCACAGTATCCATATGCTTCCAAACTAAGAAACATATAAGCATTTGAGAACCCATATCATATAATAGTACACCAACTATGATCATTGGAGTAAATATACAAGGAATAATGGGGGTATATAATGCTCTTTTTTTGAGTTTTACATTATAGTTTTCACTTCCATTATTGCTCAAACTAAAGGTAGATGTTAGTATTGGATCATAGTCTTGCTTATCATTTGATTGCACTTGTTTAATACAATTTTAGCCTCTACATTTTTGGTACACCCATCAAAGAATTGTCTAAAAATCTAGAAAAATAAAAAATTGTCAAAAAATCTGAAAAAATAAAAAAATTGTCAAAAAATGCAAAACAAAATCAAAAAATAAAAAAAGTAAAGAGAAACAATTTTGTCTAATGGTGAAAACTATTTCTATGGTACCCTAGGAAAGAACCATGATGAAAACCTGGCAAATAGGCATAATGCATAGCATTAGCCCTCCCTCATCTATGAGCACACATCCCTTGGTTCCTTTCATTCACCCCCTATCCTACTTCACCTCCCAATCTCAAGTCATTTTCTCAAAGGTAATCAGCCCCTCCTATAACATCCCTTCACCTCTTTTCCATATCCCCACTCCCCACTTTCACAAGCATCGATTCCCCTTCCCCCTTCATTAGGATTTCTCAACCAACTTCCTTCCACCACAACACTCCTACCATCCAATCATACCAATTCGCTTCACCTAGTTTGGGGGCATCTCCTTATTGGCTCACACTTGGGAAAGGGAGATTGAACATATACTCCACTCATGGCATAACCCTATATCTACCCCCACATAGTTACCTATCCTAATGGACTACAATGGCACTCCATCCCTTTCTGCTATTCATTATTCTAAACTATTAGAGTTTTGAATCCAATACAAAGAATGTAGTTAGGCCACGAGGATGCATAAATAGGCTCTTTTTAAAGAATAGAAAGGAGGCCCCTCTACTAGAATTTAAATTTGACTGTCAAGTGCTATTTCTATTCGTATTATATCTATTCAAAGATATCATTCAACACACTCCTCTCATATTTAATGTAAAGATAAGGATAAGAAAACTACAATCTAAGAAGATAAAGTGAACCAATAAACATCTATGCTTAATGCTAAACTATATTCTTATCAGTAGACTAATGATTATACCATTTTTGAAAAGAGAACACATGCAAAATGATAAAGAATTTATTTTTATTTTTTTTAAAAAGAGGTAAAATTTTATTAAATAAAAAAGAATCCAAGATTACAAAACAACCAATATGACAAGCCCAACAAAAGGGCACCACATCCCAAACCAAGGGAGGAAAAAATCCAGAATAACCACCAATCCTATCCAAATAATAAACTGGATAGAATAGCCATCAATGCACCAACAACCATAAAAAACAAGGAGAACCAGAACCCCAAGAACACCAAACAAACACCCCAATATCCAGGCAAGTCCTCACGAATCAAATTATCTAAACTTTGAGAGCATTATGAGGATAATTTCTACCAATCCTCAACATTCCAATTGCCCATATACTCAGAAGCCCATTTAGCCAAACTATCAGTCACCTTGTTCCACTCCCTTGGGATATAGACAAAGGAAGCAAAGTCCAGCAAATTACTCATCCGAAGAATCTACCGAACCACCGAAGCCAACTGCCAATGCACATTATTTATTTTGAATTAAATTTAAATAGATGAACATGTTTTTTTATATATAATTCTATTAAATTTTTAATGAATCAAGCATTTTTATCAGTAAATTAATTATTATATCATTATTGAAAAGAACATATACAAACTTCAAATGAAAATGATAAAGTATCCATTTTGAATTAAATTTAACAGATGATCAGACTTTTCTAGATGATAAAAGTTGATTGCCCTTGATTCTTAATGAACTAAGCATTCTTCTCATTCTTGAAAAAACATATGTAAACTTTAAATGAAAATAATTAAATATTTATTTTGAATTAAATTTAACACATGAACAAACTTCTCTATATGATAAAAATTGATTTCAGTTGATTCTTAATGAATATCAGTAGACCACTAACTACATTTTTGAAAAGAAAACATATACAAACTTCAAATGAAAATAATAAAATATTAATTTTGAATTAAATTTAAGTCATTTTATTCAAATTCTTGAGTTTTAAATGAGCAAATAAATTGTCACACAAGGTAGATGATATATTTTTAAAAGCTAAAGAAGTAACTTGTCCCTATTTTGTATCACTTTACTTAAACACTACCCATAGCAAATTTACACCTCATCCATAATAAAAAGTAGTAGATATTTGTTATATTTGATTTGGCAAAAATTGATCTTTGACTATTAAACTAGATTATGTATAAAAATAAAGCATGTGTATTGAAAAAAAATAAAAGATCAGAAGAGATATATTAATATATTTACATTATCAAAGCGAACTATGGTATTGTTGCAAGTGGTGATGGTTACACGACAAGAAAAGGATCATTTTGGCTGTTAAGCATCTCTAAATATCTAAGCATCTCTATATATTATTTTATAATTATAATTATATATTATCTTATATAAAAATATATAATATACTTATATTATAATATATAATATTATAATAATTATATAATATAATATCCCCATTCAAGGGACCTCAAGGGATTATCTACCAGGTGGTAGAGCAGAGGCAAGATGGAAGGCCCCTGATAAGGGATGTCATAAGATAAACTTTGATGGGGCATCAAGGGGAAACCCTGGGCCTGCATCAATTGGATGTATGGTGAGGGATGATGAAGGCATATTTTGTGGAGCAGTTGCAAAATGTCTTGGGATTATGTCAAACAATGAGGTAGAAATACAAGCCTTCATTATTGGTTTGCATCTTTGCCTATCTTCAGGGGTTAGAAGTGTCCATATAGAAGGTGACTCCCAAATAATTATCAATGCTATTTAAAATAAACAATCACCAAACTGGAAATTAAATAATTTACTTCAAAGAGGATTGGTACTTTTGTACAAATTCATAGACTACAAAATCAACCATGTGTTTAGGGAGTCCAACAATGTGGCAGATAGGGTGGCTAATGTGGCATTTGATTTGGAGGAGGATATGCTGATTGGACACTCATTAGATGAGTGGGCCAAGGTGGCCCCTGACCTAGGCTTTCTTTTTCAAGAGGAAAGTAGGATCTCTCCGATAGAGAGCTAGAGAGGGTTACCACATCTGCTGATGTGAGGAAAGGCATGGTGCCAAGGGAATGATGAGTTGTATGCCAACTGGCCTGTGTAGGATGTTGAATAGGTAGTTTAACATGATTTTTTGCAGAGAAGGGAGGATGTGAGATAGTAATGATGCAACTAAGAGTACTGTGAGGTGTGGGAATGAGCTGGCGAGCAACAAACAATAATGAAGGAGTAATTTCAATCTGTGTAATAGAATGATACATAGTTGTTAAATCCCAATCGTTGGAGGCCAAATGTACTGCATTATTTTATTCTACCACAGACTCAATGATGATGCTAATTGGGAAGCCAAGATAGATGGCCTTCAAAGGTCAACTTATAGATAAAAGGTTAAGGGGAATCTTCAAGCTTAATTTAGCTATTGCCCTCCATGCGGTTGGCATGATCCTGGGAGAGGCATTCATGAATCTAAACAAGATTAATTAGGTGAACACATACATTTTAGGCATTCTTGTGGGAGTTCTCCTTGACCTTGGGTTGGGGAATCAAAGGATGTGGTTCGAGAGATGGGACGAGTGCTCCTCTAGGCAAAGTGGCAATGGGGTTTGGACAAGATGTTGGAGCTAGCCATCTGTAGCTTGGGCTTCAGACCGGAGGGGTGCTGCTAGCTAGAGGTGCTTTTGTGATACAACATACCATGGATCTTATTTGTGATTCCTATATCTAGTTGATCAGAGGCTGAGAGATGCAACGAGGCATGTTGGGGGGTGGATTTTCTAAAGACAGTGGTGGGTCTGGCTAACAGAGTAGGGGTAGATTGGGTGGAGCTATAGACCTTAGAGGAATTAGAGGATGATTCGGGAGCTACAGGGATTGGAAAATGGTGGTGGATAAATTAATATAGTATGGTAAATAGTTTATTATAGTATGGTGAAGAAATATTAAGTATACTGATTGTAAATAATATATGATATAGCAAAAATGTAGTTAGCAATCTGGAATGTAATAGCTGAAAGAAAATATATAAATTGCCCCTCATCCATTGAGTAGCCAAATTTTGGCTTAAATTTTCTTGGTTCTAATTATACATGGGTTCTGGCTCCCTTAAGTTGAATTGACCAATAAAAAAAATTATATAATATAATATATAATTATAATAATATATCTAACCTATATTATAATATTAGGGTTATGGTTTTAATCTAATTAGGGTTATGGCTATGTTTATAAATCTCGTTACATATAAGGTTTTATTCATGTACCAAATTGTGGTTAGGCTTAGAGTTCTATGTACAGTTAGGGTTATAGTTGCGCTTTAAATTAGTGTTAAGATTAGCATATATTTATCTTTATATAAATATATGCTAAGTGTAATGTTGGCACAACTTGTTAGAATTAGAGTTAGAGTTAGGGTTTGAATGAAGATTACATTTAAAATTATGTTTTTTTAGGGATTAGGTTAGCATTAGGCTTATAAATAGGGTTCGATATAACATTAGGCTTATAAATCAATGCTAAATGTAATCTTATGATTAAGGTTAGAATAAGGGTTAGATATAGAATTGGGTTTAGATATAAAATTATGATTACTTGATAGCTTGGGTAATATCACAATACTCGGTCCCAAACTTGGGATATGAAAAATTGGGATGGAGTTGTATAAAGAATCTAAGGTAGCGGAACAACTTACTACACTAATCTTGAGAGGAGGATAATGTAAAACTTTACATATCTTTAATAGTTACAGAAACTTAAACATAAATAAACATAGATATCATGCATACCACAACATAGTGATTTACATGGGGAAAACCCTTTCGTAAGAAAAACCCCACACTCTAAAAGCCCCCCAATATATTATTCAGAAATCACAAAGATTACAATATACTTGTAGAGAAAGCTTCTCATAGGAGTATCACCACTAAAGATCTAGAGACAACACGACTGCTATCAAACTCTCAGAATACATCATGATACCGTAGCTATAATACAACACCCTCATAAAATAGGGTTACCTTCTAGGGCAAGACAAGCCAACAAAATATCTACCATCAAATCTAAAACCTAATAATGAATGGTCCATATTTACAATATATCTTTAATTTAATGTATGTTGGCCATTTGATAGTTTTTTTTAACAAAAATATGTTAACACACATCCCACTCCACCCCATGCTCCCATTGTATATTACACCTATCGGTGTAACTAGGAAATATATATAAATATATATCCTATCAATAATAAACCCTATATAATTGAAAGGTTGAGACACATGTTCCCAACAAATCTCCCACTTGTCGAACACCTTGCAAGAGCAACGAGAGGGAGTAAACATCATCTCTTAATTGCTAGGGGTCAAAAGGCCCATAGTCTCTGAACACCATCTAAAATTTTTTGTGCTCGTAGGATTAGTTAAAGAATCAACAACATTCATCAAAGTCTCTACCTTAACTAGCTTCACCCTTCCATCTTCAACCATATCTCTAACAAAATGATACTGTACATCAATGTGCTTGGTCCTGGCTTGAAATGTTGGGTTCTTAGCTAGACATATCACACTCTGATTGTCGCAATAAATTGTCACGGCACCTTGTTTTATTCCAATATCTAAACAAATCTCTTAAGACAAATGGATTATTTGCAAGCATGAGTAGCTACCATATACTCAGCTTCAGTAGTGGACAAAGCAACCACAGCCTCTTGCTTACTCATCCAACTAATTACACCGCCAAATAAAGTAAACACATAAGCGCTGGTGGATCGTCTACTATCAATATCACCTGCCCAGTCTGAATCCACATAACCATGAATATCAAGGGAAATATCATCTTCATTCAAATTACTATGATAACACAATGAATACTCTGAGGTACCGTGTAAATATCTGAAGACTCTTTTAACTGCATCCCAATGAACTCTACTAGGATTAGGCATATATCTAGAAAGAATTCCCATTACTTGGGTAATGTCTGGTCTATTACAAACCATAGCATACATCAAAATTCCAATTGCACTCTGGTAAGGCACTTTGCTTATCTCTTTCATCTCTGATGGAGATGTTGGACAATCTAAAATAGATAACTTTGTTCCAACTAAAAAGGGAACACACAATGGTCTACAGTCCTACATGTTAAACCTTTGTAAAATTGAATTGACATACTTTGGCCAATCCATAGCTGTCTATTCACTCTATTTCTTCTAATTTCCATCCCAAGAATGTGTCTAGTTGCACTAAGGTCTTTCATTTCAAATTTAGCAGCAAGTTGAGATTTCAGTTTTAAAATCATACCTTTCCCTTTACTAATAGATAACATATGATCAACATATATTGCAATAAAAATGAAATGATCACCATTAGTTTTAAAATAAACACAATGATTTGATTTAGAATGCTCAAATAACAAACTCAACACATATGTATCAAATTTCTAGTACCACATCCTAGGACTCTATTTTAGGCCATACACAGATTTCTTCAATTTGCAAACCAAATTACCTTTACCTTTCACCACGTAGTGCTCTGGTTGTGTCATATAAATGTCCTCCTCCAAGTCACCATGAAGGAAAATAGTTTTCACATCCATTTTCTCAACCTCTAAATCATAAGCAACAACAATAGAAAGCAAAAATCTAATGGATGTCATTTTTTCAACAGGAGAAAATATCTCACCATAATCAACACCCTCAGCTTGAGAGTAACCTTTCGCAACCAACCTTGCTTTGTACTTCTCAATACCTCCATTTGAACCAATCTTTTTCTTGAAAATCCATTTGGAACCAACAGGTTTTTGTCCTTTAGGCAATGGTACAAGATCCCATGTATCATTCTTTTTCAAAGATGACATTTCTTCATCCATAACAGTCTTCCAGGATTCTGCATCATTCATGCCTAATGCCTCTTCTATAGATCTGGGTTCATCCACGTTAGTATTCAAAGCAAGAATACATCTCCAATCTTCAGGTGAATACCTTTCAAATGGTTGTTTATGCCTTGTAGACCTATGAACAAGCTAAGTTGGAGGTTCTTCCTCCTCTTCTGAAGATTCAAAGCTAGATGAGCTCTCCTCAGCTTCTTGTCTATCCATGGGCCTCGATTCAACATTCTCATGTGTAGAAGGAAATTGAATCACATCTTCATGTTTACTTTGTTCTAGCTACAATGTAATGGAAGAAGGCTTAGTTTCTCTAAAAATAAAACATCTACTATATACTATCTTCTGTGCAACAGGATCCCAAAGCTTGTATCCTTTCACATCATAACTATATCCGATGAAGATTCATTTCACAACCTTGTTCTCCAACTTTGTTCACTTATCCTTTGGCACATGTGCATATCCCTTACAACCAAAAACTCTAAGATGCATTAATGAAGGCTTGTGACCTGACCATGCCTCTATAGGCATCTTATCAACAAGAGCTGATGTAGGAGACCTGTTAATTAGGTAACGGGCAGTGAAAACAACTTCAACCCAAAACCTTTGTTCTAGACCAGCATCACTCAACATACTCCTAGCCTTCTCCATCAGTGTCATGTTCATTCTTTTTGCAACTCCATTCTATTGTGGAGAATACAAAGTTTTCTTTTGTCTATGAATACCACAATCTTTACAAAATCTATCAAAATCATTAGAGAAAAATTCATCGCCATTATCAGTCCTCAAACATTTTATTTTCTTTCCACTCTGCAACTCAACCATTGCTTTAAATTCTTTAAATCAACTAAAAACTTCAAATTTACTCTTTAGAAAGTATACCCATGTCCTACTATAGTCATAAATAAATGAAACATAATATGTGGATTTTCCAATTGAAGGAACATCTATAGGACCAAACACATCAAAATGAATAAGATCCAATACACCACAAGATTTATGAGAACTCAAGTAAAATTGAACATGGTTTAGTTTTCCATAAATGCAATGCTCACAAAAATCAAACTCAAGATTACAATCAGACAACCCTTCAACAAGGTTTTTATTTTTCAAGGTCCTTAGACCCTTTTCTCCAATGTGGCTAAGTCTTCGTGCCATAACATAGTTTTCTCTGCAAGTAACTTTGATTCAGAAGAAAGAGCACCCTTGGGTACCCAAAATCCATGACCATCTACTGAAGATGAAAACCTCACCCCTTCCACAGACTTACTTTTCACAGAAGTACTATTGCACTCAACAGTGCATGCATCAAGCTTATATAATGTGCCATATCTGACACCTCTAGCAATCACCATAGCACCTCTAACAATCTTGCATCCTACATCAGAAAATACTACCTGCAGACCTGCATCTATTAGTTTCCTCAGAGATAACAAATTTTGTGCTAATCCAAGGATATGCAACACACCATTAATCCTTTTTATTCTACCATCAAGAAACTTGATTCTAATTTTACCACGACCAACAATATTTAAATAAGAATCATCACTCAAGTACACCTTACCTCCATCAAATTCTTCATATTTAGAAAACTAATCTCTATTAAAGGTCATATGGAAAGATGCACTTAAGTCAATTAACCATGCATCATTACCTGCATGAGTTGCCAAAGCTACAATGAATGCATCACCATCTTCCTTCTCAAACTCAGAATCAAAATCAAATCTCTTATTTTTCTTCTTCTTTTCTTCTTTGCATTCCTTACGAATATGTCTAGGCTTACCATAGTTCCAACAAACAACTTTGGACTTTCTAGAAGATTTGGATCTCCCCTTGGACTTGGATTTATCACGCTTCTCATTCTTCTTGCCTTTTTCGTTAGGTCTTCCATGAACATTTAGGGCCTCCTTGGCATTGATGGATACTTTCCTCATCTCTTCAGAAAGAAAAGAACACACCACATCTCCAATCTTTAATAAAACAAAATTACTCCCAATAGCCATAACAAGAGAATCCCACGAATTAGGCAAAGAACAAAGCAATAGCTAACATTTCTCCTCCTCATCCATTTTGACACCAACTGATGCCAATTGAGCTACCAGCATATTGAATGTTTCCAGGTGGTTTGTAATTCGTCCACCCTCTTCCATTCTCAAGGAATATAATTTCTTCCTCAAGAAAATCTTGTTCACTAAAAATTTGGCTTGATACATCTCTCCAAGCTTCTTCCATAGTTTCCGTGTAGAGGTCTCTTCATGGACATTGAAGAAACAGAGTCTGCCAAACACAATCTAATTAGACCCTTGGCTTTACGGTCCATAACATCATATTGAGAAACCAAAGTAGGATCTGCAGGCCTTGAAACCTTCTCATCAACAACATCCCATAGATCTCGATCTATCAACAGATCCTCCATCTTCAGCTTTCACATTTCAAAATTATTTCCATGAACTTGCCATCTAAAAATTCCAGCAACAAGATCACAAAATGTCTTCTACAAAAGCTCCCACTCAAATCTGGATTAGTTGAAAAAACCCAACAACCCACAACTGAAACCAAAGGTGATCAAGCTCTAATACCACTTGTAAGGAAGCTAAGGTACCAGAACAACTTCCTACACTAATCTTGAGAGGAGGATAATGCAAAACTTTACAAATCTTTAACAATTATATAAACTTAAACATAAATAAACATAGATATCATGCATATCACAACACATTGATTTGTGGGGAAAACCCTACACTCCAAAAGCTGCCCAATATATTATTCATCACAAAGATTACAATATACTTGCAGAGAAAGCTTCTCATAGGAGTATTACAACTAGAGATCCAGAGAAAAAATGAGCACTGTCATACTCTCAGAATACATCACGATACTGCAACCATAATACAATGCCCTCATAGAATAGGGTTACCTTCTAGGGCAAGACAAGCCAACAAAATATCTACCATCAGATCTAAAACCTAATAATGAACAATCTTGATTTACAATATATCATTAAATTAATGTACATCGGCCATTTAATAGTTTTTGTTAACAAAAAAATATTAACACACATCCCACTCCACCCCATGCTCCCATTGTATATTACAACTATCGATGTAACTAGGAAATATATATAAATATATATATATCCTATCAACAATAAACCTTATATAATTGCAAGGTTGAGACACATTTTCCCAACAAGTGGCACAAATATCTTCAAATACCTCCATTCGAAGATATTTATTTGAATGAAGGTACCTACGAACGAAGGTCACTGTGCAAAAACCTTCGATCGAAGAAATATCTACGAATGAAGATCATCTTCGATCAAATGTTCTTGGTAGTTAAAAAAACATTAAAATAATACCTTCAAGCAAAGGAAATATTCACTCAAAGGTATTATTTTAATGTTTTTTAATATCTATGAATCGACAACTCTATTTTGTCGGTTCATTTTAGCAAAGTGTTTATAACATCCTTGGTGAAGATAAAAGACAAGTCTATTCTAGTGGAGCCTGCGACCAACATATCTTGGAGTGAAGGTGCATGTTCGAGCCCATTTGAATGAAGGTACGACCGAGACCTTTGAAGTAATAATATCCCTCCACCATTTTCATGGTGGAGGAGATATATGCAAACCCTAAAAACCCTAATTTAGCTTAAACCCTAATTAGCTACATTTTGGTATTTTTTCTATAGAATACAATCAAATTTTTAAAAAGACTGTTTCATATGAAAGAAGAGATTTTGGACATACTGTCAAAATTTATATAGGATTATGATGATACATATATTTGATTGTTATATGATTTACTTATATTAAAGAATGTCATAGTATTTGAAGGTCACTATTGAATAGATAACTGTCATATGAAAGAAAAGATTTTGGACATACTGTCAAAATTTATGTAGGATTATGATGATATATATATTTGATTTTTATATGATTTACTTATATTAAGGCATGTCATATTTGAAGGGCACTATTGAATAGATATCTATGGTAGTTATTGTAGTAGAAAAAGTTAATAGTGCTTAATCTCCTCAACTATAGGGACCCTTCTTCCCTCACTTGACCTAAATCTTATCATGGTGGTAATCTTCCAATGTGTGAGCCAATAAAAAATAACAATAAAAATAGTGGACTTATCCATGCAACTAAACTCTTATATCACAACACCAAAAGAATAAATGACCTTCACACCATTGAGAGTTTTCTTAGACAAGCATTCCAGCTTTTATTGAAATCTTAGATGATCATCCCATGCCCTCTCAAATACAAAAAATCTCATAAACATGCTCATACAACACTTTATTCACTTACATCTTGCATGCGTCATAGGATAATAAGTCATTCTACCAATCAATGCCAAGAACTATAGAATAAAATAAAGATTTGAGTGATGAAACTAACAAGGTAATACATTTCCCTCCTCATCCATATTAAAACATAGATTTGAACTAGATCACTACAATGTTTAACTCATTTAAGTTATCAGTAACATAGTCTCCACTACTCATCCTAAACGAATACAACTTCCACAGAAAAACATGTTCACAAGGGACTTTGTCTAATCTAAATCCCGTAACATTGTTGTTGTTCTCAAAATCAGCTATGCTCATTTTTGTAGACAACCCCTACAAAACTTGTACGTTTCATAATCTACACTCTAAGTTCACAAATTGAGACAAGATTCTCTTGGTCCTGTGTGAAGTCGTATGGCATCCTAAATCGGTTTACAACATTCCCTCGAATCGATTCCTTGATATTTGCAAAAATTGATTAGGTTGTAAACTAATCAAAATATCAATTTTGGTCATTTTTAGGGTGTTAGTAAAATTTTGAGTCCTCTTATGTAAAGTCAGCCAAATTCGTCGCTATTACATGTCTTTTTGTCGACTTATGCAATGTCGGTAAAAATTGCCGACTTTGCATATCTTTTTGTTTACCTGTGTAGTGTGGCAATTTTTGCCGCTTTTACGTAGTTTTTCTTTCCCACATGCCCGAGCGACATTTTTTGCCGCCATTACATGTTCTCACTAAAAGGCATATGCTTGGTTAGCGGTTTTTACCGCTCTTGTATTTTTATGAAGCACGTGTCAGGTCGGCCAAAATTGCCGCTTGAGCATGATCTCCAAGATCTTGAACTTCAAGTGGCATTAATGGCTATTCGTGCAAAGCATTAAGGGCTTGTTTTTAAGTTTCTTAAATGTGTTATTTCGTTGTTTCTTTTTGTTATTTCTTTTCTTCTGATACTTCCTAGTCAGTTATTGAACTCTCCTCGCACCATTCGACTGCATCATTTTAGATTCTACTGAATTCACCATCATCAAGATTAGGGTTTCAAACTTGATAGGTAAGTCTTTTCAATTGCTTTCACTTTTTAGGGTTTTCATTAGCGTAATTGTTTAAATGGCTTTATTTGTTTGAATTTATCACAAACCTTTGTAGAATGTTGTGTTCTTGTTTGTTATGGTCATCTTTGTCTTGATCTTAGTTCGTTCTTCAAACGTGTGTTAACTGTGTCTTCAAATAGGTCTTATCGCTTTGTGCCCTAGATTGCAAACTAATAATTCCAAATGGCAAAGCGAAAAATGCCTATCAATGTTTGTGCCCCCAATTTTATACCAACATGTGTTGTCGGTAGTTTATGCCGATCAAGCATCAAAACCAACTCGCAATTCATAACCCTCGCCATGTGAATTGCGTCGGCTATATTAACCGCTCTAACATGTTCTTGTTGTGAATAAGTTAAAAGCGAGATCAGAATTATTCACTGCTTATGCGTTTGAGCATGTGTTAGTGTAAGTGTATGGACGGCAAAATCTGCCGCCCTTACACAAAAACCTTGCAATTCCCATTATCTATAGTATCGGCAAAATTTGCCGCTTGAACATCAAACACCATTTGTACCATATGCAATGTTAGCATTTTCTGCCAATCAAACATCCAACTTGCAATCTCCTTGTTACCTACAGTGTCGGCATTTTTTCCTACTCCAACATAACTGTTTTTCCTGTAATATGCAATAGCAGCTAATTTTACCACCGATGCATGTGCACAATATCCCTCACATGCAAGGGCGGAAAATTTTGCCGCCCATGCAAACATTCTCTCAAATTTTCCTAACTCTAGGATATTTTCAATTTTGTTTTTCCAAGCCCGCTTTCCTCTGATTTTTGGCCTGCTCGCACTATAGCCGTTTCAAGCGCATCTCCATAGTCGTGATCATCGACATGCAATTTTCCCAAAATACCAGTTTTTCCCCTAATTGCATGATCATGACTTTTTTGTTGCAGTTTCTTTTGTGGATCTTCTTTCTTCATCAACATCCTTCTGGTGATAGCTCATTCAGATGACTGAGTTGTCTCTGAAGAAGTCAAAAGCGATGAAGTATAAATATCAAGGTGTTTTTCCAATCACCTCAGTCACTTCTAATGTCGACGACATTAGAGATACAGAGATTGGCCATGTGGACATGGCTGAATTTGTGGAGAGAACCAAGTCAAATAATTCCAGCTCCGCAATGAAGAAGATAATTAATAGTAACATTCACTTGGTGTCAGCTTTCCCAATGGCAGCCCACAACATAGAATTTGTCCTTCAGTGTGCTCATTTGTATAATAGAGATACTAGGGCTATGGTGGACACAAGTGGCAATGTGATAATCAGACTAGATCTTGAGTTCATTGATAAGGTGTTTATGTGCCCTCTTGCTACAGAAGTGATAAAGCTAGATTTTGCTTAAGCACAAAAAGAGTATGACAAAAATCCAGAGAAAGCAAAGAAGGTAATTAATACTAAATGGCTCAAAGCTCCACGATCAAACTTGTCTAGGTGGCCACGGAGCTTTCCTAGGAGTGACTTTATAGAAGAAGTTGGTGATTTGATTACTCTTCTCAGCAAGATAAGGGGATTGTCCTCTTCTTCACTATTTCATGAATGGATGTATCCTTTCATCAAGGTAATACTCCAAAGCAAACAAACTATCTTCTAGGGTGAACAAATCAGCAATGCTTTGCATGAGCAATTGACAAAGGTATCTACTACTTTCAAGTTCTACATGACTTCTTATCTGGTGTATATAGCAGCCTCAATGAGAATCTTTCCAAGTCTAACATCAGAAGGAGATAGGAGGGTAATCCTTGTGTATCAATACTACTCTCAATTAACATTAAAGGGTTCTATTCATCATTTTAGGAGAGTAAATGATGCTTTCTTTGCAGTATTCTTGTGTCTTTTTGACCCCCAACTAGAACAAATAAGGGTATTAGATGAGGCTTGGACAGTGGTAAATGACTTTGGATGTATGTTCTTATAGTTTCCTTCTTTCTCATACCTAAGGGTTGGCTTTTTCCAAGGTCATCCTTATATGCTGCCAAGGTTCCCCTCAGACAAACTGGTCTTAATGGAGTTATGCAGACAAATGATCGTCATGCATAATAAACAAATGGAGCTCAAGAAGCCCGGTATCGGGTTCCCAGTTGAAATTGGCAGGTATTCAGTACTAACTGCTACAAAGGCTAGGGCCATGGAGACTGAGATGCAGCTTGTTACCATGAACTAATTCAAGAGAAGACCAAAGTTTGACTACAGGGGCGTGAAGGACAAAATCAAAAGGAAAACCCAATTTCATGAACCTATGGTTGAAGATGTTTGGGTAGATTTGAGAATAGAAGAAGATGTCAGGAAGTTGGACTACACCAGGTTATCTCTTGAGCAGATTAAATATCTGGGACTTGCTGATATTCCTGAGGATCTAGTGGATGACGGAGAATTGGTCGATGATAGATATAACATTGAACAGATTGCTAACACTCCTCTCCCTCCAATCCAATGGTCTCAAAAAGAGTTGACCTCTTTGAGGAAAAGATTTGAGCCTATATTGGCAAACACCAATAATTGGCTAGTAGATAAAGGAATTACTTTGAAAGAATTCCTTACAGGATCAGAGACTGAGATCTAGGAACTAACAGGTAAAAAGGTGGAAAATAGGACAAAGAACAAAAGTGATGTTCCCTCTTCTTCCAAAACACATAATCCTAGAATCAAGTTTGTGACGAAGAAATCAAAGACTATGGAGAAAGAGGCTGAAATAGAAGATATGGAAGTTGAGAAATAGAACACTGAGGAGCTAGCCACAGAAGAAATGGAGGTTGAAGATAGGCCTACAGATCAACAAGAAGAGGAAGCTTTGCCTCCACAGGAGAATGTACAAAAAGAAATGAGAGTCTCATCTCCTTTGCCCGACACACCTGTTGCAGTTCCTTTGTCTGCCTCTCCCATTAATATTCACTCTTCTGAATCTCCCTCACCTTCCAAAACTATTTTTGACAATCCTCAAAATACTTTTGCAGATGTTCTTCGTTCCACAGAGTCAATTCCTAGCTTATCTTCTTTATCTTTTGATATTGAGGATACTTCCATATTTGATCACTTTGTAATGAATACTGAGCAGGTCTCTAATGTAAATGTAACAGGTGCAGTTTTCACTAACACTCCAACTATTGTTTCAACTACCAGTGCAAGTGCAGTTCAGGGGACACCAACAATGGGAATGGATCCCAATGTGAGTACTTCTATGCTTCCACCATGGCTGTCAGCTTATACATTGAAAAGGAAGAAACAAGCCATCTCCCCATATGACTTTGATTTCAGTAAGCTGGTGCCTGCAAAAGCCAAGGCCCCGAAGAAGCCAAAGATTCTTTCAAGAATGCTTGAGGACAAAGGACATAAATTTCTAGAGATTGCAAAACCTCCATAGGATGCAACCATGGAAAATTTTGATATGAATGATTACTCTATCTCTAGAGTTGAATTAGGCAAGATAACTCATGAAAGTGCCAAGAATGATATGCAGTCAGCCATGGACATCCTGATTCAGAAATTTGATAGGGAGAAAGAAATGAAAGATCACTACAAAGCGATGGTGGAACAGTTGACTGTAGTGGTGAGGAAAATCACTTTGAATTAAGAGCAGTAACTCCCAAGGCTGTTTCTGTAGAAGACCCTGTTATCTAGAAAGCAGAAAGGACTCATCTCAAAGGAAGAGTACTTAGATAGGATGCACACATAAGGAATTTCCCTGCTTATAGAGCTATCTGAGAAGATAGATAAAATGGGGAAAATAAGAGTAGAACTTGATGATCTCATTGATGTTGTTTCTCAAGATATTGAGCACATAGAAAAGAATCATGATAAATGGGTGGAGATGAGAAAACTAAAAATAAGCACTCTAATATCAATTGGTACCATTCCTAATAGGGCTTCTTATATAGAAACCAAAGAGGCATTGACATACAGGAGCTGTGTACTTAAAGATTTGATCAATGACCTTGAAATTGTAAGGAAACTCAGTGAACAGAGTGATGTAGGTCTTTTTCATAAATTGGAGGAGCTGCCGTGCAAGCTTGTATCACAGGATAACCAATTTCTCTTTGCAGAATAAATAGTTCGGGAATTTGAAGATATGTTCCAGAAAGAGTTTGAGGATAAAACGTTTTCAATGGCCTCTGTGGACAATATTCTAGACAATCAGTTAACTTTGGATAATCTGAAAACCAAGTTAACTAGTCATGCAAAACCAGTCACCATAGTAAGAGATGCCATAGTGAGAGCCAAGATGATTTTTAGGAACACGGTTAGTCTAGATAGTATCAGGATGCAAGCAACTTTCACTATGTATGATGCTCACATGAAGAAAGATGGCAATATAAGTTGAAGCAATTTTTCCCTTAGTTTATTTTCCATTTTTTAGATGTACTTTTGAAACACTTTTGGACATATTTACATGTACTTTTTTCATATGTAATTACATGTAAAAACATAGGAAGTCCCAAGTCAATAAGGACTCCTATTTTTGAATAAGTCAAAGTAGTTAGGTTTTTCCTAAATTTTCTCAAGGCCTCTCCCTATAAATAAAGAGGGCCCCTATTGTAAATATCTATCTTTAGTTATTGAAGCGAAACTCTGCCAAATTGAAGAGCATTTTGAGACTTTGTGTTCAAATTGTAAATCAAATTTTATCAAGTGAATAAGAAAGCAAGTGATCGTTCAAACTTTGAGTTGAAATAACTTGTGTTGTATTGGAAATTGTTCTTATGTCCTTTTCCTAATACGATCTTATCTGTTTGATTAAATAGTAGTGTGAGTGAGAATAATCTGGGAGATGTTCTAAAGTTGATTATGGAGACTTTGTGCTACATCAATTATCTTTAGTTCGTGATTTAGTGTTTGGAAAGGCTTTGAACTACTATTATCTTTTGTGATCATATATTTTGTTGTAGTTTTCAGTGAAGACTTTGGGCTACACCTCATTCTACTGGGATCTAAGTTATAAATCAGCAAAAGAAGCAACGATAGACTTTGTGCTCTCGTGGGTTTCTTGGTTTTTCAGTTAGTATCAAGAAAGTGTTCTTTTATTTTGTAAACATTATTTCTGAAAAAAGAGAAATGGATGATATGGTCTCACCCCTGAATTAGTATTTAGTTTAAATTAGTTTGTGATAGTTTATAGGGAACCTCCCCTTGTTGAGAGGAGAGATTTCTCTCATTACACTGTGGTCGATATAATGATTTGCCTTCAGTTAGTTGAAGACAAAATATTCACCCAACAATTGTCTAGATGTTATTATTGGTTAAGTATCTTAGAATACATTAAGGAGCATTGAATTTGACATGCAAAGTTGAACCAGGTTTCTTACCTTCTAACAAGAATTTCCCTACAATGATCTAGAAAATCATGTCCAACTTTTATAGGATCTCAATTAACAGTTAAAAGAAAATACTTCTCTCAAGAGAATGTAGGCTATTCACCCACAATAATGAGTCCCACTTTTTGGCCAAGATGGAAATTGAAATCAACATTTTTAACTACTAAATCATCACTTTCTGAGACCTATAGCAACTAAACCGTTTAGAATTTGAAGATGATGAGAACTAGTGATTTGTGGCGATTTGTGTGTAGATTCTAAATTAATAAATCGTGAATCTTTCAATGTCTCTTTTAATAACTAGTTTTTAATAGTAAACAACATTTTTAGAAAGTAACGTTTATGTCGTCCAACATAACTTTTTTTCTAGAAAGGATAAAATTATAATTTTTAAAATATAGATTTTTAACATCAATATCTAGTGCATGGATGTTTTTTCATAATTTTTTGTTAAATATTTTTTTAAATTAATTTTTGAAGTCAAGGTAACTATAATTTGGACATAGGTGTATGTCGTCAAGCATAACTTGTTATGTATATATCGAAATTCAATTTTTTTTGGTGAAACAAGGTCATCAATACCTAGTGCAAAGGTATTTTTTGGATTTTTTCAATGTTTCACTATTTTTCCCCCTGTGCATAACAAAGAACTTGATGTTCAATGAAAAACTTATGTTCAGTAAAAATTGAAAATTGAATACAATAAAATGAAAATATATCAAAATTATACTTGTTGGAAAGCTCGTTTTGAGGACTAAAATCTTGCAAATTATCTTGTCAAGTTAATTACATTTAAAGGTCCAACCTGAGGCTCGAAATTGGATTTTTTGAGGAAATTTTGAAGCGGACACAAAAAGTGTCTAGAAAAGGACCTTCATTCAAAGGACCTTCATCCGAAGGTATCTTCGATCAAAGATATTACCTTCATTCGTAGGTAGCTTCATTCGAAGATACCTTCGAAAACGACTGGCAAAAAAATTAATATTTAAGGACCTTTGAACGAAGGTCATTGAATAAAAAAATATTTATAAAATTTTAGCGGACGACCTTCGAATGAAGGTCAATTTTAGCTGACATTTTGAACACAAAAAATGTCTATTCGAATAACATGTATATATACAAGGTCGTATTTTGTGATTTAATATCAAAAATAAAGGAAAATTTGCTAGGTCTATTTGAAAGGTCATATTTTTTGCAAGTTCTTTACAAATTTGGAACGTGGAATTAGCAAAGAAATTATCGAGATCATATTTTACAAATCCTTGAAGAAGATGGGAAATAAAAGGACAAGGCAAAATAAGGCTGCATGATATCATTTAGTAGAAAGGGAACAAAAATTGTGTGAAGAAAGGATGCAAAGATATTATGCTCAAAGAGAAGGTATGTATATTTTATATAAATTATGAATTTTTTCAATTAAATCATCTTCTAGATAAGATTAGGATCAATATGATCAAATTGTTTTCAATTGAAGTAATTTTTTAAATTCAAGTATGTTGTAAATATATTCATTTATTTAAATGTTGCGGATCCCATTACTATTCCTAAGTCCTCTACTAAAACCATTATGTTCCCTAAGTCTACTTAACTAAACCCTAAACCCTATTTACCCTAGAAACCCTAAATCCTAAACCCTAAATATTATTGAGCTAAATATATGATTAGATGTTTTGGCTAAATTCTCTTCCACTAAATTAACTAATCAAATTCCTTTCTACTATATTTTTGTACCTTACTTGCCAAGTGAATCTATGATCAACCCTAGGTCCTATCTAGGACCCTGCCCCAATGGAGACGTGTAATTTGACTATCCTCAAAACATCCCTAGTCCTAAAGCCTAAGTCTTAGACCCTAAACCCTAACCCCTAAGTTCCTTAAATATTTAAAATTTGAGTCAAATCTACACACATAAATTAGGAATTTAGAATGTATTGTATACAACATAAATAAATAATAATTAAGTATTAAAGTTGTAATGTTCAAAATAAACTATACTTAAAATTAAAGACTTGTGAGAGTTTCTTATATACCCTAGACTCCTAACCCTAAACCTTAAATATTATTGAGTTTTAAATCTACATGTTCTTTTACTTACACATGCTTAAATATTTTATATTATATTTACCTATTTTTACATGTCCTTATATATCAATTGGGCTATTTGATAAATTTTTTATTATTGAAGTGAACTAGATTGGTGCAATATTGTCGATATCTCATTTCCCTTTGGTACATTACATGATTATTTATCTTACAACATGCTATATTTTTACCATGTTCATTTATTCTCCACTCACATGTTTAATCGCTTACATAATTTGTGCAAAACCACTTAGAGGGGACATATATATATATTGAACTAATATTTTGTATGTGCATATGATTATTGTAGCCCTCTAGGAATTTTACACCACATTCACCATGGTTCTAAGATTGATTATTTATTCATAGGACATAGTTAACATTATTCATGCAACATGTAATATTATCTCCTCCTCTACTACTATTATATATCAATCTATAATATTGTAGGTACACACTTAAATCTTTATTACATTAAATCTCTTTTTTAGGTTAAATGATCTAGTAATTGAATATGTACCTATAAGTTTACTTCTACATATAAATTATAATTTGACAAATTAGCAAGTAGTTGTTAATGATCTTATTTAAGATTTTGATTAGATGATACTCCTAGAATTTTTTGATTGTAACATAAATAGGACATGAAAATTTAACTTTAGATGGAACTTGTGCACATGACCATCCATATGAACATATCATTCAAGATGTTATTTCCATTTACATGTTCATTTTCTCTTCTTGTGAATACTTTGACATGCATGTACTTGATCGATAGTCTAATTGTAATTCAAATTTGGAGAAAATTGTAAGGATGAATACTACATCCCTAACACTTTCTCATTCTAAACTCATAATTGCCTTGATGCTTTATCCATAGTTTAATAACCAAACTTTTATATATTCTAAAATATTCTCTTTTATATGATATGTGTAGGGGCTTAACATATGTAAATTGGAGTAGAGGTCGAACCTAATTTAGTTACTGGAGCAAAGAAGGCTATAGCACACACAGTATCTCTATCTCTCTCTCCCTCCCTCTCTCTCCCCTCTTTACCTCCTACCCTCTCCCTCTCCCTCTCCCTCTCCCTCCCCTCTTTACCTCCTACCCTCTCTCTCACCTCTCTACCTCTCTCCCCTCCTCTCTCTCTCTCACCTCTCTACCTCTCTCCCCTCTCTAACTCCTACCACCCCTCTCTCTCTGATTGAGTGTATAGGGTTGAGGGTCTAGCCTGTAGGCTTTAAGGCATAGGGTTGAGGGTCTAGTGTATAGGCTTTAAGGAATAGGTTTGAGGCATAGGGTTTAGGGTTGAGGGTATTGGTTATAGGGTATTTAGTAATTTAGACAACACTTAAAACTTTTCATGCATGAAAAAATGAGCTCATGTTATAACACAAGCGCATTTTGAGGAGCCAAAAAATGGACAAAAAGCTTGTGGAATCCGTGAATCATACCCACATGCTATATTATTCTCTGCTTTTCATGTATTATTAGACAAAAAAATGCTTTTCATGGTGTTGACATTTAGACAATCATTGTTTACTTAACCTACCACCTTTTTTTTGGTTTTTCAACATAGAAGAAGTAAATTAGATATTTTTAGATAGAATTTGATTATTTAAACTAATATTTTCATATTTCATATTGTTTGAATGCTAATTTTCATGTATTTAGATTGAATTTGATGATATAGATTTTTTTTTTCCATAAATTTGACTAATCCTATTAGATTTATATAGAATTCAACATTAAATATGAAGGAACTTGCTAAAAAGATAAAATTTTTGAGGATTAGACAACTCAAATATGAAAATCTAAGGTATGTTCTTTATGTATTCGTTTACTTCACTTTATGATTATGTTAGCATGGACTCTCATGTTATAGGACAATCATGAGGGAAATGAGAGGATTATCATTTTGACAAGTTAAAATATCATGACAAAGTAAAAATTTATATTTATTTGAGATAAAAATGTATGACAACAAGTCATATCACCATGGAAAAGAAATCATCAAGATAGTACTGGTATATATTTATGAAGGGAGTCTTAGATCAACATTCAAGGATAATCCTTAACTAGAGCAAGGTCATGGAAACACTTTCATTGTGGAGTAGATGTGTAATCATGTTGTTATTATCTTGATTCAAACACTAACCTAAACAATTAGAAGGATACTAAGGGAAATCATGTTAGTCAAAGAATTATCATCATACTAAAATCAAGCTAAGGATTGTCACTTGAGCATACTCACTTTTAAGAACTGTCATATCAACCTAAAGACTATTATACCACAATAGCTATCATGCAACCTTAGGAATAGCCATAACCTCTAACCCATGGGTAGGATAGAAACTGATACACAAGGTGAAAATCAAGAATAAATGATAAGTCAATTAATCTCAAATCCATGCAAAAAGGAATCTATGATTTGTTCTTGTTCTAAAAAAACCAAGCTTCATACAATTTTATCTATAAATATGAGAATACAAGAAGGTAAAAAAAGGTAGCAAATTATTCTATTGCTATAAGGAATTTGCCTTTCTATTGAAAATTTATGATAAAAGAAGGAATATTACATTATTTAAAGATCCCTATAGAACAATTTATGCTTGTCAACTAAAGTTGTTACCTTGGAAATTGCATTCCCAATTCACCTAGGTGAAGGAGACAAGTGTGTTTGAAAAGATATGTTAAGAAAATGTGAAATTTATAATGCCCCGCCCCGGAACCCTAGAGAAAAGCTAAACTATGCATTTAAAAAGGCAATTTTTTTTTTGAAGATATAATAAGACAAAGTAAAACATAATAATCACTTAACATGTAAGTTAGCTTCCATTCTCTAGGGTAAACAGGACTGCATTAAAACACTATCTAAAACTTTAATAAATAACCTCTACCCTTTAACGAGGTCAATAAATTGCTTGAATGCAAGACTTGCTCCTAAAGCCTGAAACATAGTTTGATTTCCAACAACAAAAGTTTCTTTATAAGGTAATACTAATTGCATTTTAAATTACACAACACTTACAAGTAATCGAATGTAAACCTATTCAACTTAACCCAACTCAATATTATATGATAATTCCCTTACAATTGTAACAAGAAATACTAAAATAGATTTAAATTTTCCCATGATTAATTTTAAACCTATAAATCATAAAACAAAAGTAAACATGGCTCTAAGCTAATGCTTAAATCCACTACAAAATACTTAAAGGGTTAAACAATCTAAAACTTACAACCCTAGTGTTATCAATACAAAAGTGTATGGAGGAACTGAGAGGATCTAAATGCTACTAACTACTGTCTTACCGATTATCAACAATCCCATAAGATCAAACTTCTCCACAAGATAAACTTGCCCTTCCTAGTACTAAGTCCTAACCTTACTAAATCCTAAAAGAGACATACTACTCTAAGCAATGTATTAACATAATATAAACAAGTTCATAATAAAGAAATTGACCAAACTAACATTCAAGAACACTACTTCCCTTTACAACCAAAGATCTAACCATTTAATCTAATTAATAATTAACTACAATTTGCATAAAGAGACAAAACCTAATGAATGCATAACACAACGATGCTTCTCTACTACCTATAAGGTTCAGGCTCTACAATTTGAAACTCAAACCTTGATTGGAAGACAACACTAATACTAATCTATACACTAAACATTCTATTCAAATCACTAAAGGGTAACTTTCTCACTTGCCGAACATCACACCTAACATATCTTATGACGTCAGTCTAACATAGAGCAAACAGTGAGGACACCGACCAGATCCATAATCTTTGACTAAACTGAAAGAATACAATTAACAACTATGCTAAAACTAATCCTTAACATGCCAGGGCTGTTGTTGACTACCACAAGCACAGAATGATAAAAAGGCAAAGAAGGAGAATGCACAGTGTGACAGAAAAAGAACCCTAGTACTAGCGATGACAAGGGAGAAAGACGATAGTTGAGTGAAAGATTATGTTTAGCACGAGATGTCGACACCACAAAAACCAAAATTGATACCATGTAAGGCTTCTATAGATTGCTCATATAATCAAAGTAAGAGCTCTGGTAGACATGCAAACCAAAGCAAGGAACTACGAAAAAAGAAAAAGCTTCAAAGAGATGACTACATCATGGACAACGATGGCTAAGGAGTGACTAGACAGATTGCAAAAAGACCATAGAAAATTCTGGCAACAACTATGAGCCAGTGAACCATCAATGGATCATTTTAGAGGAGAGAGGGGAGGGGTGATGTCCTATAATGAAATCTTGAAGCCACATATTTGACACCATACAAATTAGATTCAAACCCTACAGAAATAATACTGATGAAGGTATGGAGCAGCAATTTTTTGAATGCAATGCTTTTCTGACCATAGCTAGGATCCTTCTAACCAGACAGGGATGATAGCATTGAGAATGGACTGACTGAATTTTATCATTTTACTGGTGGATCAAAAGGGTTAAAGCTAAGCTTTACTTGTTCATCCTCAGATACAAATTATCAGGGTGCATGCATAGAAGATCAGTTAAAGCATTTGAGTTGGTTCATTAATCTGAGGCAGAGGCAAAAAATGCAACTAGAAATCAAGGGCAGAGCATAGCATATGGTTTTGTAACTGATAGAGCACATGAAAGGTGCTGATAGAAGGACACATTAAGCTGATTGTGGCCACACCAAGATTATGACAGGGTCTAAGGACCAAATATTTATGCAGAGATTACTCCATGAAGCGACATGTCAGGGTTGTTCTCAAATAAACTACAATGAGTAAGGTTGTTGCAAGCAGATGCACACTAATGCTCACGGCTTGATAGAGAGCTAGAGAACTCGAAAGATGAAATGGATTGAACGACTACAAGTTTACAAGAAGATAGAGAATATGGCATGCAGACAGTTCAAGGAACTTCACAGCAGGGTTTACAATGATATTGCATACAAAACCAAAATAGTTTTCTAATCAAGACAACCATATACTCATGCATTAGCAAAGACTGAGACATTAAATCACAAAGGACTGTAACAAAACACATACCTGTGAATAAGCTTTCCTCTTCCTGGTTTTGCCTTCCTCCTAAAAAAATCTCTTTCAAAACCTTCAAGAAAGTCCCCCCCAACCAAAGACAAATTCTTCCCTAAAACCCTTCAGATAGAAGTAGATGATTCCCATAATTTCCCACTCCCCAAACATAAATGCAGAAGATCTCCATTAATAGGGGATTTTTCCAAAAATAGAATAAAATCAATATCTTTATTGCTCCCGACAACTCATTACCAACAAAACATAAATAATATTTATTCAAGAAAATCTATTTATTCACCAAGATATTAGTTAATACATTAATATCCTCAATTAACAGCTCATAATCAATATTATCAGTATTATTTGTCAATCAAGGAGAAGTAACAATTGCACTCAAAACAAGACAATTATTCCCAACAAAGGTCACACCATAAGCATAAGAACCCACATGCAAACCAATACTAACATCCACACAAGACTATACTACAGAGACATGCAATCATCCAACCTGACCAATACGGTAGGACTCTAGACATGATACACATCCTTTTCAAGGATGGCGACAAATCAGATGGGGACCTTTCGTTATCTCCACACAATGATTTCCATTGGTTAAGGCACGCTCAGACCTACTAAATCAGGTGGAGTCGATGCCTGGTATGTGCAACCTGCACAAACCAGATGTTGAGCACATATACATATATCATCATCAAAACACACACTGTGATAGGGAATCGTAGTGTAGCAGGGTGCTCTTCGAGAGTAATGCTACACCGTCCCTTCCCAAACAACATACCACATTATCTACATTGCCAATTAAATCCATACAAGACATAAGCATTAAACATTGGTTCATATAACATCATCATCAGAGCAATAATCAAATGTCAGATAATCTCATGAGACATAGTTCTATCAAATTAACTGAACAAATAATTAATCATAACATAAGCATCAGAAACATCATCATAGAAAGCATAAATGAATTTCATCATCAGTCATCAAAATAAAACCATAAGAATATACCATCAAGTCTAACCATAAGGCTCTGACTAATAGTAAATTGGAAAGCCAAAATGAGGGGCACTACATCCTCCCCCCTAGGATTAGGCTTACTCTTGGAAGCCTGCAAACAAGCTGAGGGTCACTATTGCTCCAAAGCCCCTACCCACGGGGGTCAAACCCCAATGCCAAAGAACATGCACGTGCTCCAAAAAAGGCTACCTGACCTCTACCTGTGTTCTCCAAAACTGTCTCCTGATGCTTTGACTGGTGGTAATCAATCGTTGCGAACGCCTGATGAGACCTCCTTGCATCACCTACAGTCAGCTCTGAAGCTACCGTCCTCGGACCAAATCCTGTCGCACTCCTCTGTGGACACTGCCTAGCTATGTGGCCCTGCTAGCCACAAGAGAAGCATCCTGAACCTCTACCATAACCTCCACCACCTGAGAAGGCATTAGCCTACTGGAAATCATCTCTATTGGCTATAGACTGAGTGGGATGATAACTATTGGCCCGCCACCAATCACGGTCTTTTCCTAACTAAGCACCACCACCTTGCTAAGGCTTTGACTTCGTTTGGAAAGACCGTTGCTGTTGTTGCTGCTATTGTCTACCTTTACCGGGTGCAAGATGGCTTCACGAAGAGCTGACTGCTTGAAACTGACCACCATGAGGTTCAACACCTGTTGGAGGCGCACTACCAATCTGCACACCTGTATGGCAACCAAGAGCCATTGCCAAATTCTCCTCAACTAGACAGGCTTTCTGTATAGCTACCTCCATAGACTTGGGTTCGAAAACACGAACCCCTCCACTGATCTGGATGTTTAAACCCCTGATAAAGTGTTGCACTAACATAGCCTCATCATCATCGATACCCGCATACTTCTTGAGTTCGTAGAATCTATGCTCATACTGCTCAACAAACATGGCCATCTACCTAAGCTCATGGAACTCATCCACGTGACACTTCCTCCAATGATTAGATAGGAACCGGGCTCTGAATCTCTCTAAGAACAACTCCCAAGAAACAATGCTAATATCCAAGTGCAGCTTCTACTCTTCTAACCTCCACCAAGTAGAAGCAAAACCTCTGAGATGCACTATAGCACATCTAGCCTTGGTGTTGCTACCATACAGATGCATGGCGAAACACCTACCCAAATCTAACAACCAAGTCTCTACCTCCAAGCCACTACTAGATGCATCGAAGGTGGGAGGCGTGCCCTCAGAAGATCTCTCATGTGACTGGCTAAGGTGGCCTCCTACTCTGCTATCATTTCTCTCCTTCTAGGTGATCTCTCCCGCTCCCTAACCTCAGGTTGATCCACTTCCTACCTCGGGCCCATGTACGCAAGAACCTCTTCGAGCAACTGGCGCAACTGAGCTCCTTCCGGCTGACCCTGACCTTCCATATTATGACCCCCGCCTTCATGAGCACTCTCATGAGGGGAACTAGGAGGGGGTGTACCTCCACCACCCCTTCTATGTCCCCTACCTCAACCTTGACCTTTGCCTTGACCTCTAGGCATCTCCTACACTTAGGTAACAAAGACAACCTCAGGCTGAAAGACGAGGATGACAAAAAGAAAACACACACCTTACAGAGTCTACGCAACTAGGAAAGTATAATAGGCTTATACACACCCAGAGTACCCAGTGTTTGAAAACCTGGCTCTGATACCAAATGTAATGCCTTGCCCTGGAACCCTAGAGAAAAGCTAAACTCTGCATTTAAAAAGGCAATTTTTTTTTTGAAGAGATAATAACACAAAGTAAAACATAATAATCACTTAACATGCAAGTTAGCTTCCATTCTCTAGGGTAAACAGGACTGCATTAAAACACTATCTAAAACTTTAATAAATAACCTCTACCCTTTAACAAGGTCAATAAATTACCTAGATGCAAGACTTGCTCCTAAATCCCGAAACATAGTTTGATTTCCAACAACAAAAGTTTCCTTATAAGGAAATACTAATTGAGTTTTAAATTACACAACACTTACAAGTAATCGAATGTAAACCTATTCAACTTAACCCAACTCAATATTATATGATAATTCCCTTACAATTGTAACAAGAACTACTAAAATAGATTTAAATTTTCCCATGATTAATTTTAAACCTATAAATCATAAAAGAAAAGTAAACATGGCTCTAAGCTAATGCTTAAATCCACTACTAAATACTTAAAGGGTTAAACAATCTAAAACTTAAAACCCTAGTGTTATCGATACAAAAGTGTATGGAGGAACTGAGAGGATCTAAACGCTACTAACGACTGTCTTACCGACTATCAACAATCCCATAAGATCAAACTTCTCCACAAGATAAACTTGCCCTTCCTAGTACTAAGTCGTAACCTTACTAAATCCTAAAAGAGACATACTACTCTAAGCAATGTATTAACATATTTTAAACAAGTTCATAATAAAGAAATTGACCAAACTAACATTCAAGAACACTACTTCCCTTTACAACCAAAGATCTAACCATTTAATCTAATTAATAATTAACTACAATTCGCATAAAGAGACACAACCTAACGAATGCATAACCCAATGGTGCTTCTCTACTACCTATAAGGTTTGGGCTCTACAATTCGAAAGTGGAACCTTGATTGGAAGACGACACTAATACTAATCTATACACTAAACATTCTAGTCAAATCACTAAAGGGTAACTTTCTCACTTGCTGAACATCACACCTAACACATCTTATGATGTTGGTCTAACATAGAGCAAATAGTGAGGACACCGACCAGATCCATAATCTTTGACTAAACTAAAAGAATGCAATTAACAACTACGCTAAAAAAAATCCTTAATGCGCCGGGGCTACAGTCGACTACCACAGGCACAGAATGATAAAAAGGCAAAGATGGAGAACGTACAACGTGACAGAAAAAGAACTCTAGTACTAGCGATGACAGGGGAGAAAGATGAGAGTTGAGTGAAAGATTATGTTTAGCATGAGACATCAGCACCACAAAAACCAAAATCGATACCATGTAAGGCTTCTATAGATTGCTCAATATAATCGAAGTAAGAGTTCTGGTAGACATGTAGACCAAAGCAAGGAACTGCAAAGAAAGAAAAAGATTCAAAGAGATGACTACATCATGGATGACGATGGCTAAGGAGCAACCAGACAGATTGCGAAAAGACCTTAGAAAATTCTGGCAACAACTATGAGCCAGTGAACCATCAATGGATCGTTTTAGAAGAGAGAGGGGAGGGGTGACGTCCTACAATGAAATCTTGAAGCCACGTATTCGACACCATACAAATTAGCTTCAAACCCTGCAGAAATAATCTCGATGAAGGTACGGAGCAACAATTTTTTGAATGCAATGCATTTCTAACCATAGCTAGGATCCTTCTAACCAGACAGGGACGATAGCATTGAGAATGGACTGACTGAATTTCATCATTTTATTGGTGGATCAAAAGGGTTAAAGCTAAGATTTACTGGTTCATCCTCGGATAACAATTATCAGGGTGCATGCACAAAAGATTAGTTAAAGCATTCAAGTTGGTTCATTAATCTGAGGCAGAGCCAAAAACTGCAACTAGAAATTAAGGGCAGAGCACAACATATGGTTTTGTAACTGACAGAGCACATGGAAGGTGCTGATAGAAGGACACATTAAGCTGATTGTGGCCACACCAAGATTATGACAGGGTCTAAGGACCAAATATTTATGCAAAGATTACTCCATGAAGCGACATGTTTGGGTTGTTCTCAAATCAACTACAATGAGTAAGGTTGTTGCAAGCAGATGCACACTAATGCCTATGGCTTGATAGAGAGCCAGAGAACTCAAAAGATGAAATGGATTGAACGACTACAGGTTTACAAGAAGATAGAGAATATGGCATGCAGACAGTTCAAAGAACTTCACGGAAGGGTTTACAATGATATTGCATATAGAACCAAAATAGTTTTCTAATCAGGACAACCATATACTCATGCATTAGCAAAGACTGAGACATTAAATCACAAAGGACTGTAACAAAACACATACCCGTGAATAAGCTTTCCTCTTCCTAGTTTTGCCTTCCTCCTAAAAAAATATCTTTCAAAACCTTCAAGAAAAGTCCCCCCCCAACCAAAGACAAATTCTTCCCTAAAACCCTTCGGACAGAAGTAGATGATTCCCATAATTTCCCACTCCCCAAACATAAATGCAGAACATCTCCATTAACAGGGGATTTTTCCCAAAATAGAATAAAATCAATATCTTTATTGCTCCCGACAACTCATTACCAACAAAACATAAATAATAATTATTCAAGAAAATCTATTTATTCACCAAGATATTAGTTAATACATTAATATCCTCAATTAACAACCCATAATCAATATTATCGTTATTATTTGTCAATCAAGGAGAAGTAACAATTGCACTCAAAACAAGACAATTATTCCCAACAAAGGTCATGCCATAAGCATAAGAACCCACATGCAAAACAATACTGACATCCACACAAGACTATACTACAGAGACATGCAATCATCCAACCTGACCAATACGACAGGACTCTAGACATGATACACATCCTTTTCAAGGATGGTGACAAATCAGATGGGGACCTTTCGTTATCTCCACACAATGATTTCCATTGGTTAAGGCATGCTCAGACCTGCTAAATCAGGTGGAGTCAATGCCTGGTACCTACAACCTGCACAAACCAGATGTCGAGCACATATACATATATCATCATCAAAACACACACTGTTACAGGGAATCACAGTGTAGCAGGGTGCTCTTCGAGAGTAATGCTACACTGTCCCTTCCCAAACAACATAACACATTATCTACATTGCCAATTAAATCCATACAAGACATAAGCATTAAACATTGGTTCATATAACATCATCATCAAAGCAATAATCAAATGTTAGATAATCTCATGAGACATAGTTCTATCAAATTAACTGAACACATAATTAATCATAACATAAGCATTTGTACTAACATAAGCATCAGAAACATCATCATAGAAAGCATAAATGAATGTCATCATCAGTCATCAAAATAAAACCATCAGAATATACTATCAAGTCTAACCATAAGGCTCTGACTAACAGTAAATCGGAAAGCCAAAATGAGGGGCACTACAAAATTAACCTAGAGATTGTGCCTACCACCATTTGTAAATGTTGACCATATACTAAGAGACCCTTATTCCAATGATGAATAACTCTTGTAGCCAAAATGAAATGAGTTTGACTTGAGATCATAGGACTAAATCTAAGCCTTAGGATCAAATTAATCTTTTCCATTGATGTAATGCTAAAAACTTAGTATGGAAAAGTTGATTTCTATATATAGAGAGAGCTAAAAGACATTTAAGTGTTGGAAAAGTTCCTTTGTATTTCTATGATACATTCTTAAATATCATCTGAATGATGAATGTTAGTTACTCCATGAAGTTCAAGAATGGTATGATATGTCATCTTGACTTGTAATTCGAATGTTATCCTAGATTAATCTTGATTTGTAAAAATTTCTAGTATATGACATGTGTGTGATCTATTGGACCACCCTAGGAAACTATAATTTTTTAGATTTATAATCATTTATTCACTTTAACTATATGATTATTTTGAGATTTGTGTATGAGATTACTTTACTCTATTATACCAAGATGGACTAATTTATCTATGTCTTATTCATGATGCATATATAAATCATCATCATGCCAAGGAAATGAGAAAAGACTCTAACACTAGAAGAGCATGAAGCTAAGAATTTGTGAAGAAAAGAGAAGGAATGAGGTAACTTTGTGAAAGTAGGAAATTATCAACCATAGAAGAAGACATACCACTGTTGCCAATTCAAGAGGAACATGAATCATCTAATCAAGCTAAGAGAGAGATGAAATTGGTGGCACAAAGGCAACAAATAAAAAAATTCCATTCAACGAGGAAATTGAATCTTGAAGTTGGAGGCACTCCATCTTTCACATGTGAAGTTGAAGCTACATCATCTTTCTCTTCTCAAGTTGGAGGCACTCCATCTTTTCCAGGTCAAGTTGAAGGTACATCATCATTCTCTTCTCAAGTCAGAGGCACATCATCATTCACATGTCAAGTTGAAGGTACACCATCTTCTCCATCTCAACTTCAAGGCTTATCATCTTTTCCATCTCCAATTCAAGGTATGCCATCTATCCTATCTTAAGTAAATATTGAAGAAATTCTTAATACTGAGTCAACTTTACCATTGAAAATGCCTCCTAGAATTTTGCATAGAAAGCCTAAGTTTCTAATTGATATCGATGAGAATATTTTGAAGCCCACGCAAGATAAGATTACCAAGTGTACTTGCTGAAGATATGCCAATAAGATATGGAAATTATTTTTTGAGAACTTAAATCGAACCGGAAGATGTCAACTATTTGTTGAATTGATGAGAAATCTAAAATTTAGGCTCATTATGAAGATTCTTGGCCTAAGAACATCAGATGCTTCAAGTAAAAAATCATTTGTAAAGAATCTAATGAGTGCATATAAGAGTGTGGGTTCAACCTCATACAACAAGGATAATAATGTCACATGATGTGTCATTACATCGACAATAGTAAGCCATGAAACAAAGAAAGATCGTCTCTTTAGAAAGACAAGTGAAGCATTGGAAATAAGTAGAAAAAATCTAACGGGCCTCATTGGATTCCGTGAAAGAGTTGAGGACCCAAATAACAATGAATTGTGGGAATTCTCTAGGAGAGTCCCATGGAAAGATAAAGCTATTGTTGAAGCCTTGAGATCCCTCATTGAAGAATTTTGGAAAAATAACACAAGGGTATCTCCTAATGCAAGAGATGTTGTAAGAAGGAGAATTGGTTGTCAAAACCATGAGCCACATCCAAAGCATTTTTTGGATGTGACTAAAACACAGTTTTTCAAGAAATTTCAATAGATGTATCCTCAAATAAAAATTAGTCAAAGGTATTTTGAAATGGTAAAGCCTTTTTATGTTAAAATAAATCACACACGCACAACTCGTTGTTGTAGAGTACATATTGAGTTTTCTAATCATTATGATGTTTATAGATATATGAATAGATTTGCATACTAATCATATTTTGCAAGAGTGTTGTATAAAATGTCAACCTAGATCTTCAAGAGATTTCACATCGAGAATCTTATGTCAAAGAGTGGATGGTCAATTATTCCACAAGAACTTATGCTTGGATGGCATGTGTGATCATTATGGTGGGTTGCAACATTTGCCAATTTGTGAACATATGGAGAACACACATGAATTTGGAAATAAACTAGTAAGTTTTGGCAAATATAAGACAGTGGCATATAGTCTAAAAGATGGTAAAGAAGCAAAAAGGTGTGAATTGGTCATTGAAAAGATTCTAATATCAGTTTATCTCTATTTTCTGAGAGAATATAGTTTACGAGTATGCCAGGCATACCCATAGAGCTTGATGGTTGGACTTGCAATTTAAGTAATGTAAGGACATGTTTCCGCTTGATACCATTGTTTTATTTGTTGAATTTGTAGAGAACTACACACTATAGCCACATAATGAGGTGTAATCGCAGTATTACAACTCTGCACAGGTTGCTATATTTGTGCATATAGCATTCATTCATATAGATGACAATATAGAGGATGACAAGATGATCTTGAGGGAGTATCATTTTTATATCAGTGATGATCACACACATTCTACAGAGTTCATGCAAGGCTTCTTTCAAATGTTCTACTGTGATTTGGCTAGCACGAGCATATCATTTGGTTAGCATATCATATGGTCAAATAATTATGCATCAAAATTCAAGAACTCACATATATTCTATTGGTTGAGCAGGATGCATAGGATGAAAAGACAATGCAAAGTTGACAGATGCGAGATCTATTGTTGAATGGTGTAATGCTACAATGGGTCTAGATAATGAAGGTAAGTCTACAGTTCATAGATTTTTTGGTTGGTTGATGATACTAACATTACAAAATATAAGGATTGTTGTACATTGACAGGATCGAGTGAGCTACACTTTTTTAGAAGCTCTAATGTAGGTTCATGGAGTATTCATACATGGTGGATGGTATGCTTTTGTTCTTCATGTAAAGATCAAGCTTGGTATGAATGTGAGTCAAAGGAGTGGGTTGATGAATGGTGTATAAGAAGTTTAAGCCCGATTGACACGTGTCGACTCCCGACAACACTACAACTCACATAGATTGAATCATCAGTTGACTTTGACCATGTTTTAGATCTAGTTCAAATAGGTATTATTAGCATTCAAATTCAATAAAATTTAATAAAATTCAATATTCCATCTTATTTTGTAGTTTTTTTGTATTGTTGATTACATTCATCAAACTGAATGCATATATCAATACATGGCATGTTTATGCAATTATTTTAACTGAAGACAATGAAGAAGGAACATATTATTATTTATGTCATTGTGTTGAAGAAAAAAATAAATTAGATGCTCCTGTTATAAATGGAGAAAACATCGAGTACCCTAAAGGATTAGTGGTTGCTACTTGATCATGGCTTAGAAGGTACCTAGTGAAGAAGTTTGATGTGGGGTTGTTTGAGGACTTTGACACACAAAGGAAGATTATTCATTATCTAACCTTGTTGTGGCATCAAACATTCATTTGATCAAATATGGGGGTAGAGTGTTGAATAAAAACTTGTGGAAAGTTCATGAGTCTAACCTGTTGCAAGTATGAGGTTTACCAGTGTTGTAATTGATGTCAACATACTCATATTGCATTGATGAGAAGGATTGGATGAGCTGTGTGATGAGGATATTGAAAAAATTAGTCTCAATCAGGAACAGGGAAGAACAGTGATGAGAAGAAGGCCAAAGTACTCAATAGGTTGAGGATCAGAGGATGCAGATTAAAGGGTTTGTAGATATGAGTCTTTAGATGTTCTAGTTAAGTTTTCTGAGGTCTGCATGAAGATATGAAGAAGTTGTGATCGATCAAGTAGAACCGGTTCTGGGAGATGCTCTGGAGTGATAGAGTGTTACAAAAAGGTCCGGTGAGATCCGGAAGTGCATTATCCTATCCTGCGGATTGGAAGGAGTGTTTGGGATGTCCTTTTGATGTGTCATATCAATTTGTTCATAGTTTGGAGGTCCAGAAGTACCTTTTACATTATGACAGTGGTCATAGACTGTGTTCTTGATGTTCTAGATGAAGAAGAGAAGAGATCCTGATAAGTAGAGGAAGTGCGGATGTACCTGGTCATTCAGGCAAGCCTGTGAAGGTTCGTGGATCATGTTGAGGTTGTGTTGTCGGTCCACATTAGTGTTAGAGCCCAGAATTGAAGTCATTCTTTCGGATGAAGATGTTCTTGCTTAGATTGGCCGACCGGATAAGTTATTCATCTTGCGAATGTTCTTGTGGATGATTGCTGACTTGCGAATGGTATTGTGGTTGATTGCCGACTTAGATGATTGTTCCTGAGTTGATGCCTTGTATAAATAAAGGTTTGTGAATTTATTTTGAAGTGTGCCTTGGCATGATGAGTGTGTGGTAGCGAAGAGGAACGCGAAAAGCAGAGCATAAGTTTTGGGCGTAAATGGAACTAATCCAGCCATGGTAAAGATGTCAATCTCCAGTTCAAGTTTGTAATACTTATGATCTTGTAGACAGTGTGTCTCTTGTAGGCAGTGTGCCTCCTTGTGAGCAGTGTGCTCAGACAGTGAGCCTTAATTGGCATGTGCCATCCATTTTTCTTATTCTTCTAATAGAGAATAATCCTTGGGTTAATCACCCCGTGGTTTTTCCCTTAACCAGGTTTTCCACGTCAAAATCTTAGTGTCCAATGTGTTGATGTTTATCTACTCCTGTGTTTATGTGTTTTGCTTTCAAGCATGGTTAACTGATATGCTATTAACTAACAAAGAAGAATCAAGTGTTTGAAGTAGAAGCAAGTTTTTGTACAACTGATTCACCCCCCCTCTCAGTTGTGTGCCCTAGATCTAACAATTGGTATCAGAGCCAAGTTCCTCTAAAAGGAGCTTAACCGCTTGAGGAGATCTAGGATGTCGTCATATAAGAAAGATAGTCCGAAGTTTGATGGAACCAACTTCTCTCTCTGGAAGGGTCGTATGAAATGTCACTTGGAGTGTATGGGAAAGCATACTTGTCCATGGTCACAAAACCATATGTACCTCCACAGGGTGGTCTGACAACTCTAAATGAAATCACAGATGCTGAAAACAATCTGCGGACCAAAGAGGCTCTTCTAAGTGCTTTAACTGACTCAGATCTCTCAAATGTTATTGACCTGCCAACTACCTATGAGATCTGGACTAAACTGGAACTTCTGCATGAAGGGGATGAGTTTGTTAAGAGTGCAAGCCTGCAAAGTCTCAAAGGGAAATTTGAAAGATTGAAGATGAGAAATGATGAAAACATCACTACCTTTATGCCATGAGTAAATGAGCTGGTGTGTGGAATTAGGAATGCTGGTGGAACTCTGGATGAAAATGAGATTATTTGCAAAATTCTCAGATCCCTTCCTGCTGCCTACAAAATCAAGGTTGCTGCCATTGATGAATTCAGAGCCCATACAACTGTCACAAGAGAACAATTGGCTGGCAAACTGGCTGCATTTGAAATGACCAAGTTTGGAGATGATCCCCCCAAGACTGAATCTGCATTCAAAGCCAGTGCATATGTGAAAGGCAAACAAAGATTTGATCTGGGAGAAAACTCTTCAAGGAAGCTGTCATGGTATGATCAAGCAAGAAGAGATATGGAAGAGGAAGAAGCAGAAACAGCTCATCTTGAAGCTCTCATTGCAAAGAGACTGCCAAGAGGATCCGGTAAGTATGAAGGAAAATTACCCTTTAAGTGCTTCAACTGCAATAAAATTGGTCATTTTGCTTCAAGATTTCTGGAAAGATTTGTAAGGTCAAATTCTAACAGACAAAGGTTCCAAAAGAACTGTTATTATGTTCATGAAGAAGATGATAATGAAGGTGTAACAGATGATGAATCAGAAATAGGAAACAAATCCAGAAATGAATGGGTGTTTATTGCCATCAAGGAAGAAGATCCAATATCCTCTGAATCTGTCAATCATAAGGTTGTAGAAAGAGCTTTGGCTGCCCAAGTTGAAGAAAAGGATGATTGGGTTATTGACAGTGGATGCTCTCACCATATGACAGGTGACAAGAACAAGTTCTTAGATTTGAAAAGGTATGAAGGAGGAATGGTAAAGTTTGGTGATAATTCTGTTGGTAGAATTAGAGGTAGGGGAACTATTTCTTTTGATGGAAAGAGTAAAACTGGTAATGTACTGTATGTTGAAGGATTGAAGCACAATCTTCTTAATGTTGGTCAGTTAGTAGACAAAGGTTATGATCTCCGGTTCAAAAATGGAAGATGCAGGATCTTTGAAAGCTCTGAAACTGAGATTGCATCCGGTACTCAAACAGAAGGTAATATCTTCCATCTAGTTGGTTCTAATAAAAGTTGTTTGTCTGTTCAAGTTGATTAGAGTTGGTTATGGCATAGAAGAATGTGTCATGTAAATTTTGATAACATCATCAAGATAAGCAATACTTAGGCTGTAAGAGATCTTCCAAAATTGGTGAAACCTACAAATAGTTTGTGCAAAGAATGTCAGCTAGGTAAACAAAGTAGAGTCTCTTTCAAAAGCAAGGATCAGTCCTCTACCGGACTATTGGAATTAGTTCATACTAATCTATGTGGTCTGACAAGAGTCAAGAGTGTGCAAGGTAATAGATACTTCATGTTATTGATTGATGATCATTCCCAGATGATGTGGGTTACCTTTCTGAAAGAGAAATCAGAAGCTTTTGAGAAATTCAAAATCTTCAAGGCTATGGTAGAGAATCAAACCGGATTAAGACTGAAATGTCTAAGGTCTGATAGAGATGGTGAATTCACATCCGGTGAATTCATAGACTTTTGTGAGAAGCATGGTATAAAGAGACAGTTGTCTGCTCCTAGGACTCCACAGCAGAATGGAGTAGTAGAAAGAAAGAACCAGACCATCCAGGAAGCATCCAGGACAATGATGATGGAAGCAAATGTTCCCCAGATGTTTTGGAGAGAAGTTGTCAGCACTGCAGTTTACACTCTCAATCGAGTTCAAATCAGAAGCAATACCGGTAAGACTCCTTATGAACTTTGGTTTGTCATCACTCCTACTGTGAGATATTTCAGAGTATTTGGTAGCAAATGTTACATTAAAAGAGATGAAGATCTAGGAAAGTTTGATGCTAGAAGTGATGAAGGAATTTTCTTGGGTTACTCCACTCAAAGCAAAGCATACCGGTGTTACAACAAGAGACTGAGAAAGATGATTGAAAGTAGAAATGTGAAAGTTGATGAAGGAGTTGAGAAGCCCTCAAGGTTTTATGAATATGATGAAGATGATCAGAATGATATTCAGATTCAAAGTATCCAAGCCCCCTCTGAGAAACAAAGTCAAGGTGATCCGGTAAGACAGGAAGAAGAGATAAGTGTCAATGAGATTGATCAAGAATTAGAGATGCAAGAAATTCCCAAAGTTCCAAGGTATGTAACTTTAAACCACTTTGAAGATTAGATCATAGGTGACAAAAGCAAAGGAGTGCAAACAAGGAGGATAATTGCTCAAAATTCAGATGAATGTTGTCTGATTTCAAAGATTGAACCTAAGACAATAAATGAAGCCTGCAATGATGAAAACTGGACCAATGCAATGAAGGAAGAGTTGATGCAAATTGAGAAAAAATACACTTGGGATCTTGTTCCCAAACCTAGAGACAAGAATGTGATTGGAACCAAATGGGTCTTCCGGAACAAATTAAATGAAGTTGGTGAAGTAATCAGAAACAAAGCCAGATTGGTTTGCAAAGGCTACTCTCAAATAGAAGGAATTGATTTTGAAGAAACCTTTGCTCCAGTGGCAAGAATTGAAGCAGTCAGATTATTTCTTGCATTTGCTGCCTTCAAAGAATTCAAGGTATATCAGATGGATGTTAAGTCCGCCTTCCTAAATGGTGATTTGGAAGAAGAAGTATACATTGAGCAACCGGATGGATTTCAATTGTTTGATCAAGGTGATATGGTCTGCAAGTTGAAAAAGGCACTGTATGGATTGAAGCAAGCCCCAAGAGCTTGGTATGAAGGACTGGATAAACATCTTTTGAAGATTGATTTCAACAAAGGTACTGCTGACAGTAATTTATATTTCAAAATTGATCATGAAAACATCTTAATTGTTGAAGTGTTTGTGGATGATATCATTTTTTGAGGAAGAGATAGTATGTGTAAAACTTTTACAAATCAGATGAAAAGTGAGTTTGAGATGTCTATGCTTGGTGAAATGAATTTCTTCTTGGATCTGCAAATTACTCAAACAAAGAAAGGGATCTTCATTTCTCAGACCAAATATGTGAAAGAATTGTTGAGGAAATTTGGGATGGAAGATTCAAAGCCAATGAATACTCCCATGGCAAGCAGATGCAAGTTGAGCAAAGATGATGGCTCTCCTAAGGCAGATCAGACAAAGTACAGATCAATGATTGGTGGTGATGCAGAGGTAAAACGCAACGGGAGCTAACTAACAAGAAGGAGGAGTCAATAATACAAACAGCATGTTAAAAATCCCTATCGGCTCAGCATCATCATCATATTTCCTGCAAACACTAACAGCATCATCATCATATTTCGGACGAGCACAATTATCCTCCTGCCGACTACTGTTCACTTCCTTCGTCTTCCGCCTATCATCATCATCATGACATTCAACTGACGCAAACATCCTCCTGTTGCACTGTTCATCGGGCGCCAAGCTCCATCGACATCATCATGATATGCAACACCACCTTCGTCAGTAGGATATCCAATATCTGGTTGCTCCAAAGATCCTGATGACGACAACTTTAGCACCTTCCCTTCGATGCCCCGATAGCCGACGATACAAGCAACAACATCATGATATGATTTATCCAGTTCTCTCGAAACCTCCTGATGATGTTAACACAACTTTCTGCCGAGGACTTACGCCGATACCTAAGCACTTAGCGACAGCAGGATAAACTTGCATGGGGTGATATCTCAATATCCTGATGACGATGACGTCATATCCTGATGACGATGACGTCACACAATATCCTGATGACCTCTTCAACACTTAGTCAAAAAAAATGAACTTTCACTCCCACATCTGCTAGCGATACGCGGATGATGGGCACCCCCGAGAGATGATCCTGACGGTGATATATACACTGAGTATATATCTGACTTAAAACATCCTGATGCACTTGCAACATGCAAACTTCAACAGTTTCATGACCCGATCCTGATGGTGATGCATTCACAGATGACAATGCGGCTCGTTCCGACTGGAAACGCACATGCAGACTCCTGTATATCCGTCCGCTGCATGTAAACACTCAGAACCGCTCAATTTCACAAAGACAATATGATGATCGGGCCTGATCACCTTCAAACCAAAATTTAACGGCTTATCTTTCTAGACCTAGCACATGAGGATGCTAGGCTGATTCACAGCATGCTCCTAACTGATCTCTTGAACGATGCAATGCATAAACAGAAAACACAAATGCAAACTAAGCTATAATACAGGACCATTCCACCGATTCACAGGATCAACCGGTGGAAGGGTTGAAAGTACCCATTAATCTGCAAACAGAATGGAAATCAAAACAGATATAGCTGATAAACCAGATAATGCAAATGATGAGATCTTTATTCAAATGAAATTCAAATGTACTGTTTCTGCAATACTGTCAAACAACAGTGCTTCACAATATCTGGACTGTTCTCCTGAATCTCAACACAACACCATAACATAACACAACTAACATACCATCTATCAATATGCTAAACCCTAACAGATCGAAGGTATAAATAGCAAAATCCTTCGAGTACTACCAACTCACTTCCCAGTGGCTGGGAGCTTCCAAGCGGCTGGGAGAAGGACAGCTCAGACTACCTGATCACGATCTGTAACTGCCTACACATACTCCTAGGCTAATCTATTACATAGCATCGGTCCAATGGACCTTATTACATGATGAAGTCAAACATACTAAAAATAGACTAATGCCCTGTCATCATGTGGACAATTAACCTATATCCTGATCATGTACGGGTGCTCCTGCACCATACTCCCCAGAAGAAGAAATCTCAAGTCCACTTGAGATGAGAGTATCAAGGTCTACACCATGTTTCTGGATCTGATCTTCAGTCATCCATACTGCTTCAGAGTTCGGCTGTCCCTTCCAAGAGACGAGGTACTCCAAGTACTTTTTGTTCCTGGTCTGTTTGATCACTCTTGTATCCAAAACCTTCTGCAATTGTGGAGGATCATGCTTGGGAATGTCATCAGCAACTGTATCCTGTAGGAGATCCTGATCTGCATCTGGATTAGCCTTGTATGGAGTTAAATCACATACATTGAATATGGGAGACAAACCAAGATCAGGTGGGAGTTGTATCTCATAAGCATTCTGTCCATGCTTGTGCAAAATCTAACATGGTCCAACTTTCCTTTGCATGAGCTTAGTATACTTTCCCTTAGGAAGTCTGTCTTTCTTCAAGTGAACCCAAACTAAATCTCCAACATCAAACTGGACATCCTTCTTCTTTTTATCAGCATATTCTTTATATTTCAAGGTAGTTTGCTACAGTTGGGTCCTGACCTGATCATGAACCTCTTTTATAGCTTCTGCAAAAGCTTCTCCTTCTGCACTAATAGGGTCTACTGTAGGTAGATCTCTCAACTCCAAAATTCCTCTGGGATGCATTCCATAAACAATCTGAAAAGGTGATTTTCCTGTGCTCCTATTGACAGTATCATTATATGAAAATTCAGCTTGAGACAGAATAGTGTCCCACTTCTCTCCATGCTGTTTTGTCAAGCATCTGAGCAAATTCCCTAAGGAATGGTTCACTACTTCAGTCTGTCCATCCGTTTAAGGATGATATGCAGAGGAAAAAGACAAATTGGTTCCCAGTTTCCTCCAAAGAGTTCTCCAGAAGTGACCAATAAACTTTACATCCCTGTCTGACACTATGCTCAATGGCAATCCATGGATTCTGACAATCTCCCGGAAAAATAAATCTGCAATGTATGAAGCATCAGCAGTGGTTTTACATGGCAAGAAATGTGCCATTTTACTGAATCTATCCACTACAACAAAAACACTATCAAAGCCTTTCCTTGTCCTTGGTAAACCCAAGACAAAATCCATACTGATGCTTTCCCATGGTCTGGAAGGAATGGGTAAGGGCTGATATAAACCTGCATTGGTTGACCTGCCTTTAGCTTTCTGACATATCACACATGTCTCCACAAATTTTCTGACATCTGACTGCAGCTTAGGCCAAAAGTAATGCCTTCTGACCAGATCAAGGGTCTTGTCTAGACCAAAATGACCTGCCATAGCTCCACAATGTTTCTCCTTGATTATATTTAATCTCATAGAACACCTTGGAATACACAACTGTCCACCCTTGAACAACAATCCATCCTGAATCAAAAATTTAGAGAACTCAGCATGATATTTCTCCCCAAAAGAAGTACATACCTGATATATTTCTCCAAAATCTTCATCAGACTCATACATGGTCTTGAGTGAAGCAATGCCAACACTCTCTAGCTGAATCTGATTGACTGTTAGAACTCTCCTGCTCAAAGCATCTGCAACTTTATTTTTGACCCCTTTCTTATGCTTCAATGTAAAAGTGAAAGCCTGTAAGGTTTCTACCCATTTCATATGTCTGTGGTTCAGCTTTTCCTGGCTGTTTATGAAACTCAGAGCCTGGTTATCTGTGAATACTATGAATTCCTTTGGCATCAAGTAATGCCTCCATTTCTTGAGTGACTGCACTAAAGCATACATTTCCAGATCATATGATGAATACCTCTTCTTAGCATCATTGAGCTTTTCACTGAAAAATGCAACAGGTCTACCTTCTTGGCTGAGTACTGCTCCAATGGCCATGTGACTGGCATCACATTCTACCTGAAAGATTTTGTTAAAATCTGGAAGTACAAGGACTGGCTGTTGTGCCACCTTCTTCTTCAATGTCTCAAAGGAATCATCTTCTCCTTGAGTCCAAACAAATCTGCACTTCTGTCCTCCTTTGATGGTATCCAGCATGGGTGCACAAATATGACTAAATCCTCTGATAAACTTCCTATAGAAGGTTGCTAACCCATGGAAACTTCTGACATCATTCATAGTCTGTGGGGTAGGCCAAGATAATATGGCACTTACCTTCTCCTTATCCATCTGTAACTTTCCTTGTGAAATGACAAAACCTAAATATGTGATCTCCTTTTGCATAAACAAGCACCTGTCTAAATTTATCATCAGCTGCTCTTCATGTAACCTCTTAAGAACCAAATCTATATGCCTGAGATGTTCTTCTTTTGTGTTACTGAAAATCAGAATGTCATCTAGATATACTATGACAAACTTACCAATGAATTCTTTCAAAACCTCATTCATCAATCTCATAAAAGTACTAGGTGCATTAGACAAACCAAAAGGCATAACCTTCCATTCATATAACCCTTCATTTGTTTTGAATACTGTTTTCCATTCATCTCCTGGTCTAATCCTGATCTGATGGTATCCACTCTTCAAATCTATTTTTGTAAAATATTTAGCACTTCCCAAACAATCAAGTAAATCCTCTATCCTAGGGATTGGAAACCTATACCTGATTATGATCTTGTTAATAGCTCTGGAATCAGTGCAAAGCCTCCAAGTACCTTCCTTCTTTGGTGCTAGTACAGCTGGTACTGCACATGGACTCAAACTCTTCCCAATCAGACCTGAATCCAACAATTCTTCAATCTGTCTGGCTACTTCTGCATTCTGTTCTGGAGTAAGCTTATAGGCTGCTTTGTTTGGAAGTGTTGACCCTGGAATTAAGTCTATGCAATGACTGATATCCCTGACAGGTGGTAGGGATCTTGGCATTCCCTCTGAGATGACACCTTTGTACTTATCCAATAGCTCTTGGACAGCTGGGTCTATGAACCTTGGCTTCTTCTCTTTCTTGACTTCTTGCTGCTGTTCTTTATTCACACTCATACATGGGATTAGGGCATATGCAACTGCACCTTCTGCTGCTACTTCTTTCATGAACTGTTTGCCTTCCATCAGCATGACCTTCACCTCTTTTCCTTTAGATTTCTCCTCTTTCTCTGCCAATGGGAATAAATGTATTTCATTACCATCTTTAGTGATTTTATAGGTATTCCTAACACCATCATGTTGTGCCTTCAAATCATACTGCCATGGTCTACCAAATAAAAGATTGCAAGCATCCATCTTGGTAATATCAAACAACAACTTATCCTTATATCCACCAATCTGAAATTCTACCCAAGCCTGCTCTTCTACAGTTGTCTGCTGACCTTGTGTAAGCCATGAGACTTTATATGGGGATGGGTGAGGCAATCTCCTAAGCTTAAGCTTTGTCACCATGTGTTCAGACACAAAATTCTCAGTAGAACCAGAATCAATCAAAACTTTACATGCCTTACCTCCTGCTTTGCAAATAGTTCTGAAAAGAGACTTTCTTTGAGGGGATTCTTTGTCAGGTACCTTCATGGTAGTCACTGTTCTTCTCATCATCAGAGACTCTCCACTTTCTGGGTATGCATAATTATCAGGAGCATTCACACTCTGAAAATCATTAGAGCTTGTCCTACTTTGATTATCAGGTTCTTGGACCAGATTTGTTCTCCTTTCTCCTGCTGAGCTTGTGGCCTTTTCTGGACATCTGCTGGCTATATGGCCTTCTTTGTTACAGTTATAACATCTGATGGATCCTCTGCCCTGGGATCTTCCTCTGAAAGGTCTTCTACCTCTGAAGTTTCCTTGCTGACTGTAATTCTCTCTCTGGTTCTGACTATTGTTGCCCTTACTACTGTCATGACTGGATTCTCCTTGATATCCCTGTCCATGTCCTCTGCCTCTAAAAGGACCTCTTCCACCTCTTTGTTGTCTTCCTCTTCCTCTATTGTTTTGTTCCTATTTTCTCTTTAACTTCTCTTCCACTTTCAATGCCAACTGAAAACTTTTCTGGACTGTATCTGGATTATGCAGACTGAGATCTTCCTGAATGTTAAACCTCAATCCATTAAGGTATCTGGCTACCTTCTCTTCTTCACTTTCTTTTACCTTTGTCTTCATACAGAGTTTCATGAATTCTTCTGTATATGAGCTGACATCTAGCTCCTTCTGCTTCAGGTTTTGCTTCCTTTTGTGTAATTGGATACTGTAATCCAATGGGACATAAGCTTCTTTTACCAATGCCATCATCTTCTTCCATGTGGCAACTCTACGTTTTCCTTCCTGTACTCTATCATCTTGAACAAAATTCCACCATGTCAAGGCAGCTTCTTTCATCTTTGACTATGCTATCTTCACTCTCTGTTGTTCTGGTATCTCCTCTGTTTCAAAGAAATTGTTCAAACAGTCTATCCATTCCATTACTGAATCAGGGTCCATCTTGCCTGTAAAAACTGGCAAATCCAGTTTCACATCCATGGTTCTCCTCTCCATGGCCTTGAGGGCGTTCAACAATGGTCTCTGGTCTGCAGGAACGACCTCCTCGCTCCAATTAGGGATCTCTTCTTCTTCCCTATCTTCTTCTTTACCAGAACCTACTCTGCTCCTCAATTTTGCTATCTCATCTTTCAATTTCTGATTCTGAGCCTTCACGGCCTTGCTTTCTGCAATCTGTTTCTTCACCAGAACTGCCAACTCAGCGTTGGTCATCCTTGCTGGAACCTCAGATGTTCCTTCTTCGTCTGACATCCTGCTTATCTTTTCCAGAAGATCCTAACCTTTGCTCTGATACCACTATGATGCAGAGGTAAACGCAACGGGAGCTAACTAATAGGAAGGAGGAGCCAATAATACAAACAGCATGTTAAAAATCCCTATCGGCTCAGCATCATCATCATATTTCCTGCAAACACCAACAGCATCATCATCATATTTCGGACGAGCACAATTATCCTCCTGTCGACTACTGTTCACTTCCTCCGTCTTCCGCCTATCATCATCATCATGACATTCAACTGGCGCAAACATCCTCCTGTTGCACTGTTCATCGGGCGCCAAGCTCCATCGGCATCATCATGATATGCAACACCACCTTCGTCAGCAGGATATCCAATATCCGGTTGCTCCAAAGATCCTGATGACGACAACTTTAGCACCTTCCCTTCGATGCCCCGATAGCCGACGATACAAGCAATAGCATCATGATATGATTTATCCGGTTCTCTCGAAACCTCCTGATGATGTTAACACAAATTTCTGCCGAGGACTTACGCCGATACCTAAGCACTTAGCGACAGCAGGATAAACTTGCATGGGGTGATATCTCAATATCCTGATGACGATGACGTCATATCCTGATGACGATGACGTCACACAATATCCTGATGACCTCTTCAACACTTAGTCAAAAAAAATGAACTTTCACTCCCGCATCTGCTAGCGATACGCGGATGATGGGCACCCCCGAGAGATGATCCTGACGGCGATATATACACTAAGTATATATCCGACTTAAAACATCCTGATGCACTTGCAACATGCAAACTTCAATAGTTTCATGACCCGATCCTGATGGTGATGCATTCGCAGATGACAATGCGGCTCGTTCCGACTGGAAACGCACATGCAGACTCCTGTATATCCGTCCGCTGCATGTAAACACTTAGAACCGCTCAATTTCACAAAGACAATATGATGATCAGGCCTGATCACCTTCAAACCAAAATTTAACGGCTTATCTTTCTAGACCTAGCACATGAGGATGCTAGGCTGATTCACAGCATGCTCCTAACTGATCTCTTGAACGATGCAATGCATAAACAGAAAACACAAATGCAAACTAAGCTATAATACAGGACCATTCCACCGATTCACAGGATCAACCGGTGGAAGGGTTGAAAGTACCCATTAATCTGCAAACAGAATGGAAATCAAAACAGATACAGCTGATAAACCAGATAATGCAAATGATGAGATCTTTATTCAAATGAAATTCAAATGTACTGTTTCTGCAATACTGTCAAACAACAGTGCTTCACAATATCTGGACTGTTCTCCTGAATCTCAACACAACACCATAACATAACACAACTAACATACCATCTATCAATATGCTAAACCCTAACAGATCGAAGGTATAAATAGCAAAATCCTTCGAGTACTACCAACTCACTTCCCAGCGGCTGGGAGCTTCCAAGTGGCTGGGAGAAGGACAGCTCAGACTACCTGATCACGATCTGTAACTGCCTACACATACTCCTAGGCTGATCTATTACATAGCATCGGTCCAATGGACCTTATTACATGATGAAGTCAAACATACTAAAAATAGACTAATGCCCTGTCATCATGTGGACAATTAACCTATATCCTGATCATGTACGGGTGCTCCTGCACCAGGTGGATTGTTGTATCTCACTCAGACTAGACCAGATATAATGCAAGTCATTGGTCTTGTGGCAAGATTTCAGGCGGATCCCAGAGAATCTCATGTCATGGCAATCAAAAGAATTTTTAGGTATTTAAAAGGAACAATTGAGTATGGTCTATGGTATCCTAGAGATCAAGGTTTTTCTCTTTATGCATATACAGATGCAGATTGGGCAGGAGATGTGGATGATAGGAAGAGTACAAGTGGAGGAGCATTCTTTTTGGGAAAAAGGTTGGTTTCTTGGCTAAGCAAGAAACAAGAGGCAATATCTCTGTCTACAACTGAAGCAGAATACATTGCTGCAGTAGGTAGTTGCACTCAAATTTTATGGATGAAGCAGATGTTAAGAGACATTAAAGTAGAATATGAGGAGCCTATCACAATTTTCTGTGATAATTCAAGTGCAATAAATATTTCTAAGAATCCGGTGTTGCATTCTAAGACCAAGCACATATCTATCAAGTTTCACTTTCTGAGAGAACAAGTGAATAAGGATGAAGTCAGATTGGAGTATGTACCCTCTAAGGATCAGATTGCAGATATCTTTACTAAACCTCTTCCCAAGGACTCTTTTGAGTATCTCAGGGAGAAGTTAGGGGTCATGGCCCCTCCGGTGATGAACTAGGATGCACTGATGTACATCAGTCTGGTGGATTTCACAGTCATATCTTGTGATCCAGATTGGTGATGGGGAGCTGCTACTCAGGGGGAGCAACTAGTATGATTCTGATATGTTGAAATTGCAAGTATGAGCCCTTTGCCATTGATGTCAAAGGGGGAGAGAAGACATGTGAAAAACAAGTGGTTGTTGATCAAAGGGGGAGTAGTAAAGGAAGAGAAGACATGTGAAGAGTTGTTATTGATAGGGGGAGCTGTGACAGAAAGGAGTAGTTCTTGTCTTGATAGTTTTTCACATCATATGTTGCCATCAATGACAAAGGGAGAGATTGTTGCAAGTATGAGGTTTACCAGTGTTGCCATTGATGTCAACATACTCATATTGTATTGATGAGAATGATTGGATGAGCTGTGTGCTGAGGATATTGAGAAAATTAGTCTCAATCAAGAACAGGGAAGAACAGTGATGAGAAGAAGGCCAAAGTACTCAATAGGTTGAGGATTAGAGGATGCGGATTAAAGGGTTTGTAGATATGAGTCTTTAGATGTTCTAGTTAAGTTTTCCGAGGTCCGCATGAAGATATGAAGAAGTTGTGATTGATCAAGTAGAACCGGTTCCAGGAGATGCTCCGGAGTGACAGAGTGTTACAAAAAGGTCCGGTGAGATTTGGAAGTGCATTATCTATCCTGCAGATTGGAAGGAGTGTTTGGGATGTCCTTTTGATATGTCATCTTGATTTGTTCATAGTTTGGAGGTCTGGAAGTACCTTTTGCATTATGATAGTGGCCGTAGACTGTGTTCTTGATGTTCCGGATGAAGAAGAGAAGAGATCCTGATAAGTAGAGGAAGTGTGGATGTACCTGGTCATTCAGGCAAGCCTGTGAAGGTTCATGGATTATGTTGAGGTTGTGTTGTCGGTCTGCATTAGTGTTAGAGCCCAGAATTGAAGTCATTCTTCCGGATGAAGATGTTCTTTCTCAGACTGGCCGACTGGATGAGTTATTCATCTTGCGAATGTTCTTGTGGATGATTGCTGACTTGTGAATGGTATTGTGGTTGATTGCCAACTTAGATGATTGTTCCTAAGTTGATGCCTTGTATAAATAAAGGTTTGTGAATTCATTTTGAAGTGTGCCTTGGCATGATGAGTGTGTGGTAGTGAAGAGGAACGTGAAAAGTAGAGCAGAAGTTTTGGGCGTAAATGGAACTGATCCAGGCATGGTAAAGATGTCAATCTCTAGTTCAAGTTTGTAATACTTATGATCTTGTAGACAGTGTGTCTCTTGTAGGCAGTGTGCCTCCTTGTGAGCAGTGTGCCTCCTTGTGAGCAGTGTGCTCAGGTAGTGAGCCCTAATTGGCATGTGCCATCCATTTTTCTTATTCTTCTAATAGAGAATAATCCTTGGGTTAATCACCCCGTGGTTTTTCCCTTAACCGGGTTTTCCATGTCAAAATCTTGGTGTCCAATGTGTTGATGTTTATTTGCTCCTGTGTTTATGTGTTTTGCTTTCAAGCATGGTTAACTGATATGCTATTAACTAACAAAGAAGAATCAAGTGTTTGAAGTAGAAGCAAGTTTTTGTACAACTGATTCACCCCCCCCTCTCAGTTGTGTGCCCTAGATCTAACATAACCATGAAGCAATACTTGACACCATAAAAGGTAGAGTAGATCTAGATGGTTTATTAGATTGAATTAGTGGAATGATAGAAAGGTATGTTATTTTTCTTTGCTATCCTCATTTCACCTTCTATATTTTTGACATTTTTCTTACCTTCTTATATGTGCTCCTTGGTCCTAGTTGATTAGCTTCATTTCATTATAGAGCTCATGACTGAATGGCATGATTGTTGATGCATTTGGATATTCCCCAGGGCTGTGATTGGTGAGTTGGTTTGATCAAACTAAGTCAAGTGGTTTGATCAAACTCATATTTTAAGGTTAATATATTTCAAACAGGGTGTGTGAAAAATATCACTACTTTTTAGTTTATGAATAGCAATGGAAGAAAATCAAAATTGTAAGTCTTTAATTTAATTTATTTCAACTTTCAAAGAAAGCATTTGATTTGTACCTTTACTAGGAGGATTGGTATAACAAAAAATTGCATCTTTGAATAGGTGGACAACAAGAAACATAGATTTATGTTTAGAAACGTAGATTGTACTGTGTGGAGGTATTTTGATGGTATTGTCTCATTTCATCATGTTGGTGTACTCATTTTAGCTAAATAGAGCAATTGCATTTGCATGCAAGATTTGAGTATGATGGGGATAGGTATAATCCTTATGAAGTTGGTTTTGGAAGGAAAGTAAGGTAGGTTTTCATGATTATTTCATGATGATATGTCCTTTGGAATCAATTTGATGATTGTTCATTCACTTGAAGGGTCATGCCATTATGTTTGCTTCAATGGTCTTGTTCCCTTGAAGGGTCATGCCATTATGTCCTTTGAAGTCAACTTGATGATTGTTCTCATTTGTCTTGCAGGCCCTAAGATTTTGAAGGTTTTATAGTACCAATGGTGGAATTATTGGCCAAAATATCCTCTACCAGGCTTGGGAGCAACCATGGTTCTTCATGCATCATAGTGATAGGGATTCCTTCAAAGATTATTTCATCATGTTACATTATGGTTTCATTCATGGAAACTAGAGTTGAAAATTATACATTAAACTTATCTTTGCATCATGAAACCATACAAGGATCTTATTTCAAATTGGCTTTGTCATACCCTATGAGGAGATTAAGACCATAATATCATGATGTTACTGAGTTTTAATGACAGGATTCCATCTTACAAATCCTCATTTGTTTCTTCATATTTGGTGCTAAAAATTGATAGTAGTGGTAAGGACAACCTTAATTGATGCCCTACAACACATTGGATCAAGTGAGAACACCTTTTTAGTACTGAATTTTCATCTACTAGAAAGGTTCTAGGACTCAATTTTTACATTCGGCATCTCCCGAGGCCAAATGGATCATGCCAACACATCTAGGTGGGTGGGTAAATGTTAGGGGAGATGTCTTTTCAGTGGTGAAGCCTCCTGGTTGTTCTCGGCTACATTGGACAAAGACAGTCTCTTAAGAGCCCTAAGACAAAAAAGGTGTCAAACTTTGGACCGACTATTCTATCAATCTATGACACCTAGGAACATCTTCTTTGCATCTATAGGTGGATGTTAGGTCCACCTATAAATCTACCTCAATTTTTTTAAATTAATTTTGTTTGCTTGTGGTGGCAAGGAACACTTTGTTCCAAAATGCTTCAATTTCATGCAGTGGAAAGGTTATAAGAGTGAAATTTTGTATTCCACACATTGTGGGGCCCAACGGACTATGCCAACATGTTAGGGTGGGTGGGTAAATGCTAGGGGAGGTCTCTTTTCATAGGCCAAGTTCCCTAGACATTATAGGTTGCAAGCTACCGACAAAGTCACTTGAGATCCTTGAGAGCAAAAAACTGCCAAACTTTGACGGAACGGTTCTCAGAATTCATGGCACCTAGGAATGTTCCATTTGGACTTACAGGTGTATGTGGGGTCTATCCACAATAACTCTCAGCTTTTGTCAACTCTAATTTGTTTGATTGTGCCAAAATTAAATGCATTCTTGCAAAATGCTTCAGTGGCATTTAGCACAACCTTGCCAGGAGCCATATTTTTTGTTCTTCTCATCGTAGGGCCCAATAGACTGTGCCAAAACATAGGGGTGGGTGGTTAAATTCTAGGGGAGGTCACTTTTCATTTGCCAAGTGGCCCAGACATTTCGAGCTATAGGCTACTGGCAAAGTCACTTGAGAACCCTGAGAGCAAAAAATTGCCAAACTTTGATAGAGCGGTTCTCAGAATTTGTGGCACCTGGGAATGTTTTGTTTAAACCTATAGGTGCATGTGGGGTCTATCCACAATAACCTCTCAGTTTTAGGCTACTGGCAAAGTCACTTGAGAACCCTGAGAGCAAAAATTTGCCAAACTTTGATAGAGCGGTTCTCAAAATTTGTGGCACCTGGGAATGTTTTGTTTAAACCTATAGGTGCATGTGGGGTCTATCCACAATTTGACCATGCTGAAATTAAACGTATTCTTGTAAAATGCTTTAGTGGCATTCAACACAACCTTGCCAGGAGCCATATTTTTTGTTCTGCTCATCATGGGGCCCAACAGACTATGCCAACACATCGAGGTGGGTAGGTATATTCTAGGGGAGGTCTCATTTTATGTGCCAAGTGCCCTAGATGTTTCGTGCTATAGGCTATCGACAAAGTCCATAAACGTGACTTTGTCGGTACCCTGCAACTTGGAATGTCTAGCGCACATGGCGCATGAAAAGAGACCTCCCCTAGTGTTTAACCACCCACTGCGACATGTTGGCATAGTCCATTGGGCCCCACAATGAGTAGAACAAAAAATATGGTTGATGGTAAGGTTGTGTTGAATGTCACTGAAGCATTTTGCAAGAATGCATTTAATTTCAGCACGATCAAATAGATTGGAGTTGACAAAAACTGAGAGAGGCTATTATAGATAGACCCCATTTGTACTTGTAGGTCCAGATGAAACATTCCCAAGTGCCACTAATTTTGAGAACCGCTCCGTCAAAGTTTGGCAGTTTTTTGCTCTCAGGGATCTCAAGTGACTTTCCTGGTAGCCTACAACCCAGAACGTTTGGGGAACTTGGAGCATGAAAAGAGAACTCCCCTAGAATTTACTCACCCACCTTGATGTGTTGGCATAGTCCCTTGGGCCCCATGATGAGTAGAACAAAAAATATGGCTCATGGCAAGGTTGTGTTGAATGCCACTAAAGCATTTTGCAAGAATGTGTTTAATTTCGGCATGATCAAACAGATTGGAGTTGACAAAAATAGAGAGAGGTTATTGTGGATAGACCCTACATGAACCTGTAGGTTTGAACAAAACACTTCTAGGTGCCATGAATTTTGAGAACCTCTCCGTCAAAGTTTTGCAGTTTTTTACTTTTAGGGATCTCAAGTGACTTTGTTGGTAGCCTGGAGCCCAAAACGTCTAGGGAACTTGGCTCATGAAAAGAGACCTCTCCTAGAATTTACCCACCCACACCAATGTGTTGGAACAATCTGTTGAGACCCACAAGGTGTGGAATGCAATATTTCACTCCTAGCACCTTTCCACTGCATGAAACTGAAGCAGTTTGGAACAATGTGTTCCTTGCCACCACAAACAAACAAAATTGATTTAAGAAAAAATAAGGTAAGTATTTGTAGGCAGACCTGACATTCACCTATACATGAAGAGAATATGTTCCTAGGTGTCTCAGTTTGAAGGAACAATCTATCCAAAGTTTGACACCTTTTTTGTCTTAGGGCTTTTAAGAGACTGTCTCTGTCCAATGCAGTGGAGAACAACTAGGAGGCTTCACCATGAAAAAGACACCTCCCCTAGCATTTACCTTCCCACCCAGATGTGTTGGTGCTATCTATTTGGCCCCAAGAGATGCCAAATGCAAAAATTTAGTCCCAGTACCTTTCTAGTAGATGAAACTAAACTAAAAGTTATGTTGTAATCTCCATTTTAGGTGTTTCCTCTACTCTCCTTATATTGATATGTTGTTCTCACTTGATCCAATGTGTTGTAGGGCACTAATCAAAGGTTTAAATAGCCTTGAAGATGACGAACCCATTCCAATTCATGTTAGAACAAGAAAAATGTAAAAGATATGATCATATTAGCACAAGAAAAATGTAATAATGGGATAGATAACATCATCTAAAACAACAAAATATAATATTGTAAGCACATTTATCTAGCATTTAAGTAGACAAAACATAACGGGAAAACACATCTTAAAGAATGTGTTACAAAAATCACATGAAATGGTTATCAAACTAGGGTTTATGATGACTTTTGGAAAAATGGAAGGATTTGCTGTTGTTTTGACTATTGCAGCTATGGTAGAAGTTTCAAAATGGATTAAATTTCATCTTTTCAGACTTAAATTGTGGTTTCATTATCTTCCATGCATATTTGATTAATGTTTGTGTGTAGGGATATTACCTATGACCGCTAGGGTTCTTGTCTTTAGTATTACATCATGGGATTGCCTTTTTGTAATGAATCCATGAAGTTATCCTATTGAGTTAGTCATTAGATCATCAAGGAAAGCATTATGAGGATACTATGAGGGTGTCATGAGTGGAGGATAACCTTGTTGAGCATCCAAAACCCTCATTATCACTGTCAAAAGCATGCAAAATTGTGACAGTCCTAAGATTATAGAAGCAACAAGAAGATGTCTTATTCATAAGCAAAGACCCTAGTTTTCATCAATGGAGTTTTCCCTAGGTCTCTCTCCTTATGTGCTAAAGTACATTGGTCACTAATGTAGGTGCATAGGATGTGGGTAATAATTCCATATTTTGTTTCAAATTACAAAAGGAATAGGCATAAAGAACAAGATTGCAAATTACAAGTTCCATGAATAATTTGTATAAAAATAACCATATTATTTTGTCCAAAATGAACTCCACCACTAATAAAAGAACCACTCACCTAAGTCAATGCATGTTTTGGGGTGTTGTATCACATGTATACTTGTGTTTAAGCACATATACAACTTGTAGTGGTTTATTGTCACATTTTGTAAGCCATGTATGTGAAGATGAAAACATAGTTTATCCATTTGCATGAGAAAGTAAGGGATACCATGTATTGATGACATGAGAAACACTACTACATATTCTTAATTGTCGTAAATATGCATCTTCTTATTTCATCATGTTGTGCTTCATTGTAGTATGAATCACTTGTAAGCATGTACAATTATAGCATGTTATGCACATCACAAATAAAGGAATATTATGCACATCACAAATGAAGGAATGCAATGATTGCAAGATGTGCACAAAATGGATTTTTTGATAAGGCTTGAAAGAAACTTTTAAGCAATGCAATTGGCGGGTGTAAATCCAAATTCCACAACCTTATCCACCATCCTCCTTGCCTATGCCAAAATGGGATCTTTGGAACAGGGTATAGACAACCATCAAAGCATAAAGGATATAGGAATTTTGTCATATGTTGTATTTGCAACTGCCCTTATAGACATGTATGCAAAGTGCATGTATGCAAAGTGTTTGAGCATAGACAAGGCATGTGAATAGTTTGGCAGACTCCTCAAAGAGATGCCATCTCATGGGATGCAATGATTGGACGATATGCAGAAAATGGATTTTTTGAAAAGGCTTTATAAACTTTCAATCAAGTACAATTGGCATGTGTAAAACCAAATTCCATAACCTTTGCAAGCGTCCTCCCTATCTGTGCCAAATTAAGATCTTTGGAACAGGGTATGGACAACCATGAAAGAATAAAGGATAAAGAAAATTTGATAGATGTTGTAGTTGCAACTTCCCTAGGAGACATGTATTCAAAGTGTGGAAGCATAGACAAGGCACGTGAACTATTTGACATGATGTCTCAAAGAAATGTTGTCTCATGGCATGCAATGATTGCAAGATATGTACAAAATGGATTTTTTCAAAAAGAATTTAGAAACTTTTAAGCAAATGTAATTGGTGGGTGTAAAACCAAATTCCACAACCTTAGCCAACATCCTCCTTGTCTATGCCCATATGGGATCTTCGGAATAGGGTATGAACATCCATCAAAGCATAAAGGATATGGGAATTTTATTAGATGTTGTAGTTGCAACTACCTTATGAGACATGTATGCAAAGTGATGAAGCATAGACAAGATAGGTGAACTATTTGACATGATTCCTCAAAGAAATGATGTCTCATGGAATGCAATGATTGCAAGATATGCACAAAATGGTTTTCTTGATAAGGCTTTAGAAAATTTTAAAAGCAAATACAATTGGCAGGTGTAAATCCAAATTCCACAACCTTAGCCAACATCCTCCTTGTCTATACCCAAATGAGACCTTCAGAATAGGGCATGGACATCCATTAAAGCATAAAGGATATGGGAATTTTGACAAATGTTCTAGTTGCAACTTCCCTAGGAGACATGTATGAAAAGTGTGGAAGCATAGACAGGGCACATGAACTATTTGACATGATGCCTCAAAGAAATGTTGCCTCATGGAATGCAATGATTGCAAGATATGCACAAAATGGATTTTTCAAAAAGGCTTTAGAAACTTTTAAGTAAATACACAAAATAAACTTTTAAGCAAATGCAATTGGCACGTGTAAAACCAAATTCCACAACCTTATCCAACATCCTTAGGTTGCCTATGCCAAAATGGGATCTTCGGAATAGGGTGTGGACAACCATCAAAGCATAAAGGATATAGGAATTTTGTCACATGTTGTATTTGCAGCTATCCTTGTAGACATGTATGCAAAGTGTGGAAGCATAGATAAGGCACATGAAATGTTTGACATGATGCCTCAAAGAAATGCAAAGTCTCATGGAATGCAATGATTGTAAGATATGCACAAAATGGATTTTTTGAAAAGGATTTATAAACTTTCAAGCAAATGCAATTGACAAGTGTAAAACCAAATTCCATAACCTTTGCAAGCATCCTCCCTGCCTATGCCAAATTAGGATCATTGGAATAGGGTATGGACAACCATCAAAGCGTAAAGGATATAAGAATTTTGTGAAATGTTGTATTTGCGCTGCCCTTGTAGACATGCATGCAAAGTGTGGAAGCATAGACAAGAAATGTGAATTGTTTGACATGATGCTTCAAAGAAATGTTGTCTCATGGAATGCAATGATTGCAAGATATGCACAAAATGGATTTTTTGATAATGTTTTATAGAAACTTTCAAGAAAATGCAATTGGCGGGTGTCAGGACAAATTCCACAGCCTTATCCAACATCCTCCTTGCCAATGCCAAAATCGAATCTTTGGAATAGGGTGTGGACAACCATCAAAGCATAAATGATATAAATTTTTTATCACATGTTGTATTTGCAGCTGCCCTTGTAGACATGTATGCAAAGTGTGGAAGCATAGACAAGGTGCGTGAACTGTTTGACATGATGCCTCAAAGAAATGTAGTCTCATGGAATGCAATGATTGCAAGATATGCACAAAATGTATTTTGCAAGGATGCTGTCAAAATATTTGAATTAATCAAACCATACTTGACACATATATTGAACTATAATTGAATATAATATCATTTCATGGAAACATTGAAGAACATGTACGCAATATTGAAAATTTTAAGCATGATACAATATCTATCCTATAACCATAATTGATCATCATATTATATTTAATGTCATATACATAATGTCATAAAAATAACATATAATGTATTTATAAAGCCATATAGGCATATACAAAGGTAAAATACAAATTACGTATACAAAGCCATCTAGCATACAAAACAATGTCCAAAAATCAAATTTCCTATGAATTGCTATCAAATATTCGATGACTAAAAAAAATTGAGATTTCTTCCAGTTCTAAAACTCCATAGAGGCGACGCCTCATATTATACCTTTTATCTTTTGAATTGAACCGCCATACATATATTTATGATGCAGAGAGGAGGAATTTGGGTGCGGCCAGGTAGAAGGAACGGTTGATTTTTCAATGTTGGCATCCATATGTGAGATCAAATATCCTCCAAATGCGTGGGATCAGTTTTTTTTTTTTTGTTTTGTTGCACTTTGAATGTTCAATGATATATTAAATTCTCAATTCATCATACCTCTGTGGGTTGTCGACTCATTGGCAAGGTGACCATTCGTTGATTTCTGGTTTTTGAAACATATAAAAAGAAAAATCAAACAACGGAGAATAATGATAGCAGAAGAATGAGGAAAGAGGTGAATTGAAGAGTGATGATAGCAGATTGATACCACAGAGGAGGTCGATTGGGGCAGCCAGAAGAGAAAATTAAAAATGATGAAATAAGAACAACATAAAGTGATTGGAGAAAGAGAGGCCGATTTGTGAAGAAATTATTAGAATAGAAGACTCCGTAACAAATAGAAGATCAACAACAATAAATGATATAAGGGAGGAAGTGAGCGGCTAAAACAGAGGGATTCGATCTCTTAAAAAGAGGAATAAAGAATTAATCGGGGACACTGCTGAAAGAGAAAAAGGAGTGAACGGTCTAGAGGGAAGAGGTGGATGCATATAGTTGTGGATAATGTAACTATATATGCATATATTATGTTTTGCAATGCATTTCAAAACTTCAAAATTTCATATATTATGTTTTCTAATGCATTTCAAAACTTCAAAATTTCATATTTAAGTACACAGTTTCTAATATACATTTACAATCCACATTTGTATGTGCATGTACTAATGTATATACATATGTATACATGTATATGCATTTATGTAGTTGTGTCTTGAACATGTTTGTATCTAATAGGGAAATATACAAATTTTGTAGTTTGTTTGTCTCTTTTTGACTTGTATTTTCATATTAGTTTTTCTGGTATGTATTTTTGAGTTCAATGGTTTTAGTATGTTTTGAATTTCATTCTATGTGTATGTTCATAATGTATATTTCCTAATACTAGCTTATGTAAGTTCTATTCTTTAATATATATATTCCATTTAGCATAAAGATTTTGTAAAATTTGTATTTTCTTAGGAGCCATTTACAATGGCATTCATTGTGCATATTCAATTCAAAGGGCTTGGAGTGCCTTCCATAGAGCTTGGAGTGCATGTATAGCAACTTGTACAATATTTTAGTAGCAGATTTGTCTGATCGAAGGAACAATTAATGTTAAAGATTTTTGTTGAGAATTTTTAGATATTTGATGGATTAATTAATTTTATAATGTTAGTTACTGTTAACCAAAAAAAAAAATGATTAAAAAAAATTGAGATTCAAATATGATGTTATGTGGGATAAAAAACTCCTAAATTATAATGGGAGTTAAAGAGTCTCATTCATCTGCAAAAATTTTCTATTAAAACATTGAGTTGTATTTTTAGAATAGTACTCAAAATTAGTAAAATCAGATCTGTTAAAGGAATTGAGGTTTGATCCAACATAGAACATTGCAAGCCGTTGATAAGGAAGAGAAAGACAATGGCGAGGATGCATGGAACCAAATTAGAAAGGTCTGTGCTATAAAAACAGTTGGTGACGCTAAGAGGGTCACCATTATGGCCGCAGATTTTAAGATCCTCCGCAGCCTCCGTGGTGACCTGGATTAATGTATATTTGTATCTTTTTAGCAACTTTTACAATTGACATATTTCAAGGATTGTGTTTGTGGCAACAATATTCTATGTTTCACATTTTATTCATTACTCATGCTACAGAATCCAAGAGTATAACTTGCAAAATTAGCTAGCCACTCACAAAGAGTACTTGAAACTCTGTACGTTAATATTATTCTGTATTTTAGCTTGGAAGAAATCCTTGGCACAAACTAGACTTTGGTTTCACAATTTGGCTCACCCTCCGATGTTTTGATTTTGGTGTTTATCATTTGGTTTCAGGTTGCTTTAGACGTAATGCACCTCTGTGCTGCAATATTTACATTTGAACACCACCATTGATATATATATATGCACATGTTTTTATTCAATTGAAAAATGTACAGATATATTTTTTTTAATATTTGTAGATTCTATTCACATATCTGTATATTTCATTTTTTCACCTTCAATTAGTAGATGTTTTGTAAAATTTATATCTTTTTAGCAACTTTTTACAATTGATATTTACAACAAAGATCCAATCTAGAAAAAATAGAAATGTTTTTCTATTTTTTAAATAGAAACGTTTTCTATTTTTTAATAGAAACTTCTATTATTTTAAAAAATGTTCCCAAATTTCTCTGAGTTTTTTTATAAAATATTTTATATTCATTCCAAATTTTAATATTTTATATTCATTCCAAATTTTTCCAGCACATCAAACAATTAAATTTTAAGGACGCGACAGTTATAAAAAATAGAAAGAATTGGAATGCTTTGGTTTTGCATTGAAGGAGAATTGCAAAGAATGCATGTTTTCTTGTTTCTTTTATTCATGCATTTCTTGTTTGTTTAGCATGAGCTAGTATAAGCTACCCATGTTTGCAATTGCTCGCATGCTTGTAATCTTTTTTTTATATTTTATATAAAATTTGACTTGTGAGAAAGACAATAATCAAGGGTGACTGTCAAATTTAAGCCCTACATTCCATAGAAATTCAAAACATAATGAAACCATTGAACTCAAAAAGACATGCTACATAAATTAATATTGAAATACAAGTCAAGAAAAGACAAACAAAGTAAAAAATTTGTACATTTTTCTATTGGATATAAACATGTGCAAGACACACCTACATATATGCATATACGTGTACATCACATACAAATGTTTGGATTGTAAATGTATATAGTACTATTAACAATTATTTATAGACCCTTTAATTATGAGTTAAATCATAAATATGAATGTAGAGAATACTAAAATTTATACCTTTAACTTTAAAACAAAAATTGTAGAATTAGAACTAAAAATACCTAAACTAAAAATTATTGTTTACCTCATCATTTGAATTAATATAAAAGCTATTCCCTTTCAAAAATTTAATATTTCTACAATTTAGATTACAATTTTTTTTTTTTGATTCGTAATAGAGAGTTTTTATAATGATTTCAAAAAGGGGATTACATTCTTCTACTATGTAGATTCAAAATATAGAGTTTTACTGCTCATACCCCACCCAAAAACTGTCAAAACAAGACACCCATAACTACCTTATACAACCATAAGCCACATAGGGCCAGCCATTACAGAGCCCTATGACACTTGTCAACTTTCTTAGACAAAATGAAAGCTCTGTCAACCACTATACAACATATATACCATATTGACTATACATAGAGAAAACAAAGATTACGATTCATCGTATTCATATAGAAATTGATTAAAATCAGCTACCCACCAAAAACCTTCCCCTACCTCCATCCTTAGCATTTTCTTGATGAAGCTTATTGCGACTCTGGCCTAGTCCTTAAGTTGAAGCAACTCCAAACCCTTGATGTCCAGTAAGAACGAATAAAAATTCCCCTAGTTCATGCAACAAGGACATGTCCTTCGGCCTTGGGGCTACTACCCCTAGGCTTGCCACTGCCAGAATATAATCTAATCCGCCTAATATATCAGGGTTAAACATGCTGCGAGTTATGGTTTCCACCTCTAGTTTAGGGATATTAAATTCAAGTAAAGTCACCACGAACGTGGATGGAATGTTAGAATCTACCTGATACCTTTCGCTGTCTACTACATAAGATTTTCCAAGAACCACCCTCATTGCATTGACCATTAGAGCATCGTGTAGCTGAAGGACTCTTGCATCCTTTGTTCTATGATTTGACCAAGAAATGCTATCTGCCTTTTGTCCCTGACTAGCCGAACAGGGGTATCCATCCCTCCACAACGAATACAATCTGCTGAGAAGAGAACAATGAACCTGGAAGACTCTGGCATTTGGCTCAACACTTGCACTACCAAAAGCCTCCCAGAAAATAAAACGCTGTAATGTGAAATTGCTCGAAATGTCTGCATAAGTATATCATATGCTTGTAATCTTTTTTTTATTATTTTATATAAAATTTGACTTGCATTAAAAAATAATAATTGTCATGCGGAAGACAATAATCAAGGTTGACTATCAAATTTAAGCCCTACATTCCATAGACATTCAAAACATAATGAAACCATTGAACTCAAAAAGACATACTACATAAAATAATATTGAAATAAAGTCAAGAAAATATAAACAAACTATAAAATTTGAACATTCTCCTATTGGATATAAACATGTGCAAGGAACACCTACATATATACATATACGTGTATACATCACATACAAATGTTTGGATTGTAAATGTATGTTGGAAACTATATACTTACATATACAAATTTAAAGTTTTGAAATGTATTAGAGAACATAATGCATGCATATATAGTTATATTATCCACAACTATATTTACAAATGTAAATGAATTTAGTACTATTAACAATTATTTATAGACCCTATAATTATGAGTTAAATCATAAATATGAATGTAGAGAATACTAAAATTTATACCTTTAATTTTAAAACACAAATTGTAGAATTAGAACTAAAAATACCTAAACTAAAAATTATTGTTTACCTCATCAAATTAATATAAAAGATATTCCCCTCTCAAAAAATTAATATTTCTACAATTTAGACTACAAATAATTATTGTGGTTGCATTTAAATCTTTAATTTTAACTTTCAATTGAAAATTCTATTGAATTTCTATAAATCTCAATACATTGTGTTTTGATAACTTATTAGTGCCTTATACCAATTTATTGTGGTGTACCTACCAAATTTTAATGAAAGATGTGAATGGAAGAATGTAATGACATCTTGACCCATGTGCTTATACAAATTGATTGGCAATTATACATGTTAAAATTTATTAAAGAAGTTACGATTTGATTTCTATTGAGTTAAATAACTTATACAATGAATCATGAGTTCCAAAGCATATTATATTGTAACTAGGAAATCGTTATTAACTAACCCATTTATACATATTTATTAGTAAGCTTATTGAGTGCTTTGTATATTGCCTAGGTAGTTTAACTTATACACTTGAGTAGTAATATTAGCCCATGATGTGGGTGCCCCATGCTTTTTCCTTTTTGTTGGTGTAGGCCCACTTTATTTTAAAAGTGGCTATTCTCCTGACAAAACATAATTGCTTAAGATATCATAACATACAAATCACCATATAAAATGGCATCATAACATACAAAACAATATGCCAAAAATGAAGGATGGGACTCGCCAACGCCGTTGCATTGCATATAGAAACAAATAATGGGACCTGCGAGTTTCATTTGGTTTAATGGAAGCCATTCCCTTTACTAAATTATGGCGTGTGAATTTCACACCAAATATCGTCAAGACTTTTTAAACCGAAGCAGGCATTTCTTTTTTTTTGACATATTTTATCCATTATTATCGTGTATTTCATAGGGAAGGAGAGAAAGTTGCTGCTGAAACAGAAGCAACAGAAGTGAGCAGTGGAGGGAATCTAGCAGGAGGAGTTAGGAGTTACAGGTGATGGGTGAGTAAGAATGTGATGAATTCCAATTTTTTTCTTTCTCACTGTTGTTGGGGGTTTTAAAATAATTTTGGTTCAATTAACAAGCCACTTAATTAATAGAATGTGCATAAATATTTAGAACTTGACTTAGGTTTATGTGTAAATATTTACATCTCATTTTGCATGTTAGAATTTGACTTTATATATAAACTTCCTGGTTGAACTACATAGTGTGTTGTTGAATCTGCACAAGTTTAGTTCATGGTTCATAAGATGTGTTTTTGTGGCCATTTAAGGTTATCTCAATGGAATGGATGGATTTCACAACTTGTGTCTTTACGTGATAGAGGTATGTGCACCCCAACAAAAGGGTATTTCTCATTTTGTGTTGTTGTAGGGTTGTGATAGGATTTCATTATATATATGAAGTTGCAGGTTGAACATGTGTTTTTGTGCTCATTTGAGGTTATTATTATTGCTGGGAATTGCACATGTATGCAAGGCTGGTAAAGCTATGCAATTCCATGTAACATGGGACTAATTTCAAGTTGTGGGTGCCCTATAACGAAATTAGACCTCCAGATTATGGGCTAGTTCCCTTCAAATGTTCTATTGAGATGTATGTTTTTACTATTTTTAAAAGAGAAGAAAGAAACTAAGTGGATGCAAAAGGTAAAATTTGGTGATGCACCTGATTTGGATAAAAATATGCAATCTGATCCACAATGTTTACCTAAGAATCTAACTTTTACACAATCTAGACTTGGCATAAATATCACAAAAGTGATTCTAAGGAAGGTTTGAAAATAGGGTTTCTATGAAGGAAATAATTTTTTCACAACACAAAAAGACTATTTCTGGTTAACACAACCTAAGACCTGTGATGACTATATGCTTAATGCTACAAACAATGAAGTGAGACAATAATGTTAAAGGTTTAATGATAAAACACAACAAAATTTTATCAAAATCACTTCACTAATTAGCACTAAATGGAAAGGTAAATTAACTGATCTCAAAGAAACAAAGGAAGGTTCTACAAAGAAGACAAAAATGAAACTTGTAACCTACCGATCTTTCAATAAAACTGTAAAATGAGCTACAAGAATTCTCCAATCTATCTGAATCAGAATGAGAATCAAGAACTAGCAAAAACAAACTTTTGCTTTACAATATATAGGTTTTCTCTCTCAAAGAGGCATACAAAAATGTGAACTTGCAGATAACTGCCTCTAAAAATAATCACTCCCGAGCAACCTCCAAAATCCTCAAAATTAGGGTCTAAAACTGCCACAAATTGAGCAAAAATAGCTCGAATTTGGGCCTCTCCATATGCTTGACCAAAACGTTGACCAAGAACCCTAAAAATACTCCCAAAATCATGCAAAAACCTCCTAGGTGGCCTAGTTAACTCAACTAATCAATTTGCATGATTTTGCTTTTAGCAAAATTGATTGTGAGTAAATAATAAAGTAATAAAAATAATTACTTTATTATTGGTTACAATTTGTTCTATTTTTTACTTTACATTTTGTGGAAAATAATAAAGTAATTTGAAAAATATTACTTTATTATTTATTTACAGTTAATATCTTTGTAAAATCATGAATGATTAGAAGAAAAAATATCACTCCTTATCACTCCAATTACACTTGCCTAATTTGCATGATATGAGCACAAATAGGACTTAGAAGAAAATAAAAAATCCCCTTATACCTCCATGTGGGAAAAACCCCTAGTTTGGATGATGCATATACATTAAGGCAAAAATTTATCCTTATCACTCCACATGCACTAAGGAGAAAAAACTATCCTCTCTCTGCAAGATAAAATCCTTAAGTCATCCTCTGCATTTAATATCTCCATGCACAAAACAATATGCATTAATATCCTTATGACTCCCTTTGATGCCCTAGTGCATACATTTATCTTTATATTTTGAAGTCACCTTATATCTCCATGTGCAATTTCAAAACCAAGAAAGCCTTATAACTCCATGACTCCATGCATCAACATTGCACCATTATACTTGCTTACCTTGTCTACCACCTTGTATATTCCATGCTCTGTCCTCATGCATGTCATGTCTTAAAACAATACCCCTTTGACCTTGTCAGCCACCATGCATAATAAGGAAGGATTTTTACCTTTGAATGTTTGCAAAAAATACAAGAAATCTTCGAGCATGAGTATCATATAAAGTAGTTTGACTATGCTATCTTGTTGACCACAAATGATTTCAAATAACATAAGGCATCAAGCCTTGCTTTCTCATCATACCGACCCTTTTTGACTTAATAAAATCAAGCCTCAACAACATTGGTCAGCCACTCCATGTTATGATACCTAGGAATCTTCAAGACTAAACTCTTGATGATGGGCATTTTGGATAAGGTAATTATTTGTTTGTCTTTTGTGAAGTAAAAAACTCAAAAGAACCTTCGGACAAAAAGCAATAGAGAACCCTAAAAATTAAATTCATTCTTCATTTGGCATTTTCATTCATTTGCTTTATAACTGCATTCGGTTAGGATTTGAAGGACTCCATATATCTCTGGTTTTCACTCCTCTTCTGGTCTTCTCTTGGTCGAATCTTTGGAACTCTGTATACAAGAAAGAAGGTAACATTTGCTTTGAGTTTCATATGAGGCATTTTTGTTGACATCTGTAGCTTCTTTCTCTTTTAATGGTTGCAGCCTCCTTCTCCTTTCATGGCTATCTCCATACTTTGCACATTCTTTAACAACACTCCTTCTTGTGTCTTTGCATATTTATCTTTTGCAAGTGTCACCTGTATTTGAAAGTTTGATAAAAAAGAGGTCGCGGATAGATGTCTCCTCCTACCAGAAAAATAAGGTAAGCACTTGTTTCTTTTGCTCTTCTGCAACTTCATTTGTCTTTTTGCAATTGAAGAATAACAAGAGTCTTCTTTTGAAGTGGGTATTGCATTTTCTTGAAGAAAATGACATATCTCTATTAGTTATGCCTGTATATATCTCCTTTCATCCTTGAATTGACTGTAGGTACAAAAACCTTGAGGGTTTGAAATTTTATGACAGGGGTTTGTTCCTTTTGCACATACAAAGCCTCCATTTTGCTATGGCTGTGCTTCATCTGTATGTTGACACCAAAATATGTGATAGCTGCTAAGGTTTTCTAAAAATGAAACAAGGGTTTCAACCTTCTTTGCATAAAACCCTTCTCACTGTCACGGCCATCTTCTTGTAATATCTACTATTGTCTCTTTTTGACCGTATATAGAAAAGAAACAAGGGTTTTATCTTTTACAGATGGGTATTCAATTTTTTGGATGAGAAATGTCTTCTTCTGGCATGGCTATGGTAGTAGGTATACCTTATCACTCTTTTCTGACTATGAGTGCAAGATGGCACTAGGGTTTGAATTTCCCTAAAAAGACCTTCCTCTTTTTGCAGATGGGTATACATTTTTATCATGAAAAAGTGATTCCTGTCCACGGCTATGACATCTCCTTCTCTGTCTAGCAACTTCCTTGACTGTATTTTATTTGTAGGCAAAAAGGCATTAGGGTTTGAAAGTATTAATAAATGAAATTTCTCCTTTTTCCTCCTTTTCATTGTGATTGTTGTAGCTATTGATGATGATGATGTATTTACCTATTTGCCTTTCACTGTAGCTCCAGGGCATTATATGATAACAAGATTTTGATATTCAAAAAGTATGACTGTTGTTTCTTTATCTCCATCTTGTAACTTAAACTTTGATACTCCTACAGCACACCCTCTGTAATCTTAGGCACTTGTCATAGCTTCTTGGCATTGTCTACTATCCTTCAGTTCCTTGCTCAACAATGCATGACTACTATAGTGATATAAATTTGATTATCTCTTGATAGTTGTTTACATTGGCAAGCATATTGGAGACCTGGTTGCACTATTGACAATGTTGTTTACAACTCATTCATTGAAAGAAATATTGCCTCATTCTAAACAGTGGTTAGGGTTTAAGTGATTGTTCCTTTTGTTGACCTTTAGCACTCTTATCATAATTAACATTCCTTCTTCCACTGTCCACGTTGACACTATATTTGCTCTTTTTCCTTCTTTATCTCCTCACTTGAAGGCATTGCTGTCTCCATGATCTTATGGGGTTTGGCCTTTCATTCAACTTTTAAGATTCATGGCTATTAGAGCCCCCTATGACTGTATTTTGTATGACATAGGGCTGCATCTGTTAGATATGCTTTGGCAATTGTTTCTTCTATGTATGAGGTATATGACTGCCTGTCTCACCTGACTGTCCTGTTGTTCACTCAATTCATTGTTAATGCATAAGATGTACTCTCTCTCGTTGTCTATAAGCTGTCCATATGAGCTTGTGACAGTCATTTTTTAGGGGTGAGACTCTCTTCACTAAACATGACATTCTTGTTGAGACCCTGCCCTTAATGTCTTCTATTGTGATCTCTTTATACTAGTTTGTTGTACCTCCTATAGGGTTTGTGATTTCTATCTCCATGATGCGACAGTCTTCCTCATTAATGCTTTAAGATGACCTTGTTCCTCTGAGACCCCATAAGCCTTCAAAATTTTCATATGTAGACCTGTATCCTTTGCACTTTATAATCCTTCGTTGTGTCTTTGATAGAGATATGGGTTTTTTGCATTCAGGATGTAATACCTCCTACTGTATTATGATGTTTTGTTGAAAGATTCCTGTGGTTCGTTTGACTACTATTCCTTAGACAGTTGATTTCTTCATCATATACTTTGTCATGGTCAATCGTTCAACATCAATTTTGTTCACCTTAATGAAATGTGACCTTGTCATGACTGTACATAATAAATGTGAATGCTTCACATCTGTCCTGAACAATGTAATTGCTCTGCTAATGCTGGAACAACATCAAAGAAGGTTATCTGGATTATTTCTGCTGCTCCATCTACTCAAATACATGGCTGTAGCCCTCATCTGCTTTCCATGTGGCATTTGCTTGACTGTCTATTAGAGAGTGCTGCTCCATTTTGAAATTGTACTTGTATTCCTTATTGCATAGCAAGGAATTGAATGGTACCCTTAATTTTGATGTATCTCATGTGTACCTCTTTTCATCTTGATGCTTTGAAGTTTTGAGGCATTGAAGACTGCCTTTTTGCAAAGTGAATATCCTTGTTTCAGGATGACTGTACACTTTCTTGTTAATGAAACAACTCAAGCACTATGTTTCCTTAGATATGTACTCATGACAGTTCTTTTACTTATTCTCTGTTCTTACAAATGATAGATGCTTCTCATTGTTTCCAGTCACTATATGACTGCCTAGAATAGTCTATGATAATGATATATCCATGACTATTTCTTTTATCTTCATCAGGCATATTAATCTGAACACTTGTACCATGTCCTTGTACTATGAATGCACTCTATCAGTTGCTCTTATTAGCTATGATGAAATAAATACATGCATTCATAATGATTATGTACTTCAGATGGCTCTTGTAGCCTGGATATTCTTTTGTGACTGTAATCTGATTTCTACACTTTGTCTTTGTTCACTTGACTTAGTCATGTTAATCTGATTTGCTCCAATCAACTTTAATAATGTCATGATGACATATCTTTTTTGCTAGTTGGTCAGATGATGCATGATATAGCTTGGAATGATGCATCCTATCTTTTCTGATACTCTTTTCAAAAATGAAAAGAAACATGTTGGGCTCAACCCTTGTGGGAGCCACATTTAATCCACATGTTTATTTGTCTTCAAATCAACAACAAAACCTGTCCTATACCTGCATAGTGAACAAATAAGTTAGCATAAAAATGTACCTGATAGTATCGATTGATTTTCTTCATGGTTTCTTCTTGATTTGTGGCATATATCTGATCTCTCATCTAAATGCATGATGTGATAAGTAGATGTTTCTGTTTGATAAAAGCATGTGATAACTTTAAACATCTGGAGCACTAACAGGGCTGTCCCTAAAATTTTGTAGGTTCAACTGATGATGGAGCTTGAAGTGAAGACTGAAAGCTGAAGATTTGAAGGCTGGCATCAACAAACAATCTCCATCATCAGGCAATGATGGATGTTTCAATTTATCATGTGTTCATTTCTTTTCCTTTTATCAAACAGATGCATAGCTTGCATGTCTGCAATTGCTTAGTCTAGTTACTCCCACGGCTTGTGTGGGACACATTTGAACACTTCTTTTAAACATGATCAATTAATTTCTCTTATGCATATGTATTTCCTTTTCAATCAATGCATGAGATAAAGTAACAGATACTTGAATGTATGTTCAAAACATGACATGAAATAACAGTGCAATACAAAATATATTTCTTTCTTTTATTCAAAACTGATTAACTGAATAATCAATCTAACTTATAACTCCTGAAAGATCAAACTGTGTAGAATAACTATATTTCTTGAATATTTAATTTCTTGACAATCTTATTCTCTTGTCATGATAACTCATTAGTCTTGATTAGACTAATGGGTTATCCTGACAACTAGATCTCCTTCTTTGTTCTGTCAAGGCATCATCTGTTCAATGAATGCAATAACTTCAAGTTTTCTTTTATTCCTTCTGAACAATTACACTTAGGTCCAACTAATTTTAAGTGTGAACAAAAAATTAGTAACAGTTATATCAAAGGAATGGTTAGATTTCACAACCTTTATCTTTACACAATAGAGGTATGTGCACCCCAACAAAGGGTATTCATCATTTTGTATTGTTGTAGGGTTGTAATAGGATTTCATTATATATATGAAGTTATGGCTTGAACTACACATTATGTTGTTCAACCTGCACAAATTTAGTTCATGGTTCATAAGATGTGGTTTTGTGCTCATTTGAGGTTATCTCAAAGGGATGGTTGAATTTCACAACCTTTATCTTTACGTAATAGTGGTGTGTGCACCCCAACAAAAGGGTATTCCTCATTTTGTGTTGCTATAGGGTTGTGATAGGATTTATTGTATATTTAAAGTTGCACCTATTGAGCTACACATTGTGTTGTTCAACCTACACAAGTCTAGTTCATGGTTTGTAAGATGTTTTCCAAATTCATACCTCTCCTAGTTGAATCAAATATTAATTGAAAATGTTTTCATTAGATTCAAACATGTTACTGATTTGAGGTTTATGGCAGCAATGGAAGGACATAATTGATCATTTGAGGTTATCCCAAAGGTATCAGTGTATTTTAGAATCTTTCTCTTCTTGTAACACACACACACACACATATATGCACCCCAACCAATGTGTCTTCCCATTTATGTGTTCTTTCACGCTTCTATGCAACTAATTATATTTCATTTTGCACATTAGGATTTCACTGTATAAATAAAGATCCTAGTTGAACTACATGTGTTGTTCAACTTGCACAACTTTAGTTCATGTTTCATAAGATGTGTTTTTCTACTCATTTGAGGTTATCTCAAATGAATGGTTGGATTTCACAACCTTTATCTTTAGGTAACAGAGGTATGTGGGGCCCAACAAAAGTGCATTCCTGATTTTATGTGTTTTTTATGAAAAAGGAGAATGACAATAACTAGAATATGAACTAGATCAAACCCTTTGCCATATAACATTCAAGGACAAGGCTGAGCCAAATCACTACCAAATGAAGGAGGACTTAGCTATTGACCTTGTACTCCTGTATGCTATAGATGGATAGGATTTAACTTAGTCTTTTTATCAGACCCTAGGATGATAATGCATGAAAACCCTAGTTTTACAATGATTTTCTTATAATGAAGAAAATATGATAGAAACCTAGAAACTAAATGCATAGGGATAATCAGGGGAATGATAAAACATGTCTCCCTAAAGTAGAGGTGTTGGAGGACCTTGGTGGTACTACCTAAGTCCCAACTGAAGGAATCTGCTGAAGGTGTGAAATGAAAGGTTGCTCTAGATATTGTCCTGATGCCAGATCTCAACCCAGAAAAGGCAGAAGGGCATGGGTGGTACTTCCCAAGTCCTTAGTGAGGGACTACTCCAAAACTATCTTTAGATCTGGAAACCCTAAGTTGTACCTAGTCTTCCTTTAGCTCTGTATTTTCCAAATCTTGCTCCTGTAACTTGCACACAAGAAGATAAGAAGGGGTTGGGGGTTATGACTTATTTAGGGACTTGCTTCAGTCAAATCATGGGAAAACATTCAAGCTTCCCAATACTATTGATTGATAAAGAGTGCACGCCCTTATGGGGAAGAGGCTTAAAACAATGATAATATGATGATTCAAATGATGATAAAAAAAACAATGATGTCACCTATGTGATGAACCCTTAGAATGATGAAGATCCTTCAAATCCTAAGGAGGATGGATGATAGCTCCATATCTACAACAACACACAATAACAATACACAAAATCTGCTCTGGGATCACAATGAATGCTCTTTGTTTCTTAAACTTCAAGGTCTCAAGTTAGCTATCTCCATATTAGTCAATAATGAACTTAAAAACACACTTATATATGCTTTCCCACTTGGGTAAATGCAAGAAGTTGTGTCCACTTAAGGTGGAAGTTTCAGAGTTAGAAAAAAATTTGAAATCGGGGAACCAAAAACAGGATCCCGTTTCTATAAAACGGGATCCCGTTTTGGGTCGGGATCCCGAGCCTGAAACAAAAAACGCGATCCCATTTTTTAGCGGGATCCCGAACCTAGATGCCAAAAATGGGATCCCATTATGAACAGGATCCCATTTTGAAAAAGTATTAATTTTTTTAAAAAATGGCAGAGACCCCATTTTCACCAGCGACAGTTGACAGGAGAAAACGGGATCCCGAGTTCAGTGACCATCCACCCACCAGGTAAGTGGATTTTTCCACTTCTACAAATTACCCATCAATCGTTTTAAGCTTCCCTTGTTTGTTTTGGTGTAAAATACAATCAAAATTTAAATTGTGAATTGTTATTTAGGGTTTCTGTTTATGAAATCAGTAGCTGATTTTTGACATTTTAGTTGTAAAATACAATTGAAATTTTGAAAGACAGTATCATATAAAAGGATAGAATTTGAACAAACTGTCAAAATTATGTTTAAAATTGAGAATTGAATAGATATATTTAGACATTTTAGCTGTAAAATACAATTGAAATTTTGAAAATACTGTATCATATGAAAGGAGAGATTTTGAACAAACTGTCAAAATTTGAGTTCAATTTGAGTGTTGAATAGCTGTATTTAAACATTTTAGTTGTAAAATACAATTGAAAATTTGAAAATACTATATCATATGAAAGGAGAGATTTTGAACAAACTGTCAAAATTTGAGTTCAATTTGAGTGTTGAATAGCTATATTTAAACATTTTAGCTGTAAAATACAATTGAAATTTTGAAACGATTGTATCATATGAAAGGAGAGATTTTGAACAAATTGTCAAAAATTATATAGCATTGGGATGATATATATATTTGGTTTTTATAAAATTTACATATAACAATGTATGTCATTGTATTTTAAAGGCATTATTGAATAGGTAACTATCATGTAAAAAAATTACAACAAACCATAATAAAACCTTTATCACATCCTTCATAATCAAACCTTTAGAGACAACCAACTAATCAAGAATTGAGAAAATTTTACAGTTTTTGTGATAGCCAACAAATCAAGAATGAAATGAAGCCAACATTTATGTAACTTTTGATATACTCAAGTAGCTGTCCTCACTAGCTAGGTTATGCCCCTGGAATGAACATCGTGATGTTAATTGTGATACGAGCTCAACGTCATTGGTAATGCTTCCCCTAATCTTAATGACATTGATGTAGGCTCCACTCATGATCCTTACGAAGATCTTTCCACCACTAACCTCTTTCATGATAGGTCACTATCCTCACCATCTCCTTAGACCTATAATACCTTGAGCTTATCGATTGGGACCAACACGACCCTTTATGATTTGATGTTTTCCAAAATGATGAAGCCATCATGAAACTTATGAAGTGTCAAGACCACATCCCCATTGTAATCATAAGAAAGACTTTTCCACCATACTTAACACCTACATATGCTTATTTTGGAGAGAAAGAAAGAACCCTTTAGTCCTAAGGCACCCTATTCTAGGCAGAATAGCAACAAGATATAAGAAGAAACTTGTGATTGATTAAAATGATACAATAAAAATGGACACTTCCCAAGAGCTCCTCAATTTGACAAACTTCACCTTCCATTAGATACCACTCAGATACAAGACATGACTCCCCTCTCCTTGTTGAGGATGCTATAGACATCAACCTATGAATAGAAGCTCGGACCCTAAACTCTCTAAGATAGTACCTCCAATGGACCTTTACATCAAAGAAGGCATATATAACCATGTCACCATTAAAGATTACGTTGATTTCTTCATGTGGTCTTATGGTGATATGCCTTGAGACTCCATCTTTAAAGTCATGCATCATCTTGTGGTTCACCTCAATGCCAAACCTATTCAATAAAAGCTACGCAAAATGCACACCCAAGTAGCCCTCGTGGTCATAGAAGAATTGTATAAACTCTTGGATGTCCAGGGTTCATTCAGACTATTACTTATCTTGAATGGGTCTCTAATGTGGTCTTAGTTAACAATAAAAATAAGGGAATTCATGTTTGCACTAACTTTTGAGACATCAAAAAAGGATCTACCCCAACTTAGATAACTTTTCTCTACCAAACATTGATATGATCGTGGATCTCATAGCCACATATATAATTTTTTATCATTAATCTGGATATAATATGGACCAAGTTGAAACATTTGAGTTAGACATGGAGACACCTAGATTATGGAGCTCGGTCTATGTAAGAAAACACTTCCTATAGACTCAACACAAACTTATCCCTCAACCCTCTAAATTGTGACTTACATCATTTGATTACCCTGGAACACACTATAGACAACTCTATACAAATTTGGCAAAAGATATTTTCTCCTAATAGAAACTTGTATATGTAGAAGTATCTACTACTACATTAGATTTGATATACTAATATGATGAACCTTTTGAACAAGAGAACCTTGTAGACCATGATGCATATCTTGAAATTTAAACTTGAACATTATCGTCATGTGAATGCTTTTAGCCATCCTACAACCTCCTATCACCCTTCATCCTCTTATAGGGATATGCCACACAACCTCTCCAAGTTGACCATGCCAAACCCAAAGTCACAATCCTAAGAGGTAAAGAATCTTTTGGCCCCATTCAAGTCCACTCCCTAATAGGAGTGATAAAATGCTAATAGGGTTGTGAAGGTAATTAAGTTCTTGATTAGCATGTTGGGTGTATCTAAGCATAATGATGATATAATTAGTCCTAATTTCATTAATCTTAAGATCATTGAGCTAGAGTACTTAATATATATGGTATAGTTTTGTTCAATCAATAGTCTATATAGATCCTATTAATACTATACTATAGGTTAAATTTGTTGATCTTTGTCTTCCCAAATTTTCAGGATGAGAGGCAATCTTTGTAATCCTTGATAAAAGAGTAAAAATTTCTTTAGATCCTTTTGATTTTTTTTTCTAGTACACTTGGGTTAGTCACCTAGGGGCCACAAAAAGAATGCCAAAAGTTTGGATTTTGGTAACAAAGTGTTTAGTAGATCCATCTATGTTATATGTGTTATCCCTCTCAAATTTGTCTCACTAGAAATGCCAAAAATGGATTCAACCTTAAGGATGTGATTCTTTTCTAAAATAAAGTGTCATTGCCAAGAACATACTACCATCAATACTAAAGAGTTTCTATTAAAATATGTGAATTGAAATACCACATATCATGACATCAACTATTCCATAAAAGTTTGTGATATTCCCTATTATCTCAAACTCCATAAAATATACTATCTATCTTTAAAAAGGTACACACTACAATGACATCAAACATAAACCAATAGGTGTCTTAAGATATATTAGTGGTAGGGAAAATTATAGTGTCCCTCGCCCTAGAGTAATAAGTTTAAGTAGTGTTAGAATTACTAATAAACTAAAAAACTTTATCCTAGGGTGGTGGGACAAATTACACAAGCCTTACAAAGCCTCTACCACTTCCTTGACATTTTTAACATTGTTCAAATTTGATAGGAGGGATTTATGTCACCTCCTCCTCATCTTAATTCTCATAGTAGATAGAATCATCCAATTTAGCATCAAGATGAAGGTTTATCTTCATTATCGTAGAAATATCCTCTAAGGCTTTGTGCATATGCTCATGCCACACATTGAAGATGTGGAATTTATCTAAGTAGCAATATAGAAATCCTTAGCCTAACCTTCTACCCCTTCAATATATTGTATAGAAGGTAGATACAAGTAACATTTGATAGCATGGAGGCACAACTTAGGGATTGAGTTGAATGTAAAAAAATTATCCTTCCCAACAAATGCTAGATGTCTAGGAGCAATTTAATGATTTCTTCCATTATCTGCCTATTCTAGAATATAATTACCTTTTCTTTTGATATGTTTGAAGGAGATAGATTTAAACTTATTCACCAAGTTTCTAGATTCCAATAGAATAGTTTCCAATAACCACAAGCTTCATCTATGCTTTTTCATATGATCAATGTTGATCTTGGAATCTCCTTCCACACTAAGGGATATCTTGTTTAGTTTCCAAGTCATCTTGAGGCCCTGGATATCATGGCCCTAGAATCTACCATATTATTGTTCTTGACACCAAAATCATAAGCTAAGATAGGTAGAGGTTTTCCCTTATCATCTCTTAATAAACATACTCCTCCTACTTCACTAGGATTACCCTTGGCTACCCATCAAAATTTCAAGCTTAATCCATCCCAATGTAGGTGTGGACCAAAGGGTGTGAATATCAACATGGGTATCTCCTTGTTTTAACCTTATTCAAAGTAACCTTGGCCAATTATGAGCCTAATCCACCTCTTATAGCATGATCATATATTCCTCTTTACCCTAACAATCACCAAGTTCCTAAATGCACCATATTTCTTTAAAATAGTCCAAAATTTGGGATGCATATTCACATTTAAGAAATACATGATGATTGTCTAGAGACTTCCTTACTTAAATGCACATTATACATTAAGATGGGTCACCTTTCCCATTGTATCAATCATTATGGTAGTCCTAATAGCTCTCTTACATTTTGAAATTTGTACATGCATGTATACATTATCTGTATGTTTAATTTAAATTTATTTCAAGTGTAATTTCTTGAAACATATATATATTCTTGATTTAATTTTAAATTTGTACTAAAGTTTGTATGTTTATATGTATATATATGCAGGTTCATATCTATTTTTATATATACATCATAAATCTAGATGATATTCACTTTGATGTTGAGGACTTCCTTAATGCACAAGATGATTCAGCCGCACCCCGACCCGCACCTACACCTGCACCCCCAGCACCAAATGCCCCACCTCCAGATGCCCCACCTGCAGATGACCCACCTCCACCTCCACCTCCACCCCCACTTGGAACTGACCAGGCTCACTTGTGAGCCATAATTAATGAAAATGTGGATTTGATACAAGAAAAATTGAATTCCATTCTCAATGAACAATTCATGCCACCTCACGTAGTACGCTTTGATGCAAAACATTGTAGATTCTGTGAGGTCTATTGACTCAAATTTTGATGGATTCTGGAAATGGAGAGAGGAGAGGTGCCAATTTTATGCTGATGGCCTCTCCTATAAGACTATTTTGGATCTTAAAATCACAAAAGCTCATTTAGCGCAATATTTTAGACATCCCATTACAAATGAACCTATTCTTGCAAATAAGAAAAGAATATCAATCAAGTGGTGTAGGCATGAAGGAATGTCTGCCAATTTTTGGGATAGATGGTGGATGGTGTTTGATTATCCACCTCATGCTAATTGTGAGGTTCCTTTATATTTTTTGAGAAAATTATATGTAGAGTTTGTTATGAATAAAAAACCCAACTACTTTGATTTTAGATCATTCCAGGGTGTTGGTGGTGGCATGCCACAATAGAGGTTGGGGGCACGGGTTGATCCCCAATGACCGGTGCCTATTCAACCTCTTATTGACCCTCCTGTTGCTGCCATTCCTTCGCCCTTCCAGCATCGTGCAGTGGTATCCACACTAGGCACATTGAGTGCACTCTCAGGTAGCCTACATGAGCAATCTTCTATGATGGTAGCTCAAGTTAGAGAGCATGGAGGAGTTGATGATGGAAGTGGTCCTAGTACCACTCCACATGTGTCGATGCCTCATACATGTACGAGTTGCAATCAGTTGTGTTATGGACCTTATCAGGCAGTTGCACCCACTTCAGCTACACATGCATCATCTGATAATGCGGGCACTGAATCATTTGTTGATTATCTATTTGCTGAGGATCATCCCACTAATCATTCGACACAGGTATATATAGGTTATGTACACATGTTGAATTTAAAACAATTTTTTAACCACGTGTTTTTAATCAACATATAGATCAATTAAATTGTAATATTTTAACAATCGAATTGTTTGGTGTAGATGATGGCAACAAGGGTCACCATTGATCGAATTAATTTTTCATCGACACCTGTTCATCTCAGGCACCCATTTGGGGTACATTTTCAATGATTTGTAAATTTGTAAATTTCAGTCTTGAATGTGTGTACAATTAAATATTTATGAACTTATTTATGAACTGGTTCAGGGTTCTTCCACATTGAATCCTCCATCTTACGGTGTCTCGAGCGCTCCTCCATCATTGGGCATTTCACATGACACTCTTACAATATGTATATTGTTTTAAAAAACTATATATATACTTAAATTTTTCTATTTTGATATCAGTGTATCTGAAAACGTGCACACATGTACTATTTAATATTTTATAAATATGTCTCTGCAGGTTGACACAACAATGAGGATGGGCATTGTAGCACACTTGGATAATCCAAGTTTATATCAGGAGTCGACTGCATTTTAGGTTGTTGAAAAACGTATAACATGTACACAAGTCAATTTATATATGTTTTAAAACCTAATTTGTACACACATGTGCTAACTTAAATATAAATGACATTGTAGGAGCTTGTTAGTGACACGTTTCATCAACACACAGCACATGCAGAGTAGGTGGACAGAGGAGATGGGTAGCCTGATACAGTATAATTTAAAATTTAGATTATATTTAAATTGAACAATTAAAATATACGTTGTGAACTTAAAGTAAATTTCTTGATATATATATGTTGACATGTACATTCAAAATTCTTTTTTCTTTTATAGCTCGATACATGTCATGGAGCTAAGCTTGTAGAGACAGGTCCTAGAATAGAGGATTCACAACAAGTTCCTCTTACGGTATAATAATTTTTAAATATGATAGTTCTTATAAATTAAATTGAATTAAATCATTTTTAAAATCGTCAAGTACATCTAATTTCAACTTGAACTTTCTCTTGTATTAAATAGATTGATTCAGAGCATGGAGAGACAGGTCCAGGTGCACCAGAGCATGCCTCAGCCTCACACGGTAATTTAATTTTATGATAAATTATAAATTTAAAAATTGTCATTAAATTAGATTTCCTTATCATCTTACATCTAATTTCATCTAAATCTTTCTCTTTTGCAGAGTGATTTAGGTCATCTGAGTAGTTCGTATGGTGTGAAGAGGACTCTTGATGATAGAGATAGTATGTGATAGGTTATTGAACATGGGCTATGTATAATTTGACTATTTCATGGACTATATGTTATATACTATTTGTCATGGACTTTATATATATATATATATATATATATATATATATATATATATATATATATTGTTGAACATGGACTTTATCTATTTTTTTGAACATGGACCTAGACTTTATATATTTGACTATTTCATGGACTATATGTTATATACTGTTTGTCATGGACTTTATATATATATTGTTGAACATGGACTTTATATATTTTTTGAACATGGACCTGGACTTTATATATATATTGTTGAACCTGGACTATATATTTTTACATGTCACACAATAAATGCAATCTTGTCGTAACAAAATCATACACATGTCAAAGTAATAATCATGTAGAACCATCATGTTAGTTTAGGTGCATCCATACATATATCTGTTATCCATGCATACATACATTGCATATACATCATAAACTATAAAAGCATAACATCACATGCATATGTATATACAAGCATCCCTAAATTTAATCATAAATCAAACTCTAATCTAACCATGTGCATGAAGGAAAAGAAATGTAAGCATTTGAGATCAACCATAATAAGATATATAGATTGACATCAATAGAAATAATCGATTGTCATATATAAATCTACAAGTGTCAGAGTGTTGATCTAGATTTGCGCTTAATGAAGAAATTGCATTGAAAGAATATGTAGTGATGAGGTCCTAATAAAGTTCCTCCATTCATTCACGGTATGCATATTTAGGTCCTGGTCGAATTTTAAGCAATAAAATGGTAAGCAAATCAAAACAAAGCATTAAAAAGTGAGTTAAGTTCATAAGGATCTCTTGCCTACTAGGAGGGATCAATCTCTCACATCTTCTCATCTAGAGATCAACTAAGTTATATTAAATGATCCTAGCATGGTTATAGTTATATTTATCCAAGTGCCTTGGTGCTTGTTCTTGTGTTGACCATGTAATTTAGGAGTCCCTAGAGTAAGAGTCCACAGGAGTGTCCCTTGACCAACCTCTACCACATCTTAAGTAGATTTGTAGCATGGGAGTGTACTACCTAGGAAATCCTTTAGAAAGTTGCCCCTTTTCAATAATATAAATCTCTATATATGTAAGTGTCAGAGTGTTGATAGGAATGATTATCTTCTAGGATCATTAATCTATTAGGGTATCACAAGCAAGATACAAATAAGATATATACTTAAAAATTTCAATTATGGTTGACTATAAACCAACTGCTATTCCTATTGAATTGAGTATTAAACTTGACTCCAAACCTCTATTTGAAAAGACCAATCCTACTTTGTATAGATAGTTAGTAGAAAGCCTTATTTACCATACCATACCTATACTAGACATTACTTATGTAGTAAGTATTGCATCTAGATTCATGCAAGATCCATATGTGGATCATTGGAAAATGACTAAAAAAATATTGAAGTATATTAAAAGTACTTTTAAATATGGTTTTTTTTTCCTACACCAAAATGCAAATTTATATGGTTATTGTGATGTTAATTATATTGGTAATTTTATTCATAAGAAATGTACTTCCAGGACTATTTCTTTAAATTTAGTGTAGGGACTATCACATGGAGTAATAAAAATCAACCTATAGGGGCTCTATCATCCATGAAGGGCAAATATAAAAGTGCAATAAAAACATCAAAAAATCAATGTGGCTTAAAAGATTATTAAAAGACAAAAAAAATAAAAAAACAAAAAAAAAGATTATTAAAAGAGCTTTAGGTAGGTAGTGTTGATAGTACCACCTTGTCATAATAAATGTGTGATAAAGATAACACAATAGGAACCTACACCACTCTATCCATCCAACCTTGTCATAGGGCAACTTGATTTGTTGTAGAAAGCTGCTACACACTACTCACCAACGAAGCTTGCTCGTTAGATCACTCAAAAATTGAAAAATAAACATGAAAATTGAAAAAATAAAAATGTGATTACATTCCCTACCTAGACACCTATCATTTGCAATTAACCTACAACTTGATGCTAACTTTTTGGATGTCTTAAGGGGTCCTAATTTACGATGTCTTAAGAGGACGTCTTAAGTTCTCAAAATTTGGTGAAGTTGCCCAAGGCAACCAAATTGAACAATATAATAAATCAAATTTAAAGTAAATTCTAAGTAGAAAAACATGGACATTTAACAAATAAAATACATAGAATAATAATTTTGATAAATTTAATACTGTAGACTATAAAATTGTGTACATACACATGTATACAAATTTCTGTACAAAATGTGTAATAATGTAATTGTGTATGTACATATATGCCAACTCAAAATAATGTAAATACAAAATGTCATTATATGCCATCTCAAAAAAATCCAAAACTTGAGGAGAATGTAGCAGGTCTTCATGCCACATGATGTAAAAATAATACAAGCAATTTATCAATATATCTGAATCAAAACATGTATTTTAATTTATATAAAACTATCTAGATATACACAATTTGTACCTGTATTTACAAGTGCCTCTCAAGTTTTAGTTTCAAAGTATGTGATGAATTTGTGATGATGGCCTAAGGATATAAAAGGATAAATTAAATCAATTTCAACTAATAACGCACAAGAAATATCAAAACATGTATTTAATATATTTAAAACAACAATATAAATCTATTTAACTATATTTACCTGTATTTACTTATTCCATTGTACCATCTCCATCCTCTCTTTTTTCTAACACATCGATGATTGTCTCATGGTCTTCCATAGAAATGTTCCATAGCTCTTTATTTGTAGGTTTTCCATGATACCTCTCCAGTTTTATATTTGTTGCCAACACCAAATGTGAGTAGTGTATAATCTTCTTATGTGTTTCATAATCTTTGAATGCAGGCAAACCATTCTTCCTTATTAGGTATTTCCGTAGCCAAGTGCCAACAACCACCACCGAACCTATTGGATAATGATAGCCATCATCAAAGAAATACTTAAAATTTGCTTAAGGGGATCAAAGAAGTTCTTAAAATATGTTTAAGGGGATCAAAGACTTGTTATCAAAATTTGCTTAAGGGGATGTCTTAAGGGGATCGCCAAACCTGTTGGATAAGAAAAGCCATCATCATCTTCTCGAGGTGCTGTTAACTTATGTTTAGTCTCCACACAACGAGCCAACCAATATTCAGTTTCCTCTTCATTATTCTTTGGTGCAACAACAGCATACACATGTCCTGCAAACAAATTTTGATTCAATAACTTGCACATGTCCATAAAATTTGACCAATCAACATACATGCATTCATATGTACACAAATAAATAAAAGCACTACAAATTAGTAATGAAGTGAAATAAAATGAAATGATTTGAATTAAATTACCTTCTTGTACAAGGTCTGAAACATGGTCATAATCGTCTGATACAAACAGTTGATCATTGTCTTCAATTGTTGTTTCACTTTGATTGTGTGCTTGTGCAAGTGTCAATGGTCTTTGTTTCCACTCTTCAACCCATTCTGTATTCTCACATACTTCCCAATCTCCTAAAATACAAAACTGACAAAAACATGCAAACTCCCTTGTCCAGATAGTCCATGTACTTGCATTCGAACTCCTAAATGAATGCCATTTAGTAGATCCACTGATTGTCTGGCAATCAAGTCTAGGTAGAATGTTTTCTTCTTCAACCAACCAAAAGAATCGACGAACTGTAGAGTACTCGCTTGATCTAGGTGTACATAATCTTGTATTGCACCAATCTACAATCCCACGTGCATCTTTAAATTTTACTGCATCCTCAAATTTTAATTGTTGTCTAGCAAGAATTCTTTTAACACACGCACCAGCTCCATCATGTTCTCCTTTACCATGTCTAGCTTCAAAAAAATTTCACATATGTTGGACATTATTCTTCTTGTGAACCCTACTTAACCAATAGAACATTCAAGCATTCTTGAACTGCCCCGTACAATTATCTGACCATATAAGATGTTCAGTCATCTGGATTCCTCTTTCTCTTAAATTTGTATAAAATATATTGAAACAATATTGACAAACTCTGATGAGTGTAACCGGTTGTCACTCAAATAGAAATGATACTCCCTCAAAACTTTTCTATCATTCTCTGTGCTATCATCTACATGTCTATAAACAATATGAACAAACATAGCAACCTGCACTGAATTGTAATATTGTGATTGAATTTCCTCTTGCAAAGCTAAAGTATAGTTTTCCGCAAAATCAACCACTGATAGTATAGTACCAACTGGAAATGTGTTTCTACATTCACGAAATTGTCCATCAAGCCATCGAGCTTGTTGAGAGTGCTTGACATATTTTGGTACAATTTTACTTTTAAATTCTGATATGAATGCATGCACACTAACCTTTTCTGTAATTAAATCACAACGCTTTCCAAATTTTCCATCTTTTAAAGAATATTCAACATTCTTAAATCTTTTAACATCCACTAATTGTTGTCCAAAATCATTTTCAACACTTTCATGCCTACAAACTCTTAACAAAGAAAGATTGCCACAACTAGTGCATTGTCCAGAAATACATGAACTTAAATAAAATAATTTTTCATTAGATCTTTTAGAGAACAAACTTGATATAAACTCTTTTATTGCTTCAATTGGCATATTAATATCACATTCCTGTATAATCATGTTACGATGTAAAGTACAACATATATATTGAAACACATCATAATAATAACAAAATTGAACATGCATTTTACAACAACAAGATATTCGTTCCTTATTAATCTTTACATACCATGGTTTGCATTTTTTAAAAGATCTTTGACTTATTTTAATATTACCAGGTAACACTAATTCATCACAAAATTTTCTGTAAAATTTAGTTTGCGTTGTATCCCATAGGTGTTTTGGATGAGGATCGCGAACTTTGGACCCCACTCTTAATTTTAAAACATCTCTAGCATTAGACGATACCCTAGTATTACCATGCCAATATTTTTCGATCAAAGATCTGATTTCAACATTCAGTTTCATTTCAAATCTCGGGAGTCGACCACTAAAACTCTAACATTGGTTAACTGGATCATTTTCTATACTTTCTCTTTTTTTTGCCGCTCTTACCAATGTTTTAGGATGTATTTTTAGAATTCCACTAATATTGCTTACCATTCTTCTATTCAAAGTTGTTTTATTCACTATAGCAGTTGTTATAGCTCGTCTTGCTACATTTTTATCTTTGGATCGACTATTACTTCCAATAGACTCAATGGCACTAGCAACAGTAGACATAGCATGTTTTAGTTATTGATCTTTTCTTCTTAGTTTAACAAAAATGCCTAACATTTTCATTGCTTTTCTCATTTTCCACATTCTCATTAATTGCATCATTAGTTGACATTGAAATGATAGTTTTTTACGATAAAAAAATTCCTTGTATAATCTATTGGCATGCGTTCTTATTTGTCTCCAAGAAATTTTACCAAGAAGATTATCCAAAACATCTCTTTCAATTTTGAAAAAATATTTCTCATTTTCAACATCACATCCTAGATTTTCATTTTCATTTTTAACTTCAAAATGATTTTCATTTTCAACAACAAAACGGTTTTCATTTTCATTTTCAACAAAAGGATTTTCGTTTTCATTTTCAACAACAAAATGGTTTTCATTTTCATTTTCAACAAAAAGATTTTCATTTTCATTTTCAACAACAAAACGATTTTCATTTTCATTTTCAACAAAAGGATTTTCGTTTTCATTTTCAACAACAAAACGGTTTTCATTTTCATTTTCAACAACAAAATAATTTTCATTTTCATTTTCAACAAAAGGATTTTCATTTTCATTTTCAACAACAATTTGTTTCAAATTTTGATCTCTACGAATATTATCAATCTCAACATTGTTATATCCAGCTTGTTTTAAATCTCCTATCAACACTATTTCCATTTCATTCAAAGGTGGATTTGAAGAAGTACCTGGATTTGTGCCTATTGAAACATTCTCCATAGCATTAATAGAGGGATTTGAAGATATACCAGGAGTAGTTTGTATAATCGTATTAGTTTCCACATTCACCTCTTGCAAACTTGCATCATCTACATCCATGGTCTCCTCAATGTTTTTATCTTCAATAGTTGTGGAATTGGATGCTTCAGCATTATTCATTGATTGAATCTTTATTCTTCTATATCTTTGTCTTTTTGCCTCCTTCTCTCTCTTTGCTTCAATTTCTTCAAGGTTTAATAGTTTCCTATCTTTCCTCTTATTACGACTTTGTGATCCCATGATTAAAAAATTTATGAAGGATGTACAAATGAATGTCAAAAACTTGAATGTGTTTCAAGTCCTTCAAACAAGTACCAATTCAACAAAATTCCACTCAAATAGCGTCTCCATGATGGCTTCTATCAAAATTCAAACAATACTTCAAGTTGATGGACCTGCAAAAGAAAAAAATATGCCAAAGAATGCTGCAAGAGTCGCTGTCGGTCGTACTGTAGAGCAAGTTGCAGAAATGACAATCATAGTACAGTCTTATTAAAAAAATGGGCAAATAATAAATGGGATCCCGTTTAAACAACGAGATCCAGTTATATTAAATGGGATCCCATTTTATTTTTGACCGATGAATAAAGAAACGGGATCCCGTTTAATAGACGGGATCGCATTTCGTAAACGGGATCCCGTTATTCAAAATTTGAATTTTAGGCTCAGGTTTTGCTTTGTAACCCGCTTCAGAAAATGCTTTAGGGACCCAACCCTGACCTCTGGGCCTGGTTTGACCTGCAACTTGAAGGCCCTGTCAATGTCACAACAAAATAGTGACTTTAGGCATATATCTAAAGGTCTATTTTGCAAAATATTTTGACGAAATTAAAACCCATTATAGAGGAGACAATGTAGATTCCAAATATGTAATTTTTTTTACAATTGGATTAATTTTTCTATTTTTTAATCAATTTTTGATGAAATAGGTCCATAAACTTGAATTATCAGGGTTTTTTAATATTTCAATAACTTTTTATTAAAATATTTTTTTGATAAAAAAATTGTATGAAAACATACTTTAGACAATTCTTTTCAATTTAAAAAAAAAAATTTAAAAAATGTTAAGTTTAGGTCATCTTATGCGTGACATACACGATGATTTTTTAAAAGACAAAAAATGACCAATAAAAAATTAATAAAAAAAAATTATTCAATAAAAAATTACAAATAAATATGAAAAACGTGCTTCAGTGAGTTAAAAATCTTTTCCCAAAAGGATTTTGAAAAATATGATTATTTAGGTCAAAATATGGATGACGTACACGTACATGGTATAGTAAAAAAAAAGTGACTTTTAAACAATGGTTTTTAGAAACGCCTATTCAAAATCAATTTCTATCATCTGGGTATTGAAAAAAATTACATATTTGGAAACTAGACTCTGAGTACTACATTTCATATTTAGTGACTTTTTCCAAGATTCCACATTTATGTGCTTCAAATTTTTAGGTCAAATGTGACAAATTCTGAAAATCAGGGAAAACACTTCCACTTTTTGGCCAAAAAGTGGACACAACTTCTTGCACACACCCACTTACAATTGATAATTCAAACTAAAAGACCCGACAAGGAGAAACCTCTAGAGAGGTGTAAAACTAACATACACTTGAATTAGCCCCAACCAAAAGGGAGGGACGTGGGTGGCACCACCTAGGTCCTTGAGCCTCCTTTAGGTTTGAGATAAGCTAAACCATGTGGCCCACATTCCAATTTCAACTTGGTGTTGGGCAATTCTACATCGGGAGAAACATTTTGAAGATATAATGCAATCAAGGGACCTAGGAGCTAAACAAGGTGGTAAAAAGACATGTGGACACTTTATACTCCTTGACATTTAGCTCCCATTTTTATGGGTGTATGATCTTATGATTAGTACATGCATTAAAGTATAGTTGGAAACATATCAAGCATGTCAGACACTAGAGCCAACAACACACCCAAAGTTTGGAAGACCATCTCTAGGCCCCAAGCTTAGGCAAACATAAGAAGACACTTGACAATCACACAAAACATGAACAAGACAACTTAAAGAAGCATGCAATACATGGATAAGACATGAATGTAGTCACACAATACATGAAGCATACAAATGTAGTTACGCTATACACAAAGAAGAGACATGATTAATTAATTACACAACACTTAACAAGCGATGGGGGAGGTCATCACTATGTGCCTCCATCAAAACACACAAAACACATGGTGTAGGGCAAGCTCATCACTAGTGCCACCTCAAAACACACAAAACACACAGTGTGGGGGGAACTCATTGCTACGTGCCACCACAAAACATGCAAAACACATGGCGTGGGGGGAGCTCATCGCTATACGCCAACACAAAAAACATGGAAAACACATGGAATACACGAGTACTATAGAGTGTGTTGTCAACCCACTATACGTCTTATACACAGAAAACACAAGTGATGGGGAGGAGCTCATTGCTATGATTCACCATCTAAGACATGCCAAACACACTTGACGGTGAGGGGCTCATCGCCATGCTATAATGACTGCCAAAAACACATTTAAGGGTGAGTAACTCAAGACCTAACCCTGAAGAGCACAGACAAATATTGAGAGGGGGGATGAATCAGTATTTGTGAAATTTAAAACTTTCAAAACAAATTAGCATAACATAAACAAAAATAGAGAGCAAAGAAGACAACACTATTTTTACGTGGAAAACCCTTTTGGTAAAAAACCACAGCAAAATATTGCTTTTATTAATTCACTTTCAAATGCAGACTCCAACCCACCGGAGACACCAATCTCGCAATACAATGTGAGCACCAACTCTCAAAAATGCAATGTGAGCATCAACCCATAGAGAGAACCAACTCCCCAACTGCAACTCAAACAATCACAAAATCAACTTTGCTGATGAAGACTCCCTCTTCACTCTATTCTACAATACTCTGACCTCCTCTACAAGATATCAACACTCATCTCAACTTTTTCTAATTTCAAATCTGCAACAAAAGGCATCCAAATCTGCAACAAAAAGGCATCACAAACTGCAACAAAAAACATCCAAGTCTGTAACAAAAATAACATCTCAAAACTCCATTATATCGCTGCTATAGGCATTCAAAATCTGCACCAAAAAATGCATCTCAATCTTCAACAACAAGGCATCAAAATCTTACAACAAAAAGCATCTTATCCTCCATTATGGCGCTGCTACACATTCTTTCTTTTCTGCACACACTACAACAACCCCTTCTTCATATTCTGCATACTGTTGATTCTTCTATTTTTTTTCACCTTCAAATAGACTTCATGTAGCTCATCCAAAAAAATCTTCTACAACAACCCTCTTTTTAATGTAGCCTAGGATATATATTTTTTAATTTCAACGTTGCCTAAAGGAAAAATATTAAAGACTTTATTTGCTTCCAAAAAAATCTCAAACCTGCCAAGCGCTCCATAAAAGGAGTAATAATTATACATTTAAAATGCCTCAAGTCTGTAGCCTTCACGTAGAAATAAAATATAATTTTTACCTTTTTTTAACCTGCAGAAAATAAATAGATTCCTCTGTCATTTAGCTACCCCACCATCATTAGAAATATAATGAATTTTGTTTAATTATAGCCTCCATATAGAGGCATGGGAAACCTATAGATTCTCTCCCAAAAATAGACACCTTGATTGCTAGCATGATTTAGAAAATAGCCCAAGAAATTAATGCACCTATTTAGTTTTGTCCTGTAACACCTATGTGCATGAAAACGTATTTCATGCATAACATTTTTTTACAAAAATATCTTTGAACACAAATTTACCTGAGGCTATATAATGTTAAAAAAAATACTTCCACCAAAGGAATTTTCCTGAAAGCTCACCAAACTCGAGAAATTGAATTTCTTGTTGAAAATGTATTTCATGCATAACTATTTCTCACGAAAATACTTTCAAACAAAAACTTACCTGAAGTTGCATAATGCAAAAATAAAGACTTCCACCAAAGAAATTTGTTTGAAAGCTCACCAAACACAATTAATTGAATTTCTCATAAATTGACAACATAGGTGATAAATAATTAATTCTCCCAAACCATAAGAGATATGACCTTGAAACCTTTTGCATTAAATCAAGGACACTTCTAGGAAACTATATGTAAAGGGAATTTTCAAATGCACTAATTGTCTTGAACAATTGTTTTTGTGACAACAACTCACAATGTACCAGTGAAGTCACAATGTGCAACTCAGAAACAAGACACTTGTCAATCTGTCAATCTTGTGAGGCCAATAATGCTGATTAAATCACCTTAATAATGTTTCACCCTTGAAATCAATGACAACATATTCCAACAATCTCCCCCTTTGTCATTGATGGCAACACTTCTTCACTATTTCTGTGCTCCCCCTATGTCACTGCTCCCCTTGAAGTGCATTATCCCCCTTTGACATTAATGACCAATTGAACAACCTGCATAACTGAAACAAAGATGATAAAATGTGACAATGGAGAGGTCCCCTAAGTCCAAACATCTACTCAAGCATGGAGTGAAGTCACTCCCAACTTCTTCCTCCAAAACTTCTTAACAACTTCTTTTTCAGCCACCTGTTGCACTTTCTTTTTGCTTTGCTTGGAAGATTTTGCAAAAGTGCTTCTACAAGTCTTTGTAATATGACCAAAGTTATTGCATTTGTAACATATAATATTGAAATTTTCATTTCCGTTAACTCCCCATGCAAATTTATTCCTAGAATGCTTTGTATGGTTGAAATTGTTTCTAGTATGCATTCTATAGTCCATGGCCTTATGCCCAAAATTATTACATGAAAAATAGTAACCAAAGAATGAATTATTGAACTTGGTCATATATGCTTGCCTTGAAGGAAAAATGCATTGAAAGTGTGCTTCCTAACCTTTGGTTGTGTGTCCTCCTTGTGAATGTTCCTTACTTTGCCTCTTTCACTTCTAAGTGCTTTAGTATAACTCTTTTGCTTTTCTTCACTTGCATACTGCTCCTTTAAAACTAATACCACATCTATCTGAAGCAAACTTCTGAGAACTAATGATTTTGTCTAACAACACATCACGCTCTTCCTTTTCATTTCTCTATTTAGCTGAGTCATTGTATTGTCAAGTTGTTTTCGAGAGACACAATTTTAGAATCAATTTTCTCTCCATTCTCTTCTTTTATCCTTAGTTGATTTCTAATTTATTCATCAATCCTCTTTGCCTCTTCAATTTGAACCTTCAAATTAACAATCAAATTTTTAGCTTCGCCAAGTCCTTGAGATGTCTTAGTTTTTGTTTCACTCTCTACTTGTAGCTGCAACTTCAAGTTTTGATTTTTCTTCCTATATTTTTTTATTTCAGTTAATGCACTTATAAGTTCTTCTTCATCAAACTGATCTACATCTTCTTCATTTTCAGCAAGGTCTTCTTCTTTAGCCATGAAGAGAACTTCTTCTGTAGAAGATTTTTCTTCACTAGATCATTTGATGAACTTCTTTCACCCTTTGACAAAAGACTCTTCTTAAAATTTTGAGACTTCTTCTTCTTTCCTCTATACTTCTTGTTGTAGTGCTTGGGCTTCTTTTTGTTGTTTCTGTCCTCATTCTTCACATATGGGCATTTGGCTGCAAAATGTCCTACCTTACCACAATTGAAGCATTTGAAAGGCAAATTGTCTTTGTATTTTCCTGAACCCTTCTTCAATTTCCTCGTGAAGTTTTCTTCTTCACTACTTGAATCACTACTCGAACTGTTACTGGTTGTAGACTCTTTATCTTTTTATTTTCTTAGAGCTTTGAAGGCTACCTCCTTTTTAGATGTATGATCACTTGTTCTCATTTCATAAGCTGTCAAAATTCCATGTAACTCATCTTTTGATAACTTGTCCAAATCCTTCATTTCTTCAATAGCAGACACTTTAGCATCAAAGCGCATAGGAAGAGATCTGAGAATCTTTTGAACAATTACAATTTCCCTAATTTCTTCGCCAAGACCTTGTATCATATTCACTATCTCATCCACATGAAGAAAGTACTGAACAATGTTATCATCTTCCTCCATCTTGAGGCTTTCAAATTGTGTTCTATGTGTTTGAAGTTTTGCCTTCTTGACCTTGTCATCACCTTCATAGATATTCTTCAACTTCACCCATATTTCTTGGGCTGATTTGCAATGCATCACTTTCACAAATTCATTCTTAGATAATCCACAAAGAATAACACTCTTTGCCTTTGCATTATTTTCACTAAGATTTTTATCACAGGGTCAGTTGGGGGAGTTACAGGAGCTGTATATCCATCTACAACTGATTGCCAAATATCGAAGCGAGGTACATTCATATATGTTTTCATTCTTATGCTCTAGAATGCATAGTTTGTTCCATCGAACAAAGGTGCCCTATTGGATGAAAAACCATATAGATCACGACCAGCCATCTGTGCTACCTAGATCAACCTCCAAGTTTGTTAGGCTCTCTCCGAAGGAACCTTCTCTGATACCAATTGAAGAGCACAGACAAATACTAAGAGGGGAGGTGAATCAATATTTGTGAAATTTAAAACTTTTTTAAAAAATCAGCATAACATAAAAAAATAGAGAGCAAAGAAGACATAACATTGTTTTTACGTGGAAAACCCTTTTGGGGAAAAACCACAACAAAATATTGCTTTTATTAATTCACTTTCAAATGCAGGCACCAACCCACTAGAGACACCAATCTCGCAATACAATGTGAGCACCAACTCATAGAGAGCACCAACTCTCCAAAATGTAGTGTGGGCACCAACCCACAGAGAGCACCAACTCCCCAACTACCAACTTTGTTGATGAAGAATCCCTCTTTCCTCTGTTCTACAATACTTTGACCTCCTCTACAAGATATCAACACTCATCTCAACTTTTTCTGATTTCAAATTTGCAACAAAAAGATATCCAAATCTGCAATAAAAAGGCATCACAAACTACACCAAAAAAATCCAAATCTATAACAAAAATAACATCTCAAAATTCCATTATATTGCTGCTCCGTGGATTCAAAATCTGTACCAAAAAATGCATCTCAATCTTCAACAACAAGGCATCAAAATCTTGCAACAAAAAGCATCTTAGCCTCCATTATGGTGCTACTACACATTCTTTCTTTTTTTGCACACACTAAAACAACCCCTTCTTCATATTCTTCATATTCTGCATACTCTTGATTCTTCTATTTTTTTCACCTTCAAACAGACTTCTTGTAGCAACAAAAAAACTCTTCTACAACAGGCCTCTTTTTAATGTAGCTAAAGATATATATTTTTTAATTTCAACGCTGCCATAAAGGAAAACTATTAAAGACTTTATTTGCTTCCAAAAAAATCTCAAACCTGCCAAGCGCTCCATAGAAGGAGTAATAATTATACATTTAAAATGCCTCAAGTCTGCATCCTTCACATAAAAATAAAATATGACTTTTACCTTTTTTTAGCCTATAGAAAATAAATAGATTCATCTGTCATTTAGCTACCCCACCATCATTGAAAATATAATGAATTTTGTTTAAATTATAGCCTCCAAAAAGAGGCATGGGAAACCTGCAGATTCTCTCCCAAAAATAGGCACCTTGATTGCCAACATGGTTCAAAAAATAGCCCAAGAAATTAATGCACCTATTCAGTTTTGTCATGTAACACCTATGTGCATGAAAACATATTTCATTCATAACTTTTTCTCATGAATATATATTTGAACAAAAATTTACCTGAGGCCGCATAATGTCAAAAAAAAAGACTTCCACCAAAGGAATTTTCTTGAAAGTTCACCAAACTCGAGAAATTGAATTTCTTGTTGAAAACATATTTCATGCATAACTTTTTCTAACAAAACTGTTTTCAAACAAAAACTTCTTATGAAGCTACATAATGCAAAAATAAGAACTTCCACCAATGGAATTTATTTGAAAGCTCCCCAAACTCGAGAAATTGGATTTCTCGTTGTAGAATTTTGTTGTCACATAAAAAGCACGCACTGGTGGTGGAGAGGGATCTCATCATCGATATAGTCACTACACCAACACCCCCCCACACGATAGAGCCAGATACAACCACATACCATGTGGGATTTGTACCCACTACGTACCACGTCGATAAGCCGTGCTTACGCAGACAAAGGGTCAAGGGCTCGACGGACTTGAACTGATGACCGGCACTCTGATACCATGTAGAATTTTTCCATCACACCAAAAGCACGTACTGGTGGTGGAGAGGGATTTCATCGTCGATATAGTCGCTATGCCAACAATTGCCAGCATAGGTGACAAAATAATTAATTCTCCCATACCATAAGAGATATGACCTTGAAACCTTTTGCATTAAATCAAGGACACTTATAAGAAAATATATGTAAAGGTAATTTTCAAAATTTATCATTGATTGTCCTAAACAATTATTTTTGTGATAGTAGCTCACAATGCACCAGTGAAGTCACAATGTGCAACTCACAAACAAGACATTTGTCAATCTATCAATCCTATGAGGCCAAGAACTGATTAAATCACCTTAATAACATTGCACCCTTGACATCAATGACAATATATTCCAACAAGCTTTTCATATATGCTTGCCTTGAAGGAATTATTACATGAAAAATAATAACCAAAGAATGAATTATTGAACCTGGTCATATATGCTTGCCTTGAAAGAAAAAATGCATTGAAAGTGTGCTTCCTAACCTTTGGTTGTGTGTCCTCCTTGTGAATGTTCCTTTCTTTGCCTCTTTCACTTTTGAGTACTTCAATATAACTCTTTTTCTTTTCTTCACTTGTAGATTTTGAAGACTGGACTGCTCCTTTAAAACTAATACCACATCTATTTGAAGCAGACTTCTCAGAACTAATGATTTTGTCTAATAGCACAACACGCTTTTCATTTTGTATTTCTCTATTTAGCTGAGTCATTGTGTTGTCAATTTGTTTTCTGAGAGACACAATTTCAGATTCAAGTTTCTCTCCATTCTCTTCTTTTATCCCTAGCTAATTTCTAATTTCTTCCTCAATCCCCTCTCTGTCTCTTCAATTTGAACCTTCAAATCAACAATCAATTTTTTAGCTTCTCCAAGTGCTTAAGATGTCTTAGTTTTTATTTCACTCTCTACTTGTAGCTGCAACTTCAATTTCTGATTTTTCTTCCTATGTTTTTTTATTTCACTTAGTGCACTTATAAGTTCTTCTTCAAGGTTCACCTCTCCTTCTTCATCAAACTGATTTGCATCTTCTTCATTTTCAGCAAGGTCTTCTTCTTTAGCCATGAAGAGAACTTCTTTTGTAGAATATTCTTCTTCACTATCATTTGATGAACTGCTTTCACCCTTTGACAAGAGACTCTTCTTAAATTTTTGAGACTTCTTCTTTCCTCTATAATTCTTGTTGTAGTACTTGTGCTTATTTTCATTGTTGTTGTCGTCATTCTTCACATATGGACATTTGGTTGCAAAATGTCCTACCTTACCACAATTGAAGCATTTGAAAGGTGACTTGCCCTTGTATTTTCCTGAACCCTTCTTCAATTTACATGTATACAAAAGAACAAAAAAATAACTTTTCTCACCACTACACAATACTTGTTATACATTTGGTTGTGTTAAATTTAAAATAATTGTACCTTACATCCAACCATAGAAGTTTATAAGCATGATTTGAAGCACTACATTAGATGGAATTTGTGTTTCTTACACATTAGGACTCTATAATTTTGTAAACATGCCGGTGTATTTGTTACTTGTGTGAGTGGTCAAGGTGAATGATTGTAAGCCATCAATAAGGAAGAGAAAGGCAACACTTGAAGGATGCATTGGTGCACCTTCAAATGAAATTAGAAAGGTGTGTTATATAACATAGTTCTAGGGAATTAAGTAAAAACATGTTAGTAGTTTGTCTATATTTCATAGGTTTTTTAATATAGTTTTGAAGATTCACTAGGTTGACAGACTTGCACATTTGTAATATTTCTGATATGGGTACACATGAACAAAACTCATAAGAGAGATTGTCTCAACAAATTCAATCCAAAACATCTTTATAATAAGTCTTTCTAAAATAATTTAAGGATACTTCTAGAAGAAACAAGATTCTAAATATATCAATACAAAATATTATTACATTAATTATAGTAATCATATATTATATCTTCAGGGGCATGCGTGATCTTGTGTCAACCAAAAATATTTCAAGTTTTGTTTTTAGTTTTGTTGCATTTTGTTGCTATTTGTTCACTTTCTTCAAGAGAATTGTTAGATCCAAAATTGGTTAGGTTCGAAGCATGTCTATTTTCCGAAAGAATGTAATGGTGAACCTTGTTTATTTTAGCATTTTCTAGCAAAGTAGGGAATTCTTTAACTCCTCCCTCCATCGAAGGAGTTTGTCTATAGAGATTTCTTAAGCTTGGGGATTTGGCTTTATATCGGAGAGAATTTTATGAAGGAACTATACCATGGCCTAAAGATATGTTTTGCCAAGTATTGTGGTAATTCTTCTAATGCATGAGCCAAAATAAATGCCACTACAAATTTGGAAGTTCCATGTAGTGTCAATTCACCGACAATGCACCTCATAGTTTAAATGGCATAAGGAATGTTGTCAGCCCAACTCTTAGTTCTTGTATTTTCATGAATGCGAAAGAAAGTTAATAAGTATTGAATTTTGGCCAAAGACTAAATGGTGATATGATAAAGACTTAAGTTCAAGAGTTTCTTATTTTTTTGAACTCTCTAAACGGATAGTATTTACACATTTTGACAAAACCTTTTGTCTATGAACTCAAGGAATGCTGATTCAAGTTCAAGAGATCTTCTCATTGCTGATTTGCTGAAGACTATGTACTTTCAGGAAAATTTTGAGTTCAAGAATTAGGAAAGGGCACTGAAGATACAATACTATAGTTTAGAAGAGAGTTGTTTCACTGAAAAGTACATTTTTGAAGAAAGAATTCAAGGTTTGTAGATCTATTATTTTTCCAAGGCATTTTATGTGGAGAGTTAACAAGTTCTTTGATTCACATAAAGGCCAAATTGTTGATGAAAAGGATTACAAGTTGACACAAGTATCAATGTGCTAACACTGAAGTTTATCAAAGGACAAAAGTGTCAAATGATCAAAGTTAAAGTTCAAATACTCCAAAAGAATGCCAATACCAATTCAAACATTGTTTGATTTGTTAGAAATGAAGGTAAACAACAACAAGTAGAAATCTAATCTCAACAATATGTATGCAAGCAAGTGTATAATCTTACAGAGATTACAATAAAAATAAAACTATAACACCCAGAAATAATAGATCAAAGCGCTGAAAACATAACACAATATGTACGTGGAGAGGCACAAGCTTGTATTATCTACAAATATGAGATTAAAACACAATATCACTTCCAATCTCTCCTTAGCCTTCAATCAAACAACATTCTGACAGCACCTATAAAACAAGCTTAAAACTCACTCCTCAACACTTACACAACACCAAATTTATAGGAAAATGAAGCACCTCCAAAATGTGGTGCCATCTTCTTGGGAATGTCACCTAGATTCCTATAATAGCCTCTTACAAATTTCTTACAACTATCACAAGGCATCTTCCATGCATGGGTGCCTAGGGATTAAAAATAGGTTCTTACATGCAATAATTGTTGTCATAAATCGTCATAGAATCTCTTACATCTTATGACATGTGTAAGTGTGTCATAGATGCTCTTACAACTTATGATACATGTCATAACAACCTATAAATAAAAATCCTCGATATGGGTGCCTAGATTCTCCAACTTCACCTTTTACCATGACCATGATGCTTTGACCAATAAATGTAACCTCGTAACAATCTCTTGGTAACATAATTAATTACTATTACTAGTAATAATTATTTACCATACTAGTAAATGCTTTTAACTACTATCAGTGAAGCTCAACATCCCTTATGAGTGAATTACAAATAATAAGGAATAAATAAACATGGAATTTACAAGGTTGATGACACCTTAATTCCAACATTCTCCCACTTGATATCATACATTATAAATACACCCATAGGAAAAAAAAAACAACTAAGCACTAGGAACAGGGCCCATGGCCTCCCTGCACCACGTAAACCTTTCTGTGCTCATAGGTTTAGTAAGAGAATTTGCAACATTCTCCTGAGTATCTACCTTCTTCATCTCAATCTATCCATTTGCAACCATTTCTTGAACAATGTGATAGTAAACATCAACATGTTTTGTTTGAGCATGATACTTAAGATTCTTGACCAAACAAATAGCACTCTGGCTATCACAACCAATATGAATGATGCTCAAATCAAAACCAATACATGTACACAACCTCCATAACTAAACTGGCTCCTTAGAGACATGTGTAGCTATCATATACTCTACTTCAATGGTGTACAAAGCAATTGTGGGATGCCTCTTGCTCATCCAACTCACAGCTCCCCCAAGCAAAGTAAACACATAGCCACTAGTGGACCATAGTAGGCATGCATTTTTCATAGTCCATAAAGTACTGATAGAAGTGCTTTTGGATGAAACAAAGAAATATACACAATTTTACCCAAAATCACTTCTATTGGTACACTAGTGGACCTTCGACTATCCAAGTCACCTGCCTAATCTACATCAACAAATCCCTGGATTTCCAAGGTCTTATCAAAACTATTAGTACCAAAATAAACCAAACACTAATCAGAGGTAACTCAAAAATATCTAAAAACCCTCTTCGCATAATTCCAATGTTGTCACCAGGGTTAGACATAAACCTGCTCAAAACTCCCACTGCTTGGACAATATCTGGTCTAGTGCACACCATTACATAAATCAAACTTCCTACAACACTAGAATATGGCACATTAGATATATCCTCTAAATCAGCCTCATTCTTAGGACAAATATCTAATGTTTAAGATCAGTACCAATAGGTAAAGGAATTGTCACTCGATTGTAATCCTGCATGCTAAATCTCTGCAAAATAATGTTGACATACTTACTTTGAGATAACCAAAGTTTTTTGTTACCTCTATCTCTTTTGATATCCATCCCTAAATATACCTGGCTGCTCCAAGATTCTTCATATCGAATGCACCTAAAATTTGAGCTTTCGACTTTGTTACATCCAAAATTGTCCTCCTGCATGGAATGGTATAATTTCCCTCAGTTTAGCTCCTTGCCTTTGGTGTCCTTTTAGCATCTTTGTTTTTGGCCTTCCTGAAACCCTAATTGACTTGTGTCTAGTTGAAAAATGTTCATTTTCTGAGGTAACTATTGATTGAACCCAGAAGGGGAAGTTAGATTTTGGGTCCTTGAAACCTCCTAGAAGTAGATCTGATCAGAAAGTGGGGGACTAGACTTGGGTGCCCGTGCCCTAGTCCTGCCCCATTTTTTAGGATTTTAAATCTTGATGGGGTGTCAGCTCCCGCCATGCATCTTAGGATTTCATTTTCAAATTTTTGTTTTCATGCGATATCAAGACGTTATTTCAAAATTTGAATTTCCTAAGGTTAGATATTTAAAGACATTTGAAAATCATTTTATCACACACAATCTATATGCAAGTTTGATGCCAAAACTCTGTTGAAATTGCCATTGAAGATCAGTGACTTGTTGAAGATTTTGAAAGTTATTTGAATTTTCTATCATGGAGACAATGGATGGAAATTAGGAATCAAGATCTTGAGACTATCTTGCTCTTCCTAGGGTTTGTACACCTTTTGCATGATTGGGAGAAGGGTTGAAGCCTCCAACATCAAGTTTGAAGATCCTCTGTGGACATTGTTGATTTGCCTTCTTGTTCATGAAAGTCTTCATTGCTCTCATCTCCTTGAGGTGAAATTGTATTTGTTCATTGATTTGAAGCAAGTTATTGATCTTCCCTTGATTGAGACACCTAGTGTTTGATATTTTTGCATACACTTTATTAGGTTTGTACACACTTTTGCAAATCTTCATCTCTAGCTATTGTTGAGGTAGGAATTCTGAAAATGGGGCTTGACTGAGGCAAGCTCCTATGTAGCCACAACATCTTTCTCCTCTTTTTGTAGGTAGAGATCATGTTTGACAGGATACGGCAGAAAGGAGTGATAGAAAGACAGATATTGCAAGTACAGTTGTCACTAAATTTTGGAGTTCTAGATCCCAACACTTTTGAGACTAATGAGCGCGTGCCCTAGTCCAACTGGGGAGATTCTATGAGATCTGGGAGCTACTGGAGGTTACCAGACATCTATCACAGAAGGTTTTTACAGACGGGAAGTTGCAAGACTAATGATCATGTGCTCTAGTCCAGTTAGCCCTCAGTTTCTGGGTGCATGACCTCTGAACCTTATTATCTGCATTTCTATGATCTATTTTGTTTGTTTCATCTCTGAACTCAATTAATTACTGACACAATGTGTAATTAGGGTTTGATAGTTAGTGCATAAGAACACTTGGTGAAACCTTAGTTTAAACACCTGATCAGACCTAATTAGCATTAGGGAATGTATAAGTAACTCGTAGCTTGATCCCAAGCTCAATTCTTATCTTCCCAATGTTTAGTTAGTGGAGAAATAGGACTTAATCTTGTTTTAAGGAAACCTACTTTTTCACCCTAAACATTTTGGTGAACCCATGCTCTAAAGAATTTGCATCCTTTTAAACATTAGATTTGAATTAGTTTTCTGACCTAAAAGACATTTGGATTGCAAACCCTCTTTTGTGAAAGTGCATACATTGAATTTTGAATGATATTCTCTATCTCTTCACTAAAAGAGTTTGAAATTATAACTTTGTGTTTTACATAGTGTTTCATTTCAAAAAGTTTATACAACGTCATTTTACATTTAAATTTCAAGTTAATTTGACCATGTTATAATGTCAGATTATTTTTTGCAGGATTTTCATGTATATGATAAGCCGTTTAGTTGTGATGACTTCAATATGTTAGATGAAGCCCTTGAGGACTTTATCTCGATTGAACATTCCACTATGACTTCTAAACCGTCATTTCAAAGATTTGTAAATGTAATCTATGTTCCTAAAACACAAGAAGAACCTAGGAAACTAAAAATTGTGGTCACCTTATGTCCAGATGCGGTTAAACCACCTCCTAAATCAGTGCTCACTGTTAGAGGTCTTCCACCTTCTTCTCGACCTCCTGATCACATTTATAGCTATGCTAAAAAATAACACATCAAAATTCACAACAACCTAGTCATATTGTGGTTTCTCATGCATATAACACTCAGAATCATAAACAAAGAAAACAACAATTGAGCATTATGATATCTTTACCAGCTTCTCAACCTATGCTTCCTCAAGAACCTCATTTAATGCATAAGGTTGGTCAAGACAATGATCTGTGGAGCATCTTCACGCTACTCCTACAAAGTTATCTCTTTGGGAACTTATACAAACTTAGCCTAGTTACCATGGAATGCTCCAACAAGCTTTATAAAAGGTAATTGTCCCACCTACTATTAAGCCAAATGATGTAGCAACTCTATTAGATTGTATGCATGTGACAAAAACATACATTCTATTTCAACATGAGTTTCCATCTCTTGAAGTTCAGAATAAATATGGTCCTTTGATTATCTTCATTACAATAAATAGGAAACTGATTAAGAGAGTTATGATTGATAATGGATTAGATCTTAATGTTTGTGGCATTCTTATTACATAAGATTAAAGTTGACACATATTTGATTAAGCTAGAAACAATAAGTATCCATGCCTTTGATAATGTTGGACGACAACCCATGGGCACTATAACTCTACCTATATAAGTTGGGCCTGTGATTGTGCCTACCCTAATTCATTTCATGCCTTGTTCCCTATCTTATAACATGATTCTTTGTAGACCTTAGATTCATGCATTGGGGGCAGTTCCTTTTACCTTACATCATTCAATCAAATTCATATTCAAAGATAAGATTCATACTATTTATGCTGATCCTAAACCTATAACTGTTTACAAATTGAATCACAAAAACAAATTATTTTCCATAAGTTCTTAAACAATTTGAAAGTTGATTCGTCAATTTCTCTTGCCTCAAACAATGTTGTGCATGAGTCCAAATAGTCGAATGCATTTCTTGGTGACGGTTGTGGTTCATTAGATTTTACATCTTCTTCCATGGGAGAATATAAATTTAATAACCCTATCCCTAAAACATCAAATATGGCATCAATATCATCTCATAATTTGAATGTGAAACATAAAGCTTCTTTGATAGTGAATTCAGGTGATACTCTTACTTACACTACAAACTATGAAGCTCCACCTTCTTCCAAGGAAATGGCTTCTCTTTATTGTCAAGGACTTCAAATCCTCTATAAAAACTATGATTATGTAGGTAATGGTTGTGGTATTAATCAACATGGAATCAAAGTCCCTATAGAATCCACTTCGCAACATTACTCAAGTGGCATTGAATATAATCCTTTCAAGGAATCTAAATCCCGTAGACGTCCTACTCTTAATGTGAATACAATATCGACACTTAACTTGATATTTCCTAAGATGATTGACACTAGTTGTCCTCTAGGAGTGTTTCTTTTGGATATCTTTTCAACAGATGAAGTGATAATGGAATTCTTGGGTGCTTATGACAGTATTCCCCGTTACCATCATAAACATGGATTACCTTATTGTTTAAACAATAGTACATATTTTGGGAAATCTACTAGCATGATAAACACTACTCTAAAGTCTAACGAAGAATCTGAAGACCTACCACAATCACTCGATCTCCTAGACCACAGTACTCTACTTAATGGAAAGTGTAACATCCACCATGTTAACCAAGACTAAACATAGATTTTTACCATGAGATAAAACATACAAGGTGAAAAAGATTCAATTTCTTTTTTTTTTGAATTAATATAATCTCAACAAATCAAGTTACATCACAAAATCATAATTTCCTTTTTCTCAAATACATATCATGATATAATATACAAAGATGACATTCTATCTTATCAATTTAAACACATTTGCAATAGATACAGTTTTACATAGTGTAAGTAACATAAGTCACATATCTAATGGATATGCTGCTTCTAGAATTCCAACATACTTATCGCAAGCCTTGGCATGTCTTCTACTAGAGAGAGATATAGAGAGAGCATCTTCTCAATGTTTATCCTCCAACCACAAACCAGTGATCTCCCACACATCTTCCACATAGAAAGTGGTCCTACCCTTCACAAAGAGTATAGACCAAAGGTGACCAACAGTGATTTGCCATTTGAGTACATAGTGTTGTATCCTACATAACTCTATCGATCATACAACCCTAGATACCCTCTAGCTAAGTATGATCATTCCAATAAGTTATGCAATCCAGATACGGTGAACTAATAATGCACGTAGAGACGTATGTATTACTTTGGCCAAAGATTCAATATAAATAGACATTCGCAGTGAACGTAGTCGTAATGTTCACCCACCCCAACTTGACTTAGATACTATCACATCCTATAGTTTGACTTGGTCAACTATGTTTGAATATATAATTTTATCAATTCTAACCCAGTCTTCTTGACTTCAACAAGTTTTCAATGCTGTCTAGGTTCTATAAACCTTATAGATTAACTTTCTCTACAAGGATACTCATTTCAACTTTGCAATACCCGAGATCCAAAACTTATCAACACTTAAAGAACTTTAAGTCGATTTATAAACAAATAAGTTGGTTTCCTTACCCAGGCTAAGCATCATAGTCTAGGTAATTATTTCCTTTCTTACAAGTAAGAATAAATAAACATAGTTAGGGTACTTACCCCTTCATTTAGTAACTCTAAACACAAACTTGTCTGTACTATAAATCCATTCTAGTCAATCTGACTTTAGAACAATCCTTATTCTAGGATATATTTGCAATATTAAAATTCAGGCATATCTAACCTTTTAAAGAGTCCCTTATTGCATACTTGCAATTTCTAGGGATTAGGACTTTCTATCATTCTACTCTCTGACTAAAATATCAAACAACTTTGATGCATTAAAACAAGTTTTGACTCTTTCATAGAATCATTTAAATTTGATAAAGCACTACTAAGACTCTTCCCAACTCACTCTATGGTTTTCTTGACCATTTTTACTATCGACCAATATATATGTATGTATAAATGATGTCATATTCGACAAAAGAGTTATAGGTTTCCTATATCCTCCCTAGTTTTATACTATGGTTTAGCTTCTCTAACCCAATACATGGAAAGGTCAAACATCCTTGTTTTCCAAAGGTAATAGCATAAGTATAACTAAACATGAGAACAAATACTTCTAGTCTTTCCTAGACCATTTAGCATTGCTAGAATTCACTCTCCTCATAAATGAATAAACATAGAATAGGAGGTATATCCTTATCCAAATAATAACCTTAAAGGACATTATCACTTTTCAAAACTATATTTTCAAACTTGAAACATAAGAGATGTTAACTATGCTTCCCATCATACTCTTTCTCGAGATGGTTTTACTAAAGTAATAGTTGCTAGTCGAAGGATAACTAGATTACCACTTTCCATATTCACTCATTCCCCTGGATTTGTATGACAAGAAGAATTGTTTTAATTATAAGGAAATCTATATCTATGTTGTAACATAGTTACTTCAATAAACATTATGATATTATCTCATCAAAATCTCTATTCCAAAAACATAGTAAGTAGTTGCTTCCATAAGTAATGATACATCTAAGGATTTATCTCAGACATTCACTCAAGACTTATTCATTCCTTGATAAGTTTGAGTCTTTAAAATATAAATATCGACCTTCTTGGTCTTAACTATAGTACACAAGGAGTAAGGTTATTCAGCCTCTAATTTCATGTAGAAATTCTTTAGGTTCAAAACCTTATTTACAGATTTTTACTACTTTATCAACCTCAAGCATACAAACTTAGTGGTTTTCTATTGGTATCACCCTCGAATAACACAAATGATTTATTATTCTCATCGGCCTACCATAGATACACACCATTGCAATCTTCAGCCAGTATAGTTTTCCATGTATTAACATTTCTCTATGTTCTCTTGACCTTTTAGCCATTTCTAAGTTTACCATTCTAAAGATATAAATATGGATTACTTAGCCTTTCGACCATCTCCATGTTTAGACTAGTATTGTTTAGCAACCTTTACGGCTTTGACTTTCCTTTCTATCAACCTTCATTAGTCATAAAAGAGAGTAGAAATAAAGTTTCAATGATTCTGACTTGTCACGAGTCTATACAGAGAAGACAAGCTTTATGCTTACCAAACTTATACGACTGATACTACATGAAATTAGTATAAAGAGGGTTTCACCAGAAACATAAATACAAATGATATTATTTGGCCTCAGCAGTAAAAGCACCATGTTGATTCAATAATAAGATATCATCTTCAATTTACTCTCCTCAAATAAGAGTAATCAGTTAGAAACCATTGCAACAGAACTAAATAGTTTACAAACTTGGAATGTAATTATAAGCTATTGTTCAAAGACATCTTAGCTAAATTTCTTCATGTTTCACACTATGAGTGACATATCATGCCTAAATATCTACCCATAGATAGGGATTGGCATTCTTAATCAGTACATTATTTTCTTTCAACACCTCAGTCTCATACTATCTATTGTCATGGTCTATGATGTTGGACTCTATATTTAAATTTATGATAACATATGGCATGCAAAACAATTAACAAACAATTTCTTAAGTAGATGAGGAAAACCTACTTCTCCTAATTAAGTTGTTTGGTAGATTCAAGTGGTGCAGCTATAGGAGAGAATAATACACCTTCAACCTCCATTCCAATGAGATCTATTTCTTAAGCTTAGCACAGACCAGTGTGAATAGATTACCAAGTATAGGGCTACTATTCTGTAAGTATATCCGCGGACTTGCACCTATAAGAGGTTCAAGGAATACACCAATAGGAACAACTGATGAGTTAGAAATTTTCCCTACATGGATACCATTCCTAACCACTATATGCCCCCTCTAAAAGCCATCCATTCTTGCTATTGCATAATACTACTTCCCACAATCTCATGCCCAAAACTTTACATCTAAATTCAGGTATTCTTTTCCCAAAACCGTTGATGAGTCTGGCATCTCCAACTCAACAAGTGGTTTGTATTCATGACAATCTTTTATATCTAACAAATTATATGCTCTTTTGTTTTTGGCTTCTTGTATTGTGGAATTTTTCCATCAGAGGTTCAAATAACATGCTGATGTGAACAACTGACGAGTTAACACTTTTCCCACAGGAAATATCCACCCCCTTTCACTGTATTGTCCACCTCCCTTTTATATCCTTCATAGCCACCATCCTACGTGTTTCTTTCTACGACTTCTATTCTGGTAAAACTACCACCAACACTAACTAATGACCCATCAATAACATAACTCGACTCCACTCACATACGTGGATGTCTTGCTTCCTATACCCATGGAAGACTCATTCAAAAATTTGTTAAAACAACCTCCTATAGGTTCACAGATTCTGTCACAAGGAAAGAAGCACTATGATTTCCTCAAACGTTACTCAGTTGTCCTCTTTACTAACAACGCTAAGAGAGTCGTGGTTTTACAACACATAACCATGACTAACTGACCTAAACAAACGAACACTCGATCATCTAATGACCCTTGACTTACATTAAATCATTAATAAGTGTTTACATAACAACTTCACTTGAGTGGCGTGGATCTCCACTTTTCATGCTTGCAGGTGCCCTTAACTCAAGTAAGAGGAGTTAAAGAAAGCATGGTATTAATTACCACACCACACACCACTAAAGGCTCCTTAATGGGTAAATGATAGCTATAGAAAATAGTTACAAATAATAACTTCATTAGTAGAGAAAGTGATTAATTCCTTAAAACCATAAGCAATCCCTGATTAACAAATTTTTCAAAATAATAATCATAAGAACAATAGTCTTTAGACCATATCAATAACTTCAATAGAGAGTTATATAATAATAAGAAGAATGACTTATGCAAAAGCATGGTAGGGTTGAGTTCATCTCCCCTTCACGAACACACACTATTACTCGTCGATTTCGTTTTAGCATAAACAAAACATGCGACATTAAAAACTATAACATGTCAACAATTTAACCAACTACGCCTTGAAGACACAAGTCCTTTTGTTGATGTGATCGATAGAAGGTTGTGTAGTCGTAAAATGACTATCATTCTTCCTTGACAACATCATTTTCACAAAACGACAAGATTGTTGTGACAAGACACCTAAAAGGTTTTCTAAATGATATTGACAACCTGTTGAGCCAATCAACAAATTAACCACTTAAATGCAACTTACCTCAATCAACAAAGGTTAACTAACTGTGGTATACTATACTCAGTTGGCAAATAACTATTTATAACCCAAGGTCTATTCTCCTCTCCTCAGAAGATACTCTCTCTTTCTCAGAGAGTAATCAAAAAACCTATTTTCCTACATACATCTTGTCATCACTAGATCATAATCGGTGCATCGTTAGTCCATTCATAAATCTTATGAATTAACTAATCAAATTCTCATAATATAATTTGTTGAATCATTCAATTATATGCATTATCCCTAATCACATATACTGATATACAATAAAATCAATGTTTTTCAATGACATTTAAATCATAACGTCAAATTATTTTTCCATGAATTCACTTCTATTCATGTGAAAGTAAATAGCAAAAACATAGCCAAAGTTAGGGATGTAACAAAAAGACTGTTGATGTTTTCATGGAGAAAGATAACACGAAAAAAGTTATTCCTATTGGTGATTGTTTACATGCAGAAGAAAAAGAAGAAATGACTAAGTTATTACATGAATTTCCTGAATTGTTTGCCTGGAACTATTCAGATATGCCTAGTATTGATCCTCAGATCGTAACACATAATATCATCTTGAAACCAAATGCTAATTCATTTAAACAAAAGATTTGTAAGATGAATCCTAAGGTTGCATTACTTGTCAAAGCTAAGATAGACAAGCTTCTACAAGCTGGCTTTATCCACTCTATTGACTATTCACCTTGGATCTCAAATATTGGTGCCATCACTAAACCCAATGGCTGTATAAGAATGTGTACCTATTTTAGAGACTTGAAACTTGCATCATTGAAAGATGATTTTCCACTTCCTAACATTGATATGATTGTTGATTCTATAGCTGGCCATGAATTACTCTCTTTCATGGATGGTTTTTTAGGATATAATCAAAATTTGATAAACCCTCAAGATCAATATAAAAAAACTTTTATAACACATTGGGGTACATTTTGTTGGGTAGTCATGCCATTTGGACTTAAGAATGCAGGAGATACTTACCAACATGCCATGACCCTTATATTTTATGACTACATGCATAATATTCTAGAAGACTATGTTGATGACATCTTGGCGAAGTCTATTTATCGCAAAGATCATGCCATGAACCTTCAAAAAAAATTTGAATGAATAAGAAAATACAACATGCGATTAAACCCCTGTAAATGTGTTTTTAGTGTAGATAGTGGAAAATTGTTAGATTTTATCATTTCAAATTGTGGTATTGAAGTGGATAGGAAAAAGATTGATGCAATTGTTAATATGCCAATACCTAAGAACATATCTCAACTTCATAGTTTGCAAGGGAAGATACAGGCCATTCACCGATTTGTTTCACAATTCGCAGATAGGACTCACCCTTTTACACAACTACTGAAGAAGGATTCAAAATTTCAATGGAATCTTGAATTTCAAAAATCTTTCAAAGATTTAAAGGCTTATCTAGCTAATCCTCCTATTCTACAGCCTGCTATCCCTAATAAACCTATTCTATTGTATATCTCAGCATCTAGTAATGCTCTTGCAGCCCTGTTAGTGCAACATAATGCTGAAGGCAAAGAATGTGTTGTATATTATATCAACCAAACTTTGCTCGATTATGAAGTGTGATACACTGTTATCGAGAAGCATTGCTTAGCTTTAGTGTTTACAACATAGAAGCTTAGAAATTATCTTCTAAATGTTGAAATACATGTGATGGTGAAATTTGACCCTTTGAAACACCTTTTCGTAAAAAATGATTTGTTGGGTCATCTTGCTAAATGGGTTATGTTGTTAACCAAATTTGATCTTAAGTTTATTTCTCAAAAAGTAATTAAAGAGCAAGTGCTAGCTGACCATTTAGCCCAAGCACCTTCACCTTTTGCTATGCAACATTAGGACACATTTCTTGATGACCAAATTTTAGCCATTACTAAGGATGATAAATGGGAATTATATTTTGACAGATCAAGATGTCGAACCAGCTCCAATGTGGGTGTTATATTAATACCCCCTACAGGTAAGTCGATTCCTATGTCTTATTGCCTAAACTTCTCATGCACAAACAACATTGCTAAATATGAAGCCCTCATTGCAGGTGTCATGCCCACATTTCCCATGCGGTCACGACACACAACACATGTGTCATGTCCACATTTGACATGTGGTCATGACATGAACTATGAAAAACTTTTCTACCTATCCCTAGGAACCCCCTCGCACGCGTCTGCATGCTTGGTGGCAACACGCCTAAGGTGTAAACAAGACCACATAACCGCTAAGGTGATGGATGTATAGGGGGTATGCGACACGTAGTGTGTCGCTTCTAGGGTTAGACCGATTTAAATCTGAACCCCTAGTTTCCTAGGTGAAGATGATTTTGCCAATTCTTGAATCTTAATTAAACTCGGATCGAAAAGTGATTAATTACGATGACATGATGGCGCATGATTTGAGTGGAAGGATGGAAGAGAAAATTAATAAAAAGGAAGTAAATTCAACCCTAGAAATCTAGGAAAAATTTGACAGCATAACGCATTTTCGATAAATGCAAAAATAAATTTAAATAAAACACCAATAGGAAAAATAAATAAAATATACGATTAATTATTAATTAAACATAGAACAAAATCAATGATATAAAGAAAATTATTAAAATTAATTTTAAAACGACAAGACGTCGGTTAGATTCAATCGAAAGACTGAGTTCGTCATTAAACATAATTTTGGTATTATGTTTAATATCTCACTCAAAAATTTAATGGATGAGTGAGGAGGGTTCAAATAACCCTCCCTGTAAAATAATAATAATAAAAATGCTTAATAATTAACAACGTAAAAATTAATGATAAAATAAACTGATGATTTAAAATAGCAAAAGAAAAATACAAAGGGGAGATTCTTCCCACAACGAATAAATTAATTCCCTCCCAAATAATTTCAGTTCACAAGTTAACAAAGTCACATAGTAAGAATTAATCTCGTTTCAAATTTAGAAAACAAGTCAAAAGCCCCCATGAGATAAATAAAATAAAAAAGGAAAAGGAGATTAAAATAAAGTTAAAATTTAAAACCCTCATCCTCACATATTCCTCTCAAAAGAAAAGATATTGTTTTCTAATTTCCAAGTCTACCCTAATTCTTCCTTCCTATTCCTTCACAAGCCCTAGTCTCTTATTTTCATTTGTTTGTTTTGTTCTCTAAGTGTAGGTTAGGGTTTGGATACAACCATGGAGACCATGGAAGATGCTTCCATCTCTTCTCACGGAGGTGGGCCTTCATACTACCAGCAGTTTCTTTTTTGTTTTAAAGTAGGCATAAGTGAATCTAAGTAATCTGCTACAAGAGTGAAGGGTACCTCTTGTCCCCCCCCTTTTTTTTTGTTGTGTGTTGTAGAGATGAGATGGAGGTGGGTCAATGGTGGCGGCGGCGGACACAACATAGTGGAGAGGCGGCGTGGCGACGGCGGCCGTTGGAGACACGGCTGAGGGAGAGGGGGTGGAGAAGATCCATCGAAGGTGGAGTGGAACCCTGGCGTCGGGCGGCGGTGCAAGGTGGAGAGGCCACGAGAAGGGGTTTTGGGGGGTGCAGGAGGTAGCGGTCAGAGTGTTGAGGCCTGCAGCGGCATGTTGGGAGCCCGGGCAGAAGGGTTCGAAGGTGTGGTAGCGCTAACGGTGGCAATAGGGTGTTGGGGGGTGTGGGTGGAGGCACCGCCTCCCCCACACCCCTTTCTTCAAAAGAACTAAGGGACAGTGCTACCCACAGTCCGCCTACAAGGATTCTTTATTTTATTTTATTTTATTTTTTTATTGTTTTTAATATAAATTCTTTCCAGAATCTAGAATATATATGTAATTCTTCTCAGCTTAACAAAATTACACAGTGCTTTAAAATATCACAATATTTGCATTATTCTAAAAATGTATAAGTGTTCAATCAAACATGAAGCCAAAAAGGAAATCCTCTTCTATAATTCCTGTGTATACCCAGAGATAAGGAAATTAATTTAAACAGCAATACAAGTGTATTTATCTATTTATTCATTTATACATTTCTTTTGAATAAGTAAATCTAGATGCATGATTATGTTTAAGAAAAAGGAATACAGAGATATAATAGCTCATACAGCATTTATTTTCCAACAACATTGTCGTATATGCAAGGGAAGGGATTCTATCATTCACATCAATCCCCAACCCAAACTCTTTTTCATTGATGACAAACTAATAGTCATATTTCTGTGAATTAAATAGACCACCAGAATTAACTCTTCCCTTTTTTTTTTGAACCCAAAACAAACAGAGATATATTTATAGTTTTCTTTGAAATAGCAATACTAAACATGCAAACTAGCATACTTTAATTCTGACAGTAAGGCATAGAGCATGATGCCATTTTTTTGTAAATGATAAGACAGAATTAATTCTATTTTTTTTCTTCCCTTTCTGTGTTTGCAACCAATCAAATTCATTTCACAACAAAGGAGTATTCCATTCCTTGAAGGGAACAATGACAGAAGTAAATATACATGAATTTTCAATGCATTCTTCAAGCATACATCTCCACATTAGGGAGAATAAGCAATTTCTTGAATAACCAAACAGAATGTTTACATTCAATATTTTCCACAGCTAACACTATGGGTAAAATTTGTCAAAGTAAATATGGTGAGGCCATGATGGCCATGGCTCCAACAGCCAAAAGAAAACTACCACTAAACCACACAAGAAGGCATTTTATCCACTTTCTTCCTCCACATAAAACCTGCAAACCTACACAACAGCAAGAACCACAAAACCAACCACTTCCAAAAAGCTCTCCTCCCTACCTTAGACCCGCAAGTGGGTCACCTCCGAGTTGGGGAGGTAGGAAAATCCACACGGGTGTACACTCCACAACAAAATAAAAACATCAACAACACAAAATAGCCCATAGGATTGTCACAAAACTCAACTTATAAACATGAGTTGTGGAGGTTAGGGAATGGACCCCTCAACTTAAAGGGTTCCCAAAAGAAGAAGTATCAACTCATGGCCTCAAGCCAAACTCTCAAACACCATTTTCCACAAAAACACAATAATCTCCATGGCACTCTTGCCATTAATAATCTGCTCAACAATAAAAGCCCTCAAGGCATAAACACAAAATGTGGGAGAGACCTCAAGGAGGTTCCTTTCCCCTACCCATGACAAGTTGAGCATTATCTCCATTGGAGGTGCTCTCACCATACACCCATCCCAACAACACAATGCAAAACAACAAAACAACCAAAACAAAAACACAATACAATAAATAACAAGGTTGAGAAAACAAGTTAAGAAGGCCTACCTTCAAAGCCCTTAAAATGGAAGCAAGTTGGTGAAGAGCTCCAAGCCTTCCCAAGCCTTCCAATCCTTCAAGCCAAGTTTTTAACTCTCCAAACTCCTCCCAAAATATAGAAAAAAGAATAAAATTGAAGAACCCCACACTCCTCAACAAGAGGAGATAATATAGGCCATGAATTTGGCCTTGATGAATGAGAAGGTGACACTTGTCACCTTCTCCTTCCTCCTCCCATGCCACTTGTAAGGGAGAGGAAGTGTGAGGATGACAAGTGTCATCCTCTCATTCCCTCTCAATCCTCACCTTATCCACTTGTGCTCTCACACATGTGTGAGAGGACAAGTGGTGAGGTGGCAATCCCACTAACACCCACAAGAGGATAAGGGTTGCCATATGGCATCCTCCTATTCTCTCAAGGAGCCATCTTCCTCCAAGATGCTCTCACACGTGCATGAGAGTCTTGGGGGAAGCTCCCACACACTTGGGAGTCTTGGAGACCTCCCAAGTCTTCCTTGGGAAAGGATTTCTCAAACTTTGGGAAGGGAGATGAGTCTTTCCCAAGGCATGACTCATTTCCCACTTCCCTTAGTTCAAATTTTCGTCACTTTTACTAAACCAAGGTTTAGAGTGACCAAACTTGAGTCAAATTTAGGGTTAGATAGTCCAAGTTGACCCTAGACTCATGGGTAACCACCTAGGGTAACTTTTGGGACTCTAGGGTTCACAAGGAGGGTTAAAAAATTACATTAAAATGGCACCAAAATAAAATAAATACCAAGTGGTGTAAATCAAGTAAAATTAAACAACACTTATTATGAAATAAATAGACAAGGGGTACTAAGGCCAAATAATTAAATTAAATCAAGTACTTAAATCATCATTCAAATTCAAACGTGATCCTTATCCCTCTTGGGAACGGATCGGTTTACAGGGGATAACATAGTGTGAATTCTACCTCCTATTTTCCCGTGGCTAGGGAATGTGAAACCTGCACATCTCGATCAAGTGTTAGTCATATCATGGAATCATAGCCGAAGCAACTGGAATTAAATTCACGCAATTTGAATACATCAATAATCATCAATACATAACTCCAATTTAAACTGCATTTTAAATCATGTCAAATAGTCGACATCACATAATTAATTAGAACTCATCATGAAATATCATCTAATATATCCCATGTGTCAAATCACAAAATATCATCCACTATGATCAAATCAAATCACATATGTCAAATCAAAGTCCTATCAAAATCAGGAGATAATAACCAAGTCTGCATAATAAAACCATAGTCACTAAAGGTCTGATAATGTCATCACAAAATAGCATAATCGATCAAAATAAGGGAGGTAAAATAATTAGCCTCACAGCAGGACTTCATGCCACTTTGGCTCTTAACATCAAAAATATCACTATATATGGTGATTCGTAGCTAATTGTATGACAGATAATTGGATCATCTCAAACTAAACACAACAAGCTATCTCAATATTGTGAGTTTCCTCTATCTCTATTAAAATAATTTGCATTGTTTTCAATAAATATTATTCCTAGGAAAGATAATTGACATGCGGATGCAATGGCAAGTGTAACTTCCCTTATATTCCTTGATGATTCTCCTAAGGAATTTATTTTTATTATTCATAATCTTAAAACACCGACAATTGAAGACCCTATAGTTGTGAATTCAAAACTATGTGGTAATACAAATACTGATGAATGGTTCTCCCATATATTCAATTATTTGCATGATGGAACCATTCCTAATTCAACATCTAAGAATGCCTGAGTTTGTCTACACAAAATTGCGGCACATTACATTATCTTGTCGAATGTGTTATATAGACGAAGGGTCAGTGCAAGAAGTTGGGTTCACTTTTTGGCCAAAAAGTGGAAGTGTTTTCCCTAATTTTTAGAATTTGTCACATTTGACCTTAAAATTTGAAGCACTTAGAGATGGAATCTTTAAAAAAGTCACTAAATATAAGATGTAGTACTTAGAGTCCAGTTTCTAAATATGTAATTTATTTCAATACCCAGATGATACAAATTAATTTTCAATAGGCATTTCTAAAAACCACTGTTTAAAAGCCACTTTTTTTTAACCATACCATGCACGTGTATGGCCAACATAATTTGACCTAAATAAAATTATTTTTCAAAATCCTTTTGGGAAAAGATGTGTAGTACAGTGAAGTTGGATGAGGATATTTTTTATAATTTTTTTTTATTAATTTTTTATTAGGCCTAATTGCTACTTTTGAAAACCCCTCGTGTACAACCAACATAATTGGGGCAAGAAAAATCATAAAATTAATTTTTTTTTCATAGTGTAAAGAATGATGTGTAGATTGATGACATATAATTTTTTTTTAAAAAAAATTAAAAATTAAAAGTTATTAAAAAAATACAAACACCTGTCATTTCAAGTTTTTGGACCAGTTTGTTCATAAATTAAATAATAAATAGAAAAACATGTCCAATAACAAAAAAAATTACATATTTGAAAACTAGACACTGTCATCTATAATGGGTTTTCATTTCATAAAAAAATTCAAAAACAAAGGTCGTCAGCCATATAGGTAAACTCAGTCTTTCCTCTTGTTCTGTACTTAGAAAAAAACTTGTAGGTCCAAGGCTCAAGGTCGGCTAACCATGCCTATCTCGAGCCTAAAACCCAAGCAAAAGAAAGGGAAAAGACGGTCGGTGATTTCAAAATTCATAGAATGGGTACCCGTTTATAAACAAAACGGGTACCCGTTATATAACGAGTACCCGTTATGTTTAAGAACGGGTACCTGTTTCTATTATATCTATTATATAACGGGTACCCGTTTAGGCTCGGGTACCCATTTAGCTTCGGGTGCCCATTCATGTCAGGAATTTTTTTTCCCATGCGACTTCCCCTACATGTGGATCGAGTTTCTTGCTTTTACCCCGAAGCTACAACAGAGTCTTACTCTGATGTTTAAATAATTTAGAGATCCCGATAGCTTTAGAAGAAGCTCACTCTGGTGCCTGTGGAGGGCATTTTGGGGGAAAATCCTTGGTACAAAAATTGCTATGAATGGGATATTATTGGCAATACATAGAACAAGATTCCTTTGCCTATGTCAAGAAATGCCCGCAATGTCAACAACAAAATCACCTAATCCGAGCACCCGCTCAAGAACTTCATTCCCAAGTCTCACCTTGGCCATTTTCCATTTGGGGCTTGGATCTAATTGGTAAAATCTCCACCCTACTCTCAAGGACATACATTTATTATCACTGCTACTGATTACTTCACAAAGTGGGTTGAAGCTGTTCCCTTACGATCCATGACTGCTAACGTAATTTGTTAGTTTATACAAGATAACATCATTTCTTGATTTGGAATACCTTCCTCGTTTTTGAAAATGGTACACCATTTAAGAACAAGGATGTGAAGAAATTTCTCAAAAAATATCATATTCAACATCTCTTCTCTATGCCTTATTATCCTCAATCAAATGGCCAAGCAGAGGCTTCAAACAAGATTATTGGATAGATTTTATGGAAGACTGTTAAAAAATATCAAAAAGACTAGCACATTCAATTATCCTATGCATTATGGGCCTATAGAACAAGCATTCATATGGCTATTGGGAATACACCATATAATCTTGTCTATGGCGCGGATGTGATAATGCCCTTAGAGTTAGAAATTCCTTCATTGAGAGTTTCCCTAAGAGATGTTATTGTTGATGATACAAAATGTGAGAAGAGATTGCAAGAACTTGAGATGCTTGATAAAAAATGAATAAATGCTCTTGAGCACCTCAAGGCCCATCAGAAAAGAATACAATGATCATACAATAAACATGTTATACAACATTCATTCAATATTGGGGACTTGGTACTTTATGAGAATCAACGCAATGTGAATGTACCTCCTAGAGAAAAAGGTAAGTTCAGCCCCAATTGGCTAGAACCGTATATAGTTACTGAAGCCATGGATCAGGAGTGTATAAACTAGCTGATGAACAAGGTATGCCACTTAAAGAACCCATTAATGTAGTGCACCTCAAGAAATTCCATGCTTAAGATATGATGTTAAATGTTACTTTCTAAAGCAAATTTATTAGTTAGATTAGCTTCAATTTCGACAAGATATTAATATTTTGTCCTAATTCATTTAACATTGCATCTTTTGCTTGGTTAATCATTGTTGTATCTTGTTTATGCATTCTTTATTAAGACCACTCTTGTATTAAATGAACGTAGCATAGAATTTGGGTTATATGTGAAATTTTTAATCATTGTGCCTTTTACTATATGTTCTGTAAAGAATTGTTAGTATGTCACATTAGCATTAATTACATTTCCATACTAGCCTTTAACATTTATCACTAGTTGTATTTTACAAAATCACATGTGATAGATTAAAAACATTGTGAATAGAGAAAAGGAAAACATCATATATATATATCAGTTTCAAATATACATATGAGTTGACTATCCCTTACACCAAAATGGGATGTCGTAGTACATAATATAAAAATAACATAGCTAAACCTCGGTCACCTGTACCCTTGGGACCTCATGGTGTGCATGTGACAGAGGCCTGGCCATGTGTGGCTACGGATCGCGAATGACTCCTAGAGACACTCTATGATCATAACCCCCTGATCTCACCTCTCAGTCCTACCACCTTGTCATGTGCCTCCTGGTACATCCACTGGTACTTGTCTCTCTCTGCTTGATCTCTATCTCTATCAGCTCTTGCCTAATGTAACTCAAGAAGCAAGAACTCACTAACGACTGGCTCTCTCTCAGATGTGGGTACCGCTACCGCGTGATCCCACTGCATGTGAAGCTCAGCCTCAGCGTGCTCAACTCTCTGAAGTAACTCCCCTCTCTCCCATGCAGACTTCTCTAGAATGGCCTCTACAACCATCTTGTATCTAACAAAAGGCATAAATATTTCTACATGTCACCTAGCGGATGGCCGTGGCAAATATCCTTCCCGCACCCATTGCTCAACTACATTTGTAGGTACTATGTCTAGTATGACGTGACTCACAAAGTCTCACCAAGCGTTAGTCCCAATTGCAAAACAGAAAATAGGATAGATATTTGACTCTCACATAAGCATCATAAACAATAAGCATAAGAACATCAAATTAATGAAACAAGTCTAACCTAGATCGCCATCTCACCAAAATGGATCTTGAATTGCTAAAGGTCTAGTGAACTCTACAGACTGATCTATAGCTGGGGGCACAGGCCTATTGGTCCCCCTCACTTTCTCTAACTAGGCCTCTCAACACCTGCAGGGACTAGAACATGAGCCCTAGACCATGGTCTTGACTCGGTCTCCTCATTAGTGTCCACCTCCTGTTGGTCCTATCATGGTCTCTCTCTAAAGACATACTATGATGGAACCTCCTCCTCATCATCATCATCCTCCGCATCCTCCTCTAGATCATAGTATCCTGCGAAGTCACTCACATCATCCTCTACCCCTGTGTCACTAGCGTGACCGGCTCAAGGTCGAAACTCACTTGTAGGGTGACCGAGAGGAAAGATAGGAGTAGGTCATGCCATATCCCACCAAATCTGATATGCTTGAGTACAACTGACATCATCTACATCTGATATCAGCTCTGCATCCTTGGGAGCATCATCATCACTAAGAGGTACATTTGTTACCGTCGGTTGTCAGGCGTTGTTCACCCTGATTGCGCTATGTATAGTGTACACGTATCTTGGATGCACCATAGGAACATCATGTACCCGTCTGAACTATTGTGCCACCATGTCAAAGTAGAACCAAGAAACAACATGATTGAGGCAACCAACCATTAGTTGATCCCTCTGCATCCTCGCTAACTGTCTCTGCTAGCCAGGCCATGCTATATAGCTGTGATATGGTCTGCATATGATATCGTTGGGCTGTAGTCTATCAAAAATAACTCTCCAGTATAGCAGATCACCATGTCTCCAACATCTGACTAGTGGATAGGTATGAATGCGTGGATGGGTCAAAGCTGACTCTATAGGAAACCCTATTGGTGGTGTGCACCTAATACACTCAAAAGCTCAAACCTGTAGTAAAGCACAGATCATCAGGTTGTCCATGTCATAATGGATGTATCATCCCAGGTCGCGGTAGAGGTGAGCAAGCATACTACACCCCCACGCGTATATAGTCTAATGCTCCTCCATCTCTCTAATGGTGTGAATGAGCCCCTCATGAAGGTGAGTGCCTCGTCCATCTAGTGCGACGGCTAGTGCGACAGTGACTATCATGATCCTCTGAAACAAGGGGAAGTCACTGCATCCCTGCTCTAGAAGCCAGAGCTGAATATGTCCTCACTCTGCATGAGAAACTGTACGACCTAGACAATTTACAGGTGACTCTCGTGAGTGTACTCCACTATGCATTGTCCCATGACCCTTACCGTCTCTCCCCAGACAGGCAATCGTAGGATCCTGTAAACATCCTCCAGTGTGATAATCATCTCACCTGTAGGTAAGTGGAATGTGGATGTATCTGTGTTCCATCTCTCCATCAAGGCCATCAACATGCTATAATGAAATATAATTGTGGCCATATCAAACACCCACCATAAGCCCACCACCTATAAGTGACTCCTCTCTGCGCTAGTCATAGTACTAGCATGCTCTCAAAGTAATGTCATCAGGCAACCACCTATGTGCTCTCATGTCTCTGGGACGTCCTACAAAGTGAATAGGAAGCAACAGTATCAATTTTCATCCTCAAACCAAAAATCACTATCTGAACTAGCAATGTGTGCATGTACCTTAGGGCCCATGTCCTTTGTGGACCCGGGTGCCCCAGAGGGACATTGGCACCCCGGAGGGACTAGGGCACCCTAGTGGGACTCTGGCACCCTAGGAGGACTAGGGCACCCCTACCAGGGACCCCTGTCCATTAGGACCTCCTCAACATGGTAAATGAGAAAAGTAGCTAAAGGAAAAATAGAAAGATGATAGAAACATAAGATTAGGACCCTACCTCAGCCTTGAAATGCCTCTCTGCCACCCGGGCTCGGAGCATCTCTAGCCGTGGGGCCTGATACGGGCATCAGCTCGGCATGGTTGTCCTTCTCTTCTCCTTCTCTCTCTCTCTCCTCTTCATAATGACAAAAAACAAGAATGAGTAGTGATAAGTGAAAACTCCCTTTACATAAAGTAAGTGGATGAGAATTCCTATACCTAACTAGGTGCAAAATTGATCTATTTCACTCTTGAGCCTTTATCTTCAGTAGTCGAACTCAAATTTTCACACCATTTGTTGCATTGGAATCTTGGCTCCACTCTCTATCTTACCCAATGTGTTGTGCTTGGGCATTGTTTCTTCAAATAACCCTTGCAACACATTTCTCATCAAGTTTTCCTTGAAATCGATGCATGTAGATATCTCCTTGTTTCTACTCTTCAGACAAAGAAAGCAAAAACAAGGGGAGCATATATCTCCCTCGATTTCCTCCTTCATCATGTCTCATCACTCAACCCCCCTTAGTGTTTATGAACTGACTTACTGATGGTGGTTGCAGGTTAATTTGCTTTTTGATTTTCTGAGAAGTGTTCCTTTGCAGGTTGTGGTTCCTAACTTTGTGGTTGTAGGATTATCGACTTGGGGGCTTCTTCCTTCTCAGCGACAACACTTCAGCTTCCTCTACGGTATCCTTTTGGGTATCCTTTTCATGATTGATGCATTTACTTTCCTTTAGTTGCATACACACGTAGTGTTATATGGCCACTAAAGTGGGGGCTAAATGTTACATCAAAAATTGTCCTCCTACATGGAATGGTACAATTTCCCTTGGTTTAGCTCCTCGCCTTTGGTGTCCTTTTAGCCTCTTTGTTTTTGGCCTTCCTGAAACCCCGATTGACTTTTGTCTAGTTGAAAATGTTCATTTTCCGAGGTAACTATTGATTGAACCTAGAAAGGGAAGTTGGATTTTGGGTCCTTGGAACCCCTAGAATCAGATTTGATCAGAAAATGGGGGACTGGACTTGGGTGTCCGTGCCCTAGTCCTACCCCATTTTTCAAGATTTTGAATCTTGGCGGGGTGTCGGCTCCCACCATGCATCTCCGGATTCCATTTTCAAATTTTTGTTTTGACACGATATCGTGAGACATTATTTCAAAATTTGAATTTCCTAAAGTTAGATATTTAAAGACATTTGAAAATCATTTTATGACACACAATCTATATGCAAGCTTGATGCCAAAACTCTACTAAAGTTGCCATTGAAGATCAATGACTTGTTGAAGCTTTTGAAAGTTATTTGAATTTGCTATCATGGAGACAATGGATGGAGATTAGGAATATCAAGATCTTGAGACTATCTTTCTCTTCCTAGGGTTTGTACACCTTTTGCATGATTAGGAGAAGGGTTGAAGCCTCCAACATTGAGTTTGGAGATCCTCTGCAGACATTGTTGATTTGCCTTCTTATTCATGCAATTCTTCATTTCTCTCATCTCCTTGAGGTGAAATTGTATTTGTTCATTGAATTGAAGCAAGTTATTGATCTTCCCTTGATTGAGACATCTAAGGTTTGATATTTCTGCATATACTTTATTAGGTTTGCACACACTTTTGCAAATCTTTATCTCTAGCTATTGTTGAGGTAGGAACACCAAAAATGGGGCTTGACTGAGGCAAGATCCTATATAGCCACAACATCCTTTTCCTCCTTTTGTAGGTATAGATCATGTTTGATAGGATATGATGGAAAGGAGTGACAACAAGACGGATATTGTGAATATAGTCGTCACTAAATTTTAGAGTTTTGGATCATGACACTTTTGGGACTAATGAGTGGGTTCTCTTGTTCAACTAGGGAGATTCTCTAAGATATGGGAGCTACTAGGGTTACCAGACATCTGACACATAAGGTTTTTATAGACGGAAAGTTGCAGGACTAATGAGTGGGTGCCCTAGTCTAGTTAGCCCTCAGTTTCTGGGTGCATGACCTATGAACCTTATTCTCTACATTTGTGGGATTTGTTCTGTCTATTTCAACTCTGAATTGAGTCAATTATTGTCACAAGGTGTAATTAGGGTTTGATGATTAGTGAATAAGAACACTTGGTGAAACCTTAGTTTAAACACTTGATCAGACCTAATTAGCATTAGGGAATGTATAAGTAACCCGTAGCTTGATCCCATGCTCAATTCTTATCTTCCCAATGTTTAGTTAGTGGAGAAATAGGACTTAATCTTGTTTTAAGGAAACCTACTTTTTCACCCTAAATAGACTCATTTATCATACACTTAGTATTACTGAAAAATAACATGTCACCCACATACAAGGCAATAATCAATATAGCATCATCAATACATTGAATGTAAACACAGTAATCTTCCTCAGTTGTAACAAAGCCTAATTTCAAAACAAATGAATCAAACTTTTGGTACCACATTCTGGGAGACTGTTTAAGACCATAAAGAGATCTTTTACACTTGCATACCTAATGTTCTTTCTCTTTTACCTCAAAACTTGTAGGCTATTGCATGTAAATTTCTTCCTCAAGATCTCCATGCAAGAAAGCAGTCTTAACATCCATTTGCCATTTTCAAAATCATAAGCTGCAATAATGGATAAAATAAATCTAGTAGAAGATAATTTAGCAACAAGAGAGAAGATGTCACCAAAATCATCTCCCTCTCTCTTGGAATAGCTCTTGGCTACCAGTCTAGCCTTGTACTTTTTAAATTAATTTTCTGCTCCAAACTTCTTCTTGAAGACCCATTTACAACCTATGGCCTTTCTTCCTTTGGGCAAATGTACAAGATCCCAGAACATCACAAGAGTCTAAAGCGATCATCTCCTCCTGCATGGCTAGTTGCCAAGACTCACTATCACCTGCAAGAATAGCTTCCCTATAGGATCTAGGCTCATTGTTAGTACTTAATAAAGAAAAATACAACAAAAATTTAGTGGGCTATACCTATCAAGTGGATGTTGTTGCCTTGTGGATCTAATGCAGGAGCATCACTCCTTGATGTCTCTAAGGTCCATTGTGGTGTCAAAAGTCCTAGATTATGTTTTAAGATCAATTTTGTTTTCAAGATCCATATTTGTGTGTTTGAAGTTCATTTGAGGTCCATTGGGATCATTTCCAATGGTTTAGGATGTGTAAATATGTAGGAGTTTGGACAACACTGAGAGGGGGGGTGAATCAGTGTTGTGTAGATTTTTTGCAACTTATTATAACTTTTGATTTACAAGACTCAGAAAGAGAAAGTCATCAATAAACTATGTACAAGTTTGATAGTGAAAATTATGAGCAGTACCACATAGAGATAAATCTTAACATAGAAGCAAGAACACACATAGAAGCATATCATTAACACAAGAATTATTGGAGTGGAAAACCCTCTCTGGGTAGAAAAACCACTCATGAAGTGCCTCACTGGCTTAACTTTGACAACATCTTACAAAGCCTCACTGGCTGAATATTATGTCTCACTGACTATTGAGGTCTCACTGACCTACAAGCCTCACTGGCATACTGTATAGAAGCACCAGCTTCAAGGAGCACCAACCCCTATTACAGAATAAACTGAAAACACAAATCCAAAGGGTTTCTCTATTTCAATACAGAACATTTATTCTCTCTCATGTGTCTGTCAAATGGCCATTCTATTCAAAAATCAATCCTTCATCCAGATATGCTCAACAACACTACTTTTCTCTGTATGTTTCATCTCTGCCTTACCAGTCATACAATCAATGCACCTGATTATCATTGCAATTGCATAATGTCTTTCTGATCACCTTGTCAATCTCTGTATCTGTGTTTGATCCCTGTCAATTCATCATAGATCTGCACAACATCACTCACCTCATCTTGTTAATCCACACAACTCTATAATCAAAGCATCTGTAATGTCATTAAATAAAATCTGAATATACTTTCACAACACATCACAATGTTCTTTCAATAACCCTTCATATTCTCTTCTCTATTTTGATAAACAAAAATATCTTCCCCTTAAAAAATATACGTCAATTTTATGCATTAAAAAATCTTTTGATCTTCCTCTTCTCTGTACATGATCCTTCATATTCTTTCACATTTCAATTTTGACAATTTCTGTATTCAATATTATCCATGCATAAAACATTTAGCAAAAATATATCTCCAAAAACAACTTCAATTAAATTCAATCATTTTACCCCTGTCAAAAATAAAACAAAAACTCTTAAAATTCCTTTGTGCATTCACTTTCATCTTCATTGCATGATCCTTCATATCCATTTAAAAAATCACTAGATTGCTTCAATTTTTCCATGTCAAAAATGAAGAGCCTTCACAAATTGATTCACCTACAAAAGATTTTTCATATTCCTCTGTATAAATATTTTCACAAAATCATCTTTGTCTTCAAAAACTATTCAAATTCTTCCCACAGCAAATCAATCTATCCTCTATCAAAAACCAAATTATCATCTTTAATAAATCTCATTTTCTCTGCAAAGAACTTCTTCAAAAAAAAATCCTAGCCAATGTCTCAAGATATTCTTCATTTTGCAAAAAAAACATCTCCAATTCTCCATCAATATTTGTCTTAAAAAAAATCTCCTTAGAAACATCTCTTAGAGTTGATAAATTAAAAATTTCTAATTTAAAAAAAAACTTATCACCTTAAAAAAGAAATTGATAGCTTTCTTTTAAAATTAAAAATCTCCATTTTTAAAAAGTCTAAATGGTATGGACCGACCACTTTAGAAATTAAAGAAAGTTTCTAAAAAAAATTTAAAGCCATAAAAGGCTTAGGGATCGGGTTTCAAGACTTTCTAAACTCCTCACAAATTTTTAATAGTATTTTTCCTTAATGCATCGAGCGGGCTCCTCTTAGCTTTTTTTGGCGGTGATAGTTTAAATTCAAACACATTGTAAGCCCGCCCATTTGGAAGACTTGCTCAATCGGTAAAAAACTGTGAAGGGGCCGGTTGCAGAATGAAGTAGAATCCCTTTAGCAGGTAAGGTTTAAGTGATATAACCTGCAACTACAAGTCACTTCCTTGTTAAAACAAAAAGTGCATATGATGAGTGATGGTTATGTAAGAGTTTTAAAGACACCTAAACAACAAAGAGGACCTTCATAAATACCATTGCTACTTTGTCATTGTAGCACTTCAAAACTAATCTGAGTTCTCTGCTACCATTCCAACACATGAATCACAATGATTAACATTTTGTGTTCTCTTATGCTCACATCCTAAATAGGAGATGCCTCCAAAAACAAACCTCAGAGAATAAAAAATTTGATGCCTCTATACAATCCAAACCATGAAATCAACCTCAATTCTGCCATATACACTGAGAACAACATACTAGAAAGAACTAAACAATGAAGATGTTAACTCAAACCCAAGCAATCTTCAAATGCATTTCTCCAATCCAACATGTCATAAACTGGTGGTTGCAACACATATGATATCCATGCAGCATATGATATCTCTGCACCTTGTAACACCAACTTGTCATCCACTCATGATGATAAACTCTGCAAGCAACTAAACCATACCTGGCCATATACTAATACACTGATCCCAAGATAGTACTAATATAAGACCAAACTCCTGATTATGATTTGAAGACAATGTAGTGAAGCAATCTGAGATAAGCATGACATTCTCCATCAAACAACTTGATTCTTGCTACATCCTTGAAGACACCACACTATATAAATAGGTTCCCAATGTATAACCAACACTATCCACACAACATGAAAAACTGAGGACACATATAAATTACATCTCAACCATATGAATTGCATTATGATCATTTCACATGATGTCATCACCACAAAACATTGCCTTTGCATTAAATCTCTTGATACAAGATACTAATTGCATATATGATCAACTCACAAACTAAATACTGAGATCAAATGACCAAGCCACTGAATACTGTATGTCATCTATATCACCTTGATGTAATCCTCATTAAACATCTCTTGAACACTTTTGACATCAATGACAACCTAACACCATCAAAATAGGCCTAGAAATTCAAATTTTAGATTTTCCCGTCAAAACCAAATTTGAATTTTCTAGAGGTTTTTGGCTTGTTGGAGAGTTGGGGTTGGACCTCAACCATAGAATTAGGGTTTTTTGGGTCAAATAAGGTCTTGGAAGACCATGTAGGGTCTGTTTGAAATGGTTTTCAATACTAGGTAGTGATATAGGGCAAAAATTTAAGGTTTTGTGAACAATGTAGTTAAGTCTGAAGGAGAAAATGTATGTAAAGGGTCTTGTAACTAATATTAATTCATTGTGAATATAGAAGGAATGAGAATGAATGCTCCAAGAAGATAATGAGATAGTTTTTCCTTTCATATACCATGTTTTCTTTGCATATTTGATTGTTTTTTTGATATACAGGCAGAAATCAATCTTGTACGGACATGTACAGAATAGTACCAGACCTGGGAGCACGTGAGAGGTGAGAGAATTATGTTGCAGGTTTGGCCCATTGACTATTTTGTGTTTTCAAGGTGTTTTGTGTAAGAACCAATCTAAAAAAACTACCACTATCCTGTCATAGACCTAGGGTTTCCAGTGACCTTAAAAATCCATAACTTTTGATTGAACCCTTGAAAAACCACCAATTTTCGTGAGGACCTTCGTTAGGTTGTTGCCCAAGTATCCATTAAGGGAAAGTTCAAGAATCATTCATATGTGTGAGATATTCAGGACTGAGTTTGTCCGCTATCAAAAAGACTATTAAAACTCTAGTGCATTGAGGGTTTATTGAAATTTGGTTTTGCTGAGTTTATCATAGGAAGGTAAGGGTTTGGCTAGACCTTACAAGGAGTGTGGAAGGTAAAAAGAGTCTAAGGAAACATAATCAATGCATGTTGTCACATTTAATACCCCAATAAGTCTCTTGAAGTGGGTTTAAGCCTAGTAGGGTAAGCTTGTAGAGAAGAACTTGCAGGGTATAGGTTGAACACCCTAGGAGGGGTTAATAGAGTCTTTAAAGATTGGTTTTACCATTGTTTGTCCTCTGCATCAGGATCTTCTGAGAATAGGAGTGAGGGTCTCTTCTTCTTCTTGAGCTTACTGTTACATCCCCAACTTATGATTTAGCTTAATCTTGCTTTTGTGTGGTAATCAAGATGATTAATCATAGTTTAATGATTTGATGTTTGTGGAAAATATCAAATTTAATCTTTGTTGAAATTAAGGAACATTGAGAGGGGGGTGAATCAGTGTTCTACAAAACTTATTACTTTGTTCCCTTATTAATTTACCACATACATCCAAAAGAAAAGAAGCATGGACACAAGAACAGAAACAACAAGATCACAACACATGAACACCAAGATTTTTACGTGGAAACCTGGTTAAGGGAAAAACCATGGTGGGGGTTAACCCACAAGAAATTTATAATCTGTTAAAAGTATTACAAATGGGGAAGGCACATGCCTTTGGGCACACTGCCCAAAGCTCACTACTCAAAGAGGTTCACTGCCTACAAATCAATTACAAAAGTTCACTGGAATGTTTGAACTAAGGAATAACATCTAACAATGCAAGATTACAGTTCTAGTTGAGCTCAATACACTGACTTTGCACACTTCATCTTTCTCTACCCTACTTCACTGCTCTACCATGATTTGGAGCTTAGATCTCTTCACTTCGCACTTGATTCTACCATATTTCACACTTATTCCTTCATATTCGCAACTACACACCTCAAAATGCTCGAACTCATCGATTATATATATCCGCTTCATGAAATTGCATCAACTATAGTCGGACTTAAGAAAAACTTAGACTTTTTAAGAGGTCTTCTAGGATTCCTTCTTTGATTTCTTGCTTCAGGATTTCTTTGACCAAATCCAAAGCTTTCACCTTTGTCAAATCCTAGACCATTCTTATCAGTTGCCTTCTTCTGACTATCAAGTAGAACCTCAAGTTTAGTTGAGCTTATCTTGAATTTCTCTTTATATTCATTTGCAACTTCTAGGTCATGTTTAAGAATGACAATTTGTCTTTCAAGTTCTTCTACATTGTCCCTGGTTTCTTGTAGATTAGACTCTAGATGGCCAATTATCCTTTCGAATCTGCAACATTCTTTTATTCTTTCTTTTAGAGATTGATTCAGTTTTTCATTAGTCTTCTTCCCTTCCTCAATTTCCTTGGTTAGTCTCATCACCTTGGATTCCATCTCATGTTTTAGGACAACAACTTCTTTTTCTAGCTTCTCACATTCTTTTGTCTTCTCCTTCAATGCCTCAACCATGTCATTGTCTTCATTTTGATTTGCTAGCTGATGAAGTAGCTCCCTTCTCTTTTCATTAGATTTGCTCAGTTGTCCTTTTAAGGTCTCAATGAAATCTTCAGCATCTTTAAGGTTCTCTTGTAGATCTCTGATTTCTGCTCTGGACAGATCAAGATCATTTAAGGCTACTTGGAGTTGTTGAAAGATGCCATTAGAATGCTTGAATGAACCCATTGAAAACACCTTCCTAGATCTTCCTCAAGCTGTTAGACTTCTTCTAAGGAACCAAGCTCTAATACCAATTGTTGAAATTAAGGAACACTAAGAGAGGGGGGCTGAATCAGTGTTCTGCAAAATGTATTACTTTGTTCCTTTATTAATTTACCACATACATCCAAAAGAAAAGAAGCAGGGACACAAGAATAGAAACAACAAGATCACAACACATGAACACCAAGATTTTTATGTGGAAACCCGGTTAAGGGAAAAACCACAGTGGGCGTTAACCCACAAGAAATTTATACTCTGTTAAAAGTATTACAAATGGAGAAGGCACATGCCTTCGGGCACACTGCCTAGAGCTCACTGATCAAAGAGGCTCATTGCCTACAAATAAATTACAAAAGTTCCCTAGAATGTTTGAACTAAGGAATAGCATCTAACAATGCAAGATTATAGTTTTGGTTGAGCTTAATACACTAACTTTGTACACTTCATCTTTCTCTGCCTTGCTTCACTACTCTGCCATGATCTGGAGCTTAGATCTCTTCACTACGCACTTGATTCTGCTATATTTTGCACTTATTCCATCATATTCGCAACTACACACCTCAAAATGCTTAAACTCATCGATTATATATATCTGCTTCATGAAATTGCATCAACTACAGTCGGCCTTAAGAAAAACTTAGAGACTTTTTAAGAGCACTATTCTGTCAGATGAATCCATGCACAAATACCAATGCAGACTAGAACTTATGTATCTAGGTCACCTCACATGTTGGCCAATACCAATGGATCTCATAAATTACTTGATCAATCACTTTTCTTCATCCACACAAGGATCAAGCACCTAGTCGGCTTGTTCTTCACCGGATTGAACTGTAACTTACACTCCCTTCATCACCAGAGGCTAAAATCTTGGATTTAGGTAGCCCTGACATCCCTTAGCATTCCCTCAGATCTACAGCACAATATGATTTCCTATGGAGAAATGCGGACCAAAATGTCGAACCCTGTCATATGCCATGTTCCTGTCTATCTAGACTTAGACAAATCTAAAATCTGACTTCTAGTATGATCCACTGATGAAATGTGAAAGTGTAAGATAGATTTAGTTGCCATTAATGATAGCACTTGATATGCCTAGCAGTGTCTCTTGCCAACAATCTTTGATTATGTGAATACTGACTAATGTTAGTTTGACATGAGATTACATGTTGATACGATTATTTAATTATTATGATTTACGAATTAAATGATGATACACTAATCATGGTTATATGATTGTGAGTGTGAACAGGAAAAGAATCTTCCTTCGAAGATGGAAGGAGAGTATCATCCGAGAGGAAGAGATAAATGTTCGAAAAAGGTCAGATTGCCATCTGAGTATCAAATTTAGTCCTTAAGAATCCTCGCAAGGTAGAGTGTGTAGCATCTTTCCCTTGCTAGTCATTTTCTTTTCTGTGTCGGTATGACAATTGGAACTATCTCGACGTCATATATATTGATTTGACTAAATGAAGTTCATAGAATGTCCAATTAAGTTGACTAACAATCTCGTCAAGTTGTCGAGAGCTCCCTTGATTCATTATCTATTTCTGTATTAGGATTTGTTATTATTATTTATTTTTGTATTTTGCTTATGGTTAACATGGCGAAGAAGGGGGAGCGGTACTTGACCCCAAGATCTCATTTTAATGATGTGCAATATTTTTAATGATGTTAACATTTTATAACATCTTGGTTTATTTGATAACCCTTAATATCAATGTAAGGGAAATTATGTGTGTTATTATTATTTTAACCTCCTTACAGGTCGAGCACCTTAGTAATATATATATATAGATATTTGTTGGCATTCAGCCAACCACCACACACGAGGAGTGGGGAGAGAGTGGAGGCCGAGTGGAAGCCAAGCTTGAGCCCATTTCGCGAACCACCTCATGATGGGTTTACTAGATCCTTTGGGACCCATGAGGTGGTGGGGAGTTTTTAACTGCGGACACCACCAGCTATAGAAAAGGTGGCAAAATCAATTGGCATGCAAGTGTATCGATAGATACTAGTCTTAGCATAGGCTTTTCTTTAGTATGTTGATTTTGGGGATGAAGGAAGAGGAGTTCCATTCGAGAGCTTAAGGAGAAACACTGCTACAATAGTAACGTAGTGGGCAAGTGAACTCGGCCACTATGTTATACATAACAGTTGTTCTACAACAAGCCAATACTCGACTGTGTTTAGACATTTAGGCATGAATTCCTATGACATCGAATTGAACTCGATATTGTAATTAGATATATCTCTGCTATCAAAAGTTACATCAACTTTGTCAACTTATAACTATTTATAATCTATTGTTAAGGCCTTTGAGGCCGTAAATATTCATAGTGTTTACTACTGTGTTAGTAGTTATGGTTTTAAACTATTTATTAATAGTCTTTGAGGCTGAAAATGCCTTCTTTGTGTTATAACTTGTAACCATTGTTAAATGTGTTACTTAGCCAAAACTTTGAGGCCATACCCCAAGCTTGTTGTGCATGCAAGAACTATCAAATGCCATTTTGGCAAGGATATAAACTATAATGTATGTCTTTGAAGCTCTCCTATTAATGATTTGAGGTGACTGTGTTAGAGCCTGAGAGGGTTTCGATACATAATAATTGTTTTATCATGCCATGAAATCGATAATGGAAATGGTCGAGAGCCTTATATGAATAATGATAACCCTGTTGATAGTTGCAAACCATTGTTTGTGCCTAGTGCACTTAATATATATAACTAACTTGAGGTCTATAAATAATAGTCCTCGACTGTTTATAATAGATGTTATGATAACCTTGGTGCATGTTATGCATGTAAATGGGTATAATAACTCCTTGTTGAAGTAGGAGGGTTTGGGTATGAGGAAAATTATATTGATATCTTGGCAGCATTAAATGCATGCCATGTTCTTTTTGGAGAAGTTATTCCTCCTTGACAATTTATTTTATAAGAACGAATACTATGCCAATATGAACTCTTGTCTTTAAATGTAAACAAATGGCATCTCCTTGTGAATGGAAATACTTCATAAACAAAGTATATGACATCAAGAAAATTTGGAGATTCCTTGAAATAGAGTCTTTTTTTATAAGATCGAACTATCAGACCATTGAAATACCCATCTAGATGATATGAATTGAATGTAAACCTTGGGATAAGGCAAACATGAAATCATCAACTGGGTAAGGTCATGAGTTGAAAACACGATTGAACTAATGTTATTATGAAAGGATGGGAATAGAGTGATGTGGAGTCATAGGTTCCCTAAACTGCTAAAGCAACGAAACATAATTGAATGTGCTCCCAAGATAGGAGTCGAATGTCTAAGGAATGGACTAAGAATGTATTGAACATGCTTTTCCAAGACCTTGAAAGGTCAAATTATGACTACTGTAGGATGAGATAGCTTCTAAGTTGAGTCGAGGTGGTGGACATATGACTACATTCATTGTGAAATGTCTATGTATGTAAATATTTGGCCAAATTAATGCATCCGTCTCTGCATGCATTATCGGTCCATTGTGCTCTAGATGGCATAATGTTTCCAGTAGTGTCATACATAGTTAGAGTGGATCAATAGTTGTGTAAATGTGAGACATTATGAAGGACACAACACCAGATACTTAGATGGAAAACCTAACGGTTCCTTATATTTATACCTTCCGTGAAGGGTAGGGCCACTTCCAAGTAGGAAGTTGTGTGGGACATCGCTGATCTGTGGTTGGAGGAAAAGCACTTGGATGATGCTCTCCTTCCCAAGAAGAAGACAAGTTGAGGCTTATGAAGATAGATGTCAAAGTTTCAGATACAGTGCATTCTTTATATGACTTGATAGTCAGTTAATATGTAAAATCTTTTCAATAATGCCATGAACATAGTTTTGTACTTGTATAGTGAAAGTTATTCACTAGTGATTTATCTTTGGATTGATGTAATCTAAACTTTTGAAAAATTCCTAAACAAAAAGCATGTTTAATTTTATGATGATAATGATTCATTTTTTCTTAACTGTGGTTATGTTAATCATAATGTATTCTTAACCTCAATTAAGATGGCTAATTATGGTTGATTTTTGGGTAATATTAAACCGCATGTTACATATGGTATCAGAGCTACTAGGTTCAATACATGGACCTATGAGCTCACTACATAAGGATTTTATTTATCCAACATTAATGGTTGCTAATGTTTGGATGTCCTTATGCCAGAATGGTAAGAATAAGAATGACAACCAGAAAGAAGGTAACAGGAAATGGATGTTACCTTAAGGCCTTGAGGGAGTGAGTCTCAAGAATGAAACACCTTGAATAAACTGGTTGCTGGGTAGGTGCATGGTTGGTTGATGATGAAACCTTCATTGATGCTCTTAAGCGCATCAAGCAAGAGATGAGAAAAGCAGTTAGGGTTACTTCTCCTATCTCTAAAAATGAATCAACGGAACCCTCTGTACCTAAGGAACCAAACATAGAAAATGAACATAAGGATCCTAATGTTAATAAGGAGGTTGTGGATGTGTATCTACCAGTACGTCCACCTCCTAAAACTAATTTGATAAATCTCAAGGATGAGAAATGAACATGGGAAGGTGTCCCAATCTAATAACGAATTGCAGTAGAAAGATGTAAACAAAAGTTTGTAATTTTGGATGGATTATATATGTAATCTATGGAAAACTATAATGCATTTGAAAAATTCTAGAAAATCTTTCCTTTCTTGTTAAAGATTACAAAGATTACATGAATGAGAATAGATTTATATTATGAATGAATTCATTGGTATGAATGTTATCAATCAGATATGCACCCTATGCTAATCTTATGGAAGACTTAGCTATCTGTTGACACATGGGAATACTCCTAGGCATGTGGGTTGCCTAAAAGTTGGAGTGAACCTCCAGAGTGAGCTGGCTCTCCTAATTATTTTCTAATCTAATTTACTTGCAGCAGAAAAGGGAGAGAGAATAACTGAAATGCAAAACTAACTCTAAGATTTAATATAAATGAATATCTAAACATCACAAACAACCCTTCACACTTAAACTTTCACAACTCCACCTCTGAGATTTGATCCCAAAATAATTTGTAATAAGGTTCAAATTGAACACAAATTACAACCAGGACCAAAAGCAAATTTTACAGTAAGAGACATAACAAAGGACATGAAACTGCCACAATGAGACATCAAATCAAAATTGTAAAAAAAAGAAAATAGATAGATGGAATAGGAAAATCTGTTGTATTGAACTGGAAGGAGTACAATGTAAAAATAAAATAACAAAGTAAATTGCCTGTATACGAACTCTCTGTGTGCTCAAGAGAGAAGAAACAAATGGTATCAATAGACTGAGAAAAAATAAGTTTTTCTCCTATAAATGCCTGCCAGAGATCTCTCCAAAAAAGCATAGGGAAAATCTAAATCTCCAAATCCAAGCTCTCCCTAAAAAGCTATCAAAAAGCTCTGATGTCTGCTACAAAATAGAAGAAAACATCTCCAAACTCATCCCCAAAGGGGTCCCACCAAAAAGTGGCAATTAAACATGCCTTATCTGCTCAGAAAAGCTCTATTTTTGTCCATATCTGATCAACTTTGCCCAGAAAGAAAATTGAATCTAAAAAGATAATGCCTAGATTCCTTTTTGCTTTTAACTACATAAAATAGCATTTATTTTAAAACAATTTATAAAATATTGCTTTAAAACAAAGATTTACAATGTTTGCAGTTTTGTCTCTATATTTAGCTCAATTTGACTTTTTTTGCAAAAAATAAAAACAATGCTTTTATTTCTCATTCTGCCAAGTACATTACATCCATGGTCATATGATTTTCTATAAAACTCATTAATAATTGTGAAGGCATAATTAAAAGTTGATAAAATAAAAGCCCTTGGGGCTTATCTCTATCTGCCTCTACATAAATTTTCTAAGGGCATATGATTTATGTTTTGGTTTATCTTCAATGGTGACTAAGTAAGCCTTTGAAAGCATGATATCTAGGCAATAAATATCCAAAAGGTCTCAAGGCATTTGACACATATGCTTAGTCATGAGGACACTAGGCAAACGTAAAATGAACAACATACCCCCATGGATATTTATTTGAAGCAAGAAAATAAATTTGATGCCACAAAAATACCTCATTGAACTAGGGCAAACGAAACCATAATACCAAAACAACCAAACCCCTATCTTTTTGCACATTTCACACTTGCATTTTGAGGAGAGAAAGCTTTGCACCATCAGCCGCCATCATTAAGCTAGGGTTTGAAATCTCTGAGTCCAATCCTTGTGTATCTTTCACCATTTTTGCCTTGTTTCGCAGCATCCATTTGAAGATTCTTCCAGAAAACTCAAGGAAGATTTTATGTTTCAATGCTGAGTAATTTTACTGTATTGGAGGGATGATTGAGCCTTATTGGGCTGTGGCTAGAGCCTCATTTTCTGATGCATTTTGATCTCTGGCTTCTCATTATCTCTGATTAATTTGTTTCTGTATTATTTCCTACATATGGGGCCGCCATGGAAGCGTTGGTCTCAGCATGTGTGGTCATCAAAATGACCCTCCAGGTAAGTTCTCCACCCTCAAAGTTCTGCAACTTCCTTCACTTTATATTCAAATCGAACATGATAATGAAGGTATCAATTCTTTCTTGCATTCTATAAGAATACCATGAAACTTAATATGCAACCTCTAGTTGCGGTCATACCTTGTATACTTACTCACTGCTGGGTGTTCTCAAAGCTTGCACAAACTCGAAACACTCTATAACTTCACCTTTGAGATTCATCTTTTAAGAACACCAAGTGATCATGCAGGCCGCCATTGTGTCTTCATAGCTCAAACTTCATGTCATTTATGTATCTGCAGTGCTCTGTGTCGTAGATCTCTTCATAGATACTGAGATGGGTCTTTTGTTATCTAGGGAGGAAGAACACCCTCTTTCAGTCACGTGGTTGTGGCTTAGGCATATTAATCTGATGCACCTCTATTTTTTGTTTCTCTATTACTTGAGTCAACTTCTTTCTCTATATTTTCTCTTGGCTCAATATGATGAGATTTAACCTTTTGAAGGCCGCGGCTGTACTGGTGATCTCTATATTTCAAAGTGTTCTCATAAGACCTTTGAGGCCTGAATCTTGCCATCTTCGGTTGTAGATGATTTTTTGGTGCACACACTACGATGAGGGTTTGATGCACTGTAAAGAAAAACATTCTTAAATTGGGTTTTCTCATTCGTGTATATGGAAGACAAAAACACTGTCCTGTTCTTCTATTCTAAAAATGCAAAATCCAACCTCCATGAGCTCAAGATGTTCATTTCTTTTCAGGCACCACACTGGCAGTGGTCTTTTGACCTTTCTGAGTATCTTGTAGCTACTCAAACTTGGAATCCTTTTGGTTTATGCTTTAAATGCTTCTTAAGGCAGTTTGTTGTCCCATTTGCATTGTATAATAATGATATGCTGGTCCTGTCACTCCTGTACCACTGTAGATGTTATAATGAAGTTTCATTTTTCCTTACCATGACACATTGCATTTGGCATTATCCTATGTAATGTCTCTATAGCACAATGTTGCATGGGTTGATATTCAAAGAAGTGGGTGCACCTGTAATTTATGATCTCCTTTTGAACTTGCTCTGAGTTTGTATAACATAGTTACTTTAGCTTAATGCAAGCAACATGAAATTTCTTTGCTCTGAATGACTATGACAATCCTATTCTCATGTGATAAGGATGCTTATTTACGGACTGCACCAAGTTTTGTCATGACAAAATGCATCAATTGAAATACATGATGTCGTCATACCTTTTCCTATATTATCTCTGTTGTGTTATTCCAATTGTCATTATCTTTTGAATATGTTCTTTGACTGTACCTGAAACTTTTCCAAATATTATTCTGAAGCTTGTTCATTTTGGTTTTGCCGAAGGTTTTCACTCATGCAAGACAGTTGTTCCATAAATGCATCTATAATGTCCATGATAGAAGAGATAAACATACACTTATTTCCTGTTACTTCTTGAAAATATGAGATGAGATGGCAAAATGTTCATTTAATTCTTTTCCTGTCACTCTTGAGACAGGAACAACTGTAATTCTCTTCTTTATAATGGCAAAAGCATTTGATTATGAATTGTTATTGTATCAATAATGACAGTTGTTCTATATGAACTCAGGTCACTTTAATGCTTTCATTTCATCATTACTTGAATTATAAGCATCAAATTGATATGGTACTCCTTCCATTAATTGATTTGATTGAGCAATATGATGTATTTGCAATCCCTCCCCTCTGAGAATCAGGAGCAGCACGCTGGGCTCAACCTTGTGGGAGCCCATTTTATACCACATGCTAATATGTCTTCAAAATAGGTACATGACTTAACCTATACCTTCACATGAAACAAAGAGATTAGATAAAAACAATGAAGTTCAATAATTGCTTCATGACTACTTCTCTTTTAGTTCCTCTTGCATGTGAGTGATGTTCATCTGATCCCATCTATCACATACAGTCCATTATGCATTCTATTTTGACTGATGCAGTGTATGATTAAAAGCATGTCATGAGCTCTAACCCCCTCTTCTCTCTCCTCCAATGTAGGTTCAGGTATCTTCGGAGCTCGGAAACAAAGGAGCAACTAAAGTGCAATCAACCCAGCTCTGAACTCAGGCAATGATTGACATCCTTTTATTCATATGCTTTATCAGTTTATTCCTTTCATAGTTGCATAGTATATTATATTTGATATTCTGGTTCAGCTACTCCCACAGCTTGTGTGGGACAGATAATTGCTCTCTCCTATTCTTTATTCAATGCAATGTGATCCCTTCTTATGTATCTCATTTGATGATATGAATAAAACACTACAATGTATTATTAGACATCTTTTAATCAATGATAAGCACTGAAACTAGCAATGAATGTTAACTAGTTTGTACTTTCTTTTGAATAACAATAGTTGATAAAACCAAACCAATCTGTTATGATAACTTATAAAACTAATGCCACCAAACATGCTATGAATTTTCACTTTTAAAATAATGAACTGTAATGCAACAGCTCTGCCAATTTGAGCTAGTAGTGAAAATTGGTAACATTTCTCGTGAGATCTACTATATGCTTGCCTTCTTAGCATCAGGACCAGTTGCCTTAATTATCCATTGGGCATTAAGTCATACTCTACTCTTCTCAAACTCAGAAAACACTGAAACTCAACACTCCAACCAATTCAAATAGCAACAGAAAATAAAACAAACCAAACTGAAAACAAACTAACAGGCCCTGGTGGTCGGAAAAACTCGTGCAACAGCACTTAGGGAAACAAAATTACTAAATGAAATGTACATGAAGCACTTATTAATGTTGATAACTAAGAGGGGGGTGAATCAGTTATCTTGATTATTTTAACTTTCTGTTCTTCTTTTACAACTAGTGCAACATCATATTAAAAAGCATGCATAACCATGAAAGCAGAAATAAAATCAAAACACATAACATAATGATTTTGATGTGGAAAACTCTGTTAAGGGGAAAACCATGGGGTGATTAACCCAAGATTGTATTCCATGTTAAAAGAATAAGGTAGTACAAATGGCACTTGCCAATTAAGACTCACTGCCTGAGCACACTGCTCACAAGAGGCTCACTGCCTACAAGAGACTCACTGTCTACAAGTTATAATGAGAGTAACAACATACTTGAACTAATGAGAAGCATCCACATATGCTGAAGTTCAGTTCTGATTAGGCTCAATACACTGATCTACTGCACTTCATTCTTCTTCTCCTTTAGTGTTGTTGTCATGTCACATACTGGACCTGTATTACTGCTTCCACTCTGTTCTCTGCCTTTCTTCACACTTCACAATACACCACACACACCTTCATACCAAAATCAATCTAGTATATATATCCACACCAAGGATTTCATCAACTTTCTAGTCAGCATTCGGAATACTTAATATCTTTCCAAACTTTGATTGGTCAGCTGAATCTTTTCTTACCAAGTGATGCGTATCAAAGAGATGATTATAGAAGTCATCAATAATTTCAGCCACTCATGAATGATACCTCAAGAAGCTTGACCACCATCAATATCCCATCCAGATTAAGGTCTGATGCTCTGCCGGTCAGGTCTTCCTTAGTCTCCTCTGCCAAATAGGAACCCAACACTCAGGTGCTTATATCTTTTCATTCTATCATCACCAGAGGCTCAAACTCTGGAATATATTAGTCATGGTACTCCTCTTCACTTCCTCAAGTCTGCACTTTATAAAGATACTTCCTCTGAGAGATCTGGACTTGATTGTCGGACCTTGCTGCATGCTCTGTTCTTGGTCACTGGACCAAAATACTCTTCAATCTGTCTTCCAGTAGAGACACACCATGTTCTACAGATGTGTGGGATGGACTTTGTTTCCATCAATGACAACATTCATGAAGCTACAACGTGTCTCTTTCCAACAATCTCCCCCTTTGGCATTGATGGCAACACTTGGTGAAAAATGACTATGTGTTATAGTATACTCCCCCTTGGCTGATGCTCTATTCTTATGTACACTTTTCTGAAGCTCCCCCTTAGCTAGGCTCCACATTTTTCACTGCTCCTCACTCCCCCTTTGACATCAATGGCAAAGGGTAGGATCTGCATACCAAAATCTCCAAAATTAATCTATACTTGACCACATAAATATAAATACATAACATACTTACATATATCAAAGTATATCTGCAAAAGTTGTCTTCAACTAGATAAATTTTGTTGCCCAACTTTGCTTCATCCTATCCAAAATTGAGATGTGACCACTCAACAAGAATACAAAAGCCTCTGCCCTCTTTAGATCTGTCGGATCACTAGTCTGGGCTATGGTCTGAGCATCAGTTAGGGCCTCATGCATGGCCTCTAACTTAGGGATAATTATCCCTCTAAGTTCACTTAACCTGCTTATTCTATTTTTCTTCTCCTTCTCAAGCTTCTTAATTTCATTTAAGACTGCAATAGTCTGACACTCTTGTTTTATTATGGAGGAGGTGAGAGGATAAAAATTTTGAGATACACTTGATAGTTTATCCTCTTGCTCTTTCATTTTCTTCTCAATATCCTTTGTTACTTTGGACCAAGATAGACAAAATTTATACATTTCTCTGCCATCTTTAAGAGCATTTTCTAAGCTCTTTATCCCAATATCCATAGTTCTCCTATCATTGGTTATTAGTCCTTGTACTTTAGAGAATCTCTTTCCCAAAAACTCCTTCCAGACCTTTTCTTCTGCTGACTTCTCTAAGGAATCAAAATGTGTATGAACAGAATTTATAAGAGACTTTAGATTACCGGATGTGGAGGCCGAAGGATCCTTTTGGAAGGACAGCATGATCTTCTCCAACGCACCAGATGTAATCTCTAATAGCTCACAGTCTTCCATGTGAGACTTCAAAAGTTTTTCTTTTGCCTTTGCATGGGCAAAGGATGCTATCTTCATAGTCTAAACTGGGGAGAGGGAATCAAAATTGAATGGTCCTTGAAGTAGCTCTAGTTCATCTAATTCCATCATTTCTTTTGTCAAGAAGTCTTTGACTTCTTCTACAGTGTCTCTTGCTGGAGACAAAGATTTCTTCCCTTCTGCAGCCTCAGCACTATCACTTGTGGTCTTCTCTGTTTGACCTTCTTCTCTTCCCTTCACCTCTTCTTCTTGTCTGATTTTCTCTTTTGTTCTTTCTTCTCCTCTAGATCTAGAGTTTGCTGGCGAAACCAGAGGAGAGATGTTTACTTCTTAAGGACTTCCTCTTCTGGAGCAGAGGAATCTTGATCCTCAGTTTTCTCCTCATCTTCCTTTGTCTCTTTGGCAATTGTCTCAGTAGATTCTCCTTTGTCATCCATGGTAGAGGGTTCATCACCTAAGTCCTCTATAACAGGAATATTGAATCTTTTATAGGCATTCCAGAGGATATCTTCTATTTCTTTTGCCACTTTATTAGTTTCTCCAAGCATAAGTTGATTCATTCTAGCTTTGCTCCAAAACTCATCCTTGCAATCTTTGAAGATCATATTCATTTGTTTCAGAGTGATTGAAGGATAGAGTTGAATAGCTATCTATTCTTGGATCTCAAGGTTCTTTTCCTTAGCATTATTCTTCCTTATTTCTAGTTCCTTCTCTAGGCTCTTGGGAATTAGAGATATGATTTCAATGAATGCCTTATTATAGATATTTAGATACCTGACTGTAGCTTCTTGCAAGATCTTCTGGTCAGCTTCATTATATTCATCATAGAACTTAGTCATTGGTTTTAGATTCCCATCCACAGTGACTGATTTGACTACATCATCAATGGACAGAGTAGGCCTTTCAACAAATTCCTTTGCCTTCTCTTCTTTGCCTTGACCGGTAGAGGGTTCACCAGATGTTTTCTTCTTCTTCTTCATTTTCTTGACCTCCTCATCTGACTCAGTCTCTTCACCATCCTTCTGACTGATGTAATACCTTGTGGCCTTTGTCTTAGTTCTCTTCTCTCCATTTTCAGATGTCTTGACTTCTAGTTTGAATGCCTTTTGGCTCTTAGAGGTGGCAGGTGCAGAGCTCTTGGAGGATCTAGTCCGGGAGGGAGCTTGCACCGGATCACTTTCCTTTTCAATAACTTGTTTCTCTTTCTCTACCATTTCCATCTTCTCTCTATTGGCATCAACTACCTCCTTTGATATTCCATGTTTCTTGGCAAATCCTTCCTCTTCTCACTTTTCTCTTGATTTTAGGCTGTCTTAGTTCAACATGAATTTTCACACTCAATTCTTGAAAGGTTCCAAACCTTTCTGCCTTAGGATCCTTGGGTTGACTTAACATGTGTTAAACATGTAGCTCTACCATTTTCTCATCTACTTCATACCCCATTGGCATGATCCAGACTGTGCTTGGCTCCACTGCCTCCATTGGGCATTGATCAGTGTCTACCGTAAAGCATACTGTATCCTTGTATTTCTCAACTAATGATTGAGGGATTCTTTCTTTGGCTTGCATCATACTCTGAAAGTTCTTGAAGTAGCCCCAGAGTGCTATATTTTGTGCCTTGGCATCACCAAGCCCATACAAATAATCCCTGATTTGTATGGCAACAGGTCTATCATTTTGCCATATCCAGCCACTAGATCCGGGTAGCTCATTCATGTAATAGAAGAATAGATAGAGTATCAAGCCACCATAGTTGAAAGAGTTCCTCTTGTCCTTCTTTATCTTCTATAGATTCTCCAAAAGTTGGTTCAAAAGGAGCTCACAAAGATCATAGTCAGCATTCTTTCTTAACATTTCATAAGCAGTATATACAGCAGTTCCAAATACAAAATTCTCCTTGCTAGAGTGATATATCTTAAGCCAATTATCATAGATGCAAACTTGATATCCGGATCAGTGATATCTTCGATAGTCATTGCTCTCTTGTCAAATTTTGATCTGGTAGCCTCACTCACAATTTGGTTTTTGACAGATTTGAGAGTAGGCAACCCACCGGATGAGTGCAATCCGGTTACCGCCCTAATGGCATCTTTAGCGATCTTAAACGGCCTATTCAACCACATGAAGTTGTCATGCACTCTGCTCAAAACATACCAAACCCATTCATCTTCTGCAAAACAAGGGAAATGGACGCAATGTCCAAAATGTTTGTCCTGGATAGCCTTGTACTGAGGTTTGAGTTCAAATGAATCATCTATTAACTGCTTGTGGTAGATATCCACTAGCTTGGATTCCCCAAATTCTTCAATGTTTGCATGAATGTATGCTTTAACATCTTCTACATACAAAACCCCATGCGGAATGCTAGAAAATACACCTAGGGGATCAACTTCTAAGGATTTGTAGGGATGTTTCTTGAATTTAGGGCGCGACCTTTCAGAGATCTTCACAACATTCAAAGTGGCCATCTTTCAAAAGATTCAGAGAGAGGTTTTCAAGAATGGAAAATACCTTTTACGCTTCTAGGGTTCATGATATGAGCCGGATCGGATTGCTGGAAGAATCGACTTCTGCGGTTGATCTTTGAGGGGCTAGAGACAATTTCGTTGCAGAGCTCCTTTTCTCTTTTTCTTGAATGCAGATGTACAAATGATGAACAAATGAACCCTTTTATTTCTGCGCAAACCCTAATTCCATTTTGCAATAAATGCATAACTTAGGTTATTCTAGTTACCTTGTTTTCCTTGTTTCTGAGAGAGATCATTCCGGATCACTGAGATTCACTTAGAGTTATTCTTGGTGAATATCAACAATCTATCTATTTTTCTCCAATCATTCCATTTATCCACAAATCAAGATGCCTCAATTTGAATCATACCGGACCTTGACTATGAAAATCCTCGTCTTACCAGATGACTGTTAAACCAGATCAATCTTGGTAGATTAACCTCTTCTAAATTCCTTGTGGATCTTCCATATCTTTTGCCAAGGCTTATTTAGATGTTTTTATGAGAACCCTTTAATCCACAACTTTCCATGTGCCAATTTCAGGCACCAATTGACTGGCTGGGGGAACTAGTTTTCTTTTGTGACTCCCCCTGAGCTAGAGCTCATCTATTTAGTTTCCAGAAGGAATAATAGCACCAGATTCTAGTGCAGATCCATCCTCAACATTTTTTGTACTCCTCTTCACCCAAATCTTATTCATCTACCTTTGAATTTCATCCGCATTCACTTTTCCTTTTCCTTTGTCTTAGTTTGTATTGTGATGCACCAGATCCTTTTTGTCCTTATTCTTACTTTTGCAGAATTTGGCAATATGACCAGATCTATTGCAATTGTAGCAAACAACATTTCTTTGCATATTTGACTGATATCCTCTTGATCTACATTGATTAGCCATATGTCCCATTCTATTGCATGCAAAGCATCTACCATTGAATGAATTGTTCATTTGCATATTTCTACACTCATGAGATTTGTGACCATACCTTTTGCAATTAAAACACTGTCAGGAGAAGGATGAATTAGTCTGATTCATTCTTCTACTACACTGATTTGCTTTATGACCAAAGTTATTACAATTGTGGCAGTAGCCATTGAAGGATGGATATCTTTGAGCATTTGGTTGCCTTACTAGAGCTTTTCTAGGCCTGTTCCGTAGATTTCCTGATCCAGAGTTCTTCTGACCGGATCCAGAGCTTTCACCTTTCTCATACCCCAAGCCTTGCTTGTCATCTACTCTCTTTTGGCTTTCAAGAAGAACTTCAAGCTGAGTAGAGCTTATCTTAAATTTCTCTTTGTATTCATTTGTTGTTTGAAGATCCCTTTTTAGAGTGGCAATCTGATTCTCAAGTTGTTCTTCATTGTCTCTAGCTTCTTCAAGATCAGATTCCAAATCCCTGATTATTCTATCCATTTGGTGGCAGTCTTCTGACTTCTCCTTGAGAGATTGTTTTAGATTATCTTCAGTCCTTCTTTTCTCTTCAATTTCTTGGGTGAATTTCATAAATCCTAATTCCATTTCATGTCTTACCATAATGACCTCTTTTGATAGCTTCTCACATAATTTGTTCTTCTCATTCAGATCTACATTACTATCATTGGCTTCACTTTGACTTGCTAATTGCTGAGGAAGTTCCTTTCTCTTTTTCATAGAGATACTCAGTTTCTCCTTTAGTTCATTTATGAAATCATTAGCTTGTTTGAGTCTTTCTCTCAAGTTATTGACTTCAGAGTGAGATTGCTCAAGATCATCTAAGGCAGACTGAAGTTGTTCCCTCATACCATACATATCCATTGGAATTCTGGGATCTTCCTCAAGCTGTTAGGCTCTGTTTGGAGGAACTTGGCTTTGATACCAATTGTTGATAACTGAGAGGGGGGAATGAATCAATGATCTTGATTATTTTAACTTTATGTTCTTCTTTTACAACTAGTGCAGCATCATATTAAAAAGCATGCATAACCATGAAAGCAGAAATAAACTCAAAACACATAACACAATGATTTTGACGTGGAAAACCCTATTAAGGGAAAAACCACGAGGTGATTAACCCAAGATTGTATTCCCTATTAAAAGAATAAGGTAGTACAATTGGCACTTGCCAATTAGGGCTCACTGCCTGAGCACACTACTCACAAGAGGCTCACTGCCTACAAGAGACTCACTGTCTACAAGTTATAAGGAGAGTAACAAGATACTTGAATTGATGAGAAGCATCCACATATGCTGAAGTTCAGTTTCGGTTAGGCTCAGTACACTGAACTACTACACTTCATTCTTCTTCTCTTTTAGTGTTGTTGTCATGTCACATACCGGACCTGTATTACTGCTTCCACTCTGCTCTCTACTTTTCTTCACACTTCATAGTACACCACACACACCTTCATACTGAAATCAATCTGGTATATATATCTGCACCAAGGATTTCATCAACTTTCTAGTCGACATCCGAAATACTTAATATCTTTCCAAACTTTGGTTGGTCGGCTGAATCTTTGCTTACCAAGTGATGCGTATCAAAGAGATGCTTATAGAAGTCATCAATAATGTTGGCCACTCATGAATGATACCTCAAGAAGCTTGACCACCATCAATATCCCATCTAGATTAAGGTCTGATGCTCTGCCAGTCAGGTCTTCCTCTATCTACTTTGCCAAACAGGAACCCAACACTCAGGTGCTTATATCTTTTCATTCTATCATTACCGAAGGCTCAAACTCTGGAATATATTAGTCATGGTACTCCTCTTCACTTCCCCAAGTCTGTACTTTACAAAGATACTTCCTCTGAGAGATCTAGACCTAATTGTCGAACCTTGCTACATGCTCTGTTCTTGGTCACCGGACCAAAATACTCTTCAATCTATCTTCCGATAGAGACACACCATGTCCTACGGATGTGTGGGATGGACTTTGTTGCCATCAATGACAACATTCATGAAGCTACAACATGTCTCTTGCCAACAATTAACACTAACTCTATCCTATCCTACTCTAACTAGTCCAAGACACTTAATCAGACAAAACCATTCACTGGCTCAAGAAAATAACTACCCTTCCTTTTCAATCTGTGATACTCCATGAGGTTGTTAATCAGCCCAAAAAGGTGGAGAACAATCATATCTTCAGTAAACTATTGTAACACTTCTTTGAGAAAGAAAGTATAGTCATCTACCCACCTATCCTGTCTGGTAAACTATTCAAGTAAGCTAGCAGGCTGACTGATTTTAACTTTATACTCTCTTAGCCGAGCTAAATTATTGTCACTATGAAGCTGATCCTTCTTATTGGCTGCCAACCTAGCTAGATACCTAATAGGACATCCCCTCGAAGGTTTTAGACTGGAAACAACTATTGGAATTAGACTGGACAACTGAGAGGGGGGGGAGTGAATCAGTTGTCACACAAAATAATCATTTTCTGCTTTTAACCTTCTTTATTAACTTACTATTAGATTAATGATGTAAACATTAAAGCATAGATCAACCACATATGAGCAGAAGCATAATCAACACACTTGACACCAAGATTTTGATGTGGAAACCCGATTAAGGGAAAAACCATGGTGGGGGTTAACCCACAAAGATTTGTACCCTATTAAAAGTACTTTAGAAAAATAGAAGGCACATGCCTTCAGGTGTACTGCCCAGAGCTCACTACTCAAAGGAGAGGCTCACTACCTACATAATTTATTTAGAACAGAAAGAATTAACTGATAAATTGCATCTATTTCATGCCTGGTTTAGTTTCAATGAATGCTCACAAAACTTTCTCTTTGCCCCAAATTCTTCTTCACTAACTTCTCGCTCTACACTGCTCTTGCTCCTTTTCTTCTCTACTCTGCTTCTGATCCTTTATTTAGATTTAATCTAGTTTGCTCAAGGATACTTTTTGACAACTCTTCAACAAGTATTTATACACTTCATCAACCTTGGAATGATCAACAAGGTCGGCCAAACTTAACGCGGATCTTTACATTGTCAGCCAAACATAGCTGAGACTTGAATCTTCCTCTACTAACATGCCACACTTCATAAAATGATCTTTAGATCATCTACAACATGCTAGGAACATCCAGTCGGCCAAGACTAGGAAGAACATCAACTTCAAAGAGGAAATCTTCAATAACAAGCACAAACTTCAATGCGGACCTCCAACATAGTAGCCACACGATCCAAAGAAAAATGCACCACCACTAATACTTTTTCTGTCATCCACATCTCCTGCCCAATCAGCATCTATATATGCATGAAGAGTGAAATCATTATCCTTTGGATACCACAATCCATAATCAATTGTCCCCTTGAGATATCTGAAAATTCTTTTCACTACCACAACGTGGGATTCTTTTGGATCAGCTTGAAATCTAGCAACAAGTCCAATGACATTCATGATGTCAGGTCTGGTCTGAGTCAAATAGAGAAATCCTCCAATCATTGATCGATACCTTTTCTGATTTGCCTTGGGGGAATCATCATCTTTTCTTAACTTGCATCTAGTTACCATAGGTGTACCTACTGGCTTTGAATATTCCAGTCCAAACTTCTTCAGCAATTCTTTCACATACTTGGACTGAGATATAAAGATACCTTTATCTGACTAAACAATTTGCAGACCTAGGAAGAAATTCATCCCTCCAAACATTGACATCTCAAATTCACTTTTCATCTGATCAACAAATGTTTTTCACATACATTCATTTCCACCAAAAATGATATCATCAACAAAGACCTCAACAATCAGGATGTCCTCATGATTAATCTTGAAGTAAAGATTACTATCAGCAGTACCTTTTCTAAAACCTATCTTAAGCAAATATTTATCCAATATTGCATATCAGGCTCTTGGAGCTTGCTTGAGTCTATACAAGTCTTTTCTCAGTCTACAAACCATATTTCCCTACTTAGACAATTGAAATCCTTCTGGTTTCTCAATGTAGACTTCTTCCTCCAAATCTCCATTCAGGAATGCTAATTTGACATCCATCTGATATACTTTAAAATCTTTGAAAGTAGCAAATGCAAGAAACAATCTAACTGCCTCTATTCTTGCCACCGAAGCATAAGTTTCTTCAAAATCAATTCCTTGTGTTAGTGCCTGAATTGACTGGCAGTTTTTTGAGCAATTTTCATGCAGGCACTCTCCCTAAGTATCCAAAAAATGTCCTAAGTGTTGGACCTCCTCAGCATTTTTCAGCTGCAGCATCATATTTTCTTTGAGGAGGAGGTCATCATCATCATATTTTCTTCGATGGTGGTCAGCATCATCGTGTTTTCTGTCGACCGGTTTCTCATCAGGATCATCATATTTCACTATCGGGTGATGTCTGGATATCATCCTGATCCTGCTGATGAGCTACAGTGCGCCCTGATTTGCTTGCTGGGGTGATTTTTCAAGTATCCGGTGATCTTCCAATTATCACCTTGCCCAAACATGATGATGATGTTGCCCCGATAGTCTGAAGGGGTTATTCTTTGAGTTGTTCGACCTGACTTGTTTTTTCTTAAGGGTCGTCATCATCATCATCATATTTCTAGTTATCACCGTGCTGCTTGCGGGGGTCATCATATTTTCTGCCTTCATGATTTTTCGCCGGGGTGATATTTTTATCATCGGGTGATCTTGGTTATGATCATCCTGATGATGTTGTTGAAGAGTTCTAAGTGTGACCCGATATTCACTGGGGTCATCATATTTTGAACGTCAGGATGATCTTAGTCAATATCATCTTGATGATGTTGTATCACTTCATGTTCGTTGTTTTGTCATCCTGATGATGCTGACGTCATTCTTATGTCAGGGTGATATCTTTTTCTCTGCCTATCTGCATCATGATATTTCCGAAGGAGGGGGTGATATTTTCATATCACTCGGGTGTATGTTTGTTCCAGCATCATGATGATGCTGATATCAAGGAGATATCCGCCTGCCGGCTTCGTGCATTATCTAGTGGGGGTGATCTTTTCAAGCATCATCATATTCATCTATCACCCCGATCTTATAGTGGAGCTACAGTGCAACATGATATTTGTACATCAGGATGATATTTCCAAATATCCGGTTATCTTCCGAATATCATCCTGATGTCAATATGATGATGACGTCATCAAGGTCCGGGGGGGTCATATTTCTAACACAGATCATCTTGTGGAGATCTCCCGATATTTGCAAACATGATGATGACGTCATCTGGATATGAGGAGGTGCGCAGTAGGCAGATATGATGATGACGTCAGCAGGGTATGATGATGACGTCATCAGGATGTTCATCGGCCAGACTTTTGGTATAGGCTCAGCAGGAGGATGTTCCTCCGATGGATCAGGTTGTGCGGATGAAGGCAATTATCATGCAGGTTATATTGCGATATGATGCTGACGTCAGGGTGATATTTCGGGCAACAGGATATCATGCTGCTGGAGGATGATGATGATGAAGTCTTATACTAGTGTCGTCAGGAGCAAAAGCACCGACATGATATATGCTCATGACCTAGTATATAAAGTGTTAATGAGGTTGCTGCGGGGTGCATGTGGGATAATTGATATCCTGCATTTTCAAATATCATGATGATGAATCTTAGCGGGAAATGGTTGCGATCGACTGTTAGATGTTCTTCCCAAGGCCGCGGGTTGGTGCGCCATTAATGGCGAAGGTTGCAGAGGTATGGGCGGATCTGGTACCCGATTGAAGGTGTACATCAGCGGACAGTGGCGCAGGGCTCGAGATATCTTCCTGTCTCCTCCCCTACCTGCTGCATTCATGTTTGGGCGCCAATCTGGTAATGCGTTGAGCGCCATTTTGCTGATACTGTGTATCTGGCGGGATTTTTGGTCAACCCTGTAATTAATTGCTATGGTACACTACCTGGCTGTTATAAGCAGGAAGTGTTACTCATTTGTGGTTGTTGAAAGTTGAAGATTTTTTGGCTCTGTAATTCAAAACAAGCTGATCTGGTTGCTCTGTACAGCTTAACTTGTGAGTTTATGTATCTCCTGTTGTACGATTTGGCATGAATCCACTGATTTCATGGTTAATCTTATATGAGTAATGCTATCTTAGCGTGTGTTGTGTTAATTCTGTCTCCAGTATTGCATGTATTCTTCTTCTGAATCTGGATATTTGGGTAATGTTTAGATTCTAGAGCATAGAATTCCTATGTTGAATGTCTGATCTTTTAACTTCTGCTCAAGGGGTAGATTAAACTATTTTTAGGTTGAACATTGGGAAGGGTATACTACAGTAGGGATGCCATAAGTAGAGATAACTTAACACTCTTTATTGGGAGATATCTGTAAGGCAGATATCATGTGTATCCCCCTGAAATCCAGTTTTAGCTATTCATGCTGATCATTCACAGGTGTATGTCTACCGACTCTAAGCCCTGGATAGGCACCAACCTAGCTCTGTGTTGAGGTTATACACCATGTCCAGTTTTGCATCCAAAATCCATATCAAACCATTTCATACTTCCACCTGTTAGTTGTAGGAGTAGGAGTAGGAAACCCTTGCATGCTCTCATCCCTAACCAGACATCATGTCCAAGAATGTTGCTAGCCTTGTGATCTATCATACAGATCTTGGTCCATACATGAGAGTATTCTGCCTGTTGTTGTCAAGTTAGATCTTTCTATCTTTGGGCTAGTCAAGGTTACATCTTGAGTTATAGGGATCCCCCCCCTTGGTGTGGCAGAACCAGAAGTGAAGGGGAGGCAGCTCACGCAACCTCCTGTATTTAGTTGGCTGAATCTGCCTGCGCATTAGAAGTGGCAAACCCTAATGCTGATTCAGAAGAAAAACCAACACCTTGTACTTGAGAATAGCCTTTGCATACCAACCTTGCTTTGTTTCTTACAACTTCACCATCTTCATTTAGTTTATTTCAGAAGACCCATTTGGTTCCAATCACATTTTTGTCCTCAGGTCTAGGAACAAGATCCTAAGTGTGGTTCTTTTAAATTTGCATTAATTCTTCTTCCATTGCTTTTACTCAGTTTTCATCATTGTAGGCTTCATTTATTAATTTAGGTTCAATCCTTGAAATCAAACAAGTCTCTTCTTGATCTTCAGCAACTCTTCTCCTAGTTTGAACACCTTTATTTCTATCTCCTATGATTTGATCTTCAAGATGATTCATTCTTACATACTTGGGGGTTTTGGGAATTGCTTGAACTTCTGTTTCTTGAGCTTGTTCCTCAATATCTATACTATTTTCTTGAGTTCCTAAAGTTTCTGGATCAAACTAAATCTAAGTTAGAGTTTGAACTAACCTTTCTTGACTTTGACTTTCATCTTGGTCATCTAAATCATATCCGCAGAACCTGAAATGTCCTTCCTTGCTCTCATCAACTCTAACATTAGCACTTTCAACAATCTTTTTCAACCTCTTGTTAAAGCACCGGTAAGCCTTACTTTGAGTAGAGTACCCCAAAAAAATTCCCTCATCATTTTTTTTATCAAACTTGTCTAAATCCTCATCTCTTTTGATATAGAATTTACTACCAAAAACTCTGAAATATCTCACAATAGGAGGATGACCAAACCATAGTTCATAAGGGGTCTTACCAGAATTGCCTTTGATATGTACCCAGTTAAGAGTATAGACATCAGTACTTACAGCTATTCTCCAATAAACTTGAGGAACATTTGTTTCCATCATCATGGTCTTGCCAGCTTCTTGAATGGTCCGGTTCTTTCTTTCCACAACTCCATTTTGTTGGGGAGTCCTAGGAGCAGATAATTATCTTTTTATGCCATGCTTTTCACAGAAAGCATCAAACTCATATGAAGTAAATTCTCCACCTCTGTCAGATCTCAGACATTTCAATTTTTCACTAATCTCATTTTCCACCATCACTTTGAACACCTTAAATTTGTCAAGAGCTTCTAATTTTTATTTTAGGAAACTTACCCACATCATCCTGGAGTAATCATCAATCAACAACATGAAATATCTATCTCCTTGCACACTCCTAATTCTAGCAGGACCAAAGAGATCAGTATGTACCAGTTCCAATCGTCCACTTGAAGCTTGTTCCTTACTTTTGAATGAAATTTTTCTCTGTTTCCCCAATTGACATTCTCTACACATGCTATTAGGTTTCACAAGTTTTGGAAGATCTCTTACAACCTGAGTGGTACTTATTTTGACAGTGTTGTCAAAATTCACATGACACATCCTCCTATGCCATAACCAACTTTGATCCATCTGAACAATCAAACAACTTTTGCCACAACTACTTAAATGAAAAATGTTACCTCTAGTTTGAGAACCGAATGCAATTTCAGTTCCAGAAATCTCTAAGATTCTGCATTTTCCATCCTTGAATCGAAGATCATAACCTTTATCAACCAACTGTCCAACACTAAGAAGATTATGTTTTAGTCCTTCCACATACAGAACATCATTGGTGCTATTCTTACCATTAAAAGAGATTGATCCTCTGCCACGGATTCTACTAGCTGAGTTATCTCCAAATTTCACAAGCCCTCCTTCATAATTTTCAAAATTCACAAACTTACTCTTGTCTCTAGTCATATGATGAGAACATCCACTATCAATAACCCATTCATCTTTCTCAATAACTTGAGAAGCCAAGGAACTTTCCATATTTGCATAGCTAGCAGATTCAATAGATACCGGATCTTCTTCTTTGATGGAAATGAACACCCAATCATTTTCAGAGGAACCTCCATGATCAAAATCATCTTCTGTGACTCCTTCTCCAGCTTCTTAGACATAGTAATTTTTGTTCTAATTTTTGTATCTGTTAGGGTTTGGTTTTCAAAACCTCTCTGAAAATCTTGAGGCAAAATGACCAATCTTATTACAAGCAAACCATTTGAGTGGCAATTTTCCTTCATACTTACCAGATCCTTTTTGGCAATCTTTTGGAAAGAAGATCTTCAAGATCTGTAGTTTCAATTTCAACATCTTCAAGATCCTTCCTTGTCTTCACGAATCTGTTTGATCTTGCAAAAGAGCTTTCACCCGGATCATATCTTTGTTTTCCATATACACTAGCCTTAAATGCAGATTCAAGCTTGGGAAGAGAATCGCCAAACTCACTTAATTCAAAAGCTAAAATTTTGCCAACTAGTTGATCTCTTGTAACTTCTGAGATAGTCTTGATCTCCTCTATAGCAGCAACCTTATGTTTGTATGAATCAGGTAAAGATCTTAGCACTTTTGATACAATCTTTGATTCTTCCAAAGTTCCACCAGCACACCTGATACCACACACAAGTTCATTTATCTTTTGCATGTAGATTGTGATGTTTTCATCTTCACTCATTCTCAGACTTTCAAATTTTCCTCTTAGACTTTGTAGCTGGGCACATTTGACAAATTTATCACCTTCATACAGATTCTTCATTTTTTTCTAGATTTCATAAGCAGTTTTTAGACCAAAGACATTTGTCATTTCTGAATCAGTCAGGGCACTCAACAAGGCTTCTTTAGCTCGAAGGTTATTCTTAGCATCTTTGACTTGATCTGGAGTTGAAGGACCTTTCTCCAGAGGTTTATACTCAACACTGGTTATTGCCCAATAGGCATCGCCCATGCACTGCAGATGGCACTCCATGCGATTCTTCCAAATAGAATAATTTGTTCCATCAAATCTTGGACTATCCTTCTTGTAGGTCAACATCCTAGATCTCCATAAGCGGTCAAGCTTTTATAAGAGGATCTGGCTCTGATACCAATTGTTGGAATTAGATCGGACAATTGAGAGGGGGGAGGTGAATCAGTTGTCACACAAAATAAACCTTTTCTGCTTTTAACCTTCTTTATTAACTTACTATTAGATTAATGATGTAAACATTAAAGCATAGATCTACCACGTATGAGCAGAAGCATAATCAACACACTTGACACCAAGATTTTGATGTGGAAACCCGGTTCAGGGAAAAACCACGGTGGGGGTTAACCCACAAAGATTTGTACCCTATTAAAAGTACTTTAGAAAAATAGAAGGAACATGCCTTCGAGCGCACTACCCAGAGCTCACTGCTCAAAGGAGAGGCTCACTACCTACAGAATTTATTTAGAACAGAAAGAATTAACTGAGAAACTGCATCTACTTCATGCTTGGTTCAGTTTCAATGAATGCTCACAAAACTTCTGCTTTGTCCCAAATTCTTCTTCACTAACTTCTCGCTCTACACTACTCTCATTCCTTTTCTTCTCTGCTCTGCTTTTGATCCTTTATTCAAATTTAATCTATTTTGCTCAAGGATACTTTTTGACAACTCTTCAACAAGTATTTATACACTTCATCAACCTTGGAATGATCAACAAGGTCGGCCAAACTTAACAGAATCTTTACATTGTCAACCAAACATAGATGAGACTTGAATCTTCCTCTACTAACACACCATGCTTCATAAAATGTCTTTAGATCATCCACAACATGCTAGGAACATTCGGTCAGCCAAGACTTGGAAGAACATCAAATTCAAAGAGGAAATCTTCAATAACAAGCTCAAACTTCAATGTGGACCTCCAACATAGTAGCCACATGATCCAAAGACTTGCACAAGCACATTAAACTCACCAATAACTGTTGGCAAGAGACACTATATGGATTCATGGTTGTTGTCATTGATGGCAACAAAGGTCATCCCACATATCTGCAAGTCATGGTGTGTCTCTACCGGAAGTCAGAATGAAGATTGTTGTGGTCCGGTGAACAAGAACAGAGCATGTGGCAAGGTCCGACAGATTGGTCCGAATCTCCCAGAGGAAGTGTCTTGGTGCAGTGCGGATTTGGGGAAGTCAAGAGGACTACCTTGAGTAGTATATTCCAAGGATTTAGCCTCCAGTGATGGACAAGGAAAAAGATATGAATAGTTGAGTACCAGATTCCTGAGAGACAGTGAGAACAGAGGAAGAACTAACTAACAGAGCATCAGACTATTTTCTGGATATGTTACTGTTGATGGTAAAGGTTGTGAAGGCATGAATCATGTTTGGCCGACATGATTAATGATATCTACAAGTGTATGCTTGATCCGCATTGCTTGGTGAGCAAGGATTCAGCCGACAGAACAGAGTTTGTAAGAAAATAGACTGTTTCGGATGCCGACTAGAAAGGTGATGAAATTACTTGTGCGGACATATATAGAGGATGGATTTAGTTGTGAGATGTGTGATTGTATGATGGTGTATGTGAATAAGTGTAGAACAAAGCAGAAGTAGTAAGAAAGATTCGGTATGTGAAAGGAAAGCAGAATAAAGAACAGAGGAAAGATGAAGTGCAGCAGATCAGTATACAGAGCCTAAACCGGAACTGAACTCCAGCATATGTAGATGCTTCCAATCAGTTCAAGTATTGCATAAACATTCTTTTGTAGACAGTGTGTCTCCTTGTAGGCAGTGTGCCTCTTTGTGAGCAGTGTGCTCGGGCAGTGAGCCCTAATTGGCAAGTGCCATTTTTGTAATTCCTTATTCTTCTAACAGAGAATAATCTTTGGGTTAATCACCCCGTGGTTTTCTCCCTTAACCGGGTTTCCACGTCAAAAATACTGTGTCATGTGTTTTTCATTTCATGGTAATGTTTGTTTGTTTGATTCAATGATGCTTTGATTAATAAGAAAGTTCAAAAGAAGAAATAATTAGGATAACTGATTCACCCCCCCCTCTCAGTTATCAACAATTGGTATCAGAGCTAAGTTCCTCTGAATAGAGTCTGACAGCTTGAGGAAGATCTGGGAGTTCAAATGGATGCATATGGTTTAAGGGAGCAACTCAAGACTGCCCTTGAGGATCATGAACAGTCAAACTCTGAAGTCAATGAATTAAAGGAAAGACTCAAACAGGCTGATGAATTCATGAGAGAACTAAAAGACAAATTAAGTCTCTCTATGAAAAAGAGAAAGGAGCTGCTCCAACAATTGGCAAGACAAAGTGAAGAAAGCAATACAAATGAAGAATTGACTGAGAAAACCAAGTTATGTGAAAAGTTATCAAAAGAAGTCATTATGTTAAGACATGAAATGGAATCAGGAACTATAAAGTTTACTCAAGAGATTGAAGAAAAAAGAAAAGCTAAAGACAATCTAAGACAATCTCTTAAAGAGAAATCAGAAGAATGCCACCAGATGGACAGGATTATCAGACATCTTGAATCTGATCTTGAAGATGCCAAAGATAATGAAGAAAAACTTGAGGATCAAATTGTCTCTCTCAAAAGAGATCTTCAAACAACAAATGAATATAAAGAAAAATTCAAGATAAGTTCTGCCCAACTTGAAGTACTTCTTGGAAGTCAAAAGAGGACAGATGACAAGTATGGTTTGGGATATGAGAAAGGAGAAAGCTCCGGATCCGGTCAAAAGAATTTTGGATCAGAAAATCCAAGGAATAGGCCTAGAAGACCTCCGATAAGACAGCCCAATGCTCAAAGATATCCATCCTTCAATGGATACTGCCACAGCTGCTATCACTTTGGTCACAAAGCTAATCAGTGCAGGAAGAGAATGAATCAGACTAATTCATTCTTCTCTGGATAGTGCTTTAACTACAAAAGGTATGGACACAAGTCTCATGAATGCATAAATATGCAAATAAACAAATCATTCAATGGTAGATGCTTTGCATGCAATAGAGTAGGCCATATGGCTAATCAATGCATATCAAGAGGTTATCAGTCAAATATGCAAAGAAATGTTATTTGCCAAATCTGTAATAGGTCCAGTCATAATGCAAAAGTCTACAGAAGCAAGAACCAGGACAAAAGAGGTCTAGTATATAATTAGAATCAAGACAAGGGTAAACAAAAGATGAATGTGGATGAAGTTAGGAATCATATGAACAAGATTTGGGTGAAGAAAAGTTCAAAGAATGTAGAGGTTGGATCCGCACCAGACTCTGGCGCTGATATTTCTTCCAGAAATTAAAAAGTGAGCTTTGGCTCAGGGGGAGACTCAAAGAAAATCCTGTTCCCCCAGCCAATCAAGTGGTGCCGGATGTGGCACAAGATGTGGAGTAAAGGGTTTAAAGATATATGTCTTGAGATGATCCAGATAAGATTTTAGAGGTCCGCATGAAGATGTAAAGAAGTTGTGATCGATCTAGTAAGACCTGTTCCGGGAGATGCTCCGGAATGACAGAGGATTACAAAAGGGTCCGGAGAGATCTGGAAGTGCATTGTCTTATTCTGCGGATTGGACAGAGTGTTTGGGATATTCTTGTAATGTGTCATCTTGATTTGTTCATGATTGGAAGATCCGCATGATGTTCATAGATCAGGACTGATCCGGTACTCCAAGCTATCCGGATAAGGCAAACCGGAATAATGTAGGTCGAGCATTTATTGCCATCAGATATTAGGGTTTGCGAAGCAATATAAGGGATTTCTCATAAAATCACTTGCTCATTTTGCACTCAAGAAGAAGTGAAAAGTGGAGCTCTGCAAGAAGATTCATCAAGCTCACTAAAGATCTCCTGCCGAAGTCATTACATACAGAAATCAATCCAACCACTCCGTGTAACTGAAGACGCATAAGGTATTTTCCATTTTCGATATCTTGCTACAAATCTTTTGAGAAATGGCTACTCCAAATATAGTAAAAATCTCAGATAGGCCCCGACCTGAATTTAAGAAACATCCATACAAGTCATTGGAGGTAGATCCCTTAGGAGCATTCTCTAGTGTTCCTCATGGCGTTTTACACACAGAAGACGTTAAGGTTTACATACATGCATTCATTGAGGAATTCAGGGAATTCAAATTGAGAGATCTCTATCACAAACAACTGATAGATAATGCTTTTGAGCTTAAACCAGAGTATAAGGGTATCTAGAAGAAACAGTTTGATTAATTCATTCATTTCGCTTGCTTTGAAGAAGATGAATGGGTCCGGTATGTATTGAGCAGGATGCATGACAACTTCCTATGGCTGGATAGACCTTGCAAGATCACAAAAGAGGTAATTAGGGCAGTAACTGGTCTATACTCTTCCGGAGGGATACATATCCTCAAATCTCTCAAAAATAACATTGTAACTGAGGCCACCGGATCAAAATTTGATAAGAGGGCAATGACCATTGAAGATATTTCTGATCTGGATATCAAGTATGCATCCATGATAATAGGATACAAGATCTATCACTCCAGCAGGGAGAATTCTGTATCCGGAACTGCAGTATATATTGCCTATGAAATGCTAAGGAAGAATGCAGATTATGATCTCTGTGAACTTCTCTTAAGCCAATTAATGGAAAATATACAGAAAATCAAGAAGGACAAAAAGAATTCTTTTAAGTATGGTACTCTTATATTATGTCTATTTTTCTACTTCATGAATGAGCTGCCCGGATCAAGTGGATGGGCATGGCAAAATGACAAACCTGTTGCAGTCCAGATAAGAGATTATTTACATGGGCTTGGGGATGCCAAAGCAAGAAATATAGCCCTATGGGGATACTTCAAAAACTTCCAGAGCACGATGCAAGCAAGAGAAAGAATTCGCCAGTCTCTTGTTGAAAAATACAAAGACTCAGTTTGCTTTATGGTGGATACTAATCAGTGCGTAATGGAGGCAGTGGAGCCAAGGACTGTCTGGATCATGCCCATGGGGTATGAGGTTGGTGAACAGATTGTAGAACTGCATGTTCAACACATGCTTAGTCAGCCCAAAGATCCAAAGGCAGAAAGGTTCGAAACCTTTGAGGAGCTGAGTGTGAAGATCCATGTGGAACTCAGGGAACCTGAGATAAAGAGGAAAGTGAGAAAAGAAGTAGAGCATATTGCTCAAGGCCTAGGCATTCCAAAGGAGGCACTTGATGCCAACCGGGAAAAGAGAAGAAAGGCTGAGGAAGAAAAGAAAGAGGCATAAAAGAAAAGCAAGAAAAGTGCTCCGGTGGAAACCTCAACCCGGACCAGATCATCAAAAGGATCTACACCTGTCAGAACCAAAAGCTCAAAACCAGAAGTCCAGGCATCCGGTAAAAGATCTAAGACAAAAGCCTCAAGGGCTTATGAAAGCCAAAAGGATGAAGAGGAAACTGAGTTAGATGAGGGAGTAAAAGAAATAAAGAAGTAGAAGAAGAAAGGATCCGGTAAACCCTCCACAGGCCAAGACAAGGAAGAAATGGCAGAGGTATTTGTTGAAAAGCCTACTCTGTCTCTAGAGAGTGTAATCAAGTCAGTCACGGTGGATGGAAACCTTCAACCAATGACTGAATTCTATGATGACTACAATGAGGCTAACCAAAAGATTCTGCAGGAAGCCACAGTCAATTATCTGAACATATACAATAAGGCTTTCATTGAGATCATATCTCTAATTCCTAAAAGCCTAGAAAAGGAATTAGAAATAAGAAAGAATAATGCTCAGGCAAAAGATCTTGAGATCCGGGAGCAGATAGCTATTCAACTATATCCTCAAATTGATCCCAAGACAATGAACATAATATTCAAAGACTGCAAAGATGAGTTCAGGAGTAAAGCAAGAATGAATCAACTCATGCTTGGTGAGACTGACAAGGTGGCCATAGAGACAGAAGAGATCCTCCGGAAGGCCTTCAAAAGGTTTAATCTTCCTATTGTAGAGGACCTAGGTGCAGAAACAGCTGTGGACTTGGAATCATCTGCTCCGAAAGAAGTGCCCCTTGAACAGACTAACATCTCTCCTCCGGCTTCTCCTACAGTCTCCGGATCCCAAGAAGAAGAGAAATTACAGGAGAAAGAAGCAGCAGTAAAAGAAAAAGAAGTTGACAGCACCAAGGATGCAGAGAAAGAGAAGATTCCAACAAAGAAAACCACAACTGAAAGTGGAAAGAATGTAAAGACTCCAAAGGACAAAACTGCAGAAGAGAAGAAACATCTGTCTCCGGCAAGAGACACTGCACAAATTGTTCAAAAGTTTCTGAGCCAAGAAACAATAGAGATTGATGAACCGGAGCTTCTAAAAGGTCCATTCAACTTTGACTCCCTCTCTCCGGTACAGACAATGAAGATAGCTTCATTTGCAAATGCTAAGGCAAATGAAAAACTCCTAAAGTCTCATATGGAAGACTATGAGTTGATAGAGGCTGCTTCTGGAGTGCTTGAAAAGATTATGCCATCAGTCCAGATAGATCTGACAGCCTCCTCTTCCGGTAATCTCAAAACCTTAGTCAGTAGTGTTGATACACATTTTGATTCCCTAGAAAAATCAGCTGAAGAAAAGGTCCGGAAGGAATTTTTGGATAAAAGATTTTCAGAAGTACTAGGATTAATCTCTAATGATAGCAGAAATATGAGTATTGGAATAAAGAGCTTAGAAAATGCTCTTAAGGATGGTGGTGACATTTACAAATTTTGTATCTCCTGGTCAAAGGCAATAGTAGAAATTGATAAGAAAATAAAAGAGGAACATGACAAACTACAAAGTTTATCTCAAAGTTTTGATCCTCTCTCTTCCTCCATAGTGAATCAAGAATGTCAAACTATTGCAATCACAAATGCAATAAAGAACTTTGAGAAGGAAAGGAAGAATATAACTAACTGGATGGGAGAACTTAGAAGGCTTATAATCCCTAAGTTAGAAACTATGCATGAAGCCATCAGTGATGCTCAGACTACCACCCAAACAAATGATCCGACAGATCTCAAAAGGGCAGAAGCTTTTGCATTTTTGTTAAGTGGTCACATTTCAATTTTGGATAGAATGAAGCAAAGCTGGGCTACAGAACTGGTCCAATTGAAGACATCCTTTGCAGACATTCTTCAGTTTATGTATGTAAATATGCGGCTATGTATAGTAAATCTTTAAAAAGTTTGGTGTGCGGACCCTACCCTTTGCCATTGATGTCAAAGGGGGAGTGAGGAGCAGTGAAAAATGAGGAATCCAACTAAGGGGGAGTTCCAAAAATTGTATATAAAGTTAGAGCATCAGCTAAGGGGGAGCATAGTGTAAACACTTAGTCATTTTTCACTAAGTGTTGCCATCAATGCCAAAGGGGGAGATTGTTGGCAAGAGACACTATATGGATTCATGGTTGTTGTCATTGATGGCAACAAAGGTCATCCCACATATCCGCAAGTCATGGTGTGTCTCTACTGGAAGTCAGAATGAAGATTGTTGTGGTCCGGTGAACAAGAACAGAGCATGTGGCAAGGTCCGACAGATTGGTCTGGATCTCTCAGAGGAAGTGTCTTGGTGTAGTGCGGATTTGGGGAAGTCAAGAGGACTACCTTGAGTAGTATATTCCAAGGATTTAGCCTCCGGTGATGGACAAGGAAAAAGATATGAATAGTTGAGTACCAGATTCCTGAGAGACAGTGAGAACAGAGGGAGAACTGACTGACAGAGCATCAGACTATTTTCTGGGTATGTTACTGTTGATGGTAAAGGTTGTGAAGGCATGAATCATGTTTGGCCGACATGATTAATGATATCTACAAGTGTATGCTTGATCCGCATTGCTTGGTGAGCAAGGATTCAGCCGACAGAACAGAGTTTGTAAGAAAATAGACTGTTCCGGATGCCGACTAGAAAGATGATGAAATTACTTGTGCAGATATATATAGAGGATGGATTTAGTTGTGAGATGTGTGATTGTATGATGGTGTATGCGAATAAGTGCAGAACAGAGCAGAAGTAGTAAGAAAGATTTGGTATGTGAAAGGAAAGCACAATAAAGAACAGAGGAAAGATGAAGTGCAGCAGATCAGTATACAGAGCCTAAACCGAAACTGAACTCTAGCATATGTAAATGCTTCCAATCAGTTCAAGTATTGTATAAACATTCTTTTATAGACAGTGTGTCTCCTTGTAGGCAGTGTGCCTCTTTGTGAGCAGTGTGCTCGGGTAGTGAGCCCTAATTGGCAAGTGCCATTTTTGTAATTCCTTATTCTTCTAATAGAGAATAATCTTTGGGTTAATCACCCCGTGGTTTTCTCCCTTAACCGGGTTTCCACGTCAAAAATACTGTGTCATGTGTTTCTCATTTCATGGTAATGTTTGTTTGTTTGATTCAATGATGCTTTGATTAATAAAAAAGTTCAAAAGAAGAAATAATTAGGATAACTAATTCACCCCCCCTCTCAGTTATCAACAATAACATCCACTCTAAACTAGATTACCAAAATCATTTGTTTCTTCCTTCGGAACCTCAAGGACACTATCTGCCATGACTGTCAAACTAGAAGGATGGCTTGCGGACCTCCAAACAATGAAGCACTGGAGTTGATGATACACACTGACTTCCCAAGCATGCATTCAGATCTGCATATCATAATATTTCACTGTGGAGCAATCCAGACCAACTTACTGTCACTCTGTCTCTTCTGAATACTACAAGATCCGGTTCTATTCAGATGGCCATAACTTCTTCAAATTTTCATGCAGACTTCTCAATTCTTGACTAGAATAACCTCTGACAATCCTCTATATAGCCATAAGGTCCGCAAACATTGAGTCTTCATTAGTTTTGTCAATATCCTTAACATTCCAGTCTCCTGAACAAGCAACAGAATAAGGCACAGTTGACACCAATAACAACAAGAATATGTTGACATCAATGACAACACTGCTTAGGCACATATTTGTAACAACAATAGCATGCTATACCTTGCATGATAGCCCGCCATGTTGCTTCCTCTTCTTCAGTTAGTGGGTCATCCTCCTCCGTTAGAGTAGCTAGTAGCTCATCAAAACTATCAAAACTTGGAAGATACTTAGCAAGAGCTATACTAGGCTCAAAATATTCAAGATTACATGAGGAGATACACTTTGAAACAGGTGTTTCTTCAACAATAAAGTCAAATAATTAACTAACATCTTGTAAGAAGCCATCAATTTGTACTATAGCTTCAAGTTGCTCTGTGGAACAGGAGGGTAGCTTCCCCAACCAATCAAGATCAGGCTACTCATTAGGCTACTTTATAACCAATGATTCATCTGAGAATACAGCCATCTCTACTTCTTTCTTTTGTTGTTCCAAGTAGCCCCCTCCCAAAAAGGCTAGCATAACCTCTAAATGTGAGCAGAAAATCTTAATTTCTGCTTGAAATGGATCCTCCTCAAGCTCTGTACTTTTTGAATCAAGGTTTCCTTCACATATCTAAACTTAGATCAACACATTATCTGAATGGTTTTTATCATTGTAATGATTAGTGCCTAGCATGGACATGCCATTTTCACTTTCGTGCACGAAGTCAGGAAGCTCATCAAATAGGTTAAGTAAAATTTGAGGTTCAACACCCTCATTCTGCATATTATCTAAGTCTACAACAAAGTCCTTAAACAAAATTTCTTTGCAATCTTCTTGATTTTTTAATGATAAGGGGATGTCTTTTACCTCATGACAGCTTCTAGCTAGTTGTATAAGTCCCACGACAGGCTTATACTCTTCTTCTTGATCCAAGACCTTACTATTAGACTACTTGGCTTCAATCAACAACTTCTTGTACTGTTGAAGGTCCTCTTGCTATTTAAAAACTGGTGCTTCCTCCAACACAACCTAAGCATTCTATCTTTGCAATTTCAGACTTTCACCTCGTGACTTCTGCGCCCTGCTTCCATGCATCTTATGAATAGCATCAGAATTTTTTTTAAATGAATCAAAATGCAAAGGATTCAGGGTCATATTTGAATCAACTTGCTCTACACAAATAGCAGCAAGCTTTCTATGTGAATCAACCTCTTGCACTACATGACTTTCTGAAAGAATTTTATCATCTTTTACAAAACAAGGAAGCTCTTCAGTGCAAACTTTAACAGATTCATCAGAAGGAGTCTTCTCTTGTCTGATCTTTTTCTACTGTAACTAATATTGCTCCATAGCTATATGTCATAAATCTACCTTCCTAGCTCCTTCATAGTGAATGAATCATTTTGGAAGACAATAGGTCCATCCTTACAAAGGCAAATAGTGATAGGACAAACAGATTTATTTGGTTGGGAAACTTGGGGATCTTCTTAGATCTCTTGAGGGAAAGAATGTTGCTCAAGGGACTGATCTGCAACTATACTAGGCTAAACCTGATTATTTTCCTCAACTTGCAAGGGGTGAAGGCTTCTAAAACTTGGGATTTAAAGCTTGAGAACAGCAGGACTTTATTAGGGACTTTATTCTGCCTAGAACTCATAATCTCAACTTTAGGAGGATTAAGAGGTTCATTCTGTCTAAAACTTGGAAATTTATACTTACGTACCTCTTTTTGAGCAGGTTGTTTTAGAATAGCAGGGGCTGCTTGGGCTCGAGCAAGCAAAAGCTTTGTTTGTACAGCTGCCTCTCTCTCAAGATTCTCTTCAAACTATCTCTTTTGTGTCTCCCACTCCTAATCAAAACCAAAGGTCTCACAGGGTGGCTACTCTAGCTGTTGAAGGTAAACTTGATGATTCAACTCTTGCAGCTACAAATCAGACTCTTCATACTACCTTGCTTGAAATCCCCCTCCTTGTTGATATTGATAACTCTTTATGTTTGCAATCTCTAGCTCAAAATGTGTTCTTTGTGCCTCCAACTCCTACTTATGAAGATAGGCTTGATAATCCAATTCCTCCTAGTGCTGATTATACTCTTGTTCCCTCTTAATCTCTTCCATCTGCTTATTAAAGTCTAACAGAATGTCATTAAGCTCCTTAATTTGAGAATTTTGAAGTTGATTGGAAGATTGGACAGGAATATGCATGCGGTAAGCATCCTGAGTATTTGGACTAAAAACAATATCATGGCCACTTGTGTATGGTTGGTAAGGAGGCTAAGCAGGGATGGGGGGTGGCAATTATACTGTGCATGCTAGTTTTGAAGAGCCATGGAATTGGAAACAACAGCATAATTAGTCTGATATGGCTGATAAGGGGCCCTATAGACAGTATTTTCATAGTATGGTGGTGGATATTCATACTGCCTATGAAAATCTGATATTTTTATTCATATGAAAGCTAGAAAATGGAGTGAATAGATAAATTTTAAAACATACCAACACTTGATCATACCGAAACCTGTAGATCTTGATACAGAGTCACTAGATGTGTTTGATTTTTGGTATCCAAAGGCTGAGATCACTAATACACATACCAAATATTAGTGATAGACTAACATGCTATTGGACTAAAATAGTCCAATATGTCCTGATCTTATTTTCACAAGCTGAATGCACTAGTTCTGCATGCAAGACTAGAAGATTGAGTTGCCAGGTATACTTGTAAAAAGCCTCCAAAGTTGATATACTATTGTATATACCAGAACAATAGCTTCAAGATTAAAAAATTCTCTAAAAACACTTTTAGAGTCCCACCGGGCATGCCAAAAATTGTTATCAATCAGATATGCACCCTATGCTAAGCTTATGGAAGACTTAGCTATCTATTGACACATGGGAACACTCCTAGGCCTGTGGCTTGCCTAAAAGTTGGAGTGAACCTCCAGAGTGAGCTGGCTCTCCTAATGATTTCTAATCTAATTTAGCACAGGGGAAAAGGGAGAGAAAATAACTAAAATGCAAAACTAACTCTAAGATTTAATCTAAATGAATATCTTCACTCACAAACAGCCCTTCACACTTAAACTTTCACAACCCCACCTCTGAGATTTGATCCCAAAATAATTTGTAATAAGGTTCAAATTGAACACAAATTACAACCAGGACCAAAAGCAAATTTTATAGTAAGAGACATAACAAAGGACATGAAACTACCATAATGAGACATCAAATCAAAACTGCAAAAAAAGAAAACAGATAGATGGAATAGGAAAATTTGTTGTATTGAACTGGAAGGAGTACAATGCAAAAATCAAATAACTGAGTCAACTACCTGTATATGAACTCTCTGTGTGCTCAAGAGAGAAGAAACAAATGGTATCAACTGACTAAGAAAAACTAAGTTTTTCTCCTATAAATGCCTACCAGAGATCTCTCCAAAAAAGCATAGGGAAAAGTTGAATCTCCAAATCCGAGCTCTCCCTAAAAAGCTGTCAAAAAGCTCTGATATCTGCTCCAAAATAGAAGAAAACATCTCCAAACTCATCCCCAAAGGGGTCCCACCAAAAAGCAGCAATAAAACATACCTTATCTGCTCAGAAAAGCTTTATTTCTATCCATATCTAATCAACTTTGTCCAGAAAGAAAATCAAATCTAAAAAGATCATGCCTAGATTCCTTTTTTCTTTTAACTACATAAAATAGCATTTATTTTAAAGCAATTTATAAAATATTGCTTTAAAACAAAGCTTTACAATGTTTGCAATTTTGTCTCTATATTTAGCTCAATTTGACTTTTTTTGCAAAAAATAAAAACAAGGCTTTTATGTCTCATTTTGCCAAGTACATTACATCCATGGTCATATGATTTTCTATAAAAATCATTAATAATTGTGAAGGCATAATTAAAAGTTGATAAAATAAAAGCCCTTGGGGCTTGTCTTTATCTACCTCTGCATAAAATTTCTAAGGGCATATGATTTATGTTTTGGTTTATCTTCAATGGTGACTAGGTAAGCCTTTGAAGACATGATATCTAGGAAATAAATATCCAAAAGGTCCTAAGGCATTTGACATATATGCTTAGTCATGAGGACACTAGGTGAAGGTAAAAATGAACAACATACCCCCATGGGTGTTTAGTTGAGGCAAGAAAATAAATTCGATGCCACAAAAATACCTCATCAAACTAGGGCAAACGAAACCCTAATACCAAAACAACCAAACCCCTATCTTTTCGCACATTTCACACTTACATTTTGAGGAGAGAAAGCTCTGCACCATCAACCGCTATCATTAAGACTAGGGTTCAAAATCTTTGAGTCCATTCCTTGTGTATCTTTCACCATTTCTGCCTTGTTTCACAACATACATTTGAAGATTCTTCCAGAAAACTAAAGGTAAGATTTTATGATTCAATGCTGAGTCATTTTACTGTACTCAAGGCATGATTGAACCTTATTGGGCCATGTCTAGAGCCTCATTTTCTGATGCGTTTTGATCTCTGGCTTCTCGTTATCTCTGATTTATTTGTTTCTTTATTATTTCCTGCATATGGGGCTGCCATGGAAGCGTTGGTCTGAGCATGTGTGGTCATCAAAATGACCCTCCAAGTAAGTTCTCCACCCTCAAAGTTCTGCAACTTCCTTCACTTTATACTCAAATCCAACATGATAATGACGACATCAATTCTTTCTTACATTCTATAAGAATACCATGAAACTTAATATGCAACCTCTGGTTGCAGTCATACCTTGTATACTTACTCACTGCTGGGTGTTCTCAAAGCTTGCACAAACTCGAAACACTCTATAACTTCACCTTTGAGATTCATCTTTTAAGAACACCAAGTGATCATGCAGGCCGCCATTGTGTCTTCATAGCTCAAACTTCATGTCATTTATGTATCTGCAGTGCTCTGTGTCGTAGATCTCTTCATAGATACTGAGATGGGTCTTTTGTTATCTAGGGAGGAAGAACACCCTCTTTCAGTCACGTGGTTGTGGCTTAGGCATATTAATCTGATGCACCTCTATTTTTTGTTTCTCTATTACTTGAGTCAACTTCTTTCTCTATATTTTCTCTTGGCTCAATATGATGAGATTTAACCTTTTGAAGGCCGCGGCTGTACTGGTGATCTCTATATTTCAAAGTGTTCTCATAAGACCTTTGAGGCTTGAATCTTGCCATCTTCGGTTGTAGATGATTTTTTGGTGCACACACTACGATGAGGGTTTGATGCATTGTAAAGAAAAACATTCTTAAATTGGGTTTTCTCATTTGTGTATATGGAAGACAAAAACATTGTCCTATTCTTCTATTCTAAAAAAGCAAAATCCAACCTTCATGAGCTCAAGCTATTCATTTCTTTTTAGGAACTACACTGGCAGTGGTCTTTTGACCTTTCTAAGTATCTTGTAGCTACTCAAAATTGGAATCCTTCTGGTTTATGCTTTAAATGCTTCGTATGGCAGTTTGTTGTCCCATTTGCATTGCATAATAATGATATGCTGCTCCTGTCACTCCTGTACCACTGTAGATGTTATAATGAAGTTTCATTTTTCCTTGTCATGACACATTGCATTTGGCATTATCCTCTGTAATGTCTCTATAGCACAATGTTGCATGGGTTGATATTCAAAGAAGTGGGTGCACCTGTAACTTATGATCTCCTTTTGAACTTGCTTTGAGTTTGTATAATATAATTACTTCAGCTTAATGCAAGCAACATGAAATGTCTTTTCTCTAAATGACTATGACAATCCTATTCCCATGTGATAAGGATGCTTATTTATGACCTGCACCTTTTTGTCATGACAAAATGCATCAGTTGAAAGACATGCATCATACCTTTTCCTGTACTATCTTTGTTGTGTTTTTCCAATTGTCATTATCTTCTGAATATGTTCTTTGATTGTACTTGAAACTTTTCTGAATATTATTTTGAAACTTGTTCATTTTGGTTTTGCCGAAGGTTTTCACTCATGCAAGAGAATTGTTCCATATATGTATCTATAATATTCATGATAGCAGAGATAAACATACACTTATTTCCTATTACTTCTTCTTGAAAATATGAGATGAGATGGCAAAATGTTCATTTAATTCTTTTCATGTCACTCCTGAGATAGGAACAACTGCAATTCTCTTCTTTATAATGGCAAACACATTTGATTATGAATTGTTATTGTAGCAATAATGACAGTTGTTCTATATGAACTTAGGTCACTTTAATGCTTTCATTTCATCATTACTTGAATTGTAATCATCAAATTGATATGGTACTCCTTCCATTAATTGATTTGATTGAGCAATATGATGTATCTACAATCCCTCCCCTCTAAGAATCGGGGGCAGCATGCTGGGCTCAACCCTTGTGGGAGCCCATTTCATACCACGTGCTGATATGTCTTCAAAATAGATACATGACTTAACCTATACCTGCACATGAAACAAACAGATTAGATAAAATAATGAAGTTCAATGATTGCTTCATGACTGCTTCTCTTTCAGTTCCTCTTGCATGTGAGTGATGTTCATCTGATCTTATCTATCACATACAATCCATTATGCATTCTGTTTTGACTGATTCAATGTATGAATGAAAGTATGGCATGAGGTCTAACCCCCTCTTCTCTCTCCTCCAATGCAGGTTTAGGAATCTTCGGAGCTCGGCAACAAAGGAGCAGCTAAAGTGCGATCAACCTGACTCTGAACTCAGGCAATGATTGACATCCTTTTATTCATATGCTTTATCAATTTATTCCTTTCATAGTTGCATAGTATATTGTATTTGATATTCTGGTTCAGCTACTCCCACGACTTGTGTGGGACAGATAATTGCTCTCTCCTATTCTTTATTCAATGCAATGTGATCCCTTCTTATGTATCTCATCTAATGATATGAATAAAACACTGTAATGTATTATGAGACAACTTTTAATTAATGATAAGCACTAAAACAAGCAATGATGTTAACTGATTTGTACTTTCTTCTGAATAACAATAGCTGATAAAACTGAACCAATCTGTTATGATAAATTATACAACTGATGCCACCAAACAAGCTATGAATTTTCACTTTTAAAATAATGAACTGTAATGCACTAGTTCTACCAATTTGAGCTAGGAGTGAAAATTGGTAACAATGACAATCTAATCGGATGATTAATCTACAAACTTCATGAGAAGTAGATTGCAGCAAGGTTCAAATAAGAACCAAGATGGGAGATAGCCAAGATGAAGGGAAACCTTTAGGCCACTCCAACCTAAACTCAACTAGATCCTTGCTATGCTTCTAGAGATGAGAGAAAAAATTGGGATTCTCGAGTAGGAGGTCAAGGGTTAGCATGGATTCAGGTGGGAAGCCTATTATGGGGGTGATGACAAGGGACATCATGATGACACCACCCAAAGTGAACGCGAAGAGAATAAATTTGAGGCTAGACAAGAAGAGGATAGAAGAAGCCACTTGGCTTTGGAATTATCCCAGGATATGAAAAAGGTTATGCCACCCAAATTTTATGGGTTTGTAAGTGGGGATGGAAAAATACTTTGAAATAAGAGATTATACTAAAATCACCAAAGTGGTATGGGGAGCATACTAGTTGGTGGATGAAGCATCCACATGGTGGATGAATAAGAAAATGGAATTAGGCTTGAGGTCTATAAGTCGAACTTGGGATAGGTTCTTAGAACTCTTTAGGCAAAGATGGTTGCCTCAACTGTTCTATGATCAAAATATTATAGATTTCTAGAATCTAAGACAAGAAGATCTAATTATTAATGAGTACTGGGAAACATTTACTCACCTACTCAAGTATGTGTCGCAATATCAGCAGGATGAGAGATTTTGCATCCAAAAGTTTATTATGGGGTTGAACACCTAGATTGGGGTTGAGGTTGACGTGCATGGTCCCACTTCAATGGACCAGGTCTATGAGAAGGCCATCAAATAGAAACAAAATTTGAAAGCTATGTCTGCTTATAAGGAAAGGAATTGAAAGAGGTATAATTGGTCCAAATCCTCCCAATCTTCTAAGAAAAAGGGGAAAAAGCAGGATTTTACTAGGAAAAACAATAAAGGGGCTGAGAATAAGAAAAATGAATCTAGGGGGGAAAAGAAAGGCAATAATAATGCCAAGAAAAATGGAGATAATTATGGGAAACCTCTAGAGAGGTGAGGACCCATGGGAGGATGCTATACATGTGGTAGAGATCATTACACCAACCAGTGTCCTAACAAGATGCAGGGAGCTCAGCCTTGAGGAAACCCTTTGCCTTCTTAGCAGGTAGCATTCAAGCAATGCATACATGCTACCCTAGATAATAGGCAAGCTGAATACCAAATTACTCCCATTGAAACTACAGGTATTTTATCTAGTCTCCCAATTTTAGTTTTGATAGATACTAGTCTAATAGAATGTTTTGTTTCCCCAAACGTTTTAAGTAAAATTTCTAGAAAGTTTGGATAAATGGAAAATACTTGGTCAGTTGAATATGAAAATCAGACCAAGGCTCAGGTAGAGCAATTCTTGTTTGAGGCTAAGGTTGAACTTCCAAGTTTCTCCACTGAAGTGAACCTTTATGTAGCCCCACTAGGCTCATACGATGTTATCATTGGGATAAATTGGTTATGGAGACATTGAGCCAAAGTGGACTATTATGCCAAAGCAATAGAATGTCTAGATGACTTAGAGAACAAAGTCTTTCTGCAAGGGAACCCTAAAGAAGTCAAACTAAGACAAATTTCTACCCTACAAATGAAAAGAGCTCAAAGAAAGGGATGCCATATTTTTGCTGTCAAGATGGAAAAACTAAATGGTTTTGAGGAAACCAATTTCCAAGATGATTTAATGTTTTATGAATCTTATAAACTAATGGACTTGGGAAGAGGGAGTCCATAGATCAAGAGAGATTAGATATGGATATGTACCCTTTTCCTAGAGATTTTGAGGATGTATTTATGGATGAGCTACCGAGATTACCTCCTAAAAGAGATTTTGATTTCTCTATAGATATAATTCTAGGATTAGAACCTATATCTAAAGCTCCATACAGAATGACTACTATAGAATTAAAGGAGCTAAAGGCTCAATTGCTGGAATTATTGGATAAAGGACTGATAAGACCTAGCATGTCACCTTAGGGAGCACTAGTAATATTTATGAAAAAAAAGATGGTACTTTGGAGTTATGCATAGATTACCACATGTTAAATAAGGCAACAATTAAGAATAAATACCCATTGTCCCACACTGATGATCTTTTCGATCAAATGAGAGAAGCAACTATGTTTTCTAAGATCGATCTTTGTTATGGGTACCATCAATTAAGGTTAAAGGATGAGGATATCCAAAAAATAGCCTTCAAAACAAGGTATGGGCACTATGAGTTTACTACCCTGCCTTTTGGATTAACAAATACACCTGTAACGTTTATGAACTTAATGAACAATGTGTTTAGAGACTATTTGGATAAGTTTGTCCTAGTTTTTCTTGACGACATCTTAATCTACTCTAAGAATGAGGAAGAACACCTTTAGTGTTTAAGGATTGTTCTCTAGAGGTTGAGAGAGCATAAACTATATGGCAAGCTCTTTAAGTGTACTTTCTTTCAAAGGGAAGTATAATATTTGGGCCACATAATTTCAACTAAAGGAATAGATGTGGATGTTGCAAGCATGTGCCTAATCGATGTTGTCATTGATCTCAACATATATGTGTTGTCATTAGTGTTAATTGTATCCCTATATTTTGATTGATTAGAATCCTTATATGTTGAGGACATTGAGAAAATTAGCCCCTCCGGAAGAATCAGAATGGAAATAGTGAATCACAGTGAAGATAGTGAGTTGCATACTGAAGAACAGTCTAGAAGATTGCTCCGCATTTCTTGTAGATTGAAGATCTTCATCTATGGATTGGAAGTTATTTAGAGGCATGTCTGAAGATGCTAAATCCTAAATTTGAGCCTCCAGTATGAAGAGTTGAGTGATTTACGTTCACCAGAGTAAAACTTGCTTTTTCTGATTGTTCACTGGTGATAGGGGGAAAGTATTTTGCTCCGCATTCCTCCGCATTGAAGTAATTTGCTCTGTGGTTCTAGAGGGAAGTCTGGGATGATGATAAGTGCCTACAACTACAATGGTTCATGATTTGGTGGTCCGCAAGCTATCTTTCTTTTATGACAGTTGAAGACAGTGAAGTTCATGTGCTCCGGTGTGAAGAATCTCATGGATAAAGTGGTTAGATTTTGTGCAGTTGCTCCTGGTGATTACAACGTGCTTGTGGCTGCCTCCTGATCGTGTTCCTACATTTACATTGGTCCATGTTAAGGAATTGAGATCGTGTTTAAAGTTTATTCCCAGATAATGTAGCATGTAACCAGTCTTAGTTGACTTGGTTAATTCTAGTGATTGCGGAGATGTATTGAAGATTGTAGAAGAATGTCATGGTGTGGAAGATCATGTTTGAGTCCTAGGTAAGGCATGGAGTGATCCACATACATCTGTACTACATTTCCTTAGCATAATTTTGTATTAGGTCAAGACCTATTTTGTAAATTTTTTTAATGTCGACCTTAGAGATTGTTCCAATGGTTGATGAATGTAATGTCGACCTTGTTGTACATTCCAAGGTTGATGAATGATATATATACTTGTAATTTGGTCGTGGAAAAGATATCCTTGTGTGAAAATGTGAAGTTAAGTGAAGAAGTGTATAAGGCAGAGCAGAGAAGAGGAAGAGTATTGTGCTTCAAGGGAACTGAATTCAGGCATGGAGTAGATGCTAACATCTTAGCTCAAAACCCTTGGTAGTGAGCCTTCTTCTGGGCAGTGAGCCCTATTTGTAGTGAGCCTTTGATTTTTGGTAATTCTTGTGGACTAACATCCACCGTGGTTTTTCCCTTAACAGGGTTTTCCACGTAAAAATATGGTGTCACTTGTGTATGATCTTGCAATTGTGTTTATGTTTAGAAGTTTGTGCTTTCATGATTTAATCATAACAAACAATGGACAAGAGTTTAATGTTTTAAGGTGCATAATTAGTTAAAGATTTGAGACAACTAATTCACCCCCCCTCTTAGTTGTTTGGTTCATTTCAACAATTGGTATTAGAGCCAAGTTCCTTGAAAGAAAGCTTGACCGCTTAGGGCTGATCCAGGATGTCGTATAAGAAGGAAAGTCTGCGGTTTAATGGAATGAACTACTCCATCTGGAAGATCTGCATGAAAACCCATCTCCTATGCTTGGGTTATAGTGTTTGGAAGATAACCAAAAATAAGTATGAAATACCCAAGAATGGTGTGCAAACTGAAGATGAGATCAAGCAATTTGAGTTGAACATAAAGCCAAAGATGCCTTGGTAAGTGCCTTATCTGACACCGAAGTAACAAAGATCATGGAGCTAGAAACTACTTATGAAATCTGGGAAAAACTAAAGAATCTGTATGAAGGAGATGAATTTGTGAAGAGCGCCAAGTTGCAAAGTTTGAAGCAAAAATATGAATGTTTGAAGATGAGTGAAGATGACAACATAACATCCTTCATGCAGAAGGTTGACAAACTTGTGAGTAGCATTAGAAGTGTGGGAGGAAAAATTGAGGATATTGAAGTTGTGAACAAAATTCTTAGATCACTGCCTAAATCATATAGTCATAAGGTATCCGCAATTGAAGAAGTAATGACAGTGACAAAGATTACAAAAGATCAGTTGCTTGAGAAGTTGACAGCCTTTGAAATGAGAGAACTTGGTGATTCACTTCCAAAGATAGAGACTTCTTTCAAGACCAACACTTCAAAAAGAACCCCCAGATTTGATATGTACAAGGTGGAACCAGATTATGAACTTGAAGAACTTGAAGCCAACTTTGTTAACAGTCTGCCCAGAGGTACTGGTAAGTTCAAAGGCAAATTACCTTTCAAATGTTTTAGTTGTAGTAAAGTTGGTCATTATACTTCTAGGTGCCCCACAAGAGTTCCTAAGCCAAGACCTGAAAGACCTAGGATTCCAAATAAATGTTATTATGTTGAAGATCTTGATGATGATGAAGGAGTATCAAATGGTGAACCAGATAATGCTAGTACTTTTGGTAATGAATTCTTGTTTATTGCTATTAAAAAAGAACCTGTGACTACTAATCCTACTAGCTATGTGAAGAAAGTGTGATAGGTAAAAAATTAGGTTAATAAGATCAAGCATAGCCACGAAAAACCTAACCCTACCATCATCAAAGAATCTAATCCAAATGAAATCAAAAGCATGACATTCAAGAACAATATCACCTATATTGTATGATTCCTTGTTTATGATGTGGATTGCTTCTTCAACAATGAACAATTATGAAGATAAAAGCTGCCATGATGGATGGATGATAAAGCTAATATGCTAGATGAATGATAAAGTGCTTAATATGCTTAAGATGATAATGTAGACGCTATATGAGTACTGGATAGATGTAGTATGGAATGAGAGGATGTTTATATAAAACTCAACCAAAATCAATCAATGGTGGAAATTTGGTGGCTATGTGAATGGCTAAGATTAAAAGATAATAATAGGTGAATGTGAAGATGACAAGTGGAGGGAAGATAAGGCTTATGTGTGACCGTGTACATAAAAAGTACTACATGTGAAAGATATTAAATAAAAGATGTAGTACCACTTATCTTTTTAAATGAAAGAGGCACACATGTCGGCTCCTGAGATAAATGATAAGAGGAATTAATTAAATAAATAAAATTTATTTAATTAATTAGAAAGTGGGTTTGTGAATGGAATTTTAATTAAATAAATAAGATTTATTTAATTAAAATAGATAGAAAGAAGATAATTAAATAATTAAAGATTGTTTAATTATGGCTTAGAGGAAATAGCTAATGAATTAATTAAATAAATATAAAATTTATTTAATTAATAGAAGAAATAAGTGGTAGGGATATTTCTCAAGTGTGTTAGACAAATGCAGATGGTAGATAATGCAATATTTGAATGCTAATGATAATTAGGTCAAATTTGGGTGTCTACATTTTGTCCCTCTTTGATACAATGTTTGTTAGAGAGTTGTGTCAAAGAAGATATGATAATTTTATTGATAAACAAGGTGATGCCCCAGTGTAACTGGCAGGTGATGCCCCCTCAAGAGGGAAGCCAGGCTAACCAGGAAGGGTTGGGTTGACTCGCGATAAGAGGAAAACTTAGGAAACAAGGTTGACAAGAAGAAAATAGGGGTTGGGTCAGAGAAATGGGATGGTTCAGAAGAAAATAGGCTTTGGCATAGAAGAATTAGGGTTTGGATAGGGGCTATAAGTAGGTCCTTCAAGGGTAAATAGGCTCATTTGTGCTCATTTGTGTTCAGAAATCTAGAGAGATCCAGAGCTCCTTAGAGTTGTGTAACGAGAGTTGGAGAGCTATCAGGATGGTGATTCCACATAGAGATCATTGTGCTAAGTGAGTTAGGACACATGGATGACCAAAGGGGGCAGGTGCACTGGTATGTATTGAAACTTTTACTAAAAGCATGATTTTGATAGGCTAGAAGCATCATAAATGCACACATGTCACCATAAGCAACTAGGTTTTAGGATAGGCAGTTTAGGTTGCTTAGGAAGAAAAACAAGTCACTTAAGGTAGTTGAGGTCACTTATAGGTGTGGCTTAGTCGCGTATGGGACAACAAGTCGCTTCCAATCAGCTAGACAGGTATAGGCAAAATGCGCATATAGATAAAAGCAAGTCACTTATGAGCTAAAAGTAGGCGCATATATAGGTTTAGCTCGCTTGAAAAGAAAAGATGCTCACTTATAGAATAGAGATCACTTAGGTGCAAAAAGTATACGCATATAAAAATGTAGCTTGCACTTGGGCAATAAGCAGTCGCATAGGAAAATTAGGTTGCATATAGGCAAGAAATAAACGCATGTAGTAAAATGGGTCGCTTGCGATCAGCAGATAGGCGCATATAGGAAAAGGAGTCGCTAGCAGTAGATACAAATAGGTATAGCAGGAAACAGTCCAGGTTTGTATCAAGTGTATGTAGTGCAAGGGACTAACATGATGAGTGAAATGATGTAGGATGTACTACCACCTTTGTTATCATGAGAGCCACATCCTAGGGATTTGCGGTTGGTGAGATTGTTGGATGCAGAGGAGAATCTAGTGTTAGAGATCCTTAGATTAGAGCATGTGTCTAGATTGGAGCAGGTGCAGGCACATCAAGGATTGATGATGGCAATGGTGGAGCAATGGATGAGCGAGCATAGTTCTTTCTTGTTGCCAACGAGAGAGGCTACAATCACACTAGAGGATGTGTTCTAGATTTTGCGTGTTCCTATTGATGGGGACCGAGTAGATTATGATCCTGGTATGGGGCCAGCTACATTCAGGAGATTGTTCAAGACACCAGACATTGGAGTGGAGGGCTCAGAGATTCCTATGGCGAGGATGAAGGAGCTATGTGATAGGTTGCAACGAGTGGTAGTAGCTATTATTAGATGGCTAGTCAGAGATAGGCGAGCGAGAGGATTTCCAGTAGGATGGGGGATAGTGATGGAGGGGATGTTCTCCTATGGGACAAGATATGTATGGGTAGAGTGTGTGCTTGGATAGCTCTATCATTTCCTACATGATTGCGCATATATATTTGGGGCTAGTATGTCTGCAGGAGTTATAGTTTTACATGTGTGGGCATATGAGCATATTCCAGTGATGAGGCCAAATGGATGGGTGGTTAGAGTAGCAGGAGAGCCTTATGCTAGGATGTATAGAGGAGCATTGACATACTAGTAGCGTAGAAGACTAGTATACTGGCGGAGGATGTTAGATGAGATAGATAGATTTATATGGAGGCCATGGCTAGGATGTGAGAGATGGGATGAGGAAGATACTAAGCTTGTCTATGCTAGGTAGGCGACATATATTTTTGGATGCGGGATATATATTATAGAGTGCTATTTGCCTGAGAGGGTTTTGAGATAGTTCAGGTTACCACAGGCAGTACCAGTTGGTGATACCATTTTTGGGAGGACTCGACAGGAGGTGTTTGATTGGGAGCCAAAGGTAGTGGTTGACACAGCTTTGGTAGAGAGAGAGAGGGGCTACAACCAGTTGTATGGCAATGGGGACAGGGTCTTGTAGATCTAGGTACACTCCCAGATTATAATGCATACTAGGTGACAATGAGATCGACATGGCTGATGCGGGTTGGAGAGATAGGGATGGAGAGACCAGTCAGGAGGAGGCGATGACGAGCTCCACCAGTACAGGTTGTACTGGCAGCTCCAGGGATACAGGTGCAGGGACAGCCTCAGGGACAGATATTAGGAGGTGATGATGTTGGGATACTGCAGCTACGGAGGAGGATTAGAGAGGAGAGAAGATGGAGACAGCGGGCTTAGATGAGGTTGAGGAGAGTAGAGTTGGATAGACACTAGGCAGTGATTGGGTTACGACATGCTAGAGCTCAGGCTTAGACATACCAGGCTCAATTTCAGGGTAGAGTATAGGCTAGGGATGGGCAGGATGATGGTGCACTTGCTAAAGTGATAGGGGAGAGAGATGCAATGAGGCAGAGTGAGCATATGATGATATTAGAATGAGACACTGCTATATAGCAGATGTAGGCGATGAGGGCTGAGAGAGATGGTTTATGGATAGAGAGGGATACAGCTGTGCAGCAGCTATAAGGGATGACTGGCGAGCGGAACAGAGCAGTGGTTGCATTGGGTACAGATGAGGCTACGATGTATTTGGCCACATAGGTGACACAGGTACAGGGAGAGATACAGAGAGTACAGGGTGAGGTAGAGTATTATAAAGGCTTGTACTATGGGGTTGTGCCAGTAGAGCAGAGGCAGCCTAGCTTCAGGAGCAGATCAAGAGCTTTAGGTTCATGGAGGACAAGTGGATCTTGATCTGTAGCATCAGTGATAGGGCCATAGAGAGATAGGGGGACAGGTGCAGGACCCAGTGGTGGCGGTCAGGGCGAGGGAGCTGCCAGTAGTCACTAGGGCTACATTGTTTATGTATATTATTGTATCACGATGAGGCCTAGAGCCGATTGTACATACATTCTTGATGTCTCAGCTTGTATATGTAGACACTCGTATATTGACACATGTATATATATGACGGCATGTTGGTTATCTACATGATGTTGTAATGGATGCACTGTTAGTATTATGATGATTATGCAATGTTATATTTGTATTTTTCATGGGTTATGTATGGATGTTCATGCAAATGATATGAATATACAAATGGAAATAATGGAAATGTATTATGTTAATGTAAATGTGTAAATGGTAATGATATAATATGTGATGGACCTATGTATGCCTAACACACTTGTTTTGTAGGATAAGAGATGTGGAAAAAGATGATGGAGGGAGATGATTGATCTTGGTTGAGGACTATATAGGCAGATAATAAGATGAATAAATGGCGTGATGGGTAGCTTTAAAAGTAATTGCTAAAAAATAAAAAGAAATGCAATCCTTATGTTTGATATAGCATGTGGATGTTATGCACTAGGGTATAGAAGACCAAGGTGTCAAGATATCCAATGTAAAACTAGCATGCTACAATCTTGTCTAAACATATGAGGTCAAGATGTTGAGCCACCATACACAAGATATGAATAGCAGCTAATGTTCTGAGATGACTTTGACGCTACAAGCAAATGGTTTGAGCTTATCTTCACTACACATAGTGACACCTTGCTAGTTATATGTATGGAGTTAGTCTTGACATAGAATAGTCTCATGTGCATAAGAGACTGTTTAGATTCTTAGATGCTAGAGATATTGATATGTAAGATGCTAATCCCAACATGTACAAGATACCAATACGCATAGGAAGAGAATAAGATCATCCCGCAAACACGGCATACGAAAGCAATATGAACATGCCCCATTCCTTACTTCATCACAACATACCAAGATATGGTAGATCAAGGTAGTCTTGATTAGGCATAGAACAAGGACAAAAGATAAATCAAAAGATAAAAACAAAAGATACTGTCATCACATTCTCTTGCCAAATTTAGGTGCTCTTAGATGGATTTAAGCTAGGGCCTTGTTAAGAGGAAAGTTGCATCCTGTTGAAGGCTAAAGATGTTGATAAAATGCTATAGCAAATGTTGGCTTAAGGCATGCGAACAAACAGCTTCTGGCTTATCCCTAATTGGTTAAAGTGCTTGAGATTTTAGTATACAGATAGTCTACTTCCCGCTTGAGCTGATCAAAGAGAAGAAGATGGAAGATGAAAGAAGATGAAGAAGATGGGGTGGATCATCTGTGCTTGAGTACTAGAAACTTCCTTCGTATTCCAGACTACCTACATACCCTATATCCATGAGATCAAAGCACATTTACGATGATGATGATGAGATATGATGAATATAAAGTTATGGGTTTATTGATGATGTAAGTGATGAAAGATAGAAGAAAGCGAGATGAAAGATTAGAGGATGATCATAAGAAAGATGAGAGATGGATGATGAAAAGAGAGGCTATCATCTTTTCCTGAATCAGAGTGCTTTCTTCACATCTCAGATTGCCTACATACCCTGTATCCACAGGATCAAGGCTTTAACGATAGAGCTGGTGATGTAGTTCTTGCTTATTACGTTGATGAGTGATGTTGAAAGAATAAACTTTATTTCTTGGATTTTTGCGTTGGCGATGTTTTGATGTTTTTCGATGTTGTTTGAGCTTGAATTGATTGCAAAGACATGAATCCTGGTTGCAAATGTTTTCCATGTTTGACGTTGGATAAACACTATGGTTGAAGTTGAAAGTTTATTGTGTTTTGAGCTAAGGTGTTCGCTGTGTTATGGTCTAGAGCTGGCAGTATCCACTTCCAAATAAAGCTTAACAAGTTACCCGAGTGTGGGATGAGGTTTATTGTGGAGAAGCAGAAATGGATAGTGTGTGCGGACAAGATGCTAAGGTTGCCAAATGATATAGTTATCACAACAATGTCCAAAGTATGATAGCTAGCATTGACAGAGGCGAAGATGGAAAAGTTGTTTATTATGGGGAAACAGGTTATGATATTTATACCAAATGAAATGTGGATTATGATATGGATTATGTAGGATAAGATGGCGAAGTATGCTAGGAAGAGTGGTGATCAAACAAACTGAGCGGATAATGGGAGCTGGTCACTACACATAGCGCCTGTTTGCCAGATTTTCACTATGGTACTTATCCAAGGCGCCTGTTTACCAGGTTTTCACTAGAGGATGAATTATTTATCTTATACTATTATTACTATTTTTTTTGTTATCCAAAGTGCCAGAAAGTGGTTTTCAATATTGGATGGATTTTTTTTTTAGGATAGCTGAGATTCATGGATAAAACTTCTTGAGATGGATGTTGTTGATTGGTTCATCCAATGGAATGCCTTCAGGTGTTGAGAGAGTGTATGCACTTAATCCATAAACTGTTGTGATGATAAAAGGACCAAGCCAATTTGGTTCAAACTTGCCCTGTTTCTCACGATGTTGCTGATTCCTTTGATTATCTTTAAGGACAAGATCTCCAACTTGAAATTTGTGTTCTCTGATTTTTTTGTTGTAGCTACGGCGTAGACAGTTTTGATAGACTTGGAGATGGTTGAGTGCTGTAAGATGCCATAAATCTAGTAGCTCAAGATCATGGAGTCTGGATACTCAATATTCTTCTTCTGAGATGGTATGCTGTAGAGATACTCGCAGTGAGGGAATCTCAACCTCAATAGGTAAGATAGCTTCAGTGTCATATACAAGAGCATAAGGTGTAGCTCTAGTGGGAGTTCTGATACTTGTTCTATATGCCCATAATGCAGGATGAAGTTGTAAATGCCAATCACGACCAGCTTCATTGACTATCATTTTGAGAATCTTGATGATTGTTTTGTTAGAAGCCTCAGCTTGGTCATTTCTCTGAGGATAGTAAGGGGTAGAGAATCGATGTTGGATATGGAACTTGTTGCAAAGATCTCTAACCTCTTGGTTCTTGAAGGGATGGCCATTATCAGTGACAATAGCTTAAGGAACTCCATAGCGGCAAATGATATAGTGTAGGATGAACTTGGATATTTGCTTGCCAGTAATATAAGTCATTGGTATGGCTTCCACTCACTTTGTGAAATATTCAGTGGCAGTGATAATGAACTTATGACCATTTGATGAAGTAGGATGGATTTTACATATGAGATCAAATCCCCACTGCGAGAAGGGCCATGGAGTAGTGATAGGTTGAAGCTCATGTGCTGGTGCATGTATTAAATCTCTATGTTTCTGACATTGTAGACATCTCTTTGCGAATTGTTGTGCATCTTTTTCCATGGTTGGCCAATAGTATCCTTCTCGTAGAAGTTTCTTAACAAGACCAGGGTCAGTGGAATGCGAGCCATAGACACCTTCATGTACATCACGTAAGGCCACTTTTGCTTCCTCAGAATCAAGACATCTAAGAAAGATACCATCAAGACTTCGGCGATAAAGGGTGTCTCCCAAGATAGTGTAATGAGAGGCTCGACGGATAAAGGTTTTGCGTTGGGTGTTAGATAGTTGGAATGGAAAGGTTTGATTGTGGAGATACTCGTATAAGTCCTCATACCACAGCAAATTGGGACCAACAATTTCACATATAAGCTCAGATTGCGGTACTTCAAATGTTGGAATCAGAAGCTGTTCAACCAGAAACTCACATTTATGTGTATTAGATGGCATGTCTAGAAGAGATCCAATCATAGCCATGGCATCTGCTGCTCTATTCTGTAGCCTTGGGATTTGTTCAAAGGTGATATTGTCAAAGTACTTTTTAAAATCATCAACCATTACCTTGTAGGGAAGAAGCTTCTCATCTTTTGTTTGATATTCATCTAAGACTTGTTTGATAACCAGTTGAGAATCTCCAAAGACTTGTAACTATTTGATAGCCCATTATACTACCATGCGTAATCCTGTGATTAAAGCTTCATACTCTACTATGTTATTGGTACATGGAAATGCAATTCTATATGATTTGGGTATACAATCTCCTTGAGGGGTAACAAACAATATGCCTACTCTTGATCCATGTTGTGTATAAGATCCATCAAAATATAGTTGCCACAATGTTGGTGAAGTTAAATTGAATAATCCTTCATCAGGGAATTTTGGATATATTGGATGAATATCTGTGATGGGTGCTGTAGCTAATTGATCAGTGATGACTTATCCTTTTATAGATTTTCGATCCACATATTGTATGTCAAATTCTCTTAAGATCATAACTCATTTTGCTAATCTTCCCGTGAGGATTGCTTTGGAGAGAAGATATTTGAGTGGATCAACATTAGATATGAGCTTTGTTGTTTGGTTCAACATATAATGTCGCAACTTTTGGGAAGCAAACACTAATGCTAAACATGCCTTTTCCATAGATGAATAATTAAGTTCATATCCCACAAGAGTTCTACTGATGTAGTTGTGATCAGTGAGATTTGAATGAAGATTAAAACTAATCTAATGCATAAACAAAATGATTATACCTTCATTGAAACCTCACGAATCCATGTGGGAAGGAGATGCACCCAAGAGCTCCTCAAGATTGTTCCCGTGATCAGTGTGACTAATGTGGATTGCTCAAAGCTTTTCAACACAAATGTAGATGAGAGACAAGGTGGATGGATAGATTAGATGGGATTGAGGCAAGATTTTGACATTATGATAGTGGGATGAAGGAGATTGGGGAGTGATTTTGGCAGAGGTTTGGTGTATGAAGGAGTCTCTCCCAAATGGCTTGGAGAGGGTTTCATTTATAGAGTTTTGGGAATGAGGATGGAGGGTCAGGATTAGAAGGTGAGATCAAGGGCTAGGAATCAATGAGAGTTAGGGTTAGGATTGAAACCATAGCCTTGTGACAAGTGTCACAAGGAGAGTGGATGAGGGAGATCAATGGTTGAAACTTGGTCAATGGGATTGGAGGGCTCTCATTAAAAGTGAATTTTAAATTCACATGGGGAAAGGTGTGGAGGATTAAAATGAATAAAAGATTCATTTTGGGAAGAGGGGACATGACAAGTGAATTTTTAATTCACTTTTATGTGGAGATGTGAAGATGGTACTCTTACATGTGTAAGAGAGTGATAAATGAGGGTTAAGGGGGATTTGACCCTTTGAATAAAAGATTGATTTTTATTCAAAAGGTGCATGGAAGAAGGGGATAAGCAAGGTTAATTGAGTGTTTAGCTTAATTAACCTAGGTCTAGGGGATAGGTAGGCTAGGGTAGCTTAGGGTAGGTCAATTAGTAGGCTAGATCAATTAGATAACCATGATTTATCTAATTAATGAGGATTAGGAAAAAGGACAATTTAACTAAATAAATATTGTGAATATTTATTTAATCAAATGAGGATAATGTTGTAAGGTAAAAGTGATAAATTAAATGAATTAATTTATCACAAGGAATAGGTAAATGGTCAAGGTAGACAATGAGGGATAAATTAATTAAATAAAATGAATTTATTTAATTAATAGGAGGAATAATGAGGGTGTAGAGATATGGAAAATTAGTTTGCGAAGCAAGCCAATTTTAGGTGTCTACAGTAGTACATGGCTTGTTCTTTCCTTAAATCATCATGTTGAGCTAGAAGGACACCCAATGCTATTGTTGTTGATGATATGTAGAACAATAATGGGTGATCAAGCACAGAAGGTACTAACATAGGAGGTGTTGCCAGATATTCCTTTATTTTGTTGAAGGCCTGTTGACACTTTTCATTCCACTTAAAAGGTTCACCCTTCTGAAGAAGATGTTGGGAAGGATGAAATTTGTCTGCTAGTTGTGATATAAATCTGTGGATGGACTGTAACCTTCCTTGTAGACTACAAATCTGCTTGAGATTTTCTAGCGGATGCATTTCCACGATAAATTTTACTTTAGCTGGGTCCACTTCTATCCCTCGTCGAGACATAAGGTATCCTAACAGTTTTCTAGATGTTACGCCAAATACACATTTCGTTAGGTTCAGTCTGGCTTGATACTTCTCTAATCGATCAAAGATTTGTGCTAATACCTGTAGATGTCCTTCTCTTGTCTTAGATTTCCCTAGGATATCATCAACATAGTCTTCCATGATACTGTGAAAAAGGTCATGAAAAATAACTGCCATGGCTCATTGATAAGTAGCTCCAGCATTCTTGAGACCAAAAGGCATTACAACCCAACAATATGTGCCCCATGGACAAATGAATGATGTTTTATCTTGATCTTCCTCTTCTATTTTGATTTGGTTATATCCTGAAAATCTATCCATCAAAGATAGCATTTCATGTCCAGCTGTGAGATCTACAATGTTGTTTATGCTTGGTAATGGAAAGTCATCCTTAGGACATGCTTTATTAAGATCTCTAAAATCTGTGCAACAACGAACTCATCCATCAGGTTTTGCTACAGGTACCAAGTTTGAAACCCATTCTAGATAATCAATAGGCTTTATGAACTTTGCTTCTAACAACTTCTAAATCTCTGCCTTGACCAATAGAGCTACTTGTGGATGCATTTTGCGCAATTTTTGTTTAACAGGTTTTGCATTAGGAGATACTGCTAGATGATGTACCACAACTGATGGATCTAGACTCGGCATGTCAGCGTAAGTCCATGCAAAATTTATAGCTCTTTTTATAAAAAATGTTGTGAAGTCTCTTCTTTCTTGCTCTGATAGTGATGCTACCAAAAAAGTGATCTTTGGATTCTGCTCTGTACCCAAGTTCATGTCTTGTGATTGTTCAACTAGCACTGTTGATTTCTCATGATAGCCAATGACAACAAGAAGATCAAACCCCCCATCCTCAGGTGCCTCAAAGAGGTTTTCACCTTCAAATACGTCCTTTATTTTTACTTTTCACAGTTAAGAGGCACCTTTTAGTTTTCACCTAGTGACCTATTTTGTTTGATTTTGTTTATTTCACTTTTGTGACTGAAGGATTTGATACTTCCACCAAAATATGCTAGTTTAGGTAGATCCATCATGAAACCTGCTTTGTGATCACCCAATGGAATGCCTTGTCATAAGCCCATGAATTCTGCAATAGCTTCATCATTTTCAAATGTATCTAATATCAGTGCCCCCTGTTGGTCCCAATCGGTAAGGTCAAGATATATGAGTGAAAGGATAACAGACGAATAGTTATGGCTAGAGGAGGTTGTGGAAATCATGAAGATGGAGTTTTCTTGAAAAAGGTCAGTAATATGAAGCGAGGAGTTGTCGATGGTATCTGAACTAGAAGTCTCTCCTGTCGAGGAAGGTCTAGCGTCCATATCAGAAATACACTTAATATCTCTGGAATGCGGTACCTCTGGCTGATAGCCAAGGCCTTGCTTATTAAACTTCTTAGACACAACAATGGGTTCAATAGGTCCTTGTTCTTGTGATCCCAATCCACCATGTCCTTTATAGCCCATGTTCTTTATGATGCGGAACCCATTGTTATATCTCTCCACTTCAAGTTGGACTTGGTTGTTCTCATCAAAGAATATCCAAGAGTCGATATCATCAATGTCTTCATCATCCAGGAATCCACCTTTAATGAATACTGTGGGTGGGGCTTTGATGACAGTTGCGGATGAAGGTGGCTTGGATGTAGAGGGTTTGCCATGACATTTGGGAGACAAGGGAAAGGTGCCCACACAACAAGATTCTTGCAATGTGTATTCACCAGGGCCGTGTTCGGTGTACTTGATATGGAGATTGGAAGTGGCTTTGCTAGATGATGGCTTGAGTAGGTCGGATGGATCTACATAAGATGAAGATGGATATGCTTCGGTGTTGATAGGAATACGGTTTGGACTATGATATTTAGCTTGAAAGGCACGACAAAATTCAAATGGCTTGGGATCAACATGGATAGTAATCTCAACACCGTTATGTGGAAATTTAAGACATTGATGGTATGTAGAAGGAACTACCTTGAGGGCATGTATCCATGGATAGCCAAGGATGATGTTATAAGGAAGCTCAATATCAAGGACTTGACAATGGGTTTCAGTAGTGACCGACCCAACGTGAATAGGCAAGTAAATAATCCCTTCAATATCTCTCTCGGCATCGTCATATGCTCTGATAGTAATAACCTTGGAGGTGTCAACATCTTTCTCAGAATATCCCAATTGTTTTATTAATTTCAAGGAACATTTATTAAGACCAACTCCACCATCCACTAAGATTCATTTGATACAGTGTTGTTTGACAAACACTTCAATGTGGAGGGCTTCGTTGTGTGAAGGATGAATGGAGGGCTGAAGATCTTTGTTAGAAAAGGTTAAATGACAAGGGGCTGCAATGCTAATGACCATAGATTGGAATTGTGTGATATCAATATCGTTAGGCACCGAACATTCTTGTAAGGCTTTGTCAAGGATAGCTTTGTGAGTAGGGGATATACGAAGCAACTCAAGAATAGAAATATGTGTAGGTGTTTTGCCAAGGTGATCAAGGATATTATAGCTAGAGGACAGTCGAGGAGGATGGACAGGTGCTCCTTGAATGGTAACACAACAACCTCTTCGAGTAGTTACAACGCAGTCGGGTGCTTTGCCTTGGATGGTAATGGTAGAAATGCGAGCATGGTCAATGCGGCCAATAGTAGATGATTCATAGTTGTACTGAATGGAATTCCTAGCATGAGGGTTACTTGGTTTGTCATGAGCTGGAAGTGTATTCTTGAAAGCATCTAGATCATAATTTGATGTTGCTTGCTATGCAGGTTGAGTTGTTGAAGGGGTAACTTTGATTAAACCTTGATCAATGCAATCTTGGATAACATGCTTTAAGTGCATACAACCATTTGTTTTGTGTCCTTTAACTCTATGGTAATCGCAATAATCATTTTCTTTATACCAAGGAGCTTTGAAGAGTGGTTCACCATTGGGTGGTGCATCTGGTATCATAATATTGCCCACTTGGAGAAGCTTTCGAAAGACAACTTCCATTGGTTCCGCTAATGGTATAAATTGTCAGTGAGGATTTGAAGTTTATCGTTGTCGAGTTCGTTGAAAAGGTTGTGTTGTTGTAGAAGCAGCTTGAATGTTAATGGGAGCTTTCATAGTTTGTATGTTCTTTGCGTCCACAACACCGTCGTTGACAACATTCTTGTTTTTGTTCCAAAAGCGAGACTTATCATTAGAGTTTTGAGGATAGTTTTTGTTATCACGAAAAATCTTGATAGTGCCTTTAGCAATTAAATCTTGTTCAATGATGGTTCCTTTGGAAACAAGTTCATCAAAGGTGCTAGCACTTTGCAATTGTAGTTGGATTGACAGCTCGGGATGAAGATTTTGAACAAAGATATCGAGCTATTATTTTTCAGGTATTTACCATGATAGTTTGCTAGCCATATTACGCCATCATTGAGTAAATGAAGAGAAGGCTTCACCATTGCATTGTTTATTGTTGACAAGGTCATTCATGTTTACCTCATGTTCAATGTTAAAAGCAAAGTGTGATCGAAACTTATTTGCTAACTCCGCAAAAGACATAATTCTTAGAGGTAAATGAGAGAACCATTCAAGAGCTTGTCCCACTAAGCTTCAGGGAAATAGTCTCAAAAGATATGTATCGTCATGAGCAACATCAAGACATGCCATAAAGAATGCTCTAAGATGGTCTTCTGGATTTCCTTTTCCTTTGTACTTATCAAATTGTGGAATTTCAAAGTGTGGTGGAAAAGGTGTCATATGAAGTGACTTGTCAAACAAATAAGTGCATATGTTTTCTAAGGAAAATGTCTTCTTGCTTTGTCCTACTGCTTGGTTAATCATTTGTTGAACATCCGCTGGAGATAATTGTTGTTGTTGTAAAAAGGGGGGTTGGTTGGGAGGTGAAGCATGGTATGATGTATATTGAGGTTGTTGTTGTGGGATATATGAAGCCATGACCGTTTGTTGAGGTTGTGTACTCACAATGTATGTCAAAGGATTGGTATGTGACACATATGTGGTTGAAGATTGCTGTCCTTGAGACACAAGCGGTGGTTGTGTATATTGTGATGAATTAGCACTGAGATTTTGCATCACAAGAGAAGTGGAAGATGGATTGGCATTAGTTAATGGTTGTGAATTTGGAGTTGGATTTGTGACATGGTAAGTGATGGAAGGATTGGTGGATGCAGAAGAAGGATGGACATTTGGGTTTGTATTGTGGACAACATGGGGATTGGTATATGTCATGTGTTGGGTAACGATAGGCAAACCTTGAATAGTTTAAGACAGATTGATGGTTTGTGAAGAATTATAAGAAGATGGCAGAATGGATGTAAGTTGATCAACATAAGAGACTGTAGTGCTAGGATTAGCTTGAGAAACAATAGGTGGATCACTCATGTTAATAAGACTAACATTGGGATTGTATGATGTATTAGATGCATTAGTGGAGATAGTGGAGATAATATTAGCAGTGGTAGAAATATGAGATGTGGTGTCCACATGTGATGTAATGGGGGTAGTGGATTGTGACGGTTGTGAAGCTTGGACCGTTGGTGTTGTTTGGATAGCTTGGGAAGCTTGCAAAATATGAGATATGGAGATAGCTTGGGATGTTTGAGGAGTTTGCACTTGGTCAACATGGACCGCTTGTGTTACTTGAGGCATAGAAACGGTCACGGTAGGAGAAGGAGTATGTTGGGAAACATGGAAAGGTGGAATGTTCAGATTTTGTGAAATGAAAGGGAGTACATTGGTTGGAGTTATCAAATGTTCTAAAGTGTACTCCGAGCATGGTGGATCAAATGAAGTAACAATAGGTAATGAAAGAGATGAGTTGGAAGATGGAGTTTGTAATATGGTATGGGATGGTGTGACTATAGTGGATGGTCCCTTTGCAACAACAGCGGGAGTGTTTGGATCGTGCTCTCTAATAGCGGATATGTCAAAATCTCTTTGTAATTTAGCTCCCATGTGGGCAAGTTGCAAGAAGTAGCAATTAGGATCAGATAAAACAAGTCTCTCGAATTGGTCCCATACATGTGTGTCTCAAAATTCTGATAAGTCTTCTTAGGATTGTTCTTCATAAGTCTCCAAAAATGTTCAAGGTTGCACTTGTTGTGAAGATGACTCTCCAATGGTGTACCCATGGGGTACAAACATATGAGGAGGCATACCAGTTGTAAATTGAGTTGCATCTCTAAGAGGTGTTGATCTACATTGTTGCATCTTGACTTCCATCTCAGCTGGCAATTTGGCTTCCATTTTAGCTCTATATTGACTCCTAGTTTGAGGCATGATTGTTGATGTTGAAAATTAAACTTTAGCTTGTCAAGGTTTTGAGACCCAAAAAGATGATGGTTTGCTGATTGTTTGGTTGTTGGTTGTTGATTGTTGTTTACTTTTGTTGTTAGGTTGTTTGGTTGCTTTGTTGTTGGTTAGACTTCCCTAGAGAATAGTTCACACACTCAAGGGAAAAGTTGTTTGCTAAGATTGTTGTTTTGTTGATGTTACTAAAGCTAAAGCCAAAAGATGATGTTTTGCTAATTGATCAAGTTGATCAATTGATCGGTTGATTGATGTTTAGTTTGTTGGTTTGGGATCTCAAAAAGATGAAAAGTTCACAAAGTCCAATGGGTTGGTAAGCTCAATGCAGGAGACAAAGTCCAGGTATCTGGTAATGATCAGAGACAGGTCTGAAAGCTAATGCTGAGGCTAAGCAAGTTGGAAGTGTAGCTGATTCGGCTGAGTCACTAAGATTTGCTGGTAATTGACCACAGGCGACAGGTAATAGCTCATATGCAACTCAGAAAAGGCCAAAAGTGACTGGTAATAGCTTAAATGCGATCTGGTTTTGGTTAGAGTAACAGGCTATAGTGTTAACCAGAGGTAAGCCAATTTGCTACAGGTGATCATTATTGACTCAGAAGCGATTTACTATTGATCAAAGGTGACGCAGTTTAGACCAGAGGCGGCTGACTGTTGTTTAAAAGCGATCCAATTTAGGCAAAAGGCGATTGACTGTTGTTTAAAAGCTATCAGATTGTATGTATGCGGGCAATTTAAACTCAAAGGTGACTGTGTCTGTCAGGAAAATATGTCTGAATTGTGTTTTTGACAAGAAAATAGTAATTACAGTCACTCACACTCACAATAATCACAAACTTGTACAACCTAGGCTAGGAAAGGACTGTATTTGTTGAGTCCTCTGGCCGTGCTTATTCAAAGCGGATAGCTTCAGGATCTTAGTAGCACCGACTCCTCTCCATGGCACACACTTCTCATGCATACCAAGATCCAGGTTTCCTAAGGCTTGTCCCCCCACCAAACCTTAGGATTGTCCCTGCTATCTCTTCTAGGAACCATGTGAATTGAGGCGGCTTCAAAGGTCCCACCTTTTGTGTCAAAAAATAGAAAGTTTTTAGCTACTACACAAAGTTGCTAATAAGGGCATCCATTTGGGTGGCTATACGTGTGGCAGCGCTACTCTCCATTATGGAGTCTCCCAGCCTTCAAGGATTATGCCTTGAAGGGTTTTGGGGGAGGTTGGCTATCGGTATAACACAACAACACCCATTGTTTGTGGCTTTCGACACAAACACTTTTCTTATATAGTGGTATAGAAGGACTTGGCTTTAGCCTGTTACCGCTTGGGTCGTACCCCTTCTCACACCGGGAAGGCAGGCCCTCTAAAGATAATAACAAGTTCTCATACACCCAAGATCCATTTGATAGGCAAGGGGAGAGGATACTTTTTCTATTAAATTTTGGTTACAATCAAGCACATGCAAGCAATCAAGAAAGATAAATCAAGCACGGAGCAAGCAATGATTCTTTTTAAGCACCAAGCCCAAATATTCTTAATTTAGTGAAAAACCACAAGTCTTGGACCGATCGAAGCTGCAACAGATATGTTAGTAGTTTGATAACCTCCTTTTCTTAGACAATCGATAAAATACTGTACAAATACCCAATTAGTAACCAAGAAAACTAAATTACAAATGATAAGGACTGAAAATGACACAGTTTACCAGAGGCGATCAACTATTGATCACAAGTGAACTGTACTCTGTCGCAAGTGAAATGTTATAGATTAGAAGTGATGCCAGTAATGCCAGATGTGGAATGATAAAGCTCATAAGTGATGTGAAAAAGCAACAGGCGACTGGTTATGGGTCATAACTGACTCAGATATGTAAAAAAAAATAGAATATAACAAAACCCTAGTTTCACATAAAGCGATCCAGATAGCTAAAGGCGATCATTGTTAGGTTAAAAGGGATTCAAATAAGGGCATAAGTGACCACTATTATCTTGTAAGCATTGCAAAATAGGTAATAAGCGACTATTGTTTTCTTAAAAGAGATCCCAGGAATGCTAAAAGTGACAGGTTTCGGCTCAGAAGTGATGCATATATTCAGACAGCGACTGGTTTTCACTCAGAAGTGACTGAAACTTGCCGTAAGTGCTTAGAAAATCTGATCTTCACAAAAACAACTTCAAATAGCAAAGTTAATCAAGGACGTGGGTCCCACTGGGCGTGCCAAAATGTGATAGGTAAAAAATTAGGTTAATAAGATCAAGCATAGCCATGAAAAACCTAACCCTACCATCATCAAAGAATCTAATTCAAATGAAATCAAAAGCATGCCATTTAAGAACAATATCACCTAGATTGTATGATTCTTTGTTTATGATGTGGATTACTTCTTCAACAATGAACAATTATGAAGATAAAAGCTACCATGATGGATGGATGATAAAGCTAATATGCTAGATGAATGATAAAGTGCTCAATATGCTTAAGATGATAATGTAGACGCTATATGAGTACTGGATAGATGTAGTATGGAATGAGGGGATGTTTATATAAAACTCAACCAAAATCAATCAACGGTGGAGATTTGGTGGCTATGTGAGTGGCTAAGATTAAAAGATGATAATAGGTGAATGTGAAGATGACAAGTGGAGGGAAGATAAGGCTTATGTGTGACCGTGTACATAAAAAGTACTACATGTGAAAGATATTAAATAAAAGATGTAGTACCACTTATCTTTTTAAATGAAAGAGGCACACATGTCGGCTCCTGAGATAAATGATAAGAGGAATTAATTAAATAAATAAAATTTATTTAATTAATTAGAAAGTGGGTTTGTGAATGAAATTTTAATTAAATAAATAAGATTTATTTAATTAAAATAGATAGAAAGAAGATAATTAAATAATTAAAGATTGTTTAATTATGGCTTAGAGGAAATAGCTAATGAATTAATTAAATAAATATAAAATTTATTTAATTAATAGAAGAAATAAGTGGTAGGGATATTGCTCAAGTGTGTTAGACAAATGCAGATGGTAGATAATGCAATATTTGAATGCTAGTGATAATTAGGTCAATTTTGGGTGTCTACAGGAAGAAAAACCAATGGAAAGTGCCGTGGCTGCTCAGGTTGTTGAAGACAAAGATGAATGGGTTATTGATAATGGATGCTCTCATCAAATGACCGGTGACAAAAGTAAGTTCATAAATTTGGAAACATATGATGGAGGACTAGTTAGGTTTGGTGATGATACAACTGGTAAGATTTGTGGAAAAGTAACCATTTCTTTTGATAGCAAGTATAACACTGATGATATCTTATATGTGAAGGGATTAAGCACAATCTCTTGAGTGTTGGTTAGATGTGTGGCAAAGGTTATGATGTCATATTCAAGGACAATGGATGTAAGATCTTGGAAAGCTCCGGAACAATGATTGCAACCAGTAAGAAGACAAGAGGTAACATTTATCATTTGAAAGGGACTAATGAATATTGTTTGTTGGCTCAGAATGATGAAAGTTGGTTGTGGCATAGAAGGATGTGTCATACCAATTTTGACAACATTGTGAAGATAAGTTCCACTCAGGCTATAAGATATTTGCCCAAGCTTGTGAAGCCTATTGATACTTTGTGCAAGGAGTGCCAATTTGGAAAATAGACAAGAACAAGTTTCAAGAGCAAGGACCAATCTATTGATAGACTACTGAAATTAGTGCATACAGATCTATGTGGACCTACCAGAGTAAGAAGTCTACAAGGAGACAGGTATTTCATGTTGTTGATTGATGATTATTCTAGAATGGCTTGGGTTACCTTCTTAAAAGAAAAAGCAAAAGCCCTAGAAAAGTTCAAAGCATTCAAGGCAATGGTTGAGAATGAGCTAGATTTGAAGATAAAGTGCTTGAGGTCTGATAGAGGTGGAGAGTTTACATCAAATGAGTTTAACTTCTTCTATGAGGAGCAAGGGATAAAGAGACAATTATCTGCACCTAGGACTCCACAACAAAATGGAGTAGTTGAAAGGAAAAATAGGACAGTTTAAGAGGCTGCTAGAACAATGATGAAGGATGCTGACCTTCTAGAAGTATATTAGAGAGAGGTAATTCACACTGTTGTATACATCCTAAATAGAGTCCAAGTCAAAGGTAATAGTTCTAAGACTCCTTTATGAATTGTGGCATGGTAAAGTTCCTACCGTGAAATATTTCAAAGTTTTTGGTAGTAAGTGTTATATCAGAAGAGATGAAGATCTAGGTAAGTTTGATGCAAGATTGGATGAAGGTATCTTCCTTGGATACTCTACCAAGAGCAAGGCCTACCAGTGCTACAATAATAGGTTGAAAAAGATCATTGAGAGTGCAAATGTCAAAGTTGATGAAAGCAAGGAAAAGATATCAAGTGGATATGAATCTGATGAACCGGATGTCCTTGCAAACAAAGTAGTAGTGAAACAAGAAGAAAACTCAGAGGAAGAAGAAGAACAAGCTCCAAAAATCATTACCAAGACACCTAGGTATGTGAAGTTAAATCACTCTGAAGATCAAATCATAGGAGATAAGAGTAAAGGAGTTCATACCAAAAGAAGAGTTGTTGATGAACAGGTTAATTATTGTTTGATTTCCCAAGTGGAACGTAAGAATGTAAATGAAGCTTGCAATGATGAAAATTGGGTAAAGGCTATGGAAGAAGAATTGATGCAAATAGAGAAGAATCAAACTTGGGATCTTGTGCCCATACTAGAAAGTAAAAATGTAATTGGCACCAAATGGGTCTTCAGGAACAAGATGAATGAGAATGGTGAAGTGGTAAGAAACAAAGCAAGGTTGGTATGCAAAGGATACTCTCAAGTTGAAGGAATAGATTTTGAGGAAACATTTGCACCAGTGGCAAGGATTGAAGCAATAAGAATGTTTTTAGCATATACAGCTCATAAAGATTTCAAGGTATATCAAATGGATGTAAAGTATGCATTCTTGAATGGAGAATTAGAAGAAGAAGTCTATATTGAACAACCAGAAGGATTCCAATCATCAGATCAGGGTGACATGGTGTGCAGATTGAAGAAAGCATTGTATGGACTAAAACAAGCCCCCAGGGCCTGGTATGCAAGATTGAATAAATATCTGATACAGTTAGGTTTCAGTAAGGGTACTATCGACAATAATCTCTACTTCAAGATCAATGATGAACAAATCCTAATTGTTGCAGTCTTTGTTGATGACATTATCTTTGGAGGCAATGAAGGTATGTGCATGGTTTTTGCTGGGGAAATGCAAAATGAATTTGAAATGTCCATGTTTGGTGAGATGAATTTCTTTTTAGGTCTACAAATTAATCAATCAAATAAAGGTATCTTCATGTCTCAGTCTAAGCATGTGAAAGAGTTGTTAAAGAAGTTTGGGATGGAGGACTCTAAACCGGTAATCACTCCCATGGTAACTGGTTGTAAGTTGAGCAAAAATGATGACTCACCAATGGCAGATCAAAAAAGGTAGAGATCTATGATTAGAGGATTACTTTATCTGACCCAAACCAGACCTGACATAATGCATGCAGTTTGTCTTATGGCAAGATTTCAAGCAGAACCTAAAGAGTCACATGTGATGGCAATCAAGAGAATATTAAGATACTTGAAAGGCACAATGGATTATGGTTTGTGGTATCTAAAAGGCAATGATTTCACTCTCAGTGCATACACTGATGCGGATTGGACTGGAGATGTGGATGACAAGAAAAGTACAAGTGGAGGTGCATTCTTCTTGGGAAAAAGGTTGGTATCCTAGTTAAGCAAGAAACAAGACTTAATATCTCTGTCTACTGCAGAAGCTGAATACATTGCAGCAGCATGTAGTTGCACTCAAGTGTTATGGATGAAGCAGACATTGAAGGACATTAGAGTTGTGTATGAAGATTCAATTGCAATCTTTTGTGACAATACAAGTGCCATAAACATATCAAAGAATCCTATAATGAATTCAAGGACAAAGCATATATCCATAAGATATCACTTTCTAAGATAAAAGGTGAGAGAGAATGAAGTCAAGTTGGAGTATGTATCTACAAAAGATCAAATTGTAGACATTTTCACCAAGCCTCTGCCTAAGGATACTTTTGAGTATCTCAGAGAAAAGTTAGGGGTTATCAACCCTCCTACTTTAAACTAAGATGCACAAGAGTGCATCAGTTTGGTGTTGCTTAGAGTCCCACCTCCATATCTGGATTGATGCTTTAAGGGCTACTTCTCAGGGGGACTAGTCAGAGAGTTTAGAGGAAAATTGGATCAGAACAACAAAGTGCAAGTATGTTCCCCTTGCCATTCATGTCAAAGGGGGAGAGAAATCATGTGAAAAACTCAGAGAGAAAGAGTGCAGATGTGTAAAGAGAAAGGGGGAGAATCTTGTCATGATGGCTGTTGTTATTTTTCACATCATATGTTGCCATCATGACAAAGGGGGAGATTGTTGCAAGCATGTGCCTAATCAGTGTTGTCATTGATGTCAACATATTTGTGTTTTCACTGGTGTCAACTATATCCCTATCTTTTGATTGATTAGAAACCTTATATGTTGAGGACATTGAGAAAATTAGCCCCTCCGGAAGAATCAGAATGGAAACAGTGAATCACAGTGAAGACAGTGAGTTGCATACTGAAGAACAGTCCAGAAGATTGCTTTGCATTTCTTATAGATTGAAGATCTTGGTCTGCGGATTGGAAGTTATTTAGAGACATGTCTGAAGATGCTAAATCCTAAGTTTGAGACTCCGGTATGAAGAGTTGAGTGAGTTACATTCACCAGAGTAGAACCTACTTTTTCTAATTATTCACTAGTGACAGGGAGAAAGTATTTTGCTCAGCATTCCTCTGCATTGAAGTAATTTGCTTTGTGGTTCTAGAGGGAAGTTTGGGATGATGGTAAGTCCCTACAACTAGAATGGTTCATGATTTGGTGGTCCGCAAGCTATCTTTCTTTTATGACAGTTGAAGACAATGAAGTTCATGTGCTCTGGTGTGAAGAGTCTCATGGATAAAGTGGTTAGATTTTGTGCAGTTCCTCCTAGTGATTACAATGTGCTTGTGGCTTCCTCCTGATTGTCTTCTTGCATTTACATTGGTCCACATTAAGGAATTAAGATTGTGTTTAAAGTTTATTCCCAGATAACGTAGTGTGTATCCAGTCTTAGCCGACTTGGTTGATTCCAGTGATTGCAGAGATATATTGAAGATTGTAGAAGCATGTCGTGGCGAGGAAGATCATGTTTGAGACCTAGCTAAGGCATGGAGTGATCCACATACATCTTTACTACATTTCCTTAGCATAATTTTGTATTAGGTCAAGACCTATTTTGTAAATGTTTGTAATGCTGACCTTGGAGATTGTTCCAATGGTTGATGAGTGTAATGCCAACCTTGTTGTACATTCCAAGGTTGATGAATGATATATATACTTGCAATTTGGTCATGGAAAAGATATTCTTGTGTGAAAATGTGAAGTTAAGTGAAGAAGTGTAGAAGGCAAAGCAGAGCAGAGGAAGAGTATTGCGCTTCAATGGAACTGAATTCAGGCATGGAGTAGATGCTAACATCTCGGTTCAAAACCCTTGGTAGTGAGCCATCCCTTGGCAGTGAGCCACCCCTTGGAAATGAACTACCCCTTGGTAGTGAGCCTTCTTCTAGGCAGTGAGCCTTTGATTTTCGATAATTCTTGTGGACTAACATCCACCATGGGTTTTCCCTTAACATGGTTTTCCACGTAAAAACCTGGTGTCACTTGTGTATGATCTTGCAATTGTGTTTATGTTTCTGAGTTTATGCTTTCACGATTTAATCATAACAAACAGTGGACAAGTGTTTAATGTTTTAAGGTGCAAAATTAGTTAAAGATTTGAGAAAATTGATTCATCCTCCCCTCTCAATTGTCTGGTTCATTTCAACAGTGGACCTAGCTAAAATTAAAGCCATATTGGAATTACCAGTATCAAGGAATATACATGAGGTCTGAAGTTTCATGGGCCTTGTAGGATACTACAAGAAATTTGTGAAGAAATTTTCAAAAATTGTGTATCCTATAACTTCTCTACAGAGAAAAGGTAAGAGATTTGAGTGGTTAGATAAGTGCCAAGAGGCATTTGAACAATTGAAGGAAAAATTGACTTCAGCACCAATCTTGAAAGTACCTGACCCAGAAGTTCATTTTGTAGGACCATCATCAATGCCTCAGGGGAAGTCTTAGGTGATGTACTAGTCTAGGATGGACAAGTCATTGCATATGAATCCAGGAAATTAAAAACTTATGAACAAAACTATGCTCCTCATGATTGGGAGCTAGTAGCAGTCATTCATGCTCTACGTATGTGGAGACACTACTTGATTGGAAAACCCTTTGAGCTGAAAACAAACCATCAAGGGCTCAAATATCTATTCACACAACCACATCTAAATGCTCGCCAAAGAAGATGATTGGAGTTCATCTCAAATTATGATTTTGAGATTAAATATATTCAAGGTAAGGAAAACCAGGTGGTAGATGCCTTATGTAGGAGAAGACATATCTCCTCAATGATCTCCATACATTCTAATTTTAAGAATCAAGTTTTACAAAAGTCTAAGGGAGATGAGTTTTATGAGCAGGTAAAACAGGCCCTTTTGGAAATCCCCCATAATCCAAAATATGATGGATTTTACTTTAAACCAGATGGGTTATTAACCTGTATAAAGTAAGGATGTATGTTCCAAACTCTGAGGAGATAAGGAAAACTGTGTGGAAAGAGGTTCATTCTGCACCTTATTCAGGACATCATGGAGTAGCAAAGTTACTTGCCGATGTGAAACCCTTATATTTCTGGAAATGAATGAAGCAAGATGCTGCAAGTTTTGTAGCTATGTGTATAGAATGCCAGAGGGTGAAGGCGGAACACCCCGACAGGACTTTTATACCCTAATGAAATTCCAAAGTGGAAATGGCAAATCATAAGCATGGACTTTGTGCAAGGACTTCCTATGTCAAGGAATAGGAATAATGCTATTTTGGTTGTGGTGGATAGACTCACCAAAGCAGCCCATTTCATACCTGGGAACTTGACGGATGGGGCACGTGTCATTGCCTGCAAATTTGTTCAAGAAATTTTTTGATTGCGTGGTATTCCTAAGAATATTATCTTAGATAGGGATGCTCAAATGACATCGAGGTTTTGGCAAACCTTATTTTCTTCACTTGGAACCCAATTGAATATAAGCTCTACTTATCATCCTGAGACAGATGGCCAAACCGAAAGGGTAAACCAAGTTCTGGAAGATTTGTTGACAATGTATTGCATGGATCAACAATACAAATGGGAAGATTATCTTCCTCTGGTGGAATTTGCCTATAATAATTCCTATCATTCTGCAACTAAGATGGCTCCATTTGAAGCATTATATGGAAGAAAGTGTCAAACCCCTATAAGTTGGGATAATCTAGAAGATAGGGTTAGCCTTGGTCATGAAATGTTGTTAGAAATGGAAGAGCAAGTCCATCTACTTAAGAAAAGGCTAGTGGAATCCAATGATAGGTAGAAAAGTTATGAGGATGCTAAATGCATCAAAAGGCATTTCTCAGTGAGAGAAAAAGTCCTTCTAAGGGTAAAACCTCAAAAGAGCTCCATTAAGTTTGGAAAGACATCCAAACTAGCTCCTAGATATGTGGGTCCCTTCAAAGTTCTCGAAGAGGTCAATCCAGTCACATACAGAATTGCTCTACCTCCAGCCCTTTCCATGATGCATAATGTTTTTCATATTTCCTATTTGAAAATGTTTAATGCAGGAGATAATCATATCCCTATTCTTGATTGGAATGCTATATAGGTGAAGGACCCAAGGGTGGTAGTGATCGAGCCCATCAAGGTGCTTGAAACGCGTAATCTGCGCTTACGTAATAAAGAGATAACACAATGCAAGGTCCAGTGGGACCAATATGCAGAGGAAAATGCCACCTGGGAAAACCATGAGGGTATTTATGTGAGATTTCCCCATCTCTTTTGAAAAACTTTTTACTATGCTCACACAACGCTTTTCTTATTATGTTGGTTTGATTTTGAAGACATTTAATCATCGAGGACGATGATTCTTATGGGGGGAGATATGTTACATCCCCAACTTATGATTTAGCTTAATCTTGCTTTTGTGTGGTAATCATGATGATTAATCATAGTTTAATGATTTGATGTTTGTGGAAAATATAAGATTTAATATTTTATTATGTGAATACTAACTAATGTTAGTTAGACATGAGATTACATGTTGATATGATTATTTAATTATTATGATTTACGAATCAAATGATGATACACTAATCATGGTTATATGATTATGAGTGCGATTAGGAAAAGAATCTCCCTTCGAAGACGGAAGGAGAGTATCATCTGAGAGGAAGAGATAGATGTTGGGAAAAAGTTAGATTGTCAACTGAGTATCAAATTCAGTCCTTAAGAATCCTTGTGAGGTAGAGTGAGTTACTTCTTTCCCTTGCTAGTCATTTTATTTTCTATGTTGGTATGACAATTGGAACTATGTTGACGTCATCTATATCGATTTGACTAAATGAAGTTGATAGAATGTCTAATTGAGTTGATTGACAATCTTGTCAAGTTGTCGAGAGCTCCCTTGTTTCATTATCTATTTCTGTATTAGGATTTGTTATTATTATTTCTTTTTGTATTTTACTTACGGTTAACATGGCAAAGAAGGGGGAGTGGTACTCGACCCCAAGATCACATTTTAATGATGTGCCATCTTTTCAATGATGTTAACATTTGATAACATCTTGGTTCATTTGATAACCCTTAATATCAATGTAAGGGAAATTATGTGTGTTATAATTATTTTAACCTCTTTAGAGGTCAAGCACCTTAGTAATATATATATATATGATTATCTGTTGGCATTCAGCCAACTACCACCCACGAGGAGTGGGGAGAGAGTGGGGGCCGAGTGGAATCCAAGCTTGAGCCCATTTTACGGACCACCTCTTGATGGGTTTAGTGTCCATCTTTTAGGACCCATGAGGTGGCAAGGAGTTTCTAACTGCGGACTCCACCACCCACAAAAAAGGTGGCAGAATCAACTGGCATGCAAGTGTATCAATAGATATTAGTCTTTGCATAGGCTTTTCTTTAGTATGTTGATTTTGGTGACGAAGAGGAGTTCCATTCAAGAGCTTAAGGAGAAACATTGCTACAGTAGTAGCATGGTGGGCAAGTGAGCTCAGCCACTATGTTATACATAAAAGTTGTTCTACAGCAAGCCAATACTTGACTGTGTTTACAGATTCAGGTATAAATTCATGTGACATATCGAATTGAAATCAATATTGTAATTAGATATATCTCTTCTATTAGAAGTTACATCAACTGTGTTGACTTATAACTATTGATAAGCTATTGTTAAGGCCTTTGAGGCCATAAATATTCATTGTGTTTACTACTATGTTAGTATTTATGGTTTTAAATTGTTTATTGATGGTCTTCGAGGGTGAAAATGCCTTTTTTGTGTTATAACTTGTAAACATTGTTAAATGTGTTACTCAGCCAAAACTTTGAGGCTGTACCCCAAGCTTGTTGTGCATGCAAGAACTATCGAATGTCATTTTGGTAAGCATATAAACTATAATGTATGCCTTCGAAGCTCTCCTATTAATGATTCAAGGCGACTGTGTTAGAGCCTGAGAGGGTTTCAATACATAATAATTGTTTTATCATGCTATGAAATTGATAATGGAAATGGTCGAGAGCCTTATATGAATAATGATAACCCTGTTGATAGTTGTAAACCCTTGTGTGTGCCTAGTGCACTTAATATATATATATATATAACTCAAGGTCTACAAATAAGAGTCCTTGACTATTTATAGTAGTGTTATGATAACCTTGGTGCATGCTATGCATGTAAATGGGTATAATAACTCCTCATTGAAGCAAGAGGGTTTGGGTATGAGGAAAATTATATTGATATCTTGGCAGCATTAAATGCATGCCATGTTCTTTTTTGAGAAGTTATTCCTCCTTGACAATTTCTTTTATAAGAACGAATACTATGCCAATATGAACTCTTGTGTTTAAATGTAAACAAATTCCATCTCCTTGCGAATGGAAATATTTCATAAGCAAAGTATATGACATCACCTGAACTTATGAAGATTCCTTGAACTTGAGTCTTTTTTTATAAGATTGACCTATTAGACCATTGAAATACCTATCTAGATGATATGAATTGAAAGTAATCCTTAGGATAAGACAAATAATGAAATCATCAACTGGGTAAGGTCATGAGTTGAAAACATGATTGAACTAATGTTATTATGAAAGGATGGGAATAGAGTGACGCGGAGTCACAGGTTTCCTGTTGCCAAAGCAACAAAACATAATTGAATGTGCTCTCAGTATAGGAATCGAATGTTTAAGGAATGGACTAAGAATGTATTGAACATACTTTTCCAAGACCTTGAAAGGTCAGATTATGACTACTGTAGGATGAGATACCTTCTAAGTCGAGTCGAGGTGATAGACATATGACTACATTCATTGTGAAACGTTTATGTATGTAAATCTTTGGACAAAGTAATGCATCCATCTCTGCATGCATTGTCAGTCCACTGTGCTCTGGATGGCATAATGTTTCTAGTAGTGTCATACATAGTTTGAGCGGATCTATAGTTATGTGACTATGAGACATCATGAAGGACACAACCCTAGATACTCAAATAGAAAATTGAATGGTTCCTTATATCTATATCTTTCGTGAAGGGTAGGGTCGCTTCCAAGTAGGAAGTTGTGTGGGGGATCATCAGTCTGTGGTTAGAGGAAAAGCACTTAGATGATGCTCACCTTCCCAAGCAAAAGACAAGCCAACGCTTATGAAGACAGATGTCAAAGTTCCAGATACAGTGCATTCTTTATATGACTTGATAGTCAGTTAATATGTAAAATCTTTTCAATAATGTCGTGAGCATAGTTTTGTACTTGTATAGTGAAAGTTGTTCACTAGTGAGTTTTCTTTGGGTCGATGTAATCTAAACTTTTGAAAAATTCCTAAATGAAAAGCATGTTTACTTTTATGATGAAAATTATTCATTTTTGCTTAATGGTGGTTATGTAAATCATGATGTATTCTTAACCTTAACTAAGATGGCTAATTATGGTTGATTTTTGGGTAATATGAAACCACATTTTACACTTGCTCAACTTCTTATTCGTTACCTTCTCTAACCTCATTAGTTTGGTCATTAACTGAACCCTCTTCTTCTTCCTTATCCTCCTCATCCTCAAATCCATCTCTCTATTCTTCAACCTTGAGTGCATCTTCTTGCTTAATTTCAAAGTGCACCTTCTTTTCCTTGTCTCTTTTCTCTTGGTTGTTCAGGATCTGAAATAACACTAAGTTCCCTAAAAATAACATCTCTAGAATAGATAATCTTACGGTTTAGTGGATTCCAAAGCTTATACACTTTAACATTATCACCATATCTAATTAAAATGCACTTTTCATCTTTTAGATCCAACTTAGATCTCATTTTTTTAAGCACATGAACATAAGCCTCACAGACGAATACTCTTAAATGTGAAACATAATGTTTCTTACTTGTCCACATCTCATAAGGTGTTGTTTCAAGAGCCTTGCAAGGAGATCTATTCAACAAGTAACAACTAATACTCATGGCTTCTGCCCAAAATTATTTGTCCAATTGTGAACCACTCAACATACTTCTGGATCTTTCCATGATTGTCTGATTCATCCTTTCTTCCACTCCATTTTGTTATGGAGTATACAAAGTAGTTTGTTATCTAACATTTCTTGCATGCTTACAAAATTCATCAAATTCCTTAGAACAATATTCCCCTCCATTATCTGATCTCAAAACCTTTATTTCAAAATCTGATTGATTTTCAACTAAGGCCTTAAATTCCTTAAACTTAGTGAAAACTTCAAATTTATGCTGCATAAAATATAAGGAGGTAAATCTTGAGACATCATCAATGATGGACATAAAATATCTATATTTTCCAATTGATTCAACATCCACGGGACCAAAAACATTTGAATGAATAAGTTCCACTTTATTCTTAGATTTATAACTACCTGAAGGAAATGGATTTCTATTCTATTTCCCAAACACACAATGTTCATAGAAATCAAAACTCTCATTAGAATAAGATAAACCATCTAATAATTTTTTATTCAAAATGGTTTTAAAACCCATCTCACTTATGTGGCCTAATCTATGGTGCCACAACATACAAGTATTTTCACTACTTTTAGTTACATTGGTAGAATTAAAAACAACAATGGATTCTAGAATAAATAGAGTTCCCTTCCTTTTCCCTCTCGCTACCATGAAACTTCCTCTTACCAATCTACAACCATGCTTATCAAATGTTACATGTATTCCAACATCATTTAACTTAGAAACCGAAATCAAATTTCTAGCTAAACCTAGAATATGTAAAACACTAGGGAGAGTTCTTATCCTCCCATCACTGAAACACAACTAAATCTTACCCCTTCTGGAAATAGGATATGAATTGTTATAACTGAGGTAGACATTTCCTCCATTATACTTGTCGTATGTGGAAAACCACTCCTTATGAGGAGTCATAGGATAGGATAATCCTGAATCAATAAGCCAATGTTCATTAGACATAACATTACATGAGGAAATCAAAACTTCATCACCTAAATTCGAGGACTTCTCTATGAAGGAATAAAACTATTTCTTTTTATTCCGGCATTCCTTCTTCACATGCCACCTCTTTCCATAGTTCCAACACTTCACTTTGTTCTTTTTCCTAGGAAACTTAGATCTACCCTTAGACTTGTCTTTAGGCCCATCTCCCTTAGATCCTCTTTCCTTGGACCTTCCCCTGGCATGGAGAGCATCTTTTGAACTTCCTACAGTGGTCTTCTTCCTCATCTCCTCTGAAAACAAAGTAGCAACAAAATTATCCATCTTTGGAGTATCTGAAAGATTAGCACTAAAACAAAGAATCATGTTCTCCCATGACTTGGGCAAAGAACAAAGCAACATTATACATTTATCTTCCTCATAAATCTTAATATCAACATAAGCTAACTGACTCAAAATCAAATTGAAAGCATTCAAATGCTTAGCAATTGAATCACCCTCCTTCATCTTAAGAGAAAATAAATTTGTTTTCAAAGATAAATTATTTACCAGACTCTTTTCTTGGTAGGATATTACCAGACATTATATCGTAGTTTGAGTTTTAGTTATGTAGTTTTGGGAGTATGTTGTATAGTGACAAATGAATGGCATGTTCTTGTTTGAGGAGAACTAGATCAATATAATCATGTAACTTAGTTTGGAAGATTTACTAGGTTGATAGACTTGCACATTTATAACATTTCTTATATGGGAACAAATGAACAAAACTTAGAAGAGAGATTATCTCAATAAATTCAATCCAAAACATCTTCATAATATGTCTTTCTAAAAGAATTTAAAGATGCTTCTAGAAGAAACAAGATTCTAAAAATATCAATACAAAACAGTATTATATTATAGTAATCAATTAATATATCTTTAGGTGCATGCGTGATCATGTGTCAACCAAAAACATTTCAAGTTTTGTTTTCAGTTTTGTTGCATTTTGTTGGTATTTGGTCACTTGCTTCAAGAGAATTCTTAGATCCAAAATTGGTCAAGTTTGAATCACATGTCTATTTTTGAAAAGAATGTGACGGCAGATCTTGTTTATTTTAACATTTTCTAGCAAAGTAGGGAAATATTTAATTCCTCCCTCCATCAAAGGAGTTTGTCTATAGTGATTTCTTAAGTTTGTGGATTTGGCTTTATATCGAAGAGAATTTTATTAAGAGAATTTTATTAAGGAGCTATACCATGGGCTAAAGATATGTTTTTCCAAGTATTTTTGTGATTCTTCTAATGCATGAGCCAAGATAAATGACACTACAAATTTGGAAGTTCCATGTAGTTTTGATTCACCAACAATGCAACTCATAGTTTAAATGGCGTAAGGAATGTTGTCATCCCAACTCTTAGTTCTTGTATTTTCACAAATGCCAAAGGAAGTTAATAAGCATTGAATTTTGGCCAAAGACTGAATGGTGATATGATAAAGACTTAAGTTCAAGAGTTTCACATTTTTCTAAACTCTCTAAAAGGATAGCATTTACACATTTTGACAAAACCTTCTACCTATGAATGCAAGGAATGCTACATCAAGTTCAAGAGATCTTCTCATTGCTGATTTGCTGAAGATTGTGTACTTTCAAGAAAACTTTGAGTTCAAGAATCAGGAAAGGGAACTAAAGATACAATACTAAAGTTTAGAAGAGAGTTGTTTTACTAACAAGTACATTTTTGAAGAAAGAATTCATGGTTTGTAGATCTATTATTTTGCCAAGGCATTTTATATGGATAGTATACAAGTTTATCAGAGTACAAAAGTTCCAAACTATAAAAGTTAAAGTTCAAAGACTCCTAAAGAATGCCAATACCAATTCAAACCTTGTTTCATTTTTTAGAAATGAAGGTAAAAAACTATAAATAGAAATCTGATCTCAACAATATGTATGCATGCAAGTGTATAATCTTACGAAGATTGCAATAGAAATAAAACTATAACACCCAGAAATAATAGATGAAAGAGCTAAAAACATAACACAATATGTACGTGGAGAAAAAACTTTCGAGTAAAAAACTCCACACAGAAGAGAGGCACAAGCTTGTTTTATCTACAAATACAATATTACAATACAATATCACTTCCAATCTCTCCTTAGCCTTGAATCCAACAGCATTCTGATAGTACCTATAAAACAAGCCTAAATCTTACTCAACATTTACACAACACCAAATTTATAGGCAAACGAAGCACCTCCAAAATGTGGTACCATCTTCTTGGGAATCTCAGCTACATTCCAAGAATAGCCTCTTACATATTTCTTATAGTTGTCACAAGGCATCTTCCATGCATGGGTGCCTAGGGACTAAAAATAGGTTCTTACATGCAATAATTGTTGTCATAAACCATCATAGAATATCTTACATCTTATGATAGGTGTTAGTGTGTCATAGATGCTCTTACAACTTCTAACGCATGTCATAACAATCTCTAAATACAAAATCCTCAATATGGGTGCCTAGATTCTCCAACTTCATCTTTTACCATGACCATGATGCTTCGACCAATAAATGTAACTCCATAACAAACTCTTGGTAACATAATTAATTACTATTTCTAGTAATAATTATTTACCATACCAGTAAATTCTTTTAACTACTATTGGTGAAACTCAATCCCTTATGGGTGAATTACAAATAATAATAAGGAATAAATAAACATGTAATTTACAAGGTTGATGACACCTTAATTCCAACATTCTCCCACTTGACATCATACATTATAAATACACCCATAGGAAAACATAAAATAACTAAGCACTAGGAACAAGGCCCATGGCCTCCTTGTACCATGTAAACATTTCTATGCTCATAGGTTTAGTAAGAGAATCTGCAACATTCTTCTGAGTATCTACCTTGTTTAGCTCAATCTATTCGTTTGCAACCATTTCTTGAAAAAAGTGATACTGAACATCAACATGTTTTGTCTGAGCATGATACATAGGTCAAACAAATAGCACTCTGGCTATCACAACCAATATGAATGATCCTACAATCAAAATCAATACCTGTACACAACATCTGCAACCAAATTTCCTCCTTAGAGACATGTGTAGATGCCATATACTCTGCTTCGGTGGTGGATAAAGAAACTATGGGCTACCTCTTGCTCATCCAACTCACAGCTCCCCCAAACAAAGTAAACACATATCCACTAGTGGAACTTTGACTATCCAAGTCACTTGCCCAATCTACATCAACCAATCCCTAGATGTCCAAGGTCTTATCAAAACTGTTAGTACTAGAATAAACCAAATAGTAATCAGAGGTGTTGGTTCCCAAAATAATTGCAACCCAAAACTCTAAAACATTCCTAAATCACCTAGGCCAGTGATTGTCGTCAGGGTGATAGGAAGAGGCTTATCAACAAGTTAAGGGGAATTTTGGCCAACTACAAGAGTGGGTATACTCCTTTGCACTTCAGGCCAACTAGACATAGGAGGGATATTCCTAGAGGCATGAAATAAAATACCAAGAACAAATACAACCATACCCAATGTACACTTGACCCCAAGAGCTATCACTATATCAAGACAAATTAGCTACACAGACCTCTATATTAAGTTGATTCAACAATGTGAATGTACATGCATAGGAAAGACAGTTTTTCCCTAAACCACAAGTGAATGATCTATTTTATTTTAAAGAGTGTTTGGTCCCTCTCCAATATGGACCGGTGCCTATACCATTGGGTAATAGAGTCATAGAATGCACAGAGGAAAGGAAATATGCAGCAAAGGATCAACAGAACTAGGCATACATCTACATATATGACTTTTGAAAATTGATCTTCCTATAATGGACATACTTAATAATCCAAAAGAGAACTACAATGATTCATATGCAACGAAGAAATGGCAAATACAAAGCCTTGTATTATCTTAGATGTTGTCACACATCTCTAAACCTCTGTTACCATCATACTAGCAAATGTGGCAAGGAAAAATACATAATTGCGATTATATATTTACCAAAATCAATACAAACGCCTATGGAGACATACAACTATATTTAAATTTGCATTACATAATCTTCCTACTCTATGTTGAATAAATCCCTTCACCAATAGATGAGACAGATCATGTGTTGATTCCAGAGAAACTCCTTAGGCTCTCCTAGACCAAACAATTTGCTCAATGACCAACCTTGAGAATGTCTTTGAAATGTGTATATATAGTAATTCAGCCTCTAGACTCTAGCAAACTTGATCAACAAGTATCCATGCAGCAATGAATGTGGTACATGGCCCAATCAAATAAATTGGTGGATATTTTAGGCACCCATGCCCTATACACTGACTTCGGCCACCCACCTCACATTTATGGCAGTCCGAAACATTATCAGCGCATATGGAAGAGCATGGAAGGCCAGGAAGTTTGGCTCCAACAAATCGGACTTCAGAGCCCGGGCCTTCCACCTTCACTTGCATCGAAAGAGAAAGAAAAGGGTGCCCAACCCGGATTACATAGAACCTTGGAGAGCGTCAGGGATCGGGCCTTGGGCCTTCTTCCTTCCACCTTCCAAAATGAAGGAAGGAAAGAAAAACCCCACTAATCAAAAATCATAGAGGCCTTTGAAAATCATCAGGGGTCGGTCGTTGGGCCTTCCACCTTCCATCTTATATGAAGAAGGAAGGCAATAAGCCCAAACTATGACCTTTGACAAACATAGAGAAAACTTGGCACCATCAGACTTCGGCCTCTGACCTTACCGTTTCCTGCCACGATGAAGACTAAAGACCAAAATCCTAAACTTTGAAACTCCGACGAAGATGAAAATACAAGTAAAAACTTAGAATTTTTTGAGACTTAGTCACTTTTTGGGGCTTTTTCCCTTGCATTTCAGAAGGCAAATAGATGAAAACCTATGGAAGAGACCCATGGGAAATATCTCTGATCATGTATCAATAATGGGCTTCTTCAACAAAGGCACAAAGTGGGATTCTGATGGATTTTGGGGCAAAATGGGGCATTTTGGAACTAGTAATTTTGGGCTCCAACACTGGCTATGGTTGGGGACATGTGCCAAGTAGTGGCATAGTGAGAACCACAGAATATATTTAGGAAGACCAACACAAAAAACACATGAAGGGACACATACAAAACATATTTACAAAACAACACACAACCAAAAATAACTGCAACCAAAATTTTGGGAAATTGCAGGCCACCCCTGTAGAAAAACTAGTGAAGCTACTTACCTCTGTCAAAGACAAGCCTATTGAAGGAGTTGATCTCCCTCAATCATTTGTTGCACTAATCACCCAACATCAACAATAAAAACATTTTGCATGCATGCATATACAAAATACAGACATTCATATCATCATGCTGGAGATGGAAATAAATTTCACCAAGGCAAGGAAGCCATAGATAATATGACTCGTCATCATGCTGAGTCACATAACAATACTCACCTTCAAGTTATGTGTGAGAATGATGCATTTCTGAATCTGCATAAATATCAACATGGAGAAAATTATCAAATTGATAATCATCCAGCCCAGGTGTGATCTCATGTTGGGCTATGTTATATGACTATTCTAATTCTTGTGACCCAACTGCACTACATATGCTAATGTGCTCCTCCATGACTAAATCAAAGGAAGGATTGAAATTTAAATCTACACCATTAGCACATAGATCTGATATTTGAGGAACTTCAAGTGAAGACTCACAATCTTCAAGTTGCCTCTCTGTTTTGGATTCCTTGACACACATTGTTGTGTAAAATTCACTGCTAAGAAAATCACTAATGATTTTCTCCTCTTCACCTTGCAAATCAAAAACTTGACCCACATTAGAACATCCAGCCTCAATGTTATCAAGCCCAGACAATGAGCTCAAAAATATTCTCTCAACATGATCCACATCAATAAGAGATAACTGCCCCAAACAAAGCTCTAGAAAATCATCTGTGACATAGTCTTCATAGTGGGAAATAGTTACCTTAGGATCACTTGTAGTTGTAGCAGTGCCTTCATGATGTCTAGTTGAAGCATAATTCACATCGTCCTCATGCAAACAAGTGTCAATGACATCAATATCATCATCAAGGACAAATAAGGGTAAAACATAAAACAAGAGACTAGCATCTTGTTCACAATTAACAACATTTTGTATTCCCTCTCTGTCCATTTGTTGTCCACAGGTAGTTGTGTCATATTGCTTAATACTCTCCACCTCTAAAGTTGATAACTCAAACTCATTGAGCCTAAATTCATCATCAAAAAGAAGATTATCCATGCACCAATGAAAATCATAAATTATGTTACCTGATGGACCTACATGCTCTTCATAAAGTGCATTATCCCTTATACTCATCTCTTTATCATCATTTGCTCCATCAATATATGTATGCTCCTCATAATCAACTACATGAACTAAAACATTCTATGTTTCACTTGCATACATACCTTCCAGGTGGTCCACAATACTACAACAAGCAACAAGGTCATAACATCCTTCACCAAATTGGAAATCATCATTTATTTTCTTATCTTCATCATCCACTGATGACTGATCTAATTGAAGGTAGGTGCAGTCACTAGTGTTTTTATCTAAACTATTTGTATACATTGCACAAATGCCTTCCTCTACCCTTTTGCACACACAATCATCACTTCGTATTGTGTCTAGATCATATGAAATGTTCACATCCTTAATCTCTACAACAACCTATTCATTATCAGCAACCTCTGTATTTAGGGATATAGATTTTACAATCCTATCTTGCTTAACTTTTTCAACATAATCAATGAACAAGTAAGCCTGTTACAAACCCACTAGATTGAATTCCTCCCGAATAGGACCAGAGCTTAAGGAAACATCATAATCTCATAGATACATATCAAAACACATAGGAAGATCAAGTCTGAATTTTTCTAGGATGTGAGACAACGCAACAACAAATCTGTGGTTGATCTCCATGCTTGACTCCCCTTCTTTCCTTTTGATGTCATCCAATTCTTGGAAAACAAAAATAGGTCTAGATTGCATGCAAAGTCCTCAAATGCAACCACCAACTGATCATAGAAAGTAAAATGCAGGTTAGGGAAACTAACCAGCCACTTCCGTGCTACACCACATAGAGATCTTACAAAAAATCTCATCCACATATCCTCATCTTCAAAATGAAATCTATTCATGAAGTCTGAAAATGTCTCAATGTGTGCCTTCCCATTATAAACTTCACACCTGTCAAATAAAGACATTTGATTATAAATCTTCTTGGGCATGGATTTTCTTCATAACCGACCCCTGAGAGGTTCAACTATCTGTATGTGTTTTCATTTGCAATAGGAGGAGGCTGAGGAAAAGAGCAACTGGGAACATCATGAGGGGGACTTGACTGACGCATCTTACTTTGGGTTTCTAAGTCTATTTCTTGCCGCAACAGATATTCAAGCAACTGCTTTTCTTTTTCAATTTCATACTGCAACCTAGTTGACTCATTTCTATTAGGCAAGGGCTCAAAAAATTCTAGGTTTATAAAATTGGCAGGGATATGATTAGAAAATGCATCATATGGATGGTCAAAGGCCATATAGTTCCTAGGTTCTGCAACATAAGAAGATGCACAGGAAGAATCCTCCCTAGGGTATCCATATTCATACCAGTTGGCCATGGCCAACTACTAACCACATGTGTAAGACAAAGTAAAGCAAACATGTTCCTTTACTAAGAAAGAAACCATGGCCAAAGCTGGAAGAAAAACATGTACCTTAACCAACTGCAATCTCTTTGAAGTGTGCACACAACAACAAAACTTTGTTTCTCTTGACAACAGAGTCGTCACCTCACTGAATGAGAAAATCCCTTGAAGCGTGACAATCTTGAAGGCTTCAAAACTAATTCTGGGTTTCTCACACTAGTAGAGTCTTCAAATCTTGTAGCTCAATAGTACAATGACGCCAATCTATTGGTGTAGGTTGAAGGGTTGTCAACTCACCCACAGAAACAGACTACACAACTGCAATGGCTACAAACAAGGGTCTTCAAATATGAACCAAAGGATCACTATCCTCGACAATGGTGCCAAAATGTTGGCGTAAGTTGATGGGCTACCAAACTTACACACAACAACAAATTGCACCACTGCAAACTTACTATTACCAAGTATGTGAAAATGCACAAGTTGCCTAAAACTTGACAACAACTAAAGTAACTTTGTCCCTGGTAATGGCACCAAAATATTGGTTCCCAAAATAATTACAACCCAAAACTCTAAAACATTCCTAAATCATCTTTCCTAAGGGGGATTTTGGCCAACTACAGGAGTGGATATACTCCTCTGCACTTCAGGCTCAGCTAGACCTAGGAGGGATATTCCTAGAGGCATAAAATAAAATACCAAGAACAAATATAGTCATACCCAATGTACACTTGACCCCAAGAGCTGTCACTAGATCAAGACAAACTAGATGCACAGGCCTCTATATTAAGCTAATTCAATTGTGCAAATGTACATGCACAGGAAAGATGGTTTTTTTCCTGAACCACAGGGGAATGATTTGTTTGATTTTAAAGAGTGTTTGGTCCCTCTCCAATATGGACTGATGCCTATTCCATTAGGCAACAGAGTCATAGAATGTAAGGAGGAAAGGAAATATGCAGCAAAGGATCAATAGAACTAGGCATACATCTACATATATGAATTTCAAATAGATCTTCCTATAATGGACATACTTAACAATCTAAAAGAGAACTACAAAGATTCATATGCAACGAAGAAATAGAAAATACAAAGCCTTGTATTAGCTTAGATGTTGTCACACATCTCCAAACCTCTATTACAATTGTACCAGCAAATGTGGCAAGGGAAAATACATAACTACGATTATATATTTACCAAAATCATTACAAACTTCTATGGAGACATACAACTATATTCAAACCCGCGTTACTTAATCTTCCTACTCTATGTTGAATAAATCCCTTCACTAACAAACTAGACAGATCATGTGTTGATACCAGAGAAACTCCTTAGGCTCTCCTAGACCAGACAATTAGCTCAATAGCCAACCATGAGAATATCTTTGAAATGTGTATATATAGCAATTCAGCCTCTAGACGCTGGAAAACTTGGTCAATAAGTATCCGTGTAGCAATTAATGTGGCACATGGCCCAATTAGATAAATTGGTGGATATTTCAGGTGCCCATGCCCTGTACATTGACTTCGGCCACCCACCTCGCATTTATGGCAGTCTGAAACATTAGTGGTGGATTTGGAAGAGAGTGGAAGGCCAGGTAGTCGGGCTCTAACAAATCAGACTTTGAAGCCCGGGCCTTCCACCTTCGCTTGCATCAGAAGAGAAAGAAAAGAGTGCCTGACCCCAATTACATAGAACCTTGGAGAGCGTCGGGGGTTGGGCCTTGGGACTTCTTCCTTCTTCCTTCCAAAAGGAAGGAAGGAAAGGAAAACCTCACCAATCAAAAATCATAGAGGCCTTTGAAAATCATTGGGGATCAATCGTCGAGCCTTCCACCTTCCAACTTCTATGAAGAAGAAGGCCAGAAGCCTGAACTTAAACCTCTGACAAACTTAGAGAAAACTTAGCCCCGTCAGACTTCAGACTCTGACCTTACCATTGCCTGCCACAAAGAAGACTTAAGACCAAAAGCCTGAACTCTGAAACTCTGACGAAGATAAAAATACAAGGAAAAACTTAGAAATTTTTGAGACTTAGTCATTTTTTGGGGCTTTTCCCCTTGCATTTTAGAAGGTAAACAAAGGAAAACCTATGGAAGAGACCCATGGGAAATATTTCAGATCAAGTATCAATAATGGGCTTCTTCAACAAAGGCACAAAGTGGGATTTTGATAGATTTTGGGGCAAAATGGGGCATTTTGGAACTAGTAATTTTGGGCTCCAACAAGAGGTACCTCAAAAATATCAAAAACCCTCTTGGCATAATTCCAATGTTGTCAATAGAGTTAGACATAAACCTGCTCAAAACTCCCACTGCTTGGACAATATCTGGTCTAGTGCACACCATTGCATACATCAAACTTCCTACAACACTAGCATATGGCACATTAGATATATCCCCTAAATCATCCCCATTCTTAGGACACATATCTAATGTTTAAGCTTAGTACAAATAGGTAAAGGAATTCTCACTAGATTACAATCATGCATGCTAAATCTCTACAAAATGATCTTCACATACTTACTTTGAGATAACCAAAGCTTTTTGTTACCTCTATCTCTTTTGATCTCCATCCCTAAATATACCCGGCTGCTCCAAGATTCTTCATATCGAATGAACCTAAAATTTGAGCTTTCGACTCACTGATCATACCATTAGTATTGCTAAAAAATAACATATCATCCACATACAAGGCAATAATCAGAATAGCATCATCAACACATCGAATGTAAACACAATGATCTTCCTCAATTCTACCAAAACCTAATTTCAAAACAAATGAATCAAACATTTAGTACCACATTCTGGGAGACTATTTAAGAACATAAATAGATCTTTTACACTTGCATATCTAATGTTCTTTCCCTTTTACCTCAAAACTTGTAGGTTGTTGCATGTAAATTTCTTCCTCGAGATCTTCATGCAAGAAATCAGTCTTAACATCCATTTGCTCATTTTCAAAATCATAAGTTGCAACAATGGATAAACTAAATCTAATAGAAGATAATTTAGCAATAGGAGAGAATATTTAACCAAAATCAACTCCCTCTCTCTGGAGTAGCCCTTGGCTACCAATCTAGCCTTGTACTTTTGCAATGAACCATCTGCTCCATACTTCTTTTTGAAGACCCATTTACAACCTATGTCCTTTCTTCCTTTGGGAAAATGTACAAGATCCTAGGTGTCACAAGAGTCTAAAGCCATCATCTCCTCCTACATGGCTAGTTGCCAAGACTTACTATCATCTGCAAGAATAGATTTTATGTAGGATCTAGGCTCATTGTCAGTACTTAATAAAGAAAAATACAACATAAATCTAGTGGGCTATATCTGTCAACTGGATTCTGTTGTCTTGTGGATCTTTTGAGAATATGACTAAGGGGCTCTTCTTCTTGATCTTACTCAACTTCTTCTTGGTTACCTTCCCTAACCTCATCAGTTTTCTCAATAACTGAACCCTCGTCTTCTTCTTCCTCCTCATCCTCAAATCCATCTCTCTATTCTTCCTTGGGTGCATCTTCCTACTTAATTTCAATGTGCACCTTATTTTCCTTATCTTTAATCTCTTGGTTGTTTAGGATCTAAAACAACTCCAAGTTCCCTAAAAATAACATCTCTAGAATAGATAATCTTATGGGTTAGTGGATTCCAAAGCTTATATCCTTTAACATTGTCACCATATCCAATTAAAATGCACTTCTTATCTTTTAGATCGAACTTAGATCATTTTTTAGGTACGTGAGCATAAGCCTCACAGATGAATACTCTTAAATGTGAAACATAAAGTTTCTTACCTGTCCACATCTCATAAGGTGTTGTTTCAAGAGCCTTGCAAGGAGATCTATTCAATAAGTAACAAGCAATACTCATAGCTTCTGCCCAAAAGCATTTGTCCAACTTTGAACCACTCAACATACTTCTAGATCTTTCCATGATTGTCTGATTCATCCTTTCTACCACTCCATTTTGTTGTGGAGTATACAGATTAGTTTTCTATCTAGCAATTCCTACATGCTTACAAAATTCATCAAATTCCTTAGAACAATATTCCCCTCAATTATTTGATCTCAAAACCTTTATTTCACAATCTGATTGCTTTTCAACTAAGGCCTTAAATTCCTTAAACTTAGTAGAAACTTAAGATTTATGTTACATAAAATATAACCAAGTAAATCTTGAGACATCATCAATGATGGCCACAAAATATCTAGATTTTCTAATTGATTCAACATCTGCATGACCAAAAACATCTGAATGAATAAGTTCCAATTTATCCCTAGATTTATAACTACTTGAAGGAAATGGATTTCTATTTTATTTTCCAAACAAGCAATGTTCACAGAAATCAAAACTCTCATTAGAATAAGATAAACCATCTAACAATTTTTTATTCAAAATGATTTTAAAACCAGTCTCACTTATGTGGCCTAATTTGTGACCTGCTACAACATACAAGTATTGTCACTACTTTCAGTTACATTGGTAGAATTAAAAATAGTAGTGGCTTCTAGAATAAACATATTTCCCTTCCTTTTCCCTCTCGCTACTACCAAACTTCCTCTTACCAATCTGAAACCATGCTTATCAAATGTTACATGTATTCCAACATCATTCAACTTAGAAACCGAAATCAAATTTCTAGCTAGACCTGGAATATGTAAAACACTAGGAAGAGTTCTTATCCTCCAATCACTGAAAAACAACTAAATCTTACCCCTTCCGACAATAGGATATGAACTGTTGTCACCAAGGTAGACACTTCCTCCTTCAAACTTTTCATATGTGGAAAACCACTTCTTATGAGGAGTCATATGATAGGATAATCCTGAATCAATAAGCCAATGTTCGTTAGACATAACATTACATGAGGAAATTAAAACTTCATCACCTAAATGTGAGGACTTCTTTTTGAAGGAATCAAACTATTTCTTTTTATTTTGACATTCCTTCTTCACATACCCCCTCTTTCCATAGTTCCATCACTTCACTTTGTTCTTTTTCCTAGGAGTCTTCGATCTACCCTTAGAATTGTCTTTAGGCCCAGCTCCCTTAGATCCTCTTTCCTTGGACCTTCCCCTGGCATGGAGAGCATCTTTCAAACTTCCTGTAGTGGTCTTGTTCCTCATCTCCTCATAACAAAGTAGCAACAACATTGTCCATCTTTGGAGTATCTGAAAGGTTAGCACTCAAAGCAAGAATCATGTTGTCCCATGACTTGAGCAAAGAACAAAGCAACATGATATATTTATCTTCCTCATCAATCTTAATATAAACAAAGCTAACTAGCTCAAAATCAAATTGAAAGGATTCAAATGCTTAGCTATCGAATCACCCTCCTTTATCTTAAGAGAAAATAATTTTTTTTTCAAATATAACTTATTTACAGGAATCTTTGCTTGGTAGATCTCACTAACCATTTCCATAAAGAAATGTGGTGGCTTCTCCAACAACATTCAACAACACAGAGTTTGCAAGACATAACCAGATTGTACCCCACGCCTTTTTATCCAATCTATCCCACTCATCTTGATTAACATCATCAGGTTTCTTTTCCCTTGTTACATCCAACCATTGGTTTTATCTTCAAGAAATCCCTCCGTTTTCAGCTTCCACAACCCGTAGCCCGTACTATGTCCAAACTAGTGTTTGTTGCAACTATGATTTCAACACAAAATCTATAAAACAAATGGAACCAAAACTCCCACTACAAATCAAAAAATCTTCACACTCCCATCTAAGAGATAAAATTGGCCAAGATTTGATACTAAATGTTAGAAATGAAGGTAAACAACTACAAGTAGAAATATGATCTCAACAATATGTATGCATGCAAGTGTATAATCTTATGGAGATTGTAATAGAAACAAAACTATAACACCCAAAAAGAATAGATTAAAGAGCTAAACACATAACACATCATGTACGTGGAGAAAACCCTTTCAGGTAAAAAAACTCCACACAGAAGCAAGGCACAAGCTTGTATTATCTGGCAATATGAGATTACAATATAATATCACTTCCAATCTCTCCTCAACCTTCAATCCAACAATATTTTGGTAGATACAAGCCTAAAACTCACTCCTCAACACTTACAAAACACCAAATTTATAGGCAAATGACGCACCTCTAAAATATGGCACCATCTTCTTGGGAATCTCACCTACATGCCCACAATAGTCTCTTACAGATTTCTTGCAGTTATCATAAGGCATCTTCCATGCATGGGCATCTAGGGACAAAAAATAGTTTCTTACATGTAATAACTGCTATCATAAACCGTCACATAATCTCTTGCATCTTATGACAGGTGTAAGTGTGTCATAGGTGCTCTTACAACTTATGATGCATTTCATAACAACTTCTAAATAGCAAATCCTTAATATGGATGCCTAGTTTCTCCAGCTTCACCTTTTACCATGACCATGATGCTTTGACCAGTAAATGTAACTCCATAACAAACTCTTGGTAACATAATTAATTACTATTGCCAATAATAATTATTTACCATACCAATAAATACTTTTAACCACTGGCGATGAAACTCAACATCCCTTATGGGTGAATTACAAATAATAATAAGGAATAAATAAACATGGAATTTACCATGTTGATGGCACCTTAACTCCAACATAATTCATCAAAAGGGGTGAGTGCGAGATCATGATGGGCCAAATAGTGGCAATGGAGAAAAAACTTGCTAGCTGAAAAAGTGCTAACATTTAGACTAATATTTAGATTTGGATGGAAGGGGTGTTAATATTTCTAGCTCAAATATAGATTCCCTCCAAAAATGCCTTGGGATTACCTCATATTTATGCAAGTGGGAGTCCCAAAACTTGCCAAAGAAACTTACAAAACTAGCCATTAAGTGTTATCCTGAAAATTTTCACAATTTCATCCTTGAAGCTGACAAACTTTTTTGTAACTAAATTTAAACAAATGAAAAGGGTTTATAGAGGAAGCTATTAAGATTCTAAAAATATAATATATGGCTCATAATAATTTTAATAGGTAATTATTATTAATTTTCTACATACGCTATGTCTGATTTCCTCATAGATATACATATTGAAAAACATCCATAACTTTCAATATATTAATCCTTTTTTAAATCAAAAAGATGCATCACATTCTAGGATTTAATGGGTATACATTAAAATTTAAATTTTTTTTTTTCATATATTTTTAACAAAGTTAGGTTGGCTGGAAAAATAATTTTCAATATTTTAAAAAATTCAGTAAAAAATTCATAAATAATTATTTATTTATTTAAAAAAATTTAAAAAATATTTGTCACATCCTCTCATGTGTCCTTTACTTAAATACAAATCATGGAGGACAAATATTATATTTTTCTCATACTTGGGTTGGCTGAAATGATACATACTTTTTACGTTTTTCTAAAAAAATTAGTAGTGCTTCATTGAAATATCCAAATTTTACCAAACTATTTTTAAAATTTTCAAAAACAAAGTAGTAGCCCATAAACTACATTCAATTTATTACAACTATTATTACTACCTTATTTCTAGATTATGTAGATAACTCATTCAATTTTTGACATGAAGTTATTTAAGTCTGTTTTTCACATTTACATTGCCACTTAGGGGTAGTGTTTGGCCCATCATGATCCTGCACTCACCCAAAGATGGGTGATGCAGAAGCATCCCAGATTGTAAGGCAATATTGAATCAATCAAAAGCATTTCTTCTCTTGCATTTTGATGCAGGAGCATCCAGTGGTGTAAGGGCAATCTTGCATCACCTAAAAAGATGTTGCTTCAAAATAATTACAATTGTTTTTCATTTCCTTCCATAATTAGTATTTCTGGTTCCATAATCTCTTGAATAATGATGTAGGACTTTCAATTTTTCTAAAACTGCTAAAAATAACAAACTGTCAATTTTGGAAAGTTTACCTATCATTTTAGGAAAGTTTGCCTTTGGGCATGGATTGAAATGAAAACTTGTAGAAAGCTTCATAATGGAAATATAAGACCTTTGGCAAAGGAATCAGGCAAAGATCATTTGTGAGCTGAAAGATATTGAAGTTTTTATTTTCCGAAAAGCCCCTAAAAATTTTTGAAACAAGATATGAGGCACTAAAACATCCCATAACATCTTGAAAAGTTAATGAAAATCTATTTATGTATTTCTGGCGTGATATTTCACATCACGAGCTTTCCGGTGCTTAAAACGGTTCGTCAATCGGACACCCGGATCAAAAGTTATGCTTCCAAGAAGTTGACCTACTTTTGGAGGGAGTTGTAAATTTTGAAATTTAGCTAGAGGCTGCCAAAAAGTGCTATTTATGACTATTTTGGGAACCTTGGGTAGTGGTAGAGTTAAGGGGGAAAGTGTAGAGTCAAGAAGAGGCGAGAAAATAGAAACCCCAGCTGATTTCGGGTTACAGAAGGCAGAAGATTTCAGAGCCTAGGATGTGTAGCTATAGTGTGTTGCAGCCTGTGGAGGATTGATTCCTCAGATTGTAATTGAGCTTCTGTAATGTAATGAGTTGCCAAGATCAATAAAGAAATGGTCTATTTTTTGTGTTACATTTCTATTGTTGTTTGTTTTATTATTTACCCCCTTCATCAAGTGGTATCAAAACCAGGTTTCTTAAGTGTGTAGACAGATTGCCGATCGTGAGGCAGTTTTGCACCAAGACCTGAGGTTGTGGGTTTGCTGCGGAGATCAAGATGCCTCCATGAAGAAATCGTATTGGGAGGAATGCTTTGATGGAAGAGGGTTTTAGATCCCTACAAAGGCAAATCGATGCATTGCAAGAGGAGATGCGAAGAGGGTTTGAGCTGAGAACAAAAGAAGAAAGTGAGGATGAAGCTGAAGAAGAGCTATCTGAGGAAGAACAAGAAGCTACAGGAGATCCTATAGAAGTTAGGTTGTTGAGGGCCATTTCTAAGATCGGAAAGAGGCCTAGGATCAAAGTTTCTACATATTCTCAAGATTTGAATCAGGAACAAATTATTGATTGAATCAATGACATGGAGGAGTATTTCAAATATAAAGATGTGGAGGACCCAGATTGGGTCAAGTTTGCAAAAATAAAGTTGAAGGGCCATGCCAATATTTGGTGGAAGGAGGTCCAATTAGAGAGGAATAGAAGAGGAAAAGGAAAGATCACTAGATGGGATCGGATGGTGGAGAAACTAAAGAAGCAGTTCATTCCTGTGGACTATGAGATGGAGTTGTTGAAGAAGCTACAAGGACTGAAGCAAGGTAACAAGTCTGTTAAGGAGTATATGGAAGAGTTTTGTAAGATTACTATTAGGAAACGCCATGCAGAGGCCAACAAGGAGAAGGTAGCATGTTACATTAATGGGTTGAGACCAAGTATTCAAGAGGAGCTAAGCCATGTCAGAATGACCACCATAGAAGATGCGTATGAGTTTTCCCTGAAGGTGGAAAAGAAGCTGAATAAAAGATTTGATACCAAGCAAAGTGGAAGAGGTCAAGGAAGAAAGACTGGTGGAAGACCCTATGGAGGCCATAATGAAGATCAAAAGAAAAGTGAAGAATCTGGCACTAGTTGAAATCAGAGCGGGGATAATGCCTACCGCCCTCGTGACCAGAACAATGGCGAGCAAAGAGGAAGAGGAAGAGGCCGACCTAGACAAAGACCTGGAAGAGGAGGTTTCAGAGGAACCTATTTCCAATGTGGAGAAGAAGGGCATCGAGCATACGAGTGTCCACAACATTAAGGAAGGACAAACAGAAGCCCTAAGGGTAATGCGCGAGTTGCACATGTAGATGAAGATGCACAGTATGAGCATTCTGAAGATGTTGAAAGGGGAGAAACCCTAGTTGTCAGAAGAACTTTCTTGAATGAAGAGAAAGAACCAAATTAGAGGAAGAGTTTATTTTGCACAAAGTGCAATTGTGAAGGTAAGTGTTGTGATATTATTATTGACAGTGGAAGCACTGACAATCTTGTTTCAGAGGAGATGGTTGACAAGTTGAAGTTGACAAGAAGAAAGCATCCACATCCATATCGGATCGTATGGCTACTGAATGACCATAGAGCTTTGGTCAATGAGTAGTGTTTAGTTAAATTCAAGATTGGGGACTACCATGATGAAGTGTTGTGTGATATCATACCAATGGATGCATGTCATATACTGTTGGGGAGGCCATGGTAGTATGATAGGTGCTTTGTCCATGATGGCCGTGCAAACAAATATTCCCTAACAAAGGATGGAGTTAGTCATAAGTTGAAGCCCTTGAAGGACGTGGAAGAAAAGGTATGTAGTACTTCCAGAATTTGCTTTGTAGATGGTAGGAAATTTTTGGAGGCTATGAAGCATGAATATCATTGTTTTGCATTGATTCCTAAGATTGGTCAAGAGAAATGTGAAGATGTACCAACAAAAGTTTCAGATATGTTGGAAGAATTTTAGGACATTATCTCTGATAATGTACCTGAAGGTTTACCACCAGTGAGGAAGATAAGTAATCAAATGGATTTGATACCAAAAGCTAGTTTGCCAAATAAGTCAACCCACAAAATGACTCCAGCAGAGAATGAAGAGTTGAACAGACAAGTTCATGAGATGTTAAGGAAGGGACTGATAAGGGAGAGCCTAAGTCCATGTGCGGTACCTATAGTACTAGCACTAAAGAAAGATGGAGAGTGGAAAATGTGTATAGATTCTCAAGCCATAAATAAGATAACGATCAAGTACAGGTTTCCATTGCCAAGAATGGATGACATAATGGATTGTTTGAGTGGAGCCAAGTACTTCACGAAGATTGACCTGAAGAGTGGGTATCACTAGATCTGAATCAGAGAAGGAGATGAATGGAAGACAACCTTCAAGACAAAGGAGGGTTTGTATGATTGGTTAGTCATGCCATTTGGGCTAACCAACGCACCGAGCACATTCATGCGGTTCATGAACGAGGTACTGAAAATTTTTTTGGGAAGTTTTGTTATTATTTATTTGGATGATATTTTGATTTTCAGTAAGACTTGAGATAAGCATTTGATGCATATTAGAAGAGTTTTAGAGAAGCTGAGGGAGGAGAAGTTGCTAATTAATCTAAAGAAATGTAGTTTTCCAAAGAAGGAGTTGGTATACCTGGAATTTGTTGTCTCAGGGGAAGGTCTTAAGATGGACCAAGAGAAGGTGAGAGCTATCCTTGAATGGCCTATGCCAAGGAGTACTATAGAGGTACGATCTTTTCATGGTTTGACAAGTTTTTATAGAAAATTTATCAGGAATTTTAGTAGCATTTGTGCACCCCTAACTGAGACAATGAGACGAGATAGCAAAGAGTTTAAATGGACTAAAGAAGCAGACAAAAGATTTGATACATTGAAGCAAAAAGTCACAGAGCAACCTGTTTTGGCACTTCCAGATTTTAATAAGGTGTTTCAGGTAGATTCTAATGCTAGTGGTAATGCTATAGGAGCTATTTTGAGTTAAGAAGGTAACCTCATTGTCTATTTTAGTGAGAAGCTTAATGATGCCAAGAAAAAGTATTATGTTTATGATTAGGAATTTTATGCAATAGTTCAGGCTTTGAAGAAATGGAGACATTATTTGTTGCCAAAACAGTTTGTTTTATATACTGATCATTAGGCTTTGCAGTATCTTAATAGTCAAAGAAAGTTGAACCAAAGGCATTTAAAATGGGTTACATTTTTGCAGAGTTATACTTTTATTTTGAAGCACAGAAGTGGGAAGTCTGACAGAGTTGCAGATGCCTTGAGCAGAAGGCAAAATTTGTTGACAGAAATGAAGATAGTGGTTGTTGGGTTCAATGAACTCAATAGTTTGTATCCATAAGATCTAGATTTTGCAAAGACTTGGAAAGCTTGTTTGGAACCTGTTATTTTGGATAGGACAAAATGGTTGGATTTCATAATCCAAGATGGCATGTTGTTTAAAGGAAGCCAATTGTGCATTCTGAGGAGCTCCATGAGAGAGAACCTGATTAAAGAGAAGCATAGTGGAGGATTGGCTGGACACTTTGGTCGAGATAAGACCATTGCTATTGTTGGTGAAAATTATTATTGGCTACAGTTGCAACAGGATGTGAGGAAATTTGTATAGAGTTGGAGAGTATGTAAGATGGCACAAGGAGCAAGTCAGAATATAGGTCTATATCATCCACTACATGTACCAGAGAAGCCATGGGATGATATTAGTATGGATTTTGTTCTTGGTTTACCAAGGACACAGAGAGGACATGATTCCATTTTTGTCGTGGTGGATAGATTCTCAAAGATGGTACATTTTATTCCTTTCAAAAAGACTAATGATGTTGTTCATATTGCAGAGTTATTTTCAGAGAGGTGGTGAGATTACACGGTCTACCAAAGAACATATTTTTAGATCAAGATACCAAGTTTTTTGGTTATTTCTGGAGGACAATGTGGAAGAAGTTGAAGACAGATTTGAAGTTCAGTTCTGCACACTATCCACAGACTGATGGATAGACAGAAGTGGTGAATAGGAGTTTGGGTAACCTGCTACGATGCTTAGTAGGAGATAAGCCCAAGGAATGGGATTTGATTTTACCATAGACAAAATTTGCTTACAACAATTCTGTCAATAGGAGTACTGGTAAATCACCATTCCATATTGTATATGGCAATAGTCCAAGAAATGTTTCTGAGTTAAGGAAGCTAGACAAAGGAGAAAAGACAAGTGTTGAAGCCGAAGACTTTGTAGAACATCTGAAGAATTTGCATGAAGAGGTGAGGAAGCACATTAATAAGATGAATATTCAGTACAAGGCTAAGGAAGATCAGAAGAGGAGACATAAGGAGTTCCATGTAGGAGATGAAGTCATGGTTCACTTGAGAAATCATGAAGAAGCAGGATTCAGGAAATGCATATGAGGTAGAGCTGCTGAGTGGGATCAATATTTGCCCTGTGTTCAACATTGCTGATTTAACAAAATATCATGAAGGTGGCACAGAGGATGGACCGACACAAGAACAGTGGAGTATTCCGGCATCTCCTTCAACGGAGGAGATAGAAGAAATATTGGATAGCCATGTGGGAAGAAGTACTCAAAACAGACACTATGAAGAATATCTGGTGAAATGGAAAAGAAGGCCTATTGAAGATTCTTCTTGGTTGTCTAAAGCAAAGGTTTACCATTTGGGTTTTCCTCAAACAAACACCTGAGAAGTGACAGGGTCACTTCTCAAATTACCCTGGGTGTCTGATGCAAGAGCATCCAGTGGTGTAAGGGCAATCTTGCATCACCCAAAAAGATGTTGCTTCAAAATTATTATAGTTGTTTTTCATTTCTTTCTATAATTAGTATTTCTGGTTCAATAATCTCTTGAATAATGCAGGACTTTCAGTTTTTCCAAAACTGCTAAAAATAGCAAACTGCCAGTTTTGGAAAGTTTACCTGCCATTTTAGGGAAGTTTGCATTTTGGCACAGATTAAAGTAAAAACTTGTAGAAAGCTTCATAATGGAAATATGAGACCTTTGGAAAAGGAATCAGGTTAAAGATCATTTGTGAGCTAAAAGATATTAAAGTTTTTGTTTTCTGAAAAACCCCTAAAATTTATGAAATGAGATATGAGGCACTAAAACATCCCATAACTTCCTGAAATGTTGGTGGAAATGCATTTACTTATTTCCAGCATGATAGTTCACATTGCGAGCTTTTCGGCGCTTAAAATGGTTCGTCAATCAGACACCCGGATCAAAAGTTATGCTTCCCAAAAATTGACCTACTTTTGGAGGGAGTTGCAAATTTTGAAATTTAGCTGAAGGCTGCCAAAAAGTGCTATTTATGAATATTTTGGGAATCCTGGGTAGTAGTAGAGTTAAGGGGGAAAGTGCAGAGTTAAGAAAAGGCAGGAAAATAGAAACCCTAGCTGATTTGGGGTTACAAAAGGTAGAAGATTCCAGAGCCTAGTATGTGTAGCTGTAGTGTGTTGCAGCCTGTGGAGGATTGATTCCTCTTATTGTAATTAAGCTTCTGTAATGTAATGAGTTGCCTAGATCAATAAAGAAATATTCTATTTTCTGTGTTCCATTTCTGTTGTTGTTTGTTTTATAATTTACCTCCTTCATCAAGTGGTATCAAAGCCAGGTTTCCTGACTGTGTAGACAGATCGCCGACCGTGAGACAGTTTTGCACCAAGACCTGAGATTGTGGGTTTGTTGCGGAGATCAAGATGCCTTCACGAAGACATTGTATTGGGAGGAATTCTTTGGCGGAAGAGGGTTTTATAGCCCTGCAAAGGCAAATCGATGCATTGCAAGAGGAGCTGCGAAGAGGGTTTGAGTCGAGAACAAGAGAAGAAAGTGAGGATGAAGCTGAAGAAGAACAAGAAGCTGCAGGAGATTCTATAGAAGTTAGGTTTTTGATGGCCATTTTTAAGATCGGAAAGAGGCCCAGGATCGAAGTTTCTATATATTTTGGAGATTTGAATCTGGAACAGCTTATTGATTGGATCAATGACATGGAGGAGTATTTCAAGTATGAAGATGTGGAGGACCCAGATCGAGTCAAGTTTGCAAAAATAAAGTTGAAGGGCCACGCCAATATTTGGTGGAAGGAGGTCCAATTAGAGAGGAACAGAAGAGGAAAAGGAAAGATCACTAGATGGGATCAAATGGTGGAGAAACTGAAGAAGTAGTTCATTCCTGTGGACTATGAGATGGAGTTGCTGAAGAAGCTGCAAGGACTGAAGCAAGGTAACAAGTTTGTTAAGGAGTATACAAAAGAGTTTTATAAGATTACTATTAGGACAGGCCATGCAGAGGCCAGCAAGGAGAAGGTAGCCCATTACATTAATGGGTTGAGGCCAAGTATTCAAGAGGAGCTGAGCCTGGTCAGAATGACCACCATAGAAGATGCGTACCAATTTTCCCTGAAGGTGGAAAAGAAGTTGAATAAAAAATTTGATAGCAAGCAAAGAGGAAGAAGTCAAGGCAGAAGGACTGGTGGAAGACCCTATGGAGGCCATAATGAAGATCAAAAGAAAAGTGAAGAAGCTGGCACCAGTCGAAATCAGAGAGGGGATAATGCCTACCACCCTCGTGACCAGAATGATGGTGAGCAAAGAGGAAGAGGAAGAGGCCGACCTGGACAAGGACCTAGAAGAGGAGGTTTCAAAGGAACCTGTTTCCAATGTGGAGAAGAAGGGCATCGAACATACGAGTGTCCACAACATAAAGGAATGACAAACAGAAGACATGAGGGTAATGCGTGAGTTGCACATGTAGATGAAGATGTACATTCTGAGCATTCTGAAGATGCTGAAAGGGGAGAAACCTTAGTTGTCAGAAGAACTTTGTTGAATGAGGAGAAAGAACCAAATCAGAGGAAGAGTTTATTCTGCACAAGTTGTAGATGTGAACATAAGTGTTGTGATAATATTATTGACAGTGGAAGCACTGACAATCTTGTTTCAGAGGAGATGGTTGACAAGTTGAAGTTGACAAGAAGAAAGCATCCACATCCATATCGGATCGCATGGTTGCAGAAGGACCACAGAGCTTTGGTCAATGAGCAATGTTTAGTTAAGTTCAAGATTGGGGACTACCATTATGAGGTGTTGTGTGATATCATACGGATGGATGCATGTCATATGTTGTTGGGGAGGCTATGGCAGTATGATAGAAGCGCTGTCCATGATGGCCGTGCAAACACATATTCCCTAAAAAAGATGGAGTTCATCATAAGTTGAAGCCCTTAAAGGAGATGGAAAAAAGGTATGTAGTACTTCCAAAATTTGCTTGGTAGATGGTAGGAAAATTTTCGAGGGTATGAAGAATGAGCGTCAATGCTTTACATTGATTCCTAAGATTAGTCAAGACAAATGTGTAGATGTACCAATAGAAGTTTCAGATATGGAAGAATTTTAGGACATTATCTTTGATAATGTACAGAAGGTTTACCACCAGTCAGGAAGATAAGTCATCAAATAGATTTGATACCAGGACCTAGTTTACCAAATAAGGCAGCCCACAGAATCACTCTAGTAGAGAATTAAGAGTTGAATAGATAAGTTCATGAGTTGTTAAGGAAGGGACTAATAAGGGAGAGCTTGAGTCCATGTGCGGTGCCTACAGTACTAGCACCAAAGAAAGATGGAGAGTGGAGAATGTCTATAGATTCTCGAGACATAAATAAGAACACGATCAAGTACAAGTTTCCATTGCCAAGAATGGATGACATAATGGATTGTTTGAGTGGAGCTAAGTACTTCACGAAGATTGACCTGAAGAGTGGGTATCACTAGAGCTGAATCAAAGAATGAAATGAATGGAAGATAGCCTTCAAGACAAAGGAGGGTTTGTATGAGTTGTTAGTAATGTCATTTGGGCTAACCAACGCACCGAGCACATTCCTGCGGGTCATGAACGAGGTACTGAAAGAATTTTTAGGAAGTTTTGTTATTATTTATTTGGATGATATTTTAATTTTTAGTAAGACTTGGGATGAGCATTTGATGCATATCAGAAGAGTTTTAGAGAAGCTGAGGGAGAAGTTGCTAATTAATCTAAAGAAATATAGTTATGCAAAAAAGGAGTTGGTATACTTGGGATTTGTTGTCTCAGAGGAAGGTCTTAAGATGGACCCAGAGAAGGTGAGAGCTATCCTTGAATGGCCTACACCAAGGAGTGCCACAGAGGTACGATCTTTTCATGGTTTGGCAAGTTTTTATAGAAAATTTATCAAGAATTTTAGTAGCATTTGTGCACCCCTAACTGAGACAATGAGAGGGGATAGAAAAGAGTTTAAATGGACTAAAGGAGAAGACAAAAAAATTGATAAATTGAAGCAGAAAGTCACAGAGCAACCTGTTTTGGCACTTCTAGATTTTAATAAGGTGTTTCAGGTAAATTGTGATGCTAGTGGTAGTGCTATAGGAGCTATTTTGAGTCAAGAAGGTAAGCCCATTGCCTATTTTAGTAAGAAGCTTAATGATGCCAAGAAAAAGTATTATGTATATGATTAGGAATTTTATGCAATAGTTTAGTCTTTGAAGAAATGGAGACATTATTTGTTGCTAAAAGATTTTGTTTTATATACTAATCATTAGGCTTTGCAGTATCTTAATAGTCAAGGAAAGTTGAACCAAAGGCATTTAAAATGGGTTGAGTTTTTGTAGAGTTATACTTTTGTTTTGAAGCACAGGAGTGGGAAGTCCAACAGAGTTGCAGATGCCTTGAGCAGAAGGCAAAAATTTTGACAGAAATGAAGATAAAGGTTGTTGGGTTTGATGAACTCAAGAGTTTGTATCCAGAAGATCTAGATTTTGCAGAGGCTTAGAAAGCTTATTTGGAACCTATTACTTTGGATAGGATAAAATCGTTGGATTTCATAATCCAAGATGACATGTTGTTTAAAGGAAGCCAATTGTGCATTCCGAGGAGTTTCATGAGAGAGAACCTGATTAAGGAGAAACATAGTGGAGGATTGGCTAGACACTTTGTTCGAGATAAGACCATTGCTATTGTTGGTGAAAATTATTATTGGCCACAGTTACAATAGGATGTGAGGAAATTTGTACAGAGTTGCAGAGTATGTCAGATGGCGAAAGGAGCAAGTCAGAATACATGTCTATATCAGCCACTACATGTACTAGAGAAACCATGGGATGATATTAGTATGGATTTTGTTCTTGGTTTACCAAGGACACAAAGAGAACATGATTCCATTTTTGTGGTGGTGGATAGATTCTCGAAGATGGCACATTTTATTCCTTTCAACAAGACTAATGATGCTGTTCATATTGTAGAGTTATTTTTCAGGGAGGTAGTGAGATTACATGGTCTACCAAAGAGCATAGTTTCATATCGAGATACCAAGTTTGTTGGTTATTTCTGGAGGACATTGTGGAAGAAGTTGAAGACAGATTTGAAGTTCAGTTCTGCACACCATCCACAGACTGATGGACAGACAGATGTGGTGAATAGGAGTTTGGGTAACCTGCTACAATGCGTAGTAGGAAATAAGCCCAAGGGATGGGATTTGATTTTACCATAGACAAAATTTGCTTACAACAATTATGTCAATAGGAATACTGGTAAATCACCATTCCAGATTGTATATGGCAATAGTCCAAGAAATGCTTTTGAGTTAAGGAAGCTAGACAAAGGAGAAAAGACAAGTGCTGAAGCCGAAGACTTTGTAGAACATCTGAAGAATTTACATCAAGAGGTGAGGAAGCACATTAATAAGATGAATATTCAATACAAGGCTAAGGTAGGTCAGAAGAGGAGATATAAGGAGTTTCATGTAGAAGATGAAGTCATGGTTCACTTGAGAAAAGAAAGGTTCCCAATTAGAACATACAATGTTGAAAATAAAAAAATTTGGACCGTGCAGAATCACGAAGAAGCATGTTTTAGGAAATGCATATGAGGTAGAGGTGCCGAGTGGGATCAATATTTTCCCTATGTTCAACGTTTCTAATTTAACAGAATATCATGAAGGTGGCACAGAGGATGGACCGACACAAGAACAGTGGAGTATTCCAGCATCTACTTCAATAGAGGAGATAGAAGAGATATTGGATAGCCGTGTGGGAGGAAGTACTTGAAACAGGCAATATGAAGAATATATGTTGAAATGGAAAGGAAGGCATGTTGAAGATTCTTCTTGGTTGTCTAAGACAGAGGTTGACCATTTGGGTTTTCCTCAAAAAAACACCTGAGACGTGTCATGGTCACTTCTCAAATTACCCTGGGTGTCTGATGCAGGAGCATCTAGTGGTGTAAGGGCAATCTTGCATCACCCAAAAAGATGTTGCTTCAAAATCATTACAGTTTTTTTTCATTTTTTTCCATAATTAGTATTTTTGGTTCCATAATCTCTTGAATAATGATGTAGGACTTTCAATTTTTCCAAAACTGCTAAAAATAGCAAACTACCATTTTTAGAAAGTTTACCTGTCATTTTAGGAAAGTTTGCATTTGGGAATGGATTGAAGTGAAAGCTTCATAATGGAAATATAAGACCTTTGGTGAATGAATCAGGCAAAGATCATTTGTGAGATGAAAGATATTAAAGTTTTTTTTTCTGAAAAGCCCCTGAAACTTTCTAAAATGAGATATGAGGCAATAAAACATCCCATAACATCTTGAAAAGTTGATAGAAATCCATTTATGTATTTCCAGTGTGATAGTTCACATCGTGACCTTTCCGAGGCTTAAAACGGTTCGTCAATCGGACACCCGGATCAAAAGTTATGCTTCCCGAAAGTTGACCTACTTTTGGAGGGAGTTACAAATTTCAAAATTTAGCTGGAGGCCGCCAAAAAGTGCTATTTATGACCATTTTTTGAACCTTGGGTAGTGGTAGAGTTAAGGGGGAAAGTGTAGAGTCAAGAAGAGGCAGAAAAATAGAAACCCTAGCTAATTTGGGGTTACAAAAGGCAAAAGATTCCAAAGCCTGGGATGTGTAGCTGTAGTGTGTTGCAGCCTATGGAGGATTGACTCCTCTTATTGTAATTGAGCTTCTGTAATGTAATGAGTTGCCAAGATCAATAAATAAATATTATAATTTTTGTGTTTCATTTTTGTTATTGTTTGTTTTATGATTTACCCCTTCATCAAGTGGTATCAGAGCCAGGTTTCCTGAGTGTGTAGACAGATGACCGACCGTGAGGCAGTTTTGCACCAAGACCTGAGGTCGTGGGTTTGTTGCGGAGATCAATATGCCTCCACAAAGAAATCATATTGGGAGGAATGCTTTGATGAAAGAGGGTTTTAGAACCCTACAAAGGAAAATTGATGCATTACAAGACGAGTTGCGAAGAGGGTTTGAGCCGAGAACAAGAGAAGAAAGTTATGATGAAGCTGAAGAAGAGCTATCTGAGGAAGAACAAGAAGCTGTAGGAGATCCTGTAGAAGTTAGGTTGTTGAGGGCCATTTCTAAGATCGGAAAGAGGCCTAGGATCAAAGTTACTACATATTCTAGAGATTTGAATCTGGAATGGCTTATTGATTGGATCAATGACATGGAGGAGTATTTCGAGTATGAGGATGTGGAGGACCCAGATTGGGTCAAGTTTGCAAAAAAAGTTGAAGGGCCACGCCAATATTTGGTGGAAGGAGGTCCAATTAGAGAGGAACATAAGAGGAAAAGGAAATATCACTAGATGGGATCAGATGGTGAAGAAACTGAAGAAGCAGTTCATTCCTGTGGACTATGATATGGAGTTATTGAAGAAGCTGCAAGGACTGAAGCAAGGTAACAAGTTTGTTAAGGAGTATACGGAAGACTTTATAAGATTACTATTAGGATAGGCCGTGCAGAGGCCAACAAGGAGAAGGTAGCCCATTACATTAATGGGTTGAGGCCAAGTATTCAAGAGGAGCTGATCCTAGTCAGAATGACCACCATAGAAGATGCGTACCAGTTTTCTCTGAAGGTGGAAGAGAAGCTGAATAAAAGATTTGATAGCAAGCAAAGGGGAAGAGGTCAAGGCAGAAGGACTAGTGGAAGACCCTATGGAGGCCGTAATGAAGATCAAAAGAAAAGAGAAGAAGCTGGCACCAGTCAAAATCAGAGAGGGGATAATTCCTACCGCCCTCGTGACCAAAACAATGGTGAGAAAAGAGGAAGAGGAAGACGCTGACCTATGTCTAGGAAGAGGAGGTTTCAGAGGAACATGTTTCCAATGTGGAGAAGAAGGGCATTGAGTATACGAGTGTCCATAACATCAAGGAAGGACAAATAGAAATCCTGAGGGTAATGTGCGAGTTGCACATGCTGATGAAGATGCATAGTCTTAGCGTTCTGAAGATGCTGAAAGGGGAGAAACCCTAGTTGTCAAAAGAACTTTGTTAAATGAGGGGAAAGAACCAAATCAGAGGAAGAGTTTATTCCACACAAGGTGCAAATGTGAAGTTAAGTGTTGTGATATTATTATTGACAGTGGAAGCACTGACAATCTTGTTTCAGAGGAGATGGTTTACAAGTTGAAGTTGACAAGAAGAAACCATCCACATCCATATCGGATCACATGGTTGTAGAAGGACCATAGAGCTTTGATCAATGAGCAGTGTTTAGTTAAGTTCAAGATTGGGGACTACCATGATGAGGTGTTGTGTGATATCATACCAATGGATGCATGTCATATGTTGTTGGGGAGGCCGTGGCAGTATGATAAGAGCACTGTCCATGATGGTCGTGCAAACACATATTCCCTAACAAAGGATGGAGTTCGTCATAAGTTGAGGCCCTTGAAGGAGGTGGAAGAAAAGGTATGTAGTACTTCCAGAATTTGCTTTGTAGATGGTAGGAAATTTTTGGAGGGTATGAAGCATGAGCGTCATTGCTTTGCATTGATTCCTAAGATTAGTCAAGAGAAATATGAAGATGTACCAGCAGAAGTTTTAGATATGTTGGAAGAATTTCAGGACACTATCTCTGATAATGTACCAAAAGGTTTACCACCAGTGAGGAAGATAAGTCATCAAATGGATTTGATACCAGGAGCCAGTTTCCCAAATAATGCAGCCCACAGAATGACTCTAGCAAAGAATGAAGAGTTGAACAGACAAGTTCATGAGTTGTTAAGGAAGAGACTGATAAGGGAGAGCCTGAGTCCATGTGCGGTACCTACAGTACTAGCACCAAAGAAAAATGGAGAGTGGAGAATGTGTACAGATTCTCGAGCCATAAATAAGATTACGATCAAGTACAGGTTTCCATTGCCAAAAATGGATGACATAATGGATTGTTTGATTGGAGCCAAGTACTTCACGAAGATTGACCTGAAGAGTGGGTATCACCAAATCCAAATCAAAGAAGGAGATGAATGGAAAACAGCCTTCAAGACAAATGAGGGTTTGTATGAGTGGTTAGTCATGCCATTTGGGCTAACCAATGCACCAAGCACATTCATGCGGCTCATGAACGAGGTACTGAAAGAATTTTTGGGAAGTTTTGTTATTGTTTATTTAGATGATATTTTAATTTTCAATAAAACTTGGGATGGGCATTTGATGCATATCAGAAGAGTTTTAGAGAAGCTGAGGGAGGAAAAGTTGCTAATTAATCTGAAGAAATGTAGTTTTACAAAGAAGAAGTTGGTATACCTGGGATTTGTTGTCTCAAAGGAAGGTCTTAAGATGGACCCAGAGAAGGTGAGAGCTATCCTTGAATGGCCTACGCCAAGGAGTGCCACAGAGGTATGGTCTTTTCATGGTTTGGCAAGTTTTTATAGATAATTTATCAAGAATTTTAGTAGCATTTGTTCACCCCTAACTGAGACAATGAGAGGGGATAAAAAAGAGTTTAAATGGACTAAAGGAGCAGACAAAAACTTTGATACATTGAAGCAAAAAGTCACAGAGCAACCTATTTTGGCACTTCTATATTTCAATAAGGTGTTTCAGGTATATTGTGATGCTAGTGGTAGTGCTATAGGAGCTGTTTTGAATCAAGAAGGTAAGCACATTGCCTATTTTAGTGAGAAGCTTAATGATGTCAAGAAAAAGTATTCTATTTATGATTAGGAGTTTTATGCAATAGTTCAGGCTTTGAAGAAATGGAGACATTATTTGTTGCCAAAAGAGTTTGTTTTATATACTGATCATCAGGCTTTACAGTATCTTAATAGTCAAGGAAAGTTGAACCAAAGGCATTTAAAATGGGTTGAGTTTTTGCAGAGTTATACTTTTGTTTTGAAGCAGAAGAGTGGGAAGTCCAACAGAGTTGCAAATGCCTTGAGCAAAAGGCAAATTTTTTTGACAGAAATAAAGATAGAGGTTGTTGGGTTCGATGAACTCAAGAGTTTGTATCGAGAAGATCCAGATTTTGCAGAGGCTTGGAAAGCTTGTTGAGAACATGTTACTTTGGGCATGACAAAATGGTTGGATTTTATAATCCAAGATGGCATGTTGTTTAAAGGAAGCCAATTGTGCATTCCGAGGAGTTCCATGAGAGAGAACTTGATTAATGAGAAGCATAGTGAAGGATTGGCTGGACACTTTGGTTGAGATAAGACCATTGCTATTATTGGTGAAAATTATTATTGGCCACAGTTGCAATAGGGTGTGAGGAAATTTGTACAGAGTTGCAGAGTATGTCAGATGGTGAAAGGAGCAAGTCAGAATACAGGTCTATATCAGCCACTACTTCTACCAGAGAAGCCATGGGATGATATTAGTATGGATTTTGTTCTTGGTTTACCAAGGACACAGAGAGGACATGATTCTATTTTTGTGGTCGTGGATAGATTCTCGAAGAAGGCACATTTTATTCCTTGCAAGAAGACTAATGATGATGTTCATATTGCAAAGTTATTTTTTAGGGAGGTGGTGAGATTACACGGTCTACCAAAGAGCATAGTTTTAGATCGAGATATCAAGTTTGTTTGTTATTTTCTGGAGGACATTGTGGAAGAAGTTGAAGACAGATTTAAAGTTCAATTTTGCACACCATCCACAAACTGATGGACAGATAGAAGTGGTGAATAGGAGTTTGGGTAATCTACTACGATGCTTAGTAGAAGATACGCCCAAGGGATGGGATTTGATTTTACCACAGGCAAAATTTGCTTACAACAATTATGTCAATAGGAGTACTGGTAAATCACCATTACAGATTGTCTATGGCAATAGTCCAAGAAATACTTCTAAGTTAAGGAAGCTAGACAAAGGAGAAAAGACAAGTGTTGAAATTGAAGACTTTGCAAAACATCTAAAGAATTTGCATGAAGAGGTGAGGAAGCACATTAATAAGATGAATATTCAGTACAAGGCTAAGGCAGATCAGAAGAGGAGATATAAGGAGTTCCATGTAGGAGATGAAGTCATGGTTCACTTGATAAAAGAAAGGTTCCCAATTGGAACATACAATAAGTTGAAAATGAAGAAATTTAGACTATGCAGAATCATGAAGAAGCATGATTCAAGAAATGCATATGAGGTAGAGCTTCCGAGTGGGATCAATATTTCCACTGAGTACAACATTTCTGATTTAACAAAATATCATGAAGGTGGCACAGAGGATGGACCGACACAAGAACAATGGAGTATTCTGACATCTACTTCAACAGAGGAGATAGAAGAGATATTGGATAGCCGTGTGGGAAGAAGTACTCGAAACAGGCAATATGAAGAGTATCTAGTGAAATGGAAAGGAAGGCCTATTGAAGATTCTTCTTGGTTGTCTAAGGCATAGGTTGACCATTTGGGTTTTCCTCAAACAAACACCTGAGAAGTGACTGGGTCACTTCTCAAATTACCCTAGGTGTCTAATGCAGGAGCATCCAGTGGTGTAAGGGCAATCTTGCATAACCCAAAAAGATGTTGCTTTAAAATCATTACAGTTTTTATTTATTTATTTCCATAATTAGTATTTCTGGTTTCATAATCTCTTGAATAATGCTGGAGGACTTTCAGTTTTTCCAAAATTGCTAAAAATAACAAACTGCCAGTTTTGGAAAGTTTACCTATCATTTTAGGAAAATTTGCATTTAGGTACAGATTGAAGTGAAAACTTGTTGAAAGCTTCATAACGAAAATATAAGACCTTTGGCGAAGGAATCAGGCAAAGATCATTTGTGAGCTAAAAGATATTAAAGTTTTTATTTTCCCAAAAGCCCCTAAAATTTTCTAAAACAAGATATGAGGCACCAAAACATCCCACAATGTCCTAAAAAGTTGACAGAAATATATTTACATATTTCTGGTGTGATAGTTCACATCGCGAGCTTTCCAGTGCTTAAAATGGTTCATCAATTGGACAGCCGGATCAAAAGTTATGCTTTCCAGAAGTTGACCTACTTTTGGAGGGAGTTGCAAATTTTAAAATTTAGCTAGAGGCCGCCAAAAAGTGCTATTTATGACTATTTTGGGAACCCTGGGTAGTGGTAGAGTTAAGAGGGAAAGTGTAGAGTCAAGAAGAGGCAGGAAAATAGAAACCCTAGCTGATTTGGGGTTACAGGACACAGAAGATTCCAGAGCCTAGGATGTGTAGCTGTAGTGTGTTGTAGCCTATGGAGGATTGATTCCTCTTATTGTAATTGAGCTTCTGTAATGTAATGAGTTGCCCAGATCAATAAGGAAATATTCTATTTTCTGTGTTTATTTCCGTTGTTTGTTTTATGATTCCATAAAGAAAAATGTAAAAAGTATGTGTCATTCCAGCCAACCTAACTATGAGAAAAAGTTAACATTTTTCCTCCGTGATTTAGATTTAAGTAGAGGACATATGAGTGGATGTGACGCATATTTTTTTGAATTTTTTAAGTAAATAAATAATTATTTATGAATTTTTTACTGTGACTTTTTTAAAATATTAAAAATTAATTTTCCAGCCAACCTAGCTTGGTCAAAAATATTTGAAAATCAAAAATTTTAAATTTTAATGTATACCCAATAAAGCCTAGAATGTGACACATCTTTTGGATTAAAAAAAGGATTAATATGTTGAAAGTTATGGATGTTTTTCAATATGTCTATCTATTAAGAAATCAGACATAGCGTATGTAGAAAATTAATAATTATTACCTATTAAAATTATTATGAGGTGTATATTATATTTTTAGAATCTTAATAGCTTCCTCTATAAACCCTTTCAATTTGATTAAATTTAGTTACAAAAAAGTCTATCAGCTTCAAAGATGAAAATGTGAAAAATTGTAGGATAACACTAAATGGGTGTTTTGCAAGTTTCTTTGGTAAGTTTTGGGACTCCCACTTGCCTAAATATGAGGTAATCCTAAGGCATTTTTAGAGGGAATCCATATTTGAGATATAAATATTAACACCCCTTCCATCAAAATCTAAAAATTAGTCTAAATGTTTGTACTTTTTCATCCAGCAAGTTTTTTCTCCATTGCCACTGTTTGGCCCATCATGATCTCACACTCAACCAAGGACATGCTTATATTTGGTGGAATGAAGTTCAGTTGAATAGAAATAGGAGAGGAAAAGAAAGAATCACAAAGTGGGATAGAATGGTGACAAAATTGAAGAATAAATTCAAACCTGTTGATCATGAACTGGAATTTTTGAAGAGATTGCAAAACCTAAGGAAAAAAGAGAAAGTAATAAAGGAGTATACTGAAGAAATTCATAGAATGATCATTAGGACTGGACATAGTGAAGCGAGCAAGGAGAAAGTGGTTTGGTACATTAATGGAATGAGAGCAAACATCCAAAAAGAACTAAGCTTGGTAAGGATGTCAACAGTGGAAGATGCATATCAGTTTGCACTAAAGGTTGAAGAAAAGTCAAACAAGAGATTTGAGCATAGACATAGAGGTAGAGGAGGAAGATTCCATAGAGGTAGAACACAATGTGGTGAAGGAAGGTCATATGCGGAGCACAATAAGGAACGTAGCCCATACCACAAAGGAGAAAGACACAACAATTCATATCATCGAGGGAGAGATGACAGGAGTTTCTACTGCAATAACAAAAGGAGTCATAACTCTTACCGTAGTGAAGGATAGCAAAGGGATGAAAGAGGATTTGACAAGAGATCATTCAAAGGAACATTTTTCAAGTGTGGAGGCAAAGGACACTAAGCATTTGAGTGCCCTTAAAGGAGTACTAACAAAAAGACAGAGAATAGTGCAAGGACAACATATGCGGAGGAAGAACCGATTGGATCACCAGAAAAGGGTGAATCATTGGTAATTCATGATGGGACAAAGAACACCTACATTGTGACCTCTGATGACAAGAGACATATCTTGATTCCTTTAGAAGAAGAGAACAAGAGTGAAGTATGCAACAACACCATAATTTGTTTAGTAGATGGAAGGAAATTATTGGATGGACTGAGACATGAGAACATGTGTTTTGCATTGATTCCAAAGAAGGATTACCACTAGTTCAGAGTATCATTCATCATATGGGTAATGTGCCAGAAGGATTACCACTAGTTTGGAACTTATCATTCATCATATGGATCTCATACCTAGAGCCAATTTACCAAACAAAGAGGCACATAGGATGACACCAATAGAAAATGTAGAGCACCAATAGAAAATGTAGAGCTAAACAGATAGATACAAGAGCTATTGAGGAAAGGATTGATTAGAGAAAGTTTAAGCCCATGTGTGGTAACGACAATACTAGCACCAAAGAAAGATGGAGTATGACCAAAGAAAGATGGAGTATGGAGGATGCGTATAAGAAATTAATAAGATCATAGTCAAGTATATATTTCCATTGCCAAGAATGGATGACATTATGGATTGTTTGAGCGAAGGGAGATATTTTACAAAGATAGATCTAAAGAGTGGATACTATGATATTGAAATCAGGGAAGATGAATGGAAGACTGCATTCAAGACAAATGAAGGATTATATGAGTGGTTAGTTGTGCCTTTTGGATTAACTAACGAACCAAGTACATTCATGAGATTTATGAATGAGGTATTGAAGAAGTCATACCATCATATCTCAATTAACTTATATTTTGAGCCGCAATCTACCAAATCTTGATTTGTATAGAAATACGGACCAAAACATGTTAACACGAGACTGATCACCGCATATATATATAAAGCACTCAATAAGCTTACTAATAAATATGTATAAATGGGTTAGTTAATAAAGATTTCTTATGCTTAGGAACTCATGATTCCTTGTATAAGTTATTTAACTCAATAGAAATCAAATCCTAACTTTAATAAATTATAACATGTACAATTGCCAATCAATTTGTATAAGCACATGGGTTAAGATGTCATTACATTCTTCCATTCACATCTTTCATTAAATTTTGGTAGGTACACCATAATAAATTGGTATAAGGCACTAATAAGGTATCAAAACACAATATATTGAGATTTATAGAAATTCAATAGAATTTTCAATTAAAAGTTCAAATTAAAGATTTAAATGCAACCACATTAATTATTTGTAGTCTAAATTGTAGAAATATTAAACAATAATTTTTACCGTAGGTATTTTTAGTTCTAATTCTACAATTTGTGTTTTAAAATTAAAGGTATAAAATTTAGTATTCTCTACATTCACATTTATGATTTAACTCATAATTACAAGGTCTATAAATAATTGTTAATAGTATTGTATTCATTTACATTTGTAAATATAGTTGTGGATAATATAACTATATATGCATGCATTATGTTCTCTAATACATTTCAAAACTTCAAATTTTTATATGTAAGTATATAGTTTCCAATATACATTTACAATCTAAACATTTGTATGTGGTGTATACATGTATATGTATATATGTAGGTGTGTCTTGCACATGTTTATATCCAATAGGAAAATGTACAAATTTTTTAGTTTGTTTGTCTTTTCTTGACTTGTATTCCAATTCTTTCTATTTTTTATAATTGTGAGGCCCTTATCCTTCAATGTAAAATTTAATTGTTTGATGTGCGGAAAAAGCTTAGAATGAAATATAAAATATTCTATAACTTGGAATGAAATATAATATATTCTATAAAAAAACTCAAAAGAGTATTGAGAATTTTTATAAAAATCTAAAAATTTGGAAAATTTTATTAAATAATAGAAGTTTCTATTAAAAAATAGAAAGAGTTTCTATTAAAGAAGAAAAAACTCAAAGAGTATTGAGAAATTTTTTTAAAAAATTAAAAATTTGGGAATTTATTTTAAATAATAAAAGTTTCTTTTAAAAAATAGAAAGAGTTTCTATGAAAGAATATATATATATAAACATGAGATTCTCATATTAACTGTTTTTTCTACACTTTTAACCATATTTTACAATTAAACTCTTTAAATACAACAATCTTTTAAATTGAATCTTTGTTGTAAATATCAATTGTAAAAAGTTGTTAAAAAGATATAAATTTTACAAAACATCTACATTAATTGAAGGTGAAAAAATGAAATATATATATAGAATCTACAAATATTAAAAAAATATTTGTAATTTTTTCAATTGAATAAAAACATGTGTGTGTGTATATATATATATATATAGCCAAAAAATGAAATATATGTGAAAATAGAATCTACAGATATTAAAAAAGATATTTGTACATTTTTCGATTGAATAAAAACATGTGAACATATATATATATATACATATACATATACTTTTACATGTATCGATCTATAACAATGGTGGTGTTCAAGTGTAAATATTGCAAATTTGCAGCACAGAGGTGCATTACGTCTAAAGCAACCTGATATCAAGCATGAAACCAACTGATAAACACCAAAATCCGAACAACGGAGGCTGAGCCAAATTGTCAAATCAAAGTCTAGTTTGTGCCAAGGATTTATTCCAAAATAATGAATGTAGACAGATAAGACACCACAAAATTGTGCTTACAATTGGCAACCCTATCGATAATTTATTTCAAGAACTCTTTGTGAGATTATCATTTTTCATAGGCCTTTGATAACAAACTGAAAATAACAGCTAGCTAATTTTGCAAGTTATACTCTTGGATTCTGTAGCATCAGCAATGAATAAAATTATACAAAACGTGGAAAAACGATCTATATATATAAGAAAATATTTGTACATGTATCCATCTATATACATTCAAAATGATGCACTCCAAGGCCATTAATGGAGGTCACCACGAAGGGTGCGGAGGAGCTTAAAATCTGTCGCCATGATGGTGACCCTCTTACCGTGGATGGCGCAGAGAATGAGTTGGTCGAATACTTGATATTGACATGTTCTTATGCATTCCCAACTGTTTTTATAGACAGACCTTTCTAATTTGGTTCCATGCATCCTCGCCATTGTCTTTCTGTTCCTTATCAACGGCTTGCAATGTTCTATGTTAGATCAAACTCATTTCCTTAACAGATCTGATTTTACTAAGTTTCAGTATTCTTCTAAAAATACAACTCAATCTTTCAATAGAAGGTTGCTGCATATGAATATGTTTATGTTTCTTAAGTTTCCCACAATGAGACTCTTAACTCCCACTATAATTTAGGAGTTTTTTATTCCACATAACATCATCTTTGAATCTCTTTTTTTTGTTAACACTAACTAACATTATAAAATTAACTAATCCATCAAATATCTAAAAATTCTCAACTAAAATCTTCAACATTAATTGTTCCTTCATGTATTGCGAAAGGATGGGACAAATTTCCTACTAAAATATTGTACAAGTTACTATACATGCACTCCAAGCTCTATGGAAGGCACTCCAAACCCTTTGGATTGAATATGCACAATGAATGCCGTTGTAAATGGCTCCTAAAAGAATACAAATTTTACAAAATCTCTACATTAAATAGAATATATATTAAAGAATAGAACTTACATAAGCTAGTATTAGGAAAGATACATTATGAACATACACATTAAATATTGTATAGAATGAAATTCAAAACATACATTGAACTAAAAAATGCATACTAGAAAAACTAATATCGAAATACAAGTCAAAAAGAGAACATATTGGAAACTATGTACTTAAATATGAAAATTTGAAGTTTTGAAATGCATTAGAGAACATAATATATGCATCTATAGTTACATTATCCACAACTATATACAAATACAAAAAAAAATACTACTATTAACAATTATTTATATGTGTAATTCTAAGTTAAGTCATAAATATGAATGAAGAGAACACTAAAATTTATACCTTTAAGTTAAAAAACATAATTTGTAAAATCACAACAAAAAACACATAAAGCAAAAATTATAGTTTACCTCATCAAGTTAGTATAAAATCTCTTTCCCTCTCAAAAATTCAATATTTTTTCAATTTAGACTACAAATAATAAGTGTGGATGGTGCATAGACTGACATCCTCAAACAATCCAACCAAATGGGCATTGAAGGCCTCCTACAAGGTAGCTACAACAAAGATCTAAAACCTCACATCCATGTTGAAGTCTTGTGTGATTTCCATGACGAAGTAGTGGAAGGATATCTTCCTGATGAGAAGCACAACGATCTTCTTGTACTTGTAGTTCTCCTACAAGGAAATGGTGCTAGGCCTAAACCTATGTGACTTCTTCATGAACATCTTGTTGCCATTGCCAACTTGTGTGCCACCTCCAATGCCAATTTCTTGGGTGGGATCTTCCTTCTCTTTAATTGCCCTGTTGTTTCCTTTGTTTGAACCATCTTTTCACCTCCCTTGGACTAATTGCTTGATTATATTAATAACCTATGATTTATATAGACAAAAAGTTACTAACATATTTTTACTTAATTCCCTAGAACTATTTTATGCAACACACCTAAACTTCATATTGCACACTTTGTGCAAGCCACAAATGTCTCTTTAATCTTTATAAAATCTACAGATTATACTTTGTCAGTATGCTTCATCAATAATTACAGCATTCTCTAAAACCTCATACACTTTGTTACAGAAGACCCTTACATTCAGACTACATAAAATCATTCCATATCTATGTAACCTATGTCTATACTCTTCAACACATCTCTTTTGATATATATGACTTCCTCTCCGTGCATAGGAAATTCACCCACACATTGAACTCCATCATCCCATTAAAAACATTCTCTAAGTTTTCTTTTGAATTACAAACACTAACTGCATAACCAATTTACACAGAGAACAACCCGTCAAGTTGTATGCTTCAGAGAAGACCGTTGGAATTCCAAACAAAATTAAATCATCACCTTTAATTTATACTTTCGTGCTCAGTCAAAAACAAATAGAAGCCTTTGATTTAAAATTGGCACCCACTGGAGAACCTTCACCTGTTATCACCGGGAGCCCTAGGTAGAAGGGCCGATAAGAGAACGACATGAAACCCTCTAAACACAACTTAAGTTGTAGATGACCTTCTGTAGCAAGTCAACAATAGATTATAACATAAAGTGAAACTTCGTAGTGATGGGTTAGAAGATTTGAATTAGGTTTTGAAACATAATGTATACCTTAGGTTTTAGACCTAATTTTTTAGGGCTTTTAGAGATTTGTAGGTGTTGGATGTTTGAATAAAACCTTAATACTTTATGATATATTGTGGATGACATAACCAGCATCTTAGTCTCTGCCCCTGTTGCAGAGAACACAACAGAAAATACAAAGTAAACTTTGCTTTGATCAACTTCAAAAAGGCATATACCTAGACTTAGGGTTTTAGATATTATGTTATAGAATGCAATAATCAAAACCTTAACCATACAAATCAATGAAATCTAATCAAAACCCTAACCATGCATATTAAAGAAGCCCCCTACTCCTGACAACCAACTATCATAACATGGAGCAAGAATTCTATGAAGCAAGAACCAAGTGAACAACCTGTGAGTGTTCACTCTTCAAAGTATGGTCATCAAGATATGAACTGACTTATTGAAGGCATGGCAATCAACATGAACATCATGTAATTTTGATTGACACTCTGCATGATCTAGTCAAACCTTTGATGTCTCTGCACTCTACATGAATGACCATGATGAACATCTTGATCAACAATGACAACTCAAACAACATGTCACAACTGTGTAATAATGTCATGAAACCAACAAAAATATCCATGAAAATATTTGAGGCATTCCCTCCCATTCCAAATCTAAATCACATCGTCCAAAAGAAATTTTGTAAACTCACCAAATGCCTCCCCCTGTGTATAAGCACTAGCATGTGATAAATTAAACCTGAAACTCCTGCAACTTCTCCCAATGATATAAGTTTGATTTGTGTTGTCATTAGGACTATTATAATATTCATTGCATTCTTTGTAACAACAAGTACATCTTTGGAAAAAAAACAACCACTTCTATCTTCAAAACACTAAAATAAACATGGTTAAAATGCACACTAGTAGACCCAAACTTTACCTCAACTTGAAGGATGGTACCTTCAACTTCATTATCTGCTCTATAACAGAAAAATATCTGTAGAGGGATAACAAGTAACATCATGTAAAAAAAACAAATACATAATTAAGGAACAATTACCCTTTTTACCTTTGTAATGTGGAGATACACCCTGCTAAAAATAACACTAGTTGTTCCATACTCTACCTCAATTTGAAGGTTGTTAAATGTAAATTCAAGATATGATATAGAACAACAATGGTATAGTTGAGGAACAACAATAATCATTATATAATAGCATCAAATACTCCACCAAACTCTAGGTCTCAAATCTAAAAACAAAGATTCATTTTGATGGAAGACTATGCACCCTCTAAGTCCATCCACTAGCACATACTGATCACTCCTCAAAATTTTTGAAATCTTAGTGGAAAATACATTTATGACATGTTCTACCATGTTAGAACACTTCCTGACTTTATGAATTACAAAATAGTGAATAGGCATTTTGGTAGAATCACCAACAATTACCTTTTGTTGACCCTTCAAGCATACTATATCAAAATCATTAAATTGGATTTTCCTTACCCCCTTTTATTGCTCCTCATTCAAATCATGTTGATCCAAGAAGAACTTCAAGCCATTGTAATTTTTCTCAACCATACATCTACCATAAACTAGATGTTTTCTAATCTTTGTCACAATATGCATGATGGAAAAAATTTTCTTGTCATACGTAGAGAAACCATTTTCTGAATCTTTCAACTCTCTTCTTTCAATTTCCATGGGGAACCTCCTTCGCATTGTAACCAATCCAACTCCCTTTCCTGAAACATCACATTCTATAAAAAAATGGTTGTGAGAAATATGAAATGAAAGGTACAAGACATGAGTTGATTACCTTCTCATGCTTATCAAAAACTTCTTGTATTTTATCCATGCATGCAAGAGATCCTTTCTTTATCACAATGGTTAAGGTTGCTGCTATGTATGAGAGTCCCTTAACAAACCTTCTATCATGGCTACATAATCTAAAGAATCTTCTCAATAGAGTTAGTGTGGTTGGGAATGCCCAAACTAGAAAATTTTGAATCCTCTTATGATCCACATGCATTCCTTGAACAACATAGGTATGGACCAAGTATAAAATCTTTGTGAAACCAAACTCACCCTTAGATTCTCTTACAAATGGAGCATGTTGCTCTAGAATCCCAATGCTCATCAAACTTTGGTGCTTCATATGATCCTCCCATGCTATGCTACACATCAAAATATTATCAGAAAACATCAAAGCAATTTTTTCCAAATGATCACTAAATACCCGATTCACCCTGAATTGGAAGGTGGCCAATGCATTAGTTAAACCACATAGCATGATCATGAACTCAAAGTTCCTTAAGTGACTCCTGAATGTCATCATGTGCATATCCACATCCCTCGCATGAATCCAATGGTATCCCATTCTCAAGTCAATCTCTAGGGAATAAACTACCTCCTACAAATCATCAACAAGTTCTTCAACCCTAGGAAACTTGTTCAAAGCTCCATAGATGGTGCACATCCTTATGCTTAGGCTATGAACAATAAGCTCATCCTCCTTTGCTAAGATAATAATAGTAGAGATACCCTCAACACTTCTATCCTTGCAACTCAAAATATCTTCTTCAAATGCATAACCTTCCATCATGCCATTACGCAAGTAAATTATTGGCTTACCCTTTGAAAGTTTGGAGGATAGTGCATGTTCCTCCATCTTTAACTCTTCACATCCAACAAGTAAAGACCTTTCTTCCTTGATTTCATCAATATTTTTCTGACACATGCAAACATTAGGGATCAATAAAACATCTTCTATTACCAAGGAATTCTCACCTTCAATATGTATGTTGGATTTGGCTAAAACACCTGGATCCCACATCATCACATGTGAAACATTTTGATGTTGGGAGAAAAGATATGCCTTCCACTTTGCACCCTTCATCTTTTCATCACTATTAGAATGCTTCACACCATGATAGAAACATTTTAATAACATCGTATCAAAGTGATGCAATAAATCCCTACCTCTACCAACATCCCTATTTCTCAAGTTGTAATCAAAGGAAAATTTAAAATGTTTACCTTCATTCGCTGATTTGAAAATCTCTGAGGGATTTGTAGTCGTGCCACTCTTCTCATGATAAAAATTATCAAAGTTAAAACATCTTTCTTGGATTCATGCCCATCAACATAGTTGTAAATTATCTTCACATGTCAGTGGTTCCATATCTTCATTGTCTGAAAACTTGATAGGTGTTTCTTGGACAACATTAGGAATAATTGGAACATTTTCTTCAATTATTAAATCTTCGTTTTCAACATGCAAAGTTGATTTCTTATTGACTTCATTGAGACAAACATTGTCCTGCCAAATAAACTCATTTGGGATCACTAAAATATTTTATTCCAATAAGATCTCTTTACCTTTATCTTGCATGGTTTGATTCTTCTCACATTTTGGTGGCTCTGTTTGTTATTCTCAGGACTCTATATCATGCTCCTTAGCATCTTCTTGTCGTTCCAATTCTATCTTCTCTATCTTCTTTCCAAGTTCTTTTGGTTCTTGATTAATGATGCATTGTGACTCAAGTGTATCTATCATTGTCTTTGGTTCCAAGGTTTCCTTTTCTAGCTCCTTTGATTCTTTTTCTTTTCTCTTTTGATCTCTCTCAAGTATTTCTATGAACCTTTCGAATGGAACAACTGATTTAAATGCTTCGAATTGCTTGGCATAGTCCTCAAACCACTTTTTTATTACCTAAGTGATTGATAACTCTATATTTGCAGCAGATGCGGCTCCTTCTTCATTATCAAGTAAGAAAATAGGATTTTTTGGCTTTGAAATAGATGTTGCCTTTTTCCCTCCAAAAGTGCTTCCTTCACCTGCGAAGTCTTCCTCATTCTTTTTGCTTTGATGTGCCTACATTTTCTCTACAATGAGAGCCAATTTATCCACAATAGAAATAAATTTATTACCTAGGTCTCCCTTATTCTTCCATCTTTCTTTAGCCATGATTTTCTCTTCTTCAAATTTGGAATCAACTGCTAATTTCCTTTGCTCTCTTCTCAAAGCTCTGAGGTCTCTTTCACTAAGAAGCATGAATCAAACAACCCTGCAGGTTGGCAAGATCATACTCTAATACCACTATAATGTCCCCAAATTAATATTTATCATAAAACTCAAATCTGAAAATGATTTTTCCAAATAAACATGAATATTCATCAAAATAGCCAAAATAGTTGAGCTAGTCTTCACCGAATGACACCAAAATAAACATAAACACACCAAATCTTTTTTATTATGGAAAATCTGATACAAAGACATGCAATCAGGTCTACAACACTGATTTGTAGCAGCAACCAAAGCTACAACACTTCACAACACCCAACTAGCTACAACACCCAAAACAAAATAAACTATGCACAAAACATCACTACAAACACTGTTGAAATCTCCATACCAACGCCCACACATGAAATGATGGACCAAGGCACATGGGACTAATGTAGATCAAAAAATTATTGTAATACCAAACTCAAATAAGTCAACATTTACAATACAAGAAAAACATATATTATCAATGGAGATCCAACTCTATCTCTTGGAGTTGAACCAATAGCACAACTCTACAATAATAATCTCATACAATCTCACAACACCCTTCATTATATAAACAACGGTTCATTATAACTATAATTGTATGTTAAAACCCATTTAAGAAATGGTAATTATATAAATGAACTCGCTAACCACTACATTGGTTCATTATATAACTATAATTTTATGTTAAATCCCATTTAAGAAATGGTAACTATATAGATTACCTTTCTCCATCAACTTCACCCATACACCCACCTTTTAAGATTGTAGACATCTAGTGCCAATGTTTCTGGAAAAACTGTGTATGCTTTTATTGTCTCAATCTTTCGGATCATACTCCATGATCCATCATCAGGAGGAAAGGAAGAGAACAATAAAAGCATACACAGTTTTTCCAGAAACATTGGCACTATCTTCATGGACTATGGAAATATCATGTCTACGATTGTAGACATCTCTTTATTTTGTTGAATCTCGGCCATAAAAAAAATTAATTTTAAATTTCTTAGATTAGATTTTTAGTGTTGAACCAATAGCACAACTCTACAATAATAATCTCATACAATCTCACAACACTCTTCATTATATAAACAACGGTTCATTATAACTATAATTGTATGTTAAAACCCATTTAAGAAATGGTAATTATATAAATGAACTCACTAACCACTACACAACATTGATTCATTATATAACTATAATTTTATGTTAAATCCCATTTAAGAAATGGTGACTATATAGATTACCTTTCTCCATCAACTTCACCCATACACCCACCTTTTAAGATTGTAGACATCTCTTTATTTTGTTGAATCTCGGCCATCAAAAAAATTAATTTTAAATTTCTTAGATTAGATTTTTAGTGTTGAACCAATAGCACAACTCTACAATAATAATCTCATACAATCTCACAACACCCTTCATTATATAAACAACGGTTCATTATAACTATAATTGTATGTTAAAACCCATTTAAGAAATGGTAATTATATAAATGAACTCACTAACCACTACACAAAATTGGTTCATTATATAACTATAATTTTATGTTAAATCCCGTTTAAGAAATGGTAACTATATAGATTACCTTTCTCCATCAACTTCACCCATACAACCACCTTTTAAGATTGTAGACATCTCTTTATTTTGTTGAATCTCGGCCATCAAAAAAATTAATTTTAAATTTCTTAGATTAGATTTTTAGTGTATACCAAAAAAGTTCACACCCTAACACTACCTTTTTAAATTTCTCTATTTTGTTGAATCTTTTAATCGTCTAAAATTTTATTTTTAATTTCTTCTTAAATTTTTAGTGTATACGATAAAAGTGCATGTCCTAACACTTTCCACTGTTATTTTACACCACTTTGCACACATGTTTATATTCTTAAAGGAGTTATAAAATTAATCAATGTGCACTCATGTTTGTGTTCTTAAAGAGGTTATTCTAGAATTAACCAATTTGCATGCACATTTATGTTTGTAAGGGGATCCTAAATGGCCTTGAGTTACGTGCCTAAGGTGTGTATTTAAAGGACTCGTGCTTAGGTCATTTTATACATTGAAAAGTATAAAACAACTAGGACAACACATTCACATTTTTGTTTCCTAGAATTTTGCAAGTCCAACACAATGACCTTTTCTATCTACACTAGCGCTTAACATCTACCTTCATGGTCATTTTATCTTTTTATTGTTGACTTGGTCTTGAAGCTTGACCAAAGTACAAAAGAGACATTAACATACTTCCACACTCTAGGCATAGCTCCTCAACATCACTACTATTTTCTTACACCAAATAGAACTAGGCAAACTCTTATTGCAAATTTTGAAGCTCAAATGTCAAAAGACTAGATGTCAAATTTGTAGGACATGATCGTAGTTCTTGTATGACATGATCATAGTTCTTGTATGACATGATTGTAGTTCTTGTAGGACATGATCACGATTCTTATAAAATAGGACCAGAGTTTTTACAAGACATGATCACAATTCTTCTAAGATGGGATCACTATTGTGATTCTATTATAGACAATCATTTTCTTAAATCTCAATCGTCTCAATTTTCTAATCCAAAATCCAATATCAAATCGAAGAAATCAAATCTGTATCCCAACAAATTCACATCCTAAAGTACACAAAACCCCAACTCTCCATTTCCATTTCAACACATCAATTTACATTTTGAATTAATTCATTTCATCATTATCATAATCAACTTTTAAGTCATCTAAAATTTAAATTTAAATTAAATAGGTATTTGAACCTAAATATTTTGCAGGGGTATGTTTTTATCCCCACATATATAAAATGATATCATTGCTCAAATGTGCTAAACCAGAACATGGTGTAGGCCAGGTTTAGTGATGGCATTGGTACAGACTGACTTTCTCGTTAAATTATGGAGCCAAGTAAATACTTGTGGGTTGAAGCCAAGGTACAAGTCGCTTTGGATCGTGCATTGAAGAGATTTTAAAAACAATTATTTCCATCTTTTCCATGCCTGTACATCGAGAAGAGAGATTTAATGATAATAACAAGAAGCACGTTACGCTCGCACTTACCACTTTGTCCTCACATCGCTCCAAGGCCAACCTACTACCTTACCTTTTTCTTACAAAAGCTCAGACTTACATGTGGAAAGTAAGGTGATCGTCGTAAATACGAGGAAATAATGATTCATGTCATTGTAGTCACGTGGCCACAATTTGATGTTAATAATAACTCATTTCTTAAGGCTGATCTAGTGCAATGTAGGGGTAAGTTGACCCACTTCAGTTTTCTCAGAAGGGGTTTTTCTGCTGTGGTTAGTTTAGTTCATTTGAGGTGTTGTGTTCAATTTTTTGAAAGGGTTTTCGTTTCTCTAGTTTCAATGTGCTGCCTATGAAGATATCTGCACTCAATATGAAACAATTTGAAGGGGGAAGTTTAAACGAGCTCTGTGAGGAAGCAAAGCTTCACATAACGATCAGCTTCTTGGTCAAGATGCATAGTAGAGTCAACATTGAAAAAATTTTGAAAGTGACTTAGGGCTGCGGCTCTTGGTCCTTTAGGCTGTTTGGCCTTGTGCACGTCATTAAAATTCATTCATTCATTCATTCATTTCCTGTTTCTGATTGTGACATTTATGGTTTCTTGGATTACAATTATTGTTTCTGATTGTGGCATTTATGGTTTCTTGGATTACAATTATTGTTTCTGATTGTTACATTTATGGTTTATCTGGTTATAATTCTTAGTTTTGATTGTGACATTTAAAAGTAAACAATCTATAAATTGTTTGTTAGTTTGAAAATTGTAATGTCTAAAAGTAAATAGTTCACAAGTTGTTTGTTAATGTGAAGATCAAAGTAGTTTGACATAGTTAAGCTCTTCCAAAGTATAACCTCCTTAACTTTAAAGAATGTGACTTCTCTAACTTTGATGAATAAAAAAAACTTGCAATTGTTTATAGGCTAGTGACTTCATTTAGGAGTATTGAACCAAATATAAAATGTTTAAGAATACATTCTCATGTACCATCAACCATGTATATGGTATGGTCAATTCAGCTACATATTAATCTTCTTGAGAAACACGCCAGCTTACATAGAAAATCCATCAAAGCTTGGTTGCTCATAAGAAATCAAACTTAGCTTGTAAGTTCATATTAAGCATACGTCGGCTGGTCAAGTTGTTAGGACTGGTAGCTGTGTTTGTCTTGGCTTGTGACAAAATTCTAATTATGACATTTTTAATTCTTATAAAAAAATTCTGGCAAGGAGAGCGTACAGGCAACATGGTTGTAAAATTATTAATAGATATATAGTCTAGTTATCCGTTCTATCAAAGGGTGAGATTAGACTTAGAAGTCAATTCAAGGAATAAAGAGAGTTATGATAAAACTTAGAAGTCAGTTCAAGTAATAAGAATCCAAAATGGTGACAATGAACTTCGTCTAGAGAATCTTTGATGGAGGAGTTACTATTGATGTGACATAGATTATAGATTGCAGACTCACTGAGTACTTGGCGAGTTGTCGAGCGAAACAAGTAACTCACCACTCTACTTAAATGTCATCTGCACACTTGCTGAGTACTTGGCTAGTTGTCAAGTACTCGGTGAGTTGTCGAGCGAAACAAGTAACTCGCCCCTCTACTTAAATGTCATTTGCAGACTTGCTGAGTATTTGGCTAGTTGTCAAGTACTTGGTGAGTTGTCAAGCAAAACAAGTAACTCGCCCCTCTACTTAAATGTCATCCATTTTAATTGTCAAATAGTCAATAGCAATTTTATACTTCATCCACATCAAAAAAAAATGATAAATATTTGTACTACTTTTATTGGCCAAAATTGACCTTTGATAGTTGAAGTGGATAATGTTTAACAATAGCCATAACTTGTGGGTTTACTTGCCGAGTTAATGCCGAGTTGATGCCGGAATCCTATCCAGTGCTCGCCCAAAAATCGGTGAGTCCAAATCAAACTACTCGCCCAAACGAATTAAAGATATATCATACTACGTAGAAAAACATAGATGTTTTGCCTATTTAAACCCTCACGCTTAGCTAAACATCACATAGCAGATCTGAGGATTTTTAGTGGATTTGAAAGGATTTTTAGTAGATTTCAAGAGCAAATTTGAGGAATTTCAATTTCAATTTCAAGTGCAGATTCGAGCCTGTCCATCACACAGCAACAACATTATGAAAATAATGTGCGCCATGAAGGTTTGTGTGGTTTTGAAGGTCTTCATTTGGGCTTGGTGGCGAGGGCTCTGCCCTCAACCCTGCCGCCCTGTATCGTGATAGGGAACAGGGCAAGGTCGCTGCCCCTCAACCCTATTGAGGGCACTGCCCCAGACCCCCATCAAACTCATTTGATACATTTTCTAACTGTATTTTGCATAAAAATTATGGTTTTTTCAAAAAAAAAAAAAGTACTTTTGAAGTTGCCAAGTTCTCACAAGTCAAAAAATATTGGTCTGCCAAGTCCAAGTCGAGTCCTGATTTTGCAAACTATGACATAGATGATGAGTATTCCAGCAAAGATGTTCAATTTGCTTCTTAAGTTACCACAAATCACATATCACATACTTCGTTTGTGTTAAATCCTGTAAATTTTGGAACAACATACGAGTTTGTCGATATTGTAGGCTTGTTGCATTTACTGAATCTAAAAGAGCAGGGTTTCCACAATAATCCTTTTCTATAAAAATGTTTTTTATAAATTAGTCAGAAGATATCAAGTGGGCAAACAATAACCCAGAAAGTTCTCATCTTAACTAAATTGCTGATAATTTACAACTGTAACTCGAGATTGTGACATATTATTTGATTTCACAACGGAGAAGAGAAACTACATAGGTGTTGTGTTATGATTCTAGCAGTTAAGAAAACTACGAAAAACAAAGGAATAAGTGAACATCTTTAGAGATGTTACATGGTTATTCAATTTACAATCCAATAAAAGCAGACAAGTTAACTCAGGAACATCCTTTACATTTGCTTAGGAGACAATCTCAACATGGTGGTCTAAAAGACTTCTTGTGGTATCTTCATCAGCTGCAAAGAACATTATCAACGAAGTTAGTGCTTGGCCCATTGCATTGGGAACATTAGCAGTCAAGGAAAACCAAATGGAACTTATAACTTCATATTTGTGGATATGAGTCCTTAAATCAAAAAGACCAACCCAGGGTCTTCACCAAGGTACCCACATTCCTTTTTACAAGACCTACTTCACAGTTAAGCAATTTAAGTCACCTCCAATTTAGAAACTTCAATTGCCTGTATCTCTTCAATTTGGATATTTTCCTCTGAAGGATCCGATTGTTGATTGTCAAGGTATGATTTTAAAGATTGATGGTAGAGCCGAAGAGCTACTATCAAAATAAATGCTGCAGACAAGAAGACAGCTTTAAGTAGTTAATTGCTTATTATGTTTTGAGTATGCATTTAGAATGAAATATGAGATTGCTCAAGGTCAACACCTTAGATTCCTATGCCTTTCTATCATGCTTTCTTAATGAGAATTGATAGATTACAGCTCCATTGTTTATAACTCACTCTCTGTACTTACTGTGAATTTCTTTTGATAAATTTATGTTTATCGAAAGAGGAAAAAAATGCTTACCACCCCACAAACGAGCTGTGACTGTAGAAAAATTCCAAAGAAACAGAAAAACTGCAATCACTACACCCTTCTTATGGGAGCATGTATTCCATGCATCTCTAAACCGAAGTATCATGAAGCGACCTAAAGTATAATAAGAACCGCCAGTGAGAAATTCAATAATCAGTGAGCAAAATGCTATTTAACTAACAGTTCTCACAACGAAATGACATTCCGTGACTTACCATATCCATGCAACTGAGCAGAGTACCGTGTATAGAGCTTAGGTATGGTGAAGATGGCAAAGAAAGCTGCAGACAAACACATTGTGCAATTGAATTTCAATTGACTATGGTTGCATTGATCCTTGAGTGTAACATCTACAAGTACAATACAATATACAACTAACCCAATAAGATGAACAAACACAGATCCCTTATTTCACACCACTTTTAACACGCTGACATGAATCAACTTGGCTATTACTCCAACCATATTCACTGTATGTGTAAATCTACTAGGTAGAATCAATAATCTCTCTCGAATCTCACATATACACCTAACAATACTCTTACTTTGCAAAACAGGGATAGGGATAACCAAGGTTAACCTATCTATAGTTCTGAATTTGCCTTGGAACACAACTAACAGACTGTTACAAACTTATAACTACAATGATGCCTGAATGAAACAGTAAATCAAAGTGGTGTGCAAGATGGCTCTGTAACTTACAAAGCTTTGCCAAATTCCAGATTGTCATTGTGTGCCCACACTTCGCTAGCAACCAAAGAACAGAGGCCAACTGCCAAAATTTCTTCTTGTGAGATTCAATATGGAGAAAAAAATGCCCAATCAAAAGGATAGCAACCGTCTAAAACCAGATGAGGAGTTATTCACATATAAAAGAATGTACCTTCATTGTCGTAGCAGGGTCCCCTGAAAAAAGTTTTTGGAACTTGGCTAATAATTGATTGATTACCGGAAGAGCTGATCTGAGAACCCAAAGGGCATCTGCCTCACTAATCAACTCCAAGTTTGTAATGCTAGAGTCTTGTTCAATCGTTCCCCTGGTCAATGTAAAATGTCAGTTATATCAGAACATTTTTATCTCTGAGCTTGGATCCATTATTCTATGGTCCTATAGACCACATACTACTGGACAGAGTTTAGATAAAGCTTGGTGCAATACTACAGATGCATCTACCAAGTAACTATAGTATCAATCACAAGTAGCAAGAATATGAATTGATCATTTCAGAGGCCGTAAACAGTGTCTCGGTGAAATACAACACTTAAAGAACAACCTCATACATGGATTCTCAGATCAACTTAACTTTTTTCTTATCCCGAAAAAGGGCTCGAAAGAGAATTTGTTACCTGCGCAAAATGGTCTTGTACAAGAAAACTGCAGCTAGATATACAAGGGCCAAGTATGATCCAAAGGTAACCAAGCTGCAATTAGAAGTCAGTATTTTTAGACAACCCATATTTGTAAGTATAAAATTTCAAAAATATATAAAAGATAAAATTCAAGACCTGAATTGTAAGTCCTGTGTAAAGGATGAAGATAAGACACAAAATGAGCCAAATCCGAACAACAATGCTGATTTTGGAGTATCCGTCCACATGATCAAATCTACTGAACATCGGGAGAAGACACAGTGAGTCAAAGATAAAAACTCTTCTTAATGGAGCTCTTTTGGCCCATAAAGAGGTAAGAATTACACAGTCTTTCTGACAACATGAAGAACATTTGTTTGGGTCCTGAAACTTCTTTGTGCTAATGATGTCTACCATAGGGAAACTTTATGGGCCGTTTCATTCATGGGTAGCAAAATTTGAAGATACTGGATATGCAAATGACCAACTTCTGAACTATTGAACTAGATAAGCCAGATCTTATGCCTAATCAGATTATGCACATTTTAGTAAAAAATCGAAAAAAATAACAAATCTTTAAAAAAGACAAATCAGGTTCATTCCTGGACCTAAAAAGATTCACCTTATCTAAAAGCAAAGAATCATTCGTTGAAGCTTCTACGACTAGAAAGAGATTATACTGGAAACAGCTAAAAGAGATCATACCCATATACTGGAAGTGGAGCCTCTCCGGTTCTTCACACGGACCTGTCAATGCTGCAATGGCAGAGCAAGAGAAATTACAAGAGATTGTAATTAAGAAACTATAGCAACCCGCATTCTCAAAGCATATAAAGAAGAGAGAAATAAACATTAATTCTATTGAATCGCGACGAAGAAATCTCAAAACGAACGTTTTCAGGCTTGGATCTATGCTATGGAGAAACACGAAGCTGAAAGTAAAAACAATGTAGTTTAGTTAGAGCAACATAGTCCTTACTTCTTCTAGTTCGCCTTGGCAAGCAAGGTGATGCTTTTGTGGGTTCTGGAGCTTGAACACCATTTCTTCCCAATGTTATTGGCTGGAGAGTGCTGGCTTCAAGAGGAGAAGGATGTGAAACTGGAGTTTTAGTATTTTGACCAGTGGCCTCAAGACAGAGATAGTGGATTGGGCTAACATTAGGCTCAAGATCAGTGAGTTGAAGTTCAGGAGCAGAGGAGGGAATTGAAGGAGTGGAGGGTGGACAACTGGACTCGGATTGAAGCTGCGGAATTGAAGGAAGATCTTGGGGATCCATGATGTCAGAATCAAAATGGGGAATTGGAGATACATTGTGGCAGTAGACAGGCTCAGATTCAATTTGTGCAATTGGAAGAACATTGATGGGATAGATTGGTTTGGAATCAAAATGCGTGATTGGGGCGATGGGACAAGGTTTAACAGGATTAAGGTCATCCTGAGGAATTCCACCAGCATTGGGTTCGGGTGTTTTTCGCTTGTGTGGTCTACAGGGACCAAGCTGCTTTGTTCTTTTCACTGTATCTAACTGCCCCAGATCACCAACTCCTGTTTCATCTGTTCCAATTCTAGAATTTCTGCTGGATCTTCCAGACCTGGAAGCCAATCTACTACTTGGTTGCTGATCCACTGACTGCTGTAACCGAATTCCCTCAGTGACTTCAGTCCTAGAATTCTTCCTTCTGGGTGCATTTACTTTATTTATTGAAGATGGACTGTCCAACTCCTCTACAATCAGGACTCCTCCCTCCTGATTGACCTTATGCTTTTGATAATTCAGAGGGCTTGTTTCTCTTTCATCTCCCAAATTCAGCCTATTTTTCCTTCTTCCAGTAACAGAACCAGCTAGTCCTCCTCCCCCTTCTCCTCCATACTGTTGTTTAATATCAAATTGACTGATGCTCTTGGAGCTCAATTTCTTGGGGGTAGACAAGGAATTTGCAGCAGAGACTCTGAGAGCTGCAGCATTACTCAGATCATGGTCAATTGGCCTATTAGTACCATTGCTTTTACAGCCATTGTTTTCCTGAAGACCCAAAGCTTGTTCTCTGCCAATCATGTGATGATACATGGAAGTGGTGATACCCCCTCCTGATTTTCTCCTTCTGTTTCTCTGATCACCCTTACCCTCCCCAATAGGAGAGGGCAATGGAAATCCTTCTCTTCCTGATCCCATCAGTAACCCTCTCAAAAATCTCTAACACCCACAATATAAAAGCACATGAACCAAACACCCTTCCTCATAAATACTTTTTAACACGCCTCTCTCAGCTTGTCCAATCTTCCCAGAGATCATGTGATTCCCCCATTTTGCACCATATAATGAAATGACTTCCTGACTGAAAGATTCTTCTACACCACTGTGGGAAGTGTGAGACTCTCCACCTCACATTTTGGCAGATGCACACATTCCAATGCAGCTACTGATTGTACTTTGGAAATATACTAAACTCTTTATTTATCTATAACCCAACTAAATTTAGCAAACTTAACCCCATTTCTAACGCACAGGCCTCTAAATCAGTACCAGTCTAGTAGATCACTAGTCACTAAGCCCTACTTATGGGTGTTATCAAATCATGTTTTTTATTGCTTTTTTCAGACTCTTTTCTGTCCTGTGCAACCTTTGAGAAGTCATGTTTTCAAGACAAATAGGACCTTAAGTTTCTTTATATCCCCTGCAAGACTTGTTAGCAGTTGCAGAGTTCATCATGGGTGTCTCTTTCTTACTACCCACCATTCCTAATCCTGTAAATCAGTGCAAAAGACTGAAAAGGCTCCGCGCTAAAGTCTATTTTGTCTGGATTATCTGATGGCTTGCAGTCGCAAGAAAAGGAACCAACTACCCATTAACAAAATAAAAAGAAATTTGGACTTTCTCGTGGCTTTTGACCTTTTATATTTTTAGATAATATGAGAATGTTGCAAGTGATTATGATTTCTGATAAAGAAACTTCGGAGCCGTTGTAGTTCAAATCCTAAAGAGGTTCCATGGAAAAGGATGTCACAAAATGTTTACGTAGGTAGGTAGACACATTTCTTTTTGTTCTCTCTTAACAAATTGTGAAGTAATCTAAAGAGAAATGAATGTGTGAAGTTCCATCATAAAACGTTTTTGCCGATGTTATCCAAACAGAAAAATGAATATGTAATGATCCAATGTCTCGATGTTGATTATGTTAAAAACTTTCTTAGTATAGCGATTTCCCAATGTTATAACTGACAACGGCTCCTTCAAAAGGAAGACTAAGCAGACGGAGGGCCCAGATGAGGAGCGGAAGGAATCGAAAGGGTCAAAAAGAACAGTTCCGGCGGGCCCAAATTGTTGGACAAATGCCATTTATATTACAGAAAAAGGGACAGGACACGTTTTAATGGATTTGTCATAAATTATCAGAATGAAATTGGATCCAAAGTTGTATGTGGTTGGAAGTGAGGAACCGTTCGAGGTTTAGCAGACTTGGTAGGGGTAAGAATTAGCTACAATTAGCTAAATAGAGGAGAATGGCCTTCAAAAAATCATTCCAAGATTGGGGTTGTGTAAAGAATTAGCTAAATATATCAACAGGCTTGAGAAGGATCTTTTTTATAAGTGTATAATTGAGTGCAATTTATTTAACTGTAAAGTAGATTGATAGATTTTAAGGGGAGTTATTTTGAAATAAGTTTTTTTGTTTATATAGATTAGTAGTGTTGGTGTAATTAAATATTGAATTACACTTTATTAAATTTACTTAGGGTTTTTTAAAGTCACTTAGGGTTTTCCATCTTACAATTATAAAAGCAAGATATCATTTATTGTATTCATATTGTATAAATTTATTCTCTTGTTTGTTTGTTTGTTTGTTTGTTTTTTTCCTTTTTTTTTAAAAATGTGGAAGGCAATCCTAGATTTTGCAGGTGATCTTGGTAGCTTGAGTCAATCAGTAACTCTTACATGGTGTCAGAGTTTTTTTTTTTTTTAATCCAGAGGAAAGTTGTAATTTTGGAGCGTTTTGAGTTAAATCCGACCCTTCCATCGCGCTCAGAAGGCCCAAAAACTTTAAGAATGATTCTCAAATCACTGAAATCTAGCCTGGGAGCATTTGGAATAAAAAAATATTATGAGGGTCGTACGGCACCTGTAAGACCTAGTTCATATGGAATTTTCAAAAACAATGAGAAAAATAAAATTAGCACTGCATGCCCCAAATCGAGACACGCATGCCAAAATTTGACCAAGCAAGCATGTTTCATATTGTATAAATTTATTCTCTTGTTTGTTTGTTTGTTTTTTAAATGTGGAAGGCAATCCTAGATTTTGCAGGTGATCTTGGTAGCTTGAGTCATTCAGTAACTCTTACATGGTATCAGAGTTTTTTTTTTAATCCAGAGAAAAGTTATAATTTTGAAGTGTTTTGGGTTAAATCTGACCCTTCCATCGCGCTCAGAAGGCCCAAAAACCTTAAGAATGATTCTCAAATCACCGAAATCTAGCCTAGGAGCATTTGGAGTAAAAAAATTATTATGAGGGTCGTACGACACCTGTAAGACCTAGTTCGTATGGAATTTTCAAAAAAAATGAGAAAAATAAAATTGGCACTGCATGCCCCAAATTGAGACACGCATGCCAGAATTCAACCAAGCAAGCATGTTGTGGTTCCTGCGAACAAAGTCCCAACCCAGAAACAAGGCCCACGAACACCTATTCCAGGCCCATCGACCCTTAAAATAGGCCCCGCAACCTTAGATTCAACCCATCAAGCCCAAATCCAGACCCTGACAGACCAAAAAAAGGACTCGCCGCTCGCACTCTGCCAGGTCGATGCTCCGTCGCTCAGCTAGCCAAAATCCCCCAGTCGCCACTCCTACAGCCACCACCACCGATGCCGCCACCAGAGGACCGCACTATAGTGCACAGGCCCCCCTTTTGTCCCTTTTTTACTTAAAAGGGGGGTTTTTTGGTCATAAATTTGTAAACATAGTCATATTTTACAAATGAATAGGCATCAGAAAGCTGGTTCTGAGCACAATCTAATGGTGCTAAGATTTTTCCAAATTTTGTAGTTAGTACATTTTATTGTTGTTTGAAGAAAGAAGATGCCCCCAAAGGAGAGGCAACAAAAATGATGCTGCAGGAATGATACACAAAGGTTTGTGTAAGCATGGTATAACATCGAGAAACGCAAACACGTCACATAAAACAAGCAAAATCACCAAGAACACAAAGGGATCTACGTGCTTTGGGGTTAGTACGCATTTGGAAGGGGAATCATCAAGGGACAATTGAAAGAATCGTCATCATTCCCTAAGCACGTAGAACTATGAGTACAAAGGAAGAATTTCACAAGAAAACAAAAAAAAATTGGGTCAACATGGAAGGAAGCTAACTCTTCCAATGCTTTGCATCGTCCCCAAAATGTCAAAATAATCAAGTGTAAAATAGATAGAAGAAGATAGAAATATATAGAAGAATTGTTAGGAAAGGTGTCTCAACTTTGCACATACAAAATGTTACTATTCTTGTCAATTTTGGTCTTTTCGAATACCCTTTATCTTGAAGAATGGTATAGAACTTCCAAAAGAGCTAAAAATGATAAGACTTACTATTTTTAGTAACTTTACATTTAAGCTCGGATGGACCCGAAATTTTTCCAAAAGGTGCGGAACGGTCAAGTAAACATCTCGGTTGAGTTTTGATTCAAGATCATAGCTGGATTGCAAGATATTAAAGTTTCCATTTTTTTGAAACTACCGGAAAAAATTTCAAACTCATATTTGAGGCACTTAGAGGTCCTAAATGCCCCGAAAGTTGTCGTAACCGATGAAGTGGGTTATAGCTTGAGAAATCTCTTCACGAGCTTTCCAACGCATCAAATGATTCATCAATCAAATACCTGGATCAAAAGTTATGACCTCTGAAAGTTGGACCTCATGTTTTGGGAAATGTGAAAATGTGTTGGACACTTAAAAGAACTATAAAAGGGAGAGTTGTAACATGTGTTGGTGTGTGATTTGGCACATCACAAGGCATCTTTTATTGGAGATAATTTGGATGCCACTTTTGAGTGGTTTTTGGCTCATGGTTTTGTAATTACCGTTGACGGTTTACTGTATTGTATCTCATATATATCAAGAGCTTGAGATGGAGGTTGTGTGTAAGAGTCTTATAAATGTTGAGTTGTCTCCGGATCTCTAGCTGGTTATGCTATTGTGAAAGCTTTCTTTGCGAGTATATTGTAATCTTTTTGATTCCTAAATAATATATTGGGCGGCTTTGGAGTGTGGGGTTTTTCTCTCGAAAGGGTTTCCCCACATAATTAATGTGTTATGATATGACTGTTATTTGTGTTTAAATATGTAACTATTGTAAAGATCTGAAAAGTTTTGCATATCTCTCCCCTCAAGATTAGTGTAGGAAGTTGTTCCGCTACCACGTAGCTTCCTTACAAGAATGACAACATTTTTGTTCGTCCTATAACCATGTGTCTACAATGGCATTGTGGGTCCTCCAGGTAGAACTAACAAACATATAACACACATTTTGACAGGGAAAACATGACAAGAGAGCATGTAAACACAAAAACACATGAGAGGAAGGTACAACCCTCATGGGTCGGGCATCATCAAATCGTCCATGCCTTAATCTTCATTATCGTAAGGGGACGGTGGAAGAGATGATAAAGGGACCACATTAAGGGTGGTACAAGTGGACTCCTCAAGAACTAAGTGCAGAGAATCATCAACGGGAGCAATATCCTCCTGAGCACTAGTCGAACCAATTGTGAATGACCGAGTAAAAATCGTAGACAATGAAGGGATATTTGTGACATAATCAAAGATTCACTCCATAGGGAGTAGTCATTGAATCTGAATCTAAATGTTGAACCAAACATGGCTCATCAATATTGTTGACAGAAATGTGAGCACTAAGAGTTACGGGTGGAGGAACATCCTCCACAGTTGGAAGTAGTGATGCAGAAGGGCTCAGAGGAGGCGGAGACAGTAGCATACTCTTTGGCTTGTGAAATGGAAGGGTGGGATAATGCTTAGGTTTATGCTTTAGCGATGGACATGGAATGTCAATATCAATGGTAGCGAGGTGGAGGATATCAGGGAAGACTACAAGACGAGTATGCTAAAATAGGACAAGAGCAAACAAGTGGAACTAGAAATAACATTGACATTGGGAAGATCCAGGGGTTCAGAGAAGGGTGACATATCAAGGATGGAAGGGAAGATGGGACTCTCCATAGAAGGGTCCAAGACTACTTGCACTCTTTTAGAGTAATGTTCATCTATGTCCAACAAAGGAGATGAGGGAGTCAGGGATGGGAGAGATGTAGACTGAGAAAGAGGTGGTTGAGGCTCCAAAAGAGGAGCAAGGTAAGGTGGCAATTGCAAGGGAGAAGGATGCTCAGGTAAAGACTCAACATTAGTAGCACATGCTTGAGCTGCAGGACATTGGCGATGCTTGTGATCTCTCACAAGTTGATTGCGTCGTGTGTGAGCCAAGGCTTCTGCTGAAGGAGCTTGGGGGTCTTCCAACATGGGTTCCTTTTCATCCCCTGCCTCAAGGACAGGAGGAAGAATAGAAGGAGCCATCGGAGACTAGGAAACCACAGGGGGAGGAAGGGAATCCAGCGACACAGGCTATTTTCCTTGTGCCACTATAGAGGTAGGAGGAATAGAAGCAACCACTGAAGGTTGAGGATTCATGGGGGGAGGGGAAGGATCCCTTAGCATGGGTTGCTTTCCTCATGCCGCCAAAGAGGCAGGAGGAACAAAAGCCATCGTTAGAGACTAAAAAATCACAAAAGTGCACGGTGCATGATGTTGTACTGCTAGTGGACCTCTAGGTCTCAAATAGGAAACTGAAGATGGGACCTCTAAGTACAAACTAGGAGCACGGGGATGGGGCGATGCACTTTAAACAAGATGCTTTCCTTTAACTACATGGGAAGTAATAGAAGGAACTGAAGCAGTCTTCAAAGACAAGATGATCGAGGGAGAAGTAGTCATAGGAGACGAAGAAGAAGGGCTAATAGACAATTGCACAACATTGAGCCATGGGTGGCTAGCCTCAAATGAAAGTGATCTGCTCGGTGGCAATGATCAAGAAAGGCACATCCAGGGTTTTGGGTCCCACCTCCATGACAAGGGTAATCGAACAGAGGGTGGTGTGAGACATCCCATTATGAGACCATCTATAAACCTTTGATTACTCATACAGGTCTTTACACAACTCATGGATATATAGAAACTCCTTTGTAATAACATTTAGCAGTCAAGCAGGGTCAATTAGGACACCCTTAATAGGTTTCCCATTAACCTCAATGACAATGTAAAGAGGACCCTCATATACATTGGTAGGGACGTTAGAGGGAGAGAAGGAAATGATAGGCTTGGGAACATAATGCTCTCAAACAAGACGAGAGTGAACATCCACCATTCCACCAATTTGGCTAAAGGAAGAAGAGGAGGGAATGTCAAGAGTTCTATCTAGCACCACGAATGGTGAAGCTAGATTAACAAAATTGGAATAATGATGTGGCATTGGATTGGTATAGATTTGCAAATGTTGACTAGGCAGAGTGACCAACTTATTTCCTTTATCATTCACACTAGATACCTGGATGACTTTTTAGTCGATGAGGTCTTGCACTATGTGCTTGAGACACAAACATCTTTCAGAGTCATGACCAAGGACTCTATGGAACTGACAAAAGGCCTTCAGGTCATAAGTAGGTGGGGTCGACTTGCAGGTATCAAGAGGATGAATGGGAAGTAGCCGCACTAAATTGTTATTCAAAAGCTAGTGCAAGATAGAATAGAGAGACTCTGTGAGAGGATTAAACTTACAATTATTTGTTGTTTTAGGAGCTAAGAGGGATAGAGTAGCCTGGGAAGGCACTTCAATTGCTACATTATTCATTACAATTGAAGCATTGTTTTTAAGGAATTTTTTGTTCTTTTTATAGTTACTAAAAGAAGAAGAAGCCCCATACTGATCAACAAGAGCTGATGAGGTAAGCACCTCAAACTAGCTAATAGACTATTGATAGTCTTGGAGTGCTATGAATAAATGTGCGAATGATTGATACTTCATTAATAAAATCTTATCCCTTATCTATGGTTGCAATTTCTCAATGAAAACTCACTACACATCAAAGTCTGACAGGGCATAAGAAATCTATGAAAAGATTACTTGATAATGACATATGAAATCAGTTACTTTTTTATTATCTCCATGATGACAGTGGACAAGGTTAGTAAACATGACATGTGGTCCAATGTTATCCTAAAAATGTTGCAAAAACTAATCTACCAACTACTCAAAAGAAACAATGGAATGATCAGAAAGTGAACAAAATAGTCCAATGCAATGTCTTTCAACAACCGTGGGAATAGTTCTGCTAACAAAGCATCCTCAAATGAAATCACTACATAGAGTAGTGAAGGCAAAGACATGTGTTGAAGGGTCTCCTTTTCTAGAATACTTTTCAAGCCTAGCTACCTCAAAGTTCTGGGGGAAGGGGGTAGCAAGAATGGCAAGAGAAAGCAGAGTGCATCTACAGTAAATAGGAACAAGAGGCTATGCAGATGATGTGGAGAGGGAGGCAAGCTTCTACTGAAGGGAACCAACATTTTGAAGTTGTTGGTTGATGATGGGCTCAATACTATGTATGGGTGCAGGGAGAGGAGTGGAAGCTAGAGGGAGAGATAACTGCTGAGAAATTCTGAGGGCACCAATAGGAAAAGTAAATTGCAAGGGACAGGAAGGAAGAACAAACTCATATTGGTTAATGGGGTTCATGTCTCCTCCATACAAGTTTATACCTACGCTTCCATGCTATGTAGAAGTGGTAGTCATTTGTGAAGATATGAATATTTGAATTCTTGAAGTAGGCAGAAGAACAAAAAGTTGATTACATGTTATGTTTAAGTGAGATTCTTGAGGTTCTGCAATGTAGGTCGCCAATGGTGGTGTGTCACTATGTACTTTATGGGTGATGCCACGTAGTAAATCAAGACCTTTATGATGATTAGTTAACAATGAACAAAGAGCATCAACCAGGGGAATAGCAAACCTAGGCAAGTCCTCGTGACACAAAAATTCTTGAAAATCAGCCAAGGTGATCTAACTCATGAATCTGTTGTGGTGGGACATAGATTAAGGCATCCTCATGATCAAAAACTACTTATGCATCATGGGAACTAGTCATTGGAATAATGGTTAAAGAAGAGGAAGAAGGAAGAGTTATTGAATCCAGATAGAAATTTACAAAATCTAGGCCTGAATGAATTGGAGTATTAAGGGTGCTAGATTGAGCCATTAAAGAAAGTGCCAATAAAGGTGTCTCAACCTTGAAATTACAAAAAGGTGTATTTTTTGGTTATAAAAACATAAAAAATCAATTTTTGGTCTATAGGGTTGGTTTTTGTCCAAAATAAAAATTTTCAGCTATTCAGCATTGGTTCGTCAATTGGTTATTCTTCACGAGCTTTCCAATGTATTAAATGGTTCGTCAATCAGCGTCCTGGATCAAAAGTTATGGCCTTCTAAAGTTGGGTCTCCCATATTGGAAAATGTGAAAACATGTTGGACACAACAAAGAGTTGTAAGGGGGAGTTACATGTGTCTTTGTGTGTTTATACACATCATAGGGCATCTTTGATTGGAGATAATTTGGGTGCTACCTTTTTGGGTGGTTTTAGCTCATGGTTTTGTAATTACCATTTGATGGTTTCATGTATTGTATCTCCTATATATTAGGTGCTTGAGATGGAGGTTGTGTGTGAGTCTTATAGATGTTGAGTTGCATCAGGATCTCTAGTTAGTGATACTCCAATGAAAAATTTCTCTACAAGTATATTGTAACTTGTTGATTTATAAATAATATACTAGGTGACTTTTGTAGTGTGAGGTTTTTCTCCCGAAAGGGTTTTCCCCATGTGAGTCAATGTTTGTGGTATGATTACTATTTATGTTTATTTCTATATAATTTCTATAACTATTGTAAGATCTATAAATTTTTGCACAACCCTCTTGTCAAGATTAGTGTTGGAAGTTGTTCTGCTAACTTAGCTTCCTTACAGAAAGATGGCGTAAACTTCTACAAACAATGTATTGAGAATTAGAGGACTGGGTTGTGAAGCTCATAAATAAAGTTTTGGCTTCACAACTCACAGGGCAAAGTGATGAAAGAAGATTGTTTTGCTTAAGTGTTTGAGAAAATGTTCAAAGTTTGGAAGCATCGAGTTCACCAAAATGTAATGTGGAAAAATTACACCTTGATTAAACGTATCAATCAAGGGAACTTTTCACTAGGTCCTATCTAGTTTTCTTCTCTTTATGTCCTTAGATAGACTAACATCAAGAGACCCACTTTGCACTAAGAAGGAATGAAAAATGAACTAAACTAATTTCTTGAAAGAAACAAAGAGACTAACAAAATGCTAGAAATATGCTACTGCAGATAGAATAACAAAATTTTAAATACAGAAATGAAAAGAGAAATAACAAAAGAACTTTGTACCATTTATAACAAAGCTCACTATCCTGAATGACAACATGTCGTGAAGATGTTTGCGCATGGCACTAGTGTCCTCAAAGTCTAGAAAATGAAAAGTTTCAACTCAGTATGGTTCCTTTCTATTTGCACAGCACAACAATGGACAAACAAACAACCCAACAATCTCTAGGTAACAAGAAATAAATTAAACTAAGATGTATATGATAATTTCAAAATAAGTGAAATGAACAATAATGAAATGAAGGAGATTTGAGTAAGAGGATGCAAAACCCAGAGATGAATAATGAAACTCTCCACCGAAATCTATCACCTGAAAGAGAATGGGGAAAATGTTTTGGGCTACTAAGGAGTTTGCCTTCAAGTCAAGCCTCTGCTTTGGTCTTTCAACCTCCACAAGCAGAAAAAATGAAATATTTGGAAAAGAAAGTCTGTGTGCTCCTATTTCTTAACTATATCTAATAAATAGATAGCAATTAACATGCTAAATCTGAGAGCAAACTAATCTACTCAAGGCTAAGTGAGAAAACTAGTGAAAATAACTATGAAGGAATGAAGGAAAATGAGATGTAACTACACAATGCAAATTCAAACAATGGGATTACACAATGGAAATGAAATTAAATAAAGCAATATGAAATTCAATCATATGCAGAGGTAGCACATTTTGTCCAAAAGGAGAAGCTCAACCAGCCAGCAATGGTTTCATAGAACCCTATGGGAAAGAGCATAAAAATCCTTCAAGAACTCACATGAACTCACCCCAAGAGGTTACATCTACAATGGAGACTTGAAGAGGCACCAAGAAATCTATAGAAGATCACCAAGAGAGCAAGACACAAAGAGTTGAATATAACACAAAAGCACATGTGGTTACGGAAAAGAGGCTAGTGCAAGGCTAAAATGAACCTGAAAATAATGCTAGGGGAGAGGACACCAAAGTGGTCACAAAATGTAGCATGAAATTGCAAGGATATACAATTTTTGACGTTACAGATACTATGCTTGACCTTAGCATTATTTCTCTATCGATGTCCACCCCATCTATAGTTTGAATAGTCAAATTTGGATGCCTTATTTAAAACCCTGCCCACCATGACCTCCCGAGCACCCCATGTCTGAAGGGGTTTGGCCTAGACTAAATCATTTGAGCCATGGAAGATTTCAATTAAGAAACTTCAAGGCCATGGGCAATATCAACATGTCCTTTCACCACTAGACAATTTCGGCCTCATCTATTAAAATGGTTCATGGTCCCTTCCATTTAGTGTTGGTAAGGGCAAGCAACCACAACCTCAAGCTACTAAGAGGCATTCCCCATTTCTTCACTACAACCTTAATGGACAAATGTTTGTCCTCTATGTCTACCATTGTAACTTGGATGCCATCATTTTTCTAGTTACTTGTGTAGACCTTTGAAGATGTCAAATTCACATCATCTATTTCAAGAATATCAATAGCAGGTTCGATAGCTTAAGGAGGCTTTGAGGGGACTACACATTCTACAACAACATCTTATTGTTTGCTAGTAGGTGAATCTTCTCTACAAATTCTATAGAAGTTAACTTCACTCCCCATGGTACTTTTACCCTCTACAATCTATAGGTTCTCTTCCCCTTTTGACTTCCCACCATAGTTTTGACTAAACTTATACCACAAGCAAACATTACCAATAGTTGTACAAAAGGTCATATATAATCTGTGACTAAATCTGTACCATAACCAAGTATGTAATGGCAGGGTGGTGTCAAATAGGTGGACCTGAAATATTTTTAAACCACAACATAAGGTAGTGTGTAATGTGGCAAAACAAATGTATAAGGTGGCACTATGAACTTCTATTATGGTATTCAAAATATATTTGATTATCTCATTAATAGTTCTACATATGTATGTATATATGTGATTATATATTTTTATGTTTATACAGTTGTATATGTGTGTGTGTGTGTAGTTGTATCTTACATATATATAGTTGTGTAAACACATATGCATAGTTGTATAGACACGATAATTCATTTGTAATGGTGTAGTGGTGCAAAGTAGATGGACCTCAAATACATATAATGCATGAGATGGGCGTGCACGTACTCCTATTCAAAATAACATGGGCCCAAGTGAGCCCTTCACAGTTGAAGAGAAAGAAAAGATTATTGCACAACAAAAAAATACTATGGTTTGGTCAGAGTTACATTATATGTGTGTGTATGTATGTATGTATAAAAATTTGCATAAAAAATTCTATAGAAGTATATATATTTCAACATATAGTTGTATATATGTATTGAAAAATATGTATGTGTATATAGCTCAAAATATGTGTATACAACTGTGAATATGTGTGTGTATACATCTATGAGTATGTATGTGTATACATTTGTATAGATGTATATATAGTTGTATAAAGACATATGCATAGTTGAATACACACATTCAATCATTTCTAATGGCACATTGATGTAAAAGACCTCAAATACATTTAAAGCATGAAATGGGTGTGTAGCTACCTCATTCAAAATGGCATGATTCCAAGTGACCCCTTCATAGCTAAAGAGAATTGATAGCTGATTACAAATATGCTTGTTGTATATACACATTAATTGATATATGTGTTGAACACAATAAGGTGCTGAGAGGGGGGGTGAATCAACACACACTAAAACTTTAAACAAATATTTGCAGATGAAATTGAATAACTTAGAGAACAAAAATGAAATTATGCAACACAAGAATCAACAAATAACACCAGTATTTTTATGTGGAAAACCCTAAAACAGGGAAAAACCACGGTGAGTGTTAGCTCACAATATATTATGCTCATTGCAAAAAGTTACAACTTTGTTTTTGGGCTACAACCCAAGGAAGCTACTACTCCTTGTATTACAACTTTGATTTAGGGTAGAACCCAAGGAAGATACTACTCCCTGAATATCCTTCTCACTACACTTGGATTTACAAGAATAAATATATGGACTGCTGCAGAGTAGACATCTGACTTATGCTGATAATGCAGTCTGCTTTTTCTACTCAATACATGTCTTCAAATTGATTCTACACACTTCATATCTTGCACTCTAATCTGCTATATTTGCATCGACATCTCCACTTCACAAATGAATTTGATCTTCTATAAATATCCTTTGCAATACTTCAAAAAATTGATTAGGTCAGCCAAAAGGATGAAACGTGTAGCTTGTGGTAAGTCGGCCTATGCACACTTCAAAACATCACCATATGCACTTGTGGAGATGAAACATAGCATGAGCTTCACCAAAATAGGTAGGTACTATTGCAAATATGTGCTTAAGCGATGTTATCATTGATGTCAACATATCCTTGTTGCCATTGGTGTCAACTGTATCCTATTTTGCTGCCTATTTAGAAGACCAGATTGTTGAGGATATTGAGAAAATTAATGGAGATCAATATATGCGGACCATATGGATTTGTAAAGGTTTGTCTAAAGAAGCTCTAGTTAAGATTTGAGAGGTTCGCATAAAGATCTGAAGAAGTTATAGCCATCTAAGTAAAATCAGTTCCTGCATTATTCAGGAGAGATAGAGTGACAGGAAAGAGGTCTGGATTGCTCCGGTAATGTAAAATGATGATCTGCAGATCTAGAGGCATGTTTGGGAAGTCAGTGTGTATCATCCATTCAAGTGGTTCATGGTTTGGAGATCCACAAGCAATCTTTATAATGTGACGGTCATGGCACATAGTGTTCTTGAGGTTCTGGAGGAAGATGCAAGTGATTCGGATGATTTGGATGAGTGCGGATGTTTTTGTTGAATTCAATGTGCTTGTGGAAGTCTCTAGATCATGTGATTGCTATGTCGGAGGTCCGCATTGAAGTTTGACTTGTCAATGAAGATTTTCTTCTTGGTGTTGTTGTTCTTCCCAATCTTGGCCGACCGGATGATTCAAGCGTGTTGTGGATGATCTAAGAGCAATTCTTTGAAGTGTGGCATGTTGATCAAGGAAGATTTGAGTCCCAGTTATGTTTGGCTGACAACTTAGTGATTTGGATTAAGTCAGATGTTTGCAGTGTCGACCTTGATGTTCATTCCAAGGTTGATGAAGTGTATAAATACTTGTTGATGAGTTGTGGAAAATCACCCTTGTGTGAAATGAATTAAATCTGAATAAAGTATCATAAGCAGAGAAGAAGAGGAGCGAGAGTAGTATAAAGTGAAAAGTCAGTGAAGAAGAATTGGGGTAAAGCAGAAGTTTTGTGAGCATTCACTAAAACGGAACTAGGCATGGAGTCGATGCTATTTCTTAGTTAATTCTTTCTATTCTAAATAAATTATGTAGGCAATGAGCCTCTCTTTTGAGCAATGAGCTATGGGTAGTACGCCTGAAGGCATGTGCCTTTTATTTTTCTAAAGTACTTTTAACAAGGTACAAAATATTTGTGGGTTAACCCCCACTGTGGTTTTCTCTTAACTGGGTTTCCACGTAAAAAATTTCTGGTGTTCTATGTTCATTTGTTTCTGTTCATGTGTTGATAATTCATGCTTTAAATGTTTACACCATTAATCAATTTTGTGTGATAAAGAAATAGTTGCAAGAGTTAAAGATTTGGGACAACTGATTCACCCCCCTCTCAGTTGTCCGGACTAATTCCAACAATTGGTATCAGATCAAGGTTCCTCTAGAAGAAGCTTAACCACTTGAGGAGATCCAGGATGTCGACCTACAAGAAGGATAGCTCAAGATTTGATGGAACAAATTACTCTGTTTGGAAAAATCGCATGGAGTGCCATTTGCAATGCATGGGTGATGCCTACTGGGCAATAACTAAGGATAAGTATGATCCTCCGGAGAAACCTTCAACTCCAGATGAAGTCAAAAATGTTGAAAATAGTCTTCAAGCCAAAGAAGCCTTGCTAAGTGCCTTGTCTGATTCAGAAATGACAAATGTCTTTGGACTAAAAACTGCTCATGAAATCTGGAAGAAGTTGGAGAATCTTTATGAAGGCGATGAATTTGTCAAATATACCAAGCTACAAAGTCTAAGAGGAAAATTTGAAAATCTGAGGATGAGTGAAAATGAAAACATCACAATCTGCATGCAAAAAATAAATGATCTTGTGTGTGGTATTAGATGTGCTGGTGGGACTCTGGAAGAATCATAGATTGTGGCAAAAGTGCTCAAATCTTTACTTGATTCATACAAACATAAGGTTGCTGCTATAGAGAAGATCAGGACTATCTCACAAGTTACAAGAGATCAGTTGGTTGGCAAAATCTCAACTTTTGAATTAAGTGAGTATGGTGATTCTCTTCCCAAGTCTGAATCTACATTTAAGGCCAGTGTATATGGAAAACATAGATATGATCCAGGTGAAAGCTCTTCTGCAAGATCAAACAGATTTGTGAAGACAAGGAAGGATCTTGAAGATGTTGAAATTGAAACTGTAGATCTTGAAGCTCTTCTTGCCAAAAGATTTCCAAGAGGATCTGGTAAGTATGAAGGAAAATTGCCACTCAAATATTTTGCTTGTAATAAGATTGGTCATTTTGCCTCAAGATGTCTGGAGGGGTTTTCAAAATCAAACCCTAATAGATACAAAAATCAGAAGAAATGTTATTATGTCCAAGAAGCTGGAGAAGAAGGAATCACATATGATGAATCTGATCATGGAGATTCCTCTGAAAAATGATTGGGTGTTCATTGCTATCAAAGAAGAAGATCTGGTGTCTACTGAATCTACTAGCTATGAAAATATGGAAAGTGCCTTGGCTGCTTAGGTTATTGAAAAAGACGAATGGGTGATTGATAGTGGATGTTCTCATCATATGACTGGTGACAAGAGTAAGTTTATGAATTTTGAAAATTATGAAGGAGGGCTTGTGAAATTTGGAGACAACTCAGCTGGTAGAATCCGTGGCAGAGGATCCATCTTTTTTGATGGTAAGAATTGCACCAATAATGTTCTGTATGTGGAAGGACTGAAACATAATCTTTTCACTGTTGGACAGTTGGTTGACAAAGGTTATGATCTTCGATTCAAGGATGGAAAATGCAAAATCTTGGAGAGCTCCAGAACTGAAATTGCATCCGGTACCCAAACTAGAGGTAACATTTTTCATATAAGTAGCTTTGGAAAAAGTTGTTTGATTGCTCAGACAGATCAAAGTTGGTTATGGCACAGGAGGATGTGTCATGTGAATTTTGATAACATTGTCAAAATAAGTACCACTTAGGCTGTAAGAGATCTTCCAAAACTTGTGAAACCTAATAGCATGTGTAGAGAATGTCAATTGGGGAAACATAACAAAATTTTCTTCAAAAGTAATGAACAAGCTTCAAGTGAATGATTGGAATTGGTACATACTGATCTCTGTGGTCCTGCTAGAATTAGGAGTGTGCAAGGAGATAGATATTTCATGTTGCTGATTGATGATTACTCTAGGATGATGTGGGTAACTTTCCTAAAAGAAAAATCGGAAGCTCTTGACAAGTTTAAGGTGTTCAAAGTGATGGTGGAAAATGTGATTGGTGAAAGATTGAAATGTCTGAGATCCGACAGAGGTGGAGAATTTACTTCCGGTGAGTTTGATGCTTTCTGTGAAAAGCATGGCATAAAAAGGCAGTTATCTGCTCCTAGGACTCCCCAGCAAAATGGAGTTGTGGAAAGAAAGAACCGGACCATTCAAGAAGCTGCCAGGACCATGATGATGGAAAAAAATGTTCATCAAGTTGATTGGAGAGAAGCTGTGAATACTGATGTCTACACTCTTAATTGGGTGTAGATCAAAGACAATTCTGGTAAGACCCCTTATGAACTATGGTTTGGTCATCCTCCTATTGTGAGATATTTTAGAGTTTTTGGTAGTAAATGCTATATCAAAAGAGATGAGGATTTAGGCAAGTTTGATGCAAGAAGTGATGAGGGAATATTTTTGGGGTACTCTACTCAAAGTAAGGCTTACTGGTGCTTTAACAAGAGGTTGACAAAGATTGTTGAAAGTGCTAATGTTAGAGTTGATGAGAGCAAGGAAGGACATTCCAGGTTCTATGGATATGATTTAGATGATCAAGATGAAAGTCAAAGTAAAGGAAGGCTAGTTCAAACTCAGACTCAGATTTAGATTGATCTAGAAACTCTAGGAACTCAAGAAAATAGTACAGATGTTGAGGAACAAGCTTAAGAAATAGAAGTTCAAGCAATTCCCAAAACCCCCAGGTATGTAAGGCTGAATCATCCTAAAGATCAGATCATAGGAGATAAGAGTAAAGGTGTTCGAACTAGGAGAAATTTTTTTGAAGATCAAGAGGAAATTTGTTTGATTTCAAAGATTGAACCTAAATCAGTAGATGAAGCTTGCAATGATGAAAACTGGGTAAAAACAATGGAAGAAGAATTGATGCAAATTAAAAAGAATCACATTTGGGATCTTGTTCCTAGACCTGAGGACAAAAATGTGATTGGAGCCAAATGGGTCTTCTGAAATAAGCTAAATGAAGATGGTGAAGTTGTGAGAAACAAAGCAAGGTTGGTATGCAAAGGCTATTTTCAAGTTGAAGAAATTGATTTTGAAGAAACTTTTGCTCTGGTGACAAGAATAGAAGCAATCAGATTATTTCTTGCATTTGTTGCCTCCAAAGATTTTAAAGTGTATCAGATGGATGTCAAATCAACATTCCTAAATGGAGAACTGGAGGAAGAAGTTTACATTGAGCAGTCGGAAGGATTTCAGTTGTCTGATCAGAGAGATATGGTCTGCAGATTAAGAAAAGCATTGTATGGACTCAAGCAAGCCCCAAGAGCCTGGTATGCAAGACTGGATAAGCATTTGCTTAAACTAGGATTTAGCAAAGGTACTATTGATAGTAATCTTTACTTTAAGATTAATCATAAGGACATCCTAATTGTTGAGGTCTTTGTTGATGATATCATTTTTGGTGGAAATGAGTGTATGTGTAAAGCATTTGCTAATCAGATGAAAAGTGAATTTGAGAAGTCAATGTTTGGTGAGATGAATTTCTTCCTAGGTCTACAAATTGTTCAATCAGATAAAGGTATCTTTATATCTCAGTCCAAGTATGTGAAAGAATTGTTGAAGAAGTTTGGAATGGAAGATTCAAAGACAGTAGGTACACCTATGGCAACCAGATGTAAGTTAAGCAAAAATGATGACTCCCCAAAGGCAAATCAAAAAAGGTATAGATCAATGATTGGAGTTACTCTATTTGACTCAGACCAGACCTGACATCATGAATGCTGTTGGACTTGTTGCTAGATTTCAAGTTGATCCAAAAGAATATTTAGATATCTCAAAGGGACAATTGATTATGGATTGTGGTATCCAAAGGATAATGGCTTCACTCTTCATGCATATACAGATGCTGATTGGGCAGGAGATGTGGATGACAGGAAAATAACTACTGGTGGTGCATTCTTCTTGGGAAAAAGATTGGTCTCTTGGATGAGCAAAAAGCAAGAGGCAATATCTCTGTCTACTACAGAGGCATAGTATATAGCAACAACAAATAATTGTACTCAAGTTCTGTGGATGAAGAAAATATTGAAGGGCATCAGAATTGTGTTTGAGGAGCCAGTCATAATCTTCTGTGATAATTCTAGTGCAATAAGAATCTGGTGTTGCATTCAAAGATAAAACATATATCTATCAAGTTTCATTTCTTGAGAGAGAAGGTAAATGAGAATGAAGTCAAGTTGGAGTTTGTGTCTTCCAAAGATCAGATTGCAGATATCTTCACTAAGCCTCTTCCCAAGGATAATTTTGAGTATCTCAGAGAGAAGTTAGGGGTTATTACCCCTCCGAATCAGAACTAAGATGCACTAAGGTGCATCAGTCTGGTGGAATTCACAGCATATCTTGTGATCCAGATTGATGTTAAGGAGATACTACTCAGGGGGAGTAGTTAGTATGCAAATGATAGGATTAGTCTAAAACAAAAAGGAAGAAAAGATTGCAAATATGTGCCCTTTTCCATTGATGTCAAAGGGGGAGAGAAGTTCATGTGAAAAACTAGTGGCTAATAAAAGGGGGGCAGTGAAGAAAGAAATTGCAGAAGTTAGAAGAGAAAGGGGGAGAAGTTCTTGTCTTGATGGTTGAATTCAATTTTTCACATCATATGTTTCCATCAATGACAAAGGGGGAGATTGTTGCAAATATGTGCTTAAGCGGTGTTGTCATTGATGTCAACATATCCTTGTTGCCATTGGTGTCAACTGTATCCTATTTTGCTACCTGTTTAAAAGACCAGATTGTTGAGGATATTGAGAAAATTAATGTAGATCAATATATGTGGACCATATGGCTTTGTAGAGGTTTGTCTAAAGAAGCTCCAGTTAAGATTTGAGAGGTTTGCATTAAGATCTAAAGAAGTTATAGCCATCTAAGTAAAATCAGTTCCTGCATTGTTTAGGAGAGACAAAGTGACAGGAAAGAGGTCCGGATTGCTTCGGTAATGTAAAATGATGATCTGCGGATCTAGAACCATGTTTGGGAAGTTAGTGTGTATCATCCATTCAAGTGGTTCGTGGTTTGGAGGTCTGCAAGCAATCTTTCTAATGTGATAGTCATGGCAGATAGTGTTCTTAAGGTTCCGGAAGAAGATGCAAGTGATTCGGCTGATTTGGATGAGTGAGGATGTTTTTGTTGAATTCAATGTGCTTGTGGAAGTCTCTGGATCATGTGACTACTATGTTGGAGGTCCGCATTGAAGTTTGAGCTTGTCAATGAAGATTTTCTTCTTGGTGTTGTTGTTCTTCCCATTCTTGGCCGATCGGATGATTCAAGCATGTTGTGGATGATCTAAAAGCAATTCTTTGAAGCGTGGCGTGTTGATCAAGGAAGATTTGAGTCCTAGTTATGTTTGGCCGACAGCTTAGTGATTCAGATTAAGTCATATGTTTGTAGTGCCGACCTTGATGTTCATTCCAAGGTTGATGAAGTGTATAAATACTTGTTGATGAGTTGTGGAAAATCATCATTGTGTGAAATGAATTAAATCCAAATAAAGGATTAGAAGCAGAGCAGAGAAGAAGAGGAGCGAGAGCAGTATAAAGTGAAAAGTCAGTGAAGAAGAATTTGGGGTAAAGCAAAAGTTTTGTTAGCATTCGATTAGCTCTCAAAAATGCAAGTTGCTAATCCTAAGAGGATGCCAGGCTCTATGCTTAGATTGGCAACATTTTTGAACTAACTTGATGAAATCAACCTTTTGGGTTTGATGATTTCCTACACTTTAGGTCCTACTACACCTAGGTGGGTAAACCTTGGAAATTAAAGCAGATTGAATGCAACTATTTTGACTAAGTAAATGGATCTACCTATAGTGGCAAATGGTGTAGGATAGATGAAAGCTTGCTAACTAATTCTAATATCTAATGAATGGTTGGTATAAACAATATCAAAGTGAATTCTATGATTGTGCAAATAAAAGGATTTTAATGGTAAATTGAAATAAGACCAGTGCCTTGTTGGGTAAACAGAGTCAAATGAAGGACTAAGACTAGTGGCTTATAGTGGGTAATAATTCTAATTGTTTGGCACAATTTTAGTTTATAACTTGTATAAACGTGCAAGGAGATGACTTGACAAACTCTTCTTAATAATCCAACCAATATAATCAGATTTCTTGTTATTCACCAGAAGGTAATTTAATCCTTTCTTGAAGGAACCAATTGAATGAAATATGGAAGAATAACAGATAATCTTAACTTGGAGACAGAATGGCAATCCTAATTATGTGATTCTTCTTAGTAATCCAAACTAACACTTTCAGGGTACTGTGACTGATCAGAAGGATTTTAATTCCTATAATGGACACCAATTAATCAAATCACACAACTACAACAAATGTGCATTGACAGATTAAAAATATACTTGATATGTTAATCTGAATAACAAGGAAATTGCAGGACTGGAGACAACCACACAATTGAATAACTTTAACAAACAATTGATGCCAGAATAAAACCACAAGATCAGAGAACTTCAATTTACTTCTTCAATAATAAACTTGCAACATGGTCTTTGAGAAACATTGTAAATTTATGTATTATATTCTACTACATCCATTTTTTTTTTAATCTTTATACATACGCTATGCATTTTTTTAGGGTTGTGACCCTTTGGATAACCACTCGATGCAACTCTTCACTTAATTAAGTTTTCTTCAACAGATTTAAACATCTTAGTTTTAACCGCTGATTATTCTCTGCATTTTGATTTTATCTCTATATATACAAGTTTTATCGTTCTGTATCTCATATACATACATACATGTAGTTGGCCTCTATATTGTTTGAAATTTCCTTTCTTTCGATCTTTGTATATACATTCGGGACATACATACAAGATGCAGACTCCATCAGGTTTATGAAATGAATTTGAAATCTCCTTCGAATCCTTATTTGTATCTCCTTTGTATATCGAATGCATATTAGATACATACATTTCTCACATACAAACGTGGCCCCCACCAGATGTATACAAGGTTCAAGTCTTTAGTTGAGTTTTGTATGTTATCCTTTTGTATATTTTCTTTGTATATTGTAAACATACAAGCGCTCAAATATACAAAGGATTTTCTATATTTAACTTCCTTTTGACATCTGGCTTGTATGTTCGATTTGCATATCGCGCTTGTATATCGCTCTACAAATGTGGACTTCACAAGGTGCATTAAACGAATTGGAATTTACTTTCGATTTTGGCATTGTATCTTTTCCCTTTGTATCTTGGCTTGTATCTTTCGATATGCTTTAAAATGTGATGCATCATTTTAACCCGGTTTTAATTTTCTCTGAATTTTGCCTTGTATGTATCGCAATGTTTATTCGAAACATACATACAAAGCGCGGAATATACAAGCATTCAACTCCTTTTAATAACCTTCCAGTTCCGCGGCTTGTATATAATGCATTGTATATCGGCAATGTATGTCAGATACATACAAAGCACAAACATACAACAAATTTTCCTTATTGCACAAACTTTTTGGGTCCATAGCATGCATATTTCATTGTATATCACCTTGTATGTTTCCCTGTGCCTAACATACAAACACAAAATGCATCCAGCGGACTCAACAGATTATTCGTTTAAACTCTGAACCTTGTCGGGCCCGACTTGCATGTATAGATAGAACATTAGCGAAATGCATACAAGTATAACAATGAACCCGATATACAAACAACATTGTATATGTATCATACAATGACCAAACATACAAACACCTTTGTATATGCAGCATACAAACACTTTTTCCTTATGCATTTTCACCAAAACATGCATATCTTGCAAAAAACAGGGAATCTTCAAAAATTTCAAAAAGCAACCCCAACTCATTTTCAATGTTGATTCTAATTTTCATCATGGGTACCTGAAATTTTGCAAAAAAAATTTAGGTCCCAATAGTGGCTCTGTCTGGGGATGTATACTCCTTATGAGTATAACAAGAATTCGAATCTCTTGGGGGAGTAGACCATATGTTTTATTCATTTGGGATGACGGTTTTATGAGAATTGTATGGGGAATGGGGGTGATAATGATGGGGAATGGGAATGATCCTATACTACTGTACATGGAAAAAGATTTTTTTTTTAAAGCTGATTGATAGGATTGTCCATGTACTGGCAGATCCTAATCTCTTTTGATTTCCCTAGACTACTGTGCATGGAATAAAGATATTTTGAGGATTATTTGAGGGTTGTCCATGCACTAGCAACACTCAATCCTCTTTGTGCATGATTATGAAAAGAAAGGCTTTAGATACTACCCATGCACAGGTAGTTCTTGTTCTTCTTCAGACATGTTTTGTAAATAGTAAGAGTCATCACCACTTTTGCCAGTTATAACAAAAGGACCCAGCCATAAAGCTTCAAACTTTCCATGTTTTCCTTTGTCCTGGCACCTAACATTCCACACCAGCACTAAGTCATTCATTTCAAATTTCCTATCTTTGACCTTTTTGTCAAAGAGGTATTCACTTGTGATTGCAACTTAATATTCTGCCTCTGGGGTAGTCTCCTCATTTCATCAAGCTCTGTAAGGTGTTCTAATCTTTCCTCCATTGGTTCGGGAATGTTTAAATCTTCCTGAAGAATAAATTTGTAAACTGGCATTAGTTTTTCTAATGGTATTCTCACTTGTGTTCCATATACTAGTTCAAAAGGAGATCTCCCAATTGCTCTTTTTATAGTAATCCTATCAGCCCATATAGCCATTCTTAACTTTGAATCCCATGCTTCCTTGTTTCCCTCCAACATTCTTTTTATGATTTTTAAGAGGCTTTTGTTGCTGGATTCTACCTGTCCGTTTGCTTGTGGATGATATGGGACAACATAGGACACAGTGATGCCATGTGTACTACAGAAATTTTTGAATTCATTAGACCTAAAACACATTCCATTGTCCGTGATTAACCTTACTGGAGTGCCAAATCTGAATATAATATTTTCCATTAGAAAATTAATCACCACCCTGCTTGTTGCTTGCTTGGTTGGGATTGCTTCCACCCACTTTGTGAAGTAATCTGTCACCACTAAAATCCATTTGTGTCCACCACTTGACTTCTCTGCAATTTCTCCTATGAAGTCAATACCCCACTAATAGAATGGAGCCTCCACCTGCATGGGTTTCAAGGGCAATGCCCCTTGATATTTCAACTTTCCTGAGAACTTCTGACATGCTTCACATTTCCTGGTATAATGATATGAATCATTAAAAACTTTAGGCCAATAGTATCCAGCCCTCAAGATCATGTGGGTTGTAGTCTTTGCTGAAAAATGACCTCCACACATGCCTTCATGTAGCTCTTTCATGATATGCTTTGATTGATGCTCATCTAGGCATAATAGTAAAATTCCATCCCTATTTTTCCAGTAAAGGTCTCCATCAATAAACACATATTTTGAGGCTTGCAATTTCAGTGTCCTCCTTTTATTATCATCATACCCCTCAGGACATTTCATGTGCTTTATATAATATATAATGTCGGTATACCACGAAGTGCGCTCAATGCTAGAACTTGTATTATCAACATCACTAGCACTACATAACTGAGAAGCTTACAGATTACTCTCAGCCATCAACCTAGCAAGACCTTGTCCTCTCACTAGTTTAGTAATCTAGATTTCAATATTAAACTCCTGAATTCTATTGATCCATCTGCATCTTCTACCTATGACTTTAGTTTGGACCAATACATCCTTTACTGCAGCGTTAGGTACATATGTTATTATTTCAGCTCCCACCAAGTATGGCCTAAAAGTTTTAACTTTTTTTACTAATGCATGTGCCTGTTTCTCAACAATGTCATATTTTAACTCTGCATTCTAAAGGGATTTGCTGAAAAATGAGATAGGTTGTTCATATCCATCATTATTTTTCTGCAATAGCACTGCTGCAACTGTATGATAACAAGCAAATGAGAATAATTGGAATGGCTTACTAAAATCAGGAGATATCAGAACATGAGCTTCTTTGATTGCCTTTTTAATAGTTGCAAATGCTTCTATTATTTATGTTGTCCATTTCACTTCTGAGTTCTTCTTCAACATCCTTGATATGAGGGCAACAATTTCTGCAAAATTTGATATAAACCTCCTTACAAAGTTAATTTGGCCAAAAAATGACTATATAGCTTTCACATTTTTAGGGATAGGAACTTGGTCAATTACTTTTACTCTCTCAGGGTCTATTCTCACTCCATCTTTTGAAACTATGTGACCAAGCAACTTTCCCTCTGTCACTGTGAAATGGCACTTCGTAGGATTCAATGAAATCCCATATTCTAGGGCTTTAATAAATATTTGCTCTAAATGTGCACAATGATCCTCAGCCCTTTTTGAATATGCTGTCAAGTCATCTTGATATACTATCATGATTTTATTAATCAATTCAGCAAAGGCCACATCCATTGCTCTTTGGAATGTAGCTCCAACATTAGTGAGTCCAAATGGCTCCTTAGATATACATATGTTCCCCATGGAGTGGTGAATGCAGTTTTAAATTGCTCTGATTCCTTGACTTTCACCTGATTGTAACTTGAGAAGCCATCCATCATTAACAATAGTTCACATCCAGTAACCTTTTGTAATATTGCTTCCATATTAGGGAGGGGATAGTTGTCTTTCAAGGAACATTTGTTCAAGTTCTTGAAATCCACACATAGTCTGATATCACTGTTCTTTTTCCTGACAGGCACCAAATTAGAAACCCAAGAAGAATGCCTGATGGATTTAATGATAGCTCCATCTCTTAATTTTGTAAGTTCTTCAAGCATCTTACGAGATGATGTAGGATTGATAGGCCTTTGTTTCTGCCTGAACGGTTTAGCATCTAGTTTTAGTGGTATTTCATGCTGAAACAGATCTTCTCTATATGCTTTTAAATCATCATATGACTAGGCAAATACGGGCCTATACTTCCTAAGTAAGTTGATGATTCTGCTTCTGATTTTTGGATTAAGACTCTTTCCAATATACACATTCTTTGGGGCTGCCTGTGTCCCCAAATTAATCTCTTCAAGGTCATTCTGCACCACTGGTGTGTCTTTCATTTTAAATCTATCATGTCCATCAAATGCCTTTTCCAATGCTATAAGTCCCTTAGGTATTTTATTTATTTTTAACTGAACTATCTCTTGACCAAAAAGGGTTTTCCTTCCCATCATGTTCTTCTATGAATGCATTGAAATCAATCTCTTGATTTTCATAATGATCAGCACAATGCCGGAAGTTGATTATATCAGCATCATTGTCAAAGACTTGCCAATTATGTACATTATCTAGGATAGTAGGTCTGGTTTTGAACTCAACTTCTGTAATACCTCCTAATGTGACATCATCTCTTTTTAATGCAATATTTGCTAGGAAATCAGCCATAATGTTTTTTGACCTATCGATCCAGTTGATTAAAAGGGCATCAAATAACTCAATATCATCCTAGACTGTGTTTTTGTACTGTCTCAACCTCTTGTTTTTTGACAGGTATTTCTCTCTTACTTGGGAAATAACCAATTCAGAATCACCATATACAACTAACTTTTTTATCTTATGCTTGGTGGCTATGTTCAAACCAATGAGCAAAGCTTCATACTCCACTACATTGTTTGTGCATTCAAATGTTAATAGAAAAGAGTATTTGAAATTTTTACCTCCTGGTGAAATAAATACTACTCCGGCTCCATTTACCATTTTGCTACATGCACCATCAAAGTACATTTTCCACACATTATTTTCTTCTTTTTTAGACTCAATATGTATTGGATCAGTATTCTACAATTTTGGTTGAATTTTCCCAACCTTGAAGGCTCCTGAATCTATATCACAAAAGAAATTTATCTGATGCTGATCCAAGCACTCTATAATATTTTCATACCTTGGTTCCCTGCACAGCTTGATTTCTTTACCTCCCACTAGTATTGTGGCATATGATAAGTCCAATTGGACATTCCCTCCTGCCATTGCAACCCATTGTCTTGATAGAAGCATTCCATAATATGGTGGGATGTCAACCACGGTAATATCAATGTTATAAGTTGCTTCAGGGTATAAGGCAAGTTTTATCTCCACATCTCTCATAATACCAACGACTGAGATGGATCTATTATCCATTGCATAACACCTACCAAATGTAGTGTCAACCCACATTCCAAGCTCCTTCATAACTGCTATTGGCATGATATTCATAGCCGCACCTGAATCAATCATGCAATTCTTCACTATCCTGTTTTTGATTAGCAATGTAGTGTAGAAAGGGTCCACCTGTGAGGGATTCTTTGTCAATGTATCACCTAGGTATACCTCAAGCATTTGAAATGTTTCTTGGTGAACATTATTAGTTCTATTCTCTGATCCCTTATGTTTCTCATTTGGTACATCAGAAATTAGTTTGACTACTGTATTTCTGTATTTATCTATTTTCATCATTTCTAGAAGTGGAATTGATATTTTAACCTGAGATATTGCATGAGCAACGTCAAAAGAATGGGCCATAGTCTGATCATTCTTCTCTGTCTTTATATTTTCTTTTTCTTGATTTTGTGATTTTTCTTTTGTTTTACTCTTATCACCCTTTTCCATTTCTTTGAATGATGACTTTACATTATTCTTTTTGTAATTCTGATCTTTTATGAATACACTCCCAAGTGTTCTTTGTTCAACATTCAATGTCCTATTCCTTAAGTTATAAGCATTTTTAGCTTGAGCTATTGCAGCTATTGTAAGAGCTTCTCTTTCATTTTCGGTGGGCTTTCTCCATTGATCATATGGATGGTTGTTATGATAAGTAGGTTCCTCATAGCCATCCTCCTGATCTGAGAACACTTCCTGTTCTCCCATATTGATATGATGTCTCTAGTTTCCCACATCATATTCATATCCCCCCTCCTCTGAAGAAGAATAGTCTTCAATTAGCACATATGGTGTATCTTGCATCATATTTATAGTGTGGTTGTCTCTGTTATAATTGTACAACATTTCTTCTTGTTGTACTATTTTAGCCACCTCACAATACTCAGGTGAATGTGGTAAATTACATACCAAACACCAAGGTTTAGTTTCTACCATATGTGTCGTATTTCTTTTTAAAGGGTCAGGAGTATCCTTGCCATAATATTGCTTTCTGCCAATGGGTCTCCCATCTTTCCAATTTGTGTTGTATGACATATCATGCAACTTGGGCCTTTCATGCCTATGCTGACCCTCTTGTTTAGTCTACTGAACATTTGGGTTCTGGGGGTTTCTAGGGTTATCTCTCTTGCTAACCATACCTGCGGCTTTCTTATTGTTTTCAATAGTTAAGGCTACTTTCTGTGCTTTAGCCAGGGTTGTAGGGCACTAGTTTCTAAGTTCATACCCTGTCTTGGGATCAAATGCTTTCATATAAATGCTCAATGTCGTTGGATCAGACAGCTTGGATCCGTGTGGTACTTTGTTGTGCAATTTGGAAAATTTTAGATTGAAGTCATACACTGATTCATTTTGATATTTCTGGATACTTATCAATTCATGTAATGTAAACTCAGGGGCATACTGATTACCATACTGCTCCTTAAATTGATTGTGGAAATCAGTTATTGAACTGATTGAGCCATCAAGTAAGCTATTGAACCAATCTCTTACATCTTCAGTCAGGGACATCATGAATAACCTCATTCTACTATCTTCCCAATCCATACCAATATCTTGTATGAAAGCATTGAAGCTTTTGATGTGATCTTCAACTGATATTGCACGGTTCCCAGTAAACTTGGGAACCATATTTCTCCAATTACTATCCATAGGATATGGATACAACTGATACCCAGTCAAATCAAATTGGTTACATATGTTTGCAAGGTTTTGAGGTGGAAAATTCATGGGTGGTGGATTAGGATAGTAATTATATCCACCTAGAGGCTAATGATAGGCATATTGCTATTGTGGGTTTATGTGGGGATTTATATAAGAATTTGGTGGTCTGTAATATTGTTGGCCAGGGGCTGGGTAAGGATTAGCCATATGTTGAGAGGTATTGTGCTTGGGAGGTGGTCTAGGAACTTTAGGAATAGTATTCTGATGAATTCTGGATGCTTGTGAATTTGAAGCACCACCTGTATTTTGATGTAGATTTTGCTGTGGATTCCTTGAAATGTTTCCCCTATGTGGAGGTTCATATTTTGGGGGGGCTGTCTTGGCCCTACTTTCTATCTCCTGAATCTCCTGTTGCAACAACCTTTTAGTCTCCTCTATCTTGATCATCACAAGTTTTTGTTGGAGGCTAAGTAGATCCTGTCGTGCTTGATTCATTCCTCTTGAATTCTTTGGGCTTTCATCTATTTCTTGAGTTGAAAATCCATGTTTTACCCTTTCTCTTTGCTGTAATGACATTTTAAAATCATGTTCAGCTTGTCTTTGATCAATTTCCCTCATGGCCCATGCTTCACACTCAAGCAGTTCTTGAGTATTAGGTTTGTATTTAGCCAATATGTCATCAGTTACTCTGTTGAGATTTTCATTAGATTCATGCAGAGGTGTAAATTTATTGTGAATTTTGATAGTTTGCTCAACATTATCCTCTTAAGCTTCCTGGTTATCATTCTGGTGAGAATAATTTGATGTTCCATTTCTTTTGGAACTATTTCTAATTGGTGGAGATGATTGCAATTTCTTGCCTTCCATCTTGGATCTCCTACCATCCATTTGGTATCAATTTTCTGTTATAACAGTGACTAGAGTCGCCACCAATTTTGTCAATAGGGAAAAAAATTGTAATTTATCTTTCTGGGTTCTTGTTGCCAACAGAGTTACCAAATTAAAGTTTCTAAAATGACTCTATAAAAGGAATTGTTTGTTACTAAGGTCTTTTATTTATCTCCCCAGTAGAGTCGCCAATTTGTTAGGTCTCAAAAATGCAGGTTGCTAATCCTAAGAGGATGCCAGGCTCTATGCTTAGATTGGCAACATTTTTGAACTAACTTGACGAAATCAACCTTTTGGGTTTGATGATTTCCTACACTTTAGATCCTGCTACACCTAGGTGGGTAAACCTTGGAAATTAAAGCAGATTGAATGCAACTATTTTGACTAAGTAAATGGATCTACCTACAGTGGCAAATGGTGTAGGATAGATGAAAGCTTGCTAACTAATTCTAATATCTGATGAATGGTTGGTATAAACAATATCAAAGTGAATTCTATAATTGTGTAAATAAAAGGATTTTAATGGTAAATTGAAATAAGACCAGTGCCTTGTTGGGTAAACAGAGTCAAATGAAGGACTAAGACTAGTGGCTTATAGTGGGTAATAATTCTAATTGTTTGGCACAATTTTAGTTTATAACTTGTATAAACGTGCAAGGAGATGACTTGACAAACTCTTCTTAATAATCCAACCAATATAATCAGATTTCTTGTTATTCACCAGAAGGTAATTTAATCCTTTCTTGAAGGAACCAATTGAATGAAATATGGAAGAATAATAGATAATATTAACTTGGAGACAAAATGGCAATCCTAATTATGTGGTTCTTCTTAGTAATCCAAACTAACACTTCCAGGGTACTGTGACTGATCAGAAGGATTTTAATTTCTATAATGGACACCAATTAATCAAATCATACAACTACAACAAATGTGCATTGACAGATTAAAAATATACTTAATATGTTAATCTGAATAAAAAGGAAATTGCAGGACTGGAGACAACCACACAATTGAGTAACTTTAACAAACAATTGATGCCAGAATAAAACCACAAGATTAGAGAACTTCAATTTACTTCTTCAATAATAAACTTGCAACATGGTCTTTGAGAAACATTGTAAATTTTATGTATTATATTACTGCTTCCTCCTCTTTTTTTTTTTTGATTTTATCTTTATACATATGCTGTGCATTTTTTTAGGGCTGTGACCCTTCGGATAACCACTCGATGCAACTCTTCACTTAATTAATTTTTCTTCAGCAGATTTAAACATCTTAGTTTTAACCACTGATTATTCTCTACATTTTGATTTTATCTCTGTATATACAAGTTTTATCGTTCTATATCTCATATACATACGTACATGTAGTTGGCCTCTATATTGTTTGAAATTTCCTTTCTTTTGATCTTTGTATATACATTCGGGACATACATACAAGATGCGGACTCGATCAGGTTTATGAGATGAATTTGAAATCTCCTTCGAATCCTTATTTGTATCTCCTTTGTATATCGAATGCATATTAGATACATACATTTCTCACATACAAACATGGCCCCCACCAGATGTATGCAAGGTTCAAGTCTTTAGTCGAGTTTTGTATGTTATCCATTTGTATATTTTCTTTATATATTGTAAACATACAAGCGCTCAATTATACAAAGGATTTTCTATATTTAACTTCCTTTTGACATCCGGCTTGTATGTTCGATTTGCATATCATGCTTGTATATTTCTCTACAAATGTGGACTTCACAAGGTGCATTAAACGAATTAGAATTTACTTTCGATTTCGGCATTGTATCTTTTCCCTTTGTATCTTGGCTTGTATCTTTCGATATGCTTTAAAATGTGATGCATCATTTTAACCTGATTTTAATTTTCACTGAATTCCACATTGTATGTATCGCAATGTATGTTCGAAACATACATACAAAGTGCGGAATATACAAAAACTCCTTTTAATAACCTTTCGGTTCTGCGGCTTGTATATAATGCATTGTATATCGGCAATGTATGTCAGATACATACAAAGCACAAAAATACAACAAATTTTCCTTATTTCACAAACTTTTCGGGTCTGTAGAATGCATGTTTCATTGTATATCGCCTTGTATGTTTCCCTGCGCGTAACATACAAACACAAAATGCATCCAACGGACTCAACGAATTATTCGTTTAAACTCTAAACTTTGTCAGGCCCGACTTGCATGTATAGATAGAACATTAGCAAAACGCATACAAGTATAACAAAGAACCCGATATACAAACAGCGTTGTATATGTATCATACAACGACCAAACATACAAACACTTTTGTATATGCAGCATACAAACACTTTTTCCTTATGCATTTTCACCAAAACATGCATATCTTGCAAAAAACAGGGAATCTTCAGAAATTTCAAAAAGCAACCCCAACACATTTTTGATGTTGATTCCAATTTTCATCATGGGTACCTAAAATTTTGCAAAAAATTTTTAGGTCCCAATACATTCAATGAAATTGAACCAGGCATGAAGTAGATGCTATTTCTTAGTTAATTCTTTTTGGTCTAAATAAATTATGTAGGCAGTGAGCCTCTCTTTTGAGCAGTGAGCTCTAGGTAGTGCGCTCGAAGGCATGTACCTTCTATTTTTCTAAAGTACTTTTAACAGGGTACAAAATCTTTGTGGGTTAACCCCCACCGTGGTTTTCCCTTAATTGGGTTTCCAAGTAAAAAAATTTTGGTGTTCTGTGTTCATTTATTTCTGTTCATGTGTTGATAATTAATGCTTTAAATGTTTACATCATTAATTGGTTTTGTGTGATAAATAAATAGTTGTAAGAGTTAAAGATTTGGGACAACTGATTCACCCCCCCTCTTAGTTGTCTAGACTAATTCCAATAGGTACACCCTTCAATCACCCTTATAATTCTACTACCCATATGAATAGTCATTGCTCAATCACCAAGTCACTTAGGTTAGGTCTGTACACAGATGCCAGTGAAGATAAAGCAAGAAACTACCAACTGTTCATAAGAAATGGTACTTGTGGAACACCAAACACTCTGAAATTTGGATAGAGTTAACTTCAACTACTACTTATCATCTCCTAAAAACCGCATGCCAAAAGGATCCAATGCGATGGAATGTGGAGCATTCCAATTTGATCTCTGCAACTCCAAGCTCTGTCTGCACAGTCCGGTATTCTGTTGCTTATAAATTTCACCGTGGAAGGAGTTAAGAGCTAAAACTTTGGAATTAGACTCCTTGAAGACTCACAATGCTTATTCTAGAACTGCAAGCCAAGATGTTGCAATGCGGAGCAAATTACCGATCCCCTGTCCTGAAAAAATACTCTATTCATGCCTTAGACAATTTTCTCAAAAACACTTGGATGAAAAGATAAGAATACCACTCCACAACCTCCTAAAAGACACTTATGGGTGCATACCAGGTATGAGGAAGTTCAATATGAGCTTCAGAAGATAGGGTGCTTACAAGTCATTCTTCATTCTTCCAGACTTTAGTAATGCCGACTCTGCATCTGCAACATACTCTGCCATCTTGTCTACTTCTGTAACATACCTTGCCAGACTCTAAACATCATGCTGATTCTACATCATATTATGGACAGACATCACTATGGGTTGACATTAATGACAACACTATATACATATTGCCAACAATCTCCCCCTTTGTCATTGATGGCTACACATCTCTACTTCTCTCCCGCTTTGACATCAAGGGAAAAGGGTAGGATGTCACATCAGACTTGTCTACAGAGTTGTACTCCCCCCGACTGTGTTATTTTGTTACAAAATTGCACCTTTGAAAACCAAAATGGTACTGCCATTCTACCCAATACCTCTACATATACACATTGTTACAAAATCTGTCTATACATCATACAACTTACTTGGAAGAGGGTAAGATACCCTTATAGGTTATCTTCAATTGAGTACAAGTTGTGTCCCAATGACTTTTTTCTGAAGAAAGAATTTTTTTTTGACATTCAAATCGAATATACAGGTCTTCAACTTCTTCCACAATGTTGGGTACTGTCCTCTTTTGTGCTACCTTTTCTGCTTCAGTCACAATCTCTGTCATAAAAGTAAGTCTCAGGCTTATTGTTTCTCTGAGTTGACTGTACTGCCTTAGAATTTGATATTTTTTCTATTGCAGTTGACAAAACTGAGAGTGCAAATTTTCAATTATTATTCTGGTTGCCCCATCACTATCCTTTAGGGGATCATACAAACTAGATACTTGTGAAATCTATGACTCAATGGAGTCCATCTGATCCTTTATGTCTCTTGTAGACACAGGCCATTTCAAGAAAAAATGATACAACAAAGTAGCCTCTTCTATACACTTTTGAAAATCTTTCATCTTATCTTGCAACATATTGCGTGCATTTGCACACATATCAGAAACATCTCTCAATCTCTTATCATTTATTTTCTTCAAGGCATCCTTTTTTGCCTTCTCTTCCAATTGAGATGAGTGATCTATAAAAGAATCAAGCAAGAATTTTAACTGTTATATAGTGGTCAAAGATGTATCAATATTTACCTTTGGAACAAAGTCTTGAATAGCCTTCATTGCTTCATACAACAATTATGTATTATGTTGGTGTTGATGTAGAATTTCCTTTCTAGCAGATGAATGTAGAATGTCACCATGATGTAGCTTATGCAAGGGGGTAATATTTGCCAAATCTACCTTCCCTTCTTGCATAGGAATTTGTAACAACTATGGAGATACCATAGGCTAGAATTGCATTTCCAAACTCAATAGGTATTTGAATGAATTAGTTGACCCTTGACCAATCTCTTCTGCTCCACCTTGACTCTTCTTTGGAGTCTTTTCTTTATCAGTAGTCACCACATCTTTGTCAGGATCTTCATGTTGCTTGCTGTTCTCCGGAACACTCTTTTCATCTTTTTCTTTATCTTCCTTAATATTGTCCTGAAGAATAGGATCAACATTCACATCTTCTTGTATATTTTCATCATTCTTCCCTTTTTCAACCTATTCTTCTTTTTCTAGAGAGGATGCAACAACATGATGAGGTGATGGTGGTGAAACATGTGATTGTTCCACATTCTCTTTTTCTCTTACCTCGCCAAGTACTTTCAGAGTAATTTCTTCAGTTTATTTCGTGATCTTTTCAATGTCTTCCTTTGTGTTTTGCATAAGAGTGTCCTCTCTACATTTTGTTCTGAGTTCTTGGGCTTGCCTTTGAACTAATTTCTCTTTTTCTTCTTTAGAAAGGGAAGTTCCAACTTCATCCAAGGAATCTTATCTGAGTTTTTCATCTAGGGCTACAACTTCTTATCTATCCCTTCTTAGGGCTTTCTGTAAGCTTTCCAGTACTCTAAACGAGATCTCATCAAGAGACTTGTTATATCTCATCATGTACATAACAACAACCTTTTCAATGATGACTTGATCCTCAGAAGTAGATTCTGGATAAAGTGCCATAGTTTCATCAAACAAATTAAAACAAATAATAGCATTGTAGACAACATCTAGATACATAGGTTCTCTAGGAGAAGATATTGGTACCTGGGAGTTCTTTTTCTTTTTCTTTTTGGGAGGAGGAGTTGTCTCCTTTTCTTCTTCTTCTTCACTTGCTTCTATACCTTGCTTCTTATTCCTTTTGGCCTTCACCTTAACTCTTGGTTGATTTTTTTTGTTTTTCCTTTTCCTGATTCTTTGAAATTACCTCTTCATCTTTATCACTCTCAGTCTCCTCTACAAAGGTTTCCTTCTTCTTTGGTTGTTTTCCCTTGGATTTCATCGGTGTTTTGCCTTCAGAGACTTGGGCCTGTCTAGCAAAGGAGGTAGGTTGTGGAATACTAGTAGTAGATTGAGAAGTATCTATCTACCTGATCTTCTTGAAGTTGAATGCACAGTGGTAGATGGTGTATCATGTTCCGCAATATTTTGAGCAGTGAACCCACCTAGTGGGATACCAACCTTTTTAAACAACTTCTCTTTATTTTTCTTTGCATCTTCTTCATCCCTTTTCTTATATATATTGTTGGTGATTTCATCATAAGTGACAAACCTATCTGCATTAGGATCCTTGGGTTTGCTTAGTAAAATGTTTGCATACCCTATCAAATCAGTTTCTGAAACCTCATAAGGCAACTTGGGTATCCATGCAATCCTGAGTTCTACTGCTTCCATATAGCAGTTGTCCTTGTCTACCATGAAGGTGATATCATTTTTGTATCTTTCAACCACCTTGGCAAGTATCCTTTCTCTCTCCTACATCTTTTCTTGAAAGCTTTTAAAGAAGCCCCAGTATACAACATTGCAAGCATCTAAATTTTCAAAGCTCTTCATGTGTTCCCTGATTTGACTGCCTACTAAGACATTTCTTTTCCACACAACACCCTTTAATACGGGTAATTCATTCAAAAAATAAAACATAAGACAAATTATAAGAGATCCATACCGAAAAATGTACCAGTTGTCCTTTGTCCTATGCAAGTTCTCCATTAGTTGTTGTTGCAACAACTCACAAACATCAAATTCCTTGTTTTCTCTCACCATCTAATGTGTAACATGAATAGCAGTTGTTGTGGCAGAGCCCACTCTATTAGTGTAGAATATTTTGTATGCAATGACCATAGTTGCATACCTTACAACAGGGTCTGTCATATCATCCACAGTTAGGGCACATTTATCAAACTTTGCACCAATTAACTTCATCACTTCTTCATTTTTGATTGACTTCAATGTAGGCACAGGTCCAGCAACACACATGCCAGTCACAACCCTAATTTCTTCCTTAGTAATCATATAGGGTTTATCCAAAATTATGAAGTCTTCATGAATTCAGCTCAAGACAAGTTTGACCCAATCATCCTCATAGCTAAAATTGGGAAAATCATTCCATACATTCAATTTCTTTACAACCAAACTAGCATATTCTGGCTTCAGATTGAAATCATCACCTATGAGATTGTTCGTCTAGAATTCCTAAAACTTGTTGTGATTGAATTCATCCAATGTGGAGTGAATGTAGATTCACACATCCTCGGAGTGAAGCACATTGATTGGAACCCTAGAAAATGCTCCATCTTTGTTAGTCTCCATTGATTTGAAAGAATGCTTCTTGAATTTTGGCCTTGGCTTCTCCACAACATCAATGACCCTAGGAGTGTCCATTGCAACACTGAAATGAAGCTAGTGTTTGCACAACTTTTAAAATATTTGCTGATAGGGTTTCAGAAGCAAGAAATATCTAACACACTTTGATTTGCCTTTCCTCTGCTCTGCTCTCAAATACTTGATCACAAATGCCTTTTGAGTATGTAAAATGACTTATAAAGCTCTCCATAGATGCTCAATTATTTTGCATTAAATGCACCAGTAGGGTTAGGTGAATACTTAGTTAAGCCTACTCTGTGATATAATAGTGACTTTTTGATTACTCTGTAATTACCACATTGAGAGATTTTTCTCTGGAGTTTTGGGGAAATGGAACTTCATTGCCTTGCCTATGTCCTTCCTAGAGGATTCCATGTCAGTCATTCTGTATAACCTACTTTTGTTGAGAGAAGCCACATCAAATCAGGGGATTAAGTTGATAAACTAAGTTTCACCCCCTGACCCATGTAATTTCCTTCTAATCAACAATGAAATCTTCTACCCCAGGCAGAAGCAATGTGCCTTTCAAACTTTTTCATGAGTCTTCTCTAGTTTCTCTTTCTGCATATTAGTTTAGCTTTTTCTTTTCCTTATGTAGAATTCCATGATCACTTAGCAATCCTCTATAGATAGTTCAATTACTCCAGAAATTTGATCAAACTTCTTCATATCATTATCTTAACATGCTCATACCATTTTAGCCAGAATGCTGAGGAATTTAACATCTTATTTATTCAGAGGTTTGAAGAACTTTGTAGTTGTGACTCCCCCTGAATCAATACCTTCTTCTTTTAGTTACCAGAGGATCCATCTGCACTAGGTAGATGTCTAGAAACATCACATTCCTCCTTCTTCCATACTTTTTTCATTTCCTTCTTTTGCTAAGCAATATCAACTTTCTTTTGAGGGGCAAGCCTTACATTCTTTCCAGAGTGCCTTGTTTGATTGCACTTATAGCATATGAAATTTGATTGTTGAGCATTTCTATTTCTCCTCAGCTTAGATCTGCAATTAGCTGCCTTGTGGCCAAACACGTTACAAGTGTAATAGTATCCATGAAAGGGTTGAGCATTATCCCTGTTATTCCTTAACATTTTACTTCTGCATTCATTAACCTTATGTCATGTCTTATTGCAAGCATAACACCTAATAGAATTCTGATTTAACTTACTCCTACATTCAACAGTTGTATGACCAACCTTATTGCAAGTATAACATCTTAGAGCATTTTGATTTATCTTGATTCTACAATCAACAACTTTGTGACCAAACTTATTGCAAGTAAAATAATTACCATTGAAAACTTGAGATTACTTGATGGAAGTAGGTTGCCTTGTAGGTGGAGGACCATTGAATCCCTTTTGTCTCTGGATAGGGGTAAATCCATCTTCTTTTGCATTTCCAGAGATATTCTTCTTAGGAACTTCAGTGCAAGTCTTTTCCTTCTTTGTTTTAGATTTTCCTTTTGATTGGAAGTTATCATATGGATTTGCGGAAGCACTAATCATTGGACTCTTCCCCTTTTCAAAACCAAGACCTGATTTTTCTTTTGTTGGCTTTTGAGAGTTAATATTTTCATCAAGGATTTCAGATCCTCCTTTTAGTTTTAGTCCTTTGTTAATCTGTTCTTTTGCCTTTTCCAGTTCTTTCCTTAGAGTGAAAACTTCTTCCTCAAGTCTTGAACATTCAACTGATTTCTCATTGAGCTTGATGTTTAAGCAATCTTCAATCCTCTTTTATTCTTCAACCCTAACCTTCAAATTTGAGATCATTTCTTTTGCCTCCTTGAGCTTTGTGTCACCTCCTCTATCTCCTTCTATTAGGGTTTTCAGCTTAACAATTTCTTCTTTTGATACTTTGGCCTTTGTCTTCAATTTGTCAATTGTCTCCTTTGCGTTCTCAAGCATGTCTTCATATTCCATGTTCAGTTCTCTTGCTTCATCCAATTCATCAAGGGATGACTTGAGTTCTCCTTCAAGGTTTACTTCATACTCATTTGGATCAAGGTCCCAACCTTTAGGTTCCATTGCTTCTAGATCTAGTTCCAGGACAAATACATCATTGTCCATAGCTTCATATTCCATATGTTCAAAGTGCATGATCTACCTTAGCTATTAGGCTTCTCAAAGGTACTTGGCTCTAATACCAATTGTTGAACACAATAAGGTGCTGAGAGGGGGGTGAATCAACACAAACTAAAACTTTAAACAGATATTTGCAGATGAAACTGAATAACTTAGAGAATAGAAAGGAAATTATCAAACACAAAAATCAACACATAATACCATTGTTTTTACGTTGAAAACCCTAAAACAGGGAAAAACCACAGTGAGTTTTACCTCACAATATATTATGCTCACTGCAAAAAGTTACAACTTTGTTTTTGGGCTGCAACCCAAGGAAGCTACTACTCCCTATATTACAACTTAGGTTTAGGGTAGAACCCAAGGAAGCTACTACTCCCTGAATATCCTACTCACTGCACTTGGATTTACAAGAATAAATATATGGACTGCTGCAAAGTAGACATCTGACTTATGCTGATAATGCAATCTGCTTTTTCTACTCAATACATGTCTTCAAACTGATTCTATGTGTACACTTCATATCTTGCACTCTGCTCTGCTATATTTGCATCCACATCTCCACCTCACAAATGAATTTGATCTTCTATAAATATCCTTCGCAATACTTCAAAACATTGATTAGGTCGGCCAAAAGGATGAAATGTGTAGCTTGTCGTAAGTTGGCCTATGCACACTTCAAAACATCACCATATGCACTTAAGGAGATGAAACATAACACGAGCTTCACCAAAATAGGTTGGTACACCCTTCAATCACCCTTATAATTCTGCTATTTATATGAATAGTCACCACTCAATCACCAAGTCACTTAGGTCAAGTCTGCACACAGAAGCCAGTGAAGATAAAGCAAGAAACTACCAACTGTTCATAAGAAATGGTACTTGTGGAACACCAAACACTCTAAAATTTGGATAGAGTTAACTTCAACTACTACTGACCATCTCCTAAAAATTGCATGCCAAAAGGATCAAATGCGGTGGAATGCAGAGCATTCCAATTTGATCTCTCCAAGCTCTGTTTGCACAATCTAGTACTCTGTTGCTTATAACTTTCACCACGGAAGGAGTTAAGAGATGAAACTTTGGAATTAGACTCCTTGAAGACTCACAATGTTTATTCTAGAACCACAAGCCAAGATGTTGCAATGTGGAGAAATGCGGAGCAAATTACCGATCCCCTGTCTTGAAAAAATACTATGTTCATGCCTTAGACAATTTTCTCAAAAACACTTGGATGAAAAGATAAGAATACCACTACTCCACAACCTCCTAAAAGACACTTATGTGTGCATACCAAGTATGAGGAAGTTCAATTTGAGCTTCAGAAGATAGGGTGTTTACAAGTCATTCTTCATTCTTCCAGATTTCAGTAATGCTGATTCTGCATCTGCAACATACTCTGCCATCTTGTCTGCTTCTGCAACATACCTTGCCAAACTCTAAACATCATGCTAATTCTACATCATATTGTGGATAGACATCACTATGGGTTGACATCAATGATAACACTATAGACATATTGCCAACAATATGGAAATGTAATATGGTAATATAGAAAAAACTATCAACATAAACGACTAAATAGAAATAAAACCCTTAGTTGTGTATGACTATAAAACTCTGAAGAGTTACATTATAGGAGAAATGAGAGACTATTGTAGCAAAATATAGTCTACAAATTGTTGGAGTTATATATCTTAAATTATATATGTATATAATGAAACCATGAACCGCATATGAGTTTGAAACCATTAACAAAAACTATAACATATATTATTATAAATATACCCTCTGGAGTTACATTGTAGGATAGAAGAGACAATATTGCAGCAAAAAATAGTCTATGATAAGCTAGAGTTACAATATATATAGGGTCATCAATAAGGACACAATATAGTGGTCAAGTCACAACATTGTTGTGGCAACCACCAAGGTTCAAACTCTTGCTAGGCTGTTGTACTCGCAGGCCATGTGCCTCTACTAGGCTAAGATGCTCACATGATGTGTGCCTTCACTGGATTGATGTGCTCACAAGTTGTGGGCCTTCACTGGGTTGTTGAGATCGCAGGTTAAAACAAGGTGATAATGCCTTGGGGATTGAGACCCCCTAGTAGTGGCCTCGACAATAAAGCTAATTGGGAAGAGATCCCCTAGTAAGTGGTCTCTTTGGGCTCAGACCAAGCTAAAACGTTGAATATATATATGGCCTTTCACATTGTGAACACCTATATATAATGTCTTTCGCACGATGAACACCTATGCATGAGTATGTGCATGCAGTCAATGCCTGCATGTGACTAGAGAGGCTTTGGACATAAATTCTCATCATCGCAAAATATGTAAAAGAATATATGTTAATTTCCATCATAACTCTCTCTCTCTCTCTCTCTCTCTCTCTGTGTGTGTGTGTGTGTGTGTGTGTGTGTGTGTGTGTGTGTGAATGTAACTGTGTGCGTGTGTATAATGAAACCCTGAATTATGTAGACTCTTAAACTGACAACAAAAAATTGTAACATATATTTTTACAAATAAACCCTTTGAAGTTACATTTTAGGAGAAAAGAGAGATTGTTGTAGCAATATGCTTTAGGGTTTCATTATATATATAATGAAACGTTGAACCGTATATGAATCAGAAACCCTCAATAAAAAATTGTAACATAAGTTTTTACAAATAAACCCTGTAACCATAACATATATATAAGCATGTAACTATAAATAATTTTTACATCCATATATAGATAAAAAAATGTGTAAAAGAAGGATATATATCTCTAAATATACAATCTATAAATAGTTAAATTAAAGATCTTGTTGTTTTCCACATTACAAAATAATATAAGTTGAGACATTGATAAAATTTACAATGTTGTACACAAACTACCTATGTACAATAATATAGAAATATGAAGATTATGCATTTGATAATACTGAAATAGAAACCACCTGATGAGTTTTGGAAAGTTCAAGAAATTGTAGAGGACATACTACAAAGCATCTGGAGGAAAATGATAATATACTACCTTATGAAATTGACACGTACATTACTTCCTTCTTATAATTGAATCAATTTTCAAAAAAACATGCATTGAATGAGAGTTGTTGAGTTTGAACTTGAATTGTTAGAACTTGATTAATATTACAAGCACTTGAATTTGAAATGATAATTTGTATATGAAATCTAGGATGACATGTGAATTATGAAGTAGATTTATTTTCAAGTCTAGTAGGGGAGCCTTACAACATTTGTTGTTTGTGCAAGTACCTATAGTAATTGGAAGATGTCTTGTGGATGTGCAAGCATGGGAATATGTGCCCTCAAAATCCCATTTAGTTGAAAGGGACTTGGATTTATGGTGGATTAGGCACCAATGAGTGATCCTGGGGATGTTTAATTGTAACCTATTTGACTTTTGAACCCTCTCTCAAAAGGGTGGTTATTGTAAACACTATATCTTGTAATGAATTTAAAAAGTGTGTTTTATTTTGAAAGAGTCCCCATTTGGACCAACTTATCTTGTATTGTAAGTACGCTGACATGTATTTTGTCCACCTTGAATCTTCTAACCACACATGTACAAGTGAACATATGTATTGGTGTTTTAAGGATATTATACTAGGGTTTTAATTTTCATGTGACGATTACTATAATATTTTTAAATGGGGGGTTATGTGCATGGCACCATAACGAGTATTGAGACATAGTTATCTATTGAGTCCTCTCCCCTACTCTAATATAAACCTTTTAAATTTTATGAAAGAAAAAAAATGGAGACCTTACTAGAGGACTTCCCTACCTTGTTTGTCACACAATTATAGGAAGATTTTCATATTATAATCTAGGCTTCTCTTTTACGCCACAAAGCATTATAATTGTTGTGACAACAAAGTGAAACAAGGGTCCCACTAAAAGATTTCAATCTTGGGCATGTTGAGGATAAAGCTTGAGGAACAAGCCAAACTTTCACTTTGTAATACAAGCTTTAAAGAGCCTCACAAGTAAAAGCAAATATCATCATCAGAGTCGCGGGCTAAGATTACAATATTTAAAGCATGTTTAATTTAATTGTACGTGCAATCCAAGCTCCCTGGAATTACTCTACGCCTTTTATTATCCCGGGCATAAATTAAATGAGCTTGTTACGTGCATGGCTTGCTACGTAAAAGGTTAAATAAGTTTTCAATGCATAATACCTTAAACTAACAATTGCGCTGTGTAAGGTTATGTCAACAAGACAAATTTTAAGTTAAAATAGTTAGTCACGTATGTAATTCAAGTAAATGTAACTAGCACTTGTACCCATAGGAGGTTCAAGGAATATGCTGATAGGAACAATTAATAAGTTTAGAAAAATTTCTGGCGTGATTTTTTTTTGCGTGAGACAATTCCGAGCACTATAGTGCTCACATATAAAAGTCTATCCGCTAAATATAAATTTATTTTTAAAAATAGGAATTCAGTATATATAGGCTAAATATAAATTTATTTTTAAAAATAGGAATTCAGTTATCATCATAATTTATGGCATTTATGAGTAAAATGAAAAATGAAAAATGAAAAAGTCTTGATATGTGAAATAAAACAAAAATTTCTTCTATCATTTTATGTCACTTGAGTTATGTAAACATTTTTTTATGCTCTTGCACTAATTCTCTCCACCATTTCATGTCACTGGTATTAATCTAGGCATTTCCCCTAATATGTGCACTCATTCTCTCCACCATTTCATGTCACTTGAATTAATCTAGACATTTCCCCTATTATGTGCACTCATTCTCTCCACCATTTCATGTCACTAGTTTTTTTCATTAAAACAAAGATAAAAATGCATGATTGCAATAAATGTAAGCATTCCTCTCTCCATTTCATTTCTTGTCATTACATTTCATTCTTCAGTTTAACTTAAGAAGAATATGTTGCATACGATGCTACACCATCATTTGAATGTAAAACTTGCTTATATATCTACACATTAGTAAAAGAGAAAATATTTCAAAAACCATAGGAGAGGTCAAACTTAATGTAAAACAGAAAAATAATTATAAACAAGTTCAAAACCCTTGTTTATTTTGTTTTTTGAGTTCAATATAATATTTCATAAAATCTCTGGAAGTTTAGAAACTACAACAAATAATTACTGTGTTTTTATGTTACTTTCAAATTATTTCAAATCTTCTTTCCATTTAGTTTTGATTTTTGTACAAACTTTTTATAATATATTTGAATAAATAAAGTTACAAAATTGAGTGCAATGATGTATTTTTGAGATAGTTATTCCAAAGCAAAGTATATGTTGATGTTTAATTTTGCAAGAAATCACCAACAATGGGAAACTCCAAGAATGTGGGACTTGATTCTTGAAATGACCTCCATATTTTAAAGAAGCTAGCTCTTCTCTATTGTTTTGAGGTAAAGGGAAGAAAAAACAAGATTATAAAGAATGCTTAAAACTGCTAAGGCAATGCGCTAAGATTATTATCTAACTTCAATCAGCATAGTGATTAAACTTAACAGAGTCTACTGGTAAAACTAAAGAGCATAAAGCATGATTAATATTTCCAACATATATATATATATCAGATCAATCAAAGGCTCATAATAGAAAGTAAGAAACGAGAATTAGAAACAGATTACAATTTGCACAGAACACACTCTCTCTTCATTGATTGCTAGGAGAACAAAGTACATGAGGCAAAGATTTGTACAAAAATACAATATTCGATCCCTCAAGAGAGGCACCTATTGAGGCGGTAAAATGCTTCTATTCTAGCTGCTAATAAAAACTCTCTGATATCTAGTCCTATATATCTATGTCTTTGATGCACCGCTATTTAAAGCGCAAAAACACCTTCGAAGATCTTCTGTAACTGCAAAAAGCTTCTAACTATAAAATCCCACAAATATCGTCTCTGATGTTCTAGCTAACTGACTCTTTTTCTGTTCCGGGTTCATTGCTGCAGATCTTCCTAAACTGTGAGCCCCAATGCATAGAGACTCAAAAACTGACACATGGCGACCTCCGGGGCATCCTCTGATTCTTAAAATATCACATATTCTCCTTATGACTTTTTTTTCCCAGAGCTGACACTTGTCTATAACAACCAATGACGCATCAGAGAGAATATTTGAAAATGAGGCAAATACAAAATGCGTCATTGAAACATGTGGAGTCTTCCGCTATATCAACAAAATGGACGTGTGGCAAGCTAGCGCATCCTCTATAAATTTACCCAAAATACTCCTCAAATGAGTGCCCTACCGACAAGTCGCTCCTTCTATTGCATTCTCCTTAATAAGAATGGGACCTATTAAATAATCAACAGTGAGACACGTGGAAAGCTCTCGCAACACTTTCAAGCTTTAACAAAAAGGGGCTCTGCATTATGTGCAGTGCTGACACGTGGCATCCTCTGCTACATCTATTAAGACTCATGAATTATTTAAAAGCCGACTATGACATCACCAAAACTTTGCCTTCGCCTTTTTTCCTTTAAACCTTGGAGACCTGATGTTCCACCATGTGGAGCCTTGGTGCAAGCCGGGAGAGTCTTTTGTTTTGAGAGCTCTTCAAATGAGTGCCAAGATGACACTTGGCGGCTTCTGCTACTTCTTAGACTCTTAAAGACTCTTTTCTGCTCCAACGCTCCAACATGACTCAAAAAATTAATATTATGCTGAATAATATATATTAGATATATACATTCAAAACGTAGAGTTTTAACTCTACAGTTCATGGCAATTCACTTGGCACTCTGCACCTGCATAGAGAGAACCATAGTCAACATGTTCTAATCAAAAGAGAGAAAACAAAATTGTACCTCCCACCACGGCCCCTTTAGAGCTTCTGTAAGGCGGCCTGAAAGCTAGCCTATTCAATCTCTAATGGGTATTCCTTCATCTGAAGAGCTTGAAAATCTCTATCCAAGTCAATAATTTCTCTATGAGAGAAAGTCTTGAGGCTTTGCACAACTGCATGTAACTGAAATTCTAACTGGGCCATTGGAAGCAAAACTATTTCCACCTCAGCAATGGTTGATGAGTCACGCAAAGTTTGGAAAATAGTTTGGTCATTCTATTTTGTGGCTACTAGAGTCTTGATTTGATCCTCCATCAAGACCGTACTATTGTTTGGAAATGGTGAGGGGAGTCCTAACTGGACCAGTTCTTCAATGTGTCCCTTCATTTCCTTTACCCCTTGTTTCAAAAGATCTAACAAATTCTTACATTTTGTGGCAGCCTTGTTGCAACTTAGAATCTCATTCACCTTGACAGTTGTTGTCCACCTGTCAGTAACTCGTGCAACTTGTAACACTTCTTCAGAAGCATCATATAATTTTTGAACTAACAATTGTGATTGAGAGACCTTTGCAGAAACTAAAGATAGGATCTTCTCCATAGAAGAATCAACTTTCTCACAAAGCTTCTGAGCATCTGATATAAACTTAAGCACAGGCTTAAGCTGGGTCACTTCTCTTGAGATTCTTTGCTAATAGGAAACATAAAGATCCTTTACCATAGACAACACCCCAACAACTTGACATTGTTGGGCCAGCTCTAGAGTTAATTATTTCACATTTTCTTCAAGAGTTTGGCACTTACTCTTCAAGCTACTTCTCTCTTGCCTTGTAGTTGTAAGACTCTGATGAAGCTGAGTGGCTTCTTCATTTTTGTCACTGTATTTCTTCTCTAGGAGTCTCTTTTCCTTTTCGATAGAAGTGATTGAAGCTTTGGTCTTGTCTAGCTCTATCTGCGGTTCATTTACCTTTACTTGTGAAGCCTACAAGACTTCCTTGGACACAGTCCCCTTAAGATCCTTATTGAGCTGGCTGATCTCCTGGTCTTTAGCCTCAGCCTCTAAGGTCAAGCGATTCATAGTAGTTTTTTCTTGGGCTAATTCAACCTCTATTTTATGTAATTTCCTTGAGAATTTAAGGAAACCAGTTGTCACTACAGCTGTAGTTTCTTTCATGAGCTCTACCTTATCCTGAGGCTGAAACTGAGTAAGATCCATAGCCACAACATTCATGGTGTAGTCTTCAGGTTTCATCTGCTCTAGTGGCTTGACTACATTGGGGGCAATTTGAGTAATTGTCAGAGAGTGCTGAGTAGGGTCATAGAGAGACCTCATATGTGGGATCGCTGAAGCTCTTCCCTCTTTCTATCTTTGCTTCTCCTTTCTTTGTTCTCTTGCCTTTTTTGCAATTTCAGCTTGACTTTGGAAGGTAGAGGGGGAAACAATCAAGCCACCAGCAAAAGGGGATCCTTGGGGCAAACCATATGGAATGGTAGTTAATTGTTGAGATGGGGCTTGTTCAGCTGATGTGCTCTTTAATACTGATGGGGAAAAAGTGGGCAAACTCAACTGTTGCAAAGCGACAGGAGATGTGGAACCGGATGAGGGCGATAATGATTGTTGAGGCACAAAGGAGATGGTAGGGAAAACTTGGATATGAGAACTTAGGGTTGCCATCCCTAAAGAAGAAGAAGATTGAGAAGTAGAAGAAGGAAAAGAATACTTACCTTGGTTGCAACCGCCATTGTAGTGATGGGCATGTGAAATGCAACGTTCACCTCTTCTTCCTCCTCCTCTTCCTCCTGAAGCTTTAGCTTTCACTTTTTCCTAAGAGGAGCCTCTGTAGGATCCTTTGGCAATTCTTGTGTAATCACTGGTCGTGATGAAACTGACAATTCTTGTGCTCCTAAAATTTTATGAAATTCCTACTCCAGGGTTCCCAGATGCCGAAGCTATATGGACCCCATGAGATGGTGGTTGGGAAGCTCGTTGTTTTTCTAAATCACTGAGAGACGGTGGCCAACTTGAAGGTTTTGGAATCTCCATCAATGCTTCTAACCCACTATCTACTCCCTCTTCCGTTTCCTAATGCCTAGGAATATTACTCATATCAGGGTTGGAGACTTGAGTCATGTCCCATTTCTCATCTATGTCAACATCCTCAAAATTTCTTCCCCATTCATAAATTTTTTGCCTATATTTCCAATAGGAAACTATCTTATCTGTACTCCAACCTCTTCCTAATAGGGCTTGTCTCAATCCATGAGTCATTACCTTGGTTGGATCATATTTCTTGATGGGTTTATAGAAGGTCTCTCATGGCAGAAGAGGATCAAGGGGAAAATCTCCTAACTCAATGTAGATTTTTGGGGAGTCTATTTTTGGTGATCTCCTCTTCTCAAAGAATGGGTAGATCTGATGTTCGAAAGAGGCATGGACTCTATTCTTCGACAACCAAGAAACCATGAAGCCATTCGGATCATACTTCCACTGATCCATAATCAAAACTAGCCCATAATTGGCTATTTTTCACATCAAGATGTACTCGACTTCTCTCTTTACCACAGTGATACCACCTTTAGCCAATGGGATATCATGGAAGGCCTTCTTTTTTCTTCTAGCTCCAAACTCAGAGTTAATAACAGCCATTTGTCGGGCCATCTCTAAACCTAAAACCCTGCTTGTCAAAACTTTGGGGATCATGAAGGGCTCCACACCAAAACCATGGACCCTAATCATTGTGTAGTGAGCTCCAAATCATAAGGAACTTGAGAATTTGACATTATTCCCCTCATAGAATCACTCATTCTGTGATTAATTTCCTTCATGTCTAATTGTTGAATGAGTGGGGCCACAAAGTGTTCCACAAATTCATAAAAATCTAATGTCTTAGATAATAAAGGGGTCCATGAGGAAACCAGAATCACTTTTTGGGTGTCTATTGCGAGATCCCATAGATTCAAATTTATGTATGGTTGAAAAATTAATGGTTTTGATACAAAATCAGATGGAACAAATATGAAGAATACCTAAATGTTTGGTTGTGTTGGAAATTGGCCAACTGCTAGCACAATGCAAAAGCTATATGCTCCGTAAAATCAAATTTGTACGCCTGCACCCTCAAGACTATCTTGAGATGAAAAATAACCCCAAGCTGCCAGTCATGCATATTTACATCCTTATTCTGTCTAAAAATGAATGCCAACATTGAAAATGCATCTTGCACATCTAGAGTAAACATTGATAGGGCAATTGGTAGGGATGGTAACGCGGTGTTATCTTCTGCTAGACACAGTCCCCTATTCAAGAAGCCAAGCTTCTGGTGCACTTAATGCCAAACTTGCTGCAACTGGGCCATGTAATAAAAATTGGCCAAGGGATCATATGACAAACCAAGCATGTCGTGGATAGCTTGTGCATGAATGATCCTGCTAGAAGAATCAAAGCGGAGTGCACACATCTAAACTAATTCTGGATATAGATGAACTAATGGGACCATGTATTGAGTCAAAACAGAGCTCTAGATTCTTATGCCAAAAGTCTCTGATTTGCCTTTCTTTGCTTGGTTAATCATTCTTGCATGTGCCCCTTCTCTCATATTTTTGGGTTTTTTAAACAAATTAGGGTCAAAATTTTGATCAGTGTAATCAACAACCAGAGAAGGGTCCTAGGCTTTACCCTTCCTTACCTCTTTTGTTCTCGGTAGCTTGACTTTGGCTTGTGTTGGGGCTGAGGCATATGGTCTACTGCTCTTCCACTCACGAAGCAACTCGAACAGTCCCTTTGGCTCATAACATTTGGATGATTGTCTCTCTGTCGCCATTTCTGCTTAAACTCTAAACTAACTGGGATCCTCATTGTTTCTCACACACACCGGCTCATAATTCAAATGGCAAAATGTGGCTTAAGATTAAGAAAAACTCTGTTATCTCTTTACTGAGAATAAAGAACTAAGACTCTTTTTAATCTTGCCACTCCAATCATGTGAATTAATGCACCTCCTTAATGAGCCTATCACGCTATATTAAATGACCCTAAAAATGTATGCTCCAAGGTGAGGTGAACCGGATCCCTTAGATTTTGTAATCATAATTAGAACGTTTTCAAAAAATTTCCATTAATACTCCTTTAGAGGCAGTTAGACCGATATTTTTTAGATTTTCGAGTCTTACCAACGGCCTTGTGCAGGACAAAAACATAGAATATCATCAAGAGTTTCTGTTGTAGACACGTGTTCAAGGAACACTTATTCAAAAAGAGGCAGGAAAACAACCTCCAAAAAGAAAAAATGGAAGGGAAACTACTCTAACTATAATACAAGGGGTGAATTGGATTTTATGTGAAAATCTTTAGGAAGATCCTGTTGACAGGAATCTCTAATGCTTCTCCTTCTTGAGTCTCCAATTCATAGGTGTTGCGTTGTTTGCAGGAGATTATCTTAAAGAGGCCCGTCCATAAGGAATCAAATTTTCCATGATGTATCCCATTTCAAGACCCAATTGCCAACCTTAAATTTAGGCTCATAAGTCTTTTGATCAAACCAACTCTTAACTATCTATTAGCGGTTTATCAAAGATTCATGTGCTAACTCCCTTTTTTCTTGAAGCTCCAACAATTCCACGAGCGTTATTTGCATTAGGCCATTTTCCTCTATCTCGATTTGTTTTATTAGTCGTAGAGCCAGAATCTAGAGCCGGAATCTCCATTGAAAGAGGCATTACAACACTTTTCCCATATACTAATTTGTAAGAGGAGGTTTCGATTACCTATTTTGGTGCGATTGTATCTGCCCATAAGGCCACTTTCAAACACGTGTGCCATTCTTTTCGTTGGTTTGTCCCTATCCTCTTTATGAGTCTGATCAGATTCTTATTTGTTGACTCAACAAGACCATTCCCTTGCGGGTAATTATTTGACGAGGTTTTCAAATACATACCATTTTTTAAAGCAAATTTAGAAATCTTTGACCCTAAAAATGTCTTAGCATTATCAGATATAACAGTGTGAGGAGACCCAAACCTGGTAGTAATCTCTTCAAGGAAATGCAAGATGACATTCTCAGTGGCTTATTTCAATGGAACTTCCTCGATCCACCTTGTGAAATAATCTATTGCAGTAAGATCCATTTATTTCCTAAACTTGAGATCGGATTTATCATTCCTATAAAATCCAGGCCCCATTGGGTGAAGGGTTCTTCAGCAATTATGGGACTTAGGGGCAAAGCTGCATTTCTTCTTTTGCCCACATAAAACTAGCATGACTAGAATTTCTTAAGCATTTCATTGCAGTCAGAGAACATCATGGGCCAATAATATCCCACTCAGATTATCTTAATGGTTGTAATCTTTGCAGAAAAGTGTCCACCAGATGCCCCATAGTGTAACTCATATAAGACTATGGGCTTCATCTCTTTAAACACATATGAACAAGATCCCATCAAAGTTCCTTTTAAAAAGAAAATCATTTTTTAGAGTAAAACTGGATCCTTGTTGCCTATAGTATCTTTTCTTTTCAGGAGAAAGCTGACTAGGGCATTGACAGGTCTCCATAAAATGTATTTTGTCACTAACCCAAGAGTCTATCTCACTCCCCTGTATGTTCAGTACAGCCTTTGTAACATGTTCTTCTTCTACTAGAATTTATGAATCTTGGGCAATGTATTGGCGAAGGCCCCATCCTCTTATTTATTTGGTTGGCTTACCCACAACATCATACTCTAAATTTTTGGTTATCCAATTGGCTCTCTTTTCCATAATTTCTCCTTCCATTATGTATTCTCAGACACTTGAATGGGCCACAAATATCACCATTTTATTGCCTATCACTAAGTGTCTGAACATCTTTAACCCTTTTACTATAGCATATGTCTGCTTCTCAACAAAATTGTACCTAGATTTGTATTCCTGTAGTGTTCTAGAAAAGAAAGCAATTGGATGTTCTCCTTATTTCTCCCCATCCTTTTGAGTCAGAACTGCTGCTATACTGTGCTCTCCTCCATATACATACATTATGAAGTCTTTAGAGAAATCTGGATTATGCAACACTGGGGCAGTAGAGATTGCCCTTTTGATGTTTTCAAAAGTCTGTTTGCCTTCAATTGTCCATTTAAAATTAAGATCCTTCTTTAACATCAAAGTAATGGTCCTAATCAAACCAACAAAATCATATATGAATCTACTAACAAAGTTAATCTTTCCTAGGAAGGATTGAACTGCCTTCTTATTCACAAGTAGAGACAAATCTAGTATTTCTTTAACTCTATTTGGATCTATGGAGATCCCTTCTTTTTAGACTATATGCCTGAGCAACTTACACTGAGGCTCTTTGAACACACATTTCTTAGGATTTAATGAAATCCCAAACTCTTGGCATCTCTATAATATAGCTTCGAAATGATCAAAACGGTCTTTAGCAGATTTTACATGAATACTTTTAGATCATCTAAGTAAATCAGAATAATCTTATTTATCAATCCTCTGAAAGCAATATCCATAACACATTGAAATGTTGCCCCAACATTAGAAAGTCCAAAAGGCATTTTTGCATATGCAAAAGTTCCCTATTTTGTGGTGAAAGTGGTTTTGTATTGATCCTCTTTTGCCAACCAGATTTGATTGTACTCTGAGAAACCATCTGGGAAAGAAAACATTTCTACCCCAGCTACAGTCTATAAGATCTGTTCCATTAAAGGAAGGGGGTAATGATCCTTAAGAGGGGCTTTATTCAAATCTCTAAAGTCAACACACAATCTTATTTCTCCATTTTTCTTCCTTACTAGTACTAGGTTGGACACCCATGTTGAGTGTTTGATAGGGAAAATTATTTTAGACTCTAACAACTTCTTGAGTTCCTCTACCATAAGAGACTCAATCCTCAGATTTACTGGCCTTTGTTTCTGAAGCACATGCTTTGATCCTTCAGTTAGGTCAATAGTATGTTGAACTATCTCCTTATTGTAACCATGAGGGTCATCATAAGTCCATGCTATCACCTTGTCATATTTGTTACACAGATATATTAGCCTATCTATTTCTTCTTGAGTAGTAATCTTACCCACTTTTATCTTTTTTCCATTGCTAACCTCAATTTCTGAGTAATCCTCTTTGCTTGCTACGAACTTTCTCTTATCTAGACTTGCATCATCAGGATCAAAAATATTCTCAAGGGTTATCAATCCCCTTGGGAGCTTGTTCAATTTTAATTGTACTATCTGATCACCATAAGCCTCCTCAATTTTGGGTTGCAATTGATTGACAAATTCACCTGACTGCTCTAAGAATAAAATAATTTGAAGATCACTGTCACAAACCTTCCAGTTATCTCCATTATCAGGGATAGCAAGGTGAATAATAACCTTGATTACTTCTTCATTAGCCAAAAGGTCTTTAGTTGGATCAAACTAAGATCCAATCTAGGCCATCCAGTCTACTTCACTATTCTGAGACCTTGGTATGACCTCTATATTGAAAGCATCAAAATCTTCAATCAGGTCCCATATACGGTGACAATAAGATCTCATCCTTACATTTTTTGTTGCACTTGTTTCCCTGATCTGTTTTACTACCAATTCTGAGTCACCAAATACTCTCAATTTTTTTATTCCTTTCTTCTTGGCAAGGATTGGACCATGTACTAGGGCCTCATATTCAACTTCATTATTAGTACAACTAAAATGGAAACATAGAGCTCTAAGAATATTTTCTCCTTTTAGTGAGATAAGGGAGATGCCTTCTCCTGAACCATTCTTGTTTTTGGCTCCACCAAAATGCAGGATCCATATCATGGAATCTTCACTAGGACTTTCCTTTTCTTTTGTTGATTGACTCATTATTTTCAGTATCTCAAGGTCTTCATCGAAATCACATATGTTCCTAACCTAGTAGAATCATAATTCCCAAAAGGATCACCCTGTGTCATATCTAATAGATGTTTCTCACCCCTTTCATTACTATCAGTTTTAGTCCATTCTCCCATTTCTTCAACATAAACTCTTTCATCTCTAGTGATCATAGCATGGGATGCTTCAAATTTTGGTGTTGCTTCATCACTAATATGCTCCTTACATAATGGTTTTGATATAACTTTCATCTTTGAACCATACATGGTTCTCAAAATCAGATGTGACCAGTCCAGAGACATGTATCCTCCAATTTTGGCTATGAAATCTCTAAATAAACATAAACCAAAAACAAGAGGAATATATATGATCACTACATCTTGTAGTACAGTTATGTTAGGGCATGTATACAATCATAGTAGAAGTTCCTTGATGATCCCTATGGTTTGAACCACTTTCCCATCTAATTGCATTACACCTTTGGCTAATGGCTCATATTTTATCTTTAAAGCATCAGCTATTTGCTTGGGCATAACTATGGTGCTTGCACTTGAGTCTATCATTGAGTTGTGTAGTAAATTTTTCCCCACTATTAGAGTCATGTAAAAAGGGTTAGGTTTAGGTTTACCTACCTCTTCTTTTGCATTCACTAGGGTAGACCCTGACTATGGATGAGATACTTTGGGTTGCTCCTTCCCTTTGTCTGTTGATCCTTCCTTAGTGCCAATAACTTTTGGTTTATTCTGAACCTTCATAGCTTCTTGCAATAGTACCTTCTATTCAGGAATGGCTAACATATCCCATAACAATATGTTAGCAGGAGCTTTCTTCAATTGTTCCACCACATTCATTGGTCCTAGTGGTTGCACCTTAGGGTAATAAGGATACCTTGTTCTTTCAATTGTTGGGTTGGGAACTCCCTGATTTTGTATTATCACTAGGATGTCTTGAATTTTCGCAGGGGTATGGGGACCTTGAGCTGATAGTCCTTTTCTTGTTTCAATTGTTATACTGGGAATTATTTTTGGGGTCTCTACTATCCTTCTCTTCGACCGAGTATATCAATCTGACTAAACCTGGGGGTTCTTGGAAGTTGATGCGTCATAAATGAACACAAATTCTTCTTCCTCAATCCATGAGAATAGTGCATGCTCAGGGGCAATCTCTCCTTCCTACTCTATAGACATTCCTTGCATTTGGGCTACCATTGCTTGGTTTTGAACATTAGGTGACTGATATGGGTATGGTCCTGATGATGTTCCAGTCTGGTCTCCCATTCTCCTTTGTTCTACCACCCTTTGTTGTAAATTCCCTCTCGGGAAATCTTTAGGCACATGTGCATTATTACAAGGGAAGCACCATACATTTATCTCTTCAGCTACATTATTCTTCCCAGTGACCAATTCTCTCTCTGGATTAGGTGTGACTATTTGTAGTTCGGTGTTGGCACAGGGACAAGCTGATTGGATGGCTGTGAAAAGGCTGGGCTCTGGGACCCTTGATAATGGTTTGGCTAATATGGGGGTCTATTCTGTTGGAATCCTTAGTAAGAAGGCTTTTGATATGAGGTCCATTGCCTCTTGAGGTTCATAATCTCATTATAAAAGGTTCTGAGAATATTCTTGACATCATCCATTTCTGACGGAGAGGAAGATGATGCTGAGGTTGATGATCATTGTGATGAGGGAAAGGTATACATAGAAGTAGTGACTTGAGGAGCATTAGGGACTTCTTGAACAGGATTGGATAATTCAGGAAACATGGGCATAGGGGGCCTTGGAGGTAATTTTCCAGCATCAATCAGGGTATTTTCTTCTCTAACGGCTAGATCATATGTCGTGGGAAGGGTTTGTCCTCCTAATGACTAGATCATAACTGAAATATCTAAATTGAAAGATTTAAAATAGAAGACAATTGCCATACCTACTGGTGGTCGAGCCGTGATTGGGATTCTTTGCCAATTTTTCTGGAATCTAGTGTTGAAGTTAGTTATGGCCTCTTGAGGTGCTCTTTTATAGTGATTAGTTGTTGTAAAAGAGATGACCTATCTCCCTTTTCACTAAATTTGGCATATAATGTGTTTCCTAATTGGTCCCAAGTCTAATGGAGTTTAGTTCTAGAGATCGGTACCAATCAAGAGCTCTGCCTTTATAAGAAGTGGCTAGCAATCTTAGAGCTATATTTTGCTCTGTAATATAATGGACCATGCATACATCTGCCACATCTTGCAAATGTTTAGCTGGGGTCTGGAAGTCTTCTCCTATGAATTTAGGTAATGCTTTTAGAGCATTAGTAGGGATAAGGTCCCATGTGTCCGGAGGTATTGGAAGAATAAGTGGGCTACCACTATTCCAATTAAAAAAATTTCTAGGTGGAGTTGGGGCACCCATTTGTCCGCCTGAAGTATTTTGTTGGGTTGTTCTTCTCCTTGAGGAAGTTGACTTCCTCGATGGTGGCAATAAGTCTTGGATTAACAACAAATTGAGCTCGTATAGTCGGTCTGTAACTCTGACTTCTAATCACATGATTGTGGGTTCGAGTCCCACCAGACGTGCCAAAAAACTATTAGTGTTTAATTTTGCAAGAAATCACCAACAATGGGAAATTCCAAGAATGTGGGACTTGATTCTTGAATTGACCTCCATATTTTAAAGAAGCTAGCTTTTCTCTATTGTTTTGAGGTAAAGGGAAGAAAAAACAAGATTATAAAGAATGCTTAAAATTGCTAAGGTGATGCAGCAAGATTATTATTTAACTTCAATCAACACAATGATTAAACTTAATAGAGTCTACCAGTAAAACTAAAGAGCATAAAGCATGATTAATATTTCTAGCATATGTATATCGGATCAATCAAAGGCTCATAATAGAATGTAAGAAATGAGAATTAGAAACAAATTACAATTTGCATAGAACACCACTCTCTTCATTGATTGATAGGAGAACAAAGTACATGAGGCAAAGATTTGCACAGAAATACAATATTTGATCCCTCAAGAGAGACACCTTTTGAGGTGGTAAAATGCTTCTATTCTAGCTATTGATAAAAACTCTCTGATATCTAGTCTATCTATGTATCTGATACACCACTATTTAAAGCGCAAAAACACCTTTGAAGATCTTCTATAACTGCAAATATGTTCTAATTGTAAAATCCCACAAATATTGGCTCTGATGTTCAAGCTAACTGACTCTTTTCTGTTTCAGGTTCATTGTTGTAAATCTTCCTGAACTATGAGCCCCAATGCATAGAGACTCAAAAACTGACACACGGTGGCCTCCAAGGCATCCTCTGATTATTAAAATATCATAGATTCTCCTTATGACTCTTTTGTCCCAGAGCTGACACATGTCTATAACAACCAATGGCGCATCAGAGAGAGTCTTTGAAAATGAGGCACAATACAAAACGTGTCATTGAAACATGTGGAGTCTTCTGCTATATCAACAAAATGAACATGTGGCAGGCTGGTGCATCCTCTACAAAACTTTACCCAAAAGACTCCTCAAATGAGCACCCTGTCGACAAGTGGCTCCTTCTGCTGCATTCTCCTTAATAAGAATGGGGCCCATTAAATAATCAATAGTGAGACATGTGGAAGGCTCTCACAACACTTTGAAGCTTTAACAAAAAGGGGCTCTACATTATGCGTAGTGTTGACATGTGGCATCCTCCACTACATCTGCTGAGACCCATGAATTATTTAAAAGTTGACTATGACATCACCAAAACTTTGCCTTTGTCTTTTTTCCTTTGAACCTTGGAGACCTAGTGTTCCACCATGTGGAGCCTTGGTGCAAGCCGGGAGAGTCTTTTGTTTCAAGAGCTCTTCAAATGAGCGCCAAGCTGACACTTGGCGGCTTCTGCTGCTTCTCTGCTGCTTCTTAGACTCTTAAAGACTCTTTTCTGCTCTGACGCTCCAACATGACTCAAAACATTCGTAGTATGCCGAATAATATATAATAGATATATATATTCAAAATGTAGAGTTTTAACTCTACAGTATATTAACTTTTACTAATCCATAGTATTTTGTAAGAAAATATTTAAAAAAATTAAAACCATAGATTTATTTTCACACCATCGAGCAAAGACAACTTTCTTTTTGATTTTGTGTTTGGTATATGAGGGTTCACTTGGAGATTTTTTTTGTGGTTGAGCTATCCATATTGTTCCTAGTAGATTAAGAATCAATTAGCTAGATGTAGGCTTGATTAAACCCATAGGTACAAGTTTGTAATTTTCAAAATATAATGAACACTAAAACATGTGCAAATGATAAGTTTAAATCCATTGATTCCCTAAGTACCAAATATATTATATTTTAATAACTAACTAAATAGAGAAGGGACAAAAATGCCAATCTTTGTAAAGTAATGTATATTGTTCCTGCATAACAAAAAATTAGATAGATCATTTCATATGTGAGCTCAAACATTTTAAAATAGATATTTAATTTTTCTATTATTTTTTAAGAAGAAATATTTAGTATGAATGCATATGATTTTTTAATTATAACAATATTAAGCTCAATATTTTAAAACAAGTTTTTTTAAATCTAAATTTAATTTCTATCATCAAATGCAAAATGAAAACATGTTCTATAGGATAAGTTGATTGCATCCTTTATATTAAATTTAACATAATATTTTTAAAAATGGGGTTAGCTAGGGAGCAAAATTTTGAAGGAGAGCGGTGAAGAAAGCTTGGATTTGCTAAAGAATGGGGTGAGAAACAAAGACAAAGGGAAGTTTATGGATGAGGTTCATGGCTTATGGATAATGTAGGAGTTTACATTAAAGACTAGTAAGAAAGTTTTGATCCAACTAAATGCGTGATTTTGATTGCACCCATGTGGATCGGACTCTATAAACATTTGCCAAAATATTGGGATTTAACAATTTTAGAAAATATTCACAATTAAAAAAGGTAGAAGTAGGAATATATGCTCAAATATATCTGCTAATTGATCTCTCCAACCCTCTTCCCTTGATAATAGAATTGAAAAACACCTACTGGCTCTTGGGTGCAACCAATAGAATTAGAAGGGCTACAAATTGGATGTGAGAATAAGCAAAAGAATTAATTATGAGACTAAGGACTGCCAAAGACCCAAGGTAAATAGGGATTTAGAGGATGACAATAATTTGGAATCATTAGTAGAGGAAGAAAGAGGGGTTAAAAGATTTCTCAGTTCCTATTTGAAATAGAGAGGAAATAAATGGAAAATCTAGATTCTAAATTTGCCCAAGAGGCTAAATCTAAGTTGATTGTTCTAACAAAGACAATAATAGTTTTAGCTTTGGCTAATTTGGCCTTAGGTAGAAAAATCTTACAACAAAAAAGGATTTAGGGATTAAAACAGAAGCTATTGCTAAGCCAAAGGAGGATCAAGAGGAAGATGTTGAAGCAACTTTTTGGGAAGAAAGGATAGTTAGTCAAAGCACCTCATAAAGGGATAAAGTTGATTGTGGTCAAAAGAGGAAGAAAATGAAAGGAACCTAACAAGGTGTTGATAGTGGAAGATGGTAAGAAGGAGAACCAAATGAAAATCACATTTACATGATTATAATATATAGGAAGGGAGAACCCTTCCCAATGAGTAATGAAGATCACCCCACTGAATGTTAGGGGCTTCTATACTACTAACAAAAGGTGCCTTGTGAAGAGACAAATAGACTTGTCTAATTCAAATATTTTTTATGCAAGAAACCAAGCTCATTCACTCTAAATCATGTGTCTTATTAAACAAATGGAATCATTGGAAATGTGATTTTGTGGAAGCATCAGGGGCTTCTATTGGTTTGGGTATTCTATGGTATTTGTTAAAACTCAAGTCACAAGGCTAGTAACAAGACAAAACTGACAATTGAGTAAGGATAAAAGCATCTCTTCAAATCTCTACTTTTCTTTTTTAATATTTATGGATTGATAGGTTGCACATTCAAAAAGAGGTTATGGGAACAAATGCTACCATTCTCCCATTTTTTGTTCATGATTTAGTTCTATTGGGGGTGATTCACTAATTCTAATGCAATTTCAAATAGCTCAAAAATGAAGGGAGGTTATAAGTAGAAACACCCAATCTCAACTTGACTTCTTTGATTTTGTTATATCTTAGGGGTTAATTGATTTCATCCCAAAGAAAAATTCATACACAGACAAATAAATGGTTAGGTTTTAGCAACATAATAGAGAGGTTGGATAGATACTTGAGTAATAACAAATGGTTGAACTCATATTTTCAACAAGAAATATTGATCCTCTCCTTCTCTAGCTTGGATCATTTTCCTCTTCAGGCCTTCAAATTCTAGATGATAATCCTTGTTTCAAAAGCCCATTTAAATTCAAGAATATGTGGTACAAAGATTCAAATTTTCTAACTTTGGTGGAGAACAAGTGGAAAAATGTTCCAAAAATAAAAAGATCCAAAATGTACTACCTGTTGGAATGCACAAGACAACTAAGAGGGGTGTGAATCAGTTGTAACAAAAACTTTAAGCCTTCACAAACATAATCGCATCCACATCAATTCCTTTAAACCTTAATTCTGTTGTGATAATTAAACATGAAAAATAGATAACATAAACTTAATCACATCAACACCATGCACAAGAGAACACCAGATTTTACGTGGAAAACCCTACAAGGGAAAAACCATGGTGAGGATTAGCTCATAATATATAGTGGTATCAATACCAAATTACAAAGAGGCTCACTGCCCAAAAGGTGGCTTGTTGCCAAAGGGTGGCTCGTTGCTAAACGGTGGCTCACTGCCAAAGGGTGGCTTGCTGCCAAGAGGGTGGCTCACTGCTAGGGGGTGGCTCACTGTCATGAACTGATATAATAGCATCTACAACATGTCTGAGTTCAGTTCCAATGAAGCACAATACATATCACCTTCGCTGCCTCACAACACAAACACCTTCATCTTCACATCTTCACTCACACACACACACACTACACATGGATTCATTACATTTATTTATACCAATCATCAACCTTAGAACATACATCAAGGTTAGCAATACAATCTACAACCTTTGGAACAGTCTCCAAGGTTAGCAAACATACACAATTCAAATTAGGTTTGGACCTAAACAATCTTACGGAGCACACAAATAAAGGGAGACCACTTCACGGCTTAGCTTAGACCAAAACACATCTTCACACGCTTCCACAATCCATGAAGCACCTCTACAATTAGTGTAAACAACCAAGTCAGTCATAACTATTGTAAACACCAAGAACACTTAGGCACATGCTTCCATGAACACAAAAATGAATTGTGAACCAGACACAATACTTCAACACAATCTAGAGACATCCACGAACAACCTTTAGTCATATGAGAATCTCCAAAAACATACGCAACACTTTTCACTTGAAGAAGGTTCATTATCTTCTTACAAACAACACTGTTAAACTCTGCTACACAATAACTTTCTTTCTGGAGCACCAAATCACAAATCCTTTGGAATGCAGATAGCTAAGGACCTTATAAACATATGTCCAAAACCACACCACCTGAAACCATTCTGTGGAGAAATGCGGAGCAAAATACTTTCTCCCAGACACCTCTGCACAACTCAGAAACCTTGTCAAATATAGTCTTCAAATTGGTGAACACAACTTCTACTACACAGGGATCCAGACTACCAAATTTTGGATTTAGCATCTTCAAACACTTATCTAAAACATATTCAATTATCACACTTCATTATTCAACATGAAAGAAATGCGGAGCAAGATCTCAGACAGTATCCTGCAAGCTAGAATACTTTGCAACACAATGTTTCTACTTGGAAAGCAAATTTTCTCAAAAGCACTTGGAAACTCAGCAACATGAACAATATACCAACAATATCATCACTTCTTCAGGTCATTCAAATCACCTTAACATGACAACTCAATCAAGCAACAATCAACAATATCAGAAGACACAGTTGACACCAATGACAACAGAAGCATGTTGACATCAATGACAACACCGGTTAGCACATACTTGTAATAATCTCCCCCTTTGTCATTGATGGCAACATATGATGTGAAAAACCATCATGACACAATCCTACATTGATCTCATTCTCCCCCTTTCTTTTATACATCTTACTCTCTCTTTGTTTTTCACATGAACTCTCTCCCCCTTTGACATCAATGGCAAAGGGTGACACACCTTCTTTAATCTTTCTCCCCCTTATTTTGACACTGCACATACTTACACAACTCTCATCTACTTTAAATACCTCCTCCTTGGGAGTACACATCATCATGTACCAACTCTTACTCTTCAATGCCACTACCTGCTCCCCCTGAGAGGTAACCTCCATCATTAGTTCCTGGAGGAAGCATCTGTACCAGAGGCTAGCACAAGCTCATCCTTGACTTCATTGACATCCTTATTGATCCATGTATTGTTCTTCTCCTTCTTAGTTTCTACCAGATCATCCTTTTGCACTTGTTTCTTCTTTTCTAGTGGGTTATTCTTCTTCATGTTCTTGCTTCTACAAAACTTTGCAATATGCCCAGGCCTATTGCAATCATATCACACAATATTCCTTTCACCATTGTTCCCTCCATCCATTTTGGACCTGCATTGGTTAGCCTTGTGTCCAAATCTATTACATGTAAAGCAAATACCATTGAAAGATTGAGCATTCCTTCCATCGCTATAGCCCTTCCTTATCTAACTTCTACATTCACTAGCTCTATGACAATTCTCTTGCAAGTAAAACATTGACTGGAGAGAGATGGAATATTTTGATTCATTTCGCTCCTACATTGAGTAGCCTTATGACCAAACTTATTGCATGAATGACAATAACCATTGAAAGATGGGCACCTTTGAGCATTTGGTTGCCTGACTGGTGGCCTTCTAGGTCCATTCCTTTGATTCTGATTGCCTTTGTCCTTCATGTTCTTAGCTTTCACTAATTTGGAACTTTCACCTTTCTCAAATCCCAATCCTTCTTTGTCATCAGGCCTTTTAACAATCATCTCATCACGTTTTGCAGAACTTATCTTGAACTTTTCTTCATAGCTCTTTGCCTTCTCCAAGTTTGACTTCAAGTTCACAACTTCTTGTTCAAGCTTTGTATAGTCTTTAGTTTTATCTCTCAAACATTCCTCAATTTTGCTTTTTCTTCAACTTTCATTTTTAGATCAATCATGGATTCATTTGCTAACCTCAATTTTTCACTGTCCTCTTTATGTATTTGTTTAAGCTTCTTGACTTGCTCTCTTAAATTTTTTATGCATTCATTTTCTTCTTTGATATTCTTCTTCAAGTCAATATTTTCTTCTTCAGATCTTTCTAGGTCTTCAAGAGCAATTTTGAGTTCTTCAATGTTAGAAGACATGCATTCTTCTTCTGAAGATTTGATATCATTGTAAGCTTCAGTCACTATTTTAGGTTCAACTTTAGAAATCAAACACAGATTTATTTGATCTTCAGTAGCTCTACATACTATTAATGCATCTTTTCTTTTACCACAAATGATCGGGTCTTAAGGGTGATCCCTTTGCAGGTACTTGGGCATTTCAAAGATTCTCTCTGGAGCTTCCTATTCCTCATCATGTATTTCTTCTTCAGTTTCTTCTTCTTCTTTAGTCTATACTTCCCTTTTTGTAGCATTTTCTTTTTCTCTGCAAAAGAACCCATTTGAGTCTGATACATATTCATTAACTTCTAAATACTTCTGCATGTCTTCATCAACTTTGAGATTAGTACTTTCCACAATCTTCCCTAGAATTGGTAAGCTTTGCTCTTAGTTGAATACCCAAGAAAAATATCTTCACCATACTTTGCATCATCCTCTCCTATTTCTTCCATTCTTCTGATAAAACATTTGCTTCCAATTTTTTTGAAATATTTAGCAATGGGAGTTCTTCATACCATAGCTCATAGGGAGTCCTTGCATCATTTGCTTTCACTTGTACTCTATTTTGTATGTAGACAACAATATGAATTGCTTCTCTCTAAAATACTTCCGATAGATTTGTTTCCTTTATCATTGTCCTTGCAGCTTCTTGAACAGTCTTGTTTGTGATTTCAATTACTCCATCCTGTTGTGGAGTTCTAGGATTAGATAACAACCTATTTATCCTATGACTCTCATAGAACACATTAAAATCATTAGAAGTAAACTCTCCTCCTATGACAGTCTTCAAACATTTGATCTTCATATCCATTTCATTTTCAATCATTTCTTTAAATGCCTTGAACTTGTCTAGGACTTTAGATTTTTCTCAGAGAAAAGTAACCCAAGTCATTCTAGAATAATCATCAATCAATAACATAAAGTACCTGTCATCATGGAAACTTCTTACTTTTGTAGGACCACAAAGGTTTGTATGAACGAGCTCCAACAATCCAGTAGAATATTTTTCTTCATCTTGTAAACTTCCTCTTGCTTGCACTCCACCTTGACACTCCTTGCAAATGATATTGTTAGGTTTAGTAATCTCTGGTAGATCTTTCACAGCTTATGCAAAACTTGTCCTTACCAGATTATCAACATTGATGTGATACAATCTCCTATGCCAGAGCCAACTCTCACTGATCTGAGTCATAGAGTAACAACCGTCACCTTCTCTGAGATGGTAAAGGTTTCCTTCTGTCCTCTTTCTAGTAGCTATCTCAATTATGGACTTCTCTTTGATCTCAAAATTATCATCCTGAAATATAATATTGTATCCTCTCCTACACAACTATCCAACACTCAAGAGATTTTGCCTTAAACTTTTAACATAAAGAACATTACCAATATTATTTTTTCATCGAGACTGATTGTGCCTCTTCCACATATCTTGGCAGTATAATTATCTCCAACTATAACTGATCCTCCATCATATTTCTCAAACCTAACAAACTTGCTTCTATCATCGATCATATGATTTAAGCAACTACTGTCAATAACCCAATAATTCTTTTCTTGAAAAGTATCTTCACTATCAAGACTTACCTCTAGATCATTTTCTTTTATACATCCTAAAAGGTCAGCACCACAAATGTCATCCTTTGAATTAGTGAGCAAGTAGTCATGATTGTCTTCAACATCATAATAGGTTTTCTTAGGCATTCTTCTTTTATTTTCTTATTTATTACTTCTCAAATTTCCCTTTGGACATCTTGATACATAATCACCAATCTTGCCACACTTGAAACACTTGAGAGGTAATTTATCTCTGTGCATATCAATATATAATTTTCCTCTTCTCTCAAAGTCAGCTTCCATATTATCAACAATCTTCTGATTTATTTCCACAGTCTCCTTAGATTTTCTAGTCTTGAATGTAGTTACAACTGAGTTCTAGACAACATATCCAAGAAAGATTAGATAGCTTACTATTCTAATTTTTAGAGAACATATAGAGACACATCCTTCTTGTGCATCATCCCAGATCTACCTTAAGTTGTTAGGCTTTCTTCTAGGGAACCCTTGCTCTGATACCAATTGTTGGAATGCATAAGACAACTGAGAGGGGGGGTGAATCAGTTTTAACAAAAGATTTAAGCCTTCACAAACATAATCACATCCACATAAATTCCTTTAAACCTTAATTCTATTGTGACAATTAAACATAAAAAATAGATAACAGAAACTTAATCACATCAACACCATGCAAAAGAGAACACCAAATTTTACATTGAGGATTAGCTCACAATATATAGTAGTATCAATACTGAATTACAAAGAGGCTCACTATCGAAGGGCTCACTACCCAAAAGGTGGCTCACTGCCAAAGGGTGGCTCACTGCCAAGAGGGTGGCTCACTGTCATGGGGTGGCTCACTACCATGAACTAATATAATAGCATCTACCACATGCCTGAGTTTAGTTCCAATGAAGCACAATACATATCACCTTCGCTGCCTCATAACACAAACACCTTCATCTTTGCATCTTCACTCACACACACCACTACGCAGATTCATTACATTTATTTATACCAATCATCAACCTTAGAACATACATCAAGGTCAACAATACAATCTACAACCTTTGGAACAGTCTCCAAGGTCGACAAATATACACAATTCAAATTAGGTCTAGACCTAAACAATCTTACAGAGCACACAAATGAAGGGAGACCACTTCATGGCTTAGATCGGACCAAAACACATCTTCACATGGTTCAACATGCTTCCACAATCCACGAAGCACCTCCACAACTAGTGTAAACAACCAAGTCGGCCAGAACTAGTGTAAACACCAAGAACACTTAGGCACACGCTTCCATGAACACAAGCATGACTTGTAGACCAGGAACAAAACTTCAACACAATCTAGAGACATCCATGAACAACCTTCAGTCATCTGAGAATCACCAAAAACATCTGCAACACTTTTCACTTGAAGAAGGTTCATTGTCTGCTTACAAACAACACTGTTAAACTCTGCTACACAATAACTTGCTTTCCGGAGCACCAAATCACAAATCCTTTGGAATGAAGATAGCTAAGGACCTTATAAACATATGTCCAGAACTGTACCACCTGAAACCATTCTACAGAGAAATGCGGAGCAAAATACTTTCTCCCAGACACCTATGCACAACTCAAAAACCCTATCAAATACAATCTTCAAACTGGTGAACACAACTTCCACTACACATCGATCTGGACCTCCAAATTCTGGATTTAGCATCTTCAAACACTTCTTTAAAACATATCCAATTCTCACACTCTGGTCTTCAACACAAAAGAAATGTAGAGCAAGATCTCAGACAGTATCCTGCAAGCCAGAATACCCTGTAACACATTATTTCTACTTGGACAACAAATTTTCTCAAAAGCACTTAGAAACTTAGCAACATGAACAATATACCAACAACATCAGCACTTCTTCATGTCATTCAAATCACCTTAACATGACAACTTAATCAAGCAACAATCAACAATATCAGAAGATAGTTGACACCAATGACAACAGAAGCATGCTGACATCAATGACAAGACCGGTTAGCACATACTTGTAGCATTGCCTATACAGAAAACTATTTCATATCAAATTGAACTTAAATCAATGGAATAAGCAAGTTTTTAAGAATACATTTAAAGAAAAAGGGAAGGTTGAAGTTGATCTACAATCCTTGAATGAATAAATTATTTTGAATGGGATGGATCAAAAAGATTTTTACAAAATAAGTGATGTATGTTTATTGAAAATTACTAGTTCATGTAATAAAAAAAGTGCTTACATCACTTATTTATTTCTAGGTTATTTCTAGGATGTATATTTACTAGTTAACATAATAAGTGAAAATTCAAAAGAACAGAGAATGCATTTTTTTACATAAAATTTTTATATACTTACTGTATTAATAGAATGACATACTACTTATTGCATACATACTTTTTATCCTTGTGTAGCATGTATAAATGATTTCAATGAATTTTATTTTTCCTCCATAGTTCACTTGCTTCATTTATGTGAATTTTTTTTGGTCATTTTAAATTTACAACCACATGGAAACTTTTGCAAACCACTATAAAGGCAACAATCAATTTCATAATGTCTAATGTATTTTTTTGTCTAGCTTGTCCATTAATGGAAAATGGTAAAAAATGTAAAAAGAATCTTCCAAAATGAAGACAAAACATGGTACTATACAAAATATCAAGTTGTGTTTAAAGATTACCATTACAAGTACTTGCTATAATAAAGATATAAACCACACTAGTAGTACTTCATTGTAAGTTTTTCTTTATTATTATATAAAATTGAATGAATTTTTCAATATTTTTTTTTTAAGATAATGCGCCTGGTAAACGTTTTAACGTGACCAGTGACTCTGGTGCGACATGCCCTCCGGCTCCACGATAATGCTTTTGCCCGGAGCTGGAGCTATGAACCGGTGAGGCCACAACACGGGGGACCTCATCTCCTAGCAAGAACACTTCAAACCCGCGAGCATGTTGGCCCAGCGAAGGTGTAAAGCCTGCGAGCTCATTAGCCCAGTGGGGGTTTGAACTCTGGTGGCCGCCACTACAACTGAGCAACTTAACCACCGAACCACGCCCTTATCGGCCAATTTTTCAATAAAATTTATCATATAATCGTTCTTATAATTTAGTTGAGGCAACTTCTTTTCTATTGGGTTTGGTTTGAAAAATCATTATTTAGACAATTGAGACTTTCAATTTGTGATAGTTATTGGAAGCAAGCTTCACAAAAGAAATTGTGTAGGCACAAAATTAATTAATTGATGTTTTAGGATTACAAATTAGAGGTCTTTGTATAAATAACTTCAACTTGACATTCTTATTGTTAATATTTATGGTGGGTCACAAAGAATAACCTGAAATATACATCTAATCCTTTATAACCACAAATTTTTCATAAATCTTGTTTTTATAAATAGTTATTTGATTATGTTTTTAAAGGTTAGGGTCCCAATGAACTCATTTGCTTGTAAGGAGTTATCTAGAAACTATAATTTTTAATTCATTATTCATTTAAAGGATGGATAGTCTAAAATTTTGATTCTTAAATATTTGTAAACATTTTTTATCCATTTCTTAAAAAAATAGATTAGGTATGCTTCAAGTTTTTTACAAATAAGCTTATTTGTTAACACAATTATTGTCTTCAACAATTTATGATAGTGGAAGAATGAAATCTAGAATTTTTTGTTTTTAATCAATTGTTTTCTCCAACAATTTATGGACTCTGGAAACTTGAAGCCTCCAACAAAATAAGCTTATATGTTATCCCATTTATTTTCTTCCACAATTTATTTGGGTTTATATTTAAAGAAAATTGAACTTTTGTTTATATTAGAATTGATTTGGGTTTATATTTAAAAAAGTTTTGTTTCAATTTTGATTACCACAAAATAGTTATTTGGGTAAATAGAAATAATTGAATCAAGTATTTATATTATAAGGAATTCTGCTTATGTTATTTTATTTATTTGTCTTCAAAATGAATTTGCAAGTTATATGAAATTTCAATAAAATGTAGATAGAAGACTGATTTGGAACAAGAGAAATCAAATTAGGATATTTTAGTATCATAATTGTAATTATCAACATATTATTGGATCAAGAATCTCTTTAAGTAGTGAGATTTCCAAACCATATTGATAGCTTAATCAAATTTATTGAGGAAATATTGGAAAAGAAAAATGCTCTAAAGGTTGGTATAAATTTTGTCTTTTTAAATTTTCAAATACTTAGATCCGATAGTATAATTTTTTTTTTTTTTTTAAATTACAAAATGCATAGAATAAAAGAGAATGTTATTTTTCTAGAATAAAAGAGAAATGAATTAGAAAAGTGGTGTTTTTTAGAATAAATGATAAAAGAATTAAAATAGTGGTGTTTTTACAATTTATTAAATTATGTGACATTATTTTTAAGTTTTATTCTTTATATTGGATGGAATAATTTTATTGTTTATTCTCTATGTTGGATGAAATAATTTTTAAGTTTTAGTCTTACAAGTAATTCATCATCATTACTTTCCTAGATTTATGTTTAATTGGAATGCTAGTAGAACATGTGGGTGTTTTCCTTTACATTTTTCTATCATACATAATTTCCCTCATAATAACATTTCACAAAGTGCTATCTAAAAGGTATGGTTCTTAGAAGTGTTACTCTCTTTATAGAAAGTGTTTCAAGTACTTTTGTCATTTTTAAGAATTTGATAGATTAAGAATAAAATAAATTGATATCAAATGGAACAAATTAAAATGAAAATTCAAAAGAATAGAGAAGTGACAAGAAAAAGTTGCTTACAAGAAGTAATCTAGAAATAAATGCATCCTAATGATTATACATGAAATTATGCATATCAAAATTTGAGTTATCTCTAGTTTTAGTTATGTTCTTGATTTAATATGTAATAATTGGCCAACATCCAATGCACGCTTCTTTAACAATATCGAGAACATTCTATTTAGCTCATCTAGTGCATCTTCTTTGAAACTAAAACTTAACCTCTATGTGATATGTTCATCTCTAGCCTAACCAAAATTGCACCTTAATTTGGCATTTTACATCATTTTCACCATGATCCTATGATTTTCTTAGCATCTATCACAAATTATTTATTCATTCTCCTCCAATCCTCAATAACCACAGACCCCCCCTTGACTACATATTGCCTTTTAGTGTTATCAATGAGTATGGATAATCGATAGTCTGTTGAGCCCTAATTGATATGGAATGTGATTTTCTTCTTTGGATACTCACACAATGTCTTGCAACACCAACATTACATTTCTCTATTAAACTATAACAAAACCATAAATATAAGAAATATAGAATAAAAGAGTTTCATTTATATTTAGAATAATGTGTAAATAATTGGGACCTCTTCAAAGTTGACAAGTACAGGGGTTTTTCCAATGTTGACCATCTGAGCAAATGTGGCCCCAGTTAGATCAAAATGTGTTCTACCAAATACATGGTATCCTCTTAGGCATTAATCAGTTACTCTAATAGTAATAGGGTGTTTAGAGCATACATACTATTGCATACATTTCATCTACATTAACAATACATATAATTACTAACAAAACAAAACTTTTGATAAAAAAATATGCCTCTAAGAATATATCATTAGAAAAAGGTGGTGTAGAAGAACAAACCCATGATTTTGCATTGCTTTGGGTGGAAGCACTTTCCTCAAACTTAATTAGTTGAGATTTGATACTTGTTGAAATTGCATTAAATACCTAGTAAAAATCAAATTCTATGTTGTCGAACAAAATAAAATGATGTGAAGCCACATAGTTAAATCGTATCTCACTTTGGGGAAATCTAAAACTCTATTGATGCATCCCCATTAGAAACTCCATTTATATAACATTTGTGCAAATATTTTGAGGCATATTTGCATATTCACTCTACTTCGTCTACAGGGCAAAGACTACCCAAGAAATTAACATTAATGATGATTTCCAAAGATGAAAATATATTAATAAACCATGAAATATACTAGCTATTCTTAACACTAAATGAGATGCACTTTTCTACTACTTTTCCTATGGCTACATCCATCTTAAAAAGTTGAGTTTTTGAAAGGAAAATTTCCCACAAATCCCTTAGCAATTAAACTAAAAAATAAAGCTTAACTACTAAACATGTAAGCATTTTCATATTAACACTTCAAGAAAAATATTACAAAAAATCATCTACAAAAATTTTAGCAGCATTCCAACATGTGAACAACACTTAGAAAAGAATGAGAGAAAGAAGAAGAATAGAAATGACCATAAGAATATAAAAGACACTTCAGTATACCCTAGGAAAACCCTTTCAAGGAAAACTCAACCTCCAAAGTACTGTACAACTTAATGTATTACCAAACGAATCATGGTTATAATATATTCATAGAGCTTCCTTGCAATACTTCAATGGGATCAAAACTCCTACTCCTTTAGATGAAAGTCAATAGCATAACCCTACAAAATACATTGCATACATCCTATATCTCATGCCTCCAATATATAGACTTACGGCGCCTCAGAAAATCACCAAAAAATAATACCATGGACCCAAAAAAGGTTTGAAATACCATGGTAAGAATTCTCATGACCCTCACATGTGTAGAGTCATCCTAGAATAGAAAATAACTCACACAAGCATCTTGTTGGAGTATGTACATTGTACACCTTGCATAACATTGGAATTATTTTATTATATAAAATAAATATTTAATTGTGGTGCATCATGTGGTGTGTTTAGCCACATTGGATATTTATTTGGACGCCACTTGTAATCATTGTATGTAGCATTGGGTTAACTACTTTATTTGTAATTATTTGATTAATTGGGAAAGCTTAGTACCAATAATCAAATGTGGGGTCAATGGTTTTGTAGACACATGGTTTTGGGGAAAATGGTATTACAATACCACATGTTGTATTTGTGTGAGCTTATGTCTATAAAAGCAAACACAAGGATAGTTGTAAAGGTTGGATTGAGTGAGGGTTTATTTCTCTTGGTTGGTTTGTAGCTTCTCTTGCAAGTTGCATGTGTGAGGGTTTGAAGCATGGCATGGGATGTATGGTTACATGCTTGTTCACATGGATTGTAGGTAGAGAGAGCTTGATGCTTAAGAGGTTATCTCTACATATGTATTTGCTAATTATTGCTGAATAATACATGAGAGATGCATGCTTTGGAGGCTGAATTTTTCCCTCTATGAGGTTTTTCCTAGGGTATATCTTGTTTCACCATTGATGGTATGATTGTCTATTTCTTTTGCATGTGGACTTCTAGTTTATTGCACATTGAATCTCTTATTGGGTTATGAGGAAATAGTCTCTATGGCTGCATATTTCCAACACATCTTTGACTTCCACCACTCAATTTGGCATATGCGATTCCCAAGCACTCCTATCTAAAGCACTAATTACATCTTACACCCCACTAATAATGAATATGATCTTACAAGTCCACTATGTAACTCCCTCATCAATGCCTCATTACAAAAATATGTCCAAGTCCTTAGAGAATAATAAAATAATTACATTTGTCCCCACCCTCACATGGGCATCCCATTTTCCCACTCCATGATTGTTGGAGATACATACATAATTAACCATCTATGAACAATTAAGTTACAATATACCTTAGGACATGTAAGGTGAATAACACACCTAATCCTAGCATTCCCCACTTGAAATTCACATTGAAAAACATAAAGGGCTCCAAAAAATGAACTAATTACCAAGTATATAACCATGTACCAATTGGCTCCTCTATGCTTGTGGGCTTAACAAAGCAACTACAACATTCATCAAATGACCACCATATTTTCCACAACACTATCATCCTCCATCATGCCCAACCATGAAAGATAAGAAACTAAAGTCAAGAACACACTCTAAACATCATGCTTCAACCTAAACACATACACCGACGTCCATGACCTCCAGAATAGGACTAAGTATCTATCATATACTCAACATAACAACTAGAATAGTGACCATAACATATCACTAACACATCCAACTAACCATACGTCAAAGTAGGGTAAACACATCATAGGTAGACCATTTTCTATCCACATATCTATCCCAATATGCAATCACAAGTCCATGTATATTCACTATCTTACACATAGTTTTTCCCCATTAGTAAAAATACATGGATATACAAAAATACCTAAAAATGCTTTGTACCATACTCTAATGACACATATACCTTCCAAAGACTCCCACTGCATAGGCAATGTCTAGTATGAAACTAACCAAAAAATCCAAAAGTCGCCATTAACACTCATAAAAGACATGGCTAAATATGTCTATTGTTGAAAGGTGTGTGCCCTTGGTCTCCTTGTGTTGTGCAGTGCAGCGCTTGGGTTCATGACAAGGCTTAACTGCCTCTATGGATTCATTAACTCTGGCGATTGTATCAAGCATTACCAGGTCGATCTTTTGGTGCAACCGCAACTGTCTTTCCAACAATTGGTATCAGAGCCTGGATCACGGGTTCGAACCCCTCGCTTGTGCTGGGAGGGGATTGTTGCAAGGTGTGTTCCCTTGGTCTCCTTATGTTGTACAACACAGGGCTTGGGTTCGTGACAAGGCTTAACTACCTCCCATGGATTGATTAACTCTGGTGGTTGTATCGGGCATTAACAGGTCAAACTTTTGGTGCAACGGCAACTGTCTTTCCAACATCTATCGCATGGTGTCAAAGAACATATACCAATATATAAATCTACAAACTAAACTAAGAAAAAATATCTCCCCTAATCACATCAACTTTCCCAGGTTCTTCACATCACATAGAAAATAAAAATTAAAGACCTCCAATCATCCATATTGTTACTAAAAAAACAATAATAGTAAATGATCACCAACATGTTTGAAAGCCAAAAAAAGTGATTTAAGCTATACCATGAAATGAACTAAACATATAGGATAAACAACAAAGCATAAAGAGAAAAATTACAAATCAAATTATGTCCTTCTACCAACACCAAAATGTACTCAAGCTATGACAACTAAGATCTCCTTCCAAAGCCTCCAAACTAGAAATATGTCAATATTTAACTGTTCAATCTCAAATTCAAACATAATAGTAATAGATGTAATCTTCTCCAATTGAAGGAAGATCAAACTAATAATCATTCTTGCAACAAAGGGAATATGCCCAAAGCCACTAAACATCCCATGTACTAAAATTAGTCTTAAAAACTAACATCAGAACTTAAAACCCAAACATAAGGAGACAAAAAAGACATAGCCATGCATCTACTCCTCAAACACATCTTTAGAGATGATATCTACTCCTCAAGTCTCATGCATATGAAAAGGAAAGATGCAAAAAAGAATTCATTTCAAAATGAAGTGGGCAATACCAATCAAATCATTCACCACTAAGTGGACCAAGAGTGGGGTATGAAAATGTTTCACCAAAGAAGAATAATATCCTCAACTAATTCATGTTGAACTCATTTCTAGATCTAAGACTAGGATCCCTAGTCTTTCTGGTGCAAGAGCACCCTTAGAGCCTTGGTCAAACTTGGTCAAGGATAGTGTTTTGTTTCCTTTTGTGGCATTTTTGTAATAAGGCCATTGTGAGGCTATTATTGTCCATTTTTGGTCATTTAGATCCATAAATTGTAACCATGGGGCTAAGCAATGGTCAAATGTCCTAGAAGTGCTAATTTGAAGGCATTATTGTTAACAACCTTTCAAAAGGGGCCAAGCATGGTAGTTTGGGTGGTTGTACCATACCATATAAGTGTGGAGGCATTAAATAGCCTGAATTTGTATGGATTCAAGGCTGGTGAATGAGTTTTTAGAGGTGAAAGCAATAAAACTTCTAATTTTTCTACATTTTCAAACGTTTGCTGCTATTCGAGGCTGTGGTACGGATCTGTACGATCCTTTCATGAGCCCAAAATAATTGGAGATGATGGTGGCATGAATCTATTTTCATTTCCTTTTTTTTGCACGTGATTTCATTGAATTTCAAGAAAGTTATAGTGTTTTTGGTGAAAACTGTCAAAAACCCTAGTCTAGGGTAAACAATGAGACAATAAATTACATAACAAGTCTTCGCATGGGTGGATGATACTGAAACCTTTGGAAATGGATTGTATTGGCATATATTTTGTTTGTTCAAACTTGTAGTATCAGAAGTACAATTTGGCACATGTGGGGAAGTTGTGAAGGTCTGATGTCTTCATATATTAGACAGAAATAGTGAAGAAAAAAGTGGATTTTGAGTGGTTGAATGTTGGTTCCAACCTCCTTCATGGTTGGTGTGTTAGCTGCTGTTGCACCAAAAGATTGACCTATTAATGCCCGATACAACCACTTGACTTAACAAGCATGGGAGGCGGTTAAGCCCTTGTCACAAACCATCATAGCATAGCGCTGAGCAAGGAGACCAAGGGTCACACCTTGCAACAATCCCCCCCAGCACAAGTGCGGGGTTTGAACCCATGACCTCAGCTCTAATACCAATTGCTAGCTATTGTTGCACCAAAAGATCAACCTGTTAATGCCTGATACAACCACTTGACTTAACAAGCATGGGAGGTGGTTAAGCCCTTGTCGCAGACCACCACAGCGCAGCGCTGAGCAAGGAGACCAAGGGTCACACCTTGCAACATGGTGATGTTGGGTAAGGTTGTGAAGAGTTTAGAGGAAGCATAAAAAGTCAAGTATTTGGTCATTAATTAGGTTTTGTCTCCATTCTTATTGACTGTCCTGTTATGACAGTGTTGGACTGAGTTTGTTAAGTATGCACAAAACCCAATTTGGAGTCCTTCACTTAGAACCAATGCAAAAGTGACTTGAGGTGGATCAAATGGAGGGTGGTGAATGATTGTAAACCTATTTTAAAGTCCTTTGTCTCAAATTTTGATTGGTGTCATAGTGGACTAGAGTGGACCAAGTCTAGGAGGCCTAATTAGGCCTAATTACACAGAGGACAGTCAAATTTAGGACCTTGTGTTACAAAACAACCCCACTTGTATGGGAGATATGTTGTGTAAGAGGGAAAATGGTATCCATAACTGTAATTAGATTTTGGGTATGAGCCACAGTTTGGAAATTATGTCAAAAAAACCTCTTTTGTTGTCTTAATTGGCCTAATTTGCAGAAGAACAGTCAATTTTTGGAAGGTTCCATACAACCTTACCCCACCCCATTTCTTGGTATGTGTTGTAATGCCCAAAAGGGTATCAAAAAATGGTCAGACTTTGTGGAGGTTAGGTCTAGAACACTAATTATGTCTAAAATTGCCTTTTTGAAAGGCTATAAGGAAAAGAGGACAATTGTGAAAGAAAGCCCTATGGATAGTGCACTAGGGTTCTAAAAAATGATAGATTGGTTGTCTTTGGTTGAATATAGATGATCCTTACCCCTACTCTGCAACACTTTCAACTAAAACCAAGTCAAAAGACTCACTATTCTAACACATGATCTCAAAAGCTAGAGATCTAGCCTTACCCAAATCTAATATACTTTCACAATCAATCATCTCATGCCAACCTAAGTCCAACTACAACTCCATAATAACCAAAATCTCACAAGGTAAAATGATCACAACACTCATCTAGTAGATTACCACAAACCACTACCAAAGCTCCCACTACACGCGTAGTATAGGATCTAGCAACAAACCATGATGTCATGATTTACATCATAACTACAGCTCAATCAAAATATATAAGAGCTCTCCATGGAAATAGGTTGTTCACATCCTCATGGTAATGAAGATAACCATTCTCTACTAATGGAGCAGGGAAATGTTAAAGAATTATCATTGTTCACATGAGGTAGAATTTGAGAGCTCCTCATGACACCAACATCCACTGTAAAAGATCATCCATCACAAGGTGGCAAATCCACATCATAGCCAATGCTCCCAGTAAAAGTGATCCCGAGTTACACATGGCATTGTGAGAAAAGTATCCTAACTAAAAATGACTCATGGCCCTCACACATAATCAAAGAACTCAACTGCAACACTAGGATTTCATAAAAGGTAAAGTAAAATTATGATCTCCAATGAAGAAGATGCCATTGACTATGTGACCTCACAAAGCTCCCATTGAAGCATGATCTGGACCCTCTCATGATACCATAGTCAACTACTACGTGTTCCAAAGTGCAACTATCACAATTTATCCAACCATCCATCTCATGTTCTCTCTACAAAAAACATATCAATGTACCATGATGACCGAAAAATGCCAACCAAACAAAACTCATAACTCCATGGAATAAAATAATCTACAACAAAACCCTATTGCACACAAGATATTATCATCACTCTGAAATTTTTTTAGGTATAGACAACCCACATCTGAGTTCTTCATGCATCATATAGCTACAAAGAAATCACAAAGTTGCACAACTCACATATTTCAAACAATGCAAGATACAAATTTAACTTCACAACAATAATATGTAAAATAAAGATAACATGTAGATTCTCCATGACTCAAAAAATAGATCAAATCTAGATCCAACTTGTGACAAATCCACAATATAATAATCACAATTCAAGAACCCCAAAAATAACCACAAAAATCTTAAATGACCAAACATATACCAAATCTTCCACATTGAGAAGGATACAACCAACCTCCTCAAACCATGCACAAAGCATGTATTTAAATATGCAACTAATTCCATCCACTAAAACCTTGAACAATAGACTCTTCATAGATCTACAAAACTATAGATATTTATTAAAATGTAAAACCTGTAAAATCATGCACGTAAATATCAATCCGTTTAAACATAGAAGAAACACATAAATCTAAAAACACCAAATCTATAACCTAAAACAATAGAATATCATAGATAAGCACAACCATAGATTTTAAACAAGAAATCTATAGATCTAAACAACATGAAAGTACAAATATCCAAAAGGATTAAAGGTTGTCCAAGAAATCTAGGCCACTAGAAGACCAATTCCACAACCATCACCATGCATGTGAAAATAGAGGATCCAATTTGTCTAGGATCTTCCAGGTCTCCAAAAACACCTACTCCACAACTGCATGCAACCAGGGGCTAATCATCCAATACTTATTTGTAACCAAGAACTAAAACCATAGACCTAATGTAAGCACTCTTGATGGTAGTCAACATAGCTATCACTTTCCTATGTGACCAATGAGCCAAAAGAAAGAATCCAACATAAACACTCTTACATACACATGAACCTAGAATAAAGGAACATAGACACCATGCTAGAGGGTAGTCCCATACTACCAAATAGGAGATTTAAGTCACAACCATGGAACATGCAAACATGTGATCAACTTCAAGATCTTCCACCTTGAGCATCCAATGCCCAACATTAGTTTCATTTAACCTCTCAACCATTATACCAATGCTTATCATACTATTTCCTAAAAGATCAAATTAGATCCTTTGCCAAATCCCACTCAAAGAATGATCAATAATCAACTATTTCCTTCCTACAAATTCTCACAATCTTGTCAGTCTTAAAAAATTAAAACAAAGGAATACCCAACACTAAATACCATGGATCCATCACATGTAATGACATGTAAGCACATGCAAGTACATGCAACAACATAAAAACCATGGAACCACCTCGACTCTAATACCATATGTAAGGAAAAGTGCTCACAATTCCCCTACAAATTAAACTCAAAAATAAATCCTAAGTACTAAACATGTAGGTGTTTTCACATTAACCCATCAAGAAGAATATTATAGAAATCAATCTATAGAAATTTCAACAATATTTTGGCATCTAAACAACACTTAAAAGGGAATGAGAAAGAGAGAAGAAGAATATAAATAACCACAAGAAGACAAGAGACATAGTTATACCTTGGGAAAACCCTTTTAGAAAAAATCCAACATCCAAAGCACCACACAACTCAAAGTATTACCAAATGAATCATGGTTATCATACATTCATAGAGTTTTCATGCAATACTTCAATGAGATCAACATTTCTACTCCTCTAGAAGAAAATTGGTAGCATAACCCAACAAAATACATTATGTAGATAATTTATCCTATGCCTCCAATATATAGACTTAATTAGGAACCCTAGAAAACAACCAAAAAACAATACCATGAGCCTAAACAAGGTCCTAAAATACCATGGTAATAATTATCATGATCCTCACATGGGTGGAGCCATCCTAGAATATAAAATAACTCTTACACAAAAATATTTGACTTCCACCAATCAATTTGGTACATATAACTACACTCCCCATGAAGCACTAATTACATCTTACCCCCACTAATAATGGAAGATGCTCTTACAAGCCCACCATGTAACCACTTCATCAATGCCTCACTACAACAATATTTCTAAGTCTCCAAATAGTAATAAAATAATTACATATATTCCCAGCCTCACATGGTCATCCCATTTTATCCATTCCATGATTATTGAGGATTTATAGATAATTAACTAATGATGAACAATTAAGTTACACTTAGGATATGCAAGGTGAATAACACACCTAATATTAATAGTTTCAATAAAAATTTCGTGATCATCATCTTTCTCAGTTTTAATATTCCCAAATCTACAGGTCCTCAAATACTAAGTGAAATATAGATTATACATGTATGCATGTGTGTGCAATTTATGTCAAGTAAAAATAAAATGTATACGCATAGAATGATAGTCAAATTTATTATAATTATATGAAAACAAAATTGTCTACTTATTCAAGAAAAACTACATTTTGACAAGTACATACTTGCTTTTGCTATCATTGCACTCCCTATTTTATAGCATACTTAGAAGACTTTCTTGTTGATGGGTGTTTTTGCACACAAATTAGATAAAATATGAAGTATCTTATCTATCTTGAAAGGAATCAAATCCCAAAGAGATGAAAAATGACTACCCCAAGGTCTATACTGTCAGGTCTTGACTTGTGAGATAACTCAGTTGTATAATGTGTATTGTTGTTCTAGTCAAGGGGCCTTACACAAAAAACTAGAGACACACAGGGTTTTGGAAATAATATATTTCACTAATTCACATGAAAACCCTAAACAGTTTCATATCTGTAGTCTAAAAGTTTCATCAGATTTAATCAATAAGATGGTGTGTTTTCCCTAATCTAACAATGTGATTTTAAGAAAAGTCAAAAGATAGGGATGACAGGAAGGGATAGAAATTCCTAAGGACAGTTGCAAACATAAAGAAACCCTTATTCTAGATAGACAGATCTTCAAAACCAAATTTCTAGAAAAGATCTCTATGAGGAGTGCTCTGCAAGGAGAGCCCGACATTTGTTCGAGGGTTTGTGCATCCCTTTATGAGCAACCTGGTTGGGCTCTCTCCTTGCTTTGAAATGAATCTTATTCCTCATTTTCTGCATTTTGGTACTCCTGGCCTGATTTCTTAAATCCAAAACTAGGCTTGGTGTTGTCATTGTTATAATTTCTTTTATGTATGTGCTTTTATGCCTGAAATTGAATATTGTTAATAATAAATCATTTTAGCATATTTTTAATGTTCTCCTGCCCTCCATCCATCACCCGACGTCACCTAGCTAGGTTGGTAGTTCGAGTACCATCAGAGTTATTTGTCACAGACAGAAATTAATGTTGCTCTTGGGGAAGTAATGGAAGATAATAATGTTCAAACTGAAAGGAATTCAAAAGCAATTGGTAAATCTTATAGAGAAGTTCTTGATAGCAACAATGTTGAGACACTAGATGAAGACACAGACTTTGAGGTGCAAGGCTTGCTCAGAGCCAATAGTTGAATCTCCTACGAAGCCCAATGAGGAGATGAGGCAGGAGCCTCCAAGAAAGGTGAGGGCCTGCAGTTGCCTAGAAAACTGTCTTTATGTCCTAATGCTAGTATGCAAAAGGCCATCAACAATGAAGAAAAAAGGTTCAAAAATGTTGCAATATTCTTTACCTATGTTAACATAGATAAATTGCCATCAAGAAATTTCTTTGATAATTGGTTAGCTTCTGTGTGGGGGAGAAAACTTGGTATTCATGTTTCATTTTGTTAGATGGTTAATCATGGTCTTTTTATAATTTTCTTTAGAAATCGTAACATGCAAAAACATGTGTTGGAGAGGAACTACTGGAATATTGGACATGCCCTATTCAAAGCCTTTTCTTGGGCCCCAGAAATCTCTAAGGAAGAGATTCAATTTTGTTCTATCCCCAAATGGATCATTATCAACAACGTCCCTGCTCAACTTTAGGGATTTTTGCCTCAAATAGTCAAATCCTTTGGGAAAGTATTAAAATTTGATGAAACAAAAGTGTCTTTACCTCATATGGATGTGAGAATCCTTATGGATATTAACACAGTCTCCTCTATCCTAGAGATTTTAGAAATTCAACTGGAGGACAAAACTGTAACCTGTGAAGTAATTGGACTTGATGGACTTAATTCTTGCTTTCTCTGCAAAATGGAGGGGCATAAAAAATTTGACTGCCCTATTTCAAGATCTAGAAAACATAAAGATGACTCCAAATTTGAGCCTAGGGTTGCATAGTCCAACAATGATGAGCATCATTCTCCAAATTCTGCTTCTCCTGTTGGGGTTGAGGGTGAATCCATTCTCAATCCCTCAAAAAATCTTGTTGAATCTGCATTACCTCATATTGAAGACTCTCCTATGGTCGATAATGAGACCACACTTTCTCATTTTGATAAGATTAATAAGGCATAAAAAAATAGCAGTGTAGAGGGAAATATGATTAATAATGCACCTTTGAGTGTAAATGAGGATTTAATGGAAAAATGTGACCCTAAAGATAAATTACCTAAAGTTTATGACTCTAATGAAACTACTGAAGAGAGTATTGAAGATCAAGAACCTAAAGATAATAACTTACTGGTAGACAACCCTTGTTTTGTGTCCCAGGTCATGGAAACCCAGTTTGACCCCTGGGCTACCTCTTCCGGTGAGAGCTCCTCTTTTTCCCTCAAAGGTGCCCAAGGAGATTTGCCTTCCATCTGTATTAATCCTAGTAAGTGCCTAGAAGGAGCTAATCAGTTAGGGAAGAAGCACAATGAGAAAATCTAGATTTGCTAAAAGAGAAATTCCTTAAGAAAAATAAGGAAGACCCTAAGAGACTGGCATTTGAACTCCTCAAATCAAAAGATCAGAATAATAAGAGCTTGAAGGAAAATGGTAAAGTTAGTGATGTAATTTCAGAAAATAGGTTCTTATCTCAAGATGAAGTAGATAAGAAAGGAGAAGAGAATAAGAAGAGGAAGGTTGTGAGAAGAACCAACTCCTACACTAAGCCAGGGAAAAAAGGCAAAGATGATGCATTACCCAAATGTTTTGACAAGTTGTGTAGTGGGAACAAAAACCACTCTTCCTAAGTTAATTAAATGAAAAACATACATTGTTACAGTTGGAATGTAAGGGGGTTAGAATCCCCTGACAGAAAATATGTGGTTAGAGACTTCTGTAACAAAAACAGAACAATGGATACCCTGTTTCTTCAGGAGGTGAAAACAGTAGGGTTTACTTTAGAAACTACTTTGAAATTTATATGGAAAGATGCTATTGTTTTTTCTTCTAAATATATCAGAAGTAAAGGGGTAATGTTATTATGTTAAATAAGAAATGGGAAAATTAACCTCTCAGTCTGGGTGCTCTCCCTATGGTAGATGTGTATGGGTAGTCTTAGAGAAGGGTGAATGGAAATTTGGTCTCTGCTCTGTTTATGCTCCTAATGGTTACCTCCATAGAGCAGTGCTGTGGGAATGGATGACTAGAGATCTGCCTAAATTGCCTTGGGTTATTGGAGGTGACTTTAATATGATTGAGCATAATGATGATAAACAAGGGGGAATTTCCTTGGAATGGAAAGGGAATGAGAAATTATTTTGGACTAGACTTAATAATTCTTTAAAGATTTTTGACCCATTGGTAGGGTTGAGAGAGAATAGCAAGAGTATTTGGTTTTCGTGGTGCAATAGTCAGAAAGGAACAAGAAGGATTCATTGCAGACTAGACAGATTTTATGCCAGTAAAGACTTCTTTGATTTCCAGGGTGGTAGTAGCTGCAACCCTATTCAAGTCTTGCCTAATGCTTTATCTAATCATCACCCTATCAAAGCAATCATTTCTATTGTAAAACAACCAGATGTTTCTAAACCCCTAAAAGACTGTAGTTTCAAATTAAACTACTCCCTGTTGTTTGATGAAGACTGCATGAAAGGTGTCTATACCCATAGAAACCTGTGTAAGGCCAAGTCCTTTGCCTCAAATGCAATTGAATTCTAGAATAACCTGGTGAGATCTTGTAGTGTTTTGTTTAAGACAGTTGGTAAAAAATATGCCCTGGATAGTAGGAAAGAAGTATGTCTACTTCAAAAAGCATTCTTAGAGTTGGAGGAAAAGGTGCAGGAGAATCATGATGTAGAAGCATTGGCCATGGAACTTGGAGAGGTCAAGCACAAACTTAGACATACTCAAATTAGAAAGGCCCAAAGTGCGAGGGTCAGATCTAAGCTCAATTGGCTCAAGGGGGGATAGGGGCTCTAAATATTTCTTTGATCTGCTTAAGTTCAAAAACTTAAAAGAAAGAATTGGTCCTATCCTTGAAGATGGAAAATGGCTTCAAAATGAGGAGGACATAAAAGATGCCTTTAAATCATTTTATGAAAAGCTTTTCAAGGCAGAAGATAGTTCAGTTAAACGTAAAAATGCTCAAGATATTTGCAGTAGAATATGTGAAAAAGGATGGATAGAAAAATGTGCTAGAAAATCAATACTAAAATAACAAAAAAAGAAATAGAAGAAGCAATCAAGTCAATGGACAATGGCAAATCCCCTAGTCTTGATGGACTACCTATTGAGTTTTACAAAGCTAATTTAGAATGAGTTGTTGATGACTTGTGGGAACTATACCAAGAGGCTTTTAAATAGGGTTCCTTGGGGAAGGATATTAATAAAGGTATTATTAGATGGCTCCCCAAAGAGGGTGATAAAGCAAACATCAAGAACTGGAGGCCTATCACATTATTGAATGTGTCTTATAAAATCATAGCCAAAGTGTTAGCATTAAGGCTAAAGGAAATCTTGCCCAATATTATCAATAACACTCAAACTAGATTCATTAAGGATAGGTACATCCTAGAAAATCTGATTACCAGTTGGGAAGCTCTTAATTGGACTAAAGAAACAAAACAAAAAGTAGGGATATTGTTACTAGACTTTGAAAAAGCATACGACAGAGTAGAATGGTCTTTCATCTTCAGGATGCTAAAGGTCATGGATTTTCCTGATTACTTTTACATGATGGTTAAAGTGTTATTTATGCATGCCTCTACACAGGTTGAAGTTAATGGTTCTCTCTCTAAATCTTTCCCATTGGGTAGGTCCATTAGACAAGGCTACCCACTTGCTCCTGCCTTGTTTGTAATAGCCTCTGAGGCCCTATTTTACCTACCTAGAACAGATGTTATTCCAGGAAAGCTCTATGGCATCTTTCTTCCTAATCATGATAGACTTCTAAATCTTTAATTTGCAGATGACACTACTCTATTTTACAAACTTGCTAGAGATGAATTCAAAAGTTTAGATGTTAGATTAGATATTTCCTACCTAGCTTCTGGGTCAAAGATTTCCCCTTCCAAATTTGTAATTCTCTTTTTGGATGATGACACTCCTAGCTGGTTGAAAGATAGTAAGTGGAACTGGGGTGGTCAGTAGGAAATAAAAAGGTTCTTAGGTATTCCTTTTGCAGTTAGCCCCTCATTGAAACTTATGTGGGAATGACTTTATTTGAAGATTAAGAAAACATTGGGCAGTTGGAATAGGAATTTTCTATCCCTTGCTGGCAGGTTGCAAGTATGTCAAAAGGTACTCTTAGAATATTCCATTTACTTCTCCTCAATGTGGCCTTTTTCTAATTATCAATTTGATCTCATTCAAAAGGTAATAAGGAGATTTTTATGGTTAGATGGAAAAGGCAAAAATAAAAAGCATGCTATAAAGTGGGAATGGTGCTGTTTGGATAAGGCTGGTGGAGGGTTAGGACTTAAAATTTTGAAAAATCAAGGCATTGCCTTAGCATCAAAATGGATCATTAAAGACCTAAATGGAAATGAGCCTTGGAAAATTTTGATTAGAAATAACATTTGCCTTGCTTTACCTGGCAAGTGTAGGGGGTGGGACAATCTACATATCCAAGATATTTTGTTTAGGGACTTCACTGCCAAGCCCTTAGGGTCTAATGGTTTTCACAGTATATGGAAAGCATGGGATCATGCCAAGAGTTTAATCCTTAATAGAAATGCAATTGATTTCACCTGTAACTTTGTGATTGGTCACAAATCTATCTGGTGGAATGTTGAGCACAAAGGCAAACCACTTGCCCTTCTTCAGGGGTGCTCAGCTAAGAAATGGAATAGTCAAGGATTGAAGGTTTTGGGCAATTTATTTGATAACAAATTTCCTAAATCTTGGGAGCAGCTAAATGAATACAATTTATCCCCCACACAGAAGAGAATATATTTCACTCTCTCTAAGGCCCTCCTATGCAAACTCTCTCAAAAGGTCTCTATCCTTGGGGAAGACTACATTGAAAGGCTAAGATGGATCGATGGATCCAAGTTGTTGAATGTGGACTCAAAGAAAATATAAAAGATGATTGTTGACCCTTTTTCCTCTGACTAGAGCCAAATAGTCAACATGGTATTTCCCTTGAAAATCCTTTGGAAAATGTTCCTATAAAGCTTAAATTGCCAAATTTCCCAGAAGTCTTGCTTAAACCTTACCATTGGAAGGAGCTTGAAAAAATAGGCAAGTTTGCTTTTTACATCACCCTGAAATTCAACCAAACAAAGAAGTTATTCATGGTCAAAGTTTTGGTCAACATATAGTTCAAATGTACATTTGGCGGGCTTGCAAATCCCTATCGGCATTAGAAAATATTGAGAAAAGTGAGTTTCATGTATATCGGGCTCCAAAGATGCATATACAAGGGGGAATCTTTTGCAGTTTCCCAGTATATTCCTGGTTTGTATATCCGGTTGCATAAAAATATACACAGTGGAATGTATTTTTGGCTTGTATATTCACATGTACAAGTGAAAGATACGAAAGAGATATGCATGGAAAATATACAAGGCCGGCAGACATATATGTGCTACAGTGGAATGTATATTGGGTTTGTATATTTGCATATACAACCCAATATACAATGGAATGTACAAGGCCGACCTATATGCATCAGGAATAGTGTAATGTATATTGGCAGGTTGCTACAATGGCTTGTATATTTGCACTTGTATGTTTGCACATACAAGAGAAATATACAAGGAAAAGATACAAGGAAATATGCAACGGCTGATATACAGGTACAAATGTACATTTGCTACAGTGCTAAGGAGAAAAATATACAAAGGCATTTGTATATCGCCAATGTACAAGAGGTGGGGCTCGAAAATATACAAGGAAGATTGTATGTTTCGACATACAAAGGATCTCGTGAACAGTGGCTTGTATATCGCACATATACAAAGAAATGTACAAGGAGAAAATATACAAGCCGAACCCGACAGGGCAATCAAATATACTTAATGGTCTTTTGGGGTCCGACTTGTATGTATATGGTTTGTATATTCGCATATACAAGCAAATATACCATGGCGACATGCAAGCCGGATTTCACAAGTGTTTCCGGTTTGCTTCATAAAGGGTTGGAGTCCATAGCTTGCATGTATATGGACTTGTATATCGGCATATACAAGTCAAAGATACGAATGAAATATACAAGGCAGATTTCAATCGAATATCAAGTTCGGCACATAAAGGCTTCAGGTCTGGTTTGTATGAATGGATGTTTGTATATCACCAAGATGCATGAGACGAGGCCCTCGCATATACAAAGAAGATTGTATGTATATCGCTTGTATGTTTCCATATACAAGGCCAATATACAAGGAACATATACAACCCGGACCTGAATAGAAGTTTCAATTTGTTCTTATGGTGTTTTTGGGTCCGCCTTGTATAAAAGGTGATTGTATGTTTTGACATACAAAGGAGCAGATACAAAGAAATATGCTGGGTGATTTCAAAGAGGTGGGGCCCGCATATACAAGGGAGCTTGTATGCATATGCAATTTTGAAAATACAAAGGATATACAAGGTCTGATATGCAAAGCGCCATGTATGTGCAAAGGAGTTGCAGAATGAATTTTTGAATGTTGTTTCAGGCGCCAAGATGTAGTGATATATACACAGATGCAGAAGCGATATATATAGGCGGTTGACCAAATCTTTGACCGCCTGTATCTCCTCCATTTTGGCAAATTTTGACCTGCTATAAGAGGCAAAGATGTATGTTTTTGTCCCCTCTTTCTTTTGGCAGGGTTTTTAGGAGCTTTTGTCACTTTTCAATTTTCAGATCTGGAAATTCATATTTCAGTGATGACTTTCAGCAGATGAAGATATTCTTGGGGCATTCATTGCTACACCAAGATCAGGCAGATCGCATTAATGGTAAAAGATATCCCTTCACCGCCATGTTTCAAATATCTATGTGTTCACTGTTGGAGATAATCACGCGACTACTTGTATTCAAGACCCAAAATATCCCCTACCTGCCCAGCGCCAGATATTTGACGCCATAACTGATGCGTCTGGACAGTCAGAATGTAGATATTTTCTGAGACAGCTCTTAGAGCACTTTTTTGTAACCAAACTAGGGTTAGTTTGGAATGCTATATATATGCATTCGTATGTTGTAAATAAGGTTGGAAATTTTTTGGCATTCTGGTCTTTCTGTTTCCAAACAGAGTTTTCATATACTGTAACCTTGCCTCCCTGTCAAATATATGCAAGTTATTTTTACCTCTTTATTGATTTCTAGTTCTGTGTGAATCTACATATGGTTTGCCTGTGAATATTGTATTCCTCTCAATCATATTCTCTCGCCTCTGCTAGAGTCATCTAACCTATGTATGCCTACTTGCCATATTCTGATTATGTTGTGCATCCTTCAGTTCTGTGGAAGTCTCTTTAAATCTGTTTGGTGTATCACCCTTTTATGTTTTCAAGCTTTTTATTCATTTTCATTACAAGTATTCTCTCTCCCTTTTCCCCCAAAATTTAGTAGTTCCAAGTGATAGCTAGACAAGGAAGCCCGCCTTGTCCAGAGGATTGATCTCATTTAGCAAAGTCCCACACTTAGAGATCAATCCCATGTTACTCCAGGTTGCAGAGGTTTCATAACTATATGCAAGGGTGCAAATCTAGGTGATAACAATGATCACTAACTCTTTGGTGGTATTCGAACATATCAATCTAACTTGGAAATCCTCCCTACAGCATAAGGAACTATCCAATACTTTTAAATGGATTTGGTCTAGAAATGTTGAACCTAAAAAAAGTACTTTTAGATGGCTCTTAATCCTTAACAAACTTAACATTGGCTTAGACAATGACCTGTGTCCACTGTGTAATAATGCAGACAACTCTTGGCATCTATTTTTTGAGTGCAAGTATGTTGTGTTTGTTTGATCTTTGTTTATGAGTTATATTCCTAATTGGTCTCCTATCAAAACAACCAATTGGAAGGAAATATTGTATGGATATGTTGAAGGTATAAATATAAAATCTAACAAATTTTGGCTTGTCTTGTCAACTAAGATTTGTTGGTTTTTGTGGAAAATGAGGAATAAAGATAATTTTCAAGGCAAAAGGACAGACCTCATCGAGGCTTGCTGAAGACTCACACAATCAAAATTGTTTGAACAAGTAGTTGTCACTCTGGAGGTTACAGTTGATAAGCTCAATGCAATATATGAAGGCACAATGATTTACAAAGAGTACATCCAACAGACATCCCAAAGGAATCAGGATTGGAATAGGTATGAGGAAAGCTTCAAAAAAGAACACAAGGACTTTCTAGACAAGTATTGTGCCCTTCACCAGATTGATAAAATAAAAGAGGGCACTAAATCTTCTTGTCAGAATGGTAGTAACAACATTGTTCAAATAAAGATTAGCAATTCCAGGGGTAGAACACATGGACCTACCTCCTACAGTGATAATGACATCAGGAATTATGTAAGGGCATAGAGGTACCATAACTTCTTAATGCAGTAGAAGGACTTCATGGGCTTAGTAGGGATCAATGAAGAAGACTGGGGTACAGATCTTGATGACTCTCAAGGCTTTTACTTTGGTGGCTATATGCAGGGAATAGAGAAATTTTAGGTACAACATAGCAGAGACTTTGGGTTGCAGATAGATAGTGAAAAAGAGAATGGGGACAAGGCAGGATTTGATAATTCTCTCAGTAGAGCACTCACTATGGAAGAAGATTAAGTAGCTATTATATGATGATCATTAATATGTGTTAAGATATAAATCTATATACTTGTCATAACTGTCACTGTACAATTTATACACTCTATCCCATACTGTATTTTTGATCTTAGTTTGACAAACATATAGTATGTTATAGGTGTAGCTTTGGATTGAAATAGTTAGTAGATAAGATATATGATGTGGCCTCCTTGACCACCATGATGTACTTCAACTTTTTATCTTTTTGAATAAATTTTGTGCCTCAATCCAAAAAAAAGCAAATTTCTGCTAAACCAAGATAATCACAATGTCACAAAACTGGTGCAATCTTCAAAGGATTTGTGAGATTTTGAAATCAAAAACATTTATCAAACACCCATGCAATGGCACAACTTAATAAACATTCATAATCAAACTAATTTATCAAAATGATGTTTAGACTAACCATACACAGCAATCCACAACCAAGAAGTTTCCAATGGTATGAACATATGATCCATCATATATAAAAAATAAAGCTTCATGAAAGCGACTAAACTGTATCTAATCATGCTTGACAAGAACCATGAATAACCAAATCATAAATCAATAACATAACACAAGTTGGAAAGAATCTAAACTTTTGTTTGTATTCATTAAAATTTTTGGCAGAGTCTCAACAATTCTTTCTTCGACTCTTAAAAGCAAGGAAAATGGTTGCCTTTATATAGAAGAGGCAAGCATAGTGATTTTTACAATGAATGGTGAGGACTAAACCAACACTAATGACCTCAAATTGAAAAACATTTAATTTTAGAAGCCAATTTGTTACAAACTCATTTTTATTTTTGTCCTTTTGCAAAAAGAAAAACTTTACAGCTTGCATAGTCAAGACAAAACAACATTTCTTCATTAATTGCATTAAGACAAACTTTTCAAAGAGCTGGCATAGAAAAATATAACAAGTGCCATGCTTTTGTAGAGGTACTCTAGCTACATTTGATATTTGATGATCACTGGAGGTGACTAGATCACTAATCCTGCTTCAAAATCACCCCTAAGTGAATCGACTAATTGTCATCAATGGAAATCGGAATCTTTTTCCCTTCGAGCCTGATATGATCCATGTAGGTAGCTAGGAGAGGATTGATTTCTTTAGGAGGTGGAGATTCTTTAAACCTCATCCTATACAAATTGGTATCATATGTTTGTATAAAAATATTATAAGAAAACTTCTATTTATGAGTTCCCTTCTAGAACAACCGAATATGATTTGAAAATGAGGAGGCAACCTTCATACTTGTCTTTTCAAAATTGCAAGGTGACTCATGTAATCCCTCCATAAGCAAGGCCTTCCAGCATGATTTGAATTGATTAGCCTCCTTGAACTCTCTAGAATCTAAATCCTCCCTGTTACCAATGAGCTTTCCTGTCAACTCGCCTACAATATCAAAGCACTCATTCAATATATTATTTGCCTGTCTCCTCATATCAAACGCTTCAAAATTTTCTTTATGTACCACCTCCAATCTGTTCTTCATAGCTTCCATCTAGAAGAAAGGATCTTTCAGAGTCTCCTTTGTCAAAATTTTGGCTTCTATTTAAGTTATTGAGGGCAAATTGCTAATAGCTTCTATTCTTGGATAGATTTGGCCATGGTTCTCATCATTAGTGTCACATTCATGTATTAGCTTCCCAAAATCTCTCCACATTGCCAAAAATATCTTTCCAAACTTGAATGGCCTCATCTAGGGCCTGACAACCTTCATCATACACTTCATTTAGCCAGTCTTGTGCTACTCGTGCAATGCACTTCATTCTATCAAATTCATTGACTTTTCTTTGGATAGAATGGCAAGCTACATGATAGCGTCATTTTTTCTGCAAGCTAACAACTGTTGTATGAAAGCTCAATGCTCATCATTTTGTTTCTTCAATTACTGCTTTGTCATCTCATCCTTGTCTAATCTATGTATAATAGCATCCACAACACCTCTAAATTCCTCTATTTCTTGTATCCTAGTGGTTGGACCAAGATTCATCATGGAGATGTTGTAATCTTGTGGCCTCATGTCACCCTTATCCTTTTGAACTAAGATTGTTACAGTCTCTATAATTTAGGAACCTGAGGCATCCTTAAAAACTTGAGATTGAATCTTTACCTTCTTTTGCTTCTTCGACTTCTCAATAAGAGTGAGAAAGTTGTTCAAATCTAACTAGAAAGATTCAATCTCAGGTTGTTTCTCCTGCAACCTAGCTTACATACATTTAGGTGCTGTAGAAAAATTAGTGCTTGGTGGTGGGATAGAGGAGACAAGTTTTTCTTCTTGGTCTCCCTCGTAAACTATAGCATCCACTCCTGATCATTCAAACTAACATCTTGATTTACATTATCTCCCTCCAAGATGTGATCTTTTAGTTCATCATCAACATGTAATTGGAGGTTATCCTGTAGATTTTTGGAGTAGCTCTCAACCTGCAATTCTTCTGCTCCTAACCCCTTGAGTGAATCATCAAGAGGATTATCTTCGTGGGCCCAAACTTTCTCAAGTTCATTCCCAACCTCTTGCTCATCTTTATCAAATATTTCCTCATGCTGCCCCTATTGTTGCTTAGGAGATTGTCTTCTATTTTCACAATTTGTACTGTGTTTTTATTTATGGGAGTGTTGTCTGATACATCTTTGAATTTTTACCTCCACACTTTCAATAGCCATATCTACACAAACTCTTTCAATTCCCTTCAATGCTGGTACCTTGGGAGAAGGGGGATCTGATGGGGTATGGAATGGCCTAACCAAGTTTTTATTGTATCAAAGAACACTTTGGTAGAACTTGTGGGAATTTGGACCTTAGTCATGTTTGAGAAAGGAGAAAATCCCAAATACGGTGGTATGGAAGGGAAGGAGGAAATGGAAGGGATAACAATGGGGATGGATAGGTTCAACTATTGTAAGTGAAAAGGTGGAGTTGTGATGAAGGATGAAATGGATGATAGGGAAAGAGGTGACGGAGACAGAGGAGTGAGTGAGGTGAAAATTGAAGATGTTATAGGAGCTGATATGGATGGAATGGTGGAAACATCAATTGATGACAATGGTGAGGAGGAAAGAGGTGAAGATGACAATGGTGGAGGAATCTGAGAGGAAACAATAGCTAAAGTGGTAGGAGGAGAAAACATGGTGGTGGATGCAATTGGAATGGAAACTGTGACAGGGATGGTCATGGTGATGGGAATGGATGTAGTGGAAGAGATGGAAGAAATAGGTGGAGTGGAGGAGACAATAGTGGAAGACACCATAGAAAGAGGGACAGTTGTGGGAACAAAGGTTGTAGAGGAATCACTTGGAAGGGCTTAAGACACAAGGGGATCCTGAGAAACTAGAGGGATCTGATCTTTCATGTTCTTCTTAACCCTTTTGGGCTTTGATGTCTTAGCTCCTTCAGTTTGAGTGGGTTTCCTCTCTGACGCCCTGGTCTTTGTAGGGGATATGCTACCCCTCATAACAGTTTTCTTCTTCTCTTTCACCTTCTCCTTTCCTTTAGCAGGCCCCTTGTTGAAATAGCAAAACACATCATACAATTGAGTTATCCACAAGTCAAGACCTAACATTATAAACCTTGGGGTTGTCTTTTTCTAGGTTACTGGGATTAGATTCCTTTCAAGAGAGGTGAGATACTTAGTATTTCATCTAAGTTGTGTACCATAAACCAAGGGTTTCTTGTGGGCTCCATTGTTAGTGTTGAATGGCATGATGCTTGTTCTTGGGAGATGAGTCACTTATTTGGTGTGACTTTAATAAGTGTTTTGAGATCTTATACTTGACACATCTTAAGAATCTTGAGGTTTCTAAGTGAGTCTTTGTGATCTTGCATTAAGTGAAAAATCTTAAGATCTCAGCTTTGCCACCACTATGATTCCCAGCCCAGCAAGTTGAAAATAATGCACGTAGCCCATGTGGAAGAAGCATGTGCTATAGGGTAGGTAGTAATTCTTAGTATTCATATCAAAACTAAACTAATTGAATCATCAAATAAACAAATAAATGAAACGGCGGTACTTCCTAGTACTCCTATCATATGACTCAACTAGCTGGAGGTTTCAAATATCTCTATTAGGCCTATGGATGCCTAGTTGGTAGTAGAGCTATGCTTTGAGTGGAATCATAGAGATAACCTCGTTGAGGTTATAGATGCTTGACTGGTAGTGCGGTAATGTCCAGGTAGTTTATGAGGTGATGTATCATTCATGTAGCTTAATGTAAGGGAGCTTAGATAATCTTAGTTTCAAGGGATGGGAATGAATGCATTTGCACACACTTAGATCTTTGGAATATTGATGCCTATGCTAGCTTTTGATTTTGATTCGTTGATCATGTTTTCATGTTTATTTGGCTTAGTATATAGGTGTATGCACATATTTTTGGTTTATGACTTGTGTTTATCTTTGGAATGCTTAGGAGCATCTTCCTCGTAGAGTCACCATTTGTTGTGCTCTGCACACATGCTCTACTTTTTGCATTAAGAAAAATGGGGACCCCCTCTCTTTTTCTTATATCTTTTTAGTCAGAGTCTTGGCATACTACCTTGATCCTTTGTGTTATGTCAAAAAATGTCCCCTTGGGGGCTTTTCCCTCTTAATGTTTAGCTCCTGGGTCCTTAAATTGCATTTAGAGCATCTTGATTGATAATTTTGACTCCCAATGAGAAAACCCTGAAGTCTTATGGTAAATAGGACCTAAGGGGTGTTATTCTGATATCCCTGAACAAAAATGGCAGGGTGGACTTGGGTTCTAGTGCCCTAGTCCTTCCCTATTTTGGGTCTTCCCAAAATTTAAATGTCAGTTTTATGACCGTTATTTAGGTCCTATGCTGACATCTCAAGTTTGAATTACAAAATTCTTAGTAGGAATGCTTGTAATTGCATATATAAGGATGATTAGGTTTCATTGCAAACTAGATGGACTTTATGTATACTTGTGACTATAGAGCATTCAAAATATTCATTGTGTTGTAGAGCAGAGCATTGATATTGTGTTTGTATTTGCAGATTTGACTCCATCTTCTCATGGCATGAAGAGCATCTTCCTTCCATGAGATCTACACTTCAAGGTGATATCTATTGTGTTTTCAATCATTTATCATTTGTATTTTTTCCTCTATCTCACCGGGATACACACTCTTATCTGACAACAATGTTTAGAAGACTTGAATGTCTCTTTGGGGCTTGACCGAGGCAAGCCTCTAAACACCACAACCCCCTCCCACACTCCTTTGTGATTGTAGGTTACAGGTATCAAGTTTCACAGAGTGGAGTTGCTGAAAGGAGGTTGCAGACAACTAACATTTAGGATCTGACAAGCAGAGGACTCTGGTGAACATTCCAGGACTAGGACGTTAGTCCCCGTGTCCTCCATTTTTCCTGAGGGAGAAACAAAAGATACAGTGCAGATCAATGTTAGGAGAAGTTCTAAATTTTGTGATGAAAAGTGTACCTTGGACTAGGGCATTAGTCCCTATGTCCCTGATTATTTTGCTTTTCAAACTTTGAAAAATAGTGAGTTAACTATCTCTGTCCTTCACCTTGGTCTGAAAGGATTTGCCGTAATTTGATAATTTGCTTACTATTTTGCATATTTAGGGTTTTAAGTGAAATTGAGCATTAAATTGAGATATTGTGTGATGCATCTGAGCTTCTACATCATTCCAAGTGGAAGCCTAACCTGATAGGTGAATGCTCCTACTAGTGGAGATTCAACTCAGTTGATATGCCCTTGAATGTTTGTGGTAAAGGGAGGATTTGCCTTTGAAACCTAACTAAAAAAAAACTCCTCTTTTTAACATTAAAAATTTTGTTGAACCCATGTTTTTGGACTTTTAGGCACCTTACTAAGTGTTGTTTGATAGATTTGCATTCAATCATCTAATCACATTTGAAAAATTACAAAAAAATTGAAAAATTTGGCATCTTAGGCTTGCATTTTAGCATAATTTGAATCAATTGGCATTTAATTTCACTAAATTTATGTTATTCTTATCGAATCTGATTTAAATTACATAAATTCATCATTTAATATTCACTTGCATTGCATTTGCATGCTTAAATTGTCAAAATTGCTTGAAATTGTGCATTTTTCATAAAAACCTAATTTTGCATTAGATAGGGTTTGTAGTCAAAATCTTGTTTTCAGATTTTACTACCCTTTTCAAACACTCATTAGGACTAATTTCTAATTTTAGTGTTGCATCATAGTCTAGGGTTTGAAAACCTTGCATTTTCACTAGATCTGGCCTTATTGTCTCTCTAAATTTGTACTCCAAGCGTGTTGTGAGGGATTTTGCCGTATTAGTTTTCTGTTATCAGGAATATTATTTGCTTCCCCAAATTTCATGTCTAGGGTTTGAAAACCTTGCATTTTCACTAGATTTGGCCTTATCGTCTCTCTAGTTTTGCACTCCAAGCGTTTTGTGATGGATTTTTCCACATTAGTTTGCTATTATCAGGAATAGTATTTGCATCCCCTCCTCAAATTCCTTACAACTCCCTCTCTATTAGGCCTTTGCATTAAAAATTTGTGAAAATTTGCATATTTTAGCTATATTTTCACTAGGGTTTGACTTAGATTGACACTATAGGCACGTTGTAATAGATTTTATAGCATTAGGTGGCTGATATTACTATTATAATCTACTTTCCATCACAATTTTCCTTACAACACCCTTTCTCTTACTCATTTGCATAGAAAATTGGTGAAAAATCACATATTTTAGGTGTATTTTCACTAGGTTTTGACTTGTCATCACTCTAGGTTTGCATCAAAAGTGTTTGGTGAAAGATATTGCTACATCATTGGACTATTATTAGGCATATTATTTTCTATCCCTCTTGAAACTCTTCACAACACCTCATCTATCATTCGTTTGCATTGGAAAAAGTTGAAAAATCAAGAATTTTGGATCTTAAACATATCTTTCTCCTAGGGTTTGTTCTATTAGTTTGTGCATTGAGTGTTACATGCTTTTGTATGAGTCTTATAACTCTCTGCCCTAATAGAAATATCCCTTTAAGAAGAAGTATGAGACTCATGGGATCTAGTGCTCTTGAAGAAAACAATATCCCTACCTCTGAAAATCCAGTGAATACCTTCTTTACAAAAGGAGAGACACAAATTTTGCAAGATACTATCCCTCCTACAACCACTATGGAAGATTAAATATTTCATGATGTCGAAGACACTATTGAGGTGGTCACACATATACCTAATGAGAAAATAAACAAACTTGATAAAGAGCTAGCCGATTTTCAAGCATTTGTTGAAACTGAAAGAATAGTGGAAGAAGCTATACCTATGATTCACAACATAAGAGAATTGATAAAAGAAGGACAAGATGGTATTAATGTTGTTTGAGTATTAACGCGTATAGTACAGAATAATGTTATGATGGCAACTAAATGTACGAATGGTATTAATAACATGTCATCACCGGCTCGTACACAAGTATCGACACCTATACCGACTACGGGAATTACAAGACCTCATTGACTTGAATATTATACAGGTATCAGGTGTGAATGATAATGGAAAAAAGTTAGTTTCTCCGCTGAATCAAAATTTGCAAATCTTTACTAATCCTTTCCCTAAGCATACTAATAATAACATGATGGAACAAAATACACTTGAAGTAGAAGATGATTATGATCTGAACTATTATGAGATTATTGCTACAATAGAAGTGGATAAGGAAAATACTGCAGTATCACCTTGTCCTCGAAGGAATGGTATTTATGCTAAGGTTCCTCCTCTGTTATCCCTTCAAGGAATGCGAGATAAGCAAAATGCATCAGAAAGACAAATGGAACAACCGAAGCAAGAGACTCTGAAAAACAAAAAGATTGAGATAGTACAAGATAGTCCTTGTCACTATGGTAGACGAACTCAACAAAGAAAGCTAGCTAAAAATTAGAAAAGAGTAAGATGATTATCATCAGTTGGAAATAATAGTGGTTCTCCTCCTTAAAAGCAACAAAAGATCTCACATACACAAGGATTTGAGAAACAAGAATCGCATAGACTTCCTAACAACAAACAAGACTCTCATAAGAACCACTCAAACTTCGCACAAAACTTGATAGAGCATCTCTCCAAGAGGCTCGCAAGTTCCAATTTTTTAGTACAGTTGTACTGGTAGGTAAGTATTTCTAACCCTCTACCTCCGTGTTGTGTTTCCCCCATGATGTGTTATGTGTTGTTTAGGCCTCCTAGGATGACCCTTGATACTCTCGTAAGGTCAAGGATACTGGGAGACCGCTGCTATTGTGACCCTTCTTCTATTTGTATCATCATTCTTCTACATTACTTCTCTATTTTCATTGTTGTGTGTTATGTCTTATGGACATAGTGTTGTGGTTGGTGACTTGGGGGCACCCTCCTATGTGAATGTCCCTAAGACACTTGTTTCTCCTCTCTTGATTTACTATTTACCTTCCTCTAGTGGTTCTATCTAGTAGGTAAATGATGAAAAATATATTATACTAATGCGGACCTAGTGTCCCTTCAGCGAGAAATCAAAAAATGGACCTAGTCCATACACAAAGATGGGTTTGTTATACAACACTTGGCTAGTAGAATCACTTCGTGTGATCTTGATGTTGTCTTATTGCACTTACAAAACATAACAATACTGCTGCTTTGTGCACTTTGTCTATCTTGGATCTTGCATTCCTCGGCTTTCTATGTGAATGATCATATGCATTATTGTTTATCATGATTATATGGATGGTAACACCTTTTCTTGCAGGGAATTGTGTGTTTGTGGAAACATTTAGTGATCATAAAGTACATGTCACCTCTAGGGGGCATGGGCTTTGCAAGAGTTCGTGTTCCCTTCTATGTTTTCTTCCTACCTTAATGTGCTTGATAACGGTACATGATATCAACCACCTTAAGGTGGGGGCATATATAAGGTAAGCTATCTGATTTAGATGCTAGTAAAGTGTGTTTGTAAAACTTGAATATGTTGCAATCATTTAAGCTCTCTGTGGAGGCAGGATATCACATATATCCTTTTATCTTAAGCCCTTTACAGAGGCAGGGATGGTGTATTTCTTGAAGAGATTGCACAACCTGTCATTTTCTAAAAGTCCTCTGTGGAGATAGGGAGTGGATCTGAGACTATCTTAACCCTTAAGCGTGTCTTCGGCGATTATTGTGGTGAAGCCCAATCGTCAGTGTGTGCCTATAATTTTCCTAAGATGGCTACGAACCTAGCAATAGGTTTCTTCCATCGCTTGCCTGCCGTGTTTTCTCCATGTCTTCTATGTGTGTGTATGCTATGTTTGTTCCCAATCATAGTCTTAAAGACCGGTGGCGATGAGTCCATCCTATGCTTTGGAATTTGTATGGAATGATTGATTTGTATGGCATGTTTGTTCTCAAGTGCAGCCTTAAATACTAGTGGTGATGAGTCCCTCCTATACTCTGAGATTTGTATTGCGTGTCTGTTGCCCCATGTGCAGTCTTAAAGACTAGTGGTGATGAGTCCCTCCCGCACTATGGGTTGTGTGTTTACTTTCCTTCTACTTACATATGCATTTCATATATGAGAAAAAAAAAAGAAATAATCACTGCATTAACTGTATTCACTGTGTTTCGTGTCTTCAATGTTGTCTTCTCCATGTTTTCGGTGACTGTAACTATCTTCTCCGTGTTTTGTGTGCCAGTTATTGTCTTCAATGTATTTGGCATGTCTTCACCATGCTTGGCATGTTTGTTGTGTTTGTTGACCATATTTTAATGCATGTATTGGCATTGCATTTATACATACATTAAAGTGGGGGCTAAATATTATGTCAAAAAATGTCCCCTTGGGGGCTTTTCCCTCTTAAGGTTTAGCTCCCAGGTCCTTAAATTGCATTTAGAGCATCTTGCTTGATAATTTTGACTCCCAATGAGAAAACCCTGAAGTCTTATGGCAAATAGGACCTAGGGGGTGCTATTTTGGTAATCCCTGAACAAAAATGGCAGGGTGGACATGGGTGCTGGCGCCCTAGTCCTGCCCTATTTTGGGTCTACCCTAAATTTAAATGTCAGTTTTATGACCGTTATTTAGGTCCTATGCTGACATCTCAATTTTGAATTATGAAATTCTTAGTGGGAATATTTTTAGTTGCATATATAAGCATGATTAGGTTTCATTTGCAAACTAGATGGACTTTATGTATACTTGTGACTATAGAGCATTCAAAATATTCATTGTGTTGTAGAGCAGAGCATTGTTATTGTGTTTGTATTTGTAAATTTGACCCCATCTCCTCATGGCCTAAAGAGCATCTTCCTTCCATGAGATCTACACTTCAAGGTGATATCCATTGTGTTTTCAATCATTTATCATTTTGTTTTTTGCCTCTATCCTGTCAGGATATGCACTCTTATCTGACAACGGTGTTTAGAAGACTTGAATGTCTCTCCGGGGCTTGACCGAGGCAAGCCTCTAAACACCACAACCCCCTCCCACACTCCTTTGTGATTGCAGGTTACAGGTATCGAGTTTCACGGAGTGGAGTTGCAGACAACAAAGATTTAGGATCTAAAAAGCAGAGGACTCTGATGAACATTTCAGGACTAGGGCATTAGTCCCTGTGTCCACCATTTTTCCTGAGGCAGAAACGAAAGATACAGTGTAGATCAGTGTTGGGAGAAGTTCCAGATTCCATGACGAAAAGTGTACCTTGGACTAGGGAGTTAGTCTTTGTGTCCCTGACTATTTCAATTTCTGGACTTCAAAAAATAGTGAGTTAAATATCTCTGTCCTTCACCTTGGTCTAAAAGGATTTGTTGTAATTCGATAACTTGCTTACTATTTACATATTTAGGGTTTTAAGTGAAATTGAGCATTAAATTGAGATATTGTGTGATACATCTAAGCTTCCACTTCCAAGTGGTAGCCTAATGTGATAGGTGAATGCTCCTACTAGTGGAGATTCAACTCAGTTGATATGCCCTTGAATGTTTGTGGTAAAGGGAGGATTTACCTTTGAAACCTAACTAAAACAAAACTCCTGTTTTTACCCTTAAACACTTTGATAGATGTGCAATTTTAGAGAATTTGTCTCTTGGGAGTCTTTTGATGGTTTTGGTCCTTGTACAACCTTTAGGATAGTTATATTTGAAAATCTTTAGTTTGAACTAAATTGGTAGCATTACAGAGCTTTTGGGCTCATCTGCATATAGGTTTTCCCCCTTGTAGAAAGGATGAAATGTTTGTTCATAGTCATTGCAAGAATTTTTGTCTTATTGTATATTGTGGAGGGTTTTGAGACATCTGGAGTCAACCTGATGCGCCTTAAATTCCTGCCTAATGAGATAACCTTATTCGTAAAAGGGAAATGCAGAACTTTGGACCTCTAGTGGATATTGCAGAGATCCACTAAGCTTCAGGATATATCATGTTAGAAATAAAATCCCCACATACTGTAATATCCTTCTTATTGTGCTTTGAGCCCAAAACCCAAAGGAGAAATTCCATCAACCTACTAGATATTGCAGACATTTTACAGGATAGTGGATATATCCACTTGACAATTGTTTACTTATGTCTCTCGATGACATCACAAGTTCTTCTTTCCTTAATGACTGGTGTATGCTCCTCATTGTATCCTATCAACTAGCAATAATGGAAATCCTCTGAGGTACTTAATCTTGATTTTGAAAATATCTCATCATTCCAAAGCAATTGAAAACTAGTGCAGTCATGGATGGGGGGTCCTAAGAAGGGACTGTCCAAACCATGCGGCTAGAATAAACACAAAGGAAACAACACAATAATAGAATACAATGGAAGATTCAAATGTTTAATATACTAGACAATCAAATTTCTTATATGCCGGCAACATGCGAGCTACATTCAAAGGGCTCACAGGCCTGCTTTTCGAGTTACAACAGATATGCAAGATATGGCATTGAAGTGCCTTCCAGAAATAATTCTTCTTCAAATCTATCAAATCATATCATATAAAACTACTAACTTCCTAATGCATCTAAGAGATGTATATATATATCATCTTCAAGCTCCTAGAATCCTTTGTGTCAGCCTTAAGAGGTTACAAACTTCAATGAATGATGAAACATGTAGAAGCATGTAGGTTGGCCTACAACATATGGTATTGCTCCGTAAATGAATGAAACTTGGTGTGGTCCTCAAGGAAAGTCTATCTGGTCCTTGTTTGTCATGTATGATATCCATATGGCTTCACAAGTCACGAAAGTGCTCTACAAACCTTCTGCTCTCAACTGACTGCATGAATTCTCTGCTCTGTGAAAGTTGGTGATCTTATAGCAATGATAACTTTTTGTAGAAGAATCTAAATATCCTAAAATCTTAGTATGATGTAGATGACATGGTATAGAAGATAATTCCTACTCTACAAGCTCTGATATGAAGATGCAGTAAAATGTGCTAGAAAATGTTGAACTGCAAATTACTGAACTAAAATGAAATGAAAGAAAGAAAAGAATGCAAATATTTTTGGTTGATGTAAGATTTCTCTACAACCTCGGATGCTCCTACATCAGACACCTGGGGTTGTTGAAAAAGTGATTCCCTCACTTTTTTGGGGCTAGAGGAAAACCAAGGTGATCTACCTCAGCCTGAGAAATCCATGATGAATCTTCTTTCGGTCTTCCTTTCCACTTTAGCAAATACTTTTTATACTGCTTGACTCTGGTACTACATCCAATTCTGCTATCCAAGATGTCCTCTATCTTCTCTAGTGGTTTCTATGGTAACTGATCCTTCAATCCATCTTCAAGACTGTCACTTGACTCTCCTTCATGATACTGATATAGGTCTGCAATGTTGAATATAGGTGATATGCCAAATGTCTCCAGTAGCTCTACTTCATATGCATACCCTTAATTAGATTTCCTAAGAATCCTACATGGTCCAAACTTCATCTTTAGCTTGTTGTATGTCCCCACTGGAAATCTCTCATTTCTTAGTTATACCATAACTTCATCTCCAACTAAAAATTCTTTGTCTTCTCTTCTCATCTTCTTGCTCCTTATACTTACTATTCATCTCCTCTAAATGTTTCCTAACCTAATTATGTAGTGTCTCCATATATCCTGCAAATTCTTCTGCTTCTACACTTCTCTTGTTTTCCATACTGATGTATCTCAGTTCTACAACTCCTTTAGGTTGCACTCCTATCACAATTTCAAATGGTGTCTTCTCTGTACTTCTATTCATTGAATTATTGTATTCAAACTCTGCTTGCGGTAGAATTAGATCACAATTTCCTGCTTTGTCTCCTACTAAACATCTAAAAAAGTTACCCAAACTCTTATTTACCACTTCTATTTGTCCATCTATTTGTGGGTGAAATGTTGAACTGAACTTTAGGTATGTCTCCATCTTCTTCCATAATGTCCTCCAAAAATATCCAATGAATCTTGTATCCCTATCTAAAACTACACTCTTTGGTAATCCATGCAATCTCACAATCTCCTTGAAAAATAGGTCAGCAACATGTACATCATCATTTGTTTTCTTACAAGGAATAAAATGTGTCATCTTTAAAAATATGTCCACTACTACAAATATAGAATCATATCTCCTCTGTGTTCTTGGCAAACCTAATATGAAATCCATGCTTATATCTTCCCAAGGTCTCTCTGGTACTATCAAAGATTTGTACAAACTAGTATTCTAACTACTCCCTTTTGCAACTTGACATATTCTGTAACTCTGAACAAATTTCCTTACATACTTATATATCTGAGGCCAAAAATAATGTTCACTTACCAAATCTACTATCTTGTCAATCCCAAAAATGTCCTACCAATCCACCACTATGTTTCTCCTTGATCAAAGTATCTCTCATTGAACTCCTAGGTATACATAATTGATTTCCTTTGAACATATCCTCCTGAATAAAATAATCTAACCACTTACTTCTATCTGTCACAACAAGCTCCTTACATGCCTTCCATGCCTCTACAAAATCAAGATCCTCTTCATACATATGCATAAGCTCCTCAAATCCCAGTACTCCTACCCTCATCTTTGTCAACAAATTCCTTCTTCTACTCAATGCATCTACAACTTTGTTTGACTTACCACTCCTATGCTTCAATACAAATGTGTAACTCTGCATGAATTATACCTATCTCATATGTCTTTGATTCAACTTTTCTTGACTGTTCAAATACTGCAAAGCTTGATGATCAATGTACAACACAAATTCCTTTGGCAATAAGTAATGTCTCCACTTCTTCAAAGATTGAATTATGGCATAGAACTCTTGATCATAAACTGAATATCTTCTCCTTGCATCATTCAACATCTCACTGAAATATGCTACTAGTCTCCCTTCTTAACTTAACACTGCTCCTATTGCATTTCCACTGTCATCACAATCTACTTGAAATACTTTCTCAAAATCTAGTAATGCTAACGCTGGTTGTTCTATCACCTTCTGCTTCAATAGTTCAAAACTCTTATTTGCTCCTGATGTCCACTTATAATCCTTTATGTCACCTCTCATTTTCTCTATCATTGGTGTGCATACTGTACAAAAATTTCTGATGAACTTTTGGTAGAAACTTGCTAATCCATGAAATGGTCTTACCTATCCAATGTTCACAGGTGTTGGCCACTCAATAATTGCTCTTTCTCAGGGTCTATCTTCAATCCTTCCGTAGAAATCACAAATCCCAAATATACCAATTCTTGCTTCATGAAACTACACTTCTTGATTTTATCAACAAGTTATCTTCTCTCAACCTCTGCAATACTTGCCTAATATGCCACAAATGTTCTTTTATCTTACTGAAAATTAGAATATCATCCAAGTATACAATAACAAACTTACCCAAGAATTTCTTCAAAACCTCATTCATCAATCTCATGAAAGTACTCAGTGCATTAGTTAATTCAAAAGGCATCACTAACCACTCATACAATCCTTCATTTGTCTTAGATATAGTCTTCCGCTCATCCCCTTCTCTAATCCTAATTTGATGGTATCCACTCTTCAAGTCTATCTTTGTAAAATACTTTGCTCCACTCAAACAGTCCATGATGTCATCCATCCTTGGCAATGGAAATCTATACTTAACTGTGATATTGTTGATTTCTCTAGAGTCCATACACATCCTCCATTCTCCATCTTTCTTTGGTGCTAGTACTACAACCGCACATGTGATTAAACTTTCTCGGATCAATCCTTTCCTTAACAGCTCCTATATTTGTCTATTCAGCTCTGCATTCTCTACTAGTGTCATCTGGTGTGCTTCTTTGTTAGGCAAACTAGCTCCAAGTACAAGGTCCATATGATGATTGATACTCTCAATTGGTGGCAATCCTTCGGGCACAATATCTAATCAGATGTCTTGGTACTCTGTCAACAATTTAGTTACTTCCTCTAGTAGTGTTCTTCTTCCTTTGCTATGGTGTTTCCTATACATAGGGTTCCACACTTCTTTAGAATCAAAGCAAAACACATATTCTCATGTATTAGTTCATCCAAAAATTTCCTTCCCTCAACCAAACAGATTCTAGCATTTCCACATACTTCACTATTAGGTTCATCTTTTAAAGGTATCAAGATATGTTTCTTCCCATTAGATGTTATAGTATAAGTATTCTTTTTCCCATCATGTATTGCATTTCGATCATATTGCCATGGTCTCCCCAACAATATATGACATACATCCATCAGCATAATATCACACAATACCTCATAAACATAAGATCCTATATGAAATTTTACCAAACATGTTCACTCACCAGTACCTTGTGTTCATATTAAATCCATGCTAGATCTTGTAGGGCTTTAGATGTTTCAATATCTCTAGGTTTAGCTTAGTCGCCATCTCCTCTGAAACTAAATTATGTGTATTACCACTATCAATGATCACTTTATATCATTTACCTCCTAATTTGCATCTTGTCTAGAACAAACTTTTCCTTTCCATCGGTTCCTTAGTTGTCTTAGCTTGAAATAATGCTCTCCTTATGACCAATGATTCTCCTTTCTCTAGTTTTCCAATAGAACTAGGTGATCCAATAGGTTCTTCCTCTGCATAAGCTTCTCTTGCACTGTTCTCTATCCTCTTGCTTGTACTCCCTTGATGACATTCAAGTTCTCTGTGGCCTTCGCCTCTACACTTAAACAAGTTCCTCTAAATGATCTTTTATCAAACCATCTTTCTTCTCTCATGTATCTCTCATTGCGGTAAGAATTATGATTCCCTCTGTTGTTGCTGTAAAAACTCCTATCAACTCTTTGGTATGAATTTTTATCTTTGTCTTCCTTCTTTAATGGACTACTTTCCTTGTTTTTCTCCACATAAGGTCTTTCTCCTCAGGAATGTGTTCTACCTCTTTTAAATTTGCCTCCTCTACCTCTCTGTCTTAGCTCATACCTCTTATTCAACTTGTCTTCAACTTTTAATGCAAACTGATATGCTTCTTCTACAATTGTCATCCTCACCAAACTTAGTTCTTCTTGAATATTCATCATTAATCCATTTATGTATCTTGCCACTTTCTCCTTTCTTGCTTCACTATGTCGAGTCCTTATGATCATCTTATGAAATTCCTCAGTGTACTCCTTCACATATTTCTCCTTTTGCCTTAGGTTTTGCAATCTCTTCAACAATTCCAACTCATAGTTAGCAGGTATGAAATGATTCTTCAATTTTGTCACTTCCTATCCCAATTTATGATCTTCTCTTTTCCTCTCCTATTCCTATCTAGTTGAACTTCTTTCCACCAAATAGCAGCATGTCCTTTCAACTTAGTTTTTGAAAATCTCACTTTCTCCGGATCTTTAATTTCCTCATATTCAAAGTATTCCTCCAAGTCATTTGTCCAGTCAATCAATTATTCAGGATTCAAATTTCTGGTATAGTTTGATACTTCCACTCTAGGTCTCTTACCCATTTTAGAAATAGTCTTCAACATATTTACCTGATTTGATTCTTCTTCTTCTAGGACTTCTTCATTTTGGTCAGTAGCTTGAAATTCATCATCATCACTTTCATCTTCATGTGTAGGGTTTTGTCCTCTTCTTCTATATTCTTCTACAACATCCAATCTAACTTTCATTGTTCTCATCATCTCTATCATTTCTTCCATTCTTATAGCAACATTGGCCATAACAAGCATCCTCCTTGGCAACATTTCTTCCTAGGATCCAGTGCAACTGCCTCAATTCAACGATATGGCTACAAGGTAGCAACTGCCTCACAATTGGTGCTCTATTGACAAACACAAGTAGATTGCCTCAGGTCGGTGATCTATTCACCACAAGATCTTACAGAATGCCTTCACTTCCATAGGATTTGCAAACTAGCTCTGATACCACTTGGTGTAGTCATGGATGGAGTGTCCTAAGAAGGGACTGGCCAAACCATGCAGCTAGAGTAAACACAATGGAAACAACACATTAACAAAATGCAATGGAAGATTCAAATGCTCAATATATCAAACAATCAAAATGCTTATATGCTGGCAACATGTGAACTACATTCAAAGGGCTCATAGGCATGTTTTCCTAGTTACAATAGATATGCAAGATATGGCATTGAAGTGCCTTCCGAAAAGAATTCTTCTTCAAATCTATCAAATCATATCATCTAAAACTACTAAATTCCTAATGCATCTAAGAGGTGTATAAATATCATCTTCAAGCTCCTAGAATCCTCCATGTTGTCATTAAGAGGTTACAAACTTCAATGAATTATGAAACATGTAGAAGCATGTAGGTCAGCCTACAATATATGGTATTGCTCCGCAAATGGATGAAATTTGGTGCAGTCCTCAAGGAAGGTCTATCTGGTCCTTATTTATCATGTATGATGTTCCATTTGTTGGCAAGAGACACTGTGTGGCTTCATGAGTATTGTCATTGATGGCAACAAAGTCCATCCCACTCATCCGCAGCACATAGTATGTCTATACCGGAAGTCAGATTGAAGAGTGTTTTGGTCTGGTGACCAAGAATAGAGCATGCACCAAGGTCCAACAATTAGGTCCAGATCTCTTAGAGGAAGTATCTCAACAAAGTGCGAACTTGGGGAAGTTAGTAGGAGTACCATGACTACTACATTCCAAAGATTGAGCCTCCGATGATAAAAGAGAGGAAAGATATGATCATCTAAATGTTGGGTTCCTAACAGGCAGAGCTGACTGAGGAAGAACCAACCGGTAGAGCATCAGACTTTAATCTGGATGAGAAATTGGTGGTGATCAAGCTACTTGAGGGATCATTCATGGTTGGCCAACATGATTGATGACTTTTATGTCTATGTCCTTGATACGCATCACATAGTAAGTATGGATTTAGCCGACAGATTAGTATGTTGGGAAAATCTTGAGTATTCTAGATGCCTACTAGAAAGATGTTGAGATCCTTGATGTAGATATATATACTAGATAGATTTTGGTATGAAGGTGTGTGTGGTGTGTGATAATGTGTGAAGAAAGGCAGAGATAGGTGTGGAAGCAATAATACAAGTCCGGTATGTGACAGAACAACAACACTAAAGCAGAGGAAGAATGAAGTGCAGTAGATCAGTTTATTGAGCCTAACTAGAACTAAACCTCAGCATATGTGGATGCCTTTGATTATTTCAAACACCTGGTTACTTTCTATATACCTTGTAGACAGTGAGTCTCTTGTAGGCAGTGAGCCTCTTGTGAGCAGTGTGCTTGAGCAATGAGCCTTAATTGGCAAGTGCCATTTTGTACTTCTATTCTTTTAACAGAGAATACAATCTTGGGTTAGTCACCCTGTGGTTTTTCCCTTAACAGGGTTTTCCAAGTAAAAATCCTTGTGTTATGTGTGTTGATTTCTCTTCTGCTCTCATGTTCATGTATGCTCATATGTTTTGATACTGCAATATTGTTAAAGAAGAAAAGAATGTTAAATAAATAAGATAACTGATTCACCCCCCCTCTCAGTTATCCACCTTGTTTCCAACAATTGGTATCAGAGCTAAGTTCCTCCAAACAGAGCCTAACAGCTTGAGGAAGATCTGGGAATCTCAATGGATATGTATGGTATGAGGGAACAACTTCAGTCTGCCCTAGATGATCTTGAGCAATCTCACTTTGAAGTCAATAACTTGAGGGAAAGACTCAAACGAGCTAATGATTTCATAAATGAACTAAAAGAGAAAGGAACTACTTCAACAATTAGCAAGTCAAAGTGAAGCCAATGATACTAATGAAGATCTGAATGAGAAGAACAAGTTATGTGAGAAGCTATCAAAAGAGGTCATTATGGTAAGACATGAAATGGAATCAGGGGTTATGAAATTCACCCAAGAAATTGAAGAGAAGAGAAAAATTGAAGATAATCTAAAACAATCTCTCAAGGAGAAGTCAAAAGACTGCCACAAAATGGATAGAATAATCAGGGATCTAGAATCTAATCTTGAAGAAGCGAGAGATAATGAAGAACAACTTGAGAATCAGATAGACACTCTTAAAAGGGATCTTCAAATAGCAAATCAATACAAAGAGAAATTCACGATAAGCTCTGCTCAACTTGAAGTTCTTGAAAGCCAAAAGAGAGTAGATGACAAGCAAGGCTTGGGGTATGAGAAAGGTGAAAGCTCTGTATCCGGTCAGAGAACTCTGGATCAGGAAATCCAAGGAACAGGCCTAGAAGACCTCTGGTAAGGCAACCAAATGCTCAAAGATATCCATCCTTCAATGGATACGGCTACAATTGCAATAACTTCGATCATAAAGAAAATTAGTGCAGAAGAAGAATGAATCAGACTAATTCATCCTTCTCTAGACAGTGTTTTAACTACAAAAGGTATGGTCACAAATCTCACGAATGTAGAAATATGCAAATAAACAATTCATTCAATGGTAGATGCTTTGCATGCAATAGAATGGGACATATGGCTAATCAATGTAGATCAAGAGGATTTCAGTCAAATTTGCAAAGAAATGTTGTTTGCTACAATTGTAATAGATCCGATCATATTGCCAAATTCTGCAGAGGTAAGAATCAGGATAAAAGGGGTCCGGTGCATCATAATCAAAATCAAGACAAAGGAAAAGGAAAAGCGAATGTGGATGAAGTTCAAAGGGACATGAACAAGATTTGGGTGAAGAGAAGTACAGAAAATGTCGGGGATGGATCCACACCAGAATCTGGTGCTGATATTCCTTCCGGAAACTAAATAGATGAGCTCTGGCTCAGGGGGAGTCATAAATGGAAAATAAATTCCCCCAGCCAGTCAATTGGTGCCTAAAATTGGCACATGGAGCATTGCGGATTGAAAAGCTCTCAAAGAGATATCTAAATAATCCTCGATAAAAGTGTGAAAGATCCGCAAGAATATTTGAAGAGTCTAATCATCCAAGATTGATCCGGTTTGACAGCCTTCTAGTAAAAGTAGGACTTTCACAGTTGGACCTGGTATGATTCTAAATTGAAATATCTTGATCTACGGATAAATGTGATGATCCAAGGAAGGGAGATACATTGTAAATTGTCATTCTAAGTGCATGTCAATGATACGGAGAGATCTCTCTCAGAACAAGGAGAACAAGGCAACTGGAATGAATTAAGTTGTGCATTTATTGCAATATGGAATTAGGGTTTGCATAGAAATAAAAGGGTTCTTTTATTCATCATTTGCACATTTGCATTCGTGAAGAAGAAAGAAAGAGCTCTTCAACAAGATTGCTTCAACCCTCTCAAGGATCAACCATAGAATTCGATTCTACCAGCGATCTTTTTAGCTCTTATCATGAACCCTAGAAGCGTAAAAAGGTATTTTTGCTCTTGAATATCTCTCTTTGAATATTTGGAAAGATGGCTACTCCAAATGTTGTTAATATCATTGATAGGCCGTGCCATAAGTTCAAGAAACATCCTTACAAATCCCTAGAAGTTGATCCCCTAGGCGCATTCTCTAGCATTCCGCATGGGGTTCTACATGTAGAAGATGTTAGGGTATACATCCATGCCAACATTGAGGAATTTGGGGAATCCAAGCTGATGGATATCTATCACAAGGAATTACTAGATGAAACATTTGAAATTAAACCCCAATACAAGGCCATCCAGGATAAGCATTTTGGACATTGCATCCATTTCCTCTATTTTGTAGAAGATGAATGGGTCTGGTATGTTCTAAGTAGAATGCATGACAACTTCATGTGGTTAATGAGGCCATTTAAGATCACAAAAGATGCCATTAGGGCGGTAACCAGATTGCAATCATCCGGTGGGTTGCCTGCTCTCAAATCAGTCAAAAACCAAACTGTGAGTGAGGCTACCAGATCAAAATTTGACAAGAGGGCAATGACAATAGAAGACATCATAGATCCAGATATAAAATTTGCCTCTATGATAATTGGTTACAAATTCTATCACTCTAGTAGGGAGAATTCAGTATCCAAAACTGCTATATATATTGCATATGAAATGATAAGGAAAAATGCTGACTATGATCTTTGTGAGCTTCTCCTGAACCAACTGTTAGAGAATTTGTAGAAAATAAAGAAGGATAAGAAGAATTCATTTAAGTACGGTGGCTTGATATTATGTCTATTCTTCTACTATATGAATGAGCTACCCGGATCCAGTGGTTGGGTATGGCAAAATGACAGACCGATTGCCATAAAAATCAGAGATTATATGTATGGGCTTGGTGATGCCAAGGCACAAAGTACAGCACTCTGGGGTTACTTCAAAAACTTCCAAGGCATGATGAGGCCAGAGAGAGAATCCACCAATCTCTAGTTGAAAAATAGAAGGATACAATATGCTTCATGGTAGACATTGATCAATGCCTAATGGAGGTAGTGGAGCCTAGGACAGTCTGGATTATGCCAATGGGCTATGAGGTAGATGAGAAGATCTTGGAGCTGCATATCCAATACTTGCTAAGCCAACCCAAGGACCCTGAGACAGAAAGGTTTGCAAGAGTTGAGTGTAAAAATTCATGTTGAACTGAGACAACCTGAGATAAAGAGAAACGTGAGAAGGCAAGTAGAAGAAGTTGCCAAGAGATATGGAATATCAAAGGAGGCAGTTGATGCTAATAGAGAGAAAATAGAAAGAGTAGAGAAAGAGAGACAAGAAGTAGAAAAAGAAAGTGATCTAGTGCAAGCCCCCTCTTGGACCAGATCCTCAAAGAGCTCTACACTTGCCACCTCTAAGATCTCAAAAGCCTCAAAACTTGAAGCAAAGACATCTGGAAAAGGAGAAAAGAGAACAAAGACAAAGGCCACAAGGTCATACACAAGCCACAAGGATGATGAAGAGACAGAGACAGATGAGGAGGTTAAGAAAATGAAGAAGAAGAAGAAAACTTTAGGTGGATCCTCTGCCGGTGCAAATAAAGAAGAAGAGGCAGAACAATTTGTTGAAAGGTCCACTCCTTCTATTGATAATGTTATCAAGGCAGTCACAGGGGATGGAAATCTACAACCATTAATAGAATTTTATGATAAGTGTAGTGATACTGACAAGAAAATCCTAGAAGACGCTACAGTTAAGTACTTAAACATATATAATAAAGCATTCATTGAAATCATCTCTCTAATCCCCAAGAGTTTAGAGAAAGTACTTGAACTCAGAAAAAACAATGCCAAGGAAAAGGATATGGAGATCTGGGAATAGATAGCTATTTTGCTCTATCCTTCCATCACTCCAAAACAAATGAACATGATCTTCAAGGATTGCAAGGATGAGTTCCAGAGCAAAGCCAGAATGAACAAGCTTATGCTCGGAGAGACTAATCAGGTGGCAAAAGAGACTAAAGACATCCTCTGGAATGCATATAAAAGATTCAATATTCCCATTATAGAGGACATAAGTGATGAACCTTCTGCCATGGATGTCAAAGGATTAAGTGCATCAAAGGAAGATTCTACTGAGAAAATTACAGAAGAGTCAAAAGAGATGGGTGAGGAGAAGACTAAGGACTTGGATTCCTCTATTCTGGAAGAGGAAGTCCATGAAGAAGTAAACATTTCTCTTCCAGATCCCCCAGCAGATTCTGGAATTGAAAGAGAAGCAAGAAAAGAGGAGAAAGCAAGTCAAGAAGAGGATAAAAAGGTAAGAGAAGAAGAACAAACATAGAAGATCTCTGTTGACAGCTCTGAGGCTGCAAAAGGAAAGAAGTCTCTGGTAAGAGACACTGCAAAAGCAGTGAAGAGTTTCCTAACCAAGGAATTAATGGAGATTGATGAACCAGAACTGTTCCAAGTACCACTTAATTTTGATTCCCTCTTCCCAGTTCAGACAGTGAAGATAGCATCCTTTGCCCAAGCAAAGGCAAAAGAGAAACTTCTGAAGTCTCACATGGAAGATTGTGATCTAGTAGAGATTACTTCTGGAATGTTGGAGAGTATCATGCCATCCTTTCAAAAGGATCCTTCAACCTCTCCATCCAGTAACCTTAAATCTCTGATAAACTCTATCAATACTCAGTTTGATTCCTTAGAAAAGGCGGTAGAAGAAAAGGTCCAGAAAGAATTTTTGGGAAAGAGATTCTCTTAGGTGCAGGGACTTATAACAAATGATAGGAGAAATTTGGATATTGGGATAAAGAGATTAGAAAATGCTCTTAAAGATGGTAGATATTTATACAAATTTTGTCTATCTTGGTCCACCGTGATAGCAGACATTGCCAAGAAGGTGGAAGAACAAGAGAGCAAACTATCAAGTTTATCTCAAAATTTTGATCCTCTCACATCATCCATAATGAATCAAAAATGCTAGGCTATTGCCACTATGAATGAGATAAAGAGGCTTGAGAAGGAGAAGAAGAATAGAATAAGCAGAATGAGTGAACTAAGAGGGATAATTATCCCTAAGTTAGAAGCCATGCACGAGGCTCTAACTGATGCTCAGACTACAACCCGGACCAGTGATCCGGTAGATTTAAAAAGGGAAGAAGCTTTTGCATTTTTATCGAGTGGCCACATTTCAATTTTGGACAGGATGAAGCAGAGTTGGGCGACATAAGTTATACAGTTGAAGACCACCTTTACAGATATATTTAAGTATATGTAAGTATAACTTGTATATATACTTATGCGGCTATGTATAGGTTGATTTTTGGAAATTTTGGTGTAAGGTTTCTACCTTTTGCCATTGATGTCAAAGGGGGAGTGAGGAGCAGTGAAAAATGTGGAATCCAGCTAAGGGGGAGCTCCGGTAAAAGTGTACATAAGATAGAGCATCAGCCAAGGGGGTGTTTGTTATAACACTTAGTTATTTTTCACTAAGTGTTGCCATCAATGCCAAAGGGGGAGATTGTTGGCAAGAGACACTGTGTGGCTTCATGAGTGTTGTCATTGATGGCAACAAAGTCCATCCCACTCATCCGAAGCACATAGTATGTCTATCCCAGAAGTCAGATTGAAGAGTGTTTTGGTCTGGTGAACAAGAACAGAGCATGTAGCAAGGTCTGACAATCAGGTCCAGATCTCTCAAAGGAAGTATCTCAGCAAAGTGCGGACTTAAGGAAGTCAGTAGGAGTACCATGACTGCTACATTCCAGAGAGTGAGCCTCCGATGATGAAAGAGAGGAAAGATATGAGCATCTAAATGTTGGGTTCCTGACAGGCAGAGCCGACTGAGGAAGAACCGGTAGAGCATCAGACTTTAATCTAGATGAGAAATTGGTGGTGATCAAGTTACTTGAGGGATCATTCATGGTTGGCCAACATGATTGATGACTTTTATGTCTATGCCCTTGATACACATCACATAGTAAGCATGGATTCAGCCGACAGATCAATATGTTGGGAAAATCTTGAGTATTCTAGATGCCGACTAGAAAGATGTTGAGATCCTTGATGTGGATATATATACCAGATAGATTTCAGTATGAAGGTGTGTGTGGTGTCTGATAATGTGTGAAGAAAGGCAGAGATAGGTGTGGAAGCAATAATACAAGTCTGGTATGTGATAGAACAATAGCACTAAAGCAGAGGAAGAATGAAGTGCAGTAGATCAGTTTATTGAGCCTAACCGAAACTGAACCTAAGCATATGTGGATGCCTCTGATCAGTTCAAACACCTGGTTACTTTCTATATACCTTGTAGACAGTGAGTCTCTTGTAGGCAGTGAGGCTCTTATGAGCAGTGTGCTCAAGCAGTGAGCCCTAATTGGCAAGTGCCATTTTGTACTTCTATTCTTTTAACAGAGAATACAATCTTGGGTTAGTCACCCCGTGGTTTTTCCCTTAACAGGGTTTTCCACGTAAAAATCCTTGTGTTATGTGTGTTGATTTCTCTTCTGCTCTCATGTTCATGTATGCTCATATGTTTTGATACTGCACTAATTATTAACGAAGAAAAGAAAGTTAAATAATTAAGATAACTGATTCACCCCCTCTTAGTTATCCACCTTGTTTCCAACACCATCTAGCTCTACAAGTCACAGAAGTGCTCTACAAACCTTCTGCTCACAACTGACTGCATGAATGCTCTGCTCTGAAAGCTGGTGATCTTCTGATAGTGATAACTTTATGTAGACAAATCCAAATGTCCTAAAATCTTAGTATGATGTAGCTAACATGGTATAGAAGATAATTCTTGCTCCACGAGCTCTGATATGAAGATGTGGTAAAATGCGGTAGAAAATGTTGAACTGCAAATCACTGAATTGAATTGAAATGAAAGAAAGAAAAGAATGCAAATGTTTTTGGTCAATGCAAGATTGCTCTACAACGTGGGATGCTCCTGCATCAAAAACCTTGTCGAGCATCTATGCATCCTTGCATCTAGCATCTAGCATGTTGAATTCAAAGGAGAGAAAGGGAAAATCTACATCTCAGTCGAAGGTAGAATTTAGGCATTGTACACAAGTTAGTTCACCATCTCATTTTCTTTCAAGAAGATTCTAAATGATATTGCATGTCTTGAAATGATAAAATGGTTGAAATCATTGAATAAAGAACCCTTGAAAGAAATTTGTAATCTTTTTGTCTAGGGTTTTATGTTTGTGGTTGGGATATAGGTTTCATGTGAACATTCGCGTTTCTTCACTTAGATCTTGCCACTTGGTTAGGGTTTTGGATCATACGTTTGATTATGATATTTGCAAAAAAAATTAGGTCTTTAAGATTATTATGTCAGAAAATGTCTCCCTAGGACTTTTTCCCTCCTAAGTTTATCTCCTGGGTCCTTAGAATTAATCATGCATGTTCATTTTAACTCCCGATGGAAAATCCCTAAAAACACATGTTAAATGGGGCCTAGGGGACCATGTTGAGCTTAATCTTGCCTTGAAAATGGGGCTGAGGACCTGGGCACCCACTCCCTAGTCCTATCCTATTTAGCGGGGTGCCATATTTTAAATGTTAGTAATGTGACCGTTAGAAGTGTCTGTTACCAACATCTCAAGTTTGAATTACGAAATTAAAGCGAGAATGTGTTTAGTTGCATATATAAGTGTGTTTAGCTGCATATATAAGCATGTTTAGGGATTCATTTGTAAACTAGAAGATGATTATGAACTTTTGGTGCACTTATGATTTGAGAGCATTCAAAGTATTCATTGTTGCATAGCAGACTTGTCTTGTTATTGTATTTGTTATGCAAATTTGGCTTCATCTTCTCATGTGTTCAAGGATTTTCATCTACATGTGAGCTACACCTCTGAGGTGACATTTATTTATGTTTTCAATCATTTATCAATTAGTTTTTGCCTCTATCTTGCAGGGAAACATACTCTCTATCTAACAATGGTGTTTGGAAGATTTGAATGTCCTTTCAGGGCTTGACTGAGGCAAGATCCTAGACACCACAACCTCCAACCCCCTTTTCTGTGATTACAAGTTACAGGTGCAGAAGCAGAAGAAGTGGAGTTGCAGGGAGGCATAACAGAGTTTAAGAATCACAGATCTGAGAAGAAAAGCAAGACCTGGACTTGGGTGCCCACACCAATGTCCTCCAGATCTCGAGAATAGAAATCTCCAGAACAGCAGAAACAGGTTACAGACAACTTTCAGAGATCCTGATAGAAGATGGCATCTTGGACTTGGGTGCCCGCTCATTAGTCCCCAACTTTTCCACATCTAGAATCCCAAAACCTGGTATGTTTTTACTCTGAATATTATATCTTTGTCTGCGAACATTTGTCGTGATTCGTCTGTTTATTTACGATTTTATGAAATTAGGGTTTTAAGCATAATCAAGCTTTAATTAATCAATTAATTAGAAAAATCCAAATTTCCTCTTCATTACAAGTGACACTAAACTTGTAGTAGAGCCTTCTTGCAAGAGTTACGGCTTGACTCGATTTATGTCCTTGAATGTAAGGTGTGAAAGGAGGATTTAACCCACACATTCATTGAAATTGAAAACCCCTCTTTTTACCCCAAAACATTTTGGTTAACCCTTGTTTTATTTGAATTTTGCACCTTTCTAAGTGTTGTACTTCATATTTGCATTCATTTCATCCATCATTTTGATATTGCATTTGAAAATTTACAAAAAAAATTAAATTTTTTGAAAAAATAAAGAAAAAAATGGCATCCTAGGCTTGCATTTTGGCATAATTTGCATTAATTTAATTAAATTTCATTTAATTTATGATTTTTAAATTAGATCTGATATAAATTACATAAATTAATCATATTATAATCCTTTGCATTGCATTTTTCATATTAAAATTGCTAGGGTTTGCTTGAAATTTTGAATTTTTCTTATAACCTAGTGATTTCAAAAACTAGGGTTTGTAGTTAAAATCTTGTTTTAGATTTTACTACTCATATTAGACACTCATTCAAATCTAATTTTGTTTTTAGTGTTGTATTTTTGTGTTTTTGCATTCATATTTCAAAAATTTGCATTTACACTTAGATAATTTCAACAAAAACTAGCATTTTTCATTCATCATCCTTAAAAATTGCACTTGCATTGAGCATTATACAAATTTAAAATCATTTTCAGATCTGAGATAGGTTTTTTTGCATCATAAATCTGATTATAATTCATTTACATCTCATTTTGCACATATTCATGCCTTAATTTCACAACTAGGGTTTGAAAAACTTGCATTTTTCACTAAATTTTGACTTATTTTGCATATAGAATTGCGTTATAGGTGTGTTGTGAAGGATGTTTATGCATTATTGGACCGATATATAGCTTATTATTTTCTACGCCTCATCAATTTCCTTACATCACCCTTTCTTTTGGGCATTTGCATTGAAAAAAGCAAAAAAAATCAAGCATTTTAGGTCATAAACTTACATAATTTTGCATTTATCCTTGCATAAATTTTGTAAATCTTTTAAATCTAATTTTACATTGATTTAAAAAGATATACACATGGATTCTAATCACAAAAATAACACTAGGTTCCCTCCTAGGCCTTACATGAAAAGAAAGGTCCCTGAACCCAAAATTGTATTTACACCTGATGATAGAACAATTGGAGAAACTGAAGGACCTCTTTATATCACTGTAAAGATAATGGAAAATCTGGTGGATGGAACACTTGTGGATCCTAATTCATGATTAATGTGGCAATGAAAGAGTTCCTTTATTCACATGGTTTGATACAAGATTTCTATGATCCTTCTGATATGATGATTAAGATACATAATGAAGCTTTTATAAACACTTCTAGGAAGATATCTTTATTGGTCACAGTGTTTGAAAAATCTATAGAACAACTATTTGATGTCATCCCTTTATCTGACCATTTTCGCATAAAATTAGGACACCCATGGTTAAAGGCTATGAAAGCTGTCCCTTCAACAATTCATAACTGTGTAAAATTTCCTTTGAACGGACAAGTGCATACTATTCCTCACAATAGATATAAGCCTTTGGTTACAAGAAAACACTTCAACCTTGATTACTTTTGGCTGCGATCTGATCAAGAACCAGAGCCACGAACAGATTTTAACTTCTTGGGATATAGAAAATATAAAGAAAAATTACTACATCGAGTGGCCGGTCATTCTATTCAAGAAACAGTAAGAGACGAACAACCCGGATTAGAAGAACTTGTTGGCAAGTGACACTGCGTGGCTTCATGAGTGTTGTCATTGATGGCAACAAAGTCCATCCCACACATCCATAGGACATGGTGTGTCTATACCAGAAGTCAGATTGAAGAGTATTTTGGTCCGGTGACCAAGAACAGAGCATGCATCAAGGTCTGACAATCAGGTCTGAATCTCTCAGAGGAAGTACCTTAGTAAAGTGTGGACTTGGGGAAGTTAAGAGGAGTACCTTGACTAATATATTCCAGAGATTGAGCCTCCGATGATGTAAGAGTGAAAAGATATGAACACCTAAGTGTTGGGTTCCTCTTTGGCAGAGTAGACTGAGGAAGAACTGACCGGTAGAGCCTCAGACCTTAATCCGGATGAGATATTGATGGTAATAAAGTTTCTTAAGGGATCATTCATGATTGACCGACATGATTGATGACTTCTATAAGCATCTCTTTGATACGCATCACTTGGTAAGCAAGGATTCAGCCGACAGACCAGAGTTTGGGAAAATATTGAGTATTCCAGATTCTGACTAGAAAGATGTTGAAATCCTTTGTGCGGATATATATACCAAATGGGTTTCGATGAGAAGGTGTGTGTGGTGTGTTGTGTAGGACAAAGAAGAGCAGAGAATAGTGTGGAAATAGAGATAGAGGTCCAGTATGTGATAGAACAGTAGCACTAAGGAAGAGGAAGAATGAAGTGCAGTAGATCAGTAAACTAAGCTTTATCGGAACTGAACCTAAGCATATGTGGATGCTTCTCATTAGTTCAAGTACCTAGTTTCCTTCTATAAGCTATTGTAGGCAGTGAGCCCTAATTGGCAAGTGTCATTTTGTACTACCTTATTCTTTTAACAGAGAATACAATCTTCGGTTAATCACCCCGTGGTTTTTTCCCTTAATAGGGTTTTCCACATCAAAAATATTGTGTCATGTGTGTTGAGTTTATTTCTGCTTCCATTGTTATGTATGCTAATATGATTTGATATTGCTCTAATTGTTAAAGAAGAAAAGAAAGTCAGATTATTAAGATAATTGATTCACCCCCCCTCTCAGTTATCAACAATTGGTATCAGAGCCAAGTTCCTCCTAACAGAGCCTAACAGCTTGAGAAAGATCTGGGAATCTCAATGGATATGTATGGTATGAGGGAACAACTTCAGTCTGCCCTAGATGATCTTGAGCAATCTCACTCTGAAGTCAACAACCTGAGGGAAAGACTCCAACAAGCTGATGATTTCATGAATGAACTCAAAGAAAAATTAAGTATCTCAATAAAAAAAAGAAAGGAACTACTTCAACAATTAGCAAATCAAAATGAAGCCAATGATACTAATGAAGATCTAAATGAGAAAACCAAGCTATGTGAGAAGTTATCAAAAGAAGTCATTATGGTAAGACATGAAATGGAATCAGGAGTTATGAAATTTACCCAAGAAATTGAAAAGAAAAGAAAAAGTGAAGATAATCTAAAACAATCTCTCAAGGAGAAGTCAGAAGACTGCCACAAAATGGATAGAATAATCAGGCATCTAGAATCTAATCTTGAAGAAGCTAGAGATAATGAAGAATAGCTTGAGAATCAGATAGACACTCTTAAAAGGGATTTTCAAATAACAAATGAATACAAAGAGAAATTCAAGATAAGCTCTGCTCAACTTGAAGTTCTCCTTGAAAGCCAAAAGAGGGTAGATGACAAGCAAGGCTTGGGGTATGAAAAAGGGGAAAGCTCTAGATCTGGCCAGAAGAACTCTGGATCAGGAAATCCAAGGAACATGCCAAGAAGACCATCGGTAAGGCAACCAAATGCTCAAAGATATCCATCCTTCAATGAATACTGCCACAATTGCAATAACTTTGGTCATAAAGCAAATCGGTGTAGAAGAAGAATGAATCAGACTAATTCATCCTTTTCCGGATAGTGTTTTAACTGCAAAAGGTATGGTCACAAATCTCAAGAATGTAGAAACATGCAAATGAACAATTCATTCAATGGTAGATGCTTTACATGCAACAGAATGGGACATATGGCTAATCAATGCAGATCAAGAGGATATCAGTGAAATCTGCAAAGAAATGTTGTTTGCTACAATTGCAATAGATCTAGTCATATTGCCAAATTTTGTAGAAGTAAGAATCAGGATAAAAGGGGTCCAGTGCATCATAATCAAAATCAAGATAAAGGAAAAAGAAAAGTGAATGCAGATGAAATTCAAAGGGAGATGAACAAGATTTGGGTGAAGAGGAGTACAAAAAATGTTGAGGATGGATCCGCACCAGAATCTGGTGCTGATATTTCTTCCAGAAACTAAATAGATGACCTCTGGCTTAGGGGGAGTCACAAAAGAAAACAAGTCCCCCCAGCCAGTCATTTGGTGCCTGAAATTGGCACATGGAAAGTTGCAGATTAAAGGGTTCTCAGAGAAACATCTAAATAAGCCTTGGTAAAGATATGGAAGATCCGCAAGAAATTTAGAAGAGATTAATCTTCCAAGATTGATCCGGTAAGAAACAGGATTTTCATAGTTAGATCCAGTATGATTCAAAATTGAGGAATCTTGATCTACAGATAGATGAAATGATTGGAGAAAGGAAAATAGATTGTCAATAATCACCAAGAATAACTCTAAGTGCATCTTAGTAATCTAGAAAAAGATCTTTCTCAGAACAAGGAGAACAAGGCAACTGGAATGACTTAAGTTGCGCATTTATTGCAATATGGAATTAGGGCTTGCACAGAAATATAAGGGTTCTCTTATTGAACATTTGCACATTTACATTCGAGAAGAAGAGAGAAGGATCTCTGCAACAAAGTTATCTCAAACCTCTCAAAGATCAATCGCAGAAGTCAATTCATCCAACAATTCGATCCGACTCATATCGTGAACCATAGAAGCGTAAAAGGTATTTTCCGCTCTTGATTAACTCTCTCTGAATCTTTCGAAAGATGGCTACTCTGAATGTTGTGAAGATCACTGATAGGCCGCGCCCTAAATTCAAGAAACATCCCTACAAATCTCTAGAAGTTGATCCCCTAGGCGTATTTTCTATCATTCCACATGGAGTTCTACATGTAAAAGATATTAGGGTTTACATACACGCAAACATTGAAGAATTTGGTGAATCCAAGATGATGGACATCTATCACAAGGAACTAATAGATGAGTCACTTGAACTTAAACCTCAATACAAGGCCATCTGGGATAAACATTTTGGACAGTGCATCCATTTTCCCTATTTTGCAGAAGATGAGTGGGTTCGGTATGTTTTGAACAGAGTGCATGACAACTTCATGTGGTTGAATAGACCATTTAAGATCACAAAAGATGCCATTAGGGCAGTAACCGGATTACACTCATCCGGTGGGTTGCCTACTCTCAAATCAGTCAAAAACCAAACTGTCAATGAGGCTACCAGATCAAAATTTGACAAGAGGGCAATGACAATTGAAGATATCACTGATCCGAATATCAAGTTTGTATCTATGATAATTGGCTATAAGATATATCACTCCAACAGGGAGAATTCTGTGTCTAGAACTGCTGTATATACTGCATATGAAATGCTAAGGAAAAATGTTGACTATGATCTCTGTGAGCTTCTTCTGAGCCAACTATTGGAAAACCTACAAAAGATCAAGAAGGACAAGAAAAACTCATTCAAATATCATGGCCTGATATTATGTTTATTCTTTTACTTTATGAATGAGCTCCCCGGATCTAGTGGTTGGGTATAGCAAAATGACAGACCTGTTGCCATACAAATCAGGGATTATATGTATGGGCTTGGTGATGCTAAGACACAAAATATAGATCTGTGGGGTTACATCAAAAACTTCCAAAGAATGATGTAGGCTAGAGAAAGAATCCCCAAATCTTTGGTTGAGAAATACAACAATACAATGTGCTTTATGGTAGACACTGATCAATGTCTAATGGAGGTAGTGGAACCAAGAATAGTATGGATCATGCCAATGGGGTATGAGGTTAATGAGAAAATCCTAGAACTGTATATCCAACATCTGCTGAGTCAGCTCAAGGACCCTAAGGCAGAAAGGTTTGGAACCTACCAAGAGCTGAGTGTAAAAGTTCATGTTGAACTAAGACAGCCTGAGATCCAGAGAAAAGTGAGGGAAGTAGAAGAATTTGCCAAGAGGCATGGAATTTCAAAGGAGGCACTTGATGCAAACAGAGAGAAGATGGAAAGGGCAAAGAAAGAAAGGCAAGAAACTGAAAAAGAAAGTGCTCTGGTGCAAGCCCCCTCCCAAACCAGATCCTCCAAGAGCTCTGCACCTGCCACCTCTAAGAGCCAAAAACCATCAAAATCGGAAGCCCAGACATTCGGAAAGGGAGAGAAAAGAACAAAGAAAAAGGCAACAAGGTCCTATACAAGTCTCAAGGATGATGAAGAGACAGAGATAGATGAGGAAGTAAAGAAAATGAAGAAGAAGAAGAAAACATTCAGTGAATCCTCTACTGGTCAAGGCAAGCCAGAAAAGATAGAAGAATTTGTTGAAAAACCTACTCTCTGCATTGATAATATCATCAAATCAGTCACTGTGGATGGGAATCTAAAACCAATGATTGAGTTCTATGATGAATATAATGAAGCTGACCAGAAGATCTTGCAAGAAGCTACAGTCAGTATCTAAATATCTATAATAAGGCATTTATTGAAATCATATCTCTAATTCCCAAAAGCCTAGAGAAGGAACTATAAATACGGAAGAACAATGCCAAGGAAAAGGACCTTGAGATCTAGGAACAGATAGCTATTCATCTCTATCCTTCAATCACTCCAAAACAAATGAATATGATCTTCAAAGATTGCAAGGATGAGTTCTAGAGCAAAGCTAGAATGAATCAGCTTATGCTTGGAGAAACTGACAAAGTGGCAAAAGAAATAGAAGATATCCTCTGGAATACTTTTAAAAGATTCAATCTTCCTGTTATAGAGGACTTAGGTGATGAACCCTCTGCCATGGATGATGAAGGAGAATCTACTGTGAAAAAAGGAGAAGAGCCAAAGGACATAGGTGAGGAAAGGACTTAGGACTTGGATTCCTCTGCTCCAGAAGAGGAAGTCCCTGAAGAAGTAAACATCTCTCTTCTGGATCCCCCTGTTGACTCCAGAACTAAAGAAGAACTATGAAAAGAAGAGAAAGCAAGTCAAAAAGAAGAGGTAAAGGGAAGAGAAGAAGTTCAAAAAGAGAAGACCCCAGGAGACAGTTCTGAGACTGCAGAAGGAAAGAAGACTCTGTCTCTGGCAAGAGACACTATAGAAACTGTTAAAGATTTCTTGACCAAAGAAATGATGGAGATTGATGAACCGGAATTGCTTCAAGGACCATTCAATTTTGATTCCCTCTCCCCGGTTCAAACAATGAAGATAGCATCCTTTGCCCAAGCAAAGGCAAAAGAAAAACTCCTGAAGTCTCACATGGAAGACTGTGAGCTAATAGAAGTTGCATCTGGTGTGGTGGAAAAGATCATGCCATCCTTTCAAAAAGATCTTTCGGCTTCTTCATCTGGTAATTTAAAATCTCTTATAAATTATGTTAATACACATTTTGATTCCTTAGAGAAGTCAGCTGAAGAAAAGGTCCAGAAGGAGTTTTTGGGAAAAATATTCTCCGAGATACAAGGATTTATAACCAATGATAGGAGAAATATGGATATTGGGATAAAGAGCTTAGAAAATACTCTTAAAAATGGCGGAGAAGTATATAAATTTTGTTTATCCTTGTCTAAAGTGACAAAGGATATTGAGAAGTAAGTGAAAGAACAAGAGGATAAACTGTCAAGCTTCTCTTAGAATTTTGATCCTCTCACCACATCCATAATAAACCAGGAATGTCAGACTATTGCAGTCATAAATGAGATAAAGAAGCTTGAGAAGGAGAGGAAGAACATAATAAGTAGGATGGGTGAACTTAGAGCGATGATTATCCCTAAATTAGAGGCCATGCATGAGGCCCTAACTGATGCTCAGACCACAGCCCGGACCAGAGATCCGACAGATCTAAAGAGGGCAGAAGCTTTTGCATTCCTGTTTAGTGGTCACATCTCAATTTTGGATAGGATGAAGCAGAGTTGGGCAACATAATTTGTCCAATTAAAGACAACTTTTACAGATATACTTCAATATATGTAAGTATAACATGTATATATACTTATGCGGCTAAGTATAGTTGGATTTTTGGGGATTTTTGGTGTGCGGATTCTACCCTTTGCCGTTGATGTCAAAGGGGGAGTGAGTAGCAGTGAAAAATGTGGAATCTAGCTAAGGGGGAGCTCTGGAAAAGTGTACATTAGAACAGAGCATCAGCCAAAGGGGAGTGTAGTGTGACACTTAGCCATTTTTCACTAAGTGTTGCCATCAATGCCAAAGGGGGAGATTGTTGGCAAGAGACACTGTGTGGCTTCATGAGTGTTGTCATTGATGGCAACAAAGTCCATCCCACATATCCGCAGGACATGGTGTGTCTATATCGGAAGTCAGATTGAAGAGTATTTTGGTCCGGTGACCAAAAACAGAGCATGCAGCAAGGTCCGACAATTAGGTCCAGATCTCTCAGAGGAAGTATCTTAGTAAAGCGCGGACTGGGGGAAGTCAAGAGGAGTACCTTGACTAATATATTCCAGAGATTGAGCCTCCGGTGATGTAAGAGTGAAAAGATATGAACACCTAAGTGTTGGGTTCCTGTTTGGCAGAGTAGACTAAGGAAGAACTGACTGACAGAGCCTCAGACCTTAATCTGGATGAGATATTGATGGTAATAAAGTTTCTTAAGGGATCATTCATGATTGGCTAACATGATTGATGACTTATATAAGCATCTCTTTGATACACATCACTTGGTAAGCAAGGATTTAGCCGACAGACCAGAGTTTGGGAAAATATTGAGTGTTCCAGATGCCGACTAGAAAGATGTTGAAATCCTTTGTACGAATATATATACCAGATGGATTTCGATGAGAAGGTGTGTGTGGTGTGTTGTGTAGTGTGAAGAAGAGAAGAGAACAGTGTGGAAATAGAGATAGAGGTCTGGTATGTGATAGAACAGCATCACTAAGGTAGAGGAAGAATGAAGTGCAGTAGATTAGTATATTGATCTTAACCGGAACTGAACCTAAGCATATGTGGATGCTTCTCATCAGTTCAAGTACCTAGTTTCCTTCTATAAACTATTGTAGGCAGTGAGCCTCTTGTGAGCAGTGTGCTTGGGTAGTGAGCCCTAATTAGCAGGTGCCATTTTGTACTACCTTATTCTTTTAACAGAGAATACAATCTTGGGTTAATCATCTCGTGGTTTTTTCCCTTAACAGGGTTTTCCACATTAAAAATATTGTGTCATGTGTGTTGAGTTTATTTTTGCTTCCATTGTTATGTATGCTGATATGATTTGATATCGCTCTAATTGTTAAAGAAGAAAAGAAAGTTGGATTATTAAGATAACTGATTCATCCCCCCCCTCTCAATTATCAACAGAACTTCATAGAGAAAAAGGAAAAGGACCCTATGGTGAGGTTCCTCCTCCATCATCCTTACAAGGATCGGGAGGTATTTGTCGATAACAATGTACTACATCAAGACAAATGAGATTTGAAGATGGTGCTTCCTCCTCTAACATGCAAAAACCTCTGGAAAAACATGACAATACTTTTGAATATATAAGAAACAAGACAAAAAGAAATAGACAAGCAAGAGAAAGGAGAAAAAGAAGACAAGCTTTTGCCCAACGAAATGCACATCAATAAGAAAACATTCCACCTAACATTGAATCAAACCAAGAAGAGCTTAAGAACGAACAATTTGAAGATGAGAATAAAAGTTGGGCTATGGTACCTTATGTACCTCTTTCCTCTAATATTTGAGATTGGGAAGACGATTATTTACTCGATGATGACCACTAGTTCAGTTGTCTCTACAGGTAAGTATTTCTAAACCTTTACCTCTGTGTTGTATGTGTTGTTTATGCCTCCTTGGATGACCCTTGATACTGTTGTAAGGTCAACGATACCATGAGACTGCCTCTGTTGTGACCCTTCTTCTATTTGTATCATCATTCTTCTATATTGCTTCTCCTCTATTTTCATTGTTGTGTGTTGTGCCTATAGGGGCATTAGCATTTTGGTTGGTGACTTGGGGGCACCTTCCTACATGATGACCCTAAGGCACTTGTTCTCTTCTCTTGATTTAGTGTTTACCTTCTTCTAGTGGTTCTATATAGCTGGCGAATGATGAAAAACAAATAATACTAATACAGGCCATGTGTCCCTTTAGCAAGTAAGCAAAAAAATAGACCTAGTCCATACATGATGATGGGTTTGATATATATTATTTGATGCTTGGCTAGTAGAATCACTCCATGTGATATTTTGATGTTTTCTTATTGTACTAACAAACTATAACAATACATATTCTCTGTGCACTTTGTTTATCTTCGAATCTTGCCTTGGTTACACTCGGTTTTGAGATCTCTGCAATATAGCCCCATGGTTATACTTAGATTTTGAACCTGTAGTATAACCTCAACTATTTATGTGACTGATTACATGCATTGCTTTTATCATGTGATGTGGTTATTATCTTAGAAAAAGATTTCTAACCTGTCTTCTTCCAGGAAATTGTGTGTTTGTGGGAACATTCAGCGATCATAAAGTACATGTCACTTTTGGGGGCATGGTCTTTGTGAAAGCTCTTATTCCCTTGTGTGTTTTCTTCCTACCTTAATGCACTTGATATTGGTACATGATATCAACCACCTTAAGGTGGGGGCATATAAGGTAAGATGTCTAATGATTTTGTTAACTAATAAAGCATGTTTGCATACATTGATCTATGGTGTATACCTCCTTTTCACTATAAGGTGTCTCCGTGATGTGGGTGGGGTTGTATACTTTTGGCATCTCTATGATGCAGGTGGGGTTACATTTTGAAATCCCTATGTGGAGGTGGGAATGGTGTATCTCTTGAGCTAGTGTACGTCCTTTTTATTTGAAAAGTCCTCTGAGTAGGCGAGGTTGGTGTATCCTCCCTTAAGCATGTCTTTGGTGGTTATTGTGGCATAAGCCCAACTGTCAGGTGTGCCTGTAATGTGCCTGAGATGGTGGTGAACCTAGTAATAGGCTCCTTCCATTGCTTGTTTTTTGTGTTTTAGACGTATATTATATCTTTGGCATATACTATATGATGCTCGTGTCTTCCGTGTGTCTTCCATGTGTTTTCCCCCTTTTGTGGTCTAAAGACGTGTGGTGATGAGTCCCTCCTATACTCAGGTTTTGTATGGCGAGTTTGTTCCCAAGCATAGTCTAAAGACGTGTGGCGATGAGTCCCTCCTATGCTTTGGGAGTTGTATGGCGTGTTTGTTCTCAAGTTTAGTCTAAAGACGTGTCCAACGATGAGTCCCTCCTACACACTAAGATTTGTATTGTGTGTCTATTGCCCCATATGTAGTTTCAAGACGTGTGGTGAAATGCCCCTCCTACATTTTGGGTTGTGTGTTTACTTTCCATGTATTTGTATTTGCATTCATTTATATTTGTCTTCAATGTTGTCTTATCTGTGTTTTGTGTGTCTATTATTGTCTTCTCCATGTTTTGCATGCATGTTACTATCTTGATTGTGTTTGGCATGTCTGCAATGTGTCTTCTCTAATGTCTACCTGCGACTAGGGGCTAGAAATGGTTCCTTAATCTTGGTATATACATTAGCTCTAAGTACCTGGCCTGTTTGTTGTGTTTGTTGACTATACTTTAATACATGTATGGGCCTAAATGTTACATTGGAAAATGTCTCCCTAGGACTTTTTCCCTCCTAAGTTTAGCTCCCAGGTCCTTAGAATTAATCATGCATGTTCATTTTAACTCCCGATGGAAAATCCCTGAAAACCCATGTTAAATGGGGCCTAGGGGACTGTGATGAGCTTAATCCTACCTTGAAAATGGGGTTGAGGACTTGGGCACTCGCACCCTAGTCTTGCCCTATTTAGCAGGTTCCCATATTTTAAATGTCGGTTATGTGATCGTTAGAAGTGTATGTTGCCAACATCTCAAGTTTGAATTACAAAATTAAAGCGAGAATGTGTTTGGTTGCATATATAAGCATGTTTAGCAATTCATTTGTAAACTAGAAGATGATTATGAACTTTTGGCACACTTATGATTTGAGAGCATTCAAAGTATTCATTGTTGCAGAGCAGACTTGTCTTGTTATTGTTTTTGTTATGTAGATTTGGCTTCATCTTCTCATGTGTTAATGGATTTTCATCTACATGTGAGCTACACCTCTGAGGTGACATTTATTTGTGTTTTCAATCATTTATCAATTGGTTTTTGCATCTATCCCATAGGGATATGCACTCTTTATCTAACAACGGTGTTTGGAAGACTTGAATGTCCTTCCGGGGCTTGACTGAGGCAAGCTCCTAGACACTACAATCCCCAATCCCCTTTTCTGTGATTGCAGGTTACAGGTGTAGAAGCAGAAGAAGTAGAGTTGCAAGGAGGCATAACAGAGTGTTAGAATCATAGATCTGAGAAGAAAAGTAGGACCTAGACTTGGGCACCCGCACTAGTGTCCTCCAGATCCTGAGACACAGAAATCTCTGGAACAACAAAAATAGGTTACAAACAACTTTCAGAGATCCTGACAGAAGATGGCATCTTGGACTTGGGCGCCCGCTCATTAGTCCCTAACTTTTCCACATCTGGAATCCCAAAACCTGCACTAGTAGAAAAATAGGCAATATGTGACTAAAAAGATGACTAAAAATTGCAAATAAACTACTATCTAGTAGTTTATTTACAATTTTTAGTCATCTTTTTAGTCACATATTGCCTATTTTTTACTAGTGCTGGTGTGTTTACTTTGAATATTATATCTTTGTTTTTAAACATTTGTCGTGATTCGTTCGTTTATTTATGATTTTATAAAATTAGGGTTTTAAGCATAATCGGGCTTTAATTAATCAATTAATCAACAAATTCCAAGTTTCCACTTTGTTACAAGTGACACTAAACTTGTAGCAGAGCCCTCTTGCAAGATTTATGGTTTGACTCATTTTATGTCTTTAAATGTAAGGTGTGAAAAGAGGATTTAACCCACACATTCATTGAAATTGAAAACCCCTCTTTTTACCCTGAAACAAGGATTTATCCTTTCAACCAACAATAAGTAGTGAATGACCCTTTTGTGGAGAAATTTAGGTCATCAGGATTCATCTCTTAAAGAGCGAAAGGCTTGCAATCTCGATATAAACTTTGCAAATAAAACCATTATGAAAACCCTTTCTAGGAAATCAACCTGATGAGGGATAATGTCTAGTTAGGTCTCTTTCTCCTGCATATCACACAGACCCCTAAAACCCCACAAGACTTGACTAAGCCCTTTGGGATGGTAGTATGCAAACATTTCAATGGCATATGGATAATACCTACTTAAGCGTAAAAGTCCCAAAATGTGCAAAGCTCTGCTACATCCACTATACAGCCAAACTCCCACATCCTGCTTAAAGTTTGTTTAGTAGAACTTTTTCTAGATATTGGATATAATCGGTAGACCACCGAGTTCCCACCTATCTAGTAGACCCTCAGAGTTCCACACATCTAGTAGGTTCTTTAACTCTCACAATTCATGACAAAGCTTTTTGCAGAGTTTTTTCCTGATATTGAACATGTCTGCTTGACCCTGATTTTCCCACAAATTTAGTGACCGATCAAACCCGTGCATCTCTTGAATATGTCATGTAGGTGATCGATTCCCCACAAATATAGTAGGGTATGTTAAACCTGTACATCCGCTTGACTCTCCTCAACCTTCTTTTGATAAAACTACTTCCATATCCTAATGTCGATAGAATCCATGCATATCCTGTTGGATCCCTCAGACCTGCAAATTGGGAATAATGAGATAGATGAGTTTGTATTAGGATTTGTTGTCAATTTCAGTTTAATCATGTTGTTTGTTCACATCCAGATGAAGTGTTAAGTTCCACAATTAGGGATATTAGTATGGTTTTGTGATTATTCCTTAGAATTAGTCATAAATTAAATGAGTTATTGTTGGAATTAGCTGATTCTAGCAAAAATATATAAAGATCTGGTATTGATGTATGGCTACATTGGATATGTTAGTTTGTGTTGTTCATTATGGCTCTCTTGCAAGATAAATGTCTTTAAGGTTGGCCAAGATGAAGTACAAGTTCAAAGGTGTCTCTTCGGCCTCCAAGATCACTTCCAACTAGAATAATGTCTTAGATATAGATTTAAGACATGTAAACATAGAGGATTTTAGGAAAAGAGTCTTTGGTGTAAACCCTACTAACTGGGCGAGAAGGATAGTAGAGAATGGTATTGCTCAAGTTGCAGGGTTTACAATAGCACTACAATGTGTTGAACTTATCATGGAGTGTAGGGAGAGGTATGATGCAGAGTCAAGGACTATAGTTGTAAGGGATGGAAGAGTGATTGCCAACTTGTCTCTTCAATCCATTACTAAAGCTTTTGACATCCCAATATACCCTAGGGTTTCTTATATCACAAAGGATGAAAACCAAGCTTTGTATAACTGTAATCTTGAAAGGTACAGGAAGATCATTAATGACACATGGATGAAGGAGCGTAGGACTACTCTAGCCAAGCTCCCTGGAACTTTGTACAGGATTCATTTCAAGGCAGAGGTAGGTGATATGGTGACCTTGTTAAGAAGAATCATGGAGCTATCAAGTGCCTCCACCTTTAAGACCTAGATGTTTAGATATATTGAAGAAGTACTCAAAGGTACAAGGAATATATATTGGGTGAGGCTGATCAATGAAAACATTCACAAGGAGTTCATGGATTTACCTGAAATCAATACCTTTTATATGTCATCCTAGATAGTTTATATGTTGGCCAGGAACTTCTCCTACCTTGGACTCACCAGATTGGGAAGTGGGGAATGATGTTAGACAGTATAAGGTCTCTGATTACTACCCTCAGCTACAAAAGGATAAATCATTGGCTAATTATAAAAGGGTAAGTGATGCTTTTACAATGTACATCACTAGGATGTTACAAGGGGATTTTTCTAGAAGATTGTCACTTGAAGCTTCAAATGTAGAGCAAAAGTATGGGTATTGGTTTATCCAATTTCCCAAATTCACCTATTTAAGAATCTAAGGCTTCAAAGGGACACCTTACAAATTTCTAAGGTATCCAACAGATAAGATAGTATTGTTAGAGCTCACAAGGTAGTTGTGTGCTTGCCATAAATTGTTGAAAGGGCTACACTAGGTAGCTCCTCAACTCCTTATCATCCTGGGGAAAGGTATGTTCACGTGCATTACTTCAAATGCCACTGAGGAGTCAGATGTGGAACTACAACAATTTCATTTGCTTTCTTATAGGCCTAGGCCTAATTTTGATCCATTGCATGTTTTGGAAAAGAATGTGGGCAAGAAGTACTTCATGAAGAGAAATTAGAAGATTTTGGGCTAATTGCAATGATGAACATGAGGTTAAGAGGAATCAATATTCTAGGTTACCTTTGGATTTTATTAAGAAAATTCAGATAATTGTAGTACCTGATCAAGTAGTGGATGATGGTGTTATAGTTCAAGAGGCTGTTTGGAGAGTAGTGTTATGTCATCCACTCCCCCTCCTAAATTGAGCAAAAGTAGAGGTTAGCTCCTTAGATGAAATAATGGAAAGGAACTTTAAGTACAACAAGAATAGGGTTAATGCCCAAGTTCCCCAGTTGGTCTCTTAAGGAATCTCTTTAACTTACACCCCTTTGGAGCAAAGAGAAGATATAACTATTGATGAGGAGGATGTTGATCCATTAGGAGAAGTAGATATAGATCCTAAAGGTAAAGATGTAGATATAGACAATGAAGCAACAAAAGATGAAGCACCTATGATGGATAATAGAAAGGAGAAGGTGAAATAGAAGAAGAAAATTGTTATGAGGGGTAGCATATCCCCTACAAAGATAAGGGCATCCAAGAGGAAACCCACTCAAACTAAAGGATCTGAGGCATCCAAGCCCAAAAAGGTCAGGAAGAACAAGAAATATTAGATCCCTCTAGTTTCTCAGGCTCCCCTTGTGTTTGAAGCCAATCCAAGTGCTTTTGAGATACAACCTTTGTTCCCACAATTGTCCCTCTTTCTATGGTGTCTTCCATTGTTGTCTCCTCTACTCCACCTATTTATTCCATCTCTTCCACCACATCCATTTGTTGGAAAGAGACACTGCTCCGGTATGGATATGCATGTTGTCGTTAATGGCAACAAGGCTCAGAGAACCTATAACCATGACAGGAAGAGATATCTCTGGAAGAACAAGTTGGATTCTAGGTCTGGTTGAAAGGAAATAGCTAAGTATGGAAAGTATGCAGAGTAGAGGATAGTAAGCTAGACAATATGCCTTCACAGATAATGATCTGGTAATGTGGTTCATGTATGATGTCAGTTGGTGATCGATAATGTTATGCCTCAGAGATTAAGTCCTGATCCTCTCTGGAAGTCATGTCTAAGTCCGGGCAAGCAAAGGTATAGCAGGAACAGTGAATAGGGTCTAGTGCAGGGGTCTGTATTCCTCTACAAACAAGTATTTCGTTATGCAGTTTTGAGGTGTTGTAAACACTTATATGAAGTGTCTTATTCCAAATTTAGGAGATCTAAAGTTTACCGAAAGGATAACTACAAGCTGCTAAGTACCGGCATAGTGTTTGACAGAGTTTGATAGAGATAGAGTTTGACTTCTGATGGTCGGCATCTCTCCGCGAGATGATATTGTTGGCAAGAGACACTGCTAGGCATGATAAGTGTTGTCATTGATGGCAACCAAGTCTCTCTATACATCTACTTTACCTAATTTTCCCAGACCGAAAATCAGAATGAAGATCTATCTAAGTCTAGAAAGTCAAGAACAGAGTATGTGATAGGGTCCGGTATCTTGGTCCGGATCTCCTAGGGAGTAGATCAGAGTTTTACTACAAATCTAAGGTTTGTAAGCATTGTCAAGACAATCTAAATCCAGAGTTTTGTCCTCTGGTGATGAAGGACTCAAAAGATATTATCTTCTGAGTATCAGGTTTCAGTTTGACAGAACATATAGAAGAAGAACAGGTCATCCTTGTGAATGATCTTAATTTTGGATGTATAGAAGTTATTTATTGGGCAATTGGTGATGATCAGTGATGGTAGCCAACATGATTGATGATTTTTGAGTGTGAGTTTCAACTCATATTATGTATGGATCTAGCCGATAGAGCAGAGTACTCGACAAAGTTCTAAATGTTCTTGAAGTGGATTGGTAAAATGATTGTAGATCATGTTGCGGATATATATCTGATGGATTTGGATGATTTTGGTGTATGAGTGTTGTGACCATGGTGTCATTGTGAAAAAGAGAAGAAATAAAAAGTTTAGATGTTAGTAGAGCAGTAAGAGGAGCAGAGTAAGGATGAAGTGTATCAAGTCAATTTTCTATGCTTAACCAAAACTAAACTCCAGCATTGATAGATGCTAAATATAAGTTCAAATTTATTGTAATTCTCTTCCTGTAGGTAGTGAGCCTTCCTTTGAGCAGTGAGCCTGAATGCATGTGCATTCCCCATTGTAATACTTTTAACAGAGTATAATCTTTGTGGGTTAACCCCCACCGTGGTTTTTCCCTTAACCAGGTTTCCACGTCAAAAATCTTGGTGTCAAGTGTAAGATTTATGTTTCTGCTCATGTGTTATTGATTGATGCTGAAATATTTATATCATTGATTTAATTATAAGTTTTAAAGGAAGATTAAAGGTAGAAAAGTTTAAATTGTGCGACAACTGATTCACCCCCCCTCTCAGTTGTCTGGACCTAATTCAAAAATTGGTATCAGAGCGAGGTTCCTTTTAAAAAGTTTAACAGCTTAAGGAAGATATGGGAAGGCAGTAAAAATGGATGAATATAATTTTCAAGGGCAACTTAATCTCACCCTAGATGATCTTGAGCAGTCCAAGGCAGAAGTCCAATAGCTGTAAGAAAACCTCAAAAACGCTGAAGACTTCATTGAGACTTTAAAAGAAAAAGTGAGCAAATCCAATGGAAAAGGAAAAGAGTAACCTCTTCAACTGGGAAATCATTATGAAGACAAGGCCCTAAAAGAGAAGACAAAGGAATGTGAAAAGATAGCTAAAGAAGTTGTTATCCTAAAACATGAGATGGAAACTAGGGTGATAAGACTAACCAAGGAAATTGAAGATAGGAAGAAATCTGAAAGAGAGAACTGAAGAACGCTGCAGATTGGATGGAATAGCTGGTCTCCTAGAATCTAATCTACAAGAAAGCAGAAACAATGAGAGAACTTGAGAGATAGATTATCACTCTCAGACATGACCTAGAAATTGCAAATGAGTATAAGGAGAAGTTCAAGATAAGTGTTGACCTATTTTTTCCTCTGTCCAGAGCTAAATAGTCCACTTGGTATTTCTCTTGAAAATCCTTTGGAAATGTTCCTATAAAGCTTAAAGTGCCAAATTTCCCCAGAAGCCTTGCCTAAAAAAACCTTACCATTGGAAAGAGCTTGGAAAAATAGGCAGGTTTGCTTTTTACATCACCCTAAAATTCAGCCAAATAAAGAAGTTATTTATGGTCAAAGTTTTGGTCAACATACAGTTGAAATATTCATTGGTGGGATTGCAAATCTCTATCGGCCTTGGAAAATTTGAAAAAAAGTGAGTTTTATGCATTTCAAAATGTATATCGGGTGTTAAATGGTGCATATACAAGGGGGAATCTTTTGCAGATTCTCAGAATATACAAGTCAAGAGATACATTTGCTACAGTGGCTTGTATATTTTCGCTTTGTATGTTTTCACATAAAAAGCCAATATACAAGGCTCAGACATACAAATGGTGGAGCCCGAGGAGATGCAAGGGTGAATGTACATATTCAAATGTACATTGGTGGCGAGCATGCAAATGGTAAAGGTACAAAAGGTCAAACATACAAGTCGGACCCGATGGCGATTTCCATATGCTTCATGATAATTTCAGGTCCACAGCTTGCATGTATAAGATGTTTGTATATGCCGAATATACAAGTAAATATACAAAGGCCAAACATACAAGCCAGATTTGACAGTGACATCAAATGCAGCTAAGGGTCATTTTAGGTCCGCAGCTTGTATGTTCATACAAAGAAAAAAGATACAAGTGGTGGGGTCTGCCAAGGCACAAGCACTTTGCATTGTATCTTCTGCTTGTATATTTTGCATTTGTATATTTCCAATATACAAGGCAAGATACAATGCGATATACAAATAGTGGGGCCCGATGTACAAGGCGTCTGGCGTATCCAAAGGCAAACTTGAATGCAGTTTCAGGTGCCGATTTAGGTGGAAAATTCAAACAATATGTACCCAGGTGCAAAGCGATATATACAAGTGGTTGACCAAAACTTTGACCGCCTGTATCTCCTTCGTTTGGGTGAATTTTGACATGCTGTAAGAGGCAAAGATGCATGTTTCTGTCTCCTCTTTCATTTGGCGGGGTTTTTAGGAGGATTTCTTCACTTTCAATTTTTAGATCTGGATTTGCATGTCTGGGCAAATAGACATTTCAGCGACCCCTAGTGAGCAGATGCAGATATTTCTCTCATCCATCGCTGCACAAGGATGGGGTAGCTTGCATTAATAATCAAAGATATCTTTCCACTACCCTGTTTCTAGATATTTTCTTGTTTTCATTGCTGAGGATCGATGAGTAAGCTGCTTGCATTAAAGACTCCAAAATATCTCTATCTACCTAGTCCCAGACATTTGACGCCATAACTGATACAAGAGGATAGTCATGCTGGGAGATATTTTCTGGACAACTCATAGAGTGTTTTTTTGTAACCAATTTAGGATTTTTATTTTTTTGGAATGCTATAAATATGCATTCGTATGTTGTAAATAAGGTTGGAAATTTTTTGGCATTCTGGTTTTCTGTTTCCAAACAGAGTTTTCATATACTGTAACTTTGCCTTCTTACTAAATATATGCAAGTTATCATACCTCTTTTATTGATTTCAGGTTCTGTGTCTTGAACATGCATAAGTGTTGTGTTAAGCCCTACATTATGAGAAGCTTGATCTCTGTCATAGAAAATAGTGAACTTTGAGAGTTATTGCATGTGAAGTTTTGAAGTTTGCTTCTACTGTCCTAGATGCTCTGCATCATTTGTGGTATTAGAGCCACTAGTAGGTCTTTGAGGAGATTGTAGATCTTTTGGAACAATAAGGGTTGTGAGAGTGTGAAGATGGCTCTAAAAATCAAATGGCTAGGGAGAATAATGAATTGAGAGAAGCCTTAGAGGCAAGAGAAAAAGACTTGAGGGATAGGAGAGAACAGGATGCTGCAAGGGAAAGAGAGTTAAGGCAAGTAAGAAGAGAGAATGCATAAATCTTGGCAAGATTGGAAGCATTGGAGAAGAATCCTAGAAGGGATGAGCAAGATGATCAAGAAGGAGATGAGGAGGTAGATGAGAATCCTCCTGAGGATGAGTTGGATGCTGAAGAGAAGAAATTTGTGAGATTGCTGAAGGCAGTCCAAGGAAGTGGAAGAAATGCAAACATAGAGTTACCTATCTATCAAGGGAAGATGGATAGTGAAGAGGTATTAGGGTGGATAGATGCCCTTGAAAATTTCTTTGAGTATGAGGAGATGAGTGATGAGAAGAAGATTAAATTTGCAAAAATAAAACTGAGAGGAACAACACTTACATGGTGGAGTAGTGTGCAGACAGAAAGAGTGGCTAGAGGTGCAACAAGAATCACTTCTTGGGGTAGGATGAAGGATATGATGAAGGATCAATTCCTTGCATCTGATTACTCTATTCAAACAAAAATGATGAGGCAGAATTTGAAACAGAAGGACATGGATGTTATGTCCTATACTGAGCAATTTCATAAGCTTAGTATTAGAGGAGGATTGGAAGATGAAGAAGAGAAAGTGGAAAGATACCTTAATGGGCTTAGGTATAATTTGCAAGATGAGATTGGTTTGACAGTACCAAAATCACTTGGAGAATGTTTTCAGTTGGCCATAAGGGCTGAAGAAAGGGTGAAGAGGAAGCAAGAAAGACAAGGAGGTAGTGGAAGAGGATATAGAGGTAGGGGCAGACCTACTAATGAAGTATAGAACAACAATGAGAAAGGTAAGGAGTTTTCTGCAGATCAGAGAGGTGGATATAGAGGTGGAGGTAGATTTGGATCAAGAAGAGGAGTGTTTAAAGGTAGATGTTATCATTGCAATGAAATGGGACACACATCTTTCAAATTTCCTAAGAAGGATAATGTTGATAAAAGCAAGGATAGAAGAGTTCACTTGGCACAAGAGGAGGAGAAGCCAGAAGAACCGGAAATGTTATCAGCCTCTCCAGTAATGGTTGGAGAAATGCTCATGGTAGAAAAAGGTAAAATGCAGCAAACACCACAGGTATCTATTTTTAAAACTAATTGTTTAAGCCATGGAAAAATATGCAAGTTGATTATAGATTCAGGTTCTCATGATAATCTAGTTTCTTGGGAAAGGGTGCATAAGTTGGGATTGAAAACATTTGATCATCCTAGTCCTTACAATGTCACTTGGGTGAGTCAAGAACAACAAGTAAGGGTTACTAAGAAGGCATATGTTGATTTTTCCATTGGTCCATATCAGGATTATGTTTTGTGTGATGTCATTTCAATGACATGTGGACATATCATTTTGGGTAGACCATGGCAACACTTAAGGAGGACAATTCATGATGGTTATACTAATAACTATTTGGTGCACAAAGATGGTGGAAAGTTCAAATTAGTGCCTTTACCTTGTGAAGACAAGAAGGAACATGTTACTATTTGTTTTGGAGAGAAATTGTAGTTGAATGTGCAAGTTAAGGATGATGAGAAACAATAGGAACAGTTGCAGCTGAAGAAGATGGAAGACAGTCCTAAAGAACAACGGGTTTGGGACTTGAGTTATGTCAAGGTTGGGGACATTGATTGTCCTATAAGGAGGTAGAAGAAGGAAGGCAAACAACAGGTAGTACAGGGAGGAACAAATCAGAACCTCCAGTTGGGAAGAATAGAAACATTGCAGCAGCAGGGTCCTAGACAAGGACATCAAAACAAGTTTTATGGTCCTAATACTTTTTATAGAAACCATGCAAGTTGGAGGAGGAGGAGGATAACTCTTGGAGAGTTCATGTTTCCTAGTCAAAGGAACATTCCAACAAGATTGAAGAACGTTTGGAGCAGATCCCCTAACTCTTGGGACAAGAGTTTTCATCATGCTGGGGAGTATGGTGCAGGAGCACCAAGACATCTAGGTTTTGTTTGATCTTCAATTTGTTTGTTTTGTTTAATAAGGTCTTTGAGACCATCTACATGTTGTAATAAGGCTTGCATGCCATACTTGTAAGGGACTATGTCCAAGTGTCTAGAATCTATTCTCATGTTGTAAGTCCTAATGAAGACAGTCATGTGGTAAGAGGCAATCATACAAGTTTGTAGCCCTCCTAATGTGTGTAGGAGGCAATCCTCATGTTTGGAGGCATGTCTAAGGTTAAATGGTATGTTAAGAACCTTGTCAAAGGTTACCAAATGATGGAGAGCATTATTTAAACATTAAAATAGTCATTATAGTCCAAAAAGAGATAGGACAGTTACAAAACTGTAATCTTGTGCAGATCGAGCAGTTGATGGTTTGGGGACAGTTTTCTTCTCCCCCCATCGATTCATCTACCCACCATCTTGTGCAAGGCATCAAGCCAGGCTTAAAAGAAGCCAAGAATCTATCCATTTGGTAGTGTGTGAAGGAAGATTGAAGAAAAATGAAATAAAGAAACTGTTTTCCTACATTTCTCTGTGTTTTTCTATTTTTATTTGTTGTTATCAGTCCATACCCGCGCCTGTACGGAATAGTCATAGCCCAAGTTCGTAATGGATGGTTAGAGGATTGATGTAGCTTGGTTTTGAATCTTTTTTGGGGTCTTGACAATGATCTAGGTGGGAGAAATCACTGTTCTACTTTAGACTATCTTAAACCTGCTATTACAATCAAGAAATTCATTGTTCTTTTGCATGCTTCGTACCCGTATGGCTAAGTGGTGATTGGTTCCTATGATGGTTAGTTAGTGTGGAGAGTTACCTTCCATTTGCAAGTGGTTTGGGCTTTTTACATTCATTTATACTTCTACATTTCCCTTTTCTCTGCAAGTGGGTTTGAAAACCTAAGTTAGGGATTTTTCTCAGTACCTGATGGATTTATCCTCATTCCACTGGTCTTCTCTATTTCTGATCAGTGGAATGGGTTGTAAGATAGTTAGTGCAAGGTCTTGTGAAGGTTTGGGAGGTAGGAGGATGGTTTAGTGTGAGTTTGTCATGTTAATGACTCTACAAATCCATGTGTAGGGATTGAGTGAAGGACAGCAGCAGATAGGTGTTTACCCTTGACTGTATTCAATGGTCAATCAGAGAATGCCATGCATTGTGATCAACACAAAGGGCCCTGATCTAGCAATGGTCCTGTGATAAGGAGTAGAAAGAGACTTCTTGGAGAAAATAGTCCACCTTACCTTATTGTTGTCTCTATCAGTCCTCTTTGGAGACAGCCACCAGAAGGACGACGTTAGGTATGTTTAGTATGTTATTGGTTTATGAAGGAATTTGGTATGCTTGGCATGTCATTGATTAAGCTTGTTGTATGAGATTGAATTTGTGTTGATGGAGATCATACCATGGTGGACACTATGACTGTCTCCTCAAGAAAACAGAAATGTGTGACTATCTTTTGAAGACATTGGTGAAGACTGCTATCCTGCAGACCCTGCATAGTAGATGTGGTGGAATGTTAGATGGAGTTAGGAGTCTTGTGAGATGTGCCCTGAAGTTCCCTCACTCTTGTGTCTTGAACATGCATAAGTGTTGTGTTAAGCCCTGCATTATGAGAAGCTTGATCTCTGTCATAGAAAACAGTGAACTTTGAGAGTTATTGCATGTGAAGTTTTGAAGTTTGCTTTTGCTGTCCTAGATGCTCTGCATCACTCTGCTAGAATCATCTAATCTGTGTATACATACTTTCTATGTCCGGTTGTGTTGTGCATTCTTCAGTTCTGTGAAAGTTTCTTTAAATCTGTCTGGTGTATCACCCCTTTGTTTTAAGTTTTGTTATTTTACCTTTCACTTTAAAGCATTCCTCCTCCCTTTTCCCCTCAAGTTTCAGTAGTTTTAGGTGATAATCAGTTGAGGAAGCCGGCCTTCTCTGGAGGTTTGATCTCATTTAGCAAAGTCCCACACTTAGAGATCATTCCCATGTTACTCTAGATTGCAGAGGTTTCACAACTGTATGCAAGGGTGCAAATCTGAGTGATAACAATAAGCTCAGCTAAACTTGAAGCACTAATTGAAGTTCAGAAAAAGGATGATGACAAGCATGATCTTCGATATGAGAAAGGTGAAAGCTCTGGATCCGGACAAAGAAATTTTTGACCAAGGAATGGGAGAAACAGTACTAGAAAACCTCTGGTAAGATAGCCTAATGCTCAAAGATATCCATCATTTAATGGAAATTGTTTCAATTGCAATAAATTTGGTCATAGAGCTACTCACTACAGAAGTAGAGTAAATTAAAATGATCCATCCTTCTCTGGTCAATGCTTCAAGTGTAAGAGGTATGGTCATAGATCAAATGAATGCAGAAGTATGATAATGAATAATGCTAACAATAGAGGAATTAGCAATTCTTTCAATGGTTATTGTTTTGTTTGCAATGGGTTTGGACACATGGCTAATTAGTGTAGATCAAGAGGAAATCAAGTTTATAAGAAAAGAAATGTTTTGTGCTTTAACTGCAATAAATCTGGTCATATTGCAAGATTCTACAGAAGTAGGAACAATGGAAGAAGAGATCTGATAAACAAAAAACTGGATGAGTAGAAACAAGACAGAGGCAAAAGAAAAATTGATGTGAATGAGATACGAAGCGAAATGAACAAGACTTGGGTAAAGAAAGATATAATAAACAATGGTGATGGGTCCACACCAGAATCCAGTGGTGACAATTCCTCTGGGAATTAAATCAAGAGCTCTGGTTCAGGGGGGCTGCATTGAACATCAAATTCCCCCAGTCAATAAGTGGGTACCTTAATCTAGCACAATAAAAGAGGATATTTTGAATTGGTTCAGAACCTTTGGAAGGATTTCTAGAAGAAAAGATGTTGATATGAAAACTTGCGGAGTGATTCATGAAGAACTGTCAAAAATAGAACAACCAGATAAAGTTAGGGCAATGCATTTATTACAATGCCAAATTAGGTTTTACAAAAGATAAAAATTCACTTGGTCACACATTTGAATCACAAGTTGCAAATCCAGACACTAAGGCACAAAGAGTGAATTCAACCAGTAATTGATCAATCCTAACCCCACGAAAGAAAAAGGTACTTCTCTGTAAAGCTTTTAATCTAAAATTTGTTGAGATGGCTACTCCTCATGATGTTGACATTACTAAAAGGCCTCGACCCAAATTTAAGAAGCATCCTCACAAATCAATAGAAGTCAATTTGTTAGATGCTTTTTCAAGTGTTCTGTATGGTGTGCTGCATGTTGAAGACATTAGGGTTTATATTCATGTAAACATAGATGAATTTGGAGATTCAAGGTATGTAGACTTGTTTGAGAAACAACTCAGGGATGAAAATCATGAACTTAAACCCAAGTATAATGTACTACAGGATAAATATTTTATTCAGATTATGGGGTTTCCAACATTTGATGAGGATGAATGGGTTCGATATGTTTTGAGTCATATGCATGATGAATTTATTTGGTTGTTACAACCATTCAAGATTACCAAGGATGCTATTAGAATTGTAACTAGGTTAAACTCAACCAGTGGATTACCAATGCTGAAAGCTGTGAAAAACTAGATAGTGACTAATGCTACCGGTGCCAAGTTTGATAGAAGGGCAATGACCATCAATGATATTATAGAACTGGATGTCAAATTCACCTCCATGGTGATTGGGTACAAAATTTACCACTCGAGCAGAGAAAATTTTGTTTCTAGAACAACCATATATGCTGCATACAAGATACTAAAGGAAAATACTAATTATGACTTGTGTGAATTACTACAGAATCAACTGATTGAAAATTTAAACAAAATCAAGAAAGATAAGAAAAACACTTTCAAGTATGGTACATTGGTTCTATGTCTATTCTTTTACTTTATGAATGAGGTACCTGGGGTAAAAAGTGTGCACTGGACTAAGGACGAGCCAGTTGCCATTCAAATCAGGGATCATCTTCGTAGCATTGGTGATTTCAAAGCTCAGAAAACTGCAACATGGGGTTATTTCAAGAATTTTCAGAGTATGATACACTTAAGGGAAAGAATCCCTAAATTAATTGTTGAGAAGTACAAAAATGAAATATGCTTCATGGTTGACACTGATCAGTGTCTAATGGAAGCAGCAAAACCCAGAACTATTTGGATCATGCCCATGGGGTATGAAGTAGATGGAAACATCTTGAATATGTATGCTCAACATCTTCTAAGCAAGCCCAAAGACACAACAATTGAAAGATTTGGAACATATGAAGAGTTAAGTTTAAAACTACATACTGAGCTTAGAGAAACTGAAACCAATAGGAAAGTAAGAAAAGAAGTTGAGCAGTTAGCTGAAAACCTGGGCCTAACTAAAAAGGCTATGAGGAAATTCAGAGAAAGAACTAAAAAGGTTGAGAAAGAGAAATAAGATAAGAAACAAACAGGTGCTTCAGTGGAACTCTCTTCCACTTCAAGAACTACTAGGAGCTCTGTTGCTGCCCCTGTTCCTTCCAAGACTGCAAAACTGGAAGCAAAATCATCTAGAAAATGGGAGAAAAGGAAGAAAACAAAATCATCCCAGACCTATGAAAGCATAAGAGAAGAAGAAGATACAGATTCTGATATTGAAATCAAGGAACTAAACGCCACCGGAACAAAAGCTGCAAAAGTAACCAAAGAAAAGTCCCCCCAAAAGTAAAAGGGCTAGTAAAAAGTAAAAGACAAAAGAATATGAGGAATATGTTGAGAAGCCCACACTTTCCCTGGAGGATGTGATAAAGTCAGTCACTGTAGATGGTAATCTAAAACCCATGATTGAATTCTATAATGATTATAGTGATGTGGATAAATGGGTGTTGGAGGAAGCAACTGTCAGATATCTCAACATCTACAACAAGGCACTGATTGAGATAACTTCTAAGTTTCCACAAAGTCTAGAAAATATTTTGGAGTTGAGAAAAGAAAATGCCAAGAGCAAGGACAGGGAGATCAGGGAACATGAGCTAAAAAATTTGTGTCCTCATATTTCACCTAGTCAAATAGATATGATATTCAAGGAAGTCAAAGATGACTTTAGAAGATAAAAGAGAATGAAGAAACTCATGCTTGAAGAAATAAGTGAAATCGTTAAAGAAACTCAAGAAATTCTTTTGAAAGCATTGAAAAAGAACAATTTTCCCATAGTCACAGAAGAAGTTCCAGATGGTGAAGAAGAGAACATCATTGAGCAGCAATCTGAGTTGGGTGAAGCCTCTATTCCAGAAGTGGAACATCTAAATCAGGATGATACAAAAATGATGGTTAAAGTAGTTGACGCAGGAGATACTCCTAATCCACCTGATCAATCAGGAAAAGAAGATAATATTACTACTTCACAGAGCCCTCCGAATCAAATAACAAGTGGTGAACAAATAGGAAAGAGTTCCTCTACAGAGAACACAAAGAAAAGTAAAGGAGAGAAAGAGGAAGAAAAAGGAAAGAAAGATAAAGCAGAAGAAGATGGTGCAAATGTTGAAGCACCTAAAGCAGATACTAAGAAATCTAATGAACAAAAGGATGGTTTAGAAATTTTTGCAAGAGACACTACAGATGCAGTGAAAAGTCTTCTTGAAAAAGAGATGACTGAGCTTGATGAGCTCGAACTACTCCAAGGTCTAGCCAATCCAAATGCTCTCTCTCCAATTCAATTGATGAAAATAGCATCATTCACGCAAGTAAAGGCTAGAGAAAAGATGTTAAAGTTCCACATGGAGGACAATGAGCTACTGGGGCTTGCAACAAGGATTTTGGAAAAGTTAATGCCTTCCTACTAGAAGAGTCCATCTGATTCCCTCTCCAAACATCTAAAAAATCTTGTAAGTTCTGTAAATACTCATTTTGAGTCCTTTGAGAAGTTTGCAGAGACAAAAGTCAAAAATGAGTTTTTGGATAAGAGATTTAGTGAAATTAAGAGTCTAATAGTGTATGATAGGACTATATTTGCTATCAGTATAAAGAGTGTTCAAAATGCTCTAAATAATGGAAGTGATGTATATAAATTTTGTCTATCCTGGCCCAAAGTAAGTGAGGATATTGAGAAGAAGATAAAGGAACAAGAACTGAAATTGTCAAATCTATCCAATAATATTGATCCTCTAACTATTTCACCCATAAGTCAAGAATGTCAAGTAATTAGCTTGACTAATGAGATAAAGAGACTTGTTAAAGAGAAAAGCAACATTATGAAGAGAATGTGTGAGCTCCGGGGATTGATTGCCCCTAAGTTAGAGATAATGTATAATGCCCTATCTGAAGCTCAGACTATAGTTTAGACTAGTGATCCATCAGATCTATCAAAGGCCGAAGCATATTCATTTTTGTTGAGTGGGCACATCTCAATTTTGGATGCAATGAAGAGTACTTGGGCCTCTGAACTTGTGTAAATAAAAACTAGCTTTACAGACATTCTCAAGTTTATGTAAAGAGAACTTAATGATTAGTTGTACATATGTGGTAGTATATATGAATTTCTAGATAATTTTGGCTTGAGACCCCACCCTTTTCCATTGATGTCAAAGGGGAAGTGAAGATTAGTGAAAAATGAGGAATCCAGCAAAGGGGGAGCATTGGAAAGAAGTGTGAACAACAGTATGGAGCACAAGCAAAGGGTGAGTTATTCCAACACTTAGTCATTTTTCACTAAGTGTTGCTATCAATGCCAAAGGGGGAGATTGTTGGCAAGAGACACTGCTAGGCATGATAAGTGTTGTCATTGATGGCAACCAAGTCACTCTACACATCCACTTTACCTAATTTTCCCAGACCGGAAATCACATTGAAGATTTGTCTAAGTCTGAAAAGTCAAGAATAGAGTGTGTGACAGGGTCCGGTATCTTGGTCCGGATCTCCTCGAGAGTAGATCAGAGTTTTGCAATGGATCTAAGGTAGTTGTAAGCATTGTCAAGACACTCTAAATCTAAAGTTTTTTCCTCCAGTGATGAAGGACTCAAAAGATATTAGCTTCTGAGTATCAGGTTTTAGTTTGACAAAATAGACAGAAGAAGAATAGGTCGTCCTTGTGAATGATCTTAATTTCAAATGTATAGAAGTTGTTTATTGGGCAATTGGTGATGATCAATGATGGTAGCTGACATGATTGATGATTTTTGAGTGCGAGTTTTGGTCCATATCTCATATTATGTATGGATCTACCCGACAGAGCAGATTACTCGACAAAGTTCTAAATGTTCTTGAATCTAATTGGTAAAATGATTGTAGATCATGTTGTGGATATATATATCCAATGGATTTGGATGATTTTGGTGTGTGAGTGTTGCGACCATGGTGTAATTGCGAAAAAGAGCAGAAATAAAAAGTTCAGATGTTAACAGAGCAGTAGGAGGAGCAGAGTAAGGATGAAGTGTATCAAGTCAGTTTTCTATACTTAACCGGAACTGAACTCTAGCATTGATAGATGCTAAATATCAGTTCAAATTTATTGTAATTATCTTCCTGTAGGTAGTGAGCCTTCCTTTGAGTAGTGAGCTCTAGGCAGTGATCCCGAATGCATGTGCATTCCCCATTGTAATACTTTTAACAGAGTATAATCTTTGTGGGTTAACCCCCACCGTGGTTTTTCCCTTAACTGGGTATCCACGTCAAAAATCTTGGTGTCAAGTGTAAGATTTATGTTTCTACTCATGTGTTATTGATTGATGCTAAAATGTTTATATCATTGATTTAATTATAAGTTTTAAAGGAAGATTAAAGGTAGAAAAGTTTAAATTGTGTGACAACTGATTCACCCCCCTCCACCTCTCACTTGTCCAGACCTAATTCAATAGATATGATGCCTTGCGGTTCTGAGGGTAAGATTGGGAATGTGTAAAGAGTCCTTGACATGATTTTGGAAGTGTTTTGTGATCAATAGTAGAAGTTGTAAGATAGCAGATGAAGTTGTTAAGCATGTTCTTCAGAAACAGGCCAATTAGTGAGATAAATCATTATGCGAAGAAGAGTTAATGATTGGAGGATTCATGTAAGCAATTGAAAGATTAGAGCTGACCTATATGAACATGCTTGGGAGAAGATTTGGGGCTGCGCGACACATAGTGCATTGGATTGAACGACAAGGTACATCTTTTTATGTACATGTTTCACTTCTTGGATGAGGACCTAATTATGAAATAAATCATGATGCAGATATATAAAGGTGATGAAATTTGGTTAAGTTAGGAGTGTAAGTATGTGTGTGTGATGCAAAGATGCGAATAGTGGAGCAGAGTTAGAGGATCAACAGCGATGAAGACCTCAGATTCAGAATACAATTGTTGAATGACTGCACCCTGGCATAGTGGCAGATGCTAAAGAGTATTCAGATGTCATGTGTGATTTGTTTGGAAGAAAGGTTTTGTTATCAAGGCAGTAAGCCAGCAATGAGCCTCCAGTAGGGTTTAACAACCCTTATTGTAACCTTGCTAGGTTTAGGGTTGAGGTAGTGAGCCTGCTAAACTTAGTTTTACTTCATGGCTATAAGCCAATATGTTCTAGGCCCATGGAGTGACCAAGCCTAAACATCAATTTTGTAAAGATTGCAATATATCTATGAGAGCTAATCCTCTTTGTGGTTTTTCCCTTTTTGGGTTTTCCACGTAAAAATCTTGGTGTTATGTGTCATGCTTTTGTGGATGCTATTTAGTTATATATTTTGCTTCTGTTTGATTATTGTTTTGAAATGGTTGAAAGTAAAAGTTCTAGAAAAGATTTATAGAACACTAATTTACCCTACCCCCCTCTCAGTGCTCCTGACAATCAACAATTGGTGTCAGAGCAAGGTTCCTCGCAAGAAGTTTGACAGCATGAGGAAGATCTGGGATAGTGTAATCATGGCAGAAAGAAGGTATGGAAATTATGAGAGATACAACCAACTAGAAGAAACTCTTATGGATCTTGAAAACTCTAAAGTAGAAGTCAGGGATCTGAAAGAAAACCTGCAACATGCAGATGAATGCATCTTAAAGCTAAAAGAGCAAGTCAAGAAATTCAAGGACAAATATAGGAAGTCAGTGAGCAACTGCTATCAACAAATGAAGCCCTAAATGATTTGGAAGCAGAAGTCATAGAAAGAACAAAAGCAGAAAATGATCTAAACCTAATTGTGAAAAATAGATCAGAACATTGTGCAAAACTTGAAAAAGAAATCATAAGTTTAAAAATAGATCTGGAAAAGGCAAGAAGTTTTGCAGAAAAATTTAAGATAAGTACTGCAAAGGTTGATGAAATGATTGCTAGCCAGAAGGATGCTGATGACAAACATGGTTTAGGCTTTAAGAAAGGAGAAAGTTCAAACTCCGGGCAAATAAGCACTGAGCCAAGGCAAAACAAAGGATACTAGTTTAGAAATTTAAGAAGAAGATCTAGAAGACCTCAGGTCAAACAACCAAATGCTCAAAGGTATCTATCTTTCAATGGTTATTGTAATTCATGCAATAAGTTTGGTCATGAGGCTACTCAGTGTAGAAGTAGAATAAATCAAAAGACTCTATTATTCCTTGGTCATTGTTTCAATTGCAAGAAAAATGGTCATAGAGCGAATGAGTGTAGATATCAGTTCAAGAAAAGTCTCAACAGTAATGATTAGTCATTCAAAGGTAAATACTTCACTTGCAATAGGATTGGTCATAGATTTGTTGCCTGCAAAAATAAAGTAAGTCAGAATCCTATTAGGTGCAATGCATGTTATAAAATGGGACACACATCAAATGAATGTAGAAGTTTGGTAAGAACTAATCTTCAAAATTTTAGGAACAGTTAATCTTTCAATGGAAAATGTTTTGCATGCAATAGATTTGGACATATGGCAAATCAATGCAGATCAAATTCAATGAATAAAAAAGTTTCAAGGACAAGAGAGTGTAGTGTGCTTTAGTTGTAGCCAATCCAGACATATTGCAAGATATTGCAGAAGCAAAAATGTGAAGAAAAATTACCATTCTAAAGAAATAGAAACAGGGTAGATAAATGACAAGGGAAAAGAGAAAGTTGATATGGTTAAAACAATGGACAAAGTATGGATTGATAAAGAAGTGATTTTAATTGAGGATAGATCTGCACCAACATCTGATGCAGATACCTTCTTTGAAGAATGAGTCTATGAGCTCTGGCTTAGGGGAAGTAGTGTAGAAAATTCAAATCCCCCAGCCAGAAATTAGGTGCCAAAATCTAGCACAAAGATGTATCATGAAATCTAATGTGACTCACCTATTAGAAGAAGAACTAGAAGAAAAGAAGTCAATGTGGTATATTGCGGAGCAATCCTAATTGACTGTGTTCTACAGCAAAGGGTTTTAATAGCTTTTTGGAATGAGCATTTAATGACAACTAGGTCAGGCCGTGCGGAGGATAAAAGGAACATGTTTGGTTTCAAAAGTCACTTTGCACTCAAAGCTATCAGAAATTTAGAGAGATCAAAGCCAACTTGAGCAACAACAATCAAAATTTGAAGAATTCGAAGAAAGGAAACCCTAACGCAATGAAACAAGGTACTTTCATTAAATCTTATTTTGTGAATCTGCTGAATCTTTGCTATGGCGACTCCACAAATTGTAGATATCACTGAATGCCCTCAGCCTAGGTTTAAGAAACACCCTAACAAGGAAACAGAAGTGGATCAAATGGGTGCATTCTCAAAGATACCCTATGGAGTCTTGTATGTGGAAGATGTTAGGGCATACATCCATGTGGCCCTAGATGAGCCTGGTAGCAACAAATTTTTAGACCTATTTGTGAAACACCTATACAATGATCAATTTGATCTAAAGGAAGAATATAAAGCCTTAAAGGAGAAGAAATTCATCTAGCATGTAGAGTTTCCCGCATTCGCAGAGGACAAATGGCTCTGGTATGTTCTTAGTCAGATTCACAACCAATTTATGTGGTTGGGAAAAGGGTAACCCTTCAAAATAATGAAAGAAGCAATTCAGATAGTTACTAGACTAAACCCACTTGAGGAGTGCCATTACTAAAAGTAGTTAAGAATCAAATAGTTACTGATGCTACTAGAGCAAAATTTGACAAAAGGGCATTAACGATAAATGACATCATTGATCCTGCAATAAAATTTGCCTCAATGGTCATAGGTTCTAAAGTCTACTTCTCAAACTGGGAGAATTCAATGTCTGGTACTGCAATATACACAACATATCAAATGATCAAGGAGAATGCAGACTATGATCTGTGCGAACTGCTGCGAACCCAACTACTGGAGAATTTGAAGAAGACAAAAGAAAGCAAAAACTACCCATTCAAGTAATGTACGCTAATCATCTGTTTATTTTTATACTTCTTGAATGAATTCCCTAATCATCAGGGATTGATTTGGTTAAGTAACAAACCAGTAGCTGTGCAAATTAGAAATTGTCTTAACAACTTGGGAAATTTTAACAAGCAAAAAGCAGTTCTATGGGGATTTTTCAAGAATTTTTAGAGCATGATGCACTCTAGAGAAATAATTCCTGAGAAAATTTTTAATAAGTATAAGGATATAATTTGTTTCATGGTCACTAAGGATCAATGTTTAATGGAGGCTGTGGAACCAAGAACTGTGTGGGTAATGCCCATGGGTTATGAGGTAGATGAACAAATTCTGGAAAATTATGCTCGGCACCTTCTCAGCAAACCAAAAGATATCAAAGATGAAAGGTTTGGAATGTATGAGGAGATGTTAGTGAAAGTCCATGTTGAGCTTAGACAAGCTGAATCTACCAGAAAAGTGAGAAAAGAGGTGGAAGAAATTGTTGCAAGGTATGGCATCACTAAAGAGCAGCTCAAGGAATTAAGAGAAAAGGTAGAGAAAGCAAATAAGGAAAAACAAAATGATTAGGCTAAGGTTCTAGAGGAATCTATGAAGAAGCCAAGAGAGGCTAAAGATACTCAAAGGACTACCTAGAGCTCTACCATTTCATATGGTGCAACATCATCAAAGAAGCCCTCTGAAAAGGACACAAAGAGGAAGAAGATGAAAGGAAAAAGATTGTATGTTAGTGTGGGGGAAAAGGATGAAGAAGAAATAGAGTTAGATGAAGAGGTCAAGATGATGAAAGTTGAGGTTATCAAAGTCTCCAGAATTAGTAGAGAAAAGTCCTCCAGAAAGCATAAGCCTAGCAAAAGACAGAAGAAGGAAAAGCCTCCACCACTTGCAGAAGTAATAAAATCTGTCACCATGGATGGGAATTTAAAACATATGATTGAGTTCTATGATGGATATAGTGATATTGATAAAAGAAAGGAGACTATGATCCCTTATTGATAAAACATATGATCCCTTATTGAGATTATCTCTGACATTCTAAAAAACCTAGCAAATCTTATGAGCATCAGAAAGGAGACTACTAGAGCCAAAGATATTGAGCTAAGAAAACATGTTCTGACAAGATTATGTTCTGAAATCACTCAGGAAGAAGAGAACTTGATCTCTAAGGAAACCAAAGAAAAATTCAGAACCAAAACAAGGATGAACCTGTTGATGTTGGGAGAAATTGACAAAGTAGTCAAGGAGATAGAAGATATCACTTTGGAAATATTGAGAAAATACAATATTCCTACCTCTCATGACAATACGGAAACAGATGGTGGAAATGGTACACCTGTCCCGAAAGTAAATCTAGAGCAAGAATTAGATAAAGATGACAAAGTGACTGAGTAGGAAGAAGCACTTGCTGATGCTTATGAGATAAGACCCTCTCCAGTACATCTTGCTCAGGTTGACACTGACAAGGAGAAGTTTGAGGAAGAACATGTCATGAAAATGAAACAGGAGGAGGATACTAATATGGATCAAGAGGATCCGGAGCAAAGCCACAAAGAAGAAGTCCCTATCACAGCAAGAGACACTGCAAAGCTTGCAAAAGAAGTGTTGGAGAAAAGAACACAAGCCTTGGATGAGCCAGAATTTCTAAATGGTCCAATAAAATTGGACATGATGACAGCGGAATAGAAGTTTAAGTTGCTTACAATTGTTTAGACAAAGGCTCAAGAGGAGATATTAAAATCACAAATTGAGGATAGTAAACTGACAAGAAATTGATGAAAAACGTATGGAACAATTAAACATATTGATAGCAAAAGAGAAAATCTCATTAAACAATACAATAGCCAGCATTCAGAAAGCTGTGAAGGATACTAGAGATGTGTACAAGTTTTGTTTGTCTTGGCCCAAAGCTGCCCAAGAGATTGAAGAAAAGATCAAAGTTTTGGAACAAAAATTGATGGATACTTCTGAGCAATTTGATCCAGAAATAGAGTCAGTCACAAGGAAAGAAACAGAAGTCATTAAGATTCACAATGACTTGACTGACTTAATAAATTAGAAATACCAAATAAAAAGTAGGATGGGACAAATCAGAAGACTTGTCTGTCCAAAGTTAGATTCATTGACAAATCTCATTACAGAGGCCGAGTTAGTTGTCCAAGCAGACACAACTTCTGATCTTCAAAAGGCAGAAGCCTCAATTTTTCTTCGCAGTGGTCAAATTTAGATTCTGGAGAATGTGAAGAAAAGCTGGGATGCTGAGTGGACATTGGTCAAAAATATATTTAATGATGTGCTTAAACACATGTAATACAGAGAGGTAGATTACACTTGTAAATATGCGGCTGAATACATCAATTTTGAAATTTTGACAAATTTTTTAAGTCTGAATCACACCCTTTTCCATTGATGTGGGGAGAAGTAGATCAATGAAAAATGGATAATCATCTCAGGGGGAGCAAGAAAGTACAGTATATATAGTAAGGGGGAGCAGTCAGACATTTTTCACTAAGTGTTGCCATCAATGCCAAAGGGGGAGATTGTTGGCAAGAGACACTACTCCGGTATGGATCTGTATGTTGTCATTGATGGCAACAAGGCTCAAAGAACCTATCACCATGACAGGAAGAGATATCTCTGAAAGAACAAGTTAGATTCCAGGTTCGGTTGACAGGAAATAGCTAAGTATGGAAAGCATGCAGAGTAGAGGATAGTAAGCTGGACAGTATGCCTTCGTAGATAATGATCCGGTAATGTGGTTCAGGTATGATGTCAGTTGGTGATTGATAATGTTATGCCTCAGAGATTAAGTCTTGATCCTCTTCGGAAGTCATGTCTAAGTCCGGGCAAGCAAAGGTATAGCAAGAATAGTGAACAGGGTCTAGCACAGTGGTCCACATTCCTCTGCAAACAAGTATTTCATTATGTGGTTTTGAGGTGTTGTAAACACTTATATGAAGTGTCTTATTCCAAAGTTAGGAGATGTGAAGTTTACCGAATGGATAGCTACACGCTGCTAAGTATCGACATAGTGTTTGACAAAGTTTGAAAGAGACAGAGTCTGACTTCTGATGGTTCACATCTCTCCGCAAGATTATATGATGCCTTGCAGTTCTGAGGGTAAGATTGGGAATGTGTAAAGAGTCCTTGACATGATTTTGGAAGTGTTTTGTGATCAACAGTAGAAGTTGTAAGATAGCAGATGAATTTGTTAAGCATGTTCTTGAGGAACTGGCCGATTGGTGAGATAAATCATTGTGTGAAGAAGAGTTAATGATTGGAGGATTCATGTAAGCAATTGAAATATTATAGCTGACCTATATGAACATGCTTGGGAGAATATTTGTGTCCACATGACACATAGTGCATTAGATTGAGCGACAAGGTACATCTTTTTATGTACACGTTTCACTTCTTGGATGCCGACTTGATTATGAAATAAATCATGATGCAGATATATAAAGTCGATGAAATTTGGTTAATTTGGGAGTATAAGTATGTGTGTGTGATGAAAAGATGTGAATAGTGGAGCAAAGTTAGAGAATCAGTAGCGATGAAGACTTGGGATTCAGAATACAATTGTTGAATGACTGCACCCTGGCATAGTGGCAGATGTTGAAGCAGTATTCAGATGTCATGTGTGATCTATTTGGAAGCAAGGTTTTGTTATCAAGGTAGTAAGTTGGTAGTGAGCCTCTAGTAGGGTTTAACAACCCTTATTGTAATCTTGCTAGGTTTAGGGTTGAGGCAGTGAGCCTACTAAACTTAGTTGTACTTCATGGCTGTAAGCCACCATGTTCTAGGCCCGTGGAGTGACCAAGCCTGAACATCAATTGTGTAAAGATTGCAATATATCTATGAGAGCTAATCCTCTCCATGGTTTTTCCCTTTTTGGGTTTTCCACATGAAAATCTTGGTGTTATGTGTTATGCTTTTGTGGATGTTGTTCAGTTGTATATTTTGCTTCTGTTTGATTATTCTTTTGAAATGGTTGAAAGTAAAAGTTCAAGAAAAGATTTATACAACACTGATCACCCCCCCTCTGTGTTCCTGACAATCAACACCATTCCCATCACAATGACCATCCATGTCACTTCTTCCATTTTAGTTGCATCCACCACCATTTCTGCTCCTCCTGCCACTTCAACTATTGTTTCCTCTCCCATTCCTCCACCACTATAATATTCACCTCTTTCCTCCTCACCATTGTCATTAATTGATGCCTCCACCATTCGATCCATATCGGCTCCCATAACATCTTCTCTTTTCACCTCACTCACTTCTTTGTCTCTGCCACCTCTTTCCCTACCATCCATTTCATCCTTCATCACAACTCTACCTTTTCCCTTATAGTAGTTCCTTCCCTTCCATACCCTGTCTTTGGGATTTTCTCCTTTTTCAAAATTGACTAAGGTCCAAATTCCCACAATTGATGTCATTGTGTTCTATTATATTAATAAAATCTTGGTTATGCTATTCCATAGCCCATCAGATTCCCCCTTCTCCCAAGGTGCCAGCATTGGAGGGAATTGAAACAGTTTGTATGAAGATGGCTGTTGAAAGTAGGGAGGTAAACATTCAACATATATTAGACAACACACCCACAAACACAAACATAATAGAAATTATGCAAATAGAAGATAGTCCTCCTACGCAATAGCAGGGACAACATGAGGAAATATTTGATAAAGTTAAGCAAGAGGTTGGGAATGAACTTGAGCAAGTTGGGGCCCAAGAAGATAATCCTCTTGATGATTCAATCAAGGAGTTAGGAGTAGAATAATTGTAGGTTGAGAGCCACTCTGAAACTCTGTAGGATAACTCCCAAGTACATGTTGATGATGAACTAAAAGATGATAGCTTGGAGGGAGATAATGTAAATCCAGATGTTAGTCTAAATGATCAAGAGATGGATGTTGTAGTTAAAAAGGAGGGAGACCAACAAGAAAAACTTGTCTCCTTTATCCCACCACTAAGCACCGATGTTTCTACAACACCTGAATGGTTGCGGGTTAGGTTGCAAGAGAAACAACCTGAGATTGAATCTTTCAAGTTAGATTTGAATAGATTTCTCACTCGTATTAAGAAGCCAAAGAAGAAAAAGAAGGAAAAGATTCAATCTCAAGTTTTTAAGGATACCTCAAGTTCTTGAATTATAGAGATTGCAACACACTCAGTTCAGAAGGATAAGGGTGACATGAAGCTGAAAGATTACAACATCTCCACAATGGATCTTGGTCCAACCACTAGGATACAAGAAATAGAGGAATTTAGAGGTGTTGTGGACACCACTATGTAGAGATTAGACAAGGATGATCTAACAAAGTAGCAATTCAAGAAATAAAATGATGAGATTCGAGCTTTGAACCTGTTAGGTCACAAAAATGTAGGTTGTTAACCCTGAGAGGTTGCCAAGCTCTCTTAATATTTTTGGCTAATCAAACGGGGCAGATATGGCTAAAACCCCCTTCACTTCAGGCTCTGAAAAACCTAGGTGGGTATAACTTAATGATTAGTGCAGACTTGATTTGACCTTCACAATGGCAAATGGGTGTGAAGTAGGTGTAAGGTTTGAAAGTATTTCTAAGGATAAAGTTTGCAAATGTGAGTAAGGTATAAAAATGGCTAATGAATATGACCAGTGCTTTATCTATTGGGCAAAGAGATTAAGAGTAAATGGTATAATAGATTTCTATATTGACTTAACTCAGATTGTTAGGCACTTGTGTAAGTCTGTATCTTGTACAACTGTGCAAGAATGTTGAGATGCAAGGTTCTTCTTATCAAATCCCAATGATATTTCTAGAAGTTTCTATGACCAAGAGAAAGGATTTTAATTCTAACCCTGGACAGAGACCAGTAAACATAGACTACTTAGCAAGACTTAAATCAACTTCCCAGAGAAACCAATCACACAGATCATATAGAAACAACAAATGTGTATTGATAAATTAGTGATATCCTTGATATATTAATTTAAACAACTTTGGAAACCACTCTAGAGACAACCATGCAACCCATAAAAATTGAACATCAATTTTCTAATCCACCGAATAACTTTGATTCTTTTTATTAATTTAGAAATTCATATTTGTTTGAAAACATAGATAGATGTAAATAGATTTTTTCAAGTATTGTTTTATATTGCATGTATATGTACATATATGAGATATCCTTTTCAAAATGGCCTTGGTATCCTATTTTATAGGATGCGGACAAGCTTCAGGCACTAAGCATTGTGTCTGTTCATAATTACATCTCTTCAAGTAAATAATGCGTAATTAGGAAATAGAAAGAAAATAGAAGCATATCCAGCGATCAAATTCTAGGCTCCATTAATCACCATAGAGGGATCTGTGACCCATAGGTCTAGCAAGATCATCCTCCTCTCCATGGTACAGATTGATATGCCTGCATTGCTTGTTGTATGACAAAATTGTATTGTATCCACTTCCTTACATTGCCCTGGATATGAAAAAATTTATCCTGCCAATATGATCGATGTATTCTTGAGACACACAAGTATCCGTGGAAATTATATCCCGCATGGAAAACTCTAACTTGAATATTTTATCCAGATTTCTATGTGTGTTCTCTATCACCCTATATTCATCATCAATCTGCTTCAAAGTTGAGGGTAATAGCTAGGCAAATTTTGCTTTCCACAGATCTTTATCATGTATATTGCCCTCGTTGTTAAAGAAATTAGGAAATGCCACATCTCTATGCAAACTAAAATCACCAATATCATCTGTCAATATAGCATCAAACCTTTCATGTTCGGTGATCAATGCAGTGCAATTATTAAGTGCTTGCTCATCCTTGTTTTCTTTGACTCTTAATTCTTCCTTCTTTTCAAGCATCCTGTGGTGCAATCTTCTATGATCTTGATAAGAATTATGAGTTCTTTTGTGTAAATTCCATAGTTGGTCACTATGTTTCATCATATCTTCAAATTTTCTCTTTATCAATTTAGAAGCCATCTGCTATTTGACAACTCTGATGTCACTTTCTAGCTTATCACTCTTTTTCTGCAACTTTTCAGCCTTTGTTTTCCAATAATTTGCATCAGCTATAGCTTCCATTATTCTCTTATCTGGTTCTTGGAAAGGTGGCCAAGAACTATATGGTGGCAATAATATGTCATTATTGATGGCAAGCTATTGTCTCAATATGACATTTTATTTCTTATATGTATTATTATCTTTGATCAATCTCTTAATTTGGGCCTTTGTGAACCTTGCAACATTAACATTCAAGTTAGCAGTTTCCATGGGATCAATGTCCTCAACCCTTTGTATCAAAAGATGACCAAATGCTTTAATTGGATCATCAATGGTCTGAGGTATTTTATTAGGAGGGTACACTACCCATATCAACAATGTTTTCTTGTCAGGATCATATCCTGATCCTCTTCTAATTTCATCCAATGCTTCCATGCTGAGTTGCAACTTCTTGTCCTGACTCCTATTGAAAGTGTCAAATACAATGGCTGAGGCCATATCCCATCCAGAAACCAACATTACACCTACTTCATGTAATAGTGTCCTCCCCCTTTCTGGAGTCATAATCTCCAATTCTCTGTCAATTTCCTTTTGAAGCTCCAATAATACCTCATCCTATATTTCAGGAGTAATATCTTTCATTTTTTCTCTAACCTACTTGCCCTTGTACTCATACAGAAAAGCTTTAAATTCTTGCATTTTAATGAAATCATTATCTGAGATAAATTTGATGTTGGCTAGATGTCTTATGTCTCCTGGTAAATCATTTGGTGCCTCCATGGTGAAAACTTCTCTGTCCACAGGAGGTTCATACCCCTTGATGGTTTGGTCATAGCTCTACACTCCTTCCTCATATTCTTCCTCTCCTTCTGCAATTTTTGTGTCTGCAGAGAAACTCATGTCTGGTGTGGGCTGAGGTGACATGTGACCCAAGGGAGTTTCATACTCAGCTTGTGTCTCTTTAAGTTGTTTTCCTTTTTTGTCAAACACATAAGGGGGAACATTCATAATTAGCTTTGATGCATGTGTAATCATCATATCCAATCTTTCAATAAGATCATCAATATCTTGAAAAGCTCTGGTGTAGGTGGGGTTTTTGGCTACCCTCCAAGCCTCAGCTAACATTGCTTTATGGTATAAACTTCTCCTTTCCACTATTGTGTTTTCATCACAATTCCTAATTAAATCATCATCAATGAATAGGACATGATGATATCCTTTCGACTTTTGCTTTATCTTTACACTGTTTATAAAATGTTCCAGATCAAAATTTTCTCTAGCATTTCCAAGAGGTAATCTGAATTGTTATAATATTTTGTCAACCAATTGATAACCTTTATCAGAAAGAATTGTAAAATCTCCAAAGCACAGAGTTCCAGGCATGAATGATTATTTGTTGTGATTCTTGAGGTGCATGAAGTCTGAGAAAGCTAATTGTCTGACAAATTCTAAGTATCCAACCCTATTTGGGAATGCTTTTGGTAGCAAGAAGGGTGGTCCTTCATATCTGAACACTCTTATCATGGTGTAATTATCAAAAACATACCAGTCACCCTAATTGTGACTAAACTTCCCCTCCTCATATTTATCCATTGACTGTAAAAATCTCTGTATTTCTATTGATAAGTTGTGATTACAGGGACGACCTAGCAAATTGTATATAGGTTTCACAAAAAACTCCTTAAAGTATAAGTAATGGGACCTATCACATCTACTATCCTAGATAGCAGTCCACATTTGCACAGGTTTTATATTTCCCTCATTGTCTAGGGCTGTCACCTTTAGACATTTATTCCACAAGCACATATTTTGTCCTTCATACAATACCATGTGCATAAACATGGAATAGTGTCTGAACTTATTCCCTCCATTCTTCAGAGATATTAGCTCATTGTGTAGGCTATTTGCTAGATATTCAGTATAATCAAAATATCGTGCATCATGACTCTGTATATCTGCAGTTAAAACCATAGGTGCAATTTCCATGAACATAGAAGCTTCTACACCCAATATTTGACAATTAGAGTAATATGTGCTTTTGAATTTTAATCTTCAAATAGTTCAATCGAATAGGGTGGATCCTCAACCCCTGAAAATACCCTGAGTTTGTTATTTTCATCATGAGGTCTATGTAGGGGTAATTTCGATCTCTTATAATTGTTGCTCATATTATAGTACTTAGTCAATAAGTCCCTGATTTTGAATTTTTCATCTAAGTTTGAGTCTAATTGAAACACTATTGTGATGTAATCTTTGGTAATGGGAAAGAAGCCAGACCCGTAGTCTAATTCAACCAAGCAAGTTTTAGGGTTGTATTTTTCTACAAAGAGTTTTAACAACTGGACATTTACGAACACATTTGGCACTATTAGTTTACCCAAATTTAGCCTCCAATGATTTGAAACAAGCTTATGCCTGTGCATCTTTCTATAATGGTAAAAAAAGAGATCATATCCTCTGATTGGTTTCCATATGTCCCCTATGTTCTTGTACAAGTCATCAAATTTTTTAGCTTGCGGGTTCAATTGAGCATTCCTTCTTGATTTTTGTCCCAACCCAGGGCATTGATCTAATAAATCTTGGTTCAAATGCCTATCCCCCATTTTTTTCCTTTTACTTTTAGGGTTTTGAATTATTTCTTTCATGTTCTTTTATTATGCAAAGATCTCAACTCTGTGAATTATGAATGCAAACCAATATATGTAAGCCAATCAGAAGTACTTACTTGATCAATCATTCTAGTTCTGAATTACTGTCCCGCTGCACCTTGCTATTGCTCCTTACAATACCCTCAAGACTTGCATTCAATAAACTTAAGACTGATGCAATTAATGGCATCTCACTGTATTTTTCACATCATCGGAGGGACATTTAATTTTATGAATAGAGGTCATTGGATCACCGCCATTATGTCTTGTCACTATATCTTGGGATGATGTGTTTTGTGATCTCATTTACTTTACTTTTATGCTTGTTCAGGACTTCGGTGTGACCCCATAAGTCTCTTGGAACAAGAAGTCCCGTTGATATTTAGTCATCCTTCCAATGTCTCTTGTTTTTATTTCGTCGCCTTTTCAAAGAGACTAAAAACCCCCTCTCTTCGATATAGTAGAGTCATTTCAAAATCTCTTGATGCTCTTTATATTATTTGTTTATCAATGAGACTCTAAACCATATCACCTCAGAATCCTGAACTTCCTTTGCGAATTATTTTTGATATTTTTTGTTTGATTGGCATGACACATTTTGGTGTCACGCTGATATGCCTTGTCTATTCGATGTGTTTAGGGTATCGATAAGACTGTTGAGTGAATCTCACCAATATCCCTTGTCTCTACGATCTCTTAATTTCTTTGATTGGTGTAACTTTAAAGCTATATATTATTAAGTCAATATTTCATCCTTTTATGCCTTTAGGCCATCGAAGAGACTGGATATTGAGTCTCCCCGACATAGTATCATCTTTCCAATATTAGTTATAACTTTGAAAGCATAATGATTTTTAATACAATATGTTACAGTGAAGGTGAAGGAATTTAGGGTTAACGATGGAATGGTGGTGTTTTTCAAGTTAAGTGAAATAACTTATTAGGAACTATGGCAGGAAATGGCAAAATTTTAGGGTTTTAAAATTTTTGATCCAACAGTGGCTCTGGCTAGGGATGAATGGCTGTGAAGTCATTGCAAGAATCTAGAAAATAACTCTCTAGGACACTGACCAATGGTAGTGGGGGTGTGGGAAATGGAATCCTAACCTACTGTGCATGGAAATTTTTCTCTTAATGAGAGAAGATTTTTCAGGAATTGTCCATGCACTGGAAATTTCTTATTCTTCTTTAATGTATTGTGCATGGAAATTATTTTATGAGAAGAAATGTTTCAAGAATTGTCCATGCACTGGCAACTCCTATTATTCACCACTCATGTTTTGTACATAATAAGAATCTTCACCACACTTGCTAGTGATGACAAATGGGCCTATCCACAATGCTTCAAATTTTCCATGCTTCCCTTTATCTTGTCCTTTGGCATTCCACATGAGGACCATATCATCCACCTTGAATTTTCTTTCCTTGGTTTTCTTATCAAAAAGATATTTCATCTGTAACTGTAATTTTTCATTTTGTTTCTGAGCTTCTATTTTGATTTCATCTAGTTCAGTTAATTGTTCCAATCTCTTTTCCATGGGCTCAGCAACATCCAAATCTTCTTGAAGAATGAACTTATATATCGGTATCAGGTTATGCATGGGTAGTCTAGCTTGTGCACCATATACAAATTCAAATGGGGATTTTCCTGTGCCCTTTTTATTGTGATCCTATATGCCCACAGAGCCAGTCTTAATTTTGAATCCCAGGCCTTCTTATTATTCTCCAACATTCTTTTTATTATTTTGATGATGCTTTTATTGTTGGACTCTACATGTCCATTGGCCTGAGGATGGTATGGTGAAGCATATGAAATTGTTATGCCATAAGAATCACAAAATGAATTAAATTCTATTGACCTAAAGCACATGCCATTATCTGTGATGAGTTTCACTGGTACTCCAAATCTAGTGATAATATTTTCCAAAAGAAAGTTTATCACAACTTTGTTGGTAGCTTGTTTTGTTGGAATAACTTCTATCCATTTGGTGAAATAATTAGTAGCTACCAAAATCCATTTATGTTCACCACTAGACTTCTCTATAATTTCTCCTATGAAATCAAGTCCCCATTGGTGCAATGGAGCTTCCACTTGCATTAGTTTAAGTGGTAAGGCCCCTTGATAATTAAGTTTACTAGAAAACCTTTGGCAAGCTTCACATTTGCTTACATAGCTGTGAGCATCGTTAAAAACTGTAGGCCAATAATACCCATCTCTTAGTGTTTTATGTGCAGTAGTCCTACTAAGAAATGTCCTCCACATACACCTTTATGCATTTCCTATAGCATTTTGTTAGCCTATGTCTTATCCAAGCATAGTAACAGGATACCATCTCTATTCTTCCAATACAAGTTCCCATTCATAAAGATATATTTCAAAGCATGGAGTTTCAATGTCCTTTTCTGATTATCACTTAGGTCTAGAGGACACCTCATATTCTTTAAATAATACATTATGTTAGTATACCAAGAAGTATGTTCAATACTTGCATAATCATTATTTTCTTCATTCATATTACAAATCTATGCAGCCTCCAGATTTGATTCAGCCATTAATTTGGCTAGACCCTGTCCCCTAACAAGTTTAGTTATCTAAATGTCAATATTGAATTCTTGGATTCTATTAATCCATCTGCATCTTCGTCTAGTGACTTCATTTTGAACAAACACATCCTTTACTACAGCATTTGGCACATAGTCTATTACTTGAGCTCCTACCAAATAAGGCCTGAATGCTTTGACTGCTTTCACCAAGGCATAAGCTTGTTTCTCTATTATGTCATATTTTAATTCTGCCCCTTGAAGTGATTTGCTGAAAAATGAGATAGGTTGTTTGAAACCTTCCTTATTCTTTTGCAACATTACTGCAGCCATAGTGTGAAATGAAGCAAAGCAAAATATTTGAAATGGTTTATCAAATTCTGGAGATTTCAACACTGGAGCCTCTTTAATTGCCTTTTTAATAGCTCCAAATGCATCAACAGCCTCTGTTACCCAGTCCACCTTTTCACCTTTCTTCAACATTTTGGAGATAGGTTTAACTATTTCTGCAAAGTTTGTTATAAATCTCCTGATGAAATTAATCTGACCAAAGAAGGATTGTATGGATTTTACATTCTTTGGAATTGGGATTTTGTCAATGGCTTCTACTCTCTCAGGATCAATTCTTACTCCATTCTTTGAAACTATATGGCCAAGTAATTTACCCTCTGTCACAGCAAAATGGCATTTCTTTGGATTTAATGAGATGCCATATTCTAAAGCTCTAATGAAAATCTTTTCAAGGTGTGCACAATGGTCCTCAGCCTTCTTAGAATATGTTGTCAAGTCATCTTGATAGACTACCATGATAACATTTATCAGATCAGCAAAGGCTACATCCATAGCTCTTTGAAATGTTGCTCCTACGTTCGCGAGACCAAATGGCATTCTCACATACACATATGTCCCTCATGGTGTGGTGAAGGTAGTTTTAAATTGTTCTGACTCTTTAACTTTTACCTGATTGTATCCTGAAAATCCATCCATCATGGATAATAACTCACATCCAGTTACTCTTTGCAGCATTACTTCCATATTAGGAAGAGGATAATTATCTTTGAGTGAGGACACATTCAGGTTTCTAAAATCCACACATAATCTTATTTCCCCATTTTTCTTTCTTACAAGGACTACGTTTGAAACCCAAGAGGAATGTATAATTGGTTTGATGATTCCACCTTCCCTAAGTTTTGTAAGTTCCTCTTGCATTTTATGGGCTAGTGTAGGGTTTATGGGCCTTTGTTTTTGCCTGAATGGCTTAGCATTTGGTTTCAGAGGTATCTCATGTTGAAAAAGGTCTTCTCGGTATGCTTTCAAGTCATCATAAGACCAGGCAAATACATGTTTGTATTTTCTAAGCAGAGCAATGAGCATGCTTCTAATTTTAGGATTTAGCCCTTTTCCAATATATATGTTCTTGGGAGCCATTTGTGTTCCAAGATTTATTTCCTCAACATCATTTTTCTTTACTGGAACATTTTTCATTTTGAACCTGTCATTTGCATCAAACACTCTTTCTAGAGCTACTAAACCTTTGGGTGTCTTATTTATTTACATTTGCACCACTTCTTGTCTAGAGAGGGTTTCCTTACCATCAACCTTTTCCACAAATGCATTAAAATCAATTTGTTGAGATTCATACTGGTCCACACAGTGGAGGAATTTTATTAAGTCCTCATCATCATTAAAAACTTGCCAGTTGTAAATATTGTCAGGGATGGCGGGTCTAGCTTTGAATTCTACTTCAGTTATACCTGCCAATGTGATGTCATCCTTTTTTAGAGCTATGTTTTCCAAGAAGTCTTCCATGATATTATTGGATATATCTACCCAATTTATAGAGAATGCATCAAATAGTTCAATGTCATCCTAAATAGCATTCCTGTACTATTTCAACCTCTTATTTTTTTATGAATACTTTTTCCTAACTTGAGAGATAATCAATTCTGAATCCCCATATACAGCAAGAAGTTTTATTTTATGTTTTATAGCAATGTTCAGGCCTATAAGCAATGCCTCATATTCTGCTATGTTATTGGTACATTCAAATGTCAACAGGAATGAATATTTGAAAGTCTTACCAGTTGGTGAAATGAATAACACCCCTGCTCCTTTCCCACTTTTGCTACAAGCACCATCAAAGTACATTCTCCAAACACCACATTTATCAAGTTGGACCTCTTTATTTATTTGATCAGCATTTTCCAATTCTGGATGGGATTTCTCAATTCTAAATGTTCCAAGGTCTATATCACAGAAGCAATTCATTTGACTTGGGTCAATACATTCTATAATGCTCTCATACCTTGGTTCCCTATATATTTTGGCCTCTTTACCATTCACTGGTATGGTTGCATATGATAGATCCAACTGGACATTTCATCCCATGGCAGTAGTCCATTGTCTAGATAATAGCATCCCATAGTAAGGTGGAGTATCTATTATACTAATATCAGTTGTGTAGGTAGCTTCAGGGCATGAAGATAATTTTAGTTCCACATCCTTCATTACTCCTACACCAGGGATAGACCTATTGTCCATTGCATAACATTTGCCATATGTTGTATCTACCCATAAACCCAATTATTTCATGACAGCAATTGGCATAATATTTATTATTGCCCCGGAATCAATCATACAATTTCTTACTATCTTGTTATTTATCAATAGTGTTATGTAAAATGGGTCTACCTGAGCTAGGTTCTTTATCATGGCATTACCAAGATAGATTTCAGGAGCGTTGATAACTTCCTATCCAAGATTATTTACTTTTTCATTTGTTCTATCTTTATTTTTATTTTGATGTGGTATGCCAGAAATCAAGTTGAGGGCATTATCCCTGTATTCATCAATTCTCATCATCTCCATTAAAGGTACCGATATTTTGATTTGAGACAATGTTTGTGTTATATCAAACGAAGGAGTAGCAATAATTTGTTCCAATTTGGGAACCTTTTCTTCAGTTTGCTTATTCTTATCTTTCACCTTATTTTGTTCAATTTTAGGTGGTTCCTTGTGTGTAACTTTCTAGCTTTCTTCTTTCTTATGGTCACCCACGGTCCCTTTTTGTGATCTATTTCTTTGATAAACAGGCCTCTTGGTGTTCCTTGGTCTACATTTACAGTCCTATTCCTCAAGTTATAATTATTTTTGGCTTGAGCCACAGTGGCAACTGTAAGGGCTTTCTTTTCTTCCTCAATGGGTGTTCTCAATTGGAAGTGCGGGGTAACATGGGGTATAGGGGTGGTTTCCTCATAATTATCTTCTTGATCATAAAAGACTTCTTGCTCACCCAGGCTAATGTTGTATTTCTGATTATTCATGTCATACTCAAACCCATCTTCATCAGATGAATAATCATCATCAATTGAGTGAGGTTTTAATCCAACCATATTTATAGTATGCTCATCTCTATCTTGATCATAGGGTATTTCATTTTCCTAAAATGATTTGGCTACCACACAATATTCTGGTAAGTGAGGGAGATTACATGCAGTACACCATGTGGTGCTATTTACTACATGTGTCCCATGTTTCTTTAGGGGGTCAGGAGTTTCTTTGAGATTACTCTTCTTCCTGTTATCCACAAGCCTTCCATCTTTCTAGTTTGTGTTATAAGGCATGTCATGCAACCTAGGCCTTTCATTCTTATAATAATTTGCTGGCTTTGTTTGATTGTTATTTGCATTGGGTAGGATTTTTCGATTATCTCTTTTTCCAAGCTTCCCAGCTGCTCTCCTATTGTTTTCAATACTTATGATTGCCTTCTGGACTTCTGCCAACATCATAGGAGCTTTGTTTCTGAGCTCATATCCACTTTTACAATCAAAAGCATTCAAATACAAAGCCAAGGCCATACGATCTGGAGGCTTCAATTCTAATGGAATCTTATGATAGATTTTTGAATCTCTTTGGTTGAAATCAATCATGGATTCATTATAGTTCTTATGGATACTTGTCAATTCATGGACAACAAAATTTGGATCAAATTGCCTCCCATACTTCTCTTTAAATTGGTCCTTGAAATCTTCATAAGAACGAATTGATGCATCAGGTAGATTCTTGCACCAATCCCTAGCATCTTCAATGAGGGATAGCATGAATAATTTCATCTGAACATCTTCATATTGCACTTCATAGTTATCCATGACCATTTCAAAGCTTCTAATGTGTTCTTCTTCAAAGATGGCATTGTTTCCAACGAATTTTGGAAGACCATTCCTTAGGTCATTATCAATAGGGTTAGGACATACTTGATATCTAGACAAATCTAGCTATTTGTATATATTAATGTTAAGAGGTCCTTGTAATCGTTGGTTTGGTTGGTATTGATTATGAGGATGATATTGTTGTATATTAGGATGTGGGTTCATGCTCACATTTTGATGTTGTGGTAGAATATGCCGATGGCCAGGGGGTGGATAAGGATTAACTATATGTTGAGAGGTATTATGAGTACTAGGTGGTCTTGTATTTTGCTGGACATGGCTTCCATACATGGTGTTTGTGAACTACCTGCATTCTGATGGAACTTTTGTTGGGTGCTTGTTAGAACATATACTCCTTGCTTATGGGGGGTACATACTTTGAGCTAGTTGCTTTAGTTCCATTCTTTACTTGTTGTAGTTCTTGTTTCAACCGTTCTTCTTCCTCTTTTAATTTGGCTAGCTCAAGTTCCTCCTGTAGTTTGACTAAATCCTATTGCATCTCATCCTTATTCCTTGTGTCTTTTGGTGGACTGTTATGAATTTGTACAAATGTTGTCTGATACATGAACTCATGTTGAGCTTCTTCACCATGTTGTAATGACATTTTGTAATCATATTCTACCTGACTTTGTTCTATTTCCCTCATAATTTGAGCCTCATATTCAAGTTGTTTTTGAGGGTCAAGTTTCTATTGGTCTAAGATATCATCAGATCCATTATGATCATGATAATTTTTGGATTGGAATTCATTTGATTCATGTAAGGGGGTGAAGCTGTTGTGAGTTAGAATTGGTTGTTCTAAGGCATTTTCTTGGGTGTTCTGGTTACTAGTACGTTGAGATTGACTTGATACTCCAATTTTCTTGACAAGGGCCTTTAAGGGTGGGGATGATTGTAGTTTTTTACCATTAGTTTTATATCTCCTACCATCCATGTTAAGGGATTATGACACTCCCAGACATAAAATGATTTGTATTTTGTGTAGAGTTGCCACCTCACTTAAGAGGATTGATTAATTTTATGGGATTTCCTTGACCAACAGAGTTATGCTTTGCAACCTTTTGACTCTAATGATATGGTCTCCTAGCAGTTTTCCTTGTGTGTATCCCCAGTAGAGTCACCAATTATGTTAGGTCACAAAAACGCAGGTTGTTAACCCTGAGAGGTTGCTAAGCTCTCTTAACATTTTTGGCTAACAACACAGGGTGGATATGGCTAAAAATCCCTTCACTTCAGGCTCTGCCAGACCTAGGTGGGTATACCTTAATGATTAGTGTAGACTTGATTTGACCTTCACAATGGCAAATGGGTATGAAGTAGGTGTAAGGTTTAAAAGTATTTCTAAGGCTAAAGTTTGCAAATGTAAGGTATAAAAATGGCTAATGAATATGACCAGTACTTTATCTATTGGGCAAAGAGATGAAGATTAAATGGTATAATGGATTTCTATATTGACTTAACTCAGATTGTTAGGCACTTGTGTAAGTCTGCAACTTGTACAAGTGTGCAAGAATGTTGAGATGCAGGGTTCTTCTTATCAAATCCCAATGATATTTCCCCGAGTTGCTATGACCAAGAGAAAGGATTTTAAATCTAACAGGAAGGAAACCAACCAAGATGACTTGTTTAAAGGATTTTAACCCTGGGCAGAGACCAGTAAACATAGACTACTTAGTAGGACTTAAATCAACTTCCCAGAGAAACCAATCACACAGATCATACAGAAACAACAAATGTGTATTGATAAATTAATGATATCCTTGATATATTAATTTAAACAACTTGGGAAACCACTCTGGAGACAACCATGCAACTCATAAATGTTAACATCAACATAACAATTGAACATCAATTTTTTGATCCACCGAATAACTCTGATTCTTTTTATTAATTTAGAAATTCATATTTGTTTGAAAACATAGATGTAAATAAATCTTTTCAAGTATTGTTTTATATCGCATGTATATGTATGTACATGAGATATGCTTTTCACAATGGCTTTGGTATCCTATTTTATAAGATGCAGACAAGCTTCAGGCTCTAAACATTGTGTCTATTCATAATTACATCTCTTTGAGTAACTAATGCGTAATTAGGAAATAGAAAGAAAATAGAAGCATATGCAATGATCAAATTATGGGCTCCATTAATCACCGTAGAGAGATCTGTGGCCCATAGGAGACCTAGAAAGATCATCCTCCTCTCCATGGTACAAATTGATATGTTTGCATTACTTGTTGTATGACAAAAATGTACTGCATCCACTTCCTTACATTGCCCTAGATATGAACAAATGTATCCTACCAATATGATTGATGTATTCTTGAGACACACAAGTATCCATGGAAATTATTGTTGCAAGTATGAAGGTGAACCAATGTTGTCATTAATGTCAACATACTCATACTGCATTGACAAGAAGGATTGGATGAGCAATGTGCTGAGGATATTGAGAAAATTAGCCTCAGTCAGGAACAGTGAAGAACAGTGATGAGAAGAAGGGAAATGTATTGTATAGGTTGCGAACCGGAGGATGCGAATCAAAGGGTTTGTAGATATGTGTCTTGAGATGTTTCAGTTAAGATTTCAGAGGTCCGCATGAAGATATGAAGGAGTTGTGGCTGTCGGTGTGGAACCGGTTCCGGCAAGTGTTCAGAGGTGACAGAGGATCACAGAAAGGTCCGGTGAGGTCCGGAATTGTATAATCCTAATCTGTAGATTGGAAGGAGTGTTTGGGATGTCCTTGTGATGTGTCATCTCGAGTTGTGTATGATTTTGAGGTCCGAAAGTGCCTTTTGCATTGTGACAGTGGTGACAGACTGTGTTCTTGAAGTTTCGGATGAGGAAGAGAAGAGATTCCAGTAAGTAGAGAAAGTACGGATGTACCTGGTCATTCAGGCAGGCTTGTGAAGGTTCTTGGATCATGATGAGGTTGTATTGTTGGTCCGCATTGATGGTAGAGCCCGGAATTGAAGTTATTCTTTCGGATGAAGTTCTTGTTCCGACTAGCCGACCGGATGAGTTGTTCATCCTGCGAATGTTCTTGTGATGGCCGACCGGATGTGTTATTCATCTTGCAGATATTCTTATGGTTGATTGCCGACTTAGATGATTGTTCCTAAGTCAATGTCTTGTATAAATAAAGGTTTGTGAGTTCATTTAGTAGTGTGGATTGTGTGGATGAGTATGGTGTAGCGAAGAGAAGTGCGAAAGGCAGAGCAGGGGTTTTTGGGCTTAAATGGAACTGATCCGGACATAGTAGAGATGTCATTCTCCAGTTCAAGATTGTGATTCTTATCACTTTGTAGATAGTGTGTCTCCTTGTAGGCAGTGGGCCTCTTTGTGAGCAGTGTGCTCGGGCAGTGAGCCCTAATTGGCAAGTGCCATTCTTTTTCTTATTCTTCTAACAGAGAATAATCCTTGGGTTAATCACCCCATGGTTTTTCCCTTAACCAGGTTTTCCACGTCAAAATCTTGGTGTTCAATGTGTTGATGTTTATTTGCTCTTATGTTTGTGCATTATGCTTTCATGGATGATTAATTGATATACTGTTAACTAACAAGAAGAATCAAGTATTTAAAGTAGAGCAGGTTTTTATACAACTGATTCACCCCCCCTCTCAGTTGTATGCCCTAGATCCAACAATTGGTATCAGAGCCAAGTTCCTCTGAAAGGAGCTTAACCGCTTGAGGAGATCCAGGATGTCGTCATACAAGAAGGACAGTCTAAAGTTCGACAGAACCAACTTCACCCTCTGGAAAGGTTGCATGAAATGTCACTTGGAATGTATGGGAAAAGCATACTTGGCCATGGTCTCAAAACCATATGTACCTCCACAAGGTGGTCTGACAACTCTGAATGAAATCACAGATGTTGAAAACAATCTGAGGACCAAGGAAGCTCTGTTAAGTGCATTAAACAACTCAGATCTCTCAAATGTTATCGACCTACAAACTGCATATGAGATCCTGACTAAATTGGAACTTCTGTATGAAGGAGATGAGTTTGTCAAAAGTGCAAGGTTGCAAAGTCTGAAAGGGAAATTTGAAAGATTGAAGATGAGAGATGATGAAAACATCACTACCTTTATGCCAAGAGTGAATGAGCTGGTATGTGGAATTAGAAATGCTGGTGGAACTCTGGATGAAAATGAGATTGTTTGCAAAATCCTCAGATCCCTTCCTGCTGCCTACAAAATCAAGGTTGCTACCATTGATGAATTCAGAGCCCACACAACTGTCACAAGAGAACAATTGGTTGGCAAGCTGCATTTGAAATGACCGAGTTTGGAGATGATCCTCCCAAGACTGAATCTGCTTTCAAAGCCAGTGCCTATGTGAAAGGCAAACAGAGATTTGATCCGAGTGAAAACTCTTCAAGGAAGATGTCATGGTATGATCAAGCAAGAAGAGACATGGAAGAAGAAGAAGCAGAAACAGCTCAACTTGAAGCCCTCATTGCAAAGAGACTGCCAAGAGGATCCGGTAAGTATGAAGGAAAACTACCCTTTAAATGCTTCAACTGCAATAAGATTGGTCATTTTGCTTCAAGATGTCTGGAAAGATCTGCAAGGACTAATACTAACAGACAGAGGTTTCAAAAGAACTGTTATTATGTTCATGAAGAAGATGACAATGAAGGAGTAATAGATGATGAATCAGAACTAGGAAGCAAATCTGGAAATGAATGGGTGTTTATTGCCATCAAGGAAGAAGATTCAATACTCTCTGAATATGTCAATCACAAGGTTGTGGAAAAACCTTTGGCTGCTCAAGTGGAAGAAAAGGATGATTGGGTTATTGACAGTGGATGTTCTCACCATATGACTGGTGACAAGGATAAGTTCTTGGATTTGGAAAGGTATGAAGGAGGAATGGTAAAATTTGGTGACAATTCTGCTGGCAGAATCAGAGGTAGGGGAACTATTTCCTTTGATGGAAAGAGCAAAACAGGTAATGTACTATATGTTGAAGGATTGAAGCACAATCTTCTCAATGTTGGTCAGTTAGTAGACAAAGGCTATGATCTCTGATTCAAGAATGGAAAATATAGAATCTTTACAAGTTCCGGAACTGAAATTGCATCTGGTACTCAGACAAAAGGTAATATCTTTCATCTGGTTGGTTCAAATAAAAGTTGTTTATTTGTTCAAATTGATCAGAGTTGGTTGTGGCATAGAAGAATGTGTCATGTAAATTTTGATAACATCATCAAGATAAAAAATACTTAGGCTGTAAGAGATCTTCCAAAATTGATAAAACCTACAAATAGTTTGTGCAAAGAATGTCAGCTAGGTAAACAGAGCAGAGTTTCTTTCAAAAGCAAAGATCAGTCCTCTACCAGATTGTTGGAATTAGTACATATTGATCTCTGTGGTCCGACAAGAATCAAGAGTCTACAAGGTGATAGATACTTCATGTTGCTAATTGATGACCATTCTCAGATGATGTGGGTTACCTTCCTAAAGGAGCAATCAAAAGCCCTTGAGAAGTTCAAAATCTTCAAAGCTATGGTAGAGAATCAAACCGGATTAAAACTGAAGTGTCTAAGGTCTGATAGAGGTGGTGAATTTACATCTGGTGAGTTCATTGACTTTTGTGAGAAGTAGGGTATAAGAAGACAGTTGTCTGCTCCTAGGACTCCATAGTAGAATGGAGTAGTTGAGAGAAAGAACCAGACCATCCAGGAGGCTGCCAGGACAATGATGTTGGAAGCAAATGTTCCTCAAATGTTTTGGAAAGAAGCTATCAGCACTACAGTCTACACTCTCAATCAAGTTCAAATCAGAAACAACACCGGTAAGACCCCTTATGAACTCTGCTTTGGCATCACTCCTACTGTGAAATATTTTAGAGTATTTGGTAGCAAGTGTTATATTAAAAGAGATGAAGATCTAGGAAAGTTTGAGGCTAGAAGTGATGAAGGAATTTTCTTGGGTTACTCCACTCAAAGCAAAGCATACCGGTGTTACAATAAGAGATTGAGGAAGATGATAGAAAGCACTAATGTGAAATTTGATGAAGGAATTGAGAAGCCCTCAAGGTTTTATGAGTTTGATGAGGATGACCAAGATGGTATTCAAGTTCAAGGAGCTCAATCCTCTCCGGTAAGTCAGAGTCAGCCTGATTCGGTAAATCAGGAAGAAGAGATAGGTCTGAATGAGCCTGATCAAGAAGCAGCAGTACAGAATGCTCCCAAAATTCCAAGGTATGTAATACAGAACCACTCTGAAGAACAGATTATAGGTGACAGAAACAAAGGTGTGCAAACTAGAAGGAATGTTGCTCAAAATCAAGATGAATGTTGTCTGATTTCAAAGATTGAACCCAAAACAATAAATGAAGCTTGCAATGATGAAAAATGGACCAAAGCAATGGAAGATGAATTGATGCAAATTGAGAGAAATCATACTTGGGATCTTGTTCCCAGACCTAGAGACAGGAATGTGATTGGAACCAAATGGGTTTTCCGGAACAAACTGAATGAAGCTGGTGAAGTAATCAAAAACAAAGCTAGATTGGTCTGCAAAGGCTACTCTCAAATAGAAGGAATTGATTTTGAAGAAACCTTTGCTCCGATGGCAAGAATTGAAGCAGTCAGATTACTCCTTGCATTTGCTGCCTTCAAAGACTTCAAGGTATATCAGATGGATGTCAAGTCTGCCTTCCTAAATGGTGATCTGGAAGAAGAAGTTTACATTGAACAACCGGATGGATTTCAATTGTCTGATAATGATGACATGGTCTACAAGTTGAAGAAAGCTTTGTATGGATTAAAGCAAGCCCCAAGAGCATGGTATGAAAGGTTGGATAAGCATCTTGTGCAGATTGGATTCAACAAAGGTACTGCTAACAGCAACTTATATTTCAAAATTGATCATGAAAACATTTTGATTGTTGAAGTGTTTGTGGATGATATCATTTTTGGAGGAAGAGATAGTATGTGCAAAACTTTTGCAAATTAGATGAAAAGTGAGTCTGAAATGTCTATGCTTGGTGAAATGAATTTCTTCTTGGGTCTACAAATTACTCAAACAAAGAAAGGGATCTTTATTTCTCAAACCAAATATGTGAAAGAATTGTTGAGGAAATTTGGTATGGAAGATTCAAAGCCAATGAACACTCCCATGGCAACTGGATGTAAGTTGAGCAAAGATGATGACTCCCCAAAGGAAGATCAGACAAAGTATAGATCAATGATTGGTGGATTGTTGTATCTCACTCAGACTAGACCAGATATAATGCAGGTTGTTGGTCTTGTGGCAAGATTCCAGGCTGATCCTAGAGAATCTCATGTTATGGCAATCAAAAGAATTTTTAGGTACTTGAAAGGAATAGTTGAGTATGGTCTATGGTACAATAGAGATCTGGATTTCTCTCTTCATGCTTACACAGATGCAGATTGGGCAGGAGATGTGGATGACCGGAAGAGCACCAGTGGTGGAGCATTCTTTCTGGGGAAGAGATTGGTTTCTTGGCTAAGCAAGAAACAAGATGCAATATCTCTGTCCACAACTGAAGCAGAATACATTGCAGCAGCAGGCAGTTGCACTCAAATCTTATGGATGAAGCAGATGCTAAGAGACATTAAAGTTGAATATGAGGAGCCTATCACAATTTTCTGTGATAATTCAAGTGCAATTAATATTTCTAAGAATCCGGTATTGCACTCTAAGACTAAGCACATATCTATCAAGTTTCACTTTTTGAGAGAACAAGTGAACAAGGAAGAAGTCAGGTTGGAGTATGTTCCTTCCAAGGATCAGATTACAGATATCTTTACTAAACCTCTTTTCAAGGATTCTTTTGAATATCTCCGGGAGAAGTTAGGGGTCATGGCCCCTCCGGTAATGAACTAAGATGCACTGATGTGCATCAGTCCGGTGGATATCACAGTCATATCTTGTGATCCGGATTGATGATGGGGAACTGCTACTAAGGGGGAGTAGCTAGTATGATTCTGATGTGTTAGAATTGCAAGTATGAGCCCTTTGCCATTGATGTCAAAGGGGGAGAGAAGACATGTGAAAAACAAGTGGCTGTTGATCAAAGGGGGAGCAGTAAATGAGGAGAAGACATGTTGCTGATAGGGGGAGCTGTGACAGAAAGGAGAAGTTTGTGTCTTGATGGTTTTTCACATCATATGTTGCCATCAATGACAAAGGGGGAGATTGTTGCAAGTATGAAGGTGAACCAGTGTTGTCATTGATGTCAACATACTCATACTGCATTGACAAGAAGGATTGGATGAGTAGTGTGCTAAGGATATTGAGAAAATTAGCCTCAGTCAGGAACAGTGAAGAACAGTGATGAGAAGAAGGGAAATGTATTGTATAGGTTGCGAACCGGAGGATGCAGATCAAAGGGTTTGTAGATATGTGTCCTGAGATGTTTCAGTTAAGATTTCAGAGGTCCACATGAAGATATGAAGGAGTTGTGGCTGTCGGTGTGGAACCGGTTCCGGCAAGTGTTCAGAGGTGACAGAGGATCACAGAAAGGTCCGGTGAGGTCCGGAATTGTATAATCCTAATCTGCGGATTGGAAGGAGTGTTTGGGATGTCCTTGTGATGTGTCATCTCGAGTTGTGTATGATTTTGAGGTCTGAAAGTGCCTTTTGCATTGTGACAGTGGCGACAGACTGTGTTCTTGAAGTTCCAGATGAGGAAGAGAAGAGATTCCAATAAGTAGAGAAAGTGCAGATGTACCTAGTCATTCAGGCAGGCTTGTGAAGGTTCTTGGATCATGATGAGGTTGTGTTGTTGGTCCGCATTGATGGTAGAGCCCAGAATTGAAGTTATTCTTCCGGATGAAGTTCTTGTTCCGACTAGCCGACCGGATGAGTTGTTCATCCTACGAATGTTCTTGTGATGGCCGACCGGATGTGTTATTCATCTTGCAGATATTCTTATGGTTGATTGCCGACTTAGATGATTGTTCCTAAGTCAATGTCTTGTATAAATAAAGGTTTGTGAGTTCATTTAGTAGTGTGGATTGTGTGGATGAGTATGGCGTAGTGAAGAGAAGTGTGAAAGGCAGAGCAGGGGTTTTTGGGCTTAAATGGAACTGATCCGGACATAGTAGAGATGTCATTCTCTAGTTCAAGATTGTGATTCTTATCACTTTGTAGACAGTGTGTCTCCTTGTAGGCAGTGGGCCTCTTTGTGAGCAGTGTGCTCGGGCAGTGAGCCCTAATTGGCAAGTGCCATTCTTTTTCTTATTCTTCTAACAGAGAATAATCCTTGGGTTAATCACCCCGTAGTTTTTCCCTTAACCGGGTTTTCCACGTCAAAATCTTGGTGTTCAATGTGTTGATGTTTATCTGCTCTTATGTTTGTGCATTATGCTTTCATGGATGATTAATTGATATACTGTTAACTAACAAGAAGAGTCAAGTATTTAAAGTAGAGCAGGTTTTTATACAACTGATTCACCCCCCCCTCTCAGTTGTATGCCCTAGATCCAACAATTATATCCCACATGGTAAACTCTAACTTGAATATTTTATCCAGATTTCTATGTATGTTCTCTATCACTCTATTTTCATCATCAATCTGCTTCAAAGTTGTGGGTAATAGCTGGGCAAATTCTGCTTTCTACAGATCTTTATCACGTATATTGCCCATCATTGTTAAAGAAATTAGGAAATGACACATCTCCTTGCAAACTAAAATCACCAATATCATCTTTCAATATAGCATCAAACCTTTCATGTTCGGTGATCAATGTAGTACAATTCTTAAGTGCTTGCTCATCCCTATTTTCTTTGACTCTTAATTCTTCCTTCTTTTCAAGCATCCTATGGTGCAATCTTTTATGCTCTTGATAAGAATTATGATTTGTTTTGTGTAAATTACGTAGTTGGTCACTATGTTTCATCATATCTTCGAATTTTCTCTTTATCAATTCAGAAGCCATCTACTATTTGACAACTCTGATGTCACTTTCTAGCTTATCACTCTTTTTCTGAAACTTTCTAGCCTTTGTTTTCCAATAATTTGCATCAGCTATAGCTTCCATTATTCTCTTATCTGGTTCTTGAAAAGGAGGTCGAGAAATAGATGATGGCAATAATCTGTCATTATTGATGGCAAGCTCTTGTTTCAATATGGCATTTTCTTTCTTATATGTATTATTATCTTTGATCAATCTCCCAATTTGGGCCTTTGTGAACCTTGCAACATTAACATTCAAGTTAGCAGTTTCCATGGGATCAATGTCCTCAACCCTTTGTATCAAAAGATGACCAAATGCTTTATTTGGATCGTCAATGATCTGAGGTCTTTTATTAGGAGGGTACAATACCCATATCAGCAATGTTTTCTTGTCAGGATCATATCTTGATCCTCTTCTGATTTCATCCAATGCTTCCATGTTGAGTTGCAACTTCTTGTCCTGACTCCTATTGAAAGTATCAAATACAATGGCTGAGGCCATATCCCATCCAGGAACCAACGTTACACCTACTTCTTGTAATAGTGTCCTTCCCCTTTCTGGAGTCATAATCTCCAATTCTTTGTCAATTTCCTTTTGAAGCTCCAGTAATACCTCATCCTGTATTTCAGGAGTGATATCTTTCATTTTTTCTCTAGCCTGCTTGCCCTTGTACTCATATAGAAAAGCTTTAAATTCTTGCATTTTAATGAAATCATTATCTGAAATAAATTTGATGTTGGCTAGATGTCTTATGTCTCCTGATAAATCATCTGGTGCCTCCATTGCGACAACTTCTCTGCCCACAGGAGGTTCATACCCCTTAATGGTTGGGTCATAGCTTTGCACTCCTTCCTCAGATTCTTCCTCTCCTTCTGCAATTTTTGTGTTTGCAGAGAAACTCATGTCTGGTGTGGGCTGAGGTGACATGTGACCAGGGGATTTTCATTCTCATCTTGTGTCTCTTTAAGTTGTTTTCCTTTTTTGTCAAACACATAGGGGGGAACATTCATAATCAGCTCTGATGCATGTGTAATCAACATATCCAATCTTTCAATAGGATCATCAATATCTTGAATAGCTCTGGTGTAGGTGGGGTTTTTGGCTACCCTCCAAGCCTCAGCTAACATCACTTTATGGTATAAACTTCTCCTTTCCACTACTGTGTTTTCATCACAATTCCTAATTAAATCATCATCAATGAATAGGACATGATGATATCCTTTCAACTTTTGCTTTACCTTTACACAGTTTATAAAATGTTCCGGATCAAAATTTTCTCTAGCATTTCCAAGAGGTAATTTGAATTGTTCTAATATTTTGTCAACCAATTGATAACCTTTATCAGAAAGAATTTTAAAATCTCCAAAGCACACAGTTCCAGGCATGAATGATTGTTTGTTGTGATTCTTGAGGTGCATGAAGTCTGAGCAAGCCAATTGTCTGATAAATTCTAAGTATGCAACCCTATCTGGGCATGCTTTTGGTAGCAAGAAGGGTGGTCCTTCATATCCAAACACTCTTATCATGGTACAATCATCAAAAACATACCAGTCACCCCAATTGTGACTAAACTTCCCCTCCTCATATTTATCATTTGGCCCTAAAAATCTCTATATTTCTATTGATAAGTTGTGATTGCAGGGATGACCTAGCAATTTGTATACAGGTTTCACAAAAAACTCCTCAAATTATAAGTAATGGGACCTATCACATCTGCTATCCTAGATAGCAGTCCACATTTGCACAGGTTTTATATTTCCCTCATTGTACAGGTCTCTCACCTTTAGACATTTATCCCACGAGCACATATTTTGTCCTTCATACCATACCATGTGCATAAATAGGGAATAGTGTCTTAACTTATTCCCTCCATTCTTCAGATATATTAGCTCATTGTGTAGGCTATTTGCTAGATATTTAGCATAATCAAAATATCATGCATCATGACTCTGTATATCTGTAGTTAAAACCATAGGTGCAATTTCCATGAACATAGAAGCTTCTACACCTAATATTTGACAAATAGAGTAATATGTGCTTTTGAAATAATCTTCAAATAGTTCAATTGAATAGGGTAGATCCTCAAACCCTGAAAATACCCTAAGCTTGTTATTTTCATCACGAGGTCTGTGTAGGGGTAATTTCCATCTCTTATAACTGTTGTTCATATTACAGTACTCAGTCAATAAGTCCTTGATTTTGAATTTTTCATCTAAGTTTGAGTCTAATTGAAACATTATTGTGATGTAATCTCTAGTAATGGGAAAGAAGTCAGACACGTCATCTAATTCAACCAAGCAAGTTTTAGGTTTGTATTTTTCTGCAAAGAGTTTTAACAACTGGACATTTACGAACACATTTGGCACTATTAGTTTACCCAAATTAAGCCTCCAAGGATTTGAAACGGGCTTATGCCTGTGCATCTTTCTATAATGGTAAACAAAGAGATCATATCCTCTGATTGGTGTCCATATGATCCCTATCTACTTGTATAAGTCATCAAAGTTTTCAGCGTGCGGGTTCAATGAGCATTCCTTCTGGATTTTTGTCCCCACCTAGGGCATTAATCTAATAAATCTTGGTTCAAATGCCTATCCCCCATTTTTTTCCTTTTACTTTCAGGGTTTTGAATTATTTCTTCCATGTTCTATTATGCAAAGATCTCAACTCTGTGAATTATGAATGCGACCCTATAAATGTAATCCAATCAGAAGTACTTACTTGATCAATCATTTTCGTTCTGAATTACTGTCCCGCTGTGCCTTGATATCACTCCTTGCAATACCCTCAAGACTTGCATTCAATAAACTTAACACTGATGCAATTAATGGCATCTCACTGTATTTTTCACATCATCAGAGGGACATTTAATTTTTTGAATAGAGGTTGTTGGATCACCGCCATTATGTCTTGTCACTATATCTTGGGATGATGTGTTTTGTGATCTCATTTACTTTACTTTTATGCTTGTTCAGGATTTCAGTGTGACCCCATAAGTCTCTTCGAACAAGAAGTCCTATTGATATTTAGTCATCCTTCTGATGTCTCTTGTTTTTATTTCGTCACCTTTTCGAAGAGACTAAAAACCCCCTCTCTTCGATATAGTGGAGTCATTTTGAAATCTCTTGATGCTCTTTATATTGTCTATTTATCGGTGAGACTCTAAACCATATCACCCCGACATCCTGAACTTCCTTTGCGAATTATTTTTGATATTTTTCATTTGATCGGCGTGACACATTTTGGTGTCATGCCAATATTCCTTGTCTGTTCGGTGTGTTCGGGGTATCGATAAGACTACTGAGTGACTCTCACTAATATCCCTTGTCTCTTCGATCTCTTAATTTCTTTGATTGGTGTAGCTTTAAAGCTATATATTATTAAGTCAAGATTTCATCCTTTTATGCCTTCGAGCCATTGAAGAGACTAGATATTGAGTCTCCCCGACATAGTATCATCTTTCCAATATTAGTTATAACTTTGAAAGCATAATGATTTTTAATACAATATTTTATTGTGAAGGTGAAGGAATTTAGGGTTAATGATCGAATGGTGGTGTTTTTCAAGTTAAGTAAAATAAATTATTAGGAATTATGGCGAGAAATGGCAAAATTTTAGGGTTTTAAAATTTTTGATCCAACACATACAACAGTTGTTATTCCTAGTGTAGGAAATAGATGGCATTGTCATGCAGCCTGCCATTCTATCTAGAAGTGAAGTCAATGAATTTGACAGAATGAAACACATTGCACAAGCATCACAAGACTGGATGAATGAAGTCTATGATGAATGCTATCAGGCCCTAGATTAGGCCATTCAAGTTTGAAAAGACTTTTTTGCAATGTGGAGAAATTTTGAGAAGCTAATAGATGAATGTGACACTAATGATGAGAACCATGGCCAAATCTATCCAAGAATAGAAGCTATTAGCAAGTTGCCCTCAACAACTTTAATAGAAGCCAAATTTTGACAAAGGAGACTCTAGAAGATCCTTTCTTTTGGATGGAAGCTATGATGCATAAAATGGATGTGGCACATAAAGAAAAACCTGAAGCTTCCGAGATGAGGAGACAAGCAAATGATATATTGAATGAGTGATCCGATATTGTAGGCAAGTTGACAAAAAATCTCATTGGTAACACGGAGGATTTAGATTCTGGAGAGTTCAAGGAGGTTGATCAATTCAAATCATGCTAGAATGCCTTGGTTATGGAGGGATTACATGAGTCACCTTGCAATTTTGAAAAGACAAGTATGAAGGCCACCTCCTCATTTTTAAATCATATTCAGCAATTTCAAAAGGGAACTCATAAACAGAAGTTTTCTTATAATATTTTTGCGCAAACATATGATACCCATATGTACAGGATGAGGTTTATAAAAGCTCCATCTCCTAAAGAAATCAGTCCTGTCCTAGCTACCTACATGGATCATATCAGGCTGAAAGGGAAAAAGATTCCAATTTCCATTGATGACAATTAGTCAATCCACTTAGGGGTGATTTTGAAGCATAATCAATGATCCAGTCACCTCCAGCAATCATCAAATACCAAATCCATCTAGAGTACCTCCACAAAAGTGTGCCACTTATTCTCTTTTGCTATGTCATCTCTTTGAAAAGTTTTTTCTTAATGTAATTAATGAAGAAATATTGTTTTGTCTTGACTGTACAAGCTATAAAGTTGTAATTTTGTCTTTTTGAGATAAAGGATAAAAACAAAAATGAGTTTGTAACAAACTGGATTCTAAAATTAAATGGTGTTCAATCTAATCCATTGGTGTTGGTTTAATCTTCACCATTCATTGTAAAACTCACTATGCTTGTCTCTTCTATATAAAGATAGTCATTTTCCTTATTTTTAAGTGTTGAAGAAAGAATTGTTGAGACTCTACCAAACTTTTGAATGAATGCAAATAGAAGTACAGATTCCTTCCAACTTGTGTTATGTAATTGCTTTATGATTTGGTTATTCATGGTTCTTCTTGCATGATTAGATATGGTTCAGTCGCTTTTATGAAGCTTTATTTCTGATATGTGATGGATCATATGTTCATACCATTGGTAACTTGTTGATTGTGGATTGTTGTGTATGGTTAGTTTGAACATCATTTTGATAAATTAGTTCAATTATGAATATTTAGTAAGCTATGTCATTGCATGGGTGTTTGATAAATGTTTGTGATTTGAAAATCTCACAAATCCTTTGAAGATTACACCAATTCTGTGACATTGTGATTATCCTGGTTTAGCAGAAATTTAGTTTTTAAGATTTGTCTATCTAGAATAAGGATTTCTTTATGTTTGCAGTTGTCCTTAGGAATTTATATCCCTTCCTCTCATCCCTGTCTTTTGAATTTTCTTAAAATCACATTATTAGATTAGGGCAAAAGCATCATCTTTTTGATTAAATCTGATGAAATTTTCAGACTTGATATCTAGAACTATTTAGGGTTTCATGTGAATTAATGAAATATATTATTTCCAAAAACATGTGTGTCTCTAGTTTTTGTGTAAGGCCCCTTGATTGGAACAACAATACACATCATACAACTGAGTTATCTCACAAGTCAAGACCTGATAGTATAGACCTTGGGGTATTCATTTTCCATCTCTTTGGGATTTGATTCCTTTCAAGAGAGAATACTTGGTATTTTATCTAAGTTGTTATGTGTAAAATCACCCATCAACAAGTAGTTGTTTGGAAAATATTAGATTTTTTAGTAAGCACATGGGTAAAATCTAAGGATGGTGAAAATTATTACAAGGCAATCTCAAATATTGGAGTACACTATTGGTAGTAAAATAAAATCACATGAATTTTTGCAAGGCTTGGGTGTTCCTACTGCTTGATTAGGTAGGATATTATAGAAACTCCATCCTTTCTTTCATATAATGTGGATCTTTCTTTGAAACCAAAGGTAAGATTTTTAATCAAGGAAGTTGGGATCAAAAGGAAGAAGTTGGTAAAATTATGTTCCTCATTCCTCAAATACTAATTCAAAGTGTGGAAGATTCAATAAAATGTAGGTTAGGTTTTCTATGAAAGGAGATTGAAGCTTTGAAGGATAGTTTAGTGAAAATGGTCACAAAACATCCACAGCTTCTCTTCTACCAAATTGAATATGGTAAAAAAGCCAAGAATTGATTTATTAAGAGCAGAGGGATGAATAATGCTAACATTTGACGGTTTTTACAAGACTCACATAGGTAAGTTTTTAATTACCTATCTAGTCTACCTAAAAATTTTAGAGCCTATTTATATCAAGAATGTATGGTTTTATTTTTTGTTGACCCAAGGTTGTCAAAATAATATCTACTCTACAAATTTTGCCCATGTCCATGGAGAAGATCTTGCATCCCAAATGTTTATATTTAGTCAAATAACTCAACAATGAAAATTATTCATTGACAACTAACCTTACATTTTTCATTCTTCCACTTGAATAGTGCATTTAGGCTTGTCATGTGTTCTTGGTTTCCTTGAACAAGGTTCCAAGTGGCCCTTTCGCCTCACAACCTTGCTTTTTGTAGATGATTATTTTATGTGCAATGAGCTAACCAAACTCTTGAAGAGTATGAGGCACTTTTAAAAGAGTAGATACTAAGAAAGTTGAAAAGGTAGCTTTTACAAAAGTATGGTTCTTGTTTATAAGGAAATCCAGTGCAAGAAAAAAGTAAGTTAAAGTTGGTGATATGACCATCTAAGCTTAAATTCCAAGAGTTGAAAGAAACCATTGTAAGATTACTTTCTAAAACATAAACCAAGGTAGAATAGTGTTGCTCATTGGAAATTAGGAGATCATTTACATGTTGGATAAGTTCTAAAACAAAAATATTCTAAATATGTTCCTTTGTAAAAATGATAATTATTAGTGATATTTTATGTGAAGTTGCAACTTGTTATGCTGATACAAGTTGTTATGCTCATTGATAGACTTTGCCTACTTGTATGTCAATGCATGCATTATAAGTAATTAAATATAATATCCTTGAATATACCCATATTTGAGTCTGGAAGAATCTTTCAACAATACAAGGAGCAAATGTATAAGGAATTCTTATGGCTCAAACTTCTAGAGCCGTAGTAGCACTAAATATTTTCACCAAATTATGATCCCTACATAGAAACAATAAGACACTATAAACACTGTAAATCTAAATGAGCAACAAATTAAACCAATACAGAATAAAACCTACACATACAAATAAGCAACAATCCAACAAATACATAACACCTAAATAGTGATCAATTATAAGAGCATTACTAGGCGTTGTGCCCTATAGAGCAAATATGATTTCTGACATGAATTTCTCAATGGTTGGATCCTACTGTAGCTCTTATATTAGCACCCCCATCATGGACTTTTGCAAACTTATATACAAGAGCACATCATAAGTAAATAAATAGAATGTCCCCAAACTTATCCAAGTTTGAGTCTTTAAGAATCTTACAACAACACAAAGAGTAAATGTATAAGGAATGCACATGGATTAAACTTTTAGAGCCATAGCAACACTAAATATTTTCACTAAATTAGGATCCCTACTTAGGCCTATTAGCAAATGTTAGCACATTTAGAAAACCTATACAAAATATATAAAATTTTATGTCTTTATATTGGGTGGAGATACCCCTATTCTAATATAGTAGATTTGAATTCATCCCTCATCCCATACTTTCCCTTGAAGTGAAGTGGAACCACTAGTAATCCCTTTTCATTGAAGCTCTTCAATCTTGGCCAAATACCTACATAACATGCATTGTTTTCTTTACATAAGGACTAATTTGATGTAGTATAGGGTTTCTAATAATATATAACAAAGAACCTACATTGCAACTTAATTGCATCAATTAATCTACAATAACATTAGATTGTGGTTTTATGTGGCATTGCTTGGATGCCTTTCTTTCCCCTAAATTTATAATTCCATTGATGCTTAAGAATTCTAAGGAAAGTAGTGTGTGAACAAATACAAAAATAAGTGATTGGTAAGTATGGACTTAATTATGATTAACTTACAATAATCACCACATAAAAACACTATAGAAAGTACTCAAAACTACATAAAAACCCTAAAAATCTATCAAAAAGTCACAAAAATGAATATCTACAAAGTTGAATTACAATTAAAAGAAGCCATCTTGCTAACACTAGATCAAATTCAATAAATCACCAAATGCCTATTGGGGCCATTTAGATATGTGTTAGAGTCCCAATAACAACAATAATAGCATTATCAATCCCAATTATAGCAATGTGTGTGGCTAATTTTGTAAAGTTTAAGAAGAAAATATTGGATGCTTGGAAATGGCATCAATGCTATAAAAAATGTTTGAATCCTTAAAAAATTATGGATGAAAACCTAGAAATTAATGAGTAAGGGATAAATTGCTAGAAATGATTGAAACTATAGCTACTTAGGACTAAAAATAATCTAAATTTGAAAATTCCAAGTGATGTTGCCAAAGAACACCATGTTGTAACTACATTATTGTAAAAAGTGCTTAAATCCTTGAAATCTTGGATCCATTACTTATGGAATACTTAAATCTTCTCTATTATGAATAGGAGTTTTAAATAGCAACAATAATAAAATGATTTGAAAGAAATCATTGAAAAATTTTCATTTCTCAAAAGAAATTGATTAAAAATGTTATTAATAAATTTTTTCAATGGAAAAGATTTCATGCTACTTGATAAATAAAAAAAATTGGACGCATGCAAAGATAAATTAAAAAACGTGATTTCTTTAAAAGACCAAGTATGTATGGCAATCAAGGACAATCAAAATTTTGGAACTTACTAAAAAAAAATCATATTAAGGATTGCCCTATTGGCCAAAATATACATGACTTGAATTTCTATCTTAGATAATATAACATTATTTTGGGAGGGTTGAGAGTACTTTATGCTTCACAAAATAGTAGCTGAGAAGTGAAGTTATGGGATTAGAAAACTATCTAGATTCTATTTAGACTATTAGTAGTTCTAGCGGTGTTTTTACAAGTGTGAGTCATGGGCTAGCAACACTTCAAACTTAAAATGGAAGAAAATGGAGAGAATCCAAAAATACATGATCACAAGTAAATTTAAATTATAAATCTTCAATCCCCTATAGGATTTTTCTAGCTAAAATAAGCATATTCTCTACTAAAGCCATTGCTATGGTACATCTCCTTAGATATCTAAAAAAATCAAGCAAATGGAAGCAAATAGATGGCCCAAGGTTCTCATCAAAGAAGTCATGGACGAAACAAAACCTCAAGTGGATGAGCAAATAGAATATTTAGTTAAATTCATTTATTAATAATAGTAAATAAATAAAGGATTTTGTTATAGATAAATTTTGTAAGTCTATGTGGGAAGAGACATTTGGGAGAAAGAGGAAATATTACCTTGATAAATTTAACTCCATGTATGATTATTAGCAAAAGGCCTATACAAGGGCAAATATCCATTAGAGAGAAAATATTCTCATAGTTCAATTAAGGACTAACTCACATCATCTTCCATGTGAAGTGGGTAGATGGAAGAGAACAAAAGAAGAATAGGAGGAGATAGTTTGAGTGTTTTGTACAATTAGGACAATTGAATCAAAAAAACACTTTATTTTAGAGTGTGAATTTTACTTACAAGATTTGTTCAAAAAGGAGGCAATTAAGAAAAGTATGGAGTTTATCATCAACTAAAATAGTCATAGATCAATCATTTAGAAAGCTAATATGATAGGATCTATTGTCCCATAAGTTATCCTTGGCCTTGTGGACATTAAAAATGTTCTATTTTGTTCTATAAACACATCATTTAATCATTAGCAACTCCGATTAAGATAGGTTTTGTAAATGCCTAACACATGCATTGTGAGGAAAATAAATGTTCTTGTACAAACATTTTAGGTAAAATTAGTTAAATTTTAATAAATAAACAAGGATCGTGTAGTGATTAGTTCATGCCACTGCAATATATTTGAAAATTTGTATCTAGTTTAATTATATGGTAATAGTTTGGATAAATAAATTGGTTTGGTTAATTGATATGATAGGAGCATGGTTAAATTACATGTAGAATACAAGAAACAATTGGTGCATAGTTCAATATTATAAACTATATTAAATATGTTGTGAGCTCATATCTTATACATATTCAAAGAGTTATGCTTATTGGAGTTCCTCCATATTATATAACCCAAAAAAATAATTTGTTATAAATCTTTTGCAAGATTTTGTTGTTCTATTTTTAGGGGCTTATGTAATTTGGATTCTAGGTTGTACATGTAGTAAGAAAGGTTGGGGGATTTATCTCAAGGAATACCAGTATTTTGTATATCATTAGTTGCATGTGCAATCTTGTTGTTGTGTGCTTTATAATATGTTTGAAGGTCTTGTTTATAGTGCAACCAATATACTTGAATGCTTAGTGATAAATAATTAGGGTATTAGTATAGATATGGTAATGCTTTACTGAGACCTAGTGTGTATCAACATTTCTCTTTAATTATATTTTTGAGACCTCTTGGATCACCCACCATGTTTTTGTAGAGCTAGAGGTGTATAGGAGCAACCCACTCCTATTAGTTGACCCCTAATTGCTTCTAGACTAATGATGGGACCTTTTGTGGCCCTTTAAATCTCCATGATCCGGATGCTTAATTTCATTTATGCATGTTTCTTCTTGTTTCCATGTATTGGAATTAGTTGGGTATTTTTTATTCTCCTTGGTTTCCCATTTGTTCATGTAAGTTCTTTTTAACCCTTGTAAATTCTTCATGAGCCTACTTATAATTGATCTCAATCATGTGATGTTTACTCATGAAGTCCTCATGGTCCCATTTTGTTCTTTGTTTGAGCTTAAGATCCTTGATTATAATTTACAAATGTCCATGTCAGCCCTATCCATTTAAATTAGGTGCACTAAGGCTTTGAGGCCTGTGTTTCATGTTTTATGTCTTATCCTAGTCATGCCCCCTTTGATTTGAATTAAAAACCTTAGTCATGCAGCCTACATTACACTTTATCATTATAATTTAGTGTTGAATGGTTATCACCTAATATGCATAGTTTAATTTATATCCCACAAACTTCATGTATACCAAAAATCATTCCTCAACCTACTAACCTACCTCTTATGTCAGTCATCACTTCTTCTACATGTTCCTATTACTGTTGATTGCATGTCCACACACATGTCATAATCCTAAGTGTCCCTATACATTCATTATGTCTATGGAGCCCAAACTCCCTTAGTGCTTTATTATTTAGCACTCCTCACTTAGTCTTGAGTCCTCTTGGTGACATAGTCACCTATTATTGGTCATAGCCCATCAGTTGGGCCAATATTAAACATCTCAAGCACCTACTCAATGGCCCACACCACTTGTTTTAAACATTACATGTTCAACACATAGGCCCTGCTCAGTTGAAATCCCTAAAACATGTCATCTCATGGTTGGTCATGGCCCATCAATCTAACCATTAACAACACCTTTCTACCCTTCTTATTGTCCCATGACCATAGATCATAATGCCACACAATGAGACTTGTTTATCATGGTGAGAATTTAACATGCTTATTGAGTTCTACACAAGTTCCTGTGTGAATCCATGTTATGGAAGGCTTAAATCAACTATTACCACATATCCCTTTGGCTATGACAAAATGGTGGGACCATCCTTTGTGGCTTGCATGAGCCTATGCGCATGATGTGTCATGTCCTTATTCACCCACATCCCATCAGTTGAGCTATTGATCTACACCTTGCTATCCCTCTTGATGCCTTGACACTATGTATCTCATGGCAATGTACTCTTGAAAATTGATCTTTGTAGTCCTTTAGCACAAGTGGTAAAGCATGCCAACAACCTCATATTTAATGATGTATTATGTCATCTCAACAATGAGACACATGGACTAATTTGCATTATTTCTTACCATGTATTACATTGTCATATCCCTATGATGACACATAACCTAGGGATCAATAAATATTGGTAGCCCATCCTCAAGCAAAATTAACTCTGCAACCTATTTTCAAGCTTGTTTGCCTTGCAATAAGATTGCAATGAATGTCTTCGAGCCCATATGATATGAATATGTAAATAGAGAACCCATTTTAAATTAAAGTATTTCTTTCTTGTGTTCAGTTAGCATAAGTGAACATATTTTCTAATGACTTGTAGAATAATTTGATCTTTGACAATTATTTATTTGAATGTGACACATGTTCATAGTAATGTGAAACACACTTGTTAAACCATGGACATATTGTCTCATGTGCTATTACCTAAGTCATTCAATTCAAATCACTTTTGTCAAGCCCTCAATCTAATACAAATTATAATATTATATTAATATATAAATTAACTCTATAACTTTCAATTTTTATTCTCCTCATTTTTATCATTCTTCTTGCTTCTTGTGTCCTTTTTGTTCCCTCATTTTTTGATCCAACTCCCTTTCTTCCCCCTCTTTTTATTGAGTAATTTCTTGCAATTTACCTATTGTTTTTAGCTTGATGATGGATCATGGAGTATGATCTAAAATGTTGATGCACAAAACTCTCACATAGCTATAGCCAAAAGCACTCTTGATTATTAACATGGACTATGGAAACATTGTCTCTTATGGACTAAAGTTGACATGGTATTGAAACATTTGAATATGAGATATTTTAGGGTTATGCGATTAAGATCCAAAGAAATGATGACATGTATACTTTAAAATTTGACTAGGCAAGCTTTCATTGTATTTACACACACATGAGACATTAACTAAGGGATTTATAACCTTGAGGACACACATCATGCCCATGCTAAAATATCTAAGTTAAATATTGCACAATTTCACTCATGTGGTGTAGCCCTAATCATTGGATATAGCAAGATTTTATTTTTCTTGTATGTGTTAGGATTAAGGTGCCATCAAGCTTGTAAATCCTATGTAATATATTATTCCTATTAATGTTTGTAAATCACCCATAAGGGATGAAAGCTTTCACCAGTAGTGATCTTGTTTTAGTCACATGTTTATATCTGGTACCTAACGCTAATTCATCCACGACGAGGGGTCGCAGGGGATTTTCGCCCTATGAGGGGTTCGGGGGGATCATCCCCCTGGCGGGGGGTCCGAGGGTTACACGCCCTGATAGGGGTTCTAAGGCAATGCCCCTGAAACCACATTTTATTTATATTTTATCATTGTAAATCTAGACTATTCGTCATGAGGTCACAAATTTGATGGTCGATATTATGTCAGTTTTCATTCCCTAAAAGGCAACCCCCCTTTTTATAAGGATATTTGTACTACATTTTTAGTAGAGTTGAGAGTAACAGGTGTCATTGGATTGAAGACTGTTCAAGAAGAAGAGGAAGTGCATGTATTGTAATCTCATATTTGAAGATAATGCAACTTGGAGCCTCTTTTCTTGGTGGAGTTTTTTACCCGAAAGGATTTTCTCCATGTTACATACTATGTTATGTATTCAGTTCTTAATAAATAATTATTTTTGTGTAGTGGGTTTTATTTTTGTTGCAATCTCCATTGATTCTACATTATTTAGAGGATATTAATAAGGTTTGAATCAGATTTCCATTGTGTGGTTTGCACCTTCATTTATAATAGTAAGTCCATATTCTAAAGTGTTAATCATTAGTCTTTATTGAGACTTTTTCAACCCTATTGGTTGATAAAATGAGAATGTGGATTCAACATGGCACTATATGATGAAGAATAAATTAAATGTAGAAATATGAACATTGAAAATTGATTGGGTTATATTTTATTACATTTGCACTCACTATAAGTGTTAACTAGGGATGGCTTACCTATGGGGATAGATGTTGGCACCAAGCATACATGGCCTTATTAAAGGGTCAACACTTTCTCTTGAGTGGTTTAACTCCTTCTATTGGATCTTGTACACTTTTGCACTATCATCAATGCTTCACATGAATATCAAAGGAAATACAAGGTCTTGGTGGGGGTAGATTGATAGTTTAACCTAATGCAAGTTGACATTTGAGGGATCATTTTCTTATGGATGTAAATTTCTTTCTCAAATATTTGCCCTTCCACCATGAATTTGTTAGGTTTAGTCAGTAGAAGATATCAATTAAATGCAAATAAAGATTAAACAAAGGAATGAAAATACACAGAAATAATAACAGCGAGAGACAAGTTTTAACATGGTTCATCCAAACCCGGGCTACATCCACCAATAGAGAGTCCAATATTATTATCCAATAAATCAAACTAATTACAACCAGCAATCCTTACAACTCAATACCGCTGCAAAATGCTACAATACATCAATGGAAACCCTAACCCTTAGCTGCTTTTATCAAGCCTTATGTTGGTTACAAAAATAGGGTTTTTTTATGTCGTCCAATAGAAAAATAACTCCCGACGCCTTTATAAAATAATAAAAATTGTTGGAGGTTTTGGGGGCGCTACCCCTGAGCCCGCCCTATATCGCGACAGGGAGCGCACTATGGGCGCTGCCCCTGAGCCCGCCCTATATCACGACAGGGAGCGCACCAGGGGCGTGTTGATAACTGAGAAGGGGGGTGAATCAGTTATCTTAATTATTTCAGCTTTCTAAACTTCCTTAACAATTAATGCAACATCAATTCAAATAAGCAAACATAACCATGAAATGGAAATAACATACATGACACAGTGATTTTGACATGGAAAACCCTGTTAGGGGAAAAACCATGGGGTGATTAACCCAAGATTGTTTTCTCTGTTAGAAGAATAAGATAGTACAAAATGGCACTTACCAATTAGGGCTCACTACCCGAGCTCACTACTCACAAAAGGCTCACTGCCTACAAGAGACTCACTATCTACAAGAAAAGAAGGTTATAAGAAACTTGAACTGATGAGAAGCATCCACACATGCTGAAGTTCAATTCCGGTTAGGCTCAATACACTGATCTACTCCACTTCATTCTTCCTCTTCTTTGTTGTTGTCTTGTCACATTCTGGACCTGTCTTACTGTCTTCACACTGCTCTTCTACTTTTCTTCGCACTTGTCAACACACAACTATCTTTCACATCCAAATCCATTTGGTATATATATCCACACCAATGATTTCAACACCTTTCTAGTCGGCATCCAGAATAGTCAATTTTCCTCAACTTTGAACTATCGGCTGAATCTTTGCATACCAAGTAATGCGGATCAAAGAGATGCTTGTAGAAGTCATCAATCATGTCGGCCAATCATGAATGATACCTTAGGAAACTTAATCACCATCAAAATCACATCCGGATTAAGGTCTGATGCTCTACCGGTTAGGTCTTCCTCTGTCTACTCTGCCAATCAGGAACTGTCATGTCCCCTTTCTAAATTAATTAATTAATGGTCAATATTAACCCATCTTATTCTTCCATGGGTTAATTGGGCAAGCATAGGAAGAATAAATATTTAATATTTAATATTGTCCAACTAATATCTATTTCTAGAGGACAATTAAATATTTTGAGACTCAAAAAGGGGCATTGGGTTTGGTGAGGTGTCCATTTGCATGAAGATTTCGAAAATCTTGGTAAATCACAAGTGGTGGGGGATTTTATGACAACGTATGACAACTTATGACAACTGTCATACCCCAAAATAGCAAGGAATCAAGGAAAAACGTGGGAATCTTGGATTTCCCTCTCTCCCACAAAATATTGATACAAAATATGTAATTTTGGTGATTTGGGGCTATTGTTGATTTGATATTTTTCTCTCAAACTTGCAGATTTGTAGATTGTGGCTTCAATGGACGAAAACCCATTGGAGTAAAGAGGCTTGTGGACAAAAACCCATGAGTTTCACGTGGCCAAAGGATGTAAACCCTTTGATGACAAAGAGTAGCTTCATCCAGAGGTTGCACAGAGCTTCAAGGATTGAGTAGTTTCCGGCAGTTTCCGGTAGTGTCCATTGTTTGTGTGTGCAGGTGTTCTTGTGTTGCCATGGTAGTTCCAGAAGTGTTGGGAAGAGTTGTTGTTGTTATTTACTTTGGTTTTCTATGCATTAGCTGTAGATTCTTATTTTCTAATGTCAAAGATTAGTATTGGAGGTTGTGGGTAGAGTTGTGTTGATTTTGGCTTTGTGGGTCAGAATACCCAATGTGTATTTCAGCATTATTGTGAAGTTTTGGTGGTGTAGATTGCTACTGAGTGCTGTAGGTTTTTCTGTTGTTACTTTAATAATATCAGACCATATTTCATGTACTTTCCATCTAAAAATCAAACAATATCAGTTTGGGTATTTTTTGGTGTATTTCGATGATTGATGGTGTTGGCAGTTTTTGTGGGTTTGATCATATTTGTTCCAGATTTGGGATTTTGGTTGGTGTTTATGTTATGGCTGTTATGACAGTCCAAAATGATGTAAAATCCATTTAATATCAGATCAAATCAGTTCCATTAATTTCTGGGCAAGTTTGTGTTAGTTTGGCGTTGTTATGTGCATGACTAGCTTGCTAGTCTTGGTGAAATTATTGTATTTTTTGGTGGTGTTAAATAAATTCGTTTTCAGATCTAATTTCAAGTTAAAATCTTAGTTTGGATCATTACAGTGGTATCAGAGCATGATCTTGCTAGCCTATAGGTTATTCAGATGATTGATGATACCGAGTGACAGAGAAATTAGATATTTGAGGAGACAGCAAAGGAAATTGCAATTGGAGGAAACAATGGCAGATAGAAGAGGTGAAGAAGAAGATGAGGCTTCAAGGAAATTTACTCAAATGGTTGAGGCACAAACCAGACTTGTTGAAATGTTTGGGCAAATATTGCAATGGATCCAAAACAACAACAACAACAATGAAAACAATGGTGGTAGTACTTCGGGTGCAAACAATAGTAACAATGGAAAAGGGAAGGAAATTGAAACACAAAATTCAGGGGCTGCAAATAAACCCTTATTCCTACCTAAAGAGGAACCTGAACAAGTTGAGTCTACAACTACTAGTTTGTTCAATGCAGAGACCCTTAACAAATGGCGTGGAGAATACAATGCATTGGCAGATGAGATCAAGAATGATATGTCTTGGAGAGAATATGTAGAATTCCTGAGAAGAGGTGAATCTCAAAAGAAGGGGAAAGGCCAAAATAAAGAACTAAAACACAAGTTGGGTAAGTTAACCGCAGCTTTCTTTGATGGAAGTGAAAAGATTTCAGCTAGGGCTTGGCTGCAAAAGATAGAGACATACTTTATGCTCAATCCCATGACAGAGAAGGATGCAGTTCAGTTTGCCACTTTGCATTTGGAAGGGGAAGCCTATGTATGGTGGTACCTGTAGGAGTCAAGGACAACACTGAGAGGGGGGGTGAATCAGTGTTGTGTGAATTTTCAAATCTTTTTCAAACTTTAACTTGGAGAGCATAAGGAGAGAAAGTAATCATTGAATTGTCAAACACATATGCACATAACTTTGTCAAACACATATGCACATAACTGATAATGATAAACAAAACTCATGAGTAAAACATACAACCATAGAAAGATGACCAATATGAATCAAGACACAAGAATTACTGGAGTGGAAAACCCTCTCTGGGTAGAAAAACCACTCATGAAGTGCCTCACTGGCTTAACTTTGAAAACATCTTACAAAGCCTCACTGGCTGAATATTATGTCTCACTGACTATTGAGGTCTCACTGACCTACAAGCCTCACTGGCATACTATTTAGAAGCACCAACTTCAAGGAGCATCAACCCCTATTACAGAACAAACTGAAAACAAGAATTCAAAGGGTTTCTCTGTTTCAATACAAAACATTTCTTCTTTCATGTGTCTGTCAAATGTCCATTCTGATCAAAATCAATCCTACATCCAGATACACTCAACAACACTCCATACAAATATGTTTCATCAATGTCTGTTTATATATCTTTGCATCAATGCACCTGAAAAACCATTGTATAAAATTTGATGTCCTTTCACCTTCAAAACATAAAACCTTTCATCTTCTCTGAAAGAAAATAATCTCTGATTGCATCAAATAGATCTTCATTCTGCAAAAACAATTCATCATAATATATTTTGAATCTGCCCTTAAGAGAGAATAAAATCTCTATCAAACTGAATATTCAATCTGCAAAAACATATTTCCAAAACTCTTGATCTTCTCTGCAAAAACACATTTCCTTTTCTTCATCTCCCCTGCAAATAAATTCTTCAATTTGATTTTCTCACAAGACAAATTATCTCCATTAAAACATCATTCAATCTTGTTGATCTTCCTCAAAAAAAATATATTCTTCACACTTCAAAAAAAAACAAGCTCTTCAAAACATCTTCTACAAAAAAAAACCAAACTACCCCAAAAAAAATTCATCTAGATCAAAAACTCATTCAAAAAGATTTCATCTCCTTTCATCTTCTTTTCATCTTCCTGACCCTGTATAGAATTTCAATCGATGATATTCTTTTCATAAAAACTTCAATCACTTCATCTCAAAAAATATCTTCTCCTCAAAAAAAAACTTCTTAATGATCTCTTTGGCACGAGTAAATCACAAAATCTGCCATTAAAAGATAATCTAAATATAGCCTTAAAAGGCACATTCACTATGACATCTTTCTATAATATTTAATTTCCACGAGAGATAAAATTTAGAAAGAAATTTCTAATAAAATATCCCTTATCATTTCACAAAAAATTTGCCTTAATTTTTGGGCTAAAAATAGCCTTTAGCAAGTCTTATCTGCAGTCAACATAGAAAAGACGTTCTCGAGCACGTCAATCTTCAAGCTCGAGTAAGGAGGGCATAATTTAAACTATAGCCTTTGATTTATATCGCGCGCCATTTAAATTCAAAAACTAGCCTTTGATTTTTAATTGGCGCTCATGTGCTCATAAAGCGCTCATAAAGGGAAACCTACTCACCGGTCTTGCTAGGAGAAAGGGGCCGGTCCCCTATGAATCTAACACCCATAAAGTTATAACTTAAGTTATAACTGACTTGTTATAGCAGGTCACCAGTGAAATATAACATAAAGTGAATTTATGCAATAGGGGCAGTGAAGGGCATATGTTATAAGATTTAAGTGTTATAAAACTTGATTCAATACCTTTGATCACATACATGTGATCCATCAAGACCCATATAAAATAATACCTATGAAATGATATTCCTCTGATGTAGAATATCATACCACTGAGATCCATACAACATGAAGATTTATGACATGAAAGGAACAACTCAAAATACTAATGGAATACATTCATAATCCAATCACTTGTGCCTTAACATGAAGAGACCAAGTACTTGTTAGATACACTTTCCACCTCCATTTTAAAGCATCTCATCTGAATCATACTAACACACTTCAACACTGAGATAAGCATCTTCATGAACCATAACTGTGACACCCTGAAGAATATGAAAGCAAATGATTTGGTCTAAACAAAGCATCACAAATGATATGACATGTATGAAACTATCCAATCCTCTTGGCAGACCAAGATCAGATATCACAACTCACTGCAGTCTAAGCTCATACAACATCTCTTGTGAGAACATATACCATCTCCTGTAAAGCATCTTATACATGATCAACAAATACGAAGACAATAGACAAATCACATGCACACCTTTGGATACCATATGAACGGTATACATCCTAATCTTCAACTACCACATGAAAAGCATATATCCTGATCTCAACATCACACATCAAGTGTATTCATGTGATCCTTTGAATACCAACAACTGATATCATCAACCTTGTCAAGAACCAACACATTGCAAACCTTTGAATACCAACAACTGATATCATCAACCTTGTCAAGAACCTGATGAATAATGAAGACCATGCCTACCAAGAATATGTCATGTTCACTGATATGACATTGTGATGAATAATGAAGACCATGCCTACCAAGAATATGTCATGTTCACTGATATGACATTGTGAAGAACACATCTCCTGATGATGCAAGATCAAACCTGTGAAGTATAAAACCATTCTCTATATCTGCAAGATGATGTCTCATGCTCCTGAACACTTTTGACATCAATGACAACCTAACACCATCAGTACCATGGTCACACTACTTTGGGACATGATCAAGTACATACCTTTGGTGATTTCAAACAAAGGATTCTTGATAGGTATGAACTGAAAGAAGAAGAAGAATATTTTAGCCAGTTGTCTGAAATTAAGCAAAAGAATTCAGTAAGTGAGTATATAGCAGACTTTCAAAAGATTGCAGTGATGGTACCTGAAATATCAGAGAAGAGAAGAGTACATCTATTCATCATAGGGCTCACCGAACCTCTTAGGGGGTTTGTCAGATCTTTCACACCTCTCACCTTGCAAGAAGCCATCAAGAGGGCTCTAACCCTTGAGCCATCAATTCCAAAGAATGCTTTCCCACACTCCTCCAAACCAAACACATGGCATCATAAGGGAGGATTCCAGAAGAAACCATTCCATGCAATTGCACCTATACAAAAAAATACAACTCCTAATACTGCAAAGAAGATGGATGAAGAAACAAGGAATGAGCTTAGGAGGAAGAAACTTTGCTTTTCTTGCAGAGAGCCTTGGGTCCCTGGACATAGGTGTTTGGGAGAAGGACAAGTCCATTACATAGAGGTTGTCTCAGATAAGGATTCAGACTTAGATGGTAATGAGGAGTTTCATGACATAGAGGATGTTGAACCAGAGGTCGAAGAGGAGACTAAAAAAGAAGGTTCATTAGCTGCACTTTCAGGAGCACCAAGATATCATCTTTTCAGGGTTTGTGGAGTGTTAGCCGGACAGCGAATGACTATTTTGATTGATAGTGGGGCAACCCACAATTTTATTGATGAAGGGTTAGTAAAGAAGAGAGGATTGAAGACTGAAGAATTTGAAGGGTTCAATGTGACTATTGCAGACGGATTCACTATGCCATGCACCAAAGTGGTCAAACAATTAAGCATCACTATGGGAGACTACAAGGTTTGTGATGATTTTTATGTTGTTGGTATTGGTGAAACTAATGTTGTCTTGGGTGTTCAATGGTCGCACTCTATTGGAGGACACTATCAGAACTACCAAACTATGGAGTTCAAGTTTCAGTCAGAAGGCAAGGAGATTACACTCAGAGGGATTACAAATGGAGCTCCATGAGTGGTGACATCAAAGAAGATGGAGAGCACTTTCAGAAGAGGTCAAGTTGCTTGGGCAGCCACTTGCTTGATCCGACCTTCAAGCTCTCCAAATGGAAAAGGTAAATTTCATTTTGAAATTCAAGAAATTTTAGATAAGCATAGCATTGTTTTTAGTGATATACCCCCAGGATTACCTCCAGATAGAGGGTTTTAGCATGTTATAGAGTTAGAAAAAGATGCCAAACCTGTTATAACTACGCCATACAGACATCTAAGGGGTTATAAGGAAGAGATAGAGAAGACTATCAGAGAGCTCTTAGATATGGGATTCATTAGACCAAGTTCTAGTCCTTTTGCATCATCTATAGTTCTTGTGAAGAAGAAGGATGGCACTCTAAGGATGTGCATTGACTATAGAGCCTTGAATAAGAAAACCATTAAGAATAGATATCCCATACCAAGGATAGATGAACTTATTGATGAGTTGCATGGAGCTATTTACTTTTCTAAGATTGATTTGAGATCGGGATATCACCAGATTCGGATGAGAGACAAAGATGTGGAAAAGACAGCTTTTCAGTGTCACTATGGGCATTTTGAGTTCTTGGTCATGCCCTTTGGCCTCACTAACGCACCAGCAACTTTCCAATCATGCATGAACAAGGTATTTAGCAAGCAACTCAAGAAGTTTGTCTTGGTTTTCTTTGATGATATATTGATCTACAGTAAAACTTGGAAGGAACACTTGGAACATTTAGATACAGTTTTAGGTATTTTGGAGCAGCAATCTTTCTATGCTAAGTTGTCCAAATGTGAGTTTGGACTAACTAAAATTCTTTACTTGGGATATGTCATAAGTTCTAAGGGTGTTCAAGTAGATCAACAGAAGATTCAAGCAATACTTGATTGGCCTCCACCTACAAATCTTACACAGTTGAAAGGATTCTTTGGGCTATGTTGCTATTATAGGAGGTTTGTAAAAGGTTTTTCTCAGCTTGCTATTCCATTAATAGATTTGACTAAGAAGGGAGCTTTTGCATGGTCTGAAGAAGCTCAGAAAACTTTTGACAAGTTTAAGGAGGTAATGAGTTTATGCCCTATGCTTGCTATTCCTGATTTTTCATTGCCTTTTGTAGTTGAATGTGATGCTTCGAGTGAAGGTGTTGGGGCTATCCTAACTCAAAGGGGACATCCAATTGCTTTTGAGAGTAGGAAGCTAAACAATCTAGAAAAAACATATCACATTTATGACAAGGAAATGTTGGCAATTATGCATGCACTAGAGAAGTTCAGACAATATCTTGTGTGTGGGAAGTTTGTTGTGAAAACTGATCATAATAGTTTGAAGTATTTCCTTGATCAAAAAGATTTGAATGATCGTCAACAAAGGTGGGTAAGCAAGCTGCAGGCATATGATTTTGAAATAGAATATATGAAGGGTAAAAGAAATGTGGTAGCGGATGCACTTTCTAGGAAGCCAACTTTGTGTTCATTATCTTCTATTTCTGCAGAGTGGAAAGATTCTATCATTGCTGAATATGTCAAAAATACCTTTGCATCTAATTTATTGGATGATTTAGTAGAAGATGAAAAGCATACAGTGAATGATGGGCTGATTTATTACAAGAATCGAATTTTCCTTGTTCCTGAATCAAAAATCAAGGAAAAGATTTTAAGAGCTTTCCATGATACTCCCTTGGCTGGTCATCAAGGTTACTTCAAAACATAGAGGCAGATCCGTGAGAGATTTTCTTGGAAAGGTCTGAAAGAGGATGTCCACAAGCATATCAGGGAGTGTATGACTTGCCGAAGGAACAAAGGAGAACAAATTTTTCCTGTAGGTCTCCTACAACCACTTCCAATTCCTGAACAGAAATGGGAGAGCATTTCCATGGACTTTATCACAGGACTTCCCAAGGTACAAGGTAAGGATTGTATATATGTGGTGGTGGATAGATTAACAAAGTATGCTCATTTCTTTCCCATTACTTCAGAGTTTAAGGCTCCTCAAGTAGCAGAGTTGTTTTTCAAAGAGATATTTAAGTTGCATGGTTTGTCAAAGAACATTGTTAGTGATAGAGATAGTAGGTTCCTTAGTTCTTTTTGGAAGGAACTATTTCACTTGACAGGAATAGAGCTCACACCAAGCACAAGTTACCATCCACAAACGGATGGACAAATAGAAATTGTTAACAAGTGGATAGAGGGGTATTTGAGGAACTATGTTTTAGATCAGCAAACTACTTGGGTCAAATGGTTGCACTTGGGAGAGTATTGTTACAATACATCACATCATATGTCAATTGGTATGCCTCCATTTCGAGCTCTTTATGGTTATGATGCACTTTCTTTTGTTGATTTGATATTTACAGATAGTAGAGTACCTGCAGCTAGTGATCTTATCAATCATAGACAAGAGATCATAAGATCACTAAAAGATAACTTGAGGTAAGCACAAAACCAACAAAAGATATATGCAGATAGGAAGAGAACAGAAAATTTTTTTGAGGTAGGAGACTTGGTATTTCTTAGATTGCATCCATATAAACAAAGCTCTTTGAAGAAGAGCGGGGCTGAAAAGCTTAAGCCTAAGTTCTTTGGGCCTTACAAGATCATCAGGAAAATTGGTGAGGTAGCTTATGAGTTGGAGCTTCCTCCAAACAGCAGGATACATAATGTATTTCATGTTTCTTGTTTGAAGAAGGTCCTTGGACAGCAAATTGTACCTTCATCTGATTTACCACCTTTGGATGATGAGGGGAAGTTGATTTTGATACTTGAAAAGATCTTGGAAATGAGGGATAAAAGATTGAGGAACAGGAGCATTTCAGAATATTTGATCAAAAGGAAGAATTTGCCAGTGGAAGATGCAACATGGGAAGGACCAAAAATTCTTGATCATCCAAACTTGCATTGCTTGAGGACAAGCAATTTCCAAGACGGAGGACTTGTCATGTCCCCTTTCTAAAATAATTAATTAATGGTCAATATTAACCCATCTTATTCTTCCATGGGTTAATTGGGCAAGCATAGGAAGAATAAATATTTAATATTTAATATTGTCCAACTAATATCTATTTCCAGAGGACAATTAAATATTTTGAGACTCAAAAAGGGGCATTGGGTTTGGTGAGGTGTCCATTTGCATGAAGATTTCAAAAATCTTGGTAAATCACAAGTGGCAGGGGATTTTATGACAACGTATGACAACTTATGACAACTGTCATACCCCAAAATAGCAAGGAATCAAGGAAAAACGTGGGAATCTTGGATTTCCCTCTCTCCCACAAAATATTGATACAAAATATGTAATTTTGGTGATTTGGGGCTATTGTTGATTTGATATTTTTCTCTCAAACTTGCAGATTTGTAGATTGTGGCTTCAATGGACGAAAACCCATTGGAGTAAAGAGGCTTGTAGACAAAAACCCATGAGTTTCAGGTGGCCAAAGGATGTAAACCCTTTGATCACAAAGAGTAGCTTCATCCAAAGGTTGCACAGAGCTTCAAGGATTGAGTAGTTTCTGGCAGTTTCCGGCAGTGTCCATTGTTTGTGTGTGCAGGTGTTCTTGTGTTGCCGTGGTAGTTCCAGAAGTGTTGGGAAGAGTTGCTGTTGTTATTTACTTTAGTTTTCTATGTATTAGCTGTAGATTCTTATTTTCTAATGTCAAAGATTAGTATTGGAGGTTGTGGGTAGAGTTGTGTTGATTTTAGCTTTGTGGGTCAGAATACCCAATGTGTATTTCAGCATTATTGTGAAGTTTTGGTGGTGTAGATTTCTACTGAGTGCTGTAGATTTTTCTGTTGTTACTTTAATGATATCAGACCATATTTCATGTACTTTCCATCTGAAAATCAAACAATATCAGTTTGGGTGTTTTTTGGTGTATTTCGGTGATTGACGGTGTTGGCAGTTTTTGTGGGTTTGATCATATTTGTTCCAGATTTGGGATTTTGGTTGTTGTTTATGTTATGGCTGTTATAATAGTCCAAAATGATGTAAAATCCATTTAATATCAGATCAAATCAGTTCCATTAATTTTTGGGCAAGTTTGTGTTAGTTTGGTGTTGTTATGTGCATGACTAGCTTGCTAGTCTTGGTGAAATTATTGTATTTTTTGGTGGTGTTAAATAAATTCATTTTCAGATCTAATTTCAAGTTAAAATCTTAGTTTGGATCATTACAGGAACCCATCACTCAAGTGCTCATATCTCTTCACACTTCTATCACTGGAGGCTAAATCCTTGGAATATATCAGTCAAGGTACTTCTCTTGACTTCTCCAAATCCGCACTTTACTAAGATACTTCCTCTGAGAGATCCGGACCTGACTGTCGGACCTTGTTGCCTGCTCTGTTCTTGCTTACCAGACCACAACACTTCTTTTAATCTGACTTCCAAAAAAGACACACCATGTCTTGCAGATGGGTGGGATGAACTTTGTTGCCATCAATGACAACAATAATGAAGCCAAACAGTGTCTCTTGCCAACAATCTCCCCCTTTGGCATTGATGGCAACACTTAGCAAAAAATGACTAAGTGTCACTACACTCCCCTTGGCTGATGCTCTGTTCTAATGTACATTTTCTGGAGCTCCCCCTTAGTTGGATTCCTTATTTTTTACTGCTCCTCACTCCCCCTTTGACATCAATGGCAAATGGTGGGGTCCGCACACCAAAATTTGCAAAAACTCAATCTATACTTAATCTCATAAGTATATTATAGGTTATACTTACATATACTTAAGTGTGTCCACAAAGGTATTCTTCAACTGTACAACTTATGTCGCCCAACTGTGCTTCATCCTGTCCAAAATTGAGATGTGACCACTCAACAAGAATGCAAAAGCTTCTGCCCTCTTCAGATCTGTCAGATCACTGGTCCAGGCTGTGGTTTGAGCATCTTTTAGGGCTCCATGCATGGCCTCTAACTTAGGGATAATTATCCCTCTAAGTTCACTCAATCTACTTATTTTATTTTTCTTCTCCTTCTCAAGCTTCTTAATTTCATTCAAGACTGCAATAGTCTAACATTCTTGATTTATTATGGAAGTGGTAAGAGGATCAAAACTTTGAGACAAACTTAGCAGTTTATCCTCTTGCTCTTTTACTTTCTTCTCAATATCCTTGGTTACTGTAGACCAAGATAAACAAAATTTATATATATCTCCCCCATCTTTGAGAGCATTTTCTAGGCTCTTTATTCTGATATCCATAACTCTCCTATCATTGGTTATTAACCTTTGTACCTCTGATAATCTTTTTACCAAAACTCCTTGCGGACCTTATCTTCTACTGACTTCTCTAAGGAATCAAAATGTGTGCTAACACTATTAACTAGAGATTTGAGATTACCAGATGAGGAGGCTGAGGGATCCTTCTGAAAGGATGGCATGATCTTTTCAAGTACACCAGATGCTATTTCTATGAGCTTGCAGTCCTCCATGTGAGACTTCAGAAGTTTTTCTTTTGCCTTTGCTGAAGTGAAGGATGCTAGCTTCATGGTTTGAACCGGGGAGAGGGAGTCAAAATTAAACGGTCCTTAAAGAAGTTTCAGTTCATCAAATTCCATCATCTCCTTGGTTAAGAATTCCTCAACTGCTTCTGCTGTGTCTCTTTCCGGTGATAGGATTTTCTCCCCTTCTGTAGCCTTTCCACTGTCATCTGTGGCCTTTTCTGTTGGAGTTTTCTCTCCTTCTGCAGCCTTACTACTGTCATCCTCTTTTTCCTTCTCCTCTGATTCTTCACTGATCTTTTCTTCTACTTTGGATCCGGAGTCTGCAGGGGAAACCAGAGGAGTGATATTTGCTTGTTCATGGACCTCCTCTCCCAGAGCAGAGGAATCTAAGTCCTTATCTTTTTCTTCACCTGTGTCCTTTACCTCTTCTACCACTGTCTCAGTAGATTCTTCTTCAACATCTATAGCTGAGGGATCATCACCCAAGTCCTCTATAATAGGAATGTTGAATCTTTTGTAAGCATTCCAGAGGATCTCTTCTGTCTCTTTTGCTACTTTGTCAGTTTTGCCGAGCATAAGTTGATTCATTCTAGCTTTGCTCCGGAACTCATCCTTACAGTCTTTGAAGATCATATTCTTCTGCTTAGGAGTGATGGAGGGATAGAGCTGAATGGTTATATGTTCCCGGATCTCCATATCCTTTTCTTTGGCATTATTTTTTCTCATTTCAAGTTCCTTCTCAAGGCTTTTAGGAATTAAAGATATGATCTCAATGAAAGCTTTGTTGTAGATATTCAGATACTTAACTGTGGCATCCTACAGGATCTTCTAGTCAGCTTCACTGTTTTCATCATAGAATTATGTTAATGGTTTCAGGTTTCCGTCCATAGTAATTGCCTTGATGATGTCGTCAAGAGTAGGTTTCTCAACACATTTATCTATCTTTTCTTTTTCCTTGTCTGGTCTGGTAGTGGATTCTCTAGATACTTTCTTCTTCTTCTTCATTTTCTTAATTTCCTCATCTTATTCTGTCTCTTCTTCATCCTTTTGGCTTGTGTAAGATCTTGTTGCCTTTTTCTTAGTTCTCTTCTCTCCTTTTCTGGATGTCTGAGCTTTCAGTTTTGATGCCTTTGAGCTTTTAGGAGCAGAGCTCTTAGAGGATCTGGTTCGGGAGGGGGCTTCTACCAGAGCACTTTCTTTTTCTACCTCTTCCTTTCCTTTTTCTGCCCTTTCCACTTTTTCTCTGTTGGCATCAAGTGCCTCTTTTGAAATGCCATAACTTTTGGCAATATTCTCAACTTCTTTTCTCACTTTTCTCTTCATTTCCGGTTGTCGTATCTCCACATGGATCTTCACACTCAACTCTTCAAAGGTTCCAAACCTTTCTACCTTAGGATCCTTTGGCTGACTTAGCATGTGTTGAACATGCAGCTCTACAATTTTCTCATCAACTTCATACCCCATAGGCATGATCCAGACTACTCTTGGCTCCACTGCCTCCATTAGGCACTGATCAGTCTCTACCATAAAGCAAACTGTATCTTTATACTTTTCAACTAGAGATTGGGGGATTCTCTCTCTAGCTTGCATCATGTTCTGAAAGTTCTTGAAGTAGCCCTAGAGTGCTGTGTTTTGTGCCTTGGCATCACCAAGTCCATGCAAATAGTCTCTGATTTGAATTGCTACTAGTCTGTCATTTTGCCATATCCACCCATTAGATCCGGGTAGCTCATTCATGTAGTAGAAGAATAGACAGAGTATCAGGCCACCATATTTGAAGGAATTCTTCTTATCCTTCTTTATCTTCTGCAGGTTCTCCAAAAGTTGGTTTAGAAGGAGCTCACAAAGGTCATAATCTACATTCTTTCTCAACATTTCATAAGCAGTGTAAATTGTAGTTCCAGGTACTAAGTTTTCCCTACTAGAGTGATATAACTTATAATCGATGATCATGGAGGCAAACTTGATATCCAGATCAGTGATATCTTCTATTGTCATCACTCTCTTGTCAAACCTTGATCCGGTGGCCTCACTCACAGTTTGATTCTTGACTGATTTGAGAATAGGTAATCCTCCAGATGAGTGTAAACCGGTTACCACTTTAATAGCATCTTTTGTGATCTTGAATGGTTTATTCAACCACATGAAGTTATCATGCACTCTGCTCAAAACATACCTAACCCACTCATCTTCATCAAAATAGGGGAAATGAATGCACTGCCCAAAATGTTTATCCCGGATGGCCTTATAGTGGGGTTTAAGCTCAAATGATTCATTTATTAGTTCCTTGTGATATATATATCCCTCAATTTGAATTCTCCAAATTCTTCAATGTTTGCGTGAAGATAAACCCTAATATCTTCTATATGCAAAACTCCATGCAGAACACCAGAAAATGCCCCTAGGGGATCTACTTCCAAGGATTTGTGGGGATATTTCTTGAATTTGGGGTGAGGGCTATCGGTGATCTTCACAATATTCAGAGTAGCCATTTTACAAAGGATTTAGAGATAGATTTTAAGAACGGAAAGTACCTTTTTCACCTTTAGGGTTCACGGAACAAGCTAAAAAGATCGCTGGTTAACTTGAATTCTGTGGTTGATCCTTGGGAGAGATAAAGCAGGCTTGTTTGCATAGCTCTTTTTCCTTCTTGAGTGCAAGTGTACAAATGACGAGCAAATGAATCCTTTTATCTCTGAGCAAACCCTAATTTCATATTGCAATAAATGCGCAACTTAAGTCATTCTGGTTGCCTTGTTCATCTTAATCTGAGATATATCTTTTTCCAGATCACTGAGATACACTTGGTGTTATTCTTGGTGAATAATGACAATTTATTTTCCTTTCCATAGTTATTTGATCTATCTGCAGATCAAGATTCCTCAATTTTGAATCAAGCTGGATCTAATTGAGAGAAATCTTCTTTTACTAGATGACAATCAAAACTGGATCTACCTTGTGTTGGTTTTTTCCCAAATTGGATGCTTATTCCCAGATTTCCCTACAAGGTAGCCATCAGTGATCAACAGGATCTCTGGGCCAAGGGCCAACAATATAGGAGATAGACTCTATTTTTATCTCCTCTTCTTCTTCAGGCTCTGCAAAACCTAGGGGGGTATTCCCTATTCAACACCCATGAAATATAACTATGCAAAGACTGGGGTGCTGACACAAAGCACATAAGTCCTCCTGTAAGTAGACCAAAACTGTAAGATAAGAGCAAAGGGGCTAGCTTCAGGCCTATGTTCAGTTGTAGACAGAGGATCCTGGGTCCTAAAACTAATTCTACAATCCTAATGGTTGTGGTTGAAGTTTGATTTTGATTTATGCTTGGATGCAAACCTGAACCTAGTGTATAATCTCAACACAGAGCTAGACTGGTGCCTATCTAGGGCTTGGAGTCAATAGACATACACTTGTGAATGATCAGCATGAACACACTAAAACTAGATTTCAAGGGGATGTTGTAGTATCTGCCTTACAAATACCTCCCAGAATAGAGTGTTAAGTTATCATCTACTTATGGTATCCTTATTGTAGTATATCCTTCCCAATAGTCAATCTGGAAACACTTTAATCTACCCCTTGAGCAGAAGTTAAGAGATCAATCATTCAATACAGGAATTCTATATTCTAGAATCCCAGACATCCCTTAGATATCTAGACTCAGAAGAAAGACACATGCAATACTGGAGACAGAATAACAAAACACATGCGAAAATAGCATTACTCATATAAAACCAATCAAGAAATCAGTAGATGCATGCATGAGGCATACAACAAGAAATACATAAACTCACAAGATTCCTGCATAGAGCAACCAAAACCAGTTGTATTTCATTACAGAGCCAAAATGTCCAGCTTTCAACAACCTAGAAATGAGTAACAGAGTCCCTCTAATACCACAGGGAACTGTACTCAGCATTAATTACAAAGTCTTCTCCAAAATTCAAAATTCATCAAATACAGAGCACGAGAAAAGGTGCTCAAAAGTCATCAATGCAGCAGGTAGGGGAGTAGACAAGGGAGGCCTCGAGCCTTGCACTACCACCTGGGTATCCACACTTCAAATGGGCAGTTTTACTATTCGCACCATCGCCCCTACCCCTACAACAGTTGCCATTAAAGGCTTCAACCACCCGCAGCCAACGGAAAATGCAGCAGCAACGTGTATGACACTTCCCGCCAAAACACATTTCTCTGAAAATTCAAATCATGCAGGAAGTATTGTCCCACATGCACCCTGCTGAGACTACTCTGGCACCTTATAAGCATGGCCACAAACAAACTAAGTGTCGTGTGCTTTTGCCCCGCACGACTCGCAAACCATCTACCATCAAGCCATCGCCCTGACTCCCACCAACATCGGTGTAACATACACCATCGGCCCAACCGAAAATCCATCCACTGATACACTAAGCCACTCTGATAACCACCAAAATACACCCTGTCGGCCAGACACCAACCATCGGAGGACCCTTGACCTACTTGGCCGATTCCAAAAGTCACACCGATGACACTTCCACTTCCCACCTCCGTTGGTGTGACCCACACCATCAGAGCAACACTTCAAACCTACGTCGACAACACTACTCCTGCCGATAACACATCTCTAGCTACGTCTTCAGCGAGACATTAACCATTAGAACGACACAAAGCTTCTTTACCGATAGTACCACTCTCTTCGATGACCACTCCATACTCCCTTGTCGGCCAGACATCGACCATCAGCCAAACTCTAGCATATATCTCTGATATACCCTGTCACCCCGATGAAGGCCCCGAACCACCTCCATCGGCCAAACCAACACCGTCGAAACGACCTCCAATGGCTAGCCTGATACACAATGCTATGCTGATGGACACCTTCGAAATGCACACCGCCCTCTGTCGGTGAGACCAAACACATCGGCAGGGCCAAACACTCCCCCACCGATAACACATGTCACACCGACACCACCTTCATCGGCTGAATAGCCAGTCACGCCTTGTCACCAAGACAACCTCCATTATCACCCTGACATGTCGAATGTCAACTTCACCGTCGACCAGACTTCCAATTGTCAGCCCAGCATGAAACTCCTTCGCCGATAGCCATCACTACACCAATGACACCATCGATGAGACCAAATGCATCAGATCAACCATCCCTGGTCTACCCAATAAACCAAGTCACTCCGACAGCACAAACAAACAACACACACTATCAGTGAGACCACTTCCCATCGGTGAACTGCAAAACACCTCTGTCGATGACCAAACACACACCGATGGACATCCATCGACCAGACCAAATACATCGGTGGATGCAAAGTTTCCCTCGCCGATAGACCATATCACACCGATGACACTCCAAGATAGAAAAAATCAATGACCCCCTGGGAAAGTGTCTACATATTAGCATTTGAATTCTAATTGACTAAGTAGACACCAACAGTGGCTCTGATTGGGGATGTGCAGGTGCAAAACTGCAGCAAGGACCTCAGATCTCCGGGCAGACCAGCCAAAACCCAAAACTCAAAACAGGAATGACTATACAAGGCATTTACAATATATACATATTTTTACAAATGTGCACAGAGGTAGATCATTTATGCAAAATAAAACTTGAGGAATTGACCGTGCACAAGTAATTCCAGCATCTCACCATCTAGGGCCTGGAGGATATAAAAGTCTTCTCCATGAGTATTGCAAACCTGATATGGGCCCATCCATAAGGGTTCAAACTTACCATGTTTGCCCTTGTCCTGACCTTTGGCATTCTAGATGAGTACCCAATCATTTATCTGGAACTTCCTTTCTATAGCTCTCCTATCAAACAGATATTTCACATTTTGTTGTCTCTTGAGATTGATTTGGTGGGCTTTCCTTCTGCATTCATCTAGTGCAACCAGCTAGTTTATTCTTCATATCATGGAGTCTTCAATCTCCTCATCATTCTCTTGGATGAATCTATAAACTGGTAGGAGATTGTTTATAGGCAGCCTGGCTGATGCACCATACACCAGTTCAAAAGGTGACCTTCCAATTGCTTTCTTCACTGTCACCCTGTCAGCCCATAATGCCAACTTTAATTTTGAATCCCAAGCTCTCTTGTTCTTATCCACTATCCTCTTGATGATTTTCATGAGGCTTTTATTGCTTGATTCTGCTTGACCATTTCCTTGTGGGTGGTATGGTGATGCATATGATAAATTTATCCCATATTTGTTGCAAAAATCAACAAATTCACCTGATCTGAAGCACATTGCATTATCTGTGACTATCTTGAATGGTACTCCAAACCTGATGATAATATTTTCCAGCATAAAATCCATCACCACCTTACTTGTAGCCATCTTAGTTGGAATGGCTTCAATCCATTTAGTGAAGTAATCAGTTGCTACCAAAATCCAACTGTGTCCCCCACTTGACTTCTCTACAATCTCTCCTATGAAATCAATTCCCCATTGCTGAAATGGAGCATCCACAGTTACAGTTCTAAGGGGCAGTACACCTTCATACCTTAACTTTCCTGAGAACCTTTGGCAAGGGTCACACTTCCTCACTAACCTTTGTGCATCTAAAAAGAGAGTGGGCCACCAATATCCTGCTTTGAGAATCTTATGAGCTGTTGTTTGGGTAGTATAATGTCCACCACACAATCCTTTATGCATGTCATTCAAAACATTGTTAGCTACATCTTCATCCACACACCTTAGCAACACACCATCAAGGTTCTTCCAGTATAGCTCACCTTGAACAATGACATACCTGATTGCATGTAATTTTAATGTCCTCTTTTGACTGTCACTGAAATGAGAAGGACAATTTAGATTTTGCAAATAATATATGATGTCCTTGTACCATTTAGATTTTAATACATTAACATTCTCATTATGGACTGCATTGATTTGGCATGCTTCCAAGTTTGACTGTGCCATCATCTTGGCTAATCCTTGTCCTCTTACCAACTTGGTAATTTGTATTTCTATGTTGAACTCCTGCAGTTTGTTTATCCATCTGCACCTTCTCCCAGTTACCTCGTGCTAAGTGAAGATGTCTTTGACTGCTGCATGAGGCACATATGCAACTATCTGGGATCCTACCAAGCACGGCCTGAAACTCTTGAGCGCTCTGACTAGTGCATACGCCTGTTTCTCCATGATATCATATTTTAACTCAGAAGCCTGCAAGGACATACTGAAGAAAGCTATGGGTTGCTCAAATCCATCTTCATTTTTCTGTAGCAAACATGCAGCAACAGTGTGAAAAGAAGCAAACGAAAACAATTGAAATGGCCTAGAGAAATCAGGAGATTTAAGAACAGGGGCCATCTTGATTGCTTCCTTGATGTCCTGAAAAGATCTGCTTGCTTCACCTTCCCAACTGATAATCTCACCTTTCTTCAGCATTTTAGAAATGTTCCTTGTGGTTTCTGCAAAGTTGGGAACAAATCTCCTAACAAAATTTATTTGTCCAAAGAAGGACTGGATTCCTTTTACTGTCTTTGGCATCTGAATCCTATCAATTGCAGCTACTCTTTCAGGATCAATTCTAACTCCATCTTTGGAAACAATGTGCCCTATGAGCTTTCCTTCCACCACCCCAAAAGCACACTTCTTTGGATTTAAAGAAATGCCATATTCTAGTGCTCTAATGAAAATATGTTCCAAGTGCATACAATGTTGCTCTTCTTTCTTTGAATATGCAGTCAGATCATCTTGATAAACAGCCAAGATTGAATCAATCAACCCTGCAAAAGCAACATCCATTGCTCTTTGAAATGTTGCACTTGCATTTGTTAGCCCAAATGGCATTCTAACATATACATATGTTCAACATGGAGTGGTGAAGGCAATTTTGTATTGTTCTGATTCTTTTACCTTCACCTGGTTATAACCTGAGAATCCATCCATCATGGATAGGAGTTCACAACCAGTCACTTTCTACAACATAGCTTCCATATAATTAGGCAATGGGTAATTATCCTTCAAGGAGGATACATTCAAATTTCTAAAGTCAACACAAAGCCTAATATCACCATTTTTTTTTCTGACTGGGACAAGGTTAGACACCCAAGTTGAATGTCTAATTGGCACAATTATTCCAGCCTCCCTAAGCTTTTTGAGTTCTTGCATTTTTGGAGCTAAGGTAGGATTAATAGGCCTTTGCTTCTGTCTAAATGGCTTAGCTCCAGGCTTCAAAGGGATCTCGTGTTGGAATAGGTCTTCTCTATAAGCTTTAAGGTCTTCATATGACCAGGCAAACACATGCTTGTATCTTTTCAGTAATGCAATCAGCATGCTCCTGATGTGTGGTTTGAGTTGTTTACCAATGTACACTTTCTTGGGGGCCTGAGATGTCCCTAGATTTATCTCTTCTAAATCATCTTTGTTTGTGGGAGATGCCTTTGTGACCAATTGGTCTCTACTGTCAAAAGCTCTTTCCAAAGCTACTAACCCTCTAGGGATTTTGTTAGTCTTTAACTGAATTATTTCTTTCCCCATAAGAGTTTCTTTTCCATCTACAATTTCTACAAAAGCTTGAAAATCAATTTCTTGGTTCTCATATTCATCTATGCAGTGCAAAAATTTTAACAAGTCCTTGTCATCATCGAACACTTGCCAACTGCATATGTTTTCTGGTACTGCAGGTCTGATTTTAACTTCAACATTTGTTACATCTAACAGAGTGATATCATCTGATCTTATCGCCACATTAGCTAAGAAATCAGACATGACATTTTTTGATCTCTCTATCCAGCCTATTGAAAATGCATCAAATAATTCAACTGTATCCCAAACAGCATGCTTGTATTGTTTTAATCTTTTGTTTTTTGAAGCATACCTATCTCTAACTTGGGATACAATTAACTCAAAATCCCCAAATACCCTTAGCATCTTAATTCCATGTTTGAGAGCTATACTTAAGCCTAAGAGTAAGGCTTCATACTCTGCAATGTTGTTTGTGCAAGCAAACCTTAGCAAGAAGGAGAATTTGAGGAGCTTACCAGTTGGAGACGGGAAAACAACTCCAGCTCCAGAACCTTCCTTTGCACAAGCTCCATCAAAATACATGGTCCTTAAACCCTGTTGGTCAAGCTCTTCAATGCAAACACTTTTCTCTTTATCCTCTTTATCATCTGAGACAACCTTAGTGTTAACAAAGCATATCTATTCTTCAGATTCTTGATTCTCCACTGTCTCTGATGATCTTTCTTCTCTAATCAGTTTAACATCCCTGCCATTCATTGGAATCATGGCATATGACAAGTCCAGCTGCATACTTCCACCAATCAGTGCTGCCCATCTTCTTGACAACAGCATACCATACTGTTGCTTGAGGTCAACCACTGTTATATTCATTTTGTAGCTCTTTTCAGGAAATGCTGCCAGTCTGAAATCCACATCCTTCATTATTCCAATAACTGGTACCTCTCTGGCATCCATAGCATAGCATTTTCCACATGCCTTGTCTATTTTCAATCCAGCTTGTTGCATGATGGCTAAAGGCATGATATTTGTAGATGCTCTAGAATCAAGCATATAATTTTTAAGTACTTTTCCATTTATAACTAGGGATACATAAAATGGCTCCACTTGTGAAGGGCACTTTGTCATGGTCACCCCTAAATACACCTTAGGAGCTTCATCTTCTTCATTACATAAGACATGCTTCTCACCTTGGATCTGAACATTTTGCTTAGCTTGACAAGGTACTCCTGAAATTAGGGATACTGTCTTATTCCTGATTTCTTCAACCTTCATTAGTTCCATCAATGGGACAGAAACCTTTACCTAAGAGAGGACTTGAGTGATATCAAATGGAGCATAATTTTGTATGACAGTTGTAGCTTGCTCCATGGTTTTATTCTTATCTTGAACTAATCCAGCCTTGGTCTTTATGGTTGCTTGACTGTCATTCTTGTTTTGGGAACCTTTGCTTTGATCTTCAACTTGGGGGATTTTATTTTCTAGTCCTTGAGATTCATGACCTGTTCTTTGCTTAAAATTTTGCTTGTTATTACCCCACTGCCTTTTTTGTGGTTCAATCCCTTTATGACTATGCATTGGCTGACTTCCAAAAATGCCTTCTGGCTGACGTGGGCTACTTATCTGAGCTTTACCTCTGAGATTGTAATTGCTTTTGACTTGGGCTATTGCTGCAGCTGTGAGAGCCTGAATCTCCTCATCAGAAGGTCTCTGCAGGTTACTCAAAAAATTGTGTGAGCCCTGAGCATACACATAACTATCTTCATTATCCTCATCATAAAAAACCTGCTGACAGGCCTGAGTTCCAACATTTGTACTCTCATCAGTATCATAAGGAGGGTGTCCACTGCTTATGGACAGCATATTAACATCATCATCCTATACACAATGTGGCTCATTGCATTCATTACAGGATACAGCATTATCATACAAAGACTGAGCAATCATGCATTGTGACTGTGAATGTGGCATCTAGCAGATTATGCACCATGGAGTATCATCAACAATATTTATAGCTTTCTTCAAAGGATCAGGAGTTTCCTTGGTATGTTGAGCTCTCTGATTTGTGTTGTTATGTGGAAATACAGGCTAACCTTTGTGCCAACTGGTATTATATGGCATATCATGCAATGATGGTCTCTTTTCCTGTCTTTGGTAAGTTTGTCTATCAGGACCTATCCCTTTTTCACTTCTAGCCAATCTATAGCTTAGGTCCTTAACAACATTTGTCAATTTGTCTATTTTATCTTCAGGTGCAGATGTATTACCTTGAGTATTCTGAGGTTTGTTTGGATTCTGCAGAATTTTCACATCATCCCTCATGTTTGTCTTGCCTGATGCTTTCCTATTATTCTCAATATCCACTGCAACTCTGAAAGCATCCCTGAGAGTAGCAGGACCCTTATCTCTTAACCCATATGCAATTTTGGCATCAAAAGCATCGATATACAATATTATGCACATTGGTTCATTTGGCCTCATGTGATGTGGCAATTTATTCAACACTTTAGTAAATCTTGCATTAAAATCTGCAACCTACTCATTTGACCCTTTGGTGATACTGATGAACTCATTTACAAAAAAGCTAGGGTCAGTTTTGTCACCATACTGCTCCTTAAACATCCTTTTGAAATCATACCATGATGAAATGCTCTGATCAGGCAGATTCTTGTACCATTCTCTAGCCTCATCTACTAAAGACTGCATGAATGACTTCATGAAAACATCCTCATGCTCAACCTCAAAGTTGTCCATGACATTTTGAAAAGCTTTCAGATGATCTTCCCCTGACACAGTGTTATTTCCTAAAAAGTTTGGCACTTGCAGCCTTACATGCTTGTCAATGGGGTTTGGATACCCAAGAATACCATCAAACACCAGCTGTCTGAATCTATCCAACTGCATGGATTGTCTATCAAATTGATTAGCATTAATATTTCTATTTGCATTCTGATTTCTTACATTATTTAATGGTATTCTGGCATCATTTACATTCTATCCTTGATCATTATGCTGATGTTGCACTTCATTTCTGCACTGGTTTCTCTGCACATTTGTATTTTCAAGAGTGGGAACTGCATCCTCGTGAGCAACTCTTAGAGCTTGCACTTTCTGTCTCATGTCATCTCTGACTTTCATGGCTTGTAGATATTCTAATTCTGCTCTTAGGCTTTTGATTTCTTCAGCTAACTGTTCTTTTTTAGGCATGGAGGTGGATGGTCTCATACCATTCTGGTCATCATCTTCATCATCCCTCAGAGATTCTGCCTCTTCAAATCTTTCACCAGGGTCTAAGAAAGGGCATTCTTGGAATACCTCTGACCTCATTCTTAAACTACCACCCTATTGCCTCTCATATGCACCCTGAATATCAGCTTCTGCATTTGAAAAATAAGGCACATGTTGTCCTGATGGCCTAGGGTTATCCTGAATATCATCATTATTCCTGGGGGAACCCTCACAACTAGCTGAGATGGCTCCCTTTCTTCTGTACATCATCCTTCTTTCTACTAGTAACTCTTCAAGTAGAGGATTACGTTGGGATCTTCTCCCCTGCATATAAATTTCACTTTGACCGGTTGGGAGATTACTTCGGAGTCGCCACCTATAACTAGGAACTATTTTTACCAGGGATGAAGATACAATTTCTTTACTGCATAATCCACAGTGGAGTCGCCAATTTCTGTTAGTTTTTTCCCAGACTGGATGCTTATTCCCATATTTCCCTACAAGGTAGCCATCAGTGATTAACAGGATCTCTGGGCCAGGGGCCAACAGTATAGGAGATAGACTCTATTTTTATCTCCTCTTCTTCTTCAGGCTCTACAAAACCTAGGGGGGTATTCCCTATTCAACACCCATGAAATATAACTATGCAAAGACTGGGGTGCTGACACAAAGCACATAAGTCCTCCTGTAAGTAGACCAAAACTGTAAGATAAGAGCAAAGGGGCTAGCTTCGGGCCTATGTTCAGTTGTAGACAGAGGACCCTGGGTCCTAAAACTAATTCTACAATCCTAATGGTTGTGGTTGAAGTTTGATTTTGATTTATGCTTGGATGCAAACCTGAACCTGGTGTATAATCTCAACACAGAGCTAGATTGGTGCCTATCTAGGGCTTGGAGTCAGTAGACATACACTTGTGAATGATCAGCATGAACACACTAAAACTAGATTTCAAGGGGATGTTGTAGTATCTGCCTTACAAATACCTCCCAAAATAGAGTGTTAAGTTATCATCTACTTATGGTATCCTTATTGCAGTATATCCTTCCCAATAGTCAATCTAGAAACACTTTAATCTACCCCTTGAGCAGAAGTTAAGAGATCAATCATTCAATACAGGAATTCTGTATTCTAGAATCCCAGACATCCCTTAGATATCTAGACTCAGAAGAAAGACACATGCAATACTGGAGACAGAATAACAAAACACATGTGAAAACAACATTACTCATATAAAACCAATCAAGAAATCAGTAGATTCATGCATGAGGCATACAACAAGAAATACATAAACTCACAAGATTCCTGCATAGAGCAACTAAAACTAGTTGTATTTCATTACAAATCCAAAATGTCTAGCTTTCAACAACCTAGAAATGAGTAACAAAGTCCCTCTAATACCACAGGGAACTGTACTCAGCATTAATTACAAAGTCTTCTCCAAAATTCAAAATTCATCAGATACAGAGCATGAGAAAACACGCTCAAAAGTCATCAATGCAGCAGGCAGGGGAGTAGACAGGGGAGGCCTCGAGCCTTGCACTACCACCTGGGTATCCACACTTCAAACGAGCAGTTTTACTATTCATACCATCGCCCCTACCCCTGCAACAGTCACCATTAAAGGCTTCAACCACCCACAGCCAACAAAAAATGCAGCAGTAGCATGTATGACACTTCCCACCAAAACACATTTCTCTAAAAATTCAAATCATGTAGGAAGTATTGTCCCACATGCACCCTGCTGAGACTACCCTAGCACCTTATAAGCATGGCCACAAACAAACTAAGTGTCGTGTGCTTTTGCCCCACATGACTCGCAAACCATCTACCATCAAGCCATCGCCCTGACTCCCGCTGACATCGGTGTAACATACACCATCGGCCCAACCGAAAATCCATCCACCGATACACTAAGTCACCCCGATAACCACCAAAATACACCCTGTCGGCCAGACACCAACCATCGGAGGACCCCTGACCCGCTTGGCTGATTCCAAAAGTCACACCGATGACACTTCCACTTCCCACCTCTGTCGATGTGACCCACACCATCAGAGCAACACTTCAAACCTACGTCGACAACACTACTCCTGCCGATAACACATCTCTAGCTAGGTCTTCGGTGAGACATTAACCATCGGAGTGACACAAAGCTTCTTCACGGATAGCACCACTCTCTCTGATGACCACTCCATACTCCCATGTCAGCCAGACATCGACCATCAGCCAAACTCTAGCATATATCTCTGATATACCCTGTCACCCCGATGAAGGCCCCGAACCACCTCCATCGGCCAGACCAACACCGTCAGAACAACCTCCAATGGCTAGCCTGATACGCAATGCTACGCCGATGGACACCTTCGAAATGTACACCGCCCTCTGTCGGTGAGACCAAACACATCGGCGGGGCCAAACACTCCCCCGCCGATAACACATGTCACACCGACACCACCTTCATTGGTCGAACACCCAGTCATGCCTTGTCGCCGAGACAACCTCCATTGTCACCCCAACATGTTGAACGTCAACTTCACCATCAGCCAGACTTCCAACTGTCGGCCCAGCATGAAACTCCTTCGCCAATAGCCATCACTACACCGATGACACCATCGGTGAGACCAAATGCATCGGATCAACCATCCCCAGTCTACCTGATAAACCAAGTCACTCTGATGGCACAAACAAACAATACACACTGTCGGCAAGACCACTTCCCATCGGTGAACCACAAAATGCCTCTGCCGATGACCAAACACATGCCGATGGACATCCATCGGCCAGACCAAATACATCAGTGGATGCAAAGTTTCCCTCACCGATAGACCATATCACACTGATCACACTCCAAGATAGAAAAAATTGATGACCCCCTGGGAAAGTGTCTGCATATTAGCATTTGAGACCTAATTGACTAAGAAGACACCAACACCTTGGAAGATTAGACTCTTCAAAACTTCTTGCGGATCTTTCATATCTTTTACCAAACCTACTTTAGATGTTTCTCTAAGAATCCTTTAATCCGCAACTTCCCATGTGCCAATTTCAGGCACCAAATGACTGGCTGGGGGGAATTGGTTTTTCTTTGTGACTCCCCCTGAGCCAGAGCTCATCTATTCAATTTCTAGAAGGATTATCAGCACCAAATTCTGGTGCAGACCCATCCCCAACATTCTCTGTGCTTCTCTTCACCCAAATCTTATTCATCTCCCTTTGAATTTCATCCGCATTCACTTTTCCTTTTCCTTTGTCTTGGTTATGATTATGCTGTTCCGGACCCCTTTTGTCTTGATTCTTATTTCTATAGAATTTGGCAATATGACCGGATCTATTGCAATTGTAGCAAACAACATTTCTTTGCAAATTTGACTGATATCCTCTTGATCTACATTGATTAGCCAAATGTCCCATTCTATTGCATGTAAAGCATCTACCATTGAATGAATTGTTTATTTGCAAGTTTCTACACTCATGGGATTTGTGACCATACCTTTTGCAATTGAAGTATTGTCCGGAGAAGGATGTATTAGTCTGATTCATTCTTTTTCTGCATTGATTTGCTTTATGACCAAAATTATTGCAGTTGTGGTAGTATCCATTGAAAGATGGATATCTTTGAGCATTTGGTTGCCTTATCGGAGGTCTTCTAGGCCTGTTTCTTAGATTTTCTGATCTGGAGTTCTTCTGACCGGATCCAGAGCTTTCACATGTTTCATACCCCAAACCTTGCTTGTTATCTACCCTCTTCTGGCTTTGAAGAAGAACTTCAAGTTGTGCAGAGCTTATTTTGAATTTCTCTTGGTATTCATTTGTTGTTTGAAGATCCCTTTTAAGAGTGATAATTTGATTCTCAAGTTGATTTTCATTATCTCTTGCTTCTTCAAGGTCAGATTCTAGATGTCTGATAATTCTATCCATTTTATGGCAGTCTTTTGATTTCTCCTTGAGAGATTGCCTTAGATCATCTTCAGTTTTTCTTTTCTCTTCAATTTATTTGGTGAATTTCATAACTCCTAATTCCATTTCATGTCTTACCATAATGATCTCTTTTGACAACTTTTCACATAGCTTGGTCTTCTCCTTCAGGTCTTCATTTGTATCATTTGCTTCACCTTGACTTGCCAATTGCTGAAGTAGATCCTTTCTCTTTTTCATAGAGATACCCAGTTTCCCTTTTAGTTCATTTATGAAGTCATCAGCCTATTTGAGTCTTTCCTTTAATTCATTGACTTTAGAGTTAGATTGCTCAAGATCATCTAGGGCAGACTGAAGTTGTTCCCGCATACCATACACATCCATTTGAATTCCCAGATCTTCCTCAAGCTGTTAGGCTATGTTTGGAGGAACTTGGCTCTGATACCAATTGTTGATAACTGAGAGGGGGGGTGAATTAGTTATCTTAATTATTTCAGCTTTCTGAACTTCCTTAACAATTAATGCAACATCAATTCAAATAAGCAAACATAATCATGAAATGGAAATAACATACATGACAGTGATTTTGACGTGGAAAACCCTGTTAGGGGAAAAACCATGGGGTGATTAACCCAAGATTGTATTCTCTGTTAGAAGAATAAGATAGTACAAAATGGCACTTGCCAATTAGGGGTCACTGCTCACAAGAGGCTCACTGCCTACAAGAGACTCACTGTCTATAAGAAAAGAAGGTTATAAGAAACTTGAACTGATGAGAAGCATCCACACATGCTGAAGTTCAGTTCTGGTTAGGCTCAATACATTGATCTACTGCACTTCATTCTTCCTCTTCTTTGTTGTTGTTGTCCTGTCACATTCCAGACCTATCTTACTATCTTCACACTGCTCTTATACTTTTCTTCACACTTATCAACACATAACTATCTTTCACATCCAAATCCATCTAGTATATATATCCGCACCAATGATTTCAACACCTTTCTAGTCGGCATCCAGAATAGTCAATATTTTCCTCAACTCTGAACTATCAGTTGAATCTTTGCATACCAAGTAATATGGATCAAAGAGATGCTTGTAGAAGTCATCAATCATGTCGGCCAATCATGAATGATACCTTAGGAAACTTAATCACCATCAATATCACATCCGGATTAAGGTCTGATGCTCTGTCGGTTAGGTCTTCCTCTGTCTACTCTACCAATCAGGAACCCATCACTCAAGTGCTCATATCTCTTCACACTTCTATGACTAGAGGCTAAATCCTTGGGATATATCAGTTAAGGTACTCCTCTTGACTTTCCCAAATCTGCACTTTACTAAGATACTTCCTCTGAGAGATCCAGACCTGACTGTCGGACCTTGCTACCTGCTTTGTTCTTGCTTACCGGACCACAACACTTCTTCAATTTGACTTCCAGAAAAGACACACCATGTCCTGCGGATGGGTGGAATGAAATTTTTTGCCATCAATGACAACAATAATGAAGCCAAATAGTGTCTCTTGCCAACAGGGCACTGCCCTTGACCCCATTAAATAATTTTGAGGGAAATCACACCGATAAAAGTGGGGTAAATTTAACCTCTGATCTGATTAAGCTCCATATAACAACAATCACCCACTTGGAGACTGGTCAGACTCCACACTATATCATCTCCCACTTGGAGACTGATCATAACACTGCTGACCCTGTAGCTCCTACTAAAAAAAGCACCCTAGACTCTGTTGTTCTGATTTTTTTTATTTTCAATCTTGAAGACCAACCGAAGCTGAAGAGGAGCTTAGCTTCTCCCTTGTCACTGCCTTCGTAAACATATCCGCTGGATTTTCATATGTATGTATCTTTTCTAGCCTTAACTGTCCATCATCTAACACCGACCAGATGAAGTGATACCTGAGCTGTATGTGTTTGGTCTTTGAATGCAAGATAGAATTCTTTGCAAGATGTATGGCAGTCTGACTGTCTGTATACAAAGAATTGTTAGCCTGTTGTTTGCATAATTCTTTCATGAAAGATTGCAGCCATATCATCTCCTTACTTGCCTCTATTGTAACTACATACTCTGCCTCTGTGGTGGATAAAGCAACCACCTTTTGCAACCTAGAGATCCAACTCACTATTGTCCCACCTACAGTAAAGACATAACCTATAGTACTCCACCTGGTATCAATATCCCCTGCCAAATCTGAGTCTACATAACTTGCTAAATCAGTATTAGAGCCCCCAAAACATCAGTGTTTATTGGATGTACCTCTCAAATATCTAAGAATCTATTTTACCGCATTCCAATGCTCCAATCTGAGATGACTCATATACCTACTTATGACTCCTACAACATGTGCAATATCTGGTCTCGTGCATACCATGGCATACATTAAACTTCCTACAACTGAAACATATAGTACCTTGGACATTTTGTCTTCCTCCTCTTGTATCTTTGGACACATCTCTTTAGTCAATTTCAAATGACTAGGCAAAGGTGTGCTGACAGCTTTAGAATTCTCCATATGGAATCTCTGCAACACCTTTTCAACATAATCATCCTGAGATAGAGTCAATTTTCTGTTCTTCCTATCTCTGCAAATTTTCATACCAAGGATTTGTTTTGCTACCTCCAAATCCTTCATAACAAATGATTGTGTTAACTGTTGTTTTAACTCTTTGATGTAATCCATGTTAGACCCTACTAGAAGCATGTCATCAACATATAAATATAAAATAATGTAGCTATCATTATCCAACCTCTTAAAATAAACATAATGGTCAGAATTACACCAGTTGTACCCTTGCTCAGCCATAAAACTATCAAATTTCAAATACCATTGTCGAGGTGCTTGTTTCAAGCCATATAAACTCTTCTTCAATCTGCACATTAGTTTCTCCTTACCTTTGACCTTGAATCCCTATGGTTATTCCATATAGATCTCCTCCTCCAAATCACCATGGAGAAAGCAAGTTTTCACATCTAGCTATTCCAAATGCAAATCTTCAGCAGCCACAATACTTAAAACAGTACGAATAGAAGTCATCTTAACAACCAGAGAAAAAATATCATCAAATTCAATACCCTTTTTTTGTGCAAATCATTTTACAACTAACCTGGATTTAAATCTTTTCTTACATCCATCTTCCTCTTTCAGCCTATAAACCCATTTGTTTGGTAAAGCCTTTTTACCTACAGGCAACTTACATAATTCCTAAGTCTAATTTTTCAGCAAGGAGTCCATTTCTTCTTTCATTGCAAGCTCCTGTTGAACCTTTGTATCCACCTACATAGCTTCATCATACCCTTCCAGTTCTCCAACATCTGTTAACAAAATAGAATACAAAGAGGGAGGGAACCTTTCAAGAGGTCTACTTATCCTTGTTGACTATCTAACATTAACTAGAGTTTGTGGTATTTCTTGTTGTTGTTGTAGAGCATGAAGAACCACTAGAACATCACTATCTAGAGTATCATCTAGCACCACATAATCCTTTTCTTTCTTCGCATGCCATTTCAACTGATCTTTGTACAACACCTTCTCATTGAATACAACATCCCTGCTTCTCACAATTTTCTGATTTTCAAAATCCCAAAGCCTATAACCAAATTCATCAATGCCATATCCAATGAAGGTACATTTTTTTGATTTTGCATCCATCTTGGTTCTATTTTCAGAATCTACATGTGCAAATGCTTCACATCCGAAGGTTTTGAGAAAAGAATAACTTACCTTCTTACATGTCCATGCTTCCTCTGGAATACCACAGCCCAAAGGAATTGAAGGACCTCTATTAATTAAATATATAGCGGTGTTGACAACTTCTGCCCACATGCTTAAAGGCATCCCAACATGCAATCTCATGGTCCTTACACGCTCCATTATTGTCCTATTCATGTGTTTAGCCACCCCATTCTCTTGTGGAGTCCCTGGAACTGTTTTCTGCCTATGAATTCCATTAAAGGAACAATAATCCTAAAATTCTTTGCTGCAATACTTACCACCATTATCAGATCTGAGATATTTTTATCTTTTACCTATCTCATTCTCAACCAAACTTCTCCATTTCTTAAATGTTTCAAATACATCAGATTTTTGCCTAAGGAAATAAATCCAAACCTTCCTAGTTGCATCATCTATGAATATAACATAATATCGAGAGCCACAGAGATAAGATACCTGACCTAGTCCCCATACATCTGTATGCACAAGATCCAACTTTTCATCCTTCTTTTGCTTCCCATCCTTGAGAAAAATGACTCTCTTTTGTTTGTCATACACACAACTTTCACAGAAATCCATATTAATACATTTCAAACCTGGTAAAACTTTCTTAGAATGAAGTACCTTCATACCTTTTTCACTCATATGCCCAAGTCTGTTATGTCATAGTGTTGTCTCAGAACCTGTAGCAACTATTTCAGTCTCTTCCTGCGAACCTGTAGCAACTGTTCCTGAACTTATTTATTTTTTCTCTGCAACAACTAAAGTAGAAGGAATAGTATGACCTATACAAAGATATAAGGTGCCTACTTTCACACCTTTTTCTACTATTAAGGCACCTCTTGAAACCTTCCAATTTTTATCAGTAAATATAACAATGCGACCTTCATTAGCTAGCTGCCCTGCTGAAATTAAATTCCTACTCAGCCTTGGAACGTGCCTTACCTCTTGTAGTAGCCAATGATTCTCATTCTGCAACTTAAAACTATCAAATTTCAAACACTAATGCTGAGGTGTTTATTTCAAGCCATATAAACTCTTCTTCACTCTACACATCAGTTTCTCCTTACCTTTGACCTCGAATCCCTATGGTTGTTCCATATATATCTCCTCCTCCAAATCACCATGGAGAAAGGCAATTTTCACATCTAGCTGTTCCAAATGCAAATTTTCAGCAGCCACAATACTTAAAACAGTACGAATAGAAGTCATCCTAACAACCAGAGAAACAATCTCATCAAATTCAATACCATTTTTCTATGCAAATCCTTTTACAACTAACCTGGATTTAAATCTTTTCTTGCCTCCATCTTCCTTTTTTAGCCTATAAACCCATTTATTTGGTAAAGCCTTTTTACCTGCAGGCAACTTACATAATTCCCAAGTTTAATTTTTTAGCAAGGAGTCCATTTCTTCTTTCATTGCAAGCTCCCACTGAACCTTGATATCCACCTGCATAGCTTCATCATACCCTTCTGGTTCACCAGCATCTGCTAACAAAATAGAATACAAAGAGGGAGAAAACCTTTCAAGAGGTCTACTTAGCCTTGTTGACTGTCTAACATTCACTAGAGTTTGTGGTATTTCCTGTTGTTGTTGCAGAGCATAAGGAACCACTGGAACATCACTATCTAGAGTATCATCTAGCACCACATAATCCTTTTCTTTCTTCTCATGCTATTGCAACTGATCTTTGTACAACACCTTCTCATTGAATACAACATCCTTGCTTCTCATAATTTTTAGATTTTCAACATCCCAAAGCCTATAACCAAATTCATCAATGCCATATCCAATGAAGATACACTTTTTTGATTTTGCATCTAGCTTGGTTCTATTTTTAGAATCTACATGTACAAATGCTTCACATCCAAAGGTTTTGAGAAAAGAATAACTCACCTCCTTACCTATCCATGCTTCCTCTGGAATACCATATCCCAAAGGAACTGAACGACCTCTATTAATTAAATATATAGTGGTATTGACAACCTCTGCTCACATGTTTAAAGGCAACCCAGCATTCAATCTCACGCTCCTTGCACGCTCCATTATTGTCGTATTCATGTGCTCAGCCACTCCATTTTCTAGTGGAGTCCCTGGAACCATTTTCTGCCTATGAATTCCATTAAAGGAACAATAATCCTCAAATTCTTTGCTACAATACTCACCACCATTATCATATCTGAGACATTTTAATCTTTTACCTGTCTCATTCTCAACCAAGCTTCTCCATTTCTTAAATGTTTCAAATACATCAAATTTCTACCTAAGGAAATAAATCCAAACCTTCCTAATTGCATCATCTATGAATGTAACATAATACCGAGAGCCATCGAGAGAAGATACCTGAGCCGGTCCCCATACATTTGTATGCACAAGCTCCAACTTTTCATCTTTCTTTTTCTTCCCATCCTTGAGAAAACTAACTCTCTTTTGTTTGCCATACACACAACTTTCACATAAATCCATATTAATACATTTCAAACCTGGTAAAACTTTCTTAGAATGAAGTACCTTCATACCTTTTTCACTCATATGCCCAAGTCTATTATGCTACAGTGTTGTCTTAGAACCTGTAGCAATTGTTTCAGTCTCTTCCTGCGAACCCACTGCAACTGTTCCTGAACCTGTTTGTTTTTTCTGCAATAACTAAGTAGAAGGAACAGTATGACCTGTGCAAAGATATAAGGTGCCTACTTTCACACTTTTTGCTACTATTAAGGCACCTCTTGAAACCTTCCAATTTTTATCACTGAAAGTAACTATGCAACCTTCATCAGCTAGCTACCCTGCTAAAATTAAATTCCTACTCAGCCTTGGAACATGCCTTACCTCTTGTAGTAGTTAATGATTCCCATTCTACAATTGAATCTTGATTCTTCCCTTTCCAACAATCTGACAGGATTCATTATCTCCCAAATAAACCAACCCGAAATCCCCTTAGACATAATCAAGAAAATAACTTCTATGGGGTGTAGCATGAAATGAGGCCCTTGAATCTAAAACCCATGAATCATCAGCATTATCTAGGGAAAGAATCAAAGCATCATCTTCAGATTTATTACTTACCACATTTGCCTCCTTATTGCCTTCTTGTTTGTCTCCTTCTTTATTCTTTCGAGACCAGCAATCTTTTTTTAGATGGCCTAGTTTCCCATAGTACCAACAATCTGTCTGTCCTCTAGATTGGGATCTCTTGTCCTTTGATTTTCCTCATGACTTCCCATGACCTCTAGAACTTTTTCCTCTCTCCTTTGATCTGCCCCTGCTTTCTGCATTCAAAACACTACTTGATGTGGACCCTCCTGAGATTTTTCGTCGCATTTCCTCGCTAAGGATAACACCAACAACATCATCAAATTTCAAAGTATTTGAACTAGAGACAGAGTTACTTATAGCCATTACCAAGCTATTCCATCTTTCTGGAAAAGAACATAATATCAAGAGAGACCTTACCTCTTCATCAAAACTTACTTTTACAGAAGTTAACTGACTAATAATCATATTAAACTCATTTAAATGATCTGTCACAAATCCACCTTCAATCATTTTCAGATTAAATAAACGCTTCATGAGAAATACATTATTTGAGGCTGAAGTTTTTTCATACAGTTTATCCAAAGCTTTCATCAGACCATCTGTTGTCTTCGCTTCCGTTATATTGAATGCCATCGATGGTGCCAGGCACAACCAAATGGTTCCCAATGCCTTTATGTCCAAAAGATTCCAATCCTCATCAGTCATTGTTGCTGGTTTCTTGGCTATTCCTTCCAATAGCCTCCATAAATCCCTCTGATAGAGACAATCCTCCATCTGCATCTTCCATAACTGATAGTTCTGCCCATTGAATTTATCTACCTTCAATTTACCCTTGTCCGCCATTGCTCCCACTCAACCGTGAGACCTTCCTGCAGATGATAATCGAACACAACCCGCTCTTATACCACTTATTAGGTTTAGTCAACAAAAGATATCAATTAAATGCAAATAAAGATTAAACAAAGGAATGAAAATACACAGAAATAATAACATCGAGAGACAAGCTTTAACGTGGTTCACCCAAACCCAGGCTACATCCACCAACAAAGAGTCCAATATTATTGTCCAGTAAATCAAACTGATTACAACCAGCAATCCTTGCAACTCAATACCACTGCAAAATGCTACAATACATCATTGAAAACCCTAACCCTTAGCCACTTTTATCAAGCCTTATGTCGGTTACAAAATAGGGTTTTTTTTATGTCGACCAATAGAAAAATAACTCCCAACGCCTTTATAAAATAATAAAAATCTTTGGAGGTTTCGGAGTTGCCCCTCGACCCCGCCTTGTATCGCGATAGGGAGCATGCCAGGGGCGCTACCCCTTGGACACCACAAGGGGTGCTGCCCTTGACCCCGTTAAATAATTTGGGGGGAAACCGCGCCAATTAAAGGGGGTAAATTTAACCTTTGAGTCTGATTAGGCTCCATATAACAACAGAATTTTAGAAGTATTTCTTGACTATGTGAGTAAACATGCCATGAAAGTGAGAAATTTAACAAATTAAAAAAATATGAGCAATGTTAAGATTGTGCACTACAAATCACAAACTATGAAGTTTTATTATACCAGTTCTTGTGTTTAGGGCTGCAAACTCATGAGCATACATAGGATTCCTATTTTAAATAATAGATGTATCAATAAGGTAACCCATACTTCACACCTTAACCAATTCCCTAATGCCATTGACTTAAAGCTGAATGAATCTTGATCATCAAAAGCTTCAAGGTTTTAGTTAGCCTAAGTGCAAGGGGATTGATTCATAATTAGTTTCTTAGCATGCAATTTAATAAAATAATTTAGCCAAATAAAATGTTACTCTAAGCTATGTGTTAATGTCATATTTATCTTGGTCTAATAGGCTCATAAACATTCCTATTTCATTTACCTCACTTGTTGTCCCAATGCCTAATGAGGTGCAACAACTATAATATAGGCCTAGACTCAATATAGATACACATGTCAAAGCTTGTCTTAGGCAAAATAAAAGGATAACATGTGCTTAGACTCCATTGGTCAAAATATTATATGACATGGAACTAGATGGATAAGGACAAATCAAATGCTTATACATGTACATGAAAACTTGACTGAGCTATATTTTTGTTATAAATGTGCAAACTTTAGCAATTATCTTGCACACAAGTTAGGTTATATACAATAATTATTTGTTTACTTAACACTATTATATTAATTAAACATAGTGTTAATTAAATCCCATTGTGTCATCATCACATTCACTTTGGCTCAATGGGTGAGAAAACACCCTACACTTTATCTCTCATTCGATGTCTCACTGTCATCAACCCAAAATAAGATAGATCATGACCATTGAAAGTGTCAATGTTTAACCAACTCTAAGAAAATTCATATTACTTCATAATGAATGGTTTAAATGCTTATTTTTAGGATGATTTAAAAGGTTTAGCCAATCCATTGACAGTATAAATATTAATTTCAATATGAAATGAGTTAGTAACACAATGGGCCAATGATATACTAAGATGCATACTAGCATGCAAAGGTTAAAGGTAGAGATCAAATGGATACATGAATCTAATTATGTAACATGAAGCCTACACATTATATATAGGTAGGTCTATGAAGTATACTTTTGATTTAGTGTACACTTGATCATTAATAATATGCATTGCATTTTTTAATCGCATTAATGGAACTTGTGCTAAAACTTTTGTACTTACTATCAATCAATCATAAATAGTTTCTTGATTTATGTGAAGGAAGAAATAAGATCCCAAGCTATTTTATCCAATAATGTTCAACATAAATATTATTTTTTGTCATTTTTAGTTAAAATATGAGCATTTTTTACAATGTAAACATTATGACAAAATATTACTTGTAAATAATTAAATTTCATTGGATGGAAGGTACCATTTATGTAGCTAGTTAAGGGAAAGACATATTGATCTAATGATACCTTAACTATATATATGATCAAACATGTTTAGATGATTTATTCAACCAATCACTCATGAATAATAAGATTGTTACCACATAGCTGAGGATTCCACCCTACTGAGGCACAAACAACTTCACTCTACCATTGAATTTCTAATGCAGAAACCATGATCTAAGTTAAGATCATACACATTAGCAAACCCTTAAACAAACATACATGGTGGGTACCTAAAAACTAATTATATGGATACCTAAATTCATTAAGAGATGAACTATTCACCTATTAAACTATTCTAGCAATCCTCATATGGTTGGTATCTGGTCATCATACAAACTTAACAAATAACTCAAGTAGAAAATAATTAGTGATACAAGTTGAGGTCAAAATAGGTTAAGGGAAATAGGCTAAGGCAAATATTTTTTTGCATTCATGTAGGCCTTAATGAACTATTCCACCATGAACACAAAACAAATACCTAATCATGGTAACAAAAATAAGGATTCACACAAGGTAACTTATGAATTGACACACTACTTCAATACATGTTTAACATAAACACAACACAAAGCAATAATGAGATGATCTCAAATTGGTTGTCAACAAATTAGAAGGGGTGGAATGTTAGTATGAGAGAGGAATGTGGAGGTTGGGTGCAAAAGGGAATAGGGTGGAATATTAATGGAATTTAGTGGGAAGATTGTGGGGAGTGTCATTTGGAGTGTTAGTATCCTCAAGATTTTGGCTAATGCTTTTGAGCATGTCCATATCATATGGTTTCATCATAAGTAATTATTTAAGCTCGTCAACTAGGAAGGATGACTACATATCATTATCTAAATCTATAATGTCCTTTAATAGTTTAATTTTGCAGTCATTTTACTCCTTTTTTATTTTTAGTTGATTCATAATGAGCATCATGGTCATAGGTGTTACCTTCATTGAGAGGGACAAAAATAGTGAGGTTTTCAATTATGTGGATATAAGGGAAAACCATGTGAAGATAAGGGTTTACCTTTGTTCTTCACTTAAGAGGACCTAAGTGTATTGATATTTTTTGGCATGTGAATCTATAACTCTAGGATCACTACATTTTACAATAAAAGAACATAGTATTAGATATAGAATCTAAGAGTAAATCAAGGATAACCTAGGGAAAGACTCTAGTTAATTTAAGAATGTTGGATTCATCAAATTATGCGTGGTACATTAATATAGGTCTAATTAAATGATCTAAATAAATAAAGAACAAATCAAATCTATAAATTGACTAGTTTACTCGAGTAACTAGAGAGTTATTTAGGTGTTTATCTAATTTATCTTGGTAGTAGCTTGACCTTATTGTGACTACTTAGAAACTTGAAACAAAGTATCTAAAATTATAATCAAGATGTGGATATATGATCAATTAGATGTGATAGTCCTATATGGAATTTTTTTCTAATGCAGATTAGGTCACATCATATGGTTTAGTCTAATTGGTATCACCTAGTCCTTTATTAGATCGATCCCCCTATTTCTAAATTTGGTCATGCTAAATGTACAATAGGAATTCAAAACAAAGGAGAGATCATTGGCTTGTATCGATGGTATTCAAACCCTTGGAAAAGAAAAAGATGCCACAAACACTCCAAACACATAATGTAAATGCAAAATCTAGTGGAATAGTGAGTTGGTGTAGTGCCTAAGTACAAAATCTAGCTTTGAGTGTTTTTAATTGAATTATATTCAAATTGATTTCCCTAATCACACTCGATTGATTTTAATGACCTATGAAATGTCCTCAAATACATTTCCATAGTTGTTGATTTGAATTATTTGGCGCATGAGCTGATATGATGAAGACCAATTTTTTGAAAGGGGTAGCTTTTAGGTGCAAAAGGATGAATTTAAATTTGGAGAAAAGGTTGTCCTACAAGGTCTAGTCTAAGGTGGTCAAATGTTGTAGAATGTATCATGGAGAAGGCTATCATGGTTAGAAGTGATAAAATGACTAATAGATGATAAGTAGGAGAGGATTTATGTGTAAATAGGTTAAAATTAGTGGCTACAACTATGCACTTATAACATGTGTGCAAAGTAGTATAAAATGAAGGTATAAAGGTGTAGGGTATAAACTTTTATCCCTTACACAATCTAAGGACTATTATTTAGTAATTAAAAATAAAAATAATATGTTTTCACATCATCGTAGAACTAAAACCTTATTTATTTAACATCTCTTTCTATTCTTATCATGAATAAATAGTAAAATTCAATGTACTTTAAGATATTTATGTTAAGCATATAGATTTTAGATAGTATATTATTGTTTGGGAAGGCATGGAATGGGCTCAAAAATCCATTTAGTGGTCCATCTTCTGATGCAAAGCCACAGCCGGAAACGTAAACAATTGGTGGATCTTTATGTTTCCTTATACCATCGACAAGACTCAGCACATGCCACACCAATATATCTTATCAGCCAGAGAATAGTCATCGGTATCACATACACCATTCGCTCCGATGAGCATTTCACCCCGACGAGTATTAGTTTATGTGCCTATCGACAACACCGATACTATCAGCTTGAATCCTTAGCCGTTCCTTGATGTCAAGTGTCACACTGAAGCACTTAACCCTGATTCTAGTGTCGGCCAGACATCCACTGTCGGCCTAACTTGAAGTCCTTTCGCCAACGTCTTGCTTCACCCCGATGGACTTAATACATACTATCATCGGTGAGACTTGCCAATGGTCACCCCAATCTATTCCTTCAGTGAGACTTTCACCATCGGTTGAACATAACTCTGACACACCGATGCTGAATCTCACGCCAATGCTTCCTTCGTCAGTGACACCTTGGGGGTTGTTACACCGATCGGCGAGAGTATCCTCTATCAGCTCAAAATGATCTTCTCGACCCAATGGCTCTTTTCACGCCGATATCCTTGACCATCGATGACTTGTCCACTTTAACACTTGCGCCTTTGACTCTTTTTTGAACTCTGTACATCTGCGAAAGCTCCAAAAGCATGACAAGGCAAAACCCTAGCAACTTCGCCAGTTCGTACAGAAAAACTTAGGGTTGGTACGATCTACTGCATTCACAAATTTGACCTATAACCTTATCCTTCAAACCCTAGCACATGAGGATGCTAGGAACGATCACTGCATGCAACACTTCGATCCCAAAACATGAAATACAGAAACAGAACAAACAAAAAGGAAAACTAATCTAATGTACAGATCCATTCCACTAATTCAACGAATCAACCGGTGGAATGGATAAATAAATCCATCTCGCCTGCAAATAGGAAAAATGATTACACAGATAGAGTTGAAATCAGATGATTAATACCAATGGGATCTTCTCTTATTCAATCTCAAGAATGCATACAACTTGTTTTGATATCACAGTCTCACTGCACAACACCACTCTATGAAACCACAATATCCCTTCCCTATTTTCTCCTCTGCCAAAATGCTATCAAAAACTATATATCCCTAAACAGACTGAGCTAGGCCCTATTTATCTACTCCTGTGAGTAGTACAAATGCAATTCCTAGCAGCTGGGAGACCTCCAAACAGCTGGGAGAAAATAGTTGTCATAACAAACTATAACTGATTACACACTATCCTAGATTGACTTAAAACATAAGAAGTGGTTACATGGACCTTATTACAGCATAATGTAAAACATACTATAATTAGACTTATTCTTTATTTTGGAGGGGTGCTCCTGCACCATACTCCCCAGAAGAAGAAATCTCAAGTCCACTTGAGATGAGGGAGTGTAGGTCTAAACCATGTTTGTTGATCTATTCTTCAGTCATCCATAATGCTTCTGTAGTAGGTTTGTCTTTCCAAGCTGCCAAGTATTCCTGATATTGTTTGTTCCTAGTCTTCTTAATCACTCTTGTGTCTAAAATCTTCTGCAACTATGGGGGGTCATGCTTTGGAATGTCATCAGCTGTTGTATCTTGTAGTAGTTCCTATTCTTCATCTGGATTATGCTTGTATGGAGTTAAATCACATACATTAAATAAAGGTGATAAACCGAGATCAGAAGGGAGTTGTATCTCATAAGCATTATGTCCATGCTTTCTCAAAATCTGACATGGTCCAATCTTCCTCTACATGAGTTTAGTATATTTACCTTTAGGAAGTCTTTCCTTCTTCAAATGAACCCATACCAAATCTCCAACATCAAACTGTACATCTTTCTTCTTTCTATCAGCATATTCTTTATACTTCAAGGTAGTTTGTTGTAGCTAGGTCTTTACTTGATCATGAACCTCTTTTATGGCTTCTGCAAAAGCTTCACCATCTGCACTAACAGAATCTCCTGTAGGTAGATCTCTCAATTCCAAAATACCTCATGGATGCATACCATATACTATTTGAAAAGGTGATTTCCCTGTACTCCTATTGACAGTATCATTATATGAAAATTCTGCCTGAGATAGGATAGTATCCCACTTTTCTCCATGTTGTTTTGTCAAACATCTAAGCAAATTCCCTAAGGAACGATTTACTACTTCAGTCTGTCCATCCGTTTGAGGATGATATGCGGATGAGAAAGACAAATTTGTTCCCAGTTTCTTCCACAAAGTTATCCAAAAATGACCAATAAACTTCACATCCCTATCTAACACTATGCTCAAGGGCAATCCACGTATTCTGACAATTTCCTTGAAAAACAAATCTGCAATATATGAAGCATCAGCAATGGTTTTGCATGGCAAGAAATGTGCCATTTTGCTGAATCTGTCCACCACAACAAAAACACTATCATATCCATTTCTTGTTCTAGGTAAACCTAACACAAAATCCATGCTTATGCTTTCCCATGGTCTAGCAGGAATAGGCAATGGCTGATATAAACCAGCATTAGTAGATCTTCCTTTTGCCTTATGACAGATTACACATGTCTCCACAAATTTTCTAACATCTGATTGTAACTTAGGCCAAAAATAATGTCTTCTAACAAGATCAAGAGTCTTATCCAAACCAAAATGTCCTACCATAGCTCCACAATGTTTCTCTTTTATGATGTTCAACCTCATAAAACACCTTGGAATACACAACTGTCCACCTTTGAACAGCAATCCATCCTGGATCATAAATTCAGAGAATTCAGCATGATATTTATCTCCAAAAGAAGTACATACCTGATATATCTCTCCAAAATCTTCATCATCATCATACATGGGCTTCAATGAATCAATTCCAACACTTTCCAACTGAATCTGGTTGACTGTTAGAGCTCTCCTACTCAAGGCATCTGCTACCTTATTCTTGACTCCTTTCTTATGCTTCAATGTGAAAGTAAAAGCTTGCAAAGTTTCTACCCATTTCATATATCAGTGGTTCAATTTTTCCTGGTTGTTTATGAAACTCAGAGCATGATTATCTGTGAATACTATGAATTCTTTTGGCATCAAGTAATGCCTCCATTTCTTGAGTGACTGGACTAAAGCATACATTTCCAAATCATATGATGAATACCTCTTTTTAGCATCATTGAGCTTCTCACTGAAAAATGCAATTGGCCTACCTTCTTAGCTGAGTACTGCTCCAATGGCCATGTGACTTGCATCACATTCTACTTGAAAAAATTTGTTAAAATCTGGAAGTACGAGGACTGGCTGCTGTGCCACCTTCTTCTTCAATGCTTCAAAGGAATCATCTGCTTCCTTAGTTCAAGCAAATCTACACTTCTGTCCTCCTTTTATAGTATCAAGCATGGGTGCACAAATATGACTAAACCCTCTTATAAACTTTCTGTAGAAGGTTGCTAACCCATGAAAACTTCTGACATCATTCATAGTCCTTGGAGTTGGCCAAGACAATGTGGCACTTACCTTCTTATCCATTTGCAGCTTTCCTTGTGAAATGACAAAACCCAAATATGTGATCTCCTCCTGCATGAACAAACACTTGTCCAAATTTATCATCAACTGCTCTTCATGTAACCTCTTGAGAACCAAATCTATATGTCTGAGATGTGCTTCCTTTGTGTTGCTAAAAATCAGAATGTCATCTAGATATACTATGACAAACTTACCCATGAATTCTCTCAAAACTTCATTCATCAATCTCATAAAAGTACTAGGTGCATTAGACAAACCAAAAGGCATAACTTTCCACTCATACAACCCTTCATTGGTTTTGAATGTTGTTTTCCATTCATCTCTTGGCCTAATCCTGATCTGATGATAACCACTCTTCAAATCTATTTTTGTAAAATACTTAGCACTTCCCAAACAGTCAAGTAAATCCTCTATCCTAGGTATTGGAAACCTATACCTAATTGTGATCTTATTAATAGCCCTGGAATCTATGCAAAGCCTCCAAGTGCCTTCTTTCTTTGGTGCTAGTACAGCTGGTACTGCACATGGGCTTAAACTTTTACCAATCAGACCTATGTCTAACAATTCCTCAATTTGTCTTGCTACTTCTCCATTCTGTTCTGGAGTTAGCTTATATGCTGCTTTGTTTGGAAGTGTAGATCCTGGGATTAGATCTATGCAATGGCTGATATCCCTTACATGTGGTAGGGATCTTGGCATTCCATCTGAGATGATGCCTTTATACCTATCCAATAACTCTTGGATAGATGGGTCTATGAACCTCTGCTTCTTCTCTTTCTTGACTTCTTGCTGATGTTCTTTGGTCACTATCAGACATGGAATTAGGGGATATGCAACTGCACCTTCTGCTGCTACTTCTTTCATGAACTATTTTCCTTCCATCAGCATTACATTTACCTCTTTTCCTTTTGATTTCTCCTCCTTCTCTGTCCATGGGATCAGCTCTGTCACCATACCATCTTTGGTGATTGTATAGGTGTTTCTAACACCATCATGGCGTGCCTTCAAGTCATACTACCATGGTCTTCCAAATAAGAGATGGCAAGCATCCATCTTGGTGATATCAAACAACAACTTATCCTTATATGCTCCAATCTGAAATTCTACCCAAGCCTGCTCTTCTACAACTATTTGCTGACCTTGGGTAAGCCATGAGACCTTATATGGGGATGGATGAGGCAATCTTCTAATCTTAAGCTTTGTTACCATTTCATCAGATACAAAATTTCCAGTAGAACCAGAATCAATTAAAACTTTACATGCCTTACCTCCTGCCTTGCATGTAGTTCTGAAAAGAGACTTTCTTTGCAGGGGTTCTTTGTCAGGTACCTTCATGGTAGTCATTGTTCTTCTCATCATCAGAGATTCTCCACTCTCTGGATATCCATAATTGTCAGGAGCATTCACACTTTGAAAAGTGTTTGAGCTTGTTGCACTTTGACTATTAGGTTCTTGAATCAGATTCATTCTCCTTTCTCCTGTTGAGCTTGTTGCCTTTTCTGGACATCTGCTGGCTATATGGCCTTCTTTGTTACGGTTATAATATTTGATAGATCCTCTGCCCCAGGATCTTCCTCTAAAAGGTCTTCTGCCTCTGAAGTTTCCTTGCTGATTGTAACTTCCTCTCTGGTTTTGACTGTTATCTCCCTTGCTGTTGTCATGACTGGATTCTCCCTGATATCCAAATCCATGTCCTCTGCCTCTGAAAGGACTTCTTCCACCTATTCGTTGTCTTCCTCTTCCTCTGCTGTTCTGTTCTTGTCTTCTCTTCAGTTTCTCTTCCACTTTCAATGCCAACTGAAACATTTTTGAACTATATCTGGGTTATGCAGATTCAAATCTTCCTAAATGTTGAACCTCGATCCATTAAGGTTTCTGGCTACCTTTTCTTCCTCACTGTCTTTTACCTTTGTCTTGACACAAAGCTTCATGAACTCTTCTGTATATGAGCTAACATCTAGCTCCTTCTGCTTCAAATTTTATTTCCTTTTATGCAATTGGATGTTGTAATCCAATGGAACATAGGCTTCTTTCACTAAAGCCATCATCTTCTTCCATGTAGCAACTCTACACTTTCCTTCTTGTACTCTATCATCTTGGATAAAATTCCACCAAGTCAATGCTACCTCTTTCATTTTTGATTGGGCTATCTTCACCCTCTGGTGTTCTGGTATCTCTTCTGTCTCAAAGAAATTATTTAGGGAGTCTATCCACTCCATCACCGAATCAGGATCCATCTTTCCTGTAAACATTGGCAAATCCAGTTTCACATCCATGGTTCTCCTCTCCATGGATTTGAGGGCATTAATCAAGGGTCTCTGGTCTGCAGGAACGTCTTCCTCATTCCACCTAGGGATCTCTTCTTCTTCCCTATCTTCTTCTTTACCAGAACCTACTCTGTCCCTCAACTTCTCCAATTCATTTTTCAATCCCTGATTCTGAGCTTTCACTGCCTTGCTCTCTGCAATCTGCTTCTTTACCAGAACTGCCAACTCAGCGTTGGTCATCTTTGCCGGAATCTCTGATGTTCCTTCTTCATCTGACATTTCGCTATCTTCTTATCTTTGCCTGAAGATCCTTCCTTCGCTCTAATACCACTATGATGCAGAGCCACAGCCAGAAACGTAAACAATTGGTGGATCTTTATGTTTCCTTATACCATCGACAAGACTCGGCACATGCCACACTGATATATCTTATCAGCCAGAGAATAGTCATCGGTATCACATACACCATTCGCTCCAATGAGCATTTCACCCCGACGAGTATTAGTTTATGTGCCTATCGGCAACACCGATACTATTGGCTTGAATCCTTAGCCTTTCCCCGATGTCGAGTGTCACATCGAAGCACTCAACCCTAATTCTAGTGTCGGCCAGACATCCACTGTCAGCCTAACTTGAAGTTCTTCCGCCGACGTCTTGCTTCACCCCAATGGACTTAATACATACTATCATCGGTGAGACTTGCCAACGGTCACCCTGATCTATTCCTTCGGTGAGACTTTCACCGTTGGTTGAACATAACTCCAACACACCGATGCTGAATCTCACGCTGATGCTTCCTTCGTCGGCAACACCTTGGGGGTTGTTACACCGATCGGCAAGAGTATCCTCTATCGGCTCAAAACTATCTTCTCGACCTGATGGCTCTTTTCACGCTGATATCCTTGACCATCAATGACTTGTCCACTTTAACACTCATGCCTTTGACTCTGTTTTGAACTCTGTACATCTGCGAAAGCTCCAAAAGCATGAAAAGGCAAAACCCTAGCAACTTCGCCAGTTCGCACAGAAAAACTTAGGGTCGGTACGATCTACTGCATTCATAGATTCGACCTATAACCTTATCCTTCGAACCCTAGGACATGAGGATGCTAGGAATGATCACTGCATGCAACACTTCGATCCCGAAACATGAAATACAGAAACAGAACAAACAAAAAGGAAAACTAATCTAATGTACAGATCCATTCCACCGATTCAACGAATCAACCAGTGGAATGGATAAATAAATCCATCTCGCCTGCAAATAGGAAAAATGATTACACAGATAGAGTTGAAATCAGATGATTAACACCAATGGGATCTTCTCTTATTCAATCTCAAGAATGCATACAACTTGTTTTGATATCACAGTCTCACTGCACAACACCACTCTGTGAAACCACAATATCCCTTCCCCATTTTCTCCTCTGCCAAAATGCTATCAAAAACTATATATCCCTACACAGACTGAGCTAGGCCCTATTTTTCTACTCCTGTGAGTAGTACAAATGCATTTCCCAGTGGCTGGGAGACCTCCAAACGGCTGGGAGAAAATAGTTGTCATAACAAACTGTAACTAATTACACACTGTCCTAGATTGACTTAAAACATAAGAAGTGGTTACATGGACCTTATTACAGTATAATGTAAAACATACTATAATTAGACTTATTCTTTATTTTGGAGGGGTGCTCCTACACCATCTTCCTTAAAATTAATTTTGAGGAAGAATATGACAAGATCGAATGTATTTTCATTCTTGTTATGCTTAAGGTTCTTGCATTCAACTCAAATTTCCCCAATCAGTTCAAATATTTTTTATCAATGACTTTGCTTTCCTTTTTAACAATGCCAATCAAAGTAATTATGACTCTTCTGGTCTATTAAACAAAGTTGTCCCTTGTCTCCAAATTTATAGGTTCTTATTGTTGAAGGATTTGGTTACTTATTAGTCAACACTGTTTCCCATATTTTAGTTTGTGTCATTACCCTTCGTTTTAAAAATATCATTAATTGCTAAGTGGGAACTTTGTCAATGATTATTTCCTCACTCTAATTGAGGATGAGGTAAATATTAAGCAAGAATTAAATTATCTTGACACTTCTGCCTAGCCTCAATATCTAGCATTTATTGGTGCAAAAACTAGTGTTACAGATAATCATTTGTGCTTCTTCTAGAAGCATGGATTCAATCTTGCACGTAGAAGAAAACTTATCATGGAGAAGTCTTCATATTTTTGTGTATTCCCTTTTCTTTCCAAACTTCTCCTACTTCCTTGTGGCAATTTTCCATTGATAGAGTAGAGACAAAGTTATCCTATTGGATCACTAAGTTAATTTATCTTGCCAAAAAAATTTGAAATTTTCTCTAAAGTGCTTTCAACCACGTATGTTTATTATTATTCTTGTTGGATTCTTTCCAAGGCCTCTTTTCATAATTTGGATAAGTGGATTAGAGATTTTAAATCTAGGCTAATTATAAGAAAGACAAAGGATTTAATTGGGTGGCTTGAGAATTGTTTTGCCTTTCTAAGGTTTATGGTGGTCTTGGCCTACTTGACGTTCATTTTCAAGGCATTTTCCTCTACACTAGATGGATTATTAGGGTAATTGATAGGAACAAAACCTAGAAGATTCTTCTAATAAATTACATTTCCTTAGGCATCCTAGGTATGGTTGTACACCCTAGAAAAAATTAGGTTTTCACTCTCTTTTGATAACTGTAGTCCTAGTCAAGATTGTCCTTTTTGATTCTTTTTTCCTAATATTTTTTAATTTAAAAGAGTTTGTTCAATTCAATACACCATATTTATGAATTAAAAAGGTTTGAGCTATTTATATTTTTAGAGTAGAGATCAATAATATAAACTTATTGTCTTTATTATATTACTATACTCACTATATTATTGTCCTCACTATATTTTTATCCTGACTATATTGTTGTCATGTCTATAGTGATGTCCTTATTATATCATTGTTCTTTATGTATTGTTGTCCTTGCTTTGCTTTTATATTATCTACAATCATTACGTTAGCAAACTATCAATTTAAACACCACATTTTTTACAATATACATAAGTAGGAACTCATCATGGGTTTGTGTGACCCTTTTTGACACATGTTATACACTTATAAAATAATTAATATATTTCTCCCTTTTGTGGGAAGACCAGGGTTCATCCCCAACACAATCCAAGAGGGGATGCTAGATTAGTTCCTCCCGATGAAGTATGATACAAAATGAACTTCGATGGCACATTGAAAGGGAATCCAGGGAAGTTCAAGGTAGGATGTGTTATTAGAAACCATCTTGGGGATATGGTGATGGCCATAGCCAAGAAATTATAGGAGGGCACTAACAACGAGGTTGAAGCTCAAGCCCTATTGCTTGGCCTTCAGATGTGTGTGGATACAAACCTTCAAAGGATCCACATTGAAGGAGACTCCCATATCCTTATCAATACCATAAGAAAGCAAGCAACCTTGAATTGGAAGATAGGAAACATTCTAAAGAAGTCTTTTCTTTTATTGGATAGGTTGAAAGAATATAAGATATCACATGTTTACCACGAAGCTAATGAGGAGGTTGAATCATATGCCAACTTGGCTATAACCATGTGTCCTAAGTATTTCATTGCATATTATGTGGAGGATTGGCAAAATGTTTAATAGCTCACATCACACTCGCAGATAAGAAAGTTGTATCTTGAACATTTATGCCGTCATGGATGAACAGAACAAGGATAGAGGTGGTGTCCAATTGGATGATGCATTGATGATTATCCCAAATCGTTGCATTCTCTATTCCTTTTTATATGCCTCAACATCTACTTTTGTAACAACACTATTGGTTATAATGGATTCCACAGTTGGGTTGAAGGTGAAGAAGAGGCAAATTGCATGCAAGGGTGCTTTCTCATAGACTAAAGAGAATATTCAAGAAAAGGTCTGGTTTTATCCTTCACACCACATGCATGGCCCTGGGAGATTCCTTCCTTGTCACTACACATAGGTATCATGTTAATAGTGATATCTCTTCAATGATGGTTGTTGCTCTATTGGATTTGGGGGAATCCAAAGATGATATTAAGGTGATCATGGAAATGTTGGTTTATCCCTACTGGTGAGGGGTTTGAATGAGGTCCTAGAAGCAACAATGTTGGGGTTGGGCTTCAAAACAAAGAGGCACTTGGCCTGTCAGTCTCCTTCCCTATAATGGCCCATGGGTGCCATTCGTAATACCAGTGGTGGGGCGTGTTGAATCTTCATGGAGGCATAAGGCCAAGTGGGGGGTCAAGTTTTTGAGGGTTGTTGTGGGTGTCTTTGGTGCTTCAGAAGTTGACTGGTCTTTTTCCCTGGACCTAGATGATTCAAAATCAGACGAAGATGCTTCTGGTGCTAGCGGTGTTGTAGGAGATGTTATAGGTTGACAAAGAGGTACATGTGAAGATCTAATTTTTTGCTTGCTCCATATAATGACATACAGAATAGTCTATTAGCCCTCTGTATAGTTTAGAATAGGAACTTACTAATGTAATGGGCAATATTATATAATATAATATCCCTAACTGGGGTTTAGCATTTAGCCCTCCTGTGAAGTAACTTGGATTCATATTTTTTCTATTCATTTTATGAGAATGGCCCCCTAAGCCTAATTCATTGAGAAAAAATAATAATAATAAATATATTTTGTAATTGACTTAATTAATATATATTACACATTCTTAAAACAACCCATGTATAACTTTTGGAGGTTCAAGTTATTAATGTTGTTTATTTATTTTTAACTAAAACTTTAAGTTCCTTTAAGATATAAATATGGATGTTGAGATTATTATACTATTTAAGGGGATTTTTTATGGAAGGTTACAAATTTTAGAATCATTAGATTGAATGTTATATTTTAAGATGTAAATATCAATTCAATTTTATAAATATCTTTATCGCTTTATTGATACATTTTATACATTCGTGAAAGAAAGAGTTTGAGGTATAAATTTTGGAGTTGGATTCATTTATAGACCTACACATTCTTAAAAGAGTTCAAGGTACAAATTTTAGAAGTTTAAGTTATTAATATTGTAGCATAATTTTGAGGATCTATATTTTTAACTAAAACTTACATTTTTTTTGAAGTATTACTTTAATCAATATTTTTATTTTGATAAAGACTTCATTTCAATATAGCACCCATTTTATTATTGTAATAAAATTAATTTATAAATATTATCTCATATCTTTGAGAAATTCTTTATTTTAAGAAGGGCTTATTTTGAGGAAGCTTTTGTTTTGAAATTTTTGATTTTGTTATTACAATTAAGTTAATATATAATTATTTAGTTTTTTATTTTGAGAGTGCCTTGTTTTTGTAATTATAATCAAATTAATATGCAATAATCTAATCTTGGATTTGAAAAAGCTTTCATTTTGAAATGTCTTTTATTTTAAAAGAGTTTAAGAAAATTAAAACAAAACAAATGCATACACCACTACTCATAAATTGTTTTTGTAAATAGGCCCTTCTAATTTTTGAATTATTCTACATTTAAAAACTCATTAGTTGGAAACCATGCATATTGAACACAATAATTGTTGTATTCTAACCAAAACACCAAATAACATATCACTAAAAGATAAACCTCTAAAAATTTCACTTATCTTAAGTTATAGTTGTAGGCATATATTTAAATCGAGATATAATAGGAATGTTGGAGTTTGTGACAATCTATATTTTCAATACTATTTTGATGTGAGATTAGACCATGCCACTTGGTCTAGTTTGGAACTCAATCTAGCCATGTGATATGGCCCTATTGATGTTGATATGTTGGTTGTTTATATGACCTTCTATGATGTGCTTGTATCTTTCTACATGTTGAACAAATGATTGTATTGACAAGCACATAGACATTTGATGTATGCGAGAGGGAAGAACTTGGACTTCCTTGGCAATAGTCAAACCCTTTAGAAACTTTGTGTTGAGAGAGGTGTGGTGTACACCTTGCATAATAATGTAATATTTTTATTTAGTTCTGGTGGATCTTATGATGTGCATACTACACTGGGATAGGCATTCTTGGGGGTACTTGTAAGTTGTATGAGACATTGGACATGAATTTAATGTGGTTAGCACATTGGATAAATAGATTTAATATTGGGGGTTATGGTTTAGTGAGCATGTGGTTTTGGACTTAGGGTTTATGTAATACCACTTAGTGGTTTTGTGTAAGTTTGGCCTATAAAAGCAAGCACATGGGTAGTAATATAAGCAAAAATTGGAGCATCTCAAGGAGGTTGCATATGGTGATAAGAAGCATGGAGTGGGGATATGTAGCCACATGGTTCCTATTTTCTCGATCACATGGAGGAGTGCAAATGAGTTGTTTATTATTATTAATGTCATGCATGGAGAAGCTATGTGAATGTATTATAATCTTGTTGTTGAGGTAATACATTGAGTTGTGATGTTCTTTGGAGCTTGGGTTTTTCTCAAAAGGGTTTTCTCGATGTACATATAGTGTCATCTTATGTGAATAGTTTTCCATTCTTTTGCATTATGTATTCTGCATACTATATTAGCATAGTTTCTCTCATAAACGTTTTGTAGAAATTAGCATTTGTTGCTTTCAATTCCTATCACTTTGATGTACAAGATTTGTAGACATGCCAAGCAATCAATGTAATGCCTAAGGATGTTGATATAATTTAGTTGAATAAGTTTTAGATGCTCTTTATGCTTTGATTACCAAATGTGATTCCATTACTTTTTGGTGATTTATAAATGATCTAGGATTGTCTACAAATACATCATCCCAATTGCTCAACTTGAGGTATTTGACATCATGTAGATCATTGGGTGATGGTCAAATTTTTGAAAAGGTCAACTCAAGAGTGGGAGGTTAAAAATTGGAATTTGGTGGACTAAACCATGTCATGCAACCTAATCCATGGATAAGCATTATTTGGCCTAGTCCAGGATCATAAGGGCCTTAAGTGGATCATACTAGTTTGACTAAGGTGGTGGATAAGGAGATTTAAGTTAACTGGTTTAGAAATGAGGTCAATTTGTGTGCCAAACACATCAAATCGAACTCTACAACAATATACTTATGACAATACCCTCCACTTTTATCTCTTACAATTATACAAATCCATTTAGCATTAAGTACAAATTTAATATAACTATACACTTTTATCCATTTTTATAAGAAACTTTAAGGACATTCCAATTTGGCCAAACAAGTACTAACCAATTGAAAGTGCTAGAGAATAACCAAGGACTAACAAACTTGACAAGATAACTAAAGCAGCTAGTAATTTGTCTCAATTTGAGAATAGTCTTTACATAATAAAAAGATCAAATTCCAAATTCCAAAATATATCAAGAATATCCATCACATTGTCAATTGTATAACTAAACATGTCAACATTGACATGTCAAGAATTTGGTTGAACTATACCAAATTCCAATATATCAAGAATATACATCACATTGTCAGTTGTATAGCTAAACATGTCAACATTGACATGAATACTTCTATTGTAAAAGAATTTGAATGGTGAACAAGTCCACTAAAAAATCTCAACAATGACCATGTTCATGATAATGCCCCCTCCTTACTTACTACCAAAGCTTGACTTTTTGCAATACAAACTTTATACTTTATTACCAATCAAAAAAAAGTGAAACATCACATTAATCTTGTGGACAAGAAATCTATAAAAATAAAATACTTTAAAACTAAACGGGAAAAATATATTATATTTTTATATAATTTAATTAAAAAATACACTATTCATCATCATAAAAGTAAAAAAATACAAATTTAAAATATAAGGGAAAAAGCGTAAAGATAATGCAATCAATGAGGCTCACGAGAAAAAACCAAGTCTCGTCATGAGAGTCTCGTGCTAAGATTACGGAAGGCAATATCTAAAGCATGTTTTAAGTTACTTGTACGGGACGGCGTACGTGCAATCCAAGCTGCCTGGAATGAATCCACGCCTTTTATCGATTAAATGAGCTTGTTACGTGCATGGCTTTCTACGTAAAAGCTCAAATAAGTTTTCAATGCGTAATTCCTTAAATTAGGAGTTGCAGTCTTAAAGTTCAATCTTTTTCCACGAACATGAACATAAAGACAACTCCGTAATAAACATGACATAAACACATTACCTAATCATTACCAACTTTTTTATTTATCAATAATGTTGAATTACAACAGTTATGAAGGTTGTGACGGTTGGGAAGAATTAAAGTTTTTAAAGTGATTAAATAAGTATGGACAAATAAAATATTATTATAAAAGAGAATGATATTTTGTATAACAAGTTATTTGTAAAAATTATACTGACTACAACATGATATTTTGGTGTGTACGATTTTTATTTGCAATACATTGATTGACTAAGATCTCTTTGTTTGTCTTTAGTATTACCTGTAGTTGAGAAGATAATGATGCAATCTGGGAAATTATGTGAGAGTAAAGACTTGAGATTTTAGTTTCTTGATGAATCTAATAATTAGAAAACTTAAGCTTATCAAAAGCTCTTTGTGTTGTTTTTATCCATGCAAAAGCTCATTTCTTTGTCATATCTATTAAGAGTGTTGCTAGCTGTGAAAACTCCTTAACAAATCTTGTATAGTAATTGCCTCTCGAATACACCCCTAGGGCACCTCAACCAAAGCATGCAGAGGAGAAGGCTCCATTTGATCTGTATTTTTGTTGTGAATTTCCCTCCTCGAAAACCTACACCTAATATAAGCATGGCTAGGCTTATGGTAATTGTGACACATCACCAATGAATCCTCATAAACAATCTACTGCACACATTCACCTAGTTTAGAGGATAATGTGATCAAAGAGGGGAGAAGCCTATTGACAACCACATTAACATAGAATCAAGAAAATAATAGGTGTTTTCTAGATTTAGTCACCTCATCAACTATAATGAGTTTGGCCAAAGGAGTTGGCAGTTCTTGACCAAACTTCCTCCTCCCAATATTCCAACGATAGTCTATGTAATCTAATCCAAACTAGGACTCTATTAATACATTCCTTCTATGGTTCAAATCCTAGTAATCTATGTGTTAGTTGTAGAAGAGAAGCCTGATCACAAAACATGGTTCTTGTTTATAAGGAAAATCCATTACAAGAAAAAGGTGTTAAAGTTGGTGATATGACCATCTAAGCTCAATTACCAAGATTTCAAAGAAACCATTGTAAGGTTAGTTTCTAAAACACAAACCAAGGTAGAATGTTGTTTCTCATTAGAAATTAGGAGATCATTTACATGTTGGACAAGTTCTAAAATAAAAAGTATTCTAAATATGTTCCTTTTCAAAAATGATAATTATTTGTGATAGTTTATATGAAGTTACAACTTGTTATGTTGATACAAGTTGCTATGCTCATGTTGACAATCTTTACAAACTTGTATGCCAATGCATGCATCATACGTAATTAAATATAATATCATCAAATATACTCAAAGTTGAGTCTCTAAGAATCTTTCAACAAACAAGGAGAAAATGTATAAGAAATGCTCGTGGCTCAAACTTATAAATACATAGTAGCACTAAATCTTTTCACCAGATTATGATCCATGCATAGACAAAATAAACACTATAAATATTGGATGAGTTTGATTTAAGTTCTTGATCTTTGATATGGGTTGGATTAAAATGGATGAAGGTTGGATGAGGATTGATGAGTTGGATAATGATTAGTTTTGATGTTTGAGGATGAGGTGTAATTATGTTTTAGCACTAATCAAGGTTTAAAATTAATAGTGGTGATTTGATTTGGGGTTTGAATGGATGGATGATGATGGATTCAAGTTTTGATCATGCTCAAGATGGATGCATTAAAAACAAAATGCATAAGCCAAAATAGGACGAGGGCACTAGTTTGTGAATGCAAACGCCAAAAGGCATTAAGGTGAAATATTGGCAACCTAGGATAGAAGTGATGAAATTTTAATGCACGCGACACTATATGAACAAAGGCACCAAAAAAGGGACATACATGCTAATATATGTTGAGTTTTGAGGTGGATAAATTGAAGGAGTTGAAGATGAATTTTGGAGGTCAAAAGGATGATTTGACTTGAAAAATATATGAATGACCAAGTGAAGGTGTAAGATCTCTAGCTTTCATATTTGGATGTCTAATGTTTCAACCTACGGAAAAAGGATTTTGTGGTATTTGCAAAGTTGGATGAACTAACTTGAGGTGTGTGAAAGTTTTAAAATGTTTTCGATGTTTTGGATTTAAAGGACATTCGCAAGTTTCTCACAAGAAAATGTGCCAAGAACATGAACAAGCCTATTCTATTCAAGTAGGTGTTTATATGCTTGTTGGCTCACCATGATTCCTTGTTTAGTCGTGTAGTGTAAATCCAATATTGAGGCATTGATCATTTTTTATCACCCAAGATTTCTCTATGGTGTGAGGGGGGAGCATACATGACATACAAACCCAATTCTAGGAGCACGAGGTGAGTAGCTTCTTAACACTAACCAATAACTAATACACCACAAACACATAAACTGATGGTCTTAACTAGGCTTTACATATTGCTAGGGGATGTCCTTAATCTATCTAAGCGTACGAGAAGATAAAGTACATGAACAAGAGTATCTCTACAAGCATGTGGTCATGGGTTGAATCCATGTCCACTTCATCTTGTTCCCTCATATGGACAACATGGTTGTGCCAGACACGGGAATCCTCCTTTGAGGTATATTTTTTAATCTCCCCCCTTTATATATCCTGCTAGAACACATAGTTTGGGTCATCCCAAGGTGATGAAAGCCAAGGGCAAGCCTGCTATGAGAAAAGAAGCCCAAGTGCCTTTGATTCCTAAGATTGCCTTGCAGCACAAGGGAAAACCATACAAAACTTGGGTTCTTTGGATGAAAGAAATAAAAAAAGAGAACAAAGATGTGTTTTTGATCTCCAAGATCATCCAAGGGTGCAAGGAGAGAGAATACACACAACTTTTCCCTCACAAACATAGCACAAAAATATTCCTGCCCATTAGCATGTTCATATGTACAATTACTACTAGTGATAAAAAGATAAAATCTTTGACTAGTGAGGCTACGTAAAACAAGTTAGTAGTTGCATGATTAAGTCTTGGACCAGCGAAAGGGTTGTAAAAATAGAGTGTTAGGTACAATAAACAACATATTAGTGTTAGTCCAAGGCATAAAACCTAAGAAAGATAATATTTTGTTCTAGAAATAGACGCCCTAAAATAGAAACAAATATGTTGATTTAAAAATAAGATGTCAAAACAGGCTTACACATGCTAAATTGTACAATTTAATGATTATCTGCACTGATCACTAAGGCAATAATTCATTACCAATTTGGCCAAACAAGTACAATAGATTCAGGGCCAATTGAAAGTGCTAGAGAATAACCAAGGACTAAGAAAATTGACAAGATAACTAAAGAAGCTAGTGATTTGTCTCAATTTGAGAATGATATTTACCTAATAAGGATCAACTGAACTATACCAGATTCCAATATATCAAGAATATCCATCACATTGTCAATTGTATAACTAAAAATGTCAACATTGACATGAATACTTCTATAAAAGAATTTGAATGGTGAATGGTGAAGCACAAGTCCACTAAAAAATCTCAACAATGACCATGTTCATGATAATGCCCCCTCCTTACTTGTCTACCAATAAAACAGAAAGTGAAACATCACATTAATCTTGTCAATAGAGAAATCTATAAAAATAAAATACTTCATAACTAAAGTAGAAAAGCATATTACATTTTTATATAATTTAATTAAAAATACACTATTCATCATCATAAAAGTTAAAAAAATACAAATTTAAAATAAAAGGTAAAGAGTGTAAAGATATGTAATCAAAGAGGCTCACGAGTAAATTTAGCAAGTCTCATTATGAGAGTCTCGTTATAAGATTACGGAAGGCAATATCTAAAGCATGTTTTACAGTTACTTATACGGGACGGTGTACGTGCAATCCAAGATGCCTGGAATGAATCCACGCCTTTTATCGATTAAATGAGCTTGTTACGTGCATGGCTTTCTACGTAAAAGCTCAAATAAGTTTTCAATGCGTAATTCCTTAAATTACGAGTTGCAGTCTTAAAGTCTAATCTTTTTCTACGAACATGAACATAAAGATAACTCCGTAATAGACATAACATAAACACATTACCGAATCATTACCAACTTTTTTATTTATCAATAATGTTGAATTACAATAGTTATGAAGGTTGTGACGGTGGGGAAGAATTAAAGTTTTTAAAGTGATTAAAAAAAGTATGGACAAATAAAATATTATTATAAAAGAGAATGATATTTTGTATAACAAGTTATTTGTATAAATTATACTGACTATAACATGATATTTTGGTGTATATGATTTTTATTTATAATACATTGATTGATTTCGATATGACAAATTTATATTATGATTTATTCTAGGATGGTAGGGGATCTCTTTATTTGTCTTCAGTATTACTTGTAGTTGAGAAGATAATGATGCAATTGGAAAATTATGTGAGAGTAAAGACTTAAAATTTTAGTTTCTTGATGAATATAAGAATTAGAAAACGTAAGCTTATCAAAAGCTCTTGGTGTTGTTTATGTCCATGCAAAACCTTATTTCTTTGTCATATCTATTAAGTGTGTTGCTAGCTGTGAAAACTCCCTAACAAATCTTGTATAGTAACTGCCTCTCGAATACACCCCTAGGGCACCTCAACCAAAGGCTCCATCTGATCCGTATTCTTGTTGTAAATTTCCCTCCTTGAAAACCTACAACTAATAGAAGCATGGCTAGGCTTATGGTAATTGTCACACATCACCAATGAATCCTCATAAACGATCTACTGCACTCGTTCACCTAGTTTAGAGGATAATGTGATCAAAGAGGGGAGAACCTTATTGACATCCACATTAACATAGAATCAAGAAAATAATAGGTGTTTTCTAGATTTAGTCACCTCATCAACTACAAGGAGTTGGCAGTTCTTGACCAAACTTCCTCCTCCCAATATTCCAACGATATTCTATGTAATCTAATCCAAACTAGGACTCTATTAATACATTCTTTCTGTGATTTAAAGCTTAGTAATCTATGTGTTAGTTGTAGAAGAGAAACCTGGTCACAAAGCATGGTTCTTGTTTATAAGGAAAATCCATTAAAAGAAAAAGGTGTTAAAGTTGGTGATGTGACCATCTAAGCTCAAATACCAAGATTTCAAATAAACCATTGTAAGATTACTTTCTAAAACACAAACCAAGGTAGAATGTTGTTGCTCATTAGAAATTGGGAGATCATTTACATGTTGGACAAGTTCTAAAATAAAAAATATTCTAAATATGTTCCTTTTCAAAAATGATAATTATTTGTGATAGTTTATGTGAAGTTACAACTTGTTATGCTGATACAAGTTGCTATGCTCATTGACAATCTTTGTAGACTTGTATGTCAATGCATGCATCATAAGTAATTAAATATAATATCCTCAAATATACCCAAAGTTGAGTCTCTCAGAATCTTTCAAAAAACAAGGAGCAAATGTATAAGAAATGCTCATGGCTCAAACTTATAAAGACATAGTTTCACCAGATTATGATACATGCATAGATAAAATAGACACTATAAATACTGGATGAGTTTGATATGTCAATGGATTTGGTTGATATGATTGATGGTGTGGATAAGAAGTCATTGGATAATGTGTTGTGGGTGGATATGACATTGGTGGATGAGAAATAAATGGTGATAGCATGGATTGAATAGGAGTGGTTTGTTGTGGAATGGATAAGGGTGGAAGTGATTGAATGAGGCTTGTCAAAGTCAAAAATGAAGATTGTTGTGGATTGGAAAGTGTGGGGATGTATTGATTAGACATCCTAGAAGGGATGGTGACTCTCAAGGAGTGTGATGAGGGTTGAACTTGGATAGGTTGTTGATGTGGATGGGATGATGAAGTGTAATTGTGATGAGGTGAAGGAGGCACACTACCACCCATTTGTTCATCGACATGATAGTTGGTGAAATCTTGATGTGATGGTTGAGGAAGATCACCCCATGGATTTTTTATGGTAAGGGATTGTGGCAAATCATGGTAAATGAGGTTCTTGATCTCATCCATATTGTAATGGTGGGGGAGTTTGGCTCCCACATCAATCAGGTGCTCAAGAAAATCATGCTTGTGGTTATCCATTGAATTATCAAATTTGAAGTGAAGCCTTTTGTCATTAAGGAAGTATACAAAGCAAGGTGAGTATTGATGTTGATTAACAATATTTGTAGGTTTACCATATTAAGGTTGATTTACAAGACTTTCAAGATCACTGGTGTTGTTGTGATAGTTGTGAGGCGAAGAGGGACCCACTTGCAATTTGTGGCCAAAGCTAGAGCCAAATGGATTTTCATTGTGGGGATCCATGCTCTTTCAATCTTGAGATCTAATTATGGGAGGCATGAAATGATGATGTGGCGATTTGAATGAGGTGGTTTTTATTATGGGAGATTTTGGAAGGATTTGGAGATAAGGTTAATTTTGGATTTTATTGGATTTGGGTTGGGTTTGGAGTGATTGATTTTGAGCTTGAATAACCTTGATTGGGGTGCTAAGATGAGTTAATTGGAAGTAATGTGGTTTACAGATTTGGATCAAATAATTTGATTTAGTGGATGGATGATTAAGATCAAATGTCAAGACCTTAGGATGGTTGATCTGATTGGATGAGGGATTGATTTCTATACGTAAGATAGGCAAAGTTCTTAAGAAAGAGTTGATTGGCTTTGATTTAAGGATTAAGGTACAAAAACCTTGGGTGAGGGTTTGATTGGATTGGATTAATATACTTAGAAAAGGCTAGGTTCCTAAGCAAGCTTGGATTAAGGATGAGGGTTCGATTTAAGCTCTTGATCTTTAATTTGGGCTGGATTAAAATGGATGAAGGTTGGATGAGGATTGATGAGTTGGATGATGATTAGGTTTGTTGTTTGAGAATGAGGTGTAATTATGTTTTAGCACTAATCAAGGTTTAAAATTATTTGGGGTGATTTAATTTGGGGTTTAATGGATGGATGATGATGTATTTGAGTTTTGATGAGGCTCAAGATGGATGCATTGAAAACAAAACACATATGCCAAAATAGGATGGAGGCACTAGTTCGTGAATGCAAATGTCAAAAGGCATCGAAGGGTGCTGCCACAATAATGGGTTACACTCTCTGGGACATCTTGATTTTTGTTGAAATCACATATTTTTAGAAAATATAATGATTTAAGCCTTGAAAGGTTCCATTTAAAGGATTTTAATTTAAGAGGGTTTGATCAAACCCCCTTGGATATAACCCCGCTAGTTTTAAACCATACCTATAATGGAGTCTCCTCTACACCTATCAAAATGCTGATAAAAAACCACTTTTGATTTACCTTTTGGGGGATCAAATGAATTCATTTAAAATTTATGTTTTGTAAGTACGTATTCCTTATTATAAGCTTCCCAAAAAGTATAATTTTAAATATATTTAATTTGATTATTATATTTATTTTTTATTTCTTGTGAATGTAGGTTTTTGACCGAATATCAAGTTCTCTGTTCTACACACATGGAAAATTAGTAAATTAGTGAAAAAAAATTCTAAAAAATATCTATGCTCTAGGTATTGATGTCCTTATTTGAACAAAAAAAGAAAATTGAATTTTGATACATACAAAAAAAGTTATGTTTTACGGAATACGCCTGTGTCTAAATTATAATTGGTTTGACTTCAAAACTTAATTAAAAAAATATTCAAAAAAACATTATGAAACCAAATGCATGCTCTATATATCGATGTTACCAATCTAAATTCAAAATAATCAGAATTTTATCCTTTGTAGAAAAAAAGTTATGTGCTACAGAATACACATCACTTTAAAAAAATATTGTTTACTATTAAAAACTAGTTATCAAAGGAGACGCAAAAAAATTTACAATTTAACTCCAAAATTTTTTAAAATATATATTTAGAATCTACAAACAAAATCTCACAAATCACTAGTTCTCATGATCTTCAAATTCCTAATGGTTTAGTGGCTATAGGTGTCAGAAAGTGAAGATTTAGTTCAAAATGTTGATTTCAATGTCAAGTTTGGCCAAAAAGTGTAACCCATTATTGTGGGATGACCCCGAGGTAAAATATTGGCAACCTGGGATAGAAGCAATGAAATTTTAATGCACGCGACACTAGATGAACAAAGGAACTATAAAAGGGACATACATTCTGATTTATGTTTAGTTTTGAGGTGGATAAATTGAAGGAGTTTGAGATGAATTCTGGAGGTCAAAAGGATGATTTGACTTGGAAAATAGATGAATGACCAAGTGAAGGTGTAAGATATCTAGCTTTCATATTTGGATGTCGAATGTTTCAAACTTTGGCAAAAGGATTTTGTGGTATTTTCACTTGAGGTGTTTGAAAGTTTGAAAATGTTTTGTTTGTTTTGGATTTAAAGGACATTCATAGGTTTCTCACAAGAAAACATGCCAAGAACATGAACAGGCCTATTCTATTCAAGTAGGTGTTTATATGTTTGTTGGCTCACCATTATTCCTTGTTTAGTCATATAGGGTAAATCCAATAATGAGGCATTGACCATTTTTTATCACCCAAGATTGCTCTATGGTGTGAGGGGAGAGCATACAGAACATACAAACCCAATTCTAGGAGCACAAGATGAGTAGTTTCTTGACACTAACCAGAAACTGATACACCACAAACACATAGACTAATGGTCTTAACTAGGCTTTACATGTTGCTAGGGGATGTCCTTAATATCTAAGTGTATGAGAAGATAAAGTACATGAACGAGAGTATCTGTACAAGCATGTGGTCATGGGTTAATCCCTTTCCACTTCACCTTGTTCCCTCATATGGACAACAAGGTTGTGCCAGACACGAGAATCCTCTTTTGGGGTACATCTTTTAATCTACTCCCTTTATATATCCTACTAGAGCACATGGTTTGGGTCATCCCCCAAGGTGATGAAATCCAAGGGAAAGCCTGCTATGAGAAAAGAAGCCCAAGTGCTTTTGATTCCTAAGATCACCTTGCAACACAAGGGAAAAGGATACATAACTTGGGTTCTTGGGATGAAATCAATAAAAAAGTAGAACAAAGATGTGTTTTTGATCTCCAAGATCATCGAAGGGTGCAAGGAGAGAGAATACACACAATAGTTCCCTCACAAACATAGCACAAAAAGATTCATACCCATTAGCATGTTCTTATGTGCGATTACTACTAGTGATAAAAAGATAAAATCTTTGACTAGTGAGGCTACATAAAACATGTTAGTAGTTGCATGATTAAGTCTTGGACCAACAAAAGGGTTGTAAAAATAGATTGTTAGGTACAATAAAAAAATATTAGTGTTAGTCCAAGGCATAAAACCTAAGAAAGATATGATAATTTGTTCTAGAAATAGATGCACTAAAATAAAAACAAATATGTTGATTTTAAAATAAGATGCCAAAATAGGCTTACACATGCTAAATTGTACAATAGTGATTACCTGCACTGACCACTAAGGCACTAATTCATGGCACGAAGGCGCTCATTTGCAGACATGTGTTTATTCTAGACAAAGTTACTAAAGTGTGCTACCTACATGGAAAAATAGCCAAGATTAGAGAAAATTTGATAAAAATGATGACTTGCACACAAACAATAAGTAATGATAAGAAAATTGATAGCATAACCCCCTATACAAATTTAAAAAATAACAAAAATAGAGAGCCAAATGATTGATAACAGTAAATTTAAGAGATTTTGGGGCTAAGACAGAGGCACTAATCTGTAGATGGACGCGCCACAGATGTACATGCATGCCAAAACTAGTGTCAAACATGCTAAAATGTGACACGAACCAAAAAACCTTGCTAAAATCTATAAAAATATGGCTAAATCTACCAATACAGGGGTTAGAAAAGCATGAAAATGATTATATCACAAAACCCTACATAGATAGAATGATTAGCAACCCCAAAACCATGTAAAATGGTCACAAAAAACAAGTTAATGAGGCAAGATCAAGGGCTACACAAAACTGTTGGCCATATGTGTTGTCATTGATGTCAACATAGCAGCATACATTGATGTCAACATAGTATACACTGATGTCAACACTATCATAAGAGTAAGAGATTGTTCATGGTTGGATGTCATGCTCCTAAGAAAGAGAAAGCTCATCATTGGAGATCCTAAAAGTCACATTCCTAATCAAAGCAGAGTTGAGTTTGAAGCCTGATCAATATGAATTAGAAGAATCAATTTGTGTTGCTGATGCTAAGGATGTGTTCTTATTTTGAAGCATGTTGCATGATCATTCTTACTGATCCTGAGTTGTATATGGTGATGCAAAGAAGACTTGGCCTTAGGAAGCAGGATGAAGACAGTGTGGGTTCTGTGGAGATAGTTCTAACATGACAATGGAATGCTTCGCATTCCTCTAGTTTTGAATCTATGGTCTTGTGGTTCAAGAGTTAAGTTGAGCATGATGTAAATATGTTAAATCCTAAGTTTCAGAGGGTTTTCCTTTCCGTGGTGAAAGATATAAGTGACTGAGTTCTGGTTCAGGTTCTGACAATGTAATGTGATGTTGAAAGGTGAATGGAATGCTCCGCATTCCTCTGTGTTTGAAGATATGGCTATGTGGTTCTAGATATGTGTTAAGAGGATGGTAAATGTGTTGTTTCCAAAGTTCCAGACCATCATTCCCTCCACAGTGAAAGTTATGATTGATAAAGTACCGGTATGTGCTCTAACTAAAAGGAGCAATGTTGAAGACCTACTAGAATGCTCTGCATTCCTCTGGAAGTAAATGATTGACCTTGTGGTTTTGTGAACATGTTCTTGAATGTGCATTTCATGTTTCTTTCCTGTTTCAAGCTTCTTGGTGGTCCTCAACTTATTTTTCAATTGACAGCATGTTGCAGTGTGTTCCAGATAACAGTGTGCTCTCAGAGTTAATGATTGAAGGTGTGCAACATAATTCTTTGATATGCGGTGGCAAAGAAGTGTTTGGGGATGTTGTATGAGTCATGTAGACTCGTCTGGAAGAGTTTCATGAAGATCTTTCTTGTTTCCAGTACTGCACAAGGCTTTCTAGTTGATTTGGTCATTACTCTTCAAGTTTTCATGAGCTTTCCTTAAAGTTGTCCTATTTTCAAATGAACGAAGTGTGTGGAGCTAATTCCTTGATGTTTGAAGCTGTGAAGGATGTTTTGGACCTAGTTAAGCAAGTGTTGGGATCTGCAAGGCTTGAGTTTTCTGTTGGTGAAACATGTTGTCCTAATTTAGACCTATCTTCTACACATTTCATATTGTGTATTGTATGGCCGACCTGTAAATTTATTTTTCATGTTCAATCTAGCCAACAAGCTATGCAATCAATGTAATATCATGTATAAATAGTAGATCAACTTGAATGCAGAAGGTATGATTGCCAGTTGATGAAAAAGGTTCGCAAGCAGATAAAAGCAAAATAAAGGTATTATTGATGTGTGACTGTGGGAGAAAGAGCAGATGTTGTTGATGTTGTCTGGATTCATCTTGAAGACTTATTTGAGACAGTGATCAAGTATAGAGTGTGCATGACTGATCAGATCTTCAAAAGAAAGTCTGAAGAGATAGAAGTGTAATCATCATGTGTGAGCTTCAAAGGCAGTTTTTAGACAGTTGAAAGATTGGCATACTATAATCTTTTCTAAGTTTGTTCTTAGATTAGGGAGTAGTTGCTTCCTTAGGTTAAAGCCCCTAACACAAAGACATCAAGGAGTAGAAGCTTCCTTGGTAGTGACCCTAAACCAAAGTTACTTAGGGATTAGCAACTTCCTTGGGTTAAAGCCCCTAAAACAAAGTTATTATTTGAGCTTCATATATTGTGAGTTAATCCTCACCATGGTTTTTCCCTTCTAGGGTTTTCCATGTATATTTGGTGTTATGTGTTGTTGTGCATTATGTTAATCTTTCATGTTCATGTTAATGTTGTGATGCTTAAGTTCTTATCTTCTCCGGATAAGGTGATTTTGTTAAATTTGAAGAATTGTTTAGATACTAATTCACCCCCCCTCTCAGTATCCTGGTGTGTCTAACAAAACCAAAAATAAACATGTTGAAATAGAAATGCACACGCCAAAGCATGACGCATGCACCAAAACTAGTACCTCACATGCTAAACTGCAAGACAAAAAGCTACACAAAAGCTACAAAAGAGAATAGTTAGGGACCTGGGTCCCACAAAGCATGCCAAAATGTGTGCAAGTAAATGTTAACCTTTACAAATAAGCTAAGCTAAGAATAACCTATTCAATTTACAAACAAAAGTAAAATCGAGATTGAGAAAAGGACTAGGAAGTTAACAAAAGAATAAAAGAGCTCTCACCAACACCAATCCTTGTTGCACCTAAGTGGTTGTGCTCATAAGGATTATTGTTGTTGAGAGGGTTATTTTAAGTGCCCAAATTGGTAGCATAACATTGCATTCAAGATTTTTTATTGAAATGGTTTGTGAGGAGTACAATTTATAGTGTTTTGGATGGGTTGATTAAAGGCTAGGATTGATTGGAGAGATTAGTGGTTGAGGATGCCTGAGAAAATTGGAGGCATGAGGGACCTCCAAGTGGCACCTTGTGGTAGGTGCACAAGTCGATGCCCAAGGTTCAAGAGGAATGAAAGGTGGAAGATTATCTTGGAGAAAGTGGATGGTGGAGAACTAAAAAGTAGATTTTATGAGTGATGTACAAATCCTTGCCCATTCTTAGGTACCAATCATGTACAAATCAAATCTTTGACCTATGTACCCTTTTGAACCTTGTGCAAGATTTACCTTGATTAATCATGCTTTAGAATGTGTGATTAGCTAGGTTAATGATTAGATTAGTCAACAATGATTAGATGGATAAAATAGAAATTAAATAAATAGAATGTAGTTATTTAAATTTTGGAAAGGGGATGATGAACTTAGTTAAATAAATATTTAAATTTATTTAACTAAGGTTGGCCTATAGATGAAGGATTGATTAATTAAATAAATATTCCTTATTTATTTAATTAATGTAAGAGGAATAGTTAGTTTATTAATTAAATAATTAAAAATTATTTAATTAATATTGGTAGGAAAATTGGAATAATTAATTAAATAAATAGGATTTATTTAATTAATTATAGTAGAATGATCAAGAGATGAACTGGTGATGACAGAAATGGTAATGAGACAATTTTAAGTGTCTACAGAGAGAAATAAGTCATGGATGAAACAAAACCTCAAGTGGATGAGCCAATAGAACATTTAGTTGAATTCATGTCCTAATAATAGTAAATAAATAAAGGCTTTTGTTATAGATAAGTTCTACAAGTCTATGTTGGAAGAGGCATTCAGGTGAAAGAGGAAATATTACCTTGATGAATTTAACCCCATGTATGATTATCAACACAAGGCCTATATAGGGGAAAATGTATGTTGGAGAGAAAAGATTTACATAGCTCAATTAAGGCTCACATCATATTCCATGTGAAATGGGTAGATGGAAGAGGCCAAAAGAAGAATAGGAGGAGAGAGTTTATGTGCTTTGCACAATCAAGGCAGTTGAATTAGCAAAACACTTCATTTTAGAGTGTGAAGTTTAAAATGGCATCTAAGCCAAATACATGAGTACTTTAGTAGTAGCCTCCTTACAAGATTTGTTTAAAAAGGCTGACAATTTAGAAAACTAGGGAGTTCATCATCAAATTAAATAGTTTTAGATCAATAATTCAGAAGGCTTATATGATAGAATTTGTTGTCCCATAAGCTATCTTTAGCCTTATGGACATTAAAAATATTCTATTTTTCCTATAAACGCATCTAATCATTAGAAACTCCAATTAAGATATGTGGTGTAAATGCCTAACACACATTGTGAGGAAAATAAATTTTCTTATACAAACATTTTAGGTCAAATTAATTAAATTGTAATAAAGAAACAAGGGTTGTATAGCGATTAGTTCATGTGGCATTGCAATATGTTTGAAAATTAGTATTTAGTTAATTACATGTTAATAGTTTGGATAAATAAATTAGTTTGGTTAATTTATGTGATAGTAGCATGGTTAAATTATACATGTAGAATACAAGAAATCATTGGTGCATAGTTCAATATTATAAATTGTATCAAATATGTTGTGAGCTCATATATGATACATATTCATAGAGCTATGCTTATTGGAGTCATGCCATCTTATATAACCCAACACAATAACTTGTTATAAATCTTTAATGAGATTCTGATTGTTCTATTTTTAGGGGATTATGTAATTTGGTTTCCAAGTTATTCATGTGTAGTAAGAAAGTTTGGGGGATTCATCTCAATGAGTACAAATATGTTTTATATCATTAGTTGCATGTGTAATCTTGTTGTTATGTGCTTTATAATAGGTTTGTAGGTCTTGTTTATAGTGAAACCAGTATCCTCAAATGCTTAGTGAAAAAAAATTAGGGTATTAGTATAGATATGGTAATGTTTTATTGAGACCTGGTGTGTATCAACATATCTCTTTAATTTTCTTGTTTAGACCTCTTGGATCACCCTCCATATTTTTGTAGAGCTAGAGGTGTGTAGGACAACCCACTCAAGTCAGTTGACCCTTAATTGCTTCTACACTAATGATGAGCCCTCTTGTGACCCTTTAAATCTCCATGCCCAAGTCCAATTAGGATTGAGGCCACTGGATCTAGATGCTAAATTTTATTTATGTATGTTTCTCTCTATTTCCATGTATTAGCATTATTTAGCTATTTTTTCTTATTCTTGGTTTCTCATTTCTTCATGTAAGTTCTCCTTTTTTGCCCTTGTAAATTCTTCTTGAGCCTATTTATAATTGATCTCAATTATGTGATGTTTACTCATGAAGTCCCCATGGTCCCATTTTGTTCTCTATTTGAGCTTTAAGCTCCTTGGTTATACTTACAAATGTCCATGGCAGCCCTATCCATTTAAAATTAGATGCACTAAGGTTTTAGGTCTTTATTTCATGTTTATGTCTTAGCATATTCATGGCCCCCTTTGATTTGAATCCAAAACCTTAGTCGTGTAGCCTCCATTACACTTTATCATTTTAATTTATTGTTGAATGGCTATCACCTAATACGCAATTTGTCATATCCCACAATCTTCATGTATACCAAAAATCATTCCTCATCCTACCAACCTACCTCTTATGTTAGTCATCACTTTTTCTACATGTTCCTATTATTGTCGGTTTCGTGTCCACTATGTTACATGTTGCAATCTTGAGTGTCCCTATAGCTTCATTATGTCTACAGAGCCTAAACCCCCTTAGCACTTTATTGTTTAGCATTCATCACTTAGTCTTGAGTCCTATTGGTGATGTAGCCACCTATTATTGGTCACATCCCATTAGTCAAACCAATAGTAAACATCTCAAGAACCTCCTCAATGGTCCACACCACTTGTTTTAAACATTGCATGCTCAACACATAGGCCCTGCTTAGTTGAACTACAATTATTTGGCCTAGTCCACGATGGTAGGGGCCTTAAGGGATCATACTAGTCTTGACTAAGGTAGTGGATAAGGAGATTTTAGTTGACGGATTTAGAAATGAGGTCAATTTGTGTGCCAAACACATCAAATCAAACTCTACAACAATATACTTATGACAATACCCAAAATAAATCATAAAACAAAAATTTAAAGAGTGCAAGGTATACACTTTTATCCTTTTCAATTATATAAATCCATTCAACATTAAGTACAAATTTTATATAATTATACACTTTTATCCCTTTTTACAAGAAACTTTTAGGACATGCCAATTTGGCCAAACAAGTACAATAGATCCAAGGCCAATCAAAAGTGCTAGAGAATAACCAAGGACTAACAAACTGGACAAGATAACTAAAGCGGATAATGGTTTGTCTTAATTTGAGAATGGTCTTTACTTAATAAGGATTAGTTGAACTATACCAAATTCAAATATGTCAAGAATATCCATCACATTGTCACTTGTATAACTAAACATGTCAACATTGACATGAATAGTTGTATTGTAAAAGAATCTGAATCGTGAAACACAAGTCCACTATAAGATCTCATGGCCATGTTCATGATAATACTCCCTCCTTACTAAGCTACCAAAGCTTGAGGAAAAAGTCAAAATTTAACTTTTGCAATACAAACTTTATACTTTATTACCAACAAAAAGGAAGTGAAACATCACATTAATCTTGTCGAAAAATCTATAAAAATAAAATACTTTAAAATTAAAGTAGAAAAATATATTATATTTTTACATAATTTAATATAAAAATACACTATTCATCATCATAAAAGTAAAAAAATACAAATTTAAAATATTTGGTAAAAAGCGTAAAGATAATGCAATCAATGAGGCTCACGAGTAAAAAGCAAGTCTCATCATGAGAGTCTCGTGCTAGGGAAGATTACGGAAGGCAATATCTAATGCAAGTTTAAGTTAATTTTACGGAACGGTGTACGTGCAATCCAAGCTGCCTGGAATGAATCCACGCCTTTTATCGATTAAATGAGCTTGTTACGTGCATGGCTTTCTACGTAAAAGCTCAAATAAGTTTTCAATGCGTAATTCCTTAAATTAGGAGTTGCAGTCTTAAAGTTCAATCTTCTTCCACGAACATGAACATAAAGACAACTCCCTAATAGACATGACATAAACACATTACCTAATCATTACCAACTTTTTTATTTATCAATAATGTTGAATTACAATAGTTATGAAGGTTGGGAAGAATTAAAGTTTTTAAAGTGATTAAATAAGTATGGACAAATAAAATATTATTATAAAAGAGAGATATTTTGTATAACAAGTTATTTATTATACCGATTATAATATGATATTTTGGTGTATATGATTTTTATTTGCAATATATTGATTGACTTAAAGATGACACATTTATATTTTAATTTGTTTCAGTTGGTAGGCGATCTCTTTATTTGTCTTTAGTATTACTTGTAGTTGAGAAGATAATGATGCAATATGAAAAATTACGTGAGAGTAAAGACTTGAAATTTTAGTTTATTGATGAAGATAAGAATTAGAAAACTTAAGCTTATCAAAATCTCTTTGTGGTGTTTTTGTCCATGCAAAAGCTTCTTTCTTTGTCATATCTATTAAGGGTGTTGCTATCTATGAAAACTCCCTAACAAATCTTGTGTAGTAACTGCAAAGGCCAAAGAATCCTCTCAATTGTGTCAATGTGTAGGAGGAGGCTAATCCAAGATGGCTTGGATCTTTTTTGATCCACTCAAAATACATTGAGCACTAATGACATGACCTAAGTACAAGATCTTTGTCACCCCAAACTCACATTTGGATTCCTTTGCAAAGAGAGCCTACTGCTCTAATATACCTAGAATTGTATCTAGATGCTTCAAATGATCTTCCCAATCCTTGTTGTAAATTAAAATGTCATCAAGGAAAACTAAAACAAATACTTGACTCATGCATGATTGAAAAGTAGCTAGTGCATTTGTCAAGACAAAAGACACGATGAATAACTCAAAGTGCCTAAAGTGACACCTGAATGTTGTTTTGTTTACATCCTCATCCCTTACACAGATTTAATGGTAACCCAATCTCAAAACAATTTTTTTTAAAATACACAATTCCATACAACTCATCAATTAGCTCATCGATCCTATGAACGGAATACCTATTTTTTGTAGTCTTCTTATTCAAAGCTTTGTAGTCAATTATACACATCCGCACGGTGTCATCTTCTTCCTTATCAAGGACCATTGATGGAGCAAATGGGTTAGAACTGATGTGGCCCATTTAAGCAACACCTTAAGAGCCATCTCCTCTCTATATGTCCTGTGGTGGTGGTAAGGAGTGCTCATGACATGCTTAAAGCTTAGTTCCAACTCTATGACATGTTGGAATCCACTATATGGTAGCAATCTTAGAAGCATATTATTGAACACCACACTATGTTGATTCAAATGGATTTGAATATCAAAATGATAACTATGTTGCTTACTAGAAGATGAAATAGTGTGCATGCCCTCCATCACCAAGCAACTTGCCCCTTGCAAGAAGTCCTCTTATCTATGACTACTCTCAGAGATCCATCAGATACACCTCTAAGCACCACATCTTTTCCTTCAAATGTAAACTTTATCTCCCTAGATTGATGATTCTATAGAAACTCACCAATGAAATGCAACCATTGTACACCCATAACCATGTCATTTTTCACAACATAGAATTCATCATATACCTTATGCTTACTCATGGCTAAATTAAGTTGTCTACTTATCCAAGTGCATGGCATGATGAATTTATTAGCAACAATGATATTGAATGGGCATATAAAAATTTAGCCTTCATGTGTTTCTCAATATCTTTTTTTTGGAGTTTTTGCTTAGAACACCAAGATCCCACATTGTCATGCATAAGCAGTTTTGAATTTGAGAGAAAGGATATCCATGCCATTTTTTACAAGTTGTACCCTTCATCTTTTCACCACTATTAAAATGCTTCCCATGTTGACAAAAACAGGGTGTAATATAGCATGGTATGAAACAATTGCAATAAATCAGTGATACTACTATCCTCTTTATTTCTTGAGTTGTAATCACAAAGGCAATCAAAGTGTTTACCTTCTTTTATTGGTTTGGAGATTTTTTAGAGATTCGCATCAACACTGTCATTCTTGTGACCCAAATGTTTAGAATTAGTGGAGCAAAAATCAACTAAAATATTTTTCAAAAATGCATGCCCATCAACGTAGCTAGTTTTAAAATCACTTTCATATGATAATTTATGATTTTTTCAATATTTAAAATCATGATCTAGTAATTTCTTAGACTTCATTTGAAACTATTGTAATATATTTTTCAATTGTTAAATCTTTACCTTTGATATTCAATGTTGATTTCTCATTTACTCCATGAAAACAAATACTTTCTTGGTGTGTGAACTCATTAGAAATTACTTGAATATTTTTTCTACTCAAAGAATCTTTACCTTCAACATCTATAGCTTGTTGTGGTTCTGTTAGCACCAAAATCACGCACAGCCTCCATGAGGACCCCTATGATGATTTATAATCCTTGTCACGTACATGTAAGCATGAAATAACATCCTCTTAGTAGCAATTCTCTTGGTGACATGTCTTTTCTTTCATCTTGTGTTGTTTCCCCTTTGTCATTTTCTCTCTTTATTTGTTGTCAACACTTTTCGACACTTGTCGATTTGCGTTTTCTAAGCTTGCGACCCTATTCCTAAGCCTTGTATGCATCTTGTAGGTGAGTTTTCACCTCTCCTCAATGTTTTTCATCCGCTCCACCCCCTAGAAGCCTTCTAGAGCTCCCCCTAGCCATCTCCCACTTTCGATTTTCAGTTTCACTCAACCAATCTAAATCTCCCCCTATTATTTCCAAATCTCCCCCCAGGAGATCCTACTTTGCAAATGGAGATTTGGATTTTCACACATGACTGAACTATTTCCGGAGGCAGATCCCCTTCTTTTCTCCTCCTCTTTCATCTCCCATCCTACATGTCAACCCAAGTGCCCTCCTTTGTGGATCACCTATGGGTCACCCCCTAGGCGACCCCTGGGCAACCCTATCATGTTTCCAATTGTAGAAAAACTCAAGTTTCTAACTTGAAAAAGCTTCATTTTCGCCCGTTCTTCTTGTTTGCATGGATTTTTGTGCCTAATATAGAGTTAACTATTTCCTACACCTACACATGCATAATTAGCTCTATTTTATCTTAAATTAATAGCTCATGCATTCCCATGTACTCCTTCTTCACTTCTTCTTGAGTGATAAGCTTTTACTAGGTAGATCACTCTAATTTTATTCCAAATGACTCTTGAATCCTCTATGTTAACTCTCCAATCAAATTGAGTTAACTCTTCTTCTTCTTCACCTCTCATCCCTTCTTCTAACCTATAAATACCTCCTCCATCAAGCACAAAGGGAGGCAATTTCATTTGTGCACACAACTCTTGCAAGTTATTGCTCTCCACATCAAGCATTCTCATGCTCATATAGGACATAGGAGCCTTTTATTTTCCTTGATTGCTTCATCTAGATTTCATACAAAGTTCATCACACATCCATACACTACTAATATCAAGTCATAGTGCTCAACAAAGCTCTCATTGAGCTCTTTTTGCAAAGCTTCAAAAGCTTCTTTTGCTTCCATTATTGTCTTGTCGCCAAGAGGATTCCCCACTGCTACAAGAGGATACGAGGTTTCCATCACAAGGATTTTTAAGGGTAGTGAAGGCTCACGCATCTCCAGGTTCCTTTATGCTTTCTTTCAATTCATAGTAATTAGATAACTAAAATTGCTCTTGGGATCAGTAATCTTGTTGCTTTTTCCTTGATAGGATAGATAGATCTTGCATTCTTAGAGTAATTTGCTTTCAAAGTTCATAGATTAATTCATTTTAAAAGCAATTTCCCTTTTCTTAGATTAATTTGTTCTAAATACTCAAAAAAAACCCAAAAACATAGTTTACATTGCATTAGGTAAATTCATTATAGTTTGCATACATCTTTCAATTCCTAGATTAGAAAAAAAGCATCTTCAATTCGAAAAACATAAAAAAAAAGCACAAAAAGAGGTTTTGCATTCATTTAGGCTTGCATTCATAAAAACCAAAAAAAAAATAGAAAATTAGAAAATTTGCAAACCCTTGATTTCATCACAAGGTCAATCGCAGTCAATGCATAGTCAAACCTTAGGTCAAGTAAACCCTAAATCAAACCCTAGGTCAAGTCAAGGTTAGCTCACAATCACCTATCTCTTGTCTCAACTCATGAATGTGTTCTAGATTAAGAGGTGAGTGGGTGAGGGAAATCCTCGATGAGATAGAGGAAACCCACCCAAGACCGCAACAAGACCCACTAGTCATTCAACAATAAGAAGCGTTTAGATAACTTCTAGTACAACAAGCAGCCATACAATAATTTGAAAGACAATGCCAACTTGAACAGGCCATCAACGAGAACAACAGCTTACCCACACAAAGGTGGAATGTCAAAAACCCCAATAGGAGAAGAGTGACTAGTGACCCTTCAGATCATAGGGTTATCTTTATAACCATGATCATTGAACAACACATCTACACAAGCACACAACAACATAGGTCCCAAGACATACTGACCACTCTTCGCAAAGTCCATCTCTCTAACAAGCCAGACCACCCCCGTGTCTCACCACCTCTCGATTGGCTACTTCCATGAGAGCGAGAGTGACATGGCGGTTTGCCTCGTGGAAAGGAGGTAAGGGTCCGTGTGCACACCAAAATTTGACTCGACAGCCCCAGGCATTAACATCTCAATTTTGAGTGTACAGGTTCTGGTTCTAAACTCTCTTCTTTCTATAGGAACATTTTCTCTAGCTCATGCTCAATGATTTTTTCCTTAACAACTTACTGTAGCTTTGGTTCTATTTTTCCTCTTTCTATTTAAACTCTCGTATATTTTCATACTAGCATCTTCCATTCTGAGATTGTACTCTTTGAAATTTGACACAAGTGCAAACTCAAATGAGTCAGCCTCAATACAGTGCATTCCTTGCTATGGGAAACCTCCAAGTCACTCTCACTCTCATTGAAAAAGCCAGTCGATTAGAGGCGTAAATAGGGAACAATTCTATACTTGTGGAAGAAAAATGTCACGGAGAGCGGTTGGCTGGTCCTAGGGCCTGTTATGTGTCGATTTTTGTTCTTCTAAGACCATGATGGTAGAGATAATCCTGACCCAAAGGATCACTAGCTGTCGATCTCCTGTTTGGATTTCTTAAGTTGCAACTCCTAGATGGATTTCAATTTTGTTTGTTGATGACTCTTAGGCATTCTATGTTGTTGTGGAGTTCTAGTGTGACTTGGCATATGATTTATGCATTTTGAATTATCTTGAGAGCATGTTTGTGCTCTTCTACCATTCGAGGTGTTTGTTGTATAGGATGTATCAACTCTATTTCTTCAAGGATTGCCCTAACCCACTCACCTCTAACTCCTGGGCACATTTGTATGCTTGGTTGAGAGAGTTGACTAGAGTTGACCAAGAATTGACTTTTTTTTAATCTTGCTTTGTGGCATGATCAAAGGTTTTCTATGGTTTAACTAGATATTTGACCTTGTGATGGTATCAAGGAGTTTTCAATTTCAAGTTGACCTCATGACGAAATCAAGGGATTTGTGTACTCATTTTGTTTTGACTTTCTCTTTTCTAATGTTTTTGGGTTTTGATGTATGCAAACTAAATGTATGAAAAGCAATGTTTTTTTGTTCTTTTTCTGATTTGATGAGATGATCTAATTACTATGAATTGTAATATGAATGCAAACTTAAAATGACTTTTCAATGCAAATTTAACCTTGTTTTTGTTTTTTTCAAGATCAATTTTTGAATCCTATTCTAATAAAAGCAAATAACAATTAATCTAGTGTAATAAAGGAATTTAATCTATGAAATAAAATAACAAACTAATCTAATGCAATGAAAGGAAACTACACTAACGATGCATAATCTATCAAGAGTAAAGCTACAAAGTATTACTTTCCTCAAGAGCAATTTGATTACCTAATTATTATGAAAGCATTAAAGAACTTGTTGTGAATCTAACACATAATCTTTGTTTGATCCTTATAAATCCTTGTATTTGGTAACCTCTTTCTCCTCTACAGCAGTGGGGTCATCCTCTTGGCAACAAGGATGAAGAGAGCAATTGATCTGAAATGGCTTAAGCTTTGAAAGCTAAAAATGAAATTGAAAGAGCTTAGGGAGGTATGAATGCTATGAAAGCATTATGTGAGCACAATGGATATGGATTGAGAGCTAATTGATTTAGATCTTTTGAAATCTTAGGAAAAGTTATCCTAAGAATAAAACAAAAGGCACATAAGTCATGCAATGAGCATCAAGATGCTAATGGAGAGCAAAAGCAAAGCTTCTTGAATGGTTGCAACAATGAATTTGCCTCCTCTATTACAAATAGGAGGGGGTATTTATAGGTTGGGAGAGCTCACAATAGGTGGGATTGATTGAGAAGTTAACTTCTTTTTGATTGAGGAGTTAATAGGCTTGATTGTCAAAGAACTCAATTGATTAGATAGTGAACTAAGCTTAATAGCTTATCACTCATGGAGGAAGGAGAGTTAGCATGAGAAGAAGGTGAGATAATAATAGATCAATGGGAGCTAATTATGGATTATTAGGAGTGAAGAATGACCTAAGAATAGGCTAGGATCAATTAGGGTCAAATTTTCATGCAAGTTGGAGTTAAAATGGAGCTAATTTGGCCTTGAACTGAAGAGGAATTCACGTTTAAAATATTACTAGGTCACCCCTTTTGACAGGGTTGATCACCCTTGGGGATCAAGAGTCACCCCCAAGGGGATCATGGGTCACCCAGGGGGATCAAGAAGTGATAGGGAGCAACCACAAGGATAGGGTCCTATAGGTGAGTTTGAGGGCTAGAAATGGTCAGAAGGGACTAAGGATGGCATCAAAACCTTGAAACTCACTGAAAGACAAAGACAGTAGGTCCTTGTATTAGGTTAGGTCACCCCTAGGGATCATGGGTCACCCCTAGGGGAATCATGGGTCACCCGGTGAGAACATGAAATAATAGGGGCGACCCAGAAAGGAAGAAATTGGTGATAAAAATGATGATGGAGTATGATTTGGGAGGCCAATTGGAGGCCTTTTAAATGTTGAAATGGATGAAATCAGCTTAGATAAAATGTGTTTCCCATATTACAACACTAGGGGATTACATCGACAAGGCTAGAAAGCGATAAAAAAGAATTGTTGACAAGGAGTGAAGGATGAAGAGATAGGACCTAGGAGGGTTAGCTAGGGGACTGAGGAAATACAAACAAGATGAATAACTTTGATCCACATGTCACCAAGAGGAATACTTCTGAGTGGGTAAAGTTACATGCTTACATGTACGTTTTTAGGATTACAGCTCATCATCATATCATTGTGTGGGCCCATATGTGTTTTTAGTGCTTACAGAGACCCCTTTTTTAGTAACTCCAAGTACTTATCAAAAGTTAATCCATATTTGAAAACATCAGACTTGATGCAGGAGCATCCTAGGTTGCAGAGCAATCTTGCATCAACCAAAAACATTTGCATTCTTCTTTGTTTTCTTTCATTTTCCAGGTCATTTCATTTTAGTTCAGTCAGTAACAGTTTCAGCATTTTGTATCGCATTTTGCTGTATTTTCATTTCAGATCTTGTGGAGTAGGACTTAGCATTTAGACATCTTCATCTACATCATATCCAAAATTTAGATTATTTGGATCAATTTCCAGAAAGTTATCGCTATCAAAAGATCATCTATTTTCATATAATAGAGCATACAGAACAACCAACTGAAGGAGAAGATTTCCGGAGCACTTCTGTGACTTGCAGAGCCAAATAGAACATCATTCAAGACACATAAGGATCATACGAACCTTCTTTGAGGTTTGCGCCTTGTTTCATTCATTTGCAGAGGAGTACTAGTTGTTTAAGGCTGACATATTCATTCATGCATGTTACACCTTCATTGGAGATTGTAACTTCTTTCTTGGCCGATGCGGATGAAAAATTCTTGAGCTTGAAGAGGATATATAAACATGTCTTAGATGCCTATAAAAGCAATGAATCATAATATGATGTTTTAGTCTTAGGATTTATTCTAGAGAGGTTCTTCAATGCCATATCTTTATTATCTTTAATCATGCATGTGAGCCCTTGTTTTGAAGGCCACATGTTGCTAGCATATAAGCATTTTGAATCTATGATATATTGAGCATTTGAATCATTCTTTGCATTCTACAATTGAGTTGCCTCCGTTGTGTTTACTCTTGCTGCATAGCCTGGACAGTTCTCTCTGTGGACCCTTCGATCATGACTGCACCAAGACTTCCCTTGATGCTCCTCAAAGATTCTATCAATTTCCTCTTTCTATGATGTTTTATTGGGTTTTGCATGCTACTCTACAACTAAAATTTGTGCTATAGTAGCTTGATCATATTATCTTGTCTCTTGTATTTCCATCATTTTATATGGAGTATTGTTAATAAGATCTTTAGTTTTCTCTTTTTTTTATAAATCTTAAAGAGTCATTGCATGGTTCACATCAACAAATTAATTTACCCTACAGGTTGGTAAAATTAAAGCTCTAATACCAATATAATGAACTCAACCATATAATTATGCAAATATTTTTAGATCTAAAATATTATTAATGGATTTTAATTCAAAATATATGTAAAAACACCTATAATAAAGTCCACACAAATTTATGCCAAAATACTAAAACATATAATGCTAATTTTTCATAAACTATGCCATAGAAGCATTCAAATTTGCATGGGTATTGTTAAAATATGAAACAAATAAGGAATAATGCAATGAAAACAAAGCACCTATTTCGCATCTAAGATACACTTTCGATTGATCTAAGGGAATGAAAATAATAATAAATTTAACAAAATACCATTCTTACCAAAACAAACCCATGATGCCTTGGATATGCTCAATGATTTGTTGTTGTTGAGGAAAGATGTAGGTTGCTCAAGATTCCTGTAGCATGCCTTTACCTTCCAACTTGATGATGGAATATACTTAGGAGATGAGGTATATAGATTTTTTGATGGGAATGTGAATGGTGTAAATTGAGGATAAGGATAAGAAACCATATCATTATGCAAATATTTTTAGATCTAAAATATTATCAATGGATTTTAATTCAAAATATATGTAAAAACACCTATAATAAAGTCCACACAAATTTATGCCAAAATACTAAAACATATAATGCTAATTTTTCATAAACTATGCCATAGAAGCATTCAAATTTACACATGGGTATTGCTAAAATATGAAACAAATGAGGAATAATGCAATGAAAACAAAGTACCTATTTCACATCTAAGATACACTTTCAATTGAGCTAAGGGAATGAAAATAATAATAAATTTAACAAAATAACGTTCTCACCAAAACAAACCCTTGATGCCTTGGATATGCTCAATGATTTGTTGTTGTTGAGGAAAGATGTAGGTTGCTTAAGATTCCTATAACATGCCTTTGCCTTCCAACTTGATGATGGAATATACTTAGGAGATGAGGTATTTATAGATTTTTGGATGGGAATGTGAATGGTGTAGATTGAGAATAAGGATAAGATTTTGTGGGTTTAGAAAAAGAAGAATATGGATAATTATCTTAATTTGTTTCTAATTAACTAGTTGTAGATGAATTAAAATAGAAATGATTCATGAAAGAAATATGATAGGATATGAGTAGATATGGATTAAGAGTAGAAAGGAATCAAGCAAAAGATATGATAGGATTAACTAATCAAATAAATATAATTTAATTAATGTTGGAACATTAGAAGAATTATAGTTACATTAATTAAATATATATAATTTATTTAACTAATTCAATGATGTGAAAAAGTTAGCCAGTGTGATTTTAGGACATAGTGAGATTAAGGTGTCTACATTTTGCCTCTCTTTGAGATGGTATTGCGATTAAGAGAAGTAATAGCATTTCAAAGAAAGACAAAATATAGTGATTTGGTAGGATAACCTTAAACTTTAATTCTGGAGGAAAATTATTTGGCTTAGGGATGCCCCCTTGAGAGGATAGGAAGGTTTGAAGAACACAGGTGTGCTCTTGAATGGATGAAAAAGATGTTAAGAAAGATGATTAGTGATGAACGAAAAAGAAAGATGTGGATAGAAGTGGGTAGAGGATGAATGTTAAGGATGAGAAAATTGGTTGAGAAATGGAGGGAAGGGAGATGAGAATGGATGGGGTGGATGATAGATCATGCTAGTCAGTTGAGTGACCTCGTGTTTGATGTAGCACTTAATGTTATGCACTAGGGTATGAAGACCATGGTGACAATGTGTCTCATGCATAAAGGATGGACTTAAAATAAAAGGTTTCAAGTGAGAAAATGTCATATGGAACCATGAAAATGGAAGACTAGATGATATTGTTGTGATGATATGGTGCAAGGACTATTACAAATGCAAGATAAAATGATAAAATACACAAGCAAGCATGTATGTGCAAACGATACAAAGACAAACAAGATTTTTCCCTAGGTCAAGCTAAAAATTAATTATGAATTGATGATAATAGTGTTGTTGATGTGGAAAAGATATATCCTAATTAATCTAGGTTGTTTAGAGTTGATCAAGGCTTGCAGTGAGGATGAGAACAAAACCTGAAGATACATTTGAATAATGTGTTAGATTGTTGGCAAGATTTGCATGGATTAGGAGTGCTTGCACTTAGATAGATTGGTTTAGGATTTTCTTATTGATAGCCTTTTACTTGGAACCAATGACAAGGGAAAACCAAGTCTAGAGACAAGGATGGAGGGAGGGTTAGATAGATTTATCAAAGGATTGAGGAATTTAGGATAGTGGATGGATGTAGATTTGGGGTTGGATTGAGGTTTGAAGGTTACAAGATGTGATCTTCAAGGACTACATCACATAGGAATAACATGCCCCAATCTAGATATGTCACTCATGATATTTTGTTGCAATGCTTGTGACAATATATGGTAGTATTTGTTACAAAATATTGGGTACATCAAGATGTGTCCAAAGCACGTTTCAACATTGTGCCCCTATCATTATCAAGGTCAAAAGCAATGATAACTTTAAGAAACCCCCCCTAAAAAAAGATATAAAATTGTAGCAAATCTTAGCCCGAGGGAATAATTTTTGTGGCGAATCTATGCCAATTTTGGGGAAAAAAATAATTTTTGTGGTGAATTTTTTTAAATTTGTTCACATTGTTGGTTTTTGTTGGTGAATTATAGATTTTTTAAAATAAAAAATTTTGTTGGCGAATTATACATATCTTCAAAATATAAAATTAATTAATTGGTGGATTTGCTCATGATTAAAAACAAATGTGGTTGGTGAAAATATTATATGCTAAATGATAAACTTTACATCGCCTGATGAATGTAGATCAACGGCTTAAATTCTATTTCGGGCCCAAGTTCTAATACACCCAAATTTGAACATAAAGTTTTCAGAATAGGTCTCCTTAAGAGACAAATGTCCATGAATGAATGGTAATTTTCTATTAATGATCTTATTTGGCAAATTGGTAGGGGTACTACCACTACTAGTGTGTCCTAGTGTGATCGGGTTTCCAACTAGGAAATCACACACACGAAACATTTATTATTTTTGCATGAAAAGGATAGATATTAATAACCACCAAATCCACTATCCAAATCTTGATTTTGAAGAGATATCCAAGTTAGGAGCATTTATGAAATTATTATGACAATGCACATTGGAATTTAAAGTTTGTGTTGGCGGAGACCACCGAACCCAAAATCACCATCTACAAATATCACCTTCACATATGCGAGAGAAATACTTCACTAGAAGATGAAATTGTATTGAGATGCAAAAATTATTTTACAATGTACAATTTATAGGTGTGTTCGGGTGCAGGTAGGTAAAAACTACCCGAACAGTAAATGCAACTAACTAGTAAATGCATTATTTAATTTTGTGTTGGATGCCTAAGTAAACTTAAGCATGGGTAAATGATATTTACTCATTTACTCCAACACCCCTCCTTAAGTGTGCTGGAACTTAGGGAGATTATTATGCAATATGAGAAAGATACAATATGGGTCCCAGCTACACAACCATGTTAGGTACCCATTTACAATGCAAAATGCAATGAAATGCAATCTCTCACAAACCAGAGAAAAGGAGAAAAACCCTATGAGAGAAAACTCCTCTCCAAAAGAGAGAAAAGAAAAACAAGATGCATGGATGGAGGACTCAATAACACCCCCCAAGGACTACATAGATCATGTATATACAATCAATGAACCTCCCATAGGAAGGAAAGAAGGAGACTACATAGCCCCCCCATAATGAATAATGTCCTGCAAAAATGGTAAGTGCGTGAAGACAAAACATAGTCCAATACCTACAAATAACATTTCTCCCTTTGGGAAGAAGATAAACCAAGTACACATGTAGGAATGCTTCCCATTCTAGATAGGAATTAACAAGTGAAATCCAAATGTAGGATGATAATATCTCTGAAATCTGCTCATGTGTCATCAAGACCTTGGAAGATGATGCCACGAACCAATCAGGAACATGTGCAATCACAATAAAAATTGACAAACAAGGTACCACTAGAAACTAATTTTGAACATTCTCCAAAGACAGAGATGGAGTGACAACAGTTGTACCACAACTATCATCAAATAGGAAAATTAATCCTTCAAATGTGTCTTCCAAACCTGAAATGTGAGATTCCATGAACAATGAACCAATGTCCAGAAAATAGAAATCCCAATCAGGAAGACAATGATAATCATGTTGCTCAGGAATGATGGAAGTACTTAATGAAGGTGGATCAACTATCTTTGACAAAGAATAAAGAAACTCTAAAGCAACTGCAACCTCATCTAAAGTCTCAAAAACTTCCAAAGGATCACAAGCATGGTTTATCCTCTCTGAAGATTAAAGAGGCACATTGGAATTGGAAAGTGGATCATCGAGAGATGGTGGAGTATCATGATCTCCATATGATTCTCGAATGTAAGTCCAAAGAGCATAAGGGTACTCAAAATGAATAAGTGATTCCAAAAGGCCATCATCTACATGCTCAAAAATAACTCTAAAGACTTTAGCCCTATAGCCTTTCCAAATACTATACTCACAAGGTGTGCCTAGAATAGGAACATCATTATACAAATATGACAATAGATACTACTCACTAAGATGAGTGAGTATAAAATCACTCCATTACCTAAAGTTCCCTTTCTCCAAAGAAACCATTATAACTGATAATTCTTCAAAATTTTCAAAGACAATGCTTTCTCAAAAAACCTCCAAAAAAGAATTATAAGGTTTTAAAAAAACCTAATTTAGTGCAAAAAATTTGACCATTCAAGGTCGATGAATTGGCATATTTCCATGCCACATGAGGAGTCAAATCACCAAGTTACCATGATTTTTGGGGCACAAGAGTCTAGGACGGACAACAAGCATAGAAGACAAGGTTCCACGCATGAGCGTGAGGCTTTTCTAATAAATCACAATTGAAGGGAGGGGCATGGGGCTATATAAGCTCTTAAGAAATCCTCTGTAGGTGCAATGTGGGACTAAAGTCCCAAATCAACAGTGCCCAAGGTAATATGTACATGCCCACCTTCACGCTTCTACCTGTGCACAGTAAACCCTAAAGGCAAATATTTATGTTGCAACTTTAGAAAGTATTAAGGTTCAAGATCAAAATATATGCTAGAATACACCTTGGCGAGCATATATTTGGGGGATCTGTGTGTGATGCACAGCGTCCCACACCCATCCAATAAAATGGTTGGCCAAATCAAAATGCCCAAAATAGGAAATGGGATTTGTGTGTAGATGACGCCTAGAGATTGGTGGGATGAATTTGAACCTCATACAATAATCCACAACCAAAGAATGTGCTCGAGCGGCCTCTACTAGGATAAACACCCCTACCAGGATAAATGCCTATGGTGAGAGATCGGGCCTCTTTTGCCCTTGATACGCCTCTCTTGTGCAAATCGACCTTGTTTTGGGCGTTGGATGCCTGCAGATTGGCTTTATCACACCTAGGCCATTCGGCCTTTCTTTCTCCTGACGCCTCTAGCTTTCATTCACGCCTTCAGGTCACAAGCTTCCACACATGGGCCACTCTTTCCTTCGCAAGACATGGACTTGGGATGCCTACAAATAGAGGGAAATGTGGCAAGGTCGGGCACCTCACCTTTTAGTGTCACAATGTTATTGAATCCACAATCAAATTATATCTTCAATGAAATCCATAATGGTCTCTGACCAAGAATCAAAATATGAATCTATGAACTCAATGAATAAATGTGCAGGTCAACCAAATTCGGGTCTACCAACGCAGCCTCAAGATAATCTCAAAAAACTTCTGATGAAAACTATTCAATGGAAGGAGGGTAGAATGGGAGGCTTTGATAACATGTTGGCGGAGACCACCAAACCTAGAATCACTATATGCAAATATCACCTTCACATATGCGAGAGAAATACTTCACCAGAAGATGAAAATGTATTGAGATGCAAAAAATATTTTACAATGTACAATTTATAGGTGTGTTCGGGAGTAGGTAGGTAAAAACTACCCGAACGGTAAATGTAACTAACTAATAAATGCATTATTTAATTTTGTGTTGGATGCCTAAGTAAACTTAAGAATGGGTAAATGATATTTACTCGTTTACTCCAACAGTTTGCAAAGAATGAATATTTTATGGCTTTGACAATGGTACTTTTGAAAGATATTGGGAATAGAATATTAAAAACCTCCAAAATTAGCAAATCGCCATGAAGTTGCATCATGTATAGTATCATTCAATTTCCTTTACCATTGTACTAAAACTACAAAACTTTAATGTTTATTTATTATATTGTTTATTGTTTTAGTTGTACTTGTAATACTTATACATATACTTGGCAAGTTGACACTTGTATCAATCTTTAAAAAATAGAAAAATAGTGAATAAGTATTGCATTATTTAGCATTAGAAAGAACAAAAGTGATGGCATTCATCACAACAACTATGCATAGAAGGTAAGTTACCTAGTAATTTTTTATTAGAAATTTTGTATGAAAATTGTGTATAACTATGCAAGATGTTTTTTCTCTCAACTTATCAATATGATAGACAAATTATTTGTGTATGGCTATGCAATATGTTATTTCTTTTGACTTCTCAAAATGAATAAATACAAACCTTTGTCAACTTGAATATATTATGTCAAGAATTGATAGTTTTGAGTTTTGAAAATGATACATACTACTATAGATGGTGGGCCGAATTTCATAAAGATAATTCTATGTTTGAGAAACTTGAAATAAGAATCGATGCATGGAATTTATAGTGTAACGCTATTGATAGTGACATGCAAAAAATCAATTTAATTCTACTTTATCGGCTTTATTGTTACCCACACCTAGTGGTTTCTTGTACATATATTACAAAGTACAATGGAAACTCATTTGTCAACATTGTGGATAACCACATAGTCAAATTTGTCATGGATAGATTGCCTATTAATAGGTTGGTTACGGAGTATAGTTAAATATTTGTTCAACATTACGGAATAGAGGGACCAAAAAGATTTTTCAAGACAAAGTCATGGATAAAGACTTCTATGACTTGAGAGAGAAAAGTTTTGTATGTTCAAAATGTTGATATATATTATATGTTAATGTGATAGTTGTTAGAGCGAACACATGTGTTCTATGTATTTTTCTATGTATTTTAATCTCTCTCTCTTAGTTTAATATGTTTAAAATTTAATATTGGTTCTTGAATCTCAACCGTTGATCTAACCCAATCTAACAGCTCCCAGCTGATTTTGAAGGTTTAGAATTAGAAATTTATTTCATCAAATCATATGTTTAGAAATTTCTTTATCAAATCACAATAGGTTCAGAAAGTTCTTTTGATATTGGTTTTCAAATGTTAACCATTGATCTAACTTAATGTAATAGCTCACAGCTAATTATGGAGGTTTTTGTTGCCAATACATAGGTTTCAAGATTCACCTTCCTAAATTGAACTACAGTCGTCCATCCTCATTCATCAAATTGTTGAAAGATTTAGAAGTAGGACCCATAAAATTAAAATTGCTATATGTTTTGAATGTTCTTTTAATAATATTAATATGTAAAAGTAAAAATTACAGATAATTATTAAAATTTGGAATGTCAATCGTTGATCTAATTCAAGCTAATAGCTCATGGCTAATTCTAAAGGTTTTTGTTGCCAATACGTAGCTTTCGAGATTCACCTTCTGAAATTGAACTATAGTCATCCATCCTCGTTCATTGAATGGTGGAAAGTTTGAGAAGTAAGACCCATTATATTAATGGAAACTAATATATTCAAGTCTAGGCACTAGGTACAAAAATGGTGTCGATTAAAGTAGGGGTCCCTTGAAAATTGTGTGACCACCTAACAGGAAACCTGACAAATTGATAAGGAGATAGGTTCAAAGGACATCCAAGATATTTATTTTCCTTTCATGTCTATGACTCCCTACGGTCGCATATTGTGGAGTGTGCTAGTACATGTTTCACATTAAAAATAAACTTGATGTTACAAGAAAAAGGTGGTACATGTTTCACATTAAAAAATAGACTTGATATTACATTCTCCTTAACATGTGTGTTTTTCTTTTTTATGTTATATCGTACATATGGCTTTCCTTATATCGCACATGTGGATATCCTTGTTTGGTGCTTTTCCAAGTCGGTGCTTGCCCTATTTTGCTCTATTTAAGGAAGGAATCATTGTTCTTCTCATCATTCAATTTACTATTGTAAACATGAAGTTCTTTTGTTCTTTATCTAGTTATGAAAAGGGGGGGTTTGGGAAGAATTTTAGTTTTATTTGTCTCATTACTCTTTGTCCAAGTCCTTCTCTCTACTCTCTTTTCTCTTCTAGATGTATAGGTGCATCGGGGCATTTCAATTTCTCTGGAATTACTTTCAGAGAAGAGGAGCTATAGCTAGAGTTGGGGGTTGTATTTTAGCAACTCCTTACAACATGCAATCTACAAAATAATTATTGTCATGAGTAGACTCGTGAAGATGAAATGAATGAGTTTCTTCTTGGTAGCAGGTTGTCTTTCAGTGAATTTCCAATTGTAGGAGAGTTGAGCTCTGAGTCTTGGAGAACGATTATGAAAGCACAGTAAGCTTTATGTGTTTTATTTCAAAACCTTCTTAGCTGGGAATTCATAAATGAAAAAGTTGTTATAGTTTAGCAACATCCCCAACCTACAGATCATGTTTATATTCTTCTACAAGCTTATGCCCCTAGAAGATGTTGCATGAACTTGGTGATGCTCGCCCTAAAAAGGATCTTGCTTTAACTCCACCATCCCCTTTTTTTGACAAGCATAAATATGGAGCCGAGCTTGAGTGGGAAGATAGGGCTATTTTGGGTCATCTTCCATTTCATTTTCGGAAGTCCCTATCACATGATAGCTCCATGAAAACTAAAAAGAGAGCAAGCCCATTTCGTGTATTCAAGTGGGTGTAAATTGTTTTGTAATTGCTTACTGTATCTAAAAATGACAAGTGTCAATCATCTACGTGAGATGAGCATTATCCTTTCCTTCAAATGGAGATGTAATTTTGTTGTAAGAGGAGGTTGGATCAGCAAGGGAAATTTTTGGAAATATTGTAAATCTTTTTTCTGTGAAATAAAGAAATCTTGTGTTCTACATCTTTAATTAAATTTTCTTTTGAAATGAATTCTATGAGTATGTATTTATTTATGTAAGTATCTCATGTATTGTATGTCATGTCTTTAAGAGAAATTACCAAGCATAATCAACTCTTAACATACACATTTGTTGTAAGTGTTACTAACTATCTTTGTTAGTTCAAATTCAAGGAGTCTGATAAAATCTTTTAGGACTAATAACAGGAATGGTCATATCTTCAATGGATAACTAAAAATAATTGCACTAAAACAAATCTCAATTAGTAGGTTTTTGTTATTGCAAGGTGATAACGCCCATATTAAACCATCAGAACATTATCAAAAGGGGCAAAATTCATGGCTGAGGTGATGAGAAAGGTAAAAGATCCAAGCTACAAGGGTTGTTGTATTAATAAAATAATTCTTATTAATATCTAAAATTAATCACAAAGGATAATGAGACTAAAGATAAAGTATAGAAAAATAAGACAAGTGAGAGCACCTCATCCACCTCTAAACTAAACAAAAACATGTACTATACAAAAGTGATCCATAATGGATTTAGAAAATGAAAAACTTGAATAATAAAGTGAATTCAAATGCAAGAACAGGAACAAAATAGGAAACAATGAGTATTAATGTATCTGGATGAGATCATGATTGCATTGGATCTGGAATACACTATGACTGCATTTTTATCCACTAATAACTAGATACTTTAGATTTAGAATTTGAATCATATAATCACTATTTTAAATTCTTACATTTACATAAATTCTTCTAGAGCCCAATAGAATTTTGTTGTCTTGAGAAATCTATATAAAGGGGATTGTACATGGTTACATAATGCATGTTTAGAGTTGTGAGAGAATAAGAGAAATTGCAAAATTCAACTATCCATTGTAAGAAGGAGATATAAGCAGAATTAGTGGATAGAAAATTAGAAATGGAGTCCCACTTGTTGTAATTATCTTCCAAAGTTAGTAAAGAGAACTAGCAAGGCCATTGCCACTACCACAAAAGTAGTTTTTCCTCCAAATTAGGGGTTTCTAGGATAAAATTTTGAGTTATGTAAGCTTTTTGCATGTTTTAATTATGTTTTAGATCACAACATTCTCTTCTCTTGAAGTAAAGTTTATTTGCATAAGCAATTCATGTATAAAGACTTTGAAGTTTATGCTCAGCTCATGGATAATCTAGTTGCAGGATTTGGTATGAGCCAGCTAAAGATAATAAACATTTAATCAAATATAATTTAGATTTATCATTCATAATTATGTTCATTCTAAAATCAATCCAAAGAGACAACTAATTATAATTTGTAACTATAATTTAATAAATATAATTAAGTCCAGTAATCAACTATTATTCTAAATATAATATCAGGTAAAAGTGCACATCCACAAGTGTTTTATACAAACAAGTCCATTAAAATAAGATGAGAACAAGAGGGAAAGGGTGGGCCTCACATCATTTAGGCTTTCTGTGTTGAGGCTTTAATGTATGGGATGACAATCAAAATCGGTTTCGAGTCTAATGTAGGTGCCAAAGAAGAAATAATAAGGTGATATAAAATATAATAAAAAATAGATACACAAGATACTTGATGAAATTAGGGAGGCATTTAAATTATATTAGTGTATGCAAGAGAGTATAAAAACATAAATTTGAAGGATAGAAATGAAATTAGGGGTGTTTATTAATATCCTACAATTTTTTTGTACATGCTCTGTCATTAATTTATTAAATGAATTCCAAAAATGTAGTTCGGGATATCCAAAACAACCACATCATACGTGAATATAATAATTTTACCATATATTTTAAATATTATAATATTTATGTAACATATTAAGCACATTAAATCCATGATTCAATAAGATTTTAACTCATATTTAACAATAGATAACCATGCTAAGGCCAACAAGAAAAAACTATATTACATTGTTATTTAAGTAACAAATATCAACCTATTTTTAATAGAAATAATAGCTATACTATTTTCTTATTCGAAAACAAATATGAATGCATTTAAGAATAAAAACAATGTAGATTAGGATCCTTATTATTATATAAATTCTAACAAAAGAGGTGGTGTTAGAACCAAATAACTAATACTAGCACTTGCAACTTCAAGGATGCAACGGATTAGCCGATAGGAAGTTCAAGAGAACGTTAAGAAGAGTGGGAGTAAATGAAGGAATGGGAAGAATTAATGTGATGAAAGGTAAAGATTTTTGCTGTGAGTTCATCTCAAGATGAGGAAATCTTTTTTTTTTTTTTTTTGTGGGGGGGGTTGGTGTGAACCAATGGAGCTCAGATAATAAGGTGTTGATTCAGTTAATGCCTAGAATCCAGTTGTCTTGGGAAACAAAATTCCTAATGTGGAGGCAAACTCCACTCATGGCCACATTAGGCTCTATGACTACATTGGGGACAACTAGGCCATTATCTTCTCACACCCTGGTCAGTTCTCAAAACTCTTCAATATATCATTTTGTTTTTATGTTCTTGTTGTACTTATGTCTTCTTTTTTTCTAGGTCAACTAATTTTACACTAGTCTGTACTATCGAGCTTGGAAGGATTGTAAACTATAGTGGTGAATTTGAGAAGTGTGGAGTGAAGCTTTTGGGCTTATCCTTTGATGATGTGGATTCACATAGAGCATGGTTGGCTGATGTTGAAACATGTTCCCTTGGAAATAAGATTTCATACCCAATGGAGAGATTATGGTGAAAATTAATATGTTGGACCCAAAACGTTTAAAAAGGTTGTAATGGGGTTTCAGTTTTTCTGTGCTTAATGAAATTGCAGCAAACAGATTTTAGTTTTTGTGTCAGAAAAACAAAGAACTGATGGAAATACTTTTAAAAAAATATCTCTTCCACGGCCTTGGATCGATTCCCCGAAAGGTGATTATTTTGTTTTATGTTCGTGCTCCCCTTCAACCCACCTCAAATCTTGCAATTTGATATGATCGTCTAAGTTATTTGCTTTCAACGACATGAGACTTTTTTTGACATGATTTTTTTCCTAGCATGAGAAAAACCGACGAGTTTAGAAAATTGTGGCATGAGACAATCATAAACAAAATGATTACATAAGGATATATACTAAACAAAGTTGCTATAGCAGACAGAAACAAGATCCATCCCATGCCACAAAAATGGATTTATTTTGGTATGGTCGACAATCAAAACCCACCTCATTCTTTCAATCCTACAAAGATAAAGGTTAAAAACATAAGGGCAGCTGCATTGAGCAAAGCGATAGGGAAGAATACATATCAGACTCACAGAGCTCAGAGAAATATTCTCGTCTGCTTATAGAAATTCAGGACGGGGGAAAACATTTGGGTAATACAAGAAAAACATATTCCTCCTTTCTTCTTGTCGTCGCCGCCAGATTTGCTCTCCAATCCGTTGATATTTTGCCCAATTGTCTTCTGCAACTGGTTTGTATTCTTTTGTACATCAACCATTGTATTCAAGTGTATTTATACACAATTTAGTCGGTGATATAGGGCGGCAGTAATGTAGTCATAAATACACAGAAATGCTTGCCAATAGAGAAAAAACTCCAAAAATGCTTTATGTGCTTGCCAGCAAAAAAAAAAAATCTCCATTTATGATCTCCCGGAGAGTTTAGAAAATCTCTCGGCATGAAGTTTTTTTTACGGCGTGAGACAATTCCGAGCACTATCATGCTCACAACTAAAAGCCTATCGGCTAAAAATAAAGATAAAAATGAAAAAGATATCAACATTTTTGGATTCTTACAAATAAAGGCATTAATTGAACACAACGGTAGAAATGAAGAAAGAATAAAACTGAAATAATTGTTGCCAAATGGTATGATTTCAAATGGCAAATCATTGGACTCTCGCAAATGAAATTCATGGTCAAATCTACACGAGATCAAAAGTTTTAAATGAAATCTTTTGATTGATTTTCGGTTATATACAAACACAATCCCATTTTTATGGGAAAGAAACACCACCATTATTGTTATTAATATTGATTTATCTATTGGCCTAATAAACCAAAGTTTTAGATGACTACGATGACTCTACAAAATCCATCCTGTAGATGTGAAGACACTAGATGATGTTACCCATGATATCAAAGCTGCACTGGTTAAGGTGTTGTAATTGTGAAAAAGATTCATACTTGTGATTTTTCCTCTACAGATTCAAACAACAAATCCAGTGGGGAAGATGAACAATGGACGAAACAAATCTATTGTGAAATGTGTTCCAAATAAGCAACAATAGGAAAGAAGTTTGTAGAAATAAAAATAAGATATAGTCATTGATATTATCTGATTCCACCCATGATGTCGTTGTGCTTGTGGTAGAATATTTGTCTATAACAACCTACCATACAGAGAACATATTTGTGTATTGAAAGAAGGAAATGAATATATTCATCCAAAACAAGGTACATGGGCATACTGCTTATTTTCTTGGGGGAGTTTCTAGATTGAAAAGAAAAATCACCAGTTTCAAAATGAGAGCCATAGAATGATCTGACACTAAAAAATTGTGCAGTTCTCCTCTCACACAAAACAATTAATCGGTCTTGTTTTTTAAGTGATGTTGCACTACGAATTCATACAGACATGGATTCATTGTTGAAATTTCCATTTTTTTAATCCCACTGTGTGGACATTTTTGTAACTCTTTATCTACCTCTTTGCATGTGGATCGCCTACCCTTAGTAAGTGTATTACTGTACAAAAAGAGCTTCACTATTTTTTCCTTAATGTAGTATTTCACGCACATGTTCAGACCTCTTAACATAATTAGTTCTTGGGTTTTTAAGTCATTTATTTCTAATCACTTTAATCCCTGCAACAACTGAAAGGAACTCTAAAAGCATTGCTGCTTACCTTTCTATGAATCAAGAATGTTGAAAACAAATTATGTGAAGAATATGTTGGTGTATTTGAATTAGTTTAGATGTTTAATATTCTTCAGTAGCAATTTCAATTTGTGAGTTTTTGTCCAATTTCCAAGTTGACCAAGCAGTTTGGTGTGTTGAGGGGAACTCCAAGGTTCTTGGAGCAATCAAGTTGTGTTTGCAGTGATGTTTGTTGAAGGCAGTGAGTTCAGTTGATCTTGAAAAGCTTCATGACACTTTCAGAAGTAATTTCCGACTTTCGGTGTGTTCTCCAAACTTCTTAGAGAGAGCATCTATTTTTAGTAAGTCACTCGATTGGCTCCGATTTTCAATCGTCATCAAAAATGTTATTCTAGTATAGTTAGATTTTAATTCTGATAATGTTTCAGTGGTTTCCACAACTCGGGTGAGTTAATGAGTAATTATTTAATTATTTCACTAAGGTTGCTTAATTTTATGAAATAATTTCAAAACTAACTTAGTGTAATAGATCGTTAGAAAGATAATTAAATGTTTTAAACAATAGACGCTTGGAAAATGAGACCTTTGCACATGAAATAATATTATTATTTCAAAAAGGTCTTTGTAAGGGAAATAAAGTGAATTATTATATTTTAAAATTGTATAATTCCCTCTAGAAAAGGTTGAGGGCTCATTGTTGGGATGGTTGTTGAATGGATATTGTTATGCTATTGGAATGAACATGAATTCTTCTAATCCTTCTTGAGGATGAAAATCCTCTTGGAGAAGATCAGTTTCGGTGGTGAAAGATCCTCCATAGCTGATTGTGGTGGTTTCGCATAGAGATTATATTTGAGCTACAAATGGAGTTGTTATGATTTGATGTGTTCTGAAGTTTTGGTTTGCAGATTATATTGCAATTTCTTACAGATTATTGAATTCAACATAGATTTTGGAGTTTGTTATTTTTTCCTATCAAGCCATACCATTCCATGATGGCGTGAGGATTTCTGAGGGAGTTTAATGGCATCCATTCATTGTTTAATGCTCCCATGTGCAGCGCCTAAGATCTCCAATGCTAGCCATCCTATTTGAAGTCGATTCCAAGGAGAATTTGTTGTTGATAAAACTTATCTTTTGCTAGTCATACTCTTCATTTCAGGTTGTACATTTGTTGTAGGTGGTCGATTGAAGACTAGGGCTAAATCGCTCCACTATTATGTGTCTTTTTTGCATGTTGGGTGGTGCCCAACATTCCTCCATTCTTCCTTGGTATTTTATAAGAAAAACCTATTGTTTGATGGATGAGATGTGGGGTTTCCTTGCTATTTTAAGGGTTTTTGAATAGAGTCATGTTGTTGGTTTGAGTTGACAATGTTATTTTTATATCAGACTTGAGGGTTTCAGTTGTGGGCAATGGTATTTTAATGATTGACAGTGATTTCAGAGTCTCCAATCCATACTACAGTAGCAGAGCATCCATTGGTATCATTTGTTGTTTAATTGATGTGTTTTACAAGTTAATATCCATATATTTCTGTTGCAGCAGTGTGTGATCAGATTTAAATTAGACATATAGTTTGATTTACAGCATATGTATGATTGTGTTATCATTTCCTAGTTGTAATATTTTGTGTTTGAAACTCATTGGCTAGTAGTACCGCCAGTGGGATTGTTTGCTCTCTTGTTACATGTTTCTCACCCCACTAAACAAGTGGTTTTCATTGTAATTGGCTTCCCACTGAATAAGTGGATGTGCCTTGTATCTTGTTTCAGATTTCCCACTGAATAACTAGAGGTGCCCTTGCTTCCCATTGAATAAGTGGATGATTGTGTTTGTTTGCAATTGTTATTAGTTGTGTGAATTTGAGACATTGTATGCTCTCACCTTGCCCACTCTGGGAACTGGGTGAGCAGAAAGTGTTAAGGTCATTGCATCGTATCATTGCTCTTTGTGAAATAAAATAAAAAATTGGGGTGGTTTATTACAATATTCTCTTTGTTTATTTTTATATTAAGTTTAATTAAATTTATTCATACATGAGTAATAAGTTTTTTATTCAATATTGCACGACAATTAGTTATATGTTCATTATTTATGTTATTATGTGCATGTTTAGCAAAATTTTATTATTAGAGTTTCCACCTATTACTTACCATTTTTAGTTTTAGTTTTCATACTTGATCTATATAAACAAGGGCTTATATGTACATTTCCATCAAGATGACTCGTAATTTTATTATGTTGGCATATATCAATTTTTTTTCCAAAATATTAGAAAATCCATTTGATGATTTTATATAGTGGACACTACTATCATCCCATCATAAAAATATATAAACATTGGGTGATCACTATTATTACATACTTCACATCATCTTGTTGTATTTGATGAAAAAAAAGCATATCCTCCATATCATACCTATTCATGTACATAGTGTTGGTGCCTGAATTGACTGTCAGTTCCCGAGCAATTTTCATGCAGGCACCTTCCCAAAAAATCCAAAAAAATTTAAGTTTTGGCACCCCTTCAGTGTTTTGCAACATCCGCATCATCTTTCCTGAGGAAGGGGTCATCATGTTTTGTCCATCGGTGAAAGTTTTTGTTGGAAGCGCTCCGATTGTGTCTTTGAACTATCGTTGAACCACCCGCTTGAACCCTTTTCTCAAAGGTTCAATGGTTCAATGGTTCAAAGCTTTGTGATTTTGGTCTTGGCCGAGGTTTTTTGTGTATCGGGTCGACTTCGAGGTACTTGGCCGACAGTGATGGCGTATTGTTTTTGAGGTTTGAACCCCGCTGGCGAACCTCAGCTTTGAACCTCGCCATTGAACCATCGGGTTGAACCGGTTCATTGGTTCAATTGGTTCACGGGGTTAGTCATACCGACGAGAGTTTTGGAGGGTCATCGCCAACACTTTGGCTATCGGCGAAGTATTTTCTTGGGTTGCCGATATGCAATGTTTGGCCGATGCGATGTCATCGGCGTGGGTCTCACCGATGGAGGAATGTGGAGGTAAGCATCGGCATGATGATAGGTATCGGCATAGGTTTGAGATGCTGTTCCGACGGTGTTGGTCTAGCCGATGGCGAAGGTGTTGTCGGCGAGACTATTGAGATCAGCAGGAGAATTGTGGGGTGTGCCGATGGTTCTTCTTTGGCCAATGTGGAAGTTGGAGGCTTTGGCGAAGGCTTGTTCGTCGGTGTGACTAAGGGTGTCGGCGGGAGGAATTTCATGTTGGCCGATGGTGTTGGTCTGGGCGGTGGGTTTTTGGCGAAGGCTTGTGTGTCGAGCGCGGCAAAAGGCGCTCGACATTTGTTATACATGCGGCTATGTTTTTAAACTGCTAAAGTGGTCTCCGCACCGTGCATGTGGGATTAATCTCCCTGCATATTTTGAACCTTCAGTAAAACCCATTTTGGCAGGAAGTTCTTTTTTGAGTGCTGCGACTGTTTTCTCGGTGGCTACGGGTGGTTGAGCCATAAATCGCAACTGTAGCAAGGGTATGGGCGATGGTACAAGCAATTAAACTGCACGATTGTGAATGAAGACTTCCAGATGGCGGCGCAAGGCTCGAGGCCTCTCTTGTCTGTTGCAGCAATAACTTTTGAGCGCCATTCCTTCTAAGGACTGTATCTGGCAAATTTTTGTCAAAACGTGTAATTAATTGCTAGAGGTACACTTTCTGGCCGATATAGGCAAATTGTGTTACCATTGTTTTGGTTGTTGAAAGTTGAACATTTTTGGCTCTGTAATGCAATACAGCTGATTTGGTTGCTCTGTGCAGCAAAACTTGTGAGTTTATGTATCTCCTGTTGTATGTTTTTGCATGAATCCACTGATTTCATGGTTAATCCTATATGAGTAATGCTATGTTTGCATGTGTTTTGTTAATTCTGTCTCCAGTATTGCATGTATCTTTCTTCTGAGTCTGGATATTTAAGGAATGTCTGAGACTCTAGAACATAGAATTCCTGTGTTGAATGTCTGATCTCTTAACCTTTGCTCAAGGGGTAGATTAAACTATTCTCAGATTGAATATTGGGAAGGATATACTGCAATAGGGATGCCATAAGTATAGATAGCTTAACACTTTGTATTGGGAGATATCTGTAAGGCAGGTATCATATGTGTCCCCCTGAAATCCAGTTTTAGTTGTTCATGCTGATCATTCACAGGTGTATGTCTACTGACTTCAAGCCCTGGATAGGCACCGATCTAGCTTTGTGTTGGTGTTATATACCATGTCCAGCTTTGCATCTAAATATAAAATCAAAATCAAACTCCAAAACAACCATTAGGACAGTAGAATTAGTTTTAGGATCCAAGTCCTCTGTCTACAACTGCAAATAGGCCCAAAGCTAGCCCCTTTGCTCTTATCTTACAGTTTTGGTCTACTTACAGGAGGACTTATCTGCTTTCTGTCAGCATCCCAGCCTTTATATGCATATCCTCACGGATGTTGAGTAGGGAATACCCCCCTAGGTTTTGCAGAGCCTAAAGAAGAAGAGGAGATAAAATATAGAGTCTATCTCCTACACTGTTGGCCCCTGGCCCAGAGATCCTGTTGATCATTGATGGCTACCTTGTAGGGAAATCTGGGAGTAAGCATCCAGTCTGGAAAAAAACCAACACATAGCTTGCAATCATCAGATTTCAAAGAAACAACCTATCTTTTAGGTTATGGAAAAGTAGTTATCAGTTAGTATTCATGACCAACCTTATCCCTAAAGTGTAGTGTTGAGCATCTCTTTTCATCTTCCCTTTGCACTAGATTACATGTTTGGAACTCTAATAAATAAATAGAAGGTGAGTTATAAAATTATATGTAATGTAGTTTCAATGAAAGAAAACTTGGAAAATAATGTTACAATTAAATTTTAAATATACTAAATGTTTAATACATGACATGTCATTTGACTTGTCAGAAAAATATTGTGCATGTAATGTTTTCATTTGCAGGTGTATACAAGAGAAAATGGACCCAAGAAATAAATCAAAACCAATATTAGTCTATTTCATCCAAATCATAATGTAACCTCAAGATTGAGCAATAAAGGAATCCATACAACAAAAGGAGACTAAACTATGTAATCACCATGCAAACCTTTGTTATTTGGATGTGCTCTTGATGTTGTTGATGTGTAGATGGCTCCTCAAATGGACAACATAACATTGCATCTCATGGAGTCTTGAAAATGGCTAGAGTGACTATTTATAGGTTTTTTGGATGTTAGATGAAGGGATGAGATTTATTGGAAAGATTGATGGATGAAGATGCTTCAGAGGCTTAGAGAGATGAGAGCTTGCCAAGTGGAAAGATGTGATTGGAGGATGAGGGATGTCCTTGGATCAAGGTCAAATCAAGGGTAGAAAAGTGGTATTGGAAGAAGGGGATGGTCAAGATTGAAAGAGAACAAAAAAGATATTTGTACAAAGGACTTTTCCATGCTTTTGTAAGAGGCCCATGTGTTCTTGTACAAAGGCCATAAATTTGTACACTTGGGGGGATGTGAGGGTTTGACTAGGGTTTAATCAGGGGTTAGGAATATGCAAGTGGGGGATTAGGTAGTTAATTAGGTTTATAAATGATTAATTAATCATCAATGCTAGGGATAGGTACAAATGAGGGTATAAGTGAATAGTGAAAGGTACATGAATAGTTATTTAAACAATAAAATATTGTTTAATCATAGTTTGAAGGGTAAATGGATGGTTAATTGAATAAATGAGGATTTATCCAATTAAGGGGTTAAGTGATGTCCTAATTAGGGTTGAATGGTGTCGAGACGATGAGTGATCAATTTTAGGTGTCTATAGTAGGCACAAATAATTAAAAAATATAATGGTTATTTTAAGTTACGATGAAATTTAGTATAATTTGAAATATATTTTTTAACATATATATGTGGGGCAATGTGGCATAATTTTTACTATTGAATTTATACATATTAATCTTGGGAATAGATCTTTGTTGACCTGAATGAAAACCTTCAACATGACACTCCTAGTGATAAAATTGATCATGTGATGAAGTATCAATTGAACTCAAAGATGAATTTATTTAGCCATAATGTTTGGCTAGTTATTCGTATATTGCATTTGTCATGATTGTAAAAGGCCCATTCTATCTTGCATTACTGACAAGTCAAAATGTTCTAACTTATTTTGAAGATCCATCACAAATTGACTAAAACTATTATACAATCATTCTGATTTGGTGCCACCTCCACTAATGAATCCATATACTAGGAATTGAAGGGTTATTTTTGTTGGGATTCGCTTTCATACACCTAACAATTCCTAATGTTTGAATTATTTAATTATTTTGTAATATTCAATGTGCTCTCATGGAAAAGGGTGTCCCACTTTGACTTGGCCATTTTTTCACATATGTATTCAATGGTATGATATGTGTGTAATAGTTTATAAAAGTGTCTATGTCATGTAAGATGTGTAAGAGCATCTATGAATTGTAGGATACGTTAGAGATTCTATACTCATGTAAGAGCATGTAAAAGGGAGGTTACAAAGTGCACTAAGAATTTTGACCAACTTATGATAGTCTATTCAACACATGTCATAAAGCATCTTGCTAAAGGTGCAATATGACCAAATTGTTGCACCTACGTTTGGTGAGAGGTTATAACACTTGAACAACATGTAAGAGAATATGTTATTAATAGTTAGTTGATCCATCATGGGGTGTGGGTTGTGAGAATTCTTACCATGGTATTTTGGGACCTTGTTTGGGCCCATGGAAATGTGTTTTGGTGGTTTTATGGACCTACTTGAGTCTATATATTGAGGGCTTGAGATGGATGCATCATAAAGTGTATTGCAAGGTTATGCTATCAATTCTTCCTCCAGAGGAGTAGGGTGTTGATTTCCATGTTACGGCTCTCAAATTGACATAATATCAAGTGATTGTATGGTTGCTAGAAATGTATTAGTTCATTGCCTTGAAGGATAGGTTTTACCCAAAAGGGTTTTCCTAGGGTATATATGTGTCTCTTCTCTTTTATTAATGTTTTATTCTTCTTCTCTCATTTTTTCTAAGTGTTGATTTACGTGTCATTATACTACTAAATTTTTTTTAGATCTTATATCTCGCATTTCTCCCCTCATAGGGTTAATGTAGGAATTTTTTATATTTTGTTATGCTTTATGGGCATAGTTTGTATTGTACTTGTATAAAAGTTTTATTTGTAAATCTTTCAGTAATAGCAGTGCATGCATGGTATTTTCCTTACAATTGAAAGGAAGCAAGGTACACGGAACACACTTCCTATACCAATCTAATGAGGGGAATGGTATGCAAATTATTTTAAATCCTTACAATTACAGTTATGTCATGTGTTTAACATAGAGATTACAGCAGCAAACACAACACAAGAATGCAAGAGAGACACAAGATATATCGTGGGGAAAACCTTTTCAGGTGAAAAAACTCACACTCTAAAACCTGCATAATGTATTATCAAAACAAGATTGTTTACAACACACTTTCAATGCAAGTTCTTCCGAGAGTCTACAAATGTTGTTTTTGGAGTAATTTTGGCAGCATAACAATACCTATACAAACACTATGCAACTACTACTCCAAAATACCTCAATATATAGAGTTACAAGGCATAAACATGAAGCTTCTAGAGATGGGCGTCCATCTTGGACACATGGCCCATTTCACACATCTGAGGACACTTGTACAACATGCATACACTCTCTTACATATGTCATACATGTAGATTTGACTTCCCAAGAATGGATCACTCTGGGCTAAAAATAGGCAATGACAAATGCTCTTACGCATCTTACAGATGTCATAAAAATATGCAACATAACAACACTTAATGTTGTAAGAGAATCTGTTATACATGACTAAAAATAGCATATTCCTCTTACAACATGTCATAATCCAACTTGGGCGCCCAAAGATGCCTTCTCCACATGCAAAGATGCTCTTCGACACTTGTCTTCACTTGTCATAGGAATCTCTATACATGGCTCTTTCGCGTCATAGATTCTGTCATACAAAATAACTCCTCTGTCATAACACAAGATGCTGACACATGGCATATTAGTGCCACCTCAAATGGGACACCTAAATCCACGTGTTTGACTTGACCATCCATGTCACATTACAAGTAGGATGACATGTCACAATGCCACCTTATACTAAATGACAAAACAGAATGTACAAGTAAATACAAAATTAGGCAAATAAATAAATAAATAATGTAATAACCAATGCTAGGAATTGCAAGGTTGAGACACCTTAATTCCCAATATTCTCCCACCTGTTGAACACCTTGCAAGAGCCAATAGAATGACAAGATTTAACTACTAGGGGCCAAGAGGCCCATAGACTCCGAACACCATTTAAACTTATCTATGCCCACAGGTTTCGTCAATGCATCTGCAACATTCTTCAAAGTGTCAACCTTCTCCAACATCACCTTCCCATCTCTACCATATCACGAACAAATGATACTGAACATCAATGTGCTTTGTTCTGGCATGGAAAGTAGGATTCTTTACTAAGCAAATTACACTCTGACTGTCACAACAGATAGTAATCTGTCCTGCATCAAAACCAATGTCTAAACACAACCTCTTAAGCCAAATGGCTTCCTTACAAGCATGAGTTTCTGCCATGTACTATGTTTCTGTTGTGGACAAAGCAACCATAGGTTGTTGCTTACTCGTCCAACTAATCACACCACCAAACATAGTAAACACATAAGCACTAGTGGATTTCCTGCTGTCAATGTCACCTGCCCAATCAGAATCCACAAATCCATGAATACTCACAGAATGTTGAGGTCATGTAGGATAACCATGATAACATAAGGAATCCTCAGAAGCACCCCTCAAATATCTAAACACTCTCTTCACTGCATCCTAATGTACCCATCTAGGATTAGCCATAAACTGACTAAGGACTCCCACTGCTTGGGCAATGTTTAGTCTTGTACAAACCATAGCATACATCAAGCTGCCAACTGCACTAGCATAAGGTACTTTTCTCATATCCTCCATCTCAAAAGGAGACTTCAGACAATCATCAACAGATAACTTTGTCCCCATCGAAACACGAACAGTCAATGGTCTGCAATCCACCATACTGAATCTCTCCAACACAGTGTTAACATACTTACTCTGGCATATAGCCAAAGTTTTCTGCTTGCTTTGTCTCTTCTGATCTCCATCCCCAGAATGTCCCTGGCTGCCCCTAAATTTTTCATTTCAAACTGTGCTAACAACTGAGACTTCAAATCAGAAATCAAACTTTTACCATTCCCAATTAGTAACATATCATCAACATACAATGCTATAATGAGAATGCGATCATTGTCAAATTTGAAATAAACACATGATCTAATTTTGATCTCAGAAATCTAATACTCAACACAAAGGCATCAAACTTTTGGTACCACATCCTAGGAGATTGTTTCAAACCATACAAAGACTTCTTTAAATTGCAAACCAAATTTTCTTTACCTTTTACCATGTAGTGCTCTAGCTGTGACATGTAGATTTCTTCCTCCAAATCACCATGAAGGAAAATTGTCTTCACATCCATTTGTTCCACTTCTAAATCATAAGTTGCTGCAAGAGATAACAGGAACCGAATAGATGTCAACTTTGCAATAGGAGATAAAATCTCACCATAATCAGTTCCCTCCACTTGTGAATACCCATTCACAACCAATCTAGCCTTATACTTCTCAACACTGCCATCTGCACCAAATTTCTTCTTGAACACCCATTTACATCCAACAGGTTTCTGTCCTTCAGGCAAAGGCACCAATTCCCAAGTTTTATTCTTTTCCAAAGAATCCATCTCCTCTTCCATGGCCTCCTTCTAGGAACTTGCATCTTTCATACCCATAGTGATGCAGGAGCATCCACGGTCGATGGCAATCTTGCATCATCAAAAATATTGTTATTTTAATTTGGTTTGTTTTCAATAAGGTTTGTAGGCTTTGGGAAATAATATTTTTAATTTGCAAAAAATGTAATTTCCCTTGGGTGCAACTGTAAATGTAATTTTGGTGGGATTTGACTGATTTTGTAATAAGTGGGGCTGCCAAGAATCTTAGAATTAATGGCATCTATTATTGTAACTATCATAGTTGTAAGGAATTTGTAAGTTGTCATAACAACCCAAAATTGATTGGGCAAATAATAGGTGTCCATGTGAAAGTGGATTGCACAAGATTTTATCTTTATTATTTTCAAATTGTAACCTCCAAGAAGGGTGTGGATTTTCAAGAGGTGGTTCCATGTGGGCCACAAAGATTTGCATGTTGTTGCATGTCTGGGTCGAAATTATGAGACCTAGTCTTGGTAAAATGGACATAATTTTCTCGTTTTAGATCAAAATTGAGAAATTTAAAATGTTCTGGAAAGCTGGGAAGAAGGTCCACGAAATCCAAAAACCATTTTAAAAAATTCTAGAAAATGAGGGTGCAGTAAATGGAATAAGTGACGGGTTTTTATTGGAGCTGAAAAAAGAAAATGGGGAGAGAGATACCCAGATGTTGGGAAATGAGTACAGGAGGCTGAAATTTTATTTATTGCAGGTGTTGCATGTATGATTCCAGGAAGCTCATAAGCTTCATGTTGATGTAATGAAATTTCTTATTGAAATTAAATAAGTGTTGCAGATTTCTCTTCCATTTTCTGTTGTTTCACTTCATTTGTAGCCTTCTTGCATAGGCTTTTGTGTTGGTATTTGTTGTAGATTTGAAAAGTAGAGGATATCCCTCTGGATCACATAGCCTCTTTCACAATTCTAGGCTCATCAGTGTTAGAAATCAAGGCAAAAACACAACTAGAATCAAGCAATGAATAACCAAACCTGTCAGGTTGCTTCCTAATTCGTGTGGACCTATTCACAAGTTGAGGTGGAGGTTCTTCTGAACTTTTAGAGCTGCTAGAGCTCTCCTCATCATCAGGTCCAACAGGATCTTTCAGTTTAGTCTTCTCAGGTGTAGTAGGAAATTGAACCACGTCCTCTTTCTTTTCTTTTTCATCTGGCTATAAAACAATAGGAGGAGTTACCTCTCTAAAAATAACACTTCTGCCATACAAGACTTTCTCAGCCATAGGATCCCAAAGCTTGTACCCTTTCACACCGACACCATAGCCAATGAAGATACATTTAACTGCCTTATTCTCCAATTTTGGCCTCTTCTCCTTAGGCACATGTGCATATGCCTCACAACCAAAAACACGAAGATGTCTCAACAAAGGCTTCTTACCAGACCACACCTCCATGGGTGTCTTATCAACGAGCCCTAAAGTAGGAGACTTGTTAATCAGGTAGCAAGAAGTGGCTACAACTTCAACCCAAAACTTATGTTCGAGGCTAGCTCCACTAAGCATACTCCTATCCCTCTCCATCAATGTTCTGTTCATCCTCTCTGCAACTCCATTTTGCTGAGGGGTGTATGGAGTTGTCTTATGTCTTTCAATCCCGTGTTCTTTATAGAACTTATCAAACTCTGCGGGACAAAACTCACCACCATTATCAGTTCCCAAACACTTAATCTTTTTACTAGTTTGATTCTCAACAAAATCTTGAAACTCTTTAAATCGACTAAACACTTCAGATTTGCTTATGAGAAAATAAACCCATTTCCTTCTACTGTAATCATCAATGAATGATACAAAATATAATGATTTAGAAATCGAAGGAACATTCACAGGACCAAACACATCAGAATGAATAAAATCCAACACACCAGAAGACTTGTGAGAACTAGAGTAAAACTGAACACGATTTTACTTTCCATATATACAATGTTCGCAAAAGTCAAACTTGAGATTACAATCACTTAACCCCTTGATGAGGTTTTTATTTTTCAAGGCTCTAAGACCCTTCTCACCAAGGTGACCAAGTCTCTTATGCCACAGCATTTTCTTCTTAGCTGGAAGTTTCATTTCCAAAGCATGAGAACCCTTAGTGTAATGTCCTAAATCTGAAATTTAGTATTAAATCCAAATTTGAAAATGTCTTTAACAAACTTAACACCAATATGCATCAAAACAACCAAACTAGCTAACTAGTTTGCACAAGTATTACACACAAATGAACATAAACAACTCAAATGTTTTTTATTATGATTTTTTGATACATATGACATGGAATCAGGCCTGCAGCACTGATTTACAATAGCAACTTCTGTAACTCTTCACAACAAATCTGCTAGCTACAACACCAAAATAGGCTGAAATACACATGGAAATCACCATTAAACACTGCTAAAACTCCAAGAATCATGCCCAAACATGTAGGATCTAAGCCAAGGCATTTGGGATTGATGAAGAACAACATCACATATATCAACACATTCCCAATACATCAGCAACATCAAACAACACCAACGGAAGCTCTACAATCACCCTGAAATGTTCAAAACATACCCTGCAAGCACACATAAACTACACATGCAAGACTCCTGAGATCAAACCAACAATACCCCGCTACTCAAAGCCAATCCAAACCTCTAAAATAGATAAAATACATGTACTACACTAACATGTAGTTACATGTAGTGACATGCAATGATCTGTAACAACACAATTGTTCTGAAATCACCAGAATCTACTCCTGCACATAAAACACTGAAACTGCTACAATCCTTCAACACTGATGCAACCTCTGAAGTGAGATTGCTCTCTTCATTCCAAGAACACCACCCTCAGAATGATGGTAACTCATGTCCACCGGCCACAAGTTCCATCTCTAATGGTTTCCCTGTCCACTGAAGAAAACACAAGCTAAACAGCTCTGTGAGAAAATTGTCAAATCTGCAAAAGTCTCAAATGTGTTTTTGGCCTCCAAATAAATAGAGGAGAAAACCCAAACGACCCCCTCTTAGAAAATTAAATAAAATAATATTATTACATCAATTTTCATCCAAAATAGGCCCACCATAATGACCGCAGCAAGATTCCCCACCAAAATTAAATAATAACTCCATGCATGCAAGTTGTCATAAAAACTGCCAAGGAATCTGCTAATAATAGCATGCCACCTAAACTTGGAGGTTACAAATCTTCTCACATGAATTCTCATGCCCTTCCTTGGGTAAATAATCCAAAATAATAATATTAAATTAATTATTTGACCCTTTTTATCATAAATAAGAATTAATAAATGATTCGGACCCAAATAACCAATTTTAGATATAATTATTTTCCAATTTCCATATCTTAGCCCAAGGAAAATATTTTAAATTAAAAAATATATCCTCCAACAAGAATTAAATAAAAAGGGGACATGACACTTGGGTACCCAGAAAGCACTACCATCAGAAATTGAAGCAACACATCTCTTCATTGTTGGTTCCAATGGTGAGGATGAAGAATCTGAAGCTCTTTTCTTTGAAATAGAAGAACTATTGTACTAAGCAAGGCATGCATCTAGCTGAAATAGAGTACCTCTTTGAGTACCCTTATCAAGCACCATATCTCCTTTTGTCATCTTGCATCCTCCACTTGAGAAGACAACCTGCACACCTGCATCATTCAATTTACTTACAAAGAGCAGATTTTGTGCTAAACTGGGGATGTACATAACCCCATTGATCCCCTTCACTCGTCCATCAGGGAATCAGATCAAGACTCTTCCATAGCCATCTATCTTCAAGTGAGAGTCATCACCCAGGTACACCCTCCCACCATCGAACTCTTCATACTTTATGAACCAACCTCGATGTGAGGTCATACAGAAGGAAGCATCGGAGTCAATCAACCACACATCTTCTGATGCTTGGGTGGCCAAGGCAGCAATAAAAGCATCACCATCATCTTGAGATTTGTTAGAATCTAAATTGGAGGTGTTCTTCTTTTTCTTCTTTTCCTCCTTGCACTCCTTTCAGAAATGCCAAGATTTACCACAGTTCCAACACAGTGCTTAGACTTTCCAAGAGATTTGGATCTCCCACAGGATTTGGATCTGCCCCTTTCATCTTTATTGTCCTTCTTCTTCCCTTTCTCTTTGGATCTACCACGAACCGCAAGAGCCCCCTTAGCTAAATCAGAACACTTTCTCTGCATTTCCCACAGATAATAGGGAAGACACCACTCATCCGTATTGAAGGTGGTTGTAGTACTCCCAATGGCCATGACAAGGTGGTCCCACAAGTCTGGCAAAGAACAAAGCAAGGTCATGCAATGATCCTCCTCATCCATTTTCACACCAACAGAAGTCAATTGTGCAACTAGCATGTTAAAGGCATTCAGGTGATCTACAACCGATCCTCCATCTCCCATCCTCAGAGAATATAGCTTCTTCCTTAAGAATAACTTGTTTACCAAGGATTTGGCCTGATAAACATCACCAAGTTTCTTCCATAGTTCTTTCATGGTTTTCTCTTCATGAACATTTAACAGGACGGAATCAGCTAAACAAAGTCTCACAAGACCCTTAGCTTTACGATCTTGGAGATCCCAATCTGCCTATGCCATTGCCGTTGGTTTAATACTGGAAATTATTTCCCATAGGTCTCTATCAACAAGCATGTCTTCCATTTTAAGTTTCCACAACTCTAAATTGCTACCATCAAACTTTTCCAATTCTATTCTTTCGGAAGTGCCTACCATCTCCTTCCTACAACAAGATTATAGAATACTCTGCATAGATTCCCACTCAATCGAAGATTAGCTCAAAAAACCCCTACCCAACAACTAGGATCAAAGGTGATCAAGCTCTAATACCAACTGAAAAGAAGCAAGGTACACGGAACACACTTCCTACACCAATCTAATGAGGGGAATAGTATGCAAATTCTTTTAAATCCTTACAATTACAGTTATGTCATGTGTTTAACATAGAGATTATAGAAGCAAACACAACACAATAATGCAAGAGAGACATAAGATATATTGTGGGGAAAACCTTTTCAGGTGAAAACCCCCACACTCTAAAACCTGCACAATGTATTACCAAAACAAGATTGTTTACAACACACTTGCAATGCAAGTTCTTCCAAGAGTCTACAAATGTCATTTATGGAGTAATTCTAGCAGCATAACAGTACCTATACAAACACTATGCAACTACTACTCCAAAACACCTCAATATATAGAGTTACAAGGCATAAACATGAAGCTTCTAGAGATGGGTGTCCATCTTGGACACATGGCCCATTTCACACATACAAGGACACTTTGACAACATGCATACACTCTCTTACATCTGTCATAAATGGAAGATTTGACCTCCCAAGAATGGAGCACTCTAGGCTAAAAATAGGCAATGACAGATGCTCTTACGCATCTTATAGCTGTCATAAAAATCTCCAACATAACAACACTTAATGTTGTAAGAGAATATGTCATACATGACTAAAAATAGCATATTCCTCTTACAATATGTCATAACCCAACTTGGGCACCCAAATATGCCTTCTCCACATGTAAAGATGCTCTTTGACACTTGTCTTCACTTGTCATAGAAATCTCCATACATGGCTCTTACGCGTCATAGATTTTGTCATACAAAATAACTCCTCTATCATAACACAAGATGCCGACACATGGCATATTAGTGCCACCTCAAATGGGATGCCTAAATCCACATATGTTTGACTAGACCATCCATGTCACATTACAAGTAGGATGACATGTCACAATGCCACCTTATACTAAATGACAAAATAGAATGTGCAAGTAAATACAAAATTAGGCAAACAAATAAATAAATAATCTAATAATCAATGCTAGGAATTGCAAGGTTGAGACACCTTAATTCCCAACAACAATTAGTCGGTGTTGTAATAGATGTTGCCTTTCCTTGGGCAAAAGGAATTTCCATAAGGTTATTAGCAAGCCATCTTGTTGCATTCTTCTCATTGAGATGAATCTAATGAGTGTTATATTATGCAAGGGTGTTGAAAAATGGACTCCAAAAAGGCTGAAAAATGATGATGCCTAACACTTATACCATTGTGATTACCTAGCCAATACATTTCCAATAATTGCTATATTGCAACATTGGTATAAATATATATATCTTTAACGACTATTTGTCTATAAACCTTAAATTTTTATGTGTGACATAAGATTATTTTAGCACTTTTATTAAAAATAATTGAGATATGAGAGAGTTGGAAGAAGGAGAGCTTTGGTGTAGAAGACAATACATGATCCAATGCCTACAAAGGAACATTTCTCCCCTTGAGAAGAAACAAATCCATTGGTATATGTAGAAGAAACTCCAACATCAAAACAAGAGATGAGGGAAGAAGTCTCGTGAAGCATTATGTCTTTGAAAATTGCTTAAGTGTCCACATGTCACAACCAAAAGATGCCACAAAATCAGGTGCTACATGCCTAATCAAAGAATGTGACAATCTAGGACAATAGAAAAACTCAAGATCATAAATCTCCAAAGACAAAGATGGGGTGACAACAATTGTGCCATAACTATCATCAAAAAGGAGAGATAAACCATTAAATGTGTCCTCCAAATTAGAAATGTGAGGCTCCACAAACAAAAATGATATGTCTGCAATATAAGAGTCCCAATGAGGTGGATCTGGAAAACAATAAACATCCTACTAATTAGGATCAAGGGAAGTCTTAATCAATGAATGTGAAGGATCAACAAGTGTCTCTATAGGAGGAGAAGGAGTGGAAACCTCATCATCTAAATGTTCAATGTGTTCTAAAGAAGCAAACTCATCTTATGTATCATAGTCATATGGTATATTATCTAAATCATCAAGAGGTACAAGACAATCTAAAATAGGATCATCTGGGAATGGTAGAATATCAAGATCACCAGACATCTCCCAAAGTTTGGTCCATACAAGATGAGGACACTCAATGTCTATGATTGAGCTCAATGTGTCATCATAAACATGGTAACCAATTACTCCTAGAACTTGATCCTTTTTGGAATGCCAAGCAAACTTCTTCCCATAAGTACCTGGTTAAGGAACAAGACCATATAGATATGGCAAAAGATGAAGCCAACACAAGTGTTTCAAGATGTCATCTCTCCATTGTTTATAGTTCCCTTTTTTCAAGATGATTAGAGAAGGATGAAATGAAAAACCCATTATGACTAAGATAGATCTCCAAATTACAAATAAATGAAACCTTCAACTAAAATTATGAACTCCCCAATATATCAATACTAAAATTGAAGCCCCCGAGCCAAAATAACAAAGTGGTCTTTTGATCTTAGTGCATGTAAATGCTAAAATTAGTCTATAACTTAAAGTATAATTTATGTGCAGAACTGGATCAAATTGATGATAGGTCTAAGAAGTACTCAAAAAATTATGCACTTTCAAAAAAAATTCACCAAAAAATGTTATCGTATGAGCTCAAACGGAGCCCCAGAAGTTCTGAAAATGAGAATTGCTCAACAACAACAATGAAAATCTGTAATTTCTAGAAAAACTAGACATCAAAATCAAAATTTGATTGCACCAATGCGAAACCTATGAAATTCTGCCCCAAATTAAAAAAAAATTGCTCACAAAAAGGATCTTAGATGATTGAGATATAGGCCTACAAAGTTAGAGTGCAAAATCAAAATTGCCAATGGAGTGGGGGCCTGTAAAAACTTTGCTATTAAGTTTCTGTTGCATATGTGTTGTCATTGGTGTCAATAGTGGTATGAAGTGTTGATCAATGATCTCAACAGAGATGCAAGGAAAGAGATGTCAAAGGAAGATTGTTGTAGAGTAGTGAACAGTAATGTCAAGAGAGTGAGCAATCAAAGGAGCATATCAAAGAAGAAGACAAAGGTGTGTTGATCGGAGATTGTTCAGAGAAGCTATGAAGTGAAGGGTAAGGTAATGGAAGTCATGTACTATGCATACTGTTGGATCAGTATCATCTGTACATAGTTGTACCCTATCTTCTGAAGTTTATAACGAAAAGAATGTGCTATCATGAAGACTCTTGTTTTTTATGAAAAGAGTTGTGATTGTTGTGGTAAATATTGTATTTATTATCTCTTTGATGAAATGCATTGCATAGGATATGAAAAAAAGTAAAAAAAGATTCAAGCAATCTGAGGCACTAAAAGTTGCACTAAAGAAACTCAAGAGAATGCTTTGCATTCCTCCACATTTAAAGATTTGGCCTTGCTATTTGGAAGTTAGATAGAGACAGGTGTGAAGCATGCATGTTCCTGATTTCAGAGCATAGAAGTTACCACAGAAGTTTCCAGTGCTTGCAGAGTGAAGACAGTGATTCAGTATTGTTGCAGTCAGAAAGAGTCAGAGAAATGCTTTTGCATTTCTCTGCAATTGAAGATGAGATCTTGCGGCTTGAAAGATAGTTAGATAAAGATTGGAGGTATGACATATTCAAGTTTTAGATGATATATAATACCATAAAGGTTCTCTGAGTCAACAGAACAAATACATATCATGTTGCTGATTAGAGTTAGCAGAAGGAGAAAGTAAAATCCACCGCATTTCACTGCATTACATTATTTGGCTTTGATGTTTGGAGATCAAGTTTAGTTGGTCTATATGTTTGTTCATTCCAAGTTTTAGGTGCTAAAGTGCACCGCAAGTCTATTTTTCAATGTTCTATCTTAAGACTGTGTAATTAGAGTTTGCATGTGATACCAGGTTTAGTGTCTATTTGTTTGCACCAGCATGAAGTTGCTTGAAGATGTGAAAGGAATGGTTGAGAAGATTCTTACAAGTCATATAATTTTTGTGAAGTGATCTGCATGACTATAATTGGTCTCTCCGGTACCACTTTAGGTCTAGAGCTAATATGTAGAAGAATAAGTGTTACTGAGCTAACTTTAAGAGTTTTGATGATTATGCTAGATGTTTGGAAGTATGTGCCAGCGTGGAAGAGTGTGCTAAGGAAGAATAGGTCTTGGTTATCACCTGGTTTGAACTACATTGGATTTCCACATCATTTGGGTGCTAACTTGTTGTGGTTGTTGCACATTACATTCTACACATTTCATCTTGCACATTACATTCTACACATTTCATCTTGGTTGTTGGTGCTAACTTGTTGTGGTTGTTGTATCTGGTGACACTTGCTTGCAGAGTATATAAATGAAAGATCTTGTTTTGAGTGAAAGTTCTGAGTGTGTGAGTGTGTGAGGATGTATGTGTGAGTGTGGATGTGAGTGTGTGTGTGTGTATGTGGAAGTGTGTGGTGCAGGGCACCATAGGTCTTTATGCAAAAATGTTGCAAAGTACTAGTTTTTGTGATGTTAAGTCATTTTGTTGATGTAATAAAGTCTTTTAAGGCCATTTGTTATGTTTTTGGAGTCAATTTAGGTTATTAGGTGGTTTGAAGTCAATTTTGTAAATGTTGCAAAAGTTGCAAATTGGGGAATATGAAGAGTCAAAAGTTGTAAAAGATGGATTTGAACAGTTGGGGAGTTAAAATATAGTTGGGATTCGATTAGTTATGCTGGGTAATGTTTTAAAAAACATGTGTGAATGTTGAGAGAAGAGGGGATGATGTAAAATTTGAAATTTGAATAACAAAGACTATTTTCTTGCGTTTTGAAGCTTAATTTGCTGCTACAGCATTTTGTACGGCCTGGGAGTGAACATTTGTGCATTGGGATTGGTGAAGGAGTGAGTTAGCTAATATTTGAATCTTGTTTCATCTGATTTCATCAAAGTTTGTGTGAGTTAGAGCATTTTTTTTAAATTGTTTTGAAACCTCATGGTTTTGGCATAGTAATTGCATAGGTGCTAGGGTTTGAAGAAAAAGTCTTAAATGGTTATTGAATTTGCTTGGAATGTGTTTGATAGATGTCAAATGACACATCTGATCCATTGACATGAAGATTTGAAGTCTTGGTTTAAAGGTTCTTGGTATGACCTAGTTGAACAAGCCTAATTAGGCCTAAATTACAGCGTAACCGTACAATTTTGACCCTTGTGTTACAAAACACCCCCATCTTCATTTGAAGTATTTTGTGTAATAGGATAATGGGTATCCAAAACAATTTTTAGTTCATGGGTTTGAGTTGTTTCCTTCAAATTATGTCAAAAATACCCCTTTTGTTGTCTTACTAGGCCTAATCAAGAACGAGACAGTCAAATTTAGAGTCGTTCTGTACAAAATAAGTCTATCTTATTTTGAGTTATGTTGAAATATTGCCAAATGGGTATCCTAAACAAGTTTCCTTTTCTAGAGATCAGGTTTGCATCAAGAGTTATGCCAATTTTGCCTTTTTGAGAGGCTATAAGGAAGACCAAGGGTTTGTGAAGGAAAACCCACATTTTGATGACCACAGGCATTTGTTTAAGGTTATTTTGAGTTTGGTTACCCCTTATCTACATCATAGTGGTATCAAAGCATAGGTTTTGATCAATAGGTGGAAAAGGTTGAAATTTGAGAAGACAAAAAAAATGCCTCCTAAAAGTAATCCAACAGCCCCAGAAGTGAGAGAGTTGAAAGAAAAGCATGCCAAGGAGTTAAGACAGGTAAAGGAGTCTCATGAGCCTATTCTAGCTAGGCTTGCAGCACTTGAAGCAAATTAGAGGAGAGGTGTAGTCACTGGATACCAAAGTGATGAAGAGGAAGAAGAAGAGGGTGAGAATGAAAACCCTCAAGAAGGAGTCTAAGAGGAAGAGTTGGACCCTGATGAACTGAAATTGACCAAGTTGTTGAAGGTTATGAAGGAAGATACACCAAAGGTGAAGAAGAAGAAAGTTCATTTCAAGGATGGAGGATACATGGTAGCAGGTATTGAAGTTAGTTCCACAACATTCTCAGATGTAGCACAGGTTAAGGATCATCCATCAAGCAAGTTTCTATAGTTGGAGCATAGCCTAGGAGCCCAAGAATTCAAAAAGACAAAGGATGATGCATATTTCCAGTTTTTTGTTTAATGGAAAGGTCTACTAGATGGAGATGTCACTTGGAGATCAGAGAATGATAGGAACAAACTTGAATCTGCTATTACAACACTGTCCTCAATGGGACTTGAGTCCTTTTTGCCCGAGAGTATGGTGCATGGTGTTGGTGCCTACCTCAGGTTAGGGTTTCGAGCTTGAAAATCTATTGGTCTTTATTTAAACACTCAAAATTTTAAGTCCATCGGCCTTCACATTTTTATGCATTGTATGTTGTATCTTGGCCATATACAAAGACAAATGTACATCGGGTCCTTTGTATATATTGTTGTATGTATTTTTAATATGCAAGGGTGGACATACAAAGGTTTTATCGGTGTGACATAGTGCATCGGTGACCTAATTCATGTTCCCGTCGATAGGCTGATGGAGATACAAACAAACATCCAAAGGGGATCATCGCCGAGACCTTGCCAATCGATAGCCAAGCTAAGGGTCCCTCTAATGGCCGATGAGATATACGAGGATGGCTTCGATGTGACAATGACCGTCGGCAACCAAGTCCAAGGTTTCTCCGACGGGCCGATGAAGATACAAAAGATACATGCAAGGAAAGAACCAAAGGGTGGGGTCCACCAATTGTATATATGTTCAATTGTGTGTTTGCACATGCAATCTAACATACAAGGGAATATGCAATCCTGAGATGCAAAGCTCGAACCTGAAATGAATATACATTCTAGTTGATAAAGGCAGAAGTCCGATTGTATATATGTTTTGCTTGTATATTCATAGTTGTATATGCGATATACAAGGCAAAGATACAAGGAAGGATATACAAAGCGGACCCAACCGGAAAATGTAAATCGGCAAACTCAAAGGTGGGGTCTGCAATTTGTATGTTAAGTGCATTGTATATGCTGAAATACAAAGAAGAAGAGATACAAGCCGGACCTATTCTAAGGTTTCATTCTAGCTGATAGTCTCCTTTGAGTTCTGCATTGTATGCATGGTCGATTGTATCTCAGATACAAGCATATACAAAGGCATATGCAAGGGGATTTCTGGCATGACAATGATCATCGGTCGCTCAACTCAGTGTTTCTCTGATGACTGATAAGGAGGATGCATTGCTTAGCGATGGGGCCCAGGCTCAACTCAGCGACCAACCAGGTGGTGCCACATGTCAGGAGCGATACAAAGGTAGTTGTATGTACATATAACTGCATATACAAAGATTTGAAGGCGAAAAAGGCAAAATAGGCGAAAAGGCAAAAATGTTTGTTCAAGTTGTGAAAAGTCTGTGATGGGAAAAAGCTACCTGCGTGGCACGTTTTAATTGGCCAATGACTTTTCAACGTGGTTTGAAGCTGTTGATCTTGGCGATGAGGGGAAATCGACGGCCCTGTTTTGAATGCCTGAGGAAGGAAGGATTTCTTTGTATCTGCAGTCGCATTTCAGGCGGGAAGAATTGCAAAGCACGCAACCATCATATTTTCTGAAGTTGCTACAAGCCGTGGGTAGGTTGGCCATTGATTGAAAAATTGCAAAGGTATGGGTATGAAGAGACAAGCCAGCTACCAATTTCAATGAAAAATCTCTAGGTGGCGGCACATCCCCCAATCTCACCTGCTCTTCCTTCTTCTTCTGCCTAGAGCATTGAATGTTTTGGGTGCCATTCTCATGGTGCATTGTATCTGGCAGAATTTTGAAATGACAATGTGCTTAATGCTGAGTACACATTCTTTCTATATAGCGAACTGTGTCACTCATTTCTGGTTGTTGAAGACTTGGGCAAAAATTTTGGAGAAATAACGAAACAAAGCATTTCCTTTGTTATTTTATCTCTGTTGTGAGTTTACGAGTTGCATTTGAGTGCACGTTTCACACATGTTCAGTTTCATGTCATTTTTATATGAAAAATACTTCATGGCATGTGTTTAGTTGTTTGTCTCCATGGTTGTATGCATCCCTTCTTTTGAATCTGGTTGCTAAGGGTTCCTCAGATTCTAGGGTATATATTTCTGTATTGCATGCTTGATCTCTAACTTCCATTCAAGGAGTGGATTAAACTGTTTTAGGTTAAGTATGAAGAAGAATGTATGGCAGCAGGGATCTTTGTAAGTAGAGATAGCTAAATACTCAGTCTTGGGTGGTGTTTGTAAGGCAAACACCAATCTGACCCCTTGAAAATTGAATGCCAGTGCAAATCATTCATTTGTATACGTCTAGTTGACTCCTTGCCCTAAGATAAGGCACTGGTCTTCCCTTGTGTGATGTTACAATCCAAAATCCCCTGTCTTGCATCCAAAACATAAATACAAATCATTTCATAATTCTAACCTATTAGTTTGTAGGAGTAGGAGTAGGACCTTGCGTACTCTCATCCATAACCAGTTAGATATGTCTAAGAACATTGCCAACCTAGTGACTTATCATGCAAATCTTGGTCCAAACATGAGAGTATTATGTCTTTATTGTAAAGCTAAATCTTTCTATTGGGAGTGAGTCAAAGACAAATCTTTATCTATAGGGATACCCCCCTTGGTGCGGCAGAACCAAAAGTGAAGGGGAGGCAGCTCACATAACCTCCTGTATTTGTTGGCCGAATCTGCCTGTGCATTGGAACTGGCAAACCCTTTGCCGATTCGGAGATAAAGACCCAACACATGGCACCATAGGTCTTTATGCAAAATATTGCAAAGTGTTAAGGGAAAATTGGATCAACAATGAATAAACAATAATAATCAATATCAAGTTACCCAAAACTTCAATGAAATGGTGAACAAAGAAGATTCAATAAAACAATAAACAAATAACAAAGCAAACCTTCCTCAATTCAAAGCTTCAATTGATCGCCTATCACAATCGTTCTTGCATGTATGAAATAGGGCCCTCAGAGAGTGCACTTCCTTTCTATGCTTCAAGAATGTCAATTGGGAATGGCAGTGATAGTTTATTGCAATGAAGAGGAGCTTCACAACAATGGTAGTAGTGCATAGTGCGTAGTAGCGAATGTAATCACAAGCAATGAAGGAATTGGTGCCAAAGGCGCATTGTAATTCCTGCAAAGTAACAATACTTAAAGCTTGGATGATTGAAATAGAAGAATAGGGTTCAATTTATAGACTTGGGAGAATGAAGATCAATGGTATGGAAAGAATGAGAAGATCAACGGTTTAGAACAGTTGAGGAACGTGCAACGAATAAGAAGACATGTGTCTTACTTTCTTTTGCATGAGAGGATTTGCTAAGAATAGAAGAATGAGTTAAAGCAATTAAAAGAATATAACAATCAGTTAAGTGATTTAAAACAAGAAGAATAGATTTGCATGAGAATAAGAAGATACTTTGCTTTATTAAATATTAGGAATATTTAATTGCATGTGCACAAAGCTTTGAATTATATTTAGAAATAACTCAATTTAGAAGAAAAACCAATTTAAATAAATATTTGATTTATTTAAATTTAGAGAAGATATTATTGGAAGAAAACAATTAAATAATTGGAATTATTTAATTTAGAAGATAAGAAAGCTAATTAAATAAATAAATTTATTTAATTGTTGTGCATGATTTTGAAGAATAAATAAAATATTTGGTTATATTTTATTTTTGGAGATTGAGAGGATTTAAATAAATTTAATTAATTTATTCAAATTTTGGAAGAATGGATTTGATTTAATTAAATAATTGAGAATTATTTAATTGTTTGGAAGAATTTAATTAAATAAAGAATTTTATTTAATTTTGACCTTAGAAGAGATAATTAAATATTTTGATATTTAATTAACTTAGAAGAATGTGAATCGTGTCTTTTTTAGGTCTATATATTTTGCCCCTATTTGATGCAATGTAGTTTACGACATTGCTTCAAAGAATAAATAGTCTAATAGTGATACATGCCCCAGTTTGCCCCTGGTACAGGTTACGACGACAGGATGCCCCCTCAGGAGATTGGACGAGAAGAAGGCAAAAGGACAAGAGACGGACAATCTCACGAAGATGAAGGGAAAATTTGGTTAGGTTGGAAGAAAACAGAATGCGTTTCAGAGAAACAGGAAGAAAACTGAAAGAAACGGGTGCAGGAAGTAGTCGTAGTCACCACCTAGCCAAAATAGGGTTTGCATGCTATAAATAGGAGCTGGGTCCACAAGACAATTCATTTGCACACTTGTCTTAGTTTGATTTGCCTCAGAGAGCTTAGAGTAGCATAGAGCATAGAGCAGTCAGCACAAGGATGGACATTCCACGCTAGGAGCATCGATTTGAGCGCGTTCATCGATTCAACCGGTCAGCAGAGGTAGGACCCCCGATATGTATCTCAAAAAGTTTCTCCTAGGGTCGAGTTTGGTAGCAATAAATGCTAGGAGAAAACTAGGTTAGACAGAAGCGCCGAAATGCAGAGTGGTGCATATGCCACGCGAAACTACGCATAGGTAATTCTATAGCACATGCATGATATAGGACGACGCATATGTGAAAGTTGCGCATGCATAGGAAGTTGCAGCACATGCATGATTCTGCAGCGCTTTTACGGTATGTAGTGGCGGATACGTCGGGGTAGCGCATATATAGCATAGGATGGTGCATGCATCAGTTCTTGCAGCACTTTTGCCAGAAGTGGTGCATGGGTCAAGAAATGGTGCTTTCATTAAGAAATGGAACATTTACCACCTATTGTGGTGCATATGATATAGATAAGTAGTTTACTTAGCAAAATTGACTCGATTGGCGTCATGTTTGACGCGTCAATCGATAAGCTATCTCTGAGATTGCAGGAATCTAGTCAAGAGATGTAGTGTGTTGTTTTGATCAATTTGAAATGCTAAGTTAGTTGATATGTTTCTATAGATATGTTGAGTATGGTACTTGCAGCTTTGGGTTGACACCTTGCTTTGCGTGCTTGTAGGAGGATATACAAGATATGCTTCAGTCTAGGGGGCGGTTCCCTATGCCTATGTTGCAGAGATATATGCTGACAAAGATAGATAGAGAGGTGCTTGGCGCGATGGGACTTGATTATGTTTGCTTCATGCCAGAGGTTTGGGCAAACCATGGTTTGCTGACTGCTGTAGTGGAGAGATTCCACAATGAGGATGGGACTTTCCACTTCCTTACTGGTGAGATGATCGTCACATTAGAGGATGTTTATAGGATTCTTGATTTGCCTATTCAGGGTGAGCTGGTGGAGTATGATCCACAGAGAGACGTGGGACTCGCTGAGTGCAGGCGAGTGTTCGATGACCCTGAGCTGGTCAGGCAGGTCATCGCTTGGCAGGATATCTATGACTATTACGACTACTTCCCAAGTATTGTAGCAGGACTGATCAGAGGTGTGGTATGCCCTGATAGGAGATCACATGGGTTCCCCATTGGATGGGGTCAGATCATAGAGTGGATGATTACAGAGGGCACCCGGTATGCTTGGGGTGTTTGTGTACTTGTGCACTTATACCATGATATGCATCAGGTGGTATATCACAGGAGTACAAGCCTATCTGCAGGCATGTCGTTGCTACAGTTTTGGCTATGGGAGCACATAGCGAATACGAGACCAATCTATGTGTTTAGCAGACAGAGAGGAGAGCCATACAGTTATGGCTACACAGGAGTGATTTCCCAGCATAGGCTGGGGAAGCTCAAGTACTGGCGGCACGCTTTGGATGGAGTAGATGTGGTCGAGTGGCGGCCATATCTAGAATGTGAGCCATGGAGGATGAGGCAGATGAGCTACCTTACTGCTATCAGTCACGGTAGTTGATAGGATGGACATGATTTATCTTGGAGAGGCAGATAGTCAGCTAGGTACATAGACAGTTTGGGAGGAGGCAGGGCATGCCACAAGGGCAGGCTCGATTTGCTAGGACTCACGCAGAGAGGCTCAGATGGGGACTAATGGCATCTTACAAGGAGGCATTGGCTGAGTTTCGACAGACACCATATGTTGCCTGGGATATGAGGAGGGGGATTGCAGACGCCAGGATGACGCAGGACTATGAGGATTGGTTCACTGCACACCCATTTCTGAGATACTCAAGGCCTGATGTGTTTGTGCCTTGAATAGACGAGGCAGATTCAGAGGATGAGGGCTAGGTTGGCCGGAGGAGGAGGAGGGGGAGAGGACGGGGTGGTGGCAGAGATGGGGGAGATGATGAAGATGACGGAGGCTGACCCAGACAGAGGAGGAGAGGCGGGGAGGGGCCTTCCCACGCCGAGCAGGCAGTGCCACCATAGGTTGCATAGCAGGCACCACAGCAGGCACCGCAGGTACAGATGTCGCCACCTTGGCAAGTGGCACAGCAGCAAGGACCTCAGCCACAGGGACAGGGAGAGGCACAAGCAGACATTCAGGAGAGTGCCATAGCTACCTTGAGGGGAGAGGTTAGACAGCTGTAGGTATAGCTTAGGAGGGATGATTCCCGGCAAGAGACAAACACAGAGGTGATTGTGGGGCTTACTAGAGAGAGATATATGGCAGACGCGCGGATACGAGTTATCCGAGTGGAGTGGGATAGCGCAGTGGCAACCCTAGGGACAGATGTGATGAGCAGTTTTTTGGTTGGGCAAATGCATCAGGCACAGGCATAGTTGGCGTAGGCATAGACACAATTAGGGCAGGCTCAGACAGAGTTGGCGTAGGTGCGGGGGCAGTTAGCGCAGGTGCAGGGTGAGCTTACCAGAGCATAGGCTTAGACACAGTACTACTGAGGTTTATACCATGGTGTTGTGCCTATTAATGATAGGGCTCCGAGCTACAGGAATCAGTCTATGGCCTCCCAGAGAGCAAGTGGATCGAGGTCAGGAGCCTCCGTGATGGGCCCACAGCAATTTGGGGCCAACGGAGGAGGAGGAGGAGACACTGCTTGGAGTGGCGGTCCACAGCAGTAGGGATAGCAGGGACTTGCAGATTTTGGATCTTATGTACCTTTTTGATGGCTCAGATAGCTGGATAGACCTTACATACCATTTTTATATTTTGAGACATGTATCACCATTGCTGGGATGTATTTATTGTATATGACACTTATTCAGAGATGGACTACTTGATATTGTACTTTTGGACACATTTTACAATATTTATATGATGATGCAGCTATTTTAGTGTTTTCTATGAGTTATGATGCATTTCTATTGTATGATGTGATGCACATGTTTATCTAATGTAGACTTAGATGTTTTTACTTGATGCTATGCAAGGTTTGTCTAATACAGAATTTCGTATGATGCTATGTGATGCTATATGACCTAATGCAGACTTGGTTGTTTTACTTGATATGTCTCTAATGTGTGTGTGTGTGTGCAAAATGATATCTATATGATTATGTAACTTATGTGATGCACTTATCTATGTTTTTAATTTTATTTGTTTTGACACTATATGATGATTGCAACAAACTATATATGGATGACCTGATGCACTTACTATGTATGCAACTGATTTAATCATGTAAATGACTATCTCATGTGATATGATATGCAACTATATGCTCTATTTTTGTGATGTCCAAATCTACTCTATCAACACAGAAATGATAGAATGATAGGTAGAAGATTGATTGAAAGAATGACTCGATAGATAGATTCACAAGCTTTGATTTGCATTGTTACTCTACATTGTTTGGATCATTTATTGCATGGGATATGGATGTATGGATGTATAACAGATGCATAATGGACATTTTACTTTTTGACATCTTGATGGTGCAAGTATTTTGAAGTGTTTATTTCATCATTGGGCAATTTTTTTGGGTACTTTTTCTGAATGTTGTAAGTTAATACAAGCATCTAGGTATAATTGAACCGAGATGACCTAAGCATTGCTTACATGGATTTTGATTTAGCAAGCTAATACAAGCATCGAGGTATAATTGAACCGAGATGACCTCAGTATTTCTTGCATATCAACAAACAAGGATTGCCCCCGTTCATGTTAGACTTCTGATGTCCTCGATGATCTTTTGCCGATCATGTCGTTAGACAAGGCTTCACATTACTAAAGTTTAATCCACAAACAGTAAACAAAGAAATAATCATGCCCCCATCATAGCATCTCTAGCTTTTGGCATCCTCGAGTAGCATAGAAAGGCATGATAGCAAAAAAATCAAGACTCTGTACTTTAACCATGTTTCCAATCCACAAAACATTTTTGCATTTAGATGTGTTTGTTTCTTGCCATAATTTGGGTAAAATCATTGAGAAGGCCTTAGGTGTTTGCTTTGCTTTGGATAGGTTAATGTCATGCATCAGGATTTCTGCTTGAGAAGAGCGGGTTTTTTTTTTCTTGCGCTTGCTTGTCCTGTGAGAAGATTCCACAATCTTTATTGGTGAGACAGACCCTAAGGGACTGACCTAGTGCCTCAGGGGCTCATTGCTAAATGGCCTTGTCTACGTGATGACGCAAAGGCAACGTAGTTCAGGGTAAACCCTAATGGACCATGGATGGACTAGAAGAAAGATGACAAGAAATGGGACGGATGGGTCCATGGGAGCCTCGGGGGTGCATTTGAGAAATGGCCTTACCTACGTGATGACGCAGAGGCAACATAGTTCATGGACTTGGACCATGGATACTAATGAGAGACACTATGCCAGGCTGTCATGATGGATACGATATGGGACAAAACCTTGGTTGACAAGGCAACAAAGAGATAGAGTATCAAGCCATGATAGGTTATCATTAGGATTTTATTATGGGACAGATATGGATCGAATGGGACATGAGGAAGAATGGACATAAGGTGATTGGTTTCCCAAAGATGGAGGAAGCGGTTTATCACAAGTAATGCCTGTTTACCAAGTTTTCACCACTTGCTTTTATTTGCACGAAAAGTTAGAAAGCATACATGACGCCTGTTTGCTAGGTTTGCATCATGATACCTATCCAAAGCACCTGTTTGCCAGGTTTTCACCAAAGGACGATTTTTTTATATTTTTCTGATTTTTTTTTTGTATTTTTCTAATTTTTTTTTTTTGTATTTTATGCCCCCCTTACATTAGGGTTCTCCTAGGTATAGAACTGACAAAGATGCATGTTGTTGATTGGGTCATCTAACAGCTCACCCTCTGAAGTTGCTAACTGATATGCCCCTGATCCATAAGCAGCCATGATCACATAAGGCCCAAGCCAGTTGGGTTTGAACTTGCCTTTCTTTTCCCAGTCCTATTGATTGTGGGGATTTTCCTTAAGGACTAGATCTCCAACTTTGAAGACTCTTGGGTGAAATCTCTGGTTATGGCTTCTTGACATCATTTGTTGATATGCTTTGAGATGGTCAAAGGCTTTCTGTCTCCTTTCCTCTAGCAACTCTAGTTCTTACAATCTGGAAACTCTATACTCTTCATCTGATATGAGACCTTTTTAATGACACCTTGAGAGATGGTAATTTGACCTCGATGGGGAGGATAGCTTCTGAGCCATAGACAAGGGTGTAAGAGGTAGCACCTGTGGGAGTGCGTATACTGGTTCTGTAGGCCCACAGAGCGGGATTGAGTTGAATGTGCCAATCACGGCCAACATCATTGACTGTCTTCTTGAGGAGTTTCAAGATGGTCTTGTTGGATGCTTTAGCTTGACCGTTGCCTTAGGGGTAGTGGGGTGTGGAGAAACGGTGTTGGATTTTGAATCGGTCATAGAGTTCTTAGACATCCTGGTTTTTGAAAGGTCTTCCGTTATTCATGATAATGGATGAAGGAATTCCGTATCTACAGATGAGGGAATTCAGGATGAATGAGGAGATTTGCTTACCTATGATAGTGGTGAGGGGGACGGCTTCAATCCACTTAGTAAAGTACTCAGTGGTGGTTATTATGAATTTGTGGCCGTTGGATGAGGATGGATGGATCTTTCCCACAAGGTCAAGTCCCCATTGATAAAAGGGCCAAGGTGTCGTTAAAGGTCTCAACTCTTGAGCTGGTGCATGTATCAGGTTCCCATGTATTTGGCACTGCTTGCACTTCTTCACAAACTGATATGAATCTGTTTCAATGTTCAGCTAGTAATAACCCAAATGCATGAGTTTCTTAGCTAAGGAGGGACCACTAGAGTGTGTTCTGCAAATCTCTTCGTGTACATCTTGTAAGGCAGTTAGGGATTCTTCTCATTCTAAACAATGAAGTACCATCTAGACCACGTCGGTATAGGGTGTCGGCAATAATGGTATAGCGAGATGTTTAGCGTATAAAGGTTCATCACTGGTTTGAAGATAAGTCATGTGGGAGGGTGTTGTCCTTGAGGTAAGTATAAATATTACCGTACCAAGGTGAATCAAATCCAACTAAAAGACATATGGAATGGTTCTCAGGAAAATCATAAGCTGGTTGTCGAATAGTTTCTACTAAGAACTCGTACTATGACTCATTCTCTAATATCTCGAAAAGAGAGGCAATGGTTGCCATGGCATCTACTGCTTTGTCCTCAATGCGAGGTATCTGCTCAAAAGAGATGATCACAAAGTATTCCTTAAAGTCGTCGACCATCCGCTTGTATGGGACAAGCTTTTCATCTTTGGTTTGGTAATTATCATTGACCTGATTTATTATTAGTTGAGAATCACTGTAGACATGTCGCTCTTTGATTTTCCACTTTGTTGCCATCTTGAGACCAATTACTAAGGCTTCATATTCTGTTATGTTGTTGGTGCATGGGAATAACAAGCAGTAAGACTTCGGTATGGTGTCTCCATGAGGAGTTACAAACAAGATTCCTGCCCCCAATGCATGGTTTGTGTAGGACCCATCAAAGTAGAGATTCCAGGAGTGTGTTGATATATTGAATAAGGATTCATCCAGAAACTCAAATTGCATTGGCATGGTGTCATGTGGTGGTGCATCCGCTAACTGATCAGCAATGATTTGCCCTTTGATAGCTTTTCTGTCTACATACTCAATGTTATATTCACTTAGGAGCATTACCCATTTGGCTAGGTGACATGTAAGAGCTGCTTTGCTTAGTAGGTATTTCAGTGGATCTATTTTTGCAATAAGTTTGACTGGATGTGCAAGCATATAATGTCAGAGTTTTTGGGAAGTAAAAACTACCGCAAGACATGATCTTTCTATCTGAGAGTATTGCAACTCATAGCCCACCAATGTGCGACTGATATAGTAGACGGCTCTTTCTTTAATCTCATAATCTTGTTGTGCTAGAAGAGCCCCAAGAGCTATAGGTGTGGCAGATATGTAAAGTATTAATGGTTTCCCTTGGATACGAGGCATGAGAATAGGTGGATTCATAAGATACTCTTTTAGTTTGTTGAATGCCTCTTCACATTTCTCATCCCACCTAAATGGAATGTTCTTGTGTAGGAGATGACTGAATGGTTGACACTTGTCTGCCAGTTGTGATATGAATCTACGGATTGCTTGTAGCTTGCCTTGTAGAGATCTTAGTTGAGTGAGAGTCTTGGGTGGTGGCATGTCGATGATAGCCTTGACTTTGGCAGGGTCCACCTCTATTCCATTTGTTGAAACAATAAAACCTAGGAGTTTGCCTGAGGTGACTCCAAACACATTTTTTTGGGTTCAACCTGACTTTGAATTGTTCGAGTCTCTGAAAGACCTTCTCTAACACATCTAGGTGTGATTCTCTTGTGAGTGACTTTGCTAGGATATCATTGTTGACCTATTTTTCCTCTAGCCGGAGTCAAATAATTCAAGCAGGATCAGTCAGTGTGCATATCCCCAATGTAGGCTATATTTGTGATCTTGAAGTCAGCCCAAATCTCAAGGTCTGAGGCTTGCCTAAAGAAGCTTACCATGTGAAAGAGCTTGAAAAAATAGGCAAGTTTGCTTTTTACATCACCCTGAAATTCGCTAAAATGAGGAAGTTATGTATGGTCAAGGATCTGGTCAAACCTATTTTTCCAAGGGGGGTGATATTCCAAATATCAAGTGATATTCCGAACATCGGGTGATATTCGTAATATCACTCTATCTTCATAATATCACCCCAATATTCCAAATATCACCCCCTCATCCAAATATCACCCTATCATCGTAATATCACCCCCTCTTCTGAATATCACCCTGATATTCCTAATATCACCCCAATATCCATATATAACCCCGATATGATGATGATGCCATCTTGTCACATTTCAACAAGGCCCGCCCATGATGGTGACGTCACCATCATATCCCTCATAAGGAGTTTAAGCGCCAAAAGCAGTTTCAGAAGGCCAAATGCAGGGCGATATTTTCAGGCAGTTGACCAAAGCTTTGACCACCTGTGTCTCCTCCGTCCTGGTGAATTTCGATATGATGCAAGAGGCAAAAATTCATGTTTTTGCCTCCTCTTTCATATGGTGGGCTTTTCAAAGGAATATTCTCACTTTTCAATTTCAGGTCTAGATCTACATATTTGCTGAAGGGACATTTCAGCGATCATTTTGGGGCAGATGCAGATATTTCTTGCATTCATTGCTGCACAAGGAGGAAGCAGCTCGCATTGATGATAAAATATCTCTGCACTACCTTGTTTTAGATGTTGCATATAGTCATGGTTGAGGATAAACACGCAAGCTGCTCTCATTCAATACCAAAATATCTTCCACCGTTTTAGGGGAGCAGATTGATGATGCAGCAGCTTGCATTAAAGACTGAAAATATCTTCCATCTACATCAATTCTAGATCTTTGCACCATAACTCCTTGCAATTGGACGTCCCTTCAGAGATATTTTTCCTACGGCAGCTCATAGAGCGAAATTTTTGTGACCGACTTAGGTTAGTTTTTGGAATGCTATATATATGCATTCGAATGTTGTAAATAAGGTTGGAAATTTTTTGGCATTCTGGTCTTTCTATTTCTAAATAGAGTTTTCATATACTGTAACCTTGCCTTTTCATTGGATATATGCAAGTTATTTTACCTCCTTTGTTGATTTTCCAGTTCTGTGTGAATCTGCATGAAGTTTGTCTGTGAACATTCTATTCCTCTCAACCCTATTGCGCCTTACCTCTGCTAGAATCATCTAATATGTGTATGTTTACTTGTTGTATCTGATTATATTGTGCATTTTCTCAGTGTTGTGGAAGTCTCTTTTAAATCTGTCTGGTGCATCACCCCTTTGTTTTCAAGTTTTTTGTTTCATCTTCATTTTAAAGCTTTCCTTCTCCCTTTTCCCCTCAAAGTTCAGTAGTTTTAGGTGATAATCAGGCAAGGAAGCCGGCCTTCTCCAGAGGTCTGATCTCATTTAGCAAAGTCCCACACTTGAAGATCATTCCCATTGTGTCATTGGAATGCTTGGAATCCTTCCAAGCAGGGTACAATTTCATGTGACAACAGTTTTTGGCACGCCCAGTGGGACCATACAACTTTTATTACTAGTTTTGATGTGCAGCCAGTGATTTTTAGACCTGTAAGAGGTTGAACTTGCATAGCTGGCAACTCACACTGAGGAAGAACAAGCAGATCGGTTCTACTGATACATTTTTATGAGAAAGATTCAAACCAGGAGTTCAAGCTCATTTGATTATTTGCAGTTGTCTCCACCTAGAAGGCAGAGTAGAGCTGTAGTAAGGACTCTAGTTTCTAAAAGGATATAGTCAACTCCACCAAATTTTAGACCAGTTGCCTCGTAGTCCCTGTAGCAACTCAAGCAAATCTACCCCCAGCTGTTCAGATGGCAAGAAATCAACCATTCGTGACTTTTGATGGGGGCAGCCCTTTAAACCTAATAGTACATGATGTTATACCCATGGCATCTTTGAAGAGTCTACCCTATTTTACAGGGGAAAATCAAACTACCCCTATTAAGCACATTAGAGACATAGCATCTCTATGTGGTGTACATCATGTCACTCAGAAGAATGTAGCCATCAGGCTACTGGCTGCCTCATTCAAAGGGAAGGCATTGCAATGGTTCAGGAGCCTACCACTACAGACTATAGGAACCTGGGATGATCTAGGAGAGAGATTGAACAAACAGTTCCAAGATAAATCAGATAATCTATCATTGGTTGAACAGATGACCACTATAAAGAGAGCTCCTCAAGAGCAAATGATGGATTTTAACTTCAGATTCTAGAAGACATGGGATAGAATCCCTGCCATGGTAAGACCTCCAGCTGAATATGCATTCTTGTATTTTTTGAAAGCTCTGAATAGTGATATTTTAGTGATGATACAATCATTAGGAAGTACTAGTTTACCTGATGCTTATGAAATAGCTATCAGGGCAGAGAATAATCTGATTCAGGCCAGAAAAATAGCACCCAGACCACTAGTGCCCATCTTCCTTGAAATTTAGGCTTCAATGCCTTTATCAATTCCATATTTTGCCCCTTTACCCACTGTGGCAGCATTACCAAGCACTGCCAATTCTGTACCTGCTGCCTCTAGTTCATCTCAAGAGCTGAAAGAGATTAAAAATAGCCAACAAAAAATAGAGAATATTCTACAAACTTTTCGGAATGAGTTGGTAAACATCAAAAAGTAGTAGTCCCAGAATAGGCAGTCTTATCGGTAGCCTAATCAAGGGCAGAATCAAACATATCAAGGGTAAAATCAGCTTTACCAAGCTAATAGGCCACCTTATCAAAGCAACTACTAAAGTGCCAGGCAAAATGTGAATCAAAGGCCTTTTTAGCCTTATAATCCAACACCTATTAATGCAGTAAGGGACCTTGTCCTTGCTCAGAACAACCTTGCAGCTGAGTATGAATGGTGCTATCCATGTAATCAGCCACACAATCAGGCAGCCTGTTCAAATGGGGTGATAAATCAGGCTCTGATGGTGCAAAATGTGGCAGTCTCACAGCTAAATACACCTCATGATGGAGTTGCACAACAACAGGAGCAACCTCAGAGTGATTCTTCTTTCATGAACTGGAAAGAAGGTGAATTCTATGGTGTAAACAGCAATAACACCTCAATAGCAGCAAATACAAGAGCCAAGAAGAGGGGTTATGAGATTGAGCAAGCAACAAATAAAGGAAAAGTGCCTGTTGATGTTTCTACATCTCAAATTCCCCATATTTTACAAAGAAACACTTCAGCAACAGTAAGGGAAATGCCTCATTTGCAAGCTGATACTATTGCTACAAAATCACAACAAAAGGTAAGTGTCACTCCATCTTTCAATATTATTGAAAATATGAAGAAGATGAATGTGACAATGTCCATGTGGGATTCCCTAGCCATCCCTGGCCAAAAGAAGATGTTGCAGTCTGCCTTATCTGATTTGAAAGTATCTGATGATACAACTATAGACCCAAATATGGTTGTCCTTACCAATTCATCCCAGGATAACAGCAAACAACCCAACAAAAGTGCCAAACCACTCCTATTTTATGCATCATTGATAATTGGACACAAATTAGTACATAATTGCATGGTGAATAGTGGACAAAGCAGTTATGTAATGCCTAAGCAAATTGCAGACCAATTAGGGCTCAAGTACTAGCCCCTTGAGAAGGGTGTACTCCAATTAGATGGCACAGCTATTAATATTGTGGGTGTGATAAAAGACCTGGGTCTCACTCTACATACTTGTCCCAATGTTTCCATTTCCCAAGAGGTGTTCATCATAGAGTTGCCTCCCTATTTTGCCATGTACTTATCAAGGGAATTCACAGCCAAAATAGGAGGATACTTATCCTCAGACTGGTCCCGCATGTTTTTCAGGACCAAATATGGCACCAAAGTAACTCTAAAATCTGAGTTGCTTTCAAATCATCACATAGAGCCTTACACACCAAGTGTTGTTAATGCAAATTGCATTATTTATGATGATCCTGAATTAGTTGTTGCTTAAGAATTACAAGTTGAAAGCATACCAGAGGTACTCTTAAGGGAGTGGACCTTAGAAAATGTCATAGATGATCCTGAGGCACACATTCAAGAAATTGGTATGGGGGTTTACATACTACATGAGCCTAAAATAGCAATACCAAGCCTTGTAAAGGATGCAGAGCAATAGATAGAGCAGATAATGAAGTATAGAAAATGTACTTTGATGGCTCAAGGAGCAAAAATGGATCTGGAGGTGGTGCAATGCTGGTGTCACCACAAGGTGAAAAATATTACTCTTCTTTATGTTTTGCCTTTGCATGTACAAATAACACTACTGAATATGAAGGATTAATCCAAGGCTTGCAGTGGGCAAGAAAGAGGAAAATAGGTTGTTTGTAGGTCTATGGTGACAGTGAACTCATTGTGAATCAGGTAAGAGGACTGCATCTTACAAAAAATGATGTTCTGAAATGCTACAAACATAGGGTATGGGATATGATTGAAGAGTTTGATGTTTTCAATCTGATCTCTATTCCAAGGAATCAGAACTATCATGCTGATAGGTTAGCTGCAATTGGGGCTCAGTTTGACATCCCCAGTGATATTCAAAGGAAGAAGGTACAACCTCATGTAAAAATAGTTGATAGGCCCTCTATCCCTGATAATAACATTCATTGGCAAGTTTTTTGAAAGTGATGAGCAGATCCTACATTTCTTGTTGGAGGAGGATGAGTTTTCCATGATGAATCAGGATAAACTCAAACAGCAGTACAGCAATGATCAAATTGTTCAGTTGAGAACAAACAAGCTACCCAAGGGATTGATAACCTTGGAGTCTATTTTTAGCACAGATGATAAGCTTAAGAAAAGCAAGACTAGCATGCAGGTAAAAGAGGAGCATTATGAGGAACTAGAGATTTTCAAAGGTAAGCTTCTTAAAATCGGTAAAATTTGCTCAGCTGAGGACAGAAGAGCTTTTATTGCTCTCTGTCAAGAATTTGAAGATGTGTTTGCTTGGGATTATTCAGACCTGAAGGGATTTGATCCTCATATTGCCCAGCACACCATAGAGTTAGAACCAGGTACTAAATCTGTGAGGCAGAAGCAAAGGCCTTTAAATCCAAAGCTTGAGCCTCTAATGATTAAAGAGCTGACCAAACTGATTGAGGGGAAAATCATTTTTCCAATCAAGCATACTTCTTGGGTCTCTAGCCTTGTTCCTGTGAGGAAAAAGAATGGAGAGATTAGGCTATGTGTCAATTTTAGAGACCTTAAAAGGGCTTCACTAAAAGATCACTACCCATTGCCTTCAATGGAGCAAATTCTGCAGGTTGTGGCTGGCTCAGAAAGGTTTTCTTTGCTTGATGGATTTTCTGGTTACAATCAGGTGTTAGTCAAGGAGGAGGATCAGTTCAAGACTGCTTTCACCACCAAATGGGGTACCATGGCCTACAAAAGGATGTCTTTTGGCCTCTCAAATGTCAGCTCTACTTTCCAGAGAGCCATGGATATGGCCTTCAAGGGTTTGTTGTATAAACTGGTGCTGGTGTACCTAGATGACATCACAATTTTTTCCAAGAATGCAGCTAAACATTTATCCCATCTGAGGCTAGTATTTGAAAGATGCAAAGAGTACGAGATATCTCTCAACCCCAGGAAGTGCATATTTGTTGTACATGAAGGCAAGCTACTAGGGCACGTGGTGTCAAAGGAGGGAATTACCATTGATGGTGAAAGGGTAAGGGCCATTTTGGAGCTGCCCTTACCTAGTCACAAGAAAGGACTACAAAGCTTCATTGGCAGAATTAATTTTCTGCGAAGATTCATACCTGATATTGCAAATTTTTTGAAGCCTTTGACGTCCATGTTAAAGAAGAATACAACTTTCAGTTGGACAAAGGAGGCCAGACTCAGTTTTGACTCCATAAAAGAGGCATTAGTGACTGCACCAACACTGGTAAATCTTGACTTTTCCAAAGATTTTATTCTGTATGCTTATGGCGGCCTAGATACCATCTCTGTGATTCTAGTATAACAGTAGAGTGAGGGTTTTGAGCAACCAATCGCATTCTTTAGTCAGGGGCTGGAGGAGTATGAGTAGAGGTATAGCTTCATTGAGAAACATGTTCTCTCAATGGTAAGGAGTCTAAAAAAGTTTAGGCATCTTGTTTCTAATAACAAGATACATTTGATGGTAGCTCACCCTAGTGTGAAAGAGTTCCTGTTGAGTAAATATGTTAATGAGAAAAGGGCTGGTTGGAACACTAAAGTCATGGAGTATGACATGGATATCTAGATAACCAAGCTTGTCAGAGGTAGAGGACTTAGTGAACAACTTGCCACCAGTTTAGAGAATGAAATAGAAAAGGAAGAGGAGGTGCTTCTGACCATTAATGAGGAGCATCAGGATGACACAGCAGTAGTAGGCACCAGTTGGGTTGATGACATGACTCAATTTTTGCAAACTGGTAAATTTCCAGCATGTCTAGATAGAACTAAAAGAAGATATTTTAGACTGCAATACATTCCATATGTTTTAATAAATGGCATCCTTTTTAGAAAGGACTTTAATGGTGTATTGTTAAGGTGCGTTGATAAATGCTAGATTGACAAGGTGCTACATGAATTTCATGATGGAACAACAGGGGGTCATTTTGCCCCGAGAACTACTGCTTGGAAAATAATGAGAGCTGGCTACTACTGGCCCAGCTTATTTAAGGATGCCCATGCATGGGCTAGAAAATATATAAAGTGTGCCATTTTTGCAGGCAAAGAGAGGCTACCAGCTTTATCTCTGTAGCCAATTCTGGTAGAGCAGCCCTTTATGAGATGGGGCATTGATTTTATAGGCCCTATTAACCCACCATCAAGTGCAGGCCACAGATGGATACTTACAGCTACAGACTATTTCACAAGGTAGACTGAAGCAGTAGCACTGAAGGAATCCAATGAGAATGTTGTTTTAAATTTTTATTGTGATTTGGTTTCCAGATTTAGAGTGCCTGAGTCTATCATATCAGATAATGCTTTGGCCTTCATAGGATTGAAAATAACTGAGTGGGCTATTAAGAGTGGGATCTATTTGAATACTTCATCAAATTATTACCCACAGGGTAATGGTTTGGCTAAATCTACAAATAAAAATCTCATAAGGATTATTAAAAGATCAATGGAAGATAACCAAAAGACCTAGCACACCAATCTAAAATTTGCTCTATGGGCAGATAGAATAACTTCTAAAAGGTCTATTGGGAACTCCCCATATCTGCTAGTGTATGGAAAAGAGGCAAGGTTACCCATGTCTATGGAACTACCAGCATTAGACATCATGAATCAGCTAGAAATGTTTGAAGCAGAGTGCCCCATGGCTGTTAGATATGCTCAGCTTATGGAGCTTGAAAAGAGCAGAGATAAAGCTATGAAAGCTATGGAGTATCATCAGCTTCAAACAAAAAGAAATTTTGATAAGAAGGCCACCCCCAGAAATTTTAGAATGGGTGATATGGTGCTCAAATGGGATGAATTGAAAAGCAGACCAGGAAAGCATTGCAAGTTTGACAGCATGTGGAGTGGCCCATTTCTCATTACTGAATGCAAAGAGCACAATGCATTTCAGTTATCAAGTATGGATGGACAAAATTCACCTATCCCAGTCAATGGGATACACCTAAAGAGGTGTTTTGAGGTATGAGTGCTTTAAAAATCAGTAGAATAGGTCTCTATGTTTTCAATAAGTGCTGCTGCACATTAGTTTAGGTCCCTTTTGCTTTCCCTAAGTGATGTCTAGCACAGTTGGGGGGGTTGCTTTCCGCATTTCTGCCATGGGTTGGCCTTCCAATGTTCTTCACTGCTGTGTTGAGTTGCTAAAGTCAGAAAATACCTGTATATTTTTAGTCTATGTATGACTCCATGCCCAATAGATGCTCAAGGCCACTAATCTAATTGTTTAGCAGGAAAACATCCCATAGAAGTCACCAAATTGTTGACCTATTTTTCCTCTAGCCGGAGTCAAATAATTCAAGCAACATCAGTCAGTGTGCATATCCCCAATGTAGGCTATATTTGTGATCTTGAAGTCAGCCCAAATCTCAAGGTCTGAGGCTTGCCTGAAGAAGCTTACCATGTGAAAGAGCTTGAAAAAATAGGCAAGTTTGCTTTTTACATCACCCTAAAATTTGCTAAAATGAGGAAGTTATGTATGGTCAAGGATCTGATCAAACCTATTTTTCCAAGGAGGGTGATATTCCAAATATCGGGTGATATTCTAAACATCGGGTGATATTCCGAACATCGGGTGATATTCGTAATATCACCCTATCTTCATAATATCACCCCGATATTCCAAATATCACCCCCTCATCCAAATATCACCCTATCATCGTAATATCACCCCCTCTTCCGAATATCACCCTGATATTCCTAATATCACCCTAATATCCATATATCACCCCGATATGATGATGACGCCATCCTGTCACATTTCAACAAGGCCCGCCCATGATGGTGACGTCACCATCATATCCCTCATAAGGAGTTTAAGCGCCAAAAGTAGTTTCAGAAGGCCAGATGCATGGCGATATTTTCAAGTAGTTGACCGAAGCTTTGACCACCTGTGTCTCCTCCGTCCTGGTGAATTTCGACATGATGCAAGAGGCAAAAATGCATGTTTTTACCTCCTCTTTCATATGGTGGGCTTTTCAGAGGAATATTCTCACTTTTCAATTTCAGGTCTGGATCTGCATATTTGCTGAAGGGATGTTTCAGTGATCATTTTGGGGCAAATACAGATATTTCTTACATTCATTGCTGCACAAGGAGGAAGTAGCTTGAATTGATGATAAAATATCTCTCCACCGCCTTGTTTCAGACGCTGCATATAGTCATGGTTGAGGATAGACACTGCTTACATTGAACACCAAAATATCTTCCACCGTTTCAGGGGAGCAGATTGATGATGCAGCAGCTTGCATTAAAGATTGAAAATATCTTCCATCTGCATCAATTCTAGATCTTTGCACCATAACTCCTTACAGTTGGACGTCCCTTCAGAGATATTTTTCCTACGGCAGCTCATAGAGCAAATTTTTTGTAACCAACTTAGGTTAGTTTTTGGAATGCTATATATATGCATTTGAATGTTGTAAATAAGGTTGGAAATTTTTTGGCATTCTAGTCTTTCTGTTTCCAAACAGAGTTTTCATATACTGTAACCTTGTCTTTTCATTGGATATATGCAAGTTATTTTACATCCTTTGCTGATTTTCTAGTTCTATGTAAATCTGCATGAAGTTTGGTTGTTCCTCTCAACCCTATTGCGCCTTACCTCTGCTAGAATCATATAATCTATGTATGTTTACTTGTTGTATCTGATTATATTGTGATTTTTTCTTAGTGTTGTGGAAGTCTCTTTTAAATCTGTTTGGGGTATCACCCCTTTGTTTTCAAGTTTTCTGTTTCATCTTCATTTTTAAAGCTTTCCTTCTTCCTTTTCCCCTCAAAGTTCAATAGTTTTAGGTGATAATCAGGCAAGGAAGCTGGCCTTCTCCGGAGGTCTGATCTCATTTAGCAAAGTCCCACACTTGGAGATCATTCTCATTGTGTCATTGGAATGCTTGGAATCCTTCCAAGCAGGGTGCAATTTCATGTGACAACAATCATCTACATAATCTTCCATGGTGATGTGCATCATATCATGAAATATGGTGGTCATAGCACGTTGGTATGTGGCTCCTGCGTTCTTTAGCCCAAATGGCATGACATTCTAGCAGAAAGTGCCCCATGGACAAGTAAAAGTTGTCTTATGTTGGTCTTCTGGTGCTATCCTTATCTGATTATATCCTGAGAAGCCATCCATGAGAGATAACATGGTATGCCCTACTGTTAAGTCGACTATGATATCTATATTTGGCAATGGAAAATCATCCTTGTGGAAAGCTTTGTTTAGATCTCGAAATTCATTGCATAATCTGACTCGGCCATCTGGTTTGGACACTGGTACAATGTTGGAGACCCATTCCGGATAGTCTATAGCTCTGATAAATCCTACATCTAGTAGTTTCTTGCGTTCTTCCTTTACAAGCAGTGTTATGTGTGGATGCATCTTTCTAAGCTTATGTTTCACTGGTTTCACTCCTGGATCCAATGGAAGATGGTGTAGAATCAAATCTGGATCTAACCCCGGCATATCTACGTATGACCAAGAAAAATTGACTTGCTTTCTCTTGAAGAATGGTACAAACTTAGTCTTCTCTGGTGGGGTTAGAGATTTAGCAAAGTGAATGATCTTAGGTTGTTCCTCTATTCCAATGTTAACCAGCTCTGTGTGTTCCACAACAATCTGAGACTTCTACTAGTGCATGTCATTAGGGAGAGTGTCAAGCCTTCCATCGTCAGGTGCCACAATTGGGTTTTCACCTTCGGATGCGTCCTTTCTTTTTACTGTTTTGGAATCTAACACTGCCGCGGAGTGGTTTTCACTGTCAGATCCAGTTTTTATTTTGATATTTTTGCAACTGAAAGGCTTGGCACCCTCTCTAAAATAAGCCACGATATTAAGTTCAATAGCGAAACCAGCTTTATGATCCCCTTTGGGTAGGTGGTCCCTAAGTTCCATATAGTCAATATAGGCATCATCATTTTGGAACATATCTAGTTGCGAGGTTCCTCGTAGATCCCAGTCAATAAGCTCAGGATGCACGAGGGGGAGGGAGTCAAATGATAGATCTGATTCATTGATAGTTTGAATGGATATACTAGGAGTATTGGTAGGGGGGGTGTTCAGGATGGTACTTTCCTCCAAATTATTTATTGCGATAGAACTTGAACCTTCCCTGAAAGTCGTATTCTCAGAGATAGGCAAATCAAACTCTAGTGGTCTATTCGATAGTGTTTGTCCCTCATGGTAGGGGCTATAAGTTTGAATGGTATCAACCTCTTTGTCATCATAGGAATGCTCTGTCAGCTCATCCCACTCATATTCATTGGAATCTGTGTCACTGTCCACTTGAAGTGTATGGATCATTTCTACCAGACAAGCATTTTCTTTAGTTTTGCCCTTATCCTTATATCCTAAGCCTTTTGTATTTCTAGCCAGTGAGGATGAAGAAGGTTGAATGGGTTCTATGATTCCTTCTTTTCTTAGACCGATGGGGCCCTATCCTTCGTAACCCATTCTATGTAAAATAGATTCACCTCACCCATAGATTTCTGTTGGGAGCCTAGGTGGTTCCTGTTGTGTGCTCTCTTCTTCTTCAGTATAAAGCCATTGTAGGACATCTCTTTCCTCTGTCTCATCTGATAGGGTCCCCCATTGTACAAAAGGAGCTGTGGGAGGTGCAGGAGGAGCAAATGGATTTGGAAAATGCTTGGGTTGACCAAAGGATCTAGGAGATAAAGGCATCTTGGCTAGATTTAGGCTATGCTCAATGGAGTATTCCCCAACTCCGGTTTCTTTGATGGTAATTTTCTGCTCTTTGGGCTTTGATGAGGAAGCTTCAAAGGTATGATCATGTTGTGGGGTAGGGGATATAGATGCTCTATTTTTTGGTATGATGCAATCAGGTTTTGAAAGGACAGAGTTGCAATGCTAGAAGGGGTCAGGGTCACCATGGATGGTGACTTGCTTGCCATTATGCAGGAATTTTATGCATTGGTGATAAGTAGAGGGAACAACTTTCATGGCATGGATCCATGGTCTCCCTAGGAGAATATTATAGGTGAGCTCCCTATCTAGGACTTGGCACACAACATCTTTTATTATTGATCCCACTTGTATGGGTAAGACTACTGTTCCCTTCATAGTTCTCTCTTCTTCATCATAGGCTTTGATAGTAATCTTCCTTGGATCAACTGCATTTTCAGATAACCCCAATGTAAGGACTAGCTTTAACGTGCAAATATTTAAACCAGCTCCCCCATCAATGAGAACTCTCTTGATGCAGTGCTTGTGGATGAAGGCGACGATATGTAGAGGGGTGTTATGAGGTTGAGACACTAAGAGGTCATCTTGTTCAGTGAATGAAATGGTACTTGAGGAGGTCAGATTACCTACCATGGCCTGAAACTTCTCTTGGGCCAAGTTAGTGGGGATAGTAGTTTCCACTAAGGCTTTATTGAGAATCTCCTTATGGTAAGGAGATAGATGCAACAACTCCAAGATAGAAATGTGGGCCAGAGTCTTCTGTAGTTGGTCTATGACATTATACTGACGGAAGTTGGACTGAGAAGGTGATGACCTTGGAGGGGCAGTATTCAATGTGACTCTACCACTGCGGGTAATGATACTGCAATCATTGTGGTTAGGCTCTGATTGTTGATGGGGCATGACCACATTGATTTGTGGGACATGCTCTGATATGCAATTGATGGTATAGTCAAATGGCACACTTGCGTAGTTGGCATTTATATTCTCACTATTCTGATTTTGCCTGTTGTGATTGTTGTTGTTGTTGCCGTTGTTGTTGTTGCCATTGTTGTTATTTCCATTATTGTTATTGCCATTGTATGGCCTATCATGATTAAGAAGTGGATCTTTGTAAGCCACATGTGTCTCATTGGAGGTATGTTGTTGGGTTCCTCCTTGATTTTGATCAAGCACATCCTGAATAACATGTTTGAGATGGATACAATTGTTGGTTGTATGACCTCTTCCTCTATGATACTCACAATAGTCAGTGTCTTTCCAATAGTGAGGTTTAATTTGAGGCTCATAATCACTTGTTGGCGGTAAAGAGATTTCATTGTTAGCCAGTAGCTTCTTTAATGCAGATTCTTGGGACTCACCCAGCGGTGTGAACTTTTTCCTTGGATTTGAGTTGAACCACGGTCTTGGCTCCTGAGAGAATGTTTTGTTGGGTGTAACATTGTTTGCCTCTCCTTTGAGAGTGAGTATAGGTTGTTGCTTGGGAGCCGCCACCTTGGCATCGACTACTCCATCGTTGACGACATTTTTATTCTTAGTCCAAAACTTTGATTTGTCAGTCGTATAATTGTAGGTAGGTGTGTCCTTGTATAACTTGATTTGCCCCTTGGCGATCATAGCTTTTTTTATGAACAATCCCATTTTGATGACCTTCGAGAATGAAGTAGGGCATTGTATTTGTATTTGATAGCTAAGATCGGTGTTGAGGTTATGGACAAACATCTCCATTAATTGCTTCTCTGGTACGTCATATGAACATTTACGTGCTAGTTGTCTTCATCTTTGTAGGAAGGTGGCGAATGATTCACCGCTCTTTTGCTTGGTGTTGCATAGATCAAGCATAGAGACTTTGTGTTCAATATTGTATGAGAAGTGCGTAATAAATTTATTGACTAGCTCATCAAAAGATTTGATGCCCGATGGGAGCCGTGAGAACCACTCCATGGCTTGAATTCCTAGAGATCTAGGGAATAGTCTCATTAAGTAAGTCTCATTATGAGCTACTTCCATGCATGCTGCATTGAATTCCCTAATGTGATCTCTAGGGTCCCCTTTCCCTTTGTATTTGTCAAATTTAGGAACTTCGAATCGAAAGGGAAATGGTGTCATGTTCAAACTCTTATCAAAGGGGTACAATGCAATATCTTCCGAGGAGTAGGTTTTAGTGTTTGTACCCGTCTTGAGATTTGACATTTGTTGCTTTAGACCCTTGATTTGTTTCCTCATTTCTTCCATAGGAGTGCTTGGGTCCATGGCTTTCTTTCCTTTTTCATTATCATTCTCTGTGTTTTGGTCTATGGTTTTCTTTCCTCTTTCTTCATGATTATTCTCCACATTTTCTTGGATTGTGCTTATATCAAAATCTGCGGGGAGTTTAATTCCAAGATTTGCTAGATAATAAAAATACTTGTGAGGATCATCATGGAGCACTTTCTCTAACAAGTGTTGGAATTTTTGATCTTGGAGGCTTCCTTGATAATCTTCGTGTGAGATTTCCTCATCACTATCATGAGGAGTGACAATATGGTTAGATGATCTGGCCATTTCAAGTTGCTTTTTGTACTAAGATCTAGTAAGGACCATGCAAGGTGACGAGGGATGAGGTGGAATGGGACTAGAGATTTTGGCAAGATGCCGATGGAGACTACTGAGAATGGGATACTTACAACAAGATTTGGACAAGGGACTTTCTTGATCAATGATTCCAAGTAAGACGGCTGATACAAGATGGTAGCCACTAGTAAGGGTACTTGATACCTATCTTACTATGTAGGGACTAGTTGTGTACCAAGACCACTAGCAAAGTTCTATGACCTACTAGGGTTACTTGAATCCAAAGTGATACGAAAAAGGGGCCTATGCTGACCTGGTATGGGATACTTTTGACTTTGGACTAGGAAGACCTGATAGAAGGTGTATGGGACAACCAATGAAAGAGAGATTTTGATGTGAAATGGATGGAAAGATGACTGCAAGGTAAGACCTGATCTCAGATTTTGGAACTAGACTGAAATGGGTACCCAGAACTGGTGAAATTTTTCTCTCAAAAATTGTGCAAGTGCTCACTGTCACGCATGCGCTGAGACAGATGCGTTGTAAAAACTAACAAATGCGATATAAGTCACAATAAATGTGCTATACTGGTAAAAGGTAAATGTGTTGTAATAGACAATAAAAGTGTCGCAGGTCGAAACAGATGCACCGCAAGTCGGCACAAATGCATAGCAACAGAGGACGGATGCGCCGCTCTGGTTTTCTCAATATTTTTTTACAATTTTTTGGATTTTTTCTAATGTTTTTGGTACTTTGGTTGCAAGAAGGTCTTTTTTGATATGATTTTCTAAAATTATGGCAAGAAGACACAGCAAACACAAAAAATATTTTTGTGGTTTTTTATTTTTTTGTGATTTTTTGACTCTTTTTGGACTAAAAGGGAAAGAACAAGCACAAATCCTAGGCTTCAAATGGATTAGAAGGGTTTTTGGCCACTAGAACAAATAATACATGCGGTAGCACTACTCTCTGTTATGGAGTCTCCCAGCCTGCAAGGGTTGCGCCTTGGAGGGTTTTGGGGGAGGTTGGTTGTCGGTATAACACAACTTCACTCATTGTTTGAAGCTTTCACTCCAAACACAATTTATTTATAGTGGCTTGGAGAGGCTTAGCATCTAGTCTGTTACCACTTAGGGTCGTTCCTACTTGGATGAATGGTATCCAAGAGCAGGCCCCTCTAAAGGAAAAATACATGCAAAAATGATATGTTTGGCATTTTGGTCACCCAAGATAGGGGAGAGCATAGGCCTAGTATCATTCCCAGAACACATAATACAGTGGTTCTTTTCCCCTAGTTAAAATGAAAAAAACTAGATGAGATATCTACTTGGGCAAGCACAGAACTTTGAAGTGATAACAAAATAGCAATGGTCTAGTTTTAACCAAGATAGCAATGATGAGTTCAATTTTATCCACGTAGCACGAATTGTTAACTTTGAAATGATGGTCAATCGAGATAGCAATGGTTCAATTTTACCCAAATAGCAATGATGAGTTCAATTTTATCCACGTAGCACGAGTTTTTAACTTTGAAATGATGGTCAATCGAGATAGCAATGGTTTAATTTTACCTAGATAGCAATGATGAGTTCAATTTTATCCAGATAGCAATGAGTTGTTAACTTTGAAAAGATAGCAATAGCAATGATTCAATGACATGCAAGATAGCAATGATTCAATTACCACTTTCCTAGTTAAAACTACGTGAGATTTTGCATGAGCATTCATTTTACTTTCCCTTTAGAAATTGAAGTGTGAGCTAACAAGTGCAACTATATGAATCTAAACCAGTACCTAGCCTGCAAAACAGATCAAGAGAGTTCCTGCAAAGACGTTAGCATTAGCAAAAATCTTCCAAAAAACCCTAAAATCACTGCCTACAATAGATGCGCCACTTCAGAGACTGAATGCATAGAAACAGTCAATAGAAGCGTCGCAATACATATGCGTTGTAACAACGGTTAAAAACACCGGAAGAAATTGTATATGCGCTGAAGTATCAGATACATTGTTTCAGATGGTAAAAGCACTATAACATAGTATGTATGCACTGCTGTAACGAATGCGCCATGACAGGTAACAGATGCGTGTTAGGAAGTGACGAATGCGTTGTTTCCTCCTGTGTATGGCTTTCTAAAACACAAAAACTTAGTTTTGGGGTTAAATTTGGGGCTAGGCCCCACGGTGAGTGCCAAAAATGTTAAGGGAAAATTGGATCAACAATGAATAAACAATAATAATCAATATCAAGTTAGCCAAAACTTTAATGAAATGGTGAACAAAGAAGATTCAATAAAACAATGAACAAATAACAAAGCAAACCTTCCTCAATTTGAAGCTTCCATTGATCGCCTATCACAATCGTTCTTGCATGTATGAAATAGGGCCCTCAGAGAGTGCACTTCCTTGCTATGCTTCAAGAATGTCAATTGGGAATGGCAGTGATAGTTTATTGCAATGAAGAGGAGCTTCACAACAATGGTAGTAGTGCGTAGTGCGTAGTAGTGAATGTGATCACAAGCAATGATGGAATTGGTGCTAAAGGCGTGCTGTAATTCCTACAAAGTAACAATACTTAAAGCTTGGATGATTGAAATAGAAGAATAGGGTTTAATTTATAGACTTGGGAGAATGAAGATCAACGGTATAGAAAGAATGAGAAGATCAATGGTTTAGAACAGTTGAGGTACGTGCAACGAATAAGAAGAAGACCTGTGTCTTGCTTTCTTTTGCATGAGAGGATTTGCTAAGAATAGAAGAATGAGTTAAAGCAATTAAAAGAATATAACAATTAGTTAAGTGATTTAAGACAAGAAGAATAGATTTGCATGAGAATAAGAAGATACTTTGCTTTATTAAATATTAGGAATATTTAATTGCATGTGCACAAAGCTTTGAATTATATTTAAAAATAACTCAATTTAGAAGAAAAAGTAATTTAAATAAATATTTGATTTATTTAAATTTAGAGAAGATATTATTGTAAGAAAACAATTAAATAATTGGAATTATTTAATTTAGAAGATAAGAAAGTTAATTAAATAAATAAATTTATTTAATTGTTGTGCATGATTTTGAAGAATAAATAAAATATTTGGTTATATTTTATTTTTGGAGATTGAGAGGATTTAAATAAATTTGATTAATTTATTCAAATTTTGGAAGAATGGATTTGATTTAATTAAATAATTGAGAATTATTTAATTGTTTGGAAGAATTTAATTAAATAAAGGATTTTATTTAATTTTGACCTTAGAAGAGATAATTAAATATTTTGATATTTAATTAACCTAGAAGAATGTGAATCGTGTCATTTTTAGGCGTATACACAAAGTGTTAGTTTTTGTGATGTTAAGTCATTTTGTTGATGTAATAAGGTCTTTTAAGACCATTTGTTATGTTTTTGGAGTAAATTTAGGTTATTAGGTGGTTTGAAGTCAATTTTGTAAATGTTGCAAACGTTGCAAATTGGGGAATATGAAGAGTCAAAAGTTGTAAAAGATGGATTTGAATGGTTGGGGAGTTAAGAGACATTTGGGATTCGATTAGTTATGTTGGGTAATGTTTTAAAAAGCATGTGTGAACATTGAGAGAAGAGGGGATTGCTACAATCCAGGTAGGAGGGTTCATAGAATGAACTGTCCGGACCGTGCAGCAAGAGTAAACACAACGGAAACAACTCAAAGAAATGAAGCAAATGCAGATGCAGTCATTCAGTATACCATTGTTGTTAATGAGGATTGCACCCTTATGCAAAGCTATGAAACTCTGCAATCCTTCGAAACATGGGGACAAAATCAGGCTGTGGTGACCTATAATGAGTTTGAACCTCCAGATTATGGGCTGGTTCCCTTAAAATGTTCCATTTGAAACTATGATTTTTTTATTTGGAAAAGGGTAAGAAGGAGTCTCTAAGGTAATAAAACTGTAAAATTTTGGTGATGCACCTAGTAATGATGGAAAAATTACAAATCTGATTCACAATAGACTTCAGAAATCTTACCCACACAATCCACTTTTGACACAATAATCACATAAATGTTTCTGAGGAAGGCTAGAAAAACTATTCTTTATGAAGAAAAAGGATTCTTCACAACATGAAAGAAAGGATTTCAGTAACACAACCTAAAACCTGTGATATCAATATGCTTAACACTCGCACGTAAGAATAAGACAATAATTTTAAAGGTTTCGATATTAAAACACATTAAAATTTCATCAAATCGTCCATACAATTAGCATTAATGGAAAGGCAAACACTTGATTTCAATGAAAAATAAAGGAAAATATTGCAAGAGTAACAAGGAAAATGGAACCTATAACCTGTTGTAATCTCTATAAATCTGTAATCAATGAGTTACAAAAACTCTTTCTCTCTCAAAGCATAAAGAGCAAAAAGGCAAGAACTCAAAAAATGAGTTACAAAACCTATTGTCTTTCAATGTGTAAAAGAGAAAAGAATGCAAGAACTAGCAAAAACTAAGTTTTGCTTTACAATATATAGCTTGTTCTCTCCAAGAGGCATGAAAAAATAGAACTGCAGCTAACTAGCTCTAAAAATAATCTCTCCAAAGTGATCTGCGAGCAAACCAAGAAATCTCTAAAAATAATGGTCCAAATTGTCAGAAATTGAGCAAAAAATAACTCCAAGTTGATCCTCTTTGTATGTTTGACCAAGAAGTTGACCAAAATGCCTCAAATTGCTCCTCAAATAATGTAAAAAGTCTCTAAATGACCTCAGTTAACTCAACTCATCTATTTTGCATGATTTTGCATTGCAAAATTGATGAGTAAATAATAAAGTAATTAGGATAATTACTTTACTATTAGTTACAATTTGTTCTATTTTCTATGAATTTACAATTTGTGAAAAATAATAAAGTAATTAGTAGAATATTACTTTATTATTTACTTACATTGATTTCAGTTGTAAAGCTATGCATGATAGAGTCTCTCCAATTACACTTGCCTAATTTGCATGATTTGAGCAAAAATAGGACTTTAAGAGAAAACAAAAATCCCTTATGCCTCTGCAAGAAAAATATCCTAATTGCATGATACATGCATCAAGGCAAAAATAATACACTCTACCTTATGTCTCCATGCCTTGCAAGAATACCACTTGTCTTTTCATACATACTGCCATTTTTACCTTATCCACTTCATGCAAATATACTCTTCTTACCATATAATTTCCATCATGCAAAAATATAACCTTATCCATAAAACTCTGCCACCTTGCTCTTATCTTGTCCTCACATGATTTTTACCTTTGACCCTTCATGCATTAAGCAATGCATAGTCATGAAAAGAATCTCCTTGATTCTATTTGACCACCTTGCTGATTATCATGTATTATGAAGAAGAATCTATGATTCTTGAAAATTTGCAAAATGACAAAGGTAATATACTCAACCATGCATGATTTACAAACGAGGAAGTTTCGACCATATGTTAGTCGACCACAAGGGAATAAAGGTCTTTGAAAAACACATAAGGAATAAGCCTTATCTCCTCATGATATCGACCATTGACATTAACAAATAATCAAATGGAAATAAAAACACCTGTCGGCCCCTCCAAATAATGATCATTAGGGGATCTTAATGTTTGAAGTCTTGACCATAGTTGCATTTGGACAAGGTAATGATTTTGTATTTGTTAATTAAAAGAGAGAAAAGAAGGTTCTATCGAACAAAACATGAGAACCCTAAAAGATATCCTCATTTTTCATTTGGCATTTCACTCTTTTTGGCTCTGCAACTTCTCCATGCCGCCGCTAGGCTTTGATACTCTCTAGTATTTCTCCTTCATTCTCGTGGACCTCTGTGGTCGAAACTTGGCATTTTCTGTGTAAAATGAAATCCTGGAACACGGTGAGTATGGTATTTCAGGCTTTGACTGGCATTTTTGTGTTCTTTTCTGTAGCTTTTGCCTTTCAATGGTTGCGGCCATGATGATTATGCATTACTATGCAATTTTTGACATCTTTTCTTTGATTCTCTGTGTCTTTCTCCTGCAAGTGTGACTAAAATTGAGAAACCCTCAAAAGTGAGGCCGCGACCATGGTTCTTCTTCTTCTACAAATGAAAAAAATGAGTCCTCTGGTTCTATCTTTTTTGTATACTCTTTGACATTGCAAATAAAAACAACAAGGGTCTCTTGACATGGGTATCTCTATTTTTTGAGGAATCGCCTCATTTTACTAGAAGACAAAAATGAAACAAGGGTTTCAAACTTATTTAACAAGGGTTTCATCTTTTCTGGCATAAAAATGCTTATTTCCTCCACGGCTATGCTCTATTACATCTATAGACACAAAGATGAAACAAAAAGATGGGGTTTATGTTAGTGTAGGTTTTTATTTCCTAGTTGGGTTATTTATTTTTCCCTATATTCCTAGGTTTTTTCTACACTTCTATTAATCTCGCTTAGGTTAATAAAGCATGTCTTATTAGGTGAGTGGTTGCGAGGTGTCACCTTCCTACATGTGAGCATCCATTAGATATCTTGGGAAGATACTTTGCTATCTTTAGTCCGATAGATGGTTGCTCCTCATTGGTCGGTGTTGCCACCTCCTCCCTCTTCCTAGTCTATATAAGCATGCTACCTGGCTTGTATTTGACATCTTTTGCTTTTGCATCCTCTTAATGCTATTTTGCTTCTAGCATTTGCATTACTCTCTTGGAGACTAACTCTGTGTTGCTATTTTGATTTCATATCATTTGCATTCATAGTTTAGATATCTATTCTTTGCACTAGTTTTCTGGGTTAATAATCTTTTTAGATTCTAACAGTTTATGTATTTGAGACAAGGGTTTTTATTATATGTAGATGAGTATTTCATTTTTAGCATAAAAATGCTTTCTCTGTCACAACCATGCATATTCCTCTCTGTATACTTCTTATTTTTTTCTTGTAGATGCAAAAAGTATTAGGGTTTCGAAAAAGTGTAACAAGGATTTTTTAGTCTCTATATCACATAAACCTTTCTCTGATATAGCCATGGCAATATTGTTGTTATTTTTCCATACATCTCTTGACTGTAGAAAACTTGAGATAAAAATATGAAAAAACCTTGACATTTATGGGCAATAAAACTCCTCTATAACTGTTCATGTCACTTTATTATATGCATAAGATTTGTAATCTTTTAAGAAGAACACAAATACTTCATTTCTAGATAAACATTATGATGTCTATATTTTTTGCATTCAAATGATTCTTGTAGCTGTATATTCTTTTGTTTCGTGAACATTGCTTACTGTAGCTCTTTATGAAGTTATCTTGCCATGATTTTGATGTATTATCCTCCATTTCTTTATGATTGTCATAGTTCAATGATGCATATACCTTCTATAACTCCAAGGTATCAAATGATACAAGGTTTTAACATTTTAAAGGCATACTTATGTTTCTCTTATCTCACCTGTAACTTGACATTTGATCTCCTGTAACATACATTCTGTCAAACACTCTTGTCAACTGTTCATGGCACTTTATTATATGAGATGAAAATGATACATGCATTCAAATGATTCCTCTACTTTAGATAGCTCCTGTAGCTTGTATACTCCTTGTCTTGTACATGGGGCTTGGTTAGCACATACTCCTGTCTCATATAGTAATATGCAATCACTTGATCATACCTGTACTTGTCTCCTTCGCTTGATTATGTGATTTTATCATTTGATCCCTAAACATTGAATGCATAATTGTTTACACTAATCTGTGGCTGTTCATTATGTATATAACTCTCAATCATGAATGGCCTATGTACCAAGAATATCAACAAATTAATGTCATTCCTATATTTGTGAGTTATGTTTCATTATGAACAGCTATAGATAGGGATTAACTTGGTATTGTCTTTGCAAATTGATACTCTACTTGATCACAAGTCTGTCCTCCATTACATTTGCATGCTTTTATGATATCTCAAGCTTGATTTTATGAAGTTTGACCTATCTAGATGACTGTACCATGAAATATGATAGCAGTAAGGCATTCCAATGATGATAAAAATAAAGAAAAGTACCTTTTCATAGCTGCATTTCTGTATTCTGCAATCTGTCAAGTTGACTCGAGCACTTTATATGTCTGATCTAATTTAATCAACTATTATCAAAGTGAACATAGTTTATAGGAGCAACTGCTCCTTTTCATGATCATGATGACACATTTTTCTGCAAGTTGATCTTATGATGCATGATATATCCTTGAATGATACATCATGTCTTTTATTCTGATATCCTTTGCAAATGAATAGCAAAAGGAAAAACATGTTGGGCTCAACCCTTGTGGGAGCCACATTTTTTCCACATGTTTTAATGTCTTCAAATCAACAGCATTACTTGTCCTATACCTGCACAGTGAACAAACAAGTTAGCATAAAAAACATACCTTATGGAGTTGATTGATCTTCTTCATGATGTTTTGATTTATGGCACATGTCTAATTTGACTCTTTCATATGAAATGCATGATGTGACAAGTTGATATGTCTGTTTGATAAAAGCATATGATAGTGTTAAATATCCAGAGCTCTAACATGACCTTCCCCAAATTTTTTGTAGGTTCTCTTGATATGACTGGAGCTGAAGATGAAGATATGAGATCAGCCATCAAGAAGTACATCAACCAACAAAGGACATCAACCTTGCTTTTAGGCAATGATGGATATTTAATATTTATCATGTGTTCTTTCTCATTTCTTTTATCATTAGATCTATAGCTTGCATATGTCTGTATTGCTCAGTTTAGTCACTCCCACAGCTTGTGTGGGACACATTTAAACACTTCTTTTAAATATGATCAGTTAATTTACCTTATGCATTTGATTTATGTATGTTTCTTTTCAATCAATGCATAGGATAGAATAACGGAAACTTGAATGTATGTTCCAAATATGATATGAAATGATAGTTCAAATGAATACCTTTCTTTCTTGCTTTCAATTATGATCATTTGAATAATCAAATTGTCTTATAACTCTGAAAGATAAAAATAGTTTAGATCAACTGCCTCTCATTAACTGTTTGATTTCTTGACATTAAAATTCACTTGTCATGATGGTTTGATAGTCCTGATTGGACTGTTGGATTATCATGACAACTGATCAGTATTTCCTCTTGTCAAGAGATCAAATATTCACTGATTGCAATAACTTAAAAAATTTCTTTTACTCCTTTTGAAACAATTGCAAAATAGGTCCAACTAAATTTAGTGTGAACAAAATTTAGTAACATTTCTGGTGACCTCTCAGGGGTATTTTCTTGCTAAGCAACTTAGGACCAGTAGCCTTGCAATTCCATTGGGCATATGAGTCTTCTTCTGCCTTGAACTTTGAAAAGACTTTCTGCAACTCAAATTGATAGAAAAACTATAGCAGCAACAAAAACTGAAACTAAAACTAATCTGGCTTGTTTAATACATAGCCAACAAAATGTGCAATGTGCATTTCTTGGAAAATGAAATATTGAACTGAAATTCTACTCTACCCTACTCTAACTAGTTACTATTACTAGTCAAACAAATCCATTATCTGTTTGGTTAAAATAACTTCCCTTTCTCATTAAGAAAGGATGTTTTGCAAGCTATTTTGCTACTGATAAGATGTGAATCATAAGGACATACCTTATATAATGTTGCAAAACTCTTTGAAGAATGAAAACAAACTCATTGATCATCCAAACCTGATCACAGATATTGTTGTTATGTTGTGAATGGATGGTCTCATTCTATTGTTCTAAAGGTAAAAACTATTCTTTGGGTACAACAGCAATCTGTACCTCCTTATTTAGCTCTTTGACAACTATATCCCTGATTGGGCATCCTTTTGCAATGATAAACTCTTGGTTAAGACTCTTGATATCTTGTTTTAGATCTACTGTTATATGATCATTTGCAATTGGAAAAGTTAGCTCACATAATTGAAGTGAAAGAATGCTTGCCTCTTTGACCTGAATAGGCTGATCATATACTGTTGATTCACATAGTATCAGATCATTATCTATGTTAGAACAAAAATCTTCTATAATACCTGAAAACATGCTCCATCCAACTGATAATCCCGCACTGAAACTAGCTAAGTTTCATCACTTTGCTGCTCAAGACTTTCATCTTGCATGATAACCTGCCATATCAATTCCTCCTCCATGGTTAATGAATCACCTCCCTTTGTTAGGATAGCCAATAACTCATCAAAACTATCAGATCTATGAAGGCTACTAGGAACAACTAGTAGAATGGTTGATTCAAGCTTTAAACTACTAGTGTCTTCATGTTTGTCCTCAATCTGTTCTTGGTAAACCAGCAAACCATCACAATTACTTGCATCCTCCTATTATTCTGTTATTTTTGCCCGTGGTATGATCTCTTCATTTGGCTCAACAAAACCAGGTAATTGGTCAAACCAAGAAACTAGTTCTTCCTCCTCACATGGGACTTTCTCCAATGGAACTTGGGCATTCTATCTTTGTAACAGAAGACTTTCACCTTGTGACCTCTGTACTCTACTTTCATTCATTTTATAAATAGCATTAGAAAACTTTTCAAATGAATTGAAATGCATAGGGTTCAGGACCAAGTTTGAATCAACTTCCTTCACACATTCATTATGTTCATAATCAGCCAGGGCTGTAGGACAAACAACAGCAACTTCTTGTTCTCTATTCGATCTCTCAGTTGCTAGCCTAGTATTCATGATTTCAATTAGTTTGGGTTCCCGATATGGCTGAAACTAAGGACAAATGGACTAGTCTTGAATACAGACAGACTCCTGAGCAAAGTTAGAACTTCTAAAACTAGGGATTTTGACCTCTTGAAGAGTCTGTTTGCATTCAAAACCCATCTCTTGGCCTTGTTGATAATTCAGACCACAAAAGTTGGGGCTTTGCCAATTCATAAAAACTACCTCAGGGTTACAATTTTTTCTTGGGTCCTATGGATCAGTTTGGAAGGGTGGCCTATTTGGCTAATTAGACTGATATTGGGCCTGGTATGGCTTATGTTCTTGATTGATCTACCTCTTGAAACTAACAAACTCATTTGCCATGCTCTTAATTGTGCTTTTAAGCTTCTGTAATTCTTGAGTTTGGACTAGAACAATAGTCTCTTGAGTAGCAATTGTGCTTTTAAGCTTCTGTAATTCTTGAGTTTGGACTAGAACAATAGTCTCTTGAGTAGAAGCCTAGTGTTCTATTGCTCGAACAGCAGTCAAAAAGGGAACTACCATGGGCTCAGGTGGCTGGACTTGCGAAAAAAAGGGTAAGGGAGGCCTTGGAGCTATCTTCCCTGCTAGAATAAGGTAGTTTTCTTCTCTAACAGCAATCTCAAAAGCATCAGGAAGGGTAGACCCACCCAGAGCCTGAATCATAATAGATATTTCGCTATCTAAAGCTTTAAGATAGAATAAAAAGGCATGCAGTGGTGTAGGCCTTACCGTCATGGGGATTCTATCCCAAGTCCTCTAGAAGCAGTAATTGAAATCAGACATATGTTTGTGTGAAACCCTCTTGATGGTACTCAGCTGCTGCAATAGAGAAAAAAGATCAGATTTGTCCTAAAAATATTTATGCAATCCATCTCCCAGCTCATCCCATGACATGATTGAGCCTGCTATGAGTCCTCAAAACCACTGCAAAGCTTTCCCTTTCAGCGATGCAGCCAAGAGTCTGATTGCTACATTTTCTTGGGTAACATTATGTACTGAACACAGCATTGCCACATCTTGAATGTGCTCAATAGCTATGGTATGATCTTCTCCGGTGAAATATGACAGTCCTCTGAGGGCTGCACCTGGAATGTATCTCGTTGGGCAAGTTGTAACAGGCTGCCCCCGTTAAATGCAACAAAAGGATACAATCTAGCCATTTACTGAAGAAAACACCCAATCCTTCAGTATGTGACCTTCTTCATGTGCTGTTCACTAGATCTGCATGCAAAAATTAGAGATTTGAGTCACCAGGTATGCTGTTTTTACCTCTGAAAGGCTGAAAAACTTTGCTGTGCATACCAAAATAGTAGCAATAATAAGCTCTTTTTAAACTAAAAATCAATTCAAAGTCCCACCGGGCGTGCTAAAAACTGTTGTCGATGAGGATTACATCCTTATGCAAAGCTGTGAAACTCTGCAATCCTTTGAAACATGGGGACAAACTCAGGCTATGGGTGACGTATAATGAATTTGAACCTCTAGATTATGGGCTAGTTCCCTTAAAATGTTCAATTTGAAACTATGATTTTTTTATTTGGAAAAGGGTAAGAAGGAATCTCTAAGGTAATAAAACTGTAAGATTTTGGTGATGCACCTAGTAATGATGGAAAAATTGCAAATCTGATTCACAATAGACTTCAGAAATCTTACCCACATAATCCACTTTTGACACAATAATCACATAAATGTTTCTAAGGAAGGCTGGAAAAACTATTCTTCATGAAGGAAAAGGATTCTTCACAACATGAAAGAAAGGATCTCAGTAACACAACTTAAGACCTGTGATATCAATATTCTTAATCGCACATAAGAATGAGACAATAATTTTAAAGGTTTCGATATTAAAACACATTAAATTTTCATCAAATCATCCATACAATTAGCATTAATGGAAAGGCAAACACTTGATTTCAATGAAAAATAAAGGAAAATATAGCAAGAGTAATAAGGAAAATGGAACCTGTAACCTGTTGTAATCTCTATAAATTTGTAATAAATGAGTTACAAAAACTCTTTCTCTCTCAAAGTGTAAAGAGCAAAAAGGCAAGAACTCAAAAAATGAGTTACAAAACCTCTTGTCTTTCAATGTGTAAAAGAGAAAAGAATGCAAGAACTAGCAAAAACTAAGTTTTGCTTTACAATGTACATAACTTGCTCTCTCCAAGAGGCATGAAAAAATAGAACTACAGCTAACTAGCTCTAAAAATAATCTCTCCAAAGTGATCCGCAAGAAAACCAAGAAATCCCTAAAAATAACGGTCCAAACTGTCACAAATTGAGCAAAAATAGCTCCAAGTTGATCCTCTCCATATGTTTGACCAAGAAGTTGACCAAAACTCCTCAAATTGCTCCTCAAATCATGCAAAAAGTCTCTAAATAACCTCAGTTAACTCAACTCATCTATTTTGCATGATTTTGCATTGCAAAATTGATGTGAGTAAATAATAAAGTAATTAGGATAATTACTTTACTATTAGTTACAATTTGTTCTATTTTCTATGAATTTACAACTTATGAAAAATAATAAAGTAATTAGTAGAATATTACTTTATTATTTACTTACATTGATTTCAGTTGTAAAGCTATGCATGATAGAGTCTCTCCAATTACACTTGCCTAATTTGCATGATTTGAGCAAAAATAGGACTTTAAGAGAAAACAAAAATCCCTTATGCCTCTGCAAGAAAAATATCCTAATTGCATGATACATGCATCAAGGCAAAAATAATACACTCTGCCTTATGTCTCCATGCCTTGCAAGAATACCACTTGTCTTTTCATACATACTGCCATTTTTACCTTATCCACTTCATGCAAATATACTCTTCTTACCATATAATTTCCATCATGCAAAAATATAACCTTATCCATAAAACTCTGCCACCTTGCTCTTATCTTGTCCTCACATGATTTTTACCTTTGACCCTTCATGCATTAAGCAATGCATAGTCATGAAAAGAATCTCCTTGATTCTATTTGACCACCTTGTTGATTATCATGTATTATGAAGAAGAATCTATGATTCTTGAAAATTTGAAAAATGACAAAGGTAATTGTTGTGTGGTTACACAACACGCCCCATTTTAACTTATCAAAACAGCGACCCAACTTTTTGGCTTGGCTTGTGTTGTCTGCTTTCTGGCGGTTTGGTAAAAATGAGTCAGGTGCATCATCATCATGAAGGTCAGGATGAGGTAGGTCATCATCATGAGGTCAGTTTGTCAAAGTTCATATTTTGTTTCTATGACCTCATATTTAGAAAGAGCTTGAAATTCCATGCAGGTTTGCCTTTTACATCACCCTAAAATTCGTCCATATGAGGGAGTTATGAGCAGTCAAAGTTTTGGTCAAACCTGATAATCGCAAGTGATCATCATATTTTTATATCCTCAGTCATGTTGTCAAGGTCATCCTGATCTTGGTCTATCACCTGATAAAATCATGCAGTCGAAATATCTGGACATCAATCTTAGGTGATAGTGCCCTTTACCCGTCAAATGACCTTATGCGCATCGTGAGCATCATGTTTTGAGTGTAACCCGATATTTCATAACAACGAGCATCATGATATTTTTACATCACCTAATATTATAATATCATGCTGATATTATAATATCACCCTGCTTAGAAAATCCACCATCTGCATATTTGCATGCACACGTCAAAGTCCTATCGGAGGGTCATCATCCTGATCTTTCAAGAGAGGGTCATATTTGCTGATATTCGCTAATATGATGATGACGTCATCATATCCTCCTGATCTCCTTTTGCATGATCATGATGATCACCCTATCTTTTAAGGGAGGGTGATATTCCATTCCTCAGCATGATCATATTTTAAATATCACCCTAGCGCTAACCTGATGATGACCTCAACTCATCCTCATGCTCCGAAGGCAGAATATGATGGTTACGCCATCATGATATTCGATGAGGAGGATCATCTTCCTAATATAACCCGATATTTCGTAATGTCCTCCTGCCGAGAAATATGACCTTTTGCAAATATCCTGATGACGTCATCCCGATCTGATAAACGAAGAAGCAAATATTAGGAGGACATCATCATCACATTTCCCTTCGGCAGGATATTTTCCAAAACATGATCCGGTTCGCGAATATGATGATGACGTCATGTTCTAAGTTTAACAAAAGCCCCGGCTATCCTGATGATCATCATCATCCTGATCTTTCGAGAGGGTTACCTTGGCTGCAAAGGGGTCATATTACATTCACCACCTGATCATGTTCCTTAGGTGACCTGATATTACATTTATCCCCTGATCTTAACTAAACATGACGGTGATGTCATCTTTTGCATTTTAATGAAGCCCGGATATGACGATGACGTCACCATCATATTCCATTCCTCAGCAGCAGGATCATATTTCATATCCTCCTATTTTCCTTCGACATGATGATGATGATGATGTCATTCTTTTCCCCAATATACAGAAGCGAAACATGACGGTGACGTCATCAGGACATTCGAGAAGGGGGAGCATCATATTCACGATATCCTGCAGATAGGTAGAAAGCTCTAAGTTTCCCCATCGGCCGTGCTTTGAATTTTCTTCCCGACAGTAGTGGTCTTGCCGATAGCATACAAAGCCGGATTTGAAATAAATTGAGAAGTAGTTATTTCCTTGTATATTTTGAGATACATGATCATATTTGGAGCCCGATATACAAGAAAATGGGCGGGAAAATAGAGCGATGGAAATTTGAAGGCCCGAGTGTATTTTTTCTAGTCAATGATGGTTGACCTGAGTGTTTTGACGCTGTTTAGGCATTTAGTGCATATTTTCCACTGATTTGGAGCCCGATTGCCTGTAGCTGCACATTTTGAGGCCTGGTTAATAAAACGTTTAAATTCCTGTTGTTTATCCACATGATGATGAACTTAATGTTTGTCTGTTTATTGCAGGAAGTCCCGGAGCTGTTGCTGAGCATTGTATGGTTGCACAAGGAGGCAACATGAACCAGAAATGAGGAGGATATTGTCAAATATGCTGTTTGCCAGCTGGAGACCGAATCAAATCAAAGATGCTGGAATATTCTGTGCCAGCTGTACATTTGCCAACTGGCGAAGCATGTGCTTTTCATCTGGACCGTTGATTATTATGAGAGGATCCTGATCCTTGGATCATTGTAACTGTTTTCTGGCATTTGCTCTATATAAGAGCCAGAGCTTGTCAAAAATAAAGGGGAGATAGATAGATATATCTGGCAATAAGGCTAACATTAGAGAAGAGAAAGGAGATACACAGACACATCTGGCAATAAGGCCAATTACTGTAGAATCAATTAGGAGATCGGATTACTGAGACTAATGAGGATAGAATTGTTGAAATGTCAAGGTTCTTTCTTCAGATCACTGTAAATGTACCTGTTCTTGAGCATACTGAATGGATATGAAGTTTCAGATTACATCCTGATTGTAAATTTTACGTAATCTTCATGTTGATTTCTGGATATGTTCTGGTGAATGCTGTGTTCAACTGGAAGCGCTTTCATTTCATTACATGTTGTTGTCAACTTTTCCCTTGAAGATTTGCACTGGATCATGCGGATTTGTGGAATGTCCTGGTGAAGTATGATTCTAGTTTCCTTCTTTTCATTGCATGTATGGGAGCTTGTATGTGGATCAGTGATCTCAGTCATGTAGTTTTGGGAATCTCATTCTTTAACCCTTTTCCTTTTTTTAATTTCATAAATTCATCACCATAACTGCAAGTCATGACAAATAATAAGCAGAAATAGAGAAATATGCTGAAATCCCGTAGGTAACTGAAAATCATTAGCATATTTGAGTTAAATGCATGTAGTATTGAAAATATCATGCAAAGAATTGCAAATAATGGTAGAAATCATGCAAATATCAGCCTGTAGGCACATTATTTGACTAAATTCACAGTGCAGAGGTAGAATTATTGGAGATTTATGCAGAGCAGACATACAGAGCAGGATATTTGGAGGAATAATGATGAACTTTGCAGAAATACGTAAGGCCCCTGAATGGAAAACAGCAACACACATCAACCAGAGTAACGTCAGTAGATTAAGACCTAATCAACGGAGACTTGGGATCATGAATTCTCTAAATTCATCGTATCTTTCAAGATGAGTAAAGGTTGTTGTGTAACTTTTATTCTATGTTTGTGACTAACATCATCATCAACAGTAATATACTCAACCATGCATGATTTACAAAAGAGGAAGTTTCGACCATATGTTAGTCGACCACAAGGGAATAAAGGTCTTTGAAAAACACATAAGGCATAAGCCTTATCTCCTCATGGTATCAACCATTGACATTAACAAATAATCAAATGGAAATAAAAACACCTGTCGGCCCCTCCAAATAATGATCATTAGGGGATCTCAATGTTTGAAGTCTTGATCACGGTTGCATTTGGATAAGGTAATGATTTTGTATTTGTTAAGTCAAAAAACAAAAGAGAAAAGAAGGTTCTATCAAAAAAAACATGAGAACCCTAAAAGATATCCTCATTTTTCATTTGGCATTTCACTCTTTTTAGCTCTACAACTTCTCCATGTCGCTGCTAAGGTTTGATACTCTCTGGTATTTCTCCTTCATTCTCATGGACCTCTATGGTCGAAACTTGGCATTTTCTGTGTAAAATGAAAGCGTGGAACATGGTGAGTATGGTACTTGAGGCTTTGACTGGCATTTTTGTGTTCTTTTCTGTAGCTTTTTCCTTTCAATGGTTGCAGCCATGATGATTATACATTACTATGCAATTTTTGACATCTTTTCTTTGATTCTTTGTGTGTCTCTCCTGCAACTGTGACTAAAACTAAGAAACCCTCAAAAGTGAGGCCGCGGCCATGCTTCTTCTTTTGCAAGTGAAAAAAACTGAGTCGTCTGGTTCTATCTTTTCTGTATACTCTTTGACATTGTAAATAAAAACAACAAGGGTCTCTTGACATGGGTATCTCTACTTTTTGAGGGATCACCTCATTTTACCAGAAGACAAAAATGAAACAAGGGTTTTAAACTTTATTAACAAGGGTTTCATCTTTTCTGGCATAAAAATACTTATTTCCTCTGCGGCTATGCTCTATTACATCTGCAGACACAAAGATGAAACAAAAAGATGGGATTTTTGTTAGATCTAGGGCACACAACTGAGAGGGGGGGTGAATCAGTTGTACAAAAACTTGCTTCTACTTCAAACACTTGATTCTTCTTTGTTAGTTAACAGCATATCAATTAACCATTCATGAAAGCATAAAGCATAAACACCAGAGCAGATAACATCAACACATTAGACACCAAGATTTTGACGTGGAAAACCCAGTTAAGGGAAAAACCACGGGGTGATTAACCCAAGGATTATTCTCTGTTAGAAGAATAAGAAAAATGGATGGCACATGCCAATAGGGCTCACTGCCTGAGCACACTACTCACAAGGAGGCACACTGCCTACAAGAGACACACTATCTACAAGATCACAAGGATTACAAACTTGAACTGGAGATTGACATCTTTACCATGTCTGGATCAGTTCCATTTAAGCTTGAGACACACCTGCTCTGCCTTTCGCTCTTTTGCTGTACCACACTCATCCGCTCCACAACACTGCTTCGAAATAAATTCACAAACCTTTATTTATACAAGGCATCGACTTAGGAACAATCATCTAAGTTGGCAATCATCCACAAGATCATTCGCAAGTTGGCAATCATCCACAAGAACATTCGCAAGATGAATAACTCATCCGGTCGGCTAGCCTAAACAAGAACATCTTCATCCGGAAGTATATCTCCAATTTCAGGCTCTAAAACTAATGCGGACCGACAACACAACCTCAACATGATCCAAGAACCTTCACAGGCTTGCCTGAATGACTAGGTACATCCACACTTCCTCTACTTATTAGAATTCTTTTCTTCTTCATCTGAAACTTCAGGAACATAGTCTATCACCACTGTCATACTGAAAAAGGTGCTTCTGGACCTCCAAACTAAGTATAAATCAAGATGACACATCACAAGGACATCCCAAACACTCTGTCCAATCCACAGAATAGGACAATGCACTTCCGGATCTCACCAGACCTTTTTGTAACAATCTGTCACTCCAGAGCATCTCCCAAAACCGGTTCTACTTGATCAATCACAACTTCTTCATATCTTCATGCGGACCTCTAAAATCTTAACTGGAACATCTCAAGACTCATATCTACAAACCCTTTAATCTGTATCCTCTTATCCTCAACCTATTGAGTACTTTTGCCTTCTTCTCATCACTATTCTTCACTGTTCCTAATTGAGACTGATTTCCTCAATAACCTCAGCACACTGCTCATCCAATCCTTCTTATCAATGTAATATGAGTATGTTGACATCAATGACAACACTGGTTAACCTCATACTTGCAACAATCTCCCCCTTTGTCATTGATGGCAACATATGATGTGAAAAACCATCAAGACAAGAACTTCTCCTTTCTGTCACAGCTCCCCCTATCAGCAACAACTCTTCACATGTCTTCTCTTCCTTTATTGCTCCCCCTTTGATCATCAACCACTTGTTTTTCACATGTCTTCTCTCCCCCTTTGACATTAATGGCAAAGGGGTCATACTTGCAATTCTAACACATCAGAATCATACCAGCTGCTCCCCCTTAGTAGCAGCTCCCCATCATCAATCCAGATCACAAGATATGACTGTGATATCCACCGGACTGATGCACATCAGTGCATCCTAGTTCATCACCGGAGGGGCCATGACCCCTAACTTCTCCCTAAGATACTCAAAAGAGTCCTTGGGAAGAGGTTTAGTAAAAATATCTGCAATCTGATCCTTGGAGGGTACATACTCCAATCTGACTTCATCCTTGTTCACTTGTTCTCTCAGAAAGTGAAACTTGATAGATATGTGCTTGGTCTTAGAATGCAACACCGGATTCTTAGAAATATTTATTGCACTTGAATTATCACAGAAGATTGTGATAGGCTCCTCATATTCTATTTTAATATCTCTTAGCATATGCTTCATCCATAAGATTTGAGTGCAACTACCTGCTGCTGCAATATATTCTGCTTCAGTTGTAGACAAGGATATTGCCTCTTGTTTCTTGCTTAGCCAAGAAACCAACCTTTTTCCCAAAAAGAATGCTCCTCCACTTGTACTCTTCCTATCATCCACATCTCCTGCCCAATCTGCATCTGTATATGCATGAAGAGAGAAATCATGATCTCTAGGGTACCATAGACCATACTCAACTATCCCCTTTAGATATCTAAAAATCCTCTTGCTTGCCATAACATGAGATTCTCTAGGATCAGCCTGGAATCTTGCCACAAGACCAACAGCCTGCATTATATTTGGTCTAGTCTGAGTGAGATACAACAGTCCTCCAATCATTGATCTATACTTGGTCTGATCTGTCTTAGGAGAATCATCATCTTTGCTCAACTTACATCCGGTTGCCATAGGAGTGTTCATTGGCTTTGAATCTTCCATTCTGAATTTCCTCAACAATTCTTTCACATATTTGGTCTGAGAGATAAAGATGCCTTTCTTTGTCTGAGTAATTTGCAGACCTAAGAAGAAATTCATTTCACCAAGCATTGACATTTCAAACTCACTTTTCATTTGATTTGCAAAGGTTTTACACATACTGTCTCTTCCTCCAAAGATGATATCATCAACAAATACTTCAACAATCAAGATATTTTCATTATCTATTTGGAAATATAGATTACTATCAGTAGTACCTTTGTTGAAACCAATCTACACAAGATGCTTATCCAACCTTTCATAACATGCTCTTGGGTCTTGCTTCAATCCATACAGTGCTTTCTTCAACTTGCAGGCCATATCATCATGATCAGACAATTGAAATCCATCCGGTTGTTCAATGTATACTTCTTCTTCCAAATCACCATTTAGGAAGGCAGACTTGACATCCATTTGATATACCTTGAAGTCTTTGAAGGTAGCAAATGCAAGAAATAATCTAACTGCTTCAATTCTTGCCACCGGAGCAAAGGTTTCTTCAAAATCAATTCCTTCTATTTGAGAGTAGCCTTTGAAGACCAATCTGGCTTTGTTTCTGATTACTTCACCAACTTCATTTAGTTTGTTCCAGAAGACCCATTTGGTTCCAATCACATTCTTGTTTTTAGGTCTAGGAACAAGATCCCAAGTGTGATTTTTCTCAATTTGTATCAACTCTTCCTCCATTGCTTTGGTCCAGTTTTCATCATTGCAAGCTTCATTAATTGTCTTAGGTTCAATATTTGAAATCAAATAGTATTCATTTGAATTTTGAGCAATTCTCCTCCTTGTTTGTACCCCTTTGCTTTTGTCACCTATGATCTGATCTTCAGAGTGGTTTAGAGTTACATACCTTGGAACTTTGGGAGTTTCTTACACTACTGTTTCTTGATCATGCTCATTCAGACAAACCTCTTCTTCCTGATTTACCGGATCAGTCTGAATCTGACTTTCAGAGGAGGATTGAGCTCCTTGCACCAAAGAACCATTCTGATCATCTTCATCATATTCATAAAACCTTGAGGGCTTCTCAATTCCTTCATCAACCTTCACATTTGTACTTTCTATCATCTTTCTTAGTCTCTTATTGTAACACCGGTATGCTTTGCTTTGAGTGGAGTAACCCAAGAAGATTCCTTCATCACTTCTAGCATCAAACTTTCCTAGATCTTCATCTCTTTTAATGTAACATTTGCTACCAAATACTCTGAAATATCTCACAGTAGGAGTTATACCAAACCAAAGTTCATAAGGAGTCTTACCGGTATTGCTTCTGATTTGAACTCGATTGAGAGTATAGACTGCAGTGCTGACAGCTTCTCTCCAAAACATCTGAGGAACATTTGCTTCCATCATCATTGTCCTGGATGCTTCCTGGATGGTCTGGTTCTTTCTCTCAACTACTCCATTCTGCTATGGAGTCCTAGGAGCAGACAACTGTCTCTTTATACCATGCTTCTCACAAAAGTCTATGAATTCACCGGATGTGAATTCACCACCTCTATCAGACCTCAGACATTTAAGTTTCAATCCGGTTTGATTCTCTACCATAGCTTTAAAGATTTTAAACTTTTCAAAGGCTTCTGATTTCTCTTTTAGAAAGGTACCACATCATCCAGGAATGGTCATCAATCAGTAACATAAAATATCTATCACCTTGCATACTCTTGATTCTTGTCAGACCACATAGATCAGTATGAACTAATTCCAATAATCTGGTAGAGGACTGATCCTTGCTTTTGAAAGAGACTCTGCTATGTTTACCTAGCTGACATTCTTTGCACAAACTATTTGTAGGTTTCACCAATTTTGGAAGATCTCTTACAGCCTGAGTATTGCTTATCTTGATGATGTTGTCAAAATTCACATGACACATCCTTCTATGCCATAACCAACTCTGATCAACTTGGACAAACAAACAACTTTTATCATAACCAACCAGATGGAAGATATTACCTTTTGTTTGAGTACCGGATGCAATTTCAGTTTCGGAGCTTTCAAAGATCTTGCATCTTCCATTCTTGAAACGGAGATCATAGCCTTTGTCCACCAACTGACCAACACTGAGAAGATTGTGCTTCAATCCTTCAACATACAGTACATTACCAGTTTTGCTCTTTCCATCAAAAGAAATAGTTCCCCTACCTCTAATTCTACCAGCAGAATTATCACCAAACTTTACGATTCCTCCTTCATACCTTTCCAAATCTAAGAACTTGTTCTTGTCACTTGTCATATGGTGAGAACATCCACTGTCAATAACCCAATCATCCTTTTCTTCAACTTGGGCAGCCAAAGCTCTTTCTACAACCTTATGATTGACAGATTCAGAGGATATTAGATCTTCTTCCTTGATGGCAATAAACACCCATTCATTTCTGGATCTGTTTCCTATTTCTGATTCATCATCTATTACACCTTCATTATCATCTTCTTCATGAACATAATAACAGTTCTTTTGGAACCTTTGTCTGTTAGAATTTGACCTTGCAGATCTTTTCAGACATCTTGAAACAAAATGACCAATTTTATTGTAGTTGAAGCACTTAAAGGGTAATTTTCCTTCATACTTACCGGATCCTCTTGGCAGTCTCTTTGCAATGAGGGCTTCAAGTTGAGTTGTTTCTGCTTCTTCCTCTTCCATGTCTTTCCTTGCTTGATCATACCATGACAGCTTCTTTGAAGAGTTCTCTCCCGGATCAAATCTTTGTTTGCCTTTCACATAGGCACTGGCTTTGAATGCAGATTCAATCTTGGGGTGATCATCTCCAAACTCGGTCATTTCAAATGCAGCCAGTTTGCTAGCCAATTGCTCTCTTGTGACAGTTGTATGGGCTCTGAATTCATGAATGGCAGCAACCTTGATTTTGTAGGCAGCAGGAAGGGATCTAAGAATTTTGCAAACAATCTCATTTTCATCCAGAACTCCACCAACATTCCTGATTTCACACACCAGCTCATTTACTCTTGGCATAAAGGTAGTGATATTTTCATCATCTCTCATCTTCAATCTTTCAAATTTCCCTTTGAGACTTTGCAACCTTGCACTCTTAACAAACTCATCTCCTTCATGCAGAAGTTCCAGTTTAACCCAGATCTCATATGCAGTTGGTAGGTCAATAACATTTGAGAGTTCTGAGTCAGTCAATGCGCTTAGAAGAGATTCTTTGGTCCGCAGATTGTTTTCAGCATCTGTGATTTCATTCAGAGTTGTCGGACCACCCTGTGGAGGTACATATGCTTTTGTGACCATGGACAAGTATGCTTTTCCCATACACTCCAAGTGACATTTCATGCGACCTTTCCAGAGAGAGAAGTTGGTTCCATCGAACTTCAAACTATCCTTCTTGTATGATGACATCCTAGATCTCCTCAAGTGGTTAAGCTCCTTTTAGAGGAACTTAGCTTTGATACCAATTGTTAGATCTAGGGCACACAACTGAGAGGGGGGGTGAATCAGTTGTACAAAAAATTGCTTCTACTTCAAACACTTGATTCTTCTTTGTTAGTTAACAGCATATCAATTAACCATTCATGAAAGCATAAAGCATAAACACTGGAGCAGATAACATCAACACATTAGACACCAAGATTTTGACGTGGAAAACCCAGTTAAGGGAAAAACCACGGGGTGATTAACCCAAGGATTATTCTCTGTTAGAAGAATAAGAAAAATGGATGGCACATGCCAATAGGGCTCACTGCCCAAGCACACTACTCACAAGGAGGAACACTACCTACAAGAGACACACTGTCTACAAGATCACAAGGATTACAAACTTGAACTGGAGATTGACATCTTTACCATGTCTGGATCAGTTCCATTTAAGCCTGAGACACACCTGCTTTGCCTTTCGCTCTTTCTCTATACCACACTCATCCGCTCCACAACACCGCTTCGAAATGAATTCACAAACCTTTATTTATACAAGGCATCAACTTAGGAACAATCATCTAAGTCGGCAATCATCCACAAGATCATTCGCAAGTCGGCAATCATCCACAAAAACATTCGCAAGATGAATAACTCATCTAGTCGGCCAGCCTGAACAAGAACATCTTCATCCAGAAGTATATCTCCAATTCCAGGTTCTAACACTAATGTGGACCAACAACACAACCTCAACATGATCCAAGAACCTTCACAGACTTGCCTGAATGACCAAGTACATCCGCACTTCCTCTACTTATTAGAATTCTTTTCTTCTTCATCCAGAACTTCAGGAACACAGTCTATTGCCACTGTCATACTGAAAAAGGTGCTTCCAGACCTCCAAACTAAGTACAAATCAAGATGACACATTACAAGGACATCCCAAACACTCTGTCCAATCCGCAGAATAGGACAATGCACTTTCAGATCTCACCGGACCTTTTTGTAACACTCTGTCACTCCGGAGCATCTCCCAGAACCAGTTCTACTTGATCAATCACAACTTCTTCATATCTTCATGCGGACCCTTGAAATCTTAACTAGAACATCTCAAGACTCATATCTACAAACCCTTTAATCCGCATCCTCTGATCCTCAACCTATTGAGTACTTTTGCCTTCTTCTCATCACTGTTCTTCATTGTTCCTGATTGAGACTGATTTCCTCAATAACCTCAGCACACTGCTCATCCAATCCTTCTTATCAATGCAGTATGAGTATGTTGGCATCAATGACAACACTGGGTAACCTCATACTTGCAACAGTTTTTGTATTTGAGACAAGGGTGTTTATTATATGCAGATGAGTATTTCATTTTTAGCATAAAAATGCTTTCTCTGTCACAGCCATGCATATTCCTCTCTATATACTTCTTATTTTTTTCCTGTAGATGCAAAAAGTATTAGGGTTTCAAAAAAATGTAACAAGGATTTTTCAGTCTCTATAGCACATAAACCTTTCTCTGATACAGCCATGGCAATATTGTTGTTATTTTTCCATACATCTCTTGACTGTAGAAAACTTGAGATAAAAATATGAAAAAACCTTAACATTTTTTAGCAATAAAACTCCTCTATAACTGTTCATGCCACTTTGTTATATGCATAAGACTTGTAAGCTTTTAAGAAGAACACAAAAACTTCATTGCTAGATAAACATTATGATGTCTATATTTTTTGCATTCAAATGATTCTTGTAGCTATATATTCTTCTGTTTCGTGAACATTGCTTACTGTAGCTCTTTATGAAGTTATCTTGCCATGATTTTGATGTATTATCCTCCATTTCTTTATGACTGTCATAGTCCGATGATGCATATACCTTCTATAACTCCAAGGTATCAAATGATACAAGGTTTTAACATTTTAAAGGCATTCTTATGTTTCTCTTAGCTCACTTGTAACTTGACATTTGATCTCTTGTAACATACATTCTGTCAAACACTCCTGTCAACTGTTCATGACACTTTATTATATGAGATGAAAATGATACATGCATTCAAATGATTCCTCTACTTTAGATAGCTCCTGTAGCTTGTATACTCCTTCTTGTCTTGTACATGGGACTTGGTTGGCACATACTCCTGTCTCATATAGTAATATGCAATCACTTGATCATACCTATACTTGTCTCCACTTGATTATCTGATTTTATCATTTGATCCCTAAACATTGAATGCATAATTGTTTACACTAATCTATGGCTGTTCATTATGTATATAACTCTCAATCATGAATGGCCTATGTACCAAGAATATCGATAAATTAATGTCATGCATGTATTTGAGAGTTATGTTTCATTATGAATAGCTATAGATAGGGATTAACCTGATACTGTCTTTGCAAATTGATACTCTACTTGATCACAAGTCTGTCCTCCATTACATTTGCATGCTTTTATGATATTTCAAGCCTAATTTTATGAAGTTTGACCTATCTAGATGACTGTACTGTGAAATATGATAGCAGTAAGGCATTCCAATGATGATAAAAATAAAGAAAAGTACCTTTTCATAGCTGCATTTCTATATTCTACAATCTGTCAAGTTGACTCAAGCACTTTGAATATGTCTTATCTGATTTAATCAACTATTATCAAAGTGAACATAGTTTATAGGAGCAACAGCTCCTTTTCATGATCATAATGACACACTTTTCTGCAAGTTGATCTTATGATGCATGATATATCTTTAAATGATGCATCCTGTCTTTTATTCTAATATCCTTTTCAAATGAATAGAAAAAGGAAAAACATGTTGGGCTCAACCCTTATGGGAGCCACATTTTCTCCACATGTTTTAATGTCTTCAAATTAGCAGCATTACTTTTCCTATACCTGCACAGTGAACAAACAAGTTAGCATAAAAAACATACCTTATGGAGTTGATTGATCTTCTTCATGATGTTTTGATTTATGGCACGTGTCTCATTTGACTCTTTCATATGAAATGCATGATGTGACAAGTTGATATGTCTATTTGATAAAAACATATGATAGTGTTAAATATCTGGAGCTCTAACAGGACCTTCCCCAAATTTTTTACAGGTTCTCTTGATATGACTGGAGCTGAAGATGAAGATATGAGATCATCCATCAATAAGTACATCAACGAACAAAGTACATCAACCTTGCTTTCAGGCAAGGATGGATATTTAATATTAATCATGTGTTCTTTCTCGTTTCTTTTATCATCAGATCTATAGCTTGCATATGTCTGCATTGCTCAGTTTAGTCACTCCCATGGCTTGTGTGGGACACATTTAAACACTTCTTTTAAATATGATCATTTAATTTACCTTATGCATTTGATTTATGTATGTTTCTTTTCAATCAATGCATAGGATAGAATAACTGAAACTGGAATGTATGTTCCAAATATGATATGAAATGACAGTTCAAATGAATACCTTTCTTTCTTGATTTCAATTATGATCATTTGAATAATAAAATTGTCTTATAACTCTAAAAGATAAAAATAGTTCAGATCAATTGTCTCTCATTGACTGTTTGATTTCTTGACATTAAAATTCACTTGTCATGATGGTTTGACAGTCTTGATTGGACTGTTGGATTATCATGACAACTGATCATTATTTCTTCTTGTCAAGAGATCAAATATTCATTAATTGGAATAACTTAAAAAATTTCTTTTACTCCTTTTGAAAAAATTGCAAAATAGGTCCAACTAAATTTAGTGTGAACAAAATTTAGTAACAATCATAGAATTCGAATACAACCTGGCTGACAACATGCGGGCTTACAATTAGGGCTCACAAGCCTGATTACATACATGCACAAGATAAAGCTTTGAAGCTCCTTTGCAAAGAATCTAAACTAAGGATCATGAATCAATTTCTAACTACTTTCCTAAGGATCTATTACATCTTTATATATCATTTCTGAACCAATAGATTCCTTCGCGTCAGCCAAGGAAGGTCACAAGCTCCGATGAAGAGCTGTAACGTGTACACAGATAGGTCAGACCTAAATGCATAGAACATGCCCACAAATGAATGAGATAATGTGCGGACCTCCAGGAAGGGTTGGCCACCAACCAAGGATCATTGAATGATGTGTCCACAAGTCAAGGAATGATATGCAAGCCTTCTCCTACAGCTAATTTGTTTGAGACTGTCAGGATGCTCTATTTTGAGAAAATAATTGATCTTCTAATAGCGATATCTTTCCAGTAACTGATCCAAATGCTCTAAATTCTTGATATGATGTAGATGAATGAATGTAGATGCTAAATCTAGATTTGCAAGGTGTGAAATGCCAAAACTGGACCACAAGCTAGAAACTACTTCTGACTGAACTGCCTGAACTGAACTGAAAAATGAAAGAACTGAAATGCAAATGTTTTTGGTTGATGTAAGATTGCTCTTGAACTAGGGATGCTCCTACATCAGACATCTGGGGTTATTGAAAAAGTGAGTCCCTCACTTTGCTAGGGCTGAGGGAGAACCAAGACAGTCCACCTCAGCCTGAGAAATCCATGATGAATCTTCTTTTGGTCTGCCTTTCCACTTCACAAGGTATTCTTTGTATTGTCTTCCTCTAGTGTTGCATCCAACTCTGCTATCCAAAATGTCTTCTATTTGCTCCGGTGTTCATTGTGGTAACTGCTTCTTCAAGTCTTCTTCCATGTTGTCACTGAACTCTACTTCATGATATTGATAAAGGTCTGCAATATTGAAAATAGGTGATATACCCAATGTCTCTGGTAGCTCTACTTCATATGCATTTCTTGAGTATCTTACAAGGTCCAAACTTCATCTTCAACTTGTTATATGTCCCAACTGGAAATCTTTCTTTTCTCAAGTACACCATCACTTCATCTCCCTCTTCAAATTCCTTATGTCTTCTCTTCTCATTAGCCTTCTCTTTGTACTTACTATTCATATCCTCCAAATGCTTCTTCACCTGGTTATGCACTATCTTCATATGATTTGCAAATTCTTCTGCTTCTGCACTTCTCTTTTCCTTTGTACTGATGTCTCTCAATTTTGCAACTCCTCTAGGATTCACTCCAGTAACAATCTCAAAAGGCGTTCTTCCAGTACTCCTGTTTACTGAATTGTTGTATGCAAATTCTACTTGTGAAAGAATCAAATTCCAACTTCCAATCTTCTCTCCAACCAAACATCTCAACAAGTTTCCCAAACTCTAATTCACTACCTCTATCTATCCATCTGTCTATGGATGAAAAGTTGAACTGAACTTCAAATTTGTCTTCATCTTCCTCCAAAGTGTCTTCCAAAAGTATCCAACAAACTTTGTGTCTCTGTCTGAAACTATACTCTTAGGTAATCCATGCAATCTCACAATCTCCTTAAAAATAAGGTCAGCTACATGCACTGCATCAGTTGTCTTCTTACATGATATGAAATGAGCCATCTTTGAAAATTTGTCAACTACTAAAAATATTGAATCATGTCCTCTCTATCTCAGGCAATCCCATTACAAAATCTATGATTATGTCTTCCCAAGGTCTCTTCAGTATTGTCAAAGGTTTATACAATCCAGTGTTCTGACTACTCCCTTTTGCAACTTGACAAACTCTACAACTTTGCACAAATCTCTGAACATCCTTATGTATCTGAGGCCAAAAGTAATTTTCATTCACCAAAGCTGATGTCTTGTCAATACCAAAATGTCCTGCCAATCCACCACTATGTTTCTCCTTGATCAAATTATCTCTCATTGAACTTCTAGGTATGCACAACTGACTTCCTTTGAACAACATGTCTTCCTGAATGAAATAGTCTAACCACTTACTCCTATCTGGCACAATAGGTTCCTTACATGCTTTCCAAGGTTCTACAAAATCAGTGTCTCCTCATACATGTTCTTCAATTCATCAAAACCCAACACTTCAACTCTCATCTTTGTCAACAAGTTTCTTCTCCTACTCAATGCATCAACAACTTTGTTTGATTTACCACTCCTATGCTTCAACACAAAAGTATAACTCTACATGAACTCTACCCATCTCATATGTCTCTGATTCAACTTACCTTGATTGTTCAAATACTACAAAGCTTGATGATTTGTATACAACACAAACTCCTTAGGCAACAAATAATGTCTCCACTTCTTCAAGGCTTGAATTATGGCATAGAACTCCTAATCATAAATTGAATATCTTCTCCTTACATCATTCAACTTCTCATTGAAATATGCTACTGGTCTACCTTCTTGACTGAACACTGCTGCAATTGCACTTCCACTTGCATCACAATCAACTTGAAATTCCTTATTGAAATTCGGTAATGCCAAAATAGGTTGCTCTGTCACTTTCTATTTCAGCAATTCAAAACTTTTATCTGCTCCTAATGTCCACTTGAAATCTTTTCTATCACCTCTCATTGTCTTTGTCATAGGGTTACAAACTAAACTAAAATTTCTGACGAACTTTTGATAGAAACTAGCCAATCCGTGAAATGATCTAACCTCTCCAATGCTTTCCAGTGTATGCCATTCAACAATTGCTGTTACTTTCTCAGGGTCCATCTTCAATCCTTCTGCAGAAATCACAAATCCCAAATATATCAACTCGTCCTTCATGAAACTACACTTCTTGATGTTTATCAGCAATTTCTCTTCTCTCAACCTCTGCAAAACTTGTCTAATATGCCACAAATGTTCCTCTTTTGTCTTACTGAAAATCATAATGTCATCCAAGTATACAATAACAAACTTACCCAAGAATTTCTTCAGAACTTCATTCATCAATCTCATGAAAGTACTCGGTGCATTTGTCAATCCAAAAGGTATCACTAACCACTCGTACAATCCTTCATTTATCTTAAAAATAGTCTTCCATTCATCACCTTCTCTGATTCTAATATGATGGTATCCACTCTTCAAATCTACCTTTGTGAAATATCTTGCTCCACTCAAACAATCCATGATATCATCCATCCTAGGTAAAGGAAATCTATACTTAACTGTGATCTTGTTTATTTCTCTAGAATCAGTACACATTCTCTATTCTCCATCTTTCTTAGGTGCCAAAACTGCAGGTACTGCACAATGACTCAAACTTTCTCTGATCAAACCTTTCCTCAACAAATCTTGTATCTATCTATTCAATTCTTCATCCTCTGCCAGTGTCATTCTATGTGCTACTTTGTTAGGCAAACTTGCTCCTGGTATAAGATCCATGTGATGACTGATACTCCTTATAGGTGGCAATCCTTCAAGTACATTATCTGATATGATGTCTTCATACTCTGTCAGCAACTCTTTTATCTCCTCCAGTTGTGATTCTCCAATCTCCTTCAATGCTTCAGGCTTCTTAGGAATCAAGGCATAACACATATTCTCATGTCTCAAACCATCCAGAAATTTTCTTCCATCTACCAAACAGATTCTAGTATTCCCACATACTTCACTCTTAGGGTCATCCTCTAAAGGAATCAAAGTAATTCTCTTTCCATTTGTTGTTATAGTATATGTATTCTTTCTCCCATCATGTATAGCTTTCCTATCAAACTACCAAGGTCTACCCAACAAGATATGACAAACATCCATAGGCATAATATCACACAAGACTTCATCATGATAAGATCTAATATAAAATTTCACCAAACATTGTTCACTCACCAGTACCTTATGATCATCCTGAATCCATGGTATCTGATAGGGATTAGGGTGTTTCAATCTTTCCAACTTCAACTTAGTCACCATCTCCTCTGAAACTAGATTATCTGAACTACCACTATCAATCACAACTTTACAACACTTGCCTCCTGATTTGCATCTAGTTCTAAAAAGACTCTTCCTCTGTAGTGGTTCATCATTTGTCTCTGCTTGAAATAGTGCTCTCCTCATCACCAATGATTCTCCTTTCTTAGGGTTTCCAACTGAACTATGTGATTCAACAGGTTCTTCAACATAGGCTGCTCTTCCACTGTTTTATGTCCTCTTACTTGTACTACCCTGATTACACTCAAATGCTCTATGTCCTTCACCTCCACACTTGAAACAAGTACCTCTGAATGTTATTTTATCAAATCCTCTTCCTTCTCTCCTGTATCCTTCATTCTGGTATGCACTAGGGTTTCCTCTCCGATAAGAATTTTTATCATCTCTCCGGTAAGCATTGTTATCTCTGTCATCCTTCTTCAACGGGCTGTCAAACTTGTTCTGCTCCACAAATGATCTATCATATCTAGAAAATGTTCTTCCTCTCTAAAATTTACCTCCTCTGCCTCTCTGTCTCTAATCATGCCTCTTATTTAGCTTCTCTTCAACTTTCAGGGCAAACTGATATGCTTCTTCCAAAGATGTCATCCTTACCAAGCTTAGTTATTCTTGAATGTTCAATCTTAGTCCATTGATATATCTAGCCACTTTCTCCTTGTTTTCTTCACTATGTCCTATTCTTATGATCATCTTATGAAATTCTTCCATGTACTCCTTCATAGATTTCTCCTTTTGTCTCAGGTTTTGCAATCTTTTCAACATCTCCAACTCATAGTTAGCAGGTATAAACTGATTCTTAAACTTTGTCACCATTCAGACCCACTTTGTAATATTTTCCTTCCCTCTTCTATTTCTTTCCAACTAAACTTCTTTCCACCATATAGCAACATGTCCCTTCAACTTTGTCTTTGCAAATTTCACCTTTTCCAGATCTTCCATCTCTTCATACTCAAAGTATTCTTCCATGTCATTTATCCAATCAATCAATTCTTTAGGGTTCAAATTACCAACATAGTTTGGTACATCAACTCTAGGTCTCTTTCCAATCTTCAAAATAGCTCACAACATCTTTACTTGATCTGATTCTTCCTCTTCATCACCTCCCAGGGTTTCTTTAGTTTGTTCAGCAGATTGAAATTCTCCTTCATCATCACTTCCAACATTAGGTCTTGGTGTCAATCCTCTTCGCCTATCTTCTTCAATAGCATCCAAACGAATTCACAATGTTTTCATCATCTCCATCATCTCATCCATTCTACCATTCATTGTTCCAATAGCAAAAACTCTCCTCAGTGGCATTCTTCCTCGGATCAAGTGCAAACTGTCTCTCAATCAGCAATCGGTTACAACACAAGTAACCTGCCTCAATTCAATGATCTATCCAAGCAAGATCTTATAGAATCCCCTTCGCCAATTCACTCCAAAGAATCAAACTTTCACTCTGATACCACTTGGTGCAATCACGGTAGGAGGGTTCATAGAATGAACTGTCCAGATCGTGCAACAAGAGTAAACACAATGGAAACAACTCAAAGAAATGAAACAAATGCAGATTCAGTCATTCAGTATATCATAGAATTCGAATACAACCTGGTTGGCAACATGCGGGCTTACAATTAGGGCTCACAAGCCTGATTACATACATGCGCAAGATAAATCTTTGAAGCTCCTTCGCAAAGAATCTAAACTAAGTATCATGAATGAATTGCTAACTACTTTCCTAAGGATCTATTACATCTTTATATATCATTTCCAGACCAATAGATTCCTTCACGTCGGCCAAGGAAGGTCACAAACTCCGATGAAGAGTTGTAATGTGTACACAGATAAGTCAGACCTAAATGCATAGAACACACCCACAAATGAATGAGATAACATGTGGACCTCTGGGAAGGGTCGGCCACGAACCAAGGATCATTGAATGATGTGTCCACAAGTCAAGGAATGATCTATAAGCCTTCTCCTACAGCTGATTTGTCTGAGACTGTCAGGATGCTCTATTATGAGAAAATAGTTGATCTTCTGATAGTGATATATTTTTGGTAATTGATCCAAATGCTCTAAATTCCTAATATGATGTACATGAATGAATGTAGATGCTAAATCCATATCTGCAAGGTGTGAAATGCCAAAAATGGTCCACAAGCTGGAAACTGCTTCTAACTGAACTGAACTAAAAAATGAAAGAACCGAAATACAAACAACTAAACTGCAAATGTTTTTGGTTGATGCAAGATTTCTCTTGAACCAGGAATGCTCCTTCATCAGGCAATGTAAAATTTGAAACTTGAATAACAAAGACTCTATTTTGCTGCATTTTGAAGTTTAATTCGTTGCTACAGCGTTTCGTACAACCTGGTACGACCTGGGAGTGAACATTTGTGCATTGGGATTGGTGAAGGAGTGAGTTAGCTAACATTTGAATCTTGTTTCATATGATTTCACCAAATTTTGTGCAAGTTAGAGTATTTTTTTCTAAAAATTATTTTGAAACCTCATGGTTTTGGCATAGTAATTGCATAAGTGTTAGGGTTTGAAGAAAAACTCTTAAATGGTGATTGAAATTGCTTGGAATGTGCTTGATAGATGTCAAATGACATGTCTGATCCATTGACATGACTGATCCATTAACATGACTGATCCATTGACATGAAGATTTGAAGTTTGGGTTTAAAGGTTCTTGGTATGACCTAGTTGAACAAGCCTAATTAGGCCTAAATTGTAGAGTAACAGTCCTATTTGACCCTTGTGTTACAAAACACCCCCATCTTCATTTGAAGTATGTTGTGTAAGAGGATAATAGGTATCCAAAACAATTTTTAGTTCATGGGTTTGAGATGTTTCCTTCAAATTATGTCAAAAATATCCCTTTTGTTGTCCTACTAGGCCTAATCAAGAACAGGACAGTCAAATTTAGAGCCTTTCCGTACAAAATAAGTCTATCTTATTTTGAGGTATGTTGAAATATAGCCAAATGGGTATCCTAAACAAGTTTCCTTTTCTAGAGATCAAGCCTGCATAAAGAGTTATGCCAATTTTGCCTTTTTGAAAGGCTACAAGGAAGACCAAGGGTTTGTGAAGGAAAACCCAAATTTTGATGACCAAAGGCATTTGTTTAAGGTTGTTTTGAATTTAATTACCCCTACTCTACATCAATGTGTTGAAGGTAGCAAAATTTGTTGAGCAGAGGAGTTGATGTGTGAAGGGTGTTGTTGTTGCAGAGGTGATTGATCAGTGGAATTTGTCAAGTGTAATGCACAGAGGTTGTAGCCTCTTTCTGTAAGTGTTGTTGCATTGTAATTTAGGGAGTTATAGCTTCCTTTGGGTTGTAGCCCATAAAACCTGTTGTAAACTTGTTTTTATTATTTGTGAGGCTAGATTTGGACAGTAGATCCAAGCAGCTTGCTCACTGTGGTTTTTCCCTTGTAGGGTTTTCCACATAAATCTGGTGTTATGGTTGTGTGCTTATGTGTTGTGCTTTGAATTTCCTAATTTGCTTTATCATCTGTTTAAGGTAGTAAAAACATTTGATTGGTAAAGTTAATTTGATTTGAGTTTTGGCATAGATAGATTCACCCCCCTCTCAGTATATTAGTGTGTTCTAACAATTGGTATCATAGTTAAGTTCCTTGGTGCAGCCTAACAATTGAAGGTAGATCTTGGAGTAGAACACATGGCTCAAAAAGAGTCCTCTTCTAAAGAACTGATATTTTATGGAAGCAACTATGCCTTCTGGAGTGTAAGGATAGAAGCCTATCTAATCTCGCTAGGGTATGATGTTTGGAGAGTTGCAATGGATGCTTATGTTGAACCTAAACATCCTATTACAAATTTAGATGCGAAGAAGGCTAATCAAAACATTGCCAAAGCCAAGAATGCCATCTTAAGTGGTGTGACCATATCAAAGCTTGTCAAGGTAGTGCAGTGCAAGACAGCTAAGGAGATATGGGATAAGCTCAAAAATCTCTATGAAGGAAATGACACTTTAAAGTAAGAAAAATTACAATCTTACAAAATAATGTTTGAGAATCTAAGGATGAAAAAGGAGGAAAACATTGCTAGCTATTTGATCTAAGTAGATGAATCAGTCAATGGAATCAAAATTCTAGGTGAAGATCTAGCTGATTCAGTAGTTATGAAGAAACTCCTAAGAACTCTCTCTCACATATTTGATTCAAAAGTTTCATCTATTGAAGAAGCCAAAGATTTGAAGAAACTTACTATGGAAGAACTTTTTAGGTCTGTCACTGCCTATGAGATGAGAAATGAAGTTATAGGTCCTTAAAAAAGAGAAGCTGCTTTCAAAGATGTGAAGAATGAAGGAACATCTGATTTACACACTAAAGTTGAGGAAGAAGAAGCAAACTTTGTGAGAAATTTGTAGAGGGGATCAGACAAGTATAAAGGTAATCTACCTTTCAAATGTTTTAAATGTGGAAGAGTTGGTCACTATGCTTCTAAATGTCCTTTTGGAGAAAATGAAAATAGCAGCAAGGGTTTCAAGAGGAACCTCCTTTCCAAAGAAGACTACAACTCTGCATTGTTGGAATTAGGCCAGATAACTGAGAGGGGGGTGAATTAGTTGTCCCACAACTTTAACCTTTTCTACTTTTAATCTTCTTTCACAACTTACAAACAGATTAATGATGTAAACATTAAAGCATGAATCAACAACACTTGAGCAGAAACATAATTTACACACTTGACACCAAGATTTTTAACATGGAAATCTGGTTAAGGGAAAACCACGGTGGGGGTTAACCCACAAGATTTGTACCCTATTAATAGTACTTAAAATAAATGGGAAGACACTTTCCTTCAGGCGCACTACCTAGAGCTCACTGCGTACAGGAGGCTCACTGCCTACAAGATTTTATGTTTAATACATAAAGTATGAACTGAGAAATAGCATCTTCTTCATGCCTGGTTCAGTCCCATTGATAGCTCACAAAAATTTTGCTTTGCCCGCAAACGCTTCTTAACTATATCTTCATCCTTTACTGCTCTTGTTCTTCTGCTCCTCCTCTTCTCTACTCTGCTACTATACCTTTCTTAGGATTTATCATTTTCACACAAGGACAACTTTCTACAACTCATCCACAAGTATTTATATGCTTCATCAACCTTGGAATGAACGTCAAGGTCAGCTTGACTTAATGTAGATCATTGTACTATCATCCAAACATATCTCAAACTTGAATCTTATTTGATCAACATGCTATGCTCTAGAGAATTGCTCTTAGATCATCCGCAACACGCTTGAAACATCTAGTCGGCCAAGACTGAGAAGAACAGTAACACCAAGGAAGAAATCTTCAACAATGAGCTCAATCTTCAATGTGGACCTCCAACACAGTAGGCACATGATCCAAAGACCTCCACAAGCACATTGAATTCAACAATAACATCCACACTATTCCAAATCATCAGAATCACTTGCATCTTCATCCAATACCTCAAGAACACTGTTTGCCATGACTATCACACTAGAAAGATTGCTTACAGACCTCCAAACCATGAACCACTTGAGTTGAGGATACACACTAACTTCCCAAACATGCCTCTAGATTCGTAGATCATAAGTTTTCATTGCGGAGTAATCTAGACTAATTTCCTGTCACTCTGTCCCTTCTGAACAATGCAAAACCAAGTTCTACTCATATGGTCACGGCTTCTTCAAATCTTCATGCAGACCTCCCAAATCTTAACTAGAGCTACTTCAGACAATCCTCTAAACAACCATATGGTCCACATACTTTGATATTTATTCCTTTGGAAATGCGGAGCAATCTACTTCACTGATCTACATTGTTTCTCCTATTTCTGACAAAAGGATATGTTGACATCAATGACAACACATCATAGGCACATATTTGCAACAATCTCCCCCTTTGTCATTGATGGAAACATATGATGTGAAAAACTGATTCAACCATCAAGACAAGGATTTCTCCCCCTTTCTCTTATCACTTCTACAACCACTTTCTTCACTGCTCCCCCTTTCATCAACAACTAGTTTTTCACATGACTTCTCTCCCCCTTTGACATCAATGGCAAAGGGCACATATTTGAAATCTTTTCTCCCCCTTTTTGTTTTAGACAAATCTCCAACAATTTGCATACTGACTACTCCCCCTGAGTAGTATCTCCTTAACATCAATCTGGATCACTAGATATGACTGTGAATTCCACCAGACTGATGCACACTAGTGCATCTTAAATCTAAATAGGAGGGGTAATAACCCCTAGCTTCCCTCTAAGGTACTCAAAAGTATCCTTAGGCAGAGGCTTGATGAATATATCCGCAATTTGATCCTTTGAAGAAACAAACTCCATTCTAACTTCATTCTCACTTACATTTGATGGATATGTGCTTTGTCTTTGAATGCAACACCAAATTCTTTGAGATGTTTATTGCACTTGAATTGTCACATAAGATTGTAACATGCTCTTCAAACATAATTATGATATCCTTCAACATTCACTTCATCCACAAGACTTGAGTATAATTACTTGCTGCTGCTATATACTCTGCCTCTGCAGTAGATAGAGATATTGCCTCCTACATTTTTCTCAACCAAGAAACCAATCTCCTTCCCAAGAAGAATGCACCACCACTAGTACTTTTCATTTCATCCACATCTCCTACCCAATCAGCATTTATATATGCATGAAGAGTGAAGTCATAATCCTTTGGATACCATAAGCCATAATCAGATGTTCCCTTTAGATATCTAAAAATTCTTTTGACTGCTACAACATGGGATTCCCTAGGATCAACTTGAAATCTAGCAACAAATCCAACTGCATTCATAATGTCAGGCTTGGTCTGAGTCAAATAAAGTAGTCCTCTAATCATTGATCTATAGCTTTTCTGATCTGCCTTCGGTGAATCATCTTTACTCAACTTGCATCCGGTTACCATAGGAGTACTTACTGGTTTTGAGTCCTCCATTCCAAACTTTTTCAACAATTCTCTTACATACTTAGATTGAGATATAAAGATACCTTTATCTGACTGAGTGATTTGCAGACCTAAGAAGAAATTCATTTCACCAAACATGGACATCTCAAATTCACTTTGCATCTGATCAGCAAATTTCATACACATGCTTCCATTTCCACCAAAAATGATATCATCAACAAATGCCTCAACAATTAAGATGTGCTCATGATCAATCTTGAACTAAAGATTACTATCAGTTGTGCCTTTGCTAAATCCTAACTTTAGCAGATACTTATCTAATCTTGCATACTAGGCTCTTAGGGCTTGTTTAAGTCCATACAACGCTTTCCTCAATCTGCAGACTATATCTTCTTGATCAGACAACTGGAATTCTTCTGGTTGCTCAATGTAGACTTCTCCCTCTAACTCTCCATTCAGAAATGTTGACTTGACATCCATCTGGTAAACTTTGAAATCTTTGAAAGCAACAAATGCAAGAAATAATCTGACTACTTCAATTCTTGCCATAAGAGCAAATGTTTCTTCAAAATCAATTCCCTCTACTTGAGAATATCCTTTGCATACCAATCTTGCTTTGTTTCTCACAACTTCTCTCCAATAGACTTGTGGAGCATTTGCTTCCATCATCATGGTCCTAGTAGCTTCTTGAATGGTCTGGTTCTTTCTTTCCACAACTCCATTCTACCGAGGAGTCCTAGGAGCAGATAACTGTCTTTTTATTCCATGCTTTTCATAGAATGTATTAAACTCACCAGAGGTAAACTCTCCACCTCTGTCGGATCTTAGACACTTTATCTTCATACCAATCTCATTCTCTACCATAACCTTGAACACCTTGAATTTGTCAAGAGCTTCTGATTTTTCTTTCAAAAAAGTTACCCACATCATTCGGGAGTAATCATCAATCAGCAACATAAAATATCTGTCTCCTTGCACACTTCTAATTCTAGCAGGACCACAGAGATCAATATGTACAAGTTCCACCCACTTGAAAATTGTTCTTTACTCTTGAATGAAGTTCTGTTCTGTTTACCCAATTGACATTCTCTACACATGCTATCAGCAGGTTTCACAAGTTTTTGAAGATCTCTCACAGCCTGAGTAGAACTTCTCTTGACAATATTATCAAAATTCACATGACACATTCTCCTATGCCATAACCAACTCTGATCAATCTAAGCAATCAAACAACTTTTGCCAGTACCACTTAAATGAAAGATGTTACCTTTAGTTTGTGTACCTGATGCAATCACAGTTCCAGAGCTTGCTAAAATTTTGCATTTTCCATTTTTGAATCAAAGATCATAACCTTTGTCAACCAACTATCCAACACTGAGAAGGTTATGCTTCAATCATTCTACATACAGAACATCATTAGTATTATTCTTACCATCAAAAGAGATGGATCCTCTTGCACGAATTCTACCAGCTGAATAGTCTCCAAACTTCACAATTCCACCTTCATATCTTTCCAAACTTATGAACTTACTTTTATCAGTAGTCATATGATGAGAACATCCATTGTCAATCACCCATTCATCCTTTTCTTCAATCTGAGCAGCCAAGGCACTTTCCACATTCGCATAGCTAGTAGATTCAGTAGACACCAGCTCTTCTTCTTTGATGGCAATGAACACCCATTCATTTCTTGAGTTACTTCCCATATCAGATTCATCATCAGTGACACCTTCTTTAGCTTCTTGGACATAGTAACATTTTTTCTGAGCCCTTGATCTGTTTGAGTTTGGCTTTGAAACCCTCTCCAAACACTTTGAGGCAAAATGACCAATCTTATTACAAGCAAAACATTTGAATGGTAACTTTCCTGCATACTTACCGAATCCTCTTGGCAATCTTTTGGCAATAAGGGCTTCAAGTTCTGCAGCCTCAATTTCATCATCTTCAAGATCCTTCCTTGCCTTCTCAAATCTGTTTGATCTTCCTAAAGAGCTTTTACCCGGATCATATCTTTGTTTTCCATAAACACTGGCCTTAAATGTAGATTTAGACTTAGGAAGAGAATCACCAAACTCACTCATTTCAAATGCTGAAAGATTACCAACCAATTGATCCCTTGTAACAGTTGTCACAGTCCTGATATCTTCAATGGTAGCAACTTTATGCTTGTATGCCGCAGGTAAGGATTTGAGCACTTTGGCAACAATCTCTGATTCTTCCAATATTCCACCAGCACTCCTGATACCGGTCACAAGTTCATTTACTTTTTGCATGTAGGAAGTAATTTTTTCATCTTCACTCATCATCAACCTTTCGTATTTACCCTTCAGGCTCTGTAGCTTGGCACATTTGACATATTTATCACCTTCATACAGAGTTTCCAACTTTTTCTAGATTTCATAAGTAGTTTTCAATTCTAGGACATTTGTCATTTCTGTATCAATTAGGGCACTCAACAATGCTTCTTTAGCTTGAATATTGTATTCATCTTCCTTAAGTTTGTCTAGAGTTGAAGGGCCATTCTTCAGAATCTTATACTCATCCTTAGTTATCAACCAAAAGGCATCACCCATACATTGCAAGTGACACTGCATGTGCACCTTCCAAAGGGAGTAATTTGTTCCATCAAATCTCAGACTTTCCTTCTTATAAGTCAACATCTTGGATCTCCTCAAGCGGTCAAGCTTCTTTTAGAGGAACCGACTCTGATACTAATTGTTGGAATTAGGCCAGACAACTGAGAGGGGGGTGAATCAGTTGTCCCACAACTTTAACCTTTTATGCTTTTAATCTTCTGTCACAACTTACAACTAGATTAATGATGTAAACATTAAAGTGTGAATCAATAACACTTGAGCAGAAACACAATTTACACACTTGACACCAAAATTTTTAACGTGGAAACCTGATTAAGGGAAAACCATGGTGGGGGTTAATCCACAAGATTTGTACCCTGTTAAAAGTACTTAAAAGAAATGGGAAGGCACTTGCCTTCAGGCAAACTGCCCAGAGCTCACTACTCAAAGAGGCTCACTGCCTACAGGAGGCTCACTGCCTACAAGATTGTATGTTTAATACAAAAAGTATGAATTGAGAAATAGCATTTTCTTCATGCCTAGTTTAATCCCATTGATAGCTCACAAAAAAAATTCTTTGCCCCCAAATGCTTCTTCACTATATCTTCATCCTTTACTGCTCTTGTTCTTCTGCTCCTTCTCTTCTCTGCTCTACTACTGTACCTTTCTTAGGATTTTATCATTTTTTTGCACAAGGACAACTTTCTACAACTCATCCACAAGTATTTATACGCTTCATCAACCTTAGAATAAACATCAAGGTCGGCTTGACTTAATGTGGATCACTGTACTATTGGCCAAACATATCTGGGACTTGAATCTTCTTCGATCAGTATGCTACGCTCCAGAGAATTGCTCTTAGATCATCCGCAACACGCTTGAAACATCCAGTCGGCCAAGAATGAGAAGAACAGTAACACCAAGGAAGAAATCTTCAACAACGAGCTCAATCTTCAATGTGGACATCCAACACAGCAGGCACATGATCCAGAGACCTCCACAAGCACATGAAATTCAACAATAACATCTGCACTATTCCAAATCATCATAATCACTTGCATCTTCATCTGGTACCTCAAGAACACTGTCTGCCATGATTGTCACACTAGAAAGATTGCTTGCGGACCTCCAAACCATGAACCATTTGAGTTGAGGATACACACTAACTTTCTAAACATGCCTCTAGATCTGCAGATCATAATTTTTCATTGCAGAGCAATCTGGACCAATTTCCTATCACTCTGTCCCTTCTGAACAATGCAAAACCTGGTCCTACTCAGATGGCCACAGCTTCTTCAAATCTTCATGCGGACCTCTCAAATCTTAACTGGAGCTACTTCAAACAATCCTCTAAACAACCATATGGTCTGCATACTTTGATCTTCATTCCTTTGGAAATGTAGAGAAATCTACTTCACTGATCTACACTATTTCACCTATTTCTGACAAAAGGATATGTTGACATCAATGACAACACATCATAGGCACATATTTGCAACATGCATATGATGTAGATCACTACTTATTAGATGAGGAAAGTGTTGATATGCGTCAAACAACTGAGAGGGGGGGTGAATCAGTTGTCACAAAAACTTAAACACTTTCTGCAATTAACACATTCATCACTTATCCACAATTATTATGATTCAACAATAAGTGCATGAAATCAGAAACTTAACAACATCAAACACAAGAGACACCACATTTACGTGGAAAACCCCAAGGTGGGGAAAAACCATGGAGAGGATTAACTCTCAATATATATTGCAATCTTGAAATAGTGATGTTTAGGCTTGGTCACCCCACGGGCATAAACATACAGGCTTACTGCCATGAAGAGCAACTAGGTCTAGTAGGCTCACTGCCTCAACCCTAAACCTAGCATGATTACAATAAGGGTTGTTAAACCCTGAGGGCTATTAAACCCTACTGGTGGCTTACTTCCAAACTCACTGCCACGATCAACACCTTTCTATATTTGCAACTAAAGTACAATAATTCCCCTACTCTGCTCTTCCTCTGCTCTACTCTTCCTCTGCTCTGCTCTTCCTCTTCTTTCCTCTACCTCTTCTCTACTCTGCCTTTGGACCTTTCTTAATATATTCTCATTTTCACTCAAGGAAACCTTTTCCATGACTCAACTACAAGTATTTATACACTACATCAACCTTGGAATGATCATTAAGGTCGGCATCAACCATTGGAACAATCTCCAAGGTTGATATTACAAACATTTACAAATTAGGTCCTGACCTATTGCAACATCATGCAAAGGGAATGAAATGTAGATCATGCCATGTCTTAGCTAGGACTCAAACATGATCTTCCACACCACAAAATGCTTCCTCAATCTTTCAAAGATCTCTGTAATTACAGGGATCAACCAGGTCCGCCAAGACTGGTTACATGCTACGTTAACTAGGAACAATCTTCTCACACCATCTCAATTTCTTAATGCGGATCAAAGTCTAGATAGGAACATGATTAGGAGAAATCTACAAGCACACTATAATCATCAGAAGCAACTGCACGAACCTTAGCCACTTCATCCATAGGGATTTTCTCACCGGAGTACATGAACTTTACTGTCTTCAACTGTCATAAAAGAAAGATAGCTTGTGGGCCACCAAACCATGAACCATTGCAACTGTAGGCACTTATCATTATCCCAGACTTCCCTCTAGAGCTGCAAAGCAAAATACTTTATTGTGGAGGAATGTGGAGCCAAATATTATTTTCCTGTCTCAACTAAACTTACAGAAAAAGTAGGCTTCACTCTGGTGAACACAACTCACTCAGATATTCATGCGGATGGCTCAGACCCAAAATGTAGCATCCTCAGACATACCTCTAACTTACTTCCAATCCATATGCCATGATCTTCAAGCAGGAATAAATGCAGAGTAGTTTGCCGGACTATTCTTCAGCATACAACTCACTGTCTGTACTGCACTTCTCTGTAACTCACTTGTTTCTTCTGGAGAGGCTAATTTTCTCAATATCCTCAACATATAAGTCTTCTAAACAAGTAATAGAATAGGATACAGTTGACAACAATAATATGTTGATATCAATGACAAGACCGATTAGGTACATACTTGCAACAGAAAGAGGAGAATCTCTGTTCATGGCCATGGTGATTTCTGATGGTTCAGATAGGACTATAGATCAAGAAGAATGTGAAGTTGATTTTGAAGGTGAACTTATTTCTACTCTTGAAGGCTTGGACTGTGCAAGGAAAGAGAATCAAGAACAAAGAACTCTGATTGAAGCTAAGACAAGAGAATGCACAAGACTTGAGAGAGAAATTCTGTCACTCAAAAAGGAATTGGAAAAGCAAAGTTTGGAAGTCTAGATGACACTGAAGGAGCAGATCTCATCATACCTCAAGGAAGATCTTTTCATGCAATACATCTCTCCATGAACAGGTTCAATCATGCTTTCTTTGGTTACTATTTTATCTGCAATAAATTTGGTCATAAGGCTATGGATTGCAAGTGTGAAATGAATAGAAGAAATCTTGTAAGTAGGAATTATCTTGCTTCACTTGTGCGTGTCAATGTGGTATGTCAAATTTACAACAATTTTGGACATATAGTAAGATATTACAGGAGTGGATTAGCAAAATCAGAATCTTAGTTGATAGATGTTGTTGAGCAAGTTAAGGAAAGTGATTCCTATAAAATACTGGAGACAAACAATGAAGTTGAAAATTCAATGATTGTCCAAACAACATTTCATGCTCAAGGGAAAACAAATCTCTAGGTAATAGACAGTGGATGTACAAGTCACATGACAGGTGGTAAGAGCAAATTCATCAATTTTGTTAATTGGAATGGTGGATCGATTAGGTTTGGAGACAATTCATCTACAAAGATTACTGGAAAAGGCACCATATGTATTGATGAAAGATCTAAAACACATGATGTTCTTTATGTAGAAGGTCTCAAGCATAGTTAGATGTGCAACAAAGGATACAATCTCATATTTCATTATCAAGGGTGTGAAATCAGAAGAGCAAAGTCTGGTAAATTGGTGGCAAAAGGTTCTAGAACAGAGAGCAACTTGTATAACCTAAAGGGGGTTAATGGAAGAGCTTGTCTTCTAGGACATACAAATGAATGTTGGATGTGGCACAAAAGGATGGGGCACATTAACTTTGACAATCTTGTGAAGATCAGCTCCATGCAAGCAATAAAAGACATGCCAAAGATCATCAAGCTTGCAAGCACCTTATGCAAGCAATGTCAGATGGGGAAGAAGACAATTATAAGATTCAATTCTAAGAAGTATTCTTCTACAAGGCCATTGGAACTGATTCATACTAACGTGTGTGGACCTACTAGGACAAAGAGTCTACAAGGTGAGAGTATTTCATGTTGCTCATTAATGATTTTTTTGAATTGAAGATAGAGCGCCATTATATTTATAAAAAAAAATTAGTACAAGATTTGGCCTAGGGAGCCACAGTATATGTATGAGTCTCTTACAATTCAAAAAACAACAGTTTATGTAGAGTATGCAACATATATCTATACATACATATACTACTTAAGGCTTATCAAAATTATATATCTCAAGTCCTTTAAACTTGTTGTAGCTTGTTGCCAAAAACTGTCATTACACTTCATTTTTGATACATATTCATTTTCTATATGCTTGTAATGCATTGTTCCCATCTATTGGTCTCTAACTACTTGTTCATCTGTTGCTCTAAACCTGTCTGCTCATGTTCTACTTGTGGGAAAGAGGGGAACCTGTTGTGTCCACTATCCTGTAGGTCTGACTATTCAACATCCCTCTGTTTGTTTCCCCTTACCACCTGATCTAGGTTTCTTTTCAACTCCTCCAAATGTTTCCTATTATCACTAGCATCAAATGAGTCTACTCCCTTGAAGGTCCCTATTGGAGGAGAGACCCTGAGTTGGTTGTTGTCAACATTAAAGTTTTTGAATGTCACTTCAAGATCCCTTTGTTCCTCATCTCTCATTCTTTCCAGTTTATGCTGCTTACAATACTTGTTTTGAAAATTAATATATTCATCATTAAACTTTTGGTGTACTTTCCTTAGGTCGTGAGGCCAAAACTTAGCATACTATATATCTGCCATGTATATCACTTTTGATCCCTCATCGAGTATCTTCATAAATCTCTCGATTGGAAGCTCCATAGTCAAAACAACTTGTATACAAACATTAGACATCATGAGTCTAAAAGTAGACCCAATAAGCCACCTCCTCTTGCCTTGCAAATGGTCTTCATTTATTTTTTCCACAGAGCCCATAAGATTTTAGTAGTTAGACATAACCAAAAGATATTATATTTAAGAGACATTCTACTAATGAACCCACATAATATTTCTTCCCAGTTCATTTTATTCAGGGAGGACCAACCTTTTATATTACCCATAAACATTGACCATACATTCACAACAAAAGGGCATTCGAAAAATATATGTTCACAAGATTCAACAGTATTACATAGAGGACACACATAACTGTTATTCCCAATTGGAATCTTCTTAAGTAGCAGGAGCCATCTAAAACTACCCTTCTTAGGTTCTAAGTATTTAGACCAAATTAGACTAAAGGATGAGGCTAATAATCTATGGTTGACATTCAAATCCCAAGCCCTAATAGTATGCTCATATACCACCAGGGAGTCAGATAGAAACTTGTACAACTTATTAGCTTTACCTTTCAATATTTTTGTCCCATCTTCCCATACTAACTCTTCCAACCAATCCAATTCACCCAAATTCTTTGCTTGACTTGGGTTGTTTGAAAAAGCATTGTAAATGATGCAATAAGTTCTTATCTGAGAGTTAGGTAAATCAAATTCCAACTTAACATCTTCCCATTTTTTTATACCTTCATCTTTCATCAAATCATCAAAAGTTGCAAGGCCTTTTTACATCACTTAAGAGTAGAGAAACCTTGCAGTAGGGCCAATGGTTTACCTTTGTGCCTTAAGTTCCACCACAATGATCTATAGCCCCCAATCCATTTTTTCTTGTAGTTGACTATCTCTGTGTTTAAGATTAAACTTTTAACTGTTTCCCATGCTCTCCAAATAGACCCAAACACTACAGACCTAAAGGTTTTAGACTTAAAGTTCCCAAAAATAAATTCATGATGATACAAGTTATTCCACAGGGGATATTTCTTAGGCCAAAATTTGCTGATATTATTCCTAATGAGGACCTTCCAAGGTTCACTCCCATCCAAGGATTTGATAATCCATTTTGTAACAAGAGTTACACCCTAGATTCTCATATCCTTAAGCCCCAGGCCACCCTTATCCCTACTCATACAACACCACTCCCACTTCACAACATGTATTTTCTCTTTGCCTTTACCATCTGACCACAAAAAAACCCTGATAAGCTTCTGAATACTATCTATTTGATGATTAGATAATAGCCACATAGAAGCATAATAGATAGAATATGCTGAGAGAATCTTTTGACACATGTGTACTCTCCCTGCCAGAGATAGGACCTGCTTGTTCCAGTTTTTCAATTTCAATTCTATTTTTTGAAAACATCTAGTTCCACATTAGTTTAAGAGAGGGATCAATAGCAAAGGGGATCCTAAGGAACCTAACTTGCCTATGAGGACCCCCCCACTACCATTTACCCTCCTCTAATCACTCAGGAGGCCTATTTGACCATCCTAGCAAGATAGATTTATTGAATGATATTTTAGCACTAGAGGCTTTACAAACCTTGTTCAATCTGTCCTCCATGATATTCAAATTATCCTTTTCAAGTACATGGTATAATGCGGTATCATCAGGAAATTGCATGTTTAATAACATGCTTTCATCAAGAAGTCTAATGCCCTTCATCACCCCTAAAATCCTTTCTATTCTTAGAATATGAAACAAGGCTTCTGAAGCTATTACAAAGAGTGCAGGTGCAGGTGCTAAAGGACACCCTTGCCTAATCAATCTGTCCATGTTGAATGATTTAGTTAAGGATCCATTAATATCAATTTGAGTAGAGGCATCCCTAAAGAGCGTGTTAACCATGTCACACAACTCTTGGGGAAATCCAAAGGCTTTTAATTAGAACAAAAGACCATTCAACTCTTTCATAAGCCTTTTCAAAGTCCAACAAAAGGATACATGCATTTTGTCTTCTTGTTCTTGCCTAATGCAGTGCCTCCCAACTGGTCAATAAGTTTTCTAAAATGTACCTTCCTTTTATAAATCTAGTATGGGTATAGTTAATGATTTTAGGTAGAATATTAGCGAGTCTTCTTGCCAAAAATCTGGCAATAATTTTATAGGACACATTCAATAGGGTAATAGGCCTTTAGTTTCTCAAGTTAGTTTTGTCCCCATCTTTAGGTAGTAATTTGATGATGCCTCTATTTATATCCTTCCCTAGAGATCCTCTGTTACAAGCCCCCCAGTACACTTCCTAGAGGTTGTCCACCACCCAGGATAAGTTAACTTTGTAGAATTCTTTAGGTAGCCCATCCTGCCCAAGAGGCTTACCATCCTCCATCGACAAAATGGCATCTTTGATCTCCACTTTGGAAATTTTTTATTTTAATTTGCCAGACATTTCCTCATCAATCTTCTTAGGATAGATAGTTGAGAATAGCTTCTGGGCCTTCAAACACTCTACACTCTGATCTTTAGCCCTAAAGAGGTTCTGATAAAATTCTCTAAACAGTCTCTTTATATCCTCTATATCATTAAAAGTGACACCATTTTTGTTTATAGGTCCTACATGCTCCTTTTTGAATTTGGACCTAAGAATGTCAAAAAAGTATTTTGTACCTTTGTCCCCATATTTTAACCAATTAATCCTTTCCCTCACTTTAGCCCCTTGGGCCCTGAATGTTTGCAGTCTCCTAAGCTTGTTTTTAATTTCTCTAATTTGCCTGATTTGTTTCCTTATCTTCCAAGTTTTGTTGCAACATCACTTTTGTTTCCAAGAATTCTATTTGAAGAAGCCTTTCATTTCTCCTTTTGTCTAATGCCATTTTCTTCCCACAAACTTGGAATAGCCTCTTGCTTGCATTGAAAAAAATATTCCAATATTGTATTTCTTCATTCTTACCAGCTATGGCTTTCATGATAAGCCTTAGGTTACAAATCCCATATGGGAAATCCATGTCCAAAAGCAACTATGTATTCAGTTTGAACATACTATCTTTTCTAGATATCTTCCCCTATATTGAAGCTCAGTGTTGATAAGAGCTTGTATTGCATGATGGTCAGATAGGGTGTTAGGGATGACCCTTACAACATTGAATTTATCAAAGCTCTGAAAATGGAAAAAAATCTTATTTACATATAGAATTTGTCCAGCCTACAATAGATTATTTTGTTATCTTTCTGTGAGTTACACCATGAAAACCAAATTCTCTAACTTGTGGCCTTATTCTCTTCTAAGGGGTCAAAGAGACTTAAAGATTTTTTCATTCTCAACCAAAAGAATTGTTCATTACTCTTCCATTCTGCATAGTTCCCTCCAATATTATCCTCTCTATGTTCCACCATGTTAAAATCCCCTGCCACAATCCAAGGGATTTTAGGCAACTTGTCAGTCATCCAATTCCACAGTTCAATTCATTCTCTGTGTTCATTAGGGGCATAAATAGAACATATACCAAAATGCCTATTCGCCTTATCTATCACCACCCAAATACATCTATTACAGGGGGAGCATCCACTCTGGGTGATATATTGACCCCATTCCTTACTGATCAATATTGCAATTCCTCCTTTGCCTCTTTCATGTTTAGAATATAATTTCATTGCATCTTTCTAGATAAATCTTAAGGTGTTATCTAATTGGAACCCTATGGCTTTAATTTCTTGTAACATTAAGCAGGCCATTCTTCTATTCTTATTGTAGAAATTTCTAACAATGTATTTCTTATCCAGGGACTCAAGTCCCATAATATTCCAGCTATAGCAATTCATACTCAAGTTATTTGGCCATATAAATAGGAGACTCGCCTTAGGAACTATTGTGACAAAGTTTATCAAAATATTTTGGAAGTTTAGCACCTTTCACCTTTTTTTTAGTGCTTTGTTTTTTATGCATATACCTTCTCTTTCTACTAACATCATCCTTCTTCAAGAAATAGCCCTCTTCTAACTTGGATGATCCCTCTTTAGCACTACCATAATTTCTTTTGGTGGGAACTTCACCTTCTAACTCCTTTGGGTCTGGTGTTTGGAAACTAATTGGGGAACCCACAGTCTATATCACATTCTCCAATTTCTTAGCCAGTATGCTTTCTCTTATTTTAACAAGGCTAATTGTTGAGCATTCTTTTTTGTTTTTGCCTCAATTTTTAGAGCCCCAACTAACACATCATGTGTTTTAGAGGTAGGGTTGTCCTGATTGACAATCATATCAAGACTTTTAGCTATAGGTTCATCTGGACCATTCAATACAATGTCTCAGATTTCTTTCTCTTCCATAGACATATCTCTATGATTTTTAATAGGATCCTCATCAAAACAGGGGTTGTCAAATATATGTGTGTCATGTGCCAGCAAGCCTATTTTGGATGGAGCTCCTTCATTTCTCTACTCACTGCAGTGACCCCCAATCAGTGGGTCACTGCAACTAGAAGCAGAACTAACTATAGAATTAGAAGCCACATCTGATGGGCTACTAACAACCCTAGTACTCGAAGGTTTTCCTTCTAAATTTAATTTTTCTAAATTGTTTCTAATCTCTCTTAAAGAAACATCGATGGGATTAGCCTTGTTATGTGTTGGAGACTTCTCATCCATTGCATTAGAATTATTTATGTTTTGTTTGAAAGCATCAATAGAGCCTGAAGAGTCTGTGTTAACAAAAGCATCTATTTTTCCACTTCTAGTACTAGTTTCCCCACATTATTTAGCCTAATATTAGGATAGTTCTTCCTCTGGCGCCCTTCCACTTTGCATAAAAAACCATGAATTGAGACCCCTAGCCCAATAACCCTACACTCAAATATTTTTCCCCAACCCTAATTTCTAGGACCTTAGGGATGTCAACCCCTATGTTTAGAGAGATTAGAATTCTAGCGTCCATATACAGTAAAGTGGCTCTGCTTTCATCCACTTTCATCACTTTCCCTATGGGTTCCATGATTTGAGGCAAAAAATCCCATAACTGCTCCAGAAGATTTTTAACCAACAACCATCTTAGCACAAAACAAAACAAAATTTCTTGATGTGATGCTTCCAACTTCCAAGGGAATGCCTTAAAGAGGGTTTTCTCAACATTCCAATAGTCCCTATCCAACACCCTCTTTTGCATGGTGTGATTTCTAAAAAACATGACAAAAATTCCTTTGCTTAATAATCTACAAAAGGAGACCTGAACACCTAGCCTTTTACCCCATATAGAGTTAATCCAGTTGTTCATGACTCTCCTTGAAGGCATTTTATCCACATTTAGGTAGACAATGAAAACAACAGTGTTTTTTAGTCTACATTCTTCATTTTTTATAGCATTTTCCATATCTTCATTAGGGTTTAAGACCATTTTCTAGGCATAAGGCCTAGCTTACCTTTTTCCTTTGTTCCACAATCTTCCTCTCTTCCTCCATGGGGGATTTCACCTCTAGCTTCGAGTAGTCCGAGCTCCTCGTTGACCTCAAAGTGAGAATTTTGGGTCAGAGCCTCGGCATCTTGCAGATTGAGTGCTTCCCAAAATGTCTTTCTTTTGTCATTTGATTCCTCATTCCTACCCTCTATTAGGCTATTAACCCCCTCCATTATTCCTCATGACTGAGGAGTAAATGCCTCAGCCAGAGCAGTACAACACCTATGGAATATGAGCATAGATAGGTCCTATGATAGTTAATACTTCTCCCTCCTAAAATTATAGGCGGGAAAAACTTTCACATTAAAAAAAAAGGGCTTTCAATAGTAGTCTTAACAATGATAACAACAAAACCTCTGGATATTAACTGCCATCATAACAATAACAGGCTTCAAACAACACACAACAATAAAATAGATCCACACAAAAAAGCACAAATGAGACCAAGTTCAATTCAAGAGGAGGTCCCTACCAGATTGCTCATGGAGGGCTGCTATGCCCTCAATCAATCCCAGAGCACTCCTCTTCCTCTCCAAGTTCACCCCAATTTTACTCTACACCTTTTCAATTTACATTTATTCACTGTAAATCATCTCATTGATGATTTCTCTAGAATGACATGGGTTACATTTTTGAAAGAAAAATCAAAGCTTTCAGTAGGTTTAATATTTTTAAGTCCATGGTTGAAAATGAAATGAATTCTAGAATCAGGTATCTAAGATCTGATAGAGGTGGTGAGTTCACTTCAAGTGAGTTTGAGGAATTTTATGAGGAATATGGAATAAAGAGACACTATTCTATTGCAAGAACACCTCAGCAAAATGGAGTAGTGAAAGGAAAGAATAGAATAGTTCAGGAGATGGCTAGAACAATGTTGAGTGAAGCCAAGCTGCCTGATACATATTGGAAAGAAGTAGTCCATATTGTTGTCTACATTCTCAACAGAGGACAATTGAGAGTGCACAGTGCCACCAAGACACCTTATGATCTATGGTATGGAAGACCAACATCAGTCAAGTGTTTCAAAGTTTTTGGAAGAAAATGCTACATCAAAAGAGATGAAGGTCTGGGAAAATTTGACTCAAAATTTGATGAAGGGATCTTTCTTGGATACTCAACTAGGAGCAAAGCCTACAAATTCTACAACAAAAGACTGAGGAAGATAGTTGAGAGTGAAAATGTTAGAGTTGATGAAGAGCCACATCAAATCATAGATGAGCAAGAAGACTGTTGGTCAGATGAACCTGCCTGCACAGAAGAAGTAGAAGAAGTTGAAGAAAGGGAATAAACTCAAGAGAAGACTACCAAGACTCCTACTAAGTATGTTTAGAAGAATCATTTGGAAGATCAGATCATTGGAGATAAGAATGAAGGAATGTAGACAAGAAGAAGGTTTGCAAGAATAAATGAACAGGTAAACTTTTATTTATTGTCAAGAGTTGAACCTAAAACGTTTGATGAGGCTAGTAAGGATGAAGGATGGATACAAGCAATGGAAGAAGAACTAAATCAGATAGAGAAGAATTAGAATTCAGAATTGGTTCCAAGGCTTGCAGACAAAAAGTGTGATAGGTACAAAGTGGGTGTTCAGAAACAAATTGAACAAAGATGGAGAAGTGGTAAGGAACAAAGCAAGGTTGGTATGCAAAGGTTATTCACAAGTAGAAGGAATTGATGTTGAGGAGACATTTGCTTTGGTGGAAAGAATGGAAGCAATCAGAATGTTTCTTGCATTTGTAGTTCATAAGGGCTTCAAGGTATATCAAATGGATGTCAAATCTGTATTCTTGAATGGTGACTTAGAAGAAGAAGTATACATAGAGCATCCTGATGGATTTCAATTATCAGAAGACCAAAATATGGCATGCAGACTTAATAAAGCTTTGTATGGTCTCAAACAAGCCCCTAGGGCTTGGTATGTAAGGTTGGACAAGTACTTACTCCAACATGGGTTCAAGAAAGGTACCACAGATAGTAATCTTTACATCAAAATTGAGGATGAACAAATTTTGACAGTTGTTGTGTATGTTGATAATATAGTCTTTGGTGTTAATGATGAAATGTGTCATAAGTTTGCTAAAGAGATATAGAAAGAATTTGAAATGTCTATGATAGGTGAGTTGTCATTCTTTCTTAGAACCAAATTGCTCAATCATATGATGGCATCTTTATCTCTCAAGCAAAGTATGTCAAGGAGATGTTGAAGAAGTTTGGCATGAAAGATTGCAAACTAATGAGTACTCCTATGGTAACAGGTTTTCATTTGAATAAAGATGATGAATCACCTCAAGCTGATCAGACTCTATATATGCCTATGATTGGGGATCTACTATACTTAATAGTATCAAGGCCTGACATTATGCAAGCGATGTATTTGGTTGCAAGGTTTCAAGTTGATCCTAAAGAAACACATGTGAAGGAAGTCAAAAGGATATTCATATATTTGAAGAACACTCTGGAATATGGATTGTGGTATAAAAAGGTGATGATTTTTCCTTGAGTGCTTATACTAATGCAAATTGGGCTGGCAGTGTTGATGATAGAAGAAGCACCAGTGGTGGAGATTTCTTTTTGGGAGATAGATTGGTCTCATGGTTGAGTAAGAAGCAAGATTCAATGTCCTTATCAATAGCAAAAGTAGAGTATATATTTGCAGTAGCCTACTGCACTCAAGTGTTGTGGATGAAGCAAACATTGAAGGATATCAAGGTAGTATATGATGAACCCATTCCTATTCTTTGTAACAATACAATTGCCATCAATATTTCAAAGAATCTAGTGATGCATTCCAGAACCAAGCACATATCTATTGGATATCACTTTTTTTTAGAGAAAGTTGCAAATCAAGAGGTCAAATTGGAATATGTGCCTACAGAGGATCAAGTTGCAGACATCTTTACAAAGGCACTTTCTAAGGACACATTTGAGTATCTCAAATAGAAGTTAGGGGTTGTTGACCCTCCTTCTTCTAACTAGATGCATAGATGGTGCATTTGTCTAGGGGGAGTAGTTCAAGACATATTTTTATCCCTAGATTGGTGGAGGCTACCTCTCAGGGGGAGCAAGTAGATAAGAGATTGTGAAGGATGACAAGGATGAAACAGTCAGGGGGAGTTGGTAGATAAGGAGTAGTAAAGGAAGATCAAGACTAATGCTGACAGGAGGAGCTTATATGCTTTTGCAGGTACAGAAGAAGACAACTAGCCCTTTGTCCTTGATGTCAAAGGGGGAGAAATTTGTATATCAGGCTAAGTGTTGCCATCAATGCCAAAGGAGGAGATTGTTGCGTATGTGTTGTCATTGATGTCAACAATGGTATGAAGTGTTGATCAATGATGATCAGTGATGTCAATAGATATGCAAGGAAAGATATGCCAAAGGAAGATTGTTGCAGAGTAGTGATCAGTAATGTCAAGAGAGTAAGTAATCAAAGAAGAAGACAAAGGTGTGTTAATAGAGATTGTTTATAGAAGCTATGAAGTGAAGGGTAAGGTAATGGAATTCATGTACTATGCATACTATTGGATCAGTATCATCTATACACAATTGTACCCTATCTTCTAAAGTTTATAAGGCAAAGAATGTGCTATCATGAAGACTCTTGTTTTCTTATGAAAAGAGTTGTGATTGTTGTGGTAAATGTTGTATTCATTCGCTTTGATGAAAATCATTACATAGGACATGAAAGAAAGTATAAAAGGGTTCAGATAGTCTAAGGCACTGAAAGTTGCACTAAAGAAGCTCAGGAGTATGCTACGCATTTGTTCGTATTTAAATATTTAGCCTTGTGGTTTGAAAGTTAGATAGAGACAGGTGTGAAGTATTCATGTTCCTAATTTTAGAGCAGAGAAGTTACCACAGAAGTTTCTAGTGCTTGTAGAGTGAAGACGGTGATTCAGTATTGTTACAGTCAAAAAGAGTCAAAGAAATGCTCCACATTCTCCGCAATTGAAGATGAGATCTTGTGTCTTGAAGGATAGTCAAATAAATATTAGAGGTATGACATATTCAAGTTTTAGATGATATACAGTACCGTAGAGGTTCTTCGAGTCAACAAAACAAAGACATATTATGTTGCTGATTAGAGTTAGCACAAGGAGAAAGTAAAAGCCACCGCATTTCACCACATTACATTAGTTGGCTTTGATGTTTGGAGATTGAGTTTAGTTGGTCTGTATGTTTGTTCATTCTAGGTTTTAGGTGTTGAAGTACACCGCAAGTCTGTTTTTCAATGTTCTATCTCAAGACTGTGTAATTAGAGTTTGCATGTGATACCAGGTTTAGTGTTTGTATGTTTGCGCTAGCATGAAGTTGCTTGAAGTTGTGAAAGGAATGGTTGAGAAGATTCTTACAAGTCATATAATGTTTGTGAAGTGATCCACATGATGATAATTGGTATCTCTGGTACCACGTTAGGTCTGGAGCTAATATGTGGAAGAGTAAGTGTTACTGAGCTGATTGATTGCGTCAGATGTTTGGAAGTGTGCACCAGTGTGGAAGAGTGTGCTAAGGAAGAATAGGTCTTGGTTAACACCTGGTTTGAATTGCATTGTATTTCTACATCATTTAGGTGCCGACTTGTTGTGGACGTTGTACATTACATGCTACACGTTTCATCTCATCCAATGAAGGAGAAAGATTTTGTAGCTTGCGGAGGATATAAATGAAAGATCTTGTTTTGACTAAAAGTGATGAGTGTGTGAGAGTGTACGAGTATTGAGGTGAGTGTGTGCATATGTGGAAGTGTGTTGAAGGTAGCAGAGTTTGTTGAGCAGAAGAGTTGATGTGTGAGAAAAGTGTTGTTGTTGTGGAGGTGATTGATCAGTGGAATTTGTCAAATGTAATGTACAAAGGTTGTAGACTCTTTCTATAAGTGTTGTTGCATTGTAATTTAGGGAGTTGTAGCTTCCTTTGGGTTGTAGCCCATAAAACCTGTTGTAAGTTTATTTTTATTATTTGTGAGGTTGGATTTGGATAGTAGATCCAAGTAGCTTTCTCACCATGGTTTTTCCCTTCTAAGGTTTTCCATGTAAATTTGGTGTTATGGTTGTGTGCTTATGTGTTGTGCTTTGAATTTCTTAATTTGCTTTATCATCTGTTTAAGGCAGTAAAAAGATTTGATTGATAAAGTTAATTCAAATTGAGTTTTGGCATATACTAATTCACCCCCCCTCTTAGTATATCAGTGTGTTATAATAGTTTCCACAAAATCTGTTTGTTGCATGCAAAAACTAAAAGATATCCATAAAGTTTTTCAATATGGAAAACAAAACCTTTAAAGTGTTTTTCTTTCTGATGTGCAGAAGATGTGGATCTAATGCAAAAAAGTGCCTCCAACAACAACAAAAATGACATGTAGAATTTGAATTAGCCAACTAAGTCAAGCAAAAGCACGTTGCAACCTGCAAGATTGCACCAAGATGTACCAAAAAATATTTATTGCCAGAAACTCTAAAAAAAAAGAGAAATAGATCATAGATTTGAAGCTTTGATACCATGAAAGGGTCATTAATGGACTCAAGACAACTAAGGATCACCTACAAACAAAACAACCTTTCAAAACAAGAGAGAAAAGAAATAACAACGCTTTATATTGCCAAGAATAATGATGCATAAAATATACAAGATGCAAAGCTTGACTTCATACACACTACATTGAATGAAATATACAATGAGAGACCTTCCTTATATAGGCAAGGTTGAGAAGTAGTGCTAGGTCGACATAGACACAAATAATAGATGTGACAAACTAGGATGTTGACAAGTATCTTAATCCTATGACATGATAAACAAACATTAAAGTGTGTCACAAATATTAAATGACTACTAGTGGATAAGATGTCTTATAGATGACATGAATATTAAATGTCCTAACTACCCAAGTCAACTTAACATGTGAACATGTGTGAATAGGTCCTAACTAGGAACTAGTCAGTTAATGTGCCTTGTACACACTACAAAGGGGAAACTGGATAGGAAAACACCCATGTTCACACCACAATTATTACCCTATACAACCCTTGCTTCTTGAGATAGATTGTCATTTTTATTTTCAATCAAAATATTTATATGGATTTAGAATAGGAACTATTGTTTGATCCATCTTATGTAGAAAAAAAAATTTAGTTCAAGTAGTTTGTGTAGAAAAAGAGAATCCAAAAACTTAAAGAAAGCACATAAGACACCCCCTTTTTTTACCAGATCAGAAATCATGCCCCTAAAGATTACAAGTTTGGCACTTTATAATTTAGTGTGATTATAATACTTTTGCTATATTACAATAGTCATAGAGCCAAAAAATAGCCAAAAATTGAATTTTGATCCAAAGTAGACCTATTGAAAAATCTAGAAAAATAATTGTATAACTGTGTAGTGCTCTCCAACGCCTAATAAAGATTCAGGGTGCACGATATGGCCTATCGAAGTAGAAATCAACTACCAGATTCAACTTGGAAAAATTTGACAAAAATTCTAATCACAACCACCTTGGCTAAGAAGATCTCATCTCCAGCTTTTCGTCGCCTATTTATTTACCAAAAAATGACTATGTATGACAAAGTTATGCTCTCTAGAAAAAAATACCCTCCTTCGGCATGCAAACAAGCCAGAGGCCCTCTAGTGACATTTGAGTGGTGCTTCAGTGGCTCAACCAAGATGAGTAGTGGTAGGGCGAAGGTTTGGTGTTAGTCAATGGGATGACATTGTTGGAAGTGGCAGCTTGGTTGCTAAGCGGCCACAGTTTAAGAAAACCATTGGTGACTTAAATGAATGGTCGCAAGGGTTTAGAAGCTCACTAGTAGGTATAAACCCCACAAGGGCTAATTGTTGTTATATGGAGCCTAATCAGACTCAGAGGTTAAATTTACCCCACTTTTATCGGCGTGGTTTCCCCCCAAATTCCTATGAGGTCAAGGGGCAGTGCCCCTGGTGCGCTCCCTGTCACGATATAGGGCGGGGTTGAGGGGCAGTGCCCCCGTGGGGGCTTAGGGGCAACACCCCCAAAACCTCACATGATTTTTTATTATTTTATAAAGGTGTCGGGAGTTATTTTTTCATTGGCTGACATAAAAAAACCCCTATTTTGTAACTGACAAAAGTCATGATAAAAATGGCTAAGGGTTAAGGTTTCTTATGATGTATTGTAGCTTTTTGTAGCAATATTGAGTTGCAAGGATTGTTGGTTGTAATTGGTTTTGATTTACTGGATAATAATATTGGACTCTCTATTGGTGGATGTAGCCCGAGTTTGGGTAAACCACGTTAAAACTTGTCTCTCACCGTTATTATTTCTGTGTATTTTCATTCCTTTGTTTAATCTTTATTTGCATTTAATTGACATCTTCTGTCATCTAACCCTAACACTAAGCACAAGGGGTCAAAGTCCTTAGATTTAGCGCTTAAAGCACTTTAATCCACATTGCACATAGTGAATATACAAGTGCTAGGTGCTTTAAAAAAATATAGTTTTTTTTTTAAATTTCACCTCATATTTCTGTGAATTTTTTTTGCCCCAAATTTTCGTAACACTAAAAGTAGGAAATTTTTATATAAAAATAGGGTTTTTTGGGCCTTTTGGATGCAATAGTAAGGTCCTTTTGGCTTGAAAATGCCCCAAAAAATAGTTGTTCACTAGATTTGAACTTTAAACCCTTGTTTGCGACTATGTCAAATGATTTCCAAATTAGATGAAATGAAAGCCAATCCTAACTTTCTTAAGCCTCCTGGCATGTTGGAATAGCCAAAAATAATGTCAATATAACTAGAATAGCTACAATCACCCAGATTTCACAAAACACATGCAAAATATAGAGGTTATTGGATCTTCATAAATCCTTTCCGATTCTGTATATCATTAAGAAACATAAGAGAACATTCAAGATTTTACAAGATCTCACAAAAAAATCTCAAATTCTCAATCAAGAATCCTAGAACTCAAAACTCTTAAAACAAAAGCTCTGATACAATATTAGAAATCTGGAATAGATGTATAGCCCAAGAACTTTTTAAGAGAGATATGCAAATACATAAATAAAAAACAATCTAACAATTATGAGAGATATGCAAATGTTAAGATGACAAAATTGTGTTATGAGCTCACAAAGAAGTTGCTAAAAAAGATTGGCAAAAGATTGTCAAATACAAGTTAGGTAGTGAGTTTATATAGACCAGGGAGAGGGGTGGAGGTGGAAAAACCAACCAATAGGGGGAGACCAAAAAATGGTCTAAACATAGTAAATGTAACTCCCTCATATAATGTTGACACCTCTAACTACCCACTCACCTAATTAAATTCACTTTATTAACCTAAGAAAGATTTAAAAAAGTATATGAAAAACCTTAGGAAAAAGGAAATAAAAACCTACACTTACAATATCTACCACTCAAACTAGTTTTGAAGAGGGTAGATATATCTTGGATAATCTCTTGACTAGTTGGGTAGGAATGAAATTGGCTAAATTTTCCAAGAAAAATGTGTCAATGGCTCTTATTGATTTAAAAAAAATAGACAAGATTGAGTGGCCTTTTATTGTCTTAGTTATGAAATCCTTAGGTTTTGGTGAGCCCTTCTATAGAATGGCCATTGTTTTATTCATGAATACCTCAACTTTGGTTTGTATTAATGGTGAACTCTTTGGTTCCTTTTCTTTGTAAATATCAATCAAGCAAGGTTTTCCTCTTGCACTTGCTCTTTTTCAAATTTTGCTAAGGCTATTCACTATTGCTAAAAGATTATAGGGCCTCCTATTAAGGGGTCAGTTCTTTCTCTTGGTAAGTATGTTATTAATATTCAATTTAATGATGATATCACCTTGTTTGTGGATGTGGAGGACAACTTCATTAATATAAATAAGATTTTGGATATTTAGTGTGTTGCTTCTATATGTAAAATTCCTTGCATAACGAGCTATATTGTTCTTAGTTGAAACGATAATTTCCTTGTTTGATTGGTGAGTAAGGGTTGGAAATGTTTGGGACCTAATGAGATCGTTAGGTACCTTGGTATTCTCTTTCCCCTTAACCCATCTCTTAAGGATATGTGGGTGTGGGTTATGGACAAGGTGAACAACAAGATCTCCAAGTGGAAAAGTAATTTACTTTCTCTTATTGGAAGATTCTAGGTTCATTAGAAGGTCTTTTCTTCTTATATTCTATATTTTTCTTATTGATCTAGTTAGTTTCCTCTTCTTGATTGAGCCAATTAAACAAGCTAATTACCCATATATTGGGACCTATGTATCAAGTATAGGGATATTGGGGGGTGGGATTGAAAGATTTGTTTAAACATGGTATTGATATTGTTGTCAATTGGGTGATTAAGTCCTTACATGGTGATGAGCCATGGAAATAGTTGTTCAAGATTAATTTGGATAATAGTTGTAAAGGGTAAAATTTGGATGTTAGGTTTTTGACAGTTTTGGTGTATATCCTCCTTTCACCCTTAAATTCAAGGACCTAGGGTCAAGTTGCAATGTACTATCATACCCTAGGTCACTATTGAGATGTAGGAAAACTTGTATTTTTATGATTTGACTGACAATTTTCTTCTCTTATGCTTAATTGTACCTTAAAACCCTAATTATGCAAATACGATAGTAAACGGATGAATTATAGAAAATGCTTTTGCAGGAAGATGTAAAATATCAAATAATTGTGTACCTATTTTCAGGGTTCCAAGGCGGAAAAGTTGGGGACTAAAGAGCAGGCACCCAAGTCCAGTGCCTTGCTTTTTGTCAAGATCCAGAAACTTCGTCTGCAACCTGTATCTGTTGTGTCAGAGATTTTTTCATTGCAGAACTTTGAGGACTAATGAGAGGGCGCCCAAGTCCAGGTAGCTATTTCTTTCACTGATCTACAATCCCGACACTCAGTTGTAGCCTCCTGCAACTTCACTTTGTTTGCAACTCCAACCTATAACCTACAATCATGAAAACTTTAGGAGGGGGTTGTGGTATTTAGAGGCTTGCCTCAGTCAAGCCCCGGAGAGACATTCAAGTCTTTCGAACACTATTGTCAAATAGAGAGTGCATGCCTTGGGAGGCAGAGGCAAAAACCAAATGATAAATGCTTAATAATCACAATAGATATCACCTTGTAGTGAAGATCTCATGGGAGGAATAATCTCTTCATTCCATGAGGAGATGGATGCTCAAATATGCAAACAAAAACACATAGACAACACAAATCTACTCTTGCAACATAATGAAAGCCTTGAATCACCTTTAGAACACAATAGCTTGCTAGTAATCATCTAGTTGAAATCTAGTTTACAAATGAATTCCTAAACATGCTTTTATATGCAACTACAAACATTCCTGCCAAGATTTTGTAAATTCAAACTTGCCGTGTCGGCCTAGGGACCAAATAACGATCATAAACTGACACTAAAAATTTGGGCCTAACCCAAAATAAAGCATGACTAGGGCACAGGTGCCCAAGTCCTCCCCCCTATTTTGGGTAGGGTTAGGCTCAAAGGGTCCCCCCAGGCCCCATTTATCATGATACCCAGGGTTCATTCTATCGAGATGTTGAATTATGATGCAAGATGTCCTAAATGCACACCAGAGACCCGGGAGTTAAACCTTTTGAGGGAAAAGCCCCCAAGGGGACATTTTTTGATATTACATTTAGCCCCCACTTTAATGTATGTATAAACATGAGGCCAATACATGCATTAAAGTACGGTCGCAAACACGCCAAGCACGGAGAAGACATGCCAATCACATAGAAAACAATGGTAGGCACACAAAACATGGAGAATACATTGAATGCATAGAAGACACATTAATGCATAGAAGACATGAATGATTTATTTTCTTTTCTTTTTCTCATATATATGAAATGCAGATGCAAGTACAAGAAAGCAAACAAACCTCCCATAATATAGGATGCACTCATCATGCAGGTCTTTAAACTGAATATATGGGGCAACACACACGCAAGACATGCAAAACCTCCCAAAATGTAGGATGCACTCATCATGCAGGTCTTTAGACTGCATATGGGGCAACAAACACGCCACACAAAGCAAGCATGCCAAACACACACACTTTGAAGACACGGAGAAAACACGGTAGACAAGCGATGGAGTGTTCCTATTTCTAGGCTCAACAATCGTCGAAGACACGCTTAAGGGTTGAGTTAGTCATAGAACCGCTCCCTGCCTCCACAGAGGACTTTTGAAAATGATAGGATGACATAATCTGCTTTGAGAAATACACCATCCCCGCCTCTGCATAGGGCTTAAGAAAAAGGATATGCTTGATATCCTACCTCCGCAGAGGGCTTACATGATTGATTGATTGCAAACAAACTTAGGATGCAAGATGCACTCATCACACAGGTCTTTAAACTGCACTTGAGGACAAACACATTGCTAACATCTACAATAGACAGCTTACCTTATATGCCCCCACCTTAAGGTGGTTGATATCATGCATCGATATCAAGCATGTTAAGGTAGGAAGAAAACACACAAGGGAACACAACCTTTCACACAACCCATGCCCCCCAGAGGTGACATGTACTTTATGATTGCCAAATGTTCCCACAAACACATCCCTGCAAGAAACATGTTAGTGTCGACATAAAAACAACAACATCAATGCATATGAAATCTGAGGCATGCAAGATTCAAGATGGACAAAGTGCACGGAGCATGAGTATTGTTATGATTTGTAAATGAGATAGAACACCATCAAAATCACTATGTGGAAAGCACAAGTGCTTCCACTAGCCAAGCGTCGAATAAGATATACAACCCCATCGTCATATTAGGAACTAAGTCCAATTTTTGATTTCTCATGAACGGGATGCTAGGTCCGCATTAGTATAAATGTTTTTGTTATCCACCTGCTAGATAGAAACACTAGAGGAAGGGAAATAATAAATAAGAGAGGAGAAACAAGTGTCTTAGGGACAATCATGTAGGAGGGTGCCCCCAGGTCACCAATTGCAACGCTACGTCCATAAGACACAACACACAACAATGAAATTAGAGAGAGAGGCAATATAGAAGAATGATGATACAAATAGAAGAAAGTCACAACAGAGGCGGTCTCCTGGTATCCTAGACCTTACAAGAGAATCAAGAGTCATCCCAGGAGGCCTAAACAACCCATAACACATTATGGGGGAAGCACATCACGAGAGAGATAAAGGGTTAGAGATACTTACCTATTAGGGTACTATTGTTAAGAACATACATATCTAGGATATCTATTATATTGTTTTGATCTTATTGAATTAACATTAAGTGTAGGATGATAGGAGGCTTTCTTTTCTTTAAAATGATTATATCTAATGCCGCTTGAGTAATGTGTTGAAGTGGATTCTATAGGTACTTGAATTCCTTGTTGATTTACACCACATCCCTTACCTACATATTCACAATTGTTATAAAGGATTTTAAATCCTTGACCATAAAAGGATGTCATTTCCTTAGAAGATGGTGAAGCCTCATAGGTCTCGTAGTTTGTGGTATAAGTGAGAGTATTGTTTTTATTTTCTACCGAGGGGACTTTAGATTTCTTAGATGCTTCAAAAGATTGCTTAGGTGAGATCGATGCTACTTTTGATGTGTCAAGGCTATTGATTTTATATTCCCCTATACTGCAAGGATTAAAATCTAATGAACCCCAATCATCACCATCAAGTGCATTCGATGGTTGAGAGTCTTGCACAACATTATTCGTGGCTAGAGGCATTGATGAACCAGCTCGTAATTTGTTTAAGCTCGTATGATTGTAAAGTGGTTTTTGCTTTTCAATGTGTAAGTAGTTATCTGGTTCAGGATCCGCATGAATAGTATGAATTTTACCTTTGAATATAAATTTGATTGAACAGTGCAAGGTGGAAGGAACTGCCCCCAATGAATGAATCCAAGGTCTACCAAGAATCATGTTGTAAGATAAAGAACAAGGCATGACATGAATCAGGGTAGGCACAAGCACAGATCCTACTTGTATAGGTAGAGTTATAGCACCCTCAGATTATTGTCCAACATTATCAAAGCCATGAATGTTAATGCTAGTTGGTTTGATTTGTGATGTGTCAACCTTGATTTTGTGTAGTAGGTCAATGCTACAAACATTAAGAGTCGATCCATTGTCAATCATAACTCATTTTACCAATATTTTATTTATTATGACAGAGATCATAAGTGGATCATATTAGTTTTGAACTTCAATTGACGGTAATTCCCATGGTTGGAAGAGAATATTTGTTTTTTGTCGCATGCATACTATCCAATACGGCTGCTACATCATTAGGCTTAGCAGTAGGTGGGATAATCACCTTTTGCAAAGCTTCTTGGAGCATTCCATGGTATGTAGATGATGTTTGTATTAAATCCCAAAGAGAGATCTTAGCCGGAGTAGCGTGAAGTTGTTCAACAAGATCATACTCTTGACCACTTTTATGAGTAAGACGAGGTGGTGGAGGGAGCATAGGTTGAGAACATGGAAGAGAGATAGGCATATGCGGTGCTTGCTTACTTTGCTTATTATTATGGGTGTTATATGTGTGAGCAATCACATTGTGGTGTGGTTTTTTTAACACATTTTGAACACCTTGAACCATAATCATCATTTTTAAGCAAGAAGGTGCACTAGGTGCCCCCTGCACAACCATCTTAGGAATATTGCTACCAAGTATATTAATGAAGATTGAATTAACATTGTTTCCCTCTTGATTGCACCCAACATCCATCCCTAAAGAATTTAATGTGAGAGACCTTTCTCATCCACTAATACTATATCTTGGCCAGGGAGAGCATTGGGATGAGGGGAAGGTACATCATCATCATTATACTCTGTGGCAGAAAAAGGCTTTTCACTCACATCTTTCTCATGAGTATTCCTATAGATGAATTTGGTTAAATCTTCTAATATTAAAGGACATGATCCTATGAGTAAAGTGAAGCTACTAAAATCATGTGTATAACAAAGTAATTGCAACTCATATGTAGAACATATAGGAGCATCAATACCGCTTTCATAAGCTATGTTCTAGAACATGAGGATTCTCATTAGTGAAATTAGAGAAGTTTTCAAAATCTAGGATATACTCATGCAAAGATTTCAGAGATGAATAACACGATGATGCCATAATGAGATGCAAAATCAGATTTTAAAAGTTTTTCAAATTTGATGTAAAGGACAAGTGCAAAGTTACATTCAACAATGACCTAAATGCTTGATATTTTGTACTTTTTCAATGCAAATGAATGAAAGCAAAGGTGTTGTAAGGATTTTGATCAGGGGTAGAAAATTACATATTTGATATTAGTCCAATATAGAAATAAGATTTCACAACACACTTTTGATGCAAACCTAAGATGATGATGAGTCAAAGTATAGTGAGCACTAAAATATGCGATTTTTCACCCAATCTCAATGCAAAAGAGCATGACAAAGGGTGTTGTGAGAAAAATTATGATGGAAAGAAAATTATATCAGTAATAATAGCCTCTTAATGCCAAAATATCCGTCGCAACGCACTTGTAGTGTCTCCCAAGGTCAAACCCTAGTGAAAATGTAGCGAAATAGGTAATTTTTCGCAGTTTTTCAATTCCAAGACCTAGCAAAGGGGGTGTTGTAAAGAATTTTAGTAGACGTAGAAAATAATATAAATAATATCAGTCACCTTAATCCTTAAAATTTATTACAATACACTTGGAGTGCAAACTAGGCCAAACCTTAGGGCAAAAATAGCAAAAATGTGTGGTTTTTCACCAGATTCTCAATACAAGGGCCCGATAAAAAAGTGTTGTGAAGATTTTTAAGAGGGAAAGAAAATGACTACCCTGATAACAACCAATTAGTGCAAAAATATCCTTCACAACATGCCTATGGTGCAAATTTAGAGAGCCGATAAGGCCAAATCTAGTAAAAATCAATGTTTTTGAAGCCCTAGGTTTAAGATCTTGACACAAAATGCTATATGAATGTTTTGCAAGCTGATATATCATGAAAATTAAATACACTCAGATCTGAAAATATTTTCCAAGCTCTAACATGCAAAATGCAAGTGCAAATCTAATGAAAAATTAATGAACATGTTAGTTTTTGTTGACTTTTTCTATGCAAAAATGCAAATTTTTAAAATCTAAATGCCAATTTGTTCCAAAATGCAAGACTACAACCAAATGCAAATTTGAATGAGTCTCTAAAATTAGTAGAAAAATCTAAAACAAGATTTTACCTACAAACCCTAGATTTTGGAATTACTAGGTTATAAGCAAAATTCACAATTTTCAACAAAACCCTAGCAAATTTATGATTAAAATGCAATTAAAATTACTGATTTTTTATAATTTTCTATAATTTAAATCATATCTAATGCAAAAATTAGAAATTTGATGAAATTCAAATTAATTCATGCAACATGCAAACCCTAGAATGCAATTTTTTTCCAATTTTTCCATTTTTTTGTAAATTTTTCAATACAATAGGATGAATGATACTATGAATGAATGAAAATCAATACAAATCTAAAGCAAAACACTCAGCAAGGTGCAAACAAGTCCAATAACATGGGTTCACCAAAATGTAAAGGGTGATTTTTAGATGTTAGGTTTTTGATAGTTTTGGTGTATATCCTCCTTTCACCCTTACATTCAAGGACCTAGGGTCGAGTTGCAATGTACTATCATACCCTAGGTCACTATTGAGATGTAGGGAAACTTGGATTTTTATGATTTGATTGCCTATTATGTTCTCTTATGCCTTAAAACCCTAATTGTGCAAATACGGTAATAAACAGGTGAATTACAGAAAATGCTTTTGTAGAAAGATGTAAAATAACAAATAACTATGCACCTATTTTCGGGTTCTGGAGGCAGAAAAGTCAGGGACTAAAGAGCAGGCACCCAAGTCCAAGGCCCTGCTTTTTGTCGAGATCTGGAAATAAGGTTTGCAACCTGTATCTGTTGTACCAGAGATTTTCCTGTTGTGGAACTTTAAGGACTAATGAGCGGGTGCCCAAGTCCAGGGAGCCATTTTCTTCTCTGATTTGCAATTCTGACACTCTGTTGTACCCTCCTGCAACTTCACTTTGTCTACAACTCCAACCTGTAACCTGCAATCATGAAAACTTTGGGAGGGGGTTGTGGTGTTTAGAGGCTTGCCTCAGTCAAGCCCTGGAGAGACATTCAAGTCTTCCGAACACCGTTGTCAGATAGAGAGTGCATGCCCTGGGAGGCAGAGGTAAAAACCAAATGATAAATGCTTAATAATCACAATAGATATCACCTTATAGTGAAGATCTCATGGGAGGAAGAATCTCTTCATTCCATGAGGAGATGGATGCTCAAATCTGCAAACACAAACACATAGACAACACAAATATGCTCTTGCAACACAATGAAAGCCTTGAATCACTTTTAGAACACAATAGCTTGCTAGTAATCATCTAGTTGAAATCTAGTTTACAAATGAATGCCTAAACATGCTTTTATATGCAACTACAAACATTCCCGCCAAGATTTCGTAAATTCAAACTTACCATGTCAGCCTAAGGACCAAATAACGGTCATAAACCAACACTAAAAATTTGGGCCTGACCCAAAATAGGGCATGACTAGGGTGCGGGCACCCAAGTCCTCCCCCTATTTTGGGTAGGGTTAGGCTCAAGGGGTCCCCCTAGGCCCCATTTATCATGATACCCAGGGTTCATTCCATTGGGATGTTGAATTATGATGCAAGATGTCCTAAATGCACACCAGAGACCCGGGAGCTAAACCTTTTGAGGGAAAAGCCCCCAAGGGGACATTTTATGATATTACAATAGTGTTCCAAGAGTAGTCTTGAGAGGAAAAATTTACATTTGTGGGACATTTTTTTAGCCAATTGAAGATCGAACCCTTCGGGTTCCCTATTTTTTGTTCATTATGGAAGGCTTCGATTTTGGTTAAAGATTTTACTAAAGGGCAATAATGTTATTTCTACTAAAAAATAAGAATTTTTTCGAGTTGAGATATCTTTAGTGGAGTTTAAAATCTAAGAATTCCTTTCTTGCACTAAGTGTTGTCCGGCTAAATAATAGAACAATTTAGGCTTGAGCACTATTGATAGTATCTCAGAGGAAGAGGGCTTATTTAATGGTGATTTATTCAAATTATTGTTTTGTTCCCAAAGAGCACAAAAGGACTTATACATTGATTCAAAATGCTAGTCTTGTTAGTTGATTTAAGCAAATAACATGGCATGATAACTTGTGGGATGATGTTTAATGGTTGGTAATAATTTTTTTATATTACTCCCAAGCTTTTATATGCTCTACTGTCTTTTTCACTTGACTAGTACTATATGTTAATTTCTTTGTGGGGGATACATGATTTGGGGAATGTATGGTCAAAAGGTTGAAAATAAATTGGTCTAATATGTTAGCTCCCAAGAAAGTCGTTGGTGCTTGTATCCCTATTCTTGGGTCTAGAAATTGTCTTGTTTGTGGTAGTCTTGAGACTACTGTGCACCTTTTCTTTGAATGTCCATATGCTAAAATTCTATGGCAATGCTTTACTCCTATTTGGTCTAAATGTGTTGGAAATCCTATTATTGGTTGGTCTAATATTTTGTTTGGCAAGATTAAATGTGTGACTCCTTTGTCTAAGTTATTGGATAAATTATGGCTCATTTCCTCTTATAAAGTTATGTGGTTATTTGGATTGAAAGGAATAGGGAGGTTTTTCCAAGACATGGGAGGGTACCTCTTGACTTCTCTTAGGAAGTCACGTTTTCTTTTGTTGCTTTTAATGTGACATTATAGGTGCATACAAATAAAAGTGGGGTGAAGAAATTTTGACAAGAAGACCTATTAGTTTCTTGATCTAGATCTATTCAATGGGGTGCTATCTCTCAACATGTTGAGTTTGGAAAAGATGGATGACTAAGCTAGAAGGGTTTGGAGGTTGTTTCTCTTGTTGATTGTGATGTTGCACATAATTTTTCTATTTTATCTTGATGTTTCTCCAATGCTCCTATTAGTTTTATTGATAAGAGGAAGGGTGTTGTTGATGTTGGCCTTATACACAATAGTGGTGCTTAGGATGATGTGGACTACTCCACTAGTGAGGATGGTGTCTTAGCTCCTTGACTATTCCACTTCACATGCACCCTAACTCTTAGTTGTAGGAGTGTGTGGATTTTAGGTTTTAGTCTTTGAGAAAGGATGTTGAGGGTTTCATTTCAAGCATTGATAAGAAGGATGCTACTAAGGGTGTTAAGTGATTGTTGTTGTTCTAATAGGTGTCTTAGTCCTTTTTAAAGTGTTGATTATGTTATTGATGTATCATATAGTTTTATCATGGTTGGAACTTTTTGTAATGATTAGGTTAATGGTGGACTTGTAACAGTCTTATGTTGGTTGGTTTTAACTTATATGTTTTGGATTGATGCTATATGCATTATTCACCCATGGTTGTAATGAAGGCTTGTTCCATGGGTCATTGGACTTATAGGGGTTCCTTTTTATAATAGGTGGCCCGGTAGTTAGTGTTGATAACTGAGAGGGGGGGTGAATCAGTTATCCTACTATTTTCTTCTTTCTTAACTTTCTTAATAATCAATGCAGCATTAATTCAAATAAGCAAACATAACTAAGAAATGGGAATACACATGACACAATATTTTTGACATGAAACCCTGTTAAGGGAGAAAACCACGGGGTGATTAACCCAAGATTGTATTCTCTGTTAGAAGAATGGAAATACAAAATGGCACTTGCCAAATAGGGCTCACTGCCCGAGCACACTGCTCACAAGAGGCACACTGCCTACAAGAGACTCACTGTCTACAAAAGGAGTGTTATACAATACTTGAACTGATTGGGAGCATCTACATATGCTGGAGTTCAGTTCTGGTTAGGCTTAGTACACTGATCTGCTGCACTTCATCTTTCCTCTTCTTTTATGCTGCTTTCCTTTCACATACCGGACCTTCCTTACTACTTTCGCTCTGCTCTTCTACCTTTTTTTTGCACATCACCAACAACAACACATCTCACAACTAAATCCATCTTGTATATATATCCGCACAAGTGATTTCATCACCTTTCAAGTCGGCATCTGGAATAGTCAATCTTTTCACAAACTCTGGTCTGTCGGCTAAATCCTTACTTACCAAGTATTGCAGATCAAGGATATACTTGTGGAAATCATTAATCATGTCGGCCAAACATAATTCATGCCTTCATAACCTTTACCAACATCAGTAACACATCCAGAATAATGTCTGATGTTTTGCCAGTCAGTTCTTCCTCTGTCACACTGTCACTCAAGAACCCAATACTCAAGTATTCATATCTTTTTCCTTATCTACCACCAGAGGCTAAATCCTTGGAATCTGTCATTCAAGGTAGTCCTCTTGACTTCCCCAAATCCGCACTTCACCTAGATACTTCTTCTGAGAGATCCGGACCTGACTGTTGGACCTCACCACATGCTCTGTTCTTGTTTACTGGACCACAACATTCTTCACTCTGACTTCCAGTAGAGACATACTGTTGGTTTTTTCCCAGACTGGATGCTTATTCCCAGATTTCCCTACAAGGTAGCCATCAGTGATCAACAGGATCTCTGGGCCAGGGGCCAACAGTGTAGGAGATAGACTCTATATTTTATCTCCTCTTCTTCTTCAGGCTCTGCAAAACCTAGGGGGGTATTCCCTACTCAACATCCATGAGGTACGCATGCAAGGATTAGGATGCTGTCAGAAAGCAGATAAGTCCTCCTGTAAGTAGACCAAAACTGAAAGATAAGAGCAAAGGGGCTAGCTTTGGGCCTATTTGCAGTTGTAGACAAAGGACTGAGGATCCTAAAACTAATTCTAATGTCCTAATGGTTGTTTTAGATTTCAATTTTGATTTTAAGTTTGGATGCAAAGCTAGACATGGTTGTAACACAAACACGAAGCAAGATTGGTGCCTATCCAGGGCCTGGAGTCAGTAGACATACACCTGTGAATGATCAGCATGAACAGCTAAAACTGGATTTCAGGGGGATATATGTGATACCTGCCTTACAGATATCTCCCAATACAGAGTGTTAAGTTATCTCTGATTATGGCATCCCTACTGCAGTATACCCTTCCCAATGTTCAACCTGAAAACAGTTTAATCTACCCTTTAAGCAGAAGTTAAAAGATCAGACATTCAACATAGGAATTCTATGTTCTAGAGTCTCAAATATTACCCAAATATCTAGATTCAGAAGAAGAATACATGCAATACTGGAGACAGAATTAACAAAACACATGCTAAGATAGCATTTCTCATATAAGCTTAATCATGAAATCAGTGGATTCATGCCAAAACATACAACAAGAGATACACAGACTCACAGGTTTAGCTGTACAGAGCAACCAGATCAGCTTGTTTTGAATTACAGAGCCAAAAATCTTCAACTTTCAACAACAACAACAATGGTAACACTGTCCGCTTATAACAGCCAGAAAGTGTACCACAGTAATTAATTACACGACTTTTACAAAATTTGCCAGATACAGATCACACAGGAAGAATGGTGCTCAAAATTTATTGCTGCAGAGACAGAAGGAACCCTCGAGCCCTGCGCCGCCACCTGGGAGTCTTCATGCCAAAAATCGGGTACATGGCTGTCCAACAACTTGCCCATGCCCCTGCTACAGTCGCCATTAAGGGTCTCAACCACCCGCGGTCGCCTGAAAAAACTATCGCTGCATTCAAAAAGGAATTCCCGCCAAAGCGCTTCTACGCAGGTTCAAAAATAATGCAAGGGGGTTAATCCCACATGCACGGTGCCGAGAGCCTTCCATTACCTTATAAGCCTGATCGCATACACATCAAGTGTCGAGCGCTTTTGCCACGCTCGACACACAAGCCCTCACCAAAAGCCCATCGCTAAGACATATGCCATCGGCTCACCCCACAATTCTCCTACCGATCTCAAAAGTCTTCCCAACCGCAAACTACACTCCCCAAAGTCTTTGGCGAGACAAAGACCATCGGAACAACTGAACACTCCTTCGCCGACCTTACCACTCACGCCGATGACATCCATCGGCCAAACATATGCCATCGGCCCAACAGGAAATTCCCTCGCCGACATCATGTGTTACGCCGATAACCACCTTCGTCATCGCCCAGACTAACACCGTCGGAGCAACACGAAATACCTCTGCCGATGAATAAAGTCACACCGACAGCACCCTGTCCTCCCACCTCCGTCGGTGTGACTTACACCGTCGGGGCAGTATTTCAAACTTACGCCGATGACGCCAATCACCCCGATAACCTTCAGAACATCCCTTTGTCGGTGTGACCCACGCCGATAACAACACATCGGCCAAACTCCTCACATCGGCAGCTCCTAAAAAATGTTCGCCGATAGACAACTGTCTCGCCGATGGAGAGGAACACTTAGGGCTTGAAAGAAGAAATCCTCCAACAAGCAAGCTCAACCCTCAGGTCAAAATGAGCACCAACACTGGCTCTGAATGGGGACGTGCAGGTGAAGAACCTGCAGCGAGAACCAGATCTCCGGGCAGACCAGGCAAAAAACCAAAAAGCACGAACTGTACAAGGCATTTACACTATATACATATTTTTTACAAATGTGCACAGAGACAAGTCATCTATGCAAAATAGAACTTAAGGAATTGGCCATGCACAGGCAATTCCAGAACTTCACCATCTAGGGCCTGGAGGAAATAAGAATCCTCCCCATGAGCACTACAAATCTGATATGGGCCCATCCATAAGGGTTCAAATTTACCATGTTTACCCTTTTCTTGACCTTTTGCATTCCATATGAGCACCAAATCACTAACCTGAAATTTCCTTTTAGTAGCTCTCCTGTCAAACTGATATTTCACATCTTGTTGTCTCTTGAGATTGATCTGGTGGGCTTTCCTTCTGTTTTCATCCAATGCAACCAGCTGGTTCACTCTTTCTGTCATGGAATCTTCAATCTCCTCATCATTTTCTTGGATGAACTTGTAAACTGGTAGGAGATTGTTTATGGGCAATCTGGCTGATGCACCATATACTAGCTCAAAGGGTGACATTCCAATAGCCTTTTTTACTGTCACTCTGTCAGCCCATATGGCTAACTTCAATTTTGAGTCCCAAGCTCTCTTGTTCTTGTCCAGTATCCTCTTGATAATTTTCATGATGCTTTTATTGCTTGATTCTGCTTGACCATTCCCTTGTGGGTGATATGGTGATGCATATGATAGATTTATCCCATACCTGTTGCAAAAATCAACAAATTCACCTGATCTGAAGCACATAGCATTATCAGTGACTATCTTGAATGGTACTCCAAACCTGATGATAATATTTTCTAGCATGAAATCTGTCACCACCTTACTTGTAGCTCTCTTAGTTGGAATGGCCTCAATCCATTTGGTAAAGTAATCAGTTGCCACCAAAATCCAACTGTGTCCCCCACTTGATTTGTCTGCAATTTCCCCTATGAAGTCAATTCCCCATTGCTGAAATGGAGCATCCACAGTTACAGTCCTGAGGGGTAAAGCACCATCATATTTCAACTTTCCTGAAAATCTTTGGCAAGGGTCACACTTCCTCACTAACCTTTGTGCATCTGAAAAGAGAGTGGGCCACCAATATCCTGCTCTGAGAATTTTATGAGCTATTGTTTGGGCAGTATAATGTCCACCACACAATCCTTTATGCATATCAATCAAAACATTATTATCCATATCCTCATTCACACATCTCAGCAGCACACCATCAGGGTTTTTCCAGTATAGCTCACCTTGAACAATAACATACCTGATTGCATGTAACTTTAAAGTCCTCTTTTGACTGTCACTGAAATGGGAAGGACAATTCAGATTTTGCAAGTAGTAGATAATATCCTTGTACCATTCAGATCTTGATACATTTACACTCTCATTTTGGACTGCATTAACTTGGCATGCTTCCAAGTTTGACTGTGCCATCATCTTGGCTAATCCTTGTCCTCTTACCAACTTGGTAACTTGTATGTCTATGTTAAACTCTTGCAGTTTGTTTATCCATCTGCACCTTCTTCTAGTCACCTCCTGCTGAGTGAATATATCTTTGACTGCTGCATGGGGTACATATGCAATTATATATGATCCTACCAAGTATGGTCTGAAACTTTTGATGGCTCTGACTAGTGCATATGCCTGTTTTTCCATAATATCATACTTCAACTCAGAGGCCTGCAAGGACATACTGAAGAAAGCGATGGGCTGTTCAAAACCATCTTCATTTTTCTGTAGCAAACACGCAGCAACAGTATGAAAGGAAGCAAATGAAAACAATTGGAATGGCCTAGAAAAATCAAGAGATTTAAGAACAGGGACCATCTTGATTGCCTCTTTGATACTCTGAAACGATTCTATTGCTTCACTTTCCCAGTGGACAGTTGCCTCCTTCTTCATCATCTTGGAAATGTTCCTTGTGGTTTCTGCAAAGTTGGGAACAAATCTCCTAACAAAATTTATCTGTCCAAAGAAGGACTGAACTCCTTTTACAGTTTTTGGCATTTGAATTCTGTCAATAGCAGCCACTCTCTCTGGATCTATCCTAACTCCATCCTTGGAAACAATATGTCCCAGGAGCTTTCCTTCAACTACCCCAAAGGCACATTTCTTTGGATTTAAAGAAATGCCATACTCTAGTGCTCTTATGAAAATCTGCTCCAGATGCAAACAATGCTGCTCTTCTTTCTTTGAATAAGCAGTCAAGTCATCTTGATACACAGCCAGGATTGAATCAATCAACCCTGCAAAAGCAACATCCATTGCTCTTTGAAATGTAGCACCTGCATTGGTTAGTCTGAAGGGCATTCTAACATACACATAAGTTCCCCATGGAGTGGTAAAGGCGGTCTTATACTGTTCTGATTCCTTCACCTTCACCTGATTATAACCTGAAAATCCATCCATCATGGATAAGAGTTCACAACCAGTCACTCTCTGCAATATAGCTTCCATATTAGGCAGTGGATAGTTATCCTTTAAAGAGGATACATTCAAGTTCCTGAAGTCAACACAAAGCCTAATATCACCATTCTTTTTTCTGACTGGGACAAGGTTAGACACCCAAGTTGAATGCCTGATTGGCACAATTATTCCAGCTTCCCTCAGCCTTTTGAGTTCTTCTTGCATCTTTGGAGCTAAGGTAGGATTAATAGGTCTTTGCCTTTGTCTAAATGGCTTAGCTCCAGGCTTCAATGGGATCTCATGCTGGAATAAATCTTCCCTATAGGCTTTTAGGTCCTCATATGACCAAGCAAAAACATGTTTATACTTTTTCAGTAATGCAATCAGCATACTCCTAATGTGTGGTTTGAGCTGCTTACCAATGTATACCTTCTGAGGGGCCTGAGATGTCCCCAAATTTATCTCTTCTAAATCTTCCTTATTTGTGGGAGATGTCCTTGTGACCAATTTATCTCTACTGTCAAAAGCTCTTTCCAAAGCTACTAACCCTCTGGGGATTTTATTAGTCTTCAATTGAATTATCTCTTTTCCCACAAGATTTTCTTTTCCATCTATAGTCTCTACAAAAGCTTGGAAATCAATTTCTTGATTCTCATATTCATCTATGCAGTGCAGAAATTTTAACAAGTCCCTATCATCATTAAACACTTGCCAACTGCATATATTTTCTGGTACTGCAGGCCTAATTTTAACTTCTACATTTGTAATATCTAACAGAGTGATGTCATCTGGCCTTATTGCAACATTAGCTAAGAAATCAGCCATAACATTCTTTGACCTCTCTACCCAGCCTATTAAAAATGCATCAAATAGTTCAATGGTATCCCAAACAGCATGCTTGTATTGTTTCAACCTTTTATTTTTTGAAGCATACCTATCTCTAATTTGGGATACAATCAGCTCAGAATCCCCAAATACTCTTAGCATTTTGATTCCATGTTTGAGAGCAATATTTAGGCCTAAGAGTAAAGCCTCATATTCTGCAATGTTGTTTGTGCAAACAAACCTCAGCAAGAAAGAGAATTTGAGGAGCTTACCAGTTGGAGACAGGAAAACAACTCCAGCTCCAGAGCCTTCTTTTGCACAAGCTCCATCAAAAAACATGGTCCACAAACCTTGCTGATCCAATTCTTCAATGCAGACATTTTTCTTTTTATCTTCTCTATCATCCGAGACAACCTTGAAGTTATCACAGTCAGTGTTTACAAAGCATATCTGTTCCTCTGCTTCTTGGTCTTCCACTGTCTCTGATGATCTTTGCTCTCTGATTAGCTTAACATCCCTGCCATTCATTGGAATCATGGCATATGACAGGTCCAACTGCATACTTCCACCAACTAGTGCAGCCCATCTTCTTGACAGCAACATACCATACTGTGGCTTGATGTCAACCACTGTTATATTCATTTTATATCTCTTTTCAGGAAATGCTGCCAGTTTGAAATCTACATCCTTCATGATTCCAATAACTGGTACCTCTCTGGCATCCATAGCATAACATTTTCCACATGCCTTGTCAATTTTCAATCCAGCTTGTTGCATAATAGCCAAAGGCATGACATTTGTAGATGCTCCAGAGTCAAGCATACAATTTCTGATTATTTTTCCATTTATAACCAGGGATACATAAAATGGTTCCACTTGTGAAGGACACTTTGTCATAGTCACTCCTAAATAGACTTCAGGAGCCTCATCTTCTTCATTACACATGACATGCTTGTCACCCTGGATCTGAACATTTTGTTTAGCTTGAAAAGGCACCCCTGAAATTAGGGATACTGTCCTATTCTTGATTTCTTCCACCTTCATGAGTTCCATAAGTGGAACATAGACTTTTACCTGGGAGAGGACCTGAGCTATATCAAATGGAGCATAATTTTGTATAACAGCTGTAGCTTGCTCCACAATCTTGTTTTTATCCTGAACTGATTTAGCTTTTACTTTCATAGTTCCCTGATCATCATTCTTGTCTTGGGAACCTTTACCTTGATCTTCAGTCTAAGGGATTCTATTTTCTGGTCCTTGGGATTCATGACCTGTTCTATGTCTGAAATTCTGTTTATTATTAACCCACTACCTTTTTTGTAATTCCATCCCCTTATTACCATGCACTGGCTGTCCTATAGTAACATCTTTTGGTTGATGTGGGCTGCCTACTTGATTTTTACCTCTGAGATTGTAGTTGCTCTTGACTTGAGCAACTGCTGCAGCTGTGAAGGCCCTAATTTCCTCATCAGAAGGTCGTTGTAAGTTACTCAGAAAATTGTGTGGGTTCTGAGCATAGGCATAGTTAACTTCATCATCTTCATCATATGGGAACTGTTGGCAGCCCTGAGTTCCATCATTTGTACTCTCATCAGCATCATAAAGAGTGTATCCATTACTTATGGACATCATATTTACATCATCATCTTGCACATAATGTGGCTCATTGCATTCATTACAAGATGTAGTATGATCACACAAGGACTGAGCAATCATACACTGTGACTGTGAATGCGGCATCTGACAAATTATACACCATGGAGCATCATCAACAATATTTATAGCTCTCTTTAGAGGATCAGGAGTTTCTTTGACATGTTGAGCTCTTTGATTTGTGTTGTTGCGCGGGAATATAGGTTTACCATCATGCCAATTGGTATTATAAGGCATATCATGCAATGATGGCCTCTTTTCCTGCCTTTGATAGACTTGCCTATCAGGACCTATCCCTTTTTCACTTCTAGCTAATCTATAGCTTAGGTCCTTAACAACATTTGCCAATTTGTCTATCTTATCTTCAGGGGCAAATGTATTACCTTGAGTGTTCTGAGGCTTGTTTGGATTCTGCAGAATTTTTATATCATCCCTTCTATTTGTCTTGCCCGATGCTTTCCTGTTGTTTTCAATATTTACTGCAATTCTGAAAGCATCCCTGAGAGTAGCAGGACCTTTATCTCCTAATCCATATGCAGTTTTTGCATCAAAGGCATTGACATACAATATTATGCACATTGGTTCATTTGGCCTCATGTGATGTGGCAATTTGTTTAACACTTTAGTAAATCTTGCATTAAAATCTGCAACCTGCTCATTTGACCCTTTAGTGATACTGGTGAACTCATTTACAAAAAGGCTAGGGTCAGTTTTGTCACCATATTGCTCCTTGAACATCCTTTTAAAATCATCCCATGATGAAATACTCCGATCAGGCAGATTCTTGTACCATTCTCTTGCCTCATCTATTAAAGATTGCATGAATGACTTCATGAAAACATCCTCATGTTCAACCTCAAAGTTATCCATGACATTTTGAAAGGCTTTTAGATGATCTTCTCCTAACACAGTGTTGTTTCCTAAAAATTTAGGCACTTGCAGCCTCAGATGTTTGTCAATGGGGTTAGGATACCCAGGAATACCATCAAATACCAGTTGTCTGAATCTATCTAGCTGCATTGGCTGTCTGTTTAACTGATTAACATTAATATTTCTGTCTGCATTCTGGTTTCTTACATTGTTCAGTGGTATCCCAGCATCATTCACATTTTGTCTCTCATCATTATGCTGATGTTGCACTTCATTTCTCTGTTGATGTCTCTGCACATTTGCATTCTCAAGGGTAGGAATTGAATTATTCTGGGCGGTCCTCAAAGCTTGCACTTTCTGCCTCATGTCATCTCTGATTTTCATGGCTTGCAGATACTCTAATTCTGCTCTCAGATTTCTGATTTCTTCAGCTAACTGTTCTTCCTTAGGCATGGAGGTAGATGGTCTCATACCATTCTGGTCATCATCTTCATCATCCCTCAAAGACTCGGCCTCTTCAAACCTTTCACTAGGGTCTAGAAATGGGCGTTCTTGGAACACCTCTGACCTCATTCTCACGCTACCACCCTGTTGCCTCTCATATGCACCCTGAATATCAGCTTCTAAATTTGAAAAGTAAGGCGCATGCTGTCCTAATGGCCTAGGGTTATCTTGCATATCATCATTTTTTCTGGGGGAACCCTCATGACTAACTGAGACAGCTCCCTTTCTTCTGTACATCATTCTTCTTGTTACTGGTAACTCTTCAAATAAAAGATTTTGTTGGGATCTTCTCCCCTGCATATAAATTTTACTTTGACCGGTTGGGAGATTACTTCGGAGTCGCCACCTATTACTAGGAACTGTTTTCTTTTGAAAACCAGGGTTCTTTCACAAAGTCCCCAGTAGAGTCGCCAATTTCTGTTGGTTTTTTCCCAGACTGGATGCTTATTCCCAGATTTCCCTACAAGGTAGCCATCAGTGATCAACAGGATCTCTGGGCCAGGGGCCAACAGTGTAGGAGATAGACTCTATATTTTATCTCCTCTTCTTCTTCAGGCTCTGCAAAACCTAGGGGGGTATTCCCTACTCAACATCCATGAGGTACGCATGCAAGGATTGGGATGCTGTCAGAAAGCAGATAAGTCCTCCTGTAAGTAGACCAAAACTGAAAGATAAGAGCAAAGGGGCTAGCTTTGGGCCTATTTGCAGTTGTAGACAGAGGACTGAGGATCCTAAAACTAATTCTAATGTCCTAATGGTTGTTTTAGATTTCAATTTTGATTTTAAGTTTGGATGCAAAGCTGGACATGGTTGTAACACAAACACGAAGCAAGATTGGTGCCTATCCAGGGCCTGGAGTCAGTAGACATACACCTGTGAATGATCAGCATGAACAGCTAAAACTGGATTTCAGGGGGATATATGTGATACCTACCTTACAGATATCTCCCAATACGGAGTGTTAAGTTATCTCTACTTATGGCATCCCTACTGCAGTATACCCTTCCCAATGTTCAACCTAAAAACAGTTTAATCTACCCTTTGAGCAGAAGTTAAAAGATCAGACATTCAACATAGGAATTCTATGTTCTAGAGTCTCAAATATTACCCAAATATCCAGATTCAGAAGAAGAATACATGCAATACTGGAGACAGAATTAACAAAACACATGCTAAGATAGCATTTCTCATATAAGCTTAATCATGAAATCAGTGGATTCATGCCAAAACATACAACAAGAGATACACAGACTCACAGGTTTAGTTGTACAGAGCAACCAGATCAGCTTGTTTTGAATTACAGAGCCAAAAATCTTCAACTTTCAACAACAACAACAATGGTAACGCTGTCCGCTTATAACAGCCAGAAAGTGTACCACAGTAATTAATTACACGGCTTTTACAAAATTTGCCAGATACAGATCACACAGGAAGAATGGCGCTCAAAATTTATTGCTGCAGAGACAAAAGGAACCCTCGAGCCCTGCGCCACCACCTAGGAGTCTTCATGCCAAAAATCAGGTACATGGCTGTCCAACAACTTGCCCATGCCCCTGCTATAGTCGCCATTAAGGGTCTCAACCATCCGCGGTCGCCTGAAAAACTGTCGCTGCATTCAAAAAGGAATTCCCGCCAAAGTGCTTCTACGCAGGTTCAAAAATAATGCAAGGGGGTTAATCCCACATGCACGGTGCCGAGAGCCTTCCATTACCTTATAAGCCTGATCGCATACACATCAAGTGTCAAGCGCTTTTGCCACGCTCGACACACAAGCCCTCACCAAAAGCCCATCGCTAAGACATATGCCATCGGCTCACCCCACAATTCTCCTACCGATCTCAAAAGTCTTCCCGACCGCAAACTACACTCCCCAAAGTCTTCGGCGAGACAAAGACCATCGGAACAACTGAACACTCCTTCGTCGACCTTACCACTCACGCCGATGACATCCATCGGCCAAACATATGCCATCGGCCCAATAGGAAATTCCCTCGCCGACATCATGTGTTACGCCGATAACCACCTTCGTCATTGCCCAGACTAACACCGTCGGAGCAACACGAAATACCTCTGCCGATGAACAAAGTCACACCGACAGCACCCTGTCCTCCCACCTCTGTCGGTGTGACTTACACCGTCGGGGCAGCATTTCAAACTTACGCCGATGACGTCGATCACCCCGATAACCTTCAGAACATCCCTTTGTCGGTGTGACCCACGCCGATAACAACACATCGGCCAAACTCCTCACATCGGCAGCTCCTAAAAAACATTCGCCGATAGACAACTGTCTCGCCGATGGAGAGGAACACTTAGGGCTTGAAAGAAGAAATCCTCCAACAAGCAAGCTCAACCCTCAGGTCAAAATGAGCACCAACACATACCATGTCCTACGGATGTGTGGGATGAACTTTGTTGCCATCAATGACAACAATCATGAATCCATATAGTGTCTCTTGCCAACAATCTCCCCCTTTAGCATTGATAGCAACACTTAGTGAAAAATGGCTAAGTGTTTACACTATGCCCCCCTTGGCTGATGCTCTGTTTATGTACATTTTTCGGAGCTCTCCCTTAGTTGGATTCCTCATTTTTCACTGCTCCTCACTCCCCCTTTGACATCAATGGCAAAGGGTAGGGTCCGCACATCAAAATTTTCAAAAATTTAACTATACTTAGCCGCATATAACATACTCACATAAACTGAAGAATGTCTACAAAAGATATCTTCAATTGGACGAATTCTGCAGCCCAACTTTGCTTCATTCTATCCAAAATTGAGATGTGAGCACTCAACAGGAACGTAAAAGCTTCTGCCCTCTTAAGATCTATCGGATCATTGGTTCAGGCAGTAGTCTGAGCATCACTTATGGCCTCATGCATGGCCTCTAACTTAAGGATAATGATCCTTCTAAGTTCACCCATCCGGCTAATTATGTTCTTCTTTTCCTTCTCAAAATTATTTATTGCATTTGTGATTGCAATAGTTTGACACTCTTGATTTACTATGGAGGATGAGAGAGGATCAAAACTTTGAGACAAACTTAGTAATTTATCCTCTTGCTCTTTTACTTTATTCTCAATATCTTTGGTCACTGTGGGCCAAGATAAGCAAAATTTGTACATATTTCTGCCATCTTTAAGAGCATTTTCCAAGCTCTTTATCCCAATATTCATATTTCTCCTATCATTAATTATCAAACTCTGTACTTCGGAGAATCTTTTATCCAAAAACTCCTTCCGGACCTTTTCTTCAGCTGACTTCTCTAGAAAATCAAAATGTGTATTAACACTGCTAACTAGAGTTTTGAGATTACCGGAAGAGGAAGTTGTGGGATCCTTCTGAAAAGATGGCATGATCTTTTCCAAAATTCTGGATGCTACCTCTATAAGCTCACAGTCTTCCATGTGAGATTTCAGTAGTTTCTCTTTGGCCTTCGCATTTGCAAATGAGGCTATCTTCATTGTTTGCACCGGAGATAGAGAGTCAAAGTCTAGTGGCCCTTTTAATAGATCCGGTTCATCAATCTCCATAGTTGCTTTTGTCAAAAAGTCCTTGATAATTCTGCAGTGTCTCTTGCCAGAGACAGATTTTTCTTTTCTTTTGTAGTCACAGAACTGTCTTTGGGAGCTTTCTCCCCTTCCACAACCTTCGCACTGATATCTTCTTTTCCCTCCACCTCTGCTTCTTTCTCCTTTACTCTTTCTTCTTTTTTGGATCCGGAGTTAGCAGGGGAAACTGGAGGAGTGATGTTAGTCTGTTCATGGGCCACCTCTTCCAGAGCAGAGGATTCCAAGTCCTTAGCTATTTCTGCACCGGTATCCATAACTTCTTCTGTTATTTTCTCTAAAGACTCTCCTGCAACACTTTTGGTCGAGGGGTCAGTACCCAAGTCCTCTATAATAGGAAGATTAAATCTTTTGAAGGCTTTCCGGAGAATCTTTTCTGTGTCCTTGGCTACCTTGTTGGTCTCACCAAGCATAAGTTGATTCATCTTTGCTTTGCTCCTGAATTCATCCTTGCAATCTTTGAATACCATATTCATTGTCTTGGGATCGATTGAAGGATATAGCTGAATAGCTATCTGTTCTTGGATCTCAAGGTCTTTTGCCATGGCATTAGTCTTTCTCATTTCTAACTCCTTTTCTAGGCTCTTGGGAATAAGAGATATAATTTCAATAAAAGCCTTATTATATATGTTCAGATACTTAACTGTAGCTTCCTACAAGATCTTTTGGTCAGCCTCATTATAATCATCATAGAATTTGGCCATTGGTTGAAGGTTTCCATCCACAGTGACTGATTTGATTACACTTTCTAAAGACAGGGTGGGCTTTTCAACAAATTCCTCTGCCATTTCTTCCTCGTCTTGACCTGTGGAAGGTTCACCGGATCCTTTCTTCTTCTACTTCTTTATTTCCTTTATCCCCTCATTAGATTCAGTCTCTTCTTCATCCTTTTGACTCGTATAAGACCTTGTGGCCTTAGTCTTGGTTCTTTTCTCTATTTTACCAAATGATCTTGCTTTCGGTTTAGATGCCCTTGAGCTTTTGGCAGTGGCAGGTGCAGATCTCTTTGATGATCTAGTCCGGGTGGAGGTTTCTACCGGAGCACTTTCCTTGCTTTCCTTTTCTACCTCTTTCTTTTCTTCTTCAGCCCTTTGCCTCTTTTCCCTGTTGGCATCAAGTGCCTCCTTTGAGATGCCTAAGCCTTTGGCAATTTCTTCAACTTCTTTTCTTACTTTCCTCTTCATTTCCGGTTGTCTGAGTTCCACATGAACTTTTACACTTAGCTCTTCAAAGGTTCCAAACCTTTCTGCCTTTGGATCCTTTGGCTGACTTAGCATGTGTTGAACATGCAGCTCCACAATTTGTTCATCAACTTCATACCCCATAGGCATGATCCACACAGTTCTTGGTTCTACTGCCTCCATTAGGCACTGATCAGTGTCTACCATGAAACATACTGTGTCTTTGTATTTCTCAACAAGAGACTAGGGAATCCTTTCTCTTGCTTGCATCATGTTCTGAAAATTCTTGAAATATCCCCACAGGGCTGTATTTCTTGCTTTGGCATCCCCAAGTTCATGCAAGTAATCTCTGATCTGAATTGCTACCGGTTTGTCATTTTGCCATACCCATCCATTTGTTCCAGGCAGCTCATTCATGAAGTAGAAGAATATACATAATATTAGTCCACAATATTTAAAGGAGTTCTTCTTGTCCTTTTTGATCTTTTGTAAGTTTTCCATCAATTGACTCAGAAGGAGTTCATAGAGATCATACTCTGCATTCTTTCTCAGCATCTCATAGGCAGTATATACTGCAATTCTGGATACTGAATTTTCCTTGCTGGAGTGATATATCTTGTATCCTATTATCATAGATGCAAACTTGATATCCGAGTCAGTAATATCTTCAATGGTCATTGCCCTCTTATCAAATTTTGATCCGGTGGCCTCAGTTACAATATTGTTTTTGACAGATTTGAGGACAGGTATTCCTCAGGAGGAGTGTAAACCAATTACTACCCTAATTACCTCCTTGGTAATTTTGCAAGGTCTGTTCAACCATAGAAAGTTGTCATGTACCTTACTCAACACATACCGGACCCATTCGTCTTCTTCAAAGCAGGGGAAATGAATGAATTGATCAAAATGTTTCTCCTGGATGCCCTTATATTCTGGTTTAAGCTCAAAAGTATCGTCTATCAGTTGTTTGTGATAGATATCTCTTAGTTTGAATTCCCCAAACTCTTCAATATTTGCATGTATGTAAACCCTAATGTCTTCTGTATGCAAAACGCCATGCGGAACACTAGAGAATGCTCCTAAGGGATCTACCTCCAATGATTTGTATGGGTGTTTCTTAAATTCAGGGCGGGGCCTATCAGAGATTTTTACAATATTTGGAGTACCCATCATTCAAGGATTTAGAGAGAGATATTTGATAATGAAGAATACCTTTTGCGCCTTTTGGTTTCACGGATTTGGCCGGATCGATTGCTGGATGAATTGACTTCTGCAAATGATCTTTGATGAACTTGAGGAATTTTGTTGCAGAGCTTCACTTTTCATTTCTTCTTGAATGTAGAATGAACAAGTGATTAAAGAAAAAACCCTTATATTGCTCTGTAAACCCTAATGCCAGGTTGCAATAAATGCTCGACCTAAGTTATTTCAGTTTGCCCTTATTCAGATGATTTGCAGAACCGGATCAATCCTGATCTTTAAACATCATGCGGATTTTCCAAATCTTAACCATAGTTTGTTTGGATGTTTCCCTTATGAACCCTTCAATCCGCAACTCTTCTTGTGCCAATTACGGCACCAATTGACTAGCTGGGGAAACAAGGTTTTCTTTGTGTCTCCCCCTGAGCCAGAGCTCACTTTTTAGTTTCCGGAGGGAATATCAGCACCAGGGTCTGGTACGGATCCATCCTCTACATTCTCTGTGCTTTTCTTCACCCAAATCTTGTTCATCTCACTTTTAACTTCATCTGCATTCACTTTTTGTTTACCCTTATCTTGATTCTGATTATGATATATCGGACCTTTTTTGTCCTGATTCTTGCTTCTACAGAATTTTGCACTATGACCGGATCTATTGCAGATTTGGCAAACAACATTTCTTTGCATATTTGACTGATATCCTCTTGATCTGCATTGATTAGCCATATGACCTATTCTATTGCATGCAAAGCATCTACCATTGAATGATTTGTTCATTTGCATATTTCTGCATTCATGAGATTTGTGACCATACCTTTTGCAGTTAAAACACTATCCGGAGAAGGATGAATTAGTCTGATTCATTCTCTTTCTGCACTGATTAGCTTTATGACCAAAGTTATTGCAGTTGTGGCAGTATCCATTGAAGGATGGATATCTTTGAGCATTAGGCTATCTTATCGGAGGTCTTTTAGGCCTGTTCCTTAGATTTTTTGATCCAAACTTCTTCTGACCGGATCCGGAGCTTTCTCCTTTCTCATATCCCAAACCACACTTGTCATCTACCTTCTTTTGACTTCCAAGAAGAACTTCAAGTTGAGCAGAACTTATCTTGAATTTCTCTTTATAGTCATTTGTTGTTTGAAGATCCCTTTTGAGAGAGACAATTTGATCCTTAAGTTTTTCTTCATTATTTTTAGCATCTTCAAGATCAGATTCAAGATGTCTGATAATTCTATCCATCTGGTGGCAATCTTCTGATTTCTCCTTGAGAGATTGTCTTAGATTATCTTCAGTTTTTCTTTTCTCTTCAACTTCTTGGGTAAACTTCATAACTCCTGATTCCATTTCATGTCTTACCATAATGATTTCTTTTGATAACTTTTCACATAACTTGGTTTTCTCCTTCAGCTCTTCATTTTCTTCACCTTGACTTGTCAATTGTTGAAGCAGCTCCTTTCTCTTTTTCATAGAGAGACTTAATTTGTCTTTTAGTTCTCTCGTGAAATCATCAGCCTGTTTGAGTCTTTCCTTTAATTCATTGACTTCAGATTTTGACTGTTCAAGATCATCAAGGCAGTCTTGAGTTGCTCCCTTAAACCATATGCATCCATTTGGATTCCCAGATCTTCCTCAAGCTGTTAGACTCTGTTAGGAGGAACTTGGCTCTGATACCAATTGTTGATAACTAAGAGGGGGGGTGAATCAGTTATCCTACTATTTTCTTCTTTTTTAACTTTCTTAATAATCAATGCAGCATTAATTCAAATAAGCAAACATAACTAAGAAATGGGAATACACATGACACAATATTTTTGACGTGAAACCCTGTTAAGGGAGAAAACCACGGGGTGATTAACCTAAGATTGTATTCTCTGTTAGAAGAATGGAAATACAAAATGGCACTTGCCAAATAGGGCTCACTGCCTGAGCACACTGCTCACAAGAGGCACACTGCCTACAAGAGACTCACTGTCTACAAAAGGAGTGTTATACAATACTTGAACTGATTGGGAGCATCTACATATGCTGGAGTTCAGTTCCGGTTAGGCTCAGTACATTGATCTGCTGCACTTCATCTTTCCTCTTCTTTTATGCTGCTTTCCTTTCACATACCGAACCTTCCTTACTGCTTTCGCTTTGCTCTTCTACCTTTTTTTTTCACATCACCAACAACAACAACACATCTCACAATTAAATCCATCTTGTATATATATCCGCACAAGTGATTTCATCACCTTTCAAGTCAGCATCCGGAATAGTCAATCTTTTCACAAACTCTGGTTTGTTGGCTGAATCCTTGCTTACCAAGTATTGCGGATCAAGGATATACTTGTGGAAATCATTAATCATGTCGGCCAAACATAATTCATGCCTTCATAACCTTTACCAACATCAGTAACACATCCAGAATAATGTCTGATGTTCTGCCAGTCAGTTCTTCCTCTGTCACACTGTCACTCAGGAACCCGATACTCAAGTATTCATATCTTTTTCCTTATCTACCACCGAAGGCTAAATCCTTGGAATCTGTCATTCAAGGTAGTCCTCTTGACTTCCCCAAATCCGCACTTCACCAAGATACTTCCTCTGAGAGATCTGGACCTAACTGTCAGACCTCACCACATGCTCTGTTCTTGTTTACCGGACCACAACATGCTTCACTCTGACTTCCGGTAGAGACATACCATGTCCTACGGATGTGTGGGATGAACTTTGTTGCCATCAATGACAACAATCATGAATCCATATAGTGTCTCTTGCCAACAGTTAGTTCTTGGACACTTGTTGCTCCTTGGTGTTCTAGTTGTCTCGTTTGCTCTATGTGGTTGATATGATGGTTTTTGTACTTTGATGCACATATGAGGTATATTTGTAAAGTACTTCTAATATATATAGACAAATTATATGTATAAAGTGATTTTATTTGGACATGTGAATAGACAATGAACACATGCTTGAAGTTGATTCCTAACTAAATAATAGTAGATCTAACACAAAGGAAAATAATCACAAAAAATAGAAGTTTTATTGAGAATATTAACAGGTTTTCTCCAAACAAAAATAGATTGCACAACTAAGATTTACCTAAATAAATCATTTTATACCAATTGTAATGAAATTAATTTTTAGCTAAAGCAAAATAACATCAATGCATATTATAGATATGTAAGATAATAACAAGAGTAGAATAATATATTAAATATATAAAAATGAGCACGATAGGGTAGATCCAAACAATATGAACGAAATGCTTGAGTAGAATGTTGATTATTAGATAGAGCCATTTTGAGGGGGGAATTGCTAACAAGCACAACAAAAGCATAATTTTGAATATGATCTCCAACATCCAATCACTACTACACACGTATAACACAAACATGTTAAGTTGATCGTATACTCCCAATTAAATCTAATAACTAGCAAATGATCAAGTCATAGGTTATGTGGGTCATAAGATAACGACTCCATAACGATATATCCAACAATTTAGTATCATAGTAGAGAGGAGACATACTGGATGCCACTCACACTATGAAAAGTAGGAGAGGAAAGCATCAAGTTTTGGCGTGGTCGTGTGCTCGCCAATTTACTTAATCTCATCTAGGTAATTAGTTTACCATATTACGAAATGAAAAATATTAGCTACTTTCTTGATCTAAATAATTAGGATATTAGAAAAAGTAAGTTGCTCGATGTAAGCCTATGGATAAGAATTAAGTATTAACCATGTAACTTGAGCAATTGAAATCAAGGATGGTGTAATATGGCCAATGGTATTATTTTTTGGATAAGCTTATAATTCTATAAATCAAGGTTTCCTCCCTTTATATTAAAGAGTGTACAAGGAGATGAGCATGGGGAGACAATATTGAGATAATCTCCATGAGATGAACTTGGGAGAGCGACTTACCAATGTAATGTTATTATGTTATTTTGTAGTCTTTAGAATACAATTCACAACTCTTTGTTTTCTTTTGTATACTATAATATAATTACCTTTTCTTAAGCAGGTTATGAGTTTTTTTGTTGTATTTCTCAAATAGCATGATGGCCCATGTGCCTTTTCTAACATGGTTTGAGAAATTTTTGAACATGATATCATAGCTTGAACTATTTGTTTTTTAATATTAAGAGGGTTGTAGAGAAAAATAAAGGTGATGAATGTGTTGAGATGAAAGTACAAAGGAAGAAAGTAAGCATGCAAAGGATCTCTAAGGATTGAATTCTTAAGACTACCTTCATAATGTATGACATGACATCTACATATACATCATCAACCATTAAAATATTGATGTTTTGGGGAGTACTTTAGATTCATTAAAGATGGCACTTTTGACATAACAATTGAGGGTGGAAAATGAAAAAAAAGAGGTTTCTTAGTGATAGATTGTTATGATAGGGAGCAATAAAGGGAAGTGTTGTGAATGTGGAAAGAAATGAATTCAAGTATAATATTAATAGGGTGACAACTCAAATACAGGTCAACAATGACCTTTAGAGAGTAGTGACTAGACTTAGTTTGATTATTCATCACTAATAATGGATATAATGCTTGCTTTGAGCCTAGTATAGGGAAGATCGGTTTCTCTCCAAACCAATCTCCCATTCTTGAAAAGACACATGAAAGGAGAGAGGGGAAACATAGGGATAAAAATAGGTCATAGAAACGGGTTAAGATACATGGAAGAGGGAACAAGCTAAAGGCATAGGGAAAATAGGGTGGAAAGGAGTCAAGACAGGAAAATTAGGAAAAACACTAGAGTCAACACAAAGCATGTAATAAAAAAATTTCAAGGTATGCAATTTATGTTCTTACAGTCACCAAATTTGATATTTTCTCGTATTTTCTCTCATCCAAACATTATTAATTTTAAACTACATTGGATCAAGTGGAGCTTTCACTTCATTTTTTTAAATCTTTTTAGCAACCCCTTGATTAGCACAACTATCTTTGTAGATGTTAAATATTAAATAGTCATAATTTGATGATCTGACTAGTTTCATTCAATTACTTACCTCAATGTGTTGATATTAATTACAAGTCAAAGGTACCCCACTTAACACATAAGATGAATACAATTGATTACTTTCAGCTTTTCACCCTCTTAACTTATTTATCCACCAACAAAGAATTTGGAGCATGTAAGTCTTAATTATGTGTTATTTTCTCATAGTTCTCCCAAGTGTAGGATTGAATCTTTGTGTCAAGTATTAAAGGATTTCACATAATTTCACATATTTTTCTTTTAAGAAAAGAGTTAACTAAGAGATAAAATTTGATAGTTGAGAAGGTTTAATACTTCAACAGTACTTGAAAATTGTACAAGATAAATCACCTCTTATGTAAATATTCCAGGACAATTAATTAAACAATAATAAAAGTAAGAGTTGGGATTGACAATGAAATTAAACATGAAAAATAAATAAATAAAACAAGTTACTTATTTAGATTCTAGAGGGAGGAAAAAATTATTGAAGATGTTAGGAATTGATTTTCCATCATTTTAGGATTTTAGGGTCTTGTTTAGATAAATGCCTTGAAATCTCTAAACTAATTATGCTCTATTTTGGTTTAGATCCATGCCCATGAACTGATCTTTGTGAGTGCATAAATGATCTAATGCACATAATCAAACTTGGACTATGGAAGTAAACTAGTAGAAAATAATTGACCACTATAGATTGACCTCAAATTATTATAATTGTGTTCAAAGAGGAGTATTGTTTAAACAATTCATTTGGGAACTTCTACGTGAGAATTGTGTTCCCCCCTGTCAAGCCCCTAGGTCAACTGATTCAATAATGATGAACAAAGATTGAAGATAGTAGGAAAGCATGCATCATGCCTAGGATCATGTATACTTTGATGGTGCAGTTAGAATCCTAAGTGGTGCTGTTATGGTGATGTGCAAATAAATTAGGGCATATAACTTGATTTCAAATGACATAATGTATGTCCTTAAATATAACATAACTTGCAAATCAACACAAGTGTGCACTAGGTCACTCATAATGGTTAATGAAGAGGGAGTCAACAAGGTCCAAATTTGAATTTTGAATTTAAAGTTTTATGATTCAAATCCTCAACTGCATAAATGACTTGAGTTAAAATTTTGCACTCATAGATATGTTCTGAGATGACAAATGGGAGATCTACATTTGAGACCAATTTTTTGGGATGAATGATGATGAAGACATGTTGGGATAAGGTCACGAGCTGGATTCAACACAAGAATATGTCACTTGTTGTCTTGTTATTGTATAAAGGACATCTAATTGAAGTGGGCCCAAAATATAAGAGAAAAATATGGTATGCAATTTTAATCATTACTGTTACATCCCTATTTTCTGACTTGCTATACTTTTACTTTTACTTGGGCATAAGTAAATTTGTTGTGATGTTATAGATTTATGACAGGATATGACATGGAATTATATTGAATATCAATTATGAAATCATGGAAATGATTATGTTATGGTCGATTTAATAATTGTACTATAAGATTTGATTTACTAGTTGAATTTATCGAATAATGATGCACTGATCTCTTATTGTTTGATGACAAGTGAAACAGGATTACAAGTTATCGACTCTCAGAGAAGAGAAAGAGAGAGTATCTTTCGAGAAGAGAGATATAGACCTTGGAATACGAGTGGTCTATTTGCCAAACGAGTCTAGTGTTAAACGATAATGTGAACCAATGAGTCGTATGAGGTAAGTCTTGTCTTGCTAGTTACTTTCGAATCTAATCGACAGGTAGTCGATATCTTGATTATCATCTAGTCAAGTCGATGATGAGTCGACATAGTCGTTTGTAAAGTAAACAACGTCATAGACGTAAAACGGTTGTGTTATTCTTCTTGTGTCGCTTGAGGTTTTTCTGTCACTTCTTAATGTCAAGACATTCTCATCAAGTTAGATGACGCGAATATTTTCGACGGATTGTGATGGGGAGGTAAACTCGACCCATTCACAGCATCTAAAATCCTTAGTGATCAAAATGGGACAAATAGAGGAGTTTTTAACAACTTCAGGTAGAGGTTTTTCACAGCTATGTGATAGCTAAACGAAATCTAAAATCTTGTTTTGTGTTACGCCCAATCCGTCGTGATTGCCGTAAAAATGCGTTGATCATGTGTTGTGAATTTATTCCTTTTTGAAAATTGAAGGAAGTCGAATGTGAAGTCGAGATAAGCTATAACTGTTTTGGTCGTTATTGGAAGGATATTCCAAAATCACCTGTCATAACTTGGTTAACGGGAGGTATTTTCGTTAGTTTGCTTGATGTCGGTTTTCTCGTCAAGTCAAGTTGGTTTACGCCCAAGTTCTGTCATTTTGGACGTCTTCCTTTGTGAATACATCTTTTCCTTTCAAGCTTAAGACTTGAGTTATCATAAGTCAAACCTATACTTTCTTTATTTAGTCGGTCTTGACTCTTTATCTCTTTTTCGACCTTGAAGACACTTGGTGCATTTATTATTTATCACCTTGTAAGAGTTTTATCCCTCTAAGCGGTGTTAGTTGCATTTTCGGAGGTTAGAAGCCTTCTTGTGGAGGAAGTGGACGAGGTTGTTGTGCCACGTCGCCATAAAGAAGCCTCCATCTTGATAGTGGTCGCTGCAAGTAAGGAAGTCAGGTAGCATATAGTTAATCGACCTCCTTTTGCTAAGGCATGTAACGACAGTAGTTTAATGCCTTATCTTCCATCGCCGTGGGTAGTCGAGTAGGTGGTTAATTCAGTTGAGAAGAAAGTGTTAACGTGAGTAAAATGCCATTTTTATTTTCCATCGTCGTGGGCGCTTTGGGGGGGCATGAGTATTGTGTTGTTTAGAAATTGGAAACCGTGAGATAAAGGCGACGGAATCTTCTTCGTTGTGGGTGGTTGAGCATTAGTTTTCTGTGGTTAAGATACTAAAACCAGAGGAGGACACGGGAGGAGAGTGTTGTGGTTTGGAGTCGAAGGAAAACGCTTGGAGGATGTCGCTGAGAGCTCGGTGAGGATGAGCTAGCAACAACAGACCTCTTAGTCATCGACAGGTTTTGCATTCCCTCTTTTTGCGCAGTTTATGTTAAATATGTGTGTCTTATTCTGCAATGAAAGTGTAGGAATCATACAACGTAGAAGATAATGATAACCATGTTATCTTACTGTACATCCGACTGAAGTTTGGCTTCTAAGAAAACGTTAGTTTTCTTAGTAGAGAGCTTTCCTGCCCTTCGCCACTGAGTAGGATTAATGATAGGTGGAAGCCTCAGTTTCTTTCATGATTCGACGTAGCTTTTGATTGTTAGACAGACTGTGTGATATATTACTGGGCAGTGGTGTCGTAGGATTAAACTAGTATAAGGTCTTACAACGACAAGGATATGCAAATAACGTCATCTTACTGTAAGTTCAGAGTGTGGGTTGTTTACAAGGAATAAGTATCATTGTTACCTTCTTAGAATACGAAACCATGTTGTCTTCTCAGAAAATGATATCATTATATATCATGAACGAGACCATAATAATCATAGAACATAGTTTTCAAATGTACTTGTACTCCAATGCTGATAAATGCATGATGCAAGTTGTGAACGAGATTTTACTAGGTGTCAGTAAGGATGTATACATTGAGTTGTTTCTATATGACTATATTACCAGCTCAAAACAAAGGAGGATAAGGTTTCTAAATGTCTCTCTGTCCAAATAGATAAAGATTCTGAAAACAAGACTTTGAATGTCAACAAAAGAAATTAGCTAGTATCTTATTTCGGGTTTAGACCTTTAGTTAGAGGTCGACAAATGTGTTTGATCATCTCTAGTGTCTAAAGTTAGATTCTAAGTCTTTTAATATCTTATTTTATTACTCTTACCTCTTTGAATCATGTGAAACCATTTGATTTGGAAGGAGGAGTAGAGTTGAAGTATAAGTATCTATTCTTGGTCGAAAACTGAGATGCTTTGAAATGAAAAGATAAGGGTGGGAAACCCGCATTTTGTGTCTTAATTAAGTTGCATGCGATGATTCTTGTGTCGCTATTATCTTAAAGACCCTTATGAGTCTAAAACTTAAAAACTTCGGGCTTACGGGTAACGGTATCATATACTTGAGTATGTTGTATAAACTTACGGAAACCGTATAGCCAAGTTAGAGACCACTTAGGAGTGGATATTTATAAATGATGATTTATATGATTATGGGATTATGATTGCATTACAAATGCTATCCAATGAAATGGAAAACCCTTTTTACATCGTGTAAACGGACATGAATCCATAAACTTGGGAATAGAGTAAACCTTTGCGCCATGCGCTAATGCATGAGGAAATTCAAACACCTCGAGGGTATCGAGGATGTTTTATAGAGCTTATAAGTGGGTGAACTCATTTCGTGAGTAGACATTAATGTGTCGTGAACCCTAATTTAGTAAATGCTCATATCTATCTTGTTGGAATGAGATTTGTTACTAGTCAACAAAGATTAACCTTAGGTAGGGAAAACTCCTTGTTGAGTTACAAGTCGAATTGAAATACAAGCCGTGAGCCTCAGATTTTGCAAACATGCAAGAGGTACCATTAAATGGTTAAGTCAAACATTAATTCATTGTACCTTTTTATCACAACTTATCTAAGCTATTACTTGTCGACAAGGGGGTAAATCTCAAACATTGCAAAGATGCAAAGAGAGATACCTAAGAATGGATAGTCAATCCATAATGTTTAATAGAGCAACGACATTGTCTTGTGAATTCACCTAAGTCAGAAAGACTAGGTTTGAGTTAGGCAAAACTCATCAGTTAAATCTAAATCCTAGATATGGTAATTATTATATTAAGGCATTGAGATCATTATTTAGATCGTGATTGAAGGGTCAAGTGCCTGACTGTGTATAATTACTCTTACTTGCAAGAAGGGAATTAGATTCCTAGACTACATTGCTTAACCTGGGTAAGGTTATCATCTTAGTTTTAATCAATCTATCTATATTTATTATGAGACAATAAATCATGGACCTCGAGTATTGCAATGATGCAATGAGAGTCCTTGTAAAGGAAGAAAGACGAAAGAAAAAGTCTATGGATTTTAGACTATGAAAGAAAACATGTATTGGGTCGGGAAGACTAGATTGTTGAAATCATCATGACTTCATAAGTTAAACATAGTTGACCAAGTTGAACTATAGGAATATGATAGTATCCAAGTCGAGTTGGAGTGGGTGAATAATACGACATCGTTCATTGCGAATGTCAATTTATATTGGAAACTATGGCCATAGTAATGCATATGTCTCTGCATGCACTGTATCTGGATTGCACATCCTATCAGAAATCATACTTAGCTAGAGGGTATCTAGGGTTGTATGATAGATAGAGTTGTGTAAGATACAACACTATGTACTTGGAAAGGCAAATTACCACTGGTCACCTTGGTCTATACTTCTCGTGAAGGGAAGGGCCACTTCCGGTTAGGAAGGAGTGCGGGAGACCAACGGTCTGTGGTTGAAGGTAAATCACTGGAAAGATTCTCTCTCGCAAAAGACATGCCGAGGCTTGTGATAAAGATGTCAGATTTTTGAATGCAGTATATCTCTGAGACTTGTGTTTATTGAGACTAAGTAAAACATTATCTGATTCAAGTATTTATAATTGATTTAGTTTTGTAAACATTGTACTTGAGAAAGACAATAAGGTTGATTGTATTTGTAATGAGATATCTTGTAATTGTAGTTACTCGACTATATGTTGAATAAAAGAAAAAATTTTCTCTCTCATTTTTACCTTGTAAATTTATTTTATGGTGAATTTTTGGTTTTTACTATGTTTTATAGAATGTGGATTTCTGATGCAGAGGAACTTTGAATGGTGAAAGATAGACGGACTAGACAAGGTTCTACTTCACCTACAAGCCCAAAAATGAAGACCTTTATGCAAAAGTGGGAACAGCAGAAGGAAACTCCAGTATGATCATGGAAAGGTTGTATTGGGGTACCAAATGACTCATCCCACCCATTGGTTAAGGCAGATCACTCCCGGAACATGCACTTGCTTCACAAATCCTCTAAATGGCTTGTCTCCCTAGAAAAAGAGAACAGTCCTCTAATCTTTTTGCACAGACCTTCAAATGTCAACCTAAGACATGCATTGGATACCCATTATGCCTCTCCACAGCATACTCTAAGATGGGTATAGGTTACTTTGGAAAATGTGCTCTAAAAACGGACTGGTAATGCTGCTACAAGGGTTCAAACTCAGAAATGTCACTGTGAAATGCCACGAACAGTCATGTATAACTTCCACAAAAACCAAAATGAGCTCGATCGCTTTGGTCAGATTGTAGATAACATAGTTACAGACATTTTCCCCAAGTTACATAAAGATCCAACGGTGGAAATAAAAGTTATGGCGTTTTCCCCAACACAGGTTACCCTAAATCAGGGTTTTGACAGTTTTTACAAGAATTGACATATCTTACACAAAACAACACGAAAATGCATGCAACAAAAAGGAAATGGAGGGTGACTGATAGGACTATCACTTACAACCAATTTGGCACCATTAATTGTCCGTACAGGTCCGTACAACTACAGAAAACAGTCAATTTCTGAAGAAATACACAATAAACAGTGTCTTTATTTATTCAAACTCCAAACCTACAATCACCCACGCCATCTCCAAAGATTACAAAGCCTTTTTAAGGCATTTCATGCTTGACTCCTCAGTTTCCAACTTCTTTCAATGAAGGAAACTAACCTATGACCTTTGATATTCCCAAAACTGTCTTTTTTAGCAACATGACTGTTTTTTCCAAATTTGTATTGACAATCTTTACATTCTTGACACAAAACATTAAATGTTGTCCTCCTAATGACCTTGACACATGAACAATTAATCAATATAACCTTGATACAATGTTGAAGCATACAATTTAATCAAAACCAAGGTGCTCCTGCACCATACTCCTCAGCATGAAGAAAACTCTTGTCCCAAGAGTTGTGTAGTCTGCTTCAAATGACTTTTGCCTCTTTATGTCTTCAACCCTGATTTGATGCCTTCTCTGCTTCCTTTTTACTTTTCAACTGTGACTCCTATTAATGGAGTTTGACTGGCTACCTCCAAGGTGCATCAGAAGTCCACTCCTTCCTGCTACAACACTTCTATCCCTCACCTGGGAGTCCTCTCTTGCCTCTCTCCCCAAGACTGTTGGCGACAACCAATGGACCATCTTCTCTGGCCCTCTTGACAGACCTTCCTGTCTGCCTACAGCAGTGAGTGAACTTGCACCTGCAACCATAAAACTTCTCAACAAGAATCAGATAGCAAAAACCAATGCTCATCCTGAACTCCTGGTGTAGATTGCCTCCTTCGGCGCTCTATCTACACACTCAGAATCTTCTGAGCTCTGATACCAATTTGATGCAGAGGAACTTTGAATGGTGAAAGATAGACGGACTAGACAAGGTTCTACTTCACCTACAAGCCCAAAAATGAAGACCTTTATGCAAAAGTGGGAACAGCAGAAGGAAACTCCAGTATGATCATGGAAAGGTTGTATTGGGGTACCAAATGACTCATCCCACCCATTGGTTAAGGCAGATCACTCCCGGAACATGCACTTGCTTCACAAATCCTCTAAATGGCTTGTCTCCCTAGAAAAAGAGAACAGTCCTCTAATCTTTTTGCACAGACCTTCAAATGTCAACCTAAGACATGCATTGGATACCCATTATGCCTCTCCACAGCATACTCTAAGATGGGTATAGGTTACTTTGGAAAATGTGCTCTAAAAACGGACTGGTAATGCTGCTACAAGGGTTCAAACTCAGAAATGTCACTGTGAAATGCCACGAACAGTCATGTATAACTTCCACAAAAACCAAAATGAGCTCGATCGCTTTGGTCAGATTGTAGATAACATAGTTACAGACATTTTCCCCAAGTTACATAAAGATCCAACGGTGGAAATAAAAGTTATGGCGTTTTCCCCAACACAGGTTACCCTAAATCAGGGTTTTGACAGTTTTTACAAGAATTGACATATCTTACACAAAACAACACGAAAATGCATGCAACAAAAAGGAAATGGAGGGTGACTGATAGGACTATCACTTACAACCAATTTGGCACCATTAATTGTCCGTACAGGTCCGTACAACTACAGAAAACAGTCAATTTCTGAAGAAATACACAATAAACAGTGTCTTTATTTATTCAAACTCCAAACCTACAATCACCCACGCCATCTCCAAAGATTACAAAGCCTTTTTAAGGCATTTCATGCTTGACTCCTCAGTTTCCAACTTCTTTCAATGAAGGAAACTAACCTATGACCTTTGATATTCCCAAAACTGTCTTTTTTAGCAACATGACTGTTTTTTCCAAATTTGTATTGACAATCTTTACATTCTTGACACAAAACATTAAATGTTGTCCTCCTAATGACCTTGACACATGAACAATTAATCAATATAACCTTGATACAATGTTGAAGCATACAATTTAATCAAAACCAAGGTGCTCCTGCACCAATTTCATAATTGATATTCAATATAATTCCATGTCATATCCTGTCATAAATCTATAACATCACAACAAATTTACTTATGCCCAAGTAAAAGTAAAAGTATAGCAAGTCAGAAAATAGGGATGTAACACAAAGATAAAACCTGACCAAAAAGTTATTAAATGCAACCTTAAAAGTTAGTATTTAGATTAAAAGTACTTGTATGAATAAGCCATATTGTAATGGTGAAAATTGCATACCCATGCCCTTTTCCCTTATGTTTTGGGTCCACTTTAATTAGACCATCCTTTATGCATTGACTAGCATACAAACTGGCATATTTTGCATGGAAGTTAGCAAATAACCTTATCTTAGCATGTCCCCATCGTCATCCATCCCTAGTCATAACTTAATCTACAATCTCCATTATTCATTGCCTTGGTTTAGATCCTCATGTGCACAATTGACCCAAGTCATCTCTATGTCCATAGATTTGAACCCCAAACTTTAAAAGTTAAAATTGGGTGCATGTTCCCCCTTTCTCACTAGTTGTTATAAGTCGACTAAAGCACACATTATTTCAAATTGCATGTTAGCGTGGTGTATTTAAGGGCATCCCTAATTCATTATTATCATATGAGATCTAGATCCAGGAGCATTCACACAAGAGTATCATAAAGCATCTTGATAAAAAAATGCATCATTTGTCTAGGCATACTGTATACTTCCGTGTTGTCTTCAATTTTAGTTCACCACCCTTGTATTGGTTCGCTTAGGTGCTTGATTGAGGAGAATATAACCATCCCTTCATAAGTTCCCAAATGGTGTCTATAGACATGACCTCACTTTAGACACAAATACAATCTATTACAATTATCAACTTTCAACCAATTCACTCCCACGAGTTGAGGTTCAATTTTGTGCTCTAGATCACTTTCACACTCGCAGAGATTAGTCTACAAATGAAAATTTGAAATAGAACAAAGCACAATCAATTTATAGATTCAAAAGCCCCTAATTTTAAACTTACTGAAAATCAATCCCCAACATCATTAACACATTATTAACACTGTATTCTTCCATCTAAAATCAAGTTAAATATCATTTTTAATTTATTTAAACTCAATAAATTTAAAACTTTTTATTATTGTTTAATTATTTACCCACATAAATTATAGTAAAAACATTTTTTTTTATTTTTATGAATAAGTGTTAATTATTGTAGCGAAAGCACTTAATTTCATTACACATAGGGCTTAAATTTGACAGTCAAGCCTACCCAGGGCTTATATTTGACGGTCGACCCTGCCTATCAAGCAATTTTTTTTTGTGACGGTCATCTATTTGAAGTTGCCTTTCAAATATTAAAGACTACCTATTTTAAGAATATATATATATATAGAGAGAGAGAGAGAGAGAGAGAGAGAGAGAGAGAGAGAGAGAGAGAGAGAGAGAGAGAGAGAGAGAGAGAGAGAGAGAGAGAGAGAGAGAGAGAGAGAGAGAGAGAGAGAGAGTACTTGAAATCTTACCTTTCAGGTGATATAGTCTTTATAAAATGTAAAATGACTAAATACGGTCATACGACCATCAAATTTAAGCCTTGACCCTCCTTGTCAAGAATTTTTTATGACGGTTATCTATTTGAAGGTGCCCTTAAAATATTAAGACATATTTTGGAATAAATAAACTTTTTATGCGAGAGACATTCTACAATCACAGTAAGATGGAGATGAGAGCACTCATTTTCTGTTTCAATTTAAAAAATAAAAATATCTCCTTTCATCTGTACACTCTTTTTTAAAATTTTGATTACATTTTACCAAAAAAATGTCTAAAATACGGGCATAAAAAACATGGGAGTTGTGTTTCTTATACACGAGGGCTGTTTATGATTTTACAAACACCGTCGGCGGCTTTGCGATCCGTGTGAGCGGGCAAGGCGAACGATTGTAAGCCGTCGATAAGAAAGAGAACAGCAACGGCCACGATGCGTTGGCGCCTAAACGAAATTTGAAAGGCGCATCCTATAAAAATAGTATTGGGGAGATGAACAAAATCATCAATCTGTCTGTGTTTTTCAGCAAAGAAATCATCAGTCCAAGCAGAGAAGAAGTGCAGTTAAGAAATGGCCCGAACGAAGCAAACAGCAAGGAAATCGACTGGAGGAAAGGCTCCTCGCAAGCAGCTGGCAACAAAGGCAGCGCGCAAATCTGCGCCTGCAACAGGAGGAGTGAAGAAACCGCACAGATTCAGGCCCGGAACCGTGGCTCTAAGGGAGATCCGAAAATATCAGAAGAGCACCGAGCTTCTGATCAGGAAGTTGCCATTCCAACGCCTGGTTAGGGAGATTGCGCAGGATTTCAAGACGGATTTGAGGTTCCAGAGCTCTGCTGTGGCTGCCCTGCAGGAGGCCTCTGAGGCATATTTGGTTGGATTGTTTGAAGATACTAATCTTTGTGCTATTCATGCCAAGAGGGTTACTATTATGCCTAAAGATATTCAGCTCGCCCGCCGTATCCGTGGCGAAAGGGCTTAATATCTCTCTTTCCTTTGTACTTTTTTGTAATCGTCTCCTAACGGTGTGTTTTCACACCACCATCTGTTTCTGGGGTTTTGTTTTTCCCGTCTTCTATGTCGCTCTCGCATTTAATTTGCAAAATATTTTCTCTAGTGACGAATTAAATGCTCTTTTGGTGCATGCCAGGTATTGTCGATTTTGATTTTGATGTTCTATTCGAACTGGTAGTGGTATTTTCATGATGCTGCGCTCAAAGTAGAGACGTTATGTTTTCACAGTTTACTGTAAATGAATTGAAGAAATGTTTCAAGTTTTTTTATTCTAAAAGTTTTTGTGAGTTAAATGTGTCCATTTGCACTATAAAGAAGGTGACTTTTGTTCTTAAGTAATTTATCTGCAATGATAAATGTGACTAAATGTGAAGATTTAGTTTAAAATGTTGGTTTCAATGTTAAGTTTGGTTAAAAAGTGTAACCTATTATTGTGGTATGAGTTGTATATACTAGTACAATTGTTGATGTGGTTGATCCTTACTTTTTTTTATTGTGTGGCATTTTCAATAATAAACACTTTAGTTTAGTAGTCTTGTCACTTAGTTACCCCATCATTATTTATTTGTGTTATCATTCACTATTAATTGTTATGATATATCCTTAACTTTGTTGATTTTCTTGTCAAATTTCTAATTTGTGTTCACTTTTTGTATCATGTAAATGCCTCACTATTAATGGCTTGTTAATCTCCATCATTATCTTACTCTACATTAATGCACTCATTTTGCTAGTTGTTATTCCTAATCATGTTTAAGATTTATTTTGCTTTGGGCTTCAAACCCATCATTGGTATGTGTGAAGAAAGCTAACTTAGACCTAATCTATTGTTACCAATCCATTCCCTATTGTTTTTGTTGCTTTGTCCTCAAGGGCATTAGTGCACACATATTTGTGTCCAATTCAAATTCAAAATAATTTCCCTCCAAAATCCTTAGGGCTTATCATAGTAAGTTTTTTACTTGAAAGGAAATATGACTATTTTTTCTTTTACTCAAATAGCTACTTTGAACAATTTTATTAGAGTTTTGGCTATGTAAAATCCCCATTATTTTATAATAATAATATCACATTTCCCAATTTTGGACAACTCTTAATTTCCCAAGTGAGACAATATATAATAATAAATTCAATAAAATAATTAATCTAAACATTAGGACTTGCAAGGTGTGTGACACACCTAATCCCAACATTCTCCCATTTGTCATATGTGAACCACCAAGGTTACCACCATGATATGCCAATTGAATTGCACATGCTTCACAAAAGCATCTACAACACATTCCAAGTGACCACCATCTTGATAACAATTGTCTCATCCTCCATCATGCCTAAGCACAAAAAATAGCAACCTTGAGCCAAGATGACACACTAAATGTCACAGACACACTAATGTATCTAGCTTCAACCCATTACTAGAACACAAACCTAGAAGACCAATCTCCTCCAAAACAAGATCAAGTATGCACCAATATTCAAACTAGCTAGAATAATGATCACAACCAATTGTTCAAATCCAACTAACCTCAATCATTGATAAACCTTCTACTCATGATATATCCAATCCACACTACAACCCCTATCCTTATATATGTGCTATCTTGCTCAAGGTTACAATTTTCATTAGATTACAATTTGGGAGAGAATCAAAAGACTCCCATGTGGGGACACTTGTCTCTTTTGGCTAAGCTTGCAAGAACTTTATACCTTGCAAAGTGGAGGAGAGTGGGTTACCCTCTCAAACCATGTCATTAGGTATACCACTCATTTCATAGACTTTGGCCTCATGTACCTAGTGTATAACGAGGACATCCCCTAGATTCTTATATAGCCAATGTTAAGACCATTTAATTGTATATACTTTTAATATACTGGTAAGAGGTTAGCCTTGAGAAATTACTCACCACACAAGCTCTATAGAGAGTGTATATGCCCCCTAGAATTGGATGTGCATGTTGTGTATGCTCTCCCCTTGCATCTTTTGAGAGGTCTTTGGTGATAAACAATGGTTAGTTTCCTCATCACAAGGAACTTGCACATCACGACTAAACAAAGGTAGCAAGTCGGGCTTACAAGTATATACACTCCTACTTGAATAAAATAGGATTTTCATGTGTTTGGTGTGTTTTCTTTGTGTGAAATTAGTGAATAACCTTTGATTCCAAACATTGAACATTTGGAACCATGAACATCTCAAGTTAAAAATCCTCCTGCAAACAATTGAAGACAATCTGAATCCATATCTATAAATCATAATCACATGCCCCCACCTTGTGTAGAATCCAACATCATAATCCTTACCAAATTCAATTTTGTATCCCAAATATTGATCAAACCATCTCCCAGGTCATCTAAATCAAAACCAAGTTCATCCCTATTTAATTCAACTCATAAATCCAAATCCAAATCAAAGTCCCCAATCAACATCCAACTCATCAAATCCAATCCAATCCATCACCCCAAATCAAAATAACTCAATCCCAATCCTAATCAATCATAGTCCATCCATAAACCCAAATAAAAATCTAACCAACACTTAATTGTCATAAAATTTCTCAAGGGTCATAAACCTTATCAAATCTCATTCTAAATCCTAATCCATTCAAATCATCATCGCAAATCTTCATCCATCCATCAAGTATCATCCTAAACGTTAGTCCACCTAATCATCAACATCAAACCCAATCAACCAATCAATCATTGTTGTTAGTGTAGGTTTTTAGTTTCCTAGTGGGCTATTTATTTTCCCATTTCTTAAGCTTTTTCTTATACTTTTATTAAGCTTGCTTAGGTTAATAAAGTTATTTTAATTAGGTGAATGGGTAGTTTGAGGTGTCACCATCCTATGAGGGAGTTACATTTACTATGTTTAGAATGTTTGGTGGTCTCTCCCTATTGGTTAGTTTTGCCACCTCCACCTCTCTCCCTGGTCTATATAAACTCACTACCTAGCTTGTATTTTGCATCTTAGATGGCAATATTTTTCCAATCTTCTATGTAGCTTCTTCTTTGAGATCATAATGCAGTTTTGTCATCTTGACATTTGCATATCTCTTGAAATCGTTGGTCTATTTTTGTTTATGCATTTACAACTTTTGCAGCTTAGAATCTCTCTTAAAAAGTTCTTATGTTATGCATCTATTTCATATTTCTAACAATTGCATCCTATCCCTTTCCAATCAAAGGAACTCATCAAACAAAGTCTCCTACCTTTATCCAATCAAATCTTTCCATTAAGAAATCCATAATCCAAATCAAGCACAATCTTTCATCTTAATCAAATCAAATCTTTGTCCAAGATCTTGTACCTTAAATCTAAACCACAAATCAATCAAATTATTCAAATATATTTGCACCTAATTTAATCCCAATCAAGCCAGGTTCCAATCAAATCCAAATCCAAATCAAAATCCAACAAGGTCTTATATCTTCATCCCAAATCCTAATCAATCATAATCAAACGAAATAAAATCTCAGACAATCCAACTCAACCAACATCCAATCAAACATCAAGTGCCATGAACCCTTAACCTTGATCCATTTACCATCAAGATAGCCAAGGTCTTCGACCCAATCTCTCAAATCCAAAATCTCCAAAATCTTTTGATGTCAAAGCAAGTATTAAGGTCCAAATCATCAAACTCTAAAGCCATCAAAGCCATCCTAAATACCATCATCTCAAAGTCAAATCTTTCAAATCTTCCAAAAAGTAATCAAATCATAGTCCATCATTCAATGTCATCAAATCTTTTCAAATCCAAATCAAACATCATGCATCCATTTTTTGACGAGTCCCCTCATCATAACCAAAATTGAAACCCCTTTGATGATGATGAGGATAGTCTTGTAGATCAAGACGAATATTGCAATGTCGATAGTCCTGATGATGAAACTCTTGATAAGATTATTACATGCAAATTGCCATAAAATTTCATTGATCACCTATGAACATGCAAGATCCTTTCAACCATGAACTAACTAGCACTAGCTATCATGCCAATCCTAAATGTATATCTATTGTTCATTCTTATGGTACCTTTGACAAGGGAAGCACCACTCTAGACCAAGGTCCTCTTTGTCAATCCATATTTCCAATCTCAACGTCATGCGAGCACCTTGTAGCCTCCACATCCTATACAATCCCTTCACCCTCAAACCCTTTACAATCCAACTCACCCCATCAATCCTACCATAGTTATATCAACCATACCATCCTAAATATAATCAAACCCCATCCAAGCAAGCCATGAATGATTTTGTCCAAGGACTCTTAGCAAAGGATAACAATCTACCTAGAAAGTATGAAGTTATTAAGCCCACATTTTCCAAGCCTATCCAAAAGTTACCTAATACCTTCCAAAACCGAACACCATTATGGAATCCAATGTCTATCCAACCTATCAGAGTAGGTCTCCTTGTACCATCCTTGTACAAAATCAAACACTATGATGCAAATCAATGCCTGTTAAGTCTATTGAAGATCCTCTTATCCCAAGCTCAATTAAGAACCCATTATGCAACTACATTGTCAACCATCCAAAGCATATCATGATTATTCAAGAACCACCTATCCTATCATTTTAACCATTAGAGCTATGTCAAGAAAAAAATATAAAGCAAGATCAAACCTACACCTCCAAATTAAGATCAAAGCATTCTAACTCATCCTATCTATGATCAATATCAACTATCCAATCAACACCTATCTATGATCAAGAGAACCAACTCAACCCCCTTATCCAACTTTATGATATCCATGATCAAGAAATCTAATCCTATCAATCATCCACTCAATCCTCTCTAATATCCAACTAGTCTTATTCATCATCCAACAACATCCACTTTCCATGACGAGACACTTGATCCCCATGAACACATAGAAAATCAAGTAAATGACATTGATCATATCAAACATATCAATGAACAAGTTACCATTGAGCATTCAAATGATCAAGGCATGACATGTGTACACAATGAGCAGACACAACCATCCTATCAACTAGGATCAACTACCTGCATCAAATCATGCTTATTTGCAGAGAAGACAATAGCAAGTCCTAATAGTTCTCAACAACACACTAATGGGATAGCATCATGCTTTGAAAACAACTATCCTATTGCAAATAAGATATGCAAAAGAAAGAACTATCAAGGAAAAGGACCGGGCCTTCATGAGCAAAGCATCCTAGAGCCCATTCCAATCTACATCAATCATGGTCAAGGTATCATATATCAACCATCTAAACAATATAATGATGTTAGTGATACTTCAACTATCACCAAGACAACTTCATCTAATGAAAGCATTGAGATAAGAACCATTCATAGCCCTTGTAACAAGCTTGCTACCAACAATAATTCCACCTCCACTACCCATACCATAAAACTTTATCCTCCACATCCTCAACCCATTGATTAGGACTAACAAAATTATAGAGCATACAAAGAAAAATATACAAAGTAAACATCAAAGGTGAATGAATCCAAAAATCAAGACACATAAAATCAATATGGGTCCCAAAGCCAAATGGACCAATAAAATCAAGTGAAGAAAAATATCCAAATCAATCAGTCACTCAAAATTTGGAGCCACATCGAAAGATGAATCTTGCATATAATAGGTGTCCATTGCATTTTACATTATATAAGAATGTTGGTCCTGTAACATCAGAAAATGTCCCCTTGGGGGCTTTTTCCTCATAAGGTTTAGCTCCCGGGTCTTTAGTGTGCATTTAGGACATATTAGATCATATTTAAACATCCCAATGAGAAAACCCCTAAGTGTCTTAACAAATGGGACCTAGGGGGACCACTTGAGATAACCCCTACCCAAAATAGGGGTGGAGGACTTGGGCGCCCGCACCCTAGTCCTGCCCTATTTTGGGGCAGTCCCAATTTTTGGGTGTCGGCTTGTGACCGTTATTTGGGTTCTATGTCAACACGGTAAGTTTAAATTACGAAATTCTTGGCGGGAGTGTTTGTAGTTGCATGTAAAAGCATGTTTAGGCATTCATTTGTAAACTAGATGGCTATTGTGAACTTTAAGCATCATAAAGGTGATTCAAGGCTTTCATTGTGTTGCAAGAGCAGATTTGTGTTGTCTATGTTTTTGTGTTTGCAGATTTGAGTATCCATCTCCTCATGGAATGAAGAGATTCTTCCTCCCATGAGATCTTCACTACAAGGTGACATCTATTGTGATTATTGAGCATTTATCATTTGGTTTTTGCCTCTGCATCCCAAGGAACGTACTCTCTATCTGACAATGGTGTTCGGAAGGCTTGAATGTCTCTCCGGGGCTTGACTGAGGCAAGCCTCTAAACACCACAACCCCCTCCCAAAGTTTTCATGATTGCAGGTTATAGGTTGGAGTTGCAGACAAAGTGAAGTTACAGGAGGGTACGACAAATTGCAGATCAGTGAAAGAAACAACTACCTGGACTAGGGCGCTCACTCATTAGTCCTCAAAGTTCTGCAACAGGAAAATCTCTAATACAATATATACAGGTTGCGAACTAAGTTTCTAGATCTTGACAAAAAGTAGGGCACTGGACTTGGGCGCCCGCTCTTTAGTCCCCGAATTTTCTGCCTTCAGACCCCGAAAATAGGTGCACAGTTATTTGTTATTTTACATCTTTCTGCAGAAGCATTTTCCGTAATTCATCCGTTTACTGTCGTATTTGCATAATTAGGGTTTTAAGGTACAATTGAGCATAAGAGAAGGAAATTGTCAATATAATCATAAAAATCCAAGTTTGCCTACATTTCAATAGTGACTTAGGGTATGATAGTACATTGCAACTCGACCCTAGGTCCTTGAATGTAAGGGTGAAAGGAGGATATACACCAAAACTATCAAAAATAAAAGATCCAAATTTTACCCATTACATTTTGGTGAACTTGTGTTATCGGACTTGTTTGCACCTTGATGAGTGTTGTGCTTCAGATTTTCATTGATTTCATTCATTCATAGTATCATTCATCTTATTGCATTGAAAAATTTACAAAAAAATTGAAAAATTGGAAAAATTGGAAAAAAATTGCATGCTAGGGTTTGCATGAATTAATTTGAATTTCATCAAATTTCTAATTTTTTCATTAAATCAGATTTAAATTACAGAAAATTACAAAAAATCAGTAATTTGCATTGCATTTTTATCATAAAATTGCTAGGGTTTTGTTGAAAATTGTAAATTTTGCATATACATAGTAATTCCAAAATCTAGGGTTTGTAGGTAAAATCTTGTTTTAGATTTTTCTATTGATTTTAGAGAATCATTAAAATTTGCATTTGGCTGTAGTCTTGCATTTTAGAACAAATTTGCATTTAGATTTCAAAAATTTGTATTTTTGCATATAAAAAGTCAACAAAAAGCTAGCATTTTCATTGATTTTTCATTAGAATTGCACTTGCATCTTGAATGTTAGGGTTTGGAAATTATTTTTAGATCTGAGTGTATTTTATTTTCATCATAAATTAGATTTCAAAACATTCATATAGCATTTTGTGTCAAGATCTCAAACCTAGGGCTTCAAAAACATTGATTTTTCAGTAGATTTGGCCTTATCAACTCTCTAGATTTGCACCGTAGGCATGTTGTGAAGGATATTTTTGAACTAATTGGTTGTTATTAGGGTAATAATTTTCTTCCCCTCCTAAAACTTTTCACAACACCTTTTTATCGGGCACTTGTATTGAAAATTTGGTGAAAAATTGCCTATTTTTGTTATTTTTGCCCTAGGATTTGCCCTAGTTTGCATCCTAAGCGTGTTGTAACAGATTTTATGATTGTAGGTGACTGATATCCTGATATTATTTGCTTCACCTCCTTAAATTATTTACAACACCCCTTTTTCTAGGTCTTGGAATTGAAAAATCGTGAAAAATTGCCTATTTTTGCTATATTTTCACTACGGTTTGACCTTGAGTGGCACTATAAGTGTGTTGTGACAGATATTTTGGAATTAGGTGGCTATTATTACTGATATAATTTACTGTCCATCATAATTTTCCTCACAAAACCCTTTGTCATGCTCTTTTACATTAAGATTTGGTGAAAAAATCACATATTTTAGTGTATTTTGACTTGTCATCATCTTAGATTTGCATCAAGAGTGTGTTGCGAAGGATATTATCGCTGTATTGGACTGATATCAGAAATATTATTTGCTTACCTTGATCAAAATCCTTACAACACCTCTCCTTTCATATATTTGCATTGAAAAAGTACAAAAAATCAAGCATTTTAGGTCATTTTTGCATATAGTTTTGTCTTTGGCATACTTTTGAAAAACTTTTAAAATCTAATATTGCATTGATTTGAAAACATATACCATGGATACTTCTTTGGAATCTCTATTTGTATACATCATAGACATTGATCATTTCTCTAAATTCACTGATAAACATCCTCAAGTTTTGAAACAAATAGCATACATTCATGATGTTGATCTCTCTATGTGCTCCACATATGAAATCATTTGTTGTATATCTAATCTTGATAGCTTCACAAACCTCATGGGAATATATCCTTGGATATTAGATGATATGACTAAATTCATGATCAATAATATATATACCAGTGATGATCTTAAAATGTTAGATGAAGCCTTAGATGATTTTATGGAACATTCCAATTCAATACCTATTGCTAAAACATGTAATGATAACTTAGTGGTATCCTATGATCCCTCTCCCAAGGTTGTTCCTCTTCATGAGGACACTTTGATGCAAGAGGATGATTTCATTGACACATCTCTTAACATTATACCACCAAATCTTCATTCTAATGCTCACTTTGGCCAAGATGAAGCATTAGCAAATGAAGACTCATCATTACTTTGCCATTCCAATGCTCTCCCTGGCCAAGAGGAAGCATTAGTGAATGAAGAACTCCTTTCAGCAAAGAACATTCCATGGGTAGACAATGAGATTTCATCTAACATCAATCAAAACTCTATCATAATGCATAAAACCTCTATGGATCATCCTACCAACCTTGTTCCTTTAGTTGATTATTCACACACCTTGAATTTCACTAAGGAAGAGAAGACCTTTAATGTTCCTCCTTTGTTTGAATATTCAAGTCATTTGAACATCACTAAGGATGTAGCACTAGTGGATGAGGAGAAGTCTCTCACATTAAATCTCTCAAGGATGGATGTCGAGACCACTCACAATGATTTGCTTCTCTCACCACCTAAGAGGATAGCGAATATGTGTACTAATGGACTTCAACAAGAAAACATTGATCCTAACATTGAATCAAACCTAAAAGAGCTTACAACTGAACAACACGAAAATAAGAACAACAATTGGGCTATGATACCTTATGTCCCACTTTCCTATAACATTCAGGAGTTGGAGGATGATGATGATTTACTTGACGACAAGACTTGGCACGAAGATCCTACAGGTAAGTATCTCTAACCCTTTATCTCTCTTGTGATGTGCTTCCCCCGTGATGTGTTATGTGTTGTTTTAGGCCTCCTGAGATGACCCTTGATTCTCTTGTAAGGTCCAGGATACCAGGAGACCGCCTCTGTTGTGACCTTCTATTTGTATCATCATTCTTCTATATTGCCTCTCTCTGATTTCATTATTGTGTGTTGTGTCTTACAGACATAGCATTGCGGTTGGTGACTTGGGGGCACCCTCCTACATGCCTGTCTCTAAGGCACTTGTTTCTCCTCTCTTATTTATTGTTTCCCTTCCTCTAGTGTTTCTATCTAGCAGGCAGATGATGAAAAACATTTATACTGATGCAGACCTAGTCTCCCTTTCGCGAGAAATCAAAATTTGGACTTAGTTCTAATATGACAATGGGGTTGTATATCTTATCCGATGCCTGGCTAGTGGAAGCACTCGTGCTTTCTGTGTAGTGATTTTGATGATGTTTTTATCTCATTTATAAACCTTAACAATACTGATGCTCTGCGCACTTTGTTTGTCTTTGAATCTACCCTTGGTGGTACTCGATTTAGAGATCTTCGTGATATAGCCCCATGGTTATCCTCGAACTCTGAATTTGTAGTATAACCTTGGCTCTTTGTGTGGTTAATCATATGCATTGATGTTGTTGTTTATCATGATTATGGACACTAACATGTTTCTTGCAAGGATGTGTTTGTGGGAACATTTGGCAATTGTAAAGTACATGTCACCTCCAGGGGGCATGGGCTTTGCGAAATTCTATGTTCCCTTGTGTGTTTTCTTCCAACCTTAATGTGCTTGATATCAATACCTGATATCAACCACCTTAAGGTGGGGGCATATATGAGGTAAGTTGTCTGTTGTAGATGTTAGCAATGTGCTTGTCCTCAGGTGCAGTTTAAAGACTTGTGCGATGAGTACATCCTACACTCTGAGTTTGTTTGCAATCAATCAATCAATCATTTAATCCCTCTGCTGAGATGAGATATCACATATATCTTTTTTATCTTAAGCCCTTTGCGGAGGTAGGGATGGTGTATTTCTCGGAGTAGATTGCATCATCCTGTCATTTTCAAAAGTCCTCTGTGGAGGCAGGGAGCGGTTCTGTGACTAACTCAACCCTTAAGCGTGTCTTCGGTGATTGTTGTGGTGAAGACCAATCATCGGTGTGTGCCTGTAATGTGCCTGAGATGGTGTTGGACCTAGAAATAGGAACACTCCATTGCTTGTTTGTCGTGTTTTCTCCGTGTCTTCAAAGTGTGTGTTTTTGACATGCTTGCTTTGTTTGGCATGTCTGTTGCCCCATATGCAGTCTAAAGACCTGCGCAATGAGTGCATCCTACATTTTGGGAGGTTTTGCGTGTATTGTGTGTGTGTTGCCCCATATATGCAGTTTAAAGACCTGTGCGATGAGTACATCTTGCATTATGGGAGGTTTGTTTACTTTCCTGTACTTGCATATGCATTTCATATATATGAGAAAAAGAAAAGAAAAGAAACCATTCCTATCTTCTATGCATTAACGTGTCTTTTATGCATTCAATGTATTATTTGTGTTTTGTGTGACTGTAACTGTCTTCTCTGTGTTTTGCGTGCATGTCATTGTCTTCAATGTGTCTTCTCTGTGCTTGGCGTGTTTACTGTGTTTGTTGACCGTACTTTAATGCATGTATTGGCCTCTCCTTTATACATACATTAAAGTGGGGGCTAAATGTAACATCAAAAAATGTCCCCTTGGGGGCTTTTCCCTCATAAGGTTTAGCTCCCGAGTCTTTAGTGTGCATTTAGGACATATTACATCATATTTCGACATCCCGATGAGAAAACCCCTAAGTGTCTTAACAAATGGGACCTAGGGGGACCACTTGAGATAACCCCTGCCTAAAATAGGGGTGGAGGACTTGGGCACCTGCGCCCTAGTCCTGCCCTATTTTGGGTCAGTCCCAATTTTTGGGTGTCAGCTTGTGACCGTTATTTGGGTCCTATGTCGACACGGTAAGTTTGAATTATGAAATTCTTGGCGGGAGTGTTTGTAGTTGCATATAAAAGCATGTTTAGGCATTCATTTGTAAACTAGATGGCTATTGTGAACTTTATGCATCCTAAAGGTGATTCAAGGCTTTCATTGTGTTGCAAGAGCATATTTGTGTTGTCTATGTGTTTGTGTTTTTAGATTTGAGCATCCATCTCCTCATGGAATAAAGAGCTTCTTCCTCCCTTGAGATCTTCACTACAAGGTGACATCTATTGTGATTATTGAGCATTTATCATTTGGTTTTTGCCTTTGCCTCCCAAGGCATGCACTGTTTATCTGACAATGGTGTTCGAAAGGCTTGAATGTCTCTCCGGGGCTTGACTGAGGCAAGCCTCTACACACCACAACCCCCTCCCAAAGTTTTCATGATTACAAGTTATAGGTTGGAGTTGTAGACAAAGTGAAGTTGCAGGAGGGTACAATAGAGTGTCAGAATTGCAGATCAGTGAAAGAAACAGTTACTTGGACTAGGGCGCCCGCTCATTAGTCCTCAAAGTTTTTCAATGGGAAAATCTCTGATACAACAGATACAAGTTGCGGACTCAGTTTCAAAAAGTAGGGCACTAGACTTGGGTGCCCGCTCTTTAGTCCCCAACTTTTCTGCCTTCGGACCCCAAAAATAGGTGCACAATTATTTGTTATTTTACATCTTTCTGCAAAAGCATTTTCCATAATTCATCTGTTTACTATTGTATTTGCATAATTAGGGTTTTAAGGTACAATTAAGCATAAGAGAAGGAAATTATCAATCTAATCATAAAAATCTAAGTTTCCCTACATCTCAATAGTGACCTAGAGTATGATAGTACATTGCAACTCGACCCTAGGTCCTTGAATGTAGGGTGAAAGGAGGATATACACCGAAACTATCAAAAACAAAACATCCAAATTTTACCCATTACAGGTCCTAACTAAAAGGAAGCAAGGTACGCGGAAATGCTTCCTACACCGAACTAATGAAGGGAATAGTATGCAAATTTTTAGATTCTTTACAATTATAGATATGTGAACACATAACAAAGAGATTAAACAACATACAAGAAGTATAATGCAAGAGACACAATATATACGTGGGGAAAACCCTTACGAGTGAAAAAACCCACACTCCAAAACCTACACAATGTATTATCAAATGTAATGGTGACTACAATACACTTGCAATGCAAGTTCTTTCAGGAGTCTTCAAGATGTCAGTTCTAGAGCAATTCTGATAGCATAACAGTACCTTTAAGTCAACTACACAACTCCAACTCCAAGCACCTATATATAAATAGAGAAGTACTATGAATGGAAGAAGCTTCTAGAGCAAGACAACACAAGAATCTTGTCCAAATCCATATGGCCCAATTTCCAAGGCTGTAAAACATACGTATGACACTTGTAAGAGATTTCCTTTCATCCCTTACAACCCCCAAACTTGGGCGCCCCAAATTTGCCCAATATAAGTATGACCGATGCTCTTACAATGTCATAAAATTTGTCATATATGACAACACTAACAACTGTAAGAGAATATGTCACAACTGACTATTAAAAGCAAATTCTCTTACAACTTGTCATAGTCAAACTTGGGCGCCTACCTTCTCCATGCAAAGATGCTTCCTGACAGTTGTCAAACTTGTTATAGGATCTTCTATTTCCAACTCTTACATGTCATAGATTTTATCATAGGAATTTGTCATAACTCTTATGCGTCATAGACCTCTTACAACCTCCAAAATATGCCAACACATGGAAAAAGTCTTCTACCAAAAAGTGGGACGCCTATCTCCTCATATGAGGACAAAATAACATCTAGTCACCTTCCATGTAGGATGACACATCACCGTGCCAACTCCCACGTAGTGACAAAATAAGATTTACATAGAAATTACAATAATAGGAAAAAAATAAATACAATTAAATAATAAATGCTAGGAACTTGCAAAGGTTGAGACACCTTAATTCCTAACATTCTCCCACTTGTCAAACACCTTTCAAGAGCCAATAGAATGACATGCTTTTAACTGCTAGGGGCCAAGAGGCCCATAAACTCCGAACACCATCTAAACTTATTTGTGCCCACAGGTTTCATCAGTGCATCTGCAACATTATTCAAAGTGTCAATCTTCTCCAATATCACCTTCCCATCTTCTACCATATCATGAACAAAATGAAATTGAAGATCAATGTGCTTTGTTCTGGCATGGAAAGTAGGATTCTTTGCTAAGCAAATGGCACTCTGACTATCACAATAGATAGTAATTTGTCCTGCATCAAAACCAATATCTAAACACAAACTCTTAAGCCAAATGGCTTTCTTACGAGCATGAGTAGCTACCATGTACTCTACTTCTGTCATGGACAAAGTGATCATAGGTTGCCACTTACTCATCCATCTGATAGCTCCACCAAACATAGTAAACACATAAGCACTGGTAGATATCCTACTATCAATGCCACTTGCCCAATCTGAATCCACAAATCCACGAATCCTCATAGAATGCTGAAGTCCTGTAGGTAAACCATGATAACATAGGGAATACTCAGAAGTACCCCACAAATATCTGAACACTCTCTACCTGTCCAGGATTAGCCATAAATTGACTAAGGACTCCCACTACTTGGGTAATGTTTGGTCTTGTAAAGACCATAGCATACATCAAATTGCCAACCACACTAGCATAAGGAACTCTGCTCATATCCTCCATCTAAGAAGGAGACTTTGGACAATCTGCAATAGATAACTTTGTCCCCATCATAACAGGAACAGTTAAGGTCTATAATCAACCATATTGAATCTCTCCAACACAGTGTCAACATACTTACTCTGGCCTAACCAAAGTTTTCTGTTTGCGAGCTATCTCTTTTGATCTCCATCCTTAGAATATACCTGGCTGCCCCTAAATTTTTCATTTCAAACTATGCTGACAATTGAGACTTTAAATCAAAAATCAAACTTTTACCATTCCTAATTAGCAACATATCATCAACATACAATGCAATAATGAGAATGCAATCATTGTCAAACTTGTAATAAACACAATGATCTGATTTCGATCCCAGAAATCCAATACTCAACACAAAAGCATCAAACATTTGGTACTACATCCTAGGAGACTACTTCAAACCATACAAAGACTTCTTTAACTTGCAAACTAAACTTTCTTTACCATTCACCACGTAGTGGTCTAGCTATGACATAGATTTCCTCCTCGAAGTCACCATGAAGGAATGTTGTCTTCACATCCATCTGTTCCACTTCTAAATCATATGCTGCTGCAAGAGATAACAAGAACTGAATGGATGTCAAATTTGCAATGGGAGAGAAAATCTCACCATAATCAATTCCCTCCACCTGAGAATACCCCTTCGCAACCAATCTAGCCTTATATTTCTCAACACTGCCATCTGCACCAAATTTCTTTTTGAACACCTATTTACACCCAATGATTTTTCATCCTTTAGGAAAAGGCACCAAGTTCCAAGTTTTATTCTTTTCCAAAGAAGCCATCTCCTCTTCCATGGCCTCCTTCTAGGAACCTACATCTTTCATACCCATAGCCTCTTTCACAGTTCTAGGGTCATCAGTGTTAGAAATCAAGGCAAAAACACAACTAGAATCAACCAATGAATAACCAAACCTATCAGGTTGCTTTTTGATCCATGTAGACCTCCTTAGAAGCTGAGGTGGAGGGTCTTCTTCTTCTTCTTCTAAACTTTCAGAGCTGCTAGAGCTCTCCTCATCATCAGGTCCAATAGGGTATTTCAGTTTAGTCTTCTCAGGGGTAGTAAGAAACTGAATCACATCCTCTTTCTTTTCTTTTTCTTCTGGTTGTAAAACACCAGGAGGAGTTACCTCTCTAAAAATAACACTTCTTCTATATAAGGCTCTCTCAGCCACAGGATCCCAAAGCTTGTACCCTTTCACACCGACACCATAGCCAATGGAGATACACTTAACTGCCTTGTTCTCCAATTTTGACCTCTTCTCCTTAGGCACATGTGCATATGCCTCACAACCAAAAACATGAAGATGTCTCAAAGAAGGCTTCTTACCAGACCACACCTCCATGGGTGTCTTTTCAACAAGTGCTGAAGTAGGGGACCTATTAACTAGGTAGCAGGAAGTGGCTGTAACTTCAGCCCAAAACTTTTGTTCAAGGCTAGCTCCACTAAGCATACTCTTAGCCCTATCCATCAATGTTCTGTTCATCCTCTCCGCAACTCCATTTTGCTGAGGGGTGTATGGAATTGTCTTATGTCTTTCAATCTGATGTTCTTTACAGAACTTCTCAAAATTTGCTGAACAAAACTCACCACCATTGTCAGTTCTCAAACACTTAATCTTTTTACCAGTCTAATTCTCTACAAAAGCTTTAAACTCTTTGAACCAACTAAAGATTCATATTTTCTTCTGAGAAAATAAATCCATGTCCTCCTATTGTAATCATCAATGAATGATACAAAATATAATGATTTAGAAATCAAAGGAACATTCACATGACCAAACACATCATAATGAATCAGATCCAACACACCAGAAGACTTGTGAGAACTAGAGTAAAACTAAACACGATTTTGCTTTCCATATACACAATGTTCACAGAAACTGAACTCAAGATTACAATCATTTAACCCCTCAACGAAGTTTTTGTTTTTCAGGACTCTAAGACCCTTCTCACCAATGTGACCAAGTCTCTCATGCCACAACATTGTCTTCTCAATAGGAAGTTTCATTTCCAAGGCATGAGCACCCTTAGGTACCCAGAAAGCATGACCATCGGAAGTTGATGCAAAACATTTCTTCGCTGCTAGTTCCAATGGTGAGGATGAAGAATTTGAAGCTCTTTTCTTTGAAAGAGAAGAAATATTGCACTGAACAGTGCATGCATCCAACTGAAACAAAGTACCTCTCTGAGTACCCTTAGCAAACACCATAGCTCCTCTCATCATCTTGCATCCTCCATTCAAGAAGACAACCTGCACACCCACATCATTCAACTTACTTATAGAAAGAAGGTTTCGTGATAAACCAGGGATATGCAGAATTCCATTGATTCCCTTCACTCGTCCATCAGGGAATCAAATCAAGACTCTTCCACAGCCAATGATCTTCAGGTGAGAGTCATCACCCAGGTACACCTTCCCACCATTGAATTCTTCATACTTTGTAAACTAACCTCGATGTGAGGCCATGTGGAAAGAAGCACTAGAGTTTATTAGCCACACATCTTTCGATGCATGGGTGACCAAGGTAGCAACAAAACCATCACCATCATCTTGAGATTTGTCAGAATATGAATCAGAGAAGTTCTTTTTCTTTTTCTCCTCCTTACACTCCTTTCAGAAGTGCCCAGATTTGTCATAGTTTCAACACAGTGCCTTGGACTTTCCAGGAGACTTAGATCTTCCATGGGATTTGGATCTACCATTTTCTTCTTTCTTGTCCTTCTTCTTCCCTTTATCTTTGGGTCTATCATGAACTGCAAGAGCCTCCTTAGCTGACTCAGAAGACTTTCTCCGCATCTCTTTAGACAACAATGAAGAAACCACTTCATCCATCTTGAAGGTGGTAGTGGTACTCCCAATGGCCATGACAAGGTGGTCCCATGAGTCTAGCAAAAAATAAAGCAAGGTCATGCAACCATCCTCTTCCTCCATCTTCACACCAACGAGAGTTAATTGAGCAACCAACTTGTTAAAGGCATTCAAATGATTAGCAACAGATCCTCCATCTTCCATCCTTAGAGAATAAATGTTCTTCCGTAGGAAGAACTTATTCACCAGGGATTTTGCCTGATAAACATCTCCAAGCTTCTGTTATCGAGTAGAATTGCACCCGTTATGTAAAGATGGAAAGCTCTGCAATCCTGTGTAACATTGGAATACTTTCAGGTTGTGGGTACCCTATGGTGAAAGTAGACCTCCAGATTATGGGCTAGTTCCCTTCTGATTCTCTAATAAACTAATGGCTTTGTAGGAAAAGGGTTTAAAAGACTTCCTAATAAGAATACTAAAACTGGAACTAAATGTGTGGTGATGCAACTAATTGATAGAAACATGCAACTCTAATTCACAATAATTTTTAAAATATCTATCTACACAACCAGTTTAGCAATATGACCACAAAATTGATTCTAAGGAAGGCTTGAATAACTTTCTTCTTTGGAAGAAAACTGGGTTCTCATAGCATAAAAGAAAAGACGATCTTGATGTACAACCTAAGGCCTGTGATTTTTACTGCTTTTCAATGCATGCAAGTATAAATGAGACCAGGATTTAAAGGTTCTGATACTAAAACACAATAAAATCTCATCCAATCATTCATAGAACAACACAAAATGAGAAGGTAGACACTTGATCCTACTGAAATAAAGGAATACTTGCATAAAAATGACCAAAAAGATAACCTATAACCTATTGTATTATATAAATCTGCAAAAATTGAGTTACAAACACTTCTTCTCTCTACACTGCACAAGAGAGCAAAAAGGCAACAACTAGAAAAACATAAGTTTTTCTCCAATATATAATCTACTCACAACAAGACCTAAAGAGGTCAACCACAGTCAATTGCCTCTAAAAATAATACCTCCAAGACTGATCGACGAGCAAGCATAAAAGTCCCTAAAAAATAGGGTCATAACTGCAGAAAAAACAACAAAAATAGCTCCAAACTGCCCCTCACACTTAGTTTGACCAAGTGATACACCAAACTCCCTCTAGTTTGACCAAAAATCATGCAAAAAACTCCAAAATAGCTCAGTTAACTCCATCTCTTGATTTTGCATGATTTGGGCATGAAGAAACAATGTGAACAAGTAATAAAGTAATCAATAAAGACTTACTTTACTAGTTGTTATAAATTTGTTTATCTCTGACTTTTTTACAATTTTGTGACAAATAATAAAGTAATTTATAATTGCATTATTTTACTATTTGTTTACATTGATTTAGCTTCTAAGTCATGCAAAATGAGGGTAATTATTTTTAAAAGGTTTAAAAATAACAACTCCTTATAACTCCCATGCCATCATGCATCACATATGATTTCATCTATGCATAGGTCAAACAATACAATCATCATGCATTATCATTAGTTACATACATTTTTTCATCCTTATGACTCCCATGCCATATCCATGATAAACTCACCCTTATGACTCCCATGCTATAATGCTATGTTATTTCATCTCCATGTCATAATATGCCCCCCATACATAAGTGATCCTTATGTCATTATCTCCTTGACTTGCATATTTCCATCCTTAAAATATCAGTGCAAATAATCATAGCCTTATATCATTATGCACTTGACCTCACCTATTTCAAACTTTTAAGGGAATCAAAATAAAACATTATCAACCTCAGGGGCCCCTTTTTGCATCATTAGGTTTATTGACTTAAAAAGTCTTCACCACGAGCATTTTGTTGGATAACAATGATTAAAAATAAGAGGAAATCAAAAGCCCACAATCGGGCTTAGGGCATTCCACCCAAAAGGAGATGAAAACCTAAAAGTTTTTCATTTTTGCATTTGGCTTTCTCTCCACTTTGCTATCCTGCCGCCATAGTTGAGGGTTTTTGTTGTTTCTAGAGGCATTGTGGTGGTTCAAACTGATGTTCTTAGCTATCTTCATCACCATTTTGCTTCAGGTAAGTCTCCCTTCTATATATCTTTGTTTTTCTGCAAGGAATGATGGGGAAACTAAGCTATTGTCTACTCCTGTAGCTACTTTCTTTCTAGTTTTGACTTTTTAACATGATGGTGAAAGAAAAACCTCCTTTTTTGCTTTTGTATACACTCCATATTTACTCTATTTTGACATAAAGAAACAAGGGAAGAAAGGCAGTTCTCATACTGGTATTCTTTGTAGTTCCTTGTATCTTGCTTTGCATATTCTTCTTCCTCTTGTTTGGCCTCCGTGGCACAATGATTGTGAGGGTTTTGTGAAAAACTCTTTGAAAAGAGAAACTGTAGCTTATTTCCTTATATGCTTTGCTCCTTTACTCATTACATGATTGCAACAGGACAAATATGTATAGTCGTTGAAAATACAAGGGTAAAAGCTTCATTCATTGTATGTAAACCCTAGTAGGGTTTGGTGAATAATATGCTCCATTTTTGCTTCTCTCTTTTACATAAGGCAATACTGCTCCTTATTCCTTGTTCACCTCTCTATACTTGCATCATATTTGTTTGGTCTTCATTGAAAGAGTGACGAAAGGGGGTTTTCTTAATTTACTAACCCTACTAGGGTTTACATACACTGCACTTCTTTCACCCTCCAAACAATGTTGTTCAGTGGCTTGTGGGGACAGTCACCCTAAAAGAAGGATTGTGACCTTATTTTTAACCTCTGCTGCTCCAAGGCACTCACATATACACTGTAGACTTTGCATTTTATGATGGGGGCTATAGAATGGGTTTAAAATATTTGCTATCCTCTATATCTCATATAGATAAGCCTATCATTTCTGTTGTGCCTTTGATGATTTTCTGCATCTTTTGGAGGGTTATGGGGTTTAGAAACCCTTGACAAGCTCCACACAAACTTGATCAAGATAATCCTTGAAAAGTTTAAGCATACAAGATAAGAAACTTTTAACACCTTACCCTTTATCTCTGCTAGATTCCTAGACCATTCTCACATTTGGCATGAGTCTTAAACTTTTGATAAACTCAGTGTCCCTGAGGATTGATGTCTTAGTGCTCACTGTGTCTATCTCTATGATATTCCCACACTAGATAGGATAGAGTATAAGGAACCTCCATGAAATATGTAGACCCTGTAGTGATTCTCATCTTTAAGCATTTGACATACCATATTCCTATGCATGTGTATTCAATTCATTGTGTGACTTTGAAACCCTAAACATGCTATTGTTTACCTTGAACAATGATTGATGCTCAGCTGTTATATTCATACACTTGTGGTGTCCTTATGATGGGATGCTCCTTAGGGCTTTGTTAGGCATAGAGACTTAAAGGACTGTTCCTTCATCATAGTCAAGAATGACTGTGTACTGTATAGTGGCAAAGATGATTGTGGGAATGACTTTGACAGTCATATGATAATTGTCTCTTTATCCTCATGACTATTACAGGTTGCTCTACTGATGCTTTGTCCTTTCTATATGTGTAATGAAGCTCTCACACATTTTTCATCCTGTGCCTTAGTGTCTTCATGATGTATCTTCATGTGTGAAATGTCTCTTTTTGCATGCTTGTAAATGGTATTTATCTTTGATTGTGTACCTGTCTCTTGAACTCTATAGATGTACCCTAATTGTTCCATGGCACATTGACGAATCTGAAAGCTTATATTTTCCATCTAATGACTGTGGCAAATTGACTGTAGCTTTTCAAATGCTACACCTATATTCTTCATTACACACATCCTGTAGCATAAAAATATATCATGTGTATTTGTGTACCTCTCACTGAGGGCATAATGAGTTCTCTTCATGATTTATTGTCCTTGTAATGCACTTCACATCTCTTTCATCTTCATTTGCATTGAGGACATGACTGTGGGTTGCTCTTGATGACTGTAGCTGCACCTACTATACTCTTTTCAGACATCTTGATCTTGATGCCTTGTTATTTGGAGTTTGCATTCTGTATCTACTCTATGCATCTCATGTAATCTGCATGGAAAGTTGTCATGAACTCCATCTTCATGAGGCATTGTTATAGTCTATATGGTTGTTCCTGACATGATAACTATCAAACACCTCCTGTGGCATATGCATATTCTATAGTTTTTGGATTCTTGACATGATAACTGATCTTATTGGAGTTATGACTATCCTTTGATCAAGACTAATGTACTTGATATATCTCCCTATCTCTCTTTAATAGCATTATGAGTTCCTCTCATGACTCTTGTAGCACATGATTATATCTTCACTTGCAAAGGCATATGGTAGCTATATGATGAATGAACTGTCATTAGGGTGACTGACCCATTATGATGGCATTGTAAGCCCTTCTTTGGTAGTCCTTCTCAGTTTATTTATTATTTCTCTTGCATACAAGTTAGTTGATATGGCATGACACACAGGTACATGACTGTTTCTGGAATATATGACTGCTCTATAGCTGATAACATGCTTCTTTGATTGATGGGACAGTAATTTTAATGACCGATTTTTGTCCTTCTATGGCTGTTTAATGAATTCAAAAGCAATTTTACATCTCATTCACAACAAAAAGTGGTAAAATTCCTGATTTTAATTGCTGTTTCATGATACTTTTTGGCTGTGATACCCTTGATGGGACTGTCCTACCTTGGAGACTGTGTCATGATTATCTAGTGTTGTCATTGAATCTCAATCAAAATATGCTCTTATTTATTGATCTGAAAGTCTCTTTGCTTATCTTATACCCCCTTAAGATCAAGGGGCAACATGCTGAAGTATCTTGCATAATGACTGTACTTGTACCTACACATTGCACAAACAAGTTAGATAAGACAATGAATACAATACTCTTGTGATGATTTAATCTTTCTGGCTCTCTTTCTTATTGATCCAATGCTTCATGATATGTGTTGTGTTTTTGTTGGTAGGGCATATAGGAGACTCATATTTGGAGCTCTAACCAGTTGTTTACCATGATGCAGGTTCACTTGGAGGTTAGGAGAGGAGGAGCAAAACAATGGAGATCTACCCAAAAGCTATCACATGCAATGATGGATATGCATCTTCCTTTATGCTTCTTTTCATTACTTTTAACTTCAGATGCATAGCATATATTATGTTGTATTGGTCAGCTACTCCCACAGCTTGTGTGGAACCATGGATTACTCTTTTCTTTCCAATGAATACAAATACAATACTTGTGCAATTCTGTGTATACTTTATTGGAAAAATGAATGAAACATTTCTGCACTGAATGAAAGCAATGTATTGAGTTCAATATGTACTTTTCTTTATGTCTCTTTACTCTGAACCACAAAACTACATTCAAACTTTTCTCAAACACTTAAAATATGCCATGATTCAAGCATATCAGGAATGTGTTAAAAAATTCTTCTCCTCAAATGTTATGAACTGTTCCAGCTTTGCCAATTTGAAATATAGGTGAAAAATTGGTAACAACTTCTTCCAAAGGTCTTTCACAGTCTTCTCTTCATAGACATTTAACAAGACACAGTCAGCTAGACAGAGTCTCACAAGACCCTTAGCTTTTCGATCTTTGAGATCCCAGTTTGCTTGAGCCACTGCCATTGGTTTTGAGCTAGATATAGCTTCCCATAGATCTCGATCCACAAGCATGTCCTCCATTTTGAGTTTCCACAACTTGAAATTACTGCCATTAAACTTCTCCAAGTCTATCCTTCCGGATGTGCTTGCCATCTCCTTCTTGTAACAAGATCACACAATACTCTACACAAAATCCCACTCAATAGAAGATTAGTACAAAAAGAATGCCTACCCAAAAACTAGGATCAAAGGTGATCAAGCTCTAATACCAACTGAAAGGAAATAAGGTACGCGGAGACGCTTCCTACACCGAACTAATGAGGGGAATAATATACAAATTTTTAGATCCTTTACAGTTACTAATATGTGAACACATAATAGAGAGATTAAACAACATGCATGAAGTAGAATTCAAGAGTGATGCAGAGGAAGGAATGATGTGACTAAAATTTGGACTGTTATCTTGACTGGAGCAGCATGGTTTATGTTGTCTTCTTATTCTCATCCTCATTTCAATGCTTGGAAATGAACTCAACATGAGACAATAGTAAGGGATGTACACCAAAAACCTTCAAGGAAAAAGAAAAATCCTTGAGAAAGACTAATTACACCTTCCAAAGGTAACTAAAAAAGGATTCCCCAAACCTACTAATGGACTGTCCTATTATGACAATTTTGTCTCCCCAAATGCCATAGTTGCCAAAGAGTGAAATATGCAAAAAAAATGAAGAGCAGATGGTTTATCTAATAGGATAACCCTCAACTACACCTAAGAATAACTCAATATGATGAATAGACACCCACATAAATCACCAAGAAACTTGGTAACACAATCTTTCTATCATCCTTCACAATTAGCATTTTTGGCTTGTAGCCCTTATGATAAGGTTTTTGAGAGATAACTTACAGATAACATAACAAACCCATGAATGCATTAGTTTTCTAGATACCCATTAAGGTATTACACAACATATTTGACATGCAATGGATGTTATTTTGGAACATATGCCAAAAATGATTGTTTTAGCTGTTATAGGCCTAATTAGGCCTCCTGTCACAGGGCAGTTATAGGTTAGGCTTGCTTCAAACCTTCCTAACCTATTCCAGGGCATGAAATGGATTGTAAATGGAAGGAATATGCTGGTTTTGGGGGTCTACACTCATTCCAAGTCACTTTACCATCAAATGACAATTCTAGCTGTGCTTATTAGCTTAATACATGAGGATATCAAGCCCAAACATCTTCCAAACTCACACCAGACCAGTCCCCTGTTCCTGCAACACAAAAATCAAGTAATTCTAACATAATTAAGTCCATTCCACTTATCTTATGCCTATGACCTAGGAGGAATGGAGTGAAAACACATCGTTTTCCCAAAAAACCCTTAAAACTAGGGTATGACAACAGATACAATAAAAATATTTATAAAATGATTCAAGATGAATGTCAAGGATCCAAAATAGACTCAAGTGAATGATTATTCTATATACTCCTAAATTCTATGCATTAGGGCCCATGACTGTACCATACGGTCCAGTACCAAGCACAAAACCAGTGAAAAATAGTAAAAAAATACATAAAACAACGAATTTCTCTATTATTTCTCCTTCAATCTTCAACAAAAACTCTTTCTTGACATGTCTGAGATAAATAATATCTATCTACAAATAAATATCCATTATTTCATACCTTACCCCTCGTGGAAAAGCCCAAAAAAGAAGGTAATAAAGCATTCCATAATGAAAACAAAAAGACTCCTAAAATCTAGGAAAAATTGCAGACCTAATAAAGGAAATTTGCCTTTTCTAAGACCACCACTACATGGTCATGCCCTTAGTGAGCTTTATTGCAATATGTAAAATCCAAAACCCCTTAGTCTCACATTAATAAGACCATAAAGCAAACATTCAAAAAGATTTGGCTAGGAAATAGCCTAGGTGCCCTGCACCATACACCCAAGGAGAATGGATTTCAGGCACCTCCTGAAATTAGATTAGTTACTGTAGTGCCATGTTTTTCAATGTCTTTAGTTGTCATCCAAGTGGCATCCTCATGGAGAAGACCTTGCCACTTCACCAAGTATTCATTATAAACTTTGTGTCTTGTTCTCTTGACCTCCTTGGTGTCTAGAATGTCTTCAAGCTTTACTGGTGCAACAGGAGGAAGATCTTTAACCCAATCAGCATCATCACCTTCATGACCACCTGTACATACATCCAAAGACTCCTTGAAAGGATATAAGTCAGCAATATTAAAGATTGGAATTTCCAAGAGGTGGGGCCAGAAGCTTTGCATGTTGTTGCATGTCTGGGTCGTTATTATGAAACCTAGTCTTGGTAAAATGGGCATAAATTTATCATTTATTTTCAAAAGTGCAAAATTAAAAATGTTCTAGAAATTTGGAAAGAAGGTACACAAAACCCAGAAATTGTTTTAGAAAATCCCAAACATTGAGGGAGCAATGACAGGTTGGAAGTGACAGGTTTTTCTTGTGGATTTGTGGAGGTTGTTTTGAGAAACCAATAATGGTTTTCTTCTCATGCAATTGCTACATATTGAGGATTGTTCATTTGGTGAAAGGGCGATTTTGGAGAAGATGTGTTTGCATATCCAAATGTTGCTGGAATGTTGAGTTGCAGATTTTTGTATGTTTGAAGCCCATGTTAGATGAAAGCATATGAGCTCAATGTTTATGTATCTCATTTTCAGATTTTCAATATAATACATATTGCAGATTTCTCTTCCATTTTGTGTTTCAAATTAATTTTCTGCCCTCTTGCATAGTGTTCTATGTGTGTTGTGTTGTAGATTTGAAAGGGAGAGTATCCCTCTGCGTCAAAGAGACACAAGATATATGTGGGGAAAACCCTTATGAGTGAAAAACCCCACACTCCAAAACCTGCACAATATATTATCAAATCTAATGGTGATTACAATAAACTTGCAATGCAAGTTCTTTCAGGAGTCTTCAAGATGTCAGTTCTAGAGCAATTCCAATAGTATAATAGTACCTGTAAATCAACTACACAAATCCAACTCCAAGCACTTGTATAAAAATAGAGAAGTACTACGAATGAAAGAAGCTTCTAGAGCAAGTCAACACAAGAATCTCATCCAAATCCATATGGCACAATTTCCAAGGTCATAAAACATGTGTATGACACTTGTAAGAGATTCCCTTTCATCCCTTGCAACCCCCAAACTTGGACGCCCCAAATTTGCCCAATATAGGTATGACAAATGCTCTTACAATGTCATAAAATCCATCATCTATGACAACACTTACAACTGTAAGAGAATATGTCATAACTGACTATTAATTTTAATTCATTACAACTTGTCATAATCAAACTTGGGTGTCTACCTTCTCCATGTAAAGATGCTTCCTAACAGTTGTCACACCTGTCATAGGATCTTCTATTTCTGGCTCTTCATGTCATAGATTATGTCATACGAATATGTCATAACTCTTACATGTCATAGACCTCTTACAATATCCAAAAGATGCCAACACATGGCAAAAGTACTCTACCACAAAGTGGGATGCGTATCTCCTCATATGAGGACAAAAAAACATCTAGTCACCTTCTATGTAGGATGACACATCACCGTGCCAATTCCCACAAAGTGACAAAATAAGATTTACATAGAAATTAAATAATATGCAAAAAATAAATACAATTAAATAATAAATACTAGGAGCTTGCAAAGGTTAAGACACCTTAATTCCCAACACTAATTGCCATCCTAATCCAAAATCTAAACTCCAAAATCCACCATCTCAAATATGGCAAGTCAAGAATTATTGAACCCAATCTAAATTTCCAAACTATCCACCTAAATCCTACAAACCTCAATCACCTAATTTCACATCCAACATCCAACATCCCCCATCCAAATCCAAAATCATGTTTCAAATCCAAAAACTCCAAATCCCAAATCTACCGTATTGTGGCAGTAATGCTTTATCATAAGGGCTATGATGATACCCTATCAAGATGTAAACATTTGGATAAGGCCAACTTATCTATCAATGGAGATCAAACCAACATCAATGAATTGTACATGAGCACTTTAATCTTGATAAAGCAGTTACTTTAGGAAGGTTGCTATTGGAATGTTATGACAAGAGCATGTACATCAACTATATCAAATAGATGGGGACATGTGAAGACCCTTTCAATATTAACCTATCAATGCCATCCAATCAACAAATAAAAAATCACAAAATCAAAGTTTAAAAAAATAAAAAAATAAAAAAATCAAAACAATAAAGATAAAATCATTTGTCCAATGGTGAAAACCATTTCATGGTGCCTTGAATAAGTACCATGATGAAAACCCATTCATGGTCATCATGAGTAAAGAGATTATCTATATACCTTTCACTTGGGGGCAGGTTGTCTCATCTATCCCATCATCATCCTACTCCATCATATCCACATATCCTTGCCATCATTCCCATCTGTCCTCCTTTCTTTCCTTTGATCTTGAAAAATGCTTTGGCAATCTCTTGACATAGAAAATCCTTCTGTGTATGCAGAAATATGGAATAAAATAAGAAAACAATACACAATGAAGGTCCTATTCCATAATTGAATAACACCTCATCTAGGGATCAAAGGACTAAGAGATATAATGAAAATGATAAACAATCCCATGATATTTGACAATGATTTTAAAATGTTGGTTGCTCAATTCTGCAACATAACAACTAGATAAAGATAATGGATATGAAAATGAGAGATCTATGAGGATTTTGATAGCATGGTGTTGCATGAAGATGTGATTCTAAAATAGCTTGGTTGAGGCTTGATTTATAGAGGTTGGATATGATGAATGGAGGGATAGGATTAAAATATAGGGATCAATGGATAGAATTGATTGATAACACATTAGGGAAAGGATAAGGATTTCTAGGGTTTCAAAGGAAGCTTATATGGCTTATCCTTATGTGAATGGCTAGGATTAAGAGATGTAGTATGAAATGGATGTTGGAGATGAAAAGGTAATTTAATGTTTGTGACACTCATTTCATGATTGTGGAAAGTGGTTAAGGATGAAGACAAGCTAGTCATGTGACTCTCAATAATTAAACTAAATAATAAAATTATTTAATTTATTATTGGAGAGGGGATAATGGGAGGACACATTAATTTATTTTTGTTGCATAATGATAGGTTTATATTAAACTGGAGAAAAATATACAATGTGGTGAGCCATAGATTGGCTATCTGTTCCAAACTGTTACTGCCTATATGCTAATAGATTGTCTACAATATCAAAACGTGACCACGTAGGGTCAGCTTGCTACCTACTCAGGACCATGCAGGGTCAAACTGTAACTATGAAATTGAAACTATACAATTATCACCTATATCAGTTAGGGCTTCCATAGCCAAAAATAAGCCAAATGCAGAGAGCCATAAGACATAAGAAAAGAAAACTGGGAACTGAAGCACCACTCACGCCTTGTCATAGTCTAATAGCTGTAGATTGAAAGCCGCCACCCACTCGAACCCTTCCATTGGCACCAGACCCAGGACCTTTTTGATGAAATTGACAATGCATTGAGTCTGTTCCTTGGCGACCAAAAGTTCAAAACCCATGATATCCAAAATGAACAGGTACAACTTCACCATCTCCTTCGGATCCCTAAGAAGAGCCATATATTTTGGTCTTGGGGCTCCCACTCCCATACACACTACTTGAAGAATGGAATCCAGGTCTCCCAAATGCTCAGGGAAGAATAAACCTTTCATAATCATCGAAGCCTCTGCCTTTGGAATTTCAACTCTAACAGCATAGCCAACACCCTCGAGGAGATATCTGTATCTACTCGATATCGCTCATCATTCTACATGAAATGTCTCCCAAGGATCATTTTGACCGCTCCTATCATTAGCTCATTTGGATGGCGGAGGATCCTCTGCAACCTAAGATTGGTTACCTGGCCAAGAAATGCCATTTGTCTTTTTGTGCTAACTAACCTAACAGGCGTTTCCATCCCTCCGCAGCGAATGGCCTTTGCAGAGAAGATGACTACAAACTGAGAAGGCATTGAAACCAGCTTAAGTTAATGCTACCCAACTGCAATAAGCATGCCTTATTAAAGACACTACTAGAGGGGAAGTTTCCTGAAGCACAATCCTTCGCTGCCGATTCATGATTACCTGCCTACTTCGCCAGCTTGCCCGCCATCATAATATAAACGTCGAGATCTTCCTCGCTTGAAAATAAGGCCTCAGCCTTGCCACCTATGATGAGGTGGCAAGGCTCCCACCCAACTACCCCTAATATGGAGGACACATTAATTAAATAAACAAGATTTATTCAATTAATTTTGGCTACAAGGGATAAATGGATTAAATAAATAAATATAATTTATTTATTTAATTTGGGTGATGGAGGAAATGGATTAATTAAATAAATATTATTTATTTAATTATTTGGGAAAGGATAAGGCTAAGGGGGACCCTTAGGACAAAAGTGTCATAAAGTGTCACAAGGTGGTGTCGACAAGGTGATGAAAGTGACATGGTCAATTTCAGGTGTCTAAATCTTGCTCCTCTTTGAGATGATGTTGTGACTAAGAGAAGTAACATCATTTCAAAGAAGATAAGGTATGGATGAAGGGAAAAAGATGCCCCAACCACTTGAAGGAGTGACAAGGAGGGATGACATAAGGATGGGAGTGACAAGAAGGAACGATGTAAGGATGGGATGCTCCTTCGAGAGGATAGGCGGGTTGGAATAACATGGGTATGCTTTCGAAATGGATGCAAAAGGGAAGGGATGAATAAAAATGGATGAGAAATATGTTATGCAACATTTAAGTGAACAACCATATAGTTTGATATAACACTAGACATTATGCACCAAGGTATAACGACCGGGATGACAATGTGTTGTGTGCACCTAGCGTAATACAACCTTGTCTAGATGTATGAGGAAGGAAACTTAGAGCATTAAAGTCCAAGTGCACAAAAGGTATGAAATGACCTTAGATGCAAAGGACAACTAGTATGCAAAAGCTATTCCACCACACACAAGATATGAATATTAGATGGAGTAATACTTCCTTGATACAAATGCAAGATCAAATGATAACACACACAAGCAAGCATGCACAAATGATTCAAAAACAAACAAAAGGCGTTGCCCTTGTCAAGCTGTAAATTGATGATTGATTGATTGACTAAGGTGGTGTTGTCATTGCAGGGAACGATATATCCCTAGATCAACACAAGGATGCATGAATGATATATCCCATTAATGATGATTGATTGATTGGGTTGACAACAAGATTGGGATCAAAACCAAGGATGTGTTTGGATAATTTGTCTAAATTGCTTGACTAGATTGGTATGGATTAAGGATGTCTTGCCTTTGGAATTATTTCTTGGATTTTTTTGGATTTTGGGGATATTTTTATTTATTTTTTGGCTTTTGGATATGTTTTTGATTTTTTTGGATTTTTGGATATTTTGATTTTTTTTTGGATTTTTTGAAATGTTTTAAGATGGGATAGGTGATTATTTTATTATAGGATGGAGGATAAAGTGTGAGGATGCTATGGAAAAAGATTAAGGCCATGAGTGTAAGATAGAATAAGTGATATTAACATATGCAGATGGTCATGTAACATGCAAGTGTATGAGGCCCAAAGAGGAGGAACTTAGCTATATACCAAGGACAATTAGGAGGTTACTAGAAAACCTATGTTCAAAATACAACACAATCCGTTGCCCCCAAGTGTAAGCAAGGTGATAGGATGAAATGGATGGAATGTATATGATAGGAAGGGAAGAGAAGCTCTGACAAATAACAAGGATGGTAAATAGGTGATGAGGGTGGACTCCACCCAAAAAAATACAACAACAATTTATAGATTTCAAATAGACAAGAACAAGATCTCAAGAAAGATTAGTTAAGCAATCTGCAAATTGATTCAAAATTTCTTCATTAAACTTTCCTGTAAAAGGCTACAAATCTGAAATACAATTTCCAAGGTCATATGCCCGCTTATCATAGAAATATGGGTTGTCTTACAATAGAAATATATGACTTATAGAGCCTTCTAATATCTCCTGACCACCTTATTTGCATGAACAAGACTTGCCAATAACTCCCCCTTCTACCTCTGGGAAATAGGCTATAAATACACATTAGTACCACTTAGTGTAATTTTCCCAATGTCGGCTAGCTTTGAAATGTGTAACTCCCATTTGGTGCCAAAATGAACCCAATTGTCCCCTTTTTCCCGCCCAAGAAATAATTTTCAAATTTTAAATTTGAGAAACTAGGTAACACAACTTTTGGGAGCCATAACTTTTGAACCAAGTGTCCGATTGACAAACCGTTTGATGCGTTGGAAAGCTCGTGAAGAGATCTATCAAGATATAACTTGCTTTACTGGTTACAACAACTTCTAGGCCATTTATGGATGTCTACGTTCTTCAAATTTGATTCCATATTTTTTTGGAAACCTTAAAACAAAAACTTTAATATCTTCCAATCCAGACATGATCTTGGGCTATAATTTACCAAGAATGTTTATTTGACTAATCTGAAGCTTTGGGGAAAATTTCAAGTCCAACCACTCCTTTGATATAGGGTTACTAAAAATAGTAAGTCCTAGTATTCTTAGCCTCTTTGGAAACTTTGAAGGTTTTGAATCATTATTCAAGCAAATGGGTATTTGAAAACACAAAAATAAAAAGAAAAAAAATAAATCATGATTTTTTTGGGTGATTCAAGATTTCCCTTACACCATTGGATGCTCCTACATCAATAGGATATGCAATGGGAGACTAATATATTAGATGAAAATGAAATGATGGGGAAGCATGGACAAGCGACCTAGAGGATAATGGAAGCTGACAACTACACATGGCACCTGCGAGAAGGTTTTCATCATGGTACTTATCCAAGGCACCACAAAAGTGGTTTTCACCATAGGACAAATTATTTCTCTTTACTATTTTTTTTTCTTTTTTTCTATTTATTTTTATTTTTTTGATTATTATTATATATATTTTTGATTGGGATATCACAACAAGCTAAGCATGGAAATGCATGATATCAGGTGTAAGTATGGAGTTTGGACCAAGTGGACAATGATCATGATGGTGGGTGAAAGGTGTAAGTATGGACTTTGGACCAAGTGGATAATGATTGACGACAAAGAGTGAGGCCTAGGTTGGTAGGAGGCCAATTCCTCCTAACATATCAAACCATTGTAATCTTCTTTCTTTGTCAATTCTAATGAGTCGTTGGAAGGCTATTTTTTTCTCTCCACCTAGGCATTTTTTGCTTCTTCAAGTGCAATTTTTAACAATAGGCCATATCTACGAGAATTTGTTATTGTAATAAATTTTGCTCAGTAGCTTAGAATTGAGCACCTTTTTTTGCAAAAGTGTATTTTTTCAACTTCTCATGCATTGGTCATATCTATTTTGTAAAACACACTAAGTTATAAAGTGCCAAAATTTGGGGGGGTCACCTAATTAGGGGAAAAATCTCACAATTTTAGGGGGGACAACACTAACATTTGATCATGTATATTGCTTTGGATACTCGATATCCTAACTACAACATCAAATGTACCTATTCTAGAAACCAACATGATGACACAATGTGTCCTTTTTTCTCACATGTTGCTTTCAAACTCCTCTATCAGATTGCAAAACCACAAACACCTGTTGCTACATTTGAATCCCTCGTTGATATCTCAATGGATTCTAGTGATTCGTTGCACCAAGACATTGATCTCGTCTTTCCAAATTTGCCACATTGGGATGCAGATTTGGGAGACATCATTGAGGACAATCGTCTTCTTTTTTATGATAACTTTTGTGAAGTTGCATCTACCTTGTCTTCTTTAGATATGATTGCTCTTTCTTCGCCTACATTAGATTTTATAGTGATAGTATCACATTATTATGGTTCTAGTTATCACCATATATCTATGGTTCATTTGGTTCCTATTACAAAATCTTCTATGATACCTGATTCATTCCATCAATATTCATCACATGACAACGTTGGCTTGGAGATTCTTGAGCATTCTTCAAAGACATTATGGGCCTCATCTAAGTCTTTGAATCATGTTCATAATTCAGATACATTCCTACTTATTCATGTATGTTCCTATCAGGAATGGGAAGATCATTTGCACACTTCTGTGGTTTGATTTCTTCCTAAGGGGAGAAATATGGTTCAAAGTTCATGGATTCTCTTCAACATACTTCATCGAGCATCTAAGAGCACTGCAACATATCTTATGGGGGCTTCAATCTCTCTTTGTATCTCCTATTTTGGAGAAATTTATTGTACACATGTGAAAGAAGTTGTCCTAAGGGGGATCATGATATAAGTCCTTCTTCACCTGTTTTCTTTTTCATGCATTTTCATTTCTCCTTTTAGAGAGGAGTTTTATTCCCATTGGGTTTTCTCCTTTACTCCACTTTATGAGAAACTTTGTACATGGGTACCTAACATGGCCTGGTAGCTGGGACCCATAGCTATGTATCTCTTGCACTTTTGTGATCTCCCCAAGTATCACTTAAGGTGGGGGTGTTAGAGTGAATAATTTATCTATTCACTATAGCTTAAGTGTACTTAGGTTGATGAGGTTAGATAACATCTTGTCTAATTGAATGTACAACCTTTTAGAGGTTAGAGGTTACCAAGTTGTTTGGTTAACCTCATGTGCATACGTTTTGAGGTTGGAAGACTTTCCATCTCACCTCAAAAGGCACTTTTTAGTAATCCAACACTTGTCACATAAAGTTGTTGGTTTGCACATTCTAAGTGATCCAAAGGTTGACACCTTATAGGACACTTGTCTACTTGTTTGTGCCACATCATTGGGTACTTGTCAATCCACATGCAAGGTGGATTGCCTCTTTCATGCTTATATAATGAAGTATTTTCATGTAAATTTGTAAGTGAGATCAATATAAGTTTATGCTCAATTAGGTTCATCAATATCATCGATTTCTTATCTCGTATTATTGATTTCCATATTGTGAGAGTGTAGATCAAGTTGAAAAGTATCATTGGCTATTCTAATAGAACATACCATGATTGTGCTATATAAATCAACATCCAGAGAACTTGGCTTCTTAATCCAATTTTTGATATTAATTGCCTTTAATTTAGATGATTTATTTGCAGTGCACCCAACAACTTTATGTCCAAACATATTATAGTGGAAACCCTTGAATGGTAAGCCTTCATAGTTTAAGAATTGAGTCCAAGTTCCAAAAGAGGAGTGGATTCTAATGAAATGATGCACATGTTTCAAAATATCAATCATGGCATAAACCCTTGTGAATCTATTTGTTGAAACTATTGAATTAGAGTCCCGCTTTACAAAAAAGCCCATATGATCAATCATATTCCTAATGAGATCTACATCTGGCACGATCAAGGGTAGGTTATACAATTGGATCCAGATAAGAATAGAGGAAATTTAGTAGCTGCTGGATCAAAAAAGGGGGACTACGGAGCAATGAAAAGGCCCAACTATTCATAGAACTAGGGGCCATTGTGTTTCACAAAGTTGCAACCATTTGTGAAATTGAAGTGAAGAAGAAAGAAGCCAAAATCTAAAATTTCAATTTTAGGAGTGGACAAGTTGCACCAGGTTGGTTTTGTCCATTGCACAAAAAACTTAAAAGGCAGATGTTTCCTCAAAAATATAAGGATGAGGGATCGATTCCCAACATCCTCTAATGTTGCATTAACACAGTCGTCAGGGATATGAAAATCAATGGGATCCTCCACCAACTCCACCTCAAAATCACCTAGGGAACAAGCATATTTTCCAAGAGAAGGGATGGGATCAAGATCCAAGCAGGTTCCAGGGGCTTGAGCGTTAACCTTGACCAAATTTTGTGCCTTCTTTTTGGGTGATAAATTAGGGTTCACCAGAAAAATTTGCTCCCTGCAAAATGTGCCACGTTCATGGAAGGGATTCACATATTCTTATAGTCCATGAAGATTTGAGGTACCATTTGGGTTTTAAGTGTCATTGGGATAGGAGTTGCAGAATCATGGAGAACAAAAGGATGAGAATCCTTCTGTAGTCCATCCGCCTTTGAATCGAGGGGGTTGAAGCCCAAACCTTGCACCTTTGTCTTTTCCTGCAAACCATTCGAACCCCTCACTGCTTCAAATCACCTACCATTTCACCTCCCTTCGCCATTTCTTCCTTTGTCTACACCATGCGCCTACTTTTGCTCCTCACGTCGTGCTCCTGCCACATTTCCTTCGCACATGCTTATTCTTTTTTTGCATAACAAATCTAGTCATTTTAAAAACACTATTTAATAATATAACATAAGTTGTTTCAATAAAATAAAGTTACTTTTGGCAAGTTAAGTTAAATTATTAATTTATTGAATGTACTGTAATATATAACTTCACCATAATATATGGTATCTATTGCAGTATATAACTTCACTCCAACATATGATATGTACTATAATATATGAATTTTCTCAATATATTATATGTACTACAGTATAAAAATTAATACCCTTCGCTCGAAAAAAGGAAATGACATTTCATTTCAATAGATGTCTTAAAATATAAGTCCTAATAGTTGACTAACATTATTATTATTATTATTATTTTTAAACAAAAGTGGCGGACCACTATAATTATATTAAATTAAAATAATTACAAACCCTAGTTCAAAGAGCATACTGGCAGGAAAGAACTAGGGAAGAAAACCTCCAGTTATAGCTCGCAAAAAACAAAAAAGCTCCAGTCATTTCACAAAAATAGGAGCAAGATTTTACATGAATAACTTTAACAAAATAATACATTTTGATCATCGGCCGGAGGAGGCAAAAACCAAAAAACAACTGACTAACCCAAGTTCACTTCAGCATTCAAATCCTGCACAACATAATTCGGATCCCCCACAGCTTGAACTTCAATAGGCGAACTCAGAGGGGGAGGAAGAAGAGGATGGAATTGCATTAAAAATAGTAGAGCTTGAAATACTTCATCCACTCTGTTTGAAAAGCCTTCACCAATCTCACTACCATGAGCATGTAAAGAAAGGTGTAGAAAATCTTCGTCCTCATGCAACAGAGAAGAACGAACCGCATTAAAAATGCAATTGTGGGCAGGAGAGTGCAGAACTTGACATTTGGTGAAAAAATTTCTCAATAAGCTGTCGAACTATGCCAATATCCTGTAATAAGTCCATAGCATTAGAAATAAAAACCATAAAGATCTGAGAAGGGTAAAGAACTCGAACATGGCCTTCAAGTAAGTCTCGGCCCACAACCTCCCTAATGGCTTCCTCCACCTCCGGGCCGTCTATAGCAAAGACAGATCTTAAACCATCCGGAGACACAGAACCGATGAAAGCAGATTCCCATTTTGAGATAGGAAAGAATAAATGGTGATTAAGCTGAATTTCCATTGCAACGAACAGAGCAAACAACAATAAAAGAAGTATGGTTAACATATTAAGCAATAGTAATATATAACCCAAAAGATCAAAAGATCATAATTAGCAGGCGTCATCACCCATGGGGGAAATGAATGAAACATGTTGCGAGCCGGCGCTGTAAGAGAATAAGTACAAATAGCTTGCAGAGGAAATAAATCAATGGACAACATAAATCACAACACAAATGAACGACGCATGCGGAAATAATGACAATACCAAGAAAGAACTATAAACTGCCACAACCATGGAACCACACAAGTGAGAATTAATTCACATACTTTAAACGATCAAGGTGTACTATATCCGCCAAATGTGGAAATTGGCCAACTAAATCATCATCAAAATAAGATAGAGAGGAGTCTAAATCAAAGCCCAAGTTAGCAATAGCGTCAGCCAATCGATTGCCCTCTCTAAGGGTATGTGAAATAATGAAGCTATCGAACGCTTCCAAAAGATGCCAAGCCTCTTGCAGGAGATAATCTAATTGCCAATTAAAAGTATGATGCTTTTTCAAAGCATTAATAATAATTAAAGAATCACCTTCAATATGGAGATGAGAAATCTTTAAACTAATAGCCACCCTAAGACCCTCAACAAGAGCAAGGGCCTCAGCCTGGTTATTAGTTCCATCAGAAATTTTACCCGAGAAGGCTTTGAGAATTACACCTTTCTTATTTCGAAAAACCCCACCAATAGAAGAGGGGCCCGGATTTCCATGAGAAGCCCCATCAAAATTAAACTTAACGAAATCATCAGAGGGAGGCAACCACTTAACTAACCTTCTATCCACCTGGGTGACTGCAGAAGAATGAGAAAAAGAAAACGAACCTAAAGAGGGCCAATTTTCCAAAATGGAATTATCCCATGAAGTGAAGTGAAGAGAAGAAGACTTCAAAGAATTAAGATAGTTCACCACCACCTCGGAGATAGAATTTTCAATAATAAAGGAAACAGACTGAAAATCCTTACTAACATTTCTAAAAATCCTTCGATTCCTTTCCAACCAAATATTCCAAATAACAATAGAAGGAGCAACAATCCAAATAACAGTAAAAGTAGAACCTTTGAATAAAATGGGCCAACTTTTAAAAAGTTCCAACAAAGAATTAGGAAGAGGAGAAGACCAACTTAATTTGGAAAAGAGCCAAGTCCAACATGAAAAGGCAAAAGAGCAAGAAATAAACAGATGATCTACCTCTTCTTCACATAAACCACAAAAAACACAATTAAAGGAATCCATAATCCCCAACCTGGCCAATCTCTGACCCGTTAAGATCTTATTTTTCAAAGTTAACCAAGCAAATGCTCCAGCTTTTTGAAGACAAGCAACATTCCAACATAACAGCTGAGGCCAATCCAAATCAGAAGGAACATTCAAGGAGGAAAGATATCTATAACCATCTTTAACAGAATAAGAACCAGTATTAGAAAAGGACCAAAATAAAATATCTTCTTTAGGTAAAAAACAAACCCTTCTTTTACTTAAAATTTGACTAAGAAGGAGCTTCTGATTCTCAGGAATAGGGCAAGTTGAAAAATCTCTCCAATGAGAACTGTAAAAAGAACCTTCTTTAGTGACTGAAAGATAGTCACTAACTCTAACACCCCAAGAAGAAGAAAGATAAGATTTAGCTTGAACCAATTCCTTAACTGAGGAGAGAGGAGAAAAACCATTCCAAGAATCATCCCAAAAAGAGGCTTTAGAACCATTAAAAATTTTCTAGGAAAGATGAGGTAAAAGAACTCTCCTGCAAGAAACTAAAAAATTCTAGATTGAAGAACCCTTAGGAGGATTAGAAATGGTAAAGATCTTGTCAGGGGAAGGGGAGTCTAAGTATTTGGATTGAAGGAATTTGCACCATTTAAGATCTGGATTAGAAAACATCTTCCAAGCCAATTTAGCACCCAATGCTTTATTGTGCACAGAGAGATTATGAATTCCCGAACCACCAGAAGATATAGGAACATAGACCTTATCCCAGGCAACTAAGGAAACTTTATGATCTTCATCAACAGATCCTTTCCATAAAAAAGAACTCAAAGATTTCTGGATCTCCTAAATTACACCTCTTGGAATATTTAACACAGAAAGCATATATATAGGAACAACAGTTAAAACAGATTTTAAAAGAGTGATTCTACCAGATAGAGATAACCAACGAGCCTTCCAAAGAGCAATTTTAGTATGAATAGAGTGAGAAACCTTTGCCCAAAAGGACTTCTTTTGTGGACCAAAGAATAAAGGGATTCCCAAATATAAACTCGGTAAAGTCTCCAATTTAACTTTAAGGATAGAAACAATCCTACTTTGCAAAGAAGGTTTAGTATTAAAGAAATAAATTTTAGATTTATCCAAATTGACTGCTTGATTGGATGCAGAGCTATATCTAGAAATAACCTTCTGAATGCATTTAGCCTCTTTGATAGAAGGGAGACCAAACAACAGAGTATCATCTGCAAACAATGTATGTGTTACCGAAAAAGGAACGCCTGGAATCTAAATCCATTTCCAATTAGATAAACTATTTTGCAGTAAAATTTCTCTACTAAAAGTCTCAGCCATTAAAATGAAGAGAAAAGGGGATAAAGGATCCCCTTGTCTTATACCTTGAGATATTTGGAAGAAAGCAGTAGGACTACCATTAATGATTACCGCTGATCGAACCCCCGAGATACAAGAATGAATCCATTTACACCATTTCTTATCAAAACCAAATTGGCGAAGAACTTTTAATAAAAAATTCCAAGAAACCCTATCATAAGCTTTCATCATATCAAGTTTGAGCATCATAGCAGGAAGCTTAAGATCTTTAATTGAATGCAAAACTTCATGAGCCAAGATTGCACCATCTGCCGTTTCCTTACTGGGAACAAAACCTCCTTGTTCAGAGGAGATAATTCTTGGAATAAGCATAGCTAACCTCAAGGAAATAGCTTTTGTAAATATTTTATAAATAGTGTTACATAAAGAAATCGGTCTAAACTGAGAAAAAGAAGAGGGAGCAGTGGATTTAGGGATTAAAACAATAAAGGTTGCATTCATTTCTTTAAGAATATTACTATGTTTCCTTGATTCTTCCAAGGCCAACCAAACATCCTTCCCCATAAAATCCCAACATTTTTGAAAAAATAGAGGAGTAAAACCATCCGGACCAGGAGCCTTATCAGGGTCCAAAGAGAAAACTACTCCCTTAACTTCTTCCAAAGAAAATTCCTTCATTAATAAAACATTATCATCATCAGTCAACAACTTAGGAATATTGTCTAAAAGAGAATTGCACAGCTCTTCTGAAGGTTCATTCGAATTATTGGTTAACAGATTCGAGAAAAAGGAAATAGCCTCCTGTTGTAAAAGGATAGGATCTGAAATTATGGACCCATTAGAATTAGCAATATGATGAATTTTATTAACCTGTCTATTCATTTTAATAGAAGCATGAAAGAATTTAGTATTTCGATCCCCAGCTTGTAACCAAGTTTCTCTTGATTTTTGACGCCAATACTCTTCTTCTCTAGCCAAGAGTTCATCCAACTCCAACTGGAGCTGTTTTTGTTCATCAAAGGTAGAACTATCCATACCACAACTGATAATAAGAGAGTTTAACATGAGAAGCTTATTTTCAATAATCTCTTTCTCCTTAAAGATATTCTTAAAATGGGAAACATTCCATGCTTTTATAAGCTTTTTTATATAATGCAGTTTTCTAACAAGCTGAAACATTCTAGATCCTTCCACAAAAGGCAAAGTTCCCCACTAGGATTTTAATAACATAAGAAAAGAATGATCTCTGAACCACATTGATTCAAATTTAAAAGGCTTTTTCAAACTAGGTTGAGAACCGAAAACATCAATTTCTAAGAGAATCGGGAAATGGTCAGACCCTGAGAACGAAAGAATCGAGGAAGAAAAAGAACTTTGAAAAGAAAACCACGGAGATGATAATAAAAATCTATCAAGTCTTTCTGCTATGCTAAAGAAGTTTTTTCTTTTATTAACCCATGTAAATCTCCCATTAGAAGGCAGACAATCGAACAAACCATTATCACTAACAAATGCAGAAAAGTCCATCATAACCTTAGAAGGGGGAATAATACCACCTTGTTTTTCATTCAAATTTAAAACAAAATTAAAGTCCCCTCCCAAAATAATTTTCTCCTCAGGTAAGGATTGAACAATATCAGTTAAAGAATCCCATAATCGTTTTTTATCTACTGATGGAGTTGGGCCATAAACATTAATTAGACCAAACTTCAAATGATGTTCAAAGCAAATTTCTACAAAAAGCCAATTAATGGTTTTAGAAATCAGAGTCACTTCCACACACCTCTTATCCCATAGGACAACTAAACCCCCAGAAGCTCCAATAGAAGATGAGCTTAAATAATTCCATTTCTTCCATAATTTAAAAACTTTCTCCGCTGATTGATCAGACAATTTAGATTCTTGAAGTAGAACTAAGTGAGCACCTGATAAATCAATCTGATGTTTTATCAGGCATTTTTTGTTAGGAGCATTAATGCCCCTAACATTCCAAGAAATAATCTTCATTATACCTGAGGAGAGCCCTCGGCTCTCCGCAACGCTGATCTTGTTAACATTTTTTCAAGAGTTTTTTGCACACCTGCTTCAATTTCTTCCTGAGTAACCCTAACTTTCGATTTTCTACCTCTAATCTTAGGAGGGGAAGATAAAACCATAGGTGTCTCCAAAGGAGTTTTAGAAATACCTGAAATTGAGTCAGTGGGAGCATCAACCTCATTTAAAACATCATCAGCAATCTTTTCAATAAGTTCCTCCCCAACCTTAGCAACCACTTCATCAATAAAAGATTCTGCCTCTTGTAAAGAAAAAGGAAATACCTCTTCAACATCTATTTGATCTGTAGAGACATTACTAAAACCTTCCCTTTGAACAGATATCATTGTAGACAGAGGTGAATCAGAAGGCAAATCATCAGGAGAAGAAGATCTCAGAGGAACTTCATTATCAAGATAGGAAACAGGGTCCAAAAGAACTTCAGAAGGTAGAGGCAAAGATTCCTCAGAAGATACCTCAGAAACATGATTATCCAGCGAAGAATTCGCTAGACCTAAAGGAACACTATCAACATCGACAGCTTCTGGAGTGTGGTCATCAACCAAATAATCCAAAGAAAGTTCAGGAAATATATCCGAAGCACCTGATAAAACCTCATTAGAATGATCGCGGACAAAACACTCAACTCCACAATCTGAACCTTTTGGGGCTACCTTAGGGACACAATCATCCAAAAACTCAGAAACGGTTCTAACACCTAAAACATCTTCATTGTTAACCTCAGATAAATCAAAGGCCTTACCCTGAAGACTAACCAAAGGATCCTCATTCAAACTCAATTTTCCCTTACCCACCTGTTCCTCAGAAGCAAACAGATTATCAAATTTAAAAATGGTATCCGGATCTTCAAAATGATCTTTTGGGTCCACGAGGTTTTAGAAGTTTTCAAAATGATATTCTTCGGGAAAGAATAAGAAGTATTCATAATCAAACACATTCGAACTGGGAGCTTAGGGTTTTTAAATGTTGAGAGATCATGATTAATGAAAAACCCTAACCTCTGAGCAATGAATTTTAGAACAGTTAAGTCTTTGTATTCCAAAGGTAAATTAGGGAAATTTATCCAAAAGGGAAAGAAGTTATCGTTACTCTTAGATGGATTGAAATTAGGAAACCATGGTTGTAAATGCAAACCCTTCCCGTTAAAAAACCATGATTTGGTTTCCAGAATTAAATTTCACATTTCTGCAGAAGAAAAGATTGCAACAAAAAACCCCAAAGATTCATCCAACATAAAAAAATTTGTCACACCTTCCCAATTATCAACAACCCAAGACTCCAAATTCACAGAAACCAAAGAACAATTCTAGATCTTACCTATTAATGCGGTCTGAGAAAGATCCCGCACATGAGGATCAATAAGGTCATCGGGTAATTGAACCTCTAAATTAATACCTGAAGGCAAATCGACATTTTTCTAAACTTCCTTCGAAATCCAAACTTTTTTGACAGGAGGAGGTTGCTGTTGAAAGCGACGAAAAACATTCCCAAACCTAGAAACCCTAGATCGGAAACCCTCACGACCAAAATTCACCTATCTATTAGTCCTCGGACCCAGAGAGAAGACATTATGGAAACCATTCGAAGCCTTAATAAAATCCGCAAATAAAGATTCTTGATATTGTAATGGTCGCCGCAGTCTTCCCGCATAATGTTGCTGCCCTTGCTGTTGCTGTTGTCGCTGTCGTCGCATTCCGCGCTCCATTTTTGCTACCTACTACACTTGCTTGTTGCAACTATGGTTTTGCAGCAATATTGAAGCAATCCACATTCAATCCAAAGGGAACAATACAAATCTTGGTAAAAGCTTTCATGTTTCATTGATTATTATTCCATAGAGGGGAGCTACATAATTTCTCAGCAGGTGTTGCTAAAAAATTTTAGAAGCCTTTGACAATTAGATGGTTTGAGGGATTATAATATTATTTTATATTTTTTCTTTTATTTATTCTATCAAAGTTAAAATAATAATAAAGTGTCATTTTAACTCAATTTTTGCACCCCCATGCCTAGCAACACTTTAAAACATCACTTTATATCCTCTTTTAAAAGCACTTTTTAATAATATAACATAAGTTGTTTTAATAAAATAAAGTTACTTTTGGCAACTTAAGTTAAATTATTAATTTATTGAATGTATTGTAATATGTAACTTCACCCCATTATATGGTATTTACTGCAATATATAACTTCACTCCAACTTATGATATGTACTACTGTATATGAATTTGCTCAATACATTTATGTACTACAGTATAAAATTAATACCTTTTATTAAAAAAGAGGACATGACATTCCATTTCAATAGATGTCTTAATATATAGGTACTAATGGTTGACTAAAGTTATTGTTCCATAGAGGGGAGCTACCTAATTTTTTAATAGGTGTTGCTGAAAATTTTTAGGAGCTTTTGACAATTAGGTGGTTCCATGAATTTTATAGCAATATGCAATGTTAAAATTTTATACTCAAAATTTCTTAAACTTTGGTGATCCCATGGAATTTTTGCAATAGCTGATGCAAAAAAAATGCTAATCTCTTCTAATAATGTCATGTGACAAAAGAACTCCTAAATTGACAAGGAAATTTTCTAGCCCACCCTTAAAGGAAACCACTAGAAGTTTGAAAACTAAAAAGTAGGGACATCTATTTTCAAAGAAAAAATTCCAATTTATCCTATTACATTTTTTTCATCTCATCCATAAATAGATCTTGAAAACCCCCTCTATAGAATTGCTTCCTAAATACCTATATTCATTACTATTCTATTATGAATTTCTAGATTGAAATTTGGATTTGCATTAGAGTACATTAAGTGCACGGTCCCAATAAACACGTATAACATGGCAATTGAGGTATTGAGCTTCATTGTGATTTTATAAAAGCCTTGATGTTTTTGATTAAGATAAGTAGGAAACAAGGGTCCTGATCCTTTTACAAGCAAGCCCCCGAGGCTGAACAAGCAGACCCAAATAGGCCAAAAATAGCAGAACGACAACATAGGCACAACAACCCAACTAAAAAATCTAACTAAATTATCTACACTACACCAAATCCTAACCTAGCAAACCTAACTCCCTTGACTCTAGGGTGCAAATCAACCACTCGAGGAGATCTTGATGTCTTCCTACAAAAAGGATAGTCCAAGGTTTGATGGAACAAACTACACTCTTTGGAAAAGTCGCATGGAATGTCACTTGCAATGTATGGGATTTCAATATTGGAACATGACTATAAAGAAGTATATTCCTCCAAAGAATGGTCCGACAACTACAGACGAAATCAGAGATGCTGAAGATAATCTTCAAGCTAAAGAAGCCTTACTAAGTGCCTTATCTGATTCATAGCTGACAAATGTTATGGATTTAAAAATTGCATATGAAATTTGGTCAAAGCTGGCACTTTTGCATTAAGGAGTGTTATTCTCAAAATTAGCTACGCTCATTTTTGTAGACAACCCCTATGAAACTTGTCCGTTTTGTAATCTACACTCTAGGTTCGCGAATTGAGACAGGTTCTCTTGGCCTAGTACGAAGTTGTCTAACATAGTTAAAATAGCTTGTGACATTCCCCTTAGTTGATTTATCAAAATTCAAGAAATTTGACTAGGTTGCAAGCTTATCAAAATATCAATTTTGACCTTTTAAAGGTGTTAGAAATTTTTTTAGGTTTATGTGCAAAGTTGGCAAATTTTGCAGCTCATACATCTATCTTTTGTTTCCAAGTGCAAGGGCGGCAAATTTTTCCGCCCAAGCATTCCTTGTTTTGTTTTCATGTATAAGCGGTAAAAAGCTCCACTTTTACATGCCTGTATGTTCAAGAAAGATACACTGTCGATGAATTTTGCCGCTCACACATCTTTGTCTTTATTTGTGTTGGAAAGGTAAAAAGTGTCGCCAATACGTGCCATTAATGTCATCACGAGTTAACTCGTGTGACATTAATGATGACTTTCTAGTTTTGTTTTAAGTTTTTAAGTGTCTTTTAAATTACTTTCATTATGCTTTTCTTTTTACCCTACCTAAGTCGACCTCATTGGAACCTATGGTGACGCCTTCTTGAGTTCGTGATTTTTGCGATCTAGAGGTTTCATTGTGAAAAGCCAGGATTTGCATCATTTTTATCAGGTAGGGATATGTTTTAATATTTCATTTCTTTATATCTAGGGTTTTCTGATTGTTTAGAATAATTGTATTGTAAATTTGTTTTGGTTGTTTAACTTGTTTAACAGATCATTGTTTATGTTTTGAAACCTAGGACTCTATGTTTCTTTTGTTGATTGATTTATTTTCGTCGTGAAAACCCTAGTTTTTTTCGTTCTAGCTAGCCTGAACTTTCTTGACTACATTTTAGTGCTTAGGACATAGTTTTCTTTTAGGTTTAGGCTTTTTAGGTATTGAACCAGTAAAAATTGCCAATTATGCTTTGTGTTTCGATTACCTTCATGCAAGGGCAGAAAATTTTGCCGCCCTTACACGAAAGCTTTGATGAAGTGATATGCACCATCGGTGGATTTTGCCGACTGAACACCAAACCCATCCTACTCATGTAATGGCGGTGAAATTGGCCGCTAGTCCATGAGTTACTAGATTTTTGCGTAAGTGCTAAGTTGACGAAAATTGCCGCTTATGCATTTGAAGTTATATCCCAATGTGTATGGGCGGTAAATTTTGCCACCCTTACACAAAGAAAGCCTTGAAACATCCAACCTGCGAAAGTGGCAAAATTAATTGCTCAAACACTTGCGATGCATACCTCTCATGCGATGTCGGCAAAATTTGCTGCTCAAACATAAAAACTTATTCCACATGCAAAAGTGGTAATTTCTACCGATGATACATTTGCATTTTAGCCTACTTGTAGGGTCGGTAAAAATGGCCACCCTGACACTTGTAATATGTCCCTCTAATGCAAGGGCGGCAAATTTTGCCGCCCGTGCATTCACTCTCTCAAAATTTTCTAACTCTGAGAGATTTTCAATTTTGCTTCCCTAAACACACTTTCCTCCATTTTTCAATTCGCTCGCACTTCAGTCCTTTCAAGCATACCCCTATAGTCGTGATTGTCGACATGCAATTTTCCCAGATTACTAGTATTTCCCCTAATTGCATGATCATGGCTTTTTGTTGTAGTTTCTTCTACGGATTTTCTCTCTTCACCAACATCCTTCTGGTGATAGCTTTTTCAGATGATTGAGTTGTCTCCGAAGAAGTTGAAAGCAATGAAGTATAAGTATCAAGGTGTTTTTCCAATCACCTCGGTTACTTCCAATGTCGATGACATTTGGGATACAAAGATTGGCAATGTGGACATGGCTGAATTTGTGGAAAGAACCAAGTCCAATAATCCTAGTTATGCAATGAAGAAGATTATTGATAGTAACATTCATTTGGTGTCATCTTTCTCGGTGGAAGCCCATAAAACAAAGTTTGTTCTTCAGTGTGCTCAGTTCTACAACAAAGATACTAGGGCAGTGATGGATGCAAATAACAATGTGATAATCAGATTAGATCCGAAATTCATTGATAAAGTTTTCATGTGCCCTGTTGTTACAGAAGTTATAAAACTAGATTTTACTGAAGCCCAAAAAGAGTATGACAAAAATTTTGAGAAGGCTAAGAAGATAATCAATACTAAATGGCTCAAAACTTCAAGATCAAACTTGTCTAGGTGGCTGAGGAGTTTTCCCAGAAGTGATTTTGTAGAAGAAGTTGGTGATCTTATAACTCTTCTTAGCAGGATAAGGGGATTGGCCTCTTCCTCACTTTTTCATGAGTGGATGTACCCTTTTCTTAAGGTAATACTCCAAGGTAAACAAGCCATCTTTTGGGGTGAGCAAATCAGTAATGCTCTACATGAGCAATTGACTAAGGTATCCACTACCTTCAAATTCTATATGACTTCTTACCTGGTGTATATAGCAGCCTCTATGAGAATCTTTCTAGGTTTGACATCAGAAGGAGATAGGAGAGTAGTCCATGTATATCAATACTATTCTCAACTGACATTGAAGGGTTCTATTCACCACTTTAGGAGGGTAAATGATGCTTTCTTCATAGTGTTCTTATATCTTTTTGACCCTCAGTTGGAGCAAAGAAGAGTTTCAGACGAAGCTTGGCCAGTGGTGAATGATTATGGATGCATGTTCTTAAAATTTCCTTCTTTCTCATATTTAAGGGTTGACTTTTTCCAAGGTCATCCTTATATGTTGCCAAGGTTTCCTTCAGACAAACTTGTTTTAAGGGAACTATGTAGACAAATGATTGTCATACATAATAAGTAAATGGAGCTCAAGAAACCAGGTTTCAGGTTTCCAGTTGAAATTGGCAGATTTTCAATATCAACCGTTGCAAAGGCTAGAGCCATGGAGATTGGAATGTAGCTAGTAACCATGAAACGATTCAAATGAAGGCCAAAGTTTGATTACAGGGGTGTGAAAGACAAGATCAAGAGAAAGACCCAGTTTCATGAACCTATGGTTTAGGACATCTAGGTGGATTTAAGGATAGAAGAAGATGTCAGAAAGTTGGATTATAGCCGGTTATCTCTAGAGCAGATTGAATATCTGGGATTGGATAATATTCCTGAAGACCTAGTGGATGATGAAGAGTTGATTGATGATAGATATAACACTGAATAGGTTGCTGGTTCTCCTCTTCCTCCTATTCAATGGTCTCAGAAAGAATTGACTTCTCTGAGGAAAAGGTTTGAACCTATAGAACAAACAGGTAAAAAGGTGGAGAATAGGACAAAGAACAAGAGTGACATTCCCTCTTCTTCCAAGACACATAAGCCCAGGATCAAATTTGCGACGAAGAAGTCAAAGGCTATGGAGAAAGAATCTAAGACAGAAGATATGGAAATTGAGAAACAAAATACTGAAGAGCTAGATACCGAGGAAATGGAGGTTGAAGATAGACCTATAGAAGAACAAGGAGAGGAAGTTTTATCTCCACAAGAGAATGTACAACAAGAAATGGGAGTCTCTTCTTCTTTGTCTAACACACCTATTTCAGTTCCTCTATCTATTTCACCCATTGACATCCCCTCTTCTAAATCTCCATCGCCTTCAAAAATAATTTTTGACAATCCTCAAAATACTTTTGAAGATGTTCTTCGTTCCTCAGAGTCTATTCCTAGCTTGCCCTCCTCATCTTTTGATATTGGGTATACTTCTATATTTGATCACTTTGTAATGAATTCTGAGCAGGTCTCTAATGTGAATGTGTTAGGTGCAGTTTTTACTAATACTCCACCTATTGTTTCTACTTCCAGTGCAAGTGCAGTTCCAGTAACACCAACAATGGGAACAGATCCTAATGTGAGTACTTCTGTGCTTCCTCGATGGTTGTCAGCATATACACCAAAAAGGAAGAAACAAGCCATCTCTCCAGATGACTTTGATTTTAGTAAGCTGGTGCCTGCAAAAGCTAAGACCCCAAAGAAGCCAAAGATTCTTTTGAGAATGCTCAGAGACAAGGGACACAAATTTCTGGAGATTGCAAGACCTCCACAGGATGCAACCATAGAAAATTTTAGGATGAATGATTATTCTATCTCTAGGGTTGAGCTAGGCAAAATAGTTCATGAAAGTGCAAAGACTGACATGCAATCAACAATGGACATTCTGATTTAGAAGTTTGATAAAGAGAAAGAAATGAAGGATCATTACAAAGCAATGGTTGAACAGTTGACTGCAGTGGTGAGGAAAATTACTTTGAATTCAGAATCAGTGACTCCTGAGGCAGTTTCTGTAGAAGATCCTATCATCCAGAAAGTTGAAAAGATTCATCTTAAGGGAAGAGTACTTGAAGAATATTTGGAAAGGATGTGCACACAAGGAATCTCTCTGCTTATAGAGCTATCTGAGAAGACAGACAAAATGGAGAAAATAAGGGCAGAACTTGATGACTTGATTGATGTTATTTCTCAAGATATTGAGTGTCTAGAACAGAATCATGATAAGTGGGTAGAGATGAGAAAGCTGAAAATAAGTGCTCTGATATCAATTGGTGTCATTCCAAATAGGGATTCTTATACTGAAACCAAAGAGGAATTGGCATATCAGAGACGTGTGATGAAAGATTTGATCAATGACCTGGAAACTGCAAGGAAACTAAGTGATCAAAGTGATGTTAGTCTTTTGCATAAATTACAGGAGCTGCCATGCAATCTAGTCTCATAGGATAACCGATTTATTTCTGTAGAAGAGATGATTCAAGAATTTTAAAATATGTTTCGGAAAGAGTTCGAGGACAAAAGATTTTCAGTGGCCTCCGTCGATAATATTCTTGACAATTAGTTAACTTTGGATAATCTGAAGGCCAAGTTAACTAGTCACACAAAATCAGTTACCACGGTCAAAGATGCAATAGTTAGAGCCCGGATGATTTTCAAGAACACGGTTAGTCTGAATAGTCTTGGGATGCAAACAACATTCACCATGTATGATTGTCACATGAAGAAAGAAGGCAATGCAAGTTGAAGCAGTTTTTCCATTACTTAGTTTATTTTCTACTTTTCATATGTACTTTTGAAATAATTTTGGACATATTTACGTGTACTTTTCTCATATGTAATTGCATGTAAAAACATAGGAAGTCCTAAATCAAAAAGACTTCTTTGTTGAATAAGTCATAGTTAGTTTTTCTTTTCCTATTTTTGCTCTCGGTTCCTCTTATAAATAAAGAGGACCCCCATTGCAAATATCATCTTTTAGTTATTGAAGCAAAACTCTGCCAAATTGAAGAGCATTTTGAGACTTTGTGTTCAAATTGTAAATCAAATTTTATCAAGTGAATAAAAAGCAAGTGATCATTCAATCTTTGTGTTGAAATAACTTGTGGCATATTAGAAATTGTTCTTATGTCCTTTTCCTAATACTATCTTATCTGCTTGATCAAATTGTAGTGTGAGTGTGAATAATTTGGGAGATGTTCTAAAGCTGATTGTGGAGACTTTGTGCTACAACAATTATCTTTAGTTTGTGATTTTGTGTTTTGAAGTAAAAGATATTGGAAAGACTTTGAGTTGCTATTATATTTTGTGATCATATGTTTTATCGTAGCATTCGGTGAAGACTTTGAGCTGTACCTTATTGTACTTAGTTCTACATTATAAATCAATAAAAGGAGCAACGATAGACTTTGTGCTCTCGTGGGTTTCTTGGTTATTCAAATTTGTATCGAGAAAGTGCTCTTTCATTTTGTAAACATCATTTCTGAAAAAAGAGAAATGGATGATATGGTCTCACCACTAAGTTAGTATTTAGTTTAAATAAGTTTGTGATAGTTGATAGGGAACCTCCCCTTGCTGAGAGGAGAGATTTATCTCATTACACTGTGGTTGATATAATCATTTTGCCTTCAGTTAGTTGAAGACAAAATATTCACCCAACAATTTTTGGTGACTCTACTGGGGAAGGAACGCGTAACTCGTAGCCTCACGCTATAAGTTGAAGCATTACAGTTATTTTCCATTGTCTCAAGACTTTTCAAAATTTTGTTTAGTACACTACATTCTGGTAGATTCACAATATACAAGAAGCAAGAGAGCTCAAGGTATTATTGATCTTGTATTTGAGTTAATGCATCAAAATAATTTTGGTCTTTTGCCTCCACGACCTTGACTTCAACAAACTAGGAGTTTTCCTCCTACCAACGCCAAGTCTCCGATACCAGGTGAAGCTTCTAGTTCTAGTACTAGCAGAGTTTTGTCTATTCATATTCCATAGAGGTTTGTTATCCCACCCTTTGATCAACGCACCATGGCAGCTCAAGGCCCTTGGGGCAACACTTTTGGTCCTTTGAATTTAACTCCACCATTGCATGAACTACCTCATAGTTCGAGGAAGAATTTTCCTAAGTTCTATGGCGATGGGAAAGTCCACCTGGATGAACACATTGCAGCTTTCTGCATAGCATGTGGTGTAATAAGTGTCGAGCATGAAGATGTAGCAGTAAGAATTTTTGTGGAAACACTGCAAGGTGCTGCTGCAGATTGTTTTTACCATCTTCAAGCTTAGACTATAACCAATTGGAATACTCTCAAGACCAAGTTCAAAGCTAGGTTCAAACCTACAGAAGATGCACATGCCTTATTGGCTTAGCTCACACAAATGAAGAAAGAACCTCACGAACCCATGCGAGACTTCATCGCTAAGTTCAATAAGCTGAGAAATAGGATTCCTACAACTGCTCAGCCAACAACGGAGAATCTTAAGTGTTTCTTTATCAATACTCAACTTCCTAAGGTAAGCTTTCTGCTAAGATGCGCTGGTCCTACCGATCTTCCCGCAGCTCAAATTTTGGGTACGGAAGTGGAAGATGATCTTATCCTTGCGGGTAAGATAAGAAGAGATTCTAACAAAAACAAAGGTCCTTCTACTGATAATTCTTCCACAAGCACCATGGATCCTATGGTGTAAAAGTTAGCAAACGAATTGCTAGCTCTGAAAAGGAAAATGTCACAAGGTATGTCTGCCCCTCCTTTTTATCAGGATATACCAAGGAGAACATTTCCCAACAATTCATATCAAGGCAACACTGCTAAGAATCAAAGGCAACACAATCGTCTTCCTCCCACATAGGGGAAGCTTGTCATTGAAGCAGCACCGGTCAACTCAGCAGTTGGCTATTATGAAGCAGAACATGATCATTCTTTCCAACCCAAGTTGGACCAGGAGAATGATGCTAATCTTTTTGTAGAAGGGGAAGAAGAATTAGCTGGTGACTCTACCATTGGCTTTCTGAATTACCAAGATGAAGCCGAAAAAGAAGAAGTATATGATGGAGCATATGCTGTTTTTACTAGGTCCCAAAACTAGTCAACTCAACAAGCTGATAAAGGAAAGGCAAGAGAGGAACCTCAGTGATCTCAATTGTCAAACGGGGAACTCCATTACCTTTTTAGTCGAAGGACCCGGTGGGCAATAAGCAAGTAAGTACATCTAACAATCCTGTATCTTCTACTCCTATCCCTCAGACTAGTACTACCCCTAATAAAACTCAGAATGATGGATTTCCTTCCTCTGTCTCTAGTTCATTTCAGCTATTTGACATAATAGATCATGCTAGGAAGACCAAAATCTAAATGTCTGAGGTTGAGTATTTACAAGCTAATCCTAAACAGTTTGATAGGTTAGCTAAATACGTCAAAAACAAGACTGTCCCTATAGGATAAGATTTTCCAAAAGTTGCCCATGATTCCTCAAAGAACAAATCCACCCAAAATAATCTTGTCACTACTCCCCTTGTTGCCTCTAGAAAAATAGAACCTTTCTATGTTTCTCTATTGGTAAATGGTCATAAGTTGATTGTATAATAGATTCTGGGGCCTCCGATAATGTCATGCCGACTAAAGTAGCAGACACCCTTGGCCTCACCTTAACTAAGACCTTTGGGAGATATTTCTCCATGGAAAATAAGCAAGTACCATTGTTGGGCCAAATCAAAGATGCCCAATTTGCATTTGCAGCCTTTCCAGACAAGAGGATTAAGATGACAGTCCTAGTAGCTGATGTTCCAGCTTCTTATGGCATTCTGCTCGGGCATAATTTTTGTAAAGATGTGGGTGGGGAACTGAACATGGATCTATCTGAAGCAAGGATACCTGTTAAAGGCGTCATGCAAAAGTTGCTTCCTGAGAAAGAGGCAAAATACATTGTTACCCAAACGACAAATCCTAAAGCCCAAATTTTGTTTGAGTCCTTGGGAATGGGTAATTATTTCTTGTCTACTGAAGATACTTCTAGTTCATTAGATGAGAGTTCAGACAATTTAGATGGAGAATTAGAAGAGTATTCAGATGAAAGTACAGATGAAGGTATAGTAATGCCAGATTCTTCCCTCACTGATGAAGAAGAATCTTCTGGTTAAAGAAATTCCAAAAAATCAAATTCTAATGAGGTTTGGGTTTTAGAATTTGATGGTAGTTGTTCCTCTACCAGTTATGGAGCTGGAGTTGTTTTGATATCTCCACAAGGTGATATTTTCCCTATCTCATACAAGTTACAATTTGACAATACCAACAACATCGTTGAATACGAGTCATTGTTGCTCAGATTAGAGGCTGCTCATGCTAAAGGTGTTAAAAATCTTCATGCTCAAGGAGATGTCGAATTAGTGGTTTGTCAAGTGAGAAATTTATATCAGACCAAAAATGAAAGATTAAGACATTATCACAATCACGTATGGGATTGCATTGAAGGTTTTGATGCTTTCAACATTTCTGTAGTGCCTAGAGAGTTTAATGATCGTGCAGATTCATTAGATGTCTCCACCACCCTCATGGTTCCTCATAAAGACTTTAAAGGAAACAAGTACATAATTGACCTAGTCTTCCAACGAAGTGTACTTGATAATGTTGACCATTGGCAGGTGTTCAATGGTGATAACCAAATCATAGCTTTCTTGGAAAAGACAAATAGCTTTGATGAGCTCTATTTTGAAGGTAGTGAATCTCCACCACGGGAATACGTTTTTGAAATAGATTCACAAACTGGTGAAGAGTTTCTTCAACTAAAAGGGAATAAGATTCCAAAAGGTTTGGTTTCCCTGGAAAAGCTATTTGATAAGCATGACAGATACATTAAACAACAGCAACAACTTGATTCAAGTTCCTCTATGGAATTTGAGCAAGTAAATTTGAGTTCTGAGGCAGATCCCAAAATGGTCAACATTGGGAAGTGTTTCACTGTTGACAAGAAGTTCAAATTCATTACACTCCTTCATCATTTCATTGATGTTTTGGCATATTCCTATGATGATTTGAAGTCCTTCAGACCTAAGGAGATTCAACATGAAATTCCTCTCAAAGTTGGGTCATTGCCTCACAAACAGAAACAAAGGCAATACAATCCCAAAATATCAGGTACTATCCTTTCTGAGATTCAGAAAATGTTGAATGCAAGAATAATCTTTCCAATTCATCATTCCACCTAGATCGCGAATATAGTTCCTGTAAGAAAGAAGAATGGAGAATTCCGTAGCTGTGTTGATTTCGGGAATCTCAACCAGTCTTCTCTAAAAGATAACTACCCCCTACCCATCATGGACCAAGTGTTGCAAACAGTAACTGGTTCAGAAATGCTGTCTACGTTAAATGGTTTTTCAGGATATAATCAAGTAGAGGTCAATGAAGTAGATCAGTACAAGACTACTTTCACAACACCTTGGGGCACGTTTGCATACCACAAGATGCCTTTTGGTTTGATCAATGCTAGTGCCACGTTCCAGAGAGCAATGGATCTCACTTTCAAAGATGAGATGGGGAAATTCATTGTGGTGTATCTTGATGACTTGACTGTTTTCTCCAAACAACGTCATGATCATGCGTATCATTTACGATAGGTGTTGGAAAGATGTCGACAAAATGGTATCTCTCTCAACCCTAAGAAATCAAATTTTGGGGTTACATAAGGTAAACTTCTTGGTCACATTGTGTCCTGAGAAAGTACTAAAATTGACTCAGAAAGAGTCAAATCTATTCAAAGTCTTACTCTGCTTGCTAGTAAGACTACAATTCACTCTTTCTTCAGAAAGGTGAATTTTCTGCGGAGGTTCATTCCGAAATTCGTAGAGAAAACCCGTCACATTATCAACATGATGAAGGGTAAATCTACTTTCCGTTGGAGTGTAGAAGGTAAAGTAGCATTTGAGGACATCAAGAAGGCTATAGCTCATGCTCCGGTCCTTGTTTGTCCTAACTATACCAAAGATTTCGTAGTATACAGTTATGCTTCTGAACATACACTTTCAACCATTCTTATTCAGTAGAATGAGGAAGGTGTGGAATCTCCCATTTCATTTATGAGTTGTCCTCTGAAGGCTCATGAATTGAAATATTCAAATATGGAGAAACATGCTTATGCCATGGTCAAGGTGGTAAAGCATTTCCAGTTCTATATTTGAAATTCACATACTGTTATTTTGGTGCCTGATACAACAGTAAAGTCGATTCTGACTCAACAGGGGTTCAGAACCAAAAGAGGCAATTGAATTGCTAAGATCCAAGAGTTTGATCTTGATATCAAACCTACCAAGCTTGTGCGTGGTAGAGGTTTGTGTCAATTGATTGCTGACAATGTACCAAAGGAGACAGGGAATGAAGAAGGAGTTGAAGATATGCCAACTGTTCTTTTTGTCACTACTACTAATGAGTGGTATTCAAATATTGCTCATTTTCTTACCTATGGTGAGTGTCCTTCTCATCTGTCTTATAAGGAGAAAAGAACTATTAAATTGAAGGCTGCTAACTATGTCCTATGGGACAATGGTTTGTATAAGAGGAATCTTGATGGAGTATTTCTCTGTTGCGTGGATAAAGCGCAACAAAGTAGACTTTTGGAGTCTTTCCACAATTTGGCCTATGGAGGACATTTTTCTGCACCTATGACGACTCATAAGATTCTGCGGGCTAGGTACTATTGGCCCACACTATTTCAAGATGCGTACGATTGGGTACGTAGGTGTGAGTTGTGTCAACAGTTTGTTGGAAAACCTAAGTTGGCTGTACTACCTCTCAAGCCAGTTGTGATTGAAGAACCTTTTCAACAATGGGGCATCGACTTCATTGGTGCTGTGAACCCACTGTCGAGTGCGGGACATAACTTTGTTCTCACTGCGACTGATTATTTTATCAAGTGGGTGGAAGCCATCCCAATAAAGCATGCTACTTCTGAAGTGGTATGCAATTTCCTTAAGGAAAACATTATTTCCCGGTTTGGAGTCCCAAACAAGGTTGTAGCAGACAATGCTACTTGTTTCTCTTCCCATAAGATTATTGGCTTTTGCTATGAACATGGGATAATTCTTTCCCACTCTTCAGACTATTATCCGCAAGGAAATGGTTAGGTGGAATCAAGTAACAAAAATTTGGTTACTATTATTAGGAAACTGGTGGAAGATAATCAGAGAACTTGGCATAAAGCGTTGTTCGATGCTCTATGGGAAGATAAGATTACCCCTAAAAGGGCGATAGGTATGTCACCTTTTCAGCTTTTGTATGGTTTGAATGCAGAGATACCTATTACCTTGGAGTTGCCGGCATTGAAGCTAGCGAAAGCAGTGGAAGATAGAACTTTTGAAAGTTCTATTGATAAAAGTGTGTATGAGGAAATTCAATTAAATCAAAACAAATCAAATCAAAAGCCCATAACATAAAGAAAACTAATCTAAATAAAAGCCATTATCAATAAATCAATGAAATAAGAAAGCTTTTACCCAGATTTGTATTGTTCCCTTTGTTAAATGTGGATTGCTCAATAGTGCTACAAAACCATGTTTGCAACAAGCAAGTAAAGTGCTCAAAGTGCTCAAAAATCAATGTCAAAAGATCGTAAAGTTGCTCAATCGATGCGATGTATGCTCAAAGAGCTGTAAAGCATGCCTGAGAATAAGTGATCGAAGAGGATTTGTGATGGAGATGAGGGGGGTTTATATAAGTTTCAGCAGAGATCGATCAACGGTCCAGATAATTCAGAAGAATCAATGGAGGAGATAAATCAAATAACCATGATGAATGTGCACACAACACGTGTCAATCCATAATGATATTTTCATTAAGATATGATGAAAACAAGATTGATTGAATAGATAACTCAACTTGTAATTTTGCCTGTTTTAGAGTTCTAAAAATAAGACTGATTCTGTACATGAGTTAACAAGATATTTTTAGAGGAATTGGAAGATAACTGAAATTAAATAAATATATTTATTTATTTAATTGTTTGTGCATGATAGAGGATTAGAGGATTATAAATAAAATATTTGATTTTATTTATTTTTAGAGGATTGAGACAATTTAAATAAACTTGCATGATTTATTTAAATTTAGAAGAACAAGTGATTTAATTAAATAATGCAGAATTATTTAATTGTAGATAAAAGAGGATTTGGATGAATTAATTAAATAATTGGATTTATTTAATTAATGGAGACTTGAAATTTGGAAGAGGATAACGATTTAATTAAATAATTAAAATTATTTAATTTTGGAAGAATAAGGTTGAATTTATTAAAATTAATTAAATAAATACAATTTATTCAATTAATGCTGAATTTTGGAATTTTGGAAGAATTTGATGAAATTAATTAAATAATTAGATTATTCAATTAATGTTGAAATGCAAGTGATTAGAAGAATTGATAAAATGCAAGTGGTGCGACGACATGGTCATTTTAGGGTGTCTACATTTTGCCTCTCTTTGATGCAATGCAGTTTACAGCGTTTCATCAAAGAAAATGATTGTTGAAGACATGATACAATTTTTGATGCCCTGGTGTAGCTAGCTGCCCATGTGTAGCTGGCATAGGATGCCCCCTCGAGAGGAAAGACAAGGAAGTGATAGAAGAACTGTGTTGACACTCGACTAGAAGATTTTGTTGGAGATAGACGAGGTTGGATTGATGATAGATAGAAGAAATGAGATAGGAGAGAACATGAGAGAAAAATAGTTGATTGATCTTTGCTTGAAAAACTATATAAGGCCATGGAAAAATGGATGGTGTAAATGGATTGAGCTTGTTGCAACGGTTTCACAAATGTTTATAAAGAGCAATCCTTATTTTTGATATAGCACGTGGATAGTTTGCCACCAAGGTATAAAAGACCAAGGTGCTATGATATCCGAATGCATGGACGTTGACTCTACAAGTAAGTGGTTTGAACTTAGATCCCTTAGACATAATATAACCTTGTTGGTACATGTGAATGAGCCATAGTCTTTAACATAAAATAAACTTCAATACATGGAAATGCATGAAGAATATTAATATGTAAGATGCTAGGTCATAACACACACAAGATAAATATAATGCTAAGAAAGATACTAAAGATCATTCCTCAAACACGGCACACAAAAGCAATGACTATGCCCCCAATCCGTACTGCATCGCAACATACCAAGATTATAGATAAATCAAGGTAGTCTTGAATAGGTCATAGAAAAGGAACAAAAAAATAAACCATAAAGCAAATTGACTAACTTACAAAGTAAACATACAACCAACATATTCTCTTGCCAAAGAGGTTGCTTAGGATAGTTTGGATAGGAAAGATAACAGCCTTATCGTAGGAGCAATGTGTCCGTTAAAGGGGGCTATCTACCTAAAAAGATAATGTCTTGCTACAGGAAATGCCACATGTTGCAAGAGACATGTGTGTTGGTCTCGACTATGAAACATTCTACAGAAGACAACCCTGTGGATCTAGTGCGTTGGTTAAGCTGGACTTTAGTTGATGTTGGCAATCGAAACAGTAGGACAGTATACGACTCTGGAAGCAAGCTGCTTTGCTTTAGGTTTGTTAAGAACCTTTGCTTTGAAAGGATGTGTGTGTTTGCTGCTTGAGTTAGCCAAGTTGAGGTGAATGGATTTTGATAAACGGAAGACTAGAAAGGTGACATGTCAATGGATTGAAATGGGTGAAGAATGATGAATCGTATGTGCCTGAGTACTAGATACTTCCTTCGTATTCCAGACTGCCTACATACCCTGTATCCATGGGATCAAGGCACATTACGAGGAAAGATGAAAAATGATAATATGTAGTTCTGGATAGAGTGATGAGATGGGTCAAGGTGTTTGGGCTTGGGTAGGTGAAATGATGAGATCTTATGTACCTGAGTATTGGAAACGTCCTTCATATTCCAGACTGCCTACATACCCATATCCATGGGATCAAGGTACCTTAAGATGGAAATGAGATAATATGTAGTTTTGGTTGGTGTGATAATGTAGGAAAAAGTGTTTGAGAAGATAACAACCTTATCATAGGAGCGATGTGTCCGTTAAAGGGTGCTATCTACGGGAAGGAGAAAGATTGAAGTGCTGTGCGAACCACGAACAAGGACCGATTCCTAGACCTAGGTTAATGAAAGAGTTGCCCCCATTCTGGTAGAGGAATTTTGCATGGATGATTGACGAAGAATACATAGAAAGTTTGACCTAGGACAAGACAGTACTAACTGTTGACACAGATTAAGACGTAGGATGACGATGATGGACATTGACAAATATTCAAGCTTACTAGATAGGGGGATGGAAATGCAAACAAGTTCAATGGTTTTATTGTGGATGGATGGATGAAGCTTGTTGTGAAATGGACATGGAATGAACAGGACTCGAAAGATGATGGATGCTAACTCTACACGTAATGCCCGTTTGCTAGGTTTTCACTATGGTACTTATCCAAGGTGCCTGTTTGCCAGGTTTTCACTAGAGGACAAATTTTTTTTTTGGAATATTATGAGGATCAGGCATAAAAATTATTGAGATGAACACTATTAAGTTGCTCATCTAGAGGAATGCTGTCAGGTGTAGCTAAAGTATAAGCTCCTGATCCATATGTTGTTGTGACAATAAAGGGACCTAACCAGTTAGGCTCAAACTTGCCCTTGTTTTCCTGATCTGCTTGATTTCTCTGATTCTCTTTGAGTACAAGATCACCAACTTGAAACCGTCTTTCTTTGATCTTTTTGTTGTAATTACGCCAGAGGCAGTTTTGATAGACATGGAGATGATTAAGCGCGGCAAGGTGCCTTTCATCTAGTAGTTCTAGCTCAGCTAATCTGGAAGTGCGATACTCCTCTCCGCCGATCAGGTTCTGCATGGATACTCTGAGGGATGGGATCTCAACCTCTATAGGTAGGATGGCTTCAGAGCCATAGACTAAGGCATATGGTGTGGAACCAGTTGGTGTTCTGATACTAGTGCAGTAGGCCCATAGGGCAGGATTGAGTTGCAAGTGCCAATCATGACCAGCTTCATTGACCATTTTCTTGAGGATTTTGAGAATGGTTTTATTGGAAGCCTCAGGTTGGCCATTACTCTGTGGATAGTAGGGAGTTGAAAAGTGATGTTGGATATTGTATTGTGTGCACAAGGCACGGACATCTTGATTCTTGAATGGTCTCCCATTATTAGTGATAATGGCTTGGGGGATACCATACCGGCATATGAGGTAGTTAAGGATAAACTTGGCTATTTGCTTATCGGTGATATAGGTCATGGGAATGGCTTCAACCCACTTCGTGAAATACTTAGTGGCCATAATGATGAACTTATGGCCATTGGATGAGGATGGGTGGATTTGTCCTGCGAGGTCGAGATCCCATTGAGAAAAAGGCCAAGGAGTTGTCACAGGTTGTAATTCATGAGCTGGTGCATGAATTAAATCTCCATGCTGCTGACATTGTAGACACTTCTTAGAAAATTGTACAACATCTTGCTCTATTGTAGGCCAGTAGTAACTTGTTCTGAGTATCTTCTTAGCAAGATTAGGACCAGTAGAATGTGCGCCACAGACACCTGCGTGTATGTCTCGTAAGGTAGCTTTGGCTTCTTCCACGTTAAGACATCGTAAGAGGATACCATCGAGACTCCGGCGATATAGTGTATCACCCAGAATGGTGTAACAGGAGGATCGACTGATAAAGGTTTTGAGTTGGGTGGATGATAGGTCAGAGGGAAAGGTACTATTTTTAAGGTATTCATAGATATCTTCATACCATGGGGAATTGAGACCAACAAGTTCATAGATGATTTCAGTAACTAGAATGTCGACGGCTGGTATCAACAACTGTTCGATCAAGAATTCACATTTTTGTGTATTTACAGGCATGTCAATAAGTGACCCTACTGAAGCCATAGAATCTGTAGCCTTGTTATGGTCTCTTGGAATTTGCTCAAATGTGATGCTAGAAAAGTGTGGTTTGTAGGCATCCACTAGTTGCTTGTAGGAGACCAACTTTTCATCTTTTGTTTGGTACTCATTTGTGACTTGTGGAATGACTAGTTGTGAGTCTCCATATACCTGTAGTTTTGTGATGTCCCATTGAACTTCTATATGGAGACCTATGAGGAGTGCTTCATACTTGGCAATGTTGTTGGTGCAAGGGAATACAAGCCGATATGACTTTGGAATATAGTCATTTTGAGGCATGATAAACAAGATGCCGGCCCTTGATCCATGCTGTGTGTAGGAACCATCAAAGTACAACTTCCACATTATTGAGTTGGAAAGAGTGAAGAGATTCTCATCCAAAAAGTTTGCTACCATAGGGTGTGTATCTGTCATGGGTGCTTCTGCTAGTTGATCTGCTAGGGCTTGTCCCTTGATTGCTTTGCAATCCATATACTCAATGTCAAACTCACTAAGGATAATGACCCATTTAGCTAGTCTGCCTGTAAGAGCTACTTTTGCTAGTAGATACTTCAATGGATCAATTTTGGCTATAAGATTTGTGTGTTGGTTCAGCATGTAATGCTGCAACTTTTGGGAAGCAAACACTACTGCTAAACAAGCTCTTTCCATCGGTGAATAATTGAGTTCATATCCCACCAAGGTTCTACTGATATAATAAATTGCATGCTCTTTTCCTGATTCATCATTTTGTGCTAGAAGGGCCCCAAGGGCTGAGGTTGTAGTTGAGATGTATAATATTAAAGGTTTATCGACAATTGGTGGTACTAAAACAGGTGGTGTAGCTAGATACTCTTTGAGTTGATCAAATGCTGCTTGACACTTATAATCCCATCGAAATGAAACATCCTTTCGGAGCAAGTGTTGAAATGGTTGACATTTATCTGCTAGCTGTGAGATGAAACGCCTAATAGATTGCAACCTTCCCTGAAGGCTCATTAATGCTTTGAGGTTCTTTGGTGGAGGCATCTCAACTATAGCCTTTACTTTTGCGGGGTCCACTTTGATGCCTCTACGAGATACAATGTATCCTGACAGCTTCCCTAATGTTACACCAAAGACACTTTTTTGGATTGAGGTGCACTTGGTATTTCTCGAGCCTGTCAAATATCTGTCCAAGAACTTGTATGTGATCTGCCCTAGAAGATTTAGCTAGTATGTCATCCACATAGTCCTCCATGATATGATGAAAGAGATCATGGAATATCACTGTCATTGCTCTTTGATAAGTTGCCCCTACATTCTTTAGACCAAACTGCATGACACACCAACAATAATTACCCCACGGACAAGTAAAAGTTGTTTTATGTTGATCTTCTTCTGCTATCCTTATCTAATTGTAACTAGAGAATCCATCCATGAGAGAAAGCATTTCATGACCTGCAGTCAAGTCTACTATGAGGTTGATGTTTGGTAATGGAAAGTCATCTTTGGGACATGCTTTGTTAAGATCTCTAAAATCATTACACATGTGGATGCACCCATTCGGTTTAGACACAGGTACAATGTTTGATACCCAGTCTGAATAATCAATGGGTCGGATGAACTTTGCATCTAACAACTTTTGTATTTCCACTTTTACCAAGAGAGCTATTTGTGGGTGCATCTTTCTTAGCTTTTGCTTGATTGGTTTAACTGTCGGATCCACTGTGAGATAGTGAACTACTAGCTTAGGGTCTAACCCTAGCATATCAGCGTAGGTCCATGCAAAGTTGATGGTCCTTTGTAAGAAGAATTTGTTAAGATTCTTGTGCTCTGTTTCTGATAATGATGCTGGTAGGAATGTGATCTTTGGATTTTTCTCTGTGCCAAGGTTTATCTCTGTAGAATCTTCCACTAGGAGAGCTAACTTCTCTTGATACTTAGATGGTAGGGGAAGGTCAAATCCTCCATCCTCAGGTGCCACAGTTGGGTTTTCACCTTTGGATACGTCCTTTGTTTTTACTATTTTGTGATTAGGAGGTGCCACAGTGTGGTTTTCACCTAGAGATCTTTCTTTATTTTTACTTTTGCGATTGGAGGATTTGGCATTCTCACCAAAATAAGCTGTTGGCTCTAGTTCCATTACAAAACCTGCTTTATGATTGCCAAGAGGGATACCCTCCCAGAGTCCCATAAACTCAGCTAGAGCTTTGTCATTCTAAAATACGTCTATAATGGGGGACCCTTGTTGGTCCCAATCGATAAGTTCAGGGTAGACAAGTGTTACATTCTGGGTGTTTGTGGTGGAGGTTAAGGATATGGATGATAGCATAAAGATGGAGGATTCGGTGAATAGGTCAATCATATGGAGGGAAGAGTCATCGAAGATATCCTCATTAGACATTGAATCTATGATAGAAGTTTTAGCCACCTTGTCGAGGATACCCTTGATGTCCAAGGCACATGGTACCTTCTTACCAAATCCTAAACCCTTCTTGTCTAGTTTCTTCGTCACAATAATGGGTTCCATTGTGCCTTGATTCTATTTCCCAAGGCCACCTTTGTCTTTATAGCCCATGTGTTTGACTATCCTTAAGCCATTACCAGATTGGTTGACTGGTATTGTGACCGGTTCTTTCTCCTTGTAGAGCCAAGTAGAAATGTCCTTAATAGTTTCCTCTTCCAATAATTGTCCTTGTTGGAATTTGGTTAGAAATGCTGGGGGAGGAATAGCTGCCTTTTTAGTTACTTTGGCAATGGGCTATTGGCCATAAGATTTAGGGGACAAAGGCATCCACCCTACACAACAAGATTTTGAGATATCATATGTTCCAAAGCCTATATCCCGGATGTGAGCTTTGATTTTAGGAAGAGGATTAGGTTCACTTATAGAGGCTTGTGTCAAAGTTTCAGGATCAACATATACTGGGGATTCAAGGGCTTTGTCATTTTTAGGCACTTGGTTGCAATTCTTATAACTGCCTTGCAAGACACGACAAAATTTAAAAGGATTGGGGTCTCCTGGGATAGTGATCTCTGTACCATTGAATGGGAACTTTAGAGACTAATGGTACATTGAAGGAACAACTTTCATTGCATGGATCCATGGGTGGCCTAGGATAATGTTGTAAGGCAGCTCAATGTCAAGGACCTGACACCTGGTTTCAAGCATGACGGGGCCCAGTTGTATATGCAAATGGATAACATCTTCTGAGCGACGTTTAGCATCATCATATCCCTTGATTGTAATAATTTGATCAATGTTGACATGATCCTTAGAGTATCCCAATTGCTTAAGTAACTTTAAAGAACAGATGTTGAGACCAGCACCACCATCTATGAGTATGCGTTTGATTTTGCGTTTATGGATGAGAACCTCAATATGAAGGGCATCATTGTGACATGGATCATGGGATGGGAGGTCCTTTTTAGAGAAGGCTACATTGTAGGGCGAAGCAATGTTACCTACTATAGCTCAGAAATCTGCGACCGCTATGTTGTTAGGAACCAAAGACTCTTGGAGGGCTTTTTTTAGAACCACTTTATGTGTGGGTGATGACCGTAGAAGGTCCAAGATAGAGATCTGTGTTGATGTTTTCCCTAGATGTTCAACAAGATTATAATTGGATTGAGTTGGGAGACTGGGTGTAGGACCACAAATGGTGACACGACCATGCCAAGTTGTAATAGCACAATCCATAGAGTTGCCTTTGATTGTAAGGGTAGACACTTGACTCTCTTCAAAACAACCTACAATGGAGTCAAAGGAAGTGGAAGCATGATTGACACCTTTACCTTTATCCTGAGGAGGAGGCAGACCATGGTGAGGAAATGGTTCCTTGTACATGTTGAGGTCTTTGTTCATGTGTTGAGCTGGTGGTTCATTTTCAAAAGAGATTTGGTTGCCCTTGATGAGATTTTGGATTAGGTGCTTTAGTTTCATGCATGATGCGGTTTTGTGCCCTTTGCTCCTATGGAATTCACAGTATTCATTTTCTCAGTATCGTGCGATTTTGTAAACAGGTTCTCCATATGGGGGAGCATCCAGTAAGGTGATGAGCCCTTTGTGTAAAAGCTTTTGTAGGACAGACTCTATGGGCTCTCCCAAGGGAGTGAATTGACGTTGCGGAGGGTAATCTTGTTGAGGCTGCTCTTGTTGTCTTTGTTGTTGGTTTTGATAAGGTTGTCTTTGTTGATAACTGAGAGGGGGGGGGGTGAATCAGTTATCCTAATTGTTTCTTCTTTTGAACTTTCTTATTAATCAAAGCAACATTGAATTAAACAAACAAACATTATCATGAAATGAGAAACACATGACACAGTATTTTTGACGTGGAAACCCGGTTAAGGGAAAAAACCATGGGGTGATTAACCCAAAGATTATTCTCTGTTAAAAGAATAAGGAGTTACAAAATGGCACTTGCCAATTAGGGCTCACTGCCCGAGCACACTGCTCACAAGAGGCACACTGCCTACAAAGAGACACACTGTCTACAAAAGAATGTTATATAATACTTGAACTGATTGGAAGCATCTACATATGCTGGAGTTCAGTTCCGGTTAGGCTCAGTACACTGATCTGCTGCACTTCATCTTTCCTCTGTTCTTTATTCTGCTATCCTTTCACATACCGGATCTTTCTTACTACTTCTGCTCTGTTCTGCACTTATTCGCATACACCATCACACAATTCCCCTTTTCACAACTAAATCCATCCTCTATATATATCCGCACAAGTAATTTCATCACCTTTCTAGTCGGCATCCGGAACAGTCTAGTTTCTTACAAACTCTGTTCTGTCAGCTGAATCCTTGCTCACCAAGCAATGCGGATCAAGCATATACTTGTAGATATCATTAATCATGTCAGCCAAACATGATTCATGCCTTCACAACCTTTACCATCAATAGTAACACATCCAGAAAATATTCTGATGCTCTGTCAGTCAGTTCTTCCTCTATTCTCATTGTCTTTCAGGAATCTGGTACTCAGCTATTCATATCTTTTTCTTTGTCCATCACCGGAGGCTAAATCCTTGGAATATACTACTCAAAGTAGTCCTCTTGACTTCCCCAAATCCGCACTGCACCAAGACACTTCCTCTGAGAGATCCGGACCAATCTGTCGGACCTTGCCACATGCTCTGTTCTTGTTCACCGGACCACAACAGTCTTCATTCTGGCTTCCGGTAGAGACACACCATGACTTGCGGATATGTGGGATGACCTTTGTTGCCATCAATGACAACAACCATGATTCCATATAGTGTTTCTTGCCAACAATCTCCCCCTTTGGCATTGATGGCAACACTTAGTGAAAAATGACTAAGTGTTTACACTATGCTCCCCCTTGGCTGATGCTCTATCTTTATATACAATTTCTGGAACTCCCCCTTGGTTGGATTCCTCATTTTTCACTGCTCCTCACTCCCCCTTTGACATCAATGGCAAAGGGTAGGGTCCGCATACAAAAATTTTAAAAATTTACTATACTTAGCCGCATATTACATACTCACATAAACTGAAGAATGTCTGCAAAGGATGTCTTCAATTGGATCAGTTCTGTAGCCCAACTTTCCTTCGTTCTATCCAAAATTGAAATGTGACCACTCAACAAAAATGCAAATGCATCTGCCCTTTTTAGATCTTTCGGATCACTTGTCTGGGCTGTGATTTGAGCTTCTGCTATGGCCTCATGCATGGCCTCTAGCTTAGGGACAATTAACCCCCTGAGCTCACTCAACCTGCTTATTCTATTTTTCCTTTCCTTCTCCAATTTCTTGATTTCACTCAAGACTGCAATAGTTTGACATTCTTGATTTGTTATAGAGGAAGAAAGAGGATCAAAACTTTGAGACAAGCTTAGTAGTGTGTCCTCTTGCTCTTTTATTTTCTTCTCAATGTCCACTGTTACCTTGGACCAGGAGATACAAAATTTGTATATTTCACCGCCATCCTTAAGAGCATTTTCTAAGATCTTTATCCCAATGTTCATGTTTCTCCTATCATTAATGATCAAACCCTGAACCTCGGAGAACCTTTTATCCAAAAACTCCTTCCGGACCTTTTCTTCAGCTGATTTTTCTAGAGATTCAAAATGTGTACTAACACTGCTGACTAAGGTTTTGAGATTACCGCAAGAGGAGGCTGTGGGATCCTTCTGAAAAGATGGCATGATCTTTTCCAGCACTCCAGATGCTACCTCCATAAGCTCACAGTCTTCCATGTGAGATTTTAGTAGTTTCTCTTTGACTTTCTCATTTGCAAATGAGGCTATTTTCATTGTTTGTACCGGTGACAAAGAGTCAAAATCTAATGGTCCTTTTAGCAGGTCCGGTTCATCAATTTCTATAGTGGCTTTTGTCAAGAATTCTTGAACAGTTTGTGCAGTGTCTCTTGCCGGAGACAGATGTTTCTTCTCTTCTGCAGTTTTGTCCTTTGGAATCTTTTCTCCTTCCTTACTCTTACCACTTTCAGTTGTGGTTTTCTTTGTTGGGGTCTTCTCTTTCTCTGCATCCTTGGTGCTGTCAACCTCTTTTTCTTTAACTGCTGCTTCTTTCTCCTGTAGTTTCTCTTCTTCTTGGGATCCGGAGACTGTAGGGGAAACCGGAGGAGAGATGTTAGTCTGTTCAAGGGCCACTTCTTCCGGAGCAGATGATTCCAAGTCCATAGCTGTTTCTACACCTAAGTCCTCTACAACAGGAAGATTAAACCTTTTGAAGGTTTTCCGGAGAATCTCTTCAGTGTCCTTGGCTACCTTGTCGGTCTCACCAAGCATAAGCTGATTCATCCTTGCTTTGCTCCTGAATTCATCCTTGCAGTCTTTGAATACCATGTTCATTGTTTTGTGATCAATTGAAGGATATAGCTGAATAGCTATCTGTTCTCTGATCTCAAGGTCTTTTGCCATGGCATTGTTCTTTCTTATTTCTAGTTCCTTCTCTAGACTCTTAGGAATTTCAGAGATAATCTCAATAAAAGCTTTATTGTAAATGTTTAGGTACCTGATTGTAGCTTCCTGTAGGATCTTTTGATCTGCCTCATTGTAGTCATCATAGAATTCAGCTACTGGTTGAAGGTTCCCATCCACAGTGACTGATTTGACTACACTGTCTAGGGATAGAGTGGGCTTTTCAGCAAATTCCTTTGCCATTTCTTCCTTGTCTTGGCCTGTGGAGGGTTTCCCGGATCCTTTCTTCTTCTGCTTCTTTATTTCTTTTACTCCCTCATCTAACTCAGTTTCCTCTTCATCCTTTTGGCTTTCATAAGCCCTTGTGGCTTTTGTCTTAGATCTTTTACCGGATGCCTGGACTTCCGGTTTTGAACTTTTGGTTGTGGGAGGTGCAGATCTTTTTGATGATCTGGTCCGGGTGGAAGTTTCAACCAGAACACTTTCTTTACTTTTCTTTTCTGCCTCTTTCTTTTCTTCCTCAGCCTTTCTCCTCTTTTCCCGGTTGGCATCAAGTGCCTCCTTTGGAATGCCTAGGCCTTGAGCAATATTCTCTACTTCTTTTCTCACCTTCCTTTTGATTTCAGGTTCCCTGAGTTCTACATGTATCTTTACACTCAGCTCCTCAAAGGTTCCAAACCTTTCTGCCTTTGGATCTTTGGGTTGACTTAGCATGTGTTGAACATGCAGCTCCACTATTTGTTCATCCACTTCATACCCCATGGGCATGATCCATACAGTTCTTGGTTCTACTGCCTCCATTAGACACTGATCTGTTTCTACCATGAAGCATACTGTGTCTTTGTACTTTTCAACAAGGGATTGGGGTATTCTTTCTCTTGCATGCATCATGCTTTGGAAGTTCTTGAAATATCCCCATAGAGCTGTATTTCTTGCTTTAGCATCCCCAAGTCCATGCAAATAGTCTCTGATTTGGATGGCAACCGGTCTGTCATTCTGCCATATCCATCCACTGGATTCGGGAAGCTCATTCATGTAGTAAAAGAAGAGACAAAGGATCAGATTTCCATACTTGAAGGAGTTTTTCTTGTCCTTCTTAATCTTCTGCAGATTTTCAAAAAGTTGGTTTACAAGAAGCTCACACAAGTCATAGTCTGCATTCTCCTTTAACATTTGATAAGCTGTGTAGATTGTAGTTCCCGATACTGAATTTTCCCTACTGGAGTGATAGATTTTGTAACCAATTATCATAGATGCAAATTTGACATCCGGTTCAGTGATGTCATCAACTGTCATAGCTCTCTTGTCAAACTTGGATCCGGTTGCATCACTAACTGTCTGATTTTTGACAGACTTGAGAACAGGTAATCCACCGGATGAGTGCAGACCGGTTACAGCCCTAATTGCATCTTTGGTAATCTTGAAGGGCTTGTTCAACCATAGGAAGTTGTCATGTACTCTACTTAGTACATACCGGACCCATTCATCTTCTTCAAAATAGGGGAAATGAATGCATTGTGCAAAGTGTTTGTCCCAGATGGCTTTGTACTGAGGTTTGATCTCGAAGGAGTCATCTATCAATTGTTTGTGATAGATATCCATCAGTTTTGATTCTCCAAAGTCTTCAAAATTCGCATGGATGTAAACCCTAATGTCTTCCGTATGCAATACACCATGTGGAACACTAGAGAAGGCTCCTAGTGGATCTACCTCCAAGGATTTGTAAGGATGTTTCTTGAATGTGGGACGAGGTCTATCAGAGATCTTAACTATATTCGGAGTAGCCATTTTTCAAAGATTTGCAGGGAGATATTGAAAACGAAAAATACCTTATGCGCCTTCGGTTATTTGGATTGATTTCTGTATGTAGTAATTTCTGTAAGTGATCTTCAGTGAACTTGATGAATTTTGTCGCAGAGCTCCGCTTTTTGCTTCTTCTTGGGTGTGGAATGATCAAATGATTATTGAGAAATCCCTTATATCGTTTCGCAAACCCTAATATCTGTTTGCAATAAATGCTCCACCTATATTATTCCGGTTTGCCTTATCCAGATAGCTTGGAGTATCCCGGATCAGTCCTGATCTATGAACATCATCCAGATCTTTCAATCATGAATAAATCGAGGTGACACATTACAAGAACATCCCAAACGTTCTGTCCAGTCTGCAGAGTAAAATAATGTACTTCCAGATCTCTCCGGACCCTTTTGTAGTCCTCTGTCATTCCAGAGCATCTCCCGGAACAGGTCTTACTTGATCAATCACAACTTCTTTACATCTTCATGCGGACCTCTGAAATCTTTTCTGGATCATCTCAAGACTTATATCTTCAAACCTTTTACTCTGCATCTTGTGTCATATCCAGCATCACTTGATTGGCTGGGGGAACATGATTTTCTTTGAGTCTCCCCCTGAGCTAGAGCTCACTTTTTAATTTTTGGAAGGAATATCAGCACCAGAATCTGGTGCGGATCTAGTTTCTGTATTCTCTGAACTTTTCTTTACCCAAATCTTGCTCATCTGATTCCTAATTTCATCCGCATTCATCTTTTGTTTACCCTTGTCTTGATTCTGATTATACACCGGACCTCTTTTGTCCTGATTCTTGCTTCTGCAGACTTTAGCATTATGACTGGACCTATTACAGATTTGGCAAATAACATTTCTTTGCATATTTGACTGATGACCTCTTGATCTGCATTGATTAGCCATATGACCTACTCTATTGCATGTAAAGCATCTACCTTTGAATGATTTGTTTACTTGCATATTTCTGCATTCATGGGACTTGTGTCCATACCTTTTGCAGTTAAAGCACTGTCCGGAGAAGGATGGATTAGTTTGATTCATTCTTTTTCTGCACTGATTAGCTTTGTGACCAAAGTGATTGCAGCTGTGGCAGTATCCATTGAAAGATGGATATCTTTGAGCATTGGGCTGTCTTACCGGAGGTCTTCTAGGCCTATTCCTTGGATTTTCTGATCCAAAATTCTTTTGATCGGATCCGAAGCTTTCTCCTTTCTCATATCCCAAACCGTACTTGTCATCTGTCTTCTTTTGACTTGCAAGAAGTACTTCAAGTTGGGCAGAACTTATCTTGAATTTTTCTTTATATTCATTTGCTGTTTGAAGATCTCTTTTGAGAGAGACAATTTGATTCTCAAGTTTTTCTTCATTATCTTTGGCATCTTCAAGATCAGATTCAAGATGTCTGATAATCCTGTCCATTTGGTGGCATTCTTCTGATTTCTCTTTAAGAGATTGTCTTAGATTGTCTTCAGCTTTTCTTTTTTCTTCAATCTCTTGAGTAAACTTTATAGTTCCTGATTCCATTTCATGTCTTAACATAATGACTTCTTTTGATAACTTTTCACATAACTTGGTTTTCTCAGTCAATTCTCTATTTGTATTGCTTTCTTCAGTTTGGCTTGCCAATTGTTGGAGCAGCTCCTTTCTCTTTTTCATAGAGAGACTTAATTTGTCTTTTAGTTCTCTCATGAATTCATCAGCCTGTTTGAGTCTTTCCTTTAATTCATTGACTTCAGAATTTGACTGTTCAAGATCCTCAAGGGTAGTCTTGAGTTGCTCCCTTAAACCATATGCATCCATTTGAATTCCCAGATCTTCCTCAAGCTCTTAGGCTCTATAAGGAGGAACCTTGCTCTGATACCAATTGTTGATAACTGAGAGGGGGGGTGAATCAGTTATCCTAATTGTTTCTTCTTTTGAACTTTCTTATTAATCAAAGCAGCATTGAATTAAACAAACAAACATTATCATGAAATGAGAAACACATGACACAGTATTTTTGACGTGGAAACCTGGTTAAGGGAAAAAACCACGAGGTGATTAACCCAAAGATTATTCTCTGTTAAAAGAATAAGGAGTTACAAAATGGCACTTGCCAATTAGGGCTCACTGCCTGAGCACACTGCTCACAAGAGGCACACTGCCTACAAAGAGACACACTGTCTACAAAAGAATGTTATATAATACTTGAACTGATTGGAAGCATCTACATATGCTGGAGTTTAGTTCCAGTTAGGCTCAGTACACTGATCTGCTGCACTTCATCTTTCCTCTGTTCTTTATTCTGCTATCCTTTCACATACCGGATCTTTCTTACTACTTCTGCTCTGTTCTGCACTTATTCGCATACACCATCACACAATTCCCCTTTTCACAACTAAATCCATCCTCTATATATATCCGCACAAGTAATTTCATCACCTTTCTAGTCGGCATCCGGAACAGTCTAGTTTCTTACAAACTCTGTTTTGTCAGCTGAATCCTTGCTCACCAAGCAATGTGGATCAAGCATATACTTGTAGATATCATTAATCATGTCGGCCAAACATGATTCATGCCTTCACAACCTTTACCATCAATAGTAACACATCCAGAAAATATTATGATGCTCTGTCAGTCAGTTCTTCCTCTATTCTCATTGTCTTTCAGGAATCTGGTACTCAGCTATTCATATCTTTTTCTTTGTCCATCACCGGAGGCTAAATCCTTGGAATATACTACTCAAAGTAGTCCTCTTGACTTCCCCAAATCCGCACTGCACCAAGACACTTCCTCTGAGAGATCCGGACCAATCTGTCGGACCTTGCCACATGCTCTGTTCTTGTTCACCGGACCACAACAGTCTTCATTCTGGCTTCCGGTAGAGACACACCATGACTTGCGGATATGTGGGATGACCTTTGTTGCCATCAATGACAACAACCATGATTCCATATAGTGTTTCTTGCCAACAGTCTTTGTTGTTGCTGCTGTTGAGGTGGAGTTTGACTTGGTTTGGAAAGCTAAAGTGGTGGTTGCAATGTTTGGACATGTTTAGAATCGACCACCCCATCGTTGACCACGTTTTTATTTTTGTTCCAAAACTTTGGTTTATCGTTTTGTTGTTGAGGAGCATTGTCTTTAGTTTCTTTGAAGATTTTGACCACACCCTTAGCAATGAGGGCCTTCTCAATATTGATTCCCTTGTATGTAATTTCGTCAAAGGTTATAGCACTAAGAATTTGCAAGTGAAAACCCAATTCTTGGTTGAGATTCTGCACAAATATGCTAACAAGCTGTTTTCAGGTATCTTGAATGGGAATTTACTAGCCATTTGTGTCCATCGTTGAAGGAAAGAAATGAAAGTTTCACCATTTTTTTATTTGTTGTTGCATAGATCAGTCATGGAAATCTCATGCTCCGTGTTGTAGGAAAAATGGGTGGCAAATTTCTTTGCTAGCTCGTTAAAAGACTTGATACCCATGGGTAGGTGCGAGAACCATTCTATAGCTTGACCTCCAAGACTACGATGAAAGAGATGCATAAGATATGTGTCGTTATGTGAGACCTCGAAGAAAGCAAGATAGAATTCCCTGAGATGGTCTTTTGGGTCACCTTTTCCTTTGTTTTTATTAAATTTGGCAATAATGAAATTTTGAGGAAAAGGGATCATGGGTAATGACCGATCAAAAGGATAAGGACACACTTCTTCCAAAGAGAAGGTCTTCTTAGTGTGGCCAAACGTAAGATCATATAGTTGTTGTTGAACCTCCACAAGTTTTAGCTCCATAGTCGTGGGAGGGGTTGGAAACATCTCCTATTGTCTAAGAAGTGGTTGTTGCTGCCCATACGAGAGATTGTAGTGTAAGCCAGAGGCATTGGTGCTATAAGGGTCGTATGATTGGTTGGGGTCATATGTGTTGTATGTTGGGTTTAGATTGGGTTGGAATTGGATGCTTTGATTTGGAGGAGGTGGGGGTGGCGCTAGGTAAGAATGTAGGCTTTGTGATGGTTGAAGAAAATATTTTGGTGGGGGAAAGCTAAAGTTTGGGTTAGGTTGCCATTGTGGCATATAGCTTTGGGAAGTTTGGTTTTGGGAGTGTTGCGGGTGGATAGGCAATGTGTTGAAGAAGTTTAGCGTTGATGATTGTTGTGGTGGGGGGACATAGGTAGATGTGTTGTGTGATGGTTGAGGTTGATTGAGGATGAGAGTAGAAGAATGTTGTGGTGGGGGGACATAGGTAGATGTGTTGTAAGATGATTGAGGTTGATTGAGGATGAGCATAGAAGAATGTTGTGGTTGGGGTTGCATGACCCTGGTTGGTTGAGGGATACAAAGATTTGATGATGTTGGGGGTGGTGTTTGTTGAGACCCTTGTTGCATGGCTACATAGTTGTTCCCCAGATTGTAAATTGGTGGGAAACCTTATCGTGATGGGGTAACCAATATTCCACTTGCGATTGGTGTGGACGCTTTAGGAGTTTGTTGTATGTATGATTGAGCTATAGCGGCTTGTTTGGCTAGTTCTGCTTGACGTTGGAGAGTCTCTTGTTGGTTTTTGTAGATCTCCATAGGCGTTAGAAGTGGTGATATGGCCCTCTTTCCTGTTGGGTTTTGATAAAGGGGATTCTCATATTGTGCAATCGTTCTCCCTTGTGAGTTTTGTTTGTGTAAGGGCGTGGTCACTGTTGACATGGTTTGGACCGCATGTATGGCGCTTTGGGTGTTGTTTGTGTCCTTGAGATTGGATAAATCAAAATCTTGAGGTAATTTGGCTCCTTGCTCTACAAGCAAGTGAAAGAAATGATCTTGGTTCTCGCTAAGGATTTTGTCAAAGGCGGCTACAGCTCTAGGATCTTGTATGAATTCATCAAGATCTTGTCCTTCTTCTTGAGAGGATTGACCTTTTTCAAAGTGTCACTCTTCTTGAGATGGGACTTGATCTATGACCTTGTGGAATAAAATCCTGAGGCATGCCGGTGGTATAGTGAGGTGTACTTACCAAAGGGACCCTACCTTCTTGAGATGGGACATGACCGATAGTATAACCTTGTGGAACAAACTCCAGAGGCATGCCGGTGGTATAGTGCGGTGTACTTACCAAAGGGACCCTACCTTCTTGAGGATTGTTAGGGTGGTCCAACTATTACATGTTTGGAGAGTTGGTGGATCTTTCAGCTAGTGTCTTCGGGGTAACCTTGGGAGTAATGTTGGATCGGCTTGATTGAGGTGCTTGAGGAGGTGATTTGCGCTTCCTAGGGACAACTTGCTTGGACTTCATAGTTTGCTGGAGTCTAGTGGTTACCATGGAATACACTAGGACAAACTACTGGGATTTTGCTAGTGTTTTACAAAAGACAAAATTTGATGCAGAGTTTACTGGACAAAGGCACTGTACTGTTTGACCAAAGGCGCAGGACTGTGCTACCAAACGTGAGCTACTGTAATACCAAAAGGCGATGGACTGAGCTACCAAAGGTGAGGTACTGCTATACCAAAGGTGAGCTACTGTGACCAAAAGTGAGCTACTATTATACCAAGGGCGCTGAAGTAGGTGTGCCAGAGGCGAGGTACTGTTATACCAAAGGCGAGCTACTGTAATACCAAAGGCAAGCTGCTGTAATACCAGAGGCGCTGAAGTAGTGTCTGATATTTTTTAAAAGTAAAATTTTGATAGATTTGGTTCTGTTTCTGATTGGATTTGCTTTGGCAAGAGAAAACACAACAAACAAAATTGGCAAAAAGGGATTGACACAACAGATAGTGTATGTTCGAGGCTCAAAAAAGCCCAATGTTTCCACAGGTATAAGACAATTGCAATCAATATCAAGCACTTTTTATCCTTAGAGACAAGGTTTCATTGCAGTAGATTAGCTCACAACTTAATACTTCGTCGATGAAAATGTCATTTCATAAAGGTGTTGGACATTTTGTATCTTTGCGAGAGACGATAGGTAGGGATATCTCACCCTCCCCTCGGAAAGATCAAGTAGGTCACAAGAGCTTTATGGTCAAGGGAATACTATCTCTTCTCAAGGGAGCCAATGGTGAGTATCTTGAGGGCTTAAATTAATTCCCCTTGCACTGATGATTATCGCAATGTTCGAAGGTAGATCGGGTAGTCACTATCTAGAATGGTTCTTAGTAACTTTGAGGGACCAATGCCTTACGAGCAATGCAACAAGCTACTAAAAACTTTAATTAATCCTACTAAGAGTATCAAACACTTTGCTCGATGTGAAAATCATTTCCACAAAGAGCTAGTACACCTCTTTTTAGTTTGACAGCACAAGATAAGGCTAACATCGGTTAGGACTTGGCTTTTGCCTTATCCCTCTTATATAGCAGTTCAAAGGAAAACTCCACTTAGGGTCATCTCTTTTGGATGAAACGCAATCCAAAAGTAGGCCCTTCTAAAGGAATAATTGAAATGTAAGAGCAAGCACATCAAACAAAGGTTCAATTGTCCCGTTATAAGAAAAATAAGGTGCAACTAGTTTAGGCACACACACGATTGTAGTTGTCAATTGTCTCTTATGAAATTGAAGTGTTTGGCATTCATGTCCATTGTCCCTTAGAAATTTGAGGTGTTTTCGCATACATGTCCATTGTCTCTTAAGAAAGCAATATGTTTCTAAGACTTAGATTGCAAAAAGTGATTTATTCAATTATCCCTTAAGAAGACAATATGTTCCTTAGACTTAGTTTGCAAAGATGATTGGTCAATTGTCCCTTAAGAAAGCAATATGTTTCTAAGACTTAATGCGATAGATTTGTCAATTTCTTTAAAGCTCGTCCTGCATGCACATGTTAGAGAAACTAATTTTCTCTGTTTGAGTGATAAGAATCTGCAACAAGTGATATTAGGTCCACACAAACTCAAAAGTTAGCAAGTATTTGAAGTCATAAATTGAAGATGGGCCAATGAGTGGACTTTAAAAAAATAGAACTCAAAAAATCCTTGAAAAAATATTACCACTATGTAGAGGACAGAAAGACATCAACTTTAAAAAAAAACATCACCTGAATCTGAGTCCGTTTGTAAAAGTTATGAAGCTTGGAAGGTCTAAAAACTGTGACGAGACAGAGACATCAGTGAAAAAATTAATTTTGTGAAAAAATAGAGAATCTTGAGAAAAAACCAATTTCACCATGATGTAGATCATGAAATTCTAGCCTATTTAAAAAAAAAAAGCAGTGAAATACGTGTCCGTATGACCAAGATAATCAGATTTGAAAATCGCCTGTTGGATCAAAATGCTCAATGAAGAGGGGTCTGATTTAACCCCCCTGTGACCCCTGGTCACTGATGTGACCTGCTGCTGGGCTAGAGGAGGCTAAAAAAAATCTCTTTTATTTTTAGAAAAACTAAAATTAGTTTTTTAAAAATTTCTCCTTTTTAAGTTTTTAAAATTTTCATTTTTTTTAAAACTTAAAACCTAACTTTTTAAACCCACCTTTTTCTAAAATCTTTTTCATTCAAATAAAAGAGGACTGTCCTCTTTGAAGAGGACATACCTCTTACGCAGGTACGTACTGCCTGTTTGGGTTTTTTTTTTTTTTAAATGGCTTGTTATTTTGTTGCTTTTTGCTTTTTTATTTTTGGATTTTTTTTGCTTTTTTTTTTTTTCGAAAAAAAAGAAAACTTTTTAAAAAAATAAAAAATATTTTTTTACTGTACCGCACAATGATTGTACGGCCTCAGGTTGCATGCCTGAGGTAATTTTTTTTTACCTTCACCTAAATAGGCCAAATTATATATTTTCTTCACTTCTTGACCTCTCTGGACACAACCGTGACCTCCGTTTTTGCCCACCAAGCTTCTTTTAAAAATTCTTTTTCGAATCTCTCCTAAAAAAAGTGTTAAAAACCTATGAAATCAAACTAAAAATTTCATAAATTTTATATTAGATCAGGACCAATGGGTCCCACCGGGCGTGCCAGAATGTGTATGAGGAAATTTGATTAAATCAAAACAAATCAAATCAAAAGCCCATAACATAAAGAAAACTAATCTAAATAAAAACCATTATCAATAAATCAATGAAATAAGAAAATTTTTACCCATATTTGTATTGTTCCCTTTGTTAAATGTGGATTGCTCAATAGTGCTGCAAAACCATGTTTGCAACAAGCAAGTAAAGTGCTCAAAGATCAATGTCAAAAGATCGTAAAGTTGCTCAATCGATGCGATGTATGCTCAAAGCGCTATAAAGGATGCCTCGGAATAAGTGATCGAAGAGGATTTGTGAAGGAGATGAGGGGGGTTTATATAGGTTTCAACAAAGATTGATCAACGATCCAGATAATTCAGAAGAATCAATGGAGGAGATAAATCAAATAACCATGATGAATGTGCACACAACACGTGTCAATCCATAAGGATATTTTTATTAAGATATGATGAAAACAAGATTGATTGAATAGATAACTCAACTTGTAATTTTGCCTTTTTTAGAGTTTTAAAAATAAGACTGATTGTGCACATGAGTTAACAAGATATTTTTAGAGGAATTGGAAGATAACTGAAATTAAATAAATAAATTTATTTATTTAATTGTTTGTGCATGATAGAGGATCAGAGGATTATAAATAAAATATTTGATTTTATTTATTTTTAGAGGATTGAGACAATTTAAATAAACTTGCATGATTTATTTAAATTTAGAAGAACAAGTGATTTAATTAAATAATGTAGAATTATTTAATTGTAGATAAAAGAGGATTTGGATGAATTAATTAAATAATTGGATTGATTTAATTAATGGAGACTTGAAATTTGGAAGAGGATAACGATTTAATTAAATAATTAAAATTATTTAATTTTGGAAGAATAAGGTTGAATTTACTGAAATTAATTAAATAAATACAATTTATTCAATTAATGCTGAATTTTAGAATTTTGGAAGAATTTGATGAAATTAATTAAATAATTAGATTATTCAATTAATGTTGAAATGCAGGTGATTAGAAGAATTGATAAAGTGCAAGTGGTGTGACAACACGGTCATTTTAGGGTGTCTACAAAAAGAATCATGTACCTAACTGAATTTGAAGAGCATCGAGCTATGGTAGTAGACCGTATCGCTGAGCATCAAAGTTGGGTGAAGAAACTCTTTGACAAGAAAGCAAGGGCTCGCGAGTTTCAAATTGGAGATCAAGTCTTGTTATGGGACAAGAGGAGAGAACCAAAAGGAATGCACGGGAAGTTTGATTCCTTATGGAGAGGCCCGTTCACCATTCATCAACTCTGTGGTGAAAATAGTTTTTTGCTGGAGTACCTGGATGGAACACCATTCTTGCTACCTCACAGTGGACAACATTTGAAAAAATTCAATCCTTGAAGTATCAGATAAGTTCATTTGTACATTTGTATATTCTTGTGTTTTTATTTTTGTGTTTTTGTTCAAGTCTTTTGTGTCTTTTTCTTTTTTAGTAGCTTGACTCTATGGCCCAATGGCATGGATGAATGCACTAAGAGATTGGATTCTTCTTCCTTCGATTGTTTCAAAGTTTGATCGACGGAAGTTCCCCAGTTAGAGCCAACTGTTGTTCTCAAAATCAGCTACGCTCATTTTTGTAGACAACCCCTATGAAACTTGTCCATTTCGTAGTCTACACTCTAAATTCGCAAATCAAGACAAGTTCTCTTGGCCTCGTGTGAAGTCATCTAAAATCGTTAAAATAGCTTGTGACATTCCCCTTAGTTGATTTATCAAAATTTATGAAGTTTGACTAGGTTGCAAGCTTATCAAAATATAAATTTTGACCTTTTAAAGGTATTAGAAATTTTTTAGGTTTATGTGCAAAGTTGGCAAGTTTTGCCGCTCATACATCTATATTTTGTTTCCAAGTGCAAGGGTGGCAAATTTCGCCGCCCATGCATTCCTTATTTTATTTTCATGTATAAGCGGTAAAAAGTGCCACTTTTACATGCCTGTATGTTCAAGAAAGATACACTGTCGGTGAATTTTGCCGCTCACGCATCTTTGTCTTTATTTGTGTTGGAATGGTAAAAAATGTCGCTAATACATGCCATTAATGTCACCACAAGTTAACTTGTGTAACATTAATGGCGACTTTCTAGTTTTGTTTTAAGTTTTTAAATCCTGCCTAAGTCGACCTCATTATAACCTGTGGTGACGCCTTCTTGAGTTCGTGATTTTTGCGATCTGGAGGTTTCATTGTGAAAAGCCAGGACTTGCATCATTTTTATCAGGTAGGGATACGTTTTAATATTTCATTTCTTTATATCTAGGGTTTGCTGATTGTTTAGAATAATTGTATTGTAAATTTGTTTCAGTTGTTTAACTTGTTATTTAACGCATCATTGTTTATGTTTTGAAACCTAGGACTCTATGTTTCTTTTGTTGATTGATTTATTTTCATTGTGAAAACCCTAGTTTTTTTCATTCTAGCTAGCCTAAACTTTCCTGACTGCATTTTAGTGCTTGGGACTTAGTTTTCTTTTAGGTTTAGGCTTTTTAGGTATTGAACTGGTAAAAATTGCTGATTGTGCTTTATGTTTCGATTACCTTCATGCAAGGGCGGCAAATTTTGCTGCCTTTACACGAAAGCTTTGATGAAGTGATATGCACCATCGGTGGATTTTGCCGACCGAACACCAAACCCATCCTACTCATGTAATGGCAACGAATTTGGCCACTAGTCCATGAGTTACTAGATTTTTGCGTAAGTGCTAAGTCGGCAAAAATTGCCGCTTATGCATTTGAAGTTATATCCCAATGTGTATGGGCGGTGAATTTTGCCGCCCTTACATGAAGAAAGCCTTGAAACATCCAACCTGCAAAAGCAGCAAAATTAACTGCTCAAACACTTGCGATGCATACCTCTCATGCGATGTTGGCAAAATTTTCCGCTCGAACATAAAAACTTATTCCACATGCAAATGCGGTAATTTCTACCACCGATACATTTGCATTTTAGCATACCTGCAGGGTCGGTAAAAATGGCCGCCCTGACACTTGCAATATGTCCCTCTAATGCAAGGGCGAAAAATTTTGCCACCCGTGCATTCACTCTCTCAAATTTTTCTAACTCAGAGATTTTCAATTTTGCTCCCCTAAACCTACTTTCCTCCATTTTTTGACTCGCTTGCACTTCAATCCTTTCAAGCATACCCCTATAGTTGTGATCGTTGACATGCAATTTTCCCAGATTACTAGTATTTTCCCTAATTGCATGATCATGGCTTTTTGTTGCAGTTTCTTCTGCAGATTTTCTCTCTTCACCAACATCCTTCTGGTGATAGCTTTTTCAGATGATTGAGTTGTCTCCGAAGAAGTCGAAAGCAATGAAGTATAAGTATCAAGGTGTTTTTCCAATGACCTCGGTTACTTCCAATGTCGATGACATTCGGGATACAGAGATTGGCCATGTGGACATGGCTGAATTTGTGGAAAGAACCAAGTCCAATAATCCTAGTTCTGCAATGAAGAAGATTATTGATAGTAACATTCATTTGGTGTCATCTTTCTCGGTGGAAGCCCATAATACAAAGTTTGTTCTTCAGTGTGCTCAGTTCTACGATAGAGATACTAGGGCAGTGATGGATGCAAATGGAAATGTGATAATTAGATTAGATCCAGAATTCATTGATAAAGTTTTTATGTGCCTTGCTATTACAGAAGTTATAAAACTAGATTTTGCTGAAGCCCAAAAAGAGTATGACAAAATTTTTGAGAAGGCTAAGAAGATAATCAATACTAAATGGCTCAAAAATTCAAGATCAAACTTGTCTAGGTGGCCGAGGAGTTTTCCCAGAAGTGATTTTGTAGAAGAAGTTGGTGATCTTATAACTCTTCTTAGCAGGATAAGGGGATTGGCCTCTTCCTCACTTTTTCATGAGTGGATGTACCATTTTATTAAGGTAATATTCCAAGGTAAAAAAGCCATCTTTTGGAGTGAGCAAATCAGTAATGCTCTGCACGAGCAATTGACTAAGGTATCCACTACCTTCAAATTCTATATGACTTCTTACCTGGTGTATATAGCAGCCTCTATGAGAATCTTTCCAGGTTTGACATCAGAAGGAGATAGGAGAGTAGTTCCTGTATATCAGTACTATTCTTAACTAACATTGAAGGGTTCTATTCACCACTTTAGGAGGGTAAATGATGCTTTCTTTGTAGTGTTCTTGTGTCTTTTTGACCCTTAGTTGGAGCAAAGAAGAGTTTCAGACAAAGCTTGGTCAGTGGTGAATGATTATGGATGCATGTTCTTACAATTTCCTTCTTTCTCATATTTAAGGGTTGGCTTTTTCCAAGGTCATCCTTATATGTTGCCAAGGTTTCCTTCAGACAAACTTGTTTTAATGGAACTATGTAGACAAATGATTATCATACATAATAAGCAAATGGAGATCAAGAAACTAGGTTTCAGGTTTCCAGTATCAACTGCTGCAAAGGCTAGAGCCATGGAGACTGAAATGTAGCTAGTAACCATGAAACAATTCAAATGAAGGCCAAAGTTTGATTACAGGGGTGTGAAAGACAAGATCAAGAGAAAGACCCAGTTTCATGAACCTATGGTTGATGACGTCTAGGTGGATTTAAGGATAGAAGAAGATGTCAGAAAGTTAGATTATAGCATGTTATCTCTAGAGCAGATTGAATATCTGGGATTGGATGATATTCCTGAAGACCTAGTGGATGATGAAGAGTTGATTGATGATAGATATAACACTGAACAAGTTGTTGGTTCTCCTCTTCCTCTTATTCAATGGTCTCAGAAAGAATTGACTTCTTTGAGGAAGAGGTTTGAACCTATATTGGTTAACACCAATAAGTGGCTAGCAGATAAGGGAATTGCTTTGAAAGAATTCCTTACAGGATCAGAGACTAAAATCCAAGAACAAACAGGTAAAAAGGTGGAGAATAGGACAAAGAACAAGAGTGACATTCCCTCTTCTTCCAAGCCACATAAGCCCAGGATCAAATTTGTGACGAAGAAGTCAAAGGCTGTGGAGAAAGAATCTGAGATAGAAGATATGGAAATTGAGAAACAAAATACTGAAGAGCCAGCTACCGAGGAAATGGAGGTTGAAGACAGATCTATAAAAGAACAAGGAGAGGAGGTTTTATCTCCACAGGAGAATGTACAACAAGAAACGTGAGTCTCTTCTCCTTTGTCTGTTTCACCCATTGACATCCCCTCTTTTGAATCTCCATCACCTTCAAAAACTATTTTTGACAATCCTCAAAATACTTTTGAAGATGTTCTTCATTCCTCAGAGTCTATTCCTAGCTTGTCCTCCTCATCTTTTGATATTGGGGATACTTCTATATTTGATCACTTTGTAATGAATTCTGAGCAGGTCTCTAATGTGAATGTGTTAGGTGCAATTTTTACTAATACTCTGCGTATTGTTTCTACTTCCAGTGCAAGTGCAGTTCTAGTAACACCAACAATGGGAACAAATCCTAATGTGAGTACTTTTGTGCTTCATCCATGGTTGTCAACATATACACCAAAAAGGAAGAAATAAGCCATCTCTCTAGATGACTTTGATTTTAGTAAGTTGGTGCCTGCAAAAGCTAAGACCCTGAAGAAGCCAAAGATTCTTTCGAGAATGCTTGGAGACAAGGGATACAAATTTCTAGAGATTGCAAGACCTCCGCAGGATGCAACCATAGAAAATTTTAGTATGAATGATTATTCTATCTCTAGGGTTGAGCTAGGCAAAATAACTCATGAAAGTGCAAAGACTGACATGCAGTCAACAATGGACATTCTGATTCAGAAGTTTGACAAAGAGAAAGAAATGAAGGATCATTACAAAGCAATGGTTGAACAATTGACTGCAGTGGTGAGGAAAATTACTTTGAATTCAGAATCAGTGACTCCTGAGGTAGTTTCTATAGAAGATCCTATTATCCAGAAAATTGAAAAGACTCATCTTAAGGGAAGAGTACTTGAAGAATATTTGGAAAGGATGCGCACACAAGGAATCTCTCTACTTATAGAGCTATCTGAGAAGACAAACAAAATGGAGAAAATAAGGGCAGAACTTGATGACTTGATTGATGTTATTTCTCAAGATATTGAGTGTCTAGAACAAAATCATAATAAGTGGGTAGAGATGAGAAAGATGAAAATAAGTGCTCTGATATCAATTGGTGTCATTCCAAATAGGGATTCTTATACTGAAACCAAAGAGGCATTGACATATTAGAGCCATGTACTTAAAGATTTGATCAATGACTTGGAAACTACATGGAAACTAAGTGATCAAAGTGATGTTATTCTTTTGCATAAATTGGAGGAGCTGCCGTGCAATCTAGTGTCACAGGAAACTGATTTCTTTTTGCAGAAGAGATGATTCAGGAATTTGAAAATATGTTCCAGAAAGAGTTCGAGGAAAAAATATTTTCAATGGCCTCCGTGGATAATATTCTTGACAATTAGTTAACTTTGGATAATCTGAAGGCCAAGTTAACTAGTCACACAAAGTCAGTTACCATGGTCAGAGATGCAATAGTTAGATCTTGGATGATTTTCAAGAACACGGTTAGTCCGGATAGTCTTGGGATGCAAGCAACATTCACCATGTATGATTGCCATGAAGAAAGAAGGCAATGCAAGTTGAAGCAGCTTTTCCATTACTTAGTTTATTTTCTACTTTTCATATGTACTTTTGAAATAATTTTGGATATATTTACGTGTACTTTTCTCATATGTAATTGCATGTAAAAACATAGGAAGTCCTAAATAAAAAAGGACTCCTTTGTTGAATAAGTCATAGTTCATTTTTCTTTTCCTATTTTTGCTCTCGGTTCCTCTTATAAATAAAGAGGACCCCCATTGCAAATATCATCTTTTAGTTATTGAAGCAAAAATCTGCCAAATTGAAGAGCATTTTGAGACTGTGTTCAAATTGTAAATCAAATTTTATCAAGTGAATAAAAAGCAAGTGATCATTCAATCTTTGTGTTGAAATAACTTGTGGTGTATTAGAAATTGTTCTTATGTCCTTTTCCTAATACTATCTTATCTGTTTGATCAAATTGTAGTGAGTGTGAATAATCTAGGAGATGTTCTAAATCTGATTGTGGAGACTTTGTGCTACAACAATTATCTTTAATTTGTGATTTTGTGTTTTGAAGTAAAAGATATTGGAAAGACTTTGAGCTGCTATTATATTTTGTGATCATATGTTTTATCGTAGCATTCGGTGAAGACCTTGAGCTGTACCTTATTCTACTTAGTTCTAAATTATAAATTAGTAAAAGGAGCAACGATAGACTTTGTGCTCTCGTGGGTTTCTTGGTTATTCAAATTTGTATCGAGAAAGCGCTCTTTCATTTTGTAAACATCATTTCTGAAAAAAGAGAAATGGATGATATGGTCTCACCCCTAAGTTAGTATTTAGTTTAAATAAGTTTGTGATAGTTGATAGGGAACCTCCCCTTGCTGGGAGGAGAGATTTATCTCATTACACTGTGGTCGATATAACCATTTTTCCTTCAGTTAGTTGAAGACAAAATATTCACCCAACAAGGAGACAAATATGTTAAATGTGCCAAGCTACAAAGTCTGAAAGAAAAATTCAAAAACCTGAAGATGAATGAAGATGAGAATATCACTACATTTATGCCAAAAGTAAATGAGCTTGTTTGTGGCATTAGATGTGCTGGTGGAACCTTTGATGAAGATGAGATTGTCACCAAAGTTCACAGATCCTTACCTCATGCTTACAAACACAAGGTTGCTACTATTGAGGAATTCAGATCTTTATCAAATATCACAAGGGATCAATTGGTTGGGAAATTAGCTGCATTTGAATTGGCTGAGTTTGAAGATGCACCTCCCAAGACTGAATCTGCATTCAAAGTTAGTGCCTCTGTAAAAGACAAACAAAGGTATGATCCAGGAGAAAATTCTTCAAAGAAATTATCATGGTATGAAAAAGAAAGAAAAGATCTGGAAGAAGATGAGGCAGAAGCTACTCAACTTGAAGCCCTTATTGAAAAAAGACTGCCAAGAAGATCTGGTAAGTATGAAGGAAAATTGCCCTTCAAATGTTTCAACTGCAACAAGATTGGTCACTTTGCCTCAAGGTGTCTGGAAAGATTTTCAAGGATAAATCTAAATAGATCAAGATTCCAAAAGAAATGTTACTATGTTCATGAAGATGATGATGATGGAGTAACAAATGATGAATCAAAGACATGAAACAAATTTGGAAGTGACTGGGTGTTTATTGCCATTAAGGAAGAAGATCCAATGCCCATTGAATTTGTCAATCATAAATTGATAGAAAGAGCTATGGCTGCTCAAGTTGAAGAAAAGTATGAATTAGTCATTGATAGTTGATGCTCCCACCATATGACTAGGGATAAAAATAAGTTCATAGATCTGGAAAGATATGAAGGAGTTGTAAAATTTGGTGATAATTCTGCTGGCATAATCAGAGGCAGAGGAACTATTTCTTTTGATGGAAAGAACAAAACCAGTGATGTACTATATGTTGAAGGTCTGAAGCATAATCTTCTTAGTGTTGGGCAGTTGGTGGACAAAGACTATGATCTCCAATTTAAAAATGGAAAATATAAGATCTTTGAAAGTTTTGGAACATAAATTACATCCGGTACTCAAACAAAAGGTAACATCTTCCACTTGGTTGGTACTGGAAAAAGTTGTTTATTTGTTCAAATTGATCAAAGTTGGTTGTGGCATAGGAGAACGTGTCATGTGAATTATGATAATATCATCAAGATAAGCAACACTCAGGCTGTAAGAGATCTTCCAAGACTGGCAAAATCTACTAACAGTTTGTGCAAAGAATGTCAGTTGGGTAAGTAGAGCAGAGTCACATTTAAAAGTAAGGAACAATCTTCTACCAGATTGTTAGACTTAGTACACACTGATCTATGTGGACCCGCAAGAATCAGGATTCTACAAGGTGATAGATATTTCATGTTACTGATTGATGACCACTCTCAGATGATGTGGGTGACTTTCCTAAAAGAGAAATCTGAAGCTCTTGAGAAGTTCAAAATATTCAAGGCTATGGTAGAAAATGAAACTGGGTTAAACATAAAATGTCTTAGGTTTGATAGAGGTGGTGAATTCACATCTAGAGAGCTCATAGAATTTTGTGAGAAACATGGGATAAAGAGACATTTATCTTCTCCAAGGATTCCACAGCAAAATGGAGTAGTGGAAAGAAAGAACCAGACCATCCAGGAAGCATTTAGAACCATGATGAATGAAGCAAATGTCCCTCAGATCTACTGGAGAGAAGTTGTAAGCACTACTATCTATACTCTTAATCAAGTACAAATTAGAAGCAATACTGGTAAGACCCCTTATGAACTTTGGTTTGGCATCACTCCTACTGTGAAGTATTTCAGAGTCTTTGGTAGTAAATGTTACATTAAAAGAGATGAAGACCTTGGAAAATTTGATGCTACAAGTGATGAAGGAATATTCTTGGGTTACTCTACTCAAAGCAAAGCATACCGGTGTTATAACAAAAGATTAAGAAAGACTGTAGAAATTACAAATGTGAAGGTTGATGAAGGCATTGAAAATCCCTCAAGGTTTTATGAGTATGAAGCAGATGATCAAAATGATGTTCTGGTCCAAGAAGATCTAGCCCCTTCTATAGTTCAGATTCAGACTGATCTAGAGAATCCTGAAATACAGGAAGAAGAGATAAGTTTGAATGAACCTGTCCAAGAAATAGAAGTGAAAGAAATTCCCAAAATTCCCAGGTATGTAAGACTGAATCATTTTGAAGACCAGATCATAGGTGATAGAAGCAAAGGTGTTCAAACAAGAAGAAAGATTACTCAAGATTCAGAGAAGTATTGTCTAATTTCAAAGATTGAACCAAAAATAGTAAGTGAAGCATGCAATGATGAAAGCTGGACCAAAGCAATGGAGGAAGAGTTGATGCAGATTGAGAAAAATCACACTTAAGATCTTATTCCCAGACCTATAAACAAAAATGTGATTGGGACCAAGTGGGTCTTCTGGAATAAATTGAATGAAGATGGTGAAGTAGTCGGAAACAAATCGAGATTGGTTTGTAAGGGTTATTCTCAAGTAGAAGGAGTTGACTTTGAAGAAACTTTTGCTCCAGTGGCAAGAATTGAAGCAGTCAAATTATTTCCTACTTTTGTTGCCTTCAAGGATTACAAAGTATATCAGATGGATGTCAAGTCTGCCTTCCTGAATGGTGACTTGGAAGAAGAAGTATACATTGAGCAACCGGATGGATTTCAATTATCTAATCATGGTGATATGGTCTGCAAGTTGAAGAAAGCATTGTATGGACTCAAACAAGCCCTAAGGGCCTAGTATGAAAGATTGGATAAACATATTTTAAAGATTAGTTTCAACAAAGGTAACTTCTACCAGTTGGTATGAAAGATTGGATAAACATATCATGTTAGGGTTTAATGCTAGTTGAGTTAGGGTTTAAGTGATAGTAACTTCTGATTATAAGTCAATATTAAATTAAATCAAAAGTGCACTTTACACACGACAGGCAATTGAGGGTTTTAAAGTCTTAAGAAAAGTAGATTCTTTTTAGGGTTTAATGCCCAATATGTAAACCCTAACTATCAATAAGATTATGATTATGAAAGATTGTGTCTTCTCTAACTTCTTATTGCATGAACAAAACCACATCCACCATGAATATGAACCTTGCATCATATCAACCTTCCAAGATAGACCTTATCATGAAAACCATATTCACAACAAAACCTTGCATGAACAAAACCACATCCACCATGAACATGAACCTTGCATCATATGAACCATGTTTGTCTTATGTAGCATCAACATGAATTGAGAGACCTTATCATGAAAACCATATTCACAACATCATGTACCTCATGACCATCACCCACCTTGAATCACTGTATCACTTTATCAACATCATGGCATCAACCTTGACATCAATGACAAACAACCTTGACCCTTTGACTTCAATGACAACCTTGAACCTTGATTGTTGATGACTTATGGAAGCCTATAGCCCCAATGTTATGTTGCATACTAAAATTAGGTAAGACTTAATGTAATCTCATAACCGTGCCTTATATGCAAGAGGAATTACATTTAATAACCACAATGGTCATCAGGTGCTCATAAGCATATGATTTTGACTATCTTATTCAAAACAACAAACATACTCTTTGCATCCCAATATGGTATAATAACAAGAAATTAAGAAATATTTTCAATTGACCAACTCATAAAGAATATGGATCAGCATACTCATTTGAAATTTTCAATTGAGCAACTCATAAAGAATATGAATATTTTCTGTTCAACATGATGATTCATTTTTATTTTAAATACAACTTTTATCTTTTAGTTCCAAAATGAGGTTTAGGTGATACTTGAATAAAAATAGCTAGCTTATTGGATCAACAAACATCCTATGTAATACAATTGGACTTTAATTAGTTGAAGTAACCATCTACAAATATCCATTAAAACGTGGATTTATAATGCAAGTATGGATGCCATCAATAAAAAAGATTTGTATTAACCAAATATCCATATAGGCATACATCAATATCTGTCGATATAAGTATAACATATATACAAAATAGCCATATAGGCATACAACAAATGAACACAATAAAAAGTCATTCCCCTCTGGCTGGTGAAGAGAATAGATCACGGGCAGCCTTTGATCTTCTAGGGGATAGAGACACGTATGTGGGTGGTCTACTACGAACTTGAGGGTTGCACCTCCTATTTAGTTGTTCATGCCTCTGTAGATGTTACAACAAAAGTATAGACATTAATATATATAGAAATTACATGTCATAAAAATGAAACATTTAACAAAATAATCACTTACCGCTACCATATAATCTATCTCTTCACTTGCCTTAGTAGCAGGATTAGGCTGTGGTGATGTCATGTCCTATAGAAACCATCCAGATAGAAATTAAACTTCAAATCAATAATATTTTGATTTTTCAAAAATAAACAACTATAACAATGAATGTAAATTAAAATTTACTAATCTACCTCATACCCCCATCAATGGCATGGAGCTATGAATCGCAGAGAACACACCATGCTCCATTGCCCTATGAACATCGGGAGGTGTCTCCATAACATGCATCATCTGGAAAAAAAACTACATTATTCAATTATGAAAACTATAATAGTGATGGAAATCATGGCTCCTAACATACACACACGTTCACCTAAACATGGAAGTACACACAATAAAGCACACAAGTCACATACAAAAATCTAGTAAGTACATTTCATTCATTAAACTATTTATTTTATTACCTTCGTGAAGCTTTGAAGTCCACCACCATTGGCAGGTGTTGCCGTGAAATCTCCAATATTAACTTATTCAACATCCAAAATTAGATATTAGAATACCATTCATATAACGATGCTATTCACATGTAATATTTATAATTGTTTACTAGTTACATACCCCGACAGTAGATGATGTGGTGTAATATGCAGGTGGAGAACCACTGAAAACTGCATCAACGCTATGACCTTGAAATTTCATTAAAATCATCAAACTAAATTAGTTAATCTTGTTGGTTTTAGGACAGACAACTGAGAGGGGGGGTGAATCAGTTGTCACAAAAACTTTCTTTTCTTTAAACACTTAAATCCTTCTTATATAATAATGATTCAATCATGGAAGCAAAATGCAATAACTCAAGAGCAAAAACACATTATCACATATGACACCAAGATTTTAATGTGTAAAACCCAGTTAAGGGAAAAACCACGGGGTGACTAACCCAAGATTGTATTCTCTATTAAAAGAATAAGAAGAACAAAATGGCACTTGCTAATTAGGGCTCACTGCCCGAGCACACTACTCTCAAGAGGCCCACTACCTACAGGAGACACACTGTCTACAGAATAATATAAATATTACATACTTGAACTGGAGATTAGCATCTTCACTATGCTTGAGACAGTTCCATTTAAGCTCAACACTTTTGCTCTGCTTTTCTCTCTTCTCCTCTCTACCACTTTTTCATCTCCACCAAGGATGCTTTGAAATGACTTCAAAAATCTTATTTATACAAGACATCGACACTGGGATAATCATCAAAGTTGGCACAACATACTTTATTTTATTATAGAGCAGTTACAAAAATACAACTTGATTTGTTACAAAGACTTCATGCGTATCACCACACTGTCAGCCACACATATCTGGGACTTCAATCTTCTTTGAAGAATAGGCCATGCTTCACAAAACATCTTCAAGATCATCCACAAGATGTGTAAAACATCCGGTCGGCCATGATTAGGAAGAACACCATCACCCGAGAGTAAATCTTCAATTACGAGCTTAATCTTCAATGCAGACCGCCAACACGAACTGGACACAATCTTGAGACCCCCACAAGCTTTCCTGAATCACCAAGAACATCCACACAACTTTTGCTTACTAAAATCATTCACATCTTCATTTGGAACCTCAAGAACATAGTCTATCATCACTGTCACATTAGAATAAATGCTTGCAGACCTCTAGACCATGAACCAATTGGGTTGTCAATTCACATTGGCTTCCTAAACATTCCACCAAATCTGTAGAACAAGATATTGCATTTCCAGATCTCACCGGAACTATTTGTGTCACTCTATCCCCTCTGAACAGCTGCCAAAACTAGTTTTACTCATATGGCCATAAATTCTCCAAATCTTCATGCGAACCTCTCAAATCTTGACTGGATCATCTTTAGACACATATCTATATGCACATTCCTTGATCTTCATCTAGCTGGGATCTTCACTTCATAGAGCTTCACTGTTTTTGGTAGGACTAATTTTCTCAATATCCTCAGCACACAACTCATCCAATCCTTGACATCAATGACAATACCGGTTAGGCCCATACTTGCAACAATCCCCCCCTTTGTCATTGATGGCAACATGTGATGTGAAAAAATGTTTTAACCATCAAGACAAGAACTTCTCCTCACTAACTGACATAGCTCCCCCTATCAACAACAATCATTCATATGTCTTCTCTTTATTTGCTCCTCCCCCTTTGATAAGCAACCACTTTTATTTTTCACATGTCTTCTCTCCCCCTTTGACATCAATGGCAAAGGGCACATACTTGCATCAATACTTCAGAATCATACAGACTGCTCCCCCTGAGTGGCAGCTTCCTATCATCAATCCAGACCACAAGATATGTCTGTGAGATCCACCAGAATGATGCACATCAGTGCACCTTAATTCAGAGCTGGAGGGGTAACTTCTCCTTGAGATACTCAAAAGAGTCCTTAGGTAGAGGTTTAGTAAAAATGTCTACAATCTGATCCTTTGAGGGTACAAACTCCAATCTGACTTCATTCTTGTTCACCTACTCTCTCAAAAAGTGAAACTTGATGGATATATGTTTTGTCTTTGAATGCAACACTGGATTTTTTGATATATTTATTGCACTTGAGTTATCACAGAAGATTGTGATAGGTTCCTCATACTCCACTCTGATGTCTCTTAGCATTTGCTTCATCCACAATACTTGAGTGCAACTACCTACTGCTGCAATATATTCTGCTTCTGCAGTGGACAAAGATATTGCCTCTTATTTTTTGCTTAGCCAAGAAACCAATCTTTTCCCCAAAAAGAATGAACCACCACTGGTACTCTTTTGGTCATCCACATCTCCTACCCAATCAGCATCTGTAAATGCGTGAAGAGAAAAATCATGATCGCTAGGATACCATAAACTATACTCAATTGTTCCCTTTAGATATCTGAGAATTCTCTTGATTGCCATGACATGAGATTCTCTAGGATCAGCTTCAAATCTGGCAACAAGACCAACAACATTCATAATGTCAGGTCTAGTTTGAGTAAGATACAGTAGTCCTCCAATGATTGACCTATACTTTTTCTGATTAGCCTTAGGAGATTCATCATCTTTGCTCAGTTTACACCCGATTGCCATGGGAGTATTCATTGGCTTTGAATCTTCCATCCCAAATTTTTTCAACAATTCTTTCACATATTTGGTCTGTGATATGAAGATTCCTTTCTTTGTTTGAGTGATTTGCAGACCCAAGAAGAAATTTATTTCCCCAAACATAGACATCTCAAATTCACTTTTCATTTGATTTGCAAAACTCTTGCACATACTATCTCTTCTTCCAAAAATGATGTCATCAACAAATACTTCAACAATCAAGATATTTTCATGATCAATCTTGAAGTACAAGTTACTGTCAACAATACCTTTGTTGAAACCAATCTTCAAAAGATGTTTATCCAATCTTTCATACTAGGCCCTTGGGGCTTGTTTGAGTCCATACAATGCTTTCTTCAACTTGCAGACCATATCACCATTATCAGACAATTGAAATCCATCTGGTTGCTCAATGTATACTTCTTCTTCCAAGTCACCATTCACGAAGGCAGACTTGACATCCATCTGATATACTTTGAAATCCTTGAAGGTAGCAAAAGCAAGAAATAATCTGACTACTTCAATTATTGCCACCAGAGTAAAAGTTTCTTTAAAGTCAACTCCTTCTACTTGAGAATAACCCTTACAGACCAATCTGGTTTTGCTTCTGACTAATTCACCATCTTCATTCAATTTATTCTGGAAGACCCACTTGGTCCCAATCACATTTTTATTTCTAGGTTTGGGTACAAGATCCCAAGTGTGATTTTTCTAAATCTGCATCAACTCTTCCTGCACTGCTTTGGCCCAGCTTTCATCATTGCATGCTTTACTTACTATTTTTGGTTCAATCTTTGAAATCAGACACTACTTCTCTGAATCTTGAGCAATCTTTCTTCTTGTTTGAACACCTTTGCTTCTATAACCTATGATCTGGTCTTCAGAATGATTTAGTCTTACATACCTGGGAGTTTTCAGAATTTCTTGCACTTCTATTTCTTGGACAGGTTCATTCAAACTTATCTCTTCTTCCTGTATTTCAGGATTCTCTAGATCAGTCTGAATCTGAACTACAGAAGGGGCTAGATCTTCTTGGACCAGAACATCATTTTGATCATCTGCTTCATACTCATAAAACCTTGAGGGATTTTCAATGCCTTCATCAACCTTCACATTTGTACTTTCTACAATCTTTCTTAATCTTTTGTTATAACACCGGTATGCTTTGCTTTGAGTAGAGTAACCCAAGAATATTCCTTCATCACTTGTAGCATCAAATTTTCCAAGGTCTTCATCTCTTTTAATGTAACATTTACTACCAAAGACTCTGAAATACTTCATAGTAGGAGTGATGCCAAACCAGAGTTCATAAGGGGTCTTACCAGTATTACTTTTGATTTGTACTTGATTAAGAGTATAGATAGTAGTGCTTACAACTTCTCTCCATTAGATCTGAGGGACATTTGCTTCCATCATCATGGTTCTAGATGCTTCTTAGATGATCCGGTTATTTCCTTCCACTACTCCATTCTACTGTGGAGTACTTGGAGCAGATAACTGTCTCTTTATCCCATGTTTCTCACAGAATTATATGAACTCTCTGGATGTGAATTCACCACCTCTATCAGACCTAAGATATTTTATGTTTAACCCAGTTTCATTTTCTACCATAGCCTTGAATATTTTGAACTTCTCAAGAGCTTTAGATTTCACTTTTAGGAAAGTCACCCACATCATCCGGGAGTGGTCATCAATCAGTAACATGAAATATCTATCACCTTGCAGACTCCTGATTCTTGTGGGTCCACATAGATCAATGTGTACTAAGTCTAACAATCTGGTAGAAGATTGCTCCTTACTTTTAAATGTGACTCTGCTCTGCTTACCCAACTGACATTCTTTGCACAAACTGTTAGTAGGTTTTACCAGTCTTGGAAGATCTCTTACAGCCTGAGTGTTGCTTATCTTGATGATATTATCAAAACTTACATGACACATTCTCCTATGCCACAACCAACTCTGATCAATTTGAACAAATAAACAACTTTTGCCAGTACCAACCAAGTGGAAGATGTTACCTTCTGTTTGAGTATCAGATGCAATTTTTGTTCCAGAATTTTCAAAGATCTTACATTTTCCATTTTTGAATCGAAGATCATAGCCTTTGTCCACCAATTGCCCAATACTGAGAAGATTATGCTTCAGGCCTTCAACATATAGTACATCACTGGTTTTGTTCTTTCCATCAAAAGAAATAGTTCCTCTGCCTCTGATTATGCCAGTAGAATTATCACCAAATTTTACAACTCCTCCTTCATATCTTTCTAGATCTATGAACTTATTTTCATCACTAGTCATATGGTGGGAGAATCCACTATCAATGACCCATTCATCTTTTTCTTCAACTTGAGCAGCTAGAGCTCTTTCTATCAGTTTATGATTGACAGATTCAATGGGCATTGGGTCTTCTTCCTTGATGGAAATAAATACCCAGTCACTTCTAGATTTATTTCCTATCTTTGATTCATCATCTATTACTCCTTCATCATCATCATCTTCATGAACATAGTAACATTTCTTTTGGAATCTTGATCTATTTGGATTTGTCCTTGAAAATATTTCCGGACACCTTGAGACAAAGTGACCAATCTTGTTGCAGTTGAAACAATTGAAGGGCAATTTTCCTTCATACTTACCAGATCCTCTTGGTAGTCTTTTTGCAATAAGGGCTTCAAGTTGAGTAGCTTCTACCCCATCTTCTTCCAGATCTTTTGTTGCTTTTTCATACTATGATAATTTCTTTGAGGAATTTTCTCCTAGATCATACCTTTGTTTGCCTTTTACAAAGGCACTAGCTTTGATTATAGATTCAGTCTTGGGAGGTGCATCTCCAAACTTAGCTAATTCAAATGCAGCTAATTTCCCAACCAATTAATCCCTTGTGATATTTGATAATGATATGAATTCCTCAATAGCAGCAATCTTGTGTTTGTAAGCAGGAGGTAAGGATCTAAGAACTTTGGCAACAATCTCATCTTCATCCAAGGTTCCACCAGCACATCTAATGCCACAAACAAGCTCATTTACTTTTGGCATAAATGTAGTGATATTCTCATCTTCATTCATCTTCAGGTTTTTGAATTTGCCTTTCAGACTTTGTAGCCTGGCACATTTAACATATTTGTCTCCTTCATGCAAAAGTGCCAGCTTTGACCAAATTTCATATGCAAATTTTAAATCCATAACATTTGTCAGCTCTGAATCAGATAAGGCACTTAGTAAGGCTTCTTTAGCTCGAAGATTATCTTCAGCATCTCTGATTTCATTTACATTTGTCAGACCATTCTTTGGAGGAACATACTTCTTTGAAGTTATGGTCTAATATTGCATTCCCATACATTGCAAGTGAAATTCCACGTGGCTTTTGCAAAGAGTGTAATTAGTTCCATCAAACCTCGGACTATTCTTCTTGTAGGAAGACATCCTAGATCTCCTCAAGCGGTTAATCTCCTTTTAGAGGAACTTGGCTCTGATACCAATTGTTGGTTTTATGACAGACAACTGAGAGGGGGGGTGAATCAGTTGTCACAAAAATTTTTTTTTCTTTAAACACTTAAATCCTTCTTATATAATAATGATTCAATCATGGAAGCACAATGCAATAACTCAAGAGCAAAAACACATTATCACATATGACAACAAGATTTTAACATGGACAACCCGGTTAAGGGAAAAACCACAGGGTGACTAACCCAAGATTGTATTCTCTGTTAAAAGAATAAGAAGAACAAAATGGCACTTGCCAATTAGGGCTCACTGCCCGAGCACATTGCTCACAAGAGGCCCACTGCCTACAGGAGATACACTGTCTACAGAATAATATAAATATTACATACTTGAACTAGAGATTAGCATCTTCACCATGCTTGAGACAGTTCCATTTAAGCTCAACACATCTACTTTGCTTTTCGGTCTTCTCCTCTATACCACTTTTTCATCTCCACCAAGGATGCTTTGAAATGACTTCACAAATCTTATTTATACAAGACATCAACTTTGGGATAATCATCAAAGTTAGCACAACATACTTTATTTTATTATAGAGCAATTACAAAAATACAACTTGATTTTTTACAAAGACTTCATGCGTATCACCACACTGTCGGCCACACATATCTAGGACTTCAATCTTCTTTGAGGAACATGCCATGCTTCACAGAACATCTTCAAGATCATCTGCAAGATGTGTAAAACATCCGGTCAACCATGATTAGGAAGAACACCATCACCCGAGAGTAAATCTTCAATTACAAGCTTAATCTTCAATGCGGACCGCCAACACAAACTAGACACAATCTAGAGACCCCCACAAGCTTGCCTGAATCACCAAGAACATCCACACAACTTCTGCTTACTAAAATCATTCGCATCTTCATCCGAAACCTCAAGAACATAGTCTATCATCACTGTCACATTAGAACAAATGCTTGCGGACCTCCAAACCATGAACCAATTGAGTTGTTAATTCACATTGGATTCCTAAACATTCCACCAAATCCGCAGAACAAGATATTGCATTTCCAGATCTCACTGGACCTATTTGTGTCACTTTGTCACCTTTGAACAACTGCCAGAACCAGTTTTACTCATATGGCCATAACTTCTCCAAATCTTCATGCGGACCTCTCAAATCTTGATTGGATCATCTTTAGACACATATCTACAAACCCTTTGATGTGTATTCCTTGATCTTCATCTAGCTGGGATCTTCACTTCATAGAGCTTCACTGTCTTCACTGTTTCTGATAAGACTAATTTTTTCAATATCCTCAGCACACAGCTCATCCAATCCTTGACATCAATGCAATAGGAGTATGTTGACATCAATGACAACACTGGTTAGGCCCATACTTGCAACAAATCTTAGATTTCAAAAATAAAATTTAATAAATTAAATTCAATGAACTTGCTAAGATTTACCTGAGTATCAAGCCTAAAAGTCTCACTCAAGAGAGCATCTGTCATCACCATCTATGCAGCTGTAGATGTAGTCTGCGCACCTGCATCATGACTATCCATGGGGTTATAACCACATGTTGACCTACAAGTTCAAAAAGTATGGGGTGGAACTGTACTCGAATTCTCCCCTGGCCAATGCTGTGCTGCAGGACTAGCATGCTGTAAGATGCTCTGGGTCAAGGTACTAATGGACTGAAGTGTCTCGACCTCAACACTCTCCTTCACAACGGAAGGGATAGAAATGTGCTCATGGGCCGGTCTGGTGAGTGTTCGTCTCGCTGGCTGCTGTGGGTCAACACGTACTTGTTGGAGCAATCAACCACCATGATCAAATCTGCAAAACCAAATAACCTTCCACACAAGAGAGACAAGCAAAGAGAATGCTATATTGCCATGATACAACAATGTACTGGATTACATATTGTACAATGAGGCCTTGGTTATAAAGACCAAGGTGAGATACAAGATGTTGTAGTCATCTGACAAGTGTCTTAATCCTATGATATATGACAACTATAGGATAAGATGATAACTATCAACAACAACTATCAACAACTAGACAAACTAGAAACATCTAGAAGACAACTAGAATGCTTCCTAAGTCAACTTAAGATGTGAACATGTGTGTGATTATTATTTAACTAATAAATAGTTAAATAATATGAATTATCTACACAACAAAGGTTAAACCAGATAGGTAATAACCCTATTCACACCAACATCCCGCCTTAAGTGCAACTTAGGGAGGAACAAACAACAAAGATGGGTCCCGGCAACAAGGCCATGTTAGGTACCCATATATAAACAATCTCTCACAAGCGGAGAAAAGGAGAAAACCTCATGGGAAAAAAACTCCTCTCCAAAAGAGAGAAACATGCAAAGAAAAAGCATGAAAAAGTGAAGGAAGGAGGACTCAAGAAGACCCCCCAAGGACAACTTCCTTCACCCCAAGCATCGATCGCAACTGAAGATAACGAGGCAATGCCAAAGGTTTAGTGAAGATGTCCGCAACCTGCTCCTTAGTAGGCAAGTACTTCAAGCTAAGAACACTATCCTGGATGAGCTGCCTGATGAAGTGCATGTGGATCTCGATGTGCTTAGTACGCTGATGCTCCACAGGGTTGTGAGAAATATGAATGGCACTCTGATTATCACACCAAAGAGTAGTGGGATGATCTAAAGGAAATCTAAACTCAGTCATCAACTGTCGAAGCCAAAGAACCTCCTGGCTAGCTAAAAGTGCACCTCGATACTCAGCCTCTATCGATGATAATGCAATAGCTGTCTGCTTTTTGCAAGACCATGCAATCAAACCAGAACCAAGGCAGAAAATAAAGCCAGAAGTGGACTTCCAATCATTAACATCACCAGCCCAATCTGAGTCAGTGAAGCTGATAATCGAAGAAGCTCCTGATGTGTAATGAATGCCAAAATGTGATGTGCCCTGAATATACCTCAAGATACATTTAGCTGCCTTCCAATGACTCTCATGTGGCTCCTGAGAGAACCGGGAGACAAGTCCAACCGCAAAGGAAATATCAAGATGACTATGTGTCAAGTACAAAAGACTGCCAACCAACTATCGATACAATGTAGCATCGACTGTAGGAGTAGTGCAACTGGTAGACAGTACAACACCTGACTGAAATGGTGTAGGGGCAAGCTTGCAATCAGCCATGCCAAATCTTTGAAGCAAATCAAGAGCATACTTCTGTTGAAAAATGAAGATCCCCTCAGTAGTCTGGCGAACCTGAAGACCAAGGAAGTAGTGCAGAAGACCAAGATCTGTCATATCAAAGCGCTCCATCAATGCTTGCTGAATACTCTAGATCATGGAGGTAGAACTGCCTGTGAGAATCAAATCATCCACATAAAGCACAAGGATCAAAAGATCGTCTCCACATATTTGAGTGTAAACTGTAGGGTCAGAATGGCATCGTGTGAAACCGGAAGCAAGCAGGAAAGTATCCATCTTCTCATACCAAGCCCTAGGGGCTTGTTTGAGACCATATAATGAACGACGAAGCCTGCAAACAAGTGAAGAGTCCTACACAAAACTTGGAGGCTGCTCCATGTAGATCTCCTCATGAAGATCACCATGCAAGTGTTGATAACTGAGAGGGGGGGTGAATCAGTTATCCTAATTATTTCTGCTTTCTAAACATTCTTAATATTCAATGCAGCATTAATTCAAATAAGCAAACATAACCATACACATGACATAAAATTTTTGACGTGGAAACCCTGTTAAGGGAAAAAACCACGGGGTGATTAACCCAAGATTGTATTCTCTGTTAGAAGAATGGAAATACAAAATGGGACTTGCCAATTAGGGCTCACTGCCTGAGCACACTGCTCACAAGAGGCACACTGCCTACAAGAGACACACTGCCTACAATTTATAAAGAGTGTAATACAATACTTGAACTGATAAGGAGCATCAACATATGCTGGAGTTCAATTCCGGTTAGGCTCAGTACACTGATCTGTTGCACTTCATCTTTCCTCTTCTTTTGTGCTGCTCTCCTTTTACATATTGGACCTTCCTTTCTGCTTTTATTTGGCTCTACTACTTTTCTTCCCACATAACCAAAAACTATGACACCTCTCACAACTAAATCCATCTTGTATATATATGCGCACAAGTGATTTCATCACCTTTCTAGTCGACACCTGAAATAGTCAATATTTTCCACAAACTCTGATCTGTCAGCTGAATCCTTGCTTACCAAGTAATGCGGATCAAGGATATACTTGTAGAAGTCATCAATCATGTCGGCCAATCATAACTTATGCCTTAAGAATCTTTAACATCATCAGTAACACATCCGGAATAATGTTTGATGTTTTGCCAGTCAGTTCTTCCTCTGTCACACTGCCAATCAGGAACCTGATACTCAAGTATTCATGTCTTTTTCTTCATCTATCATCAGAGGCTAAATCCTTGGAATCTATCACTTAAGGTAGTCCTCTTGACTTCCCCAAATCCACACTTCACCAAGATACTTTCTCTGAGAGATCTGGACCTGACTGTTGGACCTCGCCACATGCTCTGTTCTTGTGTACCAGACCACAACATTCTTCACTCTGACTTCCGGTATAGACATACCATGTCCTGCGGATGTGTGGGATGAACTTTGTTGCCATTAATGACAACAATCATGAATCCATATAGTGTCTCTTGCCAACAATCTCCCCCTTTGGCATTGATGGCAACACTTAGTGAAAAATGACTAAGTGTTTACACTATGCTCCCCCTTGGCTGATGCTCTATTTTTATATACATTTTTTGGAGCTCCCCCTTAGTTGGATTCCTCATTTTTCACTGCTCTTCACTCCCCCTTTGACATCAATGGCAAAGGGTAGGATTCACACACCAAAATTTTCAAAATCTTGTTCGCATAAGTATATACATATGGAATACTTACATATACTGAAGTATGTTTGCAAAAGTTGTTTTCAATTGAATGAATTTTGTAGCTCAACTTTGCTTCATTCTGTCCAAAATTGATATATGACTGCTCAATAGGAATGCAAACACATCTACCCTTTTTAGATCTATTGGATCATTGGTCCAGGCTGTGATTTGAGCTTCTTTTATGGCCTCATGCATGGCCTCTAACTTAGGGACAATTATCCCTCTGAGCTCACTCAATCTACTGATTCTATTTTTCTTCTCTTTTTCAAGCTTCTTAATTTCATTCAAAACTGCAACCGTTTGACATTCTTGATTTATTATGGATGTAGCAAGTGGGTCAAAATTTTGAGAAAGTTTTATCAGTTTATCCTCCTGTTCTTTCATTTTCTTCTCAATCTCCACTGTTGTTTTAGACCAGGATATACAAAATTTGTATACATCACCTCCATCCTTAAGGGCATTTTCCAAACTTTTTATCCCAATACCCATAACCCTTCTATCATTTGATATTAACTCTTGCAGCTCTGAGAATCTCTTATCCAAAAGTTCTTTTCGGACCTCTTCCTCAGCTGATTTCTCTAAAGACTCAAAATGAGTGCTGACTGAACCAATAAGAGCTTTAAGATTACCTAATGAGGAGGCTGAGTGATCCTTCTGAAAAGATGGCATGATCTTTTCTAAAATGCCGGATGCAGCTTCTATTAGCTCACAATCTTCCATGTGAGACTTCAGGAATTTTTCTTTTGCCTTTGCATTGGCAAATGAAGCTATCTTCATTGTTTGAACTGGGGAGAGAGAGTCAAAGTTAAATGGACCTTGAAGTAACTCCAGTTCATCAATCTCCAACATTTCTTTTGTCAAAAAGTCCTTAATAGTTTCTGCAGTGTCTCTTACTTCTGTTCTTCTCAACTTGACTTTCTTCTCTTTCTTTTGCTTCTTCTTCTTTCTCCTCTACCTCTGCTTCTTTCTCCTATATTCTTTCTTCTCCTTTAGATCTGGAGACTGTAGGGGAAACCGGAGGAGAGATATTTGTTTATGCATGAGCCACCTCTTCCGGAGTAGAGGATTCTGAGCCCTTGTCTTCACCTTCATCGGAGTCCTCTATGATGGGAATGTTGAACTTTTTAAAAGCATTTCGGAGGATCTCTTCAGTTTCTCTTGCCACTTTGTCAGTTTCACCAAGCATGAGCTGATTCATCCTGGCTTTGCTCCGGAACTCATCCTTGCAATCTTTGAAGATCATATTCATTTGCTGTGGAGTGATTGAAGGAAAGAGTTGAATGGCGACCTGTTCCCGGATCTCGATATCTTTTGCTCGAGCATTGTTCTTCCTCATTTCAAGCCTTTTCTCTAAGCTTTTGGGAATTAGAGAGATAATTTCAATAAAAGCTTTATTGTAAGTGTTCAAAAATTTAACTGTGGCTTCCTCCAGAATCTTTTTATCTGCTTCATTATATGCATAATAGAATTCTGTTAAGGGTTGCAGGTTCCCATCCATAGTGACTGCTTTCACTACAACATCTAAGGATAGAGTGGGTTTTTCAACAAATTCCTCTTCCTTCTCTTCTTCTCCTTGTCCGGTAGAGGGTTCACCGGATGTTTTCTTCTTTTTCTTTACTTTCCTGATTTCTTCATCAGATTCAGTCTCCTCTTCATCTCTTTGACTGGCATAAGCACTTGTGGCTTTTGTCTTTGTTCTTTTCTCTCCTTTGCCAGATAATTTTGCTTCCAATTTTGATGGCCTTGAGCTTTTGGTAGTGGTAGGTGCAGATCTCTTTGATGATTTGGTCTGGGTGGAAGATTTTACCAGAACATTTTTCTCACTTTTCTTTTTTTCCTTTTTCTTCTCTTCCTCAGCCCTTTCCATCTTTTCCCTATTGGCATCAAGTGCCTCCTTTGATATGCCAAAGCCTTTTGCAACATCTTCATCTTCTTTTCTTACCTTCCTCTTGATCTCTGGTTGTCTGAGTTCCACATGAATCTTTACACTTAGCTCCTTAAAGGTTCCAAACCTTTTTGCCTTAGGATCTTTTGGCTAACTTAACATGTGTTCAATATGCAGCTCAATAATTTTCTCATCAACTTCATACCCCATCGGCATGATCCATACTATTCTTGGTTCCATTGCCTCCATAAGGCATTGATCAGTTTCTACCATGAAGCAAACAATATCCTTATACTTTTCACCTAGAGCTAGGGGGATTCTCTCTCTTGCTTGCATCATACTCTGAAATTTCTTGAAATAGCCCCAGAGTGTTGTATTTTGTGCCTTAACATCACCAAGTCCATGCAAATAATCCCTGATTTGTATGGCAACCGGTCTGTCATTTTACCATAACCAGCCACTAGATCTGAGTAGCTCATTCATATAATAGAAGAACAGACATAGTATCAAGCCACCGTATTTGAAGGAGTTCTTCTTGTCTTTCTTTATCTTCTACAGATTTTCCAGAAGTTGGTTCAGAAGGAGCTCACAGAGATCATAGTCAGCATTCTTTCTTAACATTTCATAGGCAGTATATATTGCAGTTCCAGGTACTGAGTTTTCCCTGCTAGAGTGATATATTTTGTATCCGATGATCATGGATGCAAACTTGATATCCAGATCAATGATATCCTCAATTGTCATTGCCCTCTTATCAAACTTTGATCCAGTAGCCTCAGTCACTGTTTGATTTTTGACAAATTTTAGAATAGGTATCCCACCGGATGAGTGCAATTCGGTAACTACCCTAATGGCATCTTTAGTGATCTTAAATGGCCTATTCAACCACATGAAGTTGTCATGTATTCTGCTTAGGATATACTGGACCCATTCATCTTCCAGAAAATAGGGGAAATGAATGCATTGTGCAAAATGCTTATCCCGGATGGCTTTATACTGAGGTTTGATCTCAAAAGAATCATCTATTAACTGCTTGTGATAGATATCCATTAATTTGGACTCTACGAATTCTTCAATGTTTGTGTGAATGTAAACCCTAACATCTTCTGTATGCAGGACACCATGCGGAACACTGGAAAAAGCTCCTAGGGGATCTACTTCCAAGGATTTGTATGGATGTTTCTTGAATTTGGGGCGAGGCCTATCAGAGATCTTCACAATATTTGGAGTATCCATCATTCAAGGATTTACAGAGAGATATTTGATAAAGGAGAATACCTTTTGCGCCTTTCGGTTTCACGGAGTTAGATGAATCAATTGCTGGATGAATCAGATTCTGCAGATGGTCTTTGATGGGCTTGAGGAATTTCTATTGCAGAGCTTCTTTTCATTTCTTCTTGAGTGCAGAATGAACAAATGCTTAATGAGAAAACCCTTATATTTCTCCGCAAACCCTAATATCAAGTTGTAATAAATGCTTGACCTAAGTCATTCCAGTTTGCCTTATTCGGATGACTTGAAAAATCAGATCTTAAACATTTTGCGGATCATCCAAATCTTAACCATAGTCTACTTGGATGTTTCTCTTATGAGCCCTTTAATCCGCAACTCCCCTTGTGCCAATTCTGACACCAATTGACTGGCTGGGCGAACAAGGTTTTCTTTGTGTCTCCCCCTGAGCCAGAGCTCACTATTTAATTTTCGGAAGGAATATCAGCACTAGAGTCTGGTGCGGATCCATCCCCTACATTCTCTGTACTTTTCTTCACCCAAATCTTGTTCATCTCACTTTGAACTTCATCCGCATTCACTTTTTGTTTTCCCTTATCTTGATTTTGATTATGATATACCGGACCTCTTTTGTCCCGATTCTTGCTTCTACAAAATTTTGCAATATGACCGGATCTATTGCAAATTTGGCAAACAAAATTTCTTTACATATTTGATTGATATCCTCTTGATCTGCATTGATTAGCCATATGACCCATTCTATTGCATGCAAAGCATCTACCATTGAATGAATTGTTTATTTGCATATTTCTGCATTCATGAGATTTGTGACCATACCTTTTGCAGTTGAAGCACTATCCAGAGAAGGATGTATTAGTTTGATTCATTCTCTTTCTGCACTGATTAGCTTTATGAGCAAATTTATTGCAATTGTGGTAGTATCCATTGAAGGATGGATATCTTTGAGCATTAGGCTGCCTTACCGGAGTTTTTCTAAGCCTGTTCCTTAGATTTTCTGATCCAAAATTCTTCTGACCGGATCCGGAGCTTTCACCTTTTTCATACCCCAAACCACACTTGTCATCTACCCTCTTTTGACTTTCAAGAAGAACTTCAAGTTGAGTAGAACTTATCTTGAATTTCTCTTTATATTCATTTGCTGTTTGAAGATCCCTTTTGAGAGAGACAATTTGATCCTCAAGTTTTTCTTCATTATCTTTAGCATCTTCAAGATCAGATTCAAGATGTTTGATAATTCTATCCATCTTGTGGCAATCTTCTAATTTCTCCTTGAGAGATTGTCTTAGATTATCTTTAGTTTTTCTTTTCTCTTCAACCTCTTGGGTAAACTTCATAACTTCTGATTCCATTTCATGTCTTACCATAATGATTTCTTTTGATAACTTTTCACATAACTTGGTTTTCTCCTTCAGATCTTCATTTGTATCATTGGCTTCACCTTGACTTGCCAATTGCTGAAGTAGCTCCTTTCTCTTTTTCATAGAGAGACTTAATTTGTCTTTTAGTTCTCTCATGAAATCATCAGCCTGTTTGAGTCTTTCCTTTAATTCATTGACTTCAGAGTTTGACTGCTCAAGATCATCAAGGGCAGTCTTGAGTTGCTCCCTTAAACCATATACATCCATTTGAATTTCTAGATCTTCCTCAAGCTGTTAGACTCTGTTAGGAGGAACTTGACTCTGATACCAATTGTTGATAACTGAGAGGGGGGGTGAATCAGTTATCCTAATTATTTCTGCTTTCTAAACTTTCTTAATATTCAATGCAGCATTAATTCAAATAAGCAAACATAACCATACACATGACACAAAATTTTTGACGTGGAAACCCTGTTAAGGGAAAAAACCATGGGGTGATTAACCCAAGATTGTATTCTCTATTAGAAGAATGGAAATACAAAATGGCACTTGCCAATTAGGGCTCACTGCCCGAGCACACTGCTCACAAGAGGCACACTACCTACAAGAGACACACTGTCTACAATTTATAAAGAGTGTAATACAATACTTGAACTAATAAGGAGCATCAACATATGCTAGAGTTCAGTTCCGGTTAGGCTCAGTACACTGATCTGCTGCACTTCATCTTTCCTCTTCTTTTGTGCTACTCTCCTTTTACATACTAGACCTTCCTTTTTGCTTTTATTTGGCTCTACTGCTTTTCTTCACACATAACCAAAAACCATGACACCTCTCACAACTAAATCCATCTTGTATATATATGCGCACAAGTGATTTCATCACCTTTCTAGTCGGCACCCGGAATAGTCAATATTTTCCACAAACTCTGATCTGTCGGCTGAATCCTTGCTTACCAAGTAATGCGGATCAATGATATACTTGTAGAAGTCATCAATCATGTCATCCAATCATAACTTATGCCTTAAGAATCTTTACCATCATCAGTAACACATCCAGAATAATGTCTGTTGTTCTGCCAGTCAGTTCTTCCTCTATCACACTACCAATCAGGAACCCGATACTCAAGTATTCATATATTTTTCTTCATCTATCACCAGAGGCTAAATCCTTGGAATCTATCACTCAAGGTAGTCCTCTTTATTTCCCCAAATCCGCACTTCACCAAGATACTTCCTCTGAGAGATCCGGACCTGACTATTGGACCTTGCCACATGCTCTGTTCTTGTTTACCGGACCACAACATTCTTCACTTTGACTTCCGGTATAGACATACCATGTCCTGCGGATGTGTGGGATGAACTTTGTTGCCATCAATGACAACAATCATGAATCCATATAGTGTCTCTTGCCAATAGCAAGAAGGCACTTTTCACATCCATCTGATACACTGACCATCCTTGAGATGCAGCAAGAGAAAGTACAAGATGAATGGAATCCATCTTGGTGACAGGAGCAAAGGTCTCAGAGTAGTCAATACCCTCAACCTGAGAAAACCCCTTAGCAATAAGACGAGCCTTGTACTTGTCTATAGAACCATCAGCTACATATTTGGTGCGGTACACCCACTTGCACCGAACCAATTTTCTTCCCTTAGGAAGAGGAACAAGATCCCAAGTATGATTCTTCATTAAAGAAGAATACTCCTCAACCATTTCACTGTCCCACTCTAGAATACCTGCAACATCTAAAAACTTCTGAGGATTCGTGGAAATGGCATGACTCAAAAGACTGACACCTGCTGTTTGTGAACGAGTGCGGTGAGTATCTGTGGGATTACCAACAAGAGGACCAGCCTCCTTAAGAGTAGTGCGGGCCCATCGAGGCAAAGTTGGTGCTTGAGGAGGTGGTGGGGTAGGACCTTCATCAGTATCATCATGAAGAAGCAAACTATCCTCAAGTGACGATGAAGAAGGCAAAGTATGTAGTGAGGAAGAAGTGGAGGAGGAATCCACTTGTGTGAAGGACTCATCAAAATGGACATCTCTACGAAAGTAGACATCCTGAGTGACAGGATCAAACAACCTGTAAGCCTTCACATCCTCACAATAGCCAACAAAAATCAAAGGTTGACTCTTCTTCTCCATAGCCTTACGCTGACCATTCGGAATGAATGCCCAAGCCTCACTACCGAATACTCTGAAGAAGGATACATTAGGCTTGACATGGGACCAAGCCTCCTCGAGAGTCATATGTTGTATTGCCTTGTGAGGCATACGATTCTAAATATAGTTGGCACAATTGACTGCTTCAGCCCAAAAAGCAGGATCCATAGACCTAGACTGTAGCATGCAATTTGTCATCTCCCGTTATGTCCTGTTCTTTCTCTCGGCCACACCATTCTGCTGAGGAGTGTAAGGAACTAAAAACTGATGCTGAATTCCATGCTCACTGTAGAAATCCTAAAAAGCTTGGTTCACATATTCCCCCCCATTATCCATGCATATCTGATGAAGAGAAAGACCTGACTGCTTCTCCACAAATGCCTTGTATGTCCTGAATGTGTCAAAAACATCACTTTTGTACTTAAGAAAGTACACCCATGTGCGTCATGATAAATCATCAATGAAAGTGAGCACATACTTGGCCCTTGAAAATGGAGTTGGAAAAGACATGAGATCACTATGAACCATCTCCAAGGGTGCTGAAGCTCTAGTAGCCTGACCCTTAGGAAAGGGATCTTGATGATGTTTTCCAAGGACACAACCCAGACAAACTCCCTCTCTACAAGAAATCTTAGGTAGACCAACAACCAACTTCTTTGTGCTCATCTGCTGAAGATAACTGTAATTTAGATGTCCAAACCTTTCATGCCAAAGCTTGCTCAAGGCATCGACATGTGCTATAAGTGATGATCCTGATGAAGACTCAAATCCATCAAATCTGTATAGTCATGATCCATGATCCACTTTCCCTGTAGCAACAACTATCTCAGGATCCTGTAGCTATCGAATAACCACATTGTGAGGAGTAAACTCAACTTTCTTTCCATCCCCAGAATGACAAATTTGATATATGGAGAGAAGATTGTTAGAAATCTTGGGAACAAAAAGAACATCCTCAATGCAACCATCTTGCAATTGAACGGTGCTTGTCCCCATGACTGAAATCTGTGAAGAGTTCCCCATGGCAATCTAAGAAGTGCTAGTATCAGAAAGAGTCTCAAGTAGATCAAGTGAATTGGTCATATGATGTGAAGCACCTGAATCAAGTATCCAACTATCTGAAGATGCAAGTAAGCCATGTGTCGAAAGAGCATGTCCTTTGCCTGTAGAGGAGGGCTTGGGAAGAGAAATCTCGTGCTTCTTCATAGCTTCCTCCAAAGCCTCTAACCTCTTAAAACAATGAGACTCATCATGACCTGTCATGCCACAAAAAGAACAAGTGCCACCTTTCTTCTTCTTTGTCTTAGAGGAAGACTCACCAGATTTGGAAGGATTAGGTGGAGGAGTGGGCTTCTAATCATTCTTTAGCTTTGGTTTGAAGGGAAACTCACTACTAGAAGGAGATTCTGTCCTGGGCTTCTTCTTATTCTTACCTTTACCCTTGGAAGATGAGGCCATCAAGGCTTGACTCTTAGAACTAGGAAGTGCATCCATTTGAAGTAACTTGGTTTGCTCCCTAGTATGATGCTCATAGAACAACTCAAAGCTAGGCATCTTAAAGTCTTTTCCAAAGGCATCTCTAGTAGAATAGAAGGTAGATGAAAACACCTGAAATGGGCCCTTCAACTTTGACAAAATCAAGAAGATACATTCCTTTTCAGTTTTATCATGCCCACACCCTTTCAATTGTGACAAGATCATCTTGAATTTCTCGAGAAAATCTTGGATAGTAGGAAAACTATCTGGAGAGAGTGATGTCAATTCTACCTCTAGTTGCAAGATTCAGAATTCATTGACAGTACCATACAATTCTGCAAGCTTATCCCAAATTTGCTTAGGTGTTGTACACTCTGCAATATGAAAGAAGGTATCTGATACATGTAATCCTATGATTCCCATAGCTTCATCTAATTTATTCTTATAAGAAAATCTTTCAAACTCCTTAGTGAAACCAGGTGGATTATCCTCTAGCATTTGCCAAAGGCCCTTAGATTGCAGTAGTTGTTTCATTTTTAACTTCCATGTGTGGTAATTATGTGGAGTGAGTGGTTTTATAGACACACTTTCTGCCATGTGTAGCAGAAAAAACACCTAGAACCAAAGACACAAGGGCACTTAAATCATGCCTTTCACCACCCCAGAATGTATTAACAATGTGATTGTAAGCCCCCCAACAAAGTACAATGAAAGAATTTGTACAATTGACAAGCTTAAATCAATCATTTATAACACACGGTGATTTTTACAATTTTTGAGCAAAAAAGCTTGTCAAGGGAAAAAAAAAAGTTACAATCAGATTCCTTGTGATTTTCTGAGCAATTTCAAAAAAAAATTCACCAGATTTTGATGTCGTATGCAAAAGATATGTCACTTACAAGAAAAGCATGAATTGTACCTTCAAGCTGAAAAATCTGGCAAAAAATGATGAAATCTGAACAAATCACCTGCAACAGTGAAATTCACTGAACCACCTTTCCGATGACTATAAAAATGCTAAAATCTACCTCCTGGTTTGCAAGATATGGCAAAAAGAAAAAACTCCCTCTTTGTTGAAATTTGCAAAAAAATGTCCTCGACTTACATGCGACAAAATCAAAAAATGATTATGCAAGTAGGCGATGTAATCAGATAGATAAGTTTGTTTGTGAGGGGGTTTGGCCACCTACCAAACTGGGCCTCAATCTCCATCTTCGACAAACCAACAAAGGAAGAATACCTTCCTCTAATAATAAACCACTATGTTGGAAAAAACACCGTATATTAATGAAATCTGTTAATAACTTTGTTGACCGGCGGTTATTATGAAGATCACCACAGACTTTATGTGGTCAATGTGGAGGAAAACTCCTTCAAACCAGATCGTGGTCACCAAAGACTACACCAACACTGTACGCTTCATGGCTGATTCGAATGTGATATTCACAACAAATTTGATCCTCTATTGTCAGTCAATATCTATGATGTCAACCCAAGGAGACTACAAGTCCAAAATGATGACAACCAAAATGTAATATAGAGGCACCTAGAGAATGAATCTCAACGGTCGATCGGACAGTCCAGGAGTCACAATTCAAGTCAAAAGATGACTGCACAGTGATCAATAATAATCAAAGGTCAAATCATAGTAAAGGAACCCTAGTTGAGTGCCGACAAGGCTGAGTCTAAGCCAAAAGAATGTGGTAAAGTTGTTGCGGAGGCCATAAAGGCCGATCACAAATTTAAGCCAAAACTGATGGCTACAGCCGACAAGGGAATGAAGACCATCCAAAGCATAAAATGCTAATAGATGAAAGATCACCAACGATGTATGTCAGCTACAATTGATGTGATTGACTCAAACCCTGCCAAAAATTGAGACCACCGCATGAAATGTGGTTGACCTATGAATGACTTATGTGTGGTCGCTGTTGGAAGATGCCCGCACAATTTACTACCCACTGATGCAAAAAATCCACAGAAGACTACTGTGGAGACTTTTGTCACTGCCGAATGTGCTGCCGTTGGTGGAATGGAATCTCCTGCCCACTAATAGACTTAAAAATGACCGGCAATGTTTATGACTCCTGTCGGGTGTTTTTACAACGCCTTCAGTCGAAAAATAGAGATTTTATAGATTTAAACACTGCCTCTGGTTGAAATCTCGATGCCCAGAAATTGAGCATCAAAACATGATCCCTTGATTTTGACACGCTGTTGGATTCTCGTGCAGATCGACAACTTTTGGCTCCCATCAAGCTCAAAGGCGATGTCTTTGTACTCCTTAACTATGATACCAACTCTTCGCTTTACAATCCACAGATGTAGGCCGAAAATGAGATCAGTTCAGGCCAAGGATAGCAATTAAGAGTCTTCAATGTTGTGTTGAGATTGTGCACAAATAATTGACCACTTTTAGAGGATTGGATCTGAGATACAAATGGCCTTTTTTAGAGCTTGTCGATCTGAGTTGTTGAAGGTCAATCAAAGGAGACTTTGATGCTGATCGTGGTGTCTACAGCACCCAAAATACTTAGATCTGAACAAATGTGGAACTCAACAAAGGATTAGAGGCTTTTGAGGCCGATCTAGTGAGAAACATGCCATAAAGATGTGCCCAAAACAAGACGATCGAGATCACCAAAAAAATGAGCCTGGTCTACAAAAAATACCCTGAAACACCAGGAAAGTCAACCCAAGAACAAAAAAAGCCAAATTTGTACAGGCCAGATCTAAGCCAAATCTTACCCAAAAAGGCTAAAAAACATTGAATCTGATCTGTTAATCTGCCAAATGAAATAGAAACTACAGAGGGCAGAATGGCCCTCTGCTAAAAAAACTTTGCCTTCTCGACAAATTTTTTTTGCAAAAATACATACAAAGCCCAAAAAAGTCAAAAATTCAACTATGTCCAAAATCAAATTTTGAAGAATCAATCCTTACTGATTTGGGCTATCTGAACTAAACGGTGAACTCTGTTTTCAGCTAGGATACACCAGCAAAACGTTGACGACAAGATCTCTCAACAAAAATGAGAAGGGGCTTGCAGGATCAAAGCTCTGATACCATGTTGGAGCAATCAACCACCAGGATCAAATCTGCAAAATGAAATAACCTTCCACACAAGAGAGACAAGCAAAGAGAATGCTATATTGCCATGATACAACAATGTACTAGATTACATAATGTACAATGAGGCCTTGGTTATAAAGACCAAGGTGAGATACAAGATGTTGTAGTCATCTGACAAGTGTCTTAATCCTATGACATATGACAACTATAGGATAAGATGACAACTATCGACAACAACTATCAACAACTAGACAAACTAGAAACATCTAGAAGACAACTAGAATGCTTCCTAAGTCAACTTAAGATGTGAACATGTGTGTAATATGAATTATCTATACAACAAAGGTTAAACCAGATAGGTAATAACCCTATTCACACCAACAATACCCCTGGTCTATCTTATGCTGACCCCCCACCTCTACCTTGGAAGTCCCGCATATCAAAATAGTTTGGCACTTTATTGAGGACAAACTCGCAGTAGAGTTTCCTCAAAAAGTATTGTGGGACCTCATTATTAATGCATGGAGGATGGTCAAAAACCATCCACCACCTCTGCCCAAAATTGTCCCTTATCACTTGGTTGTTGCACCAATGGATAGGGAACCTCTTGCATGTAATGGGTGGAGGTTAATTTGTTTGTGGGTTTGTGAAAATGGAACACAAGTCCAATTTTATAATTTGTAACTTTTTCACATCTTCATATGATAGCTTGTTTGCATAATACTCTCTAAACTCTCTCCTCTTATCTGACCAACTAGATATTTGCTTACTAATTGAATCTACATTTGATAACATAGATTCAAGAGATTGAGCAAGCGTGGACCTATGCAAGGTTGAAGTTGAAGGATATTTCAACATTGCAATTATGTCTTCAATTTCTTTTTTATTGTTTTCAATTTGCCCCATTAGATTTTCTTGTGTTCCAGGGGCATGTCGAGGAATGGATGGAGGAGTTTGTTGTTCGGGTTGTTCTTTGGCAGGTATTTCCTCTTTAGGATTTTGTGGTTTTTGAGGAGGAAGAGGAGGAGGAGGTGCATTAACATTTCCTAACAATTAAGGAAATTTACATCAAAAATCAACTCAAACCTAGCTATTTAGAAACAAATTCAAACAAAAAAACAAATAAAACTCACTCCTTTGGCCTGCTCAATGTCGTGGCAGCATTTTGGCGATGAATCAACAAGATTTTGGTGTCGAATTGGGTCTTCAAAAATGTAAGCGTGCTCCTTAGGGTTTGCAGGCTGCGGGTGTAGAGAAAAAAAAAGAGATCAAATGAACAGAAATGCTCTTTATATATATATATATATATATATAATTAAACATAACGCGCTCGTGTTATAACGCGAGCGCATTATGGTTTGGTTTTACCAAGCCTTAGGCTCGTCATTACCAAACCATAGCGCAAGTGCCTTATAATGCGCTCGCGTTATGTCTTAACTTTTTTTTAAAAAAAATTGCCACTTTTTGGCCCCCCAACTTTTTGCACTTACCCACTACTTCAATGGAAATCTGATTCAAGATAAATTTCTGCAATCTTTAATTGTGTGTTATTAATGGAGATTCTAACATAGAAACAAAACTATGCTTCACAATTTTATGGGTTTGAGGCTCCACCCTACACTCTACCTAAGTTTGTGCCCAAAAGACTTGCCTTCATGGAGATCATAAGGCAACTAAATGAAGCTGATAAGGAGCACTTCAAAAAGCATAAGAAGGGGTCACTCATCCCCACTTCCCTGAAGCTCAGTGATTTTATAACAATTGATAAAAGTGGATTAGATCAGATTGGCTACATGCTTCAGTGTTATAGAATGGATATGGAGCCAATAAGGTTTTTTTACCCTGAGGGGTTTATAAAAAAAGCAAGGGTGAAAGTCAACAGGCCTAGTTATCTCCATCGAGTCCTCTTGGATGAAGATACAGTAAGGAATTGCCAATCAATGCAAGAAGTATATATTTTAAGAGATAAATGGAATATAGTGATGGAGGGAGAAAGGATGAAGAAAAATGCCAATGCTGCATACCCTAAGGCTTTTGCTAAAGTGCAAGATCCCATACGGAGAATTGAAATGATCTTTGCCAAGGCAGATGATCTGATAGCTAGTGCACCTGCAGGGGAGGAGAGGCCATCCTACCAACATAGTAGTTCTAGGTGTGGATATGTAAGAAATTTGGAATCCCCTAATTCTCCTCCTCCAAAGAGAGTGAAAGTCATTGACCTTGAGTCAGAGGTGGAAAGAGAAGTTGTGGACCTGGAGGAAGAGGCAGAAGAAGAGAAAATTTAGGAGCCTCCTCATCAGATAAATTCCCCATTGAGGGTAAGGCCATACACTTCACTAGATAATAGGTTGACAAGGTCAACAATTAACAATGATGTTGATACATAAGATGTAAGAGTGCTAGCATGTAATCAATTTATTGTAGATGATGCATTTGTCAGCACACCTAAATTCAGGTCATTCATGCTGAGAACTAAAAATTAAGAATTTCAAAAGAGAATCAAGGAAGCAAAGAGTGGTGCTGACCCCTCTGAGTATGATACAATTACTCAAAGAGTTTTGAGTGAGGTTAATAAAGATATCAATGCAATAACCCCAGAGGAGGGTAGGGCTCTTATTGCCAAGAGAAACATCCTATTGTTACCACATTGGACTCTATTAGATACAATTGCATTTGATACCATCACAAGGGATGATTCAGAGGTGACAGAGGAGTAGGTGAGTAAAGCTTTGATAGGTGCTACATTTGACCCAAGGTTTGAAACCTTGGCAATCTCAGCATTGGCCCCCAGTGATAAGAAACGAAAGGTTAGTATGGATGAATCAATTGGTAATGTAATAATCAAAAGGGTGTCAACCACCATTGCTCCCCAAGCTACTAGTCTAAATGTGCAAACTGCACAATTTACCGAGGCAGTGACAAATAAACTATAGAAGGAACATAATGAATTGTTGGAGAAATATATCGTGGCCATGGCTAGGTTGAACAAGTATGAAGGACAATTACAATTAGAGCCTGGTCCATCTCAAACTCGTCCTATCATTTAGACTACAGAGTCACTTCCAGTTGACACACAACCTCTCCTGTCTAAAATCAAAGAACTGAAGGAGGAGGTGAAAAAATTGAAAGAGGAGAAAGAGAACAAAGTACAGGACATGGTCACCAGTTTGATCAATCATAGGGTGACCAAAATCTTGGCCAGGGTGGAAGAGACATGGAGATCCTACTCGCAATTGAGGATAGCTTATGAGAAGCATGAATTAGATAAGTAGAGGCTATCAGTTGTGAAAGCTAAATGGCTGCCAAGAACTGCAGAAGTCAGAGATTTTCTTAGGTGTTCTAGATTTGATGCAAGTGCACCTCCTGAGCTAAAATTGGTGGTAGATATGCTAAAGCATTTCAAGGATGTGGCTAATTTTCAATTAAGATTTGATACAGTTTTGAGGGAAAAGATGCAAGCCATAGAGAAGATGGACACAAAGTGGTTGCCACACATTTTGGAAGGTGATGGGAAAACTAAGGACCTGGACAAGTGGAAAAAAGAAATAATAGATAATGGTTACCAGTTAATTCCTACTTGTTGTGATGAGGGTGATCCAACTATGCAGGTGTTGAGCTTATCACTTGACAAGATGCACACAATTGAAATAGATTTTGAAATATTTTACAAGAATGTGAAGACTATATTGGATGCCAAGTATGTTAGTCATAATGGAAAAGTTGCAAAGATTATCTCATTCCCCTGGCCATCTAAAAAGACATACAACGAGTGGACTGACAAGTATGAGTCACATGATTGAAAGGCCAACCACCACTTTCCTAGCATTAATGAAGCAAATCTTCTTCAGGCAGCGACACATCCTCTGAGTCCATCTACCCCTTCTCTTCTTCCCTCCAAATGAAGTAAATGTTCTCAATGCCATTTTGGCGATGCATTGTATCGAGAACCTTTTGAAGTGATAGTGTAATCAATGCTGAGTACACATTATTGGTTTATAAAAGAACCGTGTTACTCATTTCTTTTGTTGTTGGAGATTTTGGAAACTTTTGGAGAGTGAATGAAATACATTTTTTACTGGGTTGTCTCATCTCTTGTCTTGTAAATTTATGAGTTATATGTTGAATGCATTTATGCATGGATTTTATCAGTTTCATGTTGATTTAAATGAGTAATGCTTTATGCATGTATTCTGTTATCTGTCTCCAAGTTGTGTGTATTCTTCTTTTGAATCTAGATAACTACAGGTTGTTTAAGGTTCTAGAATATAGGTTTATTGTGTTGCATGCTTAATCTTCTACTTCTATTCAAGGAATAGATTAAATGTTCTAGGTTAAGTGTGGGGAAGAATATATTGCAACAGGGATGTTTTGTAAGTAGAGCTAACTAAATACTCTGTCTTGGGCAATGTTTGTAAGGCAAATACTAGCAAAACCCATTGAAACTTGATTATTGGTTTAAGTTTATAAGAATCATTCACATATATGTCTATTTGACTCCATGCCCTGAGATAAGCACCGGTCTGACCTTATGTTGAATTTGTGATTCAAAATCTTAAATCTTGCAGCTAAACATAAAACAAAATCAAATATTATTCACAAACCTTTAGGATTTTAGAAGTAGTTTTAGGTTTCAAATCCTCTGGTCCACATCTAAAATATAGACTAAAGATAACCCCTTTGCATATATCTTACAACTTTGGCCTAAATAAGAGAGGATTTATCTGCTTTGTGTCAATATCCCAGTAAACTCAGAGATTTATCCCATGGGTATTGAATAGGGAATACCCCCCTAGGTTTTGCAGAGCCTGAAGAAGGAGAGGAGACATTTAGATTCTATCTCCTGTACTGTTGGCCTCTGACCTGAGTGTCCTATTGATAAGTGATGGCTACCTTTTAGGGAAACTTAGGACTGATCAATGGGAAAGAACCCAACACTTTCTTCTTTCATTGAACCACTATCCAGGAAAGCTCAGGTCAAAATTTGTAGAACAAGGAGAGAGGGGATCCTCCCCCAAAGCCACAAAGAAAGAGGTCTCACGGTGAACCTCAATAGACGTCGTAGCCATAGATTATGCACGCAGAGATGTCGAGCCAGAAATAGGCAAATCCAAAGAAAAAGTAAGAATTGATGAAGTAGTAATCTGACTTGGAGCAAAAGGAGCCAACATGGGAGCTGAGAGATGATTAGAAGAATCCATAGAAGTCGTGGGATTCACTGTAGCCTCAACCACCACCACCACCTCAGCTACCGTCTCAAGAGGGTGCTCATCCTCCTGAGAGGAATCATCCCCCTGAGATGAACCATCCACCTGGGATGCACTGATAGTCAAGTGATCCAGGAGAGCATCCTTCCACCAAGTTGTAGTGCCCTTGTAGCACGAGAGAGGACAACCAGAGGCCAAATGACCCATAGTGAAACAATGTCTACATCTAAAGGGGATACCCTCATAGTCTAATAGTTGTTTCTAGGGCCTTTCCCCTACCAACAAAATAACATCTCCATGAAGGGGTTTGGAGATGTCAATATCCACTAAGATGCAGGCAACTGTGGAATGCCTCATAAATGAGGTAGTAGAATCTACCTTCAGGAAACGACCGATAGCATTATCGATGCCCTCATAGAAAGATTCCTCCCAAAATTAGAGAGGGAGATTTGGGAGACAAATCCAAATTGGTTTTATATTAAGCAGCTTGATGAGGGGATTGAAGGAAAGAGTCTAGGGTTTGATGGATAGGGAATGCTCACCCCACATCCAAACCCACCATCAAGCACTAAGTCTCGCTGCTTAGAAGAAGCAAGTCACAATGAAGAATCCTTGTGTATTGGGAAAAAGCTCAATCTTACCTTCAACAAATGGCTTCCATGATTCTATGACCCATTTGTGAAGATTGGGTAGAGAGGGCCATAATCCATTGAATATGCATATCACTCCTCTATTGCAATAAAACTCCTCATTTTCTATGACATCAGAGCCACACACCACAACCGGGGAAGAATAGGCACAAGGGAATGGTCAGAATCCACTCTAGGATGGGCGGGCCTAAGCTCCTGAGCCAATCACAGTCGTAGAGAAGGACTTTTGAGGGCATCCAGGTGCTCCCTGCCCAACAACAGACGTTCCATAAATAGCATCCTCAACCTGCACTGTGAAATCATTGTTCAAGGCCACTTCACTATTCATGCCCCCACCATAGAGAGGCGATGTAATGGGAACCCCATTCTTAGTGGGAACCCTAGTGTTAGCATCTCGTTCAGAGGGAACACCACACTCTGACCCAAACGTGCCACTCTAAATGCCTGCATTCATGTTTGTTGCACATAGACAACGATCTCATTTGCATTTTCCAGACCCGCGTTCGTGGTTACACTCAGGTCCATGTTTGAAGTCGCATTCACCATTCTTCTTAGAATAGATATTGATAAAAACCTTGATGTTATTAGTGTAACATCCCTCATTTTTAGTTTCTTTGTGAGTCTATGTATTCTAATTTTGTGATAAAATTAGATAAGCTCTATTAACCTATGTTGAATGTAAAGTGTTGATTTAACACATTTTATGTATAATGTGTGATTCCAATACCATAGTTAACTATTAAAGGTGATTATATGATTATATTGTTCCTAACAATGCTACTAAGGCATGTGTGGCAAGATTGTATTGTGTAATAGATACAAGGATCGAGGAAGGTGAACTAGGTCTTGGTGTTGATGTATTCCGAGATAATCCATTTGTGTGGATAATTAATAATTAAACTAGATTAAAATAATTAATTAAAAAGAAATAAATAGTTATTGATGTTTAATTATTTATTTGGTGATTGAAAATTTAATAATTAATAATAATAAATAATTGTGGTGATGAATAATTTATTAATACATAGATTTGTATTTGTAGACACCTAAAATTGTCTACTCTTCGTCTCATCCCTAAACATCCCTAATTCATCCCCAAACATCCCAAATTCATCCTACTCATTCCTAATTCATCCCTAAATGTCTCTAAATCACCGTTTCTTCCATATTAACTGAATAAATGCATGTTTAGATAGTTAATCAACCAAATCCCCTTCAATTTGTGATTTTACAATATTTTATTGTTAAAATCACTATTCATTTGTACCCGTATTAGTACGTATCTCTAGACAAAATGATGTATTAATCATTTATCCCCTTCCTTTATAGTCCAAACATTAGAATAAATTTAATTTATCTAATATCTCCTTACCATCCATTTCTCCTTGATCCAAAGACATCTCATCTCATCCAATCCTATCATGACACTTGTCAAGATCTCCTTGCTTGAGAGCTCTCAACAATCCTCCACCCTTGATATTTCAATCAAATCCTAACCATCCAATTGAGCCCCCAAAAATCTATAAATTTGAGCTCACCCGTTCACAAATCGTATCACTTTTTCATGCAACATAATGCTACCATTTTCACTCTAAGACTCCGTGAGAAGCAAGGTTATGTTGTCCATTTGAGGAGCCATCCACATCAACACTATCAAGTAGCACATCCACAATCAAGTTTGCATGTAGTTGATGGTTTAACTTCATTTTTATTGCATTCATTTTGCTCAATCCGAGGTATATTAGGACTTGAGTGAAATAGGCTAGTGTTTTATCTTGTTTCTCATGCTCATTTTCTAGTGTATATAGTATTTATCAATTATTTAACTAATGATAATTATTTATTTCATGATTTAAAAAAAAGAATTAAAATTAAATGATCTGGCAAATCTAATTGTTTAAATTATTTTAATTTAAACTAATTGATTGTGCAAGTTTATATTATTAAATTAAAAATAAATAATTATATTTATTTCATTGTTAGAAGAAGAAAATAACATAAATATTTATTATTTTTAGTTGTAAATAGAGAAGTAATATTTAATTTCTAATATTTTATTATTAAGAATGTGCACAATAGAAAAATATTATTTAATTGTATTTTTTATTTAATTGGAATAAAAGTATTTTTTTAAAGATTATTATCGTCAGGGAAAAACATTCAAACACCTGCAAACAATATTATGCATGCCCTAACTCCTCAATGAAGTACTAACAGCGTAAGAACAATCAAATGCAAACAAAAGACATGAAACCCTAGACTACAAGTGTCCTCCCTCCATTGTTCCTCCAATATTTTTTTGTGCTTTGCTCTTAAATTTGCGGACCTGTAAATATGATGAGAAGCTCAAGAGTGTATGAATGGCAAAATCAAAGAGATAGTGCTCAAATTATGCAAGTGGGAAGTGAGAAAATGAGGCTGAGAGAGTGATTTTATAGAGGAATAGGATTTGAATGAAGGGTTGTGATTGCATGTTTGACTTTTGAGGGAATGGAGGGTGTAGATTGATTAGGGTTTCCCTTTCACTAAAGGACAAGGGATAATTTTTAATTTGAAGAAATGATGAGGTGTAGGATGTTTTTAAATTAAATAAGTTGGGTCTATTTATTTAATTTATTTGAGAAAGGGGATAATGTGAGAGGATTTAATTAAATAAGTGGGACTTATTTAATTAAGGCAAGACCTATAATTTAAATAAATATTTATTTATTTAAATTAATAGGGTAAAGGGGACATTGAAATAGTGAATAATTAAATAATTAATTAATTATTTCATTATAGAGGAAATTCAGAAGAAATATCTAAGTAAATAAATAAATGAAATTTATTTAATTAGAAGCATAAGAGGAGAAATAAATTAATTAAATAAATAAAAATTATTTAATTAATCGTAGAATGTGAAATTGGGATCAATTAAGTGTAAAAATGGCGTTCGTGGGCATTTTTAATTGTCTATATTTTGCCCCTCTTTGATACAATGTCGATTCCGGCGTTGTGTCAAAGAAAAATTTAAGAAATATGCTTTGGACATGCCTCGGTGTGCCCTGGATGAGGCAGGATAGCCTTATGCCCCCTCGGGAAATTTTTTAAATTTTCTAAATATCTTTGAAAAAATTTGGAAATTTTTTCAAAAAGTTGTATGAGACGTTAAAAAGTGATTCATGAGTGAAAATTTGATCCGGAAAAGGTGTTTGGCGTGCAAAAGTGGGCTTTAGGTCGGTCAAACTTGTAAAAAGGGGCCCACCTAGGTCAAAAAGTTCTATAAATAGCCCTTAGAGGGGTCCATAGAGCTCATTTGTGCACTTGATTTTTAGAAATTTCAGAGAGGTGAGAGCAGCTTGTTGTGAGTTTTCTACAGAGAACTTGCCAGAATGTCGCTTGTTCTAGCTCACCTGCATTGCGGATCGAGGGTCAGGATATATGGTCAGCTTCTTGGGATAGGCGTGATGGTATGCATCCAATCCTTGTTTTTCAAATTTATCATTTTTTGCTAGATTTTAGGACTAGAAAATAGGGCACAAATACGATGCAGTTTTCTACACCACATCTGCATTCACGTGTGATGCATGTGTGAAGAAGTGCAACACATGCACATTCGTGTGACACATTCACTTTTTTGCAACGCATGTGGAGGCTTGTGTGACGCATGCACATTAGGCACATCATGCATCCACAGGATGCGACGCCTGCAGAGGACAGTGCATCGCAATCAAAAAATTGAGTCGCATGTGCTGGTCCATGTGACACATGCGTGAAATTACAACGCATGCGTGAGGCTGTGTGACACATCCGTCGTGACACACTAACCTGATAATGCGATGCATGTGCCTGTTTGACAGTTTACTGATGAAATTTTGATCTGATTTGCCCCCATTTTTCTGTGAATGATTTGCCTAGGGTTTTTAGAATAACTGTGTGTGCTGCATTTGTGGATATAGGTGAGATTGCCACCCGTCTACACCCGTGAGAGTCATCCTACCAGTTATCTATTGCAAGATCATCTATCTTGGGAGGAGCGGGATACTCTTCATTCACTGGGTTTATACAACGTTACTTTTATGCCCATGATTAGGGCTAACCAGGGTTTGCTGACTGCACTGGCCGAGTGGTGGCACTCAGAGACCAGTTCATTTCACTTTCCTACAAGAGAGGCCACCGTTACCCTAGAGGATGTCTAGAAGATTTTGCGGCTGCCGATTCGCAGGGAGCAGGTTATTTATAGCTCAGATTAAGGATTGCCTGCACTCCAGCAGTTGTTTAAGACCAATGATGATGCCTACTTGGGAGTTGAGGATTATGAGATCCGTTGGGATACCTTAGTGGATCGATATGACTGACTGATCGTAGTACTGTATATTTGTATTGGTGGCATTACAATTCCTAATCAGCGTGGACATGGCTTTTCGATCGGCTAGGTTGAGATGCTAGAGGGTATGATGGTTGATGTTATTGTATATTCCTAGGGACCATGCCTTCTGGCGATGCTTTACTTTCAGTTGCATGGGGTTGTGTACCGAGGTGAGTAGTCTTTTAGTTGCGGCATCACTCTACTGATGATCTGGGCCTATGGGCATATCCCAGTGTTTAGACCTCCAGTGGAGTGTGAGATTCTAGAGGAGCTCCCCTATGTTTTCTACTATACCAGAGCAGTTACTCAGATGTGGATGGGAGATGTCAGGTTTTGGAGGCACGACATAGATCATCTAGATGTATTTGTTTGGAGGCCTTACAGATCCTGCCCCAAATGGACAGATGATGGGGAGCATTTACCATTTTGCAAACACACACGCTATTTGACTGGGCAGACAGTGCAGAGTCAACACATTATAGAGCATCACTTTCCAAAGTGCGTCCTGAGGCAGTTTGGTGAGCAACAGGGTGAGCCAACAGGGATTTCAGATTGGGGGCCGATGATTGCAATCTAGATAGCGATTGATGAGATTTGCGGGCCTACAACCCAATAAGTGGGGAGGAGTTGATGTCGCAGATGCAGGTACCACACCTGAGTATGACACTTGGTGGGATACTCATAGGTCGGTTCCCTACTTACATCCTGATGAGCCAGCTCTAGTGGAGAGGTTAGGGCGAGGGTTGAGAGGCAAATTCAGGGGACGAGGCCGGGGGAAGGGTAGAGGCTGAGGTAGTGGTGGTAGAGGGGGTGATGATAGTGGAGCCAGTGGAGGCAGAGGAGACAGGGGTCGAGGAGACCAAGGGAGAGGAGACAGAGGGAGAGGACAAGATGGACAAGACAGAGGTCCTTGACTCTCTCTAATTTGTGAGGAGGGAGAGAGGGTCGTTGGATAGGTTGCAGTAGTAGTGGGGGAGATATAGATGGAGGAGAGAGGGGAGAGAGAGGAGGATGTGGTTATGGAAGACGTCAGTGGAGAGGAGATGGGAGAGGGTGATGAAGAGGTAGATGCCGAGGAGGAGCGCATTAGAGAGGAGGCACTCTAGGATGTGCCAATTACCAAGATGGATGATGAGGAGGAGGATGATCAGGGAGAGCAGGTGGCTGAGATGCATCAGATGTGATTATGCATTAAGGAGCTAGAGGGTCAGTTAACACAGAGGATAGGGGAGAGGGACATGGCCATCATCAAATCGCAGAGCCCTGAGCAATGGAGTATAGACTTTATGTCTATAGTCAGTGGGCCTACGGCAGATCTATCACAGGCTCTATATTAGGCAGGGTTAGAGACATGCTACTACAGAACCTTATATGAGGGTGTGGTGCTAGAAGATCAGAGGGCACCGAGCTTTCACAGCAGGAGCACGAGTAGGTCCCATTCTTGGCAGTCACATAGCAGTGTGGGGATTTCTCACTCTCAGAGGAGGACTTCACCGTATGAGAGGCCATCATGTTCTAGGGCTGAGTCAGAGTAGGGGTCTTCCTACAGGGCTGACACCATCTGGAGGCCATGATAGCACTCACTAGGCCATTTTGATAGACATAATGTACAGTTTTGATTGAGCCTGCATGCTCTAATTTTTTATTGAGCCCGCAAGCTCCATTTTTGACACACGGACTCAGATGTGTACTATGACACTTTTTTGATGATGATGATGATGATGATGATGATGATATATATGAGACATATTTCTCTAATGATGATCTCTTATTTCTATATGCATATGATGTGATGGATGTATGTGATGCTCTTTTATGTTATGGTTCCATGTTTATGCTTTATGATTTATGATTCATGATGAGATGATGCAGTCCTATTTATCATGCATTTTATGTGATGATGTTTATGATGTGATGTATGATGTGACTCATGGATGCACATGCTGAGATGATACTACATGTTTATGTGATGGTACTTTATTTCTATGTGATGCTTATATGTGTATTACGTTGATGTAGATATGTATCTATTAGATGTTTTATGATAGATGTGGATTGTATGTGGATGATGACTCTATATGTTGTAATGCAGTATTATGATCTAACATGATGATGATATTTGCGATGGTTATGATATTATTCTTATGATGGAATTTATATGATGTACTAATGTATGCATGTGTGTAGGCTTATGAGATCTAATACAATTTTTTGGTGTGTCATAGTAGGATGAAAGATCATCAGAAGAAATGGAGATGAGGAATGCATGAAGGATGAAGATTGTCTAGAAGAATGGATCCAGATTTTGCTTTGATAGATTTTTCAGCTTCTTGCTTGCAGTTGTTACTTGTCATCATAGAGATTATTAGGTCAAAGGACAACAAACACCGCAGCATATCAAAGGCCAAGGTGTAAAGTGTGGTCCCTTGTGAAATAGGCATATGACAGATAAGGAATGCTTGACTCAGACTAAGTAACTATGGTACCTTGTCAAAACATGTGATGAGGTATTCTTAAGGTATGCGAGTCCTAATGTAAGGAAGCATTTATTCTTTCCCATGCATAGGATGTCTTTGATTCACACCCAATGGAATCTCGATCACACACAAGGAACGTAGTTGCCCTAGTCATTTTTCCAAGACAAACCACAAACAAAAATCAAAGAAAAAGGTCTCGCTCTATCCTCACTTCTCTTCATCACTTAGGGACTGCCTTGAGAAGCATAAGAACGAGACTAAAAGAAAACAATCTAGTAATAATAAGATAGATGAGACCAAGAGTCAACAGCCATGTAGATCCTTTATTGAGTGTGTATGTGTTTGTCTGATTGGTTATGATAGGTTGAATAATGCCTGGTTTCAGGATGGGAAGTATGTCGTATAAGATGTTAAGTCTAGTTTCAACAATGCCCCCACCTGTCTAAGGAAAGTGATAGGATTGTGGCATCTTGTGCGAGATTTTCCAAGATGTGGCAAGGTGTTGATATGCGATGATTGATGATGCTTGAAAGATGAAACATGTCGTCTAAGGCATAAAGTTTTGACTATGCCCCATTCTTGTTGCAAGACATGTGGTAGTTGATAAGGATTGTTAATAGTGATGTGCGATCATCACTATGTGAGTGATTAGAGATAATTGCTTGGTTGTTTTGATAAGTTGTCTTGTTGATGTTTTGGGGTTGTTTTTCTTGTGAAAGACTAATTTCTTTGGTCTGATTAAAGTGTCCATCTAACCAAAGGATAAATTATTATGATAGCTAACTCAATAGTGTTGCAAGTATGGGCCTAACCGATGTTGTCATTGATGTCAACATATTCCTGTTGCATTGATGATAAGGATTAGCTGAGCTGTATGCTGAGGATATTGAGAAAATTAGTCCTATCAGGAACAGAGAAGAATAGTGAAGACAGTGAGGCAAACTTGTGGAGGTCTTTGGATTGTGTCCAGTTCGTGTTGATGGTCCACATTGAAGATTGAGCTCATAATTGAAGAATTACTTCCAGTTGATGATGTTCTTCCTAAGTGTGGCCAACCGGATGAGTTACACATCCTGCGTATGATCTTGAAGATGTTCTGTGAAGAATGGCATGTTCCTATAAGAAGATTGAAGTCTCAGATCTGTGTGGCCGATAGTGGGTTGATCCACGTGAAGCCTTTTTGTAATTAGTCATGTTGTATTTATGTATTTTCTCTGTAATGTATGCCGACTTGGATGATTATCCCTAAGTCGATGTCTTGTATAAATAAGGAGTTGTAAAGTCATTTCAAAAGCATCTTGTGGAGATGAAAGTCTTGTAGAGAGCAGGGAAGCGAAAGGAAGAGCAGAAGTATTGGCCTTAAATAGAACTGACTCAAGCATGGTGAAGATGCTATTCTCTAGTTCAAGTATGTAATACTTATTATTCTATAGATAGTGTGTCTCTTGTAGGCAGTGGGCCTCTTATGAGCAGTGTGCTCGGGCAGTGAGCCCTAATTGGCATGTGCCATTTTGTTATTTCTATTCTTTTAACAGAGAATACAATCTTGGGTTTGTCACCCCATGGTTTTTCCCTTAACAGGTTTTCCACGTCAAAATCTTGGTGTCTTATGTGTCAATGTGTTTCTGCTCTTGATTTAATGCATTGTGTTTCCATGATTGATTTATTATTATGCTACTAAATTACAAAGTGGAATTAAGTGGTTAATTGGAAGAAAGTTTTGGACAACTGATTCAACCCCCCTCTCGGTTGTCTGTCCTGAATCTAACAATTGGTATCAGAGCCAAGTTCCTCTAAAAAAAGCTTAACCACTTGAGGAGATCTAGAATGTCATCCTACAAGAAGGATAGTCTGAGGTTTGATGGAACCAATTTCACTCTTTGGAAAAGTCGCATGGAATGTCACTTACAATGTATGGGAGTGCAGTATTGGTTCATGGCATCAAAGAAGTATGAACCTCCTCAAAATGGTTCGTGTACCGTAGATGAAATCAGAGATGTTGAAAATAATCTACGGACTAAAGAAGCTCTTCTAAGTTCCTTATCTGATTCAGAGCTGACAAATGTTATTGACCTAAAAACTACTCATGAGATTTGGGAAAAATTGGAACTTCTGCATGAAGGAGATAAGTATGTTAAATGTGCCAAGCTACAGAGTCTGAAAGGAAAATTCAAAAACCTAAAGAGGAGAGAAGATGAAAATATCACTACATTTATGCCAAGAGTAAATGAGCTTGTTTGTGGCATTAGATGTGCTGGTGGAATCCTGGATGAAGATGAAATTATTGGCAAAGTTCTCAGATCCCTTCCTAATTCTTACAAATATAAGGTTGCTTCCATTGAAGAATTCAGATCCTATTCATGTATCACAAGAGATCAATTGGTTGGTAAATTGGCTACATTTGAATTGACCAAGTTTGGAGATGCCCCCCCAAGACTGAATCTGCATTCAAAGCTAGTGCCTCTGTATAAGGAAAACAAAGGTTTGATCTGGGAGAGAACTCTTCAAGGAAACTATCATGGTATGAAAAATAAAGAAAGGACCTGGAAGAAGATGAACCAGAAGCTGCTCAACTTGAAGCCCTTATTGCAAAAAGACTGCCAAGAGGATCCGGTAAGTATGAAGGGAAATTGCCTTTTAAATGTTTTAATTGCAATAAGATTGGCCATTTTGCCTCAAAGTGTCCAGAGAGATTTTCAAGGCCAAACCCTAACAGATCAAGGTTCCAAAAGAAATGTTACTATGTGCATGAAGATGATGATGATGAAGGAGTAACATATGATGAATCAAAGACAGGAAACAAATCCAGAAATGACTAGGTGTTATTGCCATCAAGGAAGAAGATCCAATGCCCTCTTAATATGTCAATCATAAAATTGTAGAAAGAGATTTGGCTGCCCAAGTTGAAGAAAAGGATGCTTGGGTCATTGACAGTAGATGCGCCCACCATATGACAGGGGACAAAAATAAGTTCATAGATTTGGAAAGGTATGAAGGAGTGGTAAAATTTGGTGATAATTCTACTGGTAGAATCAGAGGTAGAGGAACTATTTCTTTTGATGGAAAGAACAAAACTGGTAATGTACTGTATGTTGAAGGCCTGAAGCACAATCTTCTCAGTGTTGGATAGTTGGTGGACAAAGGTTATGATCTCCGATTCAAAAATGGAAAATGCAAGATCTTTGAAAGTTCCAGAACAGAGATTGCATCCGGCACTCAAACTAAAGGTAATATCTTCCACTTGGTTGGTACTAGTAAAAGTTGCTTATTTGTTCAAATTGATCAGAGTTGGTTGTGGCATAGGAGAATGTGTCATGTGAATTTTGATAATATCATCAAGATAAGCAACACTCAAGTTGTAAGAGATCTTCCAAGACTTGTGAAACCTACTAATAGCTTGTACAAAGAATGTCAGTTGGGTAAGTAGAGCAGAGTCACATTCAAAAGTAAGGAACAGTCTTCTACTGGATTATTGGACTTAGTTCATACTAATTTATGTGGTCCGGCAAGAATCAGAAGTGTGCAAGGTGATAGATACTTCATGCTATTAATTGATGACTACTCCTAGATGATGTGGGTGACCTTTCTGAAAGAGAAATTTGAAGCTCTTGAGAAATTCAAAATATTCAAGGCTATGGTAGAGAATGAAACCAGATTAAAATTGAAATGTCTAAGGTCTGATAGAGGTGGAGAATTCACATCCGGTGAGTTCATAGAATTCTGTGAGAAACATGGAATAAAAAGACAGTTGTCTGCTCCTAGGACTCCACAGCAGAATGGAGTAGTGGAGAGAAAGAACCGAACCATCTAGGAAGCATCTAGAACCATGATGATGGAAGCAAATATTCCTTAGATCTATTGGAGAGAAGCTATAAGCACTGTAGTCTATACTCTCAATCAAGTACAAATCAGAAGCAATACCGGTAAGACTCCTTATGAACTTTGGTTTGGCATCACTCCCACTGTGAGGTATTTTAGAGTCTTTGGTAGCAAATGTTACATTAAAAGAGATGAAGATCTAGGAAAATTTGATGCTAGAAGTGATGAAGAAATATTCTTGGGTTATTCTACTCAAAGCAAAGCATACCGGTGTTATAACAAGAGATTAAGGAAGATTGTGGAAAGTACAAATGTGAAGGTTGATGAAGGTATTGAAAAACCCTCAAGGTTTTATGAATATGATGAAGATGATCAAAATGATGTTATTGCTCAAGAAGTCCAAGCTCCCTCTAAAATTCAGATTCAGACTGATCCGGCAAATCAGGAAGAAGAGATAAGTTTGAATGAACCTGTTCAAGAATCAGAAGTGCAAGAAACTCCCAAAGTTCCCAGGTATGTAAGATTAAATCACTCTGAAGATCAGATCATAGTTGATAAAAGCAAAGGTGTACAAACAAGAAGAAGGATTGCTCAAGATTCAAAAGAGTATTGTCTAATTTCAAAGATTGAACCTAAGACAATGAATGAAGCATGCAATGATGAAAGTTGGACTAAAGCAATGGAGGAAGAGCTGATGCAAATCGAGAAAAATCACACTTGGGATCTTGTTCCCAGACCTAGAAACAAGAATGTGATTGGAACCAAATGGGTCTTCCAAAACAAACTGAATGAAGTTGGTGAAGTAGTCAGAAACAAAGCCAGATTGGTCTGCAAGGGTTACTCTCAAATAGAAGGAGTTGATTTTGAAGAAACTTTTGCTCCGGTGGCCAGAATTGAAGTAGTCGGGTTATTTCTTGCCTTTGCTACCTTCAAGGACTTCAAAGTGTATCAGATGGATGTCAAGTCTACCTTCCTGAATGGTGACTTGGAAGAAGTATACATTGAGCAACCAGATGGACTTCAATTGTCTGATCATGGTGATATGGTCTGCAAGTTGAAGAAAGCACTGTATGGACTCAAGTAAGCCCCAAGAGCCTAGTATGAAAGATTGGATAAGCACCTTTTGAAGATTGGTTTCAACAAAGGTATTGTTGATAGTAATTTGTACTTCAAAATTGAACATGAAAATATCTTGATTGTTGAAGTGTTTGTTGATGATATCATTTTTGGAGGAAGAGATAGTATGTGCAAAACTTTTGAAAATCAAATGAAAAGTGAATTTGAGATGTCCATGCTTGGGGAAATGAATTTTTTTGTGGGTCTACAAATCATTCAAACAAAGAAAGGAATCTTCATTTCTCAGAACAAATATGTGAAAGAATTGTTGAAGAAATTTGGGATGGAAGAATCGAAACCAATGAGTACTCCCATGGCAATCGGATGTAAATTGAGCAAAGATGATGACTCTCCTAAGGCTGATAAAAAAAGTACAGGTCAATGATTGGAGGATTGTTGTATCTCACTCAAACTAGACCTAACATTATGAATTTTGTGGGTCTTGTTGTTAGATTCCAAGCTAATCCTAGAGAATCTCATGTCATGGAAATCAAGAGGATTTTTAGATATCTAAAAGGGACAGTTGAGTATGGTTTGTGGTATCCTAGAGATCATGATTTCTCTCTCCATGCATATACAGATGCAGATTGGGCAGGAGATGTGGATGACCGGAAGAGTACTAATGGTGGAGCATTCTTTTTGGGGAAGAGATTGGTTTCTTGGCTGAGCAAGAAACAAAAGGCAATATCTTTGTCCACTGCAGAAGCAGATATATTACAGCAGCAGGTAGTTGCACTCAAGTATTGTGGATGAAGTAAATGTTAAGAGACATCAGAGTGGAGTATGAGGAACCTATCACAATCTTCTGTAATAATTCAAGTGTAATAAATATATCAAAGAATCTGGTGTTGCATTCAAAGACTAAACATATATCCATCAAGTTTCACTTTTTGAGAGAGCAAGTGAACAAGAATGAAGTCAGATTGGAATTTGTGCCTTCCAAAGATCAGATTGCAGATATTTTTACTAAACCTCTACCTAAGGACTCTTTTGAGTATCTCAGGGAGAAATTAGGGGTTATTACCCCTCTGGGTCTGAATTAAGGTGCACTAATGTGCATTAGTCCGGTGGATCTCATAGTCATATCTTGTGGTCCAGATTGATGTTTGGGAAGCTGCTACTCAGGGGGAGCAGCTAGTATGATTCTGAAGTGATACAAGTATGTGCCCTTCCCATTGATGTCAAAGGGGGAGAGAAAACATGTGAAAAACAAGTGGTTGCTGATCAAAGGGGGAGCAGTAAAGGAAGAGAAGACATGTGAATGGTTGTTGTTGATAGGGGGAGTTGTGTCAGTGAGGAGAAGTTCTTGTCTTGATGGTTAAAACAGTTTTTCACATCAATTCATGCCATCAATGACAAAGGGGGAGATTGTTCCAAGTATGGGCCTAACTGGTGTTTTCATTGATGTCAACATACTCCTGTTGCATTGATGATAAGGATTGGTTGAGTTGTATGTTGAGGATATTGAGAAAATTAGTCCTATTAGGAACAGAGAAGAACAGTGAAGACAGTGAGGCAAAGATCCCAGCTAAGATGAAGATCAGAGGATGTGCTTCAAAGGGTTTGTAGATATGTGTCTTAAGATGATCCAGTAAAGATTTTAGAGGTCCGCATGAAGATCTGAAGAAGTTATGGCCACTTAAGTAAAACCGGTTTTGGCAAGTCTTTAGAGGTGACAGAGTGACACAGATAGGTCTGGTGAGATCCAGAAATGAAATATCATGTTTTGTGGATTTGGTGGAGTGTTTAGGAAGTCAATGTGAATTGAAAACTTAATTGGTTCGTGGTCTAGAGGTCCGCAAGCATCTATTCCAATATGACAGTGATGATAGACTGTGTTCTTGAGGTTCCGGATAAAGGAGAGGATGATTTCAGTAAGCAGAAGTAGTGTGGATGTTCTTGGTGATTCAGGCAAACTTGTGGAGGTCTTTGGATTGTGTCCAGTTCATGTCGATGGTCTGCATTGAAGATTGAGCTCGTAATTGAAGAATTACTTCCAGTTGATGATGTTCTTCCTAAGTTTGGCCGACCGGATGAGTTACACATCCTGCAGATGATCCTTAAGATGTTCTGTGAAGAATGGCATGTTCCTATAAGAAGATTGAAGTCTCAGATCTGTGTGGATGACAGTGGGTTGATCCGCGTGAAGCCTTTTTGTAATTAGTCATGTTGTATTTATGTATTTGCTCTGTAATGTATGCCGACTTGGATGATTATCCCTAAGTCGATGTCTTGTATAAATAAGGAGTTGCAAAGTCATTTCAAAAGCATCTTGTGGAGATGACAGTGTTGTAGAGAGTGGGGAAGCGAAAGGCAGAGTAGAAGTATTGGGCTTAAATGGAACTGACTCAAGCATGGTGAAGATGCTATTCTCCAGTTCAAGTATGTAATACTTATTATTCTGTAGATAGTGTGTCTTTTGTAGGCAGTGGGCCTCTTGTGAGCAGTGTGCTCAGGCAGTGAGCCCTAATTAGCATGTGCCATTTTGTTCTTTCTATTCTTTTAACAGAGAATACAATCTTGGGTTAGTCACCCCGTGGTTTTTCCTTTAATCAGGTTTTCCACGTCAAAATCTTGGTGTCTTATGTGTCAATGTGTTTCTGCTCTTGATTTAATGCATTGTGTTTCCATGATTGATTTATTATTATGCTACTGAATTACAAAGTGGAATTAAGTGGTTAATTGGAAGAAAGTTTTGGACAACTAATTCACCCCCCCTCCTCAGTTGTTTGTCTTGAATTTAACAAACAGGCCCTAAAGGACTGACCTAATGTATCGAGGGCTCATCAGAGATGGCCTTGCCTACGTGAAAGCACAAAGAGAACATAGTTCGACCAGGTGGACTCTATGTGACCTAAGACATAAGGGGTGGGAAGCCTCGGGGGCTCATCAGAAATGGTCTTGCCTACGTGAAAGCTCAGAGGTGACGTAGTTCGACTAAGTGGTTTCTTTTGACATGGTTTATTGCTTGGGATTTTTGGTTGGTTATTTGATTTTTTGTGATTTTTTTGATGTTTTTGGATTTTTTGAGAATATTTTATGTTTTTAGATTTTTGAGAATATTTGATGTTTTTGGATTTTTTGAGAATATTTGATGTTTTTGGATTTTTTGAGAATATTTAATGTTTTTGGATTTTTTTTGAGTTTTATACCAAAGGTGTCTTCCAATACTGATTTTTAGGATAAGGAATTGCCCCCAGTCAGGTATAGGACAAAGTTATTACCAATATGGGATGGGATGATGACAAAGTGTTAGGAAAGCTTTTAGGGAAATGGGGTATATGCTGAATGTCAATTTATTCTCAGGCCATGAAAAGAACAATGTGATTTATTATGGATTATGACATGGATTATGGTGTGGATTATGTAGGATTTATTGCGGAAAGCTAAAGACAAGATAGAGTGATGGTAGACAATGAAGCCAAGACCAATTACACATGACGCCTGTTTGTCAGGTTTTCAGCATGGTACTTATTCAAAGCGCCACCGAAGTGGTTTTCACTTTTGGATGAATTATTTCTCTTTACTATTTTATTGCTTTTTTTATTTTTTTATTTTTTTGTATTTTTTTTGCACTTTTTTAATTTTTTCTTGATTTTCTGACTTAGGTATAATATCTACGAAGGTGCATGCTATTGATTGGCTCTGGTAGCGGTTCACCTTTGGGGGTAGCAAGTTGATATGCTTCTGATCCATATGCAGCTGTGATGATATAGGGACCCAACCAGTTTGGTTCAAACTTTCCCAGCTTCTCCCGTTCCATTTGATTCTCGGGGTTCTCTTTCAAGACCAAGTCTGCAATATTGAATTATCAAACTCTAACCCTTTTGTTGTAACTGCATCAGAGACAGTTATGATATGCTTGCAAGTGTACCAGGGCATTCTACCTTCTTTCATCTAGCAACTCGAGCTCATGTAGTCTGGATATCCTGTAGTCTTCGTCATCCACAAATTTCTTCAATGATACTCTCAGGGAAGGTAACTCAACCTCGATGGGTAGGATGGCTTTGGAATCATAGATAAGGGAGTATGGTGTGGCTCTGGTGGGAGTGCGGATGTTAGTGCGATAGGCTCACAAGGCAGGATTGAGTTGAATATGCCAGTCACAACCAACGTCATTGATAGTCTTCTTGAGGATTTTTATAATGGTTTTATTTGACGCCTCGGCTTGACTGTTACCTTGGGGGTAGTAGGGAGTGGTGAAGCGGTGTTGAATGTGGAATTTTTCACATAGTTCATAGATGTCCTAATTTTTGAATGGGTGACCGTTATTCGTGACAATAGATTGAGGCACACCATACTGACATATAATGTAATTGAGGATGAATTTAGCAATCTGTTTACCGATAATGTATGTCATGGGAATTTCCTCAATCCACTTTGTGAAATACTCAGTGGCGGTGATGATGAACTTTTGTGTTGGCGGAGGTGGGATGGATTTTGCCCACAAGGTTGAGTCCCCATTGAGAGAATGGCCATGGAGATGCAAGCGGTTGAAGGTCCTAGGCGGGTGCATGCACTAGATCTCCATGTATTTGACACTATCTACACTTTTTGGCAAAGTGGTATGCATCCTTTTCCATGGTGGACCAATAGTAGCCAGCTCTTATGATCTTTTTGGCTAGAATAGGGCCACTACAGTGAGCTTCGCATATACCTCTGTGTACCTCTCATAAGGTTGTTTGTGCTTCCTCAACGTCAAGACATCGTAGGAGGGTATTGTCAAATCCAAGGCGGTAAAGGGTGTCACCGATGATGACATATTTGGCGGATTGGCATACAAAGGATTTATGTTGATTAGAGGATAGGTCGGGTGGGAGGATTTGGTTATGTAGGTATGTATAGATGTCATGATACCAAGGAGATGTGGGACCAATGATTTCACACACTAGCTCTAATTCAGGGACATCAAAGGCAGCGACCAATAGTTGTTCCACCAAGAATTCAAATTGAGGCATATTTTTCAGGATATCCAAGAGAGATCCTATTGTAGCCATTGCATCAGTTGCTCTGTTCTAAACCCTAGGAATTTTATCGAAGACCACTATGTCAAAATAGAGTATGAAGTTTTCAACCATTCTCTTATATGGCATGATTTTTTCATCTTTTTCGTCATATTCATTGTTGACCTGCTTGATGACGAGATGTGAATTGCCAAAGACTTATAATTTCTTGATTTTCCAATTGATGGCCATACATAATCCAGTGAGCAATGCTTCATATTCAGCAATATTATTTGTACAAGGAAAGGCTATCTCCTTGAGGAGTAATGAATAGAATGCCCACGCCTGAGCTGTGATTTTTGCAGAAACCATCAAAGAATAATGTCCATGTTCTGGGACTTCTACGACAAAGATTGATTCATCTGGAAAATATGTGACCAAAGGATGATCTGTTATTGTAGGTGCCTCTACCAATTGGTTTGCGACCACTTGTCCCTTTATTTCTTTGCGGTCAACATACTCTATATCAAATTCACTCAATATCTAACCCATTTAGCCAACCATCTTGTCAAGGCTGCCTTGTTGAGTAAGTACTTTAGGGGGTCAATCTTTGCAATTAGTTTTGTTTGATGATTCAACATATAATGTCACAGTTTTTGGGTGGAAAAAACTTGGCAAGGCAAGCATGCTCAATGGAACTATAATTTAGCTCATACCCCACTAATGTCCTGCTGATGTAATAGATTGCCCGTTCTTTTCTTTCTTCATCATTTTGTGCTAAAAGTGCCCCCAGTGCTGAAGACGTTGATATGTACAATAAAAGGGGCTTTCTTGGTATTGGAGGCATGAGAACTGGGGGTGACAACAAATAATCTTTGATCTTCTCAAAGGCTTCCTGGCAATGTTCAGTCCATATGAATGTACCCCTTTGCAGAGTAAGTATTGAAACAGGTGGCATTTGTCAGCGACTTGCACTATGAAGCTCCTAATTAATTGTAATTTGCCTTGTAGACTGCATAGTTGTTTGAGACTTGTTGGTGGAGGCATGTCTATGATGGCCTTCACTTTAGTGGGATCAACCTCTATGCCTCGGCGAGAAACAATATAGCCCAACAGCTTACCTGATGTAACCCTGAAAACACATTTCTTAGGGTTTAGTCTGACTTTGTACTCTTCCAGCTATGTGAAGACCTTATCCAATACATCTAGATGAGTGCTCCTAATAATTGATTTGGCCATTAAGTCGTTGACATAATCTTCCATAAATGTGTGCATATAATCATGAAAGATTGTCATTGCTCTCTGGTACGTAGTTCCAGCATTTTTTAGGCCAAAGGGCATGACATTCCAGCAGTATGTGCCCCATGGACATGTAAAAGTAGTTTCCTGTTGATCTTTCAGAGCTATCCTTATTTGATTATAGCCTAAGAAACCGTCCATTAGTGACAGCATCTCAAATCCAATGGTAAGGTCGACTATAATGTCTATGTTTGGCAACGGAAAATCATCTTTTAGACATGCCTTGTTTAGATCCCGGAAGCCTTCACAGATTTTGATTTGGCCATTGGGTTTTGTGACTGGTATGAGGTTAGATACCTACTTTGGATAGTCTATTGGTCAGATGAAACCCACATTGAGTAGCTTTTTCAATTCTGCATTTACCAAGAGTGCGATCTATGGATGCATTTTTCTTAATTTCTACTTCACTGATTTGGCAATTGGTAGCAATGGTAAGTGATGTAAGACAAATTGGGGATCCATCCCTGGCATGTCAGCATATGACTAGGTAAAATTGACTTGCCTTGCCAAGAAGAAAGCTTTGAATTCAGGCTTCTCTTGTTTTTTTAATGACTCTGCAAAATAAACGATCCTGGGATTATCTTCTGTACCGAGGTTGGTCTCAACAAATTTTTCCACTAGTTGTGGTGATCTCTCCTGTGTGATAGGTGTTGTTATATGGAGCCTAATTAGACTCAGAGGTTACATTTTCCCCACTTTTATCAGCGCGGTTTCCCCCCAAATTTCTATGGGGTCAAGGGGCAGCGCCCCTTGCGAGGGTTTGGGGGCAGCGCCCCTAGCGCGTTCCCTGTCACGATACAGGGCGGGGTTGAGGGGCAGTGCCCCCGAAACCTCACACAGTTTTTTATTATTTTATAAAGGCACCGGGAGTTATTTTTCATTGACCAACATAAGAAAACCCTATTGTTGTAACCGACAAAAAGCTTGATAAAAACGGCTAAGGGTTAGGGTTTTGAGATATTGTATTGTAGCATTTTGCAGCGGTATTGAGTTGCAGGGATTGTTGATTGTAATCAGTTTGATTTACTGGATAATAATATTGGACTCTCTGTTTGGTGGATGTAGCCCAAGTTTGGGTGAACCATGTTAAAACTTGTCTCTCGCTGTTATTAATTCTATGTATTTCCATTTCTCTGTTTAATCTTTATTTGCATTTAATTGATATCTTCTACTGGCTAACCCTAACAATAGGAAGAACTTCTAAGCCTCCATCCTTGGGTGCCTCATAGAGGTTTTCACCCTTGGATACGTCCGTTATTTTTACTTTTTCATGGTCAAGAGGTGCCTTTGGGTTTTCACCTAGAGACCTTTTTTCTTTTTCTTTTTCATTTTTGCAACTAGAGGGTGGAGTGGATTCTTCGAAGTAAGTAGTGTTGTTGAGATCTATGATGTATCCAACTTTATGATCCCCTTGAGGTATACCTTCACGGAGTCCCATGAACTCAGCAATAGCTTCGTCGTTCTCAAAGAAATCTAAGTTAGGTGGTGTCTGTTGATCCTAGTCTATGAGTTCAAGATGGACTAATGGTAAGCCATCATCAATGTTCATGTAGCTTATAGCTATGGGAGTCAAGGTGCAAATAGAAGTATTGTCAAGATCCCAGAAGATGTTGATCTAGGCTTCACCGTCAGGTAGGTGAGGTTGGGAAGATTCGGGCTCAGGTTCGAGAGGGTCCCTCGATGTCTCTACATCCTTGGAAGTACTTGCGCCCCTACCCAAAAGTAACTTAGTACTAGGAGTACTCTTTCTTCATGATGTATACCCTAGCCCCTTGTTGTGAGGTCGCATGGTCGGTTGAATGGTTTCTATTCTCCCATTTTTGTTAGGCCCAAGTCTGCTATGCCCATTGTATCCTTGCTATTTTACAAACTCATAGCCTTTTCCATACCGTTCCATGGGCAGTTGTACATGCTTGACCTCTTCTTCCTCCTTGTAGAGCCACTTACAGACATCATCGTCCACATCCTCCGTGCTAAGTTCTCCCCACTTTGTGAAGGTGGTGGGGGTGGCAAAAATAGTCTCCTTAGGTTTGATTGGACTAGGTTTACCATGAGACCTTGGTGATGTTGGGAGCTACCGATGTAGTATGAGCCTTCTATCTTATATTCCCCACATCCTTTGTCGTGGATCTAAACTTTAGGGTTAAGTGGCAAAATGAATGTGGTGGCAGATTTTGATAATGTAGATAGGTCGACATCATGTGATGAGGTGGAAGGTGAAATTCCCCTATTTGTAGGTACTTGATGCTGCAGAACTTCTCTTAGGTGGCTGCAATATTGGAATGTGTCAGGATCACCAGGTATAGTGATTTACATGCCATTGTAAGGGAATTTAATGCATTGGTGGTAAGTGGATGGCATGGCCTTCATGGCATGGATCTATGGTTGGTTGAGGATAAGGTTGTAGGGAAGTTCAACATCCAAGACATGAAATGCAATATTGAGAGTGGCAAGATCAACTCTTACAGGAAGTAAGATCGCTCCCTTGGAGGAACGTTCAACATCATCGTAAGCTTTGATGACAATTCTTTTGGTGGGGTCCACACATGCTTCCAAGTATCCCAATATCATCACTAATTTTAAAGGACATATATTTAATTCGGCTCCACCGTCTACCAAGACTCATCTAATCTTGTGTTTGTTAATGAAGACCTCAAGGTGTAATGGGTCGGTGTGATTAGGTCAATGTGAGAGTACATCACGTTCAGTGAAAGTGACATGGTTGGAGGTAGCCAAATGTCCTATCATGGCCTGAAATTGATTGACATTTAGGTCCATGGGGACAGAAGATTCCAACAAAGCCTTGTCCATAATGGCCTTATGCTCTGGGGATAGGCGAAGCAATACAAAAATGGATATTTGCATTGGAGTCTTTTTCAAATGGTCCAAGAGATTATATTGTGTCTTTGGTTGTGAATTAGATGGATTGGAAGAATTAGATGGAGCACTTTGCAATGTTATCTTGGCCTTACAAGTGGTGATGACACACTCAAGATGGGACTTGATGGTGATCATGTAGACGTTATCATCAAATGCGCGGATATTGTTAATGGTGTATTCATAAGCGATGTTGCTATAATTGACATGGTCATGTGGCTTGTTTCCTGAGGTGGAGGCTTTTCTTGATCCGTGATTTTGTAAAGGGTCTTGAAAGATAGTGTGATTGGTATTAGAGGAACCTTATGGACTATCTACAACTATATCTCCTCGGTCAATAAAGTCTTGTATGATGTTCTTTAGTTTGTAACAATTGGATGTTTTATGGCCCTTTATTCGGTAATACTCACAAAAGTTGTTATTCCATGAGGGAGGTTTAAAAGTTGGATCATATTGTTTGACCTCTGGGAGTTGGATGAGGTTGGATTGCAACAACTTATTTAAGATTGTTTCAACAAGCTCCGTTAGCGTGTGTATAGTTTTGCCGAGGGGTATTATTCTTTGGAGGCAGTCTTCTTTGGTTGTTTTGAATTGCATTAGCCATTTGTTGTTGTTGTGGTTGTGGTTGTTGTTGAACGGATCGCTGAATATTTTACACTGGTGGTGCTTTGAGTGTGAGAATGGGGTCGGCCCTATTGATTGCCTTTGCATCTACTACCCCATCATTGGTGATGTTCTTGTTTCGATACCCAAACTTGTTCTTGTCATAGGGTAGGTTTTGAGTGTTTTGGTTCTTGTTGAAGATTTTGATTGTACCCTTAGCTATGAGGGCTTTCTCAATGCTTGTTCCCTTTTCAACAACTTCTCCAAAGGAGGTGCAACAATGGATTTGCAATTGGTGCATGAGGTCTTTGTTAAGGTTCTCCACAAAAATTGGTACCAATTGATTCTCAGGGATATGATAGACATTTGCTAGCTAGGCTTCTCCACCTTTGGAAGAAGAAGATGAATGTTTCCCCATCTTCTTGTCTTGTATGGCATAAGGTGGCGACATTCACATCTGTCTCGATGTTATAAGAGAAATGAGATATATGAATTTGTCTGCGAGTTTGGTCCATGTCCTTATCCCCGTGGGAAGGTGTGTGAACCACTCAAGTGCTTGACCTATGAGGCTCCTCAAGAATAATCTCATCAAATATGTGTGCTCAAATGTAACATCAACGCATGTTGTGTGAAACTCTCGCACATGCTCTACAGGACTCCCTTTTCCCCTATACTGTTGAAGTTAGGTACATTGTAGTTTGGTGGAAAAGGTGGCATGTAAATGCTTTTGTTGAAGGGATAAGGACATAAATCTTCCATGGAATATGCCTTCTTAGTGGTAGATACTTGCATGTTTGAGAAGCGTTGCTCTAGTGATTGCATCTTGTGTGCCAAGGCTTCAAAGGACGTGAATGATGTGTCCATGGCATTGGTGAGTGATTTTTGATACAGATTACCCATGTTTAATGTTGACGTGTTTTGGGATCCCAAATTTGTAACAAGTGGGTTGGTATGTGTGTTGAAGGGAGCGTGTGATGAAGACACGTTGAGGTTTTGGTTGTTGGCTATGTACGTGGTATTTGGATTAATGTATTGGAAGTGGGATGAAGCACTTGTAGTGTTTTGGTTGTGGATGTTATTGGGGTTTGTTTGGAAGAGGATGTTTTGGTCCACTTGTTGTTGCAAGGGATTCGAATGGGTATTTTGATGTGATGCAGTAGTATTTTGATTGGCGTTTAGGTGAGACACATGTTGATGGGTTTGGGCAATATTTTGATGACTCAAGGTGTGGTTTTGAGTGGCACCAACGTTTGTGTATGTGTTGGGTATGGTATTATTATTTTGATGATTTGGGTCTACATATTGATGACTCAAAACATTACTTTGTGTAGCCCCAAAATTCATGTTTGCATTTGGTATGGTGTTATTTCCTTGGCAAATGGGGTCCATGTTTTGATTGCCTAAGTTGTTATTTGTTTGAGGCCCAAGGTTCATGTTTGCATTTGACGTGGCATTCACCCCTTGTGTTTGTGCCCACAAAGTCACTATGTGTATTTTTCATGTTCTTTTTTTTTTACCTATGTTTGTCATTGAAGTGAAAGGGTTTGCAAAGTTCATTAGTTGTGACATGGCATTCACATTGTTGGTGTCAAATGGAGGTGGCACATAGGAGATTGTGGAATCTTGTGACATTTCTCCCATAGTAATGGTGGCATGTTCTTGTCTTGGATTCGTGTAGCTAGTGAATGGTATTGTTTGACCTTGGCCTTGTGTGATATTGTTTGGCGATGATCCCATAATTGCATTGACATCTACCCCCATGGGAAGTTTGGTGCCAGTTTGTAAGAGATGCATGAGGTATGTTTGAGCATTGGCTGCTATCATTTCATCTAGGATGCACAACATTCTAGGGTCCTAGGAGACCTCCTCAATTTCTTGTTGTGTAATCCCTTGATTGTCTTCTTGCAAAATGAGGTTTTCAAAGGGATTTGGCATGTTGGAGTGAGGTTCGTGTTGCTCGTTAGATGAGGTTCCAAATCTCATTATGTTTGTGAGATGATCTAAGGATTCTCCCTTTCTCTTCTTTTGCAACCGTGTCTCGACCATATAAGACTTATTAGTTTGTGAAAAAGGGTTTGTCCTATGGATGGAAATGCAAAGTATTTATGCTATATTTTTAGTGTTTTCTTGTAAGATATAGAGATGCAACTAAGGTTGGAAATGCACCTATGCAAATGGGAATGATTAAATGAGGATATGTTATGCCAATGCTTTGAGATGCAACTAAGGTAATGAGACCAAGACTATGCTAGAGGCTAATGGATATTAGTCTTTGAGAAGTTTGCTCCAAGAGGGTACTAATGTCTACTTATGACCTTATCAAAGCACTAGTTGGATTTATTGAGACCTTGAAGTGTTGGTGTAGAAGAAATAATTGATTAAAGTGAGCTCAAACTAGACTTATGAGTTGAGACTCACTTGTTGATTTGGAAAAGATGGACCTAAACTAGACTTGTGAGTATTAGGCCCAAATTGTGATTGATTTGAAAAAGATATCAAGGTCTTATAATCCAAATTCGTACTATAATGCAGTCAAGTTTCGACAATTTCTCCTTATGTTTCAACCTTAAAGAGTAATTGTTAGGGACCTCCTTAGATGTCAATGGCTGGTTTTTTAATGTTCGAAGGTAATCTAAAAATGGTTTGGACAATATGGAATGCAATCTAAACCTAAAGGGATGAAGTTGAGTATGAAATGGATGAACAAAACTAGCAGGTCTAAAAATGTTTTGACACAGTTGCAATCAGATTTGATAAAGAAGGCAGATTTTCAAAATATCCTCTTAAGTGTCTCACTACTGGAAGATGCGTCATATAAGGGCTTGATTGCAGTTTAGTAGTCTGCAGATGAGTTTTAGGGAGCTTCAGATGCATTTTACTACTTAACAGATGCGTTTCAGGGTGTTTCAATTGCGGTCTACTTCTTAGCAGATGCATTTTAGTATCCTATAGATGTGTTTCACTATTTATTTTGAGCCTAAAATCAATCTTCTATGTTTGTTTGACAGTTTGCTAGGAAAATAAAAAAACACTTCACACATAGAAGACACTCAACATTTAGTTTGGTTGTGACTCTTGACTTAGTAAGCGTATGTGTAAGTTCAAGGGCTATCCAACCCCAAATTTTCATGAGCCTTAATCATAATTTGAAAACAATTCACACATAAGACACTTTCTATCCCTAAGGTCATTGGCCAATGGCGTGACGCTCGAGCCCACAACTTGGAAACTCCTTTGACGCGAGGTAGGGACACTCTAGAATGGGGTGCGTACACTTTTGTCTTGCAAGAGAGGATGGATAGGCCCGGGGCCTCCAGGACTAGAAGGATGACCCAATCACCATTTCCCCTAAAAGCTACGTATAGATTATGCTAAGCCAATGATTTCCATCTCATCTCAAGGGAGCTCATATGGTAACTTCAAGGCGATAACCCTTGCACCTAGAGTGACGCCAATAAAAAGTCAATCATAAAGGGTGGGCTTCTAACTAATTTGTCTTCTAGTCACAACCCGGGGACTTACCACCTCGTGAGCATCTAGCAAGCCACTTAAGACTTTGACCAATCCTACTAGTGGTACTAAAAATACCTCACGTAAACGTGGGTAGCTTGTACTTTTGGATTGACACTATACGGCGAAGGCTAATGGCAGTTTAGACTTGGCTTTCTCCTTATCCTTTTATATAGCAGCCCGAAGGAAAACCTGCTTTGAGTCGCCAATGAGTTCTCCGTACGAATGTGTCTCAAAGGCAGGCCCTATCTAAAGGGTTACAAAAGCAACACAAGTAAATGCTTTTGATCTCCAAGTTCATACAAAGATGCAAGGAGAGAGCATACGCATGTTACTTGGTCACACTAGCAAAAGTTCATTAACCTTTAGAAATCAAATGTGTGGTGCGATTATGAAAATGTTGAGAAGTGTTTTTTATTCCCAAGATCACTTAAAGTGCAAGGGAAGAGCATACACACTTCACAACATAAACAAAATCACAAGACAAAGAAGACAAGTGATGCAAGTTTGTTGTTCTTTTTAAGCCAATGAGTGAAAATATGCAATTTATTGTTCTTTTTAAGTCAATGGGTGAAAGTATGTAATTTGTTGTTCTTTTTAAGGCAATGAGTGAAAATATGCAATTTGTTGTTCTTTTTTATGCCCCTGTTTGAAGTGTTCCTAATTTAACCAAACACACATATGAATGAAAGGAAACCTGCAAATAGGTTAGTGGTTTCAAACAAGATTCCCCTTCCAATGGACGCCACAAAGCTGCAGACCAAAAATCAGTACTAGAACAAAACCTCCTAATCTATTGTGTAAGTAGAGAAACCAAAATGAAGACAACCTAAGAACTCCCTATTTTACAACAGTTGGATGCAGTTCAGAGTGTCTCTGATGCGTCACAGAGAACAGTGACTGCGTCACATAGGGAAACAGATGCGTTTTACTCTTAGAAGGATGCATCGTAGGGGTTCTCAAATGTGTCACAACATATGGTGACCGCGTTTCAAAAATTGGTGACTGTGCTGCAAAAACCCCCAGATGCGTCGCTCTATGTCTGTAAATTAAAAACAACAGAAACTTCCCAAGCAGCAGGTGAGAAATAACATTTCAGTGATGAATGAAAAACCCTAGGGTTGCAGAGTTGTTTCCCTAATGCTAGAAAGATGTGAAACCTTCAGACATACATAGGGCATACTCAAAATGATCAAACAAATTTAGATAAACCCTTGAAACATAAAACCCTAATGCCTTGAAAAACCCTAATAAGATAAACAATTGATTAGAGGGTTAGCAAAGTGAATAAAGCACCAGAGAACAAGATGAAACCCTACAAAACCAACTGGGTTAGCCTGATAAAGAAAAATAAAGAGATTATGTCCAATACACAGGCAGATGCGTCACAGAACCCTTCCGATGTGTTGCAGACTCCAGGGAATGCATTCGGCCATACTTTGCATGCGTCATGGGAAGCAGCGGATGCGTTGCACAAACCTGCAGATGTGTCGTATTGTCCCTGCAAACCCTAAAATCACAAATTTGTAAAATGTACGGATGATTCACATCAGGTTCACCAAATGTTATCAGGGAAAAATATTCAAACACCTGCAAACAGTATTATGCATGCCCTAACCCCTCAATGGAGTACTAATAGCCTAAGAACAAGCAAATGCAAACAAAAGACATAAAACCCTAGACTCCAAGTGTCCTCCCTCCATTGTTCCTCCAAGATTTTGCTATACTTTGCTCTCAGATTTGCGGACCTGCAAATATGATGAGAAGCTCAAGAGTGTATGAATGACAAAATCAGAGAGATAGTGCTCAAATTATGCAAGTGGGAAGTGAGAAAATAAGACTAAGAGAGTGATTTTATAGAGGAATATGGTTTGAATGAAGGGCTATGATTGCATGTTTGACTTTTGATGGAATAGAGGGTGTAGATTGATTAGGGTTTCCCTTTCACTAAAGGCTAAGGGATAATTTTTAATTTGAAGAAATGATGAGGTGTAGGATGTTTTTAAATTAAATAAATTAGGTGCATGTATTTAATTTATTATTTGAGAAAGGGGATAATGTGAAAGGATTTAATTAAATAAGTGGGACTTATTTAATTAAGGCAAGACCTATAATTTGAATAAATATTTATTTATTTAAATTAATAGGGTAAAGGGGACATTGAAATAGTGAATAATTAAATAATTAATTAATTATTTAATTATAGAGGAAATTCGGAAGAAAATAGCTAAGTAATTAAATAAATAAAATTTATTTAATTAGAAGTATAAGAGGAGTAATGAATTAATTAAATAATTAAAAATTATTTAATTAATAGTAAAATGTAAAATTGGGATGAATTAGGTGTAAAAATGGTGTTCGCAGGTTCAGAACATTTTTAGGTGTCTATAATTATATTCTTATTTTGAAGAGAAATAAAGTTGAGAAAAAGAAAACTTTGATTTGAAATGACTCTTTTTATTTTTGGAGGATTCATTCTTTCATTATGCACTGTGTAATTATTGATTATGGAGAGAAGAGAAGAAAAGAAAACAATAGACTTAGAGGAAGAAGAAGAATGAAGAGGGTGGTTATTTTCGCTTTAGGAATTGGAATTTCAAGATCTTCAAGTTTAAAATTTATGCAATATTATTTTTTAGGTAAGATTTTAATCATGAAAAGATGTAATAATGTTTGGTTTATTTGGTAATTAATGAACTTAGGTTTCCTTCAAGAAAGAATTGAATTTTGATCATAGTATGAACCATAAGCTAGTTGTCTTGAAAAGAAAATAGAAACTTATGTGAAATTGGATATATTTCATAAATGGTGAACTAGGTACCTTTTAATTTTGGATATGTAATCTCCAACTATGGGATAAATTTTTCCTATAATTTTTATAATTTCAACTTAATGATTTTTGTTTTGTGAATTAAACAAGTTGACTATTTTTTATGAAAACTGGTAAAATTGTCTTGAGAAAAACCAGTATGTTGTGTCTTCAATAACAATTGTTTTATAAACTAAATTTTTCTGAAAATTTTAGGCCAAGTGCATAATTACGTTTTCTAAATCATATTAAAAAATTGACACTCATATCTTGTCTGAAAATTTTAGGCCAAGTGCATAATTACGTTTTCTAAATCATATTAAAAAATTGACACTCATATCTTGAGAAAAACCAATCCGTTGTCTTACATAAATTTCCTTTTAGGAACTGGCTTTCTTCTAAATTTTTATTGAAGATACGAACCCTAGTTTAATAAATCCTCACAAAAATTCAGCCATACCTAGATTCTCAATTATAAAATATATATGAATTAGCAATTGTCTATTTATGCTTCTATTTTGAGGATTATTATTTTATATGTGATATATAATTTTTAGAAAAGTATATTAAAGGGAATTATTGTTAAAATATTTATGAGATTTGTATCTCTATGTTACCTTTCTAACACATTTTACAAGTTAGAAAAATATTATGTTTTAGGAAATGTTTGGTGTATGTGATCTCCCAACATGGTTTGGTGAGTTTCTATTTTTGTTGAGCATGTTGAATTTTATTTTATATTGATATTATTTATGAGAGTGTGAATGTGAATGTTTGCACCGAAGTTTTGATCTTGTTCTTGAGAGTCCTCTAGTGGATTTGTGTATGACAGTTTTGATGTCATGATTGGAATACTTCTTCCAATAATATTTTGTATGATTTCCCAACTTAATTTGGGTAGAGATAATCTCTTTAATGAGATAAAAGTTATTATATGGTACACTCTTGAATTAGGCATTGTACCTATTTTTGTTATGTGGTGTTGTGTGTAACTATAACTAGAAGTGTCTTCCATGCTTCACTACACCTTGTGGTCTTAATTTAGACTATATATACTTTGGTTGTCGTATAGGAACCATGAATAGTATGGATTGAGAGAATGTTAGATGCATTGTGGGTGCTTCCAACTTACATCACTTTCTCTAATCTTTGTCCAAGACAATGCTCTTCTCACCATAAACACATCACATATGTTCTAGTACTCTAGATGCGTGAAGGGTTTCACAAGGTATGCGGATGCATAGGGTGTGGATGCACTAATTATGTTTTCTATTTCATCACTAGAGTTAGGAGATCTCTAACCAAGACCTATGATCCGACTTGGTATACCATATCACTGGATGGTGGGGTGCTCTGTGTTTACTATATGGTTAGATTACTTGTATGATATTTGGTACAGATGTACTTTATTGATGGGAGATGCCTTGGTTGTGATCTTTGAACTTATGCTCTTATAATTGAATTTTGAGGCAGAGGCCTTGGTTGGGATTGTGTGTTGTATTCTTGATTCTATGATGTGCTTGTATTTTATGTTAGTTCTATGTACTTTCTTTATGTGTGTGACGTGTATTTGAGTTGTGAATGTTTAACTTATATGTTGTATTCTATTCTGTGTGTGGTGTATGAATATTTGAATTGTTGTTTTATGTGTGTTTGGATACTTGGTGCTAAGTTAGGATGCATGTAGTTCTACCTTAGGCACGTGTTTTTAATAAGACATAGCATCATGCAAAGAGAGCTTTTGTAGTATGGGATGCGAATAGCAATTCATGTAGATGTTGTATATAGTTTTGAATGTCTAGTTCTAAGTCAAATATTGTGGTTATTATTGAGTCATATTTGACTTGTTCACACCTTTTACATTTATATATCTATTAGATGCTAGAAAAAAATGTGTTAACATGCATATGGTTTCATGTGTATTATTATGTGTTAATTAAAAAATGAACTTAATAATATAAACACCACTATTATATTATACCACACTTTTGGATTATGGATGATGCTTGTTCGCCTCGACTGATGGATTGGGAGGAAAGGGACATCCTCATGGTGGGTTCAATCCTTTCTCTGATCACCAGAAGATATTACTCATGATGCACATTGTATATGGCCACTTGTATTTGTGGCGGTTGCTTCATAGTTTATTGTAATCATTATTTTTTATGAGGGTTGTAGTATTTGACCCCATGTATATCTTGAACATGTAATGATATTATTTTCATTGATCATTTCTAGATATATGCTTGGAAGAAATTTTGAAGTTGCACTTTAGAGGTTGTTACAATTAGGTCCATATAAAGATCAACAAAAATGACTATAAAGAGACCTAATCAAATAGGATTGGAGGTAGAGATTTAAGAATTTGCTTGGTGACTACCTAGAGGTTCCTGTCTTGTGGATATTATGTAAACCGATTATATGACTATGACGAGGCCCTAAAATTTACAGTTATTTCCATTGTAATTTGATTTTAGTTCCACTATCAAGAATCAAAACCCAAAGCAAAACGAATATTGAAGTCCGCAGTAGTAGAGTGCACTTATAGTAACGAACATCTATAGAACAAGTACAAGGAAGCATATAGAAAGGATGTCCAATAACATTTCATCCAGAGATTACATAAGTAGTAAGCAGACGCACTACCAGGATTTTTCAATGAAGATTTCTGCAGAAAGACGAGCACTGAAGCTTTTCTGGATTACATGCATGCAAGTTTTTGTCCACAAAAAGCTTTGGCAAGAGTATATGGTACAATGATACCGAGTTTAAGAAACAAATGAAAGACTAACCAAAGAGGAGCCCATGTGACAATAGAAACCACTTGGTTACCATGTACATTATTCCAAAGGAGAAACAGGTGCTGTAGAATTCATCTAAAACAATTTTGTGACTTTCTTCACAAGAAAACCATCCTGTATCAATCTTCGGTGGTAAATACTAATCTTGAGTTAGTAGAGGGCAGAGCACAAAATTCAAGAGACTTTTTAAACCCCTAATGCCACATATGTCCATTTCAGCTTTATAAAAGTTCACACCATGCCAACAACTATACTTATAATTTTTGGTGCCTTAAACCGTGAATATCAATTTTGGCATGTAAACATGCAGCTTGCTTATATCTATTGACAGCTTGCAAGTTTCTGAATTTCAACAAAATTTCAGACTCGTTGAAGAGTAATCTGCTTTGTAATATCATTGTGTGGGTTGTGCGGTTTGATTCTAATAATTTCGCAATTGTTTTGCTGGATTTTCATGTGTATGTAAAAATCTACCATCAACATTGATGGAATATCTTGAGACCATTGAAATACTCAAGGCTAAAGGATGCAAATAACTCTAACGAACTTGGCATAGTTCTAGCCATCTTCTATGCTCTTGGAACTAATATCCTTTCTTGTCCTCTAACTTGTAAGTTGTATGCATATAACTTACCATCCCATTATCCGTGACTCATGACTGTCATAAATTGTTAATGCATGTCTTGAATATAGGTAAAACATTTGGCCGTATATCTTTGGGATTTATTACAGAACTAGTGACATAATTTGGTGTATTTTATTATAAGCCATATAGATAATGCCCTGGAACGATTTAGTAAGTTGTTTATATATATATATATATATGTGTGTGTGTGTGTGTGTGAGACAATAAAATAATGCTCTCATATTTGTACACTAGTTATATGTGTTTCCGTTTCAATAGTACTCTTAAAATATAAGTCCCAACAGTTGACTGAGGTTATTTTTCCATTAGGGGGGCTACCTAAAATTTCTCAGCAGGTGTTGCTGAAAATTTTTAGGAGCTTTTGACAATTAGGTGGTTCCATGAATTTTATAGCAATAAGCAATGTTAAAATTTTATACTCAAAATTTTTTCAAACTTTGGTGATCCCATAGATTTTTTTGCTGCAGCTAATGCTAAAAAATTGCCAATCTCTTCTAATGATGCTGCGTGGCCAAAAAACTAAATTGGTGGGGAAAATTTCTAGCCCACCCTTAAAGGCAGCCACCTAGTGGATCAAAATATTAATATAAAGGTGAGGAAGTCTGCCATTTCATCTTCTGTAAAAAAATGGAATGTACTATATGCGTGCTGGCAATATTACAGAAGATGAAATGGCAGACTTCCTCACCTTTCAACATATATATAGAGATCGATACCAAGCAAAAATTGTCTGGGATACAAAATTGGAAAATTATCTTACGAACATTTCAAGATGATACAATATGCAAAGACCATGAGCTTAAAGTTTATAAAAAGGCAAGTTCTATCATATAAATCTATTTCCAAAGCATGAACAGCAGAATCTATTTCTTCGTCACTCATTTTTATTTTAAAATTTTCTTCAACTTCGTCACATAGAGAAATAAGATAGAAAGAAAATGCATAGCTACTTCTCAGAAGTAGTTTGAGGCAAATATAACTACTCAACGCGTTCTAACATAAACCATGAAGTCTTAAAAAGTAGAGACAATTCTCCTCTGAGACCATGTACAAGCATTCATCGATTAACCAGAAATATAATTTGCCTCCTCTCTTTTCTTTACATACGTCTCCATTAGTTTAATCCTCTCTTGCTCTAATTCCTTCTCAAATGCTACTTCCTCTTTCAGAAGCCTTAGTTTAATTTCCCTCCTTTTATGGTCATGGACTTTAATGAGTTCTTGCCGCTCACGTTCATAGTCTTCAGAATCTCTTACACTGGTTTCGACAATTGTTGTGTGCCTTGCAATCTCCTCATTAATTCTGTAACAAGACACAAACCCAACATAGGAAACTTTAAAACATTTTGAAAGAACACACAAATTCCAAAGACTCCAATGCACATTATAAGCTTCTCTTTGGTATATTTATGGCCATTACTGGTGTTCATTCTAAATTTGGGTGGACCATGTCTAAAATTTAAGCACTTCATTGATTTATCTTTCAAATAAAAATTCAATACGTTCACTTTAATTTTAATAAAAGAGTGTCAAAGTATTAGATGCCAACCAAGGCTTTTCCATCAATTACTAGATGCTTTGACCCAACATTTAAGAAAAACATCATTCTGCTTAACAAATAAACATTAATGACAGTACAGAGAACTTGAAATGCCTTGCCTAAGCTCTTCATGGATACAATCTCTCAGGTAGAAATTCAATACACTTATTTTATTTTTAGTAAAGTGTTGATGAACTACACAAACATGCAAGGCCTTTCCATCAGCTAGTATAGCTTGCTTAGGCAAACCCTTGAACAAAATCATCCTGTTCAAAAAACAAACCTGATTGACAGTACTTAAATCTTGAATTATCTTGCCCCAGCTCTTCATGGATACAATCTCTCAGATAGAAATTCAATACATTTATTTTAATTTTAGCGAAAAAGTGTCGATGAATTACACAAAAAAAAAGCAAGGCCCTTCCATCTGTCACTATAGGTTTGGCAAACCCTAGATTAAAATCATCCTGTTTAAAAAACAAACATGATTGACGGTGCTTAAATCTTGAATTATCTTGCCCCGGCTCTCCATGGATAGAGTCTCTCAGATAGAAATTCAATACATTTATTTTTATTTTAATAAAGAAGTGTCAATGAAATACACAAGCAAGCAAGGCCTTTCCTTTCGTTACTATTGGCCAAACCATAGAACAAAACCATGCTATTTAAGAAACAAACTCAAAACTTGACTTATCTTGCCCCCGTTATAAATGATGGAGCAATTTATTTTATTAGCATCACAGAAGTAATGAATTGATAGATTATTATTCCCATGCAATCTAAGATTTTATTATCTCCCTGCCTACATTTTCTTTGAGGCAGAATGTAATCTTCCTATTGATTTTTCACGTTTCCACTGCATTCAAGTGCCACGCATTCATTTGACCAGAAATATGAACAAGAATGAGAAAAATATACACCAACTGAACAGTACTTAAAACTCGAAATGTCTTGCCCCAATTATAAATGACGGGGCAATTCATTTTACTAGCATCACAAAAGCAATGAATTAATCAATTATTTATTCCCGTGCAGAGTCTAAGATTTTATCATCTCCCTACCTACATTTTCTTTGAGACAGAATATCTTCTTGCTATGGTCTTTCATGTTTCCACTGCATTTATGTTCCACCCATACATTTTACCAAAAATATGAACAAGAATGAGTAAAATATACACCAGCTGAACCTTCACTATCAATTATCCCTAAGGAATGGTTTAGTTTCACACCATATCTAATGATTTAATGCCATCACTCGCCATGGTAAAGCTTATCTCCTAGCCTAATCTATCATGAACCAAAGTCAAAATTGACTTTTTTAAATTTTGTTAACAATTATGATTATTTAAAGTCGTAAAACACAAAAAGTGTAGGACAAACAAGACGGACATAAAAGTGTAGGACAAACAAGACAGACTAATGACAATATTTTAACAAGCATGCAAAGAAAAATAGGAAAAAAAAATCAACAAATAATAAGAGACAATATTGAGATAAGCAAAAAACTAATCAATAATGATCCAGTGCTAAAGGATTTCAAGCTGACTATAGCAGCATCACTGAGTAATGATACTGCCAACGTATTTATGCAGGCAACACAAAGGAATGCTACAGAGAGTCAACTACAAAACATTTGCATTGCAAACATAAAACCTGTTTGAAACAAGTGGGAACAATCTAGTCAACAACCAGGACTGCAAATAAAATAAGAAAAAGCAGGCTAGCTAACACACTTAAGGGTGTCAATTGGAAAAAATGAGAACAAACAACAGTTGAATCCAGATATACCATTCAAAATGTTGACCAGTGGAAATTTCAAAATCATAATTACTGTATGGGACGCTAACTCACAATGAAGGCGATTCAGGGGCAATGCAAATAATAACACCTCTTATCTAACAAAAGTACAACAATCATGGTCTTGTCAACCATAGACAAACAGAGCTGATATTAGATGGCCAATTGGTTGTTTTGCAATAATTCATATCAATTTCAAATTTCAATTGTTAACACCAAATTATCCTTTGTTTTCTAGTGTAACAACCGTCCCTATCCCCTTCAGCATTTCAGTACGGAGGGGCAGTAGGGGATATCCCCTAGCCATCCCAAAAAAAAATCAAACCATGGAAATGTTTTGGAAATGCGTCCCCTAACGCGGAAACAGCAGTAAACTCTTTGGCTGTCCCTGAGTCAGCCGAGGATGTCTCAGACATCCCCCTACCATCCTGGGGATGGCCAGATGTCCCTGACGTGGCAGAAAGTTTTTATAATGTTTTTTTTAAAAGACACTCAGGCAGAAAAGTATTTGTTTTAAAAGGGGGATGGGGGTCCCACAAACCCTCCCATGCGCCTTATTCACCCTAAAACTTTAATAATGAAAACTATTCACCATTTCATTTAGGCGCCAGCTACTGCTGTTGGGGATTTCAGATTTCTTCAAGGCTCGACTGCCCTGCCCTGCTGCTTCCTGAACTACTTCAAAGTCTCAGACTTAGCTCTTTTGGCATCATCTAACAACTAATTTTTTTTAATATAAAAAAGATATCAACCGTTTCAACAATTTGGCATCAAGGTATGTCTCTTTGACTGATTTTTATTTTTTATTTTTATTTTTTAATTTTTTTATACATAAGTTATAACACTAATATTATTGTTAAAAGTCCTATTGGTTCATACTTTCTTAGAGCTATTGATTGCTTTGGTAAACATAAGGATGTTGATTACCAATTTGGCCTTTTGAAGGAGGTTATAGACGAGATTGGGTCTTCTAATGTTGGGCAGGTTGTGAGAGATTCAGCTCATGTTTGTAAGTTAGCCGGTTTGATAGTTGAGAGTGCTTACTGACATATTTTTTGGACTATGAACACCTCTCTTCATATGGCTGCCTATGTTGTTAATCCCAAGTGGTACGCACCTAGACTTGGCTGAATTCTTCCTTCTGAGGATGATGGATGTAATGGAGGGGTTTATGAAGACCCTTTGTAAGATGTATAACACTAAGGAGGCAACCATACTTCAAGAGCAATGGCTTCAATTTTTCAATCTTCAGGGTTCCACATTCAACAAACCAAGGCTAGGACGGATAGGGCCACTATTGCACAAAAAACCGAATTCTTCCTTTTGAAGATGATGAGGTAATGGAGGGTTTTATGAAGGCCCTTCGTAAGATGTATAACACTAAAGAGTCAAGTATGCTCCTGCATCAGACTCGCCGGGTAAGAAGTTTGTGAGCTTAGTTCACAAATTTGTGCTAATGATGAAATCACACATTCTGCAGCAAGCTCCATTATTAAATCAACTTTTTCAAAAGATTTTCTCCTTCACTTCTTCCAACACTTGGTTGGAATAAATTTTATCTCCTCTGCAAATTCATTCTACATCTTTTACTACTTTAGTGGACATCTGTCCACCATAAACTAATTTCCTCTTCATTTTTCTCCTCCACCATCTTCTTCTTCTTTTTGTGGGATTCAACCCACCATAAACCGTCCACCTCCATTAGATATCATCTTCACCTACACTCATATCTTCACAATAAATTTTATAAAAAATAATCACTTCCACTCTTATGCTTGCAAACACCACTTTATCAGCATTAACAACATCATAAGCATTTTTCACCATCTTTTCTTCATCTTTTTCCTCATTTGCAAACAAATCATCAAAAAAATTCATAATTAGATCCTCTTCCTTATCTGCTTCTGTAAACACTTATGCTTCAACTGCAGCAACTTTTGCTCCTTCACTCTGTGCATTTAGTACTTCTTCAAGGTACTTATCTTTGTGCTGCTCCGCATTGATCAATATTTGTATATCCTCTAAAAGGCTGATTTCAACATCACAACTCTCATTCATATGATGGATTTCAAAGCATCACAACTCGTCAATCTTCTTCACCTCTTGTTCAAGCAAAGGATCTTCATCAACTCTACAATCAAGTACCAGGTCTTAATCAGCTACTACCTCCAAAGGAATTTCTACAGTTATTATCTTCTGCAACTTGTATCTTTTGAACTTTTGTCATCATTTTCTTTTCTACATTATCCTCAAGCAAGAGGATTTTCTCTTCTTTGTTTTGTCCTTCCTTCATATCTACAAGCAAAACAATGTCAAATAAAACAAGATGTTCATCTTTACTCCTTTCCTCCGCTACAACCTTATCCACTTCCACATTCATGCCTTCAAAAAGACATGTTTCAATCATGTTCTTTTCTGCTTTCATGCCACCTATATAACATTCTCCATCATTCTTGATCACATCTACTAGAACTTCTCCATCTTGCATAGCCTCCAGCCTATCCAATCTCAAATGAATGTCCATCATCTACTCAAGAATTTTCTCGTTTTGGTACTGGATTTTCTTCCTTTGGTACTGCTCCATAGCTACCCACTCAACTGGCCTCTTCAAGATCATTCCTTTCCTCTTTTTCAAAGACATCTTCACTCTCAAATATCTGCAGTTATAGGACTTACATTTGCAACAAACTCACTCACGTTCAACAACTATCCTCTACCCAACAATGTCGCTAGAAGATGCACACTCTCTAAATCACCTCTATTCACTTTCACTCAATGGAGGACGTTAGCACATCTTATACCCAGCACTTCTCTTGTTGGAGGACAGCCAACACATCACTCATAGTTTTTATCACCATTCTCTCTCCTTCATCAACATCAACTTTTCAACACTCATCCCAATGATCAACCAACTCTGATACCATTTGATGCAATTGAGGACTGAGAACTCAATAAAGAGTTGACAATCCAAGCAACAAATTAAAATAAACCAAGAAGAAAACCAGATTTGTATAGAAGTACGACAAGGATATTCTAATATCATATATCATTTTAATTCAGAAAGGATAATCAAAACAGCTTCAAGTTCTATAATGCATAAATCTCTAGTAGTGACCTAAATGATCCTCTTGTACAAGATAACCCCTTACAAGACACAATCTTGAAAATTATAGTGAGCAGAGATACATGACACGTTCTACGATATTTCAATGCTCAGGATTACAACATTTCATATCAAAATATTTTCTAACAAATTGGAATACAACTGGCAATACACATTCCTACAATAACTTGACTTATGCAACTTACAAAATAAGCTGAACTCACTTAAACCTTATACATAGAAGAAAACCTCACAGATTTCAGAACCACTCAACCAATCTATAGCTCACAACCAATACCTTTTAAGCTACGACTCACCAAGATCTTCATTTTATTCCCTTATAAAACTCGATTCCACAAATACTTCCTCACACAACTTGATTTCACCACATTTACCACACAAGCATTTCTATTTTTCTTTGACTCAACCTTCAAAGTCCACAACGACTCCTTCAAATTCATCGACTTGTTTTCTTCCCTAAATTATGTTTTAGCCTTATGGCTTGCGGTGTATATATAAGATGCCGAAGTGCTAAAATTAGATAATCTTCAATAAGGACGAGCATCCACTAAATGGGCGTGAGAAATAGGTGCTAAAATAAGAAAGCCGCCACCAAGCTGTTATAAAATTAAGACGAAACGGATGTCAAAAGAAGAAATTCGCCACTAAAGGTCACCACGAGTCACCTTCATCCCTTTTCCAAAGATGCCAAACATAAAATTTGAAAGCCGCTCTCCAAAAATTAAACCACCACGACGCATTAAAATTTCTTTTATGTGAGTAGTAATTGGTGGGTCCCTTAAACCAATGATAAGTTGTAACTAAAGCAACAACTGAAGTTAGTGCCAAGGGACGTGGTCCCCACATAACAATTTTGTCTCCAAAAAACAAACAATTACTGCCAGAAAAGGAGTCCAAGGTGGGTCCCATGCAGAAATGAGCACTCAACAATAAAAAACTTTGATCAATGCTAATATATTTATAGTTTGGCGTCAGAATTCGTAATTCGTGGGCCCCAAAGGAACCACCCAACGGCAAAGAGTCTTAAAGACGGTCAGCAGGGATGCTCCTGTATCAAACTTGCCGAGTAAGATGCTTGTAAGGATAGCTCACAAATTAGAGCCAATGATAAAATCACATATTTTGCCGCAAGCTCCATTATTAAATCAACTATTTCAAAAGATTTTCTCCTTCGCTTCTTCCTACATTAGCTCAAAAAAATACTATCTCTCTTTGCCAAATTCTTTCTTGCACTTTTAATCCTCTCATGGACTTTTGTCCACCATAAACTGTCCTCTTAGTTTTTCTTTTGAATCGCACACCTCCACTTCACACTCTGGTCTTTTAATAGCTGCAATTGGCAGGTGTAACAGCCACCTCTCCTTTAAATACTGGTGAAAGAAAAAGAAACACCAAAAATCTAAATTGAAAGCTGCCAGCCTTACTATGTTTTGAAGAAAATAATGACTGTGGTCAGAGGACCCCACCATATAATGACCACGACCTTTGAGGATCACAATTGTAAGAAAAACTACTAATATGTGCAGCTCAACCAATTCAAGACAAAAGATATGGGCCCAGCACCTAGCCAAAAGAACCTCTTCATAAGGATTTTTATCCTTGGACAAGATAAATAAAGTAGCAGGCCCCAGCAGATAAGAGTGATTAGCCCAGATAACACTCTTATCTTCAAGGCAGATCCCAGCAGAAGGTAGGCTGTATGCTCCTGCATCATGGAATGGTAGAGACCGGTACAGTTATATGAGGAAAATGATGCTTGATTCCAGAAACACCACGACCTCACAAGTTGTGCATATCCTTGCTGGAAAACTGATTTCAGAATTCACGGTTCAGCATAACGACTACACTTTCCAGATAAAATATTGCATCTTCATAGTGAATGTTGGAATGAAAAATCTGTTTGCAAAAAATGATTGGTAACTAAACTAAATGCTGAATTCAAGTCTGAACAACAAGGTCCTATCCTCACGGATGAAGAAGAGTTGGATAAGACTCGTTGAATTATAAATGATCAGATCTGCTCTTTACATCTGCTGTTTGATGTTGACTTTTTGTCTATCAGCATATATATATATAGTCAGCAATGGATTAAGTTTTTTGCAGAATGGTCTGAACAGCAAAAGAGAAGATCTTAAACAGACCATTTTCTAAGGTAGTGGGCTGATAGTAAAAAATAGGTTTGTTGATCTTATCATTTGGATAAATAGAGCTTTCTAATAGGATGTGTCATACTGGCAGTATATTTAGAACATAGTGGCTAGGAAACTCCATTATGGAAACATAGACAACGTACCCATCCCCGTACCCAAAATTTCTGGTGATTCATTTACATATAAAATAGCTGTCTCCTTATTCATTTACTCACATACCCTAATTTGATTGGTGTTCCCATCCCCGTACCAGAACCAGTGCCCCTACGTCTCCTGGTACCTATGATTTAGACTTCCACCCTTGATATTGTACCATATGATGTATTATAAAATTTGTTGTAGAGGGACAGAGCTCCCATAGAAAGCAACGGACTCTTACCAATGACAGAAAAAGAATCTAACTTCCCCAAAAGGATCTGAACAGCAAAAGAGGAGATCTTAAAGACCTTTTTTTAAGGGAATTGGCCAATAGTAAAAAGTAGGTTTGTTGATCTTTTAATTTGGACAAATAGAGCTTTCTAATAGGATGAGACATAGTACAGTACATTTAGAATCCCTCACTGATATCGTACCATATGATGTATTATAAATTTTGTTTTAGAGGGAATGAGCCCCCACAGACAGCAGCAGACTCTTAACAATGAAAGAAAACGAGGATCCGCAACCCAGAGGCTTGTACCATAAGAGATAAATACATCCATAAATAACTTTGATCACAAGAAACATATCAAACTATTCCAAGCTATTTCAACAAAACGTCAGAATCCCACCACACTATATATTTTCCTACAAACCCAACACAATACCATGCATTCTCCTAAAAAAAACACCTAACTAATCCACAACTCCAAAACAAAATAAGGAAAGAACTAGACTAAAAACAGTTACCTAGAATATATAAGATCACACATACACACTATTGATAGAAGAAAAGTTGATTTATATACGGCCAATTCAAGAATCAACAAAAATTAGGGGCAACAAAAACTAGATAATATTACTTGATTTGTTCTTCCTGCTGTTCGCCATTGTCGACTTTATTATCCTTTGGAAGCTTTGCACAGTCAACTTCAAGCTCATGGCAGCGATGTAGGTGTGACGCCTTGAACTGTTCCTGCATCTTTTCTAGTTCACTTTCTCTTTGTGCAATATCTGCATTCAACTGATCTATTTGTTCTCTATAACTCTGCTCAAGATAATCCATCTGCATGACAAAGAATCACTTACTATTATAGAAACAAAAAAGCTCATGCAGTCCCATTAAAACGGCATGTTCAACAGACAAAAAGGGTTATATATACCGTGCACAAAATATATACATAAAAGTGCTAAAACAAGATGCCAATAACAACTATCTTTGAGTTGCAACTTTTTAAGTACATGTTCCAGTCTCAATCATAGGGTGAAAATACCTCTTTTCTGCTTTCTTCATGCTGCTCAACAGCTCTCTGTCTAACAATTTTAATTTCAGATTCTCTCATTCGCAACTTCGATGAAACCAGAGTCACTGTTTCTTCCAAAGTTTTACTGTGTTCTTGTTCTTTAGAAACTTTACTCCTAAAGTAAATCAGCTTCTGATTGTCTTCATCCATTTGTTTCATTTTTTCTACAACCATTTTTTGATATGACCTCATCTCATACCTCAACCTTGCTTTCCCTGCAAGATAAGATTATACATTTGGTAAAATTCTTCCATACAAGGCAGAAGACATCAGAAACACTGCCATTCAAGCTTCCATTATACATTAGAGAAAGCATCTCTCTCAAAAATATAACAAGCAATTTATGTTATATACCCCAAATAATATTGCTAATTGTTTTCAGATCAGACACTACAAAATATCCAGAAATCTGATGCATGCTTAACTGCCCACGAAATACTAATAACTTATCCCTTTGTAGTACACAAGAGTCTAAGACTATAAAGGGATTACCAATACAAACCTTTAGAGTGTCTGTTAAAAATCTCCATCTCCTCATTTGTTGCGAAGTAACCGTAAAGTACACGTTGCCCCCCAGGATGAAACAATATCTTACGGCGCTCCCAATCATCTTTCCCTCTCCCTTCCCTCAAAAAGTGCCTGTGTAAGCGCTCTGCCTCCAAGTATCCCATTGCTGTTTCCTCAAATATAAGTACACTCATTCCACGATGCCCCTTAGGGCCATATGCATGTCTTGCCTTCATGGCTTTGTATCCTTTAAAATAATCCAGTAGTTCCTTATTGCCCATCCCAACCCACTGGAAACAGAGAACAAGCATCATGAAGTTTAATCAGTAGAGCATACAAGATGCAGCAGGGTAGATTTAAACATTACATGCACAAAATATGTGAGTTCCATCGCTGATTTAAACCATGGTTAAAATGACATTACATATTTATGAAAGTGGAATCTAAACAATAACAAGTATAAAGCATTTGCAAAAGAAAATAGGTAAAAGATAAACATGAAAGGATGAATCCCTATAACATAGTAACATGTCAAGGTAAGATGCAAAGATTTCCACCTGATTAAGATATGCACAAAATCAGACACATTGAATATAATCAGGCATGCAAGTGAGAGAGTTTAAATGATGCCCACAATCCATGTTAGTTAAGGCCCCGGGTCTTAGCTTCTCTTCACCAACCAGAAGTTCTCCCGATTCGAAAAATGGTTAGAGCAAAACTGGAACAACTAGGAGACTGACACCAATAGTATGTATTGCTCTATGCTAGCCACATTCTTTCTATGTAGCAAGGTTTATTATGAATTGCTAAAATGGCATGCAAAAGACATTTCAAAATACAAGATAAAGAAACATTTTCTGTCTAAGACTTCTGCAATAAAAGGGAACAAGTGAGGCATGTTGATCCTTCATACTTGTTCATTTTCCTCAACCAAAATATTGCCTCTTATGCAAACCTTTCAAATATTAAATGTGGAAAACCAATGAATTCTTCTATAATAAACTTGGTTCAAAAAGACAGCATGATTCTTTTACTGGAACAAGGTAAGATATCCAGGTGATTTTGGGGCTCTTATCTACCAAAGCAGGCTTCTTCTGTGAAATATTCAGGAATATACAGAGTTTATCCAGCATTGAGAGAATCAAATTTAATAAGCAAATATCTAACCATAATAAAGGAGAAATATTTTCTCCATAACCTTCAAGACATTCATGTGGCACATTTACACATAGATTAGACAGCCCTCGTCCAACAGAAACTTAATAAAACCATGCATATGAAATTATTTCTATTACTTTAGACTAATTTTGTGACGTCGATGGCTAAATATGCCCATATGCACACGCTTCTTTTCATTCTGAATTCTCAAATTTCAATGTTCTACTGAGATTTATAGAGTCCCTGCAAACAGTTTCAAATACAATTTGCTTGTGTCACTTCCCATTAGAAGCAAGCTCGAGCAAAAGGCTATGACTATGAAACAACCTCTACAATATCCTCCAACCCCTTACATTTATTTGTCATAATCAATGTGAATGCAGTTTTCTTGTCTCTATCTTTTAAAAGTGTCCAGCTTTCAGATGATTAAGTATTTTGGCACTAAACAATTTTATTATACAAGTATCAAAGACCATATTTCTTAGAGAGTTGGAATTCTTATGGACTTTTTCTTATACTCCAACAATACTCAAAAAAAAATTCTTCAATTAGATTCTATGTTCCACACAGTCAACATTTGGGGAGATGGCCTACGGCTAGAAAATGCAGACATGCAAAAAGGGGACAACCAAGGCAATGTGATACAAAAAGAAATATAAAAAAACTGAACTTTCTTTGTTTTCTTTATTATTTATCAGCTTTTAGTTGTCTAAAATGTTTTTTACTGCTTTTACTTTTTTGACATTTTTAGGCTTTCACTTATTTAATTTATTGAAGCTTTTATTTTTTCATGTTAGGAACATACCCACTGGGAGCAAGAGGGAGGAAGCCCCCATCCTTGTCCCCTACAAGACACATTTCCTTGGGAACCAATCCCTAGGGATGCATTTCCTAGGGAACTAAACTTTGGGGACACATCCCCATGAAATACATTAAACTAAATGTACATTACCCTGAAGCAATTTCTAATCTGGATTGGTAGGGATGCTTGTTTAAAATTCTCTTGAAGTTTCTTTATTCATCATGCAGGTGCTAGACGCACAACCATACTGAAGAGACATCTATGCAAATCATTGTGACAAGTTACAATCATAATTCCTTTCCATAACTTTGACTTGCATTCTTTGTTTTATTTGCACAAAAGATTTGTGCTGGGGAGCATATAAATTAAATGTTTAGAGCACAAAATACTTACAAACAATCGGACACATGGTCATAAATATCTAGTAGAGAATGTATTTTTAATTGAAAAATGCACAATTGCATTTAAATATCAACATTTGCTAGCCAAAAATTCAAATTCACACCATTTATTGTATCAAAAGATAACAGTTATTCTGCAAGAAAATCATGATATCTCTGTGAAATCACCCCAAATGAAAAAGGAATAGAATGAAGAGATTCTTTTTTAACAAGTTTGAGTAAAATAAAAAACAAAATTGTACTCTCTTAAGCTGCTAAAAAAATCAGTCCGAAAAGCATACAAATAGATATTTAAAATCAGTTTTATCGCTTTTAAAAAACTTAGAGCACTTTCAATATATTGGAAGTATCATTCTGTATTTACTAAAGAGATTAGGAAAGCATGACATGATATTTTAATTCTATCATAATCAATATTTCATGCACCTTTCATTATGAGGTTTCAAGCATTGAGATCATGCTATCAATTTTGAGCAAACAAAAAAAGATCACATGCATGTCTAAATAGCTTGATCATTCTCTACCAAATATCACTTTTGATTCTTTCTTTTGAATTTGGTATTTTAGTTTTCTCAAAACATGTAATGATTTAACACAAAGATCTAAATGTCCTTACTCATCCGTTTAATTTATTTATCCATCAACATTCTAAAAACATCCATGCACAAGAAATACAAGAAGAACTAAGCTTTATATTTATCATTAATAATTATGCATTCTCATTGTGAACATTCTCAGAGATGAACGAGGATCACTGATTTATGTCCAGAAAAAAAGTAAGTCCCTTCCTATTCATAGGAACAACTTCTTGAAAAAGAATACACATGCACAAGGGCTCAGGGTTGGGGGGTGATGTGCTTTGTACTGTAAGCTAAGGATCTATTTTCAGGACATTAGGAATCTTAAGTGAGAATGTATTTGAACTTGTAGCAATGAATGTGGATATTGTTTAACCATATTACAAATCGAAGCCAACCCCCTATGTTCTTATTATGGTAAAAATAATTGAATGATTTATTAACAAAAGAGCTGAGCTCTTATAGAGAAACTACAAGATGTTTCTAAATATACAGATGTTTCTATATTAGATTAAAGCTAATCTAATGAACAGAATAGAAACATCCAATATGATACAAATATGACCATTAATACTAGCTAATATTATTTTAATACCCTCCCTTAATGATCAATCTATCAACTACACCAAGTTGCCCCCTAAATTTGACAAACTTATCTAAGCTCAGAGACTTGGTGAGAATATCTGCAGTCTGGTCCTAAGTTGGGACATACTGCAACACCACGGATCTGTCTTCGACAAGCTGGCGGATGAAATGACAATGAAGGTCAACATGCTTTGTCCTTTCATGGAAGACTGGATATTTTAATTCTGAAAGCATCCTTCGATGCCAAACTGCCTCACACGTTGCTTTAACAGCTCCCCGATATTCAGCTTTTGTCGAGGAGAGAGCCACAGCTTGCTGCTTCTTGCTGGTCCATGTGACTGCACTTATGCCCAATCTAAAAACATACCCAGAAGTAGACTTCCTGTCATCAACAGAGCCTGCCCAATCTGAGTCTGTAAAACCGATCAACTGAGGATCTTTGCATCTTTCATATAGAATGCCAAAGTCGGAAGTGCCTTCCACATATTGCAGGGCACACTTCACTGCAACCCAATGTTCAGATTTAGGGGCTATCATGAAGCAAGAGATGTAGCTCACTACAAAACTAAGATCAAGTCTAGTGGCAGTGAGATAGATGAGGCTGCCCACTAGTTGCCTGAATGTGGATTCATTCTCCAAAGGGGAGTCTGAATTGGTTGATAGCTTTAGCCCTTTATCCATAGGTGTGGATACACGTTTACAATTTGTCATCCGGAACTTATCCAACAGACTCCTAGCATACTTGGATTGAGAGATGAAGACGCTATCAACTGTCTGCCAAACCTAAACACCTAGGCAGCAATGCAGAAGTCCCAAATCTATCATGTCAAATGTTTGACTGAGATCATGTTTGATGTCCTCAATCACCTGCTCCGAGCTACCAGTAATGATCAGATCATCAACATAGACAACGATGTAAAGACTATCATCAACATATTGTTTGACATACAAATTGGAATTAGGACTTGTTGATGATTGTTACAAGTCAACAATAGAGTAAAACACTAAGTATCCCACTCTCGCTTGAATAAAGTCTCTCAAAGGCTAAGCTATGTGATCCAATGAGACAACTTCAAGGTTCCATATTCGTGATTTGCATTGGATAGACTCATTGATTTGATGTGATCTTGTTGATTATCACAAAGGGACTTACGCAGACTTCTTACTTTGTTCAACTTATTTCTCCTTTAAGTGTGGATATGTGTACAATGCTTCAATAATAAAGAAAAGAAAAAAAAAAATAAGGGTTTGAGGAATTAATCTAAAGTCAATGAAGGAATGATGATGCAAGAATAGACAAACTCTTTAATTAACCTAACTCCACTTCGCCAAGGATGCCTACAACTACATGAAGTTGGTGCAATCTCCTAAGGATAGCGAAAGGTTTTCAAATCATGAAAGCTCATATAAGCACCCATTGGACGGCACAGCTCAAACAAGCATCCACAATCAAACTTAAACAAATGAAGCTCAGAGTAGCTTTACACAACACTTCACCAACGATGAATGTTAAAAGCATGAGCTAGGAGTTGATCAAATATCCAATACATACATACATTACATCAATGAGTTGTTAATCTACTTCTAATCTACTTTGAAACATCTCTCCACTTCATCAAGATACAAGAAACCATGTTATTCCACAAGACAACACTTAACACCAAACAAGCTCCAATGTCTTCGCATTAATCTTGAGAAATATTTACAACAATCTTCAAGTACTCTCAGAGAATTTTGAGAGTCTCTTCTACTCTACTCTCCTAATCTACTGCCTACTGACTACTATTACTCTATCTGATGATTTTACAAATGAAGCAACAAGGCCTTTATATAGAGGTCCAAAATTACAATGAATGGCTTGGATCAATTCAAGTAGCCAAGGGCCTAGATCATGCCATCTCAGCAATTAGTTACAACAACTTGCTATTTTTAGTACAGAAGAGAGGCAATGAAGGCACGCTTTCCAAGAAGATAGGGATGAAATGGAATCTGTAGAGCATCTTCCACATGGACGTCCTCTTTGGCTTCTTGTGTGTAACAGGTACATTGAACCTAGGCATATGATGTGGCTGATTATGATTGGACTGATATTAGGTACATGCCACATAGGCGCCACCTCAGCAAAGTTGTGGATTTCAATTGTTTATTCACTTTGCTCTGTGGGCATATTCCCAAATTGTATCATCTATATGATGTCTTCGAACATGATTGCTTTGAACTTGTATGTTTGGGAATGTATCTTCAATGATCTTGCCTTGTTCATTGTATGATGCATGTTGCTTCATTTGACTAACTCTGTAATTCTTCTTCTTCTATTGGCAGGATATAGGTTGATCTTCTGTGAATGCTGCTTCATGTAGAGGGTAGTGTAGATATGATGATGCTTCCTTCATGACTCGAAGTAAGAGAGCTCTCAGAGACTTGAAGTAAGATGGATGAATGTCCTTGCTTAATGCATATGATGAAGTGTACTTGCACATGAACTTGATGTGTTCCTATGGAGGGGTAGTACGACATGTCCTCACAGCGACTTCCTCTTGACATCATTCCTCGCTTGTAAGTGACTCTAGGCATTTGGCTCCTTGAATGATTCCTAAATCCAATCTACGCTCCTGCAACACAACAACGAAAGATTATCAATCACTTTACAACACAAAGAAAACATCTTTAAGCATTTTAAAAGTCCTTTTCAAATCTAAGCGCAGATTTAAGTGAATATGGACTGAACATGACGCCTTATATATTTAATTTACTTGTTATCCTTTAATGATTCTGTTGTGACGTTTTCACACATCGCCCCATTGCAAATGGGGACCCCCTCTTTTGCTTGCTTTCGCCGTCGTTTTTGCTTTGATCTTGCAGTTTCTTGCCCGAATCCATGAAGCTAGGAAAGAATGTCCAAGCAGTTAGCTCACAGGGAACATTAGGAATGCTTGAAATAGTGAATTTCTCCTGAGGATGAATAATGCCCTACCTATCATTCCTCGATTAAATTTGGCCAGTCCATGGAAGGAATCCATCATCCCATAGAAGATGTCCAAGTCCTTCACCCTCAGCATAAGGCTCCGTGATGAATAAGGAATCCTGTTCCAAGACTTCAGTCCGGAAGTCCCTGTCCGGGAATCCTGTCCCCAAGTTCCTATCCAGGAATCCTATTCCAAAGTTCCTGTCTGGATTCTTGTCCCGAAGTTCCAATCCAGGGTCCTGAATTCAACAAGGCTTGTCATTTCCATTTCAAAATCCATCTTTCCACCTTAGAACCCTCTCGATTCCCGGCATGGAACTCAATTCTACTCTTGTTCCAAGACTCCATGTCCCACTCAGGAAGTCATTCCTGGACTCCAATCCAGGAATCCAGCCCGGAGGTCTAGTCCGGAGTCTTGTTCGGAAGTGCCTATCCCGGAGTCTTGTTCAAGGAATTCCTGCCCGAAATCTTGTTCTAAGGTTTTATCCATATTCTTATCCTGACTAGACCCAAAATTCAACAAGAACTGTCACTCCTTAGAATGATCATCCTTCAGCCATGGAACTTAGTTCCCGGCCCGACAGCTCCAGTCCGGAAGTTCAATCCAGGGGGTATCCTTCGGATCCCAATCCGGCACTCAACCTCATTTCACAAACCCGGAAGATTCTCAAATCAATAGGATTCTTCAGGAACTTAGGGCAATTTTAGAAAAAATCAGTATTCAAGGGTATCCCTCCACAAAGCTGGAAATGCAACAGGAACATTCCTAGTCGCATATTCCAGTACCTACTGGAATATGCGCCCAAGAGGAAATTTATCCCTGGTCGCATAATCCAGCAGGTACTGGATTATGCGCCCAGGACAATTTTTTGTCCAGGTCACAAAATCCAGTACCTACTGGATTTTGCGCCCTAGGACAGGAAGTGTCCAGTTCAGCCTCCTAACCTGTCCAATCAATCCTGGCTTGAAAATTCTTTCTCTGACTCCTCTGTGGATGCCTGAATCCTGGAATTCACAGTCAAGATGGAAGAAATGAACTCCGTCGAACTTCGTGTCTCGCCATGGAAATCAGATTCCCGGAGGATGGAAGAAACGAAGGATGGAACAAACAAACTTCGTGTCTCGCCATGGAAATCAGAATCCCGGAGAATGGAAGAAACGAGGATGGAAGGAATGAACTCCGTATTTCTGATCCCATGTCGACAACTGAACCTTCGTAAAAACAGCTAAGGTATACCTACTGCAAAACTGAAATCCCACTCAAAATTGAAGAAAAGGTATTTCCAAGGCCAAAATCCATGAAACTGGACAGGCAAGGTCAAAAGCACGGAATCCTGCACATGATGAAATGTGCGCTCCTGGACAAATTTTGTCCTTGGGCGCAAAATCCTTTACCTCTGGAAATGTGCGCCCTAGGACAATTTTTGTCCTTGGGCGCAAAATCCCTGACCAACTGAAATTTGCGCTCAAGGACAATTTTTGTCCTTGGGCGCAAAATCCTTGACTAGTGGAAATTTGCGCTCCTGGGAAACTTAGCCATTTTTCAGTGTCTCTCAGGGTAAAGGTATATTAAAAAATATATTTAAGTATTAACTTTAAATATTTTTCAATATACCTTTCAGGATGTTTGAGATAGGTCTCGAATCCACCGGATTTAACATGCAAAATCTAGAATTTGGAGGATCCACCAAATTTCAGACTTAGTCAATTTTTCAGGATTTCAGACTACCAGACTTAGCTGGATTTTAACAAAAGTTCAAGGATCATTCTAAGGAAGAAAATCCAAAACCTCAGGAAATCCCTGACATCGCAAAATCCTAGACCTCAGGAACTCCCCGACATTGCAGAATCCCCGACATTCCAAATTCCCCGACATTGCAAAATCCCCGACCACCGACATGGGAGAAAAGGACAAAAAGCTAAGTCGGCCAGTGATAAGGTATGGCAGCGAAATTTCTCCTCCTCCAACCTAGGTCGGCCAAGTGGCAAAGAAGGACAACTTACCTATAAAAGGAGGGCACCCAAGTCATTTACAATCATTCAAATCCAATTCCAGAGCAAGGAGGGCAGAAATTCATCCTCCAAGGGCAGAAATTCATCCTCCAAGACAAGTGGAATTCCAAGATGAGCAGGAATCCCCGACTCCCAGGAATCCTCGACCGCTTGGAATTTCCTCCTGTCCATGCCTGGTAACCCTGGAATAAAGGAAAAGTCAGTCGAATATGAAGAATGCCGGAGAATGAGGGAAATCCTTTGTTTGTTCAAGAATTTATAAGTGAAATTGATCAAAAGTTGCAAAATCATTCATGTTTCATTTCATATTGCATTGCATTTATGGATTTTGTGCATCATGACTATTCGACGTTTCCCTTGTTTTGCAGGAATCCAAGACAAGGATAAGTTCCATGAGGAGGATGAACAAGGATGATCCGGGGCAAGCATGATGGATGCAGAGAGTTCAAGCGCCGGAAATGATGACCATTTCAAGGATCCAAGAGTTCCGACAATAAGAAGATTACACATGCATACCGAGGGAAGGGAAGGCAACGTCAAAGATTCCAGTTCGGCGACAGGGAGACTTCGCACAAAGGGATAAGAAAGATCAAGATGTCCTTCCAAAGATTTCAAATGACACAAAGAATGCTTGCATCAAGGATGGCGGAATGGGAAAAATCACTCCAAGTCTAGTATCAAGGATTCCAGTTCCGGACAAGAGGATCAATCCTTGGAGAGCCAAGAACAAAAGTACAGTTCACCATCCATCAAGAAGAATGGGAATCCACGCCAAGCATGAGGAATTCCAACCCAGGAATCTAGGGCAAGGAATTCTATTCCACGACAGGGAATTCCAACTCAAGAAGGAATTCCATTCCAGGACCCTAAGGAAAGTGTGCCCCTGCTCAAGGAAGGATTCCTCCACACAAAGTTCCTTGACCCCCTAGAATTTGCGCCCAGGAAGAAAATCATTCCTGGTCGCAAAATCCCGTTCCAAGTGGAATTTGCGACCAGGACAAGTGGACTCCAGGACACCATGGAATTTGCGACCAAGGAGCAGGACAAACAGAGAGTTGACTGGTCTCACCTACCAACCAAGCAGCTTAGTCAGTCTGGTGTCCAAGACAGGTGGCAGCATCCCATGGAGCCTATGACATATTCATCCCTATCTCTTTAGGGTTTGCACAGATTTTGAGGTAATCTGATCTTTTTTCACCTCCTTGTTTGCTAGCTAGCCTATATAAAGGCTGAGGGATGCTTCATTTTTTCTCTCTCTTTTCCATCAGTCTGATGCTCCTAGAGTACCTTAGTAGCTAGCTTTTATTTCTGCATGACTTTTATGAGCTGAAACTCCCAGAATCAGTTGGATTGTTGTGAAATAAACTTCTGAAGCAATAATATATGCATTGAAGAATGGTGTTCATATATTTCTTTAGATTTTTGGCATGGTCTTATTGATTTCTTGGAGCAAATCTGAAAGATATTGAAGTTCTCTCTTGTATTTTCTTACTTTCATTAGATAGATGCGATGGAAATGTTCTTGTTGAATGATTGAAGTTGATTTGTTCATACCATTTGTGATCTGTGGCTTGCATATCACTTTGTATGGTTAGTCTGAACGTAATCCATGCTTAACTTCGGCTGCTTCTGTATGATCAGTTCCATGTTCCATGACGGGACAGTATGAAAACCTCTACCTCCACCCCAGAAGATTGCACTATCCCTGCCTAGTTGTTGTCTCATGGCAAAGCAGAGGACTGGTTCCAGTTTCATCTTCAACAACAGTCATTTCCATTGATTAGATTCCTAAACCCTTACCTCATCTTTTGCATTTTCTTTTAGATTTTCACTAGGATTAGTTTTCCAGAGCCTCATTGCCAAATCATCTTCCTCTTCAAGAGCGGAACCTAGGAATTTCAAGTTGTCCATTTATAAAAGAGTTCCATTCACCCACAAATCCAAGTCCCAGGAGTGAATTCCATGTCTACGAAGGAGTAAGCCCACGTAAGTCCCCCTCGTGATTACCAGCAAATCACATCATTCCACTGAGTCTATCCCTATGCACGTCAAGACCTGACACAAAAGGAACCTTGGAACAGTCTCATTCGATCACGTAGTTCAGCGTCTGAGAAGCTTTATTCAAGAGAGGATAGGATACTCTGTGTTTTATTCTAATGTTGTTGTAGTCACAAAAACCTCATCAACAGATTCCTAACTCCTATTTATTCTTTATCTTTCAATGATCTTGCAGATGAGGGGTTGATTTGAATTTCCATGAAACTCCTTAATTGCTTAGACGCTGATTTGATGAATTCTATTCATGATATGCGCCCTGAATTTGCTGATTTGGATTTGGACTAGAATATGCGCCTAACTCAGTCGTTCAACTTTGATTTTCATTATCTATAAGGTTGTGGAAGCTGCAAATTAGCGCCTAAGTGGATGAGTGAGGTCTTGATTCTTTTATGTACTTGGAAGTCCACTCATGGCGCCACATTTGGAAGATTTTGATGAAATCAGCGCCCTGTATTCGAGTGACCTAGAAGCTATCTCCATTGTAGGCGCTGATGTTGGTGAAAACTAGTGACATATACGCCTAACATTGATGAATAGTGTCTCCTTCCTTGGGCGCACTTTGAGGTTGAAACTATATGAAACTGGCGCCCAAGTTGGATTGATCATTTCCTTGCTATTTTGTAATAATTGTCTTAGAATGACTTTATACTTTAAGCGCCCACTTATCTAATATGGATTGATGCATCTTATCCAAGGCGCAAATTGAGGATGTTCAAGCTGAAATGTGCGCCTTACACCTATGGGCTCTATGATTGACATTTATGACTCCTATCAATAGGCACTTATTAATGAATAAGTAGAAACTAGCGCCTAGCCTTTGATGATATTCAAAAATTTTCCTAAGTTTCAAACAGTTCTTATTGCTTCTAGGCGGAAGATAAGGTCTTTAAATGATGTTTCTTTCTCCCTCCTAGGTCTAGGCACATTTTCATGATATCTTGAAGTGGAATCAGCACCTCAACATGAATTTACCTTCTCCTTACCTTGGGCACAGTTTAAAAGTCTTAAAAACTCCCTAGTCCGCTAGGCGCATTTTATGACTTTTGGAGGTGAAATTAGCGCCTCAAACAGATGAAAGTTCACTTTAGCATGGGCGTTGATCTGAGGTCTCTTGAATTAAAATTTGTAACTAGCAGATTCCTTAGCTGATTGATTAACTTTAATCTCAAGCTCAAATGCTTATAAGACTCTTCTTTACCTTGAGCGCTACCTTCATTTAATGTTCATTTTGATGTTCTTCATTAAGGCGCTAGAATTGGGTAAAAAAGACAAGGAAATGCGCCTTTGTCTTGGAGGAAAACATCATTAGTGACTCCTGGGCGCATTTTGGAGTTGAAATGATCATGAATTGGCGCCTAAAATGCTTAATGTTTCCTTCACTCTTCAAGGCCTCATACTTGTTCAAGGCGCCCAAGCTAGGTGGAATAAGCAAGGAAATGCACCTAATCTATAATGCATACCTCTAGGCGCTCAAGATGGATTAAACTTCAAGAAATGGCGCCTAGACTTTTAGTGGATTTCATCTACTTCCATATGTTCAATTCATCATAGTTGTTTTCAAAGATTTCTCTAAATTGATTAATAACTTGTTTTCTTGATGTTAAGATCCTTCATTCACTCCTCCTCCCTAGGCGCTTGAAATGACTAAAACCATAAGAAATAGCGCCTAACTCTTAGATGATTTCTTCCTCCATTTAAGGCGCACTTTGGTGAAGATTAGGAGGTGATGAGGCGCCTAAACTCTAAGTTTACTTCTTGAGACTTTAATTCCACATTCCATCAAAGCGCTCCTTCATTAACAATGAACCATGCTTCTACAAACTAGGCGCTAAAAGGTGATCAAAATTTCAAGTAATGGCGCCTAAGATCGAAGATGATTTCTTGACTTACTCATATGCATGGTGATGTTATCTGATCAAGGCATGTTGTTTGAAAGTCTCCTATTCAAGGTGATATTTACAACTTGAGACTCTTAGCCTCTATCTCTTGGGCGCAAATGTAAGGTTGTTTTGAGTTGAATTGGCGCCTAAGTAAGATGAGGTTTCCTTTCACTCACCTTATCCCTCAATCACTGTAGTTGATCTCAAAAGACATCATCAAACATGACAAACCTTCAAAACTTGTAATTGTAAGTTGATTTCCTCCAAGGTGCTCATGTGAGGTTATTTAAGTGCAGATTTGCGCCTAAACTACTTGGCTTGCTCTTTCTTGCAAAATCTTAAAGTTTAAGGCATTTTCAAGGTCAACACTTCATTCTTCATGAAGGATGTCTTAGTCATGCCCTCACAAACTCAAGTTAGTTCGTTCTCTTGCAAGATTTTCAAAGTCTAAGTCACTTAAAAATCAAAACATCAACTTTATTAAGGCATCAAGGTTTAAGCTTGTCATTGGTTGTGATTTAGAAATGCCTATTCGCTCATAATCATGCAAGTTACCCCATCATTACTATTGAATTCATCACGAAACAGAACCTAAGACATCATTCGGGACTCAAGCAAAGCATTGGATCACAAAAAAAAGGGGATCCCCATTTGCAATGGGGCGATGTGTGATTAGGTCACAACAGGACTCCGCTAAAAACCATAATCCACGAGGTACTTATCAATCTTTATGTACCATGCCCGTGAACCCTGTTTAGGCCATAGAGAGCTTTCACCAATTTGCACACCTGGTGTTCTTTATCAACCACCTTGAAGCCAGGAAGTTGCGTCATGTAGACTTCTTCCTACAAATCTCCATTAAGGAAGGCACTCTTGACATCCATTTGGACTTTCCATCCAAATTGGGCTGCCATAGCGAGGACGAGCCAAATGGTACTCATTTTGGTTGTGGGAGAAAAAGTCTCCTCATAGTCAATGCCCTCTTTCTGTGAAAACCCTTTGGCTACCAACCGAGCCTTATACTTATTGAGGGTTCCGTCAGCCTTGCACTTAACTTTGTACACCTATTTGCAGCCAATGGGCTTCTTCCCAGGTGGAAGATCAGAGAGGACCCAAGTTGTTCTTCAGAAGGCTATGATGTTCAGCTTCCATAGCCTGTTCCCACTCAGGTATGCCTTTAGACTCTAAATATGTCTGAGGCTCTAAGATGCTGTGAAGGTTTGCCATAAGAGCAAAATTGACAGTATTTTGCTACTTGCTCTTCTTCCGACCAGATCTACCCTCAAGCAATTCATTATAATGAAGATCACCAATGGTTTTGGCCCACCATTTAGGCCGAAGAGTAGATGTACCAACATCTGAAACAGGTGAAACAGCATCACCTAGTGTGGCTGGAACAAGATTAGGAGGATCCAAAATATCCTAAGGGGCGGGTGGTGGAACAACAGGCTGAGTAGCTTGGACAACTGCAGAATCCCTCCCATCAGGTGGAGCTAGGGGAAGACGAACACCCACATCTAAAGCCTGCAAAGGATGATCCTCAAAGATAATAGAAGGAGTAGATAGAAGAAAGGGCCCAGTAGTCTCATCAACCACTACATCACGACTGAATATGAGACAATCAGTGTCTACATCAATAGGTCAGTATGCTTTATGATTTTCACTGTAACCAATGAACATGAGTTTCTGACTTTTGGAGTCCAGCTTGGTGCACTTGGCATCTGGAATCCAAACATGAGCAATAGAGCCAAAAACTTTCAGTTAGTTGACCCGAGGCTTACGTCCAAACCATGCTTCTTCAAGAGTCATCTTCTTGACTGCATAGGTAGGAGACCGGTTCAGAAGATAGACAGCAGTGTAGACTACTTCAGCCCAGAGCTTCTTAGGAACACTTCGATACTCCAACATAGAACGTGCCATCTCAATAATGGTGCGATTTCGACGCTTAACAACGCCATTCTACTGAGGGGTGTAAGGTGTCATAAGCTGGTGTTTGATGCCATGTGTAGCACAAAACGAGAGAAGTCAGACGAACAAAACTCCCCCCTATTATCAGACCGCAGAGTGACTGTTGGATGCCCTGACTCTTTTTCAACTAGGGCCTTGAACTGCTGAAAAATAACAAACACATCTTATTTGTGTTTCAAAAAGTACACCCACAACTTTCTGCTGAAATCATCAACAAATAGCAGGAAACATCTGCACCCAATAACTGAAGGAGTGTTCATTGGTCCACATACATCAGCGTGAACCAACTGAAGTACCTTGGATGCTCTCCAAGAATCACCATCCGAAAAAGGAGTCTGATGCTTCTTTCCGGCTTGACATGCTTTGCAGACACCATGAATCTAAGTCTGAAGCTCAAGAAGACCACCAACCAGATCCTCCCAAGCTAACTGAGAGAGATAGTGCATGTTCAGGTGCCCATGACGTTGATGCCAAAGTATGTTGTTAGATGTACTCCTGGTTGCCATGGCCTGCTCTTGAGAATCACCAAAATCAACGAGTCTATACAGACCATGATCCTCAAGTCCTTGGGCAACAGTGGTGCGTGTCTCACAATCCACTATGCTGCATGTGTTTATGTTGAAAACAACATCCAGATGAGGAGAGTACCGCATAATCTGACTGACTGAGAGAAGGTTCAGCTCCATGCCAGGAACAAAGTATACATCAAGAAATATTAAATTTCTCCCACCAAACTGAATTTGCACATTGCCCTTTCTGACAACAATATACTCTTCACCTCCTATAAAGATGACAGAATTTCTAAATGGTGTGTACTCCGTGAACCAGTCTCGCCGATGTGTGAAATGTCGGGAGGCACCTGAGTCAATGTACCAGGCAGAAGATTTGACATGATCTACAGGTCTATTGGCCATAAAGATAATAATAAACTCCAAGACAAGTGGAATTCCACAGACTCCTGTTGCTTAGTGTGCTCTGCAACATGGGCCATCTTCACGCTTTCCGAGGCATGAAAAACGAGATACTGCAAGATGAAAAAAATAGACGGCACAAATTTTGAGGTAACAAAATACCCACAGTCAATATGTTTTGACTTGGCACTAATCCAAAAAGAACTATCAGATGATAAAAACACCACGTTTTGATGGCTCAGGCTACAGAAGCCTAATAACAGGAACCCACAGAATGCCGTAGATCAAACAGATTTCAAAAACGAAGACCCCGGTTACAAAAAAGAGACCCTACGAACAGCTTGCTTGCAGATGGCTAAAAGTCACAGGAATTCTCACAAGTCGTGACCACAGAATCCCGCGAAAAGAGTAGCTACACAGAAGCCACGATCAATGAATGAAACGGCAACGCGAAGGTAGAAATGTCAAGCAAATGCAGACTACAATGACCAAGGTTTGACGTTGCCGACTAGAGTTTTGATAGCATCCAATAGTCCAGATCCGAATGCAACAAACTGCCAAAGAGAGCTCTAACATCAGACAGAAAACTGCAAACACGAACCTTCCCGGAATCGCGACACAAAAATCCTCGCACTCTCAGATCAAAAGACGCGACCAAGGATCGACACAGAGGTAGCAAACTCATCAACTGGCTTTCAAAGCCTATGCAAGCCGCGACAAAACACAGGAGAAGATAAAATCGCGAATGCCCTACGTCGAGTGATGATCGCAGAGGTGCCGACGATCGCCATAGACCTCCCATCGCGCAATCGAAATGAGCTTCTTGCACAACTGCAATCAATACGACGACGACACGCAGTGCAAGAAATGCTCTGTTGAATTCAACCTCCATGCCAAATGTGAAGGCGACCAGACTCTAGATGTCACCAGCTTTGACCTCAACTCCTCTGATCCCACCAAAGTCGTTCCCGTTGATGTTAGCAATTATGACCTCACCGAGCAGAGGGGCATAATTATAGTCAGACTTTGACACGGTCAAGAGTTAAAAAATCAGAGAGAAACAGCCCATGAAAACACGAAAACAGCGATAAAAAACGGAAATCGCGACAAAACAATAGTCTTGACCCTACAAAGTGCGACCTCAAAACCAGAATGATCTGAAAAAATCTCGATCACAAGAAGCTGCAATTTGCAGAAGAAAAATGTTTAGGATTGAACATATCCGTAGGTCGTACAACCGTACAGAGTACCGACAGAGGACGAAAAACGAAAAAAAATTCAAAACAAGTTTTCCCACTTTCTGGCTCTGATACCATATTATGGTTAAAATAATTGAATGATTTATTAACAAAAGAGTTGAGCTCTTCTAGAGAAACTACAAGATGTTTCTAAATATACAATATACAAATGTTTCTATATTAGATTAAAGTTAATCTAATGAACAGAATAGAAACATCTAATATGGTACAAAGATGGCCATTAATACTAGCTAATATTATTTTAATAATTCTCTTTGAGCCTGCCCTAAGATTTACCTTAAACCTTTTTAATAATATTAGAGATTGTGAGAAAAAACAAATATCTAAACATGAATCCCAAACCCCCCCACCAAGGGGAGGATAAACTAAACATTTACGAAGCAGCAAAGCTGGATGTAGGACAAATAAGGGGCAGCAGAACTATAAGCAATCATGGAGGCAAAATTGTAACTTTTATTTTGTATGGATTTGGTGAAATCAACCAACGATACAACCAAGGGATAGCTTTGGTCCAAACATTGAAGATCAGTGTTACTAGGGGACGCGTCGCCCCCATTTTTTCCTCGCTCTCGTTGGCCAGAACACCTCGAGTACGCGGAGACGAGGACAAGACACCCCCCACTGTCCCTCTTTTTTCTGTAACTTTGGGCACATCCCAAGGAACGTTCCCCATGTCCTAGGGATGCCACCTTGACATGGGGAATATTTTGTGGGAACATCCCGTAATTTTCCAGGGACGCCCTACAGCTCCCCAAAATTGGGGTTGAAAAAACTTTAAAACACATTTCCGTTGAACTTTAAACGTCGTGTCGCCATTTTGATTTCATCTCAACGTGAAGTGGAAAACTGGAATATCACCACCATTGGAAGTGGGAACCCTACGCGACGCGACGCAAATTGCAAGTTCAGGTTGTTACTTGTTTGATGTTTCATTGTTTTTCTTGTTACTATTGCCTTAAAATTCTTAAACTATTGAACTATGTTTCCACTTGTGCTTGACACAGCATGTAATCCGTTTGTAAACCCCAGAACTGTTAGTTCGAGGTTGGGTCGACAACATGCGTGTAATGGGCATAGGTCGAATAGCACTAGGAGTGTAATTAGATGAACACAGTATAATAGAACTAGTATCTAGTCAAGTTGCACTCACCACTTCCAACCTTGGTGATATTCCAATCTTCCAAGTTCAATATGAATAAACTATTAAACTTTTAAATAATTAACAATATGAAGGAAAATTAAAACTAGTTAAATATTTAAAAGTTTAATAGTTTAAGTAACACTTTAAACTTGCGATCATGTACCTAAACTATTAAACAGTTTAATAGTTTATTAATCAATATCATATACGAAGGAAAACTACGGATACCAATAAGCAAACATGTACATAATTAATAGCATTCTTTACAAGATGATGATCGCAAGTTTGTATCTCTTTTTAGTTTTTATTTTTTAACTTTTTTAACCTATATATATTTTTATTAAAATATATTATATAGCTGTCCCCTCGTTGTCCCCAAAATTTTGGAAATTTTTTGCCATCCCAGAAAACCTGTCCCCTCGTCTTGGAAACTTGAAGAAACATTGCTAAGATCGACATCTTCAAGTGGTTGAATCCAAATATGGAAGGGGATTTCAAGTTGGCAATCAATGTTATGGTCAATGGTGGTTATCCTAACTGGAAGGAAAATTCAATAGTGTAAGATGCCTTTTCTTTTTTGAAGACCTTTACTTTTTTGTGTAAATATATTGAGGAAGGGCTATAAAGGTTACAGATCTTAATGACAGTGAAAGTGCTGAAGTGAGGATGCTATAGTGTAATACGACTTTTCTTTATTACATGTTGCAGGTTGTAATGCCAAGGAAAGTGTTTAACTGAGGAGCAAAGGTCTGACATTTCAAACCTGATTTAGTAATCTTCAATCATCTCCAGCAATTAATGATGAGGCCATTAATCATTAAACTCATCATTAAAGTACTACAACGATTTTTATTTTGAACTTTAAAGGCTTCATACGATCAAATTTAAGACTTGATCACATGTATGCTAAGTATTTGAGTTTATTATTGTGATGGCCTATAGCTAAATAATTTGGCAATAGATTGCATAAAAAGTAAAAAAAAATCACAAATGGGCTGGAACTGAATATCATTATTCAAATATACTGGAATATTTCAAATAAACAACATACAAATAGTTGCTAGAATGACAGAACATAACCTTCACCACAAATTACAGCCTTTGGATGAGATTGCCTTCATGAAATCATAGGGTTTTCATCCTCCAATCTCTCAAATCCAAGGGTTTTTGTCCTTGACTGAGAGTTGAACGCATGGCTCAAGTTGTAGCAAAAATTATATGGAAATTGGCAGTGCCTTCAAAAACAACCAAGCACTTTACTATATAACAATTGGAGGGATCACTTGGGCACCAAAAAACGCAATGCCCCATAAGCAATGCAATGCTGAATGTTCAAATATCTCTAGCCCCTCCCAAGTAGTGTCCTGTGCAGGTAGGTTCCTCCAACATACCAAGTATTCTGTTACTACCATGTCCCTCAATTTCTTCTCTTGTACGTCAATGATGGCCTCTGGAACCAATATAAATTTCCCCTCATCATACAGGGGTGGCAAATCAACTAAGGGTGCAATATGGAAAACATTGTGAATCCAGTGCCTACTTTCAACTCCTACTCATGAGCTAGTTCACCAACCCTTCTCAAAACTCTATATGCTTCAAAAAACGAGGTTTGAGCTTTTCAACTCCATTTTACTTAATAAAAGTTTGCCTATAAGGCTGCAGGTGTAAACCCACCTTGAATGATCTCTCGATACGATGCCGACTGACATACAACTTCTATTGATTTTGGGCCTGGTGCAAATGACTTTTTAAGTGACATCAAAATGTCTTGGCTATGTTTCACCGTCACTAGTTGTTGGTATGTAATGTCCCCTTTCTCTATACAGAGTTAGTCTATCATTGGGTTCCTGTAGACTAACTTGGTTAGGGAATCATGGTTGGCAAAGCCTTGGATGGGTTATTCAGTTGTATGGAGGTTGGTTTGGGTTCAGTTGGTGTAGTTGGCACTTTCAATGTTGGTTTGGGTGCTTTGTGCTGGATTTGCTATTTTTAGTAAATTAGGGAATTGTGTCGTTTCGGGATTCTCAGTAGTGGAGTGGATGCGTGTCGTCAAGACCTTTCCGACGAGCTATAGAACACAGGATTCTGAGTATATCTTGCCCTTCATTTTAAAGTCCGAAGATTAATAATATTTATTTGACAGGGACTTTAGAAATATTAAAGGCAAGTGACATATTGAAGTTATATTTAAAATGTCACTTTATGACTTGAGCACCCATCTCTAGGAAATAATAAAGTGTTTTTAAAATGAAATATTCCCTCTCAAAAAGGCAACGCCCCTCTTGGAGAAGAATAAAAGATGAAAAGTGAGTTTCATTTGGCATGCTTGATGTTATGAAATTGCTTGCTTTGGCCCTACTAGGGTTTTGAGAGGGTTTGGAGAGGATTCGAACCCAAGGCTGTGGGAAATGAAAACTTCCTTCAGTAACAGCATTCTACAGGCGTGAAAGATTGTCCAAAGGTGCTAGATTGGCAAATACATCCAATGTTTGCAATGGAGCTTCAATGGGATTCGTTTTGGTAAGGGCTTTGTGGAGACAGTTAACACATTTTGCAGATTGTTTGGTGATAACATGGAAGGGTTTTACCAGCAGTTTAGTCTCAGATTGGAGTGAGGGTTTTGAGCTGCAAATACCTCCTTGGCTGGTCGTACTTCTTAGCTACCTGGCTGTACCACTCCTTAGTGATTTTATTGCAAATTTGGGACTGTTTTGGTCTTCAATCCAGGCATTTGGGAGGCTGAATAGGAGTGCAGAAGTCTGGGACAGATTGCAGATCAGTTTATGCACACATATTGCCGTGTACCTTCAGCTTGGGCCGTACCAGCTCACCTGGAGGTGACGTGGGGTCATTTGGGCCTCATTTCTCTTTGTTAGCAGCTATTATTTGTCTCTTGCTGGGGCATCTAGGGCCTCTAGGTCTGCTGTTATCATCTCTATGCACATTATTGTCATTCCTTGGTGATTTGGAGGTGTTCTATACTACCCTGTTGCTGGTCCAGCTACAGCACATGCATGAAGTTGCATATTTCCATATGGGTATGTGATAGTAATTCGTATTTGGTGGTTCTATGATCTGAGTATCTATTATTTTGTTCATATCTATTGTAACTTTTCTGGGTTTTCATTACATGCTCTATATTGTATTGATTTTAACAAACACATCTCAAAAAAACTGAAACCCCTTCTGCATCTTCCGTCTAGTCTGAAATAACACATAAAAAATAATAAAATAACACTATTAAGATTTTAAAAAGAACCAATAGGTACAGCACATTACATGGTACCCTACTATCAGTAAACAACAAATCAAGGAAATTAGTGCATCATATCCATATAATGCCATAAATGGAGTCATGTTGATGGACATGTGATGGGTGGTGGTGTAGCAATACTCTCCACGTTGTAACCACTTGACCCAAGCTACCTATTAATCTTTGTTTGTCCATCCATCTATGAGTGAAAAATGGTACTAGAAGTGACCTCAATACTAGTCAAACGAAACAACTCCTGCCAAAAGGAACTAAAAATCTACTATCCCTATTACTAACAATGTTCTTAAGCACTCCATGTAACCTACACTTCTCTGAAAAATAGATCAACTATCTGATGTGCTCTAATTCTATAGGGATGGCAAAGAAGTGTGCACACTTAGTTAACCTATCCACTACAACATAAATGAAATTCTTGCCATTTACCTGAGGGAGGCTTGTGATGAAGTCCATGGACTCACCTTTCCACTTCTTGTTAGGAATAGACAAAGGCTGTAGCAATCCTACAAGAAAAACATGCTTTGCTTCATTTTGTTTGCAAGTTATGCACTCCTTAATATGTTTGTGAACATCTTCCTTAAGGCCTTTCTAGGAGAAACTTTCTCTTATCTACCTATAAGTCTTGTAGAACCTTGGGTGCCCAACCATTGGTGCATCATGCAAAGCCCTCAAACTCTTTTCCTTTATCTTAGATTCGGGAACTAGGAAAAATTATTTTCTTGTAAACAACGAGATCATCTGCTACTAAGTCCCTGTCATCCTTCACACTTTCATCTAGAATGTTAGTAGCAAAGGTTGTAAAATTTCAGAATGATATATATATTTACAAAAGGGCGAAGCTCTTTATAAAGAATACAAATGATGTTTCTAAAATACAAAACATAGATGTTTCTAAAATAGATTAAAACTAATCTAAACAGGTTTAGAAACAATCTAATAATTTACAATAGATGACCATTAATCTAAACTATCTAAATTTATTTTAATACCCCCTCTTAATGGTCAATCTATCAACTAAACCAAGAGGACCCCTAAATATGACAAGATCTGCAGGTCGCTTGACCATAAACAAAGGCAGAAGGAGGGCACAAAACACGAGACAGAGTCAAGAACCCTGGCACAAATCCCGAGGAATCCGAAGTTGAGCAAAATGGCCACCTGCCAAAAACAAATGCGGAGCGCTAGTCCTTGGTCTTTACGTGACCAAAGGCCGAAACTAGAATAGGCTGAGCACTTGACACGGCAAACCAAACGAAAAAGCAGATCAAACTCGCTAAAAGTAGCGACTAGGCAACAATTGCCAAACACGAAAGCCACCAATTAAGAGCTTGTAGAGAACACAGAACCCACCAAGGGTTTATCGGAAACCGCAACTCAAACGCCAAACAAGAAAGGCGAATAAGAAGATAGTCATGATTTGAAGCCAAAGCCTGTATCAGAATAAAAATCACAAACAAAGGAGTCGCCAATCAAGTAGACAGAACCACTTTCAAAGGGCTACAGAATAGGGTTCGTCGCTGCCAAGGAAATGTGAAGACACCAGAAAACTCGACCACCGGTAAATGGAAAACCGCCAAAAGTCGCAGAGAAAGCTTCAAACTGCAATCAAAAATTGCTTTCCCAGACGCTGATACAAACAACCATCGATGAAAACAAACCCTAAACAACAATTTGCAGAAACCAAAAAAATGTGACCAGAAGAAGGTAGATCACCACCTCAGGGAAACAACACACAGCAATAGATAGATGACAAATCATTTGCCGAGAAATTGCGATTTCAGGAAAAACGCGGCCAATAAACTGCCGCAACCAAGAGGAAATCCACGAATGTGTGCTTTCTTGACTACGAAAAAAATCCCTGCTAGGTTGGAATCGGGGACAGAATGCAAGCCGTGACCAGAGATTTGAAAGTCCGCACCAAAAAAGAAGAATCACGATCTTTAAACGCTAATCAGAACCTTCAAACCAGTGGATTTCAATGGGAACCAAATATAGGAAGGAAAGTCGTGACCCACGAAATCCTTCAAGAAGCCCAAGAAAATGCGACCCACGAACAAAAATTCAAGAAATCATTTGCAGAACGCCAAACGAAGCCAACGAAAAACAGAGAACCCGCCAACGTCAAAAACCCTAACGGCCAGAAACAAAAAAAATCGCCCAACAAATAGGAATCGCAACCCACGATGACTTCCAAACATAGAACGCGATTTCAAACACAAAGACCGTGTTTTGAACGCCGACGACCACAAGGAAATCCGCGATATTAGACGAACCGGAAGAGTGCAGAAAACAAACGGGTACGGCCACCCGTATGACGCTGTACAATCTATATGTCGTACAAAATGCGAAGAGCCCAAGAAAAAAATTCCCACTCTAATACCATGTAAAATTTCAGAATAATATATATATTTACAAAAGAGCGAAGCTCTTTATAAAGAATACAAATGATTTTTCTAAAATATAGAACATAGATGTTTCTAAAATAGATTAAAACTAATCTAAACAGATTTAGAAACAATCTAATAATTTACAATAGATGACCATTAATCTAAACTATCTTAATTTATTTTAATAAAGGTGTTCTTAGAATGTTTTGCATGATTGAAGCCTGCCAATCAATAAAAATAGTAGAAATAGAGTGTAGACTAGGTATTCAAGAGAGAGCATCACTAACTACATACATTCTTTTTACCGTTCATAATGTCTATACTCATCATAATCTTGAAGCTTACTCACCCATTTTTGTTGTCGATCATTCAAGTCACGTTGGCCAACGAAAAACTTCAAGTTGTTACGATCATTAACCACAAACTAAGTAACATCAAAACTTGGCTGAAGCATGCATGATGGCAAGCATCTATTTGTCATATATGGGGAATCCCTTTTCTGAATCTTTCAATTTTTTGCTCTTAAATGCTATGGGGTGCCCTTTCTACACTAAAATTGCCCTCAATTCCCCCTCTTGAAACATCACATTCTACAACAGATGGCGGTGAGAAATCTAGAATAGCAAGTACAAGGCATGAACTCATTACCTCCTTGAGCTTCTCAAAGGTCTCTTGGGCAATGTCACTCCATAAGAAAGCCCCCTTTTTAGTCATATTAGTTAGGGGTGCTGCCAGCTATGAAAAACCCCTAATGGAACTTGTTATGCCCTTAACCTATTGATTGTATTAGAATGTGCAGCCGACTTGTGGCTGACATAACCCTTAACTAAGTTATATAATCATTTATATAGTCTTATATAGATAGTTAAGTCGGCCTAGGTGGCATCCAAGGCATGAGTATGGTATATATAGGAGCTAGTGGTTAGTTTATGATCATCATATTGGGAATTCTGTTCTTATTGGAGAATTTTGGAGGTTTGCTCCCTTGAAGTGGCTTATTATTCTCAAATATTATCAAGTATTTGCAGCATATTCCCTATTATATTCTTCTCTTGTGCAAATTATTTCATTACAAGCGGTATCAAAGCATTATCCTGGCATTCGGAAGGCAAAAAAACAAGGCGATTTTTTCTCAATTCAAGAGGTCAAATTATGAAGAGCATATCTCTCAATTTGATGATTTTTTTTGAAAGGTTGATCAAGGACATATTGAAGCTGCTACAATCTAGATTTGAAATCATTTGGAGCAGATTTGAAGGAGTTATTGCAAAATTAGGGTTTCCACCAAATTCATGCCCAAGGCTGCAAAACAATAAAATTTTTCCTAACCAAGCAAGGGCACACTGATCCACCTACAATCTTGATTTGTAAGTCATTTAAAGTTGTTTTGAGTAAGTTATTGCAATTTTAGGCTTTTTCATAAATTCACTCTATAGACTGCAAATTTTGGAAATTTTCAAATTTGTTTACATTTTTGGAAAGCTTGAAAAAACATCAATAAGGGTCTACTCTTTGAAATTTTAATTTTATGGCCGACAAAATTCTAAAATCATCCAATCAAGATTTGGTCAGCAACAAAAAATTTGATTTTGCATTATCAAGCCTCAACATGGTAGGACCACAAACTAGAGGTACAGGCAAGAATTCCTACACACCAAGAAAGAGTCCTGACAAAGAGGATACAAACTTGAAGTTTAGATCAAGTGGGGCCTCAATTATAAATCCCTCCCCGTTGGATGACAAAGTGGGCAACATGGAGGAGGATATGCACCACATGCAAGGAAAATTGGCTATCATGCAAGAAAATTTGGCTAATGTGCAAGGAGATATATCTAGCACCAATAACAAATTGTCATTTATCAACGATTATATTAGGAATCAATTAGGCTCACAACCAGATGTTTCAAGCAATCAAGGTGGATTGTCCAGGCCAGCCAATCCAAATCCAAATGCTAGGAAATCCTATGGGATCTCAAAACTTGCTACTAAAGGTGGATATGTGCAAGTTTGATGGCATGGATCCACTAACTTGGATAAATCAAATGGAGATTTTTTTTGATATACATCAAATTCCAAGTGGGCAAGAAGTGATAATGGCTTCCTTATATTTAGAACCAAAGCAATTCATTTGGTATTGATGGCTATATGTTCAAAGGAAGAAAAAGGCTCTCGTTGTCACCTAGTCAGTTTTTACAAGGGAGTTACAATCACACTATAGCAATAGTGTGTCAGATAACTACTTCAGTCAGTGAGCTAAACTACAACAAATAGAATTAGTCAAGGATTATATTCAACAATTCCAAAAACTATCCTTGCAAGTAGAAACAATTATAGAGGGGAACTTGAATGACTTGTTTCTTGGTGGGCTCAAGGATCACATCCAACATGAGGTATGCATGTTTAGTCCTACTTATATATCTAATTCTTTTGTCCTAGCAAGCACAGTACAGAAGTTTTTAGCTCCTAGAAGGCAAGGGTTCATGGCTTAAGAGAGAAGAGTCTTTCAACACAACCATTCATTCCCTCAACCCACTAGATTGAATCCTCAACTAAGTTGCCGATCTTGGTACAAGTTAGGGTTTAGGTATGAGGTTCGATTATGCGGATATGTCAATTTTTTTTTGGCCTGATACGATACAACTATACTATACTATATATATATTATAAGATAAATTATATTTTATAATTTATATATAAATAATAAAATTATAAATTTATTATATAATTATAATTTATAATTTATATATATATTATAATTTATATTTATATATATATAAAATAATTTTATAGAAATAATAAAATTATAAATATATTATATAATATAATTATATATCACTATATAATAATATAATTATATTTCACATAATTTTTAATAAACTATAATAATAAATTATAATTTTATAGTTCTAATTTATTATATAAAATATATTTATAATTTATAATTATAGTTTATTAATAATTATGTAATATATAATTACAATTTATAATTTATATATATAGTTATAACTATAAAATTATCAAAGAAAATTTAATAGTCGTTAATTCATATAATCAAAATTTTAACCCAGCGTTGCAAAACGATGAACCCTCAAGTAGATTCAAACCGATTACTTGGCTGTGTTGATCTCCAGGCGACCTAGTGTGTGCAAAACGATGAACTCTCAGGCACATTCATAGGCGACAACGGACGACTATCTTGAAAGCTCGATGAAGCGGCGACTGTTGAAACCAAATACTCTCATCACCTCACATTTTTTCGATTCACTTTACCGCAGATACTCCCAGATACTCTCAGGTCCATCCTGGGTGGACCCTGGGCAAACCCTAGGGTGTCCTGTTCCCGTACCCGGCCCCGTACCGAACCCATACAAGCACGAGGGGCAATAGTGCATAACCCGATAACTTAGCTCCCGACAAATTGAAAAAAAAAAGGAAAAGGGGGGCTATGTTTTAATTGTGATAACAAATACAGTAGAGGGCATAAATGTGTTGAAAATAAAGTGTTTTACATTTAAGAGAAGTGAAGAAGAATATAATGAAGAAGAAATATTAGAGTTTGGCAATGAGTTAGATGAGGAATCAAGAAATACCCAACCAACCATTTCTTGTGATGCACTTTTTGGCATTAGCACTCCACAAAATCTCAAGGTAGTGGGTTTCTTGAAGAATGAGAGAGTAACAATGTTGCTAGACTCAGCAAGCACTCACAACTTCATCAACAAGCAAACATCGTGTTGGGAATCTAGCGGCTTACTACATTGGGAACAACTGAAATGAACTTCTAGGAGCTATTCATGCATTTTCACTAAGAGAGCATGACAATCAAACTAAGACAGTTGTGTGCAAAGTCTTCATAGATGGTAAGCTCTCATCAAATGCAAAATATGCTTAACATCGGGGCTAATGAGATTGCGGCCCAATTGTTTTCATTAGAAGCCTATCAATTAAAGGTTCTTACACGGCTATATCTACAAGCAGTCATAGATAGTCACTCATTAGTTTTTGGAGATATGTCAAAAGAATTACCTCCTAAAAAGATCATGATCATGCCATTCAATTGGTATCAAGGAGCCAACCACCCAACATTAAGGCCTACAAGTACCCATATGTACAAAAAAGTGAGATCAAGAAGATGGTACAAGAGATGTTAAAGACAGGTATTATCAAGAATAGTCAAAGTGCTTACTCTTGTCCAGTGCTAATAGTGCGCAAAGCCCTGATTATAGAGAGCTAAACAAGTACACCATAAAAGATAAGTTTCCAATTCCAATAATTGATGATTTGTTAAATGAGCTTAATAGTGCTATTTATTTTACCAAACAAGATCTTCATTCTAGTTATCATAAACTCAAAATTAGGGATGAGGATGTATATAAGATAGCTTTCCGAACCCATGAGGGTCACTATAAATTTTTGGTGATGCCTTTGGGCCTCACAAATGCACCATCTACATTTCAAAGTTTGATGAACTCTATCTTCAGGTCATTTCTACGAAAATTTGCTTTGGTATTTTTTGATGACATCTAAATATATAACAAAACTTGGGAGGAACAATTGCAACATGTGAATCGGGTTTTGGACATTCTTGAACAACATCAACTTTATGCTAAGCCATCCAAGTGTGTTCGGCATCACAAAAATGGAGTACCTGGGTCATTGTTTCACATGAGGAAATCAAGACGGACCCTCACAAGATCAAGGCCATAGTAGAATGCAAAATGTCTAGGACCCTCAAAAACCTACGGGGTTTATTAGAGCTTACTAGTTACTATCACCGATTTGTAAAGAATTATGGTAACATACATCACTTCTCACAGCTTTGTTGAAGAAGGATGTCTTCCAAGGGAATGAAGCAACGACTAGGGCATTTGAGAAGCTAAAGCAATCGTGTGCACAACTCTAGTTCTAGCTAACCCAAATTTTTCCAAAACATTCATTGTGCAATGTGATGCTTCAAGGCATGGCATAGGAGCAGTACTCATGCAAGAAGGAAGACCCATACCATTTGAGAGTTGCCAACTCAAAGTTAAGAATTTGTTGAAGCCAGTGTATGAGAAGGAAATGTTGGTTATCTTGCATGCAGTCAAACAATGGAAACCTTATCTAATGGGAAGACACTATAAGGTAGAGATAAATATTGATAGTCTCAAATACTTCTTGGAACAAAGTTTGTTGTCTGAAGAACAATAAAAATGGGTCACAGAGATGTTGGAATGACTTTGACATCATATATAAGAAAGAAAAGGAGAATGTTGTGGTTGATCCTCTATCTTGGATGGATGAATCCACAGAGTCACTATTGTATGTCGTTTCCATATTACTAGCAGTTTGGGTAAATGAGGCACGAGAAGAGTGGGAGAAGGGCATGGATACTCAAAACTCTCATTTAGAAACTCCAACAAGATTCAAGTTTGTCAGACAAATTTGCATGCGAAAAAAATGTTTTAGTTACAATGACGAGTTGTACCTATGTAAGAACTTAAACCTTAAGTTTAAGATTTTGGCAGAACTACGTGCTTCTCCAGTAGGTGGGCAGTCAAAACTCTTGAAGATTTATCATTGAATCAAGCAAGATTTCTTTTGGGATGGGCTCAAAGGGGATGTTCAAAAATTTGTAGTAGAATGCATGGTATGCCTACAAAATAAAGGGGAGTCAATTAAGACTTCAGGCTATTACAACCCTTATCTATTCCAAGCCAAAGGTGAGAGGTCATATCCATAAATTTCATCATAGGTTTGCCCAAGTCTAAAAGAAAAAATGGCATAATGGTTGTTGTGGATTGACTCACCAAATATGCACATTTTTGTGCTCTGTCACACACATGTGCAGCAAGCACTATAGCAACAACTTTTATGGATACCATTCAGAAATTGAATGGGACTCCAAAAGTCATTGTAAATGGTCGATCCTATATTTTCAAGTAATTTTTGGACTAGCTCATTTTCATGTTTGGGCACTCAACTTGCTCATAGCTCATCATATTATCTCCATTCAAATGGATAGACTGAGGTGGTCAACAAGTGTGCTTGGAAGGTTATTTCCGACGTTTTGCTTGGGATAAACAAGAGAGATGGGTGCAAGGGCTACAACTAGCAGAATGGTGGTACAACACTTCTTTCCATACTTCATCCAAAATGTTCCCGTTTTTGGCACTATATGGGTACTATCCACCATTACAGGCACACCCAAAGACCTGAACAGTTGAAGAACACATCCAACATCAACAAAGAGGTACTTAGTAGTCTCAAGGAGAACTTGGCAATGGCACAGAATAGAACGAAGCAACAAGTTGATCAACACCACAATGAAAGGAATTTTGAAGTAGGAGATTGGGTCTTTGTGCAATTATAGCCATATAAGCAAATGTCACTGAAACAATAGAAAAAGGATAACAAGCTTGCACCCAAGTATTATGGTCCTTAATAGGTTTTGCAAAAGATTGGCAATGTAGCATTAAAATTGGAGTTACCTATGTCAACAAAAATACATCCAATCTGCTATGTTTCATGCTTGGAGGTCATTGGACATTGAGTTGCAGCCCAAACTACGTTACTAGAGCTTGACGAGGAGGGCAAAATAATTTTGGAACCAGAGGGAATCCTTCAAACATGCCCTAAGAGGCTACAAATGAGGGTGATCACAAAGTATTTGATTAAATGGAAGAATTCTCCAATCGAAGATGCTACATGAAAAAATGAATATTTTGTGCAAAAGCATCCATAGTTAAACGACGTTGAGAACGCTTATCTGAAGAGGGGGGTCATGTTATGCTCTTATAAGCCTATTAAGTGTATTGGGATATGTGTAGCCAACTTGTGGTTAGCATAACTCTTTACTAAGTTATATAATCATTTATATAGTCTTATATAGGCACTTAAGTCAGATTGGGTAGCATCCAAAGCATAAGTATGGTATATATAAGAGCTAGTGGTTAGTTTATAATCATCATTTTGCAAATTGTGTTCTCATTAGAGACATTTAGAGGTTTGCCCCCTCGAAGTGGCTTATTATTCTCAAGTATTAAGTATTTGCAACATATTCCCTATTATATTCTTCTCTTGTGCAAGTTATTTCATTACAAACCTCCTCTAGTAATTGTAAAGGCCAAAGAATCCCTGCAACTATGTCAATGTGGCAAGAAGTGGCCAATCCAAAATGGCTTGGATCTTCTATTGATCCTCCTGAACACCTTGAGCACTAATGACATGGCCTAAATACAAAATCTCTATAACCCCAAACTCACACTTGGATTCCTTTGCAAAGAGAGCTTGTTGCTCTAATATTCCAAGAATAGTACCTAAATGCTTCAAGTGTTCTTCCCAGGTTTTGTTGTAAATTAATATATCATCAAAGAAAATCAAAACAAATTTTATTGATTCCTGAATAGTTGATTCATGCACGATAGAAAAATGGCTATTGCATTTGTCAAGCCAAAGGCACGACCAAGAACTCATAATGCCCAAAATGGCATCTAAATGTTGTCTTGTGCATGTCATCGCACAAACGGATTTGATGATATCCTAATCTGAGATCAATCTTTGAAAAATAGGCTGCTCCATGCAACTCATCAATAAGCTCATCAATCTTGGGAATCAGGTACCTGTTGTTGATGATCTTTTTGTTCAAGGCTTTGTAGTCTATGCACATCCTCATTATACCATCTGTTTTCTTTACAAGCACCATAGATGATGCAAAAGGGCTAGAACTTGGCCTGATGTGACCCATCTCTAACAAATCTTTTATAGCCTTTTTTAATTCTTCTTTGTACATCTGTGGATGGCAATAAGGAGTGGTCATGACAGGCTTAGGGCCTGATTCCAACTCTATGTTGTGTTAGAATCCCCTATTCGGTGATAGTCTTGGAGGCAATTCACTAAACGCCACACTACGCTTATCCAAAATATTCTAAATATCAACATGATAAGTATGATGCTTACCCAAGGATGAATTAGTAGGCATGTCTTTTGTCACTAAGCAATTGGCTATCCATGCAACTTGTCCCTTGCAAAAACTCCTCTCCATCCTCTTAGTTGTGACCACTCACAATGATCCATCAAAAATGCCTCTATACACCACATTTTTTCTTTCTGATTTGAATTTTAATTCCATAGTTTGATAATTTTGTGAAAATTCTCCAAGGGAATGCAACCATTGTACTCCTAAAACCATGTTAGTCTCTCCCAATCCCACAACATAAAAATCATCACATACCTTGTGATCACCGAAGGATAATTGGAGTTGTTGGATTATCTTGGTGCATGGAATAGTGAATTTGTTGACAACAATGACATTGAATCCGGCAAAGTCTTCAACTTCCAATCCTCTTTTAACAATCAGGCCTTCATCAATGAAGTTGTAGGTAGCACCACTATTAATAAGCATTGTGATCCGTTGTCTAGATAGCACTCCACGAACTATGAATGGGTGATATCAAGGTGCCCCCAAAAGAGTTGCAAGTGTACCATTAATTGTGTCCACACCAACATCCAATCTCTCTAGTTTGTGCTCAAAGGTCTGCTCTTTTGTGACTTTTTCTTGTAGCTCTAGTCCTTCATGATCTAACTCATCATGAAATACTACCTCAATATAATGGACTTGGCCGTTGCCAAGACATCGGTGACCAAGTTCCCATGATCCTTTGCAAGAGAAACATAGCTTCTTTCTTCTGAGTTCATTTTTGGTGCGATCATCTAATCATTTGGCTGCAAATGGCTACGGTGTGGCTCTTTGAGGGTATGAGTTGAAACCCCTTTTTGAAAATTGCCCTTTTGTGATCCAGTAGTGGGTGGTTTTGGCTAAAATGATAACTTGTTCTATAGCATAGATGACTCGAATATTAAAGCCCTCTTAATAGCTTCTTGGAGAGATGAAGCAAAAGCTTTAACTAGGCCCTTGGGGGGTTGATTCTTTTTCTAATACATCAAGTACTATTATTGCAATCTTCTTAAAATCTGCCACATAGTTGTCTACTATACCGTTGTGCTTCAACTATGCCAACTCTCTAAAATGAAACTCGAGATCCTATCTCTTGAACCTATCGATCAATCTTTGGTTGAACTCTTCATACATAGTGATAAGACCATGACCTTGGCTGATTAGGCCATGGTACTACCATTCATGGACCAATCCTTCCAAGTGAAGGGTAGCTAATTTGATCACCTCCTCCTTATACATTGAACTCAAGGAGAAGTGTTTAACTTCTAGATCCAAGCATGGGTCAAACATTTGTTGGACCCACTAAATGAAGGAATTGTGAGATTTCCTAATCGATGCTGGAGATCCTTATGAGTTTTTTGGTTTTGATTGAGCCTACTCTCATTCTTATGCTTATTTTTTTTATTCAAAGTGCAAAAGTTCATGAAATAGGTATCAGCTCGAAACTCTTCACTATGTGCTCTTTGCATGAAGAGTTGTCAAATCCTCGTCATACTACTCTATGATTTCTTCTTTTGGCTGCTCTACTTCTTTCTGTAAAAAGGTAACTTTAGGTAGCCCAAAACCATTGGCTGCCCTAAATGTTCGATTCACTCATGAAGCACAAGATTCTCCTCAATCCCCATTACCAATGAGGTGGTCATGTGAATAGCATTAGAAGTCTAGAAGGCTCAAGTGAAAAGGTTGATGAGCTACTGCTATCCATCCTTCAACAACTCCATAGTTTCAAAGAATGCTCTTTCTTTATCTTCTGCCGCCATCTCTTCTGTATTCCACGATGGCATAGGGGTTTGTAGCAACTTCCTTTGTACTCTCCTCGGATACCTTATTTCTATTTCACTTAATGACATCCACAATCTTTACCCTTCAGTTACCAAGACCATCACTCTGATACCACTGTGATTACTTGTAGCTAAATAATTTGGAAATAGATTGCATAAACAATTAAAATATTCACGAATAAGCCAAAACTAAACATCACTATTCAAATATACTAGAATATTTCAAATAAACAACATACAAATACTTGCTAGAATGACAGAACATAACCTTCAACACAAATTACAACCTCTGGATAAGATTGCCTTCAAAAAATCAAAGAGTTTTCGTCCTCCGATCTCCCAAATCCAAGGGTGTTCTTCCTTGATCAATAGTTGAATGCATGGCTTAAGCTGTAGCAAAAATTATATGGAAATCGGCAATGCCTTCAAAAGCAACCAAGCACTTCATACGTGTAAGTGGGCCCACTTGGGTGCCCAAAACTCAATGCCCCATAACCCCATAAAACAATATTTATTAACTCTGGCAATATCCTCCTTAAATAGCTCCCACGTTGTCTTGAAAGTCAACTTGTAACTCCTCATAAATGACCACTCCTTTATGGAAACCCATGCCCCCTTACGCCGAGATTAAATATTATCAAGGGTACACGAGGACACGTCCCCGGCCCTAACTGGCACGTCCTGTCCGCAGTTGCGTTTCTGAGACAAGGACGTGCCAGGGGACGTCCTCGTGGCGTCCCCCAAAAAAAGTGAAAATGCAAGATGCGTCCCCTTTATAGGAAAGGTCCCTAGAAAAAAAGGGGATGTCTAGCCCTCCCCGAGGCAGCCGAGGACGTCTCAGATGTCCCTAATCTGTCCAGAGGACAGTCAAACGTCCTCACATGACAAGAAAAGCAAAGAAGCGGTTTTTAAAAAAAACTTAGATTTCTTTTAATTCTGTTGCCTGGGAAAGGGGCGTGGGGCTCCCACAAACCCTCCCACGCCCAAAAACAAAGCTTCAAAGGCATTTTATCATTCCAAATAAAAAAACTCAAAAAAGTTGCCGTCATTGGAAGGGAGTTGTTGCACTGCACTGTCACCCAACTCTTGCCATTGCAACGTTTTGGAGGTGATTTCTATAGGTTGAATTCTTTGCAATGCTACACACCCCCTCTCATCAAGAGCTGCAATTATCAACTAGTATGTCTCTTTTGACTTTTTTCTTTTGTTTTTCTGATTTTTTTTGTTTGTAATTAGTTTAAATTTTTTATTTCAGTTTGTTCATTGTTCTCAAACTACAAACTTCGAACAATCAAAGATTCAAAACCTTTCAAACTCAAAGTCATACATAAAAAATTGAAAAATGAGTAGCAGTGAGGTGGGAAGTGAAGAAGAGGTTGAAGTAAACATAGTGGATTCTCAAAATCAAAACACTACAAGTTCTATTGAAATGCAGCTCAAAAAGACCCTTTTGCATGTCCTTCATCCTCTCTTCAAATTCATGCAAAAGGTCCTTTCAACCCCAAAAAACCCTTGCTTCAATTTGCCACCAATTGGCCCACTAATAAGGCTAAAAATTCAGGGGGCAGCAGGCATTGGTTGTCATGTTTGCAAGACTGGTTATCATGGGAGTTATAGCAGTGTTGAACATCATTTATTGGGCGAGCCTGACCATGGGGTTAGAGTTTGAAACTATAACATTGGAAGAACAGGTTGAAATGTTCAAGTTGGTAGGGGAGAGTGAGGAAAAACATGCAGCTACTACTAAGAGTAGGAAGTGTTCATCTAGAACAATGCAATTGCAATCAGGTGGAGAGCATTGTAATAAAGGGAAGAAGAAGGCCACTTTTACTACAGGCACAACTGAAAAAAATACAGTGATAGGGATGATGAATTTGCAAAAGCAAGTCGATGATTCAATGGCAAAGTTTTTTTATGCCCATGCCATCCCTTTTCATTTGGCAATGTCTCCTTGTTTCAAAACCATGTTGAAAGATGCAAGAGCAGTTGGATCCTCTTATGCTCCTCCTGGAGAACAGAGATTGCGTACCTCCCTCCTTGACAAACAATATTCAAAGGTGAACATAATAATGGAGGAGATGAGACAAACATGGATTAGGATTGGTTGTTCCATTATGATGGATGGGTGGACTGATATTCGACATCGTCAACTCATTAATATTATTGTTACATGTCCTGCTGGTTCATACTTTCTTAGAGCCATTGATTGCTCTGGGAAACGTAAGGATGTTGATTACCAGTTTGGCCTATTGAAGGAGGCCATAGGGGAGGTTGGGTCATCTAATGTTGTGCAAGTTGTGACAAATTCAGCTCGTGTTTGTAAGTTGGTTGGATTGATGGTTGATTGTGCTTACAAACAAATTTTTTGGACTCCATGTTGTGTACAAGCTTCGAATAATGCTTTGAAAGACATTGGCAAAATAGAATGGCTAAAGACAATAGTGGCCAAAGCTAGAGAAATATAAATGTTTGTATGCAACCATCAAACTTCACTTCCATTATTCCGATTCTATTCAAAAAAATAATTCTTCAAACCAGTTGAGACTAGATATGCTAGCTATTTGGTTTGTCATGAGTGGAAAAAGTGAGCTCCATCAAATACAGAAGAGGGAAAGAAGGTGAGAGACAGGGTGCTTAGTGAGCCTTGGTGGTCCAATATTAAATAAGAATTTTTTTCTTAATATGTTTCTAACTTTCTACTTTGTTTTTTCTTTAAATGATTAGTATTACTAATTTACTAGAGTCTCGTGTTAAATATGTTTCTAACTTTCTACTTTGTTTTTTCTTTAAATGATTAGTATTACTAATTTACTAGAGTCTCATGTTGAATTGTTAATGTCTTACAATTTTTGAATGTTGTTTGCAGATATATTTGCTCTATCATATCACCTGTTGTGGGGGTGACCAGGGATGCAGATACAAACTCTCCTAGCCTTGGAGAGATTTATGAGACTTTTGATAGCATGCTTGATCAAATGAAGCAAGCAATTCGTGACAAGGATCCTCAATTACAATTCTATGAGTAGCATATCAAGTCTATTGTCACAAAGAGGTGGAACACAATGAACACCCCTCTTCATATGGCTGCCTATGCTCTTAATCCGAAGTGGTATGCTCCTAGACCTAGTCGAATGCTTCCTTCTAGGGATGATGAGGTAATGGAGGGGCTTATGGCAGCCCTTTGTAAGATGTATAGCACTGAGAAGGCAACCATACTTCGAGAGCAATGGCTTCAATTTTCTGATCTTCAGGGTCCTACATTCAGCAAACCAAAGGCTAGGACAGATAGGGCCACTATTCCACAAAAAAACCCCAGTGGATGGTGGAAAATTCATGGGAAGGACACACCAGCGCTGAAACAACTTGCTATTCATTTACTCTCACAGATTGCTAGTTCCTCTGCTACAGAGAGGAATTGGTCCACCTATGGCTTCATCCACTCAATCAAGAGGAACAGGCTTACCTCAAGAAGAGCAAAAAAACTAGTTGTAGTGCATAGTGCCTTGAGACTTCAATATCGGCAAACTACTGAGTATCAACAAACTTCAACAGCACGTTGGGATGTTGATCCTAAAGAGTTAGGCAGATTGACGAGGAGGAGGTGCAACCAGGAATGGTCGGTCTGCCATTGATTGTTCCACTTCAGCCAAAGAGTGACAATGACACGAATAGTTCTTTTGATATTGATAGCCCAAATGAGGCATAGATTGATGCATTTTGAAGTTTGACTATTTGAGACTTTGAGTTTAACTTTAATTTATAATTTTATACTATTGTTTAATAGTTTATATTGTTGCTATACTACTGTAATGAGTTATCTAGATCTGTTGTAATTTTATTGATGTTTATACTTTTGTTTATGGTACTTTATACTGTTGTTATACTACTTTATACTGTCGTTATACTATTGCTATCTATTCACATATCTCTCTCTCTATATATATAATATATTTTGAAAAATTCATATATATATATATATAATGTCCCCTTTTGTAAATGCCCTAGTTTCTGCCCTAAAATCACAATTCCAAGCAAAGCAAGAAATGAAATAGAGTTAGCGATATCATTTACCATTGACTGCTGATTCTGCCTTTCGTCTGCTGAGTGCAGATATAATTCTGAATGTGTTCTTGATTCCTTGATTCCTTCACACCCTATTTATTCCACTCACCATTTTATCTCCTTTTATACCATACCCAAAAGGTGTGTTTTCTCCAAGGAGGGACTTATCCCAAGAGATGTGACCATTGAATGAGATCGACCTCTTCAATTAAATTTATTTTAATTTATTTTAGTCCTCTCAAAAGAGGCGGCCACCTAGAGAGGGACGACCTTTACAAAGGAAGGCATCTCATTAATGATGGTGTTGCATATGAAGTGGGACGATTCCTTTAAGGGGTCAGCTCTTAAAACAATAACAATTTTTTATTTTAAACTTCCTTTTAAAGGAGTTGGCAATTATTTGTCTGAGCATTGCCTTACTGCTAATTGCTCTAAGATGAACTGTTGCCTTTCTAAATCTTAAACGTTGCATATTAGTAATTGGTGTTGCTGTGTATTAGTTTCCCTTGCCCAAGCTGAGTGCTACGATTGGATGAGAGTATGTCTTCATGGTGGAGGCATGATAGTCCGCCCTTCCTGAGATTGCTTGTCCTCAAGCAATTTCCATCACTAGTTGTCAATTTCCAACATTGACAACTAGTGATGGCAATGTGAGTTTCTATTTGAGAATTGAAAGCTAAGTTATATCGTTTAGATTTTATCCTTAATTATGTTGAGTTGTTATGATTGTTCCCTCCTTGGGAATCTTTTTGGATATTTTGATTGCTTGATTTCTTGAAGGATAGATGAGTGATGATTTCAATGAATTGATTTATCCTTTATATCTATTTCTTGAAGGAGTCACTACCCTTCTTGGCTGCCTTTTTTTGAGAATAATGTTTTACCTTCAAGTTGATTGATAGATTTATTTTCTATTGATGGTTTCTTCAGAAGGAAATGATTCCCCTTTTATATCTTATTGTTAAGGGAGTCCTACATTTGAAGGGTCACAACTTTTCGAAGGGTCACAACTTTTCATATTTGGGATTAAATCCTTTCTCACATCATCACTATTCTTGAGAACCTAATTTAATTTACTTGCAAAATTACTTAAGGTTCTATTCTCAATTGAATTCATGGATGTCTTTCTCAAATGAAATGCTCTCCCTTTTATATCTCAATTTTGAGGGAGTCACACCTTTTCACTTCAATAATTACAACTCTTCATTATTGCATAAGTTAATTTGTTAGTGCTTCTCAACCCAAGAAGCGTTTGACAGATAAAGCTTTGATAGATTTGGCATTTTCATAGTTTTTAAGCATAAAGTAATCTTACACACACATGGAGTAAACTTGTTGAAGAAACATTAGACATGAGGCAAACACATAGATATATGTAATACATTAAGCATACATATAAATACACACGATACACGAAGTATACACATAAATACACATAAGACACGAAGCATGAAGCATACACATAAATACACGCAGTATACGCATAAATACATGTAAGACACGGAGTATGCACATGAATACACATAAGTTATGCAGCATACACATGAATACCCATAAGTCATTAAGTATACACATGAATACACGTAAGTCACAAAGCATGAAGCATACACAAATACACGTAATACACGAAGTATGCACATGAATACATGTAAGTCATGAAGCATACACATGAATACCCATAAGTCATGAATTTATACACATGAATACACGTAAGTCACGAAGCATGAAGCATACACATAAATACACGAAGTATACGCATAAATACACGTAATACACGGAGTATGCACATGAATACACGTAAGTCATGAAGCATACACATAATACACGAAGTATACGCATAAATACACGTAATACACGGAGTGTGCAAATGAATACACGTAAGTCATGATGTATACACATGAGTACACATAAGTCACGAAGTATACACATGAATACACGTAAGATACGAAGCATACATGTGAAAGGCACACACATATAAAAATGCATTATTGGCCTACTTAAGAGGAAGGCTCAATAGTTAATTCTATTTAAATGACGGTTAAAGTAGGTTTGTCCAACAAGCTGACAGGATTAAGGCTCCGATACCATTTGTAATGTCCCCTTTTGTAAATGCCCTAGTTTTTGCCCTAAAAACACAATTCCAAGCAAAGCAAGAAATGAAATAGAGTTAGCGATATCATTTACCAATTTAAATTGTTGAACAAGATAGATCCTGGTTGAGAACCTGCAATCATGTTAGATAATCATTGAAAGCATAATCCATAAAGTAGATCTTTCCTAGTAAGGTTAGGAACATCATATTAATCATATGATATACCTTATTCATTAATGGAGTCCAACCAAAAAGGGTTAGGATAAAGGGGCATGATAGAGTGCCTGAAGTGATCCTCTAACCTAAGCCCAAGAGCGGATATACCATCCCTCTTGGCCTCATGTGGCCCTTGCCACCCATATGAGGGGGTGTACCTACTAAGGAATCCTATAGACATTCCCCCTCATCTTACCACCCTTATTCTCCTCCCTATGATTGGGACTCCTTAACCCAATAGCCAACCATGGTAGAGGTTTGAAGGGAAACTACAATAGGGTCTCTGGAGTATCCTTCCCTTCTAAGACCAAGGGCGAGACACACCTTGCACCCCCTTGGCCTCATGGAACTATCAATCTTCAACCATGAGGTGGTGTGCTTAGCAGAGGACCATCCAACCCTTCCTTGTATTCCTCATTATTCCTCCTCATGCTTGATGAGAATTACAAACAATAAATACATCCAGATTCATAGAGATTATACAACAATAAATATATCATTATACACAACAATCATGATAGAGCATACCACAATACTTGCTAAAATATAAGACTGCTATATTCTATAAGCAAATGTATTGACTGTTGATTCTGCCTTTTGTCTGCTGAGTGCAGATATAATTCTGAATGTGTTCCTGATTCCTTGATTCCTTCACACCCTATTTATTCCACTCACCATTTTATCTCCTTTTATACCATACCCAAAAGGTGTGTTTTCTCCAAGGAGGGACGACTTGTCCCAAGAGATGTGACTGTTGAATGAGGTCGACCTCTTCAATTAAATTTATTTTAATTTATTTTAGTCCTCTCAAAAGAGGCGGCCACCTGGAGAGGGACGACCTTTACAAAGGAAGGCATCTCATTAGTGATGGCACTGCATATGAAGTGGGACGATTCCTTGAAGGGGTCGGCTCTTAAAACAATAACAATATTTTATTTTAAACTTCCTTTTAAAGGAGTCGGCATTATTTGTCTTAGCGCTGCCTTACTGCTAATTGCTCTAAGATGAACTGCTACCTTTTTAAATCTTAATCACTGCATATTAGTAATTGGTGTTGCTGTGTATTAGTTTCCCTTGCCCACGCTGAGTGCTACGATTAGATGAGGGGATGTCTTCATGGCAGGGGTATGACAATATATATATATATTGAAAAATTCATATATATCGCCGTCCCCTGCCGTCCCCAAAAATGGCCCTCAGACTGCCGTCGTCGAAACGCATCCCCTGTCATTCCCCCGTACCCGAAACATCGTGTAACACAGAATATTATTTTATTATAATTTATTGACTGTTGCACTTGACGTCCCAGCTGATGGCCCCCATTTCTAAATTTATTTATTTTTCTCTATCCTTATTGGGGAAAGTAAGGATTGGATCCACACAGGCTGAATTAACTAAAAGGGACATTACAATTATGGTGGCTTGTTGTAGGGCAAAGATCATTTTGGAGAGTGATAATCATTGTTAGGACTGGCAGAGAGACTTTGAGTCAGAACTCCTTGCTCAATTGGAATTCTATTATGCCCCCATGGCTATGACTGGAAAAGAGACCTGCAGTCAGAATAACTTAAACTTGTTCTTGCTCCCATGGAATTCTATCATGCTCTAATCATTTGAAATGCTGCTTTATCTATGAGGGTTTTAATTTTGGCATCTTCTTTTTGTTGTATGTAGCAACTATGTTGCATTAAAGCAAGGTGGAAGAAAGTCTCTAGCAGTCAAATTCTTGCAGCTTATCTGCATGAGAAAAAAATTATGTTAGTAACTCTATCACTACTGGTTTCCTTAACTGAAGATTAGCTGCCTTCAAAACTGGCATTAGTTCATCTGTGAGCTCAGACTGTTTGTTGTAATCAGCACACACTCATATTGCTTGTTCCTAGATAAAAAATTTACTTCTTAAATCTGTCTGCTTTCACATCTCAGAAATTTTTATTTTGAATTTACAGACAAAGTTCTTTTCAGAATTTTATCGACTTCAGTTCAAATTTTATCTAAGCACATAACAAGGGAATCAGAGTACTGATTTTCCAGAAATATGTTATGTAAGTCTATGTCCAAAATGGGCTCCAAGCATGAACAAGATAGAAGCGATTTTAAGCAGGCTGTGGTAGAAAAATTTCCAGCCTTTAGTTCACAACATAAACAGCTTGAATAGGAATATGAGAGAAACAGCACATATAATGCAACGAATTCTGCAAAACACGGGCATTGAACAATCTTCTTATCACTCTTCATAAAAGGTTGAAACAGTTCAATTTAAATATCTCCTCCTCCTCCAAGACATAGGGAAACAAGATGGGAAGCTAGATATTTTAATGAAGATCCTATTGGAAGGTTATGGAGAGCATAAATTGCCAATAATGATGACTTCAGATTGAACCATGACTTTCAACTTTTCAAGCATGCCATGCAATGAAGAACTGAAGAAATATCAATCCTATAGCTCAGAACATGAGATGTGAGCTCTTCCTCATGTAATTAAAACATTGGAATATACAATCTAATCCAGTCATAGCACTACTCAATTTTGTAACTCAAGTCCAATTCCATGATTTTTAACTACAAATTAAGTTACATATGCAGCGGATAAGTAGAGCACATGGGTAAAATAGTTACACCTAGCTGATCACTGATACAATACCATGTACCATTCTGTCATAAACATATCCCTATTTAAGGTGTTATATGTTTATAAGCCTCTGTCAAGGTGGGCATGGACCCTGCAGCAGTAGAGGCATAGGAGTGGATGAGGGATATATTGAAAGAGTTGTAGAGCAATTTCTCCATCAGTGCAAATTGAATGAAGCAGCAAGCAGGCCAACATAGGACAGAGCAAAGCCTTGAAGTTGGAGATATGGTATTTGTTCGGTTGCAGCCATACAAGTGACACTAAAGAAGTGAGAGCAAAAGATCCAACCACATTATTATGGCCCATACAGGTTTGGGCTAAGGTAGGGATAGGGGCCTATGCACTAAATATCTCCAACGAAGGAAGAATACACGATGGGTTCCATGTGTCATATTTGAAGAAGGTAGAAGCAAATATAGTAACACAAAAAGAAATCACATTCGTAGATGAATGTGGCAAGTTGGTCTTGGAGCTGGAAGGGATAATTGACGAAGATGTGAAAGTGCAGAACTGAATGGTTTAATATTGGAAATTTGGAAGATCAATGGAAGGGATTGCCCATGGAAGATGCCATGCTGGAAAAGAAGATTGTATGGGCAAACATCCAAACTTGCCACAACTCTAAAAAACGTACACAAAAATGTAAGGGGGCTTGAGGAATTACTAAAGAAAAAAAACATCCTCATTCATGGATTTCTTTAAGTTGAACTTGCTGGTCTGTTGGTTTGGGCTAGCTTTTACTAGCTTTGGGGACAATGCTCTTTGAATGGGAGGGCAAGTTGTGTAACTAGGCACAACATATTGTTATATTTATGTTTTAGTCCTTAGTCATTAGTATCAATGCATTATTTAAGTCATGTTTCGTTTACCTAGGGCCAATTAAGGGTTAAATAGGATTTCCTTTCTCATTGAGTATATAGTAAGAGAAAAACTGAAAACTAAAAACCCCTTTTTCTTGTTAATACAATATACAGAGCTGCCACTATGTGAGCACTCCAGTGTTTAAAGTCAGAGCCGGTGCAATTTATCTTGGGTGAGCAGTTGCCCACATATTTTTGCATATTGTTTCTGCATTTGTTTTTGGTAAATAGTTTAGGCACACAGCATCTTTTCACTTTTCCTCTTCCATGCTGATTTTATATTCTGCTACCCTTATGTTTAGTGCTAGTAAACAGTGATGATACCATATTCAACTACATAGTCAAATCAAAATATAGCTGATCATCAAGTAAAGTAGGAACAGTTTGGATAGACACTTACAGCATTAATACTAAGTAGATGAAGGCTTTCACAGTTATTTTTAATTATTTTTTTAATTTTTGGGTTATAACCCATGTAGTTTTCAGTCATTTCAAGATAACCTCAATCAACAGCCTGTAATGTCCCCTTTGCAAGGGTGAGCGATTGGCGAAGACTCTTAGCCTATTGTATTTCCAGTAGGCTAATTGGGGCATGGTAAGAGAATAATTAATTGATTAAATTAAGTTGTCTAAAGTCACTCATTTCACGGGTAACTTATATTTAATTAATTATTTTATTAAAGTTGGACAGTTTATTAAAAAATGACTTATTTTGGGGCCCGAACATAAAGTTAAACTAAAGAAATTTTAAAAGTCACTTTGAGGGAGAATAAAATATAATATCTCGAATATTCTAAAAGGGAGTATAGAAAGAAGGATGTGAGAAGAGAAATTCATTCTTGGCATTCTATTTTTCAAACCCCAGCATTGAGGTTGAGCAACTATCATCTTTTCTTCCCTAGGACGAAAACCCTTCGGCAAAGAATAGTTTCAAGGACGAAAACCCTCCTAGCCATTCAAGTGGATTCATCCAGAATTCACTTGAGTGTTTTTGTGAAGATTTTGAAGATTTTTTTAATTTTTTAAGTTTACTACAGTAATCCACACTGCTGCTACAGTGATCTGTACGGCTGCTACAGTGTTCCGTACTGCTACAGTGCTGCACTATAGTTTCAGGTTGATACCAGTTTGGTTTGAAGATTTTTGTGGAGATTTCAGTGTGCAGAGTTTAATATTTTGCTGCCATCTATTCTGCTGCTGACAGAAGGGTTTTAGAGACCTAAACACCCAGCTGCCCCATCTTTTAATGATTCTTTGTCATTCTCATTCTATTGTGGGTCGCAGTCACTAGAACAGTTTGCTGTTCATTTTCAGATTCAATAATAATATCAGGGTTTAAACAGGTGTCTTCAGCAGCATTTCTGAGATGCACAGCAGCCATCTGATGAAGGAATAGACTCCAGACAGTAGCTATAGCAGTCATTAACCAGTCCTTGTATGTGTTTGAAATATTCTAGAAATCAGAAATTTTATTAAGGGATTATCTAGCCTGCACTACAGTCCCAGCATTTAGAGGTGGTACAAACAGTCCCAGCAGTCAAAATAGTCTTGGGAATCATTTTCAGATGAATGTATGTCAAAAGTATGAAGCCATAACAGTCATTGAGGGTTAGTATTGCATTTAACCTCCATATTTCAATTCTCATCAGCTGTATATGTAATTTCAGACTTATTGTAACTTAATATCTATGTTAATCAAAGAATAAAGGCAATATCTATACATGTTCATAGCGCTGTGACTTTCCAATATACTATTAAATGTGAAATAGCAGTGTGCAGATCATTTTGTGAGATTCTTGCAATATCTGTATTTGTCTTCTCCGTACAATACATTGTGCAAACACTCCAGTGCATTTTGTCAAACATTTATTGAAATACACAAAAATTTAGCTTGGCACTTTACATAGTCATCATACTAATGACATTATTGTTTATTTATGTTGGTAATAATTACAAGACAAGTGGACCCACTTAGAACACAAGCACCTTTAACCATTTGTTAGCTTGGGAGAGGAATGGTGAAAAAGCCCAAAGGAGTGAACGTATTAACCACTCCTCCCTCAACTTACAAACGGTTAATGGTGCTTGTGTGCATATTTTTCCCTACCAGAATTTTCCTCTCCAAGTCCAAGTGGTACTGGGTCTAATCAACAGAGTCTATTTTCTCATTTACCATGTTAACGGTACAATAATTATCTGAGACATTTTAATGGAAAAATATGAGGTTTATATTATTTCATTCAAAAAAGACTAAAGAGAGTATTTTTAAGTTTTTGTGGGGATAACTCCTAGGCTATAAATGACTAGAGGAGATGGAATCTCCTAAAATTATCCTAATTATTTTAATTATCTTGATTAAGAATTTGACTTTTAAAGGAAAACATTGTTAGTATTTAGTTTCTTATGCTTCCTAATGTCTTAACTTTAAGTATTTGCACGGCCCCATAATAAGTAACCTAGGTAGGGAATGCACCATTTTTTAGCAAGTGTGGATTGATGAGGCCATGAAAAAGCGTTGCAACAAGAATAACCTATATGGTTGCAACACTGAGTTAAACAGTACGGACTTTCTCCAATTTATTACCTTGGATGTTAGTAGAAGTTCTAGAGTGACTATTAGGATTGTTGTGCTTGGCCCTCTTAAGCCCTGGACATTCTCTTATAGACATTATCAGATCCTGTACTAGCCGTATCTTAGTGATGAATGGAGTTGTAGCTGATTCTTCCTCTACTTCAAGATTGTACTTATCTAGTCAAAGTCTGTTGCATGTGGTTTCAACATATATTTAATTTTTTTAAAGACCATTTGCACACATTTCCTAATGTTTTTCAGTTAAAACTTTTGATAAATTTCCGGAGTATACATTCAGTACTTTGTCAAACTCAAGATTGTGAGACAGTTTAGATTAGTATTACAGAAAAAGAATAGTGTTTTTATACTTTTGAAGATTCCTTATCTCATGGAGCTCATTCAATGCATGTTAGTACAAAATTGAGCTCTAAAAGATTATACATATGCTTGAAAGTCTACTTATGTGATCTGCTACCATATCTAGCCTTGCAATCTAACGCGGTGATTCAGATGAGGTAGTATGTTTTGGTATTTTGATAACATGTTGTTTTATAGCAAGAATTTGCAGGAGCACTTGGCCCACCTTGAGACTGTCTTTAATGTCATGAAGATTAACTAAAGAAGAGATAGTATCTTTGCTGCACCATAATTATTATATCTAGCGTGTATTATATTTGGCATGGAGGTCATGGTGGCTGAATCCAAGATATTGGCAATTAAGAGATGATTGGAAACTAGAAATCAGAGATACTCAATTGAGAGGATTCCTTGAGCTATATAGTTATTACTGCTACTCACTTGAGAGGATACCTTGAGCTATGTAGTTATTACATCCCTTCTGGTAATAATGTGCACTTCTCCTGGATTTTTCTTCGTATTTACAAATGAGTGTAATGCTTCTAGGTTGGGAAATGAAGCATTTTTGCTGCAACAGGGTAGGCCTATTGCCTTTGAAAGTCATGTGCTAGATAAGAAAGAAAAGTTGTTATCTATTTATGATAAAAGAAATCCTTGCCATTATGCATCCAGTAACCAAATTCAAACAATATTTCGTTTTGTGACACATTCACTAATAAGAAATCTAAGTAGGTGAGAAAACGAGCATTTGATTTTACAATACAGTATTGCAGAGGTCACAAAGCCATAGTAGCTGATGCTTTTCTGTAGAGACATGGAATTCAGTCAATTTTAGCAGCCATTCAAGATTAGCGGCAAGATATTGAGGCCGAGTATGCCAAGGATGGTGAATTGTCTGAATTGCTAGAAGATCAACAGGAAGCCATAGCCAAGGGGAGCAGGTATTACTTCAACAATAGAATATTCTGTCACCAAGAAAGAATCATTTCCCCTCTTCTGCATCCTCCGTACAAGTAGGGTTCTTTAAAACATATACCCAAATCAGGAAAATTTACAAATGGAAGGAGTTGAAGAATAATAGATTGTAGTGGCTTGTGGAACAGGCCAAATAAACAAAGTAGAACAGTTATAATCCATTATAATTCCAGGGAACTTCAACCATTTCCCATTCCCAATGAGAAATTAAAATCCATGACTATCGACTTGATCACAGGTCTCCCTAAATTAAATGGTAAGGATTGTAACTTTGCGATTGCAGTTGTCTTTATGGAGAACATTTATGACTTGCATGGGCTATCTCAAAATATTGCAAGTGTTGGGGATTCAAAATTCACTAGACTTCAATAAAACAAGAAACCAAGATTGCTAGATTGAAATTCTGAAATATATGCATGGACACAATATATTTGTCAGTTTTACTATCTGATGGATCAATCTAATGTTCAAATTCCAGTTTAGATCACTTATAACTCAAATACAATAAAGATCAGGGATGGGTGTGTGGGTGTGTGTGGGTGTGTCAATTAAAGTTAGAGTATTTGAAAGGATCAAACCCTCTGCATGTCTTCTACTAGTAATCAAAAGTGAGAAGACAATAAATTTCTACAACATTCAACATTCGTCAACCCTAGGTATGCATATAAGGAGCAGAATAATACAAAACTTGAGGTACATACCTGTTCATTTTCATCTTGATCAAGGATTGTGTTCTGAATAATGACTATTGGGGGCCAAACAATCTCTCGATCAATTATGGGCTCTTGCAAACCCTTCCACTTGCCAAACATTTCCTCAGATATCGCATATGCTCCTCTCCTTCTCAACTCTTCTTCCAATACTTCTAACAGTTTCCTGTGTAACTTCACTCTCTTGGACGTGACAGTCTTTGCATGGGTCAAGATGGGTGGCATACCTCTGTACCAATCAATTGCCCCAACACCCCCACTGCAGGCCGGACAGTGCCATTGCCTTTCAGGTTCATTTATCTGTTCAACAGTCAAGCTATCAAGGGTTTCAAAAAATCCCTTGAACCATTTATTCTTCTTCATTGTCTCGTGGCTTATATCCTCGTCATCGGAATCAAATCCATCGCTGCTCACACAATCCTCCTCGCTGTCCAAATGTTCAATTTCTGATTCTCCTTCGCTGGACTGATCCCCAGCATTGCCTTGTGGCAGTGCCCCTGAAATTTCAAAAGGAAGAAGTTGGGACAAAACTTTGCCACCTGATTCAGAATCCCCCCCATTCTCTTTTGCCCCTCCATTTCCCCCTTCTCCTTTTACCACAGCGGGTGCCACTACAGAGCTCCAACTGGCACCACTGCTGCCACTGGGGCTTCCCCATTTCCAGCCATTTGCAAGAGGGGGAGGCACTGTCGTTGTCCTTGAAGAAGAAGATCCCCAATTTAAAGGTTTGGACTGGCTCTGCCATGCCTGGTTTAGGTTGCCAGTTAGTCCCCTGCCACCACCACTCCATGAAGTAGTGGCAGCAGCAGCAGCAGTAGTAGCAGCATTTCCATTCTTCTGCTGAGTTTTCCCGGCATCTCTCCATCCCGGCTGCTTGTAACCATGGTTCTGCACAACATTAAGGCCATCACCTCGTCGAGCAGGCTTTGAACTCTCTCCATTAGTGGTATCACCCCAACGAACAGGCTTCTGGTCCTCACCATTGTCCCCTGGTTTCCCCTTGCAAAACCCAGGTCCAGGACGTTCAGGAGCATAAGCACTAGACGACGCCCCACCCTTCGGCCTGTTTGAGCCCTTACGAGACAAGGCCACTGCCCACCCTTCATCATTTTGCACAAAACTCAAACCGCTCGACATTCTTGCACACCCTTTAAGAAAATAACACAAAGTCACACAATGCCACAACAAATTCCAACAACCCTTGAGCAAAATAAACAGTCGCACAATAACACAACAATTTCTAACAACCCTTGAGCAAATATACAGTTACACCATAACACAAGGAATTTCAACAACCCTTAAGCAAATAACAGATTCACCCAATACTAACACAAGGAGTTCCAACAACCCTTAAGCAAATAACAGACTCGCCCAATAATAACACAAGGAATTCCAACAACACTTAAGCAAATAACAGAGTCACCCAATATCACCACAAAAGCAAATAGAAGGTCATACAATAAGACAACAGCCTCTTAAGCAAATACACAGGCGTTTAATAACACAACAAATTCCAACAACCTCTAAGCAGATAACACAGACATTATAAGTTTTCACAATAGCTACGCATAATACCAGAAAGAAACGACCTTAAATAAGCGTAACGTAAAAATATTCACGCGGTTTCAGGCTTTTTCTTACCTCTTATTCTCGCGTTCGAATCTTTATAAGGCAACACACAATAGTTCAGATTTCGCCCTAAATATCCACGACCAGATATCAATGCACCCTATGTAATCACACAAAACGACGATCAACATTAAAAAAAGAGTTTATTTAAAAGCCTTCAAGCTGTTTCTTGCCATTTCTTTATTACCTATTCTCCCTCGAATTCGAAGCTCTCAAAGTCCTTTCAGCTTGCGGCGGATATTTTAAAGAAAATGGCACCGAAAGTCCCTTTTACAGACGCAGGTTCGAACCGCGCCACCTTTATTATAGACCGCAGGAAAAATATCTCGACGCCTGCTTACGAAAACAAACCGACATTAGGCCGAAAGTTCCACTAAATTTTCCGCCACGATAAGCCCTCATTTTAACAAAACGGCAACAATATTTTGCCAAAACAGCATCTAAAAGCTTACACGGCGAAATCGAATCATCTGTGTGTCAAACGCGTAAATAAAACCACAAATTACTGTATAACCGCTTGTTTCAATTTGCTCTCTCAAAAAAATCTTTGTAAAATATCTTCTAGCGTTAAATATGAGACATTAAACCTCCGGAAAACAGCATCTAAAAGCTTACACGGCAAAATCGAATCATCTGTGTGTCAAACGCGTAAATAAAACCACAAATTACTGTACAACCGCTTGTTTCAATTTGCTCTTTCAAAAAAATCTTTGTAAAATATCTTCTTGCGTTAAATATAAGACATTAAACCTCCAGAAAAGGCAATGCTTACCTTGCAAACCTCGAAAACAGCCGAAAAATCCTTCACAACGACACTATTCTGCACATAACAAATAATTACAAACCAAAAAGTTAGCAAACACGTATAAAACAGATTTATTACTTAATTCATTCCTGAAATTCTCTAATAAAAGATTTTGATACATGCTGCTCAGAAGCTACGAAAAAGACACAGCAGAATAATCTTTCTTAAATGCGATATTGGAAGCTGCATTTTTGTTACTGGAGTTGGTAGCAAGATATCCTGGAGTTTCTTTTTTCGTTCTGCTGCGAAGCTTCAGATTGTGCTTTAATAACGTAAACTTTAATGGAATATTACCTGGCTCGCAGATAAATCGAAACTCTTCTTGCCGGTAAACCCTTCCAATACTCTAAATGTAATAATCTGGAATTATACCTCGCTCGTTTATATAGGAGTTATATTTGTGGTCGCCAAATTATTGTCGGGTTTTTATTTCCAAATGTTTTTTTAGCTTCCACGGGAAGATTCAAAATTAAATATTTAAAAATTAGGCGATCTCTTTTTACAAAGTGAAAAGTCGGATATTAATTTAAAATGGGTAGCCAGCATGGATGGCTTAGAACCCATCTAAAGGCATTTTAATTTTTTTTAATCCCATTGTTAAAAGCAACTCTTGGCGTGGGAATCAAATTTGGAGGTGGGGAAAGAAAGGAGAAAAAAATTGAATTGATTTTTTTTTTTTTTTTTTTGAGAAAATTTTGTGTTTTTGAAAGAGAGTTTACAAATTTGAAATTTACAAATTAGAGTAGGGGAGAGGACCCAGTAGTTGTGCACCCGAACTTCACGCCTCCCAAATTCATACGTGGCAATTTTGAATCACTCCAAAATTTTTACAGTAGCTTACTTGGCAATGCCCTTGCTTATAACTAAGGTTTCAGGGCCACATCATCAAATATGATGCCACATCAGCATGATTTTTGTTGAGGTGTCAAATAGTTCCCCCAAAAAAAAGGTGGACCAATAGGTGTGCATTAAGACCCCCTTTGATGGTGCGCTGATTTGGCATCACATGATTGGTTGCTTTTTAAATCTAAAAGGCACATTTCATTCAATTATTAGTACTTATAGTAACACTAACAACCTTAAAGTCACAACTACTAGTGCTAAACTTCAAAAAATATTGGGCCTTAAGGTCACAGCTACTATCTCAACCATTGGAACTATCTCACCTATTGGGTCTTTTCCCCTAGGGGAGAGGATTGAGTAGTTCAACACCCTAACTTCACGCTTCATGGCAATTTCGAATCATTCCAAAAATTTTACAGTAGCTTATTTAATCAAAGACATGATATTTTACAGTAGCTTATTTAATCAAAGACATGATACTTATAACTAAGGTTTCAAGCCCACATCATCAAATATGATGCAACATCAACATGTTTTTTGTTGAGGTGTCCAATAGTTCCCAAAAAAAAGGGTGGACCAATAGTTGTGCATTAAGTCATGTTTTGTCGGTGCGTTGATGTGGCATCAGAGGATTGGTTGTTTTTTAGAACTAAAGGCCACATTTCATTCAATTATAGGTACTTATAGTCAACATTAACAACCTTAAAAGTCACAATTACTAGTGCTGAACTTTTTAAAATAGTAAGCCTTAAATCCACAAATACTATCATAGATATTGGAACATGTTGAGAAATTGGGTCCTCACCCCTATGTAAGTCTTAAATGTTAGAAACCCATGAAATTGAATAAATCGGACTATAGTTTATGGTCCACCCTAAGGTGCCTCCTTCAACCCTAATAGGAGTACGAGGTAGTCCCATATGCTATAAACAAGTCTATAAGCTAGTAGACTATAAAAATATCTTATTTTCATTTCATTTCCAATAATCTTATATGGAATTATTATTAATCAATATTTTAATTGTTCTATTATATTTTTAAACTATTTTATGTAATTTTTAAATTTTTTTATTTTTTAATATAATATTAAAAATATTAAATATTTATACTTTGTTAGAGTAGAATTTAACATAAAACTCTCCCACAAATTCAAATGATAATGTTTTGTATGATTAATCTTAACTTATAATTATTTATTTTAATATAATTTTTAATATATTTTCATAGATATAAAATAAAATAAAACTACACATAAATAGCATTAATAGTACGAGTACCAAGTAATACCAAAATGTCTCTCTTCTTTTAAGGTTGTACTCTTCTCAACTTCATAACATTAATAGAACTAGTACCAAGTAATACCAAAATGGCTCTCCTCTTTTAAGGTTGTACTCTTCTCAACTTATACTATAAACATGTTAAAAAATAATTATTCTCTCATGGAATTGTTGGGAACTTGGAAGTCATCCCAAAAAGAGTTCTGCCTCTTCTGGCTACAGCACAAGATGTAATACTTTTGTATTGTAAAGTTGATTTTGCAATGACCTGAACTTACTGCCATAGCAATATACAATTCCTAAAGTATTAGGTAAGGTTGTTGCTTATTGCTTGGCAATGGTGGTGAACTACTTATGACAACAGCACTTGTATGTATTCTAGCTGGATCCCTATGTTTGGGGAGTCATTTCTTCCGCTGCACTATCTGAGACAGTCTATAGATATATTTTCTGATATAGGTTTTTTGTCTGTTGTAGTTTGTACTCTTGACAGTCTATGATTGTTCTTTCTTTGTAATTGCATTCTTCCAATATAAAAAAAGGGTTGCATGTTAATTCCTTACTTGTGAAGTGGGTGACTCCAACATGATCATGGATAGAATGTTTGGATAAATTTGGATCGTCAATACACTTATAATACACTCATTTAAGAACACTTTTCTTGACTACTACTTAGATTTGTTACTAGGATGAATTATGGATGATGTGGAAGGGATATAGTTCTTAAAATAGTAATAAGGTTTATTTAATATATTTTACATATGATAAGTAATATAGTTATGAAATATGGATTAATGAGTTTGATTCAAAAACTATACACTTGAATTTTGATAAAATAATGTAATTGACACATATTATTTTTAAAGAAAGAAGATAGTTCTTATATAATTGACAAATAGAAAATATCATTTTTATGTAATTAGTAAATGTGATCAATAAGGATAAGAGATTGAAGACAAGAAAATGAAATGAGACAAATAACATAAAGATAATGCAAAACACACAATACCTTTTACCTCAAATCACCCTTTCTCCTCCATAGACCATAAGTAGAGTGCACCCTACATCCACTTGATTTGCTCTTTCAAATGCTTGTTTGATGATAAACTATTTTGATATCTTGATTGCTCACTTTATAGATTTTTGGGTGGATGGCTAGGATTAAGAGATATCCGAGAGGCTTATTGAATCAAAATAAAATAACACTAAAATATTCCTTTTCAAAGCATGCATATTTTTATTTATGGGAAGAACTCTAAAATAATCTAATTTCGTAAAATAAAATAATACAATAAAACAAAAATGCAGCATGCATATTTTTATTTATGTGAAGAACCCTAACCCTCTTTGCCTGTAGAGAGATTTGAAATGCAAATAAAATTGAAATCCTAAAAATAATCTAATTTTGTTAAATAAAATAACACTAAAATATTTCCTTTCCTCTTGATTTGTTCTTACAAATGCTTGCTTGATGATAAACTATTTGATATGTTGAGTGGCAACATAATGTTACTTTGGAGCTCACCCCCCCCAAATGACTTGATTGAGGGTTGATTTATAGATTTTTGGGTGATTGGATGGATGAATGGCTAGGATTAAGAGATATCCCAGACACTTATTGAATCAAAATAAAATAACACTAAAATAGTTCCTTTCCAAAGCGTGCATATTTTTATTTGTGTATAACCCTAACCCTGGTTGGGTGTGGAGAGATTTAAAATTTGAAATGTCTGTCTAAGATATTAAAATGTAATAACATTGAATACTATTACAATTTAAAATGTAACAACATGACATCACTTCATCTAAATATTTTCCATGATACTCTAAATTTTTAGCTCTTGATTAAAAAAATTAAAAACTCAAAAATAACTTAATTTCATAAAATAAACTAACACTAAAACATTTTCCTTAACTATAAAATTAAACTTTACAAAGCCAGCATATTTTTATTTATGTGTAGAACCCTAAAGTATAGTTATAAAACAAATTTAAACCCTAATAATTTTTTTTCTAAAATAATAGTGAAAAAAAACCAATAAATTAAATTTCATTATGGAGAAAACAAAAGAAGTGCATTCATTTAACTAGCATATCTATATTTAAAAAATATATCTAAAATAGGGCGAGAGATATCCTTCTAGAGGCACCTATTTTTTAATCAATTTACCACACATAGGTGGAATAGGCACTATATTTTTAAAATATAGATATGCTAGTATTATTTTAAATATTGAAGAAACCTAACCCTATCTCTCATTAAATTAAAGTAAATAATTTACCCTCCCATTAATTTTCTTTGTGGTTTTCGAATATTTGTTTATGTAAGAAAAATATAAAATAAATTATAATTGATAGGTTCCTTAATTTTCTTTGTGGTTTTCAAAAATTTATTTATGCAAGAAAAATATAAAATATATTATAATTGATAGGTTCCTTAATTTTCTTTGTGGTTTTCAAATATTTGTTTATGCAAGAAAAATATTAAATAAATTATAATTTATAGGTTCCATAGTTTAAGTTGTAAATAGAATAAATAATAGGAGTGTTGCATCACTTCATAAATTCATTTTGTAAGAAAAATACAAAAAAAAGCCTGCATAGTGCCCTTACCAATTAAACTTCTCTCCCTATTGATTAAACTTCTTCTCCCAATTCAATTTCTTCTATTTTTATTTTATTTGATTTTCATTAAATTTATGTTTAAGTACTACTTTATACATATTATTTTATTGGCTTTATTTTTGTGTTCATTGATTTTTATATCTGGGCTCTTTAATAGTTTTTGTTAACACACTCACGCCATTACACTCCACCCCTTACTGTCACTTTGGTTACGCCTCTAGGCCTAATAAAAGTATGTGGGTTATATATTTTTTAAATTTTAAACACTTACTTCATAATTTAAAAAACATATGTAGGCTCTAGTTAGTTTTTATGTACGGGTAATTAAGAGGTTTCTAGGGCATTAGATGAAAAGTTAGTTTGACTTTTGTGTAAGATGAAAAGTTAGTTTGACTTTTGTGACAAGGATGATATAGGAAAGATAAAATTAATTAAATAAATATAACTTATTTAATTAATTTGATGATGGATAAAATGGATTAAAATTAAATAAATACATTAATTTAATTTAATTTAATTAATTTGGTGATGGAGAAAATTGATTAAAATTAAATAAATAAATAAATATAATTTATTAATTAATTTGGCAAATAGGATAATCTTGATTACTTAAATAAAATAACTTAATTAATCAAGGGGGATGCTGAAGGGAAGTCCTAGGATGAATGTGTCACAAGGTGGTATCAAAAGTGTTGTTAGGATGTGGTCGATTTCAAGTGTCTACATTTTGCCCCTCTTTGAAATGATGTTGTTACTAAGAGAAGTAACATCACTTCAAACAAGATAAGATATGGATAAATGAAAATGGATGCCCCAACCACTTAGAGAAATGATGAGGAGGAATGATGGGGAGGATGGGATGCCCCCTTGAGAGGATAGGTGGGTTGGAAGAACACGGGTATGCTCTTGAAATGTAAGAAACTGATTGGTTGAGGAGATGAAAGAAAGATAGGGGATGGATGAAATGGAGGAATAATACGTTATGTTGCATTAGGTGAGCAACCATGAAGTTTGATATAACACTAGACATTATGCACCAAGGTATAAAGACATAGGTGATGATGTGTCTCGTCATAAAGAACTAACTCAAAAGAAAAAGGTTGCAAGCAAACATATGTCGTTGGGCACCATAATATGGAAGACCATGATGTCGTGGTGACAGAATGTTGCAAGGACCGATGCAAATGCAAGAAAAATGATAACACACACACGCAAGCATGCACAAATGATATAAAAAGACAAACAAGCTTATTGCCCCTATCAAGATGGAAACCGGTGATTGATTGATTGATTGGATTGATTGATTTGATTGATTGATGACGAGGATAAATTGATTTAATTGATTGATGATGAAGATAGATCTCTATACTTAAGATAGGTAAAGTTCTTAAGCAAGAGTTGATTAGATTTGATTTATGCTCAAGATAGGTAGAGTTCTTAAGCAATAATTAATTGGATTTGATGATGGATTTGAGTTTATTAGGTTTGCAACAAGGTTGAGAACAAAAATTGTTGGATACTTTTGGATGATTGGCTAGATTGCCATGGATTAAGGATTGCTTGCACTTGAATTTTTTTATTTATGGGTTGCATTGGAGTGCATTTGGATAACCTTTTTTGTTGGATACCAATGACAAGGGAAAACTAGGTCTAAAGGACAAGGGTGAAAGGAGGATTGGATGGATGGATTAAGGGATTGGCAATAGTGGATGGGATGGATGGATGCATGGTGGATGGAAGGAGGGGTTCAGGATGTGATCTCCAAGGACTATGTCACATAGGAATAACATGCCCCACTTTAGATATGCCATGATTGACTTTGCGGTACAATGCTTATGACGATAGGGTGATAAGATTGGTTGTGAAAAAATTGGTACATCAAGAGATGTCCAAATCATTTTTCAAGATTTTTCCCCTAGCCTTATCAAGATCAAAAGTAGGAGAGGAGGTTACTTTGGTCCAATGGGATAGGTATGTGGATACAAGGGATGAGGATGATAGGATAGGATGGAAATGATAAGATGGGATAGACGAGACAACTTGCCCGTAAGTGTAAGGCACATAGATAATCGATCTACACATGACACTTATAAATGGGTTTTCGTCATGGTATTTATCCAAGGTGCCATGAAATGGTTTTCACCATTGGATGAATGATTTCTCTTTACTATTTTGATTTTTTTTGTATTTTTTTAATTTTTTGAATTTTTGATTTCATCGATAGCTTGATATTCAAAGGATCTGCACATGTCCTTGTCTATTGGATTTACTTGATGTAGATGTTATTGTCATAACATGCCAATAGTGACATGCCTGGAGTAAAATTGCTCTGTCAAGACTAAAGTGCTCTTATACAACCCTTTGATGTTGATGTGATCCTCATTGATAACTGAGTTGGCCTTATCCAAATGTTTACATCTCGATAGAGTACCATCATAGCCCTTATGGTGAAGTGTTGTTGCCACAACATGACGGACTTGGGAGTTGCAATTTTTAGATTTTAGAAGTGATTTTGGATTTTGATGGGGTATTAGGTGAATGTCATGTATTTGGTTTGGCTAGATAGGTTGGTGATTTAGATTGGTTTGATGGATTTTTGACTTGTCAAACTTGAGATGGTGGATTATAGAGTTTGGATTTGGCATTAGGAAGTTTGGATGTGGGACTGGGATGGCAATTAGGACCAACATTCTTGTATAAATTATAATGTAGTGGGGACCGATTATATGTAACATTCTTCTACAAATTATAAGGTGGTGGGCACCTATTATAGGTAACATTCTTTTACAAATTATAAGGAGGTGTGCACCGATTATATTCAAGGTGCATTGTTCTATGTTTATAGCGTGTTGTATTTGGATAATTTGCTTCATTTGATTTGCTTGGTCCATTTTGTTTTGGGACCCATATAGCTTTGATATACTTTCCTTGATTTTTGACTTCATATTCTTTTGACATTTGATTTGAAGCTTTTACTTTGTATGTGCTATGATTTAGTTGGTGGGATGGAAGATGTGGAGGATAAAGTGTGCTAGTAGAGATGGTGGAAGTGGAAGGATTTTTGGCAGCAAGGTTATTGGAGGGGCTACGAATGGTCCCTATCTCGATGCTCTCATTGGATGAGGTTGCCTCAGTAATCATTGAAGTATCACTAACACCATTAGATTTCTTAGATAATTCTTCACCAATGCTTTGACTAGGTCTGATGTGGATTGGGATAGGTTCTAAGATGCCTTGCTCATAAAGGTCCAATCCTTTTCCATGATAATCCATGATTTTACATATCTTATTTATGATAGGGTATGTGTCATCTTTGAAACATGATGCTAGTCCATCGGTATATTGCGAAGCATAATCAGAATTTGCTATTATATACTCTTTGAGTAGATATGACTTGACAAAGATGGTAGATCCTATTGGATGGGATTCATGTGCTTTCTCTTTATGTACACTTGGTGCATCTAGATAATTGTATACACTTGTTGTGTCATGATCATTGTTTGTGCTAGTAGTTCCTTGATCATTATTTAAATTCTCAATAGTATCTTGATCATTGATATGTTTGCTATCATCAATGTCATTTATTTCCTTATCTATGTGTTCATGGGGACCAAGTGTCTCATCATGAGATGTTGTTGAATGATGGGTAGGACTAGTGGGATGATGGATAGGATTAAGTGAACCATGGATAGGATGAATTTGAATATTTTTCTCATGGATAGGATCTTGATCATAGAGAGGATTAACATCCAAAGAGTTTGATATTGGTTATGGATAGGATGAGTGGGGGTGATTTGATCTTGATTTGGTGATGGGAAAGGTTGATCATGCTTTTGGACAAGTTCTTGACATAGCTCTTGAGTTTGGATATGCGTCGGAGTTTCTTATATAGGCTAGATAGGCTTTGGATGGTCAACAACATGCCTACATGATGGGTCTTGACTTGCACTTATGGTAGGAGACTCTTCAATGGGATTGATAGGCATTGAACTAAAGGATCTGGTATTTGTATGGTACTAGGAGGCTCTTTGATAGGTTCAAGGATAAGCATTGGATTGTATGATGGTGTTTTATTCCTTGCTAATAGTCCTTGGATAACATCCGAAAAGGATAATTTAGATTGATAAGAGGAGTTGGATTTAGGAGAATCATTAATCACAATCTCACCACGGTCGATGAGATCTTGGATCCAATTCTTAAGTATCATACAATTGAATGTCTTATGGCCTTTTGTCTGATGGTATTCACAATATTCATGATCTTTAAACTAGGTGGGTGTTGGTTGGTTTTCATCGCATGGTCTTGGCATAGGAAGTTTAATCAAGTTTGCTTGGACCAAATTCTATAAATCCATTTTTGTGGGCTCCCTTAGTGGGGGGTTGGAGGAATATTGTGATGGAGGGATTGATGGATAGGGAGGTATGTGGACTAATGGATTAGGATTAGGAGAGTTGGAGGGATATTGTGATGGAAGGATTGGGAGGTGGAGGATTTTTAGCTAAATATTGTGCACGTAAGATTTCAAGTTCGGTCATACATCATTTTATAGGGTCCTATTCTAGGCTAGTGTTCCCTTTGTCAAAGGTACCATAATCATGGTTGAGGGATGTTTGATGTGAGCCTGTAGGATAGCTAATGTTAGCATGCTCTTGTTTTAAAGGATCTTGATGTCTACAAGCATTCATGGATATATAATGTAAACTCAGGGAGAATTTGCTCATAATGATGGCATCGAGATAAGAAATATCATGTTCAACTCTAGCTAAATCACAAGGCTCACCAAAACATTCATCATGAACTACAAGGTGCTCATCATCATCAGTAGAAAATTGAGGACCTCCTAGGATTGTGATTTTGGGTTTGGGATGGAATTCACACAAAGGAGGGGTCATAGGCATTCTAGCTTCCATAATGAATCTATCAACCCAACTCATGATGCTTGTATGTGGGTTTTGGACTAGGATTAGACTTAGATGGGGATTTGGGTTTGATTAAGATAGGGTTTGGAAGATATAGAATGATGGATGATTGGGGATCAAATGTCATGACCTTAAAATGATTTGATTTGATTGAATGAGGGATGATTCTCTATACTTAAGATATGCTAAGTTCTTAAGCAAGAGTTGATTGGATTTGATTTCTACTTAAGATAGGCAAAGTTCTTAAGTAGGAATTGATGGTATTTGATAACTATACTTAAAATAGGCAACATTCTTAAGCAAGTTTGGATTAAGGATGATTAGATCAACTTAAGGTCTTGACTTTTGATTTTAAGATTGGATTTGAAATAGATGATTGTGGATTAGGGCTAGCACCTTTGGGTGAATTATTTTGGTGATGATTTGGATAATTGTGATTGGGATTTGGATGAAAGTGTATGTGGTTGAGGGAGGCTAAGTCCTTAGCCAAATTTTAATTTTTAAAGAATGATTTTTTATTAATGATTTTGATTGAAATGGATAGACGGATAATGGGTGATTGATTTGGTTGAAATGGGATTAGGTGGATAAAGGGATTGAATTAAGATGATGATGAAGGATTGGATTAAGCTCAATAATTGGATTATAATATGGATTAAGGATGATAATGGATGGGGTTCGATTAGGATAAGGATGAATGATGAGATTGGATTAGGATAGTGGATTATTATGTGGATTATAGATGACAATGGATGAATGTGTTATGTAGAAAAGAGAGATCTAGCCTAAGAAGTTAAGCTAGGTCAAACTCTCTTCTACAAACATTAGGACACAAACTGAGCTTGGCTTCTACCCATGAAAGAGAGACAAACTACAGGGGTTCTGCCCTTTTGTTATATAGAGGAGTGTCAACCAAATTCAACCAAAACTAACCAATCAAACTAGGGTAAAAGATGAAACCCCAATTGACAAAGATCTGCAAATATATGACAGTTAGAAATAGAAACAAAAAATTAGAAAGTATAGCAGAGATCAGGAGATAGATCAGAACCTAGATCTAAGTTTGGGAGCACAAAAAGACCAAGGCCCTGGGTGTCCTAGACCCAATTTAGGGTTTTACAAAATCTTTGAGTTTCACCAAACCTGTACCTGTAAACCCTTTCTTCTTCCTAGATCTTGTCTTCAGAAATGTGTATCTTCAACCTACACACAAGCAAAGAGGGAAAATGTTGTATTGTGTTTAGGGGCTTGCCTTAATCAAACCCCATGTTGGTGTTTCCACCTCCACTATAGCGATGATTAGTGATCCAAAAGTGCATGCCCTAGGAGGGTAGAGGCAAGATCAACAATATATGATGAAAGTATGAATAGAAATGGTAAAGATTACCACAAGATGTGAAACCCTAGTTGGAGTAAATAACTCAAGATCATGCACCGACAAGGAGATAGATAAGGATAGCTTGAACTTCCTTCAAAACCTGCAAATGAGCATCATAACATCCACAAGCATGTAGCACATCCAAGCATGAAGAGCACTTGAGCATAGGAGATCAAACATGTAAGCAATTCTAATTCTTCTCTTGAGAGATCTAGTTATAAAAATGAATTGTAAAACTCCTTTATACATGCATTCTAGCTCACTAACGACAAAAAAACCAAATGGGGCTGACAAGTAAAATTTAAGGAAGTGTTCTAAGCTGACACCACAAAAATACGACTGGGGCTAACATCCAAGACCAGGGCACTAGGTGCCCTGGTCCTTTAGCCCCACAAACTCTAGAGAGTGTCCATTTAAGTGAGCTTAGACAAGTCCTAACCTTATTTTTTTAGGTTTATTTATCGGGACCGAGATTTAATTGTTTAATGTTCAAAAAGTTGTTAAAATAGGTCCTAATTAACAAGTGTACACATTTTACTCTATAACATTTATCCCCCACTTTAGCATGGGTATGAACTTACATTTGAATTCACATTAAAGTAAGGAGAAAACAATTTTCAAACACAATGTTAGTATTGGATGGGTTTTCTATTTTGTTAGTATTGGATGGGTTTTCTATTTCATTGTAGGTGGAAGGAAGGTTTGTGAGAGGCTGCCATTATATATATATATATGCCATAGAGTTATGTCAAAGTCTTTTAAAGCAAAAAACATATAGAAATAAATGAGTCATATATTTGACTCATCAAGAGCAATGTAAAATTAGATTTGAAATGCAAATGTGATTAGCAAAATCTAAAACAAGATATAAATCACCAACCCTAGATTTCACAAATACATACATATGTGTGTGTGTGTGTGTGTGTGCCATAGAGTTATGTCAAAGTCTTTTAAAGCAGAAAACATATAGAAATAAATGAGTCATATATTTGACTCATCAAGAGCAATGTAAAATTAGATTTGAAATGCAAATGTCATCAGCAAAATCTGAAACAAGATATGAATCACCAACCCTAGATCTCACAAAAACTAAGTTTTCCTAAAAATGCAACTTTTTCTTAACAAACCCTAGCAATGAATAGTTTCAAATGTAAAATAAAGCACTAGGAAATGCCTAATGAATGAAATACCAATAAGATCTTATGCAAATATCAGAAATGTAAATCTTTTTATGATGATCTAAAACTTATGTAATGAAAACAATGCAATAGATATGCTTTTTCCTAATCCTAAAATGCTTTTTTCTTATTAAATTTCAATGCAAATATGCAAGAATGTATTTTATTAAATACTAAGATGATATGCAAAATAAAATGAAATCAATTTAATCATGCCATAAAGATCTAAAACAAATCACTAATGTCCAAACCCTATGTTCAAGACTAGCTGGGTTTTCTAACAAGGCAAGGTTTTTGTAAACCCTAATTTTGAAACAATCCAAAAATGAGCTATGTAGGTATGCCAAATGATAAATGGATTTAATACTAATTAGATCTAGGATAGAAAACAACTCAGATCTAAAGAAAGAAGGATGCCAAAGTGCAAGAAACAACGGGTTCACCAAAATGTTATGTAGAAAAGAGAGATCTAGCCTAAGAAGTTAAACTAGGTCAATCCCTCTTCTACAAAAATTAGGACACAAACTAAGCTTGGATTCTACCCATGAAGGAGAGCCAAACTACATGGGTTCTTCCCTTTTATTGTATAGAGGACTATCAACCAATTCAACCAAAAATAACCAATCAAACTAGGGCAAAAGATGAAACCCTAATTGACAAAGATATGCAAATATACGATAGTCAGAAATGGAAATAGAAAATTAGAAAGTACAACAGAGATCAGGAGATAGATCAAAACTTAGATCTAAGTTCAGAAGCACCAAAATACCAAGGCGCTGGGTGCCCTAGACCCAATTTAGAGTTTTACAAAATCTTTGAGTTTCACCAGATATGTACTTGCAAACCCTTTCTTCTTCTCGGATCTGTCTTCAGAAACATGTATCTTCAACCTACACACAAGCAAAGAGGGAAAATGTTGTGTTGTGTTTAGGGGCTTGCCTTAGTCAACCCCCGTGTTGGTGTTTCCACCTCCACTACAATGATGATTAGTGATCCAAGAGTGTGTGCCCTAGGAGGGAAAAGGCAAGATCAACAATATATGATGAAAGTATGAATAGAAATGGTAAATATTACCTTAAGATGTGAAACCCTAGTTGCAGTAGATAACTCAAGATCATGCACCAACAAGGAGATAGATAAGGATGGATTGAACTTCCTTCAAAACCTGCAAATGAGCATCATAACATCCACAAGCATGTAGCACATCCAAGCATGAAGAGCACTTGAGCATAGGAGATCAAACATGTAAGCAATTATAATTCTTCTCTTGATATCTAGTTATAAAAATGAATTGTAAAACTCCTTTATATATGCATTCCTGCTCACCAATGACAAATAAAACCAAATGATGCCAACAAGTAAAAGTTAAGGGGGTGTTCTAAGCTGACACAACAAAAATAGGACCAGGGTGCTAGGCGCCCTAGTCTTTAGCCCCACAAAGTCTGGAGACTGTCCATTTAAGTGGGCTTAGACTAGTCCTAACCTTATTTTGTTAGGTTTATTTATTGGGATCAAGATTTAATCATTTAATGTTTAAAAACATGTTAAAATAGGTCATGATTAATAAGTGTACACATTTTACTCAATAACAAATGGATGATAGACTAAGGATTGGATTAGGAGGTGATTAGAATAAGGATATGTTGGATTAAGCTCAATAGTGGGATTATTATTAGAATGATGATTGTGATTAGGAAGTGGATTAGGTGGATATAATGGATCGGAGTTAGGCTCTTGATTGGATTAGGCAAATTGATTAGGATTAGGGTCTTAAATGATGGATGAAGATTGGATTAGTGTGGATAGGATGATTAGGATGAATAAGGATGAGGTGGATAAGAGGGATGAGAAGGATGAGGTGATAAGATGACTGGGATAATTAGGACAAGATGGATGATTAGGATGATTAGGGGGATAATTAGGATGATTGTGGATCATTAGGATGGGTGGTTAGAATAAAATGGTTGATTAGGATGATGTTGGATGATGAGGGGATAAGATGCCTAAAATGGATGATTAGGGTATTAAAATGTGATAGGGATTGTTAGGGTGCTTGGTAGATTAAGATATGATGGATGACCAGGGGGAGGTGTAGGATAATTAGGAGGTGATGTGGATTGGATTGGATTGGATGAGGTGGATAAATTAGATTTGAATGAAAATGGATGATTATAAGGTGGTTAGGATGGTTTAAAGCTTGACCTTAGGATATTTTGTAAATAATAGACTTCACGCTACATGCACAAGTTTTCAAAGGATTTGGATTTTAGATTAGGGAAGTGCACGGATTTCAACAAATAAACACACACACCAAACATAATAACACCTTAGATTATTCAAGTGGGAGTGTTAATCCTTGTGGACTCACAATATACTATCTATATAGTGATGGATAGCTATGGATAGTCGCATACACATGAAATCCCCTACCTTAGAGGTGAAAGCCTTGTCCAAAGTGAGCTCTATCTCTCCCACTAGAAAGTACATGTGAGTATCTTCTCCTCCCAACAATAATGCACCACAAGGAAAAATGATTGAAAGGTCTTATGCTAGGATGAATAAGGTTTCTAGGGGTGTTCCTGATATATGCAAGGTATGAGGGGCTCAAGTCCATGAACACTAGTCCATCTACAAGCATGAGACAATAGCGTAAGCTCAGATGATCCCTTCACCTTGTGTCTTGAATCAACACGGGCCCCAAGGCTACACCAAATACATGACGATGACTAGATTGAGGTACATCTTTTGCTCTCCCCCCTTTGATATACCTTGTTGGAGCACGTGGTTTGGGTCGTCCCCTAGGGTTATAAAATTCCTAGGCAAGCCCCTAAAGGGAAAGGATTCCAAATGTTTTTGATTCCCAAGATCATTTTGCAACGCGATGGAAGAGCATACACAACTTGGGTCCTTAGGTGACAAAAGTGAATCGAGAGGTGTTTTTGATCCCCAAGATAACCTTGCATTGCGAGGGGAGAGCATACACACACACTTGATCTACACAAGCAAGATTAATTAACCCTTAAAAACCAATTTGTGGTGTGAAAGTGAATGTACTTCCCTGAAAGGAATGTGGGAGTGGATGTATGCAAAGATTGAAAGGAAACTTAGGAATCATAATAATAAAGTTTTGTCCCTAGCTGGTAGAATTCAAGTTTGCTAGAGGATTTTGTCAACTTATACTATTTACTATGCTTCTATTTACTATTTACTATGCTTGTTATCAAACTGACAGTATTCAAAATATTATCAGGAACTTCCTTTGGTCTGATGGGAAAGGAAAGAGGTTAAGGCATGTTATGAAGTGGGATTGGTGTTGTTTGAATAAGGAAAATGGTGGTATGGGTTTAAAGGACTTGAAAATCCAAGGTGTAGCATTAGCTACAAAGTGGAGCATCAAGGTCATGGAAGGGGATGAAACATGGAAGGTTCTTGTTAGAAATAATTTAAAGGAGACAGTACCAAAAAGAGCTAAAAAATGGACCAATATGCACTTGCATGATATTCTTATGTGTAAATTTCATTCTAAACCTTCAGGCTCTATGGTGTTCTCTAGTATCTGGAAAGCTTGGGAATCTATTAAGCATTATGTGGGTAACAGTGATGTTGTCAGCAAAAAGGAAATGTAATCTATGGATTTAGGTCCATATGGTGGAATTTGGAGCATAAATCCAAGCCCTTGGCTCAGTTACAGGGGTGCTCTACTCTGAATTGGAATAATAAAGGCATAATTAATTTTAAGGATCTTTTTGACAATGAAAATTTCAAAAGCTGGGGTCATTTGAGAATAGAGTATGGTCTCCTTGAATCACAGAAGAGAACATACTCTATTCTAAATAAGGCCATGATTATAAAAATAAGGAAGCCAAATTGATTAATGATCTTGAGGATTAAATTACAAGTGGAAACAGGGAACAAGGTTTGTGAAGATGAAACCTAAAAGAAGTACAGGATGGCTGCCGAATCCCAAGAGGTTTATAAGCATATTAACTATGTTTGGCATATAAACTTTGATCACACAGACCTGGTTAAATCCTTTAAAGTTATTTGGTCTGAACATGTTGAACCAAAAAAAAGTTGTTTCAGGTGGTTACTGTTGCTAAAAAACTTGCAGTAGGATATGATAAAAACTTATGTTCGGTTTGTAATGAGTTGGAAAATATTGAGCATATTTTATTTTATTTCCCTTATGCTAGGTCTGTTTGGTTGTATTTTATGGGGAATTTAAAAGAGTGGGATATTGGGAACAAAATTTCATGGAAAGAGGTCCTTTGTGGTTTTGTCAATGGTGTCACTAGTAAGTCTAATATGTTTTGGTATTCTTTATCCATTGAAATTCTGTGGCTTTTATGGAAAAATAGGAATTAGAATCACTACCAAGGTAGAGAAAGAGTCCTTACTAAGTCTTATAATAGACTCACACTCTCAAATATTATTTTACAGGTTAGGATGACATTGGAGGTCCCAGTGGAGAGATTCATGAAGATACTTGAGGAAGGATCAGACACCCTATACAAAGCAGATGTTAAATATGCACATTTTGGGCTGCATGATTTGAGAAAAGTGGATGATAAGTTTAAAAATGAATATCTTGACTTCTAGAATCAATACATTAAGCATCACAATACGAATTAAGAAGGGATGAAGAACTAATTGGTTTGGAAAACACCTTTCAAAACTTTGGCAAAGATAAAAGTTGCTCACATATTTCACCTCCCTTGGGAACATTCAAAGAGGTGGATTACTATAAGGTCAATGATAATAGGAATTATATCAAAGATATGGTAACAGATGAAGAAGAGAAAGGGTAGGTACCAGAGAGGTAGGAATTAAGTGGAAACTAGCAGGATGAAGGGTCAAAAGGGGTAGAGGAAGTTAATGAACAGGAAAGACAATAATCAGTATTCTGGTAGAGAGCAAGAATAACTACAAGTCTTAAGAATAATATCTAAAGAAAAGTAGGATAAATAAGTGTTATGGAGTAAAAAGTGGACACTTGCCTTTTTACCTCCTTGTTTAGCTCCTAGGTCCCTATGATTACATTATACATGCAAAATATACATCCCTATGCAAAATCCCCCAAACCAAATGCAAATTGGCAATTAGGGGCCCATATTCTTCCTTACCCCAGACCAAAAAGGTGCCTTGGGACTTGGGTGCCCATGCCCAAGTCCTCCCTGATTAGTCGGGACAAATTTCAATGTATTTCGACATAAGACCTTTAAAAGGGTTTCTCCTTGTCAACTCTTTTGGTTAATTTCACAAATGTTAGCAGGAAAGCATATATAAGCAACTTGAGTTTTTGAATTCATTATGAACCTAGATGGATATTGTGAACTTATGATCTTGGAGCAAAGAGCATTCAAAGCATTCATTGTGTTTCTAGAGTAGATTTGTGTTTGTATTGTGTGTGTTATTGCAGATTTGGAATCATCATCCATCTTCTTATGAGTTGAAGGATCTTCATTCTCCTAAGTGCTTCACCTCTGAGGTGATATCATTGTTATTTGAATCATTCTATCATCATTGATTTGTGTTTACCCTCTATCTTGCTAGGGCACACACTCTTTATCAAACAACGGTGTTAGGAATCTTAAATGCTATCCCTAGATTTGATTGAGGCAAGTCCCTAAACATCATAACCCCCAAACCGCTTTTCTTCTTGTGTGCAGGTTACAGGTGCGAGATCTAGAAACGTGAAGGTATAGAAAGATTAAGGGAAAGGGTTTCGGGATCCGAAAGCATTTTTAGAATATTCCTCTAGATGGAAGACTTGGGCACCCACGAAATAGTCTTTCTGCCTAACCAGACATCAGACCTGACCTCAGGACACTCTCTGTGACATTTCTCCAGTTTCCACTTTCTGAAGATTCCATCTCTCTGGACTTGGGCACCCACGAAATAGTCCTCTGACTTGCAGCTTCTAAGACATAGGTTTTGATATCTCTCTGATCACTCTTGTGAAATTGGTTTATGCATATCTAATGTACATCTTCTGTTATAATCAGATCTTTGCAAATCTAGGGTTTAGTGCATTGATTCACCTAGGGTTTGATAAAAGGATTAATTAAATCAGATGTATAGCATTCTTGAGTACAAGATCTGTAGCTAATTCCTCCTCCATTTGGTAGTGATTTGGCTTGGTCTTGTCCTTGAATGTTATTATGGAAGAGGGTTTGATTTAGTGTGCATGTTAGACTTCATCATTCACCTTTTTAACACTTAACATTTTGGTGAACCCGTAGCTCAGAGCATTTGCATCTTGTTGATAGTTGAATTCAGATCTTGCATTAATTTATATCATACTTATCACTCTTCATTTGAAAATCTTGAAAAAAGTGGAAAAATTAAGCATTCTAGGCTAGAAAAGGGCATAGTTTTGCATTGATTTCATTGCATATGATAGAAAGATTTCAATTTTTGATTTTTACATCAGATCTTATCCATATTACAGTATACAATCATTTCATGGTGTTTTACCTTGCATTTGAAGATCTCATTTGCTAGGGTTTTGTTGAAAAAATTACATCTTTCCTAAAACCTAGTCAATTTCAAAATCTAGGGTTTGTAGCCAAACTCTTGTTTCAGATTTTGCTGCCATCATAAACATTTCAATTCATATCTAACATTAATTTATAACATATTTTCATTTTTCATTTGAAATTTTTTCATCATTTCATACCTTGGTTCGAATATTCACATGTTTGTAATTACACATTATGTATTTCAACATAAGGAATTTGACATCTCTTTAACATTTTCTTTGCAAGAAATTAAAAAAAAAATTTATATTACCTTTTGTGCAGCACTTTTAACATCTTGATCACTCCGTTTGTAATGAAAATAGTGTGTTTTTTATCTTTGCAAAAAGCTTCAAAAACCTAGTTTCCGCAAACTAGTGTTGTGGTGTACAAAAGTCTCTCATATTGGTGGTATTTGATAAATGAATAGATCTTATTGTACATTGTTGTTCTAAGACACTTTATTATGGCATTTTCATGTCATTTCTCTTTGGTATCTTTGCAGCCAAAATTTTGGGACACTGCAGGCCACCCCTGCAGAAAACTAAATGAAGCTACTTGCCTCTATCAAAGACAAGCCTATTGAAGGAGCTGATCTCTCTCAATCTCTTGTTGCACTGATCACCCAACATCAGCAACAAAAATATTTTGCATGCATACACATAGAAAATATAAACATTTATATTACCATGCCAAAGCTTGAAAAAAAAATTACCAGGGCAAGGCAACCATAGATAATATGATTCATCATTAGGCTAACTCACATATAAGCAGTCATCTTCAAGTCCCATGTCAACATGATAGATTTCTGGACCTGCATAAATATAAACATGAAGGAAATTATCAAGTTGAAACTCATCCAACCCAGGTGTAATCTCATGCTAGGCTATGTCATAAGACTGCTCAGTTTCTTGTGGCCCAACTGCACTAATGCTGATGTGCTCCTCAATTACTGAATAAAAGACATGATTTAGATTTAAATCTCCACCATTAGCATATAATTCTAAAATTTGGAGCACTTCAAGTGAAGACTCATAATCTTCAATCTGCCTCTCTATTTTGTATTCCTTGGCACACACTATTGTGTAAAATTTGTTGCTAAGAAAATTAGAAATATTTTTCTCCTTGTCACCCTGCAAGTCAACAACTTGTCCCACACTTGAATGTGCAGCCTTAATGTCATTAGGCCCAGCCAATGAGCTCAAAAATACACTCTCAATATGATTCACATCAATGAGAGGTAATTGCTCCAAACAAAACTCTAGAAAATCATCTGTTATATGGTCTTCAAAGTGGGAGACAATTACCCCAAAATCACTTGTAAGTGTAGCATTGCCCTCATGATCTCCAACTGAAGCATAACTCACATCATCCTCATGCAAACAAGTGCCAATGACCTCATTGTCATCATCAAGGATAAATGAGGGTAACACACCAAACAAGAGACCAATCTCTTGTTCATCCTCAACATCATTTTGTACCTCCTCTCTTTCCACTTGTTGTCCACAGGTAGCTGGGTCATATTGCATAAAACTTTCCTCCTCAAAAGATGATAGCTCAAACTCACTGAACTCTAAATCAGTTTTAAAAAGAGGATTATCCGTACACCAATCATAATCATAAACAATGCTCTTACCTGATGGACTTGAATGCTCCTCAAAGAGGGCATTATCTCTTATGCTCATCTCTTCATCATCAGTTGCTTCATGAGTATATGTATGCATTATATAATCAATTACATGAGTTGAGACATTTGATGCCTCACTTGCATACCTACCTTCCAGGCGGTCGACAATACAACAGCAGGCAGTAGGGTCAAAAATCTCTTCATCGGATTAGACGCCATTATTGATTTGTTCATTTTCATCATTCACTAATGATTGGTCCAAGGGAATGTAGGTGCAGTCACTACTGTTTTCATATGAATCACTCTCATACACTGCACTAGCATCTTCCTTTACCCTTCTGCATACATAATCATCACTTGATATTATATCTAGATCATATGAAATGTCCACATCCTTGCTGTCTACAACAACCTATTCATTATCAGCTACCTCTGCATCTGAGGATATAAATTTTACAATCATATCCTGCTTAAGTTTGTCAACATAATCAATGAACACATAGGCTTGTTTCAAACCCACTATATTGAATTCTTCCCTAATAGAACTTGAGCTTATAGAATCATCATAAGCTCTCAAATACATATCAATACACACAGGAAGATCAAGCCTAATTTTTTTTGAGATGTGAGACAGGGTTGTAACGCAAATATGTGGCTGAGCTCCATGCTATACTCTCCTTCTTATCTTCTAATATCTTCTAGTTCTTGGACAAGAAAATCAGAGTCTAGACTACTTGAAAAGTCTTCAAAGGCAGCCACCAACTAATCCTAGGAAGCAAAATGCTGGTTGGGGAAACTAACCAGCCACTTCCGTGCTACTCCACTAGATATCTCACAAAAAATCTCATCCACATATCCTCACATCCAAATTGAAATTTATCCATGAAGTCTGAAAATGCATCAATGTGTGCCTTCCCGTTGAAAACCTCACCCATCAAATAAAGGCATCTGATTTTAAATCCTTTTGGGCATGGATTGCTGCTCATAACTGACCCATGAGAGGTCCAATTGTCTATAGGTGTTTTCATTAGCAATAGGGGAGGATGAGGAAAAGAACCATTGGGAACAACAAGAGGGGAATCAGACTGTGGTATGGACTGATGCAACCTGATTCAGCCTGCTAATTCTTTTTCTTACTGCAGCAAAGACTCTAACAATTGCTTTTCTTTTTCAATTTTCTTTTGTAGCCAAGACTTTTCATTTCTACTATGCAAGGGCTCAAAAGATACTGGGTTTGTAAAATTGGTAGGGCTATGATTAGAAAATGCATTACCAGGATGGTCAAAGGCCATATAGTTCCTAGGGTCTTCAACACAAGAAGATGCAGGGCAAGGATCCTCCCTAGGGTATCCATATTCATAATAGTTAGCCATGACACTACAAACCACTTGTGCAGGACAAATGAAAGCAAACAATATGTTCCTTTATTGAGAAAGAAACCATGGTCAAGGAATAAAGAAAACTTGTCCTTAACCAGCTGCAACCTCCTTGAAACGTGCACACAACAGTAACACCTTGTTTTTTTTGACAACTGAGTCGCCACCTCACTAAATGAGGAAAACCCTTGAAGTGTGACAAATCTTCAAAGCCATGAAATTGATTCTGGGTTGCTCATGCCAGTAGAGTCTTCAAATTTTATAACCCAACGCTTTACATTAGTGTTAATCTGTTGGCGTAAGTTGAAAAAGCTGCCAACTTACCCACAACAACAGATTGTACCACTACAAACTTTCTTCAATGACTGTGTTGCAAAGGTCTTCAAAATCTAAACCAAAGTATCACATCCCCGACAACAATGCCAAAATGTTGGTTCCCAAAATAACAGCAACCCAAAACTCTAAAGCATTCCTAAAGCATCTAGGCCAAGGATTGTCATCAAGATGAAAGGAAGAGGTTTATCAACAAGGGGAAATTTGGCCAACTAAAGGAGTGGGTAGACTCCTCTTCACTTCGAGCTCAACTTAGACTCTGGAGGGATATTCCAAGGGGTATACATGAATAGGTATTGAGTTTAAACTAGATGAACAACTAAAAATATTGGACAACCAAACGTAACTCATCATATTGACTCCAAAGATTGTCACTAAGTCAAGAATAATTGGCTGTCACATGACCCCTATATAGCTGATTCAACTGTGTGAATGTACATGCATAGGAAAGATGGTTTTTATCCATAAAACATAGGTGAAAGATTTGTTTGATTTATAAAAAAGTGTTTGATCCCTACCCAATATGGACCAGTGCCTATTCCATTGGGCAACAGAGTCACAGAATGCAAGGAGGAAGAGAAATACATAGCAAAGGATCAATAGAACTAGACATACATTTACATATATGACTTTCTAATAGATTTTCATACAATGAACATACTTAATAATCCAAAAGAGGACTACAGTGATTCCTGTATAATAAAATGATGGCAAATTCAAAACCTTGTATTTATTTAGATGCTGTCACACATCTCCAAACACCTGTTACACTCATACCAGCAAATGTGGCAAAGGAAAATACATAACTGCAATTACATATTTACCAAAATCATTACACACTCTCGTGGAGACATTCACTACATTTAAATCTACAATATAAAACCTTCCTACACAATACTGAGTATATCCTTTCACTAACAAACTAGACCAAATCATGTGTTGATGCCAGAGAAACTCCTTAGGTTCTCCTAGACCAGACAATTGTCTCAGAGACCAACCCTAAAAACATCTGAAATTGATGCATATATAGTCATTCTGGTCATGGGCATTGGAATGATTAGTCAACAAGCAGCCCATACTACATTGAATGTAAGCCCACGACTACAGTAAGAAGAATTAGCGAAACACAAGGAAGCCCATGCTTTTGTTAGAAATATTAAGTTGGATATCTTGGGTGCCCATGCCTTCCAAATTTGTTTCACATCCTTGAGAGGACCTGCAGAAAATATGGGAAACTAGAACACACCATCCACTAGTGAATTTGGGTACTTGCATATTAATTACAAACACCGTTCCGGCACCCAACCTGATGTCTGCAATCACGCCTTATATTTAAATTTCATTTTAATTTTGCCTCATCTACAACTTTTTTCCCAATGCAAACTTGCCTCTATTTGCACCTTTTCTTGCCTTTGTTTCTGCACTTTGTCAGTGAAATCACTTATTTTAGAACGGGTCATTTTGCCTTCTTTGTTTGGCTTATCGACAAATGTTGACTTTCTCAAACCTGCCTGGCTCTATCGGCAAATCTACCATTTGCTGAACTCCATCTTTGTGCTTCCTTTTCTTCCTTATCGGCAAAAACTCACTTTGTTGAACTCATCCCTTTTGTGCCCTCTATCAGCAAAAACCCACTTTGTCAATCTTCACATTTTTTCCTTTGCCACTACTTAGTCGACAAAAGTGAAACATGCCAAACCTATTCCTTTGCGAGACACATTTCTATCTTCAAAACTGGTGAAACAAGAACCTCTGCCATTTGCATCATTTTTGCATTATATCAGCAAAATTTTCTTTTACTAAACCTTTCATCTTCTTTACTGTTGGTAAAAGATCCCATCAATGAATTGCCAAAAATCTGAACTGTTCCATTGGTTTGGCCACTCGTCGATTTCCCGACAAAGCACCTATCTTCCTTTATCCTCACCCCTATAGGCAAACTTGAAGAAAACCAAACATTGATTTTTCCCTCTTTTGGCTCCATCCTATCACCTTATTGACGAAATGACAAAAACCCAAACTTATGAAAAGTTTGGTTTCCGCTCGATTCATCGATAACACTATGCTTTGTCTTTCTATCGGCAAACTTTGCTTTTGCTGAATTTTACCTGCCTTAGCCATTTCTTCAATATTTGTCTTATCGACAAATATGAAGAAATGTGAACCTTGCCACCTGCCCCTTTATCTTCTTTTGTTGGCAAAAGTGGAAATTGTTGAACCTTTATCCTTTTTACTTTTCGCTTTGCCCTTTCACCACCTTTGTTTTATCGGCCCACTACTTTATCAGTAAACCTTCAAAATTTCAAACTAATGCTTAGTTTGACCTTTCCCCAGTTCCTCGACAAAGCCCCCTTCTTCCTGTTATGCCTTAGTCAATTTTGCCTTTGTCGGCAAAAAATCATTTTGCCGAACCAATCTCTTTATCTCTTTGTCGGCGATTTCATAATTTTTAGAACTTGGAGAAAAGCATACCTTTTATCACCTTATCAAAAAATTATGAAAATCCCAAACTCGTTCCCTAGTTCCTCCTTTTTCCAATTTGTCGATATCTCTCTTGCCTTAGCTAATTTTCACTTTATCGACAAACATACCCCTTTCAGAACCAAAGGCCTCAGATGCCACATTTTTCATTGTCAAAAAAATCCTCATTGACCAAACCCCTTGTCGGCAAACTTAGAGGTGAACGCGAACCTACGAATTCATCAACAAAGCCTTTTCATTACTTCATATTTTTCATGACTTAGAAAATTTTCTCATTTTTTTGACGAAAAGGCTGTCAGCTAAACCACATATCAACGAACTCCAAGAACTTCGAACCAAAGCAACAATGCCGATAGACTTCTCTTATGCCTTTATCTCTTTGCCACAACACTTTCTCCTTTGATCTATTGTCGTCTTATTAGCGAATCGGCTAAAAGCTGAACTCCTGAAAAGTTAGTAAGTTTGGGAAAAGACCAATTGCCGATAAGGTAAAAATATTCTAAGGGAGAAATCGGTTTTTTGAGCAAGGCCAAAACACAAAAAGCCAAACTTTGAACCGGCATAACTTTTTCATATCAAGGAATTTCAACATGGTTCAAAAGGCAAAGTTGTTCAGAATTCAATTCTCTATCCAATGGTTGCATTTGCTAAGGAATTTTGCACATGGTTTTTGGGGGCAAAAAGGGCACTTTAAGGATTGATTTTTTTTAGGTGCCAACAAAGCCTAATTAAAATAAAAACAATGTTAATTCAATCATCATTAATAGACTTATTCCACCCACTAAGGGAGTAGTGGATAAGTATACTAATGTTCCTAAAATCATTGTGAATGGGGCACATAATGTGCCTCCTCACTTCAAACTGGTGATTATGGTTCAAGGTGCTCCAACACCACCTAGACCCCTGGGTTACATTCTCAATTTTGCAAAACAAATTACTCAAGGAAATCAAGCGTATCAAAATGTGTCACAACAACCCTATCACAATGTGGTTGCTCACACATACAATACACAAATACATAAATAAAGTAAACAACAGTGAAACATTCTGATCACTTTAGCAACCTCTCAATCTATGCATCCTCAACCACCTCGTCTTACTTAAAAAGTTGGTCAAGATTATGATCTTGTTGAGCAGCTTCGTGCTACTCTCACTAAGATCTCTCTTTGGGAGCTCATACAAACATCTCCTATATACCACATAATGCTCTAGGAAGCTTTACAAAAGGTGATTATACCACCTGCTGTTAAGCCTAATGATGTAGCAGTTCTGTTAGATTGTATGCATGCGACAAAAACATCTATTATGTTCTAACAACATGAGTTACCATCAATTGAAGTTCAAAATCAACATGATCCTCTTACAATATTTATCACAGTAAACAAAAAGTTGATAAAGTGAGTTATGGTTGACAATGGATTGACTCTTAATGTTTGCAGTATCAATTTGCTACATAGAATCAACATTGATACGAATTTAATTAAACTAGATAAACTTAACATCCGTGGCTTTGATAATGTTGGTAGACAATCCCTGGGTACCATAACTTTACCCATAAAGGTTAGACCCGTGACATTATCTACCCTTTTCCATGTCATGCCTGGTGTACTTTCCTATAATATGATTTTTGGTAGACCATGGATTCATGCCATGGGGGACAGTTCCATCTACCCTTCATCAATCAGTAAAGTTTATTTACGAAGGTAAACTTCACACCATTGAAACTGATCCAGAGCTGGAAAGTTGTTTACAAATTGAAACACAAAAATAATATATCATTCATAAGACTTTAAATAACTTAAAATTTGATTCATCAATAGCTCTTGTCGTAGATAATGTTGTGCAAGATTCAACATCACCATAGAATGAATTTCTTGGTGACGATTGGGGTTCATTAGATTTTACTCCTTCCTTTATAGTGGAATATAAACTTAATAACCCTAATCCTAAAGCATTAAAAGTTGCCTTGATCTCATCCAATCAATCTTTGGAAATACCTAAGAAACCTAAAGTTTCTTTAATAGAAAATAAGGATAATACTCTTACTTACACTACAGAATATGAGACTTATGAGGCCTTGCCTTCTTCTAAAAAGATGGAGTCTCTCTATGGTCATGGATTTCAAATCCTTTACAAAAATTGTGACTATATAGGCAATGGTTGTGGTGTAAACCAACAAGGAATCAGAGTACCTTTACAAGATGTTGCAATTAACTACTCAACTAATATTGGATACCATTCTTTGAATCCCACCAATGCCTATCATCATCCTAAACTTAATGTTAATACAATATCAACAAGTCCAACACTCAATATGATAAATCCTGAGATGATAGACATGGATTGTCCACCAAGAAATATCCCATTGAATCAGGTAAGTATTCATCCCTCATTCAGCCACACTCAATGTAGCACCTATTCCAGTTGCTCTCAAGGGTGGCCTCCTCCTAGATATATATTTTGCTAGAGTTGTGTTGTGTTAAATGTTGTTTAGGCCTCCTTGGATGACCCTTGATACTCTTGTAAGGTCAAGGATACAAGGAGACCACCTCTGCTGTGATACTTCTTCTATTTGTTTCTCTATTCTTCTATTATTCTCTCTTATTGTAATTATTGTGTGTGGTGCCTTGGGGGAATAACGTTGTGGAGGATGTCTTGGGGGTATTCTCCCATGTTGTAAACCTAAGTCACTTTTGTCTCCTCTCTCATTTTTCATATTTTCATTCTTCAGTGGCTCTATTAGTTGGTGGATGATGATAAATAAATACTGATAAGGACCATGCGTCTCTATAATAAAAATAAAAATGGACCTACTCCATATATGAAGATGAGGTTGATATATTACTGATGATTGACTAGTAGAATCACCTTGTGTTGTGATCATGTATCGTATTGTGAAATTGTTGTAACAAACCTTTGCAATACTCTAATTGCTTCTATGCACTTTTGATTGTTTTATATCTCACCTTGTAGCTACACTCGGTTTTGAGATACCTAAAGTATAGCCTCATAGCTATACTTGGTTCTGAACCTGTAAGTATAGCCTTGGTCTATTATGTGATACGATAAATGATTTCTGTGTAAGTTTCATGAATTGATTTGGTTGTTATCTTAGCTTCGATTTTCTATCCAAAGCTTATATATTGTTGATTATGTTAGAAAATGATATTGGTGTGTTTGTGGGAACATTGGACAATTGTTAGCACATGTCACCTTTGGGGGCATGGGTTTTGTGAAAGCTCTTGTTCCCTTGCATGTTTTCACTTTACCTTAAATGTGATTGATATCGACAAGCGGGATCAACCACTTTAAAGTGGGGGCATATATTATGGTATTATGCTTGATTATTTTAGATATTAATGATAAAGTGTGTTTGAATATGCTTCCTTTTCACTGTAAGGAGTCTGTGGATGTAGGTGGGGTTGTGTATTTTGTTTTGTTTTGTGTATACCTCCTTTTCACTATAAGCCGTTTGTGGATGCATGTGGGGTTGTATACTTTGTGCATGCTTCCTTTTCACTGTAAGGCATTTGCAGATGCAGGTGGGGTTGCATTTGTTGTTATATGGAGCCTAATTAGACTCAGAGGTTAAATTTACCCCACTTTTATCAGTGCGGTTTCCCCCCAAATTATTTAACGGGGTCAAGGAGCAGCACCCCTTACATGGGTTTTGGGGTAGCGCCCCCAAGATGGGGTCAAGGGGCAGCGCCTCTTGCAGGGTCCAGTGGACACTTGTGGGGTCTAGGGGTCCAACAATTTTTTAATATTTTATTAAGGCGTCGGGAGTTATTTTTCTACTGGCTGACATTAAAAAACCCTATATTTGTAACTGACATAAGGCTTGATAAAAGTGGCTAAGGGTTAGGGTTGATGTTGATGTATTGTAGCATTTGCAGTGGTATTGAGTTGCAAGGGATTGCTGGTTGTAATCGGTTTGATTTGCTGGATAATAATATTGGACTCTCTATTGGTGGATGTAGCCCGAGTTTGGGTGAACCACATTAAAACTTGTCTCTCGCTATTATTATTTCTGTGTATTTTCATTCCTCTGTTTAATCTTTATTTGCATTTAATTGATATCTTCTGCATGCAATTCCTAACAAGTGGTATTAGAGCGGGCTGTGTTCAATTATCATCTACAGGAAGGTCTCACGGTTGAGTGGGAGCAATGGAGGACGAGGGAAAATTGAAGGTAGATAAATTTGATGGGCATAACTATTAGTTATGGAAGATGCAGATGGAGGATTATCTCTATTAGAAGGATTTATGGAGGCCGTTGGAAGGAATAGCCAAGAAACTAAAAACAATGACTGATGAGGATTGAAATCTTTTGGATAGAAAGGCACTAGGAACCATTTGGTTGTGCATGGCACCATCTGTGGCGTTCAATATAACAGAAGCGAAGACAACATATGAATTGATGAAATCTTTGGCTAAATTGTATGAAAAACTCTTAGCCTAATAAGGTATTTCTCATGAAGCATTTGTTTAATCTAAAAATGATTGAAGGTAGATAAATTCAATGGGCATAACTATCAGTTATGGAAGATGCAGATGGAGGATTATCTCTATCAGAAGGATTTATGGAGGCCGTTGGAAGGAATAGCCAAGAAACTGACAACAATGACTGATGAGGATTGAAATCTTTTGGATAGAAAGGCACTGGGAACCATTTGGTTGTGCATGGCACCATCTATGGTGTTTAATATAACAGAAGCGAAGACAACATATGAACTGATGAAATCTTTGGCTAAATTGTATGAAAAACCCTTAGCCTAATAAGGTATTTCTCATGAAGCATTTGTTTAATCTGAAAATGATTGAAGATGGATCTGTGACAGATCATTTAAATGAGTTTAATATGATTACAAGTCAGTTAACTTCTGTAAAAGTAAAATTTGATGAAGAGGTGAGGGCTCTCTTGGTTTTATGTTCTTTGCCAGAAAGATGGAATAGCTTGGTAATGGCTGTAAGTAACTCTATCTCTGGTTCAAATACTTTGAAATTTGATGATGTTGTTGGTGTCATCCTTAGCAAGGAAATGTGACAGAAAAGATCAGGAGGGTCCACATCAGGTAGTGTTTTGAATGCAGAAAGCAGGGGTAGATCAAAGGAGAGAGGAAAAGGTTCTAGAGGTCATGGGACGTCATGAGGAAAATCAAAGGACAAGAGGTCCCAATCCAGAGGATAGAAGGATTGTTGGTACTGTGGGAAACTAGGTCATCTGAAGAAAGATTGTTGGTCTCAGAAGAATAAAGAAGGAGACAAACAAGAAGACAATAAGGAGGCAAATGTGGTAAGTAATAAATCTAAAGATGGTGCTTTGATTCTTTCCCTAGATAATGTTGATGATTCATGGGTTTTAGATTCAGGGGCCTCATTTCATGTTACTCCCCATAGAAGTTATTTTCTTGATTATATCCAAGGGGATTTTGGGCTGGTTTATTTGGGAGATAATGAAACCTGTCAAATTGTTGGAAAGGGAAGAATCAAGATTAAGTTGCAAAATGAGAATCATTGGCTACCACAAGAGGTAAGGCACATTCCAAGGATGAGTAGGAATTTAATTTCAGCAGGGCAACTAGTTGATGAAGGTTATATTGTTACATTTACTGATAAAAATTGGAAGGTTACAAGAGGTGCCTTAATAGTAGAAAAAGGTGTGAAAGCAGGCACCTTATATCTTTGTATAGGTCATACTGTTCCTTCTACTTTAGTTGTTGCAGAGAAAAACCAAACAGGTTCAGAAACAGTTGCTGCGGGTTCGCAGGAAGAGACTGAAATAGTTGTTGCAAGTTCTGAGACAACACTGTGGCATAACAGACTTGGGCATATGAGTGAAAAAGGTATGAATGTACTTCATTCTAAGAAAGTTTTACCAGCTCTAAAATGTATTAATATAGATTTCTGTGAAAGTTGTGTGTATGACAAACAAAAGAGAGTTAGTTTTCTCAAGGATGGGAAGCAAAAGAAAGATGGAAAGTTGAAGCTTGTGCATACAGATGTATGGGGACCGACTCAGGTATCTTCTCTCAGTGGCTCTTGGTATTATGTTACATACATAGATGATGCAACTAGGAAGGTTTGGATTTATTTCCTTAGGTAAAAATCTGATGTATTTGAAATATTTAAGAAATGGAGAAGCTTGGTTGAGAATGAGATGGGTAAAAGATTAAAATGTCTCAGATCTGATAATGGTGGTGAGTATTGCAGCAAAGAATTTGAGGATTATTGTTCCTTTAATGGAATTCGTAGATAGAAAATGGTTCCAGGGACTCCACAAGAAAATGGAGTGGCTGAGTGCATGAATAGGACAATAATGGAGCGTGCAAGGAGCATGAGATTGCATGTTGGGCTGCCTTTAAACATGTGGGCAGAGGTTGTCAATACCGTTGTATATTTAATTAATAGAGGTCCTTCAGTTCCTTTGGGCTATGGTATTCCAAGGGAAACATGGACAGGTAAGAAGGTGAGTTATTCTTTTCTCAATACCTTCGGATGTGAAGCATTTGCACATGTAGATTCTGAAAATAGAACCAAGCTGGATGCAAAATAAAAAAAAGTGTATCTTCGTTAGATATGGCATTGATGAATTTGGTTATAGGCTTTGGGATGTTGAAAATTTGAAAATTGTGAGTAGGGATGTTGTATTCAATGGGAAGGTGCTGTACAAAGATCAGTTGCAACAACATGAGAAGAAAGAAAAGGATTACGTGGTGCTAGATGATACTCCAAATAGTGATGTTCTAGTGGTTCCTCATGCTCCGCAACATGAACAAGAAATACCACAAAATCTAGTGAATGTTAGACGATCAACAAGGATAAGTAGACCTCCTAAAAGGTTTTCTCTCTCTTTGTATTCTATTTTGTTAACAAATGCTAGTGAACCAGAAGGGTATGATGAAGCCATGCAGGTGGATACAAAGGTTCAATGGGAGCTTGCAATGAAAGAAGAAATGGACTCCTCGCTAAAAAATCAGACTTAGGAATTATGTAAGTTGCCTGCAGGTAAAAAGGCTTTACCAAACAAATGGGTTTATAGGCTGAAAGAGGAAGATGGAGGTAAGAAAAGATTTAAAGCCAGGTTAGTTGTAAAAGGACTTGCACAGAAAAAAGGTATTGATTTTGATGAGATTTTTTCTCCGGTTATTAAGATGACTTCTATTCATATTGTTTTAAGTATTGTGGCTGCTGAAGATTTGCATTTGGAACAGCTAGATGTGAAAACTACTTTTCTCCATGGTGATTTGGAGGAGGAGATATATATGGAATAACCATAGGGATTTGAGGTCAATGGTAAGGAAAAAATGGTGTGCAGATTGAAGAAGAGTTTGTATGGCTTGAAACAAGCACCTCGACAATGGTATTTAAAATTTGATAGTTTTATGGCTAAGCAAGGCTACAACCAGCGTAATTTTGACCATTATGTTTATTTTAAGAGGTTGCACAATGACAACTACATTATTTTATGTTTATATGTTGATGACATGCTTGTAGCAGGGTCTAACATGGATCGCATAAGAGAATAATAACAACAGTTAGCACAATCATTTGCTATGAAGGATTTGGGGGCAACAAAACAAATCCTTGGTATGAAAATTTGCAGAGATAGGAAGAACATAAAATTGACTCTATCTCAGGCTAATTATGTTGAAAAGGTGTTGCAGAGATTCCATATGGAGAATGCAAAAGCTGTCAGTACACCTTTGCCCAGTCATTTGAAATTGACTAAGGAGATTTGTCCTAAGACACAAGAGGAGGAAGAAAAAATGTCCAAGGTACTATATGCTTTAGTTATAGGAAGTTTAATGTATGCCATGGTATGCACGAGACTGGATATTGCACATGTTGTAGGAGTCGTAAGCATGTATATGAGTAATCCTGGATTGGAGCATTAGAATGAGGTAAAATGGATTCTTAGATATCTGAGAGGTACATCCAATAAACACTTATGTTTTGGGGGCTCTAATACTGATTTAGCAGGTTATGTAGACTCAGATTTGGTAGGAGATATTGATCCTAGGTAGAGTACTACAGGTTATGTCTTTACTGTAGGTGGGACAACAGTGAGTTGGATCTCCAGGTTGCAAAAAGTGGTTGCTTTATCCACCACGGAGGCAAAGTATGTAGCTACAATAGAGGCAAGTAAGGAGATGATATGGCTGCAATCTTTCATAGAATAATTGGACAAACAACAGGCTAATAGTTATTTGTTTATAGACAGCCAGAGTGCCATACATCTTGCAAAAAATTCTGCCTTGCATTCAAAGACCAAACACATACAGTTGAGGTATTAGTTCATTTGGTCGGTGTTGGATGATGGACAGTTACGACTGGAAAAGATACATACAGATAAAAATCTAGTGGGTATGTTTATGAAGGCAGTGACAAGGGAGAAGCTGAGCTCCTCTTTAGCTTCGGTTGGTCTTCAAGACTGAAAAATAATAAAATCAGAACAACATAGTCCAGGGTGCTTATTTCCATTGGGAGCTATAGGGTCAGCGGTGTTATGATCAGTCTCCAAGTGGGAGATGATATGGTGTGGAGTCTGATCAGTCTCCAAGTGGGAGATTGTTGTTATATGGAGCCTAATCAGACTCAGAGGTTAAATTTACCCTACTTTTATCAGCGTGGTTTCCCCCCAAATTATTTAATGGGGTCAAGGGGCAGTGCCCCTTGCAGGGTCTAGGGGCAGCACAAACTCCAACAAATTTTTATTATTTTATTAAGGTATCGGGAGTTATTTTTCTATTGGCCGACATAAAAAAAATCCTATTTTTGTAACCGACATAAGGCTTGATAAAAGTGGCTAAGGGTTAGGGTTTCCGTTGATGTATTGTAGCATTTGTAATGGTATTGAGTTGCAAGGGATTGCTGGTTGTAATCGGTTTGATTTGCTGGATAATAATATTGAACTCTCTATTGGTGGATGTAGCCTGAGTTTGGGTGAACCACGTTAAAACTTGTCTCTCGCTGTTATTATTTTTGTGTATTGTCATTCCTCTGTTTAATCTTTATTTGCATTTAATTGATATCTTCTACATGCAATTCCTAACAGCATTCTGGAAGCCATTTTGTGGAAGGCGGGATTGTGTATTCCCTTGAGCGATTGCACATACTTTTAAAAGTCCTTTGTGGAGGTGAGGTTGGATCTTGAGTTATTCACCCTTAAGCGTGTCTTTGGCAGTTGTGGTCACATAGCTCAATTGTTAGGTGTGTTTGGTGTGTCTTAGATAGTGGAGTGTAGCAATGAGATCCTCCCTATCACCCGTGTTTGTTGTGTATAAGATGTATAGTTTGTTGATGACATACTCTACGATGCTCGTGTATTATGTTTGTTTCATGTGTGTCTTCCTTGCATGATTTGTGTGTTTTAGTGGTTTAAAGGCGCGTAGCGATGAGCTCCCCCTGTTAGTGCCTGAATTGACTGGCAGTTTTTTTTGAGCAATTTTCATGCAGGCACTTTCCCTAAGTATCCAAAAAGTGTTCTAAGTGTTGGACCTCCTCAGCATTCTTCAGCTGCATCATCATATTTTCTTTGATGAGGAGGTCATCATCATCATCTTGTCTTCGATAATGGTCAGCATCATCATGTTTTCTGTCGACTTGTTTTTCATCAGGATCATCATATTTCAATATCGGGTGATGTTTGGATATCATCCTGATCCTGCTGATGAGCTACAGTGTGCCCTGATTTGCTTGCGGGGGGTGATTTTTCAAGTATCCGGTGATCTTCCAATTATCACCTTGCCCTTTTATGATGATGATGTTGCCCCGATCTTCTGAAGGGATCATCTCTGAGTTGTTCGACCTAACTTGTTTTTTCTTAAGGGTCGTCATCATCATGATCATGTTTCTAGTTATCGCCGTGTTGCTTGCGAGGGTCATCATATTTTCTGCCTGCATGATATTTCGCCGGGGTGATATTTCTATCATCGGGTGATCTTGGTTATGATCATCCTGATGATGTTGTTGAAGAGTTCTAAGTATGACCCGATATTCACTAGGGTCATCATATTTTGAACGTCAGGATGATCTTAGTCAATATCATCCTGATGTTGTTGTATCACTTCATGTTCGTTGTTTTATCATCCTGATGATGCTGACGTCATTCTTATGTCAGGGTGATATCTATTTCTCTGCCTATCTGCATCATGATATTTCCGAAGGAGGGGGTGATATTTTCATTTTTGAATATCACCCGGATGTATGTTTGTTCCAGCATCATGATGATGCTGATATCAAGGAGATATCCTCCTGCCGGCTTCGTGCATTATCTATTGGGGGGTGATCTTTTCAAGCATCATCATATTCATCTATCGCCCCGATCTTATAGTGGAGCTACAGTGCAACCTGATATTTGTGCATCAGGATGATATTTCCAAATATCCGGTTATCTTTCGAATATCATCCTGATGTCGATATGATGATGATGTCATCAAGGTCCGGGGGGTCATATTTCTAACACTGATTATCTTGTGGAGATCCCCCGATATTTGCAAATATGATGATGACGTCATCCGGATATGAGGAGGTGCGCAGTAGGCAGATATGATGATGACGTCAGCAGGATATGATGATGACGTCAGCAGGATATGATGATGACGTCATCAGGATGTTCATCGGCCAGACTTTTGGTATAGGCTCAGCAGGAGGATGTTCCTCCGATGGATCAGGTTGTGCTGATGAAGGCGATTATCATGCAGGTTATATTGCGATATGATGCTGACGTCAGGGTGATATTTCAAAGCAACAGGATATCATGCTGCTGGAGGATGATGATGATGAAGTCTTATACTAGTGTCGTCAGGAGCAAAAGCATCGACATCATATATGCTCATGACCTAGTATATAAAGTGTTAAAGAGGTTGCCGCGGGGTGCATGTGGGATAATTGATATCCTGCATATTTTCAAATATCATGATGATGAATCTCGGCGGGAAATGGTTGCGATGCAGAATTGACGTTTTCCCGAGGCCGCGGGTTGGTGCGCCATTAATGGCGAAGGTTGCAGAGGTATGGGCGGATCTGGTACCCGATTGAAGGTGTACATCAGCGGACAGTGGCGCAGGGCTCGAGGTTTCTTCCTGTCTCCTCCCCTACCTGCTGCATTCATGTTTGGGCGCCAATCTGGTAATGCGTTGAGAGCCATTTTGCTGATACTGTGTATCTGGCGGGATTTTTGGTCAACCATGTAATTAATTGCTGTGGTACACTACCTGGCTGTTATAAGCAGGAAGTGTTACTCATTTGTGGTTGTTGAAAGTTGAAGATTTTTGGCTCTGTAATTCAAAACAAGCTGATCTGGTTGCTCTGTACAGCTTAACTTGTGAGTTTATGTATCTCCTGTTGTACGATTTGGCATGAATCCACTGATTTCATGGTTAATCTTATATGAGTAATGCTATCTTAGCATGTGTTGTGTTAATTCTGTCTCCAGTATTGCATGTATTCTTCTTCTGAATCTGGATATTTGGGTAATGTTTAGATTCTAGAGCATAGAATTCCTATGTTGAATGTCTGATCTTTTAACTTCTGCTCAAGGGGTAGATTAAACTATTTTCAGGTTGAACATTGGGAAGGGTATACTGCAGTAGGGATGCCATAAGTAGAGATAACTTAACACTCTTTATTGGGAGATATCTGTAAGGCAGATATCATGTGTATCCCCCTGAAATCCAGTTTTAGCTATTCATGCTGATCATTCACAGGTGTATGTCTACTGACTCCAAGCCCTGGATAGGCACCAATCTAGCTCTGTGTTGAGGTTATACACCATGTCCAGTTTTGCATCCAAAATTCAAACTAAACCATTTCATACTTCCACCTGTTAGTTGTAGGAGTAGGATTAGGAACCCCCTGCATGCTCTCATACCCAACCAGACATCATGTCCAAGAATGTTGCCAGCCTTGTGATCTATCATACAGATCTTGGTCCATACATGAGAGTATTCTGCCTGTTGTTGTCAAGTTAGATCTTTCTATCTTTGAGCTAGTCAAGGTTACATCTTGAGTTATAGGGATACCCCCCTTGGTGCGGCAGAACCAGAAGTGAAGGGGAGGCAGCTCACGCAACCTCCTGTATTTAGTTGGCTGAATCTGCCTGTGCATTAGAAGTGGCAAACCCTAATGCTGATTCAGAAGAAAAACCAACAAAAATGGCGACTCCGCTGGGGAAAAAATTGATGAAAAAGTGTTATATCTTGTGGCCTATCTGAGTCACCAACAAAATGATGCTCTGCTGGTGGAATGAACTCAGAAACGTATTTGATGAGCTTTCAGCTGCTGTAAATTTTGTCCTCTTTGGAGAGGTGGCGACTCTGCAAAAAAGATCTAAATGCACATGAAAGATAGATGTATGTTATTGGTTGAAAGATGTACATATTTCTGCATATGTATGAGAAAAGGTACCTTGTTACTTCCCCTTTATTTGCTGTTTTACTGCATAGGTTGGATGCCAGGGGAAGCCTTAGGTCTTAGACAGACAAAGGATGTCTAAGAGTAAGATTTTTATGAATCCAAGTATGAATTATCCCATACTCTGTGGTGAAATGTTGAATAAAGGAATAGAAGAGATAAGAAATAGGTTGATATTCTTAGAGGCTGAGCAGGCCCAGTTAAAAAGCAGTAACCCTGTTGTGTCTGCCAGTCAGAAAGCTAAACCTCCTGTCAGCCCTTTTGATCCTTTGTATGACCAACTGGATTTGTCATGGGTGGATTATAAAGTAGAAACTATGCCTGCTAGGATATACTGTCAGATGCCTAGATTTAGTGGTCACAATGTATGTGATGGGAATGCACATATCCAAAATTTTCATAGTTTTATGGGAAAATATTCATTCAGAGATGAGGATATGTGGATGAGGTTTTTTGTTAGGTCCTTAGATGCAAAAGCAAAAGACTGGTATTTGAGCTTTTCAAAAGGATCCTTTGCCTGTTGGGATGAGCTTGCTGACTGTTTCAAGGAAGAATTTGCAAAAGAACCGGCTGATCTTGTTGCAGAATTGATGAGAATCAGAAAACAAGATGAAGAGCCATGTGTTGATTTCAGTCATAGGTTTGCAATAGCCCTTTCACAGATCCCAGAAGTCTTCAGACCTGATATTTCAGCCTGTGTTGGCATATTCTTTGAAGCTTTTGAGGAGGGATTTAGTGCAATACTGAGGGATTTCAAGGTGACAAGTATGCAGATGGCATACAGGTTCATAGAAAAGATAGAAAAAATCAGAAATGTGTACCTGCTGAAACCCCTGTCCTCAGGCCTTGGTGTGAGAAATGGTTATGAAGCTGCAAATGACCAAATGATTATGGTATCATGTGCAGATAAAAATGAAAATAGAAGCATAGAGGTTGAGACTGCCGTGTATGAACATAATGCTAACAATACTGCTCAACTGGATTGTTCACCAGTTGAGGATGCCAGTGAAAGGACTAATGAGTTTTCCCATTGCAATGATGAGGCAGCTGACCATGAAAACAATAACGAGGTTGTGGATAGCAATGAGCAATTTTTGGAATGGACCTGTGGAGACAATTGTGAGTATTGTACTCAAGACAGAGAAGATATAAGCAAACAGAGAAGCAGTCCTATGTGTGACCCATTGCCTACCTTTCAAACACATGGAGATCATGAAGAGCAGTCAGAAATTGAAATAAGTGCTAGTTCAGAGCATGATTGTTTTTCATTTGATGGCTGTTTTGCTTATGACACACAGGCTGATACTCCTCCACAGAGTGAATCCATTGGTGATGAAGATGTGTGCTCTGCTGCCCATGAACAAATGGCATACTATGATGAAACTGATGCACCTGGGTCACCCATTTATGACACATATGGTGATGAGGATCTGTCTGAGTATGGTGAGGATCTAGACATTATTTTTGGCTTGGATTCTGTTTCTCATCTTGATGAAAGAGGAAACAACTTACATCAGGTAAGTGACTGTGAAAATGTGCCTGATTTGAAAGAGATGCCAGAGCCTGATCTTTTCCAGCTTGGTGTACCAGATTGTTGTGTACATGATGTGCACTGTCATGCCCACATTTTCCAGGTGGTCACAACACACATCGCACGTGTCATAACCACATCTGTCATGTGGTTATGACACGAGATGTGAAAAACTTTTCTCACACTGTCCTAAAAACCCCCTTCGCATGCGTATACATGCTCGACGGTGTTCTCTCATGGCAAAACACTACAATGTTCGGCGGGATATAAGTACAATTGCGTGCAACCAGACGCATACAGATCGACAAGAGGGTCTCTACAACGCTGCTAACGTCATTGCAAGAGTGAGATTACCAAAGTTCCTAAATCGAACCCTCGGCAATTTTCGGTAGCATAATGCCTTACGGCGTTAGTGGGAATTACGCTGCACTCATTTACGCACGTGGTTCGCTAATAGATTAACAACTTCCCACGACGCCTTGTTCCGACTAAACCGGCTAGTGATCTCCCTATTTAGTCATTTTTCAGCCAGGCACGGTTGTCTGTCTCCTCTCTTGTTTCCTGAAACATTCTCCTCCTATGACTTAGCATTTTCAACAAGGCGGTTTGGTTGCTCTCTCTTTCCTTTTCACGAGTCCTTAATGTTGATTGTATTTTTATCGCCCTTACCTTAACTATTTCTCTGTTAATTTAGTGTGTTTATTTTTCGGTCTCTCTCTCTCTTTCGTTTTCTATACTTTCTTTATGTGCATCCTGTCCTTTCTTCATGATTTACGTCAATCAGGGTTATCACTGCAGCTATTGTTGATATTAAACCTAATTTCAGGATGATCTAGGTCACATAGGCTGGTTTACTACTTCGCTGGACTCGGTCTCCTAATCTTCCCCGATCTAGGTTCCTCCTCTTCGTATGTACTTATTAAACTTGTTCCTAAGCAGATTTAGCAGAAGAGTCCGTCAACTTAGTTCTCTTATCCTATGTGGGAAATGTCGTGCATTTTCTCCTCTGTGTTTTCCAATGTTAGTTTTTTTCTTCTTCGGACTCTCTTACAGGTTTACTTATGAGGTCGTTTACTACAGTTGAGATTAAAATGGCCACATGGAATGTCTGTGGTGGCTTCTTAAGTTTATTTCCAGTGTTCTTTTAAGCAAGGTGATGTGTAATTTTCCTCTTCATTTTCCGGGTGATTGAAATTACGTTGATAGTTGAAACTTCTGAGAAACTCTTTCCAGAGTATCACTGATTATTCCTTTACACTCTTTTTCCTTTATAATTTTATTTTCTCTTGTTTATTATTACTGTTGTTACTATTACTAATAATGACTATTAATACACTGATTGTGACTCGTATAACGTTGTAAATAGATGTAGGAGGCTCTCCACTTTATAAAACCCTGATCATGGGAATATAACTTCTTTGGTTGTTGTGTTCAACACTTAATAACAACTAACTGTGAAAACATAATTTACTATTTTACTTTTGTATACCCACGTGTCACATTTTAGTAAGTTTTTAAACAATGGCCCAATAAAATGGCTCTTAAAACTAATTCCATAAAAATATATATATACATCTATATATATATAGTTTTATATTTATATTTTAATGTCTATGCAGTTGACGAAATTTGTTTGTTAATTATTTAACAAACTCCACATAATCCCTTTTATATTATAAAATATATATATATATATATATATATATATATATATATATATATAATATATATATATATACATATATTACTTCTTTCATATTATATTGCTATATGCAATAGTATATATATATATATATATATATATATATTAATTCTTTCATATTATATTGCTATATGCATAGGCATATATGGTATTTATATATGCCTATACATATGGCACCTTAATATTTTTTTTTTTTTGCATTGCAAGAAAATGTGTTAGGGTCCAAGCCCTAACCCCCCCTTTTTTTTTTGTTATATTTCACAGTCAGCGGAGGAGATGGGCGGCGGTGGCCGCAGAGCGGAGGAGCAGGGTCGGCGGTGGCCGCAGAGCGGCGGGCAGGGTCGGCGGTGGCCGCAGAGCGGCAGGCCTGTGCAGGCCACGGGAGGCATAAGGGGAAGGGGGGGATGTGGAGTGGGGCGGAGCCCCACCCACATCCCACGATGTGGGGTGTGGGTGGGGCTCCGCCCCACTCCACACCTCCATGTATATGTTAGGGCCTGCGGTGGGGATTTCTCCCCACCGCCCAATATAAACCGCGACTGTGTTTTCTCCCGCGGGCTTAAACTTTGACAGTCATTTCTTATGGTGTTTTTCGTTGATTTCTATCAACAATAATATATATATATATATATATATATATGCATATATATATATATGCATATATATATATATATATATATATATATATATATATATATATATATATATATATATATATATATATATATATATATATATATATATATCAACGATAATATATATATATATATATCTATTTTTATATATTGATATATACCATTCAATCTCATAAAAATGATAATTATTCAATTATTCATTCTAGTTTTATTCAATTTCTCTATTATTCTATAAAAATGATAATTACTCAAAATGTGAAATATATATATATCTATATATATATAAATTTATTTATATATATATATATTCTTGTATGTATATATATAATTCATAAATTTCTCAAATTCACTACCTTATTCATTTTCTCAAATTCAACATGTTATAATGATAATCTCATAACAATTAGATATATATATATATATATATATATATATATATATATATATATATATATATATATATATATATATATATATATATATATAGATATATCCCAATTTCACTTATTCGGTAGAAATGGTAAATATATATTCACTTATTCTATGTATATATTTCTATTTTCATAAACATTTAAGATTCTTAAATTTACAAACAGAATATATATACATGCTAGATTTCCTCTAATCCTTCTACATTAACAGAATCCACTAAATATGGAGAATAACTCAAACATTTAAAACTGTCTTTTCCATTGTAACATTGAACTATAAAAACTAACATTTCAACTAGTTAAGCAATTCCAAACTTTCAAACGTAGACCAACTCAGTTTAGTAATGAACTTTTCCTTTCAGTAATACTTGAAACACAAATAAATTGCTATTGTACAAGGTTTACAAAAATCAACTTGAAAATTTAAGCACAATCATATTACAGAATTTAAACCAGGGATACAACAACTAGCTTCCCAGATTTTCCTTCTCCCAAACAACATACTACTGATAGCTTATGACAACCAAATAAAAGTCCAATAATAACAAGATCAGGGAGGTGATTTTCTTCACTCCCAGAATAACATTAAATTACAACAATAACGAGAGAGGTGTTCTCTCTTCAACTCTATGAAATGAACCAGGCCTAATTCTCATGACAAAGAAGATTAACTGCTTCTTCATAAATATCCAACCAGAAGCTCCAAGAGAAAACCTGCGTATCAAAGACAAACAAAGAAGAAAACACCACTCATCTAGCTCTCCTCCCTTCCGTAGACCCGCAAGTGGGTCACCCCCGAGCTAGGGAGACCATACTCACACCTGGGTACTCAAACACTCCACTTCACAACAGAAACAACAACAATCCCAAAGCACACATACACCCGTGGGTATTTTACACAATACGGAAACTCAACTACAGTGAGTTTCATAAGGGGCAGGAGAGTGGACACACTCGACTCCAGAGTGTCACCCTGACAGATAAATGAACCAATATAAATTTCTCTTGGTCTCAAACCAAGTGTGATCACAATTTTTAAGTAATCTGTATATGACTCTCAAGTCAAAAATACAGTCACAGATACATGCCCTCAAGGCTTTCAACATCCCAAAAGATGGAAACAGGTATGCACCCGAGGAGGATCTCTCCTCCCCTACCCCAAACTTGATGAGCATTTCTCCCAAGTGGGAGACGCTCTGTCAAACAACCCGACAAGAACCCCACAGAAAACAAATCTAAACACAAATTTCACACACATTTCATACACATTTCAGTTCTACAAAAACAAAGGTAAAATTCAGACCAACCTTGCAAAGCCCTCCTGGAATGAAGCTGTTGCAGAGTCCACAGAGTTCACTTCCAACCTTAGCCACCAACTCCCTCTCCCTTCTCTATCTTGCAAACTAACTTCTCTATTTTTGGTAAGGCAAAAATGAAAGTTTTTCCCCAAAATTCAACTAACTCCCTCTCATCCCAAAATTTGAAAATAAATAACCCAAATTCTCTTTCTTTTAATTTTGAGAAATGGGGAAGTGACACTTGTCACCTCCTCACCCTTCCCCAAAACTATTATTCTGTCCTGGTGGCTTATGTCACTGTCCATTCCCAAGGGTACTCCTTATTCCTCTCATGTGACTCCACTTTCTCATGGGAGAAATAAAAAAAAGAGTTAAATGGGAACAAGACAGGTGACCCATGCCTCTTTCTCCTTTCTTCACATGGGTGTCCCCATAGTACATGGGGGAATCTCACTAAAGAAGAGGTGACCTTCACTAATGGATGGCATCTCTTATCTAGGGGAATGTAGAGGGGATGGGTTGAGTGTTGGTACAACCCATCATGTCCCCTCCTACCTCTAATTTTCGCCACTTAACTTCAGGGGGAGGTTAAGTTGACTAGATGGAGGTTACTCAAGGGTTACCCATGCCAAATGGGCCCCTGGACCCATGGGGTATAACCCAGGGTCAACTTTAACCCATACAAGACACCCCTGGTCAAGGTAAAGCACAAGAAAAGGGCCTCATAATTTAAATAAAATAAGGAATTTCAAATTCAATCTCTTTACAACACAAATTATAAAAATAATGTTACATGAGGGTAACCTAACCCACTCGACCATACGAAAGACCACATTACATCATTACATCAAACACAAAGAGATCTTGGTTCCTCGTGGAACCAGATCGGCTTACAGGGAATAACAAAGAACAAGGTGTGGAATGATCTCCGAAATCTGTGGTTCGATTAGTAATCCCTGCACACTCAATTACAAGATCAGTAACCACATAAAATCATCATAGCCGAAGCAACTTAAATAAAACATGCATTCTCATGACATAGTACAATTTAACATAATTAAAATCATATTACAATTTTCCATCATCACCTAATTCATTTTTCTGAAAAGTAAACTTATCCAAACATCACCCAATTAGTTTTTCCGAAAACATAATAAAGTTTAATAGTCTGACAAATTCCGGGAACTGCTATCCCACAAATATGAAAGTAACAATAACAGTACTGTAAATAGTCATAACAACAGTAGTAAAAAGGGCGGTCCTCACATGCACAATTGTGATTTTGAAAGCTTTTCTTTTGATGTGCCAGCATATAATACAATGAGCCCTGATCTTCCTAGCTGTGTGGTGGACTTTGAGTGTTTCCTATTTTCAGTCCAGCTAGGAGATCATGTTGCAATGCATGATGATGATACAGATGATAACCTGTGCTATATGCCATATGAATATGCATTGCTTGATACATTCAACACCCACATGTCACATGATGCTGAAGGTTATCTGCACAGGTTTGATAATGACAAGCCAAATCAGAGGGTTGAGTATGCAGATGACAAGGTTTGTTTGTGGGTGGATCCTGACAGTATCTCCAGGCTTGACCCAGTGCATGCAGATGAAAACAAGATATTTGACAAAGGGAGATACATGTTTTTCTTTTCTTGGTGGCCTTAGGCCATCAAGTGTGTTTGGTGATGCAGGTCAGTGCAGTATTTGACTCTGTGCCCAATGGATAAGGGACTGGTCTGCATCCCAGAGATCTGGGGTTCTCGCTGCAGTCTTGCACCTGCACGTCCCCAGATAGAGCCAGTGTTAGTGCCTGAATTGACTGGCAGTTTTTTTTGAGCAATTTTCATGCAGGCACTTTCCCTAAGTATCCAAAAAGTGTTCTAAGTGTTGGACCTCCTCAGCATTCTTCAGCTGCATCATCATATTTTCTTTGATGAGGAGGTCATCATCATCATCTTGTCTTCGATAATGGTCAGCATCATCATGTTTTCTGTCGACTTGTTTTTCATCAGGATCATCATATTTCAATATCGGGTGATGTTTGGATATCATCCTGATCCTGCTGATGAGCTACAGTGTGCCCTGATTTGCTTGCGGGGGTGATTTTTCAAGTATCCGGTGATCTTCCAATTATCACCTTGCCCTTTTATGATGATGATGTTGCCCCGATCTTCTGAAGGGATCATTCTCTGAGTTGTTCGACCTAACTTGTTTTTTCTTAAGGGTCGTCATCATCATGATCATGTTTCTAGTTATCGCCGTGTTGCTTGCGAGGGTCATCATATTTTCTACCTGCATGATATTTCGCCGGGGTGATATTTCTATCATCGGGTGATCTTGGTTATGATCATCCTGATGATGTTGTTGAAGAGTTCTAAGTATGACCCGATATTCACTAGGGTCATCATATTTTGAACGTCAGGATGATCTTAGTCAATATCATCCTGATGTTGTTGTATCACTTCATGTTCGTTGTTTTATCATCCTGATGATGCTGACGTCATTCTTATGTCAGGGTGATATCTATTTCTCTGCCTATCTGCATCATGATATTTCCGAAGGAGGGGGTGATATTTTCATTTTTGAATATCACCCGGATGTATGTTTGTTCCAGCGTCATGATGATGCTGATATCAAGGAGATATCCTCCTGCCGGCTTCGTGCATTATCTAGTGGGGGGTGATCTTTTCAAGCATCATCATATTCATCTATCGCCCCGATCTTATAGTGGAGCTACAGTGCAACCTGATATTTGTGCATCAGGATGATATTTCCAAATATCCGGTTATCTTCCGAATATCATCCTGATGTCGATATGATGATGACGTCATCAAGGTCCGGGGGGGTCATATTTCTAACACTGATTATCTTGTGGAGATCCCCCGATATTTGCAAATATGATGATGACGTCATCCGGATATGAGGAGGTGCGCAGTAGGCAGATATGATGATGACGTCAGCAGGATATGATGATGACGTCATCAGGATGTTCATCGGCCAGACTTTTGGTATAGGCTCAACAGGAGGATGTTCCTCCGATGGATCAGGTTGTGCCGATGAAGGCGATTATCATGCAGGTTATATTGCGATATGATGCTGACGTCAGGGTGATATTTCAAAGCAACAGGATATCATGCTGCTGGAGGATGATGATGATGAAGTCTTATACTAGTGTCGTCAGGAGCAAAAGCACCGACATCATATATGCTCATGACCTAGTATATAAAGTGTTAAAGAGGTTGCCGCGGGGTGCATGTGGGATAATTGATATCCTGCATATTTTCAAATATCATGATGATGAATCTCGGCGGGAAATGGTTGCGATGCAGAATTGACGTTTTCCCGAGGCCGCGGGTTGGTGCGCCATTAATGGCGAAGGTTGCAGAGGTATGGGCGGATCTGGTACCCGATTGAAGGTGTACATCAGCGGACAGTGGCGCAGGGCTCGAGGTTTCTTCCTGTCTCCTCCCCTACCTGCTGCATTCATGTTTGGGCGCCAATCTGGTAATGCGTTGAGCGCCATTTTGCTGATACTGTGTATCTGGCAGGATTTTTGGTCAACCATGTAATTAATTGCTGTGGTACACTACCTGGCTGTTATAAGCAGGAAGTGTTACTCATTTGTGGTTGTTGAAAGTTGAAGATTTTTGGCTCTGTAATTCAAAACAAGCTGATTTGGTTGCTCTGTACAGCTTAACTTGTGAGTTTATGTATCTCCTGTTGTACGATTTGGCATGAATCCACTGATTTCATGGTTAATCTTATATGAGTAATGCTATATTAGCATGTGTTGTGTTAATTCTGTCTCCAGTATTGCATGTATTCTTCTTCTGAATCTGGATATTTGGGTAATGTTTAGATTCTAGAGCATAGAATTCCTATGTTGAATGTCTGATCTTTTAACTTCTACTCAAGGGGTAGATTAAACTGTTTTCAGGTTGAACATTGGGAAGGGTATACTGCAGTAGGGATGCCATAAGTAGAGATAACTTAACACTCTTTATTGGGAGATATCTGTAAGGCAGATATCATGTGTATCCCCCTGAAATCCAGTTTTAGCTATTCATGCTGATCATTCACAGGTGTATGTCTACCGACTCCAAGCCCTGGATAGGCACCAATCTAGCTCTGTGTTGAGGTTATACACCATGTCTAGTTTTGCATCCAAAATTCAAACTAAACCATTTCATACTTCCACCTGTTAGTTGTAGGAGTAGGATTAGGAACCCCCTGCATGCTCTCATACCCAACCAGACATCATGTCCAAGAATGTTGCCAGCCTTGTGATCTATCATACAGATCTTGGTCCATACATGAGAGTATTCTGCCTGTTGTTGTCAAGTTAGATCTTTCTATCTTTGAGCTAGTCAAGGTTACATCTTGAGTTATAGGGATACCCCCCTTGGTGCGGCAGAACCAGAAGTGAAGGGGAGGCAGCTCACGCAACCTCCTATATTTAGTTGGCTGAATCTGCCTGTGCATTAGAAGTGGCAAACCCTAATGCTGATTCAGAAGAAAAACCAACACCCCCCACGCCGTGTGTTTTGTGTGTTTTTGTGGTTTAAAGGCATGTAGCGATGAGCTCCCCCTTGATGTGTGTTTTGTGTGTCTTTGATGGTGGCACGTAGCTTTGAGATCCCCCCATCACCTAGTTAGGATTATATATAATTGTTTAATCATGTCTTCTCTTCATGTATGCCTTGTGTATTGCGTGATTGTATTCATGTCTTCTCTGTGTATTGCGTGTTTTACTATCTTATTCATGTATTGCATGCTTCCTTACTGTATTTAATGTGTCTTATGTGATTGCCAAGTGCTTTCTTATGTTTGCCTAAGCTTGGGGGCTAGAAATGGTCCTTCAAACTTAGGGTGTGTCTTTGCTCTAGCGTTTGATGTGTTTGATATGCTTTGATCATACTTTAATGCATGTATTAATTGTAAGATCATACACACATTAAAGTGGGGGCTAAATGTTATGGAGTAAGAAGTGGACACTTGCCTTTTTACCTCCTTGTTTAGCTCCTAGGTCCCCGTGATTACATTATACATGCAAAATATTCATCTTGATGTGAAATCCCCCGAAACTAATGCAAATTGGGAATTAGGAGCCCATATTCTTCCTTACCCTAAACCAAAAAGGTGCCTTGGGACTTGGGCGCTCGCGCCCAAGTCCTCCCTGATTGGTCGGGGAAAATTTCAATGTATGTTGGCATAGGACCTTTAAAAGGGTTTCTCCTTGTCGACTCTTTTGGTTAATTTCATGAATGTTAGCAGGAAAGCATATATAAGTGAGTTTTTGAATTCATTATGAACCTAGATGGATATTGTGAACTTATGATCTTGGAGAAAAGAGCATTCAAAGCATTCATTATGTCTCTAGAGTAGATTTGTGTTTGTATTGTGTGTGTTGTTACAGATTTGGAATCACCATCCATCTATTTATGAGTTGAAGGATCTTCATTCTCCTAAGGGCTTAACCTTCCAGGTGATATCATTGTTATTTGAATCATTCTATCATCATTGATTTGTGTTTAGCCTCTGCCATGCTAGGGCACACACTCTCCATCAAACAATGGTGTTGGGAAGCTTGAATGCTATCCCAAGATTTGACTACTCAGCAAGTCCCTAAACACCATAACCCCCAAACCCCTTTTCTTCTTATGTGCAAGTTAAAGGTGTGAGATCTAGAAAAGTGAAGGTACAAGAAGATTGAGTAAGGGAAAGGGTTTTGTGATCCAAAATATTTTTTGGAATATTCCTCTACAGAAGACTTGGGCACCCGTGAAATAGTCTTTCTTCTTAAACAGACATCAAACCTGACATCAGGACACTCTCTGTGACATTTCTCCAATTTCTAGTTTCTGAAGATTCCAACTTGCTGGACTTGGGCGCCTACAAAATAGTCCTCTAACTTTCTAGCTTCTAAGACATAGGTTTTGATATCTCTCTGATCACTCTTGTGAAATTGGTTTATGCATATCTACTGTACATATTCTGTTATAATCAGATCTTTGCAAATCTAGGGTTTAGTGCATTAATTCACCTAGGGTTTGATAAAGGCTTCATTAAATTAGATCTTTCCATAGCACTCTTGAGTACAAGATTTGTAGCTAAGTCCTCCTCTATTTGGTAGTGATTTGGCTCGGTCTTGTCCTTGAATGTTATTGTGGAAGAGGGTTTGATTTAATGTGCATGTTAGACTTCATCATTCACCTTTTTCACACTTAACAATAAGAATATACTATGATGATCATTTTAGTTTTTTGTTATAAATGTTGTTAGTTTTATTGCTCGTACTGTAACAAGCCAGGTTTTATGATGTTATTTTTGGCTTGTCTTTTTTGAATTCAAAGATATTGTAAATGTATGAATCTCAATGGCCTTCTTGGCCACTTAAACTGTAAACACTACTTTTATGAATATATTGGTATAAGATCTTTAATTAAAAAAAAGTGAATGTGGTCAAAGGGTGTTTTTTATTCCCAAGATCACCTTTCAACACAAGGGAAGAACATAAACACACCTAAGAATACACAAAATTCACCAAGAAAAGCAAACACAAGTTGGTCTTTATGATAAATCTTTGACAAGCAAACCTGCATCAAACTTGTTATAGTTTGAGAGATTTTGGCCTTTGATAAGTGAAAATCTACAAATGAATGCTAGCTCAAAAAAAGGATAAATTTGCAAAATTTAGAAATAATAAAAATATAGTAGATTTGATAAGACCAATAGATTCCTTATGATTTTCTATGCAATTCCAAAAAAAATTGTTGAATTTTAATTTAATATGTAAAGTTAGGAGCGATCGAAGTTTGATGTGTTGTTTTATAGGCAAAAGCATTGAAGTGTGAAGCAAAAGCATTGAATTGTGAACAAAAGTGCTAAACTACAAGAAAAAGTGCTAAAACAAAAAAATAGATTTATAAAGTGTTGCTTTGCAAGCAAAAGCATTGTACTGTGGAGCAAAAGTGTTGAACTATGAAGCAAAAGCACTAAACTATAGGCAAAAGTGCTAAATAGAAAAAATAGATTTATACATGTAGACACCCAAAATTAACATAAAGTCTTATTTTTCCTTTTCATTACGCTTTCACATTTCTTCTAATTCCCCTTCTTCTTAAATAATTAAATAATATTAATTATTTAATTAAATCTAATTATTCTTCCTTTCTTCTAAAAATAATTAAATAATATCAATTATTTAATTAAACTAATTATTCCTCTAAAGCTAATTATTTCTCCTCCAAAAATAATTAAACAATCCCCCATTAATGGGGCTTCAGGGGTTAGCCCCGCAGGCATTTGAGGGAAGAAGTGAGATGGCTAATGCTAGAGGAAGGAAGGGCAAAAATTAACTTTGATGGAGCCGCAAAGGGAAATTCGGGTGAAAGTGGGCCTGGATGTGTGATCAGGGATCACAAAGGTAGAACATTAATGGAAAAATCCATCTACCTGGGGATTGGTAGAAACAACGAAGCTGAATTTAGGGCTGCCTTGATAGGGCTTCAATGTGCTGAGAGCAGAAATTTGAGGAAAATTCATTTAGAAGGGGATTCCCTAATAACGATCAATGCCATTAGGACGAGTTGGACTCCTAATTGGAAGCTTAGGAGATGGCTAACCCCCATCATGAAAATTCTTTCAAAGTTAGACACCTTCAAGGTTACCCACATATACTACGAAGGCAATGGGTTGGCAGATGACTTGGCCAAAAAGGCCTTGCTGGCAGGAAATTCTTGAAGTGACATTGCCATATCACAAAGGTAGAACATTAATGGAAAAATCCATCTACCTGGGGATTGGTAGAAACAACGAAGCTGAATTTAGGGCTGCCTTGATAGGGCTTCAACGTGCTGAGAGCAGAAATTTGAGGAAAATTCATTTAGAAGGGGATTCCCTAATAACGATCAATGCTATTAGGACGAGTTGGACTCCTAATTGGAAGCTTAGGAGATGGCTAACCCCTATCATGAAAATTCTTTCAAACTTAGACACCTTCAAGGTTACCCACATATACTACGAAGGCAATGGGTTGGCAGATGACTTGGCCAAAAAGGCCTTGCTGGCAGGAAATTCTTGAAGTGACATTGCCATATCAAGAGATGATGACAAAGTATGTGAGAGTGGAGTCAAGAGCGCTCAGACTCATGATGAGAAGTGTGCGATGTCAGGAAGAGAGCTGACAGACGGTCTTAAATACTAGTGTACACAGGATATTAGAGCATGTTTCATCCCAGCAAGCTCGAGGTGTGGTTGGCTTAAGACAATCGACATGGACACCTCGATAATCTTGGAAAGCTCGAGTAGATAGCTGGCTTTCTTGGGGGAGGTGATGGAGAAGAGGTTGGGTTTGATCTTTAAATCGAATCACGACCTAATCCTCCATGTTCTAAAGATAGTGTTGGGGGAGGGATTCTTGCGCTCCTATCATAGATATAGGATAAACACGGATGTAGCCGCCATGTTTCTAGCATCTGTATTGGAGGCAGGTGAGTCGAAGGACATGGAAAGGCAACTCTTCAAGAAATTGATACAGGGCAAGTTCTTGGGCGATTTGGAGGATGTGTTGGCAAACTAGGAGGTGGGGAGGGGGATTCCATTGCTAGGAGATTACTATGTTCTGCGCCAGTGAGGCCAACCACCAGAGAGGTTCCCTCTAGTTTTTTTGAACGACCTGACTTCTCTTCCTAGGTTTTGAACGGTGGCAGTACAAGGAATAAAATTCCTCAAACAAATTATGGACCTGATTCTAGAGGACAACGTGAGCTGGTTGCAAGATTTTACTGTGGAAGAAGGGCTTGCGGGTGCAAAAGGTTCTGCTAATTGGGGGAGGCCAAGGATTCGTGCCCATTGAGATCGCATGCCTTGATTGGTAGTACTGCTACTGATAGGTGATAGCTTTGGTCTAGTTTGGTCTGGTCTGGGTGGGTGGTTGGGGTTTCTACAAGGATCTGGTATTTTCACAATGTCTATAAATATTCTGGTGTTATGTCTTGGCTGGGGTTATGGTGGTGTGGCACCATTTTGATCTTTGTTGCCTGATAGACCTTTTTTGGTTGGGGATGGTTATGTTCAGGGTGATTGTTAATGATCCCCTTCTCCTATGTAATGTTCATACTTTTATTATAATACAAGGGTGCAGCCCCTTAGCTGCTTTGCATTGATAAAAATAATAATTGAATAATATTAATTATTTAATTAATCTAACTATTTCTTCTAAGAATAATTAAATTAAATTAAATTATTTATCCCTCTTTCCCTCTAATTAAATAAATTATATTTAATTATTCTCAATATTCCTCTCATGATTAAATAATCCAAAAATTATTTAATTAAACTAACACATCTCAAATTAAATAAATAAATCAAATTTATTTAATTTCCCATCTCAAATTAAATAAATAAATCAAATTTATTTAATTTCCCTTCTCAAATTAAATAAATAAATTTATTTAATTCTCTTCACATCTCTTCTTCAAATAAATAAGAAAATCTTTTTTCATTTCCTCCAACATGTGTTTTAGATGACTAAATAATAATAATTGTTATTATTTAATTTCCTCAACACATGGCTATGTATCTCATTCAAATTTCTATCTCTTCAAATTTGACTTTGAGTTAATATATCAATTCCCTTAATTTTCGAAGTGAACTCATGTCAATTCCCTTAATTTTCAAAGTTAACTCTTTGCAATCCCCTGATTTGTGCATGTAACTCCTTAGTTAACTCATGTAATCTCTTGATTTTTGGATCTGTTTCCTTGATTATCTCATGGCTTGTTGTCTCATCAATTCTCAGCCGTTGATCATAATTCAATTTCTTTTGATCTCAACCCTCCATTCTTTTCCAGGAAAAGTATATACACACACCTCCTCTAATCCATTTGACATCACTTCTCATTGTAACCTTACACTATCATTTTGATTCTCGAATTCTCTATCATTCAAGCACTCAATTATTCAAGCAATTATCAAGCACTATTTTGCAAATATGAAAGCATTTTTATCATGAAGATCATGATACATAAATAATAGAGCTATTTGGTTTGATTGTTGATAGTTTATGTTTGCATTCATAGTTTAATCTTGCTCTATTGTGTAGTGTTAGATTTGTACGTTTCTCTCTGTATTCTATTTAGTTTGAATCATTGCTGTTGATCTACATATCTATCGTTCACATTTTGGCACCCACCATGAAAAGTATTTGTGTTGTTCACTCAGCTGATTTCTATGATCTCAGATCACACTTCATACAGAGCAAATCATAGTGTTTATTACTATATATTTCTATTTTTTCAGTATTGTTATTATTTGACAACCTCTCTGCACGTCCAACCAAATAGATTTACCTCAACAAGGATCTATTGCTATTAAAAAGTTTTGTTGTTATTATTTGATGTTATTAAATAGTTTTGGCTTGGTTGAAATTCACTATTTGTGGCTTTGTGTATCTGGTTTTGTTTGTAGTTGTTTCAAGCATTTCAACACCATTTTAGATTGATTTTTGACTCACCGTTTGTGGTTTCTAACTGGTGTGAAGTGTTGTTGGTTCATGCACATTGAGGCCGTCACAACCCTTCTTTCGTCCCTCATTCGACCATTTCAAGCTTTTAACTCTACAGGCCACTCACTATTTACAACGACTATACTATTTATCTGCTATTTTTTTATCACTGTTCATTTTCCCAGCTTGCTATTTTATCTTGACATTGTAGGTTGTTTCATTGATCAACGACAATCTTTATTGAACAATCACTATTTCCTGCTAAAGTCTGCTCTCTGACAATTTTTTGTTGGTCGATCTCCTCAACTCGAAGTCATGTCCAACATTCATCTCCTATCTCAACAAACTCTCCACCCATAGCCACTGATGAGGTCTTCCTTGTTTGGAGTCTATTTCTTAGCACATGGTCACCAAGAAACCGTACACATTCACCAATAGTCACGTCTTAGTTGCCAACACCACTTGCAGGTTGAAGTTCCAAGAGTGAAGGTCAGCTTCATCTCTCAATCGCCAGGGCTTTTCCCATCCACTGTGCCTTAATCAACCATCTGCAATCTTTTAACATTTGTTGTGATTTTGCAAGCATAACAACACTATCCTGCCTTGTAATCATATATGCTCAGCTCTGTGAATGATTATTCCTGTTGTCACTAATATATTCTTGACTATTGGTTTTTGGTTGGTGCTACATTTTGTTTGATACAACAACATCGTTTTATCCACAGAGGTTGTGGTTTTGAGCTTGCAGATTCACCAAACGTTTTGGAATTGTAGGAGCCTATAGTTTGCTTGAGGTTGCCAACAAAACCACAACAAATTCATTTTCCATTTTCTATTTTCATACACAAATATGTGTTTTTTGTGTAAGATTTAAACTAATCCTCTAACAAGCATTTTATCTTTATCATTTGGCTATAATTTTTGTGTTTTGTTTTGTTGTGTCGTCTTTCTCTTTGTGTAGGAAACACACTTATATTAATAGATCTACATCAAAAGGTCACTCTACTTCCTGGAAGCTAAGGAGAAAAACATAAGGTGCATTTATTCCAACCCTTATATCCTTAGTATAATAGGTTGCTTGCATCACATTTCATTTTGGGATTTTAAAGAACTAGTGTTTGGTGAAGAAGTTGTTGGCCGTCTAGGAGTGGTGTGTATGCTCTCCTCTTGCATGCTTAACACAATCTCGAGGATAAAAAACACCCTCTTACACCTTCCTCTTCACATTCTTTCACATTTCATTTTGGGTCTTTAAAAAGAACTAGTGTTTAACGTGTTTGATAAAAGTTCGTGAACCATTCAAGATCGGTGTGTATGCTCTCCTCTTGTGTGCTTAGCACGATCCTGAGGATCAAAAACACCTTCTTACATTCACAACTTTGCATTTTTATTGTTGTCACACTTTTCTTACAGATTAAAAGAACTTGTTTTGGTAAATAACCACATGTGTTTGTGTTGGAGTACAGGACCAGTGTTGGAGTACAGGACCACTGAGAGGGGGGTGAATCGGTGGTCTATAATTTGTAACACCTTTTGCACCTTTTAATTTACAAGACAGAGAATGAGAGAGGCTTCAATAATCTATTATACACATATGCACAAGTATGATGATGAATATTGTGAACATGATCTTATGAGCAAAACATTAGGACACACACACATAGAGGCAAGTAACATAAACCATAACACATGTTTTTGATGAGTGGAAAACCCTCATAGGGATAAAAAACCACTCTAAAAATTTACCTCACTGGCTTAATCAGAAACTCACTGTTTACAAAGCCTCACTAGTTGTTTTGTTTAGAAGCACCTACTTCAAGGAGCACTAACCCCTAATACATTTAGGAGCACAGACCCTAGCACATTTAGGAGCACCAACTCCAAGGGCAGCAACCCAAATACAAGAAAATGAACATATACAGAGGAAAACTCTATTTCTCTACATAGAAAAACCTTATATCTCCTTTTGTTTCCACTCAACAAAGTCTATCTTCTCTATTTTGCAATCATCTCTTTTCATTCAATCTACATATCTTCTGTGTTCTGCAAGAAACTGATCAAGCTCTACCCTTAATCTGCAAATACCTTCACAATCAATTCAATCTCAATAATTTGCAAAACAATATCTCTCATTTTCAATCAACAATGTCTTTCAATCATCTCCTGCATTCAATTCATCTCAACTTAAAACCTCAAAAAATATGTCTTCAATGCTGCATTTTTGTCCTCAAAGAAAATCACCTTCACCATGAATCTACAATGTCATTATAAATGAAATGACCTTTCATTTCCCTCTTCTTCCCATATTCCATCTCCTATTTTCAAAAAATGAAACCATCTCTTTTATTAAAAGCCATTATGTATTTTCATTTTCTCTGCATAAATCAACTACAATAAAATAATCTTAAACTATTTGCCTTTTGAGAGGAAAAAAATAAAATTTTCATATTCAGATCCATTCCCAAAAAATCCATTTGCATGAAGTCCAAAAGAAGAAATAATAAAATCCTTAATCACCACTCTAAAAAATAATTTAATTCACAACTCAAATATCTGCCTTCTTTAGACTCCACCTTTTTGTCTTCAAAGCCATGAGAAGAGTTTAAAATTAGAATAAAATCTTCTTAAAAAGAAGCTTTAAAATTCCAAAAGAAACTGCCTAAAAATAGCCTTATAAAAAGCAAAACACTACAATCACATTGAATTGACGGCCAACTGCACGTCAATGTGCAAGCCCGAGGGAGGAGGTCAAAGTTTAAATGTTGGCCTTTGATTAGAGTTTGCGCACCCATCACAACTTTTAAACAACACCATTGATTTATAATTGGCACCTATGCACTCAAAGGGAAGACCGCTGCCATCAGTAGAAGGAAAGAAGAGGCCGGTCGAAACAATGTCTTGAGAGCCCTTTAGCAAGTCAACATTGAAACATAAGAAAAAGTGAATGTAATAGAGGACAGGCAGTGAAGGGTTTTTAGAGGCTTTGAAAAAGGATTTGAAACAAAGATAATAATTAGGTCTACCAAGACATTGCTAGGGTTTTTAGGGTTTAGGAAAATAGGCCTTAAATCTGCATTAGTATAAACCAGACTCTTAACTCTGCTATATAGAGGTAGCACAAAGATAGGGTTTTAGATCATTGCAAATTTGATCTATAAAAGCTAATGAGTCATCAAATCCCACTACTTTGAAGCAACTCAATTGACATCTCCAACACCATGAATTTAATCCCTTCAATCATTTTATCAAACCATATATTGTCTCAGCATGCTATATGAAATATATAATGCCATGATGCAATCCCATGATGAAGTCATGTAACATAAGGTGAGAGATGAACATTCTTTGTATAAGGTGAAATTCTTTGTAAGGATCACTTGAATAGCACTATGATCAACATCATCAAACAAAACTGAGAACTCCATAGCATGACAATAACTTGATGAATATGAACAAGTGGCAAGACTGAGTATGAACAAATGTAGTAGCTCTATGAACTCCTGATGTCCTACCCCACAACACCAAGTACCTTAGCATCAAGATCTTATTTGAACATGGATCTCAAAACCAATCTAAACACTACTTGCTGATGTCACAATAACACTGGCATGTCATAATAACACTGGCATAAGATTGGCATCAAACTAGGCCTCAAACAACATCATAGCATCATTATGCCCTGAACAAACATCATCATGATGAACAACATGATCTACAAGGTAACCACCACTCTCTCAACACATTTTTGACATCAATGACAATCAACTTCCATCAATTTGATCTCCTCTTGCGTGGTTACACAATTTTAAGGATAAAAAACATTGTTTATTTTACCCTTTGTAACCTCTTAGGAAGGCCCACCTAGAGAAGTGATCTCTCTAGGTACGACCTTAACTCCAGTGTTCCGGTGGAGTATAAATAGCGGGAGGTGAATCTAAAGACACACCTCTTGGATCTAGTATATTGTCATTATAACTAAGTCCCCAAGAACTTTATACCTTGGAGAAGTGATAAAGGAGGGTGGGTTACCCTCTCCTCTCGGGTATTGTGAGGATATCCTTATCCATCTACAGATTTGGGCCTCAAGTACCCTTGAGGTATATAGAGGATGCTTCCATTAGTGAGCTTGTTCTATCCTAGTTAAGCCATCGAGCCTATCTACCCTCTTATCAGTAGGATTATTGTTGTGTCTATTGTGTTTGTAAGAAAAATATCAAAATTGGAACAGTAAGAAGTGTTTTTCAAGTGTCTGCTTTTGAATGTTTGCTTTTAACATCTATATTTCATTGCAAGAATAGAGGTACAAACTAGGTTCTTTGTCAAAAACTAAGTTGATCTCACTCAAAACCTTTTCAAAACTCATTTAAACTCTTTGGTTTGGGGTGGGTTTTTGTTTGCTGATCTATTGTATCAGTTTGTGACATAGTCATTTTGCCAAAAATATCTTAAACCTAATGAACTTTAACCAAAACCAAAAATTAACTAATTGGCTTTAATCAGATTAAAAGAAAAGCAATTTTTTATAGAAATCCAGGGATCTGCATAGGAAACATTATGAAAAGTTTCAGATTGTTGTTCTTATCTTTATCATATATCCAATTGTTGAACATATCAAGATCTGGGTAAATATCAAAATCATTTTGAACCTATACTTATCTATATCAAGAACATATCAAAGAGAATGCTAGATCTCTCCTTCTAGTTGCTTATCAATTTTCTTGGACTCAAAAGTCTAGTACAAGTGAACATTATCATATCATGATCATATCTGTTGCATATCGGTTTGCTTGGACTCAAAAGTCTAGTACAAGTAAACACTATCAGATCGTGAGCAAAATATCATTATCGTGATCATATCTTATATCATTGAAGATCTAGCATATATTTGACTTCCTTGGTTTAGATTAAGCCTAAGGGTCACAAATTTGATCTTTGAAACATATCCAAACTTGATATCAATTTAACAATAGTATATGGTGAATACAAGAGTATGTTCTAAACAAGAAGAAATGGATCCTAGAAGAATATCCATCAATGTCTCAGGAACTTCTTATGTTTAAACTACAAACACTACTTCTAAAGAATATGGTATGCCATCTAAGACATCACCCTTTCCCTTGGAACAAGTGCTCGTGGAAGCCCTAGATGACATGCCTACTTTTAAGGAAATAGAAGATTTTGTAGTTGATCCAAGGGGCTCTAAACTCATTGAAATATTGATGGGTAGACACCCTGATTACTATATGGAAATGTTGCTAAAACTTGGGGCTAGAATTCTCTCTCAAGAAGAACAAAGACCCCTTGGGGATGGGGATCCAATCATTAGTCAAATATACACCCCATGGACCTCTTAACCCCTACCTTTTCTAGAGCTATCCCAAGAATAGAATCTATGTCTTTACCTCAACCTTCAAATTCCATATTTATCCCAAGTTCACCCACCATTCACGACTTGTCCATGCCTCAACAAACTCAAGTTCCTAGCTCCAACATCATTCAAATTACCTCGCCTTTGATTTCAACACACTATGGTGCCCAAAATCCTTTTTTCAATACCTCCACCAATATCCCTCAAACCCAAGTTCAAACCTCATCCTTTATTCCCCAAGGGCCAAATTTAATGTCTAATTATAACCCTTTAAATCCAAAATTAATGTCTACTAATAACCCTTTAAATCAAAATTCAAATTCTAATCTTAATCTCCAAATTGATGAAGTAATGATAATAAAGAAACAATTTCAAGAGTTGCAAAAACAAATGTTGGACCTTTAAATGGGAAGTACCAAGAAGAGTTATACTTTAGAGGACATTTGTCCCTACCCATTTGATAGATCCCTTAATATGATTCCTTTCCCTAAGAACTTTGAAATCCCCAAATTTGATAAATATAAGGGTAAAGGTGATCCTAGAGAACGTGTGAGAGAATTCTATTTAGCTTGCATGGAAGTATCCTATAATGACACTTATCTCATGTGCCTATTTCCTAAAAGTCTAGGGGGCCAAGCAATAGAGTGGTTTTCTCACTTGCCTCAAGGGATCAAGAGTTTTCAAGAATTGGCTAAGAAATTTATGCAACATTTCTCCTATAACATTGAACATGAAATATCAATGACTGATTTGTACAATACCAAGAAAAATAATGGTGAATCTTTTGCTTCATTTTTACAAAGATGGAGGAATTTGGCAAGTAAAATTCCTTGCTCAATTCTTGAAAAACAATTGGTCAACATCTTTACCCAAAACCTAAATCAAAAAATGAGCTTCTATGTTCAAGTTCAAGGTCCTAATACCTTTTCTGAACTCAAAGAGAAGGGTATGACCATTGAAAGGGCATTGATAGCAAAATGTCTTGTCAAAATATATAAAGAAGATAAAGGAAAATCCTCTAACATTGATAATAATAACGATCAATCTAAACTGTGGATTAAAAATAGGAATGTTGTACATGATGGAGTGGTTGATTCAAGGGCTATTCAAATGGCCCCATCTTCATCAAATACAACATTGTCAACCAACCCTCAAGGTAATGAATGTCCTTACAGATCACTCTTTCCTTCGAAAAGGAACTTCACACCCCTAGGGGAACCTATTGAGGTGGCCTTGTAGAAGTTGGTCAAATCTAAATTAATTGATCTACCTGAACCTAAAAATGTTGAACCCCAAGTAAAACCACCTTGGTACAATGAAAATGAATTTTGTGACTTTCATAGGACCAAGGATCACATAAATTCTAGTTGTCTTAGGCTCAAACACCTAATCCAAGACCTCATTGATCATGGTGATGTAATGGTTGAAAATAACTCTCATACCACCAATGCAAATTTAAATTTTTTAAGGATCCTATGCCTAACCATGAAAAAGGACATGGCCCTAACCAAGGTAATTCTTCTAGAGATTCCAACTACACCAACATAGGCTTTTAATATGCAGTAGCCCATTTAGGACAAGCAAACAATCATGTCTCTACCTTAACCATAAAAAATCTAGCAATTGATTGTAATGCAACCACCCAGAGAAGTAGGGTCACTATTCAAGGACCTTCTACTTCATTTAGACCTACATACAATTATAACCTTGAAGATCATTTGAACAAAACCCCATCTCAAATCTCTATCCTTGAACTTCTAAAAATATCCCCAACCCATCGTGCAATCCTTGATAAAATTTTCCAAGAATCAAGTGTGTCTTCCAACATAGATGTCAATGAGTTTCAAGCCATGGTCGGTAACATTGCCTCTACACATCACCTAGTGTTCTCTAAGGAGGACCTTCCACCTCTTATCCCTACACATAATGAGGCTTTGTACTTGGAGGTTCTTATTCATAAGCATAAAGTCAAAAGAGTCATGATTGATGGGGGAGCTGGCCTAAACATTTGTACTCTAAGTTTGGTCCAAAAGTTGGGGTATTTCGATGGAGTGATAGATCCTTTAAATAAAATAAGCATTAAGGGTTATGACGATGCTGAGAGAGAGTCAAATGGAACTGTTGAGTTGCCTATTCAAGTGGGCCCTATATTAATAACAACTATGTGTCAAGTTTTGGACCTTGATCTACCTTATAACATCCTTCTTGGTCACCCATGGATCCATGCCATGCAAGCTGTCCCATCCACTTTCCACCAATGCATAAAATTCCCCCATGATGGAAAAGAAATTACCATCTATGGAGATCCTCAACCCTTTCAATATTGTCAAAATTTAGCTGAAAAATACCAAGAGACTCGTCATATCCCTATTAACCATGAAATCTCTCCATCACCATCTTATGTGGACCCATCCACATTAGCCTCATCATCATCATCCACTCCTTCCACTTTGAATCCATCACCACCTGAGATCAAGGTCCAAATCCATGACAATGGTTGTGGAGAATATAAAATGCAACGTTCCTTTTGTTTAGGTCAACTCCCTCTCACACCTAAGTCTTATGGTAAACCTGAGGGTCTATTAAGGTCATTGCCAAGCAATAGTTTCCCAAGTTTCGCCATTGGGTTAAGTTGGAGCAAGAAAACATTCAAGATGATGTATCATCATGGATCTATAAAGAAGAAGAAATCCAAGATCCTAAAGTGAACCTTGAGAATTATCCAAAAGGTCTCCATATCATAAAGAACATGGGTTATAAAGGAGAAGGTGGTCTTGGATGTCAAAATCAAGGTATCATTGAGCCTATCTTTCTAGTTCCTAAAGGTAATCATGAAGGGTTAGGGAATAGGTCTCCTAGGAATGTGCCCCTAAAATCCACATACACTCTTGATGAATTTGGTGAACCTTCCCTTTTGCTAAAACCCTTAATGTAGACATTCAAGAAGATTCTTCCTTTGGTCTAAAGAACATTTTCCAAGACATGTCCATTTGCACCATAACGCCCACGCCATCCACTTCTCAAGCCCATTGTGTTGACTTCATATATCCTCAACTCATTGATTGGGACCAAAAAGGACCACCCTCTTTAGACCTTTTTCAAAATGATGAAGCCATTGCAAAATTTATGGGTCTTAGGGATGGAATTCCCTTAGGTGATCACAAAGTAGGTTTTGCCATAGAATTAGATGCAAAGGCTTATTTTGGGGAAGATGCTAAAAGTAGAATCTATAATACAGAATCTTATGACAAGGAAGAAGAGAATATAGGACTTCCAAATATGGCTCATTATCCAGAAAGATCTCCTATCTTAGTGGAAGAAGCTCGAGCAATTAATTTAGGTACCCAAGAGGATCCTAAGGTTACCTTCTTTGCAGCATCTTTAACCCCTCAAGAAAATCAAGAATTTACAACTTTCTTTGAAGGAAGGAAGATCAGTTTTGCATGGTCCTATTCTAATACATGCCAGGTCTTGATCCTACCTTAGTGGTGCATCATTTAATAGTCATGCCTAATGCTAAACTAGTCAAACAAAAGCTCTATAAGATGCATCCCCAAATAGCTCTCTTGGTTAAGGCAGAACTTCAAAAACTATTGGATGTGGGGTTCATTAGGACCACTGATCATCCTGAGTGGGTCTCCAACTTGGTTCTGGTCACCAAGCCCGATGGGGGCATCAGAGTTTGTATAGATTTTAGAGATTTAAACAAGGCATGTCCAAAGAATGATTTCCCCTTCCTAATATAGATATCATTGTGGACCTAACAACTGGCCATGAAATGCTCTCTTTAATGGATGGTTTTTCTGGTTATAATCAAATCAAAATAGTTTTCGAAGATCAACATAAGACCACCTTCACGTGTCCATGGGGAACTTATTGTTGGAATGTTATGCCTTTTGGCCTTAAAAATATAGGGGCCACATATCAAAGAGCTATGAGCACCATTTTTCATGATCTTTTTCATACCATTATGGTGGACTATGTTGATGACCTTTTGGGAAAGTCAATAACAAGGGCATGCCATTTAAGGATCCTAGAACAAATTTTTGATAGATTAGAAGCATATCAAGTTAGATTAAATCCTAAGAAATGTGTCTTTGGGGTCACATCAGGAATGTTGCTTGGCTACATTATATCACGAAGGGGAATTGAGGTAGATCCTGCTAAAGTCAAGGCCATTGTAGACATGAAACCCCCATCTAATCTAAAATAATTAAGGAGTTTACAAGGTAAATTATAGTTTATAAGATGGTTCATAGCTCAATTAGCAGATAAATGTTATCCTTTTACTCATTTGTTGCATAAAAATATGGCCTTCCAATGGGATGATAAATATCAACAAGCTTTTCAACAATTAAAGGATTATCTTATGTCACCTCCGGTTTTAATGCCACCTATCCAAGGTAGACCCTTGTTATTGTATATCTCTACCACTTCAGCAGCTCTAGGGGCACTCCTTGCTCAACATGATGATCATGGAAAGGAAAGAGCTATATATTATTTCAGAAGAACTTTGGTGGGTTATGAATTAAATTACACCTTCATAGAGAGAGCTTGTTTAGCAGTTATTTTTTCTTCTCAATAACTCCAGCACTACATGCTGAACCAACAAACTAAACTCATATCAAAAGTAGATCCTCTCAAGTATCTTTTGTCTAAGGCAGCCCTAATAGGAAGAATGGCTAAATGGGTCATGATGTTAAGTGAATTTGATATTGAGTATGTGGATAGGAAGGCCATCAAGGGTTAAGTCATAGCAAATTAGTTGGAAGATTTCCCATTGCAAGTGGATTATCCCTTAGTATCAGAGTTTCCTAATGAATTAGTCTTTGCCATGGAATCTTTGTCTTTGTGGACATTATATTTTGATGGATCCTATACCAATCATGGATCAGGGACAGGAATTATTTTTTTACCCCTCAAGGAGATTACATAGCTAAGTCATATCACGTAGCTTTCCCATGCACAAATAACATAGCTGAATATGAAGCTTTAATATTAGGTCTAAAAATAACTATTTCATGGAATATCAAGGAACTTCAAGTTCTAGGGGACTCTCAATTGGTCATTAGACAAGTGAATGGAGAATACCACAGAAAAGATGAAAAGCTATGGCCCTATAAGAAAATGGTAGACACATTAAGGGAATCTTTTAAAATGATCACATTTGAACAAATAGCAAGGTTAAACAATAGGGCCTCGGATGTAATGGTCACTATTGGCTCCCTTTTGGACATGCCTCGTGGTGATCAACACTATGGGTTTCTAGTTGAGTAGCTTTTCATACTAGCCTATGAGATGTCAGAGTTAGAAATGGTGTGTGTCATTGTTGGTCCTAATTCCCCTTGGTACTAAGATGTCTACACTTACCTCCGTAATAACACTCTTCCATCCAATCTTCTAGCTCTGAAAAGAGAAACTTTATTCGCCGATCCATTTTCTTTACCATCCTTGATGATACATTATATAAATGAAGCCTAGATGGTATTCTCCTTAGATATTTAAACCTTGAAGAATCCAAAACTGCTTTACAAGAAGCACATGAGGGGGTTTGTGGGGCACATTGAGAACATGATACTATTGGCCAACTTTAGAACAAGGCGCTCAAGAATTTGTCAAGAGATGCAAACAATATTAGCAACATGGGGATTTAATACATGCACCCACTCAAGAGTTACAAACTATCACTACTCCTTGGCCTTTTTCTCAATGGGGGCTTGACCTTGTGGTCAAAATTCACCGTCCTTCCTTCGATGGCCATACCTTTATCATAACAACCATCAAATATTTCACAAAATGGGTAGAAGCCATTCCCTTAGCGAATATTATTGGCATACAAATCTCCAAATTTTCCCTTAATTATATCATTTGTCGATACAGTATCCCATCTGCTATTATTACCGATAATGGTAGGCCCTTCAAAAATCAAGATGTCCGCAAACTTTGCCATACTTTCCATATCCAACACCATTTTTTCACCCCTTACTATCCCCAAGGTAACAGTCAAGCTGAGGCTACAAATAAAACTATCCTAAAGATCCTCAAGAAAACAATCAATGACGTTGGTCGTGATTGGCACTAAGGCAGCTTAATCCAACTTTATGGGCCTACCGAACTAGCATCTGTACCCCTACATGAACCACTCTCTATTCACTTGTTTATGGAACTGAAGACATTTTGCCCATTGAGGTTGAGCTCCCATCTTTGAGAGTGTCATTAAAGCATGTGATTAATGAAGAAGAGTATTGGGTATCTAGATTTCATAAGCTTGAGGTCCTAGAAGAGAAGCATTTACACGCTTTGAATCATTTGCAATCCTATCAAAATCAGTTACGAAGAAGTTATAACAAGAAAATCAGAGTTAGAAGATTTGAGCTTGGTGACTTGGTACTTAAGGAAAATCAGAAGAATCAATAAGAAAGAGTGAACAAAGGAAAATTTGAGCCTAATTGGCTTAGACCTTTTGTGGTTATAGCAGCTTATAGATCAGAGGCATATCAATTGGCAACTCCTAAAGGGGAATCTTTGGAGGAACCCATCAATGTCATGCACCTTAAGAAATTCTATGCTTAATCCTTTAGAACATAAATGGTTGATGTAAGGTATTCCTACCTTATGTCTTGTACCTTTGGCATCTATGTTTCTCCCATCCGTTGAGTGTATTGTTGTCTCTCTTTAGTATTACATTATCAGGAGCATGTCTTTAGTATATGGTTACGCATATGGATCCTTGAAACAAATCTAAAAAAATCTAAAATCCAATATCCTAATAAGCAAGAAGCCTTGCCTTAAAAAGATCCTTGTAAATTAAGTTAATCTCCTAACTTTGTCTAAAAGCCAAATCTTTCAAAAATCCAAATCTAATATCAAAATCATGATGCCTTAACATGATATATCTTTCCTATATCAGACTATCATATTTTTCTAAACCTTGAGCTTAATAAATTGGTAAAGGGCATTGTGATGTTTTAACTTATTTTATTTGGTGACCTTTTGGGATCATTTGTGCTTTTTTTCTTTTTGGTAAGTTGTATGTATTTTTATATATCTTTTGTCCCTTATGGGTAGTCTAACATAAAAGTGTCTTGGTCAATGTATATACAGTATCTTTTTATGTGACATATGTGTTTTGTGGTCAAATCGTGGCTAAAGAATGTTGTCTATGTGCATTAAATCATTTAATTGTCATTTGTCTTTTTTTATCATGATTATCATTTATCATTATCTATTATCATTTTTCTCATTTTATATCCTTTATCTTATCTCATATCTTGTGTCTTTTAGTGTTTTATCTTTTATCATTTTGTCATCTGTATCTTTTATCTTATCTTTTACTTTAGATGATCTTATCCCTTTATCTTATTTTGTTTTATGTCTTCAATCTTTCATTGTTTGATGTCATATTCCGAGGAAGCTTGAATATCTCTACACCATGATGTGTATGAAGGACAGTGAGGAATGGGGACATGAGTGCATGTATGCATGTGTGTGTAACCACTCTATGATGAAAACAAAAGCATAACCAATAATATCATAGATGGGTCTATTCCTTTCTATGAAGGAAATACAATGAGTACAAAACCATCCATATCCATATACCATGTCCATATCGAAATAATATCACATTGCATCATACCATCCAATCATAGAAATCCATAACCATATTACATATCCATTTTATCCCAATTTTAATTTTATGAGCTTGTCCTCAAAATTAATCTCTTCTTTCGAGAGTTTGCCTTGTCTTCTCCATGCCAAAGTCCCGAGGGGGCATCACCGAGGCATGTTGCCAGCTCTTTCATCCAATTTTTTCATCTAGTGTTCTTTGATACAATGCCACATGGGCATGACATTATATTAAAGAGGGGCAAACTGTAGACACCCAAAATTAACATAAAGTCTTATTTTGCCTTTTCATCACGCTTTCATATTTCTTCTAATTTCCCTTCTTCTTAAATAATTAAATAATATTAATTATTTAATTAATATAACTATTTCTTCTAAGAATAATTAAATTAAATTAAATTATTTACCCCTCTTTCCCTCTAATTAAATAAATTATATTTAATTATTCTCAATATTCCTCTCATGATTAAATAATCTAAAAATTATTTAATTAAACTAACACATCTCAAATTAAATAAATAAATCAAATTTATTTAATTTCCCATCTCAAATTAAATAAATAAATCAAATTTATTTAATTTCCCTTCTCAAATTAAATAAATAAGTCAAATTTATTTAATTTTCTTCACATCTCTTCTTCAAATAAATAAGAAAATCTTTTTTCATTTCCTCCAACGTGTGTTTTGGATGACTAAATAATAATAATTATTATTATTTAATTTCCTCAACACATGGCTATTTGTCACATTCAAATTTCTATCTCTTCAAATTTAAATTTGAGTTAATATATCAACTCCCTTAATTTTCAAAGTGAACTCATGTCAATTCCCTTAATTTTTGAAGTGAACTCCTTGCAATCCCTTGATTTGTGCATGTAACTCCTTAGTTAACTCATGCAATCCCTTGATTTTTGGATCTGATTCCTTGATTATCTCATGGGTTGTTGTCTCATCAATTCTCAGCCGTTGATCATAATTTAGTTTCTTTAGATCTCAACCCTCTATTCTTTTTCTAGGAAAAGTATATATACGCACCTCCTCTAAGCCATTTGACATTGTAAGGGTAAAAATGAGAATAATCAAATGAATAATAAAAACCCAAACATAAATGAAATATGAAGATAAAAGGAGATTTAAAGTAAAGAAGACAGATACTCACAACCTTTTACCTTTCAACTTTAATTGTTCACCTACTCTTTCTTGATCTTTTGGTGATGAAGATGGCCCTCAGGAAGCTTGCTTCCTTGCTTCGATTCCTCAAGATGACAAGGAGAGATGGCTAGGATACTTGTTTGTGTTGAAGATGAGCTTCAACACAATGTGAATCGATGATAGATGGTATGGTATGAAAATGGGGTGCCAATGGCGCACTATAGTTCCTGCAGCATAAGTTTACTCAAATGATGGATGATGAGAATGGAAGAATAGAAGGGTATTTATAGACTTGTGAGAGAAGATCAACAATGTAGAAGAAATAAGAAGATCAATGGTAGAGGATGTTTGAGGGAACGTGCGCAAATAGAAGAAGGACATGTGTCATTCAAAAAGAAAGCTTTATTGAGTTAACTGCTTTCTTGATGAGGATGAACTTTTATTTTTCTTAAATTAGAATATATTTTTCTAATTTAAAACAAAGTTACTTTAACTCAGCTTTTGCTTTTGTATGACAAGAAGAATTTATTTTTAGAAGATAAGAGTGGATGAAACATAAATTAAATAAATAAAATTTATTTAATTTATGTGCATCATGAATAAATAAATAAAATATTTAATTTTATTTATTTTTAGAAGAAGGATGCGATAATTAAATATTTTAAAATTATTTAATCATTTGATGGAAAATAGAAGAATAAGGAAATTAATTAAATAAATAAAATTTATTTAATTGATTATGGAGAGGAAAGAAGATTTGATTTGATTTTTTGCTTTAAAAGAAATAAATCCTAAAAAAATGAGAGGAACAATAGATGAAATATCTAATTAAATAAATTAATTAGATATGCATGAGTTGCAATTTTAGAAAGAAAGCAAGAAGATATTTTTAGAAGAAAGCAAATTAAATAAATAAATTTATTTAATTTATCTTGTGCAAGATAGAAGAATAAAATAAAATATTTAATTATATTTTATTTTAGAGACTAAGAGGATTTAAATAAATTTAAATGATTTATTTAAATTTGGAAGAATGCATGACTTAAATAATTAGAAATTATTTAATTGTTTGGAAGAAATAAATTAAATAAAGGATTTTATTTAATTTTGACTTTAGAAGAGGTAATTAAATATTTTTGATATTTAATTAACTTAGAGAAATATGAATTGAATAAATAAATTTAATTATTTATTTATTGATAGAGGAAATAGACTTAAATAAATATTAAAAATATTTATTTGGACAGAGTCGTGTCATTTTTAGGTGTATACATTTTGCCCCTCTTTGATGCAATGTGTTTTATCACGTTGTTTCAAAGAATAAGTTTTTCTAAAAAAAATGATACATGCCCTAGTTTGCCCCTGGTACAAGTTTCACGACAGGATGCCCCCTCGGGAGATTAGATGGGGAGAAGGTAGAAGGCGTGAGACGGACAATCTCACGATGAGATAGGTTGATAGGAGAAGAAATGGTTGGATACAGAAGAAAGAGGTGAATGATATGCGATGCAAGATAAAATGATAACACACACAAGCAAGTAAGCAAGTATGCACAAATGGTACAATAACAGGCAAGGTATTGCCCATGTCAAGCAGTAAACCAATGATATACTGATAACGATATACAATGGTGTTGTCATGGCAGGGAAAAATAGATCCCTAGAGAAACATGAAGGACAATGTCTAGTTTCAAGAAATGAAGCATGTCGTGTAAGACGCGTGTATTGGTCTGATTTCGACAATGCTACATCCTGTATAAGACAAATGTTTGATTATAACTGATTGAGTTGGTTTACAACTAGACAAGGATCAAGACCACTGATTGTGAGTGGATCATTTGACAAGATTAACTAACATGATTGGTATGGATTAAGGATAGACTTGCATTTGGATAATCGCTCGGATTGACAACTAGAACTGTTGACAAGAGATACAATGATAGATAGAAATTTGATTGATAGAAGAATGACTCGATAGAAGGAATCACAAGCTTTTGCAAACATTGATACTCTGCATAGAATCTTTATTGCATGGGATATGGATACAGATATGCGATGTAATTGGATATGGATACAGATATGGATATGGATATGTGTCATCTTGATATTGCAAGTATTTTGAAGTGCTTATTTCATCATTCGGCTTTTTATTACGTTGTAAGAAAATACAAGCATCTAGGTATAATTAAACCAAGATGACCTAAGTATTACTTACATGGATTTTGATATAGCAAGTTGATACAAGCATCTAGTCAAACTTGAATCTAGATGACCTGAGTATCTCTTGCGTTTCAACAGATAAGGATTGCCCCTTTTCATGTTTAGACCTCTAAAGTCCTCGATGATCTTTTGCTGATCATGTCGTTAGACAAAAGTCATCACATTACTAAATATTAACCCACAAACAATAGACAAAGAAAAAGATTATGCCCCCATCATAGTATCTCTAGCTTTTGGCATCCTTGAGTAGCATAGGAAGACATAATGACAAAAATCTAAGACTTTGTAAGTTAACCTGTTCACAAAACATTCTTGCATTAGATGTGTCTTTTTGCCATAATTGATATAGAATTAACCTGAGTGTTTCGATACACGTTTGCTTTACTTTGGACAGGTTGATGCTTTTGTGCCAAGATTTTTGTTTTTGGAAGCTTGCTTTGCTACGCGCGCTTGTTTAGTGAAAGGGTGCGAACGCGGATAGAGAGAAGGATAGACGATAAGGTAGGGAATGGATGGGTAGTGGAGCCTCGGGGGTGCATTGATAATGGCCTTGCCTACGTGACAACGCAGAGGCAACGTAGTTCAGGACGTGGACCATGGACCTAAGATATGGATTAGATGAGACACGATATGAAACAGATATGGATCAGATAGGGATCAGACATGGAACAGATATGGATCAGATATGGAACAGACATGGATCGGATATGGAATAGACATGGATCAGATGATACTGATGACAAGGAAACACCACGGGTAGGTAGATACATGGGTGATAAGAAATGAAATGCACATGGGAGAGGGCAAGGATGTGATCGCCAAGGACTAAGTCGCATAGGAATAACATGCCCATTGTAGGTAGAGTACTTAGGATTTTTCATGACAATGCTTAAGACGAAGGAGGAGGATGAGAGGATAATGAAGGATATTTATGGTTTGTAGGGATAAGGTATGTCAAGAGACATCTAAAACATTTGTCAACATTGTGCCCCCAATCTTTATCAAGATCAAAAATAGAGGAAAGGAAGATTTAGGATGGATGGACACGATAGTATAGGTATGTAATGGATAGAGGAATAGGATAGGAAATGGTATGGAAGGAAACTGGTAGGAGAAAAGTGATATGCCGATGAGACAAGGTGCCCCCAAGTGTAGGTGACGTAGGAGATCAACTTACACATGATGCCTGTTTGCCAGGTTTTCATCTTGGTACTTATCCAAGGTGCTTGTTTGCCAAGTTTTCACCATTGGATGAAAGAATTTTTTTTACTTTTTTTTTTGAATATTAGATAGGAGAAGGTGGATATGGATAAGGAAAGACTCAAGTATCTAGTTCTTTGAAAGGTGATAGTCCTGCTAGATGGATGTTGTCGTACGGACCATGTCTAGTGTGCTCGTAGATGTTGGTAGGGGATTGCATGAAAGTGAGATGGAGAATGGTAGATATTGGATTATGGAAGGGTGCACTGGTGGATGATGATGCAAAATACATAAGGACTTATGCAAGGATGGAAGGAAGGTTTATGCAAAAGCATGGACCATAGGATGAGGAAGATATGTAGGATAGTAGTGGAAGGGAGGGGAGATGGAATTATACAAAAGTGTTGTGGAATGGAAGGGAACCATGACCAACGGTTGCACATATTGTGATAAACATTGAAGCTGATGATGGGAAGGTGGTGTAGGAAGAAATGAAGAGTTTTTCTTGGTGGATGAATGATATAGGCCTTTAGGGACCCACATAGACTTAGTATTTTTCTAATTTTTGCTTGTCATGTGGGATGGAAGGATTTGATACTTTTGGATGGAAAAGGAGAAAGGAGATGGTCAGGATTCTTGAGAGGTGGATGCCTCATGTAACTTTAGGGCTTTTTGCTTGGGTACCCAAACCATTTTGCTTTTAGACTTTGCTTGTGAAGGTATGGGCTTGGGTATATGCAGCATTTGTGCAGCTTCTGAGATAATTATTTGTTGCTTGGGGACCCACCCCTTTTTTAGTTTGGCATTGAGGTGTGTGGGTGTATGCATCTTTTGAGATGGATGTTTCTTTGATTCTTGGATTTTGTATCCTAGGTCATGAGGACTCTTAGGATTTTTGACTTTATAGGTAGAGGCATCCAGATTTGTGCTTTTGAGTGAGGTTGGTGGAAGCTTGTTGTTTAGACAACATGTGCATTTGTTGGCCATGATTGGGATTGTTAGAGGATTTATAGATGGATGGATAAGGTGTTGGAAGAAGTGGTGGTAAAATGCACGGAGGGGTGTTAGGAGTCAGAAGTAGTGGAGGTAGATTGGATGGTGGAAGGTGTATGGTCACATGCTCTTGACAATTGTAGGATGATGGAGGTGGAATGGCCACATATGTTTTAGGGATATGATAGGGTTTGTGATGGTAAGTGGTAGACTTAGGAGGAGTGGAGGAAGTACCAACATCTTGAGATTGTTCATCTTGGAGTATGTATCCAAGGCCATATGAGGGTGGAGGAACTTTGACATGGATAGGTTCCAAAATACCTTGTTCATGAAGGCCTAAGCCTTTACCTTGATAGTTCATATTCTGGAGTATGCGATGGATAATGGGATTATGTATAGGTGGAACACTAGACACGAGTTCCTTATTGGATGGAGAAGGTGAAGAGGTAGATAACGGTTGCTATTCTCCTAAGGAATAATATTCATGCATGAAGGTAGTGAGACCAAGGATATATGGTGGTGGATTTGTAGCTTGGTCAATAATGGATGGTGAAGGATCACTAGAATCTTGATCATCATTATGCTCTTTAGGATCTAAGTTATTGGGTTGATCCTTCATGTGCACTTGGGAGGCAAGTGTCTCATCAGAGGAAGTGGAAGTTGTTGGATCATGGATAGGATTAGATGGAAGATGGATAGAAGTAATGGAGGTTTCTTGCTCATGTGTAGGTATGGGATCAAGTTGTTCATGAACATCTTCTTTGTAAAAGGTAGTATCTTGATCATAGAGAAGGTATAGATTATGGACAGGTTGGAATTGGATCTCTTTCCCATGTATAGGATCAAGTTGCTCATGGATAGCTTCATCATAGGTATTATCTTGATCATGGAAGAGACAAAGGTTATGAACGGTTTGAAATTGGATGGGGGTGTTTTGATCTTGATTTAGACAAAGGGTGGATGTTTCCACATGCTCTAAGGTGTGCTCTTGACATAGCTCTTGGATAGCTTCTTGGTTGACAACATGGATGTTCGATGGACCTTGACTTTGGTTCATGGTAGGAGGTTCTTTGATAACCTCAAGGGGTTGCGAATGACATGAAGGGGTTGTAGGATTAGACATGGCATTGGAAGAATCTTTGGTAAGGTCAAGGACAGGAATTTGAGGACATGTTTGGCTCTCTGTTGGTAGTCCTTAGATCATATCCTCTGTAGGTGTATGGGGTAATGGATGAGTGGATTTGGCTTTCTCCATAGCTATTCTTTTGCTGTACAAATTTGGAAAATATTTTTCCCAAAACTCATCTGATTCTTTTTTGGTTGTCCATTTAGAGTTTGAGGAACTAGATGGCGGTGTTGGTGTAGGACTGGTATGTTATGGGATAGACGGGCGGTGAAGGAGGACTAGTAGATGGAGTGCTATACGATTTCCAACTTGAGGTTGTGCTTGCCTTGTCATGAGTATGGGAAAAGGATATATGATTTTGGGGCGAGGAGTAGTTGGTACTGGCTTGTTCATATTGCAAGATTTCCATTTCTTGTTGTAAGACTTAGATTTGTTGAGCAATTGCTATACAATCTTGTGGCGAGGGACCTAAGTTTATTTGCAATTGCAGATATTGGAGTGTTTGAGCAATATATTCTAATTGGTTTGCCATCTCTACAGAAATTGACACAAGACCGGAAAAGCTTACTATGATAGATACGCAACTACAAATGCGTGGAAACAGAGGATAAAAGTGCAGCAGGTCAAAGCATATGCGTAGATCTGGCAAAGTTTGTTTTTGTAGAGTTTTTGGCACGTTTTTCAAAAATTTCTATTTTTGGTTGAAAACTTGGTCTTTTTTTTGCTTTTGATTTTTAATTATGGTAGATAAAGACACATCAAACACATAGAAGTTTTCATGATTTTTATCTTTTATTATTTTTTTTTATATTTTTGGACTTTTTGACACAAAAACAAGTATAACCTAGGCTGGATAGGACAGTATTTGTTGAATCCCCTAGCTGTGCATATTCAAAGCATGTAGCTTCAGGATCTGGTAGCACCGACTCCCCTCCACGGCACTCACTTCTCACGCATACCAGATCCAGGTTTCCTTAGGCTCATACCCCCACCAAACCTTAAGATTGTCCCTGCTACCTCTACTAAGAATCACATGAATTAGGGCCGCTTCAAAGGCTCTGCCTTTTGTGTCAACAAATAAGGGTTTTTGGTATACTAAACAAGTGGCTAAGTAGTCAAGGAAACCGTTTGAGTGGTTACACGTGTGGCGGCACTACTCTCCATTATGGAGTCTCCCAACCTCCAAGGGTTACGCCTTGGAGGGTTTTGGGGGAGGTTCGCCATCGGTGTAACACATCAACACTCATTGCAGGAGGCTTTCACCTCAAGCACAATTTATTTTAAGTGGATTGGTAGGGCTTGGCTTTAGCCTGTTACCACTCAGGGTCGTTCCCACTTGGATAGGTGGGCATCCAAGGGCAGGCCCCTCTAAAGGTTATACAGATGGAATAACAAGTCTGGCATTCTAGTTACCCAGTGAAAGGGAGAGCATAAGCCTATTGTCATTCAACAATCATAGAAAACATTGATTAATCCAAACCTAGTTAAAAATAAAAAAAACTAAATGGGCTATCTACTTGTGCACTCACGCATTTGTTAACTTTGAAGTGGTTAAAAAGATAGCAATGTTCATTCCTGTTTGTAAGATATCAATGATCTAACTAAGAAGATAGCAATATGCATAGATAACAGTGATGCAAAGATAGCAGTGGTTCAGTTACAATCCCCCTAATTAAGGACTATGTAAAATTTGCATGCATGCATTTTTTGGTTACTTTTTCCCTTAATTAATCTAAATGAACTAATCAATGCAGCTAAATGATCTAATCCAGCCTCTAATCCTGCAAGACAAATGTTAGCTCAAACAAAAAAATCATATGGAATCCTAAAAACCCCAATGAGAAATCAAATGCACCGCTATGCAGTCTGTATGCGCAGAAACAGAGCTTGCATGCGTCATTTTACAAATGCACTAAGACAGGTGTCAAAAGCGCTGTAAGAAGAGACATATGCGTTATTTCAACAAATGCACCATAAAATGGTATAAAAGCACCGTGAAGTAGGGAATATGCGCTGAGATGATGCAAGCGTCGGAATAGGAGATGGATGAGCCGTAGTAGGGGATGTATGCACCGTAGTTGTGCGTGCACCAAAATAGAAGATGAAAGCATTGATTCAGAAGATGAATGTGTCGTGAATATGCATGCGCCGGGACATGAGGTGAAAGCGCCAATTCAGAGAATGTATGTGTCGGATGAACTTGTCAAAATCCTGTACGAAACCTATATGGAACCTATCACTTAAAAACTCATATTTTGATTAGATTAGGGGCTAGAGCCCCACGGTGGGCACCAAAATGTGATGGGTGAAAATGAGAATAATCAAATGAATAAGAAAAACCCAAACATCAATGAAATATGAAGATAAAAGGAGATTTAAAGTAAAGAAGACAGATACTCACAACCTTTTACCTTTCGACTTTCATTGTTCGCCTACTCTTTCTTGATCTTTTGGTGATGAAGATGGCCCTCAGGAAGCTTGCTTCCTTGCTTTGATTTCTCAAGATGACAAGGAGAGATGGCTAGGATACTTGTTTATGTTGAAGATGAGCTTCAACACAATGTGAATGGATGATAGATGGTATGGTATGAAAATGGGGTGCCAATGGTGCACTATAGTTCTTGCAGCATAAGTTTACTCAAATGATGGATGAGGAGAATGGAAGAATAGAAGGGTATTTATAGACTTGTGAGAGAAGATCAACAATGTAGAAGAAATAAGAAGATCAATGGTAGAGGATGTTTGAGGGAACGTGTGCAAATAGGAGGACACATGTCATTCAAAAAGAAAGCTTTATTGAGTTAACTGCTTTCTTGATGAGGATGAGCTTTTATTTTTTTTAAATTAGAATATATTTTTCTAATTTAAAACAAAGTTGCTTTAACTCAGCATTTGCTTTTGTATGACAAGAAGAATTTATTTTTAGAAGAGTGGATGAAATATAAATTAAATAAATAAAATTTATTTAATTTATGTGCATCATGAATAAATACATAAAATATTTAATTTTATTTATTTTTAGAAGAAGGATGCGATAATTAAATAATTTAAAATTATTTAATCATTTGATGGAAAATAGAAGAATAAGGAAATTAATTAAATAAATAGAATTTATTTAATTGATTATGGAGAGGGAAGAAGATTTGATTTGATTTTTTGCTTTAAAGGAAATAAATCCTAAAAAGATGAGAGGAATAATAGATGAAATATCTAATTAAATAAATTAATTAGATATGCATGAGTTGCAATTTTAGAAAGAAAGCAAGAAGATATTTTTAGAAGAAAGCAAATTAAATAAATAAATTTATTTAATTTATCTTGTGCAACATAGAAGAATAAAATAAAATATTTAATTATATTTTATTTTAGAGACTAAGAGGATTTAAATAAATTTAAATGATTTATTTAAATTTGGAAGAATGCATGACTTAATTAAATAATTAGAAATTATTTAATTGTTTGGAAGAAATAAATTAAATAAAGGATTTTATTTAATTTTGACTTTAGAAGAGGTAATTAAATATTTTCGATATTTAATTAACTTAGAGAAATACAAATTGAATAAATAAATTTAATTATTTATTTATTGATAGAGGAAATAGACTTAAATAAATATTAAAAATATTTATTTGAACAGAGTCGTGTCATTTTTAGGTGTATATAGACATCACTTCTCATTGTAGCCTTATGTTGTCGTTTTGATTATAGAATTCTATATCATTCAAGCACTCAATCATTCAAGCAATTATCAAGCATGGTTATACAAATCTAAGAGCACTTTTATCATGAAGATCACGATACATAAACAATAGAGCTATTTGGTTTGATTGTTGACAATTTGTGTTTACATTCGTAGTTTTATCTTGGTCTATTGTGTAGTGTTAGATCTGTAGGCTTTTCTCTGTATTCCATTTAGTTTGAATCATTGTTGTTGATCCACATATCTATTGTTCATAATACCAGATCACAAAAGCACTATTTTGTAGCTAGAGGCATTGAATTGAAAATAAAAGTGCTAAATGAGAGTTGAAAGTGTTGTTTTAGAACCTAGACAATAAAACTTGAAATGCAAAAGCGCTGAAACCGAGTCAAAAGTGCCAAATCTGTGGTGAAAGCACTAAAAGACATTTGGGAGCACCATTCTAGAAATCTTGCTGAAAAACATATGGAACTTCACCAAAAATTCATTAGTAATAGGTACAGGAGTCCTACCGGGTGTGCCAAAATAAAGACAAGAAAATGAAATGAGGCAAATAATATAAAGATAATGCAAAACACACAATACCTTTACCTCAAATCACCCTTTGTCCTCTGATAGAGCAGAAGTAAAGTGAACCCAAGCTCCACTTGATTTTCTCTTTCGAATGCTTACTTGATGAAAAACTATTTTGATATGTTGATTGCTCACTTTGGCAACATAATGTTACTTTGAAGCTCATCCCCCCCAAATGACTTGATTGCGGGTTGATTTATAGATTTTTGGGTGATTGGATGGATGACTAGGATTAAGAGGTGAGATATAGAAGCTTCTAGGGCATTCTTAGGTGAATGGCTAAGATTGAGAGATGTAGTATGAAATAGGTCGTGGAGATGAAAAGTTAGTTTGACTTTTGTGCAAGTGTCTAAGTTTAATGAATTTGGAAAAGCTCTTAGCTAGTCATGTCACTCTTATTTATTATTTGGGGCAAGTGGATGAGGATTGGGACAAGTGAAAAATAATTAATCAAATAATAAAATTATTTAATTAATTATTGGACAAGGATGATGTAAGAAAGATAAATCTAATTAAATAAATCTAATTTATTTAATTAATTTGAGTAAAAGGGGAAATGGATTAAAATTAATTAAATATATAATTTATCTAATTAATTTGGTGATGGAGAAAATGGATTAAAAATAAATAAATAAATAAATAAAATTTATTTAATTAATTTGGGAAATAGGATAATACTGATTAATTAGATAAAATAATTTAATTAATCAAGAAGTAATGCTAAAGGGAAGTCCTAGGATGAATGTGTCACAAGGTGGTGTCGAAATTGTTGTTAGGATGCGGTCAATTTTAGGTGTCTACAGAGATAATGCTTAAAATTACTATAAAGTTGATTAAACTTGATTAAAAGTCAAGCTTTAAGTCACTTTGAAGCAAAGGAAATGGTTACTAAAGACTTTCTAAATTGGAGATTATAGTACATACTCTCAACATCTATCATTAACAAATTGATTAACACACAAACTTAACATATGAATTCTAACATATATTTTAAATTTTAAGTTTCACTTATTTAATATCAAGAGATAAAAGTCTTAGTAATGTATATAAGATGCATGTTCAATGGCACTATTCAAGGTGGTTTTCCAACAAAATAGGCAATTAGCCCAGTCATAGTTTATTCTAAAATAGAGATGTCAAAAACTTTAATATTATAAAATAATGAGAAACTTGGAAGAGCACAAAACTATCAATTAGGTTGAAGAGCTAGTTGGAGATAGTTAATCTGTAAACTCTTCAAAAATAGAATTCAAGAATCTAAAAAATGTTTATTACTTGATACGTGTTTAAATAAATAAAATTTGCTTTAAGAGAAGAGAATATTGTGAGCAAAACAAAACAAAAAAAAATGAATAAGATGCACAAAATATAAATTTTTATCCTAGAAACACCCAATGTCATACATCTTATGGTAGTGGTAATGGTCTTGCAAACTTTTGTCTTAACTTGGAAAGATAATTACAACAAGTGGGGCTTCAATCTCCTACCCTTTGTTTTTGCTTATCTCCTCTAATGAATAGTTGAATTCTCTTACAATAATATTCTTATCCTCTCATGAATCATTCATGCTCTAAAACTTAATATTCAACTTCCTTTTATAGATTTTTGTGAACATGGGGATCTTGAGCCTTAGAATAATTCTTACACATACAAGAAGCTAAAACATTCACTGTACATTTTAGATTTTGAATTTGGGGTACTCACTATCCATGAACAATATTATAGTATTAGTCCTAGCTAGGTAGCCACCACAATTATGGTCCTATCCACCAATAATTTTTAATTAGATTCTTGTTCTATACATGTTTATATGTTTAAATCCAATTTACTATTCAAGTTTATGTTTCTCATAAATTTTCCATATCCAATATGGATCGCATTTCTCTTCTTAAGAGGCTTTTGGTGCCATACAAGCTTAATGAAACAATAAGTGGGGGAAGAGTTCTCCCATTTTTCTTTGGAATACCACTTTTATTAATTTACCTTATGATCTTTGAGATTTGATTTCCATTTTTCTTGGACTCCATTTCAAGTTCCCCTTGTCTTCTTTTCTAACACCACATCCTTTGAGTATGGCTTCCTTCCACACCTATGTCTTCAATAAGTGTTGGAACTATGAGAAGCAAGGACATGTAAAGAAGGAATACAAAAAAAAAAAAAACTTAGGATTATTCCTCCACTAAGAAATCCTCCAATAATGGTGATAATTATGCTTTATTTATTTCAACTAATATTGTTATTGATGTCTTGGCTCATTTATTCAAGTTAATCCTACTTTATGACTCCCCACAAGAAGTGGTTCTTGTCTTATCAAGCATATGATGGAGGAGAGGTATTCCTTGGTAATAATAGTTTACATTAGATTGTTGGTTGTGGCAAGGTATAGTTGTGTTTCAGTGATGGGAGAGTGAAGACTCTTAATGGTGTTTCATATGTCCCAGTACTTGCGACAAATATTATTTTTGTATCCAAGTTGAATGATTCTAGAGTGCATGTGACATTTTATAAGTCTAGTTGTAAGTTGGCTAGACAAAATTTGGTGATAGTGAGAGGCTCGCAATGTGGAACTTTGTTTAAGCTTGATGCTTCCATATTTTATAATTCTGTCAATGTAATTGACACTCATGAAAATGTGTGCATGTTGTGGCACTAAAATTTGGGCCACATCAATGAAAAGGGTCTTTATACCATAATTAACAAAAATATGGTTGATTATTTTCCTCTTATTCTAATGAGTTTGATCTTTGTGAGCACTATGTGTTTGGAAAGCATAATAGCATTTCTTCTTCTATTAGAAGTACTAGAGGAAAAAGTGTTTTAGAAGTTAGTCATTTGGATGTGTTTGGTCCAATGGATGTTGGTTCTATTGGTAAATCATGATATTGCGTTTTATTAATAGATGATTACTCAATATAAACCTAAGTTTAGTTTCTTAGATCAAAATTTGAAGTTGTTTTCTAAGTTTAAAGATTGTAAGGCTTTGGTTGAGAAATAATCAAATAAAAAAATAAAGGTGTTGAGATCTAATAATGGAGGTGAATATTGCTCTAAGAAATTTGATGGTTTTTGTAGACATGCAAGTATTTTGAGGTAGAAAACTACCCCTTGTATGCCACAATAAAATGAGATCATTAAAAGGATGAACCAAACCTTAATTGAAAGAGCTAGAATTATGTTGAGTGGTACATAGTTGGATCGGTGCTTTTTGGTTGAGGCTATCAGTACTACCTATTACTTGGTTAACAAATTTCCTTGTTTGACTCTTAGTGATAAAACTCCTTATGAGGTATGGACATGTAATAAACCTTCTATTTCACATTTAAGGGTATTTGGTTGTGAGGCTTTTATTCATGAGCCTACAAAAAACAATCTAAATTGGATCCCAAAACTAGGAATTATGTATTTAGTGGATATGATGAGAATGTCAAGGGTTACAAGCTTTGGAATCCTCTAAACCTTGAAGATGATTTTATTCTAAGGATATGGTTTTTAGAAAATTTAGAGTATTTTATAATCCAAGATAATCAAAGGAATAAGAAGGAAGGAAAATATTGCATTTTGAGACTAAGGTTGATAAATAATAAGTGTTATCACTTTGAGCCACACCCTTGAAGAAGATCTTCAAGATTCTTCACCTAGATGATACAATGAGGTCACTTCAAGGTTGTGGGTGACCTATGACCAAAATGAACCTCTAGAGGGTTGTTTCCCTTGATGGATCACCTAAAACTGACTCTAGACTACTGCCTTTTGCTAGGAAAAGGGATAGAAATCAACACAAATTAAATTTAAACTTGCAAGTACAGTGATACACCAAATGTTTAGGACCTGTACTGTTGTTTGACATACACAATGTGTTCAATAAACTAACTTATAGCATACACAACTCAAGGTTTTGACACGTTTTTATGGATAAGTGTTTCATAGGAAATATTTTAAGTTTTTGAACAACATTTAGAAGGAAATGACTAATATTTTCACAACTAAATCATGCATACACTCAGTAAACAAACCATGACCTACACATTCACACATATTTCTACCTAGAGGTAATGAGAAATAGGACCAAAATTTCAAGGACAATAGCATTATCATGAGAAAATATCAACTATTTCATAGTCTTATACAATATGACAGTCTTGAGTAGGTAAAAAAGATTCTTTATTGATCAGATAAAGGTACAATATCATAGTACAAGTCTGTAAATATTTCTATTTCTTCATGAAAAATAACATTACAATGTTGTATATTCTCTTAAAATGATTTACAATGCTAAGTATGAAATTTGAAAGAACTAAGTTACAATGCCCCTTTCTAAACTTGCAAGAATGAATATATATCTTTCCTAGGCATCCCCATGCTGATCCAATAGTTGGAGGGAATATAGGCACTATTTTTTGAAGAATAAAGACATTTTCTTTCAATAAACTTGGTCAAACCTTCTTTGGTGGTGCTGGAGGAACATGGACCTATTTTTTCTGCTTGAAAGACTCCATTATGGCATGAGGATAGGAGGTAGTTGAGTTGGGCAACTTGGGTCTTGAAACTGCTCCTTGGAAAGTTCCAACAACTATCTTTGCCCTCCTAGATACTTTCAACTATCCAAACTATCTCTTGGATGCTTGCTTGACTATTCCATTTCACCTTAACTACCATTACTTTTCTTTAACTTCACCTTGCATGTTTATAGAGCATGTGTGATCAAGTGTTTGAGATGCTTAGGACTCCTTGGAGGAAAAGAAACTTCCACTCTTCTTTTTCTTTGTCCAAGACACAAAGATGCTGTGGGCTTTGCTTCTTCACTATTCTGTGGTCTTGTATGCTTTGAGCCTCTTGTAGACATTACCATGCAAACCTTAATCTCACTATTGGAGACAAGGTTTTAGAGGCTTCAATGTTCATTCAATTTGATGAGATCTCATAGACTTGAGAAACTCTATTTTGGGGTCTTCCATGTGATTGACAGAGATTAAGGGAAGTTTATATGGTTTTCTCATGGCTTACTTGGGTTTTAACATTGATTCCAACTTCTCACACATTCACAAATCTTACCAAAATGACAAATGAAGTCTAAAGTATTTGAAAATGCCTTCTAAAATCTTGACAGACCTCATATACTTCCCATCATCTTTCTCTGTTCTGTCTCTGTTCTTTCTTATCTTTGTTCACTATTCTTATGACTATCTCATCATTGTTGCACTTCTCTAGAGGACTGCAACCCTCTATCCCCAACCATGCAGAATTGAAGCCTTAGACAAAAACTCTTGACATAGCTCTTTTCTGTCTAATACACATCATGACACCTCTAACAGGTACTAGGATGATAATGGAACTGATAAACTATTACATGGACCATTTTGATAGTGGTCATGAATGTACAAGTCTCCTTTTATGCTTTTCCATGCATGCGTTCATTTGTATTATCACATAGTTCATACTTTTACTGCCACAGACAAATCTAACACTTCTTATGCATGGCATAAAAGAGTCTTGAAAGCCTTTGATAGTGCTTTTCTTCTCCATATCTTGTCACTGACTTGTGAAAGATCATGGAGAATACATCTTGGCTTAGTGCCCATGACAATAAATGAATGCAATGACATCATAAACACAAATCACAGCAACACAATCCTTAAACATTTGCTCATTCATTTCATGGATAGGTCTATCATCTAAGTGACTAAAAAATGCTAAAGCCAAATCCTTGGATTGATCATTTCCTTTATCTCTGCAAGCCTACACTAAGTGTTCAATGGTAACATCATCATGACCAAATTTTACAAATGCTCACAGAAGTTTCACTAACCTTTGAGTAGTATATAAACATACACATGGCATTGTTTTTTGAAACCTTCATAATTTGTGGATACTCTGCCAAGCTTGGATAGTATTGGGTGACAATACTATTGAACACATCTAGAGACTGAGAGGGGGGGTTGAATCAGTCTATCTTTAAACTTTTAAATCAATTCCATTTGCAGCTTAACATTGAATCATTTTAACTAAGAGAAGAAGAACAAAAAGTAAAACATGCACCACATAAAGACACCAATATTTTTACGTGGAAAACCCAATGAGGGAAAACCACGGTGAGGATTAACTCATAATATAATAAGCTCACTACTATAAAAATATTACAACTTTGTTTTAGGGCTACAACCCAAGGAAGATACTACTCCCTTCTGACTTGCAAACTAAGGCTTCAACCTTAGGGAAAGATACAAAGACCTACTAAAGATACTCACTATCTAATAGAAGGATACATGAGAATTACAATGAAAACAAGATCCTGAACTACTGTAAAGAAGGCATCTATCATATACTGATGTTGTAGTCTCTTACTTCGCTCAATTACTCCATCACTTTGACTTTGCACACTTCATGCTTAACATTCTCATCAATCTTTGCTCTACACTCACAAAATGATTTTATTCTTCTATATATACACTCCGCAACAACTCAAAACTTCAATCAGGTCAACACCAAGATACCCTCTAGATGGAATGTGTGATATTGTATAGGTTGGATCAAAACAAGTACATTATGAGTTGTGGATCACTTCACAAGGCATAATAGGATCAAATATATCATAACACATCCTTCAATGCCAAACCAATTGATCAAGATCAACCGCACATGAAAGAAACCAAATTGTCGGCCCAAACAACACTAACACTTCTAACAGTCCATCTTTGCATCACCAGGGAGACAAAAAAACATCATGTGGACCAAAAAGTGAGTGATATACCTTATCAACACTATCCTTACACCATTTACCTAAAATATATGATCATTATGTGCATCTACAAAAGAAGAAACATGTTGAACTGATGAAAACAGAGTACTATAGACTGACTGTGACATATCAAAACTTAGGATATTGCATTACGGACCACCAAAACATCTGGAACTCTTTTGACTAAACTCATGCATCATTTTGAACATATATCCAAAGCTGCATGACCATATCTAACTCTACGGAGGAATGCAGAGCATTCCAACAATCCTACATCATTTCTTTACTCTGCCAGAACATAGGTCAGAACTCTATCACTTATAACTTTTACTGCAGAAGGTTTCATGACTTGAAATATTGGATATAACACCTTCATATTCCAATCAACTTATCTTCTAAACTGCAAGACTAAATCTTGCTCTGCAAAGGAATGGAAACCAAAACACTATGACTTCGCCTTATAGTATACACTGTAAATGCCTTAGCATAACTTCTGCAACTTATCTCTAAGTGCAGTACACTAAACTGGTAATATATCATTGTAGACATATAGGAAACATATTAGAACAAGTCCACTTTGTTGGAGTACAATACCACTGAGAGGGGGGGTGTTGTTATATGGAGCCTAATCAGACTCAGAGGTTAAATTTACCCCACTTTTATTAACGCAGTTTCCTCCCAAATTATTTAACAGGGTCAAGGGGCAGCGCCCCTTATGGGGGTTTGGGGGAAGTGCCCCTTGTGGTGTCTAGGGGCAGTGCCCATGGCACACTCCCTATCACGATACAGGGCGGGGTCGAGGGGCAGCACCCTTGCGGGGGCTCTGGGGCAGCGCCCCCGAAACCTCCAACAATTTTTTTTAAATTATTTTATTAAGGCATCAAGAGTTATTTTTCTATTGGCCAACATTAAAAAAAACCTATTTTGTAACTGACATAAGGCTTGATAAAAGCAGCTAAGGTTTAGGGTTTCTGTTGATGTATTGTAACATTTTTGCAATGGTATTGAGTTGCAAGGATTGCTGGTTGTAATCGGTTTGATTTTCTGGATAATAATATTGGACTCTCTATTGGTGGATGTAGCCTGAGTTTGGGTGAACCACGTTAAAATTTTCTCTCATTGTTATTATTTCTATGTATTTTTCATTCATCTGTTTAATCTTTATTTGCATTTAATTGATATCTTCTGCCGGCTAACCCTAAAAAGTGGTATCAGAGCAGGTTGTGTTTGATTGTTGTCTGCAGGAAGGTCTCACAGTTGAGTGGGAGAAATGGCGGATGAGGGTAAATTGAAGGTAGACAAATTCAATTGGCAGAACTATCAATTATGGAAGATGCAAATGGAGAATTATCTCTATTAGAAGGATTTATGGAGGCCATTGGAAAGAATAGCCAAGAAATCAACAACAATGACTGATGAGGATAGGAATCTTCTGGACAGAAAGGCACTGGGAACCATTAGGTTGTGCTTGGCACCATCTGTGGCATTCAATATAATAGAAGTGATGACAACAAGTGAATTGATGAAAGCTTTGGCTAAATTGTATGAAAAACCCTCAGCCTCGAATAAGGTATTTCTCATGAAGCATTTGTTTAATCTGAAAATAATTGAAGGTGGATCTGTGACAGATCATTTAAATGAGTTTAATACGATTACCAGTCAGTTAACTTCTATAAAAGTGAAATTTGATGAAGAGGTGAGGGCTCTCTTGATATTATGTTCTTTGCCAGAAAGTTGGAATAGCTTGGTTATGGCTGTAACTTTGTCTCTGGTTTAAATACTTTGAAATTTGATGATGTTGTTGGGGTCATCCTTAGCAAGGAAATGAGATGGAAAAGATCAGGAGGGTCCATATCAGGTAGTGTTTTGAATGTACAAAGCAGAGGTAGATCAAAGGAGAGAGGAAAAGGTTCTGGAGGTCATGGGAAGTCACAAGGAAAATCAAAGGATAAGAGGTCCCAATCCAGAGGACAAAAGGATTGCTGGTACTTTCAGAAACCGGGTCATATGAAGAAAGATTGCTGGTCTCGGAAGAATAAAGAAGGAGACAAACAAGAAGACAATAAGGAGGCAAATGTGGTAAGTAATAAATTTGAAGATGATGCTTTGATTCTTTCCCTAGATAATGCTGATGATTCATGGGTTTTAGATTCAGGGGCCTCATTTCATGTTACACCCCATAGAAGTTATTTTCTTGATTATATCCAAGGGGATTTTGGGCTAGTTTATTTGGGAGATAATGAAACCTGTCAAATTGTTGGAAAGGGAAGAATCAAGATTAAGTTGTAGAATGAGAATCATTGGCTACTACAAGAGGTAAGGCACGTTCCAAGGATGAGTAGGAATTTAATTTTAGCAGAGCAGCTAGCTGATGAAGGTTATATTGTTACATTTACTGATAAAAATTGGAAGGTTACAAGAGGTGCCTTAATAGTAGCAAAAGGTGTGAAAGTAGGCACCTTATATATTTGTACAGGTCATATTGTTCCTTCTACTTTAGTTGTTGCAGAGAAAAACCAAACAAGTTTAGGAATAGTTGCTGCAGGTTCGCAGGAAGAGACTGAAACAGTTGTTGCAGGTTCTGAGACAACACTGTGGCATAACAGACTTGGGCATATGAGTGAAAAAGGTATGAAGGTACTTGATTCTAAGAAAGTTTTACCAAGTATGAAATGTATTAATATGGATTTCTGTGAAAGTTGTGTGTATGGCAAACAAAAGAGAGTCAGTTTTCTCAAGGATGGTAAGCAAAAGAAAGATGAAAAGTTGGAGCTTGTGCATATAGATGTATGGGGACCAGCTCAGGTATCTTCTCTCAGTGGCTCTCGGTATTATGTTACATTTATAGATGATGCAACTAGGAAGGTTTGGATTTATTTCCTTAGGCAGAAATTTGATGTATTTGAAACATTTAAGAAATGGAGAAGCTTGGTTGAGAATGAGATAGGTAAAAGATTAAAATGTCTCAAATCTGATAATGGTGGTGAGTATTGCAACAAAGAATTTGAGGATTATTGTTCCTTTAATGGAATTCGTAGGCAGAAAATGGTTCCAGGGACTCCACAAGAGAATGGAGTGGCTGAATGCATGAATAGGACAATAATGGAGCGTGTAAGGACCATGAGATTGCATGCTAGGTTGCCTTTAAACATGTGGGCAGAGGCTGTCAATACTACTGTATATTTAATTAATAGAGGTCCTTTAGTTCTTTTGGGCTGTGGTATTTTAGAGGAAGCATGGACAGGTAAGAAGGTGAGTTATTCTTTTCTCAAAACCTTTGGATGCGAAGTATTTGCACATGTAGATTCTAAAAATAGAACCAAGCTGGATGCAAAATTAAAAAAGTGTACCTTCTTTGGATATGGCATTGATGAATTTGGTTATAGGCTTTGGGATTTTAAAAATTAGAAAATTGTGAGAAGCCGGGATATTGTATTCAATGAGAAGGTGTTGTACAAAGATCAGTTACAGCAGCATGAGAAGAAAGAAAAGGATTATGTGGTGCTGGATGATACTCTAGATAATGATGTTCCAGTGGTTCCTCATGCTCCACAATAGCAACAAGAAATACCACAAACTCCAGTGAATGTTAGATGGTCAACAAGGCTAAGTAGACCTCCTGAAAGGTTTTCTCCCTCTTTGTATTATATTTTGTTAATAGATGCTGGTGAACTGGAAGGGTATGAGGAAGCTATGTAGGTGGATACAAAGGTCCAATGGGGGCTTGCAATGAAAGAAGAAATGGACTCCTTGTTGAAAAATCAGACTTAGGAATTATGTAAGTTGTTTGCAGGTAAAAAGGTTTTACCAAACAAATGGGTTTATAGGCTGAAAGAGGAAGATGGAGGTAAGAAAAGATTTAAAGCCAGGTTAGTTGTAAAAGGATTTGCACAGAAAAAGGGCATTGATTTTGATGAGATTTTTTCTCCGACTGTTAAGATGACTTCTATTCATACTGTTTTAAGTATTGTGGCTGCTGAAGATTTGCTTTTGGAATAGCTAGATGTGAAAACTGCCTTTCTCCATGGTGATTTGGAGGAGATATATATGGAATAGCCCCAAGGATTTAAGGTCAAAGGTAAGAAGAAACAAGTGTGCAGATTGAAGAAGAGTTTGTATGGCCTGAAACAAGCACCTCGGCAATGGTATTTGAAATTTGATAGTTTTATGGCTGAGCAAGGCTACAACTGGTGTAATTCTAACCATTGTGTTTATTTTAAGAGGTTGGATAATGATAGCTACATTATTTTATATTTATATGTTGATGACATGCTTGTAGTAAAGTCTAACATGGATCACATAAGAGAGTTAAAACAACAGTTAGTACAATCATTTGCTATGAAGGAGCTGGGGGTAGGAAAACAAATCCTTGGTATGGAAATTTGCAGAGATAGGAAGAACAAAAAATTGACTCTACCTCAGGCTGATTATGTTGAAAAGGTGTTGCAAAGATTCCATATGGAGAATGCAAAAGTTGTCAGCACACCTTTGCCTAGTCATTTGAAATTGACTAAGAAGATGTGTCCAAAGACACAAGAGGAGGAAGAAAAAATGTCCAAGGTACCATATGCTTCAGCTGTAGGAAGTTTAATGTATGCCATGGTATGCACAAGATCGGATATTGCACATGCTTTAGGATTCATAAGCAGATATATGAGTCATCCCAGATTGGAGCATTGGAATGTGGTAAAGTGGATTCTCAAATATTTGAGAGGTACATCCAATAAACACTTATGTTTTGGGGGCTCTAATATTGATGTAGCAGGTTATGTAGACTCAGATTTGGCAGGGGATATTGATATCAGGCAGAGTACTATAGGTTATGTCTTTACTGCAGGTGGGACAATAGTGAGTTCGATCTCACAGTTGCAAAAGGTGGTTTCTTTATCCACCACGGAGGTAGAGTATGTAGCTGCAACAGAGGCAAGCAAAGAGATATGGTTGCAATCTTTCATGAAATAATTGGGCAAACAACAGGCTAACAGTTATTTGTTTATAGACAGCCAGAGTACCATACATCTTGCAAAGAATTCTGCCTTGCATTCAAAGACCAAACATATACAGTTGAGGTATCACTTCATTCGATCGGTGTTAGATGATGGACAGTTAAGGATGGAAAAGATACATAAAGATGAAAATCCAGCAGATATGTTTACAAAGGTAGTAACAAGGGAGAAGTTGAGCTCCTCTTCAGCTTCGGTTGGTCTTAAAGACTAAAAACAAAAAATTAGAACAACAGAGTCTAGGGTGCTTATTTCCAGTTGGAGCTAAAGGGTCAGCGGTGTTATGATCAGTCTCCAAGTGGGAGATGATATGGTGTGGAGTCTGATTAGTCTCCAAGTGGGAGATTATTGTTATATGGAGCCTAATCAGACTTAGAGTTTAAATTTACCCCACTTTATTGGTGCGGTTTCCCCCCAAATTATTTAACGGGGTCAAGGGGCAGCACCCCCGTGGGGGCTCAGGGGCAACGCCCCCGAAACCTCCAATGATTTTTTTATTATTTTATTAAGGCGTCAGGAGTTATTTTTCTATTGGCTGACATAAAAAAACTCTATTTTGTAACTGACATAAGGCTTGATAAAAGTGGCTAAGGGTTAGGGTTTCTATTGATGTATTGTAGCAGTTTTGCAGTGGTATTGAGTTGCAAGGATTGCTGGTCGTAATTGGTTTGATTTACTGGATAATAATATTGGACTCTTTGTTGGTGGATGTAGCCTGAGTTTGGGTGAACCACGTTAAAATTATCTCTTGCTGTTATTATTTCTATGTATTTTTCATTCCTCTGTTTAATCTTTATTTGCATTTAATTGATATCTTTTGCTAACTAACCGTAACAGGGGGGTGAATCAGTGGTATGACATATTAAAATGAACTTAAATTAATCTTTCCCAACTTTGAACATGTAGAATGCAAGTTTCAAGACAATTCAATTATCAAGTGTAGCATTATGCATGCAAAGCTATTTAACTTGAATGAATATAAAGAACATAAGCAGATTGAAAAGGTTGAAGACACCATAACACAATGTTTATGAGTGGAAAACCCTTTACAGAGAGAAAAAACCACTTGAAAAAGATTGCCTCACTGGCTTAATAAAATATCACTGATTACACAGCCTCACTAGCTAACCAAGAAACCTCACTGGTTACAGCCTCACTGGCTTAAACAAGAAACCTCACTAGTTATAGCCTCATTGGCAAAATCTCCATGCTCTTAAAACAACCAATCTCCAATGAAAGAAGAAACACTATTTCAAGGGGTTACCCTATTACAATACAATTCATTGCTCAAATGGTTTATCTTTGCAACTGCATTTCTACAAACACCATCCTCCCTATTCACAAAAATAACTATAACATACTGAGATAATTACACTTACACCTCCTTGTATACATTGAGATCATCCTTCAAGTTTAACCCTTTCAAAACCTCTATTTTTCTTCACCAATCATCATAATTTGCATACGAGCATGTAGATTTTTCTCTGTAGAACACAAATCTCCATGTTTCATCAATTATTCTATCAAACAGAACAAGCAATAAATTATACTGGCCCTATAAGTCGTTAAGCAAGTTGTTAGAAAGCAGTTAGGGCTTTTCATAAGAAACTACATGTCAAACTAAAAGACATAAACAAACTGTTGGAATTTGAATCGCTTTTAAACTTCCACTGTTGGATGAGTTCTTCGCGCTCCCATGTATTTTAATCATAGCCTCTAATAACTCTTTGGTGCTCGGGCTTATGAAAGATTACTAGAGAAGCCGATTGTGCTAGGTCACGGGGCCAATAAAGGCATGGTAAAGACCCCCTTTAAGTTATGACTAAAGTCATAGCAACCTGTAGTTGCAAGTCACTGAAGAATTAGATGAAAAGAGACGATGGGTATGCAATGTATCACATATACCTTGATGACCTTTGCTAGGGTTTAGAACACACTGTAATAAAACCCTAATATGAAGACCTCTTAGCATATATTCAAGGATCCCAATACTATATCTCATTCCATTGAAACTCAGTGTATCATCATCACTCTGAATGACATCATAAACCAAAGAAACAAGGCTCTTGAATGTCTTTGTGCTTCTAACAAAAATGAACACCATTTTGAACATTATCAAGTGTTAATACTGCATTATTGACGCACATTACCATCATGAAGACATCAATCAGTCCATACATCACTGAAGGCAACTTAATAATGACCAATCACCTTATACAACTCCTAAGAAAATGTATCTCTGCCACACTAGCAGAACCATCATCATGGTAAGGTAATTAACACTAGAGGCCAATATTCACCATACTCAAAATGTACCAAACATGGCTTGATAATGCTTCTCAGATTGCTCTTCATCCTGAGGTCACACTGATAAATGACATAGTAGTGTTGCAAAAAAAAACATGTCTTTGACATTGGTGAAACATGTTGCTCTTGCAAAACTACAAGCACATCATTTGGTGATCTTGTGACCATTTGAAGCATGAATCATGATATGAACAACATAAGTACATGAAGCAATATCATCATGAGAACACCACACTCTCTGTATCAACCTCTGACACCATATCGACACGAACACCATGTGAACATGATAACTCAACTATAACAATGACAACTCAACCATGATGAACAACTCTTGATGATATCAAGAAACAATCAAACCAATCAAGTCTCAAGAATCAATCAAACCAATCAAGTCATAACATCAACTCAACAAACCTTCAAACCTCACACCTTTGCCTTTGACATCAATGACAAACAATGCCAGCCAACAAACTCCCCCTTTGGCATTGATGTCAACATACAAAACTTTTCATCCTTATCTTGTTCTCCATCATCAATCTCCCCCTTTGACAATAATGACAAAGGGCTCTTGGTTGGAAAATAAGTACTCCCCCTGTCAACACTGCTGCAAACCAAGAACACTTCATGATGAACCATTGTACTTTTCATTTTGACATTGCTCTTTGCAATACCTTAACCACTCTATCACTACTATCAGAGATAAACAATTATTTCATATTGCCAACACAATACTAAAACATTGTTTGGAAAAACCAAATAGTATAAGGTCCACAAAGAAAACATTATCATCAGAGATCATGGATCACTGTCTCCACTTTGATCATTGTGAAAACATGAAAGCACTGTTATCAGCATATATTGTTAAATACATAAAGTAGTTTATATAGCATGAAAGGAAACACTGTGTGACCAAGACCATTATTAAAGAGATACACTGTCTCCCCCTAAAGAGAAGCCACTTGACAACTTTGCCAAAAACAATCAAGCAAAAAAACTTTTATCTTAGAAAGAGATTCACAAGTTGATCATTAACTTATGCTACTTCTCCTATCAAGACACTTGACTATTAGACATAAATAGAATTGTCCTTGAAAAGATGTACTTAGAGTTTTCAATCCACTGTCTACTAGGCTTTGAACAACTATCCACATGAACACTAACATTGCTTACTTGGCAGATAGACTATCGTCTTAGAACCATTACAGAGTAAGGAAGGATCATTATAGCATTTTGAGAACACCTTGAGATATAATAATAAGTCCTATTCCAAGAAATCATAACACCTTGAATGAAGCTCACTGAAGACCCTGACATGAGGAAGCATGTGAAACTCATGGAGCACAAGCATGGTTATCACTGTCACTTTCAAAAGAAACTACTTTCACATACTGTAATTACCAAGAACAACATAGTACTATCTCCCCCTTGCCTTATACTGTGATAGATGCCATACCCTATTTCAAAGCTATAGAAACTACTATGCCTTAGTTATTGAATGAACATTCATAATTGGATTATGACTGATGAAACCACATTTCTTTGAGGTGAGCAAACATATAATTCATGTTTTTTTATCTATGCTTCTACATTTTGCATACATGTCTACTAGAGTACTTGCAATTACAACTATAGAATGCTGACAGATAATGCAGAGAGTATGTTGAAGAAAAGTTTGCAATAGACCGCTTAATGTACCTCTCTAACAAATAAGATCATAGTCCTGTCCAAAAACAAGAGTATTGTGATAGAACAAGAGCACTGCCACTGTCAACCATGAATAATAAGAAATATTGTCATGTTATTTCCGGTGTGTGCACTGTCCATGAAATTCACTGTTATAAAAGCTTATAAAGCCAAAACACACTGTAAGAGAAGAACGAGTACTGTAGCACCATACACCATAATGTCACCGCCCACTATAGCATCATAAAGTCACTGCCCACATGAAGCATCAATTTTCATAAGGTCATTGCCTATTGTAACTCAAAAGTAATATCACTATTATCAAAACAATATAAACTACCAAAACAATCAAATATCATGGAAGCGACTTCATTGAGTCACTGCCATAGATCATTGGCAAACAAGCATGACAATCCACTATAAAAGCAAATGCTCACCACTGTCACATGCAAATATACTTATATACCTGTGTAGACTGTCACCTTGCACTATTTCCCCTTAGGACTGTCACTTGCATGCTATTCCATACAAGATGCAAACCAAGAACACTAAAATGAGCATTATCCTTAGCACTGAAAAAAAACTTTGTAAACACTGCTAATATAAACCCTTGTGAGAAGCAGATAATATGAACATACCAAGATTCATTGAACACTATGAAAAACTTTTCACTTGAAACCATCAAGAACATTTGAAAGACTTTCCACTATCAAGTATCCACCACAAATAATACAATATTTTGAAGCAGGTATGAAATACCTTGAAAGAAACATGAAACATCATGAAATACCACTGAGCTCGGTATGAATTAGGCAAGAACATTACTGTGCAAGCATAAACAAACCAGACTATACCAAGAATATGCATGAACAACACTATACAAGAAAGGCATAATATCCATGAAAGGTAGAATCAAGCAGTTATGACTGAGATCTACTTCCATCCAGTATACAATCATTGTCAAAGATGATAACATACATATCATTGTCCTGTAATTGTATCTTTGATATTAATAAGATCTAACCAACCAAGACTTACAATACTTGACTGTACTATTTCAATATGAACCCACTCAGATAACATCTTGAAACGGAATGAACCAAAGAAACAATTTCACCAAGTGAAGCATGAATAATGTTCAACAAGTGAAGCATGATGTTATCAACTCCATCAACTCAAGCTTGTCAAACTCAAGGCAACTTCATAAAGTAATAAAAATCACCATGAACTAATCCTTAAGCATAGCAAGAACATCAAAGCATGACATAACATCATAAACCATCCACCACATTGACTCCATAAGCATGAAGCATGATCAGAGATCCTATTCAACTCTGACATCAAATCACTTTTGTCTTTGTCCTATTCACTATTTTGTCTCATTTGAACTTGCACAAGTATCAAAATAATTAGAAATGGTGAGACTAGGTGCACCAAACCAAACTCAATGAGGATAAATTATTAATCACTTCAACTGTCTCACATCAAACTGTGATGGTCTGAACTACATGTGGTTTGCAATGAAACTCTATACTCTCAACACCATCACCTCACCGCAATACATTGTCACTAGTGCAAAAAGAGCATGCTAAAACCACCTTGATGGTATTCTAACCTAATGAGCATAAGACTCAACTTTTGGACTACCACATTACAAAAACTTGATAAGAGCATTGATTGTTGTCCCTATACTGTCTACATATTGCTCATCAGTCTGAAGAAGAGTCAAATGTAACATCCTCAAAACAACTTAATATATGATCTCACAATACTATCAACATGAGGAAACTCCTCTTCCAAGAAGTAAACAAACATCCTAATTAAAAGACTATGAAGGTATCAGACATGAATTCATATTAGCAACATCAAAAACATTCATACAGTAACAAACCTCTTAGTACTCCTTGGGGATAGGAAATAGAACCTTTGATAACTCCCCCTATCTTCATGTCACTTCTCAAGCAACTGGTAAAGTATCTTGTGCAACATGTACAAGGTTAGGATCCTTCTTGTCCTAATTTTGTTTTCTTCTCCAGATTTTCATAGGCTTCTTCTTTTTCTTGTTTGTCATGTTTGACTTCTTAATGTGATTAGGCGACTTCACAGGGTTTCTTCTGCAATAATGTGTTGTGTGTCCAAGATTTTTACACCTATAGCATATGATATTGCTATCTAGACCAAAGTGATGATAATTTCTTGATATTCCAAGAGTGCTTCCATAATTATATCTTCCATGCACCCAACAATTCCTTTCTATGTGACCAACTTTATTATAGTTATAACAAACATTGTTATAGTCGTGATTTAACAAACTATAAGAACTCTTATACTTATTCTATCCAAGACCATTTCTTGAGTGAGTTATACAATCTCTAGCTCTATGACCATAAACATGACAAGAATAGAAATAACCATGAAACTGAGAGTAGTTGTACCTTATTGAATGGTATTGCCTGACAGGTGGAGATCTTGAGGAGTTACTTGTCCTTCTTCCTTTATCAACAAGTTTTTCTTCTGTCTGATCTTTAGGAATAGCAGCATGATGACCCAAATCTATCTTCTTTCTTGGTGCATTTCTAGCTTTAGAATGCTATCCTTCTTCTTAACCTAGACCACTAGTGTCCTTATGATGTTTTTGCTTCCTCAATAAGTCATTTAAGCATTTAGTACTCTTTTCAAACTGTAGTTTCTTGTCCAACTTAGAAGATGTCTTTTCTAATTTCTTTCTTAAAGAGACTATTTCTAACTCTAGTTTTAGGCATTCATTAGTTTTGACTTCAAGATCAGATTTTATAAAATCAACTACCCTTTTGGCTTCTTCTATTTTTGTCTTTAGGTTGACAATAAGTTTGTTAGACTCTTCAAGATCTAAAGAAACTTTTGCAAAATCTAAACATACCTTGTCCTTGGAATCTTTTTCTTGTTGAAGTTGGTCTTCTATTCTCTAATTCTCTTTTTTGAGTTGCTTGATCATATCTAAGGCACACAAGAGTTCACCTTCTATATCAACCTCACACTCCTATTCATAGTCATCTTCACCCACAAAGAAGTCTCCTTCTTCGTCATCAATGTCAACAACAAAATCATCTTCTCTTTCATCAAGTTCTTGTTCACCTACAATCACAATGAAATCTTCCTTTTTATCAAAACTCTCAACTGAAAGATCATTCTCTTTATCAGACTTTGTATCAACATTCAGGGGTGACTCATGCAACAACTCATTACTTAACTTGACTGGGGCTTGGTTTACAACCTTTTTCTTGGCATCTTTCTTTTCTCTATTTCTTTTACACTTTCCCATAGTACTCCACTAACAGGACCTACCCAAGTTGATTACACTTTGAACAAGGAACCCAATGCTCTGATACCACTTGTTGGAGTACAATACCACTGAGAGGGGGGGGTGAATCAGTGGTATGATAGATTAAAATGAACTTAAATTAATCTTTCCCAACTTTGAACATGTAGAATGCAAGTTTTAGAATAGTTTAATTATCAAGTGTAGCATTATGCATGCAAAGCTATTTAACTTGAATGAACATAAAGAACATAAGCATATCATAAAGGCTGAAGACACCATAACACAATGTTTATGAGTGGAAAACCCTTTACAGGGAGAAAAAACCACTAAAAAAAGATTGCCTCATTGGCTTAATAAAATCTCACTAATTACACAACCTCACTAGCTAACCAAGAAACCTCATTGGTTACAGCCTCACTGGCTTAAACAAGAAACCTCACTGGTTACAACCTCACTGGCAAAATACAACCTCACTAGCAAAATCTCCATGGTCCTAATGACCAATCTCCAATGAAAGAAGAAGCACTATTTCAGGGGATTACCCTGTTACAAAACAATCCATTGCTCAAATGGTTTATCTCTACAACTGCATTTCTACAAACACCATCCTCCCTATTCACACAAATAGCTATAACATACTGAGATAATTAGACTTACACCTCCTTGTATACATTGAGATCATTCTTCAAGTTTAACCCTTTCAAAACCTCTATTTTTCTTCACCAATCTTCATAATCTGTATATGGGCATGTAGATTTTTCTCTATAGAACACAAATCTCCATGTTTCATCAATCATTCTATCAAATAGAACAAGCAATAAAGTATACTGGCCCTCTATGTTGTTAAGCAAGTTGTTACAAAGTAGTTAGGGCTTTTCATAAGAAACTACACATCAAACTAAAAGACATAAACGAACTGTTGGAATTTGAATCACTTTTAAACTTCCACAATTGGATGAGTTCTTTGCGCTCCTATGTATTTTAATCATAGCCTTTGATAACTCTTTGGAGCTCAAGCTTATGAAAGATTACCAGAGAAGCCAGTTGTGCTAGGTCACAGGGCTGGTAAAGGCATAGTAAAGACCCCCTTTAAGTTATGACTAAAGTCATAAAAACCTGTAGTTGCAAGTCACCGAAGAATTAGATGAAAAAAGATGATGGGTATGCAATGTATCACATATACCTTGTATGACCTTTGTTAGGGTTTAGAACACACTGTAATAAAACCCTAATATGAAGACCTCTTAGCATATATTCAAGGATCTCAATACTATATCTCATTCCATTGAAACTCAGTGTATCATCATCACTCTGAATGACATAATAAACCAAAGAAACTAGGCTCTTGAATGTCTTTGTGCTTCTAACAAAAATGAACACCATTTTGAACATTATCAAGTGTTAATATTGCATTGTTGACACACATTACTATCATGAAGACATCAATCAGTCCATACATCACTGAAGGTAGTTCTTAATAATGACCAATCACCTTATACAAATCCTAAGAAAATGTATCTCTGTCACACTAGAAGAACCATCATCATGGTAAGGTAATCAGCACTAGAGGCCAATATTCACCATACTCAAAATGGACCAAACATGGATTGATAATGCTTCTCAGATTGCTCTTCATCTTGAGGTCACACTGATAAATGACATAGTAGTGTTGCAAAAAAAAACATGTCTTTGACATTGGTGAAACATGTTGCTCTTGCAAAACTACAAGCACATCCTTTGGTGTTCCTGTGTCCATTTGAAGCATGAATCATGATATGAACAACATAAGTACATGAAGCAATATCATCATGAGAACACCATACTCTCTATATCAACTTCTAACATCATATCAACACCAACACCATGTGAACATGATAACTCAACTATAACAATGACAACTCAACCATAATGAACAACTCCTGATGATATCAAGAAACAATCAAACCAATCAAGTCATAACATCAACTCAACAAACTTCAAACCTCACACCTTTTCCTTTGACATTAATGAAAAATAATGCTAGCTAACACACTCACCTCTTCATCACACTTAGACATCATACAAATTACCATTCTTATACTTAGACAATTTCTCTCCATCTACTAGATCTTCTAGATTGACCTGCCTTAAACATGCTGACCCCATGTCTCTAACTGAGTCAAACTGTCTCTCTCAAATCTTCCACTATATCAATCATGCTGACCCCATGTCTCTAACTGAGTCAAACCGTCTCTCTCAAATATTCCACTATATCAATCATGCTGACCCTATGTTAAACCATCTTTCTCAAATCTTCCACTGTTTATTAACCTATCTTGAGCTTCTATACAAGTCTGTTCTCAAGTTGATACATATTGAGTTGACATCAATGACAACACACATTGCCAATAATCTCCCCCTTTGTTATTGATGGCAACATTCATTTATCTACAAGTCCTCTCTCCCAACTGATAAGACAATCAACAACACACTCTCCCCCTTTGACATCAAGGACAAAGGGTCTTATAACCACCCAAAAATTGTATGAACTCCCCCTTATTATATGATTTCCACAAACAATCCTCCCCCTCAGATGGAAATGCCCAAAAACTGATGCTATGTACATAATGTTATAAAAAATGACACTTTAAGCTTTGAAAGTCTATACAAAGCCAAAATTATCTTATCTACAATGCTCTTACAACTCACTTAGAAGGTAGAATGCTTTTGTAGATTACCTTGAGTTGAGCAAGAGTGGATACCCAATTTGCCTTTTCTAAGGAAAGAATATGATTTTGACATTCAAACTACATACATAAATCCTCAGCCTCATCTCTACTACTTGGAGCCTTCATTTTTTGCTGAATCTTTTTAGTTTCTCCTAGCAACCCAGATAATGAAGCAAGTCTCAAGTTGACTGCTTCCCTCAACTGACCAAAATGTTTCTTTATTTGTTTTCTTTGGTTCTGAAGCTATGACATTTGTGAATGAAGATTTTCTATTTGAGCCTTGGTTGATCCATCCTTGTCCTTTGACAAGTCATATATCTTGGCCAATTTTGTGATTTATGACTCAATGGAGTCAATTTGAGTTTTGATATTTTTGGTTGAATTTGGCCATTTCAAACAAAATGGATATAAGGTAGTAGCTTCATCAATACAATCCTTAAAATATCTTTATATTTTCTTACAATTTATTGTTTGCATTGACACACTTGTCAGATACCTCAGTCAATATTTTATCATTTATCTTCCTTAAGGACTCTTATTCTACCTTTTGTTCAACATGAGAGGAGTGATCCTTGAAGGAGTCCATCAAAAGCTTCAATTTCTACTTCGGAGCCAAGGAAGGATCAATATTTACCTCTGGTAAGCCTTCCTGAATCAACTTTATTGCATCCTCAACTAAGCTAGTCTTCTTCAAATTTTCTTGCAGGAACTCCTTCCTTGTAGAAGCATGTAGGATGTCATCAAGTTGTAGCTTATGAAGGGGTGAAATATTTGACAAATCTACTTGCCACTCATGAGTGGGAATCTGTAAAAGCTGAGGTGCAATCACAAGTTGAAATTTGGTTTTGCAATCCTAATAGTTCCTTGAATGAGTTTGACACTGAAGAACTCTAACCTATATCCATAGAATCAAACTAACCTTTCTCATCTTGCTTCTCCCCAGTCTTCTTTGTTTCATCCAAAATTTTCTCAAGATTATCCTCTTTCTTTTTCTCATCTTTCCTTGGATTCTCTAGAGGAGGATTGTCATGTTCTATAGTAGAATTAGTATTCTCCAGAGGAGGTGTACCCATTTTACCTTGATCCTCTGTATCTTGTGCTTCAATATTCTCTGGAGGAGCAGTCTCCTCATTTTGCTAATCATTATTCACAGTCTCATAATCACCTATTACATTATCTTCAAAAGCTGACAAGTCTATGTCATCAGATATATCTTCAATAATCACCTCAACATTCTTCAGCTCTTCAAGAATTTTGGTTGTTTTATCTAATGTCTCCTTTTCCAATCTTTCTATTTCTTCTTCATCCTTTCCCATTAGAATATTTATTCTACATTTGGTTTGAAATTCTTGTTCTTGTGTTTGGGAAACTTTAACATTTCTTCATCAGAGATAGATGGACCAACCTTCTCAATTGCTTGTTACCTCATCTTGGCCTCTTTTGCCATGGCTTCATTCCTCTTATTGGTGAGTATGTCTACAAGACTTACATGAAGTTGATCAATGATCTCAATTAGGGCCACTTTAATGGCCATCACATATTTGACTATGGCTTCCTCAATTGTAGCTTTATCATTTTCAGGCATCTCATCATAAAGCTCTACAACTTCCTTCAAGGTACCATGTTGTGCAATAGAATTGATAGTGGCCTCAAGCTGTAGAGGCTTATATTCAGATTTTTCTTGAGGAGCTCTTTTTGTTTTCTTTGATTTTCCTTTTCCCTTTCCTTAGGAAGTTTCTTATTCTTCTTCTTCTCTTATTCTTTACTTTATTCTCTCAAGCACACAAGATTCTTCTTCTTCTTCTTCTTCTTCTTCATCCTCTTCATCATCCTCTACATTCACCAGATTTATCTTCCCCTCTTTGTCTGTACCTTAGGCCTTGGTTTGTTCTTCTCTCTAGTCTTGGTTTGTATTGGTCCTTCAGGAGCAATTCTTCCACTGCTAGGAGATGCTTGAGTTGGTTTGGAAGGTCTAGAAGAAGTTGGAGTAATAGGGGCCAACCTACTTGTCCTTCTAGGAGTTTGTGAGGCAAAGGTGGTTTGAGGTTCTTCTATAGAACCCTCAGGAGTATTAAGCATCTCTTCCAACTTTGATTTTATTTTCTCTGCCTTCTCTTCTATATTCTTGTTGACCATCTTATTAGATATTTCATCATAGGTCCCAAATCTCTCAGCAGTAGGATCTTTAGGTTTGTTGAGCAAGATATCAACATATCCAATCAAATCAGGTCTAGAGACCTCATAGGGCAAGGTGGTTATCCAGAAAGTCCTTGGTTCAACTGCCTCCATATAACAATTGTCCTTATCCACCATAAAAGTTATATCATTTTTTGATTTTTCTACAATTTTTGATGGTATCCTTTCCCTCATTTGTATTTCATCTTGGAAGTCTTTAAAGAATCCCCAATACATTTTGTTACATTGTTTAGTGTCTGCAAAACTTTGCATGTGATCCCTAATCTATTGGGCCATAGGAATATCTCTTCCCCAGACCACATTTTTCATACCAGGCAATTCTTTCATGAAATAAAACATGAGAGAAAAAAATAGAGAGCCATACCGGAAGTGATAATGTGTCTCCTTTGTTCTCTTCAATTTTTCTAACAATTGCTGTAGCAACAGCTCACACAGGTCATAGTCCTTTCCTTAACCATCTGATGGGTAGTGTAGATGGCAATTGTGGTAGCTGAACCTTCTCTGTTTGTCTAATATACTTTGTATGCAATGCCCATTGTGGCATACCAGACCCATAGGTTAGTGATATCATCTACTATAAGGGTTCTTTTGTCAAAATTTTCACCAGTAAGCTTCATTACCACCTCATTCTTTACAACCTTTAGAACTATCATAGGTCCAGAGGAGCACAATCTGGTCACAACTTTAATGGCTTCTTTTGTGAACATATAGGGTTGATCAAGACAAAAAAATTCTTCATGAATCTGGCTCATAACAATTCTAACCCAATCATCCTCATAGCAGAAATTGGGAAAACCCTTCCATACATCTAAGCATTTATTCTCAACATTTGCATAATCTGGTTTTAGCTAAAAATCATCACCCAAAAGATGGTCATTCCTGAATTATTCCAACTTCAAATGGTTGTATTCATTTAGCTACGAGTGAATGTATATGCAAACATCCTCTGTATGTAGTACATTGATGGGCATATGGGAAAATGCTCCATCCTTGTCGGTTTCAGTGGATTTATATGAATTTTTCTTGAACTTTGGCCTTAGGATCTCAATAATATCAATAACCATAGGTGTTGCCATGATAATTCTTTTAGAAAACTAGGGTTCTATAAGCAAATTTAAGAAATACATGTGAATTTTGTTGTTAGGGTTTTCTCACAAGATCCATTGAATATCTTCTTCTCTTCTTATCTCTTGCACACTCTAGATATCGATCAAATGAGATCAATTTTGATCAAGTATCAATTAAATATGCTTCATATCTTCCCTATCTGCTCCTCATTAAATACATTTCTCTGTTCTTGACCTAATCAACTTTTTACTATCACAGGGATCTATGATCATTCAACAAACCTCCACAAAGAGTGTATTTGCTCTGGAATTTTGATCAAGTCATAAAATTGCTAGCCAAACATATCCATGTCACCATTAACCATTATAATGAGGATTTTAGCATCTTATGCTCAATAGGGATTTGAAGAGATTTGTAATTGCAACTCCCCCTGAGCCATTACTTCCCTTTTAGTTCCCAGAAGATCCATCTGCACTAGGCATAGGTGCAAATCCCTCCTTTACTTCACCTTCTTCCTTCTTCTTCCATATCTTGTTCACTTCCTTCTTTTTCTAATCAATGTCAATCTTATTTTGAGGAGTAGGTCTTGCATTCTTTCCCTTGCAGAACCTTGCAATGTGTCCTGATTTATTGCAATTGTAGTAGGTGATATTGGATTGTGGAGCATAACCACCTCTTCTCACATTAGATTTGTAATTGGTAGCCTTATGACCAAACTTGTTGCATGTGTAGCAGTAACCATAGAAGAATTGAGAAGTCATAGCATTGTTCTTGTTCATGAAACCATTCCTCATCACTTTGCTTCTATATTCATTAGCCTTATGACCAACTTTGTTGCAAGCATAACACTGACCATGAAATGAATGAGAGTTCACAACATTGTACCTTGGAGGCCTAAATGAATTCTAATTCATCTTGCTTCTACATTCAACAACCTTGTGACCAATCTTATTACAAGCATAACAATTACTATTGAAAGCTTGACGATACCTAGTAGGAGCATTTTGTTTAGGAGCAGGCTTTCTGAAGTTCTTCTTCTTGTTATTCTTTCTTTGTATCTAGACAAGAATGAATCAATCTTATTTTGCATCTCTAGAGGTATTCTTCTTAGGATCTTCAGTGCAAGCTCTTTCCTCCTTTATTTTAGACTTTCCTTCTACAAGCTCTTTCCTCCTTTATTTTAGACTTTCCTTCTACTTTGAAGTTATCATATAAGTTTACAGATGCACTGATGATAGGAATTTTCCCCTTTTCAAACCCAAGGCTAGATTTGTCTTTTAATGGCTTTTGAGAATTAATCAACTCATCAAGAATTTCATAACCTCCTTTTAGTTTTAACCCCTTGTTAATTTGTTCTTTTGCTTTTTCCAGTTATTTTCTCAAAGTGACAACTTCTTCCTCAAGTTTTGAACATTTAGCTACTTTCTCATTGAGCTTCATACTTAAGCAGTCTTCAATCCTCTTTCCTTCTTCAGCCATGAATTTCAAACTAGAGATCATATCTTCTACCTCCTTGAGTATAATATAACATCCTTTATCTCCTTCTGTTTGAGCTTTCAATTTTTCAATTTCTTCTTTTGATTCTCTGGCTTGTGTTTTCCATTTTATAATTGTCTCCTTTGATTTTTTAGGCATGACCTCATATTTAATATTTAGTTCTCTTGCATCATCCAGGTCTTCAAGAGTTGACCTAAGTTCTCCTTCAAGGTCTACTTCATCTATATTTAAGTCCCAACCTTCAGGTTCCATTGCTTCTATATATGATTATGGAGTAAACACATCATCAAACATAGCTTCACATTCCATGTGTTCAAATGCAGGATCTACCTTAGCTGTTAGGATTCTCAAAGGTACTTGAATTTGATACCAATAGCTGAACACATTTGGAGGCTGAGAGTGGGGTGAATGAGTCTATCTTTAAACTTTTAAATCAATTCCATTTGCAGCTTAACATTAAATCATTTTAACTAAGAGAAGAAGAACATAAAGTAAAACATACACCGCATAAAGACACCAAGATTTTTTCGTGGAAAACCCAATGAGAGAAAAACCACGATGAGGATTAACTCATAATATAATAATCTCACTGCTATAAAAGATTACATCTTTGTTTTTGGGCTAAAACCCAAGGAAGCTACTACTCCCTGCTGACTTGCAAACTAAGGCTATTTTGAAGAGACTCACTGTCTAATAGTAGGATAAATGAGAATTACAATGAAAACAAGAACCTAAACTTTTGTAAAGAAGGCATCTGTCATATGCTGATGTTGCAGTCCCTTACTTCACTCAATTACTCCATCACTCTGACTTTGCACACTTCATGCTTAACATTCTCATCAATCTCTGCTCTACACTTAGAAAATGATTTTGTTCTTCTATATATACCCTCCACAACAACTCAAAACTTCAATCAGGTTGGCACAAAGATATCCTCTAGATGAAACGTGTGATACTGTATAGGTTGGATCAAAACAAGTACATTATAAATTGTGGATCACTTCACAAGGCATAACATGATCAAATATATCATAACACATCCTTCAAGTCTAAACCAATTGATTAGGATCAACCACACATGAAAGAAACCAGACTGTTGGCCTAAACAACACTAACACTTCTAACAGTCCATCTTTTCATCACTGGGGAGACACAAAAATATCACGTGGACCAAAAAGTGAGTGATATAACTTATCAAAACTATCCTTACACCATTCAATTGAAATATCTGATCATTATGTGCATCTGTAAAAGAAGAAACATTTTGAACTGATGAAAATAGAGTACTCCAGACTGACTGTGACATATCAAAACTTAGGATATTGCATTGCGGACCACCAAAACATCTGGAACTCTTATGAATGAACTCATGCATCATTTTGAACATATCTTCAAAACTGCATGACCATATCTAACACTACGAAGGAATGTGGAGCATTCCAACAATCCTACATCATTGCTTTACTCTGTCAGAACACAGGTTGGAACTTTGTCACTTATAACTTTTAGTGCAGTAGGTTTCATGGCTTGAAATCTTGGATATAACACCTTCATATGCCAATCAACTTATCTTCTGAATTACAAGACTAAATCTTGCTCCACGGAGGAATGTAGACCAAAACACTATGACTCTACCTTATAGTATACATTGTAAATGCCTTAGCAAAACTTCTGCAACTTATCTCTAAGTGTAGTACACCAAATTGGTAAGATATCATTGTAGACATATAGGAAACATATTAGAACAAGTGCACTCACCTCTGCATCATACTTAGACATCATACAAATTACCACTTTTATACTTAGACAATTTCTCTCCATCTGCTAGGCCTTCTAGACTGACCGTCTTAAACATGCTGACCCCATGTCTCTAACTGAGTCAAACCATCTCTCTCAAATCTTCCACTATTTATTAACCTATCTTCAACTTCTATACAAGTCTGTTCTTAGGTTGACACATATTGAGTTGACATCAATGACAACACACATTGCCAACAAATACAATAGTCTCTTCAAAAGTTGTAGGCATCTAGGTTTTCCATTTAAGGGTACAATCTTAAAAAAGGAAATACATACCATCATAAGACTTGACAGACTTCCATATTCTATTGGCTTAGAAACTCTTTAAGTAAGTAGAAAATATGAATAAACTCTATAAGGGACAATGATATCTCTTTTTCTAACACATTTTCATACCCTTTGACCTTGATAAGACTTGGAAAAACTTCATTAATAGTTTGGAGGGTTTTTGACATGCTTTTAAGGTCTTCTTCCTTCATTTTCCTACTGTCTAAACTATGGCAAACCTTTGTCTTGATTAAGGTTTTAAAGTCCTGTTGGTAAATAGATTTGGTCACTATAGTATTAAACCCTATTTTCCCTTGACAGCTACACAAATGTACCAACAACTGGTAAGATTGTTTTGGCATTTAACAATCTACCTTTGCATTTAAAGGTGCAACTGCCTCCTAGAATAAAGATTCTTTTTTGTATAAGGTATTCTTAATCTCAAATACCTAAGAGATTCAATAGAACTTTAATAACTTAATACTCCAAGAAACCTTTATTATTGAACCTAAGAACACCAATACAGGTTCCTCATTTTCAATGAAACTAAGAATTAATATTTCTTTACTAAAAAAGGGAATACATCTCAAATAACAACAAAGAAAGCATGATAGATTTGTTGTGTAATGGAAAAGATTTAATTGAAATAATCTTTAATGCACATTAAAAATTTACAGACGAGCAATCTGATAGTAATGTTATAATTTCACACATTACACAAAGACTTAATTATTCTCACACATGAATTAGAGAGATATGCAAAGAGGGTGAGCAGTCAACATAAGAAGAACAGTAATCCAGAAAAATATTGCAACACCATTCAAGTATTTATTTTTTTGCTAAATACCAGCTATACAACTCGTATTCTTTCTCCTTTGCCAAAATTGTGTGAAAGCCAAAAAGTCTCATTGTTACACATAAACCACTTATTTATAGGCCATTCACCATAAATATGTTGTAACTTGTTGGCAACTTGGCAAATATCATTAATGGAGACACTACTAGTATGATGAAGTTTGGTTGAGCATGATGTTTGATAGTGTTGTTATTGATGGTAATAAGAAAAGGAACAAAGATTCAACAAGGTTGGAAAAGATATTTTGGTCCAGCAAAGCAAACTTAAGCATTTTGGCTAAGTCTTGACAGAGTATAGAGATAGTGATAGAGAGACAATATTTTGATCTATATTGGTCCGTAGTTGAAGATTTGGTCTTATGGTTCTGGTAAGATGTCTATAGTCCTTAGATGATCTTAAATCCAAAGTTTCATCTCTTGATCATCTCCAGAAATGTATCTTCAAGTTGTACAAGTTCGACATAGCAGAGAACAATAGTAATCAGAGCAAAACACACAATTGTTTTGGTCCGCATTCCTCCTATATTGAATATTTTTTTTTGCAGTTTTGAGGTATTGTAAACACATATATGAAGTCTTTAAATCCAAAGTTACAAAGTTTGACGTCCAACAGGAAGATAGTTATGAGCATCTAAGTATCACTACAACGCTTGACAATGTTTGACTGTGATAGGGCATGTGTTGTAATGGTCTGCATTTAGCCGCAAGTTGATATTATGTTCTACGGTTCTAGAGTTATGTTCTAATATGTATTAAGAGTCTTGGATATGAAATTTGAGCAAGTCTTATGGTCTGAATTGAAAGTTGTAATATGACAGATGGACTAAACTAGTGATAATTAGAGATTAAGGCCGACCTGATACTTTGATCATTGTACGATAAGATCTACTGATTGGAACTTTATTCTAAGTGGTTCTATAATTGAAGCCAACATATGAGATTGTGTTGCAAGTGTTAAATGGGTCCGCAAAGTATTGTGGTGAAAGGATTAGGTTGACAAGCTACACAAGGCATAACTACATGCCTCATCTTTGTAGGCCGACTTAATGTGAAGTTTGCAAGTGTTGTAAATATTTATATGAGATCCAATTCGATGTTTGAAGAGTGTGAAGTGTGAATATGAATGTGTGTATCTATGACATGTGAAGTTTTGTGATTTTGTAAGGGCGACAAGTGTAGAAGAAGAGAGATCTTATTTTTATGTAAGAGCAGAGCAGTGTAACAGAGCAAGTCAGGATGAAGAGTTTTGAATCAGTTTTCTAAGCTTCATTGGAGTTGTATCCATTCATTTGTAGATGCAATTTTAGCAGTTCTTTTTGGCAGTGAGCTAGCCTTCTTTCTCTTTCTTTTCTGTTGGCAGTGAGCCTGTATGTAGCAAGCATCTTTCTTTGGACAGTGAGCCTCTTGTAATTTGGTATTGTTACTACATAATATATTGTGAGCTAACACTCACCATGGTTTTTCCCATTTTATGTTTTCCACTTAAAATTCCTGGTGTTTATGTGCTATGCTTTGTGGTTGTTCATTCTATGTTTAATTTTCTTTAATATTACTGAATGGGAAAATGGTTTAATGATTTAATAAGTGAATGGTTTAAGAGAATACTGATTCATCGCCCTCTTAGTATTCTAGGTGTTCAACAATTGGTATCAAAGCTTGGTTCCTCGAAAGAAGTTTAATAGCTTGAGGAAGATCTTGGAACATGGCAGGTAAGAGTATCCTACTCCTGAAGAAATTCATCCAACTAAAATTATAGAAGAAGAATGCCTGTATGTCAATGAAGAAGAACTCAAAGTTACTCTTGAAGACCTTGAAAGGACTGAAGAAGAAAATAGGGATATGAAATAAAATGTCAAGGAAGCAGATGAGTGCATTAAAAAATTGAGGGAGCTGTTGATTGTTAGGAACACTGAGAGAGGGGGGGTGAATCAGTGTTCTATAAATCTTTTCTTGAACTTTTACTTTTAACCATTTTAAAAGAATAATTAAATAGAAGCAAAATATACAACTGAACAACATCCACAAAAGCATGACACATAACACCAAGATTTTACGTGGAAAACCCAAAAAGGGAAAAACCACGGAGATGATTAGCTCTCAAATATATATTGCAATCTTTATAGAAATGATGTTCAGGCTTGGTCACTCCATGGGCCTAGAACACATTGGCTTACAACCATGAAGTACAACTAGATTTAGCAGGCTCACTGCCTCAACCCTAAACCTAGCAAGATTACAATAAGGGCTGTTAAACTCTGAGGGCTGTAAAACCCTACTAGAGGCTCACTGCCAGCTTACTACCTTGATGACAACAACATGCTTCCAATTAGATCACACATGATAACTGAATACTGCTTAAGCATCTGCCACTATGACATGGTGCAATCATTTAACAATTATATTCTGAATCCCAAGTCTTCATCACTGCTGATCCTCTAACTCTGCTCCACTATTCACATCTTTGCATCACACACACTTCACTATGCATCCAAACACCTCAACTAAAGATCATTGCTCTTATATATATCCGCATCATGATTTAATCCATAATCAGGTCGACATCCAAGAAGTAAAACATGTACATAGAAAGATGTACCTTGTTGCTCAATCCAATGCACTATGGGTCGCACGGACCCAAATATTCCCCCAAATGTGTTCATATAGGTCGGCTCTAATCATTCAATTACTTACATAGATCTTTCACATACTATCCTTTCTCTGCATCATGATTTATCTCACCAATTGGCCTGTTCCTCAAAAGCATGCTCAATAGGTTCATCTTCTATCTTGCAACTTCTAGTGAGGATCTCAAAACACATTCCAAATCATATCAAGGACTCTTTACACATTACCAATCTTTCCCTTAGAACTGTAAGGCATTATATCATCTTGCGGAGAAATGCGAACCATCAGAACTTAGACTCTGTCTCTGTCAAACACTATGCCGAGACTTAACAACTTGTAGCTATCCTTCCAATGAACTTTAGATCTCCTAACTCTAGAATTAGACACTTCACATAAGTGTTTACAACACCTCAAAACTTCATAACAAAATACTTGTCTGCAGAGGAATGCGGACCACTGCACTAGACCCTGTTCACTGTTCTTGCTATACCTTTGCTTGACTGGACTTAGACATTTCTTCAAGATGACTTCTAGAGAGGATCAAGACTTAATCTCTAAGGCATAACACTATCAAACACCAACTAACATCATACCTAAACCGCATTACTAGATCATTATTTGCGGAGGCATATTGTCCAACTTACTGTCCTCTACTCTGCATACTTTCCATACTTAGCCATTTTTTGTCAACCGGACCTAGAATCTTATATGTTCTTCCAGAGATATCTCTTCCTATCATGGTGATAGGATCTCTGAGTCTTGTTTCCATCAATGACAACATACAGATCCATACCGGAGCAGTGTCTCTTTGCAACATAAGCAAGTCAAGAAGTTCAAAGAAAAGAATAAGGAAGTTAGTGAACAATTGAAATCAGCAAATGAAATCTTGGATGATCTAAAAGTGCAAATTGAAGATAAGGGAAAAGTAGAAGAAGATCTAAATCAATTGGTGAAAGGCAAATTAGAAGAATGTGCAAAGCTTGAAAATGAAGTTGGGAACCTGAAGTCATATTTGAAGAAAGCAAAGAGTTATGAAGAAAAGTTAAAGATAAGTTCTGCAAAACTTGATGAGATGCTTGCTAACCATAAGAACTCTGATGACAAAGAAGGCTTGGGATTTGAGAAAGGTGAAAGTTCTAAAACTAGTCAAGAAATGAATGATGAGAACAAGAAGGACAAAGGCAAGCAGATTCAGAATCAAAGGAATGGACCTAGAAAACCACCGATTAGGCTCAAGCAGCAAAGGTTACAGAAGAGAAAAGTACACAAGAAAAGGCTCTGGTAAGACCTACAGTGAATTATGAGAAAGAAAAGCTTGTTTCTAGCACAAGAAGAAGAACAAGAGCCTCATCTTCTACTGTAGCTACTTCTGGGAGCTCCGAACCCCTTCCCACCGCTAGTATTGAGAAAGAATTGCTTGAAAATAAGCCTGTTGAGAAGAAGCATAAAAGAAAGAAAACAAAGGCCACCAATAAAGTGTATGTGAGCCTTGGTGGTAGTGAAGAAGTAGAAGAAATAGAAACTGATGAAGAGATAAAGGTGAAGAGGGAAAAAATAGATGAAGTCACTGCAAGCAAAGAAGTGAAGCCCTCCAAAGAAGGGAAAGACAAGAAGAAGAAAAAGGAAAAGAAAACTGAGATCAAGGAAGGTAAGGCCACAATGACTCTAGAAGCTACAATTAATGCAATGGCTGAGCATGGGAACTTAAATATAATTGCTGATACATATGATGAATGCTCAAATATTGACAAAGTAACAATTGAAGAAGTTGTAAGATTTTTAGACATGTTCAGTAAAGCATTAATTGAAGTTGTAGATGATTTACTAGATAGTCTAGCCAGCGTCTTAACTGCAAGAAAAGAAGGAGCTATGGCTTAAGATGCTGAGTTAAAGGAATCTATTTTGATGAAACTTTGTCTAAGTCTCACTGGTGAAAATAAAGTTAAGGTCACTCAGAGGATTAATGAAGAATTCAGAACCAAAAGGAGAGTTAACATTTGGATGGCCAGAAATAAAAGTGGGATTGAAAAGTTGGAAAAAGAAACTGAAGAGAAAATTCTGATGGTGCTTAATGAACTTCAAATTCCAATTGTGATGGACATAGGTGAAGACGAACAGAATCCTAATAACTCAAATGTAGTTCCAGAAGTGAATGTTGAACATAGTATGGATCAAAGTGCAATTACTCCTCCAGTGAACTCTGGGAAAGATAAAGAATTGAAAGAGTCTGCAGTGGAAAAGAACTCTGAGGAGACAAGAGTGACATATGAAGATAGAGTCTCTGAAGGACAAGATGATCAAAGGAATGAGGTAAATGAACAGATGGTTGATAACTTAGCTACAAAAATAGAGGGAAATGAACAAGAGCCTACTCAAGAAGATCCTCTAGAGAAACATGATGCTGAAGTGCCTCTTGGAGAAGGGAGAAGAGACATTGCTAGAGTAGATTCATTTGACTCTTTAAGAGAGTTTTTGGAAAAACAGAAGGAAACTCAAATTTTGTTTACACCTAAGTTATTACAAGGACCAATAAACTTGGCTACAATGTCTCTATTGCAGAAACTGAAGCTTGGGTCAATCTTTCAAGCAACAACCCAAGAAGAGATATTGAAGTCTCACATGGAGGACAGTGAGGTCATGAGAGAAGCTATGACAATATTTGAAAAGATCATGCCCGGTGTAAAGAAAGACACCTCCTTGACTCTTGTATTACAAATGAAGATGGTTATGGAGTTAGTCAATTCTCATTTTGAGTCCCTTGAACAAGCAACTGAAAAGAAGGTAAGGGCTAAGATTGATAGTAAAAGGTTAGTTGAGCTCAATGATAAATACTATCAAGATAAAATTTTGTTAGATAAGAGTATAGAATATGCACATACGACCATCAAATAAGCTAGTGAGATCTATCAATTTTGTCTAACATGGCCTAAGATAACAAAGGAGCTAAAAGAGAAAATAGATGGATGGGAAGCCCAACTGATGAAAATCTCCAACACTTATGATCTAGTGAAGGATGCTATTGGGAATCAAAGGGCAGCAATTGAAACTATCTATTCTGACATACACAAGTTGTAGACCCAAAAGGAGGTCATAAAACATAGGATGAGTCAGCTCTGGGAGATTGTAAGTTTCAAGATTGTATCCATGATAACACTTGTAGCAGCAACAGATAAGACACGACAAATCACTGAGGCCCTTGCTACTGTGAAGAAGGTAGAAGAGTTGCTGTCCTAAATCAATGGGCTCATACAAGTTTTGAGTGATGCCAAGGTCAGGTGGGACAAAGATGCAGTTCAACTAAAGAAGATCTACAAAGATATTCTCCCTAGAAGCCAGTAAGGCATCTAAATTCACATGATATATGTAGATAAGTGAAAAGAGTTTTGGTGTACATAGAAATCTATCACTTATACATATTTCTGTGTCATTCACCTTTACCATTGATGTCAAAGGGGGAGAATAAAGCATGTGAATAACATAGACAAGTGAAAAATAAATAAGGAGAGAAGCATGAAGTTAGGGGAGTAGTGTGTAAAGGGGGTATGATGATTTTTCACATGATGCGTTGCCATCAATGCCAAAGGGGGAGATTGTTGGCAACTTGGCAAACATCATTAATGGAGACACTGTTGGTATGATGAAGTTTGGTTGAGCATGATGTTTGATAGTGTTGTCATTGATGGCAACAAGAAAAAGTAACAAAGATTCAACAAGGTTGCAATAGAGATTTTGGTCCCGCAAAGTTGACTTAAGCATTTTGGCTAAGTCTTGATAGAGTACACATATAGCGATAGAGAGACAATATTTTGATCACTATTGGTCTGTAGTTGAAGATCTGGTCTTATAGTTCTGGTAAGATGTCTATAGTCCTTAGATGATCTTAAATCCAAAGTTTCAACTCTTGTTCATCTCTGGAAATGTACCTTCAAGTTGTACAAGTTTGGCATAGCAGAGAACAATAGTAATTAGAGCAGAACACACAATTGTTTTGGTCTGCATTCCTCCTATATTGAATATTTCATTATGCAGTTTTGATGTGTTTTAAACACATATATGAAGTCTCTAAATCTAAAGTTGTAGAGTTTGAAGTCCACTAGAAAGATAGTTATGAACATCTAAGTATCGCTACAAGGTTTGATAGTGTTCGACTGTGACATGGCATGTGTTCTAATGGTCTGCATTTGGCCGCAAGTTGATACTATGTTCTATGGTTCTAAAGTTATGTTTTGATATGTCTAAAGAGTCTTGGATATGAATTTGAGCAAGTATTGTGGTCCGCATTGAAAGTTGTAATATGATAGATGGACCGAATTAGTGATAATTAGAGTTTAAGGCTGACCTGATACTTTGATCAGTGTACAATAAGATATATTGATTGGAACTTTATTCTAAGTGGTTCTATAATTGAAGTTGACATATGAGATTGTGTTGCAAGTGTTAAATGGGTCCACAAAGTATTGTGGTGCAAGGATTAGGCTGAAAAGATACACAAGGCATAACCACACACCTCATCTTTGTAGGCTGACTTAATGTGAAGTTTGCAAGTGTTGCAGATATTTATATGAGATCCTATTTGATGTTTGAAGAGTGTGAAGTACGAATATGAATGTGTGTATGTGCGACATGCAAAGTTTTGTGATTTTGTAAGGGTGACAAGTGTAGAAGAAGAGAGATCTTATTTTTATATAAGAGCAAAGCAGTGTAACAGAGCAAGTCAGGATGAAGAGTTTTGAATCAGTTTTCTAAGCTTCATTGGAGCTATATCCATGCATTTGTAGATGCAATTTTAGCAGTTTATTTTGGCAGTGAGCCACCCTTCTTTCTCTTCCTTTTCTCTTGGCAGTGAGCCTGCATGTAGTGAGCATATTTCTTTGGATAATGAGCCCTAAGGTAGTGAGCCTCTTGTAATTCGGTATTGTTACTACATAATATATTGTGAGCTAACACTCACCGTGGTTTTTCCCATTTTGGGTTTTCCAAAAAAAATCCTGGTGTCTATGTGTTATGCTTTGTGGTTGTTCATTCTATGTTTAATTTGCTTTAATGCTGCTAAATGGGAAAATGGTTTAATGATTTAATAAGTGAATGGTTTAAGAGAATATTGATTCACCCCCCTCTCAATATTCTGGGTGTTCAACAGTAACTAACTATAATTTATAACTTTAAAGCAAAAAGTTGACGATAAAGTTATAAAATTTTAAAAAGGTCTCAAATAAGTCATACATAAATGACTTAAATTAAAAATTATAAAAAGATTATCATGAAAAGCATATGAAATATAAATCGCTGTGATTGATCCATTATAATATCTTCTGCTCCTCCCTCAGAATTATCTGTAGATGATGAAATCTCCTTGTAGATTCTGAATTGTTTGACCACTGGAGATATTGCCTTTGTTTCTAGGACAATAACATTTTCTAACCGATGCTTCCACATCAAAATAGATTCTTCAATTTCCTTCATCCTCAACTCCATGCTAGATAACTCTTGTCAAAAATCAGTTGCACAAAGAGAGAGTTGATAGTTTCATCATAGTACCAATGCCAATATCTTCATTGCCCAATATATCTTTCTAAACTAGGTATTTGAAATTCTGCTTCACCACCTGTATGTCTTTGAGTTTTGAATAATTGCTTTTGAATAAATTCACTTCTAGGGCCACACATCTTGCTAACATTTTTGACTTGATAAAGTCATTTTCTTTTACCAACTTCTTCAATTCATTTACATATTGTCTAACTGCTATTAATTTCCAATCAATTCTAGTTATCCATTTCTTCGGATCATATTCATCGATCTTGATAATAACCTTTTCAAAAATCAAAGTATTCTTTTCCATCTTAGACATTTCTTGTATGTCCTTCACTACTAAATTCCATGTAACTTCTTTTCTCGATACACGAAGTTCATTTTTAAGTTATGTTGTTTTCTATTCATTGAACCTATATAGCCACATAAATTCTTCAACACACAACATGTTGGTGCCTACACCTAGAGTTAAGGTTTTGAGCTAAAAATCCACAGGCATTTTCATTGTAAAACCTTCAAAATTTCTAAGTCTGTCGGCCATCACATTTGTATGTATATATCTTTGTATATGCATTGTTGTTTGTATGTACATTCGGATGTACAAGTGCGAATGTACATTGGTGGGCCTGAAAAAGAGTTAAATCAACTTTAGAAAAGTGAGAAAATAGTTGAATGCATCTTTGTATGCATATCAGGTTGTATATGGCATATTCTGGGTTTGATTCTGTGGTTATATCGAAGGGAATTGCATGTATATTGTGTTGTATATTTGATATACAACAGGTAGATACAATGGCAATATGCAAAGGAAACATACATTGCCAAGATACAAAGGTAGAATGTACATCGCAAAGATACAAGGATGAAGCATACAAGGCCGACATACAAGGGGGACATACAAAGGTTTTTTCGGCGTGACAACATCTATCGGCGGCTTAGTTTGAGGTCTCCCCGACGGCCGATGCAGACGCAAAGGTGAATGTATGTCAGATATACAAAGTGCACATAAAAGGCAATGTGCAAAGGAGAAAAGATGCAAAGGCATTATGCAAAGCCGATATGCAAAAGGATATGTATGCGGTTCTGTTTGTATATTGCATGCGTGCAATATACAAGTCAACATACAACTACATATACAAGTGGGCAGGTGCAAAGGGCGGACGCAGCCAAGGAGTTAGTTGCATTTGTTTTATAAAGATTTGAGGTCCGCCATTGTATATTGGGGTTGTATGTACCCAATATACAATCAGACATACAATGGCAGATACAAAGAAATATGCAAGCAAGTTGCAGTCAAAGTCAACAATGTTCAAAAACTTGGTGGGGCCCGCACAGTTATATGTCCTGGATTGTATGTATGTGCCATATACAAGTGAATATACAAAGCGCATATACAATTTGGACATGAAAGAAAAGTGTGTTTTGGTGAATTTCAGGTTGGGGTCCGCGGGTTGTATGTTACACATTGTATGTGTGATATACAATGAAAGGTACAAGGAGGCCGATACATGCCAGATTTGAAAATTGTTCCAATCTAATTGATAGATGAGCTGGAATCTGCATTGTATGTATATTGCATTTGTATGTATGCGATATACAAAGCCAATATACAAAGGGAAAACATACAATCCGGACCCGACTGGAGAATCAAATGTAGTGAGTAATCATTTTGGGGTCCGTAGCTTATATGATGAAGTGATTGTATATGCTGATATACAAAAGGAAAAGTTACAAGCCAGACCTGTTGCAAAGTTACAATATGGTTAATAATCATTTTGAGGTGCATGCATTGTATGTATATTTGCACATATGCAAGGATTTGAAGGTAGAAAAGGTAAAAGGTTTTTCTATGTAGGGAAAGGTCAGCAATGAAGAAAGGGCACCTACATGGCGCGATCTCACTGGTGGAAGACTTTTCAATGTTGCTGATGTGGATTTTCAATCTATATGGGTGGATTTGGACCATTGATCCTGCATATTTGGAGCCCGATTCTGTGGCTAAGTTTGAAGGATGAAGCGACTGTTTGTTGGCGCATTTTTTACGCATTCATTCCACAGTCAACTACCTTGCTGTATGGCACCGAGAAAAATGTCACATCTGTTGGTATGATCGAGGTCTAGGTTGCTTGTGCCACTGGATTTCATGGAGGATCTGATGGCTTCAGTGACCAAAAATTTAATGAAGATCTGATTGTTGCATCAAAAATCTAAAGAAGTAATCTTTGCATTTATGAAGTCTGCAAGTGTGTAGGTGGCTGAAAGCTTGTGTGCTCCTTGAAAAAGGAATCCATGGCCATTCTACGGGTCGTTGAAGACTTGGGCAAAATTTTTGGGAGAAATAACAAAAAACAGAGCATTTCTTGGTTGTTCTATCTCTTTTGGAGTTTATGAGTTGCATTTGAGTGCACCTTGCACATATGTTCAGTTTCATGTCATGTTTATATGAAAAATGCTTATTTGCATGTGTTTAGTTATCTATCTCCATTTGTTGTATGCATCCCTTCTTTTGAATCTGGTTGCCAAGGGTTACTAAGATTTTAGGGTACATATTTGCTGTATTGCATGCTTGATCTCTTACTTCCATTCAAGGAGTAGATTAAATTGTTTTAGGTTAAGTATGAGGAAGAATGTATTTTAGCTGGGATATTTGTAAGAAGAGGCAGCTAAACACTTATTCTTGGGTGGTGTTTGTAAGGCAAATACCAGTTCTAACCCCTTGAAATTTGAATGCCAGTGCAAATCATTCACTTGTATATGTCTAGTTGACTCCTTGCCCTGAGATAGGCATCGGTCTACCCTTGTGTAGTAGTTATGATCCAAAACCCCTTGTCTTGCATCCAAACATAAAATACAAATCATTTCATAGATCCAACCTGTTAGTTGTAGGAGCAGAAATAGGACCCCTACATACTCTCATCCTCAACTAGTTAGATATGTCCAAGAACATTGCTAGCCTTCTGATTTATCACACAAATCTTGGTCCAAACATCAGAGTATTCTGCCTGTTGTTGTAAAGCTAAATCTTTCTGTCATTGGACGAGTCAAGGTCAAATCTTTAGCTATAGGGATACCCCCCTTGGTGCGGCAGAACCAGAAGTGAAGGGGAGGCAGCTCATGCAACCTCCTGTATTTGTTGGCCAAATCTGCCTATGCATTAGAACTAGCAAATCCTCTGCCGATTCGGAGAGAAAGAACCAACATAAGTGGTGACTCCGCGAGGGAGTTGATATTTGGATCTTTCATGTGAATAATGGTGCTCTGCTGGTGGAATGAACTCATAAAAATATTTGTTCTATGATGAGCTTTCAGTTGTTTGAAAATTTTATCCTCTTTGGAGAGGTGGCGACTCTGCAAAAAAGTTCTCAGTGCACATGAAAGGCCAATGTATGTTGTTGTAATCTAAAAATATTTTGTTCAAGACTTTAGCATCTGGATGAGAAAAGGTACACGGATCCTCCCCACTTGTATTTGTTATTTTATTACATAAGTTAAATATCGGGAGGAAGCCTTAGGTCGTAGACAGCCATAAGATGTCTGAGATTGAACTTTTCATGAATCCAAATATGTATGCACCCATGCTCAGCCAAGAGGGGGATGAAATGTTGTGTAAAAAAATTGAAGAGATAAAGAATAGATTGATATCCTTAGAGGCTCGGCAGGCTCAGTTAAATAATAACCCTGTTGTGTCTGCCAGTCAGAATGCTAAACCTCTTGTCAGCTCTTTTGATCCTTTGTATGACCAACTAGATTTGTCATGGGTTGACTATGAAGTTGAAAGTATGCTTGCTCAGATTTACAATCAGATGCCTAGATTTAGTGGACACAGTGTGTGTGATGGGGGTGCACATATCCAAAACTTTCACAGCTTCATGGAGAAACACTCATTTAGAGATGAGGATATGTGGATGAGATTTTTTGTTAGATCCTTTGGTGCTAGAGCTAGAGATTGGTATTTGAGCTTTCTAAAGAGATCCTTTGCCTGTTGGGATGAACTTGTTGACTATTTTAGAAAGGAATTTGCAAGAGAACCTACTGATCTTGTTGTAAGGTTAATGGAAATTAGAAGACAAGATAAAGAGTCTAGTATTGATTTCAATCATAGATTTGCAGTTGCCCCTTCACAAATCCCTGAAGACTTCAGACTTGATACTCCAGCCTGCATTAGCATATACTTTGAATCTTTTGAGAAGGGCTCTAGTGCATTGTTGAGGGAATTCAAGATAACAGATGTGTAGGTGGCATACAAGTTTTTAGAAAATATAGTAAAAATGAAGGATGTGCACATACAAAATTCCATGTCCACAGGGTTTGGTATGAATAGCAGTTGTGTAGTTGCAAATGGACAAGTGATCATGGCATCATTTGAGGATAAATGTGAAAATAAAAATATAAAAGTTGACAATGCTGCTATGTTTGAACATAATGCTGATAACAATGCTCAATTGGATTGTTCACCAGTGAAGGACACCAATGAGAGGATCAGTGGTAACTCCCATTTCAAGGTTGAGGTATTTGGTTCTGAAAACAATGATGAGGTTATGGACAACAATGAATACTTGTTTGAATGGGTTTGTGGAGATGATTGTGAGTATTGTGCGCAAGATAGAGAAGAAATAAGCAAACAAAGGAGTAATTCCATGTTTGAATCATTGCCTTTTATTTAGACACATGGAGATGATGAAGAATAATCAGACATTGAAACAAGCAGTAGTGTTGAGCATGACTGTTCTTTATTTGATTATAGTTTTGTTTATGACACACAGGCTGATACTCCTCCACACAAGGGATTCATTGCTATATGTGGCAATGAAGATGCATGTTTAGCTGCCCATGAACCAGCGACATACTGTAATGAAGCTGAAACACTTGAATCAACCCTTTTTGATACATATAATGAGGAGGATCTGTTTGAGTATGGTGAGAATCAAGGCACTGTTATTGAGGAGGATTCTAATTTTCATCTTGATGAAAGAGAGACCAACATATATCATGAAGGTTATTGCAGAGAGGTGCCTGAGTCTGATCCTTTCCAATTTGGTGCAGCTAAAGGTTATTTGCATGATGTACACAAATGTGAATGTGAAAGTTTCTTCTTTGATATGCCAGCTTATGATAAAATGAGACCTGATGATCCTAGCTATATGGTGGACTTTGAGTGCTTTCAATTTTCAGTTCAGCTGGGAAATCATTCTACAATGCATATTGCTGATACAGATGATAATATGTGTTATATGTCAAATGAGAGTGCATTGTTTGATAAATATAACATTCACATGTTGCTTGATGCTGAGGGTTGTTTGCATAAGGTTGACAGGGGCAAGCTCAATGAGATGTTTGAATATACAAATGACAAGGTTTGTTTGTGGGCAGATCATGGTAGTATCTTCAGGCTTGATCCAATAAAATCAGATGAAAATTGGGTATTTGACACAGGAGGCTACTGGTTTTTCCTTTTTGGTGGCCCTGGGCCACCAAGTAAATTTAAAAAAATAAAAAATAAATGTGATTTGTGATGCAGGTTGGTGCATTATTTTACTCTATGCCCAATGGATAGGGACTGGTCTGCATCCCAGAGATCTATGGTTCTCGCCATGCCTGCAAGAGGCATGCATCCCCAGACAGAGCCAATGTTGGTACCTGCACCTGGAGTTAAGGTTTCGAGCTAAAAATTCGTAGGCATTTTCATTGTAAAACCTTCAAAAATTCTAAGTCTGTCGGCCTTCACATTTGTATATATATATATTTGTATATGCATCGATGTTTGTATGTACATTCAGATGTGCAAGCGCAAATGTACATTGGCGGGCCTGGAAAAGAGTTAAATCGACTTCAAAAAAGTGAAAAAATAGTTGTATGCATCTTTGTATGCATATCGGGTTGTATATGGCATATTTCGGGTTTGATTCTGTGGTTGTATCGAAGGGAATTGCATGTATATTTGATATACAATGGGTAGATACAATGGCAATATGTAAAGGAAACATACATCACCAAGATACAAAGGCAGAATGTACATCGCAAAGATACAAGGATGAAGCATACAAGGCTGACATACAAGGGGGACATACAAAGGTTTTTTCGGCGTGACATCATCTATTGGCAGCTCAGTTTGAGGTCTCCCCAACGGCCGATGCAGATGCAAAGGTGAATGTATGTCAGATATACAAAGCGCACATACAAGGCAATGTGTAAAGGAGAAAAGATGCAAAGGCATTATGCAAAGCCGATATGCAAAAGGATATGTATGCGGTTCTGTTTGTATATTGCATGCATGCAATATACAAGTCAACATATAACTGCATATACAAGTGGGTAGGTGCAAAGGGCGGATGCAGCCGAGGAGTTAGTTGCATTTGTTTTATAAAGATTTGAGGTCCGCCATTATATATTGGGGTTGTATGTACCCAATATACAATCAGACATACAATGGCAGATACAAAGAAATATGCAAGCAAGTTGCGGTCAAAGTCAACAATGTTCAAAAACTTGGTGGGGCCCACACAGTTGTATGTCCCGGATTGTATGTATGTGCCATATACAAGTGAATATACAAAGTGCATATACAATCTGGACATGAAAGAAAAGTGTGTTTTGGTGAATTTCAGGTTGGGGTTCACGGGTTGTATGTTACACATTGTATGTGCAATATACAATGAAAGGTACAAGGAGGCCGATACATGCTGGATTTGAAAATTGTTCCAATCTAATTGATAGATAAGCTGGAATCTACATTGTATGTATATTGCATTTGTATGTATGCGATATACAAAGCCGATATACAAAGGGAAAACATACAATCCAAACCCAACTGGAGAGTCAAATGCAACGAGTAATCATTTTGGGGTCTGCAGCTTGTATGATGAAGTGCTTGTATATGCCAATATACAAAAGGAAAAGATACAAGCTAGACCTGTTGCAAAGTTACAATATGGTTAATAATCATTTTGAAGTCCATGCATTGTATGTATATTTGCGCATATGCAAGGATTTGAAGGTAGAAAAGGTAAAAGGTTTTTCTATGCAGGGAAAGGTCAGCGATGAAAAAAGGGCACCTACGTGGCGTGATCTCACTGGTGGAAGAATTTTCAATGTTGCTGATGTGGATTTTCAACCTGTATGGGTGGAGTTGGACCGCCGATCCTGCATATTTGGAGCCTGATTCTGTTGCTGAGTTTGAAGGATGAAGTGACTGTCTGTTGGCACATTTTTTGTGCATTCATTCCACAGTCAACTACCTTGCTGCACGACGCTGAGAAAAATGTTACATCTGCTAGTATGATCGAGGTCCAGGTTGCTTATGCCACTGGCTTTCATGGAGGATCTGATGGCTTCAGCGACCAAAAATTTAATGAAGATCTGATTGTTGCATCAAAAATCTAAAGAAGTAATCTTTGCATTTATGAAGTCTGCCAGTGTGTAGGTGGCCAGAAGCTTGTGTGCTCCTTGAAAAAGGAAATCCATGGCCATTCTACGGGTCGTTGAAGACTTGGGCAAAATTTTTGGGAGAAATAATAAAAAATGGAGCATTTCTTGGCTGTTCTATCTCTTTTGGAGTTTATGAGTTGCATTTGAGTGCACCTTGCACATATGTTTAGTTTCATGTCATGTTGTCATGTTTATATGAAAAATGCTTATTTGCATGTGTTTAGTTGTCTGTTTCCATTTGTTGTATGCATCCCTTCTTTTGAATCTGGTTGCCAAGGGTTACTAAGATTTTAGGGTACATATTTGCTGTATTACATGCTTGATCTCTAACTTCCATTCAAGGAGTGGATTAAATTGTTTTAGGTTAAGTATGAGGAAGAATGTATGTCAGCTGGGATATTTGTAAGTAGAGGCAGCTAAACACTTATTCTTTGGTGGTGTTTGTAAGGCAAATACCAGTTCTAACCCCTTGAAATTTGAATGCCAGTGCAAATCATTCACTTGTATACATCTAGTTGACTCCTTGCCCTGAGATAGGCACCGATCTGCCCTTGTATAGTAGTTATGATCCAAAACCCCTTGTCTTGCATCCAAACATAAAATACAAATCATTTCATATTTCCAACCTGTTAGTTGTAGGAGTAGAAATAGGACCCCTGGATACTCTCATCCTCAACCAATTAGATATGTCCAAGAACACTGCTAGCCTTGTGATTTATCACACAAATCTTGGTCCAAACATGAGAGTATTCTGCCTATTGTTGTAAAGATAAATCTTTTTGTCATTGGGCGTGTCAAGGTCAAATATTTAGCTATAGGGATACCCCCCTTGGTGCGGCAAAACTAGAAGTGAAGGAGAGGCAGCTCATGCAACCTCTTGTATTTGTTGGCCGAATCTGCCTGTGCATTGGAACTAGCAAACCCTCTGCCGATTCGGAGAGAAACAACCAACACAACAAACCATCCATTATTGTTTGCTCAACCCAAGAATCGATAGCTTTTCCCAATGCTTTATATCTATTTAGCTTTTCATTACTTCTTTCTCTATCCTAGATAAATCCAAAGTACTTGGTGTTGAAGGGTTTTGTGAAGATGTAACATAAATATTTAGAACATTCTTTATATACAATGATAATGTTTGTACTTGTTCTTCCAATTGCTCCCTAGTTTCCCTTTCCTTTTCAGTTCTATGGTTCAACTTAGTAGTAGATATTTGAAAGTTATGTATGTCTCATTTATGAGAAGATGGCCCTAAGTCAATTTTAGACAATTCATAGTCATCCTCTGTGACCTCTCCTTTATTTTTATCTGTTATAGGTTTTGCAACTTCAATATACTAGTTTCCTGAAGAGTCAAACATTAGTCTAGAAGCAATTTGTGCCTTCTTAGGCTTGGGAGTTTTCACATGTAGCAATTAGGCTATTGTACTATAATCTGGTTCCATTATTTCTTGATATTTCCTCTTTTTACACACTGTTTCCCTTAACCATTGAGACACACCTGGTATTTTTGATGGACTAAATGAAAAAACATAAGAAATGGAAGGCAAGGTAGCTTTAGGAGACATTGAAATATTAACATATACATCCTCCTAATTTGGAGATGGAGGTGGAGACATATGAATTGTATCTTCCACATTGCCCTTAGATTGATCCAATATGGGAGGTGGTTCTGGAGATTTCTCCTTTGGGGATTCAATAGTTTCTTTTGGTTCTTGTTCCCTTACATCTTCTTTATTAGTAGGAGCCCTTTTAACTTGCTACTTGGCCCTTATTGTTAGATTATCTTGGGCACAAGTAATTTGTAAACCAGAACCTTTATCAGGTTCTTGATCATCTCCTCCACCTGATTCAGTGATCTTAGATTTATTAGAGGCATCAGTGGTAACTATAACCACAAGTGTTTCAACCTATCCTTTTATTTAACATCTTTGGTTGGTCTAGTAGCAGTGTGCTCTTTTTCCTTCTTAACTTTTAACCACTTTTTAGATTTCTTTAAAACAAATAGAGAATGATCTTTTACATCCTTCATCTCCTTGTCACTCCAATTAATAGGTGAGAGAGGTTCAAAATGAATGGTTTTGGTATGGACTTGATCTATCATGTCTGAACCATCTTCTTCAACTCCATCAGTGTCCCATCCAAGTTTATAATCAATAATTCCTTGTAAGGTCATTCATGACCAATCTCTTTTTCTCACCTCAGAGTCATTCTCATAGTCTTCCCAGCAGTCTTCCAGGTGGGAAAGATGATAATATCTAGGTCCCAAATGAAAATTATCCTTAACAAAGTTCTTACTATCAAATGGGTATCTCATAGTATGATGATTTATAATAACTTTGACTAGCGACCTTTCAACATTAGCTGCATTGATGATGAATGACAAGTGTAATAAGTCAATCCAATGGAAATGGATAACCTACTTTCTTTAGGCTCCTACATTTCTTGTTAACACTTTCCATTTGTCTACACATTTCAATAATAACCCAGATGATCACAAGGGTATCTCAGTAATTTATAGGGATATTCCTCAAATCCTCCAATTCTTATGTAATAAAATCTAGGAAACTGGATAAAATAACTTCCAAACTTCTTAATTAACGGAGCAACTTCAGGAGAGAATCTTTAGCCTACATTAACATCTAATTCCCTCATAGTCAACATGGTAAATGCATCATTTACTCTTCTATAATGTATATTGTTGTTTTATAACTTTAATTGTGGGTAATAATAATAAATTTGGCAATTTTTATCATATGCCCCAACTGCATGCAATCCTGGCCATGCATGCATATTGTGGTGCAGTCATGGGTGGAGGGCCCAGAGAAAGGATTGTCCAACCATGCAGCTAGAGTAAACACAACACAAACAACACAGGAATAGAATGCAATGGAAAATTTATATGCTCAATATATCAGACAATTATAATGCTTATATATCGGCAACATGCGGGCTACAATCAAGGGTTCACAGGCCTGTCTTCTTGGTTACAACATACATGAAAGATATGGCATTGAAGTACCTATGAATAAGAACTATTTTACTAAAGCTAATATTAGTTATGAATCACTAGCTTCCCAATGCATCTAAGGAGTGCTTATATATTATCTTCTAGCTCAAAGAATCCTCCACGTTGGCCTTAAGAGATCTCAAACTCTACTGTAAGATGGAACGTGTAGGAATTGTGTAGGTCGGCCTACAACTTTTGGTAATGCTATGCAAATAGATGAAATGTGATGTGGTTATCAAAAAAGGCCTATCTAGTCCCATATAGCTTTAGGTATGTTTAATTTAGCTCCACAAGTCATAGGGTTGCTCCGCAAACCTTGTATGCCCCAACTCGATGCTGATTGCTCTGTTATGTGAAAGCCGATGATCCTTTAATAATGATATCTCTCCACAGATGAATCCAAATCTCATGAAATCTGAGTATGATGTAGCTGGCATGGCATAGAAGCTAGATCCTACTCTACGAGCTCTAATATGAAGATGTGGTAGAATGTGGTAGAAAATGCTGAACTGCAAATGACTGAACTACAACTGAAATGTAAGAAAAGAAAAGAAAGCAAATATTTTTTTGGTTGATGCAAGATTTCTCTTCAACCTGGGATGCTCCTATATCAGACACTTGGGTTTGTTTGAAAAGTAAGTCCCTCACTTTGCTGGGGCTACAGGAAAACCCAAGTGGTCTACCTCAACCTAAGAAATCCATGATGAATCTTCTTCAGGGCTACCTTTCCATTTGACTAGGTAGTCTTTGTACTACTTGCCTCTTGTACTACATCCAATTCTGCTATCCACAATTTTCTCTGTATGCTTCAGTTGTTGCTGTGCTAACAGGTCCTTCAATCCAACTTCAATTCTATCACTTGATCCTCCTTCATGATACTGATATAGGTCTGCAATGTTTAATATAGGTGATATACCAAATGTCTTTGGTAACTCCACTTCATATGCATTTCCTGAATCAAACTTCTTAAGAATTCTACATAGTCCAAACTTCCTCATCTTCAACTTATTGTATGTCCCTATTGGAAATATTTCCTTCCTTAGATATACCATAACTTCATCTCCAACAGAAAATTTGTTATGTCTCCTCTTCTCATCTTCTTGTTCTTTATACTTACTATTCATCTCCTCCAAATGTTTCCTGGCTTGATTGTGTATTGTCTCCATGTATCCTACAAATTCTTCTGCTTATGCACTTCTCTTATTTTCCATACTGATATCTCTCAACTCCGTAACTCCTCTAGGTTGTACTCCTATTACAAATTCAAATGGTGCCTTCCCTGTACTTCTACTTACTGAGTTATTGTATGTGAAATTTGCTTGTGGTAGAATTATATCCCAATTTCCTGCCTTATCTCCTATTAAGCATCTCAACAAGTTACCCAAGCTCCTATTTACCACTTCTATTTGTCCATCTATTTGTGGGTGAAATGTTGAACTGCACTTTAGGTCTATCTTCATCTTCTTCCATAATTTCCTCCAAAAATATCCAATGAATTGTGTATCCTTATCTGAAACTATGCTCTTTGGTAATCCATGCAATCTCACAATCTCCCTAAAAAATAGGTTAGCAACATGTATTGCATCATTTATCTTCTTACAAGGAATGAAATGAGCCATCTTTGAAAATCTCTCCACTACTACAAATATAGAATCATGTCCCCTTTGTGTTCTTGGCAAACCTAATATGAAATCCATGCTTATATCTTCCCACGATCTCTTTGGTACTATCAAAGGTTTGTATAATCTAGTTGTAGTTAGGGAAAATCAGATTTAGTGTCAAAAACAACAAACTAAACTAAACCCTAACAAGCACCATAAAACACAAACTAGCATGAAAATGAAAATAAAAATATAAAGCAAATCAATCTTCAATCTAGGTTTGATTTATCTCCATGGCTCTTCTTGATCTCACATAAGAATGCAAGATGTTGAAGGATTGTTAATTGCTCATTGTTGCAACATAACAGAGCTCAAGAATTGCATGATTGTGTGAAAATTACTTGTGTGTGTGAGTGAGTGAGTCAGAGAATGAGGGTCTGGAATGGAAAATGAAGTTTGATTTATAGAGGGAAAGGGAATCAAATGAATGGCTAGGACTAGAAGGGTGACAGATGAGGTGGATAGACAGGATTGAGATTCAAACCTAGTGCTTATGACACACATTAAATGGGTATGACAGGAGGCCAAAATTTGGAGAATAGTGGGAATAAATGAGATTTTTTATTTATTTTGGAGATGAAGTGCTTATGACGCACAATGAATGAGGATAAAAATAGGGATGTGAGTGGGAATACACAATTTATTTAAATTAGATGATGGAGAAAAATGAGATTAAATAAATAATATTTATTTAATTTGGTGCAAATGGAGGACAAATGGAATTAAATAAATAAGATTTATTTAATTTGATGACAGAGAAGGATAAATGGATGAGAGGAATTAGTTATAATTTAATTAACTAATTAGAGTGATGGAAGGGGTCATGAAGGGGACCTTGGACAACATATGTCGAAATGTAATGTCATAAGATATAGTCAAATTTAGGTGTTTACACCAGTATTCTGATTATTTTCTTTTGCAACTTGACAAACTATACAAGTCTGAATAAATTTCCTGACATCCTTATATATATGAGGCCAAAAATAATGTTCACTTACCAAAGCTATTGTCTTGTCAATTCTAAAATGTCTTTGCTAATCCACCACTATGATTCTCCTTGATCAAATTCTCTCTCATTGAACTCCTGAGTATACACAAATGATTTCCCTTGAACAACATATCCTCCTGAATGAAATAATCCAAACATTTGCTTCTAGCTATCACAATAGGTTCCTTACATGCTTTCCATTCTTCTGCAAAATCAAGATCTTCTTCATACATATGCTTAAGCTCTTCAAAACCTAGTACTTCTACCCTCATCTCTATCAACAAACTCCTTCTACTCAATGCATCTACCACCTTGTTTTACTTTCCACTTTGGTGCTTTAATGCAAATGTGTAACTCTGCATGAACTCTACCCATCTCATATGTCTCTGATTCAACTTTCCTTGATTGTTCAAATACTGCAAAGATTGATGGTCAGTGTACAACACAAATTCTTTTGGTAACAAGTAATGTCTCCACTTCTTCAAAGCTTGAATTATGGCATAGAACTCCTGATCATAAAATGAACATATTCTCCTTACATCATTCAACTTCTCACTGAAATATGCTACTGGTCTCCCTTCCTGACTTAATACTTCTCGAATTGCATTTCCACTGGAATCACAATCAACTTGAAATATTTTGTCAAAATATGGTAATGCTAACATAGGTTGTTTTGTCACATTTTACTTCAACAATTCAAAACTCTTATGCACTCTGGATGTCCACTTAAAATCCTTCTAGCCACCTCTCATTGTCTCTAACATTGGTGTGCATACAGTATTGAAATTTCTGATGAACTTCCGGTAGAAACTTGCTAGTCCATGAAATGATCTTACCTCTCCAATGTTCACAGGTGTTGGCCATTCAACAATTGCTCTAACTTTCTTAGGGTCCATCTTCAATCCTTCCGTATAAATAAAAAATCCCAGATATACTAGTCCCATCTTCATGAAATTACATTTCTTGATGTTTATCAACAATTTCTCTTATCTTAGCCTCTAAAATACTTGTCTAATATGCTGCAAATGTTCTTTTGTTCTACTAAAAATTAGAATATCATCCAAGTATACAATAACAAACTTACCCAAGAATCTCTTCAAAACTTCATTCATCAATCTTGAATGAAAGTACTCAGTGCATTAGTTAATCCAAAAGGCATGACTAACAACTCATACAATCCTTCATTTTTCTTGAATGTAGTCTTCCCCTCATCTCCTTCTTTGATCCTAATCTAATGGCATCCACTCTTTAGGTCAATATTTGTGAAATATTTTGCTCCACTTAAACAATCCATGATATCACCCATCCTTGGCAATGGAAATCTATGCTTGATAGTGATCTTATTAATTGCTCTAGAGTCTGTATACATCCTCCATTCTCCATCTTTCTTAGGTGCTAGCACTGCAGGTACCACACATGGGCTTAAACTTTCTTTGATCAAACCTTTCCTCAATAGTTCCTATATTCATCTATTCAGCTCCACATTTTATGTTGGTGTCATCCGATGTGCCACTTGGTTTGGTGAACTAGCTCCAGATATAAGGTTATATGATGAATAATACTCCATAATGGTGGCAATCCTTTAGGTACATTCTATGATATGATATCTTGGTATTATGTCAATAATTCAGTTATCTCCTCTAGCAGTGTTCTTCTTTTGAGGTAGCAGTTTCTGCACTTAGGGTTCTACACTTCTTCAAAATCAACACAAACACATGTTCTCATGTCTCAATCCATCCAAAAAATTCCTTCCATCTACCAAACAAATTCTAGCATTCCCACATACTTCACTTTTAGGCTCATCTTCCAAAGGTATTAAGATATGTTTTTGTTGAACACATTGAGATGCTGAGAGGGGGACGGATGAATCAACATATACAAAAACTTAACTACTTTATTTGTAGAACAAATATTAATCAACACATTGGCACCAAGATTTTTCATGGACAACCCAAAAATGGGAAAAACCACGGTGAGTATTAGCTCACAATATAACGCTCACTGCTTATAAAAGTTTACAACATTGTTTTAGGGCTACAACCCAAGGAAGCTACAACTCCCTACTGACTTTGTTTTAGGGATACAACCTAAGGAAGCTACAATTCCCTGAAGAAATCTCACTGCTACAAAGAATTAAAATGATAACATTGTTGAAATTAAGGAACACTGAGAGGGAGGGTGAATCAGTGTTCTGCAAAACTTATTACTTTGTTCCTTTATTAGTTTATCACATACATCCAAAAGAAAGAAGCATGAACACAAGAACAGAAACAACAAGATCACAACACATGAACACCAAAATTTTTACGTGGAAACCCAGTGAAGGGAAAAACCATGGTGGGGGTTAACCCACAAGAATTTATACTTTGTTAAAAGTATTACAAATGGGGAAGGCACATGCCTTCGGGCACACTACCTAGAGCTCACTTCTCAAAGAGGCTCATTGCCTACAAATCAATTACAAAAGTTCATTAGAATGTTTGAACTGAGGAATAGCATCTAACAATGCAAGATTATAGTTCTGGTTGAGCTTAGTACACTGACTTTACACACTTCATCTTTCTCTACCCTGCTTCACTGCTCTGCCATGATCTGGAGCTTAGATCTCTTCACTTCGCACTTATTCCTTCATATTCACACCTCCATACTTTGAAACGCTTGAACTAATTGATTATATATATCCGCTACATGAAATTACATCAACTACAGTTGGCCTTAAGAAAACTTGGAAACTATTTCAAGAACACTGTTCTGTCGGCTGAATCCGTGCACAAATATTAATGTGGACCAAAACTTATGTGTTCAAGTCACCTCACTTGTTGACCAACACCACTGGATCTCATAAATCGCTCGACCAACCACTTCTCTTCATCCGCACAAGGATCAAACACCTAGTCGGCCTGTTCTTCACTGTACTGAACTGTCTAACCAAAACCTGATACTCAGATGCTTGTAACTTACAATCCCTTCATCATCGGAGGCTAAAATATTGGATTTAGGTAGCCTTAACATCCCTTAACATTCCCTTAGATCCGTAACACAATATGATTACCTATGGAGAAATGCGGACTAATATGATGAACCCTGTCAAATGCTCTATTCCTGTCTATCCAGACTTAGATAAATTTGCACTCTGACTTTCGGTATGATCAAATGATGTAATGTGGATGTGTAAGATAGATTCAATTGCCATCAATGACAACACCTGACATGCCTAACAATGTCTCTTGCCAACAATCTCCCCCTTTGGCATTGATGGTAACACTTAGTGAAAAATGACTAAGTGTTAGAACAACTCCCCCTTACTATTTACACTTGTGATTTCTAATGCTCCCCTTTAGATGGATTCCTCATTTTTCACTATTTTTACTCTCCCCCTTTGACATCAATGGAAAAGGCTGGGATCCGCAATACAAAATTCATGCAAAAATTTTATGTACATGAGTCAAAACTCTAAGTATATACTTTTGCATATGAACACACAGTGCTTAAGCCTTGTTTATCAGCAAAAAGATATCACCAAAAATGTTTTTCAACCATGACAATTCACTATCCCAGTTCTTCTTTATGCTGCCCAAAATAGATATATGCCCACTGAACAAAAATGCCTGTGATTCTACCTTTTGAAGATCGGTAGGATCACTTGTAGCAGTAGCAACTTAGGATTCTGCCAATAGATCATACCTAGTTTCTAACTTGGGGGAAATTAGTCCTTGGAGCTCATCCAATTTGCCCAAAACTTTGACTTTTTCCTTCTCCAAATTACTCAATTCATTTCGTAAACTCACTACTTGACATTCTTTGGTTGCTATAGACTCAGTTAAAGGACTATAGGATTGAGAAATGTTAGATAGTTTGAGATCTAAGTCCTTAATCTTCTTGTCAATATCTTCAACAACTTTAGACCGATTTAGACAAAACTTATAGATCTCTGCACCTTTAGAGAGAGAATTTTGAATACTTTTTACACTGGTATCAAGCACTGATCTATCGTAGCTAATTATTTTCCTTATTTCAGCAAATCTCTTCTCATTATATTCATTTTTGACTTTAACTTCTGCTGACTTCTCAAAAGTTTCAAAATGAGTACTTACATAGTGTATCAGACTCTTCAACTACAGGAGGGAGAGTCAGATGAATCCTTTTGAAAGGTTGGCATAATCTTTTCCAGAATTCCAGAGACAAGACCAAGCAACTCACTGTCCTCAATGTGAGTTTTTAGAATCTCATCTCTTGCTTTTTCTTGTGCCACATATTCTAACTTCATCTTTTGTAGAGGGGAAAGAGTGTCAAAATTAATAGGTCCTTGAATCAGCTTCGGTTCATCAAACTCAAGCTTGTCTTTCTCAAGTAATTTCTTCACTGCATCTGCAGTGTCTCTTGTCAAAAATGCAGCTCCATCTTTTAGATCCTTGTCGATATTGTCATCTTGCTTTTGCTCTTCAATATTCTCTGCTATTTCTCCTTCTTGTTCATCCTTGTCCTTAACCTCTTTTGCTTCTTTCTTTTTATTCTTCATAGAGTCATCTTCACCAGGAGCATCTACTTCTGTATTCATCTCTGTATATTCTCCAGCAAATTGGTCTAGAGGAATTTGAGTGTCCTCTGCACCATCAAAATTAACTTCCTCCACTATCTCTTAATCTCATTTATTTAGCATTTCATCTTCCAGAGTAGAGATGTCAGCTTGTTGTTCACTTTCTTTCAACTCAACATTTGGAATGGAGGAATCAATTTCATTATCAATTTCTTCTTCAACAGTGGGAAGATTATGCCTTTTCAATGCATTCAGAAGAATCTCTTGAGTATCTTCAACTATCTTATCAATCTCTTCCAGCATGAGCATATTCATTTTGATCTTACTCCTGAAGTCCTCTTTCACTTCTTTGAATATTAGGTTCTTTTCATCCGGAGTAATTTGAAGACACAATTTTATTAGCACATGCTCTTGGAGCTTAAAGTCTTTAGCTTTTGTATTCTCTTTTCTTATTTCTAGATTTTTTACAAGGCTTTCTGAAATTTCAAAAGTTATTTCAAATAAAGTCTTACTATAGATATTTAAGTATTTGACTATTGCTTCCTCCAAAACTCTCTTATCAACATCATTGTAGTGATCATAAAATTTAGTCATTGGCTTCAAGTTTTCATCTATAGTAACTGAATTAATGATGTCATCCACAGAAAGAGTAGGCTTCTCAACATAGGCCTTTGTCTTATGCCTTTTACTTGACTTTATGCTTCTGGAAAGCTTCTCCTTAGACACTTTAGCAGCTTTGGTGCCTGAGGCTTTCAACTCCTTAACCTCATCATCTAAGTCAGTTTCTTCTTCATCCACTTTCTCCACATTGACATATGTTCTTTTGCCCTTTACCTTTGTCCTTCCTTACCGGTAGGTTTTTTTGTAGCAAGAGAAGGTGACACACTGGAGGTTGAACTAGAACTCCTAGTAGACCTTGCTTTTGAAGTGGATTCCACAAGAACACTTCTCTGTTCTCTGTCCTATTTCTCCTTCTCAACTTTCTCTATCCTTTCCCTATTTTGTCTCATAGCTTATTTTGTTATGCCAATGCTTTCTGCATACATTTCAACTTGTCTTTGAATCTTTCTCTTAGATTCAGGTTTTCAGAGCTCAACATGCAGTTTCGCACTGAGGTCACCATATGTCCCAAATCTTTGAACTGTGGCATCCTTTGGTTTACTCAGAAGGTGTTGAGCATACATATCTAATACTTGCTCATCAACTTCATACCCCATGGGCATGATCCACACAATTCTTGGTTCAATTGCTTCCATTAAACACCGATCTATACCCACCATAAAACAAACTGTATTCTTGTATTTTTCAACCATAGATGTAGGGATTCTTTGCCTTGATTGCATCATGTTCTAAAAATTCTTGAAATATCCCCAAAGAGGAGTCCTTTGGGCATTGGAGTCACCAATCTTGTTTAAGTGCTCTCTTATTTGTATGGCAATAGTCTTATCACTAGTCCAACACATACTTTTCTTGCTGGGTAACTCATTCATGAAATAGAAGAACAAACATAATACCAATGTACCATACTTGAATAAATTCTTCTTGTCCTTTTTGATCTTGTTTAGGTTTTCCATCAGCTCGTTCTGTAGCAACTCACACAAGTCATAGTCAGCATTCTCTCTCAACATCTAATAAGCTACATAGATAGCTATTCTAGATACATAATTCTCCCTGCTGGAATGATATATCTTGTATCCAATCACCATTGATGCAAATTTGACATCCAGATCAGTGATGTCATTTATTGTCATTGCCCTTTTGTCAAACCTTGAACCGGTAGCATTAGTTACAGTTTGATTCTTTACTGATTTCAACATTGGCAGTCCACTGGATGAGTTCAACCCTGTCACGGCCTTGATGCCATCCTTGGTGATCTTGAAGGGTTTCATTAACCACATAAACTCATCATGCATTTGACTCAACACATACCGGACCCACTCATCTTCATCGAAGGATGGAAACCCTATAATCTGAATGAAATGTTTATCTTGCAATGCCTTATACTCAGGTTTAAGGCCATGAATTTCATCCCTCAGATGATTCTTGAACAAATCAACTAACTTCAAGTCTCCAAACTCATCTATGCTAGCATGAATATAAGCCCTAATATCTTCAACGTGTAACACACCATACAAAATAGTTGAAAAGGCACCTAACAGATTGACCTCTACTGATTTGTGTGGTTGCTTCTTAAACTTTGGCCTAGGTCACTTAGTGATATTCACAACTAGAGGTGTAGCCATTTCAAAAGGATCATAAGTTCAAAGCTTTGCAGAAAAATACCTTTTTCTAAACAGAATTAGGGTTGGCTGATGAATTCGCTTGTCATACTTTGAATCTTTAAAATCTCAGCTCAAGCACTCTTCTTCTTGTTTTCTTCAAATGCAAAGTGATTCAAATGTTGAATGGGTGACTTTTTATGCTCCAGAAAACCTAATTCACCATTGTAATAAATGCACTGCCCTAATACATCCGGTTACACTATTTCTACATACAGTCAATCTTCAATTGCTCCATAATCAATCGCATTAGCTTCTTTTCTTCTAGAAATTGCTTCAATAGATCTGCAATTGGTTTCTTTATCTTCATTCATCATGCCAAATTTAGGCACCCACTTACTAACTGGGGGAATTAGATTTTCAATGTAGCTCCCCCTAAGCCAGAGCTCTTGATTCAATTCCCAGAGGAATTATCAGCACCGGATTTCGGTGCGGACCCATTGTCAACATTCATTTCACCTTTCTTCACCCATGTTTTGTTCATTTCATTCTAGATCTCATTCACATCAACTTTGCCCTTGCCTTTGTCCAACTTCTGCTCTATTTTTCCTTTCCTGCTTGAGAGTTCTCCTTTCTGCTTCTGCAAAATTTAGCACTGTGTCCGAATTTGTTGCAATTAAAACATACAATCTTATTTTTCTGACAATTACATGTTGGAGTAGGTTTAGATCTGCATTGCATTACAATATGCCTAAACTTATTGCAAGTAAAACATCTTCCATTGAACACTTGTATGTTCTTAGGAGGATTCCTTGATCCACTTCTACATTCCTCAGCCTTACAACCTATCTTTTTGCAATTAAAGCATTGACCAGAGAAAGATGATGCATTTGATTCACTTTACTTCTGCATTGATTAGATCTATGACCATACTTATTGCGTTTGAAACAATTGCCATTGAAAGATGGATACCTTTGAGCATTAGGTTGTCTTACCGGAGGTCTTCTAGGATTCCTTCTTTGATTTCTTGCTTCAGGATTTCTTTGACCAGATCCAGAGCTTTCATATTTCTCAAATCCCATACCATGCTTATCATCTGCTTTCTTTTGACTATCAAGCAAATACCTCAAGTTTAGCTAAACTTATCTTGAACTTCTCTTTGTACTCATTTGCAGCTTCTAAGTCATGTTTGAGAATGACAACTTGCCTTTCAAGTTCTTCCTCATTGTCCCTGCTTTCTTGTCGATCAGACTCTAGATGGCCAATTATTCTATCTAATCTACAACATTCTTATGTTCTTTCTTTCAGAGATTGATTCAATTTTTCCTGTCTTCTTCCTTTCTTCAATTTCCTTGGTTAGCCTCATTACCCTGGATTCCATCTAATGTTTTAGGACTTCTTTTGCTAACTTCTCACATTCCTTTATCTTCTCCTTTAGGGCCTCATCCATGTCATTGTCTTCATTCTAATTTGCTAACTGAAGAAGTAGCTCCTTCCTCTTTTCATTAGATTTGTTCAATTGTCCTTTTAAGGTCTCAATGAAATCTTCAACATCTTTAAGGATCTCTTGTAGATCTCTAATTTTTTCTCTGGACAGGTCAAGATCATCTAAGGCTACTTGAAGTTGTTGATTGATACTATCAAAATGCTTGAATGAACCCATTGAAAACACCTTCCCAGATCTTCCTCAAGCTGTTAAACTTCTTCTAAGGAACTTGGCTCTGATACCAATTGTTGAGGGGGGGTGAATCAGTGTTCTGCAAAACTTATTACTTTGTTCCTTTATTAGTTTATCACATACATCCAAAAGAAAGAAGCATGAACACAAGAATAGAAACAACAAGATCACAACACATGAACACTAGGATTTTTATGTGGAAACTCGGTTAAGGGAAAAACCACGGTGGGGGTTAACCCACAAGAATTTATACTCTATTAAAAGTATTACAAATGGTGAAGGCACATGCCTTTGGGCACACTGCCCAGAGCTCACTGCTCAAAGAGGCTCACTGTCTACAAATCAATTACAAAAGTTCACTGGAATGTTTGAATTAAGGAATAACATCTAACAATGCAAGATTATAGTTCTGCTTTGTTGATGTGTGTTTTAGCACGCAACAACGCAGGTGTGATTGCTGGTTTCGCACCTCTCTTGAAAAGTATCCTACCCTAGGTAAGACTACTCCAAGGATAATATAGCTAGGTCTTAGCTTGCTTGGAATAACTTTAGTGGAATGTCTAGCTGTGCCAACAAGGGGTCTTACATGCAATCTATAGATCTTCAAGTTGGAATAGCAAATACACATAAACCCTTCAAGATTTCAGCTGATAAACAATGTAAAATGCTGCTGAAATTCCTAATCTAACCAAGGTTTTTTAAGAAAATGCAACAGGTATAGGGTTTTAGAGGGATCCTAAGTGACATTCACAATGCATAGATTTTACTTTAAGTAGACAAATGCTCTGAAACTTAACCAGTTTTCTGAGTTACCAAACTACAATGGGTGTTACAGTACTGTAGAAAATGGTGCTATCTTCAATAGAAATCTAGAGATTTTTATATTACATCTATTCATAAAATACCCAATGACTGGCACAATTTAACTCACGAAATGCAATTGAACTAAGCACAACTGATCAGCCCAGACTAACTTTACACAGTCATTTACCATCAATAAACAACTAAAAGTATGGACTAGAGCATTCATCAAATACCTTCAGCAAAACATAACATTATAAAGCACAACTAATTAACTATGGGAGAGCAAGAAGCAAACCATGAAAACTAAAATGAGCCAATACAAGATACAAATTCTCAAGATAATTGCAAAAAATTGCTTTGCATTACTTCAAATAGAAGAGTGTCAACAATTCGGTATCAAAATCTCTCTTACAAATGGGAGAAAAGGATGGCCCTTTATAGACAAGGCACCATACCGAGTTTTTCAATGGACGGTGGAGATTAAATCGACATCGACGGTCCAGATTACATGGCATTTAATGAGATACATCAGTTTGTTACATTTTCAGATTTACCTTTGTCTTGTAGGAAAAAGACAAAATACAACTTGCAAATACATTGAATCTGGACAAAATGGATACCCATTTGGCTATACATGATGAAAAGTTAATTTTTAAGGCCTAATAAAGCCAAAATAGAGTCACATGATGCTTGAAAACTTGAGCTGATGTGGATTCATGGGATTCCAAGTGCTGAATGGACCAAGAGGAGTATGTGGCACATTATTAGTGAAGATATATTCAACTGGATGCTTTCTGGACTAATTCTTGATGACTGGACTGTTGAAACAGCTGTATGCATGTCTTGGTGATCCAGTCCATGGTCATTTGAGTGGTATTTTTGGGAAAATATCAAAAATATAATCTTTGGTATTTTCTACATCGTAGTAAATTGTATTTTCAGAGGCCTTCGAAGTGGAATGGGGGCTCAAAACTTCTGGGTAGCTCAAACTAGATAATCAGTTTATCTTTCCAACGAGTCCAAGAAGTTTGAATTCTGATAGAATAGCTAGGAGTTATGACCCCCAGACTGGATCACTTAGACATTGGACTGGATCTGCAGGAACAACAATGGTTTGGCATGATCTTCTATGTCTTTCAGCTCCTGAGACTCATCTTTATCATCTTGGACATTATATTGACTTCCTTTTGCATGTGCAACAACAATTTGGTTGATAGAATGTCGATTCTGCATCTCTGGATCAACAAGGTACCTTTGTATGTTCATCCTTCCAAGATGGCTCCAGTTGGCTCCTTTGTGCTCTTAGACCTACAATAAACAAGACCAAGCATCAATTTCATCATAAACAATTCATTTTCCATCAATTTGGATCAAAACATGTCCATTTGTAGTCATGGATCAATAAAAAACAACTCATTGTCAATGTCACCATCTTATAAACAACCTCTTAAATCTAGTGATTTTCACATGATTTTCTACATTTTTCATCTTTTTTGAGTACCCATTTGGCCAATATGATGTTTAGAGAAGTTTTTGGGGTCAATAGAATCCATTTTCAGACTTTTATTTCATGTTTTTCTAGCATTTTCTGTAAAAAGCAAGATTTTTGGGGGTCACGGATTTTTCATGTGTAGTGGCATTAATTATCGTAAAACATGGCAAAAATCCACACAAACTTGATAAAATGTTCATCATGATGTGAAAAATAGATATGCAATTCAAATCTATCAAGAAAATCCAAGTTGTACCTTGAAAAACTTAATTTTTGGGCCAAAATACTAAAAAGCGCTGATTTTGGGGTTTATCGACTTAGCGGGGATTTTGGGGTCTATCGACTAAAAGTCCATGCAATGCAATTCTAGCGCAGGTCGGAGAGGTTCATTTTTAGCGCAACATGCTTTTGTGCTACTTTTGGTTGCCACCGACTTGTGCAAGTTTGGGCTCGGACCGACTAATAGCATCTCATAAGGTCAGTCAGGGTGGATTGTAGCGCAAGTCGGTAAGGTTGATTTTTAGCGCAAAACATAAAAGGCTTAGTCGGCAGGGATTTTCAATGCAACCGACTAGCATGGGTTTTAGCACCGATCGACCTGCACGACTTAAGTCAGCGGAAGGCCATTTCAGCGCAAGTCTGCGAAGTGGATTTTTAGTGCAAGGGTCGGTGGAGGCTATTTTTAGCGCTAGATTTTGAATTGGCTAGGGTGAATGTATATTTAAAAATATATTTAAGTATAAGTTTAGATATGGTACTTTAAAATTTTTAAATATACTTTCACGATGTTTGAGATAGGTTCCACATCCATAGGATTTCATATGCAGATTCTAGAATTTTGTGGTTCCACCAGATTTTAGACTTAGCCATTTTTTAGGATTTTTAGGGTTTCAGACTTAGCCAAATCAGGGCTTCAGGACCATGTGATGGGATGAAAGTATGTAAACCCCTTAGTGAAATCTTGTGGAATTTGACATGATTTTGCAACTTTAAGACCTGGAAACTAGGAATTTCAACATGAAACATCATGCATAAACAATTTCAAGGGTAATATCCAGTGACAGGATTTTTGAGCAAAATGTAGTAACAACTAATTCCAATGCAGAAGGCAACAAGTGGCTATTTTTTAAGCACAAGACCACTCAAGACACTTCCAAATCAATCATGAAAGACATCAAATCACTCCAAACATGCAAAGTATTCAAATCTGGAACAAATCATGCACTCTAAGCACAAATTCACTTTCTCACCATCATAATCAAGAAATAATGAGACTCCAAGCAAAAGCAAAAGAAGGGGTCTCCATTTGGCAAAATGGGTTGTGTGTGCAAGACACAACACACTTGAGCTTAGTACACTGACTTTACACACTTCATCTTTCTCTACCCTACTTCACTGCTCTGCCATGATCTGGAGCTTAGATATCTTCACTTCGCACTTGATTCTGCTATACTTCACACTTATTCCTTCATATTTACACCTCCACACTTTGAAATTCTTGAACTCATTGGTTATATATATCCGCTACATGAAATTGCATCAACTGCAGTCGGCCTTAAGAAAACTTGGAAACTATTTCAAGAACACTATTCTATCGGCTGAATCCATGCACAAATATTAATGAAGACCAAAACTTATGTGTTTAAGTCACCTCACATGTCGGCAAACACCACTGGATCTCATAAATTGCTCGGCCAACCACTTCTCTTCATCCGCACAAGGATCAAACACCTAGTCGACCTCTTCTTCACCGGACTGAACTGTCTAACCAAAACCTGACACTCAGATGCTTGTAACATACAATCCCTTCATCACTGGAGGCTAAAATCTTGGATTTAGGTAGCCCTAACATCCCTTAACATTCCCTTGGATCCACAACACAATGTGATTACCTGTGGAGAAATGTAGACTAATATGTTGAATCCTATCAAATGCTTTGTTCCTGTCTATCCAGACTTAGATAAATATGCACTCTAACTTCCAGTATGAACAAATGATGTAATGTGGATGTGTAAGATAGATTCAGTTGCCATCAATGACAACACCTAACATGCCTAGTAGTGTCTCTTGCCAACAAACATAACTATGAATTGCTATGAAAGAAGCATCTGTCTTATGTTGATATTGCAGTTCCCTTTTTGCACAATTACTCCATCATACTGACTTTGCACACTTCATACTGCTCATTTTGCTCTATCAACTTTGCACTTTTTTTAATACACTCCACAAATGAATTTGTTCTTTTATATATATATATTCTGCAACCACTTAAAACCTCAATTAGGTTGGCACTAGAAAGACCTTAAGATGAAACGTGTAATTTTGTATGGGTCAGCTTGGAACAAATACATTTTGAGTTGCAGATCACTTTACATGGCACAACAAGGTTAATTACATCATAACACATCCTTGAATTTCAAAACCACTGATCAGGATCCACTACATATGAAAGAAACTAGATTGTTAGCCCAAACAACAGTACCACTGCTACCTCAACATCTTCACATCACTAGGGAGAAGACAAAAACATTATGCAGACCAAGATTTCAATCATGTATCTTCTCAACACTATCCATACACCATTCTCCCAAAGTATCTAATCAATATATGCATCCACAAAACAAGAAACATGTTGAACTAATGAAAACAAAGCATTCTGGACTGACTGTGACACATCAAGACATAGGATATTGCATTGCAGACCACCAAGTCAATTGAAATACTCATGAACGAACTTGTGCAACATTATTAACATATTCTTAGATCTGCACAATCATATCTATCATTTCTGGAGGAATGTAGAGACATTTGACTTAGTTGCACTATGATCAGTATTCATGTATACACATAATTCAAGGTGACTTGAACACCTTGTATGGTACAAGAAATAAGAGAGAATTGCATGTGGTTCAAACCTAAGTGTTGATGTGTGTTTTAGCACGCAGTAACGTAGGTGTGATTACTGGTTTCACACCTCTCTTGAAAAGTATCTTACCCTAGGTAAGACTACTCCAAGGATAATACAGCTAGGTCTTAGCTTGCTTGGAATCTCTCAATTATAATGTTCTAGCTGTGCCTACAAGGGGACTTACATGCAATCTACAGATTTTAGGGTTGGAACAATGAATACATATAAACCCTTTATGATTTTAGCTAATAAACAATGTAGAATGCTGCTAAAATTCCTAATCTAACAATAGTTTTCAAAGAAAATGTAAAAGGTTTTGGGTTTTAGAGGAATCCTAAGTGACATTCACAATGTATGGATAACTGTAGGTAGACAAACACTCTTAAATTTAACCAGTTTTCTGAGTTACTAAACTGAAATGGGTGTTACAACACTGCAGAAAATGATGCTATCTTCAATGGAAATCTAAAGATTTTCATATTACACTCACTCATTAAATACCCAATAAATGGCACAATTTAATCTATGAGATGTAATTGAACTAAGCATAACTGATTAGCCTAGACTAACTTTACATAGTCATTTACCAATAGCAAACGACTAATTAATTTTTTTGGGAGAGCAAGAAGCGAACCATGGAAACCAAAATGAATCAATACAAGATACAAATTCTCAAAACATTTGCAGAAACTTGCTTTGCATTACTTCAAATGGAAGAATGTCAACAATTTGGTATCAAATTATCTCTTCTCAATAGTAGAAATGGTAGCCCTTTATATAGGAAAGCAGCATACCAAATTTTTCAAATGAACGGTGGAGATTAACTCAACACTGACGGTCTATATTACATTAATAAATGTATAAACAATAGCTCATATCAATTCCTAGATTACACTTTGTCTTTTATGAAAAAGATGAAAAACAACCTCCAGATACATTGAATCTAGTCAATTTGACTAGCCAACTCAATATATTAATGAAAAAAACATTTTTAAACCATAGAAGAGACAAAATAGAGTCACATGCTGTCCCGAATATAGAAATTTACAATAATGACATGATTACATTCCAAAATATTCTAAAATATCAAGACTCTTCATCCAAATTAATTTTGTCCTCTTCAGCCAGCTTGTTGCGGTAATTTAGCCATGCCTCGAGCACAAGATTGATCTCCAAGGGGTCTAGATTCTTCAAATGATTGACCCGATACTCAAACATCTCCAGTTCCTAGCTGAATCTACTGTATATCTTTTCAATTTCTACCCTAGCCTTTTGGAATGCCTTAAATTCAGTTCTGAGGTCACTAACTTTATCTAATCTGTCCTCCATGGCTAGCTCAACACTCTCGAAAATGACCCTGTGTAATTTGATTTTACATTTCTCGACATCATAAGGGGCATAGTCATTATAGGACTCTTCCAGGTAATCCTTCAAAGAATCATTGATATCATATATAAGCGACTGAAGCTCTTCATCTGCTGGCATATATGCTTCCTTTATATTTTCAAAAGTTTCTTTCCTCAAATGCAGCTGTTGATACCATTCAATGGCCTTGGACAACTTGTCCCCAGTTAGAATATTTTCTACTACCAGAGTCTGGGCTGGCAAATCTCTGATGCTCTTTATCTGAGGAAACATGTGAGAGTAATATTCATGAAAGGAGTCACATTCCTCACACAGATCTTTCCATTTCTCATGAAGTTTAACTAGCTTCTTATGCGCTTGAGCAGAGGCATCAATAGTCTCACATCCTTTCTCAAATACTCTAAATAGCCAATTCTCAGTCCCTTGGGACTTGGCCCTTACCTCACCCAGTTTTACCATTTCATCTATAGACAGGAAAGTGGGCACTATCCTTATATCTCCTCCTGCATCAACTGGTTTGATCAGAAACTGGAGACAAGTGTAGAGCTCTTCATTTTGCTGTTTTAACTCCTTCTTTGACATCTCATCCTTATCTAACTATTCCAAAATTGAAGTGACTGATCCTTTAAATTCATCCACTCTTTGAGCATGAGTGGCTAGTCCCAAATCAACTGTTGAAATTGCATAGTCCTCCGCCTTGACTTGTTCTCTAGCTGCATTTGCTGGCGGGACAACTATCTCTGCAATCCTAGATCCTGCTTCATCCTTATAAATTCTGGACTGTATTTTTGCTTTCTTTTACTTTTTGGGCCTTTGAGCTTGTGATAGGATAGTGCTTAAATCCATTTGCATTATCTCCACTTGTGACTTAGGATATGCCACTCTATTTTGCAACCATTCAGGTGTCGAAGAAGATGATTTGTTCAATTTAGTGGTTTTGTCATCATTAGTTTTAGCAGGCTCCTCAAGTGATCCCTGCTCCTGTTCTAATTCCTTATCTTTATTTATCTCTTTTTCCTTTTCTTCTTCATCATCCAAGTTTCTTTAGTTTATCATCATATTTTCTTGAGCTGCCTTGAAGACTTCCTCAGTTTGACCCTTCTCCGGAGGACTGTCAGATATATCAATGACCTCAACATTAACTTCTTTAGCCAGGGGTTCATTAGGAATTTCATTACTTACCTCCACAAATGCATCTTTCTCTACCTCAGGCAATAATTCAATTTCAAGCTCTTGCAAACCCAATTTTGCACACACTTTATCAATTCCGGATAGCAGAGGTACAACTAAGGAGGTTGAATTTGCGGGCATCTGTGAAATAGGAATTGCAGAGGATATAGGCGATGTAGGCAATTTTGTCTACATCAAATTAGCTAATACTACTGATAGAGTGGAAGAAATGATAAGGAGGGAGGGAAGAGGTAGTGAAGGTAAAGGAAGAGAAGGTGAAAGAATGGTGGAAATGGGAGGTAGTGCTGTGGTAGTGGATAATTGGGTGGAAGAAGTAGAAGGTAAAGGTGTAGTAGTGGTAGAGGAACATGAGGTGGCAACGATGGATGAAGTAGAACTGCTAGGGGCATTGGAAGATATTGCCAATGAGCAAGAAATAATTGAAATAGAGGAAGTAGGAGAGGTGGTAGCAGGGGATGTTTCTTGGACAACAATAGCTGATGTCATGGGTGAAGTTGGTGCAGCAGCAGTAGAAGTAATGGAGGGAGAAGTAGCAGTAGAAGCTATAGAAGTGGAGGCAGCCGTGCCTAGACTTGGAGCAGCAGGAGATGGGGAAGCTGGCAGATTAGTATCTTCTTGAGTTGCAACATCTTCCTCGGTTACCTTCTTTACCTTAACTCTCTTGGTTTTAGAACCCTCCCCAGGACCACTTGGCATATCTCTTTTCTTGGAGGCTCTTGTCCTAGTAGGAGGCTGGTCTTTCTTAGAAGGAGGCTTAGCGGATGACTTCTTAACTTTCTAGGCCTTCTCTGCTAAAGATGTATGTTCTTCACTATCAAACTTCTACTTCTCAACTGGTTCCACCTCATCTGAGATTTTTATTGGTTCATCTTCTTCACCTCCAGAGTCCTTGTTTGATTCTAATGTAGTGTATGTAAGCTGAACTCCCTGTCTCTCTAAAGTAGCTACCTAGCCTCTTACCTAGGCCTTGCTCAATCTGATTGGTTCTTTCATTATGATATCTAAACAACTTTCCTCTACATTAGCCCAATTCGGCAGTGGGATTGGTTGACAGTATTGGGCTTCCCAGGTTCCTCTGACCATAACATTCTCATCATCCTCCAACTGGTCAGACACTGCAATAATGTGGAACTTCCTTATGAAGGCCAAAGATAGTCTTGAATGGGCCTTTTTCATTACTTCATAATCATCCATGCAATTAGCCCAAAAGTCCTCAATGTGCATTTTGTGAAACAATTTTTTGCTTACAAACCTTTCCATCACTTTATTTGGATTGAAGTGATCCCTTGCATTGTAGTAGTGAAGATTAAGAAGTCAAAGTTCCTTGTCAGTGTGTTTAGCTGATGCCAAGGAAGGGCATGCATAATTCCCCTTACCAAACCTGATGGGAAACTAAACATTGGTTCTGTGCAAGTGCTTGAGTTTTTCAGCACAAGGAATCAGTTGCCGAGTTAATTCTAGGAGCACTGTTTAATCATCAGGATATCTGGGAAGTCTATAAGTAGTCCTAGTGAAACCTTGCACTCTTAGATATGTGAACTTTTGAAACTCGATGTACCACCTACCATATCTGGTCACTTCATTCATTGCTTCAGTGGAAATCCTCAGGGTTGTGTTACCTTGTAGCAACCTAGCTATATACATTGTAAAAGCATCATTCACCCTTTTGAAATGTATTAGAGATTGAGATGAGGAAAGCTGAGGATAACACTCATATACCTTCACTTGGGTTTGCTCATCATTTCCAACTTCTCCTATTTTGGACAACCCAACATAGTGATTTCTTCTTGCAAGTGCATAGACAATATAGGATGTCCATCTAAAGTATCTCTTCTCTTTGAAGTTGCTGAAGGCCTCATGAATGTTATCATTAAGGATTTGGGACTAGTGGAATTTAGTCCCTTTCAGTATCTCAATTATGATGACAAACATCAACTCCTCAAAGGTAGAGGCTGTAGGTAACCCATATATTCTACTTAAAAATGTTATCAAATCCCCTATCTCATCATGGAAGTCACTTCTGTATAACACTTGGGGAAACTTGCTCACGGCAGACCTTTTTCTTTTTGCCCAATGATCATTCATATGTTTTTTACATCCATTAACATCCTTGTTGTAAGTCTCCTCTGATCCTTGTTTGCTGGCATGGTCATCACTGTGTGCCATGGAATATCAAAAGTCTCAGCCAGAGAGGGTGGACTTAAATAAGCCAGGATGTCCCCATTGGTAGTTTAAATTGTCCTTGTCATGACATCATACCCATCTGCACATGTTACTATCAGCTCTGCACATTGTACTGAGGTAGGGAAGGCAACATCTTGTGCAATACCACTATCTTTAAGTGTTTTGGCCCTAGGAGTTGGATTTAGGCCAAAGATTCTCAATCTGAAGTCATCCAAATCTATGTGACTGTTGTGTGGTTACACAACACACCCCATTTTGACTTGGCAAAACAGGGACCCAACTTCTTTTGGGTTGGTTTGTGTTTCTTCCTTTTTGGCGGTTTGGTAAGAATCAGTCAAGTGCATCATCACGTTGAGTTAGGATGAGGTAAGTCATCATTATGAGGTTAGTTTGTCAAAATTCCTATTTCGTATCTGTAACCTCATATTCTGGAAGAACATTAAATTTCATGCAGGTTTGCCTTTTACATCACCCTGGTATTCATCAGGATGTGAGAGTTGTGAACAGTCAAAGTCTTGGTCAAACCTGATATTCGCAAGAGGGGGGAGGTCATATTTTATAATCTGAGTCGTGTTGGTTAAAGATCATCATCATATTCGAACATCCCCCGATATATCCTGCAGCTCAAATATCCTGACGTCAACTTTAAATGGTAATAAGTCTTTCCCGTCAAGCGGTCTTTTATACCGCGAACATCATGTTTTGAAAATAACTCGATATTCGTTAATATCATCTTGACGCGAAATATCACCCTTAACAAAACATCCTGATGACATCATCTGAATACGATAAACAAAGAAACAAACATCCTGATGACATCATCATCATATTTACATTTCGACAGGATATTTTGTAAACATGATCATGTTCACCCAATATGACGATGACGTCATGAAGCATTCCGATACAAAGAACGAATATCATGATGACGTCATCCTGATATTCAGAAAGGAGGATGAGCAAGCATGGTTCGTCATCATCATTTTGTTTTGAAACATCACCTGATAAACCGAAATATCCTCCTGATGTGCTAAAATGTAAACAAAGGGTGCATTGTCACCCGAATCTTGTAGCGATAATAATTTTAATGTTAGGGAGGATGATATTGAAACTCAACCCGATATTTGTGAAATATCATCCTGCCCTCACGATATCCCGCCATATGGATATCCCCCGCTCCCTTTGCCGCCATTATCATTAAATGCGCGCAGATATGGTAGGTGATTCCCGCCGACCCCGGAACCCAATGAAATACCTGTCGAGATCCTGAGTTTTCGCACGAATGATCAAAGATTGCAATCTAACTTGTCAGAGTGCCCTAAATTTACCCTAACTGCAAGGTTAAAAGGTAATTCAACCGCCATTGTTACGTTTACCTGCGTTAAAATTGTTTTACAGAGCACCAGCCTCCATATCCGCATAACAGCTATCGTTGCGCAATTCGAACTCACAGATAGAAGGAAGGAAGTGATCAGCAGTTGAATTAAGAGTGTCTTGACGATATACTGGTATAAAGAAAATCTGCATAACCAGGTAAGTGAACTGAAACCCTCATCATGTTGTTGCTAAGTGATGTTGTAAGTTCTGGTTATGTATCCATGTAAGTAAGTAATGTGAAATTGATGCAATAGGCATGATATTTGCAATATGTATGCATACATATCCCTGTTGTGAGACGAAATGTTGTTAATTGCAGGTACCCATGGCTGAAAAACGCTCAGTCAAGAATCAGGAGGAATTTAGCAGGCCTATGTTCTCTTCCCAGAGAGGGGTCCTGTTCAACTATGGGGCAATTACAGATACCCATCAGGGGATTACCAACCTGGAGGCTTGGTCAGCCAAGCTGAATGATGGACAAGATAAGAGTCCAGTACTGGACGCAGTGTTTGTATCAGGTATGTGGAACGCTGCTGGCTTCCCATACTCCATGGAGTCTCTGGAGCTAGTCATTGAATGCGCCCAGAATTATAACCCTCAGACAAGGCAGGTGGTGAAGCATGGGAGAGTGTATGCAGACCTATCCATCAAAGGTCTCTCCTAGACATTTGGACTGCCAATGGGCAGTAAGGTAAAGAGTGTAGACTTGAAGAAGTCTGAAAGAGAATATGAGGCCAACAAGAAGGCGTCCAGAAAGAACATGTATGCTTGGCGGGCCGAGAACAGCACATATAATGCAGCGGCCAAGCTCCCCGTGCATATGTTCAAGTTTGACTTTAATGAGGAGTATCAGTATGTGATTGCCCTACTGAACAGGGTGACTGGCCAGCCTGATACTGGTGATTTTAGAGATTGGATGTACGGCATAATAATGATGTGCCTGTATGCAGACATCAAACCACTGTGGGGCCAAATAATAAGCGATGCTCTGCATGAGCAGCTGATGAACCTGGGAGGTTCAGACTGTGCATTCTACATGACCTCCTATATCGTTTATTCCTGTGCGTATAGAGGCACTTTTGATGCCCTGGTCACAGATGGAAAACTGACGGGCACAAATGTAGCATATATCTGGGATCATCATCCCTAGCTGCAAAGGACCAAATATATCAAGGACTACAAACTGGTCAATGATGCATTTTCTATGCATCTGGTAAGGACCATGGAGGATGACAGAACTACAAGACTGAGCATGGAGGCTCAAGAGGCAGTATACAGGCATGGGGCATGGTACATACAATTTGCCACCTTTTCCTACATCAGGATAGAAGGTTTTGAAGGACATCCCCTGATGCTGCCAAGATATCCTACAGATGCAGTAGTTTTAATGGAATTTATCAGGCAGGGCTCCACCATGATACAGATGTATAAGGATGCCAAGAAGCTGCCACCAATTTTGTTCCCAATCAACATCGGCAACTACATGTGCCCTGACTCTGACAATATAAAGAAGGTGATGGTCACCTTGAATAAGATGAATTTGCTGCCCTTCCCAGTAACGAGACCATATGATCCTTACGGCTGAATGCAGAAGATCCTAGGAAAGCCTATTCACTAGAGGCACCTAGAAGATTTTTGGGCTGACTGCGAGGATGAGGCAGAAGCCAGGAGGAGGAGGTATCAGAGGTTGACTCTGAACCAGATCAGAACATTTGACTGCATATCCCTCCCTCAGCAGCTGAAGAATGATGACGGCAGGATAATGGCAGATGAGTATGAGCAGAAGAAGATTTATAATGATACCATCTCTGCACCTGACCTCACCATGCAGGAGGATATGTCCTTGGACCCATTCTTTGCCAGAACCCTACACTTGACCCAAGCTTGGGTAGATGCACAGGTAGAGGCATTGAAGAAGAGGGGTGTTGCCATCATGGTGGATAGTAAGAAGAAGGGGCAGGACATCCCTACAGATGAATATGATGACTTCCTGCTGGAAAAGAGGAAGACTAAGGGAGAGAGGACCCCTCCACCACAGCAGCCTAGCAAAAGGGCCCCAAAGGGCAAGAGGGTGGAAAAGGGACCCAAAGGGGTCATAGTTGACAGGGCAGTATTCACAGCGGAGAAGGTAGCCAAATCAGGGTCAGAATCAGATTCTCCTCCAAAGCCCAAGAAAACCAAGACAGCAGAGGCTGGAATCACAGAGACCCAAGAGGTGGGTCAGTCATCTAAACAACCAGGCAAAGCTATCCTCATGGAAGAGGAGCCTGAAGAAAGAGGAGAGCTCCGTAGGTGTTGGTTCCCACCACACCCAAGAAACCAAGAACCTCCATGAGAGGTGAGATAAGTCAACCTCCTGCACAGTTACAGGGGGCAGGTAGTGAAGTGCAGAAGGAACTTCAGCATAACGTTCCACTTCCTACCATTGTCAAGTTCAAAACTGAACTGGCAGAAGAACAACAAAAAGAAGCATCCCAGACACAAGCGGAAAGGCATGTCTCGCTAGACGAGACAATCAACTTGTCTGATGATGAGGTGGTGCAGGATGTAGTTGCACAAGAAATGGAAACACTGGCTGCTGGCATCAGTGTGACTCCTCACAAGCCTCCATCTGTCCAATCGGTGCTTGAGGAGATGAAACAAACAGAAGCGGAGCGAGAAAAGAGCCCGGAACCAGAGAAGAGCTCGGAGCAGGTAGCTCAGGACATAGGGCTGGACACATTGATCACTGAGGTGACAAGTCCTGTAGTGGTAGACTTGGCAGAGAAACAGGATGCAAGTCCTGAGAAGCCAGCAGGATCACCTGATAAGGGCCACCTAACAGAGGAGATAGAGATGGCAGAAGCAGAAGGCCATGCTCTTGAATCAGGCCAGCAGAGCCCACAAGATACATCAGCAGGACCTGCTATAGTGGAGGTCCAAGAAATAAAGGCTGATGAGAAGAAGGAAGAAATAGAAGATCCAGCTGATAAGGCACAAGAGGTGGATGGTGCAGGCACAGAACAAGTAACAGCTGCAGAACAGATGCCATCACCTCGGGCAGATCCAATGATATCAGATACGGTGGACATGCCACCAGAAATAGAGAAACAAAAGGAGGATGATCAACCTCCACAAGGGGAAGAACTGGGGACAGGTGAAGAAAGGATGGAGAAAGATCATGATCATCATGATCTACATACAGGTACACCGCAAGGTTCCCCACACAGAGAAGATGCTCCCCCAGAAAAGGAAGTTCCTCAACAGGAGGAGGCACCACAGGATCCGCAACAAGGCGAGCATCAAGAGGGAGAAAAAGAAAAATCACCATCTCCACAACACTTGTTGGTGGAAACGGGAGATAGGGGTGAACAACACCATGATGCCGAAAAGCATGATCGGGTGCCTCGATGGGTAGAAAAGGAGGTAAATGTTGAGGAGGAACTTGAAATCCAAGAGTTCGACGTCTCCACCCTGTTCTCCGCGGATATAATGAAGCCCAAGAGAAAGGCCAGAATGACATCGGCCATCAAGAGAGATCGGGCGACAGGGAGAAGGACCGCACAAATTGCTGTACCTGCGGTAGAGAAGGAGAAAGGCAAAATCACTGTGGATGAATTCCAGATAAGCACAGTTGATTTGGGTTTTGCCAACGAAGAGCAGGAAGGTCAAGAAGGTAAGGACATCATAGACTCTCTAATTCAGAAAGTGAAAAGAGAGAAAGAGAAGAATAAGCAACATAAAGAGCACATTGCTCAGTTGCATGCATACATTAAAGGCTTGACCAATCCTGAGGATACTACAAGTGAAGCTGCAGTCCCATTGACTGCCATTTCTCAAGAGGAGATAAATAAACTGGACCTCATGAAACATGAGGCTTCCGTAATAAGGAAATGGATGTCATCCACATTGGATGAGGCTGTTGAAATAATGAAGGGTTCTTTGAAAAGATGGAGCATATTAAGTGACTCCAAAACCAAGGTGGACAGATTGCAAATGCAGACCGGGAAAAGGTCTTATCAACTGGAGAAAGTCCTCAGCCTGTTGGGAGAAATAAGGAAGATAAACCCACAACTTCTTATCAGTAAGCAGGTATTGAATAATAATACTACATTATTAGTAGATATCTGGTACAAGGATGTACAGTTTGAATGCGGAGTCCTTAAGAGATGCAATAATAAGCTAAGGGAGATCAGCATGAGGCTACGTGATTTAATGGGCATTGAAGCAGACTGTTAGAAACATTAGAGGGCAAAGTGGAAGGGAAGATAGAGAATCAAGATGAAGATTCTGCCCTTAAGGCTCTGCACAGTAACTTCCAGATGGAAGATGATGGTCCACTCATCCACTTGACAGAAGAGATTATAAATAAGGTGATGAGGATCAAGGTCAAGATGGAGACCTATAGTGAGACATTGCAAGACAGAGAAAATAAGCTGGATAACAGCAAGGATAAGTATGAGGCACACAAGTACGCCATTATCAAAGCAAAGACTCAAGATGGCGGAGGAATAGATCAGGTTGTGCGGTCATACGAACAGATCCAGAGTAGCATGCAACCCCATATGCAGCAGCATCATCATCAGGATAGCGAAGGTTTAGAAAGCGATGCACATGATGATGATCTGCATGAATCAGCTGAAGAACATGATGAAGATACATCATGAGGGGGAATATTTTGCATAGGTAATATATATAGTTGCCAGCTGGCAACTTGTGCTATTTTGTAAAGTTGACAAGTCATGGAATGATGACCGTTGATTTGTATTGACATATCAGATCCGTAGATCTCTTGTAACAGATTCCTCACCTTATTCTATAAAAGGTGGTGGAATGCCTTGTTATATTCATTCGAAACTTAATTGAAATCTGTTTGCTGAAATATTCAGAGCTCATTTCAAAGCTGCTGTATATGTACATGTCTTTTGCATACTTAATGAAAGAGAAGAGTATTTGATTACAAATCTTCATAAATCCTGAGTAATCTGTGTTTGAATTCTGGATATGTGCTTTGATTAGCTGCATCCCTTGGAGTGCTCATCATGTTGCATGTATTGTTTTCATTCATTATCCTCTGAAGTTTGCATCAACTGTGTCTAGCTGTGGAATGTCCTGGTGAACATATGGTTTGATTTCTTCTCCTCATAACAGTATCAAGCATGTATGTGGATCAAAAGCTAAAGGTTCAACATAATTAGAAGTATTCCCTTTAATTTCTTTCAATTTCAGAGCATCTCACTGTCACAATTGCAAATAATTGATAATCTTAAGCAAATAACGCAAATATGCAGATATCTCGTAGGTAATTGCAAATATTTAGCATATTTGAATAAAAAAGCATGCACAATGGAAAATCTCATGCAAAGATCGAGGTATTACTACATCTTTTCATCAAATAACTGCATAATTTGACTTCTCTGTAAAGGATTTCTACAGGAATGTCATGATGATGGCGTAATTTCACGTAAGGCCCCAAAATGGAAACAGCAATTCACATTAACTACTGAGTAACGTCAGTCGATTAAGACCTAATCACCGGAGACTTGGGATCATGAATTTTCTAAATTCACTGTATCTTTCAAGATGAATAAAGGTTAATGTGTACTTTTATTCTATGTTTGTTTATGACTAACATCATGACCAACATAAATTGGCGCTAGAAGGAGGGTCGAGTCCAGAAAACCACGCTCGTCATCATCATTTTCAGGTCTGATGACGCATGGCATAAGGTAACCTCGGATCGCCTGTGAATTTCAGTAAATTACGTAAATATTTACTGTGATAAGTTTGTACATGTTCATTCTATGTAAAGATTTCCAGATCTCACGTAAATATTGCAAACTTTACAGTAGATCGTTGTGAATTCACAAATATTGGCCAAAGATACGCAAATTTGTTCAAAATTTTGAAGAATTTAGGCTGGAGGCACTTTAGATCTCGTGCTACGGGTCATGATACCCCAATATCCTGTCATATTTACAGTATCTTCGCCAATATTTCATAAATATCTAGTCTGATTTGCCATCTGATCGCAAATATCACCTCATCCGGTGGAATCCAGCCAATATTTTCAAAGTTTCAGCCAATTTGCCTCCGATTCAAGAAATCCTGGCTCACAGGATAAATACCAGGTCTAGACCTAGTGAAATTTTTGAAGAATTGCCTGTTAGAGGTTTCAGACCTAGGACTGTAGACATTCATCATACTCCAGGGTCTAGTGCGTCTAGAGCTTCACCAGGACCTCCTCCTGTAACTCCTGTTGGTTTGCAAATACCTTCTGGTATATCAGTGACACCTCCTGTTCAACCCCAGGGTGTGCCTTTAGTTCTAACTCAGCCAGCTGCACCACCAGTTCAGCCCCCTCAGGCCGTAATGTCATTCTTTGCCGCAGAGTCACCTTTGACCTTCAATGCATATCATGAGTTACGAAAGAATCTGGACAAACTTTGCCCAAAATACCATCCCTATCAAGATGCTGATGATCATATCAGGACATTTAAAGAAGCCTGCTGCAGAGCCAGAATAGAACATCAGGACGTGGTGTGCAGATTATTTCCTTTTTCCTTAGGGGAAGAGGCTTATAATTGGTTCATCAGTCTGGGCCAAGCCTCTATTGGTTCATGGGCTATCTTAGAGAAAGCTTTTATTGACAGGTTCAAGGTCCCTATTGATCCATCTATGAATTATCACATGTTTGCTACAATCAAAAGACTTGAGAATGAGCCTATTGCTAATTTCAATGCTAGGTTCCAGAAAATGTTGTCCAAGCTAGTTGCCCCATATGTAGTAACTGATGCTGCTGCTAAGAGTATCTATTATTCAGCCCTGGATCCATTAACTCCCATGTTCATCAGGAGAACACATCCAGAGATCACTACATTGACAGGAGCTTTTCAAGAAGCTATCAAGGTAAATCAGCAGTTGATACCTGCTCCTACTCCGAATATAGTATTCCCTACTTTGCCTGGCATGCAGTCACAATATCCTGCACAGTATCCGGCACCGTATTCACCTCAGTATCCTGCACAATATCCAAATGGAGCAGTGATATCTCCAACAGTCATGCCTGCACCTTTGCAAGTACCTCCATTGAGCATTATGCCTCCTCCTAATGGAAATAGCCAACTACCACAATATCCTGCACATGCTCAGACACCTCAGGGTATCGATTTATCCAACAATAACCATGGATCTTCTTTTTTCAAGCCTCAGACTGAAAATGTAGTTGCCAAAGCCCAAGAGGAAAAGGAAGAAATCAAAGAAATTTCTGCTCAGTTGAGAAAACTCACCACAGAAGTAACACATTTGAGAAATCAAGGGTTTTATGCACAGTCAGGTCAGAACAGGAATTATTCCAATGACAGACCCAACTACCCTGACAGAGGATATAACAACAATAACTTCAACAATAATGGTGGAACTAACAATAATCCTCCTAGACAGCCCAGAATATGGAACTTCAGGCCAAATAACGGTTCATTACCATCACCCCTGGATAATCAGCCTCTAGGTGAAGCTAAACAGACTACTAGAGTCAATCTTGCTGAGGCAGCCCTTACCAATTGGTGTAGGATCCATAACACAAATGCACATGCAGAATTAGATTGTCCACAGTTTAGGATTGCTGCCAGCATCTTTCAGACTGAAGTATCCAACACTTCTGGAAATCCACCTCAGGCAGAAGGAAATGAGATAGTTCCTTGTGGATATGACTCAGCTTTTGTGCTAGAAACGTACACTAATCAACCTCATCCGAGTTATGATCAGACCTGTGAGGAATCTGCTTTAACCTTTGAAACAAATTACATTTTTCCTTTTGAGGATGAAAATGAACCTGCAAGAGAGCATGAGGAAGTACATGCATACCAACAACAATATCCTGGTAAGCACAATTATAACTTGAGAAGTAGTGCCAATAGACTTACTGGTCCATTGACATCATCTTTGCCTCCAAACAACTTCAACACACCTCCTGATCCTAAGGCTAACAATAACCCTGGATTTCCCAAGGTGAATGCTCAGTACTTGTCACCTCAAAACACAGTAACAAAGGTCGTAAATGCACCTCAAGAGTTTGATAAGTTAGTTAGCTATTTGGCTGATGAAATGAAGAAAATCAAGATCAGCCTGTCCTTATCGGAGTTACTGAAAACTCCGGCCATCAAGAAGGCATTCATGAAGTCACTAGATGATCATGCTCCTAAAGAAGATAGTCATCTTTCAAGTCAATCCAATAGCAAAGATCATGCTGCTAAGGATAAGGTTATCCAGCCTAAAGTGTCATCTACAGTCCAGGCTGCTGAAACCTCCCACATGACCTTGTATAGAGATAAAACCGAATCACCTCCGTTTCTCCTCACCATAAGAATGTTCAGCAAGAACTTGCACAACTGTCTAGTGGATTCTGGAGCCTCAACGAATGTTATGCCTTTGTCAATATGCAATGCATTAGGACTGCATCCTGCTAAATCCTTAAAGAAGGTCACTCAATTGGACAAGACAGAAGTAAGTGTAATAGGAGAACTAACTCACGTCCACATGCAGCTAGCATCTGATCCTAGGATCCAGTATTACATTGACATTCAGGTAGTTGACATACCTGATACTTATGGGATGTTGCTTAGCCGAGACTGGTCTAAAACGCTTAACGGATATATGTCCACAGATTTCAGTCACATGTGGTTGCCGTGGAAAGGTATACCTAATCAGATCAGGATTGATGCTGAACCTAGGATGAAACATATGATCACGGAATACAACAAAACGAATGAGATCATGTACGTAAACGTAGAACCTGGAGTTTATTGCATCAGGCCGCAGACTGTTAAAATAGAGGAGATCCTGATGCTTGATGTTCATCATCATCATCATCATGATTATCATGAGGACATCTCAAGTATGGAATTTAACAAAGATCCAGATAATGAGAACGAAATAGATCGCTTCAGAGATTTTGAGATACATTTATCTGCTCAGGTAAAACGTTGCTAGTTATTGAATATCCCTGCTAATGATATTTTGATTGATGGATGGTGTAGATTACACAGCGAAGCACACTCAGAAAAGACTTGTGAAACATGCTTAGACATGATGATACTGGAGCAGACATACAGTGAAGCATCATCATCATATTCTGAGGTGAGTGCTACATCTGATGATGAGGACGATACTAATTCTTATTTGTCTTCTGTAGGAACAGGAGAGTTAACAGATCATGATGAAGATTGTGTCCCGGAAGCAGAAGAGATCTTGGTGTCCAACCAGGTAAATGATGCAGAAAAAGAAAAGATCACCCCTGGTAGCGATTGCTTCATGGAACCAGATTATGAGTTGTCTGATGAAGACAAAGGTAGTGACCTGACGAAGTTCGAAGAATTTCTGGTAAAAGAAATAGAGAAGATGACACAACAGCATAAATCTCCCCAGGAGGTTTTAATTAAAGGTTGGTGTAGGTTGCATGAGGCGCCTCACTCAGAAACAACTTGCTCACTATGTTTACACTTTTTGAAGAGGCATGCAGATATAAATCTTGAACATCATCCTCCTGCTGATATAGAAGAGAAAACAGAAAAGTCATCAGGCTCACAAAATAAAGAAAAGAAGAAACTTGAGGATGATGGCATCCCTAAGTTAAAGTGGATATCAGGTGGAGCAGCATCCAGAGCTGCAAGGAAGAAAGGAGGACCAAATAGATATCCTGCTGAGGATAAGTGTCTTGTTGAAGATAAACCTTGGATCCTGAAGTTTGATGGATCCAAATCTAAGCAAGGTGCTGGGGTAGGAATAGATCTCATTGATCCATCAGGAAAATCCTATTTAGCGGCTTACAGACTACAGTTCCCCTGTACCAATAATGTCGCAGAGTATGAAGCTCTGATTCATGGAATGTTGTTTGCTCATAAGAAAAAAGTAAGGATCCTGCATGTCTTTGGGGATTCAGAACTAGTTGTGAGGCAAGTAAGAGGAATTTACTCCTGTAACTACAGAAAACTATCAAATTACAGACATCGTGTGTGGGACCTGATTGAAGACTTTGATGCCTTTAATATCATTCACGTACCAAGAGAACAGAACCAGAGGGCAGATGCACTCGCCCAGGCCACCAGTACGTTGGAACCGCTGTCTATATCTGGTCTAAAGAGATTTTCAGTAGAATTGGTGTCAGTACCATCAGTACCTGACAATGTGACTAATCTCCAGGTGTTTGATGATGATCAACACATTCTGGACTTCATATCAAACAGAGACATATTTGAAGCTCAGATCATAGATGAGAATGGTATGGAAGATCATGTCTGGGAAGAAGATGAGATATTAGAGTTGCCTAGCAACATAATTCCCAAAGGTATGATTGAATTAGAAAGAGCTTTTGATCTAGATAATATGCTTAAACATAAAGATCTGCCTAAGGCAGATGGAGGTCAATATTCACAAGTGAATATTGGACAAGCTGATGACAAGAGAAACGTCTTATTGGGTAAGGTTTGTACACCAGAAGAGTTAGAAGGAATAACTCAAGCCCTTAAAGATTACATACATGTGATTGCATGGACTTATGATGAGCTAAAGACATATGACACTTCTATTATAACTCATACTATACCTCTTAAGCCAGATGCAAAACCTTTCAGACAGAAGCAGAGGCCAGTCAATGCTCTGCTTGAACCAATCATCCTTGAGGAGGTCAAGAAATTGTTAAATGCTCGGATAATATTTCCTATAAGGCACTCCACTTGGGTGGCAAATCTTGTGCCAGTCAGAAAGAAGAATGGAGACATCAGGTTATGTGTAGATTTCAGGAACCTGAACAGAGCATCAGAAAAGGATAATTATCCTTTGCCCTCTTTGGATGAGGTTTTACAGATTTTAAATGGAGCCAAAATGATGTCCTTCCTAGACGGTTTTTCAGGATACAACCAAGTGATGGTTGATAAAATTGACAGATTGAAAACTGCCTTCACCACAAAGTGGGGTATATTTGCATACAGACGTATGCCATTTGGACTCATAAATGCTGGAGCTACATTCCAGCGAGCAATGGACATAGCCTTCAGAGGCTTAATAGGAAAGTGTATAGTCATCTACATGGATGACCTGACGGTTTTCTCCAAGGAAAGGGGAAATCATGTTGCTGATCTCAGAAGTGTACTGAAGAAATGTGAAGAATATGGAATATCTTTGAATCCTAAGGAGTGCATATTCGGAGTCACAACAGGAAAGTTACTAGGCCACCTGATCACAGAAGATGGAATTATCATTGATCCTGACAGGGTGGAGTCTATTATGAAGTTACAACTTCCAGGAAGCAAAAAGGAACTTAAGTCTTACTTTGGTAAGACAAATTTTGTGAGGAAGTTCATCACCGGCTTTGCTGAGATTGTCAGACCACTAAATGCCATGTTGAAAAAGGATGCACAAATTGAGTGGACACCAGAAGCCAAGGCTACTTTTGAAGATATAAAGAAGGCCATTTCAGATGCTCCTGTCCTCATTAGTCCAGATTATACAAGAGATTTCTACATCTACTCATTTGCCTCAGAACATACTTCTGCAGCAGTGTTAACTCAAAGAAATGAAGAGAGAGAAGAGAAACCAATTGCTTTCATGAGCTATCCTTTCAAGGATGCTAAATTGAGATATGTAGATGTTGAGAGACAGGCACTTGCACTAGTCAGAGTAGTAAAGAAATTTAGACATTATATACTAAGAAGCAAAGTGATTGCTGTGGTACCAGATGCAGCAGTGAAGATGCTGCTGATGCAGAGTGAACCTGGTGAAAAAAGAGCCAAATGGATTACTGTATTACAAGAATATGACATGGAGATCACACCAATGAAGCTGGTGAGAGGACAAGCTCTGAGCCAGATGATATCTGAAACAGATCCAAACATCATTAGTCAGCAGTATGTGATCAATGAGAAAGATAAGAAAGAATGGTATTCAGATATCAGGCACATCCTGATCACTGGAAGATGTCCTTCAAGAATGCAGGCTTCACAGAGAAGAGCCTTGAAGATAAGATCCCAGAAGTATATGATGAAGGGGGGAACCTTATTTAAGAAGAATTATGAAGGAATATACCTGAGATGCTTAGAGAAGCTTGAAGCAAATAAAGTTTTGACAGAGTTACATGACAAGTTTGGAACGGCGCATGGATCAGCATTGGCCACAACACATGCAATCCTCAGAGCAGGATACCACTGGCCTACAATTTTTAAAGACACAGCTGATCATGTTAAATGTTGTCATGTCTGTCAGGTTGCTGCCAACAGAGAGAAATATGCTGCACAACCGTTGCAGCCAGTGGTGGAAGAGCGCCCATTTGCACAGTGGGGCATGGACTTCATAGGACCAATCAATCCTCCATCTTCCTCAGGCCATAGGTATGTCTTAACGATTACTGACTATTGTACTAGATGGAGTGAAGCTATCAGCAGCAAAACTTGCACTGCAGATGATGTCATCAAGTTTCTGGAAAGCAACATTGTCACCAGGTATGGAACTCCTTATGCATTGGTGAGTGATAATGGCTCTGCCTTCATTTCCACCAGATTGTCAAGTTGGGCTTTTCATCATGGGACCATACTTAAGTTTTCATCCAACTACTATCCCCAGGGAAATGGATTAGCAGAATCCACCAACAAGAATTTATTGAGTATCATAAGAAAACTGATAGAGAAAAATCCCAGGGAATGGAACTCATTTCTGAAATATGCCTTATGGGTAGACAGAACTAGAATGAAAATTGCATTAGGAAACTCACCCTTCCAACTAGTATATGGGGTAGATCCTATCCTCCCTGTAAACTTGAAAATTCCTACTCTGCAGTTTGCCCAAGAATATCTAGGCATAGATAATAAGCAGGAAGTCAGGTTGCTTCAGTTGATGCACTTGGAAGAAAAACGGAGTCAAGCGATTGACCAATTTGCAAAACATCAGGCTGTTGTCAAACGCTGGTTTGACAAGAGAGCCAGAATTAAAGCTTTCAGGATATCTGATTTAGTCCTGATGTGGGATAAAGCCCATGAAAAGAAAGGTGATCATGGTAAGTTTGACAGATTATGGATAGGTCCCTTTCAAATTTCTGAGATCTTAGGAGACAGCACTTATAGGCTTAAGAACCTAATAGGCGAGGATGTCCCATTGCCAGTTAATGGACAATTCCTCAAACATTATTTCTAGGCCTAAATGACTTCGTGATAGTCATATGTATCATAATGTATATTTGTATAGTTGTTTGTACAGTTTGTTTGTTGTGCTTGTTTTGTTTTGCTGGTTGGGACCTTGTTTTGGTAAGTCAGGATGATGCACTTCATCACCCTAGAAAATAATTAAGTTGTTGAGATTCAAGTGATGAGATCACATTTAAACATAGGTTATGATTCATTCTAAGAAGTGTTCATGATCAGGTTTGTGATGTCTTTTCATCAAGGTGCCTTTTCTTGGTCAAAGCGAATCCATCACAATGAAACACCTAACAGCCTTGGGTTTGTTGAACACACTAGTATAGGTGTTAAGTGAAAAATCTAAAGGGACTCCCTTGCTACCAATGCAATCTCCAACCTAAAGCTGCAAGTGACTATACCTTGTACAAATGAGCTGACATGATGATATCAGATATAAATTTTTAAAGAAAATCAGAAAAGAAATAAAATTAGGCCATCTAAGTAACTCTACCGGGGCTATGGACGCCTGCTGGCAGTGGGGCTCTACTTAGGGAGATTGTATAGATAACCTTGCCGGGGCTATAGACGCCTGCTGGCAGCAAGGCTCTATCCAGGTTGGCTATGAGGGATGATCTCCAACTATGTAGTTTAACACCAGTTACTTACGTTTTCAACTTACTTTCAAGATGAGGATAATTAATCATATGCACACACCTGATCCTTTGTTAGCATTATCACCATAATGAAATTTTATCATTCAAAGGACCATGATGCTTACACTTAGATAGAATTAGAACACTATAGATAAATGTGATCACATCACTTGAATCATTGGAATTTGTTCATTTTCTTTGGTGGCAAGTTGTTGTGTGGTTACACAACACGCCCCATTTTGACTTGGCAAAACAGGGACCCAACTTCTTTTGGGTTGGTTTGTGTTTCTTCCTTTCTAGCGGTTTGGTAAGAATCAGTCAAGTGCATCATCACGTTGAGTCAGGATGAGGTAAGTCATCATTATGAGGTTAGTTTGTCAAAATTCCTATTTCATATCTGTAACCTCATATTCTAGAAGAACATTAAATTTCATGCAGGTTTGCCTTTTACATCACCCTGGTATTCATCAGGATGTGAGAGTTGTGAACAGTCAAAGTCTTGGTCAAACCTGATATTCGCAAGAGGGGGGAGGTCATATTTTATAATCTGAGTCGTGTTGGTTAAAGATCATCATCATATTCGAACATCCCCCGATATATCCTGCGGCTCAAATATCCTGACGTCAACTTTAAATGGTAATAAGTCTTTCCCGTCAAGCGGTCTTTTATACCGCGAACATCATGTTTTGAAAATAACCCGATATTCGTTAATATCATCTTGACGCAAAATATCACCCTTAACAAAACATCCTGATGACATCATCTGAATACGATAAACAAAGAAACAAACATCCTGATGACATCATCATCATATTTACATTTCGACAGGATATTTTGTAAACATGATCATGTTCACCCAATATGACGATGACGTCATGAAGCATTCCGATACAAAGAACGAATATCATGATGACGTCATCTTGATATTCAGAAAGGAGGATGAGCAAGCATGGTTCGTTATCATCATTTTGTTTTGAAACATCACCCGATAAACCGAAATATCCTCCTGATGTGCTAAAATGTAAACAAAGGGTGCATTGTCACCCGAATCTTGTAGCGATAATAATTTTAATGTTAGGGAGGATGATATTGAAACTCAACCCGATATTTGTGAAATATCATCCTGCCCTCACGATATCCCGCCATATGGATATCCCCCGCTCCCTTTGCCGCCATTATCATTAAATGCGCGCAGATATGGTAGGTGATTCCCGCCGACCCCGGAACCCAATGAAATACCTGTCGAGATCCTGAGTTTTCGCACGAATGATCAAAGATTGCAATCTAACTTGTCAGAGTGCCCTAAATTTACCCTAACTGCAAGGTTAAAAGGTAATTCAACCGCCATTGTTACGTTTACCTGCGTTAAAATTGTTTTACAGAGCACCAGCCTCCATATCCGCATAACAGCTATCGTTGCGCAATTCGAACTCACAGATAGAAGGAAGGAAGTGATCAGCAGTTGAATTAAGAGTGTCTTGACGATATACTGGTATAAAGAAAATCTGCATAACCAGGTAAGTGAACTGAAACCCTCATCATGTTGTTGCTAAGTGATGTTGTAAGTTCTGGTTATGTATCCATGTAAGTAAGTAATGTGAAATTGATGCAATAGGCATGATATTTGCAATATGTATGCATACATATCCCTGTTGTGAGACGAAATGTTGTTAATTGCAGGTACCCATGGCTGAAAAATGCTCAGTCAAGAATCAGGAGGAATTTAGCAGGCCTATGTTCTCTTCCCAGAGAGGGGTCCTGTTCAAATATGGGGCAATTACAGATACCCATCAGGGGATTACCAACCTGGAGGCTTGGTCAGCCAAGCTGAATGATGGACAAGATAAGAGTCCAGTACTGGACGCAGTGTTTGTATCAGGTATGTGGAACGCTGCTGGCTTCCCATACTCCATGGAGTCTCCGGAGCTAGTCATTGAATGCGCCCGGAATTATAACCCTCAGACGAGGCAGGTGGTGAAGCATGGGAGAGTGTATGCAGACCTATCCATCAAAGGTCTCTCCCAGACATTTGGACTGCCAATGGGCTGTAAGGTAAAGAGTGTAGACTTGAAGAAGTCTGAAAGAGAATATGAGGCCAACAAGAAGGCGGCCAGAAAGAACATGTATGCTTGGCGGGCCGAGAACAGCACATATAATGCAGCGGCCAAGCTCCCCGTGCATATGTTCAAGTTTGACTTTAATGAGGAGTATCAGTATGTGATTGCCCTACTGAACAGGGTGACTGGCCAGCCTGATACTGGTGATTTTAGAGATTGGATGTACGGCATAATAATGATGTGCCTGTATGCAGACATCAAACCACTGTGGGGCCAAATAATAAGCGATGCTCTGCATGAGCAGCTGATGAACCTGGGAGGTTCAGACTGTGCATTCTACATGACCTCCTATATCGTTTATTCCTGTGCGTATAGAGGCACTTTTGATGCCCTGGTCATAGATGGAAAACTGACGGGCACAAATGCAGCATATATCTGGGATCATCATCCCCAGCTGCAAAGGACCAAATATATCAAGGACTACAAACTGGTCAATGATGCATTTTCTATGCATCTGGTAAGGACCATGGAGGATGACAGAACTAAAAGACTGAGCATGGAGGCTCAAGAGGCAGTATACAGGCATGGGGCATGGTACATACAATTTGCCACCTTTTCCTACATCAGGATAGAAGGTTTTGAAGGACATCCCCTGATGCTGCCAAGATATCCTACAGATGCAGTAGTTTTAATGGAATTTATCAGGTAGGGCTCCACCATGATACAGATGTATAAGGATGCCAAGAAGCTGCCACCAATTTTGTTCCCAGTCAACATCGGCAACTACATGTGCCCTGACTCCGACAATATAAAGAAGGTGATGGTCACCCTGAATAAGATGAATTTGCTGCCCTTCCCAGTAACGAGACCATATGATCCTTACGGCCGAATGTAGAAGATCCTAGGAAAGCCTATTCACCAGAGGCACCTAGAAGATTTTTGGGCTGACTGCGAGGATGAGGTAGAAGCCAGGAGGAGGAGGTATCAGAGGTTGACTCTGAACCAGATCAGAACATTTGACTGCATATCCCTCCCTCAGCAGCTGAAGAATGATGACGGCAGGATAATGGCAGATGAGTATGAGCAGAAGAAGATTTATAATGATACCATCTCTGCACCTAACCTCACCATGCAGGAGGATATGTCCTTGGACCCATTCTTTGCCAGAACCCTACTCTTGGCCCAAGCTTGGGTAGATGCACAGGTAGAGGCATTGAAGAAGAGGGGTGTTGCCATCACGGTGGATAGTAAGAAGAAGGGGCAGGACATCCCTACAGATGAATATGATGACTTCCTGCTGGAAAAGAGGAAGACTAAGGGAGAGAGGACCCCTCCACCACAGCAGCCTAGCAAAAGGGCCCCAAAGGGCAAGAAGGTGGAAAAGGGACCCAAAGGGGTCATAGTTGACAGGGCAATATTCACAGCGGAGAAGGTAGCCAAATCAGGGTCAGAATCAGATTCTCCTCCAAAGCCCAAGAAAACCAAGACAGCAGAGGCTGGAATCACAGAGACCCAAGAGGTGGGTCAGTCATCCAAACAACCAGGCAAAGCTATCCTCATGGAAGAGGAGCCTAAAGAAGAGGAGGAAGCTCCGCTAATAATAAGAAGAAAGAGGAGAGCTCCGCAGGTGTTGGTTCCCACCACACCCAAGAAACCAAGAACCTCCATGAGAGGTGAGATAAGTCAACCTCCTGCACAGTTACAGGGGGCAGGTAGTGAAGTGCAGAAGGAACTTCAGCATAACGTTCCACTTCCTACCATTGTCAAGTTCAAAACTGAACTGGCAGAAGAACAACAAAAAGAAGCATCCCAGACACAAGCGGAAAGGCATGTCTCACTAGACGAGACAATCAACTTGTCTGATGATGAGGTGGTGCAGGATGTAGCTGCACAAGAAATGGAAACACTAGCTGCTGGCATCAGTGTGACTCCTCACAAGCCTCCATCTGTCTAATCGGTGCTTGAGGAGATGAAACAAACAGAAGCAGAGCGAGAAAAGAGCCTGGAACCAGAGAAGAGCCCGGAGCAGGTAGCTCAGGACATAGGGCTGGACACACTAATCGCTGAGGTGACAAGTCCTGTAGTGGTAGACTTGGCAGAGAAACAGGATGCAAGTCCTGAGAAGCCAGCAGGATCACCTGATAAGGGCCACCTAACAGAGGAGATAGAGATGGCAGAAGCAGAAGGCCATGCTCTTGAATCAGGCCAGCAGAGCCCACAAGATACATCAGTAGGACCTGCTATAGTGGAGGTCCAAGAAATAAAGGCTGATGAGAAGAAGGAAGAAATAGAAGATCCGGCTGATAAGGCACAAGAGGTGGATGGTGCAGGCACATAACAAGTAACAGTTGCAGAACAGATGCCATCACCTCGGGCAGATCCAATGATATCAGATACAGTGGACATGCCACCAGAAATAGAGAAACAAAAGGAGGATGATCAACCTCCACAAGGGGAAGAACTGGGGACAGGTGAAGAAAGGATGGAGAAAGATCATGATCATCATGATCTACATACAGGTACACCGCAAGGTTCCCCACACAGAGAAGATGCTCCCCCAGAAAAGGAAGTTCCTCAACAGGAGGAGGCACCACAGGATCCGCAGCAAGGCGAGCATCAAGAGGGAGAAAAAGAAAAATCACCATCTCCACAACGCTTGTTGGTGGAAACGGGAGATAGGGGTGAACAGCACCATGATGCCAAAAAGCATGATCGGGTGCCTCCATGGGTAGAAAAGGAGGTAAATGTTGAGGAGGAACTTGAAATCCAAGAGTTCGACGTCTCCACCCTATTCTCCGCGGATATAATGAAGCCCAAGAGAAAGGCCAGAATGACATCGGCCATCAAGAGAGATCGGGCGACAGGGAGAAGGACCGCACAAATTGCTGTACCTGCGGTAGAGAAGGAGAAAGGCAAAATCACTGTGGATGAATTCCAAATAAGCACAGTTGATTTAGGTTTTGCCAACGAAGAGCAGGAAGGTCAAGAAGGTAAGGACATCATAGACTCTCTAATTCAGAAAGTGAAAAGAGAGAAAGAGAAGAATAAGCAACATAAAGAGCACATTGCTCAGTTGCATGCATACATTAAAGGCTTGACCAATCCTGAGGATACTACAAGTGAAGCTGCAGTCCCATTGACTGCCATTTCTCAAGAGGAGATAAATAAACTGGACCTCATGAAACATGAGGCTTCCGTAATAAGGAAATGGATGTCATCCACATTGGATGAGGCTGTTGAAATAATGAAGGGTTCTTTGAAAAGATGGAGCATATTAAGTGACTCCAAAACCAAGGTGGACAGATTGCAAATGCAGACCGGGAAAAGGTCTTATCAACTGGAGAAAGTCCTCAGCCTGTTGGGAGAAATAAGGAAGATAAACCCACAACTGCTTATCAGTAAGCAGGTATTGAATAATAATACTGCATTTTTAGTAGATATCTGGTACAAGGATGTACAGTTTGAATGCGGAGTCCTTAAGAGATGCAATAATAAGCTAAGGGAGATCAGCATGAGGCTACGTGATTTAATGGGCATTGAAGCAGACATGTTAGAAACATTAGAGGGCAAAGTGGAAGGGAAGATAGAGAATCAAGATGAAGATTCTGCCCTTAAGGCTCTGCACAGTAACTTCCAGATGGAAGATGATGGTCCACTCATCCACTTGACAGAAGAGATTATAAATAAGGTGATGAGGATCAAGGTCAAGATGGAGACCTACAGTGAGACATTGCAAGACAGAGAAAATGAGCTGGATAACAGCAAGGATAAGTATGAGGCACACAAGTACGCCATTATCAAAGCAAAGACTCAAGATGGCAGAGGAATAGATCAGGTTGTGCAGTCATACGAACAGATCTAGAGTAGCATGCAACCCCATATGCAGCAGCATCATCATCAGGATAGCGAAGGTTCAGAAAGCGATACACATGATGATGATCCACATGAATCAGCTGAAGAACATGATGAAGATACATCATGAGGGGGAATATTTTGCATAGGTAATATATAGTTGCCAGCTGGCAACTTGTGCTATTTTGTAAAGTTGACAAGTCATGGAATGATGACCGTTGATTTGTATTGACATATCAGATCCATAGATCTCTTGTAACGGATTCCTCACCTTATTCTATAAAAGGTGGTGGAATGCCTTGTTATATTCATTGGAAACTTAATTGAAATCTGTTTGCTGAAATATTCAGGGCTCATTTCAAAGCTACTGTATATGTACATGTCTTTTGCATACTTAATGAAAGAGAAGAGTATTTGATTACAAATCTTCGTAAATCTTGAGTAATCTGTGTTTGAATTCTGGATATGTGCTTTGATTAGCTGCATCCCTTGGAGTGCTCATCATGTTGCATGTATTGTTTTCATTCATTATCCTCTGAAGTTTGCATCAATTGTGTCTAGCTGTGGAATGTCCTGGTGAACATATGGTTTGATTTCTTCTCCTCATAACAGTATCAAGCATGTATGTGGATCAAAAGCTAAAGGTTCAACATAATTAGAAGTATTCCCTTTAATTTCTTTCAATTTCAGAGCATCTCACTGTCACAATTGCAAATAATTGATAATCTTAAGCAAATAATGCAAATATGCAGATATCTCGTAGGTAATTGCAAATATTTAGCATATTTGAATAAAAAAACATGCACAATGGAAAATCTCATGCAAAGATCGAGGTATTACTACATCTTTTCATCAAATAACTGCATAATTTGACTTCTTTGTAAAGGATTTCTACAGGAATGTCATGATGATGGCGTAATTTCACGTAAGGCCCCAAAATGGAAACAGCAATTCACATTAACTACTGAGTAACGTCAGTCGATTAAGACCTAATCACCGGAGACTTGGGATCATGAATTTTCTAAATTCACTGTATCTTTCAAGATGAATAAAGGTTAATGTGTACTTTTATTCTATGTTTGTTTATGACTAACATCATGACCAACAGTGACCTTGATCTATATCCCCTAAATCACTCCACCTAGAATGAATCTTAGTCTCTAGAGGGATGCCCTTGAATTTGTACTTCATGGTTTGAGCTCGGGTAGTCATCTAATCTGCAGGACTGGACCTTGTAAGTTTGATACCTTAAGAACTTTCTAAAAACTCCTAAGTTTGAGATCTAAGATTACCAAGTGGACTACTAAACTCTTTGCCATGTTCAAAATGAATTTAATGAATCTACTTAGCTACTGACATGCCTTTTATAAATCATAAATCCAACATTTATCATTGTACCCAATTCATAGCAATTCACCATTAATGCATGCAAAGAAAAACATTCAATGTTGCAAGAAATCTCATTGGAAGCATGTAAAACATCATTATCTATGCTTACAAATTTAATTACATCATTTTAGACATCTTCCCCTTCTAAAGTTCTTTAAAAATAGTCATTTTTTACTATTTGCACTAATTTTAGGGTCAACCGACCTGTATGCAGGAAAGCGCTATTATTGAGGTCCACCGACCTTAGCCGGGAAATCAAGCTCATCTGACCCAAGGTTCTATCAGTGTTTATTTGTTTTTTCACTTTTGCATGGGTTTCTTGTTTGATCGACTTGCGCGACTTTCGAAGGTCACCGACTTTAAGTTGGTTATTTAGTTAGTCAGTTAGAATTTAGCGCAAGACAACTAAGATCACCTTTACTACGTTTGCGCGGGATCTGGCCTTGTCAGACCTATGTGAGATTTGGGGTCAACTGGCTAAGTGATGGCATGTTTTAGCGCAAGGTTTGATGGGATTAATTTTAGCGCAAAGTCATTCTTGTTTTCAGCGGTGTTTGGTCGTCACTGACTTGCGGAGATATTCTAGGCATCCGACCAAGTCAAAAGTGAAGTCTTTTAGCACAAGGTCAGTGTAAAAGATTTTTAGCTTTAAGTAGCTTTCCAAAGTTTGCGGGGTTTTTAGGTCCCACCGATCTCATCAGTTAAATTGGTAAAAGCTATGGAGGTCAGAGGTCAAAGTTTTTAGTGCTAAATAGATTTTAAAGTGCAGCGCGGGTTTTCATGGTCATCGATCGACTGGATGAGCTGAAATGTTTACAGGTCAGTCAGACTCAAGTTTGATGCAAAGGCTAGATGATTCCCCAATTTATGAGAAGGTTTAATTTGTCTAAATCACAACCAACCTTGGTTGAGTTATTCTTATTTCACCTATGGCAATCCAACTATTGTTTTCATGGAAAAGTTCAAACTAGGGTTTGAGGGAGGAACAAACAACTTATGCATAAAACCCTAGCTGAAACCCCAAATTCGTTACCCAAAAAGGAAAAATATACTTGAATGAAACCTTAACCGCATACATAAGAAACTTCAAAGGGGTGAGATGGAACCCTAGCTGGTTAAGTGCAGAAAATGCATTTGGGGTGCACAGGCAGGAAGCGGTTGCGGGATCAGATTCAAGGGCAACGATGGTGAAAAATGCTTGACAGGTTGCAATGGGCTCTCCAAAATCTTTATCAAAATGTAGAAAATGAGTCAAACAATGTGGATTAACCTTTTATTGTCTCTAGCCAAATCACCATTAATGTGTGGTGTACTCAGTGTTAGTCAATAGTTTAGGGTTTTCACGTGACTTTTCGTTAGCTTCAACTTGGTGGGGAAATTGGGTATGCCGGACTTGGTCAGCAAAAGGTTATTTTAATGCTGTGACAACAGACTCAATGTTATGCTGTTTGTGAGAATATGAGTCCCTTCAGACTTGCGAGAATTTTGGTATCCTCCTACTTAATCAGTAATTGAACTATATAGTGCAAGTCAGAGACAATTGATTTAAGCGCAAAAGTTCACCGGGAGGGAAACTAGCGCCAGAGTCAGTGATGAAGGGTTTTGGCGCAAAGTCGGTTGGGAGGCAAATCAACGCAAAGGTCAGTTGGGAATAACTATAGTGCAAACTTTTGAAATGATTTTCAACATCATCATTCAAACATGGCAGAAGTGCATTTTGACCACTTGACTACCTAGGAGGTGAAAAATCTACTTGACACTCTAGACCAAATTTGAAAGAGGGGGTCCCTATTTTTTTAAATGGGGCGTGTGTGCGAGGCACAACACTAAGATACTGTGAAGTATGTAGAGTCTCTATAGACACTCATATAGTTGTCCTTTACCTTCTCCATCTTCTGCAAGTACTCAAATATGTGTTCTATAGAGTACTTCTGCATCCAGAACAATCTATGTTACTTCTATCATTTGAAAGTTGACCTTGTGAACTATTAGAGCACTTGATACTGCAAGGTAGTGTGCATTACACATCTCTAAACATATTTGCAAAACTACATGGGTACAACTTCTCATCTGGAGGAATGTAGAGCATTCCAACAGGTCTCCATCATTGCTTTACACTGTCAAGTCAAAGTTCATAACTTTGTCATTGATAACTTTCTTTACTAACGGTGTAATGAGCTGAAATCTTGCATATAAAATGTTCATATATTAGTCAACTTATCTTTGAAACCATAAGAACAAATATTTTACTGCAGAGGAATGCAGACCAAAATACTGTAGCTCTGTCTTAGGAGATACACTATGAAAGCCTTAGCCAAACTTCTGCAACTTGTCTCTAAGTGTGGTACACCTGATGGTAGAATATTAATATAGGCATGCTGGGGACATGTTGGAACATATGTACTCACCTCTACATTATATTTAGACCTCAGGCTTATCATCATTCTTTCTCATACTTAGATAGATTTCCTTCATTTGCTAGGTCTTCCGGACTGATATGTCTAACCATGCTGACCTGAGTCAAACCGTCTCTTTCAAATATTCCACTATCCATTAGCATCCTTATCTCTGACCTCAGGTTGACACATATTGAGTTGACATCAATGACAACACACATTGCCAACAATCTCCCCCTTTGTCATTGATGACAACACTTCAAAAAATATATGTGTACAAACACTCCCCCTTAGATGCATATTCCTTTATCTCCCCCTTTGACATCAAGGACAAAGGGCTTAACATCTTATATATCATCCCAAAACTTGTACAAACTCCCCCTTACTATATAATTTTTACAAACATTACTCCCCCTGAGATGAAAATGCCTCAAAAAATGATGCTATGTACACTACTGTCCTCTGCAAGTCTACATACATTCAAAATTTTCTTATCTACAATACTCTTGCAACTCATTTAGAAAGGTAGAATGGATTTGTGTATCACCTTGAGTTGTGTTAGAGTAGATGCCCAAATTGCTTTCTTTGAGGTAAGGATGTGATTTTGACATTCAAACTGCACATATAAGTCCTAAGCCTCATCTGTACTACAAGGTGTCTTCATCTTCTGCGCAATCTTTCTAGCCTCACCTAGCAATCTGGATAATGAAGCTAGTCTTAGATTTACCGCTTCTCTCAACTGACCAAATTACTTCTTTATCTATTCTCTTTGGTCCTGTAACTGTAACATCTATGCATGAAGATTTTCAACTTGTGCCCTAGTTTCCCCAATATTGTCTTTTGACAAGTCATATACTTCGGCCAACTTGGTGATCTGTGACTTAATGGAGTCAATCTGAGCTTTGATGTTCTTGGTGGAATTAGGCCATTTTAGACATAACATGTATAAAGCAGTGGCTTCATTGATGCATCTTTTGAACATTTTCAAATTTTCTTGTAGCTTATTGTATGCACTGGCACACTTATCAGATATCTCAGCCAACCTTTTATCATTCATCTTTATTAATGCTTCTTGTTCTTCTTTCTTTTCAACATGAGAAGAATGATCCTTAAAAGAATCCATTAATAGCTTTGGCTTTTGCTTTAGGGACATAGAGGAATCAATGTTTACCTCTTTAGGTAAACCTTCTTGAATCAATTTCACTGCATTCTCAACCATGCTAGTCTTCTTTAGGTTTTCTTGCAAGAACTCCTTTCTTGTAGAAGCATGCAGGATGTCTCCAAGCTATAGTTTGTGAATAGGTGAAATGTTTGACAAGTCTACTTGCCCTTCATGAGTAGGAATTTGTAGAAGTTGTGGTGTAATCATTGGTTGGAACTGCATCTGCAAAAATAATAGGTCTTTGAATGAGTCTAACCCTGAAGAACTCTGACCTATAACCCCAGAAGTGTCCTTAACTTCCTCATCTTAATTTTCCTCTATTTCATCTTGATCTTTTTCATCTTGTTTCTCCTCACTCTTCCTTGGAACTTTCTCTTCTTGTTCCTCCTTAGGGTTATCCTCTTTCCTTTGTTCATCCTTCCTTGTATCCTCTAGAGGGGGATTGTTATGTTCTATACCTATATTTGTGTTCTCCAGAGGGGGGGATACTTAATTTATCTTGACCCTTTGTATTTTGTGTCTCAATATTCTCCAGAGGGGATATATTCATTTCACCTTTGTCTCCTGAGTTCTATGTTTCTATCTCTTCTAGAGGAGGTGTATCCATTTTACCTAGCTCCTCTACATTTTGAGCTTCCATGTTATCCTTTTCAGTCATGTCACCTCTATCCTCTTTGTCATCAAAGGCAAACAAATCTATATCCTGAAGAGGTACATCTGGTATATCTAGAGGAACTTGTTCCTCAGCTGTCACCTTAGCATTCTTCACTTCCTCAAGAATTTTTGTAGTTTTCTCTAAAGTTTCCTTCTCTAGTGTCTCTATTTCTTCTTGGTCTTTTCCTATTAGAATATTTATTCTCCTTTTTGTTTTGAATTTCTTTGCTTTTTTTTGAGATACCTTGATCTTTTATTCATCAGTGATGGATGGACCAACCTTTTCAATTGCATGTTTTCTCATCTCAGCCTCTTTTCCCATGGATTCATTTATTTTGTTGATGAGTAGGTCTAAAAGGCTTACAAGAAGCTGATCAATGAACTCAATTAGGGTCACATTGAAGGCCATCATGTATCTGACTATTGCTTCCACAATTGTGTCTTTGTCATCAACAAGCATCTTATCGTAGAGATCTGCAAATTGTTTTAGAGCACCATGTTCTATTATAGCATTCACAGTGGCCTCAAGCTATAGAGGCTCATGCTCCAATTGTTCTTGAGAAGTTTCTTTTAATTTCTTTGCTTTTCCCTTTCCTTTTCCTTTAGTAGTTTCTACTTCTTTCTCTCCTTCTCTTGCTCTATTCTTTTTCCTTTAAGGCATACCAGATTCTTCTTCTTCTTCTTCATCATCATCATCTTCATCATCTTCTATATTCACCGGATTTATCTTTCCTCTCTTTTCTTGGACCTTGGGTCTATGTTTCTTTGTCTCTACAGACTTGGTCTGTACCGGCACTTTAGTAGTAGTTCTTTTCCTATTGGGAGGTGTAGGAGCAAGTTCGGAGGATTTTGAAGAGGTAGCAACATCAGAGGTGGGCCTACTTGTCCTTTTAGGTGCTTGAGTAGAAGAAGAGGTCTATGCTACTCCTGCTTCAATTGAAAGTCATCACCTAGCAAATGTTCATTCCTGAATTGTTCTAGCTTTAGGTGATCGTACTCATCCAGCTGTGAGTGGATGTATATCTAGACATTTTTTGTATGCAACACATTAGAGGAAACACTAGAAAAGGCTCGATCCTTATCAGTTTCAGTGGACTTGTATAGATGTTTCTTAATTTTCAGTCTTGGTCTCTCCACAACATCAACTACTACTAGTGTTGCCATGACAATTCTTTTAGTAAACTAGGGTTTAACTGACAAATTTGAAGAATACCTAAGAAAGTTGTCATTAGGGTTTGCACACAATCTTTGTTGAAGATCTCCTTCTTTCCTTTTCTCTTTCACACACATGCTTTTGTTCAAATGAGATCAATTTTGATAAAAAATTGACTAAATAAGCTTCTCACCAACCGTGGCTGCTCTGTATTGGTTGCAGTCTCTATTCTAGACCTAATTAGTTTTTTACTACACAAAGATCTATGATCACTCAACAATCCTCCACAAATAGTCCATTTGCTCTAGAATTTTGATCAAACATCATCATAGCATCAACCAAACATGTTCACATCATTTTTAGCCAATATGCTAACGAATTCAACACCTTATGCATTCAGGGGTCTAAAAATATTTGCAGTTGCAACTCCCTCTGAACCAATACTTCCTCCTTTTAGTTCTTAGATGATCCATTTGCACCAAGCAGAGGTGCAGATCCTTCCTTTACTTCATTTTATTTCTTATTCCTCCATGTCTTGTTCATTTCCTTCTTTTGTGGAGCAATATCAACCTTCTTTTTAGGAGCAGAGGACCTTACACTATTTCCCCTGCAAAACCTTTCAATGTGTCCTGATTTATTGCAATTGTAGTAGGTGGTATTGGTCTATGGAGCATAACCACCTCTTCTTACATTAGATATGCAATCAACAGCCTTATGACCATACTTGTTACATGTGTAACAATAACCATAGAAGAACTAAGAGATCCTAGCATTGTTCTTGTTCATGAAACCATTCCTCATCATTTTGCTTTTGTATCCATTAGCCTTATGACTAACCTTGTTGCAAGAATGACACTAACCATGAGAGATCACAACATTGTGCCTAGGAGGCCTACATGAATTCTAATTCATCTTGCTTCTACATTCAACAACCTTGCGACCAAACTTATTACAAGCATAGCAATTACCATTGAAAGCTTGAGAGTACCTAGTAGGAGCAGTTTGTTTAGGAGCAGGCTTTCTAAAATTCCTCTTCTTGTTCTTTATTTGTCTCCAAATAAGAGTGAAACCTTTTTCTTTTGCATCTCCAGAGGCATTCTTCTTAGGATCTTCAGTGTAGGATTTTTCTTCCTTTGTTTCAGATTTTCCTTCCACTTTGAAGTTATCATACAAGTTTGTATATGTACTGATGATAGGAATTTTCCCCTTTTCAAATCCAAGGCCAAATTTTTCTTTTGATGGCTTTTGGGAGTTAATCAACTCATTAAGAATTTCAGAACCTCCTTTCAGTTTTAACCCCTTATCAATCTATTCTTTTTCTTTTTCTAGTTCTTTTCTTAGAGTGACAACTTCTTCCTCAAGTTTTGAACATTCAATAGGTTTCTCATTGAGCTTGATATTTAGGCAATCTTCAATCCTCTTACCTTCTTTAACCATGACCTTTAAACCAAAGATCATATATTTTGCTTCTTTGAGTTTAATGTCACATCCTTTTATCTCCTTTTATTTGAGCTTTCAGTTTGCCAATTTCTTCTTTTGATTCTTTAGCGTTTGTCTTCAATTTCACAATTGTTTCCTTTGATTCTTCAAGCATGTCCTCGTATTCTTGGTTTAATTCTCTATCTTTATCCAGATCTTCAAGTGCTAACTAGAGTTCTCCTTCAAGATCTACCTCATCTAGACTTAAGTCCCAGCCTTTAGGTTCCATTGCTTCTAGATCCAATTCTAGAATAAATACATCATTATCCATAGCTTCAAATTCCATGTGTTCAAGTGTAGGATCTACCTCAGCTGTTAGGCTTCTCAAAGGTACTTGGATCTGATACCAATTTTTGAACACACTGAGATGCTAAGAAGGGGGGTGAATCAGCATATACAAAAACTTACCTACTTTATTTGTAGAAAAAATATTAATCAACACATTGACACCAAGATTTTTACATGGAAAACCCAAAAATGGGAAAAACCACGGTGAGTGTTAGCTCACAAGATAATGCTCATTGCTTATAAAAGTTTACAACATTATTTTAGGGCTACAACCTAAGGAAGATACAACTCCCTACTGACTTTTTTTTAGGGCTACAACCCAAGGAAGCTACTACTCCTTGAAGAAAGCTCACTACTACAAAGAATTACAATGATAACATAACTATGAACTGCTATGAAAGAAGCATCTGTCTTATGCTGTTATTGCAATCCCATTTTTGCACAATCACTCCATTATATTGACTTTGCACACTTCATACTGCTCATTCTTCTCTATCACCTTTGCACTTTTTTTATACACTCCACAAATAAATTTGTTCTTTTATATATATCCTCTACAACCACTTAAAACCTCAATTAGGTCGGCACCATAAATACCTTAAGATGAAATGTGTAATTCTGCATGGGTCAGCTTAGAAAAAATACATTTTGAGTTGCAGATCACTTCACATGACACAACAAGGTTAATTACATCATAACACATCCTTCGATTTCAAAACCACTAATCAGGATCCACCGCACATGAAAGAAACTGGACTATTGGCCCAAACAACAGTACCACTGCTACCTGAACATCTTCACATCACCGGGGAGAAGCCAAAAACATTATGTAGACCAAGATTTCAATCATGTATCTTCTCAAAACTATCCATACACCATTCTCCTAAAGTATCTAATCAATATATGCATCCGTAAAACAAGAAACATGCTGAACTGATGAAAATAAGGCATTATGAATTGATTGTGACACATCAAGACATAGGATATTACATTGTAGACCACCAATTCAACTAAAATACTCATGAATAAACTTGTGCAACATTATGAACATATTCTTAGATCCGTACAATCATATCTATCATTTCCAGAGGAATGCAGAGACATTTGACTTAGTTGCACTATGATCAGTATTCATGTATACACATAACTCAAGGTGACTTAAACATCTTGTGTGGTACATGAAATAAGATAGAATTGCATGTGGTTCAAACCTGAGACACTATGAAGTATGTAGAGTCTCCACAAACACTCATATGGCTATTCTATACCTTCTCCATCTTCCGCAAGTACTCAAACATGTGTTCTATAGAGAACTTTTGCATCCGGAACAGTCTGTGTTACTTCTATCATTTGAAAGTTGACCTTGTGGACCGTTAGAGAACTTGATACTACAAGGTAGTGTGCATTACACATCTCCAAACATATTTGCAAAACCGCATGGGCACAACTTCTCATCTAGAGGAATGCGAAGCATTCCATCAGGTCTCCATCATTTCTTTACACTGTCAAGTCACAGTCCAGAACTCTATCATTGATAACTTTCTTTGTTGAAGGTGTAATGAGCTGAAATATTGGATATAACATGTTCATATATTAGTCAACTTATCTTCAAAACTACAAGACCAAATCTTGCACTGTGGAGGAATACATACCAAAATACTGTAGCTCTACCTTAGGAGATACATTGTGAAATCCTTAGCCAAACTTCTACAACTTGTCTCTAAGTGCGGTACACCAGATGGTAGAATATTAATGTAGGAATGTTGGGAACATGTTAGAACATATGTACTCACCTCCACATCATATTTAGACCTCAGGATGGTCATCATTCTTTCTCATACTTAGATAGTTTTCCTTCATTTTCTAGGTCTTCTGGACTAATATGTCTAACCATGCCGACCTAAGTCAAACCGTCTCTCTCACATCTTCCACTATCCATCAACATCATTATCGCTGACCTAAAGTTGACACATATTGAGTTGACATCAATGACAACACACATTTCCAACAATTTCTTCCTATTTGATGTTATAGTGTAAGTATTCTTCCTTCCATCATGTATTGCCTTTCTATCATACTACCATGGTCTTCCCAAAAATATATGACATACATCCATCAGCATAATATCACACAATACCTCTTCAACACAAGATCCTATTTGAAATTTCACCAGACATTGTTCACTTACTAGTACCTTGTGTGTTGCAAGGTGTGCGCCCTTGGTCTCCTTGTGTTGTGTAGTGCAACACTTGGGTTTGTGACAAGGCTTAACCACCACCTGTGGATTCATTAAATCTAGCGATTGTATTAGACATTAACAGGTCGATCTTTTGGTGCAATGATAACCGTCTTTCCAACAATTGGTATCAAATCTTGGGTCACAGGTTTGAACCCCTCACTTGTGCTAGGGGGATTTGTTGTCTTGCACACACGCCCCATTTTGACAAATGGAGACCCCCTCTTTTGCTTTGGCTTGGAGTCTCAACCTTTGTTACTTATGATGATGAGAAGGTGAATATGTGCTTAGAATGTAGGATTTGTTCCATATTTGAGTATTTTGCATGTTTGGAGTCATTTGATGTTGTGCATGATTGATTTGGAAGTGTATTGAGTGGTCTTGTGCTTAAGAAATAGCCATTTGTTGCCTTTGCGCTAAAATTGGGTGTTATTGCATTTTGCTCCAAAATCCCATGTCACTGGATATTGCCCTTGAAATTGCTTCTACAGGATGTTTCATGTTGAAATTCCTAGTTTCTAGGTCTTAGAATTGTAAAATCATGCTTAATTCCACATGATTTCACTAAGGGGTTCATTTACTTTCATCCTATCGCATGGTCCTGAAGCCCTGATTTGGCTAAGTCTGAAACCCTAAAAATCTTGAAATATGGCTAAGTTTGAAATCTGGTGGAATCACAAAAATCTAGAATCTGCAAATGAAATCCTATGGATCTGGAACCTATCTCAAACATCCTGAAAGTATATTTAAAAATATTTAAAGTATAACTAAACTTATACTTAATATATTTTTAAATATACTTTCACCCTAGACATTTCCAAATTTGGCACTAAAAATGCCCCTTACTGACCTTTGTGCTAAAAATGCCTCCTACCAACTTTTGCGCTAAATACGCCCCCTACTGACTTCCCTCCAAACTACCGTTAAGTCAGTCACATCAAAAATCCCTACCGACGGCACTAGCAAAACTTGTGCTAAAATCTTAACCCACCAACTTGCACTGAAAAGCACCCTCACTGACTTTGGTAAGTGATCTCTCAAATCTGCGCACGTCCGTGCCCTTTAAAAGTAGCACTAATACATTCTGCGCTGAAAACAAGCCTCTCCAACTTTGCGCTAAAATGACCTCTGACTGACTTTTGGGCAATGACTCCCGAAATCTGCGCAAGTCGGTGACCCATGAAATCCATGCTAAAGGTGTTTAGTGCTAGAATTGAACCTCTGCGACCTGCGCTAGAATTGCATTGCACCGACTTTTAGTCGGTAGACCCCAAAATCAGCGCTAGGTCAGATGGAGGCAAAATCAACGCTTTTTGACATTTTAGCTTAGAAATTGAGTTTTTCAAGGAGCAAATTGGATTTTCTTGATGGATTTGAATTGCATATCTATTTGTCACATCATGATGGACATTTTACCAAGTTTATGTGGATTTTTGGTATGTTTTACGATAATTAATGCTACTGCACATGAAAAATTTGTGACCCCTAAAAATCTCGCTTTTTACAGAAAAGGCTAGAATAACATGAAATAAAAGTTTACAAATGGATTCAAATGACCACAAAAAATTCCTAAATCAATATATAGGTCAAATGGGTACTTGAAAATGGTAAAAAATGCAGAAAATCATTCAAAAATCACTGGATTTGTGATGAGGACTATAAGGAAGTAACATTAAGTTTGAGCTGTTTTTGACTGATCCATGATTGCAAATGGACATGTTTTGATCCAAGTTGATGAAAAATGACTTGTTAATATGAAATTGATGGCATTGTGAATTGCAGGTCTTGGAGGGCACAGGAGCTTGTTGGAGTCATCTTCGAAGGATGTACACATAGATATGCAGTGCTGACCCAAAAATGCAGAAATTTCATTTTATCAACCAAATTGCTGCTGCAACTACAAGAGTAAGTTAGTATGATGTTCGAGATGATGGGAATAAGTCCCTAGAGATTGAAGACACTAAAGATCATGCATCTATCACTGCTGTTCCTACAGATCTAGTCCAATGTCTGAGACATGTTCACACTTGTTCATAGTTGTCCCAGCAGTCCAGTCATGCAATGATGATCTAGTAAGCACCCAATTGGATACACTTTCACTAAGAATGTGCCACATACCTCTCTTGATCCAGTCAACACTTGGAATCCTGTGAATCCACATCAGCTCAAGTTTTCAAGTGTCACGTGACTCTATTTTGGCTTTATTAGGCCTTGAAAATTGACTTTTCATCATATGCAACTAAATGGGTATCCATTTTGTCCAGATTCAATGTATTTGCAAGCTATTTTTTGTCTTTTCCTAGAAGACAAAGGCAAATTTGAAAATGTAACAAACTGATATATCTCATTAAATGCCATATAATCTAGACCGTTGGTGTTGAGTTAATCTCCACCGTCCATTGAAAACTCAGTATGGTGCCTTGTCTATAAAAGGGCCATCATTCTCTCATTGTAACAAGTAAGATTTGATACTGAATTATTGAGACTCTGCCAAAATAAAGTTAATACAAAGCAATGACGAATTGCTGGGAATTTGTGTTTATGTGTTGTCTCATTTTAGTTTTCATGGTTCATATCAATATGAATTTAATTAGTTGTGCTTTTGCAATGATGGGTAAATGTTAAGATATCTGATGAATACTTTGGTCCATACTATTAGTGCTTGTTGATGGTAAGTTGTTGTGTATAGTTATCCCGGGCCTTGTCATTGAATGCAGTTCGGTTGCACTCCACTAGTTAAGCTGCGCCATTGTCTAGGTGTTTAATGAGTGAATGCAATTTGAAAACCATAAGGATCCTTAGAAGATTGCATCATTTCTTGCAACATTATGGGTTTCCTATCCTGGTGAAATAGAGAATGGTTTATTGAAAGTATTTGTCTATCTGCAGTATTTTACCCAGTTGTGACTGTCACTTAGGATCTCTTATCCCTTCTCTCTCTCTTTTTCCTTTTGCATTTTCTTTATATCAAATTTGTTAGGTTAGGTTATAAGCAACATCTACATTACAAATCTACTGAAAGTATCATAGGGTTTTTGCATACATACTACTATCATATTATGTAAAAAACCCTGTATTTTATGTAAGACCCCTTGTTGGCATAGCTAGACATACCACTGAGTCATTCCAAGCAAGCTAAGACCTAGCTGTATTATCCTTGTATTGAGCATTAATAGGTCGATCTTTTGGTGCAATGGCAACTATCTTTCCAACATTATGTTCATCTTGAATCCATGCTATCTTGTAGGGTTTCAAATGTTTCAATCTCTCTAGATTCAGCTTCATCACCATCTCCTCTGAAACCAAATTATCTATACTACCACTATCAATGATAACCTTACAACATTTGCCTCCTGATTTGCATCTTGTCTAAAACAAAATTTTCCTTTTCGGTGGTTCCTCAGTTGTTTTTGCTTGAAATAAAGATCTCCTCATGACTAATGATTCCCCTTTCTCCAGCTTTCCCATTGAACTAGGTGATCCAACCAGTTCTTCCTCCGCATATACTTCTCTTGCATTATTCTTTGTCCTTTTGCTTGTACTCCCCTATTGACATTCAAAATCTTGGTGTCCTTTGCCTCCAAACTTGAAATAGGTTCCTCTGAATGATTTCTTGTTAACGCCTCTTTCATCTTTGGTATCCTTCATTGCAGCAAGAATTATGATTTCCTTTGCTATTGTGGTAGAAATTTCTATCATCTCTCTGGTATGAATTGCTATCTCTTTCTTCTTTCTAGAAGGGGCTACTTTCCTTATTCTACTCTGCGTATGATCTTTCTCCTCTGGAGTATGTTCTACCTCTCTAAAATTTCCCCTCTACCTCTTTGACTTTGCTCATGTCTCTTATTCATCTTATTTTCAACTTTCAGCGCAAACTAGTATGCTTCTTCTTCTGTTGTCATCCTTACAAAACTTAGTTCTTCCTGAATGTTTATCCTCAGTCCATTAATGTACCACACCATGTTCTCCTTGCTCTTTTCACTATGTCCAGTCCTGATAATCATCTTGTGAAATTCTTTAGTGTACTCCTTCACAGATTTCTCATTTTTCCTTAGGTTTTGCAATCTCTTCAACAATTCCAACTCATAGTCAGTAGGTATGAACTGATTCTTCAATTTCGTCACCATTCTATCCCATTTTATGATTTTCTCTTTTCCTCTCCTATTCCTATCCAGTTGAACTTCTTTCCATCAAATAGCAACATTTCCCTTCAACTTAGTTTTTGCAAGTCTTACTCTTTTTGGATCTTCTTTTTCCTCATATTCAAATTATTCCTCCATATCATTTATCCAATCAATCAATTCCTCAGGGTTTAAATTTCTGGTATAGTTTGCAATCTCAATTCTAGGTCTTTTACCAATCTTAGAAATAACTTTCAACATCTTTACCTGATCTGATTCTTCTTCTTCTATGCCTTCTTCATTTTGGTCAGCAGCTTGAAATTCATCATCATCACTTTCATCTTCATGTCTAGGGTTTAGTCCTCTTCTTCTATCTTCTTCTACAACATCTAATCTAACTTTCATTGTCCTCATCATCTCTATCATTTCTTCCATTCTTCTAGAAACATTGGCCATAGCAGGCATTCTCGTTGGTGACATCTCTTCCTAGGATCTGGTACAACTGCCTCAATTTGGCGATTTGACTACAGGGCTGCAACTGCCTCACAATTGGCACTCTATTGAAAAACAAAAGTAGACTGCCTCAGGTCGGTGATTTGTTCACCACAAGATCTTCTGCAATGCCTTCACTCCCAAAGAATTCACAAACTTTGCTTTGATACCACTTGGTGCAGTCATGGGTGGAGGGCCTAGAGAAAGGATTGTCCAACCATGCAGCTAGAGTAAACACAACAGAAACAAAACAAGAATAGAATGCAATGGAAAATTTGTATGCTCAATATATCAGACAATTACAATGCTTATATGCCGACAACATGCAGGCTACAATAAAGGGTTCATAGGTCTATCTTCCTAGTTACAACTTACATGAAAGAAATGGCATTGAAGTGCCTTTGGATAAGAACTATTTTACCGAAGCTAATATTAGTTATAAATCACTAGATTCCTAATATGTCTAAGGAATGCTTATATATCATCTTCTAGCACAAAGAGTTCTCCATGTCAGCCTTAAGAGATCTCAAACTCCAATTTAAGATGTAATGTGTAGGAAACATGTAGGAATTGTGTAGGTTGGCCTACGACTCTTGGTAATGCTCCATAAATTGATGAAACGTGATGTAGTTCTTAGAAAAGGCCTATCTGGTCCCATACTAGCTTTAGGTATGTTTAATTTAGCTCTGCAAGTCATGGGGTTGCTCCACAAACCTTGTATGCCCCAACCGGATGCTGATTGCTCTATTCTATGAAAGTTGATGATCCTCTGATAGCAAGATCTCTCCGTAGATGAATCCAAATCTCATGAAATTTGAATATGATGTAGTTGGCATGGAATATAAACTAGATCCTACACCGCGAGATCTGATATGAAGATGAAATAGAATGTGGTAGAAAATGCTAAACTGCAAATGAAATGCAAGAAAAGAAAACAAATATTTGTTTTCAGTTGATGCAAGATTGCTCTTCAACTTGGGATGCTCCTACATCATGTCGGCAATATAGTAGAATAATTAAGAAGTCATGTAAAATTCTTGTTTAGTATAAAACTGTGTTAATTGTTTGTGCAACTTGTCACTAATCAACTATCCTCAATCAATAAACTGAGTTTTATTTGCAATGATCACAATGAACTGACACATCCAATAATCAAAGTCGCTAGAATATGAATCCCCATTAACTCTTTGTAACAAGGTTATAATTTCTGAGATATCATCATTGAAATGTGCCCTAGTAAGCCTCTCTGGAAGCTATGATTTTCCCTTTTTAGTCTTTTTGAACCAGAATTTGGCGATGTTATTCTCACAGTCATCCCTATGCTCAATGAAATAGTTTGTTGCCATCTCAACATCCAATTTCACATAGGTCTTTCTCTCAGGCAGTCTTAGTACTTGACTGATAGAAAACCCATCTAGCTTAGCTACTATCCTTTCATCTGCACTCTTTACCTGCCTCTCTTCTAGTTTATAATGTTTCACACAAGCTAAAATTAGGTCAACACACTACACATATGTAGGAAAACCAACCGTGTGCATTAACCCACTCAAATGCGTTGCTTATACCATATATGACCTAGGTAAGCTTCTCATCTGTGTCCAGAATTTGTTTAGATCTACATGCCCTAACTGTGTATCCCTGATATTAGACAAGGAATTCTCCAAAACTGATTCCCTCTCGTAACCTTGGTATGCATAATTCACGGGAGACATCTATAGTTTGGCTTGAGGGTTTGAGGGATAAATATTTTATTGGCAAAGGGAATTTTGGGAAAGGTAGAAATAGAACTCCAGGAATCTAGGGTTGTTGTTATTGCAAGTATGTGCCTAATTGGTGTTGTCATTGATGTCAACATATCTTTGTTGTCATTGGTGTCAACTATATCCTATTTTTTTATTTGTTTAGAAGCTTTATATGTTGAGGATATTGAGAAAATTAGCCCCTCTGGAAGAATCAGGAAGTAAACAGTGAATCACAGTGAAGACTGTGAGTTACATATTGAAGAATAGTCCAGAAGATTGCTCCACATTTCTTGTTAAGTGGAGATCTTGGTCTGTGGATTGGAAGTTATTTAGAGGCATGTATGAAGATGCTAAATCCTAAGTTTGAGCCTCTGATATGAAGATTTGAGTAAGTTACATTCACCAGAGTAAAACCTGCTCTTTTTGATTATTCACTTATGCCTGAGAGAAAGTATTTTGCTCTGCATTCCTCTGCATTCCTCCACATTAAAGTGTCTTTCTCTATAGTTCTAGAGGGAAGTCTGGGATGATGATAAGTGCCTACAATTTCAATGGTTCATGTTTTGGTGGTCCACAAGCTATCTTTCTTTTATGACAGTTGAAGATAGTGAAGTTCATGTGCTCTGGTGTGAAGAATCTCATGGATAAAGTGGTTTGAGTTTGTGTGGTTTCTCCTGATGATTTCAACGTGCTTGTGGATAGTTCCTGATCATGTTTCTACCTTTACATTGGTATGCATTAAGGAATTGAGATCGTGTTTGAAGATTATTCCCAGATAACGTAGCGTGTAACCAATCTTAGCCGACTTGGTTAACTCCAGTGATTGTAGAGATCCCTTGAAGATTATAGAAGCGTATTGTGGTGTGGAAGATCATGTTTGAGTCCCAACTAAGTTGTGCCATGATCCACACACATCTATAGTACATTTCCTTTGCGTAATTTTGAATTAGGTCAAGATATATTTGTAAATGTTTGTAATGCCGACCTTGGAGATTGTTCCAATGGGTGATGATTGTAATGCTGACCTTGGAGATTGTTCAAATGGTTGATGATTGTAATGCTGACCTTGATGATCATTCCAAGGTTGATGAAGTGTATAAATACTTGTAATTGAGTCATGGAAAATGTGTCCTTGTGCGAAGATGAGAAGATAGGGAAAGAAGTGGAAAGGTAGAGCAGAGCAGAGGAACTATTGTACTTCAATGTATTAATCTCAGACATGAAGAAGATGTTGATTTTGGCAATGAGCCTGGCAGTAGGGTTTAATAGCCCTTAGGGTTTAACAGCCCTTAGGGTTTAACAACCCTTAGGGTTTAATAGCCCTTAGGGTTTAACAACCCTCATTGTAATCTTTCTAGGTTTAGGGTTGAGGCAGTGAGCCTGCTAGACCTAGCTGTACTTCATGGCAGTGAGCCAACATGTTCTAGGCCCATGGAGTGACCAAGCCTGAACATCATTTTTCAAAGATTACAATATATTTTGAGAGCTAATCCTCTTCGTGGTTTTTCCCCACCTTGGGGTTTTCCACATAAAAATCTAGTGTCTCTTGTGTTTAATGTTGCATCTGTGTTTAAGTTTCCAATTTCATGCATTCATTGTTTAATCATAATAACTGTGGACATGTGATTAATGTTTAAGTGCAAAAGTGGTTGAGTTTTTGGGACAATTGATTCACCCCCCCTCTCAGTTGTCTGGCACATTTCAACAATTGGTATCAGAGCCACGTCCCTTCAGAAAGAGTCTAACAACTCGAGGGAGATCCTAAATGGAGCCTCAAGAAAAATAGCTACTTATTGATGCACCTGAATGCTCATCAAGAGATAATAAGGCTAGTTTGTCCAAGGAAGCGTTTTATGAAGATAAGAGTGTCAACAATCTAAGGTGTTCTTATTCAGAGGTATGCACCAGCAATGAAGCTATGTTTCAAGGCAAGAACTCTTGGGTGATTGATAGTAGTTCAAATCACATGACTAGTGATAAAAGTAAGTTTGTAAGTCTGGAAAGATATGATGGAGGGCTAGTTAGGTTTGGAGATGACTACACTGCTGAAATATTTGGAAAAGGATCAATCAATCTTGGCAATAGATAAATTACTGATGATGTTTTTTATGTTAAAAATCTAAAGCAAAGTCTCTTAAGCATTGGACAGTTATGCAAAAAGAGATTCAGTCTTGTATTTGAGAATAATACTTTTGAAATCAAAGAGAATTCTGGAGCTACAATGGCCATTGGAAAAAGGACAGAAGAGAATCTCTATCATCTCATAAAAAGTGACATTCTTGGGCTCACAACTTAGACCAATGAAAGCTAGGTTTGGCATAGAAGATTGTGTCATGCAAATCTTGATGATTTAGTAAAGATAGGTTCAGTTCAAATTGTAAAAGATCTGCAAGAAGTTGATTGCTCAGATAACATCATTTGTAGAAAATGTCAAGATAAAAGCTTGTCAAGAAGAGGACTACAAAAATCTTCCATTGAACAACTGGAATTGGTCCATACAAGCCTTTGTGGTCCTACAAGAATACGAAGCCTTCTTGATGACAGGTACTTTATGTTTTTCATTGATGATTATTCTAGAATGACTTGGGTTAGCTTTTTCAAAGATAAATCAGAAACTCTAGATGCACTCAAAGCTTTTAAAGAAATGGTTGAAAATGAGCTAAGCATAAAAATCAAGTGTTTGAGGATTGGTAAAAAAGAAGAGTTTGCCTCCAACAATTTCAATATGTTCTGTGAAACCCATGGGATAGAGAAACAACTCTCTGCGAAGAATAAGATAATGGAAGAAGCAAGTAGGACTATTCAGGAAACTGCAAAATTAATGATGGAAGAGGCAAATCTGTCAGAAGCATTTTGGAAGGAGGCAATTCAAACTACTGTCTACACACTAAACAAAGTTTAGATAAAAGCCAAGAATGAAAAGACTCCTTTTGAATTATGGTATGGAACAATACCCACTATGAAATACTTCAAAATATTTGGAAGTAAATGCCTTATCAAAATGGAAAAGGATGATGGTAAGTTTGAGGATGGCATCTTTCTCGGATATTCATCTTTGAACAAAGCCTACCACTACTACAACAATAGATTGGGAAAAATTGTTGAAATTACAAATGTCAAAGTTAATGAGAACACTCAAAAGTACTCTGATTCAATCAATAAGGAACTGCAAAATGAAGCACAAGAAGGTTCGCAGACCATTATTTATAAAATAAAATGTGATGTATGCTTGATTGCCAGTGTTGAATCTAAAGTAGTTGTTATTGACATAAAAGGGCACCAAATTGCTTCGGAAGACATTAAGAAGTATGAGGAAGAAAAATTAGACTCAAAAGAAAATATGGTAGAAGTAAATAGTTGCATCCAAGAGCTAAATAAGGAAATCAAGGAACTCCAACAAAGTCTTAAAAGGAAAAATGAAGAATTGAGTCTCACAAATGAAGATAAAACAAGAATAAAGGATCATCTGAGCCAAGTTGTGAAAGAAAAGTCAGAATAATGTGAGAAATTGGCAGAAGAAATTGTACTTTTGAAGTCTGATCTAGAGGTAGCTAACAACTACAGAGAAAAATTCAAAATAAGCTCTGCAAAACTTGATGAGTTGCTAGCTAGTCAAAAGTATCTAGATGATAGGAAAGGCTTGGGATTTGAAAAGGGAGAAAGCTCAAATTTAGAACAAGTCAGATCTAGAGAAGGAAAAGGTAGAAACCATCCAGTGAGGAAAGAATGAAGAGGACCTAAAAGATCTCCAGTCAGGCAACCAAATGCTCAAAGGTACCCATCTTTCAATGGTTACTATTTTAAATGCAATAAGTATGGTCATAGGGCTACTCAGAGTAGAAGCAGAGTAAATCAAAATGTTCCATCTTTCTCTACTCAATGTTTCAATTGCAAGAAAATTGGTCATAAAGAAAATGAGTGTAGAAGTGTGTTAAGAAACAATGAAATCAATCTAAGGAATGCTAATTTATTTAATGGAAAGTGTTTTACATGCAATAAATATGGACATATGGCTAATCAGTGTAGATCATGGCCAAATTCAAATAATAGGAGAAATCAAGGTCAGAGAGATATTGTTTGTCTAAATTACGACAAGCTCGGACACTCTACCAGATTCTATAGAAGCAAAAATGTAGAGAGAGACTATCCCATAGTGAAAAGGAAAATAGAGCAAAGAGTAGACAAAGGTAAAAAGAAGATTGATCTGGTAGAAACCAAGAAAGAGATGAATCAGATCTAGATCAAGAAGGATGTTACTAAGATCAAGGATGGATCCACACTAGTCTCTAGTACAGATACTTTCTTCGGGACGTAAATTGAGAGCTCTGGATTAGGGGGAGCAGTGTCAAAAATCTAAATCCCCCAACAAGAAAGTTGGTGCTAGAATCCAACATGAAGATATACGGTTGATCCTGTGAAAGAGAAACTGGAAGAGGATAAGCTAATGTGAAACATTGCAGAGAAATTTCAATCGACTGTATCTACGAAGAAGGGTAGTAAGAAGAAACTAGATAAGGAGAGGGAGTCATCCTTTGCTCTGGAAAGAAGAAGGCTAGAGGTAAGAAAAATGCAGAAGATGGGGAAGGAGGTAAATCAATGGACAATTCTACATCAGAGGAAAAACATGAGGACAATGAAGTGGATGATGTGATTCAATTTACAGGGAAAAAGAAGGGGAAGAAAGGCAAAAAAAAGACAGTAGAAGGCAATACCAATGCTGATGCAAATTTCATGATTGATGAGGGTCAAAAGCAAGGAGGACCTGCAATTCAGCTGCATCTAAGAAGCAAAAACACAAGAAGAAAAACCCAAGGAGGCTAAAGGAAAGGCTCTGGTCAAAAAGGAAAGGCAAGAAAGGTTAGCAAGATTAAAAGAAGAGGAAGAGCAGCAACACAACAAAAAAAAGGGCAAAGGGCAAACTACTAATGAAAGAGCAGTTCCTTGCCTAAAGTTAGGGGTTATCAGCCCTCCTTCTCTAAACTAAGATGCACAAGAGTGCATCAGTCTGGTGGTGTTTAGATTCCCTTCTCTAGATCCAGATTGATGTTTTTAGGGCTACTTCTCAGGGGCAGTAGTAAGAAGAGTTCAAAAGAGAGATTGGATCAGAGCAGTAGAATACAAGTATGTGCCATTTGCCATTGATGTCAAAGGGGGAGAGAAATCATGTGAAAAACTTAGAGACAAAGAGTGTAGATGTGTAAAAAGATAGGGAGAGAATCTTGTCTTGATGGCTGTTGCAGTTTTTCACATCATATGTTGCCATCAATGACAAAGGGGGAGATTGTTGCAAGTATGTGCCTAATCGGTGTTGTCATTGATGTCAACATATATTTGTTGTCATTGGTGTCAACTATATCCTATTTTGTTATTTGTTTAGAAGCTTTATATGTTGAGGATATTGAGAAAATTAGCCCCTCTGGAAGAATCAGGAAGTAAACAGTGAATTACAATGAAGACAGTGAGTTGTATACTGAAGAACAGTCTAGAAGATTGCTCCACATTTCTTGTTAATTGAAGATCTTGGTCTGTGGATTGGAATTTATTTAGAGGCATGTATGAAGATGCTAAATCCTAAGTTTGAGCCTCTCGTATGAAGATTTGAGTGAGTTACATTCACCAGAGTAAAACCTACTCTCTCTGATTATTCACTGATGCTTGAGAGAAAGTATTTTTCTCCACATTCCTCCGCATTAAAGTGTCTTGCTCTGTGGTTCTAGAGGGAAGTTTGGGATGATGATAAGTGCCTATAATTGCAATGGTTCATGTTTTGGTGGTCCGCAAGCTATCTTTCTTTTATGACAGTTGAAGACAGTGAAGTTAATGTGCTTCGGTGTGAAGAATCTCATGGATAAAGTGGTTTGAGTTTGTGCGGTTGCTCCTGGTGATTTTAATGTACTTGTAGATACCTCCTGATCATGTTTCTACCTTTACATTGGACCGCATTAAGGAATTAAGATCATGTTTGAAGATTATTCCTAGATAATGTAGCATGTAACTAGTCTTAGCCGACTTGGTTAACTCCAGTGATTGCAGAGATCTCTTGAAGATTATAGAAGTGTATTGTGGCGTGGAAGATCATGTTTGAGTCCCAGCTAAGGCATGGCATGATCCACACACATCTATAGTACATTTCCTTTGCATAATTTTGAATTAGGTCAAGACCTATTTGTAAATGTTTGTAATGTTGACCTTGGAGATTGTTCCAATGGTTGATGATTGTAATTCCAACATTGATGATCATTCCAAGGTTGATGAAGTGTATAAATACTTGTAATTGAGTCATGGAAAACATGTCCTTGTGCGAAGATGGGAAGATAGGGAAAGAAGTGGAAAGGCATAGAAGAGAAGAGGAACTATTGTACTTCAATGCATTAATCTTAGACATGAAGAAGATGTTGATCTTGGCAGTGAGCCTGGCAGTGAGCTGCCAGTAGGGTTTAACAACCCTCATTGTAATCTTTCTGGGTTTAGGGTTGAGGCAGTGAGCCTGCTAGACCTAGCTATTCTTCATGGTAGTGAGCCAACATGTTCTAGGCCCATGGAGTGACCAAGCCTGAACATCATTTTTCAAAGATTACAATATATTTTGAGAGCTAATCCTCTCTGTGGTTTTTGCCCACCTTGGGGTTTTCCACGTAAAAATTTGGTGTCTCTTGTGTTTAATGTTGCATCTATGTTTAAGTTTTTGATTTCATGATTTCATTGTTTAATCATAATAACTGTGGACAAGTGATTAATGTTTAAGTGCAGAAGTGGTTGCGTTTTTGGGACAATTGATTCACCTCCCGCTCTCAGTTGTCCAATGCATTTCAATAGTTGTTACAACAATGTAAATAGTGGGGAAGGCAAATAATATAGAAATAATTCTTTAAAAAAATAGGGTAGAATCTCTTCTTACCTAGTGGTATAGGTAGTTACAGGCGGTTAGGGTTTGCTAGGTCTTCGACAACGAGCTCCTATCTCTGTCAACAAGTAATCTTCTTAGTCGAAATGCCCTAAATAATAGCTATTTATACACTCTGCCTTTCTTCATTTATTTCCTAGCTTCTTTTTATTTCTCCCATGGTTCCCTTTTATGTCATTTCTTTTCTCTTTCACTTTTAGTGTGTCGGGGTTCATAAAAAAAATTGAAACCTTACCATAGGATCCATTGGTTGTGAGAACCATGAGAACTCCAATTCTCTTTGGTTCTTTTCTTTTCATTTCTCTTCCTTTTCTCTCATCAGGGCTTTCATGTGAGAACAAACGAAACCTCTGATCTTCTCTTCATGAGCTTTCATTTTCGTCTTCTATTTCTGAACTGGTTACGAAGCACCAAAGAACTCTTGGTGAATAAGAACTGCCTGTAGTTTTCACTTGTCATTGTGTCCTTTTTGAATATAACTCCATTAGATGTTTCACTAGTTGTGACAACCAAGTGAACCTCTGACAAATGAAACTATTGTTCTTTTTAGTTTTGTGTTTCCACCCTGCAAGAGTTTCATTCTTCCATCAAACACTTAAACTTTTCCCTTCGTCAGAGGTTTTGTTGGTTTTGAGAACCCAACAAACCTTTGGTTCTTCTTTCCCTTTCTTTATTTTTTCAGTTTGAGGGAAAACTCAAAACCTCATCAGAGGTTTCACTGGTTGTGAAAACCACGTGAACCTCCGACAACTTGAAATGTTTTCAAGACTTAGTCATTTTTGAGACTTTCTAACAAATTGTTAGGCTTTGACATATTGAAGATGATTCAAAATTGATTCCGAAGTTGAAGAGAAAGGTATGGGGGAAACAAAATAGGGGTAAAACATATGGAACATAGGTTATAAAGATTTTTAGAAGGTTACATTTTTTTAATTTTCTTGAGACAAAGACCTGATCAACAACTCCCCAAGCTTCTTGGCAGACCATTTTACTTTGGGCAAGTGCAACATACCCTTAGCAAGTCTATTACATTAAGGTTTGGCAGAATATAAGTTGACTATCCCTATAAGTTGCTATCCTTGAGTTCCAACACTCTCTCATCCTTAGTACTATAGATCTCTACATTCTAGATATCATAGTCTTTTACAAAACTTCAACATCTAAATATACTGTCCCTACCATCTCAGACCTTCTAGATTGTTGCAGACACATGGAAACCCTTCATAAGGCTTCCAAATAGGTTTCAATATCAGTTTGATATGTATTTGTAACTTAGTATCCCTTAACAGAGATCACAATATGTGTGGCAGAACTTCAACATTTATGTAGACCTCTTTCTACATGTACAAGCCTACAAAACCTTGTACTATACAATATCTAAAATCCTCCTTCAACACTCATACAAGAAACCTCTTACTGGTAACTATACATTACATCATAAAACAAATAGGGACCAAAGTAAAGTTCTCATGAAACACTACTGATCTTCTTTCCTTTGGACCTCCATCCTTCAATTGATTGTCATAAAAATGAGCAGATGGAAAACAACATATATCTGGATGGATATGATATCGAGTGCTAGGCATTATTACAGGGTAACCTTCTCATTGTAGGAGTCCAAAAGTGTTGCATTCATACAAAAACTTGCTAGCAAGCCATGATAAAATAGTTGCAAGTAGTTGCTTTGGCTTACCAACCATTACACATCTGCCACTTGTTAGTTCCAAAGCCTAGGCAACTTCATCTATCACCACTGCATCAAACAAGGAATCACTAGATTCTTTGCCACTTGTATTTTCGGAGGCAAATTCAATGCAAGTAGAGTATATATCACCTTCACAACCACTCATTATAGTCACATCTTTGCCTCTTTAATAATAGCCCTTCATAGATCATGTATTTATCTACCAACTTCTCAAGCTTAGCCCTAAGCATTGCAGTACATTTATGTGCCTCATCATTCTAAGAATTGTTAGTATCTTTTGTTAATTATCTTTCAAGAGCAACATCTTTCCAGGGCCTTGCTATTGCAACAAATGAACTCACTGACTGTTTCCTTCTAAACTAGCATTAAGAAGCAACATCTTTTCCTATTACACAACTTTACACAAAACTTTAATAGATTCATAGTGGATGTACATGCCTTTTAACAAATCTCTTAATGCTTGTGTAGAAACTTATCAGATTTTATGATGCTTGACATAGTTTCAAAAAAGCATGTAAGATCACAATGATCTTTTCCATCTCAACTATTTCCAATGTTCCCCTATGGGGAAAGTAGTTAAAACCTTGAAGACTGATTTACCATCAACACTGCTCTCAAAACTTTGTCTTTGCAATAGGGTGTGTGCAAGAAGTTGAGTCCACTTTTTGGCCAAAAAGTGGAAGTGTTTTCCTTGATTTTTAGAATTTGTCACATTTGACCTAAAAATTTGAAGCACTTAAATTTGGAATCTTACAAAAAGTCAGTAAATATGAAATGTAGTACTCGGAGTCTAGTTTACAAATATGTAATTTGTTTTAATACCCAGATGATACAAATTGATTTTTAATAGGCGTTTCTAAAAACCACTGTTTAAAAGTTAACTTTTTTTTACCATACCATGCACATGTACGTCATCCATATTTTGACCTAAGTAATCATATTTTTCTAAATCCTTTTGGGAAAAGATTTGTAACTCAATGAAGCAGGTTTTCCATATTTTTTTGTAATTTTTTATTCAATATTTTTTTTTGTTAATTTTTTATTGGCCATTTTTGGTGTTTTAAAAAATTGTCGTGTACGTCACACATAAGATGACCTAAACTTATCATTTTTTGAATTTTTTTTTCCAAATTGAAAAGAATTGTCTGAAGTACGTTTTCATACAATTTTTTTTACAAATTTTTTTTTGATAAAAAGTTATTAAAATATTAAAAAACCCTGATAATTCATGTTTATGGACCTGTTTCATCAGAAATTAATTGAAAAATAGAAAATAATTCAATTGTAAAAAAAATTATATATTTGGAATCTACACTATCTCATCTATAATGGGTTTTAATTTCGTCAAAAAATTCTGCAAAAAAGGCCTTTAGACATATGCCCAAAGTCACTATTTTGTTGTGACATTGACAGGACCTTCAACTTGCAGGTCAAACTAGGTCCAAAGCCAAGGGTCGGGTTTCCAAGCATTTTTTCCAACCCAAAACCCATAGCAAAAATTGGGTAGGAAATTCAAATTTTATGAAACGGGATCCCATTTCTAAAAAATGGGATCTCGTTTCTAGAAAATGAGATCCTGCTTTTGGCTTGAGATCCTGAAGCATAATGGGATCCTATTTCATAATAAGCAGGATCCCGTTTTGGTTTACCCTATTTCAGGCTTTTTTCTAAGTCTAAAACTTCCACTTTAAGTGGACTCATCTTTGTGCATTTACCCAATATCCCTATATTTTGATCTGATGGTGTTTTATCACCCTGATGTAGGCTTCACTTGATAATATTTGAAATGATGAATGCAGGTCTTCTAAAAAAGTCTTCAGGCTTTTTGAACCCTTTGATAGACTCTTCACTATTTGATAGTGAACAAACCTTCAGGATCACTTGAAAAACTTAACAAGAGTTTCATAATATCAAAAAGACTCTTCACATTGGTGAAACACGTGACTGTCTTGATTTCTTTTCTCTCTGCCCTCTATGAAACCCTTGAGTATGCATTATCACCAATAATCTCTTGGATCTTTGATATACTGCTCCTTTGTTCATTTCATTTTCAACCTTTCTACAAGCTCTTGAGTTCAAACCATGTAAGACCTAAACCTTTGAAGATATTTGTCAAGTTTGACACCATCTTTACACGTTCTTCTTGACATTGATATTTCATTAATATGAGATCTTGATCAAGTGGAAGCACCTCCTCCATGATTGAAACCTTTAAAACATGAAAAACCCTAAAGGAGAAAACCTAAGTCATGAGACAACCCAAATCTAACTCAACCACCTTCCAAAACCATGACTCAAGACTTGATTTTAGGTTTGAAAAAAACATTCCCTCCAACATGTACATGACCTTTTGACAATATTTTAAGGCAATATTTGCACCTTTTAACCTTTTGACCTTCTAAAACATGCATGACTATGTAGAAAAAAAAGTCCTTTGATATTTGAATACATTATAAACATGAGCTTTTAATTGTTATAGGTGTAATCAAAGGTTCAAGGATTATTTTATATCAATGAAATGATTCAATGAAGGATAAATTACTTTATAAACCAAATTTTTAAACCTCAAACCAAGACATTGAAATGAGAAAAACTCCTAAGACACCTATTTTTACTGATCTGGACTACTAAGTACAAATGAGTAACAATAAGATGCATGTGTTGAAGAACAAAAATGATGGATTCAAGGATGGAGAGAAGGAATATGATTCAAGTGAGATTTAAAATTTAGTTGAGCATGTAGATGAAAATGAATAATCTCTTACTCCACCCTTGAGAAGATCCACGTGACAATGAAACCTAGTTGGTAGATATAGCAAACCAAATTTCTATTACATGTTTGCTTTATTGTGTATTGATGATGAACCTAGACCTTTTAGGGAAGCTCTTTCTTCAAATGAGCATGATTCTTGGATGGACGTCATGTAAGAGGAGATGATGGTCTTAGATAAATATGACACTTAGGATCTTGTGAGGTTGCCCAAGGGATGAAAGCCCATTGGCTACAAGTGGGTGTTTAAAAAATAGAGCAAATGGTAAGTTAGAAAGGTACAAGACTAGAATGATAGCTAAGGGCTACTCCCAAAGAGGAGATGATTTTGGAAAAAAATCTCTCATGTTGCTAAATTGTCTTCCATCAGATTCCTACTTTCTATTGCTTTTGCTTGTGACTTTGAAGTAGATAAAATGGAGGTTAAAACCTTTTTTTGCATGAGGATATTTACATGCGACAACTAGATGGATTTGAAATGAAAGGGAAAGAAAATATGGTTTGTAGGTTAAAATGATCATTATATAGTTTCAAACAATCACCTCAGATTTGATATTAGAAGTTCAATACTTTTACATTAAAGTTGGGTTTTGTTAGAAGCAAAGATAACTATGTTTACATTAAACATATTGATGATTGTATTCTAATTATTGTATTGTATGTTGATTCAACATGTTATTGATAACAACAAGGTGATGATTAGGGAGTTTAAAACTTAGTTTTCTGGAGCATTTGACATGAAATATTTAGGGGTAAAAAATTCTTTTTGAGAATGAAAATCAACATGGACTGAGTTCATAGAAATCTATGGCTCAGTTAGAGTAAGTATGTTGATACTATTTTGTAATGGTTTGCTATGCATAATTGTAAACTAGTGAGTATTCCTTTACCTATAGGCATAGAGCTTTCATTGGATCAATGTCCTAAGTCAAATGATGATTTGGAGTTAATATGTATAATATGGCTTATACCAGTGCTATAAGTAGCCTAACATATGCAATGGTATGTACTAGACTAGATATTACCCTAGTAGTGGGAGTTCTTAGTAGGTTTATGTCTAACCTTGGTAGAGAGCATTGGACTTATGTTAAGAGGGTATTTAGATATTTGCGAGGAACTCATGATTATTGCTTAAGTTATCATGGTTCTAATGACATGGGCAAGTTATTATAAATACAAAGCTTTGTTGATGTAGATTGGGTAGGTGATCTTGATAGTTGGAGTTCCACTAGTGGCTATGTGGTTTCTCTGTTTGGCAATGATCTTAACTGAATGAGTAAGAGATAACCTAAATTTGTGTTGTCTACTACTAAAGCAGAGTATATGGATGCTACATATACTTGTAAAGAGGTAGTTTGGTTATAAATATTTTTTAGGAGTTGTTTTAATTGTAAGGCGGTTTAGATTAGATGTAACAATTAGAGTGTTATTTGTTTGGCTATAAATCCCATGTACCATACTCATACTAAGAATATTGATGTGTAGTATCACTTCATTCATGAGAGGGTAGAAAGTGGTAAGGTCATGATTTAGAAAGTTGACACTTTCGATAATGTTGTAGATTCTCTTACAAAATCAATATGCACAAACAAGTTCTCTTGGTGCAAGAGGGCCATGGGCTTGCATCTTATACTTGATTCTTTTTATATTTCCTATTTATTTCATTGCATCATATAATATATTATGGAATAATATTAAATAAGGTGTTATTAACCTTGCAATCTTAATGTATATCACGTGTCTCCAACACCTTGGAAACAAGTACATGAATGCCTAGAAGGTGATTGGTGAATCATTTATTATTATTTTCTCTTGTTTAACTTAGAATGTTGGTTGTAATGGTATTAATAGGGAGGTTACTTTATGATAGTGGTGGTTATGGAGTGGTTTTGAATGTATTTATTGCACTTTCTCATTCCTAGGCACTAGGGGAGAGACTAGGCATCTATTTAATATTATGTGAATCCCTCCTTGTGGTCTTCATTTTGGAGCATCACTTTTGAGGAAGCGTGCCCATGATGTGTTAGTGGTCAAAGATGGCAGTTGCTATTTATGGAGTGTTGAGTATTATTTGGTCATGGGGGCATTGGATGTTTATCATACCATGGGTTTTCATGGGTGTTGGTTTTGGGAAACCATTTGGGGTTTCTTCCCTTTAGTTCTCTATAAATTGGATGTCTTGGATGGTTCTATTACAAGTCTTTTGCAATTTGAGTACTATTGCACTACCGAGATGTTGGTAGATTGAAGAGTTTGAGTTGATGTATTGAAGTAACACTATTATTGTGATTAATATAGATTTATGTTCTCTTTGGTGGTGGATTTTTTTTCTCGAAAGGTTTCTCCACGTACATCTAGTGTTATGTGTTTGATTTTATGAGCTTGTTGATATTGATGATCACATGCTTCTTCTTAAATAATTAAATGATTAATCATATAATACTAATTGATATTTTATATTTGTTCACTATTTTCTTAAGTTTTCATTGTAGTAGTTCACCCTATTTTTCAACACATACTTTATAATGTGAACCAAAAATTTCCAACAAATCTTATATCTCTATCTGAAATAATGGACTTAGGAACCCCAAAGTGCACTCACACTTGTGAAAAAAATATTTCAACAACTTTTTTTCCTGTGATAATATTTTTGTAAGGTGTTAGAATACACATTTTGTTGAATCTATGAACTACCATAAACAAATAATCATGTCCATGTCTAGTCATAAGCAACCCTCCTATAAATTTCATAGAAATACTTTCTTGTGCCCTTGTGGGTATTGAAATTGGAAAATTAGAATTCCTTATTTTCTAGTTTTAGATTTGATAATGCAACACAATTTGTAACCTCTAACAAAACTTGCTACTTCTTGTTGCATTTTGGGCCAAAACACATACTTTGTTAAATGATCCATTGTTTTACCAATGCCAAAGTGACCTGACAATTTGGAGGTATGTGCCTCCTTCATGAGTTTTCCAACATTGTAAAGCAAACCCTCTTTAAGATAAAATTCTTCATTATTTTTTACAATTCCTTGAGTTTGAAGTTCTTTTTACTACTTCCCAAAGTTTACATCATTTTTATATTCCTCCAAATAACTCTCTTTTGTGAAAGGTTCCAAATGTGTAACCATTACCATAGCTAAAATGGGTGCCCTAGATAGCATATCAGCCACTACATTAGTACTACCCTTTTCATATTTGATCACCAAATAAAATTACTATAGGAATCCCATCCACTTATAATGCCTTGCTTGTTGTAACTTATTTTGTTTTTGTAGATATTATAGAAGTAGATGATCAACGTGCACTATAGTTTCTTCCCCAAACAATTAGTGTCTTAGTTTTTTAATGGCTTGAACCAATGCATACAATTCATTGTCACACATCAAGTATCCTCTAACTAATAAAGTAAAAATCTTTTAATGATAAATTTACCACCCTAAGTGTCGGCTGGCTGTGCTCTTACTGTTAAACAACTTTTTGTAAAGAGTTTCAAGGTCCCTTCAAAACCTGCTTTACCTTTAATAAAAAAATTTACCACCTTAAGCAAACCAACACCCACAACATATATTCATTAACATCAATCTCTACTACTCTGTATGCTTTCTCTACAAACTCCTATTCCTACCCTTTTGATTTTTGAATTTGGCCATCGTCACGGGGGACCCCGGGGGCCCCCTGACCCCTGACCCCATTCCCCTTTGGTACGAGTTGACTCTGGTGCAACCTTGGGCTGCTCTTTTGAACCCATGTCCCAGGTTGATGCTTCAGTTTCCAAAGCGTGGAAGACTATCCTCCTGGGGGACAAAGATCACATGAACCCGCTAGTCATCCCACAACTGCTAGAGACAAAAAATGGATTTGCCCTAAAATTCCTATATTTCATTGTGGAGAGGATTGTTTCTTCGATGGAGCAAGCTCTGGAGGGTAAATTTTTTTCCTTCAGATCGAATATTGATCTAGTCGAGAGATGGGTGGTGGCTAAATGGATACTGAAGGGAAGTGTCTCTGTCAGCACTATGGCGGGTGGATTGTTCCTCTTCAAATTCACCACCAGAGAGGACCTTACCTCCATTCTTGTGGGAGGTCCTTGGATGTATGACAAACACAACCTTTCTCTCTACAAGTGGAGGTCAGGATTTGATGTTGCAATGGACCTCAATAAGAAAGCTCCTGTGTGGGTCAGATTACCGGGGCTCCCATTGGAGTACTAGGACAAAGAAGTGTTCACCTGGATAGCCAACACCTTTGGGCACTTTATTGCTCTAGAGAACACTACAAAAGCTAAATCCAGGTTCCTTTTTGCTCATTTTTGTGTTAGTGTTGATATTCATAAAACCTTACCTAACTCTATAACCCTAAAGTCTAAGTATGGCCAATGGACCCAATCCATTTAGTATGAAAATGCTATAGTGTTCTGTGAAAACTATGATAAAAAGGGACGTCTAATAACCCAATGCAAAGCCCTGAAAAAGAACTGTGGTGACAATGGGGTCCATGAGAAGAGGGATGAAGAAGACTACCCTTTTATGAAGGATATCTTCAAAATTATTAGTTCCCCTCAGAAAGAGAAAGTAGGGGGTGAAGTGAAGGAAGACAACAGTGACATGAACTATACTACAGAAGAGCCATTGGATGCAGCGAAACCTAATATTCAAGAGGGGATCAATATGTCATGCCCATATCTTTCATGTGGTCATGAAACACAAAATATAATTTTTTTTCCCACCCGACTCTAAAACCCCCTCGTACACAATATGCACGCTCGATGAGCTACACACTTAATGTGGTTGTATTCACAACACACATTAGGCGAGTCACATAAAGGTGGGGAAGTCAAACATGAATTAGGATGATGCAAAACTCCTTTTGCAATCCCTTCAATGATGATAACATCTAAGGGGGTGTGCATCGCAACATGTGTTGCTAAGAGGGGTGGTCTCCATAAAGGAACCATACTTAGGGTTTCCTAGGTGAAGGTGATAATCGGTTTCGATCTCCGTCAAAACCCTAACCCTAGAATAAACTAACAATTTTAAATAGAACTAAAATGCAGAAAAATAAAGGAACTAAGATAGATAAATCTATTTTAACCATCATAATCTAACCATGAAAATAATTAATTTAAATCCTTTCTGATACATTTAGACTGCAATAAATTAAAATAGGAAAGCTTAACCAAGTAAATTAATTAAATTAATCATCTCATAATAATGCCATAAAATACATCAACATTCTAATACTGGGTCTCCAAAAAATTTTCCAGCATAACATCTCTCGGGGAATAAGTTCACTAAAAAAAATCGGCAGCATAACGTCACTTAAATAACTATGTAAAAATTAATTTGAGATAAAATAAATAAAGTAACTTCAACTATAGATCTATACAATAAATTAAATCTAACCATAAAAAGTGAGTTTAGGGAAAATAACACGGTCTAAAGTTTGATTAAAAGTACCCTAATAATTAGGGCAACACTACTAGCCCCAAAAAGGTTAATAAAAGCATGCCTAAACCTTATTTGTCACTCACAAGTTTAATTTTGTTTGATGCAGGTTTGGAGGAAAGTGGAGAGAGAAATCCCTTCCCGGAAGGTTATTTCTCCAAAGTTTTTATTTTCAAAGTTTTCTAATTTATAGTTTTCTCAAAAGTATAATTGTTTAAGGTTTTCAAGATTTCTTTCCCTCCAAAATTCACATAATAAATTGTTTACAAAAGGTAAGATACTATGCATTTATTATTATTATTTTAAATAAACATGCCAATAGTTTTCAAAAAGTTCTTTTTTAAATAGTTTTTTGATACAAGTTAAATACGTTCTAAGAAACAATACACAGTGATATATATATATATATATACATATATGCATATATATATATTTAAAAATACTAAGTAAATAAAGAATTAGGGAGATATACTCTCTGTATATACACATGACTGTGTATATACAGAGGTAGTAAATATATATATATATATATATATACATTACCAACAAAGAATTAATAGCAGCACATAGTAGAAATCACAATACAGGTGGTAGATTGAATTAGTGAAGGTGCCACAAAAATATTTCACAGTGGGTGTTTAAGGAGGCGAACCGGCCACTAAGTTCGTCTGACCCACAGTGGCCAGTGGGCATGGACGCTTGCCCCATAGAGCCCACAAGCTCTATGGGGATGGGGTTCCTGACCCCGGCCCCCTGCGACCTACCAAGGGCAGAGGAGGGGGCACGTAGGGCTCAACCCTGCTGTCCCCCCTCCCAAAACCCTAACATAATTTAAAAAAAAATGTTTAAACAAAAAAATCAAAACAAACAAACACATTTGCTATTAGATAATAGTTTGCTTAATAGTTTAATGATAGATTTTCCCATCCTTCTCAAGTACTCCAGGATAAATCTCTCAACCTAATCAAGACTTGTGTCACCACTGTCAAGTACTCTGTTAATGATTTATTTTATTACATGCTATTATATATATTATATTACATGCTGTTGGCTTCTAGGATAAAGCTCTCAACCTAATCAAGACTTGTGTCACCACTGTCAAGTACTCTGTCCTGGTGAATGGAATTTTGAGGGGATTCTTCAATGCGGAGAGAGGGCTTAGACAAGGTGACTCCCTATCCCCATACCTTTTCATCTTGATGGCTGAAGTGTTAAGCAGAAGCATCCTGCATATGTTGAGGATTATAGAGATTAAAGGCATTAAACTGGCCTCCTCGGCTAATCCTGCTACTGTTCAATAGTTTGTGGATGACACTATCCTCTTTGGGGCTGTGTCTGTGGTTGAAGCCCATAGATGGAAGAAAGTGCTGAATGAGTATACAATTGTCTCAGGCCAATGCATTAATTATGAGAAAAGTTAGATTTACTTCTTCAACACTAGAATAGATATGTAGCAGAAAATCAAGGGTATCTTGGGTTGTTCTGGAGTTGAGCTTCCAGGGACCTATCTTGGCCTCCCCTTAGTCGTCAAGGTCTCTCCCATGTACTAGAACTCCATTTTGGAATGGATTCAGAAGAAGTTGGTCAGATGGAAAGGTAAGCTGCTGAGTTAAGCCAGTAAGTTCCAACTGCTGAAGGCTTCTCTTCATGGGATCCCCATCTACTTCCTCTCTCTCTTTAAGATCCCCAAATATATAGTTGAAAATTTTGAAAAAATCCAGAGAAACTTCCTTTGGATTGGGGTGGATGAGAAAAAAAGGATTTCTCTAATCAGCTGGGATAAAGTGTGTCTTCCCAAACTTTAAGGAAGTCTTGTGCTTAGGAAATTGATTTGACAAATAAATCCCTTTTGGCTAAGATTGGATTGAACTTTTTGAGTAACAACAAGGACTGGTGTAATTTGATGAGTTCTAAATACCTTTCTAATGAGGCCCCATATTGTTTTCTCACCACTTCTAGCATTCCCAAGGGATCTATAATATGGAGTAATGTTCTAAAAAGCAGAATCCTTCTCCAAAAGGGGATAAAGTAAAAGTTGGGTGATGGAAGAACTATCAGATTTTGGGAAGCTAACTGGCTAAAGGACCATTCTCTTTCTAGTACTTAGAGCTATCAAAGAGTGGCTACTTGGGCCATCAATTTCTTTGGGCCTTTGGCTATTGACTACATATAGCTAGGGAGTGGAGGCTGGAAATAGCTATCAGACTGTTGTTAGGGGAAAATTGACCTTACTCAGATTGTTGACGAACCGCAACAAGACCTCCAAAGGTGCAGAATCCCTCTATTCCCTTCTAAGGATGAACTTCTATGGGCCAAAGATAAATTGTGTTCCTTCTCTGTTAAGTCGGCCTATGGTTTTCTCTCAGATTCTGCTAAAGATCCTAGTTTCTAGAGAAAGATTTGGAATCATAATCTCATCCCTAAGGTGAATCATTTTTGGTGGTTGATAATGCATAATAGGATCCTAAGTATGGATAATCTTAAGATTAGAGGTTTTCTAATCCCCAATAGGTGTACTCTCTTCATGAAGGAGGAGGAGTATGTTTCTCATCTTCTGCTCCATTGTGAATTCTCTTGGGAGGTTTGGGGTCTGGCCTTCCAAAACCTCGGTATCTGTTGGAGCATGAACTATGATTTGACCTCATTTATCAATTGTTGGTTCACTCCTTTCTCCCACCCTATTTTCAAGGAACTGTGGTCTCAAATTCCCTCTATTCTCGCTTGGGGTCTATGGAAGGAACACAATAATAGGTTATTTAGGGACAACTCTGATTCTACCAAGGAAGTCTTCTGTATATGTTCTAAACTGCTAGCTAAAAATGTCACTAACAACACTCTAAAAGTTACAGAGACCCATCCCAAGAAGGTTGAAACTAATATCATTAATAAGTGGAACACTCCACTCCACATCTATAAGGTGAACAATTCCAAGAAGTTTGCTCGTAGAAATACTAAATGGACTCCCCAAAGAAGGATGGATGAAACTTAATTTTGACGGGGATGCTAAGGGGAACCTAGGGCTAGCCAGTGGAGGTGGGGTTCTGAGATCATCTAAGGGGGATCTGATGGCTACTTATCCAGAGGGTTGGGGAAAAAATCCAATAATGTGGCTGAGGCAATGACACTACTTTGTGGGGTGAAAGTTTCCCTATCTATTGGTGTCAAAAATCTCCTGATTGAAGGAGATTTGAAGCTCATTCTAGATGTTCAAGAGAAAGTCATGTTACACATATGGTTCCTATGGTTTCATTATTTGTCATTAATGTCAACACTGTCACAAGGTTGTCATTGATGTCAACATTGATATGAATGTGTAATAGTGTTTATAGTTGGATGTCATGCTCCTGAAGAAGATACATTGAGATGGGAATTAGAAGTTCATATCTTACCTTGTTCATTGCAGAATTGAGTATGAAGTCATATTCAGATGAGAATTAGAAGCATCAAGAAGACACATTAATATAAGAATTAGAAGCACTAAGATGTGGTATTGATGGACTAATATATGATGTATGCTCTCTTCTACTATCCCTAACAATGCATGTGTTAAGGCAAATCAGATTTAGCCTCTGAAACTTGGTGATAGTCTCTATTTCAGAATGACCATCTTTGAAGACTGTATAGAAAATTGCTCAACATTTCCATTAGTTTGGTTTTGGGCCTTTATGGATTGGAATATAGCTTAATGTAATGACAAATCTTTTATATTGTAAGTTTTATGATGATTGGACTACTAGAAGTATGTTTTGCAAAGATAGAGTGAAGACAGTGTTGGTTCTGTGAAGACAATCACTACATGGAAGCAGGATGCTTCGTATTTCTCTGCATTTGTAGATTGCAGTTCTGAAGGTATGTTAAGATTATAGTGAAGATGATAATTCTAGAGATTTAGATCATTTACTCTTCTACTGTGAAAGTTGTGCATGACAAAGTACCGACATGTGTTCTAGCAAAGTAAGCCAGTGTTGAAAGTTTGATGAAATGCTCTGCATTCCTCTGCATTACTCTGTAAATGAATGATTTCCCTTGTGGTTTTGAGGATATGTTTCTAGATGTGTATTAGATGCTTCTTTTCAATTTCAAGGTTCTTGGTGGTCTGCAACTCAGTTTTTCAAATGACAGCATGTTACAGTGTGTTCCAAATGATAGAGTGTTCTCAGAGTTAATGATTAAAGTTGTGTGACATAATTCTTTGATGTGTAGTTGCAAGGGAGTGCTTGGGGGATGTTTAATGAGTCATGTGGACTCATCTGGAAAAGTTTCATGAAGATCTTTCTTGTTTCCAATATTGCATAAGGTTTTTCAAGTTGATGTGGCTGTCTTTGATTATATAAGGCAGCTAAAACAAGGGGCCAAACCCTTAAATTACAGCAAAAAGAAACCCTAGAGGCAACAACACAAAAGAGCCTTGAAATAGTTACAACATAACCTGCTTAACCAGCATAAACAGCATAGACAACATAACCAGTCTAAAGACAATAGATATAAAGTAGCAGATTATAAACAACATAATAGAAAACAAAACTAAGGAGAAAGATTCTCCCATCTTTTAGCTAGAGAATCTATAAATTCATCCAACTTTTTGAAATTCTCCTCTTTGTCATCAGCAGCAGTAGTCCCAAGATCCTGCAACACAGAAAGATTAAGCAAAATAGTACGCCTGAGCATATTGCTAATTAACTGTTCCAGCTTCTCCACACGACCCCTTAGGACAGCAATGTCATGCCTGTAACCAACACCTTCCTCCGTCTCATCAGCAGCTTCCTCCACAAACATCCTCCCCCCTTCATTAGCATTATCCTCAGAGTCACCGACACCACCTCCTGAAACATCAGTTGGTTTATTCACATTCTTACCCTCAGCATCTTCAGAAATCTCCTGAACTTCAAGGCCCTTAGCATCATCCCCCTGAGTGGATGCATTAGAAGCACTCTCTGAATAATCAATAAGTTTAGCATTCAACGCAAGCTTTCCAGCAATCCTACCCGACCTTCTAACCCCAGAAGAAAAACCCTTCTTATCCTTAGCAAACATATTAGTTTTACTGCCAGGTCCCACAGGGGTACTATTAAGATTTTTAGGGGTCCCCATAGCATCCCCCACAGTTTCCTCTTCCATCTCCTTTATTTTCCTCTTCTTGCTCTTCACACTCCCTTTAGAGGCCAGAGTGTGAGTAACGGTTACCATGGTAGTCTCCTCATTGGACAGAGAAAAAGAAACCCCTTTCAATTTATGAGAAGTAGGGGAAGGACAAGGCTCTTCAAATATGATAGTATCATCAAGGTTGGCAGAAATTTCACCGCTACGAGTTTGGATAGGCTTAGGCGGCTCCAAAGCAAGGTGGAAATTGTGTAAGCAGAGGATAAGACCTTGATGCAGGGGAACGGGTTTCTTGGAAGGTTTCTTAGCTGACTTAGCTTTAGCCCTAAAAATTGAATGCTCGAGGGAAGACAGTAAATAGAACAGGAAACTAATATGAGCATTACGTCTAACATGATTAAGCAAAGGAAGGTGATAATTGTAAAACCTAGTAAACTAACCCTCCAAAGTGAAGTATTTCATGAGGAGGAAACACATTTCATCCCATGGCTCTGGTAGCTTGGCCTATTTAAACTCTTCCTGGTAAGGAACAAGTTTTTCACCTTCCCCAAGGAATAACTTCTGGTTAGAATGGTCCACCATTTTCATTTTCCTTTGCAGCTTGGTCCCCTTAGTCGACAGGCTAGTCGCCATAGCAATAACTTTCTCAAAAATCTCAAACCCAATTCTCCCAGTGGTGACTCTATGGCTTGCCAGGATAGAGCAAATTGTTCAGACATATTTTCATCATAGCCATTAAGGCATTCCAGAAAAGGGCTGATACCACCTTCCTTGCAGTAGTGCTAGACCACAACATTGTCCTTGAACTCGCAACAGGAAATTGGCTCCATTCAAATCCTATTTCCACCCATTTTAGACTTCCAAACAATAACACAGAATCCCCAAAACTAGAAATTCGCAGAGTAATTGTGAAAGGTAAAAGTAACAGCTTGACAAGGAATTATGATAATAAGGCTGCACATATTATCATTAATTAGAGCCGCCTTTCAAAAAACCAATTGAAGCCTGCCCTTCCCATGATCGATCATAATTATCAGGAATTCTCTATAATTAGCAAATAAGCAACTTGCCTTAACACAAGGGAGTAATAATGCAAAAATGACATTGAGTAATGAAGTACATAAAAGCACGTACTTCAAGATACACGTCAACATCTTCCAACAAAACTAACAGAATAAATTGCCTTTCTTAGCATAATGAGTCATCATTGACACGTCATCTCCTTTTGAATTAAGTTCCTTATGTTTAAAGGAATGTTTTTAACTTGGTGCCAACAACACCAATTTGAAAATTGCTAGCCAAGGTCAGCAAGGGCATCAGCAACACCGTTGCCCTCTCTATATATATGCAAGTTATCAACTCTGGAAATCCGCTGTAGAAGGATCTAGATATCAACTATAATATCTTTCAGTTTCCAACCACAAGTTGACATGTTAGTAATAACATCGATAATCAGTTTGGAATCCCCTTGAATATACAATTGCTGAATATCAAGTGAAATAGCCAATTTCACCCCCCATAAAAGAGCAGAGGCTTCAGCATAATTATTGCTTTGAAAACCTATCCCACCAGCATAGGTAGCAACCAGCCATCCTTTGTCATCCCTGATAATCCCACCATCACTAGCCTTACCATCAACCTTAGATGCCCCATCAAAGTTCAGTTTGAGCTGATAGGGCTTCAGGGGAATCCATCTAGTATTTAATCTCTATAACTGTTTGGAATTATCATGAGCCGGGATTTGGTTTAGAATTCTCCAATTAGTTGCAATTTGCTCCTCTTCTTGAGAAAGAGGTTTTTCTGTAGTTTTGATGTGGGAGTTGATCACACTTTCCATGAGGATCTTAGAAAAAGAATGAAGGACTTGAGAGGTATCCCTGGCAGCATCCCTAAATATTCTGTTATTATGTTCTTTCCATAAAGTCCAACCAAGCCAAGGCAGAGTTTGGTTCCAAAGCTCAACAAGCCATGGATGAGAGAAAGTAGGGCACCAGTTGGCAATGACTTCCCTAACATCAGGATTACAAACCCATTGAATGATAAAATTCCTTAAAATAGTATTCCAGATTTCCCTGGCAAAATCACAGTGGAGGAATAAATGAGAGACTGTTTCCTCCTTCTCGAAGCACAGAAAGCACCTATTAACCAGAGTGAATCCCCTCCTTTGTAAATTATCTTGAGTTAGGATTTTGTTATGAACAACAGCCCACCAAAACATATTAATTTTAGGGATAAGTTTATGATTCCAAACTTCCAAAGCTCATTTTTATGCACATCAGGAATCAGTAGATGGTAAGCAGACTTAATAGAAAAATGACCTTTCTTATCTGGCCACCAATACAACTCATCTTCCCTAGGAAAGAGAGGGATTCTAACCCCCAGCATCAAATGTTGAATACACCACATCCTAGGAGTGAGTTCAGGGCGTTGAGCACATCAATCCAGAAGATTTTTCCAAATCCTGATACCATTATTATTGTGAATACAATGACAAACTTTGGCCCCAAAAAATTGTTTAGCAATGCCAGCAATAACTCCATAATCACCTTGAGCATCAAGGGCCTTATCATTCATCCAAATGTCTTCCCAGAAGTTAATAGAATTACCATTCCCTAGTTTCCATCTAAGCCCATGTTTGAGAAGACTTCTAGACTTCAATATTTTATTCCAGATAACAGAGCCCTAGGGAAGCCCCTCCTGATGAAGGAAACTAAAGTTATTAGTTCCATGAAGATACTTGGCTTGCATAATGTCCCCCCATTCTTTATGGTTATGGACCAAATTCCAGTTTATTTTGGAAAGGAGGGCTTTATTCATATTCCTGACATATCTAATGTTAAGTCCTCCATGAGATTTGGGAAGACAGACTTTCTCCCAACTAACCAAAGACATTCTCTGTTTGTCTTCCACACCTGTCCATAGAAATTTTCTTTGGATCTGCTCCAATTTGTCAGCAATAAACCTAGGCATTTTAAAAAGAGAAAGGAAGTAAGTAGGAATACCTTGTAAAGAAGCTCGTAAAAGCTGTAATTTACTAGCACTATTGAGTAATTTCCCCTTCTAGCCAACCAACTTCTTCTGAGTTCTTTCTAGAATTCCATTCCAAAATCCCTGAGAAACCTCTTTAACCATGAGAGGGAGGCCAAGATAAATAGCAAGAAGATTAGCCTCAGCATAGCCAATAATATTAGTGATTTTTCACCAGAGATCAGCTGGAGTATTAAAAAAATACACATTGCTCTTCTGAAAGTTTATGTATTGACCAGAAGCTTTGGCATAGTCATTTAAAATATTCTTCCAACTACGAGCTTTGACCATAGAAGAGATACCAAAGAAGATAGTATCATCCACAAACTGCTGCACAGACATAGAAGGGAGAGAAGAAGCAGGATTAATACCCACAATTTCCTTAGAGGTAATCTTAGAATGAACATATCTCCCAAGGGCCTCAGCCATCATGATAAACAAATATGGTGAAAGAGGATCCCCCTGTCTAATCCCCTTCGAGGAAGAGAAAAAACCCCTAGGGACCCCATTGACCAGAACATAGAATTTTGCAGTAGAAACAGCCTCATGAATGAGAAGGGATATTTTATCATTAAAACCAAACTTTTTAATGACTTTAAAAAGGAATTTCCATGAAACTCTATCATAGGCCTTGGAGATATCTAACTTTAGAACCATGCCAGGGATTCTTCTCTTATCCATAGAATGGATACTTTCATGAGTGGAAATAACAACATCAAGAATTTGTCGACTAGGGACAAAGCCTTTCTGAGAAGGGGAAATAATTTTATCCAAAAAAAGATGAAACCTCAGGACAATCAATTTAGTACACAGCTTATAGATGGTATTACACATGCTAATGGGTCTGAAGTCAGAGAGGTGCATAGGCTTAGGCTTTTTAGGGACAAGAACAATAAAAGTATTGTTGATTTGTTTTATAAGTTTACCAGTTCTGAAGAAATCCCTAACAACAACAGTGACATCAAAACCCACAATATCCCAATATTCTTGAAAGAATATTGGAGGAAAGCCATCAGGGCCAGGAGCTTTGAAGGGACCCATAGAAAATAAGATAGCACGAACCTCCTCAAAAATTGGTTTTAACATTTCAATGTTATCTTCTTCAGTAATCAAAGAGGGGATTTTATCAAGGAATTGGTCCATAAACCGCCCATTGCCAGCATTATTTGCTTGGTTCGACAACAAACTCTAAAAAAATAACATAGCTTGGTCCCCAATCTCATTATCCTCAGTGATAATATTGCCATCCTCCAAACATAATTTAGAAATAAAATTAGCTTTCCTATGTTTCATGGCTGAAAGATGAAAAAAAATAGTATTCCTATCCCCTTCTTTGAGCCACTGAACCCTGGACTTCTATTTCGAGAAAATCTCTTCTTTGATCATAAGATTCTTCCAGTCAGAAATCAGATCACTTTCCTCCTCGGTAATATCATCTGTAACACCTCCTTGAGCCATTAGCTGTTGAAGATCAGCTAATCTTCCAGAGATAGTTTTCTTCTGGATAAACACATTGCCAAAACTATATCTGTTCCACCCACGAACTTCCTGTTTAATGTGAAGGATCTTTTTGACCAGCCGAAACATAGGAGTACCTTGAATGGGAAGTGGCCACCAATGAGCCACAAGATTTCTAGAATCCTTATGTTTAATCCACATGGCTTCAAATCTGAAAGGGATAGGACCACACTTACTGCTCCTTCCAATTAAAGAGAATAGGACTATGATCAGACATGGTTCTAGATAAAGCCTTCAGACTCATATTATGATGGTTATCCCAATTGCTAGAAATAATAAATCTATCCAATTTAACTTGTATCATTTGATCTCCTCTTCTTCTGTTCGACCAGGTAAAATTTTGATTCTGTAGCTCCACATCCAGTAACCCAAAAGAATTGATAAATTCTGCAAAGTCAAACATACTATCAGTATAATCAAGAATTTGCCCAGATTTCTCGGAAGGATATAAGGGAGTATTAAAATCTCCAGCCAACATCCAATGAGAATGAGGGGAAGTGGAAAGAGTATTACACAAGTCTATCCATAAAGTATTCCTCAGGGCTCTAGTGTTTGGGGCATAAATATTGATCAGGGACCAATTTAAAGAAGATAGAGAGAAGTTAACAACCATAAAATGCTTGCTGGAAGCAGCAAGTGAACCATGGATTTTAGCATCATTCCACATAGTAACAATCCCTCCAGAGGCACTCGTAGCCGGGCTAATACAGAAAGTAGCCTTGGGCCATATTTTATCAGCTATCCTCTTAAAGCTCTCCTCATTCATCTTAACTTCCTGAAGTAACAGAATATCTAACTTATTATCCAGAATATAGTTTTTCACTTCAAACTGTTTGATGGGACTATTGAAGCCCCTCAAATTTCAAGACAGAATTCTCATTTAGAAGGTTTTTGAGATTGGATCTCCAGTGTTTTTTTATTACCACTGGCAATCTCCCTGGCAATCTCTTTGCCTTGTTTCTCTAAGAGTTGGTCTTCCTTATTTAGAGTCTGTTCCAACATTAGTAGACTTTTTAGCCCTATGATTCTTTTTCTTAGGGGTAATCCAATCATCTTGGTCATTACTGCTACCACTCGATCCAATTCCAGTGGACAATGAAGGAATAGCTGCCTAATTCTCAAGAAATTCCTCCTCAGTGAATTCAACCATGGTTATAGGAGAGGGATTCTACTTAGAGGATGGTTGGGAGGTCACAACCCTATTATTGCAAATTGATTCTGGGAGTTGGGCACTCTATCCAATAGAAACTGGAGCTTCTTCACCTTCAACAGCAACCTCTGTCGACTGGGAATGAATCTCCCCTTCTTCAAGATGAGTATTCTATTGATCAAGTTGCTGGTAGTCATCCATATCAGACTTCTAAAAACCTTTCTCCATATCCTTCTCTGTATAATCTTCTGTGATAACATTTTCCTCATTACCCCCCATTCCCTGATCAATAGGGATGTCTTCTTTGGATGAGTTATCCTCATCCTCTTTGTTAAGATCATCATTGCCTCCCATTTGCTTCACCTTACAATGGGTCATTAAATGGTCCTTCTTCTTACAAATCTGACAGAAAGTAGTAGCATTTTCATAGAGAATCGGCTGGGTCTAGATCCCATATTTGGAGTTTAACTCTATGGACATGGGGAGTGTTTGGTGGATCTCCACATTAACACAGAATCAAGCATACACACAACAGGACTTAGTTCGAGTGGTGTTATCCAAAGTCACATACTAACCAAAGGTATTACCAATAGCAGAAAATACCTTTTCATCCCAATATTCCAAGGGAAACCCCAGGAGCCTCACCCAAACTGGGGTAGTCCGGTTCAAATCCGTACTGGGATCAAAACCAGGTTTCCAAGAACATAGAGCAAGTGAATGGGTGCCATAAAGCCATGGCCCTCCTACCAGAACATCTAACATATCCTCCCTACTTGTAAATTTAAATAAAAACAAATCTCTTGCCATAACGATGACAGACACGCTGTCTTTGATCCTCCATCGATTAGCCACCCACTTCTGCACCATCTCAATATTAGGACGGAAGGAGAAGAACTTACTGACCAGGGCTAGATCCATGGACGCCACTATTTCCTCGACCAAATCATCGGGTATATCCAAAGCCATACCTTCTACCGATTCCTTTTGGACTGGAACCCTCGACGCGCCTTTAGGAGAAAGAATCTTCTTCCCTGTTAAAACCCCTTTCCATCCCTTGGAAGGATCCTCGCCCACTGAGGTCTGGTTCCCAGAGGCACTGCCCAAGGTAGTAACCTCCATCATCAGAGAAAAAGCAAGCAGAAACCCTAAAAAACTGTAGAAAGTCATTGAAAGCAGATCGAAAGCAGAACTATGTCTTTCTAGTAGACAATAATGTTAATGACCAAGAGTTTTGAGCTGATGTGGCTGTTATACTTCAAGTCTTCATATGTTTTCCTTAAAGCTGTTCTATTTCCAAATGAGCAAAGTGTGCAGATGTAATTCCTTGGTGTTTGAAGCTATGAAGGATGTTTTGGACATGGTTAAGCAAGTATTGGGGTCTGCAAGGGTTGGATCTTCTGCTGGTGTAACATTTGGCTTCACTTGGGACCTATCTTCTACATGTTTCATATTGTGTATTGTCTAGCTAACTTGTAAATGTATTTTTCATGTTGTATCTGGCTGACAAGCTATGTAATCAATGTAATATCATGTATAAATAGTGAATCAAATTGAGTGAGAAAGGTATGATTGCAAGTTGATTGAAAAGGTTCGCAAGCAGATAAAATGTAGAATAAATGCATTATTGATGTGCGATTGAAGGAGAAAGAGTAGATATTGTTGATGTTGTCTGGATTCATCTTGAAGTCATGTTTGTGATAGTGATCAAGTATAGAGTGTGTCTAACTAATCAGATCTTCAGAAGAAAGTGTGAGGAGACAGAAGTGCAATCATAAAAAGTGTGAGCTTCAATGTCAGTTTTTAGATAGTAAAAAGACTGTCATACTATAATCTTTTGTAAGTGTGTTCTCAATTCAGGGAGTAGATGCTTCCTTGGGAGTGAACCTAAAACAAAGTCATCAGGGAGTAGAAGCTTCCTTGGGAGTGACCCCAAATCAAAGTTACTTAGGGAGTAGTAGCTTTCTTGGGTTATAGCCCCTAAAACAAAGTTATTATTTGAGCTTCATATATTGTGAGTTAATCCTCACAGTGGCTTTTCCCTTCTAGGGTTTTCCACATATATTTGGTTTTATGTGTTTATATGCATTGTGTTATTCTTTCACGTTGATATTGTGATGCTTAAGGTTTGATCTGCTCCAAATAAGTTGAAGTTTTTAAAATTGGAAATTGTTTAAATACTGATTCACCCCCCTCTCAGTATTCTTGTGTGTCTAACAAGTTAGGGTTGGTTGGCTTGCTGCTGATATTATCCAAGACACCAGACACCTCCTAGGCTTTAATACTATTGAATTAAGGCATGTATATAGGGAATTAAATAGTATAGTGGCTGATATGGCCAATTTAGGGATTAATCTATTCCCAAAGAGATGTTGGAGGAACCCTAATAACCTCCCTAGAAACATTAGAGATCACATATGTTTGGAGGCTCAAAATTTAACCGCTCAATGATGGTTATCTCCATTGAATGAATAGATTTTGATATATATTCCTAGCATCTATAGTGTGGTGAAGGGGGGGATTTTAGTGGTGCAGGGAGTGGTTGGTCTCATAAGTGGAATGCTAATGTCTGCCAGATCACATAAGATTGAGGAAAGCCACATCATCTGTGGCCAACTTAGTAGGTTCACATGGCTTTTGCCAAGGTGGATCATGAGGCAATTTCAAATATTGGTGGTGCCTCCTCCCAATGATCTCCCACATAGAGTTCTTAATTATAGCAATAATGAGATGGAATGGGAAGGGGCTGGAAAAGACAGTTCAAGTGAGGTGCACAACCATCGGAGCAAATTCAATAAGTGTAAGGACCCTTCTCTCTATTGTGATTCTAGAAAGACCTTTAGAGTCATTAGCTGCCTCTAGTTATTCTTGCTTGAACTTTGTGTTCTTCCTTGTTGGGTTTTGAATAGATTGGTCATGGGGGGTGATAAGGTGAGAACAGAGCCTATCTCATGCATGGAGTTCAAAGAGGATAATATGCTCTAGAGCATATGTTATGAAGGTGGTCTTAGTACTTTCCTGGAGTGTCTCAAAGGTTATGATGAGAATCATTTTGTACAATTCACCTTGTCTTGGGAGTTGAGGGTTGTCCAGGTGGGTGGGGTTCAATTTGAGGTTAGTGAGGACATCATAGCCTAGGCCATGGGCTTATCCTGCAATGGGAAGTACTTGAAGAAATAGACCAAGGTCTAGGATCAAGAATGCATGACCCTATTTTTTAAGGAAGGTGAAAAACTTGTTAGACTGCAAGGTGGAATCGAAAGAGATAGTCTCATGCCTTCGTGGGATAAGGTATGCTTTTTGTTGATGAAATATGTGACCCTTGAGGGTTGGTTCAAATGTTTTTACCACTACCATTTCATTCTGCTAAATCATTTTCACCACAAAGTTCTTATTAACTTCCTGTTCTACTTGTTGTCCTCACTTGGGTCCTCTGTGAAAGTTGCCAAAATAATGCATGCCGGTAACCCCAGTGTTGTCGTTCCCTCACATTAGGGTTTAATTTTTTGTCTTTATCAGTTCCAACTCGCCCTTTGTCCTCCCAAACCCATCAGGGCCTATTTGATAGAAGATGTGCAAGATGACTAGCTTGGTGAGAATGCCCTGCTTCCTGTTAAGGTCGGGGATGGTCCTTCCAAGGTGGTTGTGGGTGGGTCCCCTGTGAAGAGTGCCCCTGTGGCTATTGGGTCCCCCCAGGATTCTAAGGCCCACATTGTTGAAACCCTAATTTCTTGGTCCAAAAAGAACAAACAGATAACTGCTAAATCTTCCTTGGATGTCAAGAATTTGAATTCTACCTTTGTGGTCCCACCTAGTAAACCCCCCCTACTAGTGTTTATGGTACCCCTAGAAATTCTCCCCAAAAGGTTTCTACCAAGGGTCTCTATGATCTTAAAAATATTCCCACCCACTCAGGAGATAGAAAGTGAGATAGGAGGAAAGGTGGATTGTCTATGGCTGCGAAGAAAACCAAGAACAAAAAACATATGAGTAATGTTACTTGGGCTATGGAGGTAGAGACTAAAAATTTATCCCTTGAGGATAGCCATAAGGGTGATGACCAGGAGAAGGTGGAGAGTACTACATCTTAGGTGAAATACATGACACTTAAGGTGGACACAAAGAACAGTAGTGGTACTGCCTTCAAGAGACCCAACATTTGCTATTCTAGTAGGTTACCTAGTATAAAAATCCCTATGGTGAAAATTGTTGAATACTCTAGTGCCTTTGATCCTGAAGATGAGGTTGAAATTAAGGAGGTTAAACTCACCCCCAAACAGTCAGAATTTTAGGAGGGGACTAGTTTATTTGAGGAAAATAATGATTCCTATTATGACATAGAAGATAAGGAAATAGATTCAGACTAGAATGATGTGGAGATGATGGAAAAGGAAGTTGTGGGTTAGGATGAGTGTGGGAGTTGTAGGCAGGTCAAAGACAACATGCCTAAACTGAAAGTGACGATAGACACTCTCAAGGAAAAGATGAGAATCATGGCCACTAAGGTCACTCACCGAGATGCCACTACCCTGGCTATTCTCCAGGACATTGATGGGAATAAGCATGGCTCTGGTTTGAAGACTTTTGCTAGCAATGATGAGTTGTTTGGCTTCCTCAAGGAGGATTGGAACCAACTTCTCAAATAGTTTTTTCCTCTATTTAGTTTTTAGTTTTTGGTTATGGTACCAGTTTTATTGTATGAAACTTATAATGCTTAGCTATTAGTGTGCTACTTGTCTTCTATTAATGGCCTGTTGGGCCTATTTTTCTGCTTGCTGTGGCTTTTTGTTAAATGGATATGTACCCTAGTTTGCAACTTACCATAATAAAAAAAATCAACCTCTACATTGAAAAGGGCTTTTGCAAACCAAGAAGAGTAAGCACAAGAGTGTGAATTATTTTGTACTTCAAATTTTTAAAAGCATTATCATGTTCTTTACCCAAATGAAAATCCCTTTCCTTAGTTGAAATTTGATGCACAGATGAGGCCATGGAGGAAAAGGAAGAAATAAATTTCCTCATGAATTGTGTAACTCCTACAAAACTCCTAGTTTATGTAGCACTGTGTTGTATGCCAATTTACTATTGCTTCTATTTTTAAGGGATCTATTCTCAATTCCCCTTCTCCTACCACATGTCTTGAATATTCCAATGAGTCTTTACCAGACTCATACTTTTTCATGTTACATAATAATTGTTGTTATAAGAAGAATGGTTTTAGATAGTGTGAAAGAATTTTTTGCATCAATGTTTTGAATCATACCCCATGATCCATCATTAGGATGAAGAAGAATAAATGGTAGTTTACTAACAATTGTTGGGAATTAAGGTGTCTCAACCTTGGTAATTCCTTGCATTTATTATTTGTAATGTATTTATTTATTTAGCCTATGTTGTAATTTTGTTGCACATCCTATTTTGTCATTTAGTGTGAAGTGGCATGGTGCGTTGTCACTCCACTTGTAAGATGACTAGGATGGTCAACTCACTCCATGTGGAGATAGGCATCCTCTTTGTGTGGTAGAGGTTTTCTACCATGTGTCAACATCTTGACTAGTGTGTAAGTGAATCTTGACTAAAACGGTTATGACAGATTCCTATGACAGAATCTATGATGCGTAAGAGTAAAAAATGGAATGTTCTATGACAGGTGAAGACATGTGTCACAAGGCATCTTGGAAGAAGGCATCTTTGGGTGCCCCAAGGAGGGTTATGACATGTTGTAAGAGAATATGCTATTTTTAGCATGTGTATGATAGATTCTCTTAGAGCTGTAAGATATGACAGTTATGACGGATTCTATGACAATCGTAAGAGTCGTAAGAGTATTTGTCATAGCCCAACTTGGGAATAGGTGACCTCTTTGGGATGGGGTGATATGACAAGTGTCATGAACACCCTGTAGTGTTGGACAGGTGTCCCTAGGCATGGATTTTGGGCCATGAGGCCATGTTGGACGCCCATCTCAAGATAGGCTCATTTTTTCCTTGTAACTTCTTTATAAACAGGTGCTTTGAGAGGAGATGTATTATGTGATTGATAGGTACTGTTATGCTACTAGATTGTCTCCAGATATGAGTGTCAAAGACTCTTGAGAGCTTGCATTGCAAGTGTATTGTAAACCATTATAGTTTTGATAATATATTGTGCAGGTTTTTCACCCGATAAGGGTTTTCCCCACATTATATCTTGTCTCTCTCTCTTCTTCTGTCTTACATTCTTGTGTTGTGTATTGTTGCAATATCTCCATTGTTGTGTTAAACATTTTGTAATTGTAAAGGTTAAAAATAATTTGCACTCATCTCTCCTCATTAGTTAGTGTAGGAAGCAATTTTCGCACACCTAGCTTCATTTCAACAATTGCTCCATAAAAGAATGTGGGAGGAGGGTATTAGAAAATGAGGAACCAAAAGAGGACAACAAGAAGCATAAGGAAGGATAAAATACAAAAAAAACTAAATAGTTGAAGAGTTAGTCAATGCCATTGTTAATCATTAGAATTCTAAAATGTATATTAGTATTAATATATATTAAATAAGCTTACTTATTTAACATATTAATATTAATATTGTAATATTTTTTTTGTTGTATAAACCCTGGTTAGGGACTAGGGACCCATCCAAAAACATGGCATAGCCCTTAAGTCTGTGCATAAAACTGTCATTACAGAAGCTTTATAATAGGGTGAGAGGGCAAATTATAAGGCCCTCTCCCCATCTACTAACTACTAACTTAACTAGCTTAACAACATAAAACACTACATATTTGCCTTGCTTGTCAAATTCACCATGTCTGCCTTCTCGTTGCAGGCGCATTTGTATTCAGCCCGAGCATGCTCCTCCATAGGAACCCCCATTTTTGCAGTCATCTATTCCATAGTATTTTGAGTCTCCACCAAGCCCAACATCATATCATGGATATGGACGAGAATGGCATCATGGTTTTCCTCTGCTACCTTCGATGCTTCCACTATATCTTCGTGAATGAGTATGGAAGCCACAACTATGGATGTCAAAGTAGCCATGGTTAGAGATTGTGCCATGTTGAATACATTCCAGTGTCCCCTCGTAGTGCCTAGGTTGAGTAGAAAATTTGTCATTGCTTCCCTTAACTTCCTGCCATCCTGTCCATCAACGTCCTTATCTAGAGCAAGTATCCTCCAAAACCACTTCTGAAGCATAGGGTTCTTGATCTTTGTCTCAACCAAGGCCATGGAATTTTCCATCGCCACATCCCCTGATATCTTGGAAAGCCACTTACGTGGGGTATAGACCTGCTTCATCCTCCCACTTATAGAACTGCTCGCCACCTTCCATAGGATATGTCAACACTAGGGAGTATGAGCCCCCACCTTTCCTTTTCCTTTGTCACTGCTGCTACCTCCCATTACTCCACTTTGGTCTGCAACTCCTCTCAACTCTGCCATCTATAGAAAAACAAGGGATAAATACTAGAAACCAAGGAAATTGATGACATAAAAGGCAATTGCCTCCACCTCTGCCACACGCCATCCCAGATCATGAGCAACCAACCTAGCCACCGTCACCTCACACATATCCTCTCTCAAGAGCTCAAATCCCATGTCAGTTTAATGAACTCGCCCGTTATCGGGAGTTAATATTGTAATATTTAATATTTAATATTTATAGAACTATATAAAATTTATTTAATTATAATTAATTTATATATTAGTATTAAAAAATATATTGATATTTTTTAGATAGATAAGTGGTAGTTTTATAGGGGTCCCCACCTTTGATAAAGGGAGAATTACAACATACTACAAACATGCATATCAAATTAAATAATTGAGTACAAAAATGCTTCTAGAAATTATGCAACAACTACCGAACATACATATAACTAGAAAAACAATTAATCTCATAACCAAACCAAAAGTTTAACAACAAACCAACTAGACATTTGAAGAAAACTAAACTACTCCCCAGCATTCCCAAGAAGTAGGAGAAGCATTTGTTGTATCCACTACTTCTTCCACCCATGACTCTTCACCTGCCACATGTCTACCTGTGATGATCTACTAGGGATGAGAACATAAATCCATAGCAAATCTCTCTACACCAACAAGACCCATGCACAAAGGGCCCATATAATACAAGGAATGTAAAGTTGCTTCCTATTTCAAGTCTACCTTGTTGATGGTGAACATGCAAACCCACTACCACTTTACCAACTTTTCTATTGAAAGCTCAGAGAACACCTACTTCTCTATACAACTCTATAATCTCATCATGATTGACCATATTTTGGGTTGGCATGGATGTTGAGAATTCACCTTCCACATGCATGGTTGTTTCCTTTAGCACCACATTTGCCTCCACTTCTACATTTTCTAGCTTCATCTCCTTGAATTGATTTAGGAAGGATAATTTTAGTAACCATAATCTTAGTTTTTTGTCTGATAAGAAGTAAGCCAAGTTTGTAAAAAAATTTCCATGAATAATGACCTTTGATTTCCTCCCTACTACCATACCCTTCTCATCGAGAATGCCCTTCACAAACCCTAGGATTCTCAAAATATCACCAGGAAATATCATTTGTAGGCACCTATTTGACGTCTTCCTTCATGGTTCTAACTCCACTAATTGTACTTACTTTATCTTGATCACCATCCACTTTTACTTTCTTGCATACAACCATATAAAAATATAGGCCAAAATAATGCCCTCTTGACACCAACAACTCAACATTATAGTGACCAAAAAGTCTGGAGCTCCTTAATTATTAATGCCTTCACACTTCTTAGTGATTAAACTCAATGGAAATGATGTGTCATACCTTCACCAATATATTTCTTTGGTATATAATAACCTCTCCATCACCAACTTCATCAAATAATCATTGGCCAACTTGCAAGGACATCCATTTATGCCTTGAAAATTAATTTGAATTACAATGCTAACATTAGCTATAGATACAAGAGTACTATCACTATCCCCAAAACAAACTGAGTGTTTACTTCACCCTTATTTAGTGATCTAAGTTTTAAGGAGGATTAAAGGAGAGAGGATTTTCTAAATATTTTGAGTGCTCACACGATGGTTGTATATAGCCATAATTAGCTCTTAACTAATTACTGAATTGGTTAAATAAGCTGCCATTGAATTTAAATTTCTCTTGCAATGTCTAAAATTAATTAACTCAAATTTCTCCTTGATTTCTTAAACCTCTTCAACATAGCAACTTATTTTTTAGCTCAAGATTATCCCTTTATTTATCAATTTATCACTACCATAGAGTCTCCTTTGGCTAGATCAACTTAGAGTAATTTTGGGAAGCCACTGCCCCTAGCTTTGTAATCAATGCTTCCCAATCTGCTTCATTGTTAGTACATGTATTGAAAAAGAGTAACCATCATAAATACAATTCATTGATGAGTCCCCAAACACAATGCCACCACTTGTTAAAATAAGGTTCCCTCTCACTACTCAAATGTTTAGTTTTCAAAAGCCTTGTGGGAGGAGACCACCTCTCCTCTCAGGGGGTAGCAACGTGAAGCCCACATTGATCTCTTTTGACATTATTTCCTCTCATCCGTTGAACAAGAGAATAAATATATATTAATATTAAAATTTAATAAATAGATAACTATAAGTATATATATAGTGTTTAAATATAATATTAATAATTAATTATTCAAATACGTTTAGATATATTAAATATATTGATATGTTTAATATTTAGTATATTATTAAATATATTAATATTTGTTTTAATGAAGAGACCATATTTTAAAACAAATACATTAAATCATACAACTAGATCCTCAAAAAAATGGGTAGCTTGGGTTCATGCCCCAAAGTCAAAATCGCAAAGCCATGAACCGACAAAAATTGAAACATGGCCCTACAAAATGGAAAAATCAATGTATTATTTTTTAAAAAGTTGTTTGCTGCTAGTCCTTGGATTCATTCCCTCAAATTCTTCAAGAGGGGAATATGGCATCTCTAGGATCTTTATTCCAAGTCTAATTCTACATGGCTTTCATGGCCTCAATCTATATCAAAATTCAAATTATGCCAGATCAACTTCCTGATCTATCAGACTATAATTGATTATGTCCCTTCTTAGCATATGCACAAAATCTCGATGAAATCTCCCAATCCTTGATGGAAGGATTATAAATGGCACGCTAATACTCCCTTCTAAAATTGAATGGTATATGACATTCTCAATCACCCAACTTCATCTAGGCCAATAGATTCCATTTGGGATGCTATTGTGTGAGCTTGAAATTGCTCAATTTGCTTCGTGTTTGATGTAATAAGGCTTTCCAATTGTCTTGTTTATTATATTTTGGTGTTTCTAATCTAAGTTATCCTTTGTGTGGGAAACCATAAAATTTGGTGGAACCCCTATGCAATTTCCTTGCTCCCTGGCTTAAAAATCCTAAAATTGGCTAAGTCTGAGTCTAATTTTTTAAACCCTAAACCCTTAGTCTTTTTTCCTTTAAGCCCGTGTTGTATTTTTGAGTTGACTTGTTGTTGGCAGTCACCCTAAGCTCAAGTTATAATTTCATGTCTTGTTTCCCATCCAAAACTGGCCCCTTGAGCCTAGTTACTGGCTAGTCCTATGCATCTAAATATTTCCTAAGTCAGGACCAAAAGTTTCTAAAGTCAAATGGATGGTTATCGCAGCATCTCAGGCTCTAGATTTGTTAGAACTGTTAGAACTGCGTTGATGTGCTGACTGTAGATATACAGGCAAGTGGGCCCAAATCCTTATTAGTCCAAAGCCTAAGTCGTGCTCGCTCCTTAATGGATCGCATGAGTGCATAGCATAAAGATGCCAGAGAATATACATTGTGATGCTATGACAGAGTGACACATCTCATGTGTGCCCCATCTGGTCTAAACAAGCTAAAGTTAGTGCTCAATGCACTAGCGAGAGGGCAGTGGTGTGAGTCCCTCCTGGGCCTACGTTGCTGCAATGAGCTACCATATGGATCCTGAATGGAAAGTTTTTTGTTGATTTGGTTAATTCTGATTGGTCTACACTGTTTCAAGCATGTAAAGTGACTTTTAGTGATCAAATTGATTAGATCAATGGTGCATATTCAAACACAAAGAATGACTAGTCTTAGCATGCATGTAAGTGCATGATCACATTAATGATGATTTGATAGAAAATCAGCTAGAATCTTGCTCAATTGATGAAGTAAGTACATAAAATGGATCATTGCTATGAGTACAATCATTGGTAACTGGAATTCTTGTGGAAATCGAGTAGGTTGCGACAATAATTGAAGAAGTAGGGTTTCTAGTTGTGACCAACAAGTAAGTGTGAATTTACTAGTATTTCATCCATTTGCCTACAAATCTTATCAATTTTATCCTAAAATTGGTTGTAGAGGTTAAATTCATAAGTATACTAGGGTGAATTGTTGAGTTTGTTTCATTTCAAAGAAACCCTAGCTTGTAGTTAAACCCTGCACAAGCAAGAAATGGATGGCACATCGGAAAGAAGAAGTTTTGAATATGATTTGCTCACTCAGTGTCCAGGATCATCAAAAAGAGATCTAAAACTACCTAGAAGGAATAAATATGAGAAGTTTGTGGATGATTTTGGGGAAATCAGAGATTTAATTATCCCTGTGACAAGATGGTCTTTGTACGAGTGATGGTATAGAAAGTGTTGGAGTACAAGACCATTAAGGGGGGGGTGAATCTGTGGTCTAATGGACTATCAAACTTTTTCCCTTTTTAACACACTTGTTTACAATGCAGAGAAATCTATAACATTTCAACCATTGAGACACTGACTGTTGAATGTATCACCATAACAAGTACAATTGAACATGACATCATAAACAAAGATGATCTAGTCAAACACAATGAGACACAACACCAAGAAAAGAGATGACACCAATATTTTGAGTGGAAAACCCTAGAAGGGTAAAAACCACTATGAACATAGATTTTATTGGGCCTCATTGGCCAATCCTCACTGGATACATTATATGCCTCACTGGCAAATCAACCTCACTGGCAACACAGTATGCCTCACTGGCAAATCAACCTCACTAGCTACACAATATGCCTCACTGGAAAATTAGCCTCACTGGCTACACAATATGCCTCACTGGCAAATCAGCCTTACTGGCTACACAATATGCCTCACTAACAAAAAACTAATTGCATCAAAGGTTTGAATACAAAAAGGAAACTCAGAGGGATACTCTGATTCTCTACAATGCACTATTCTTCCTGTCAATCTCTACCTTTTACCTCTATTCTACATATCTCTAACAAACAAAACAAGCCTCTATCTCTGTGAAACCATTCATTCCTGCATCAACATTTTCTTCAAGAACACATGTTATATCTCAAGCATTGACAACATCATTTAATGTACATATATATCACTGCAATTTTTATAATGTCTCACCTTTACAATACCTTCTAAAATAGGGCAAACATTCCCTCACAAATTCTTCCACTTTGATATATTCTACCTCTGCATCTTTCATTTTGCACACACATCTTCTTCATTTACCATTCACATGACAAGTCAACACATTGAAATCATACTTGAAGTTTGAACCTTTCAAAAACACTAGTTTACATCAAAATCCTGGTTTTATGTATATGAGCATGTAGATACAACTCTCAGGAACTCAGATCACCAATCCAAAAATAACAAAAACATCTCACAGTCCTTTAAACAAATTTTCTTGGCCATCTGGGTCGGTAGGAAACTATCACAAAGTAGTTAGGGCTTCATTGTTGCAACTGCCCATCAAATTTAACCAAGGTGAAGAACCATTGTAATTTGAAATGATTTTAATCTTTGGCCATCGATTAGGTTATTCACACCCTTAATAACTTTTAATTACAACCATAGATCATGTTTTGAGTGCCCGATATGAGAACATCACCGAAGGAGTCAGTTTGATTAGGTTTTTAGGTTTTGAGTCTTTTAAAATACAAAACCCTAATTCTTAATCACATATTGTTGAATGCAATTTCCAAGCATCTTAGTCTCTACCTCAGTTGCATAGGGCATCATATAGATTACCTTTGGAAATCCTTGGTACCTTTGTGGACAACAACAAACAATGAATGTAGATCATGACAAGCCTCCAAGGAACAAAGATGAACTCCAAAACATACCATACCGTGAAATTACATTGTCATCATAAAGAAACTCAACCAACTCTCCAACTGAGATTAAGTAACTCTCCATCTGAGATCAAGTAACTCTCCAATTAAGATCAAGGGCAAATCATGAACATGATTTGAAGAATGATTGCATGATTATCAACTCAGACCTCCTTCAACTTAAGGTCAACACCATTGACCATTGACCAACCAGAATGAACCATAAAGCATGACAAAAATCTGAAGCATGAAGTATGGTAAATGAAGATAATGATAGACATCATGACATCCTGAATCTATTGCATTCCTAAAGCATGAACACCACTGCACTCCTAAACCATGAACACACTTGACTGCATTCCTAAACCATGAACACACTTGAAGCATGGTGATGATCTTGTAAACTCCAACTCACTCAATCATGAAGCAATGATGCACTCATGTTATGAAGACACCCTTTGACATCAATGACAAACATTACAATAGAAAGAGAGATGCCAGGTCTCCGTTGAATAATGGATGAAACTTGGACATGGGTAAAGTTGTGTTCTTGAATATATTTGTAGATACAGATCTGGTCTGACTTGTTGCAAGTAGATATGATGTTAGTTCAAGAAGAGTATTGGCAGCCAGTAGAAATACAATTATTTCCTTCACCAAGTCTTACATTGCTAATTTAATCTCAATTGTAACATGTGATCTCATATTACTCGGATTTACATCTCCAATTTACTATCAAATAAATAATCATGGTCATCATAAACATTTGTTTTAATAAAACAATAATCATTTCATAAAAAGCATATCTTTTCTGAATATTTTCAAACTAAAAATTTACAACAAATTCAAAGATAACATAATAGTGAAATCCTTCACTTTACAATAATAATGTCTTGCTCATGGCAATAAAGATAAATTTACATAAAATTTGACTGTCAAGTCATATAAATTGAATATACTACATCTGGAGTTTTGATATCTATCTTCATAAGTCTTGGCTTGTCATCTGCTTGGGAAGGAGAGCATCACCAGAGTGCTTTTCCTCCAACCACAGACTGGTGGCCCCTTGCACACCTTCCTTCCTAAAAGTGGCCCTACCCTTCTTGAAGGGAATATATATAAAGAACCAATAGGTTTTCCATCTGAGTTTATAGTTTTGTACCCTACATAACCCATCACGGTCATATAACTATAGATCCCCTCTAACTATGTATGACACTACTAGATGGTTATGACATCTAGAACATAGTGAACTGACTAATCCATGCAGAGACGGATGCATTACTTTGGCCAAAGATTTAATATACATAGACATTTGACAATGAATGTAGTTGATTGTTCACACACCTCTAACTTGACTTAGAGACTATCTCATCCTACATTGAATTTAATTTACCAATTCTAGTCATAGGGTGCCTTAATTAGATCTCACCCATAGCCTCCCTGACTTAGATTATCAACTCCAATTCCTGGAGTACAATGCCAAAATGATTCGATATTGAATTCTTGATCTTGAAAAGATTTTTGTTGTTGCAACTGTAATGTGGAATATATGACACCTTGTCACTCTATTCCTTTGCTTCAAAAGTTTAAATGAACATATATATATATATATATATATATATATATATATATATATATATATATATATATATATATAGTTTATTATCTCAACTCGACATAAGGACAGTTTTGTATATAATTTTATAAGTTCATCCAAGATATTAAACTTGGTTCAAAGATTTTCATTTCACCTTTACCGGCATTAAAATTCCTATTTAAGTCGATCACATATTTGTAGGTGTCATCACATGACATAGTTTTATCAACCATAGTATTTCTATAGACTATCATAATGAAGGTCATTTTGGTACTATAATAGTACACATAAGTTGTTATTAACTACAATAATTCTCTTTTCAAAACAAATAATATCTTTCTTTCAAAGTACTGATTGATAATATAAACAAGAGTTTAAAGAACTCATCTACTAATAATAGGTATCAGGATCCTTTCATTCTAGATATTGGGCTCGAGAGTCCAATCTCAACTTTTTACTTTGCCCAAAGACATATGAAACCCTTTCAAAGTCAAGAAGTATAAGTCTGAATATACAAATAGTAGACTAAAAGCCTAGGTTTAAGCATTTAATGGTTCTATTTCTGCCATGCATATGTTCTTACAAGTTTTAATTCAAGATTACAGGGCATGGCTAGACCACTGCTATGGCTAAGATAGCCTTGGCCATCTCTTAGAAATCATTACAAATATACAAACAATAATACATTTTAATCCCCATAACCCTGTTATCTAGTAACCATTCTCAAGAAAGTATGTCTTTTGCATTAGTTTTCAAGAAACCAGAACACTTGTGTAGATAAGGATATAGCACGATAATTCTGTGGACGTCGCCACACTGTGTGCAACCATTTATCAACAAGATAGTCTTTGTGGGTGTCGCCACACGGTATACAACAATATATCTACAAGATAATTTCTGTGGATGTTGCCATAATGTATACAATAGTATAACAACAAGATAATCTCTCTGGATGTTGACATGCTGTGTGCAATAGTATATAAACAAGGTAATAAACAATATGATCTTTGGGCTATTGCCCATGATAGTTTAAGTAAACAACACATCACATCGTATACAGTGAAATCATAATAGATGCATGCATAGGCTAACCCAGTTGACAACATCATCGTAAGAATATATATATATATATCTAATCATTATTGTTACCTGTATAAACTCTTTTGTGTTCTTGTTGCTGAGCTAGTATGCTACTATGGTGGCTTGCTTATGTGAAGGTCCTTGCTTCCTTCATTGTGCCCCATTCTTTTTCCTGTGCTTTTGCTTCTTTCTTCTCTCTAACCCGGGCCTCTCCCCCGCATGAGAGACTCTCTATACCCTTACTTGCCACTCACGGCAGTAACCACTTTCCCTCCTATAATGACTCCTCTCCTAAGCATGGAAGGAGAGTCGGGGTCCACTACACCGAGCCCACCTCGGCCTTAACAACCAACTCTCCATTCTCTCCACTTATCATGGAGTATGGAGTCTTCTCCCATGTTATGGTTGGGAAGAATGGTAATAGCTGAGTCTTGCAGCTGTGATAAGGTCTCAGACTTAAAATATATATGCAGCGAAATAACTCATTTTTATAAATATAAATAAGAATACATAATAATAAACCATTATAATCTCTAATAATATGATGGTAAGAATACCACAATTATGGTGGAGACAAGGAATGATCATATGATCAAATGTAAGCATGGGGTTGATATTTGCTCCCCCATTGCAAGATTACACAACATAAACTAGTTAAATTGATACTTAAGGGGAATAATGTATACAAATATATGTATATGTATATGTATTTCAAAAATTTCTGACAAAGAAGGTAATTAAACTCTATAGATAATAATGTCCCCATAACATTCTCGGTCAAGTCAAAGGAAGTTAGACATTGAAAAAATTTCCTAATGACAAATCAACAAAGGTTGAATTGAGATTAACTCAATAAGGAGAGATAACTATAAGATACCCCATCTTAAGAAGGTTCACAAAATATACCACTTAGATCTCAAATGGCAAACTTGACTTTTCCAAAACATCTATTCCCTTCTCTCTGGTGATGCTCTCCTTCCATTCTTGGAGGTGGAAATCTTTTCCTTGTTAGACTCACAATAATACAAACTTATGATTAGTGTATCATCAATAGATCATTATACATCATGCTTATATAATCTCAATAACATGTATTCTCATGTCTAATCCTAAGCATTAATCATAATTCATAAAATCAATGATTTATCCTAACATTTTCCCTAAACGTCAAATCATTAATCTATGATTAATTAACCACTTAATCATATGAAAGTAAAAGTAAAACATAGTCAAAGTTTAGGGATGTAACATCAACAAGGCTACAAACAAGGCAATTGACTTCAAAAAAATTTAGAAAGATGTATGAGACACATAGGGCCCTCTACAGGTCTGTTAAAATCCCCAGAAATAGACTCAAGACCTCTGGTGGTAGAGGATTGGAAGTATTTGAGAAGGAAACTCTTAGTATAAAGGCCTTTGAAGACTATTTCATAAAGACCTATTATTCACTGTGTTAGATTTTAGGTGAGGATGCAGGAGAAAACATTCCTGTACATTTGATGTTTATGGCCATTGATATCCAGGACAACATTGTAAATGTGGAGTTTGATTTTGCTTCTTTCTTAGTAGAGGAGACACATAAATAGATGGTAGCCCTAAAGAACAATCAAAAGCATGAATTCAAATGATACTCCCACCTATGCCATATATTTTTGTATTCTGGTAGGAGATAATGGAATCAGATTCTAAGGGTGCAACAATTTGATGATAAAGAACAACCCTTGCCAGTACAATATTGGACCTATCCATGGGATAGGGATTGTCCAAATTTAGACTTTATCATCTTTGAGGAATTTTTTGTGAGAAAATTAATTACATATATGGGTGAACATGTAGATGGAATACCATCAGAGATAAGGGATTTCCTTAGACCTTGTGAGGAAACTTCTGGGATGGGAATAAAGTGTAATTGGGGAGATTGGTTTCTGAACTAATACTCTACATCTATCAAAGTTTATGGCTTTTCCATGAATCCACACTTGTTGCTTGTATATGTACCTAAAAGATTGGCATATTTGGAGATTGTTTGGGAGTTGAATGAGATGGATAAACTGCATCTCAGAGGTCAAAAGAAGGTTCACTGTTTGCTACTACCCTGAAGTGGTCATATTTTTTAGGTAATGAACAAAGAGGGCCTGGATAAAATATACCCATTGGTGAATAGCTATAGGTTGAAGTATGCCACTGTCAGAGAACAATTTGATCCATAGGGATTTGTAAATTCAATCATATTGAGTGTAAAAAGTCTACTTTCCTGCATAAAATGAACTTTGCTGAAGATGTTGTGAGGAATTCTTTATCATTTGTAGAAGCTAAAGAGAAAGCTAAAAAATGGAAAAGAATTATGTAGGCAAAGAATGAAAGTAAGAAGAAAGATCCTAAGTTTCATGGCTTTTGTCCTGAGGTGAAGAATATAGTTGTCAGAATCATGAAAATATTGGATAATTAAGAGAAGTTCATGATTCCTAAAGAGGAGAGTACTCCTAATGTAGAAAGAGTTCCTAGTGAAAGGATAAGACCTTATGTTAGGCAAAGGAGTGAGGATACACGAGAGGAAGATCTTCCAGACATTGAGGATGTAGACAGTTAGCAGGTCAAGGGGCAAAAGATTTCAGAGGAATAAAACATCTCCTCAAGATAAATGAAAGACACCTATGAAGATTAGAGATGTTGAAGACACTTCAGAGGAGGTGGGAGTTGTTGAGACATTAGTAGGTAGATTGGCCCTCCCATGCCTTTTAATAGAAACATTAATTATATGAAAATTTCTAATGATGAAACTAGAGATGTGAGGACATTGGGTTGCCAACAATTTTTATCTGATGACCAATTCATCAAGACTTAGGAATTTAAAGATTTTGTTTTGAGGAGGAAACAAGCTGCATTCCAAAGGAGGCTTGAGGAAGAGATAAAGAAAATAGATTCATCAAATTATAATGATTGTCTGAGTTTGGTTTGAAGCTTGAAAACATTACCCCTGAAGAAGGAATGAAAATGGTGATGGAGAGTGGTATGTTGTTATTGCCTAATTGGAGTATGGCAGATGCCTTAGCATTTGAGACCATAAGGAGACAAGATGAAGTTATTTTCTCAACTGAGGAACAAGCAGGGAAGGCTTTTGGTTCTGGTTCCAACCCATCTTTTGAAACATTGGTCATATGGACTTTAGCACTAGGGACAGATAAACCAGATGTGGTGAAGAGCCTTAATCAGTTGAGAGGTAATTTGATTGTGAAGAGAGTAGCTGACACCCCAGCTCTAGATGCAACAACTTTAGCAGTGGATACAACTATGTTTAGCCAAGATACAATTCTAAAATTGTAAAAGGACTACAATAAACTTCAAAGGAGATATGTCAATGATTTGGTAAGACTGAGAGCCTTGGAAGATAGGGAGTTGGCATCTTCCAATGCCCTTGTGCCAATTATTTAGAGCCCATCAATAGAGGATTTTTAATCAAATAGGGATGTTTTGCTTGGAGAAGTTGCATAACTGAAAGGTACTATTGATTCATTGAGAGGAGATAGATTGCAAGCATATAGTAAGATTGTTTCTGAAGTAGTTAACTATCGGTTAACTAAAATTAGTGGGAAAGTAGGTGATGCCTATAGAGGGATTATAGACTTGAATCAGGCTTTGGTAAAGCATGAACAAAATTCATCTAGTCTGCAAGAAATCATACATAAATGGATGTCAAGAAATGCTACCATCAAGCAAATGGTCAAAACAACTAGGTTTGACCCAGACAAACCTATTGGGCTACAAGGAACATCAAAAATCATGATAATCCTACATAATGTGGCTTCCTACATGATAAAGTTGGACAAGCAATTGAAAGAAAAGGTGGTATCTATTGATCAAATAAAAATGAAGGTGCCACCCCACTTCAAAGATGAATAGCAACAACCCAAAGCATTAGACCAATGGAAAGATGAATTTGGTACTATTGGGTCCAAGGTTGTTACTCTGGTCTGCATTAGTAGCGAGTTGAAGACAAATTTTCTAAATCAGTGTTGGATGAGCTCTTATCATTGGAGATGTTGTGTGATCACATTGGCAGGGAATTAAAAGCTATTTTGGATGCCCAATATGTAGCTCATAATGATAAAGTGGTCAAAGTGTTGGATTTCCAATTTCTAGGAGATAGGGAATTTGGAACCTGGGTAGAGAAGTATAAAGATGAATGAGCCTTGATTTAACTTTCAATCGGTCATCAGTTTCCCAAGGATGACCTATTTTGGTAGTTTCTAAGTGATACTATGTTTTTGTCCCATACAAATGAATCAAACATCTATATTGGAGGATTTTGTCGGCACACATGTGATTGTGATTAAATTTTAATGTCAATTGCTGTAATGAACACGAGCTCCAAAGTTATTTTGTGTTGTAATTGTCAAACTTTTCTAAAAATAGTTATTTCTAGGAGCATAGCCGACATACTCTATATCTATCCAATATAAAGAGAAATTTTCATAGTATCTAGGGGAATATAGAAGAAGTGGTAGTTGCAAGTATCATCAAGGAGATTGAAACTATCTGAACATATTGTAAAATCCTTGTGATTTTGATCTATTCCAATAAGAAAGGAGTACTTTTGGGTTGCAAGTCACATGTTTTATATGTGAGATTATTTGTTCTTTACATGGCAATGTTTTATTTAGATTAAGTTATATAAGAAACATTGAATGTGTGTGTTGTTTATGGTTATCTCCTTGGATGTAAGTAATTTTCTTTTGAATACAGTTGCTAAGGGTTTCTAAACTCATCAGTATACATTTTTCTATATTGTATGTCTGGTTTGCTACATCTGTTCAAGGAATAGATTAAATTGCTCTGAATCAGATATTATATCAAAGGATTATTGAAGAAGAACCATAAATAATACTCTTTCTTGGGTTCATTTCTATAAGGCAATAGTGATGTTGTTATGAAGAAAATACTTACGTATAAGGTTTTGACTCTGTTACCCTGAATAGGCACCGATTTGAGGAAGTCTTTCAAGTCCAAGCACATAAAATCATAAAATCAAGAAGATAAACTTTTCCTTTGTTTTGCATAGTATATAGTTGTTGTTCCATATTTTTAGACTTCTAAAATAGATGCATATTGAGGACTTAGCTAATCTGAAGTAGGTTCTTTCAGACCTCAATCCATTAGTGAGAATATTTCTACCTAGTCAATATCTCATTGTACTTGGGAGAACCTTTCAGATATTGTTATAAGGGAATACCCCCTAGGTCTAGAAAAGCTTGAAGTGTAGAGGAGAACAAGTAATTGTCTCTTGTTTGTTAGCCATTGACCTAAGAATCTTGAGCATCAGACAATCAGTTGGGAACACCAACAAATTGGTGACTCTGTTGGGGAGTTGTCAGCAAAAGAATCTAGAACTTATCCCAAAGTTTAACAGATTGAATTCCATTTTGTTGGGTGGTGACTCTTAGCTAATATCCTAACCACTAAATCATCATTCTATACACAGAAGGTCTCAAAACAATCGCTTAGTTCCAGAATTATCAGGAAAAATGTATTGGTCAAAAAAGGGAAATAATAACTCTCCTAATCTTCAAAATGTTTGGAGTGGTCCTCTATCATCCCAGAATAATGTTAATAGTCAAGAAGGAAATCTTGAAATTAGGTTTCAGGAATAGCATTTTACAAATACAAAGGCTAGTATCCATGAAGTCTATCAGAAGAAAGGAGCTAATCGACAAAGATTGAGGATTGACATGTCTCATAGGAGTCCAAGTGGCAACCCATTTGATGGTGAGTCTTCGAAGAGTACAAATGATCAGGATCCAAATAACCCATCTTTATCAAGGCCTAATGAAAATGATTTGTTGGATGAAGTCAAAAACCTTAGAGTTGAAATTGAATTTCTAGAGGCACTCAAGATAAGAGATGAAATGAGAGAAAGGGTTGAAGCACTGAGGACTGCTTATCAGAATGTACTCCTATTAATCAAAATGCTAATGCCTAGAATAATCAGAATAATCAAAATGTCATCAAACCTAATAATCAGAATGCAATAGGTAACCCATAGGTAGGGTTCATAAAAATGCAAACCAAATTTGCAAGAAAAATAGAATTAGAATCAGAATGTGTTGGCTAATTAGAAAAAAAATCTGCACCAACATAGGGCAAATCAAAATCCCCCAGGAAATTTGAATGTCAATATGTAGGGCAATGTGAATCAAAATATATTTGGTAGAAGGCCAATGCAGGTAGACAGATATATACAGTTCGATTTCACTGGTATTTCTAGTTACCCTAACCCAATTGATAATGATGTCAGGAAGACATTAAAAAAATTCTTAGGTAATAATACAATTTCTGGTGAAGAACATTTAAAATCTTTTCTAAATCTGGTGGACGACTTTGAAATTGAGCATGAAGATGTTATGAAATTGTTTATGCAATCTTTGGATGATGAAGCTAGGGAATGGTATAGGAATTTTCCTGATCAAAGTATTTCCTCATGGGATGAATTCAAGAGGGTTTTTAGAGAACAATATGGAGACAAGACTGATCCTAGGTTTGTTATCAATGAGTTTACAAGCATAACCAAAGGATGAAATGAATCAATAACTAACTTTAATGCAAGATTCACTAAAATTTTGAATAAAGTCCCACCACACATGATACCCAATGAGCCTATGTGCATGGTTCTATACACAAATGATTTTGATGCTAAAATTGGATATGAATTGAGGGATAAAAGCCTCGCTAGTCTAAGAGATACTTTTAGAATTGCAACCAATATTAAAAATAATAGGAAAGCATCAAGAAATTGGGGAAGGAGAGATGAAGTAAAGATCTTACAAAACCCAAATAGCAAAGTCTAGTAGATTGCAACTTCCACATCTGAAGATAAGCTGGGCAAGGTGATGAATGCCTTGAAATATCTTAGCTACAAAGTGGCTAGGGCCGAGAAAGGAATAGGAATGGAAAAACATAACTACCAGAAGCCAGAAAAGAGACCACAATTGCATGACATGCCATATAATACCAACTGGCACAATGGGAAGCCTATTATGAATAATAATAATAATCAAAGAGGTTAGCATAATCGAGATACACCTGATCCACTGAAAAATAACATGAATGTGGTAGAAGATACTCCGTGGTGTATGGTTTGTTAGATGCCCCACTCACCATTACAGTGCATAGTTGCCCAGTCTTTCCAAAATGAGGGCAGTGCTTGTGATGAATGTAATGAGCCTTACTACAATGAAGATGATAATGTTAATATGTTTTTTACCAGTGGTGATTCTTCTTCTTTAGATGAATATGATGCAGAGTTAGATGTAATTGACAAAAGATACCAGAAAGAGTAGGTTTGTCAACAAGTGTTCTTAGATGATGAGTATGAAAATCAATATGTGTATGGACTTGATTCACAAGTTCCTAACATTGCATTGAGGAGACCCTTTGATGAAGAAATTAGAGCTCTCATAGCTGTTGTGATTGCACAGGTGAAAAGGAATTATAACCTCAGAAGTAAGGCTCAAACTACTAACTCTGGGAAACTAGGAGGTCTGTTTATGAAGCAGTTTCAGAACAATGCCAAAGGTTCAATTGCAGGCATTCCAAAAAAGAACATTGATAACAAAGAGTCTAAGGATAAACCAGGTGTTGGTACCAAGAATTTAGGAGGTACTAAGGTTGTTCAGACCGAAGATAAAGGTAAGAATCACAATACATTAGGTATGAATCAAAATGTTTCTCCAGTACATAATTTCATTCTATTTGACATGACTCAAGCTCTGTCACAAATGAAAGTTTCTATTCCACTGCTTGAAATGATGAAGATTGAGGAACATAGGAGTAAAGCATTGGCTTTAACTTCTAGCATTACTAATCAAACAAATCAGGGTGATAGACAATAAGAGGGAAATTAGGTAAATGATGTTGGAGAAGAGGATATTCTAGAGGTATATCTGGAATCCACTCTCACAAAATCCCCTCTCAAATACAAACTTTTTATGTTTCTTTGATCATAAATGGTAAGAAGGCTAGGAATTGTATGCTAGATTCAAGAGCATCTACCAATATTATGCCTTTATCCATTATGAAGGAAATTGGAATGAAGATAGATAAGGCATGTGGCAAATTTTTTTCTATGGATAATAGGGAGGTTCCTGTTATTGGGATTATGAAGAATGTAGATTTCATGCTCACAACATATTGTAAAAAGAAGCATACAATGAATGTCACTATAGTTGATATTAAGCCTCAATATGGGATGTTGTTATCTAGGAGATGGGCAATCCTTATTGGAGGAAGCATGCAATTGGATATGTCTTATGCCATGATTCCTAAGAATTGTTAAATTTGAAAGAGAAGAAAGAGCACCTAACTTGGTTGAGGAAGAAGAACCTATTGATCATGTTTGTTTTGTTGATGTGGATTGTGATAATTTCTAGGTGATATCATCGAATGCTAGCATTGAGAAAAAGGGACCAATAGATCATGAAGTAGAGAGGTCAGAAGTTGGAAATGAATTATGGTCCATGTATTTCGATGGGGCCTGTTCAAAAGAGGGTTTAGGTACAAGAGTATTTTTTGTTGCTCCTAGTGGTAAGATCTTCAAATTTTCATTCCTTTTAAAGTTTGAGTGCACAAATAATATCGCGGAATATGATGCACTTTTACTTGGATTGAACATAGTAGTGAAACATGGGATAAAAGTACTAAAAGTGTCAGGTGATTTAGAATTGATTATTTCACAAGTTAGAAGTAAGTATGCATCAAAGAACTAAAAGGAAGCAAGGTACATGAAATAGCTTCCTACACCGAACTAATGAGGGGAGTGTTATGCAAATGTTCTTAAATAGTTACAATTATAGATATGTGGTACACATTAAAATAGAGAGATTAAACAAACATCAAATGTAAGAACAATGCCAAAGACACAAGATATACGTGGGGAAAACCCTTTCGGGTAAAAACCCCACACTCCAAAACCCACACAATATATTATCAAATCTAATGTAGATTACAAAACACTTGCAATGCAAGTTCTTTCAGGAGTTCCCAAGATGTGAATTCTGGAGTAATTTTGGCAGCACTTCTATACCTACAAATGAACCATACAACTCCAGCTCCAAGCACCTGTATAAATAGAGAAGTACTATGAATGGAGGTAGCTTCTAGAGAAAGTCAACACAAGAATCTCATCCAAATCCATACGACCCAATTTTGAAGGCCATAAAACATGAAAATGACACTTGTAAGAGATTCCCTTTCATCCCTTACAACCCCCAAACTTGGGTGGCCCCAATTTGCCCAAAAAAGGTATGATAGATGCTCTTACAATGTCATAAAAACCGTCATATGACAACACTTACAACTGTAAGAGAATCTGTGATAACTGACTATTAATAACGGATTCTCTTACAACCTGTCATAGTCAAATTTGGGCACCTACCTTCTCCATGCAAAGATGCTTCCTGACACTTGTCACACCTATCATAAAATCTTCTATTTCTGGCTCTTACATGTCATAGATTCTGTCATTGGAATCTATCATAACTCTTTGATGTAACAAAACTTCACAACATAAAATTCAATCCAAGAGAAAATCCAAAAAACTCAAAACTATTTTCAAATTCCTTCTCATTCCATTCCATCCTGCTACAACTGAAAATGAATACCAAATTTATACAAAAACAAAAATTACCATTTTTGGTAGATTTTAGCAACTTTCTAAAATTGCAAGTTTTGGTAACTTCACATCCTTATCCGTATGACCATGAAAGTTTCCAAATATTTGAAACTTACTAAAAGATGACTAATAATCAACTTTCTAATCTAATTTCAGAAAATAATTAGAAAAAATAACTTGGAAAATCCCCAAAAAACATTAAAACCTCATTTTGAGGCCCTAGATGATCGAATAAGGTCCTGAGAAAGAGTCAAAATGGTGACCTATTACCAATTTAGTAGGATTTTTAATAAACTCTTCAAGACGCATTTACCCACCAAATTTCAACTCCAACAAACCTCCGGGTCAAAAGTTATGACCTCTGGAAGTTCCTGCATCACTCTTTTGCGTTATAGACCTCTTACAACACCCAAAAGATGCCAACGCATGAAAAAAGTCTTCTACCACAAAGTGGGATTCCTATCTCCTCATATAAGGACAAAAATACATCTAGTCACCTTCCATGTAGGATGACACATCACCATGCCAACTCCCACAAAGTGACAAAATAAGATTTGCATAGAAATTACAATAAAAGGCAAAAATAAATATACAATTAAATATTAAATGCTAGGAACTTACAAAGGTTGAGACACCTTAATTCCCAACAAGAACAAGAGGTTTAAATAGTATAGGCATGCAGTGTGGGATGTTATAGAACTTTTTGATGTATTTTCCATTAATTGGATTGAAAGATCAAGGAATGCCATGGCATATTTCTTGACAAATGTTGCAATTAGGCCAGATGACATTACCTTAACTGATATTGCAAGTGTAGAAATAAAAGTAAGACCTGCTGTCCTTGATAATATTTCTAGTTGGTAGATATTCAATGATGATAAAGATTTGATCAGATTTTTTCATTGTATAGATGAGTATGAGAATTAGGAAATAGATTTTCAGAATTTTGTGGAAACTATTGATGGAAAGGAAACACTGTTTGGTAATGAGGTTATACAACTTAAGACAAATAAGATCCCAAGAGGATTGGTTTCTTTAGAAAGAGCTTTTGGTAATAGCAATCAATAAGACCACTCCAACTAATAAGCATGACTTAGAAGAAGTAAATTTGGGAACGAATACTGCTCCCAAGAAGGTATATATTGGCAAGCAGTTGTCTCCTCATGATATCAGATCAATGTTGATTGCTTTGCTTAGAAAATATAAGCATGTTTTTGTATGGTCCTATGATGATTTGAAAACTTATAGAGAAGACCTATTTCAACATGAGATTCCATTGAAACTAGATGCTAAACCATTTATGTAGAAACATAAGCCTATTAATCCAACCTTAGCTCCAAAAATGCAAGAAGAACTGATTAGGTTGAGGGATTGAGGGGTCATGAAACTCATTAGGCACTCCACTTGGGTCTCTAATTTGGTTCCAGTCAAAAAGAAGAATGGAAATATCAAGCTTTGTGTTGACTTCAAGAACCTAAATATATCATCCTTGAAGGATAATTACCCCTTGCCTAATATGGAGGCCATGCTACAAAAGGTTATAGGTTGTGAGCTCTTATCCATGATGGATGGATTTTTAAGATTCAATTAGGTAAAGGTGAATGAATCTGAGCAATACAAGACTGCCTTTATTACACCTTGGGGAACATATGTATATGTGAGAATGCCATTTGGATTGACAAATGCAGGAGCAGCATTTCAGAGAGCAATGGATGTTGCATTTGCAGGCCTCATAGACTCCATAAAATTCATATATCAGGATGATCTAACTGCACACTCCAAGAAGGTAGAATACCAATGCATGCATCTAGAAAATATTTTCATTAGAGCATTGGAGTATGGAATATCACTGAACCCCAAGAAATGTGCCTTTGGAGTGACTGAGGGTAAGTTGTTGAGGCACAATGTATCTAAAGATGGGGTGATAATTAATCCTGATAGAGTTGTAGCAATTGATAGAATCCCAATGCCCAAGACAGTTAAGGGAATTCAGTCATTCTTTGGGCATATCAACTTTGTAAGAAGGTTTGTCACTAATTTTGTAGAGATAACTAAGGCTATGTCAAAGATGATGAAGAAAGGTGCAACATTAACTTGGGAGGATGAAGCAGTACAAGCATTTCAGAACATAAAGGAAGCTATTAAGACAACTCATGTATGGAAATCTCTTGACTTTTCAAAGCCTTTTCAACTGTTCTCTTTTGCATCTTTTCATATAATTGTTGCCGTCTTGTTACAAAAGAACGATGAAGGGTATGAACAACCAATAGAATTTTTTAGTAAATCATTGCAAGATGTAGAACTTAAATATGACATAATGGAGAAGCAGGCTTATGCCCTAGTTAAAGAGCAGTGAAGAACTTCATGCCCTATTTGGTGGGTGCACAGATCATAGCTTATATCCCTCACTCTATAGTGAAAGATATTTCTACACAACAAGAAGTAACAGGCAGACGCTATAGATGGATAAATAAAATACAGGAATTTAATATTGATATTCATATCACTAAATTGGTGAGAGGACAAGGCTTGGCACAATTAATGATTGAACCAAACCTTGAAGTTTGTCAAGTTAATGTGGTCGAGGGTTCAACAAGAAAGATAATGAAAAGAGTGTGCAAAGCTTAGAATGATATAAGAATATTGTCCAATATTTGCAGAATATGACATGTCCAATTCACTTAAATGATAACTTGTTGTTCTCAAAATCAGCTACGCTCATTTTTGTAGACAACCCCTACGAAACTTGTTTGTTTCGTAGCCTACACTCTAAGTTCACAAAACAAGACAAGTACTCTTGATCTCGAGCGAAGTCATCTGACATCCTAGAAGAGTTTACGACTTTCCCTCGCCATGATTTCTCAAAAATCGCGAAGCTTGTTGTGATCATAAACTCACCAAAATATCAATTATTGGACATTTTGGGTTGTTAGAAAAGTTTTTGTTACTACATGCAATGGTGGCCCAAACAACTACTCTTACATGTATTTTGGTTCTTTTATGTGCATAGTCGGCTCTTTTCGTCACTTTCGCATATCTTACTAGGTTTTTGTTTTGACATGCAATAGCGGTCCGAACCTCTGCTCATGCATGACCCTTTTAACTCTTAGCATGTAAGGTCGGTCTTTCCCACCACTTGCACATATGTTAAACCTTTTTCTCTTGAGATATGTAAAAGTGACCGAAATTGCTGTCATTACATGCTGTCTAATTTACTACATGCGAAGTCAGTGAATTCTGCCGATATAGTGTGTATTAAATGCTACTTCAGTTAGCTCATGTGGCGATTGATTTTTGTTTTTAGGTTTTGTTTTAACTTTTAAATATGTTTTAAAACTGTTTTATTTTCATTCATCCTTTCATCTCACTTGTTTTCACTTACCTCAACTGATGTGTTGACTCCTTGTTGGTAAATTGTGGAGATTTTAACGCCTAGGGTTTCATGTTTCTCGTCAAAGGTAAGTTTTTTGCCCTCGTGTTTGTGTTTTTCTTTTGAGGTTTGTTTGTGTTGGATAAACTGTGTTGTATGTATAAATTTCCTATGTTTTAACCTTACCTTGTCAAAACCTTCTTATCACGTAAGAACAACAATTTTTGCCATTCCTATGCGATAAATTGTAATGGGGAGACCTAAACTTCAAAACAAATTAACTTTGAGATATGTTGAAGTGGCGAAAATTGCCGTTTGTGTCCTCATTCCCATTTGATACTATATGTGCAGGCGATGACAATTGCCGCTTGTGCATGTTAGTGAAATTCCAATGCAATGTGTATGGGCAGTAAAATTTGCCGCCCTTACATGAAGAAACTTAACCCATGCACTTTCCAACATGTAAAAGCGGTCCATTCAACTGACCTTACACTTGCCTCGAGTTGCAAAAATAACCTGATGTACAGGCGATCATTTTGACTGCCCCTACATGTAAAACATTTTTCCAAAAAAAGAACACATGCAATGTCAGTATTTTTCACCAACTTTGCACAAGAATGAGACTCTTCTCAAACACATGTAAGAGCAGTCAAAACATCCAACTTTACACATGTGCAAGTAATTCCTCATGCAGGAGTGGTCTTTTTGACCGCTCGTGCACATTTTCTTGATTTTTTCTTAACATTGGGAAAATTCATCTTTCAAGGCCTGTTAACCCGCTTTCGCCCTTACCTCGATTTGCACACACTCAAGCCCTTCGACGCATGCTTTCCTGTCCATGATCATCGAATCGTCAAAGCAGAACAACTTGCTGCGGTTCTTCAAAAGATAGTAAAGTCATCTGAAATTGTAGAACCCATGGCAGTGATTGTAGAAGATCCCCTAATCCAGAAGGTTGAAAAAGCACAAGCCAGAGGAAGGGTGGTAGGAGATATTGTGGAACGTTTGTTAGCTCAAGGGTGAATTCTACTAAAAACCACTGTAGAAAGAAGAGAGAAGATGGATAAAGCTAAAGCTGAGCTGGACAACCTAGTTGACTTACTCTCACAAGAGCTGCAAGATCAAGAAGAGAGCTTGGAGGAGTGGATAGATATGAAAAAGATTAAGATAAAGAATTTGATCACCATCGGGGTCATTACAAATAGGGAATCATATCTTAAAACCAAGGAAACTCTGGTTCATCGTATCCACATAATAAAAGGTTTACTTAGAGATCTATGTCAAGCTTGAGAAGCCAGTGAAGATAGTGATGTCACGCTTCTACACAGGATGGAAGAACTTCCATGCACCCTCACATGTGAAGACCATAAGTTCCTCTCAACAGAGGAGATGATAAGTTCCTTCAAAAAGATGGCTCAACGGAAATTCGAAGAGGAGGTGCCCTCAGTACTTTCCATGGATAATCTATATGATCAACATTCAACTTTAGAAAACTTGAAGGACAATCTAGACAAACATGAAAAGGCAATAAAGGCAGTAAAAGACGCAATTCTTTGGGCCGGCACTATCTCAGAAAATACAGCTAACCTAGATGCATGTGAGATGGCAGCCATACAGGCCATGTACCAGGATTTTCTAAAGAAGAATGACGGAGGAAGCTAGTGCCTTAGTTTATTTTTCTTGTACATGTCATTTGAATTTTGTTGTGGACATATCCATATGTAATTTTCTAAAATGTAATTACATGTGAGACAAAGGAAGTCCCAAGTCAAATAGGACTCTTTTGTTGAATAAGTCAAAGTAGTTGTAAATTTCCTATTTTTGCTCCAGGGTCCTCCCTATAAATAAAGAGGGCCTCTATTGTAAATTTATGTTTCAGTTATTGAAACAAAACTCTGCCAAATTGAAGAGCATTTTGAGATTTTGTGTTCAAATTGTAAATCAAATTTTATCAAGTGAATAAGAAAGCAAGTGATCATTCAATCTTTGTGCTGGAATATCTTGTGGTGTATTGGAAATTGTTCTTATGTCCTTTTCCTAATACTATCTTATCTGTTTGATCAAATTGTAGTGTGAGTGTGGATAATCTGGGAGATGTTATGAAGTTCATTGTGGAGACTTTGTGCTGCAACAATTATCTTTAGTTTGTGATTTTATGTTTTGAAGTGAAATATATTGGAAAGGCTTTCAACTACTACTATCTTTTGTGATCATATATTTTGTCGTAGTTTTTAGTGAAGACTTTGGGCTGCACCTCATTCTACTTGGTTCTAAGTTATAAATCAGTAAAAGAAGCAATGATAGACTTTGTGCTCTCGTGGGTTTCTTGGTTATTCAATTTGTATCAAGAAAGTGCTCTTTCATTTTGTAAACATCATTTCTGAAAAAAGAGAAATGGATGATATGGTCTCACCCCTGAATTAGTATTTAGTTTAAAATAGTTTGTAATAGTTAATAGGGAACCTCCCCTTGCTAAGAGGAGAGATTTATCTTATTACACTGTGGTTTATATAACCATTTTGCCTTCAGTTAGTTGAAGAAAAAATATTCACCCAACATAACCAGAAGAGGACATTAAAATTGCAAGAAATAAAAATGTCATCTTGCAGGGAGAGTTATATTGGAAAAATCTCGAGGGTGTTTTTCTTAAATGTGTTAATGAAGATTAGGCTGCTAAAATTTTGACTGAGTTACACAGTGGAGTGTATGGAGGACATTATATGACCAAAACTACTGTGCATAAGATTTTAAGGTTAGGCTATTGGTGGCCTACATTGTTCTCTAATGTTCACAAAATGGTAAGGAAATGTGAAGCCTGCCCACGATTTTCAAGAAAAATGAAATATGCAGGTGCCTTGCCACTCAAGACTATTATAGTTGAAGCTCCTTTCCAACAATGGGGTATTGAATTCATTGGTGATATTTCAGAGAAATCAAGTGGTGGACACAATTGGATACTAGTTGCCACTGATTATTTTACAAAGTAGATTGAAGCAATTCCAACTAGGAAAGCTACAAGTAAGATTGTTGCAGATTTTGTTCTGGAGCACATAATAATTAGATTTGGAGTGCCTAAAAAACTTGTGATAGACAATGCGATGTGTTTTAGGTCAAATGAATTTGTGGATTTTTGCAACAATTATGGCATTACTTTGGCATACTCATCACCATATCACCCACAAGCTAATGGTTAGGCTGAATCCATTAATAAGAGCTTGATGAAAATAATCAAAAGGATAATTGGAAAGAACAAGAAGGCATGGGATTCCAAGCTCAAATTGGCGGTGTGGGCTGACAGGTTAACTATTAAGAAGGCAACAAGCAAGTCTCCTTTTGAATTGGTGTATGGAGCAGAAGCAAGGATGCCTGTGAATAAAATTTTGCCAATATACAATTTTAAACAAGAAAATGATGATGAATTGTAGGATACAATGATAGAAAGGGTCAACCAATTGATTGCATTGGATGAGACTAGAAGAGAGGGACAAAAAACTAATTTGAAGAAGTAGCGACAGGTGAAGTACTTGTTTGATAAGAAAGCCTCAGAAAGGAAGTTTTAGGCTAATGATCTGGTTCTCATGTGGAATGCCAAATATCAAGATAAGGACAAACATGGCAAATTTGATCCTCTTTGGACAGGTCCATATCTAATCAACAATACACTGGTGCAGGAGCACCTAATGGACTTTATGCCTCCATGAGGCCATTTTGTAAATATTTGCTTTATGTTGTGTTTGAGTCTTTCATAAGGTTTTAAAGAACATTTATAAGGTGTGTAAGGTGTCTTGAGTCATTATTAAGTTTATAGGTGGTGGTTTGTCAAATTTTGTAAATCTTGTAAAAGTTGTCATATTGTAAAGTTGCAAAAAGTGGGAAGGTGAAGAGTCATAAGTTGTAAATGAAGGAATTAGAATGGTTGTAGTTGGAAAATTAGTTGTAAATGGTTGGTACATGTTTAAATAGCCTTGGGGAGGTCAAAACCAAGGTGGGATGTTACATTTTGAAGTGAAATCAATAAAAGACATCCTTGGTTCTGCAATTTTTGAACGTTAAATTACTGTTGCACAGCTTGGTACAGCCTAGTTCAGTCATTTCATGGAATGAGACTAATTGGAAATGAAATATAATTAAATCTACTTTCTATTTATTTTTGTTGCACTCAATTTCATGGTGTTTTGAGAAAGTTATGCCCATTTTACTACAAATAGGTTTGAAACCCTAGTTAGGGTATAGTGAGTAAACAAATCAATTTTTGAAGGATTCCGTACACAGTAACGTACCTTGGTTCTGATATATGTTGTATAAAGTCTAAATAGGTGTTTGAAACTATGTTTGCATTTTGGAAATCATGTTTATAATGAAAGTTATGGCCAAAAAACCCTATCTGTTGTTCCACTTCAAAACCTAGGCAAGGGTAGAACAGTCAAGTTTTGAACCTTTTCTATCAAAGTAACCATACCCCATTTCAAGATATGTTATAGAAGGGATTAATGGGTATCCAAATCAGTTTTTAGATCATGGGTCTGAGTTGTCTTCTAAAAATTATGTCAAAATTACCTTATTTGTTGTTCTCATCAAAGCTTAGTGGAAGTTTGTGAGAAAAGTCATTTGTTTGAAGTGTGTTTGTTTGATTGAACCCTACATGCTTTGCATCATACACATGGAGAGGATTCATACTTTTTGCATAATCTTGATGGTGAATTTTAGGAATTGCTTGTGCATGGACAATTTCTGAAGCCCTTCTTTTCTTAAAGGAGGATTTATTCCATGCACATTGTACATAGTTAGGTTGCTTGTCTTTCCTATTTTTTGTTTTTTCTATTCTATTTTAGTTTTAGGGTTTTGTGTTTTGTCTGGTCTGGTCTACACCTAGAGTTCTATGGTCCTCACCATGCCTACAAGAGCCATGCATCCCCAACCATAGCCATTGGTGGAACCCCTATGCAATTTCCTTGGTCCCTGACTTAAAAACCCTAAAATTGGCTAAGTCTGAGTATAAGTGTTTAAACCCTAAACCCTTAGTCCTTTTTCCTTTAATCTTGCATTCTATTTTTGAATTGACTTGTTGTTGGCAGGCACCCTAAGCTTAAGTCATAACTTCACATGTCTTGTTTCCCATCCAAAACCGGCCCCTTGAGCCTAGTTACTGGTTGGTCCTATGCATCTAAATATTTTGTAAGTCTGGACCAAAAGTTTCTAAAGTCAAATGGATGGTTATTATGGCATTGCGGGCTCGAGATCTATTAGACTTGTCAAAGCCGCACTGACCATAGATTTTCAGGCAAGTGGGCCCAAAGTCTTATTAGCTGGAAGCCTAAGCCGTGCTCGCTCCTCATTGGATTGCATGAGTGCGCAACATAAAGATGCTAGATAATATACTTTGTGACATTGTGATGGAGTCACATGTCATGTGGCCCCATCTAGTCCAAACAAGATAAAGTTAGAACTCAGCATGCTAGCACAAGGGCGCTGGTGTGGGTCCCTCTTAGGCCTGCACTGTTGTGATGAGCTACCTTATGGATCCTAAATGGAAAGTTTTTTGCTGAGCTGGTTAATTCTGATTGGTCTGCACCATTTCAAGCATGTAAAGTGACTTTCAGTGATGAAATTTTTAAATCAAACCATAGATTCTCTCGTGGATTGATTAGATCAATAGTACATATTCAAACATGAAGAAGGACTAGTCTTAGCCTGTAGGCTAGTGCATGATCACATTAATGATGATTTGATAGAAAATTAGCTATAATATTGCTCAATTGATGAAGTACATAAAATGGATCGTTGCTATGAGTATAGTCAATGGTAACTAGAATTCTTGTAGAAATTGAGTAGCTTGCAGCAGTAATTGAAGAAGTAGGGTTTCTGGTTGTGACCAACAAGTAAGTGTGAACTTATTGGTATTTCAATCCATTTGCTTACAAATCTTATCAATTTTATCCTAAAATTGGTCATAGAGGTTGAATTCATAAGTATACTAGGGTGAATTGTTGAGTTTGTTTCATTTCAAAGAAACCCTAGCCTGTAATTAAACCCTGCACAAGTAAGAAATGGCTGGAACATCAGAAAGAAGAAGTTTTGAACAAGATTTGCTCACTCAATGTCCAAGCTCATCGAAAAGAGCTCGAAGCCTACCTGGAAGGAATAAAGATGAAAAGTTTGTGGATGATTTTGGGGAAATTAGAGATGCAACTATCTCTATGAGAGGATGGTCTTTACTAGAGCGATGGTATAGAAAGAGAGGTGCTAGGTCTCTGTTGAATAATGGATGTAACTTGGACATGGGTAAAGTCATGGTCCCAAATATATTTGTAGATACAGATTTGGTCATGTTAATATGCACAGGACAACTAAGAGGGGGGGTGAATCAGTTGTCACAAAACTTTAACCACTTATCAATACTTCAAATGTTTAATCACTATTATTAAGATTTAACCATGAAAGCATGAAATATGAAGTTTAACACAATAACATATTCAACACATGAGACACCAAATTTTTATGTGGAAAACCTTATAAGGGAAAAGCCATGGTGAGTGTTAGCCCACATAAATATATATGTTATAACAATACCAAAAAACAAAGGATCACTACCTACGGGCTCACTAAAGAAAAGTGCTCACTGCAAAGCTCGGCTCACTGCAAGGGATTTGTAAACTAATTTGATAGCATCTACTCCATGCCTGAGTTTAGTTCCATTGAAGCACAATACTTCTTCTCTGCTCTACTCTTCTTAGACTTCTCACTTATCTTCGCATTTTTGCACCTCGATCACTTTTTTGCAACTACATTACATGTTTTTATACAACTCATCAACCTTGGAATGAACATCAAGGTCAGTATTACATTCATCAACCATTGGAACAATCTCCAAGGTCAGCATTACAATCATACATAGAAATAGCTCTGGACCTAATATAAAATTTGCTAAGGGAAATATGTAAAGATGTATGCAGATCACACTACACCTTAGCTGGGACTCAAATATAATCTTCCACACCACAGCACGCTACTACAATCTTCAAAACATCTCCGCAATTAGTGAAAACAACTAGGTCAGCTAAGACAGGTGTTAACACTAAGTCGTCTATGAACAGTTTTCATCCACGATCCGAAATTCACTTTACTGACCAATCCAAAGGTAGGAACATGATCAAGAGACATCCACAAGCACATTGGAATCACCAAGAACATTTGCACAACTTCTAACCAATTTGTCAAGAAGATTCTTCAAACTGGAGCACTTAAACAACACTGTCAGCCACTGTCATAAAGAAAAGATTACTTGTGGACCACTAAATCATGAACCATTGGAGTTGAAGGCATTTATCATCATTACCAACTTGATTCCAGAACTGCAGACTGAAATACTTAACTGTGGAGGAATGTGGTGCACAATACATTCTCCCTGTCACCACCAAATATATAGAAAAACTAGTTCTCACTCTGGTGAACATATCTGACTCAAATCTTTATGCCAGAGGCTTAATCTTGGACCATAGAATCTTCAGACATGTATCTAAATAACTTCCAATTTGTAGATAAAGACAAGGAATGCAGAGCAATCTGTTGGACTATTCTTCTGTAGACAAAGATACTTTGCAACACACTATTTCCATTGGAGGAGCAAATTTTCTCAACATCCTCAATATCAAGATCTCCAACACTTATAAAGGAAAATATAAAACATCTAACTCATTACAAACAAGCATTAAAATAAGAGCACAGTTGACACCAATGACAACACTAATATGTTGACATCAATGACAACATCGGTTAGGCACACACTTGCAACAATCTCCCCCTTTGTCATTGATGGCAACATATGATGTGAAAATTTGTAAAGACCATCAAGACAAGATTCTCCCCCTTTCTCTTTACACATATGCACTCTTTCTTCTTTGAGTTTTTCAGAAGATTTCTCTCCCCCTTTGACATCAATGGAAAAGGGCACATACTTGCATGCTGCTTCTCTGATCCAACTAAACTTTTCTCTGTTATCAACACTTTCTTTATCAGGAACATCTAGCTACTCCCCTTGAGAGGTAGCCCTCAAAACATCAAGCTAGACCAAAGAATGAGACTTTGAGCACCACTGGATTGATGCATTCCTATGCATCTTAGTTCAGAGTGGGAGGGGTAATGACCCCTAACTTTTCTCTGAGATACTCAAAAGTATCCTTAGGTAGAGGCTTAGTGAAAATATCTACAATCTGATCCTTTATGGACATGTATTCCATCTTTACTTCATTCTTTGTCACCTTTTCTCTAAGAAAGTGATACCTTATAGATATATGCTTTGTTCTTGAGTGCATCACTGGATTCTTTGAAATGTTTATAGCACTTGTATTGTCACAACAGATTGCAACTAGATCTTCATATACAACTCTTATATCCTTCAAAGTCTGCTTCATCCACAACACTTGAGTACAACAACATGCTGCTGCAATATACTCTACTTTTGCAGTTGACAAAGAGATTGAATCTTGCTTCTTGCTCAACCATGAAACCAATCTTTTACCCAAAAAGAAAGTGCCTCCACTTGTACTTTTTCTGTCATTAACATATCTGGCCCAATCAGCATATGTATAAGCATTGAGAGTGAAATCATTATCCTTTAGATACCATAAGCCATGATCTGGTGTGCCTTTTAAATACCTCAAGATTCTCTTAACTGCAATCACATGTGACTCTCTTGGATCTACTTGAAATATTGCAATAAGACAAACTACATGCATTATATAAGGTCTGGTTTGAGTTAGATAAAGCAATCCTCTGATCATGGATCTATACTTTTTTTGATCAGTCTTGGGTGATTCATTAGTTTTTCTCAACTTGCAGCCAGTCACCATGGGAGTACATACTGGTTTAGAGTCTTCCATCCCAAACTTCTTCAACAACTCTTTCACATACTTAGACTGAGATATGAAGATTCCTTTATCTGATTGATTAATTTGTAGACCCAGAAAGAAATTCATTTCACCAAACATAGACATCTCAAACTCATTTTGCATTTCACCTGCAAACTTCATGCACATACCTTCATTGCCTCCAAAGATAATATCATCAACAAAGACTACAACAATTAGGATCTGATTATCATTGATTTTGAAATACAGATTACTGTCTGTAGTGCCTTTATTGTACCCTAATTGTAGCAAATACTTGTCTAGCCTTGCATACCAGGCTCTAGGGGCTTGCTTTAGTCCATACAAGGATTTCTTCAATCTGCACACCATATCACCTTGTTTTGATAATTGAATTCCTTCCGGTTGCTCAATGTAGACCTCTTCTTCCAACTCACCATTTAAGAATACAGACTTAACATCCATCTAATACACGTTGAAGTCTTTGAATGCTGCAAATGCCAAAAACATTCTAATTGCTTCAATTCTCGCCATAGGAGCATAGGTCTCCTCAAAATCTATTCCTTCAACTTGAGAGTATCATTTGCATACCAATCTTGCTTTGTTCCTTACTACTTCTCCATTTTCATTCATCTTGTTTTTGAAAACCCATTTGGTGTCATTCACATTCTTATTAGCAGGTCTTAGAACCAGTTCCCAAGTTTGATTCTTTTTTATCTGCATCAGCTCCTCTTCCATAGCTTTTACCCAATTTTCATCATTGCAAGCTTCATTCACATTTTTAGGTTCAACTATTGAAAGAAAATAGTAATTCACCTATTCTTCAGCAGCTCTTTTTCTTGTCAATAACCCTTTTCTTTTGACCCCTATAATCTGGTCTTTAGAATGATTAATTCATACATACTTGGGAGTCTTAACAACACTTTTCTGAGCCTTTTCTTCTTTATCTTGACTATCTTCTTGTTCAATTTTTTCTTCATTTGTTATAGCAGAAGGTTCATCTAATTCATAACCACTCAGATCTGATATTCTTTTCTTGTCTTCATCAACCTTCATATTAGCACTCTCAATGATCTTCTTCAATCTCTTATTGTAGCACCGGTAGGCGTTACTCTTGGTAGAGTATCCAAGGAAGATCCTTCATCACACCTAGCATCAAACTTTCCTAGATCTTCTTCTCTTCTAATATAACAATTGCTACCAAAATTTTTGAAATATCTCACTGTAGGAGCTCTTCCATACCACAATTCATAAGGAGTTTTAGCACTATTACCTTAAACTTGAACCCTATTTAGGATGTACACTGCAGTGTGTACAGCTTCTCTCCAGTATATTACCAGTAGGTCAACTTCCTTCAATATAGTCCTAGCAGCCTCTTCAACTGTCCTATTCTTTATTTCAACAACTCCATTCTGCTGAGGAGTCCTAGGTGCAGACAATTGTTTCTTTATCCCTTGTCCTTCATAGAAGATATTGAATTCATTTGATGTGAACTCACCTCCTCTATCAGACCTCAAGCATTTGATCTTCAACTCTAACTCATTCTCAACCATTGCCTTGAAAGCTTTGAACTTGTCTAGGGCTTCTGATTTATCTTTTAGAAAAGTGATCCAAATCATTCTGGAATAATCATCAATATGCAACATAAAATACCTATCTCCTTGTAGACTTCTTGTTCTTGTGGGACCACATAGATCTATATGAACCATCTCCAGTAATCCAGCAGGGAATTGTTCTTTTCTTTGAAACTTGTTCTTGTTTGTTTCCCAAATTGACATTCTTTGCAAATGGTGTTAGCAGGCTTCACAAGCTTAGGTAGATCTCTTATAGTCTAAACAAAACTTATCTTTACCAAGTTGTCAAAATTTATATGACACATCCTTCTATGCCACAACCAACTCTCATCAGTCTGAGCCAATAAATAGTAATTATTAGTTCCTTTCAAATGATAAACATTACCTCTAGTCTTTTTACCAGTAGCAATCAAATTTCCAAAGATTTCCATGATCTTGCATCAACTATCCTTGAATCTCAGATCATAACCTTTGTTACACATCAGACCAACACTCAAAAGATTGTGCTTTAAACCCTTCACATATAGAACATCATCAGTATTGTGCTTTCGATCAAAATAAATAGATCCTCTTCCACAAATCTTACCAGCTGTATCATCTCCAAAACTAACCAGTCCACCATCATACTTTTCCAAACTTATAAACTTACTTTTGTCACCAGTCATGTGATGTGAGCATCCACTATCAATAACCCATTCATCCTTATCTTTCTCAACCTGAACAGCCAAAGCACTTTCTTCCACTGGTTTTTCTTCCTTCACATAGCTAACAGGATTAGTAGACACATGTTCTTCTTTAATAGTAATAAACAAGCATTCATTTGCACTAGTACTAGCATCATCAGATTCATCATCTGTCACACCTTCATCATCAATATCTCTAACATAATAGAATTTCTTTGGGATCCTAGGTCTATTTTCAAATCTTTTTCTATTCCTTTCAATTCTCTCTAGACACCTAGAAGCATAATGACCAACCTTACCACATGTAAAACATTTGAAAGGTAATTTTCCTTTAAACTTAGCAGAACCTCTTTGCATTCTGTCAACAAAGTTGGCTTCAATTTCATCAAGCTCATCATCGAGTTCCACCTTGTATTTCTCTACTTTGGAGATCTTCTTCGAAGTATTGGCTTTGAAAGCAATCTCTATTTTTGGTAGGGCATCATCAAACTCTCTCATTTCAAAAGCAGTAAGCTTACCAAGCAACTGATCCTTAGTAATCTTTTTCACAGTCATTATTTCTTCAATTATAGTTACCTTGTGAGTGTAGGATTTAGGTAATGACCTAAGAATTTTCATTACAATTTCAGTTTCATTAATAGTTTCTCCCATACCTTTGATTCCAGTGACAAGTTCATCAACCTTTTGCATGTAGGATGTTATGTTTTCATCTTCGCCCATCTTTAAACCTTCATATTTAGATTTTAGTCCCTGTAATTTGGCACTCTTTATGGATTCATCTCCTTCATGCAAGTTTTCCATCTTTTCCCAGACTTCATGAGTAGATTCATAATCCACGACCTTTATCAAGTCAGTGTCAGTCAATGCACTTAATAGAGTATCTCTAGCTTTTATATTTAACTCATATTCTTTGATTTCATCTTCAGTTGTCAGACCATTTTGAGGCATGGTATATTTAGTCTCTATTGCTTTCCATACTTTATAACCAATACAAAGTTGATGGCTTTTCATTTGTATCTTCCAGGTCTCATAATTTGTTCCATCAAACTACGGAGCTTCCTTCTTGTAAGACATTCTAGATCTACTTCAAGCTATTAAGCTTACCTCCGAGGAACTTGACTCTGATACTAATTGTTAATATCCACAGGACAACTGAGAGGGGGGTGAATCAGTTGTCACAAAAATTAACCACTTATCAATACTTCAAATGTTCAATCACTGTTATTAAGATTTAACCATGAAAGCATGAAATATGAAGTTTAACACAATAACATATTCAACACATGAGACACCAGATTTTTACATGGAAAACCCTATAAGGGAAAAACCATGGTGGGTGTTAGCCAACAAAAATATATATGTTTGAACAATACCAAAAAATAGAGGTTCACTGCCTACGGGCTCACTACCCAAAAGTGCTGCAAAGATCGGCTCACTGCCAAAGGGTGGCTCACTACCAGGGATTTGTGAACTGATTTGATAGCATCTACTCCATGTCTGAGTTCAGTTCCATTGAAGCACAATAGTTCTTCTCTACTCTGCTCTTCTTACACTTCTCACTTATCTTCACATTTTTGCACCCCAATCACTTTTTTGCAACTACATTACATGTTTTTATACAACTCATCAATCTTGGAATGAACATCAAGGTTGACATTACATTCATCAACCATTTGAACAATCTCCAAGGTCGACATTACAATCATACATAGAAATAGGTCTGGACCTAATACAAAATTTGCTAAGGGAAAGATGTAAAGATGTATGTGGATCACATTACACCTTAGCTGGGACTCAAATATAATCTTCCATGCCACATCATGCTACTAAATTCTTCAAAGCATCTCCACAATTAGTAAAAACAACTAGGTCAACTAAGATAGGTGTTAACACTAAGTCTTCTAAGAATAGTCTTCATCCACGATCCAAAATTCTCTTTGCAGACCAATCCAAAGATAGGAACACAATTATGAGACATCCACAAGAACATTGTAATCACCAAGAACATCCACACAACTTCTAACCAATTTGTCAAGAAGATTCTTCAAATTGGAGCACTTAAACAACACTGTCAACCACTGTCATAAAGAAAAGATTACTTGTGGACCACCAAATCACAAACCATTGGAGTTGAAGGTACTTATCATCGTTACTAACTTGATTCTAGAATCGTAGATTGAAATACTTAATTGCGGAGGAATGCAGAGCATAATACATTCTCCTTGTCACCACTAAATATACAGAAAAACTAGTTTTCACTCTGGTGAACATATCTAACTCAAATCTTCATGTCGGAGGATCAATCTTGGAGCATAGCATCTTCAGACATGTATCTAAATAACTTCCAATTCATAGATAAAGATAAGGAATGCGGAGCAATCTGTTGCACTGTTCTTCTATAGACAATGATACTCTAAAACACACTGTTTCCACCAGAGGAGCAATTTTTTTCAATATCCTCAATATTAGGATCTCTAGCACTTATATAAGAAAATATAAACATCTAACTCATTACAAAAAGCATCAAAACAAGAGCACAATTGACACCAATGACAACATCGGTTAGGCACATGCTTGCAACATGTCCGACTTGTTGCAAGAAGATATGATGTTAGTTCAAGAAAAGTATTGGCAGCCAATGGTAATACAATTATTTCCTTCACCAAGTCTTACATTTCTAAGGTCTTTGATCTCAACAAGGCTACAAACAAGGCCATTGACTTTGGTAAATTCAGAAAGATGTATGAGACACATAGGCCATGTACAGGTCTGTCAAAATCCCCAGACATAGAATCAGGACCTTTGGTGGTAGAGGATTGGAAGTCTTTGAGAAGGAACCTTTCAGTATAAAGGCATTTGAAGACTATTTCATAAAGACCTATTATTCACTATGTCAGATTTTGGGTGAGGATACAGGAGAAAACATTTTTATGCATTTGATGTTTATGGCCATTGATATCTAGGACAACATTATAAATGTGGAGTTTGACTTTGCCTCTTTCTTAGTAAAGGAGATGCATAAAAAAATGGTAGCCCTAAAGAACAATCAAAAGCATGAATTCAAATGGTACTCCCACCTGTGCCACATGTTTTTGTATTTTGGTAAGAGATAATGGAATCAGATTCTAAGGGTGCAACAATTTGATGATAAAGAACAACCCATGCTAGTACAATGTTGGACCTATCTATGGGATAGGGATTGTCCAAATTCAGATTTTATCATCTTTGAGTAATTTTTTGTGAGAAAATTGATGACATATATGGGTGAACATGTAGATAGAATACCCTTAGAGATAAGGGATTTCCTTAGACCTTCTGAGGAAACTCTAGGGCTGGGAATAAAGCATAATTGGGGAGATTGGTTTCTAAACCAATACTCTACATCTATCAGAGTTTATGGCTTTACCATGAAGGCACACTTGTTTTTTGTATATGTAACTAAAAGACTGGCCGATTTGGAGATTGTTTGGTAGTTGAATGAGGTGGATAAATTGCATCTCAGAGGTCAGAAGAAGGGTTCATTGTTCCCTACTGCCCTGAAGTGGTCAAATTTTTAGGTAATGAACAAAGAGGGCCTGGATCAAATATACCCATTGTTAAACATCTATAGGTTTAAGTATGGCACTATCAGAGAACAATTTGATCTAGAGGGATTTGTAAATTCATTCAGATTGAGTGTGAAAAAGTCTACTTTCCTGCATAAAATGAAATTTACTAAATATGTTGTGAGGAATTCTTTATTATTTGCATAAACTGAAGAGAAAGATGAAAAATGGAAAATAATTGTGTAGTCAGAGAATGAAAGAAAGAAGAATGATCCTAAGTTTTCTAGATTTTGTCCTGAGGAGAAGAATATAGTTGTTAGAATCATGAAAATATTGAATAATGTGAGATGTTCATGATTCATGTAGAGGAGAGGCCTCCTAATGTGGAAAGAGTTCCTGGTGAAAGGATAAGACCTTATGCCATGCAAAGGAGTGATGATACACAAGAGGAAGATCTTCCTGACTCTAAGGAGGGAGATAGTTAGTAGGCCAAGAGGCAGAAGATTTCAGAGGATAAAACATCTCCTCAAGATAAAGGAAAGACACCTAAGAAGACTATAGATGTTGAAGACACTTTAGAGGAGGTGGGCATCGCTGAGACAATAGTAGGTATGATTGTCCTTCCTGTGCCTTTTAACAGAAGCATTGATTATTTGAAAATTTCTAATGATGAGACTGGAGATTTGAGGGCATTGGCTTGCCAACAATTTTTATCTGATGACCAATTCATCAAGACTCAGGAGTTTAAAGATTTTTTTTTGAGGAGGAAACAAGTTGAATTCCAAAGGAGGCTTAAGGAAGAGAAAAGGAAAATGAATTCATCAAATGATAATGATTTGGCCAAAAGTATTTTGTTTGAGTTTGATTTGAAGCTTGACAACATTAACCTTGAAGAAGGAAGGCAAATGGTGATGGAGAGTGGTATGTTGTTATTGCCTAATTGGAGTATGGAAGATGCTTTGGCATTTGAGACCATAAGGAGACAAGATGAAGTTGTTTTCTCAACTGAGGAACAAGCAGGGAAGGCTTTTGGTTCTAGTTTCATCCCATCTTTTAAAACATTTGCCATATGGACTTTGGCACCAGGGACAGATAAACTAGATGTGGTGTAGAGCCTTTATCAGTTGACAGGTAATTTGATTGTGAATAGAGTAGATGATACCCCAACTCCAAATACAATAGCTTTAGTAGTGGATACAACTATGTTTAGCCAAGCTATATTTCTAAAATTGCAAAAGGACTACAATGAACTTCAAAGGAGATATGTATATGATTTGGTAAGACTGAGAGCCTTGGAAGATAGGGAGTTGGCATCTTCTAGTGTCCCTGTGCCAATTATTTTGAGCTCATTAGGGGAGGTTTTTTCATCAGATAGGGATGCTTTGCTTGTAGAAGTTGTAGAACTAAAAGGTACTATTGATTCATTGAGAGGAGATAGATTGCAAGCATATAGTAAGATTGTTTCTGAAGTAGTTAACTACCGGTTAACTAAAATAGTGGGAAAGTAGATGATGGCTATAGAGAGATTGTAGACTTGAATCAAGCTTTGGTAAAGCATGAACAAAATTCATCTAGTCTACAAGAAATCATAAATAAATGGATGCTGAGAAATGCTACCATCAAGCACATGGTCAAAATAACTAGGTTTGACCCAGACAAACCTATTGGGCTACAATGAACATTAGAAATCATGATAATCCTACATGATGTGGCTTCCTACATGATAAAGTTGGACAAGTAATTAAAAGAAAAGGTGGCATCTATTGATCAAATGAAAATTAAGGTGATGTCCTACTTCAAAGAAAAATAGGGACAACCCAAAGCATTAGACCAATGGAAAGATGAATTTGGTACTGTGGGGTCCAAGGTGTTGTGCCTTACACACACACCCCATTTCAAAATAGGGACCCCCTCTTTCAATTTGGTCTAGAGTGTTAAGTAGATTTTTCACCTCCTAAGTGGTCAAGTGGTCAAGGTGCATTTTTGCCATGTTTGAATGATGATCTTGAAAATCATTTCAAAAATTTGCTAGGTCAAGTCCTTTGCATTACCATCACTATGTCTGATCTTCCCTTTGCGCTGAAATGCTTCCTAACTGACTGTTGCGCTAAATTGCCTCCCAACTGACCTTTGTGTTGAATTACTGCCTGACCAACTTTGTACTGAATTGCTGCCTAACCGACTTTATGCTAAAAGCCTTTGTTACCAACTTTAGCATTGTTTCCTCTCCCGATGGACTTAGCGCTGAAATCTAGTGTGTCTGACTTGCGTTGCATTGCTTGATTACCAACTAAGTCAGAGGACACCAAAATCTCTGCAAGTCTGAAGAGCCTCAAAATCCTGCAAATGACATAAATTGAGTCTGTTGTCGCAGCATTAAAATGACCGTTCACTGACTAAGTCTGTCACACCTAATTTCCCTGCCAAGTCAGAAGCAATCAAAATTTGTGCAAACCCTAACTCGCCAGAGCACTCAACTGACGATTCGTATGCTCTGGCATTAATGGCAATTTAACCAGAGTATAAAGGGGATTTTCCCTCTTCTAAAGCTCATTTCACCTTAACATATATCTTTTGAGAGCTCGTGAAGACCTGTTGCTTAATTTGCTGCTCAAAACTCGCAGATTCGAATCGGCGATCATTCTTCCTACCTGCACATTTCAAGTTCAACCCGACTCAGTCCAACCAGGTAGGAGCTGGATCTTGCACTTAGGATTTTGTGTTTATTTAGGGTTTTTTTTTGTTCTTAAGAACATAAGGGATAAATCTGAGTACATTCTAGGGTTTTTGTGATAAATTGTGTTTGCTGATTAGAAACCCTAGGAAAAAAAGAAAACTTAGTCTTTTAGACACCATTGGTAAAACAAAGAAAACTTGATAAAGCTTTTAACGAGCTTGAAGCCCTTTCAAAAAAATAAATGGAAAACTTTCAGTGTTAAAATCTTGTCCAACCAACCTTTGAAAACCCAAATTATCTAGTCGATCGGCAGACGCCTAAACCCACGCTGAGATCCAAAATTTGCTTGGTGCCAAAACTTGACCCTCTGACCTCAACGATGATTCTTACTAAAACCAATTTGGTCAAAAGGATTTGAAAGTCATTTTTCTCTAAAATCACTTAGTGCTAATCTTGCGCTAAAACACCTGCTCAAATGATCGAGAAAACCTTGCTAGTCGGTAACTGTTGAAAGTCCCGCTGGAAACAAGAAAAATAGCTCTGCACTATAATTAATCCCATCTGACCTTGCGCTAAAACATGCCTTCGCTGACTCAATCGGTTGACCTCAAATCTCGTGCAGGTCCGACAAAACCAAATCCTGTGCAAATGTGATCTCAATAGCCTTGCGTTAAAATCTGACTGACTAACTAAACAACCAAACTCAAACTCGGTAACCTTTGAAAGTTGCACAAGTCGGTTAATCTAGAAACCTATGCAAAAGTGAAAAGACATTTCAACACTGATAGAATATTAGGTTGGATGAGCTAGATTTCCCTGCTGAGGTTGGTGGACCTCAAATATAGCGCTTTCCTGCTTACAAGTCAGTTGACCCTGAAACTAGTGCAAATGGTTAAAAATGACTGTTTTTAAAGAATTTTCAAAGGGGAAAATGTCAGAAATGATGTAATTAATGTTGAAAATGTAGATAATGATGTTTTTCATGCTTCCAATGAGATGTCTTGCAACATTAAATGTTTTTCTTTACATGCATTAATGGTTAATTGCTATGAAGTAAGTGTAATGATAATAATCTGTTAGATTTGTGATCCTTTAAAAGGGCATATCAGTAGTATTAGCAGATTCATTAAATTCATCTCAAACTTATAAGGTCCGGTCCTGCAGGTTAGATGACTACTCAAGCTCAAACCATGAAATACGAGTTCAAGGGCATCCCTCGAGAGACTAAGATTCATTCCAGGTGGAGTGATGTAGGAGACATAGATCTAGGTCACATAGACTTAGATGATTTCAAATTGAGAATCTTTGGCCCAAATCCAACGCCTAGGGCCAAAACACTCAAAGATAGTGGTCTATCACAGGTTGTTGCCTTCCCTACCTTAGTGCAGTGTGTAGAATTGATAGTAACATGTGCAGATAGGTATGATATAGTGACAAGGACAATTCAAACCACTAATGGGGATATCCTGGCTGATTTAAGCCCACCCTCTTTGGCTGAGACTTGATATTCCATGGCACACAGTTATGACAATGCTAGACAAATAAGGATCGGAGGAGACTTACAACAAAGATGTGAATGGATGTAGAAAGCATATGAATGATCATTGGGCCAAAAGTAGAAGGTCTTCCCTCAACAAATTTCCCCAAGTATTATATAGAAGTGATTTCCATGATGAGATTGGAGATTTGGTAACCTTTTTAAGAAGAATATATGGATTACCTACAACCTCCACTTTTGAGGAATGGATGTTTGTCATTATAATTGAGATACTAAAAAGGACTAAGTTTCACTGGTCCCAAATCCTTAGTGACAACATTCATGAGACCTTCAACAACTTCAAAGAGAAGAGATACTTTAGATGGACATCTTATGTTGTCTATGCACTAGCAAGAAGAAATCATTATGTTGGGTTGTCTAAGATTGGAGAAGTTGGAAATGATGAGCAAACCCAAGTAAAAGTATATGAGTGTTACCCTCAACTAACCTCATCTCAATCTCTGATACACTTTAAAAGGGTGAATGATGCTTTTACAATGTATATAGCCAAATTGCTGCAAGGTAATATAGCCTTGAGGATTTCCACTGAAGCAACGAATGAAGTAACCAGATATGGTAGATGGTATATTCAATTTGAAAAGTTCACATATCTAAGAGTACAAGGTTTCACCGGGATGGCTTATAGACTTCCCAGATATCCTGATGACAAAACAATGCTTCTAGAATTGACTAGACAGTTGATACCTTGTGCTGAGAAACTTAAGCACTTACACAAAACTAATGTTCAGTTTCCTATCAGGTTTGGTAAGGGGAATTATGCATGCCCTTCCTTGGCATTAGCTGAACACTTTGATAAGGAACTCTAGCTTCTTAACTTACACTTCTACAATGTAAGAGATCACTTCAATCCAAATAAGGTAATGGAAAGGTTTGTAAGAAAAAAGTTGTTTCATAAGATGCATATCGAGGACTTTTGGGCCAATTGCATGGATGACTACGAAGAAATGAAAAAGGCTCATTCAAGGCAATCTCTAGCCTTCATTAAGAAGTTCCACATTATCGTAGTGCCAAATCAGTTGGAAGATGATGATAATGTTATGGTCAGAGGAGCTTGGGAAGCCCAATACCATAAACCAATCCCACTACCAAATTGGGCCAATACAGAATAAAGATCTTTGGATATCATAATGTGAGAACTAATCAAATTGAGTAAGGCCTGGTAAGAGGCCAAATAGCTACTTTGGAGGGACAAAGAATGTAGGTTACATACACTACATTAGAATCAGACAAAGACTCTAGAGGTGAAAAAGATGGACCCATAGACCTCACAGATGAGGTAGAGCTAGTTGAGAAGTAGAAATTAGATAATGAAGAGCATATATCTTGGGTAGAGAAAGAAAAGAAAGTTGAGAAGCCATCAACAAGGCCTCCTTCCAAGAAAGACTAGCCTCCTTCCACCAGGACAAGGGCCTCCAAGAAAAGAGATATGCCAAGTGGTCCTGGGGAAGGTTCCAAGACCAAGAAAGTTAAGGTGAAGAGGGTAACTAAGGAAGGTGTTGCAACACAAGTAGATACTAGTCTACCAACCTCCCCATCTCCCATTGCTCCAAGTATAAACATGGTTGCCTAAACCTCTGTAGCTTCTACTACTACTACACCCACTTCACCCATGACATCAGCTGCCATTGTCGAAGAAACATCCCCTGCTACTACCTCTCCTACCTCCTCTAATTCAACTATTTCTTGCTCATTGGAAATATCTTCCAATGCCCCTAGCAGCCCTATTTCCTCCACTGTTGTCACTTCATGTCCTTCTACTGCTACTACACCTTCACCTTCTACTTCTACCCAATTATCCACTACCACAACACTACCTCCTATTTCCACCATTCTTTCACCTTCTCTTCCTCTACCTTCACTACCTTGTCCTTCACCCCTTGTCATTTCTTCTACCTTGTCAGTAGTATTATCTAATCTAATGTAGACCAATGTACCTACACCACCCATATCCTCTACAGTTCCTATTTCACAAATGCCCGTAGATTCAACCTCCTTAGCCATACCTCTGCTGCCCAGAATTGATAAAGTATGCACAGAATTGGGTTTGCAGGAGCTTGAAACTAAATGGATGCCTAAGGTAGAGAAAGATGCATTTGTGGAAGTGAGTAATGAAGTTCCAAATGAACCTTTGACCAAGACAGTCAATGTTGAAATCATTGACATATCTGACAACCCTCCAGAGAAAGGTCAAATAGAGGAAGTCTTTAAGGTAGCTCAAGAAAATATAATGATAAACTAGAGAAACTTGACTGATAAGGGAGAAAAGGAAAAAGAGATAGAACAAGATAAGGAATCAGAATAGGAGCAAGGATCACCTGAAGAGCTGGCTAAAACTAATGATGATAAAACCACTGAACTAAACAAATCATCTTCTACAACACATGAATGGTTGCAAAACAAAGTGGCATATCCTGAGCCACAAGTAGAGATAATGCAGCTAGACTTGAGCACTATCTTGTCACAAGCTTATAGGCCCAATAAGCAAAAGAAGGCAAAGATACAGTCTAGAATCTATAAGGATGAATCGAGATCCAGAATTGTAGAGGTAGCCATCCCACCAGCAAATGCAACTAAAGAACAAGTCAGAGTGAAAGATTATGTAATTTCCATAGTTGATTTAGGACCCGCCACTCGTGCTCAAAGAGTGGATGACTTTAAAGGATCAGTTACTTCAATTTTGGAACAATTAGACAAAGATGAGATGTCCAAGAAAGAGTTAAAATAGCAAAATGAAGAACTCTACACTTGTCTCTAGTTTCTGATCAAGCCAGTCGATGTAGGAGGAGATATAAGGACAGTGCCCACTTTCCTGTCTATTAATGAAATGTTGAGACTAGGCGAGGTAAGGGCCAAGTCCCAAGGTACTGAAAATTGGTTGTTTAAAGTTTTTGAAAAAGGATGCGAGACTATCGATGCCTTTGCTCAAGCGCACAAGAAGCTGGTTGAACTTCATAAAAAATGGAAAGATCTACACGAAGAATGTGACTCCTTCGATGAATATTACTCTCATATGTTTCTGCGGATAAAGAGCATCAGGGATTTGCCTGCCAAGACTCTAGTAGTAGAGAATATTCTAACTGGAGACAAGCTGTCCAAGGCCATTGAATGCTATCAACAGCTACTTTTGAGGAAAGAAACTTTTGAAAACATAAAGGAAGCATATAAGCCAGCAGATGAAGAGCTGCAGTCTATTATATACAATATCAATGATTCTTTGAAGGATTTCCTAGAAACATCCTATAATGACTACATCCCTTATGATATCAAGAAGTGTGAAAGGAAATTATATAAGGTAATTTTTGAAAGTATTGAACTCAGTATGGAAGATAGGTTGGATAAGGTAAGTGACCTCGGAGCCAAATTCAAAGCTTTCCACAATGCTGGGGCACAGATAGAAAAGATATACAATAGATTTAGCCAAGAATTGGAGATGTTCGATTATCAGATCAATCATTTGAAGAATCTAGATCCCTTGGAGATCAATCCTATGCTTGAGGCATGGCTAAACTACCGCAATAAGCTGGCTGATGAAGACAAAATTAATTTAGATGAAGAGTCTTGATATTTTTTGAATATTTTAAGAATGTAATCTCGTCATAATTGTAAATTGCTGTATTCAGGGCAGCATGTGACTCTATTTTATCTTTTCTATGCTTCAAAAATGTTCTTTTTGTTAGATTTAGGGCATACAACTGAGAGGGGGGGTGAATCAGTTGTACGAAACTTTCTCTTTTTAAACACTTGAATCTTCTTTAGTGATTAGCATAATATTAATCATGAACCATAATGCATTCAAATCAAAAGCAGAAACATATCAACACATATGACACCAAGATTTTGACATGGAAAACCCGGTTAAGGGAAAAACCACGGGGTGATTAACCCAAGAATGTATTCTCTGTTAGAAGAATAGAAAGAACCCAATGGCACATGCCAATTAGGGCTCACTACCTAAGCACATTGCTCACAAGAGGTTCACTGCCTACAAGAGACACACTATCTACAAATAAATAAGTATCACCTTTATGAACTAGAAAATAGCATCTTCACCATGCTTGAATCAGTTCCATTTAAGCCCAAAAACTTTTGCTCTGCCTTTCACACTTCTCCTCGCTACCACTCACTTATCACCGCAAGACAACTTCAAAATGAATTCACAAACCCTTATTTATACAAGGCATCAACTTAGGAACAATCATCTAAGTCGGCAAACATCTACAAGAACATCCACAAGACGTGTAATACATCCGGTCGACCAGACTCAAGAACACCAATATCCATGGTTATTCTTCAAATGCAAACTCTAACTTCAATACGGACCACTAACATAAACTAGACATGATCCAATGATCATCATAACCTTCCCTAAATCACCAAGAACATCCGCACTTCATCATCCTATTGGAATTCTTCTCTCCTTCATCCGGAGCTTCAAGAACACAGTTTGTCATTATTATCACAAATGAATAGGCTCTTCTGGACCTTCAAGCCACGAACCAATCTATTTGATACTTCACAGGGATGTCCTCAACACTTCCTCAGATCCGCAAAATGGGATAATTAAATACCGGATCTCACCGGACCTATCTGTGGTACTCTGTCACCTCTGAACACCTGTCGGAGCTGGTTCTACTTGAATGACCATAACTTCTTCAGATCTTCATGCGGACCTCTGAAAACTTGACTAGAGTATCTCAAGACTTATATCTACAAACCCTTTAAACTGTATCCTCTGATCCTCAACCTCTCTTTAACTTTTACCTTGTTGTCATCACTGTTCTTCATTGTTCCTGATTGAGACTAATTTTCTCAATATCCTCAGCACACAACTCATCTAATCCTTCTCATTAATGCAACATGAGTATGTTGACATCAATGACAACACCGATTAGGCCCATACTTGCAACAATCTCTCCCTTTGTCATTGATGGCAACATATGATGTGAAAAACCATCAAGACAAGAACTTTTCCTTACTGTCACAACTCCCCCTGTCAATAGCAACCATTCACATGTCTTCTCTCCCTTTACTGCTCCCCCTTTGATTAGCAACCACTTGTTTTTCACATGTCTTCTCTCCCCCTTTGACATCAATGGCAAAGGGCTCATACTTGCAATTTCACCACCTTAGACTCATACCTACTACCCCCCTTGAGTAGCAGCTCCCCAACATCAATCTGGATAACAAGATGTGATTGTGATACTCACCAGACTGATGCACATCAGTGCACCTTAGTTCATCACCGGAGGGGCAATAACCCCTAACTTCTCCCTGAGATACTCAAAAGAGTCCTTAGGTAGAGGTTTAGTAAAGATATCTGCAATCTGATCCTTGGAGGGCACATACTCCAATCTGACTTCATCCTTGTTCACTTGCTCTCTCAAAAAGTGAAACTTGATAGATATATGCTTAGTCTTAGAATGCAACGCTGGATTCTTAGAAATGCTTATTGTACTTGAATTATCATAGAAAATTGTGATAGGCTCCTCATATTCTACTTGAATATCTCTTAGCATCTGCTTCATCCACAGAACTTGAGTGCAACTACCTGCTGCTGCAATGTATTCTACTTCAGTAGTAGACAGGGATATTGCCTCTTGTTTCTTGCTTAGCCAAGAAACCGATCTTTTTCCCAAAAAGAATGCTCCTCCACTTGTACTCTTCCTATCGTCCACATCTCCTGCCCAATCTGCATCTGTATATGCATGAAGAGAAAAGTTATGATTTCTAGGATACCATAGACCATACTCAACTATTCCTTTTAAGTACCTAAAAATTCTTTTGATTGCCATGAAATGAGATTCTCTGGGATCAACCTGGAATCTTGCCACAAGACCAACAGCCTGCATTATATCTGGTCTAGTTTGAGTGAGATATAATAATCCTCCAATCATTGATCTGTACTTTGTCTGATCTGTCTTAGGAGAGTCATCATCTTTGATCAACTTACATCCGATTTCCATGGGAGTGTTCATTGGCTTTGCATCTTCCATTCCAAATTTCCTCAATAATTCTTTCACATATTTGGTCTGAGAAATAAAGATTTCTTTCTTTGTCTGAGTAATTTGCAAACCCAAGAAGAAATTCATTTCACCGAGCATTGACATTTCAAACTCATTTTTCATTTGATTTGCAAAGGTTTTACACATACTGTCTCTTCCTCCAAAGATGATATCATCAACAAATACTTCAACAATCAAGATGTTTTCATGATCAATTTTGAAATATAGGTTACTATCAGCAGTACCTTTGTTGAAACCAATCTTCAAAAGATGTTTGTCCAGTCTTTCATACCATGCTCTTGGTGCTTGCTTTAGACCATACAATGCCTTCTTTAATTTGCATACCATATCACCATGCTCAGATAACTGAAATCCATCCGGTTGTTCAATGTACACTTCTTCTTCTAAGTCACCATTTAGGAAAGTAGATTTGACATCCATTTGATACACCTTGAAATCCTTGAAGGCAGCAAATGCAAGAAATAGTCTGACTGCTTCAATTCTTGCCATTGGAGCAAAGGTTTCTTCAAAATCAATTCCTTCTATTTGAGAGTAGCCTTTGTAGACCAATCTGGCTTTATTTCTGATTATTTCACCAACTTCATTTAGTTTGTTCTAGAAGACCCATTTGGTTCCAATCACATTCTTGTTTCTAGGTCTGGGAACAAAATCCCAAGTGTGATTTTTTTCAATTTGCATCAACTCTTCCTCCATTGCTTTGGTCCAATTTTCATCATTGCAGGCTTCATTTATTGTCTTAGGTTCAATCTTTGAAATCAGACAATATTCATCTAAATTTTGAGCAATTTTCCTTCTAGTTTACACACCTTTGCTTTTGTCACCTATGATCTAATCTTCAGAGTGGTTCAGTCTTACATACCTTGGAACTTTGGGAGTTTCTTACACTTCTGCTTCTTGATCAGGCTCATTTAGACCTATCTCTTCTTCTTGATGTACCGGATCAGTCTGAATTTGACTTTCAGGAGAGGATTGAGCTCCTTGAACCAGAACACCATTCTGATCATCTTCATCATACTCATAAAACCTTGAGGGTTTCTCTATTCCCTCTTCAACCTTCACATTTGTACTTTCTATCATCTTTCTTAGTCTCTTGTTATAACACCGGTATGCTTTGCTTTGAGTAGAGTAACCCAAGAATATTCCTTCATCACTTCTAGCATCAAACTTGCCTAAATCTTCATCTCTTTTGATGTAAAACTTGCTACCAAAGACTCTGAAATATCTTATAGTAGGAGTAATGCCAAACTAGAGTTCATAAGGGGTCTTACTGGTGTTGCTTCTGATTTGAACTCGATTAAGAGTATAGACTGCAGTGCTGACAACTTCTCTCTAATAGATCTGAGGAACATTTGCTTCCATCATCATAGTCCTAGATGCTTCCTGGATGGTCTGGTTCTTTCTCTCCACTACTCCATTCTGCTATGGAGACCTTAGAGCAGACAACTGTCTCTTAATTCCATGTTTCTCACAGAATTCTATGAACTCACCGGATGTGAATTCTCCACCTCTATCAGACCTCAGACATTTCAACTTTATTCCTGTTTCATTCTCTACCATAGCCTTGAATATTTTGAATTTCTCAAGAGCTTCTGATTTCTCCTTTAGAAAGGTTACCCACATCATCTGAGAATAGTCATCAATTAGCAGCATGAAGTATCTATCACCTTGAATACTTCTGGTTCTTATCGGACCACAAAGATCAGTGTGAACTAAGTCCAATAGTCCGATAGAAGATAGTTCCTTGCTTTTGAATGTGACTCTGCTTAGCTTACCCAACTGACATTCCTTGCACAAGATGTTAGTAGGTTTTACCAATTTTGGAAGATCTCTTACAACCTGAGTATTGCTTATCTTGATGATATTATCAAAATTCACATGACACATCCTTCTATGCCATAACCAACTCTGATCAACTTGAACAAATAAGTAGCTTTTACCAGTACCAACCAAGTGGAAGATATTACCTTTAGTTTGAGCACCGGATACAATCTCTGTTCTGGACCTTTCAAAGATTTTACATTTTCCATCCTTGAATCGGAGATTATAGCCTTTGTCCACCAACTGTCCAACACTGAGAAGATTGTGCTTCAAACCTTCAACATACAGTACATTACCAGTTTTGTTTCTTCCATCAAAAGAAATAGTTCCTCTTCCTCTAATTCTACCAGCAGAATTATCACCAAACTTCACCACTCCTCCTTCATACCTTTCCAAGTCTATGAACTTATTTTTGTCACCTGTCATGTGGTGAGAGCAACCACTGTCAATGACCCAATCATTCTTTTCTTCAACTTGGGTAGCCAGAGCTCTTTCTACAACTTTATGATTGGTAGATACAGAGGATATTGGTTCTTCTTCCTTGATGGCAATAAACACCCATTCACTTCTGGATCTGTTTCCTGTCTCTGATTCATCATCTGTTACTCCTTCATTATCATCTTCTTCATGAACATAGTAACAATTCTTTTGGAACCTTGATTTGTTAGGATTTGGTTTTGAAAATCTTTTCAGACATCTTGAGGCAAAATGACCAATCTTATTGCAGTTAAAACACTTAAAAGGTAATTTTCCTTCATACTTACCAGATCCTCTTGGCATTCTCTTTGCAATGAGGGCTTCAAGTTGAGCAGTTTCTACTTCTTCTTCCAGGTCTTTTCTTGCTTTTCCATACCATGACAAATTCCTTGATGAGTTCTCTCCTGAATCAAATCCTTGTTTACCTTTCACAGAGGCACTGGCTTTGAATGCAGATTCAGTTTTGGGGGGATCATCTCCAAATTCGGTCATTTCAAAAGTAGCCAATTTGCCAGCCAATTGGTCTCTTATGACAGTTGCATGGGATTTGAATTCATCAATGGCAGCAACCTTGATTTTGTAAGAGGCAAGAAGGGATCTGAGAATCTTACCAACAATCTCATTTTCATCCAAGACTCCACCAGAATTTCTAATTCCACAAACTAGCTCATTCACTCTTGGCATAAAAGTGGTAATATTTTCATCATCTCTCATCTTCAGTTTTTTAAATTTCCCTTTTAGACTCTATAACCTTGCACATTTAACATACTCATCTCCTTCATGCAGAAGTTCCAGTTTAATCCAGATCTCATAGACAGTTGGTAGGTCAATAACATTTGAGAGCTCTGAGTCAGTTAATGTGCTTAGAAGAGCCTCTTTGGTCCGCAGATTGTTTTCAACATCTGTGATTTCATTTAGGGTTGTCGGACCACCCTGTGGAGGTACATACGCTTTTTAGACCATGGACCAATACACCTTTCCCATACACTGTAAGTGACATTTCATGCGACCTTTCCAAAGAGAAAAGTTGGTTCCATCAAACTTCAGACTATCCTTCTTGTATGACGACATCTTGGATCTCCTCAAGCGGTTAAGCTCCTTTTAGAGGAACTTGGCTTTGATACCAATTGTTAGACTTAGGGCATATAACTAAGAGGGGGGGTGAATCAGTTGTATGAAAATTTCTCTTTTTAAACACTTGAATCTTCTTTAGTGATTAGCATAATATTAATCATGAACCATAATGCATTCAAATCAAAAGTAGAAACATATCAACACATATGACACCAAGATTTTGACGTGGAAAACCCGGTTAAGGGAAAAACCATGGGGTGATTAACCCAAGAATGTATTCTCTGTTAGAAGAATAGGAAGAACAAAATGGCACATACCAATTAGGGCTCACTGCCCAAGCACACTGCTCACAAGAGGCTCACTGCCTATAAGAGACACACTGTCTACAAAGAAATAAGTATCACCTTTATGAACTGGAAAATAGAATCTTCACCATGCTTGAATCAATTCCATTTAAGCCCAAAAACTTCTGCTTTGCCTTTCGCACTTCTCCTCGCTACCACTCACTTATCACCGCAAGACACACTTCAAAATGAATTCACAAACCCTTATTTATACAAGGCATCAACTTAGGAACAATCATCTAAGTCGGCAAACATCTACAAGAACATTCGAAAGACGTGTAATACATCTGGTCGGCCAGACTCAAGAAGAACACCAATATCCATGGTTATTCTTCAAATGCAAACTCTAACTTCAATGCAGACCACTAACATGAACTGGACATGATCCAACAATCATCATAACCTTCCCTGAATCACCAAGAACATCCGTACTTCATCATCCTACCGAAATTCTTCTCTCCTTCATCCGGAGCTTCAAGAACATAGTTTGTCATTACTGTCACAAATGAATAGGCTCTTCCAGACCTTCAAGCCATGAACTAATCTATTTGATACTTCACAGGGACATCCTCAACACTTCCTCAGATCCGTAGAATGAGATAATTAAATACCGGATCTCACCGGACCTATCTGTGGTACTCTGTCACCTCTGAACACCTGCCAGAGCTGGTTCTACTTGAATGACCATAACTTCTTTAGATCTTCATGCGGACCTCTAAAAACTTGACTGGAGTATCTCAAGACTTATATCTACAAACCCTTTAAACCGTATCCTCTGATCCTCAACCTATCTTTGACTTTTACCTTGTTGTCATCACTGTTCTTCACTATTCCTGATTGAGACTAATTTTCTCAATATTCTCAGCACACAGCTCATCTAATCCTTCTCATTAATGCAACATGAGTATGTTGACATCAATGACAACACTGGTTAGGCCCATACTTGCAACACTTTTCTATTAATATATTGAGTTGGCTAGTCAAATTAACTAGATTCAATGTATCTAGAGGTTGTTTTTCGTCTTTTTTATAAAAGATAAAGTGTAATCCAGGAATTGATAAGAGTTGTTGTGCTGGCACTTATTGATGTAATCTGGACTGTCGGTGTTGAGTTAATCTCTACCATTCATTTGAAAATTTGGTATGCTGATTTCCTATATAAAGCGCTGCCATTTCCACTTTTTGTAAGAGAGATTTTGATACCGAATTGTTGACACTTTGCCATTTGAAGTAATGCAAAGCAAGTTTCTACAATTATCTTGAGAATTTGTATTTTGTATTGTCTCATTTTGGTTTTCATGGTTCACTTCTTACTCTCTCATAGTTAGTTGTGCTTCATAATGTTTATGGTTTGCTAAAAGTATTTGATGAATGCTCTAGTCCATACTTTTGGTTATTTGCTGATGGTAGATAGCTGTGTAAAGTTAGTCTGGACTTATCAATTGTGCTTAGTTCAATTGTATTTCATGAGTTAAATTGCGCCAGACATTGGGTATTTAATGAATGAATGTAATCTAAAAATCTCTAGATTTCCATTGAAGATAGCGCCATTTTTTGCAGTACTATAACACCTATTTTAGTTTCGTAACTTAGAAAACTGGTTAAGTTTCAAAGCATTTGTCTACTTAAAGTAAAATCTATGCATTGTGAATGTCACTTAGGATTCCTCCAAACCCTATACCTTTTGCATTTTCTTAAAAAACATTGGCTAGATTAGGAATTTCAGTAGCATTTTACATTGTTTATCAGCTGAAATTTTGAAGGGTTTATGTGTATTTGTTATTCCAACTTGAAGATCTATAGATTGCATGTAAGACCCCTTGTTGGCACAACTAGACATTCCACTGAAGTTATTCCAAGCAAGTTAAGACCTAGCTATATTATCCTTGGAGTAGTCTTACCTAGGGTAGGATACGTTTCAAGAGAGGTGTGAAACCAACAATCACACCTGTGTTGTTGAGTGCAAAAACACCCATCAACACAAGGTTGCTACTCTAGTCTGCATTGGTGGTGAGTTGAAGACAATTTTTTTGAATTTAGTGTTTGATGAGCTCTTATCATTGGAGACACTATGTGATCACATTGGCAGGGAATCAAAGGCTATTTTGGATGCCCAATATGTAGCTCATAATGATAACGTGGTCAAAGTGTTGTATTTCCAAAGGCCAGGAGATAGGGAATTTGGAACCTGGGTAGAGAAGTACAAAGTTGAATGAGCCTTGGGTTATCTTTCAATTGGTCATCAGTTTCCCAAGGATGACCTATTTTGGTAGTTTCTAAGTGATACTACATTTTTGGCCCATACAAATGAATCAAACATCTATATTGGAGGATTTTGTTGGCACACATGATTGTGATTAAATTTTATGTCAATTTCTTTGATGAGCATGAGCTCTAAAGTTATTTTGTGTTGTAATTCTCAAACTTTTCTAAAAATAGTTATTAGAACTAGGAGCATAGCTGACATACTTTGTATCTCTCCAATATAAGGAGAAATTTTTGTAGTATCTAGGGGAATATAGGAAAAGTGGTAGTTGCAAGTATCATCAAGGAGATTGGAATTATTTGAACATATTGTAAAAGCCTTGTGATTTTGATCGATTCCAATAAGAAAGGAATACTTCTGGGTTGTAGGTCACATGTTTTATATTTGAGATTATTTGTTCTTTACATGGCAATGTTTTATTCAGATTAAGTTATATGAGAAACACTGAATGTGTATGTTGTTTATGGTTGTCTCCTTGGATGTGAGTAATTTTCTTTTGAATACAGTTGATAAGGGTTTTTGAACTCATCAGTATACATTTGCTATATTGTATGTCTAGTTTTCTACATCTATCTAAGGACTAGATTAAATTGCTCTAAATCAGATATAGAGGAAAGTATATTATATCAAAGGATTATTGAAGAAGAACCAGAGATAATACTCTTTCTTGGGTTTGTTGTTGTAAGGCAATAGTGATGTTGTTTACCCTCTGAATATAAAGTTAAGTTGGTATGAAGAAAACACTTGCATATAAGGTTTTGACTCTATTACCCTAAATAAACACCGATTTGAGGAAGTATTTCAATTCCAAGCACATAAAATCAAGAAGATAAACTTTTCCTTTGTTTTGCATAGTATATAGGAGTTGTTCCATGTTCTCAGAGTTTTGAAATAGATGCATATTGAGGACTTAACTAATTTGAAGTAAGATTTTTCAGACATCAATCCATTAGTCATAACATTTATGCTTAGTCAATATCTCATTTATCTCTACTAAATAGGAACACAGTTTTTTATGTTTATCTAAGTTCAATAAGTATAGATTTATGATAGTAATGTATAAACTTGTGGATGAGATTGGTTTTACTTATGCTTAAGTAACCATAAATGGTTATATGTGCTTAGAGAAGATAAATGGAATGCTATTACTATGTAGCAGAGAGCCTTATGGATGTATCTTTCAATGTTTATATCTTTGTTTGATAGGGAAGCCCGATAGGCTATGTAGAGCCATTGATAAATTGACCATAGATGTTTTATTTGGAAACTATGTATGGAAGCTATGAAATATAGTCTTAGATTATTCCTATCAACTATGCCTATAACATTAAGTTATAGAGATTGAACTTATTTTCTAAACTGGATGAGTATACTTTAAAGGATTAGCAGTGGAGTATATGAGAGTACTCAATGATCTTATGATAATCACTGTATAAGTAAATCGACTGTGCATTCAATAAATGATTCTATGATTGAGTAAGCCGACTGTGAATGAATAACTTTGAAACTACCAACGTAGGAGTCGAGATAAGTAAAGTTAGACAGAGATAGTTTCACATTTTTCTAATATATATAAAAGTTTTACTATTTATAATCGAAAGTTGAGGTGTTAGATATTCACTTTTATAGAATATATAAATGATATTGGTATCGTTGAAAACACTTAAATATAGTGATTTAATATCACAATTGTATTAGTCAAATAATGATAAGCATTATCATGATAAAAAAAGTATGTTAAACATGAGTTCCTAACCTATCCTATATCGAGAGTCAGTGGACTTAAGATGACCAAGAGGTCAAAGATATTGTAATATTATTATTGTAGACTCAAACTTATTTAGGTTAAAAGATCAAACTTTGTCAAGAGTACCTATGATATTGATAGTATTCATTAAGACCTTATTTGAATGAAGATTAAACTCGTGTTCTATGTTTATATGTGATATGAGAAATGTGAATTCAAACAATGCCAAGTGGTCAAGAGTAGACTAGAGGTTATTGTCTCCATGTTATATTATTATAAATTTTGAGAAAACAAGAGTATTTGATATTACAATGTACTGGGTTAGAGAAGTTAAAACCCTATAATCAACCCAGAAGGGTTTAGAATACTTGAAAACTCTTAAATCAATTATAATATTCTTTTTGCTTATTGTTTATTATGGTCGAAAGTGAATGGTCAAGAAATCACAGATTGAGACAAGTATAACTTAGGAAGAATCTATATAGTATTTGTGATAAAATAAATGATTTCATGATAGAGTCAGAAACCTGATATATAACACAAAAGTGTTTAGTCTTGAGTCATTGAGTAGAATGACAGGAAGTCATAGAGCCTGGTATTTGCAAGTATGCAATGAGGGACTTTTTGAAAGGTTAAAATCACCTAAACCTACATATTGCATATATCCTAGATTAAATTCTAAGTCAGATTGACTAGGATTTGAGTTTAGTCAAGACAAATTATGTCTAGAGATACTAGTCAAGCTAGTCAAACTATAGGATGAGATAGTTTCCAACTCAAGTTAGAGGTGTGTGAACATGACTAAGTTTGTTGAAAACATATATTTATATAGAAACTTTGGCCAAAGTGATGCATTTGTCTCTGCATGCATTAGTCAGTTCACCGTGTCTAGATGGCGTAACCTGTTAGAATGATCATACTTAGCTAGAAGATTGTCTAGAGTTGTATGGTTGATTGAGATACGTAGGACACAACACTAGGAATTAGATGACAACCTATTGGTTCCTTATGTATATACTCTTCATGAAGGGTAGGGCCACTTCCAGATAGAAGATGAGCGGGGGACTATTGGTTTGTGGTTGGAGGAAAAACACTTGGATGATGCTCTCCCTCAGCAACAAAAGACTCACCAAGACTTGTGAGATAGATATTAGATTCCAAATGCAGTATACTTCATGATTGCCTTATGATTTTCAAACTTATGTGAACTTATTCATATATCCAAGTGCAAATTATTTCTAATTGTAAAGTGAAATGATTCCACTATGATTTTATCTTTGAATATATTGTAATTTCAAGGTTTAAAAATATTAAAAAAAAATACATTTATTTTAATGAGATTATGGAAAGGTTAAAACAAAAAAAATTCTCTCATGGTTAAAGATGTTCTTTTACTTTATTGTAAAATTTGTGAGTTATTTCAAGTTGTATGAGATGGTATGTTACATATTGGATCAGAGCAAACTGGGTTCAACACATGGACCTATGATCTCACTATGAGAAAACTTGGCAACATTTAGCAGATTGACTAATGTTTAAAATTAGTTTTATGCCAGAATGGCGTGGAGAAGAACCAAGAAAACCACTAGGAAGTCTATTCCCTTGAACTTACCCAAGATAGTGGTTAAGAAAGAACCAACTAAGGAGGTAAAACTCCAAGAACATATTAACTATGCTGAGGGTGCATGGCTAGAAGACTTTGAAACATTGGCTAACACTCTTAAGTGTACTTGATTAGAAATGAAACAACTCATCAAATTGGCTAAGAAACCCATGTTCCTACTCATGTAGTTAAAATGAGTAAATCATCTACTAGTTGTGACCAGTGATAACTTTAAGGAACCCCCCCTAAAAAACCTTATAAAATCTTGGCAAATCTTGGATAAGTGCTATAATTTTCCTAGCGAATCTTTCCTTGTTTTTGAAAAAAATATTAATTTTCCTGGCGAATCTATGCACATTATAGAAATTCTTGTAAAATCCTAGCGAAACTTGATGAATAATTGGTAAAAATAATAATTACAATGGTGAATCATAGTGAATAATCATTAAAAAAATTAATTACAATGGCGAATCTCTCCTTTAAAAATTGCACAGTTGGTCAACACAGTCCCTGTTGGCAAGAGACACTATATGGACTCATGAATGTTGTCATTGATGGCAACAAAGGTTATCCCACACATCTGCAATGCATGATAAGTCCTCACCGGAAGTTAGATTGAAAAAGTGTTGAGGTCTGGTAAGCAAGAACAGAGCAGTCAATAAGGTCTGACAGACAGGTCCAGATCTCTTAGTAGATGTATCTCAGTGAAGTGTGGATTTGGGGAAGTCAAGAGGAGTATCTTGACTGATAGATTCCAAGGTTTGAGCCTCCGGTATGGAAAGGATAAAGAGATATGAATGCTTGAGTGTCGGGTTCCCAAGTGACAGTGTGAACAGAGGAAGAACTAACTGGCAGAACATCAGACATTATTCCGGATGTGTTACTGATGTTGGTGAAGGTTATGAAGGCATAAATTATGTTTGGCCAACATGATTAATGATTTCCACAAGTATATCCTTGATCCGCATTACTTGGTAAGCAAGGATTCAGCCGACAGATCAGAGTTTATGGAAAATATTGACTATTTTGGGTGCCAACTAGAAAGGTGATGAAATTACTTGTGCGGATATATATACAAGATGGATTTGGTTATGAGAGGTGTTGTGGTTGTAAGTAGAGCCGAATAAAAGTAGAAAGGAAGATCTAGTATGTGAAAGAAGAGCAGCATAAAAGAAGAGGAAAGATGAAGTGCAACAGATCAGTATACAGAGCCTAATCGGAACTGAACTCCAGCATATGTTGATACTCCTTATTAGTTCAAATATTGTATTACACTCTTTATAAATTGTAGATAGTGTGTCTCTTGTAGGCAGTGTGCCTCTTGTGAGCAGTGTGCTCGGGCAGTGAGCCCTAATTGGCAAGTGCCATTTTATACTTCCATTCTTCTAACAGAGAATACAATCTTGGGTTAATCACCCCGTGGTTTTCTCCCTTAATAGGGTTTCCATGTCAAAAATATTGTGTCATGTGTATTTCTATTTCATGGTTATGTTTGCTTGTTTGAATTGATGCTGCACTAATTACTAAGAAAGTTTAGAAAGCTGAAATAATTAAGATAACTGATTCACCCCCGCTCTCAGTTATCAACAATTGGTATCAGAGCTAAGTTCCTCCTAAACAGAGTCTAACAGCTTGAGGAAGATCTAGGAATCCAAATGGATGCATATGGTTTAAGGGAGCAACTCAAGACTGCCTTTGATGATCTAGAGCAGTCAAACTCTGAAGTAAATGAATTAAAGGAAAGACTCAAATAGGCTGATGATTTCATGAGAGAACTAAAAGACAAATTAAGTCTCTCTATGAAAAAGAGAAAGAAGCTACTTCAGCAATTGGCAAGTCAAGGTGAAGCAAATGATGCAAATGAAGAGCTGAAGGAGAAAACCAAGTTATGTGAAAAGTTATCAAAAGAAATCATTATGGTAAGACATGAAATGGAATCAAGAGTTATGAAGTTTACCCAAGAAGTTGAAGAGAAAAGAAAAATTGAAGATAATCTAAGACAATCTCTCAAGGAGAAATCAGAAGATTGCCACAAGATGGATAGAATTATCAAACATCTTGAATCTGATCTTGAAGATGCTAAAGATAATGAAGAAAAACTTGAGGATCAAATTGTCTCTCTCAAAAGGGATCTTCAAATAGCAAATGAATATAAAGAGAAATTCAAGATAAGTTCTGCCCAACTTGAAGTTCTTCTTCAAAGCCAAAAGAGGGTAGATGACAAGTGTGGTTTGGGATATGAGAAAGGAGAAAGCTCTGGATCCGGTCAGAAGAATCTAGATCAGAAAATCCTAGGAACAGACCTAGAAGTCCTCCGGTAAGGCAGCCTAATGCTCAAAGATATCCATCCTTCAATGGATACTGCCACAACTACAATAACTTTGGTCATAAAGCTAATCAGTGCAGAAGGAGAATGAATCAGACTAATACATCCTTCTCCGGACAGTGCTTCAACTGTAAAAGGTATGGTCACAAATCTCATGAATGCAGAAATATGCAAATGAATAATTCATTCATTGGTAGATGCTTTGCATGCAATAGAATGGGTCATATGGCTAATCAATGTAGATCAAGAGGATATCAATCAAATATGCAAAGAAATGTTGTTTGCCAAATTTTCAATAGATCCGGTCATATAGCAAAATTTTGTAGAAGCAAGAATCAGGATAAAAGAGGTCCGGTATACTATAATCAGAATCAAGAAAAGGGAAAACAAAAAGTAAATGTGGATGAAGTTCCAAATGAGATGAACAAGATTTGGGTGAAGAAAAGTACAAAGAATGTAGGGGATGGATCTGCACCAGACTCTGGTGCTAATATTCCTTCTAGAAATTAAAAAGGGTGAGCTCTGGCTTAGGGGGAGACACAAAGAAAACCTTGTTCCCCCAGCCAGTCAATTGGTGCCGGAACTGGCACAAGGAGAGCTGTGGATTAAAAGAGGTCATACAAGAAACATCTAAAAGGGGTATGGTAAAGATTTGAGAGATCCACAAGAAGATTTGAAGAATCTAATCCTACCAGAATTGATCCAGTAAAATAGTCTTCCGGTAAAAATAGATTCCTTACAAGTTTGGTCTGGTATGATTCAAACTATGGTGCCTTGATCTGCAAATAGATCAGATGACTAATGAAAGGAAGATGGATTATCACTACTCTCCTAGAATAACTTCAAAATCTATCTTAGTGATCCAGAAAGGTTTTGTCTCTGAATAAGACAAACAAGGCAAACCGAAACGAATTAGGTTGCCCATTTATTACAGAATGAAAATTAGGGCTTCTCAGAAATAAAAGAGTTCATTCACTCATCATTTGTACACTCACATTCGAAGAAAAGAGAAAAGGAGCTCTGCAACTGCTTCTCCCAAAGATCAAGATGATTCTTCATACAGCTCAATCCGGATTTCATCGTGTGTGCCCTAAACAGTGTAAAAGGTATTCTTCATTCTTGATATTTCTCAGTAAAATTCCTTGATGATGGCTACTCTGAATATAGTAAATATTTCTAATAGATCTCGCCCCATATTTAAGAAGAATCCATACAAATCCTTGGAGGTAGATCCCCTAGGAGCCTTCTCTAGTGTTCCGCATGGTGTTCTGCACACAGAAGATATTAGGGTTTACATACACACTAATATTGAAGAATTTGGGGAATCAAAGTTAGTGGATATCTATCACAAACAATTGATAGACGATGCTTTTGATCTTAAACCAGAATATAGGGGCATCAAGGAGAAACATTTTGATTAGTTCATTCATTTCCTCTTCTTTGGAGAAGATGAATGGGTCCGGTATGTGTTGAGTAGGATACATGACAACTTTCTATGGCTTAACAGACCTTGCAAAATCACCAAGGAAGCAATTAGGGTAGTAACTGGTTTACACTCCTCTGGAGGAATACCTGTCCTCAAATATGTCAAAAACAACATTGTAACTGAGGCTACCGGATCAAAATTTGATAAGAGGGTAATGACCATTGAAGATATTATTGACCCGGATATCAAGTTCACATCTATGATAATAGGATACAAGATATATCACTCCAGTAGGGAGAATTCAATATCTGGAACTACAGTATATATTGCTTATGAGATGCTGAGAAAGAATGCAGAATATGATCTCTGTGAACTTCTTTTGAGCCAGTTAATGGAAAACATACAGAAGATCAAAAAGGACAAGAAGAACTTTAAATATGGTGGACTAATTTTATGCCTATTTTTCTACTTCATGAATGAGATGCCTGGATCAAATGGATGGGTATGGCAAAATGACAAACTGGTAGCAATTCAGATCAGAGACTATTTGCATGGGCTTGGGGACGCCAAAGCAAGAAATACAGCCCTGTGGGGATATTTCAAGAATTTTTAGAACATGATGCAAGCACGAGAAAGGATTCCCCAGTCTCTTGTTGAGAAATACAAAGACACAATATGTTTTATGGTAGAGACTGATCAGTGCCTAATGGAGGCAGTAGAACCAAGAACTGTATGGATCATGCCCATGGGGTATGAAGTTGATGAACAAATTGTGGAGCTACATGTTCAACACATGCTAAGTCAGCCAAAGGATCCAAAGGCAAAAAGGTTTGGAACCTTTGAGGAGCTGAGTGTAAAGATTCATGTGGAACTCAGAGAACCAGAGATCAAGAGGAAGGTGAGAAAAGAAGTAGAAAATGTTGCCAAAGGCCTTGGCATCTCAAAGGAGGCACTTGATGCCCACAGGAAAAAGATGGAAAGGGCTGAGGAAGAGAAGAAGAAGGTAGAAAAGAAAAATGAGGAAAGTGCTCCGGCAAAACCTTCCACTCGGACCAGATCATCAAAGAGATCTGCACCTACCACTACCAAAGGCTCAAGGACATCATAACCGGAAGCACAATCATCTGACAAAGGAGAGAAAAGAACAAAGACAAAAGCTACAAGAGCTTATGCCAGTCAAAGGGATGAAGAGGAGACTGAATCTGATGAAGAAATCAAGAAAATGAAGAAAAAGAAGAAAACATCCAGTCAACCCTCTACCGGACAGAAGGAAGAAGAAAAGGCAGAGGAATATGTTGAAAAACCCACTCTTCACATTGATGACATAATCAAATCAGTCACAATGGACAGAAATCTTTAGCCAATGGTTGAGTTCTATGATGATTATGGTGAAGCAGATCAGAAGATATTGCAAGATGCCACAGTCAGGTACCTAAATATCTACAACAAAGAATTCATTGAAATTATATCTTTGATCCCCAAAAGCTTGGAGAAGGAACTAGAAATAAGAAAGAACAATGCCCAAGCCAAAGACCTAGAAATCTAGGAACAGATAGCAATTCAGCTATATCCTTCAATCAACCCCAAGACAATGAATATGGTATTCAAAGATTGTAAGGATGAGTTCAGAAGCAAAGCAATGATGAATCAACTTATGCTTGGTGGACTGACAAGGTAGCTAAGGACACAGAAGAGATCCTCCGGAAGGCCTTCAAAAGATTTAATCTTCCTATTATAGAGGACTTGGGTACTGATCCCTCGAGTACAAATGTTGTAGAAGAATCTACTGAGAAAATGACAGAAGAGGTGGGTCTTGAGTAGACTAACATTTCTCCTCCGGTTTCCCCTACAGTCTTCAGATCTAAAGGAGAAGAAAGAATACAGGAGAAAGAAGCAGAGGTGAAGGGAAAAGAAGATGCCAGTGATAAGAATGTAGAAGGAGAGAAAACTCCAAGAGACAGCGCTAAGAATGCAGAAGAAAAGAAAAATCTGTCTCCAGCAAGAGACACTACAAAAACTATCCAAGATTTTCTGAACAAAGAAACAATGGAGATTGATGAACCGGAGCTTCTACAAGGACCATTCAATTTTGATTCTCTTTCTCCGGTATAGACAATGAAGATAGCTTCATTTGCTAATGCAAAGGCTAAAGAAAAACTCCTAAAGTCTCACATGGAAGATTGTGAGCTTATACAGGCAGCATCTGAAGTGTTGGAAAAGATCATGCCATCTTTTCAAAAGGATCCCACAGCCTCTTCTTCTGGTAATCTTAAAACTCTAGTCAACAGTGTTAGCACACATTTTGATTCTCTAGAGAAGTCAGCTGAAGAAAAGGTCTGGAAGGAGTTTTTGGATAAGAGATTCTCTGAAGTACAGGGTATGATAACAAATGATAGGAAAGTTATGGATATTGGGATAAAGAGCTTGGAAAATGCTCTTAAAGATGGCAGAAATATGTACAAATTTTGCTTATCTTGGTCCATAGTGACCAAAGATATTGAGAGGAAAGTAAAAGAACAAGAGGATAAACTATTAAGTCTGTCTCAAAGTTTTGATCCTCTCTCATCCTCCATAGTAAATCAAGAGTGTCAGACTATTGCAATCACAAATGCAATAAAGAATTTTGAGAAGGAAAGGGAGAACATAATTAGCCAGATGGGTGAACTTAGAAGGATCATTATACTTAAGTTAGAGGCCATGCATGAGGCCATAAGTGAAGCTCGAATCACAGCCCAGACCAATGATCCAACAGATCTAAAAAGGGCAGATGCATTTGCATTCCTGTTGAGTGATCATATTTCAATTTTGGATAGAATGAAGCAAAGTTGGGCTACAAAACTTATTCAATTGAAGACAACTTTTGTAGACATACTTCAGTATATGTAAGTATGGCATATGTATATACTTAAGCGGCTAAGTATAGTTGAATTTTTGAAAGTTTTGATATGTGGACCCTACCCTTTGCCATTGATGTCAAAGGGGGAGTGAAGAGCAGTGAAAAATGAGAAATCCAACTAAGCGGGAGCTCTAGAAAATGTATATAAAAATAGAGCATCAGCCAAGGGGGAGCATAGTGTAAACACTTAGTCATTTTTCACTAAGTGTTGCCATCAATGCCAAAGGGGGAGATTGTTGGCAAGAGACACTATATGGATTCATGAATGTTGTCATTGATGGCAACAAAGTTTATCCCACACATCCGCAATGCATGATAAGTCCTCACTGGAAGTTAGATTGAAGAAGTGTTGAGGTCCGGTAAGCAAGAACAGAGCAGTCAGTAAGGTCCGACAGACAGGTCCGGATCTCTTAGTAGAAGTATCTTAGTGAAGTGCGGATTTGGGGAAGTCAAGAGGAGTATCTTGACTGATAGATTCCAAGGTTTGAGCCTTTGGTATGGAAAGGATAAAGAGATATGAATGCTTGAGTGTCGGGTTCCCAAGTGACAGTGTGAACAGAGGAAGAACTGACTGGTAGAACATCAGACATTATTCTGGATGTGTTACTGATGTTGGTAAAGGTTATGAAGGCATAAATTATGTTTGGCCGACATGATTAATGATTTCCACAAGTATATCCTTGATCTGCATTACTTGGTAAGCAAGGATTCAGCTGACAGATCAGAGTTTATGGAAAATATTGACTATTCCAGGTGCCGACTAGAAAGGTGATGAAATCACTTGTGCGGATATATATACAAGATGGATTTAGTTATGAGAGGTGTTGTGGTTGTAAGTGATGTGCGAAGAAAAGTAGTAGGGCTGAATAAAAGTAGAAAGGAAGATCTAGTATGTGAAAGAAGAGCAGCATAAAAGAAGAGGAAAGATGAAGTGCAACAGATCAGTATACAGAGCCTAATTGGAACTGAACTCCAGCTTATGTTGATGCTCCTTATCAGTTCAGGTATTGTATTACACTCTTTATAAATTGTAGACAGTGTGTCTCTTGTAGGCAGTGTGCCTCTTGTGAGCAGTGTGCTCAGGCAGTGAGCCCTAATTGGCAAGTGCCATTTTATACTTCCATTCTTCTAACAGAGAATATAATCTTGGGTTAATCACCCCGTGGTTTTCTCCCTTAACAGGGTTTCCATGTCAAAAATATTCTGTCATGTGTATTTTTATTTCATGGTTATGTTTGCTTGTTTGAATTGATGCTGCACTAATTACTAAGAAAGTTTAGAAAGCTGAAATAATTAAGATAACTGATTCACCCCCCCTCTCAGTTATCAATAGTCCCCCCTAATTTTTGTTTTATTTTTTGTAATATTGAAGCAAGGGCCTGGGGGCGGCAGCCACCGGCGGGGTCAAGGGGCAGTGCCCCTTGCAGGGGTCAAGGGGGCACAATCTCACTATCCAAAATGCATTGAAACACATACAGATTAATTATTTTTAAAAAATCTCACCTTAAAAATAAGACTAAAAGAAACATGAAATTGCTACCGTTGATTAGCTTTTTAATCGGAGGGCTGTACGTCAATTCCGTGACCTATATGTATGTGCCTTGTAAAAGGCTTCTTGAGGCCTGGAATTTGTTTTGGGCCTCAAGAAGCCTTTTACAAGGCATGTGCATATAGGTCGCGGAATTGACATGCAACCCTTTGATTAAAAAGCTAATCAATGGTAATAAATAAAACCTCTATTCAAAGCTAAAATATCCCTAAAATTAAATGTTAATTTAATATTAGTGGTGATATTGCCCCAAAATTAACGGTAGGAATATAATATTATTGGCGAATATAATTAAGACTTGTAATTATATTATAAACTATTAGCGAATCAGTTCCAATGACGCATCATTTACATGGTGCATTTATCTCGCAACCAAATTTATGACTAAACATATTTTAGTCATTAATTTAGTAGTATATTTAGTCAACAATTTGGCAGTATATTTGGTAATTTCATAGTATATTTAGTCATCAATTTGGTAACGTATATTTAGTCATTGTAATAACTTAGTCATTGATTGTTGTTAACTGGTCATTTATTTAGTCATGGTAGTCATTTTTATTTACTGGTTTCCATTAATTGGTAGTAAATTTAGTCATGATATGAATAATTTATTAAATACCATAAATTTTATAATACAGAAAAAACATATTAGTAAATTTGAATTTAAAACATTAAGGAAATAAATTTGGAAAACTATATATTTTATGATGCTACCAAGTAAAGATTGATAAATTTGAGCCAACACTTTCTATTTGAGAATCAACCAATAAGAAAATGAAACAAGACAAAGCAAAGTGGTAATAAATATTTTTTTTATTGGAACAATGTAGGAAAAGAATTACAAATAATAAAAAAGAAGCACAAGGCTACCATAAGTACTAGAAAAAACTAGTTCATGAGCTCTGTCATGTACATCAAACTACAAGGATTGGCTAAAGAAAAAACCAGTTCAGTAGCCACATTAGATACAATAGCAAAACAATAGAAAGGTAGGTTGGACCAATGAAGCCCTTCACATCTTTTGACACTTAGAAAAGAGATGTTGCCACTGAGCATTCCATGAGACATCATTTCTTTTGGCATTTTGTTAACCAGTTCAGGTGCTTTGACTGCAGCCTTGGTGCATTCCATATTCTCCTTCACACAAGCCATTGAGCTATTACCTATGTATTCAAACAACCCTGAACCATTGTGAACATTATCTGAATAACAACCTGAGAATGCTACTTAGAGGCCCCTGTAGCAGTGACCTTGCAGCAACAAGAAAACATACCATTCCTTGTAACCTTCCATAACATGGTCCCAGACAGCTGAAGCAAAAATGACACTTGAAACAATGAAATCTAGCCAGTCAACAACATGTTGAAGATGACAACATGGAAATGTTTTTGGTTTCGTACAATTGCAGTAAAATACGAATTTATTTAAAACAACATTTTCATGATATTTTCTTCATTACCTCAAGAAATCATAAAATAGATCATTACACAAAATCTCCACTATTGGAATCAATCTCTTCCCTTTCTCACATGGCAATACCGCACTTGCCTATTCAAACTATTAAATTTTAGAAAACAAGATAAACAGTAGACATTCAAATGACCTCCTAAATAGATAGGATCTGAAGTTCACTACTGTCTTATTGTAGCTAGAGGTGCAGCACATACACCACATAACAAAACATATGGAAGAAGCTTATGATGCAGAAGCTACTATTCTGGTATCAACATAGTTCACCATTTGTTATCCTGATTGTGTTGTTTGTAATGTTGCAGGGTGCATTTTCCCATTTTCATCAGAAGGTTTTGCTCCAATCCAAAGTTCCATTCCACAATGCATCATTAATAGTAGCTCAAGGAATTTTTAACAACTTTTTCAATTTCACCACAAGTTTCCAATCATCATTGGACAAATCATCTTTAAAAAAAAGGAAAAATATTCCATTTTAGACATTAAAAAGTTGTTCTATTAGCCAAAAATGAAAAGTACAAATGTTCAATTAGTATAAAATGTATAACAGTAAATACATTGTAAAATTACGTAATGTGGATATCAAATAGCCTTACCCTGTAGTTTTCTTTCAATATATCTATGGATCTTCTGGTGAGATGACTCACAAATTCATCCTCCATTTCAAAATGCCTACCAACCATTTTTTGTGCTTCATCAGCGTTGCTCCCAACAATCTGTAAATTTCGTATGATAATTCATTAACAAAAACATTTCAAAAAATAGCATCCAAAATCATATAAAACTATTAACAAAAAGACATCTTCTCAAAATACCTTCATGGCCACTTTTTCACCCTTCTTAGTCATTTCAACAGATTTATGATTGATCTCAATTGAGGCTATTTTTCCAATATCTATGAAATCTTTTGTGGGAACACCTAATGGCATGCCAATCTGTAGATGCAATCACCACATATGGCTTTATACAAACCAAAAATGATACAACAATCTTTTACATGCATAATTCATAACACTAAAAATATTAGGTTTAGATACTGACCCTTGCAATGCCTTCAAGAATATCAACACCAACAGTTATAGGATCCTTCTTGTTAAAAATACAATTTGGCAAAATGCTTAGTACATAGGGAAAAACAACATCTTCTACAACCTCCTTTTTCCTTTCTTCCTTAAGATTGTCCATATATGCTTTAAACTAGTCAAATAGATGATAAATAATGTTCGCTGCAAATATCTTGACACCAACTTCATCTGCAAGCTTCCGAGCTTCAGGAGTAAAATTTTGACATCAAATGCCAAAATTGTAGCATACTCTTTCTTCTTTTTCTCAAGCATTACACTCGCACGCATGATATCTTTTTTATGCACAGGCTTAATAGAAATTGCACTAACTAGGATGCTTACAGCTGGGGTCTTCAAGAACTCAAGTAAAGCCTCCAAAGATCAGAGAGTGAAGCTTGAACATAAACTCCTTCCCCATTCTTGTCAATTTGAGACATTACATTATTGATATCTTGCATTGCTTCTTCCTTAATATCCTCTAAATCATCATCAGGTCCAACAACATATAACTGAGTTCCTGCTATGGCATGCTCAAGACCCTGAAATCAAGAAATTGCAGCTAAATTTCATTGTCCACATATATTTGATAAATTTATGCTCATATAGATAAAATTATTAGCCTAAAATTTGATACCTGAGTGGTTATCTTGATTCCCTATGTAGCCTTCAACTCCTTATGATGTTGATAAGATCCCTGAAACCAAAAAAAACATCTTAAGATATGGAATATATTATATTATTTTAAAAATATGATCAATGTAACATGGTTTGAGTAATCTAAATTTGAGGTGTAGATTATTGTATTCTAGCACAATAGATCACAAATACCACCCATTCTCCTTTACTATAAAAGAACATTTCAATTTTTTTAATGCCACATATACTCCATTAAATAATATGGCACCATAAGGCTTCCAAGAATACATACCACTATTTAGGTTACCACAATGGACCACTCATAAGGAACATTTTAAATAAGGATCAAACTCACCTGGATCTTGAAACCAAAAGGTAATCCCTTTGCTTTTACACCATATATATCAATTTTATCCTCCCTCTGTCCTGATGTTTAAAAAGGTAACTCCTGGTGCCTGTAATTTCTCATACTGTCTGACCATTCAATATTTACAAACTATTTTCTATTGTGAACAATTTCCATATCCAAGGTTGACTTGATGATGCTATAGTATGGTAAGCTTTTACCAGAGTTCTAGTACAAGTTTTGGGATATAACATTTATTATTTGTTAAGTTACCTAATTGGCAGAAAAATAGGGCATTTCCAGGTACTATTCATCCTAGAATTAGATTCAAAATCGAATCACCTATGGAATTGGGCATGGTTGGGATTTTTTGGGCCTAAAATGGTGTAGAATCATTGAGGTATGAACCCTGGTGTCTCCAGGATAGACGTGACATTTTGAAGAAGTTTCTATGATGATTCTAGAGGCATGTAATGTTTTCAATGCACTTTTTAAAAAAAATTACATAAATGAACAAGCTACAACATGCTAGAATTAAAAGATTGATTCAACATCATGATAAAGGAAGGTAATCTACAATAAAAAATATAATGCAAATATATATATATATATATATATATATATATATATTTGCATTATATTTTTTATTGTAGATTACCTTCCTTTATCATGATGTTGAATCAAAAATATATATATTTGCATTATATTTTTTATTGTAGATTACCTTCCTTTATCATGATGTTGAATCAATCTTTTAATTCTAGCATGTTGTAGCTTGTTCATTTATGTAATATATATATATATATATATATATATATATATATATATATATATATATGTATGTATATATATATATATATATATCAAGTTATAAGATATGAAAACTGTCTAAGAGTATATATATAAATATAATAAAAAATGTCATACTTGTCTAAGAGTTTCCAACTCTTTCAAATACACCATGAAAATTAAGATCCCTAAACAACACATTCAAAATACTGCATAAAGCAATGGGCCAAGATGTCTAACAACAAGTACATGATAAACATCAACTATGCCATTTTTTGCAAATACTTTAGTGGCCACCGTGTGAAGGTTCCTTCTTTCTCTTTCAGATGGACAACTCCATCTATTTTGTCTTCATAAGCAAGATGTATGTTACTTGTGACCTTTAAAATATTTACATTTGCATCTCCTATTCCTTTCAAGTTGACTCCATGTACAATAGATAGTGAGTGAATCTGCCCAATGCCCACAGCAACACCATCACACGGATCCAACACCCTAACTTTATCCCCTTCTTGGAGTTTATCAATACATATCTACAAAAACAAAAAAAAATACATGTTATATTGAAATACATAATAATTATTATATAGGTAAGGATTACCCTTATTTACATAATAAAACAACCATTACTTATGTTGGAACAAAATTTTAAAACCCTAAAATTTTGTTAATTCCCGCCATTATTCCAAATAAACTATTCTAATGTCTCACCTGTTAGGACCTCTCAAAAATTTTGCACATTTCCATCCTACTTGATCTTTTCACTTGTATATGACCATTTCTTAATAGACATTCATGCCAAAATTTTATGCCATTTATTTCCTAGAGTCACATAACATGGTCATTTTGAGGAGTATGAGTTATTCTTAATCATTTCTGTGTTTTTGTAGTTTACCGCAATCTCTTAGGTCATCCTCATTGTCTTGGTGGTAGTGCGAGAACTAGAGCAACAATAATCATGTATACCGCACTCCCAATGGAAACATACAAGTTGTTCATGGCATGACAGTAGGAAGGGCTTGGTCAACCATGTTACTGCAATCTCACAGGACATCCTCATTGTCTTGGTGCTAGTGCGGGAACTAGAGCAACAAGAATCGTGTATACTGCACTCTCGCTGGAAACATACAAGTTGTTCACGGCATGGTGGTAGGAAGGGCTTGGTCAACCATGTATACCATGGTCCCTCGGAGGTCTCACCACTTGGTTGTGCCTTGGAGGTAGTAAGTGTCCAAGTTATTGGGCTCCCGCGATGGCTTTCAAAGAATGTTTGCAGTAAGGCAGTAAGCAAGAAAAGTGAACAAAAGGCATTAAAGCTTATCACCATCTCGTGACCGGTTTAAACAAGCTCCATGGTAGTGCGGTAATGATAATAAATGAAGGCATTGAAGCTTATCTCCATCCCACGACTAGTTTAACAAGCTTCGCGATAGTGCGGTAATGATAGTAAATGAAGTCATTGAAGCTTATCACCATCTCGTGACTAGTTTAAACAAGCTTCGTAGTAGTGCGGTAATGATAATAAATGAAGGCATTAAAGCTTATCTCCATCCCGTGACCGGTTTAAACAAGCTCTGCGGTAGTGCGGTAATGATAGTAAATGAAGGAATTGAAGCTTATCGCCATCCCATGATCGGTTTAAACAAGCTCTGTGGTAGTGTGGTAATGATAATAAATGAAGGCATTGAAGCTTATCGCCATCCCGTGACTGGTTTAAACAAGCTCCATGGTAGTGTGGTAATGATAATGAATGAGTAAACATACTCAGTGCGGGTGTGTGATTACCAAGAAATTTGAAAGATCTTGTCATTTCATTTGATCATTGGATCAAATTTGATCAAGGGCTTATATTTGAAATGAATTGAATGCAGAGATTTTATAATTTCGTGGCATGAACCAAAAATAATGGTTTAATGTTGAACATTGTGGCTCAATAAAATCTAAAAATCTCTTGGCATTTGCTCAGTTCAGAGATTACAGATTGTCTCAGAGAAGGCACCTAGTTTGGTATGTTCTTAGCAAGCTTCGAATTGTTCAAGTAAGTCCATCTCTACATTCTCTGCAAGAAAGTTTGAAGAATCTTTGCTTTGTTTCAATTCTCTATGCATTTTCTTGAATTTCAAAACCCTAGTTTGTATAATGGCACCCAAGAAGTCTGAATCCACAAGTAATACCAGTAAGCTTGATCCTGCCCCTAAGAAAAGATCACTGTAGTAATCTTTGCTAGATGTTTTACCCAATTCAAGTGACAAAGGTTGAAAGAAAGTATTTAGGGATGTTACTGAGGGTTGTAGGGATGCCTTAATTCCCATTTCTGGCTAGAAACTATTTTGGTACTTCTGTCAGAAGGATGGTCAGGGACGGGTGGGCAATCCATGGAAGCTGGATTTGGCCAAGCTAATTGTTTCAAATGTATTCATGGATGTGGAACTGATTCATACTGGTACTGCACTATCACCCAGCTACTAAAACAATAAGGTTACCAAATGGATCTTCTCTGTTGAGAATTGACAGAAGTGCTATAATTGATTGTTTTATGTTGATCCTCAAGAGGAACAATGAAGTGTATGACAGGAAGAGGAAATGGGAGATCCTCAAGAAAATTGAAGATGACAAAAAGGAAAAGAATCCAATTTTTGAAGGATTTTTCACTGAAGAGAAAGATCTTCTAATGAGGATTAATACAATGATTGAAAATTTTGAAAGTATTTATGTTAAATCTGAAGTACAGCCTACCAAGGCTACCAAACTTCCAGTGAAGAGGATTGTAGGAATTGAGATTCATGATCCTACCCCTGATGTCATATCAGTTCAAGATCCACAAATCCCTGAATCACCACCACATAAAAGGAAGAGAACTGAAGGCATGTCTCCTCTGGTCCCATATGAGATGTCTGAGGGTGTGGGGGATATTGATGAAGTTGCCAATATTTTGACACATTTACATGATGGAGAGGAAGTTGATCAACCATTGGCTGGTCAAGAAACTGATGCACACAAGCCTGAGGCTAGGATGGAAGAACAAGCCCAAATTGATCCAGAGCTATAGGAAGATGAAAGGGTGGTGGCATCATTGAAATTTATTCAAGATGATGATTTCATCAAGACTCCAGAGTTTCAAGATTTGTGGTTAAAAATGAAGATGAAGGAATTTGATGAAAAGGTGGAAATCAATAAGATGGGTGCTGATGAGTCTTAGTATGATCAAATAACCACCCAAACAATCCAAGAACTAAAATTTGATGAAATCAATGTGACTCCTAAGGAAGTAAGACAAATGGTCTTGAAGAGTAACATGCTGATCATCCCAGGTCTTGAATTGAAAAAGGTATTCTTGCTTGACCAAGTTAGGAGTCAAGATGACCCTAATCTTGTGTTTGAATTTGATTATGAGGAGGGAATGAGTGGATGTGGTTTCAATCCAAAGACAAAGACTCTTGCCATATGGACAAAACAAAAGAACACTAGTAAACCAAGGTTGCTAGATGTTGTTCAGGAAATGAGGGGATCTGCTTGATGAGAGACAAGTTGCACCCATGAAATACATCTTTTTACCTCTCTTTTTCTCCTTCTTGATCCTATATTTCTTAATGTCTGTACCCAAAAAAGCTAGCAAGATCATTCTAGATAATGATTAGTTGAGATAGATTACTTAAGATCATAATTTCTGATTGAGGGACTAATGTGCATGGAATTGATGGAAAAATACAGAAACTTCTCTCTTTTTGAATCAACAGCTGTAGATGCCAGGAACAACAATTTTTTGCCTCTCCAGAGATAGTCTTCAAGGATCTCCGAAGAAAATACCAGAATACCATGACACCAAAAGTTTTGAAGGAAAGAGAAAGCCTCTTCAGAGCTAAACAAAGAAGGCCACAATGGTATCTCCAGAGCTACAGACATCTCCGGAGCTACAGACATCTCTGGAGCTACAGACATATCTCCGGAGCTGCAAACAGGGACAGATATCTCCGGCACCTCCTGAGAGCAGGGCATATTTCCAACATAAGCTGCTGATCAAGCACTCTCAACAGTGATCATAATACCCCTCATTTCACTCAAATCATCACCTGAGTGGTGAAGGGTCATGTTTAGTTAACTGCTGGAGTTTTTATCTTTTTAAAGTTTTTGCATGAGTTACGAATAGAATTGATTCAATATCCACATTTTTAGGGCCTCACTATCCAAATGTATTAAGACTCAAACTTAGAATTCTGAGTGGACTTCTGTTCCACTCAGTCTACTTTTATTGCATGATTATTTTCCATAGTTAGATAGGTAGTGTAATAAAGAGATGGATGTCATCTCATAGAAGAACTGGTAGATAAGATAAGTGATATGTCATCACTCATTTTATATAGACTGATAGAAACAATAGAAAGGATATACAATGATTGATTATTCTGATTCACAGTAATCTCAGTTCGGTGATATCAATATTTTTCATGAATGCAAAGCAAATGGAATTGGATTGAATTTAGTTGTGATCTTCTTCTTTTGTGCTAATTCTCTACTATAGCCTTCAGCCCCAAGGGTGTGGAGCAAGGGCCCACTCTCACCACCAAGGCAGAAGGCAAGTACCACTGTTTTATTACTTCAGATTTTGCTGTGAAAAATATTTACTGATTTTGATAGATAGATGCATGTTACTATTTTTAAGATTGCTTTAAGTAACTTCCTGTTTAATTCTATTTTCAACATTCCTTAAATTCATTCAGTAAGTAGACAGATTAATCTCTTCAAATTAGTAGAAGCTATTAAGATTAGCTAAGAAAATTGGTAACTGTAGAATCCCTAATTGCAGACAGCTGAGGACATAGCCCCTGGATTTTGACATCTAAAATATGATTAAATGATGAGGTACAATGACACCTTGTCATTTTTGGCACCGTTGCCAGGGATGTATTGTGTTAATTAGGGAAACTTAGTTAAAACAATTTTTAGGATAGATTTGTATGGTTAGAGCTAGAGATTCAAGAGGAAGATATATAAAACAGACACCCCATCAACAAGCCATAGGGGAAAGCAGTGGGGTGGCACAAGATCTTGTTGAAGAGAGAAACCTATAACCTACTCTGGAAGTTGCACCTCAAATCAATAATCCCTTAGATCCTCCAAATTTTCCACTTGCCAATTATATCCAGGAATTACAACAAAATTTTTAGGTAGATCCTTTGATAGAACCTAATTTCCTAGAACCTCAGGGAGAAGAACCAGTACTAAACATGGACAATGATAATCATGAAGAAGAGGAAAATCAGGCTCCAAGAACCTTCTCATATCCTATTGTTTTGGTTGCTAGAGACAATGCTCCTATGAAGAATATCTCACCAGCACACTTGCCAAATTTTAGAGGACTTTCTTCTGAGGATCCATATCATTTTTTGTTTGAATTCAAAGTAGTTTGCCAAACTTATGATTATGGATCAAATAACCAAAAACTCAAACTATTCCCTTCAACTCTGAAAGATTCTGTGATGAGATGGTTTATGGGTTTACCCGAGAATTCTATCCATTCTTGGGATCAGATGGAAATAGAATATTTGGAAAAATACCAAGATTACTATAGATCTAGTAATAAAAATGAAGAATTGTTTAAAATTAGGCAAGGAGAGGAAGAAACCTTAGAGGACTATGTTGACAGGTTTAATTTTGCCTTGAGAAGGTATGGTAACCCAATAGATCACTCCTTCGCCAAAACCCTATTTGTAAAAGGATTGGATAAAGAATCAAAACAGGCACTGGATCTAATGGGAAAAGGAATTATCAACAAAATGGATATACCTGTTATAGAAGAACTCTGCAGGAACTATTCTAGAACCCAAGATGGAGTGAGGTCATCCAAAACTTTTAAAGGGAAGAATGAAATAGGACAGTTAATGGAAGAGATTGCAAATCTAAAAATAGACATTTTGGTCCAATTAAATACCACATTGGATGGGATTCAAGCAAAAACTAGAACAACTGAACCACTCTCCATCTATTGTCCTAGGTGTAGAAACAAGCATCTGTTGAGAGAATGCCCTTTGGACAAATCAGAGATTTGTCAGATCTATGATAGGGAACATCCTAGTAGTCAATGTAGTCAACTTCCATCCTTGAAAAGATTGAGTAAGAAGAACACTGTAATAGAAGAGGAATTGAACTATGTGGGACAAAAACAAGCTGGGAATTTCCCTTATAATCAGTATCCAAACCAGCCTTCTTACATGGGTCCTTCTAATTGGGGAAATAATCAGTGGAATCCAACTTCGCATGGGCCTCAAAATAATCCTCCTTGGGGACAACAGGATTGGCCAAGTCAACATTAGCAAAACTAAAATTGGCAAAATCAGCCTTGGGGAAATCAACAGTGGCCACCATAGTTTGGATCACAAAACATGCAACCTGAATGGGGTTCTCAACAGGGATATAATCAACAATACCAGGTACAACCTAGACGTTTCCAACCTCAACAACAAGCTTTACTAACTGGACCCTCCAACACACAAGGTCAATCACAAAATGAATCAGTTAGCCAACCACCTTTACCAGCTCAGCCTATACCAAACCCACGGAATAAACAGGGAGCAGCTGTTTACATGACAGAGAAAGAAAATCTGGCTGGAATTAATGCTATATATTCAAATAATCTCCAGCTGCGTTCTGGTAAAGCATTCCCAAGACCATCTCCTCCAACTATAGTTGAAGTAACCAATGATGAGGAACTTGAAAATTTGTCCACTCAACTCCTAGAGGAGATTACTAACGAAAAAGTGCTAAAAGAATCACCCTTGGACAACTCCGGAGTTGCTCATAAAAGACTGACTCCTAAGAACATTCCTAAACACAATTCTGACAAGAGCTCTGGAGATGCTCTAGAGATGGAAAAACTAGCACCATTCCCAGAACGGCTTAAACAGTATGTTCCTCAGAAAAAGATTTTACAAAAACAAGTCAAATCCAACCTGGAATCAGAACTTTTACAAGAAATCAAGCAACTAAACATCGAAATTCCTCTTCTCCAAGCAATTAGAGATGTACCAGAACTAAATCAGTTCATTAAACAATATTGTATCAAAATGCAGGGTACGAAGAAAAACTTTCCTTCCACAATATAGGTGGAAGGAAAAGAAGTAGATCTATTGATGGGAGAAATTCTCCTCCCAAAATATGGAGACCCTAGAAATCCTGTCATAACTATTTTTATCTCAGGGGTAGAAATTTTAAATGTTTTGGTTGATTTGGGAGCAGCAATTAATGTGATGACAGTTCACACAATGAACAAGTTAGCTCTATCAGGTATCCAATCCACAACTACAATTGTTCAACTTGCTGACCAGTCAGTAGATGTTCCAAAAGGAGTAATCACTAATGTACCGGTTGTGATAGATTCATGGGAATTTCTAGTGGACTTCTTGATATTAGAACCTAGAAACCAGAGAAATGCTTATCCACTCATTTTAGGAAGACCATGGCTGGCTACAGTAGTAGCATCTATTGATTGTCAAACTAGGGATATGGTCATTTCTAATGGGATAGATTTGAAGAAAATATCTTTGTATCCTCCAGCTAAACCATCAATACATTATACAAGAAGAGTATGGGTGGATGAACCAGAGAATAATGACAACAGTGCCTCAGTAGCTATGGTAACCATCAAGGAAGATCTGGGAGAGTTAGAAGAAGAAATATACTATGATACAACAGAAGACATTACTCACATCCTAATCAATAAGGATGTGATGGAACTCGCTCAAGATTCTAGGAGAGAACTTCTTACTTCTTCTCATTGTACCCTCGCCAACATCATTCCTTGTGGGGAAACCTTTTACAGAGACTTAGCCACTTTCCACATGTTGCTTCCACACTCTTGTCCTCTTAATACCATGACTCCAATGTATGGATTAACTACATCTATGGATCAAATCACAAAACAGGTCATGATTTTACCAGGGAAAACACTTAATATCAATACTCAGTTAACAACAAATCAAGAAGAAAAACTCATCCAACTTCTGATTTCCCATTCAACAACTTTTGCTTGGGAATACCAAGATATGAAAGGCATACCTCCTAAGATCTGTACCCATCATATATACATAGAGGATATTAAACCTGTCAGACAGCCCCAGAGAAGATTGAATCCTGCTTTAAAGGACATTGTCAAAACTGAAATAGAAAAATTACTTCAAGCAGGGTTTATATATCCAATCTTAGATAGTTAATGGGTCTCACCCCTTGTCATAGTGCCTAAAAAAAATGGGAAATGGAGGGTATGTGTTAATTATAGAGAACTAAACAAGGCCACAAAAAAAGACTACTTTCCCTTACCAATCATTGACCAAGTACTAGACAACCTTGCTGGGAGAAAGTATTTTTCTTTTCTAGATGGATTCAGTGGGTATAATCAAATTCAAGTAGCACCTAAAGACCAGGACAAACCACCTTCACATGCTCTTGGGGAATTTTTGCTTACAAAGTTCTTCCCTTTGGACTATGCAATGCCCCAACAACATTTCAGAGACTTGTTTTAGCTATTTTTGGTGAACTAGCTAATGAATGCATAGAGGTCTATATGGATGACTTTACTATGTATGGGGATAATTTTGAAGAAGCTCTCACAAACCTTGAGAAAGCACTGAAATGCTGTGAGAAAAATCAGTTATCCCTTAGCCATGAAAAGTGCTTCATGATGGTGGAGGAAGGAATTGTTTTAGGACACCACATTTCAGCAAAGGGGATCAAAGTGGATTAAAACAAGATAGAAGTGATCACATAGTTGCCTTCACCCAAAAATCAGACAAATGTTAGAAGTTTCCTGGGTCATGCAGGCTACTATAGGAGATTCATAGAAAATTTCAGCAGAATAGCTGCCCCCCTGTTTACCTTGCTTAACAAAGAAACATAATTTCTATGGACAGAAGAATGTCAATCAGCATTTGAAACCTTAAAAGAGAAGCTTATTGTCACACCAATTTTGAGAGGACCTAATTGGACTTTGCCATTTCACATACAGACTGATGCTTTAAATGAGTCCATTGGGGCAGTTTTAGGACAAAAGGAGGACGGAGAGAGTATGCATGCCATTTATTACATGAGCAAAAACCTTACCTTTGTAGAAAGAAATTACACAACAACTAAAAAAGAATTCTTGGCAGTCATCTATGCTATAAACAAATTTATGCATTATATCACTAGATATAAAATATTTGTACACATTGATCATGCAGCCATCAAGTACCTAATGAATAAACCAATAGTGGGTGCAAGGATCATCAGGTGGTTATTGCTATTGCAGGAATTTGATATTACCATAGTTGATAATCCAGGAAAGTTTAATTTGGTTGCTGATTTTTTGTCAAGATTACATATAGGAGGAGAAAACCAACTAGTGGAGGACAAGTTCCCAGATGAACATCTTTTTGCTATCTCCTCTACTGCACCTTGGTTTGCTGACATAGCTAATCTTTTAGCTACAAGCTTGTATCCATCCTATTTTATGTAAAAAAAAAATGTTTAGTTAAAGAAAGTTTATCTTATAGATGGTTGAATGGTTTACTATTTAAATGTGGTCCTGATTTCATTCTACACAGGTGTTTAAAAGCTGATGAGATTTTTGATGTGTTGAGAGCATGTCATGATGAACCATCTGGTGGCCATTACTCCTTCCACCAGACAATCCATAAGATCCTTGAAGCTGGTTACTACTGACCCTCTCTTCATTAAGATACAAAGAAGTATGTGCAGCACTGTGACCAATGCCAAAGGATGGGACAACCAACTTTTACCCAGGAGATGTTACTACATCCTCAAGTCATGATGGAACCATTTGAACAGTGGGGTTTAGACTTTGTGGGACCAATTTTCCCACCATCATCAGGCAAGGAGTACATTCTAGTATGCACAGACTATGTCACTAAATGGGCTGAGGTTCAAGCATTACAATTTGTAAGAGAAGAAAAAGTTGCTAATTTCCTTTATAATAAGATTTTCTTAAGGTTTGGAGCCCCAAGATCAATAGTTTTAGATAGAGGACCTTAGTTTACTTCACAGGTAATCAAAGCATTCACAGATTTATATCAAGTCAAGCACAGAAAATCTTCACCTTACGATCCTCAAGCGAATGGGCAGGTAGAAGTAACTAATAGAGAACTTGAAAATATTCTGACAAGGACAGTAGCAATGAATAGAAAAGATTGGGCTAATAGATTACCTAAAGCAGTTTGGGCTTACAATACCACTTGGAAGTCCACAACAAAGTTCTCACCATATGAATTGGTTTATGGGAAAAAATCTATTTTGTCTATAGAATTTGAACTCCAGACACTTAAAACTGTATTGGATATTGGTCTACCATTGTCTATAACTCAACAGAATAGAATTCTTCAGCTCAATGAGTTGGATGAAATTCGGACAAAGGTCATTCAGCAAACAGAACTGGTTTAGTATCAGAGGAAGCAATGGCATGACCAACACATCAAAAGGAGGACATTTCAGCAAGGTGATTGGGTTCTTCTTTATGATTCTAAATTCAAAGAGTTCAAAGGGAAATTACAAACTCATTGGATGGGTCCTTATCAAATAAAGGAAGTTTTTGAAAATAGAACAGTATTATTGGAACCTATTGATGGAAGCACAGACACATTCCTAGTAAATGGTCACCGAATCAGACTCTATAAAAGACCATCTACTAAAGAAGAGTTTCTTAATGATTTGTGTTTTGATATAGGGGATACCTCCTTTGTCACAGTGTTGGATTGAAAAAAAAAGAGAGAGAGAAAAAAAGGAAGGTTGAAAACTAGAAAATGGCGGACTTCTAAAAAAAAAAAGGAAAAAAAAAAACTAAGGAAGGTTGAAAACCAGCAAATGGCGGCCTTCTAAAAAAAAAAACAAATAGAGAAAGATAGAAAACCAATAAATGGCTGTCTTTCTTGACCAAGGGAGTTGAAAACCAACAAATGGTGGTTCCCTTCTTCAGGATAGTTGAAAATAATTGAGTTACAGAGGTAATCAGGTGCCAGGAGTTAGTCAAACGCACCTTCGGTGCTTCCTAAACCAAGAGCACCTCCGGCACTTCCCAAACTAGGAGCACCTCTGGCACTTCCCAAACTAGGAGAACCTTCGATGCTCCATCAATAAAGAGTCAATTTTAATAATAGGGGAGGGGACCCACCTCTCCACGCAATAAAGTGGACACATCACATGATGAGGCCATCATGACTCATCCTCTACTTTATCACAAGAATAAAATAAAATTAGCACGCATATCATTTGCAAAGGTATTCACAAAGATGGCACTAACGTCACCCAAGGAACGTGGATTCTCGAACCACTCAACAAAATGATTACAGGTCATGTACCAACGAAGTAGTGGGCGTCATCTCAAGCCACCAAAAGCTACTCATATGCCATGTTGTGTGCAGTCTCATAAATGCTGCAACATCTTTGCCGTGTACATCACTCCTCATTATTACAAATGATCCAGGCAATTCTATCTTAAATTAAGCATTAATAGCAATTGTCTTGTCTTTCTATTTTTGGGTGCCGTCATGATGACATGTCCTCCTGCCATCATTTCCTTTTCCAAATTCACGCATGCTGCCATTTGTGTTGTACTGTCACCTTGCCTCTGGAGTGTCCTATCACTCTGTTACATTTATGACTGCCTAGGTACTCTAACTAATCTACAAATCTTCCATAAGCCTAAGCTGGGAGACATAACAATCCCCATTCGAACCTCCAAAATACCCTGAAGAACAGAGCAAATTGAATAGTCCTTTGGAGCCTACGGAGTTAAGAGGAAGGGACAAACTAGAGAGAGGAGAGTGAGGAATTAAGCATAGAAGGTGGAACCAATTTAGCAATGGGGGTAAAGAAGAAGTCTGAGCTAGAAAGTGCTGTGGGTCTTCTGCAAGATGAAGCTGCAGCAAACATTCTAAGAGCTGCAGGATGGCTGGACTTCCTAGAAAAATTTGAAGGGTTTCAAGAAGATATCGTGGATGAATTCCTCAGAAATCTAAGGGATAATCAAACAGCTATTAGAGGAGTCTAAATCAATCTCTCCTCAGCCACTATCAGTCACATTTCTGGGCTACCTGAACAAGGTGAGAGGTTTTATCACCTAAAAACCTTATACACTGATTTAATTAAGAATTTCTCTGTTCAAGGCGGACTTGCAATACAACTGCATTCAAATAAAAATGAAGTAAAAGGAATTCTTAGGTCCACACTTCCCAACCCGTGGCAATCTGTAGCCACCTAACTATGAAATATTTTACTTGTGATGGTCAATTCTCTCTAGTTTTAGGACCAATCATGAAAATGCTGATTTTTCTAAGGCATGGGAATGGACACCCTGAGTTTAGCATACACATTCCTAATTTCCTGTATTCTACCATCAGGGCAACTATAGAAAATATCAGCAAAATAAGGGTCCCATGAAACATCATGGCCTCATTTTTCTAGTAGTCAAACACCACTTCCTATCTCAGGCCAATGGGAAAGAATTATGACAAAACTTTCTTGAACAGAATCCCCAGCACAGAGAACTAGAGATGGTACAGCCATGAGGTGAGGGTTCCCCTACTCACCAAGAAGAAGAAACTGAGCCTTCAACCTCCTCCATAGCTGTTCAAAGAGGAAAGAAGTCCTCATAGGAGGCAACTTCATCTGCAGCCCCTATTCCTGATAAAAAGAAGAAAGGCAAAGAAATTATAGAGTCTGCTCCTAAACAAACCCCATACATGACTCGATTAGTTAGGAGAAAGATGACTCTAACTGAGGAATCTTTCCCTAAGGAATTAACAGGGGAGAGGTCAGGATAGAAAATAGAGAAAACTTGGGCTGAAGAAACATCTGATGATTTAGATGAGATCCCTCTAGTCATGAAGAGAAAACAACAAGAAGTTTCCCCAGCACCATCTGTTCATCTAGGGTCAAGCCCAATTTCATAACCATCATGTACTCCAGAGACAGAACACAGACAAACTCTTACTATTTCCTCAAATTCTAAGGATGAGACACCTGCCCCACCTTTGCTGTGGAGAAGCAAAAGGAAAAGACAGCTCTCACAGGATGAGGAAGATACTGCTCTCCTAGCTGAGGTACTCCTAGGTTTTAGAACATGTGAGGATAAGGCTGGGCCTTCATCAGTGCCAGCAGAAGCAGAGGAACTCCAAGAGGACCCTCAAGACAGGCAGTCTGCAGAAAAAGATGAAACATGACAAATGGGTACAATTGATAGTACAGGGCAGATGGTCATGGAAAACCCTGATGATCAGCAAACAACAGAAGCAGAAGCAGAAACTTTCCCTCATCCCTCTAATCAAGAGGATGCTAAAATTTTAAAAGAACAACAAATGATAGAAGAAATTGAAAACCTAAAGAGACTACTCTGGGGGAAGAATCAGATTATTACTGACCTCAAGAAGGTCAGAATAGAGGTAGAAATGGAGCAAAAATAAGTTATTAGAAATCTACAAACAAAACTCCAAAGCAAAAACAAGTTATTGAAAATCTACAAACAAAACTCCAAAGCAAAAATAAGATCATCTAGGAGAAAGAAGCAGAATTAGAGGCCCAGAAAATTGAGGCAGCCAAACTATTGGAAGGAAAAGAGAAAGAAGCAGCACAGAGTGTTTCTGAGCTCACCATGGCTAGAGACAGTAGCCTCACAATAATGGCAACATTGATTGAGAAAATACATAGCCAGGATAAGCAGTTAACTTGGGCCAACAACAAACTAGATGACCAGGAGGAATATATTCAAGAGTTGGCTGGCCCAAGGGCAACCAATGAGCAAGAAATACAAACAGATGCATATGTGGGTCCAATCCCCATTGACATTCCTAAGGCCCTGTTCCATTGGGAAAAGAAATGTAGAGAATATGAGGCTTCCAAGCCTATGCTGCAATTACAAAGGGCAGTCACTGCCAAAACAAAAAGAATAGAAACTCTGGAAGGAAAAATCATTGAAATGGCCTCCCTTTCTTCAGAAATTCTATCCTGTAGGCCTCCAAGTGCCAGCTATTCTATGTTCTTACAGGAAAGAGTCCTACAGAGGAAATTATCTTTAGTACTATCTGACCTGATTGAGGATACAGAGACAGTAGAAGGATTCATGACAGCATATACAAGAAGTAATGATGAAGACAAGAACTTCCTATGTGAATTATACTTGCATGGTTTCTGTGTTAATGATATAACCTTCATTCTTAATCATTTTGTGGGAGAATGCTAGCTTAAAGAATTTATGTCCCTAATGAGGAATCATCAGATCTGGAATGAACGAATGGAAGATCATCTCAAGAAAGATATAGAAATAGATCTCTTCATCAGGAAGGAATGTCCCAATCCCAATGCTTTTAAGACCTAATTCAGGTCCTATATCTATCATCCTAAGAGTAAGAACAAAATTTTTCCATTATACCTACAAAGTTTGCAAGAGTGCTCCATCGATTTTGGTCTTTTCATGAACAGTTCAGCAAATCCAGTACTTGCCATAGCAAAGAAAAGATGGAATATTTTGACCTCGGAGCAGAAAATGAGAGAGGTGGTCACCCCTGTAAACTTAAGATTATTTATGAGAAAAGAAAAGTTACTATCCAAAATGATGGATAAGTATAAGTAGGAATGGATAGGTGGACGGTTTAGGCCCCCTCTCATAATTGAACCACTCCTTGTCTGGGCTGAACAGATGGAAGATGAGAAATTGTAGGACTGGTTGAAGCAGGTTGATCAATACAAAGGCAATGGTAATACCAACCGCACAACTTGGTCTACCTATGCACAGGATTATAGCTTGACTGACAAGCTACTTCACCAGAATAAATCAAGATTGTAAGAAGCAGGAGGACCTACCAAACCTTAGGTATGGGGGGATGATGAGTGCCAAGTTGCACCCATGAAATACATCTTTTTACCTCTCTTCTTCTCCTTCTTGATCCCATCTTTCTTAATTATGCACCCAAATAAGCTAGCAAGATCATTCTAGATAATGATTAATTGAGATAGATTACTTAAGATCATAATTTCTGATTGAGGGACTAATGTGCATGGAATTGATGGAAAAATGCAGAAACTTCTCTTTTTGAATCAACATTTGTAGATTTTAGGAACAACAATTTTGTACCTCTTCGGAGATAGTCTTCAAGGATCTCTGGAGACAATACCAGAATACCATGACACCAGAAGTTTTGAAGGAAAGAGAAAGCCTCTCTGAAGCTACATACATCTTTGGAGCTACAGACATCTCTAGAGCTACAGACATATCTGTGGAGCTGCAGACAGGGACAGATATCTCTGGTGCCTCCTGAGAATAGGGCATATTTCCAGCATAAGCTGCCGATTAGGCACTCTCAGTAGTGATCATAATACCTCTTATTTCTCTCAAATCATCACTTGAGTGGTGGAGGGTCATCTTTATTTAACTGCTGGAGTTTTTATCTTTTTAAAGTTTTTGCATGAGTTATAGATAGAACTGATTCAATATCCATATTTTCAAGCCCTCGCTGCCCAAATGTATTAAGACTCAAACTTAGAATTCTGAGTGGACTTCTGTTCCACTCAGTCTACTTTTATTGCATGATTATTTTCCATAGTTAGACATGTAGTGTAATAAAGAGATGGATGTCATCTCATTGAAGAACTGGTAGATAAGATAAGTGATATGTCATCACTCATTTTATATAGATTAATAGAAACAATAGAAAGGATATACAATGATTGATTATTCTGATTCTCAGTAATCTCAGTTCGGTGATATCAATATTTTTCATGAATGCAAAACGAATGGAATTGGATTGAATTTAGTTGTGATCTTCTTCTTTTGTTTTGATTCTCTACTGTAGCCTTCAGCCCCAAGGGTGTGGAGCAAGGGCCCACTCTCACCACCAAGGAACAAGGCTAGTACCACTATTTTATTACTTTAGATTTTGCTGTGAAAAGTATTTGCTGATTTTGATAGATAGATGCATGTTATTGTTTTTAAGATTGCTTTAAGTAACTTCCTATTTAATTCTATTTTCAACATTCCTTAAATTCATTTAGTAAGTAGATAGATTAATCTCTTCAAATTAGTAGAAGTTGTTAAGATTAGCTAAGAAAACTGGTAACTGTAGAATCCCTAATTGCAGACAGCTGAGGACACAGCCCTTGGATTTTGACATCTGAAATATGAATAAATGATGAGGTACAACGACACCTTGTCATTGCTCTGGTGAAAACCTTATGAGATACTTTAGGAACTGAGGCCTATGCTCTTACAGTCCATTCTGCCATGTTCACCCATGTAGTTGTAAAAAAGTTGGAAAACAAATTGTAGGATTATGAGAAAACACAACAAGACATGAATGATGAAGCGAATAGGTTGTTCATTGAAAATAGGCAATTGAAAAAGCAACTGCAAGATGTGGGTTCTTCCCAGAGTCTGTCAATAGTTCCATATCAACCTTCTGTGCCACCAACAACTAGTGATGTCATAGTGACAATGCAAGAGTTTAATTCTTTGAGAAAAAAATTGAAAAAGAAGTTGAGGACCTCAAGAAGCAAAATGAGGAAATGAAAAATGAGACAAGGATCAAGGTCCTTGAAGTCTTTGAGAAAATTTTGGAATACAGGATAAAGCTGGTTGTGGATAAACTTGGGGATGTGCATGATTTCTACTCCATGTTATCTTAGGCCATTAAACAATTGCAAGAAAACTTTTCTATTTTAGAGCCACTGTACAAGAAATGACAGCCTTCCTTGCACAATTTAGTCCTACTTTGCAGGATACTTCAAAGAAATCTTGATGCTCCTATTGAATTGAAGCCCACAGAGCAGACGGCGACTATGATCATTGAAGAGCATCAATATGCTAGCAGTGAAGACAAAAGGATGTAGGCCAGACTTGAATCTTTTTCTACTTTCAAGTATCAATTTATCCCCCCTATTCTAATAGAGGAAAACAAACAAGTTAAAGGCCTTGATACCTAGAAGACAGAATTTAGGACAACAATGTCTATGGTTATGGAATTCTTGAAAAAGGAGAAGGATATAGATACTTTGAGCTTTAACGTGATTTTGGATAGGGTCATAGCCCTAGATGCAGGATATGGAAAAATTGTAATTGATGTTAAGGTTATGTTGGATAAAAGATGGAAGGACCATCAGACCAATCTGCTCTAAATTTAGGAATTCAAATGGCCCAGTGACCTTACATTTGATACGTGGGAGCAGACATACTTGAAAGGTTGATGTACAGCTATAGGTTCAGGTGCAGAAGGAGCAACGAGTAGTTTTGCTGGCGTCAACATGGAGAACAAGGACAAAATTTTAACACTTTTTTGCGATAATAGATAGGGGCACAACACAGTTAATAGATACTGCAACATGGAGATGAGTACCTTGCTAGGCCTAAGGTCATGGGTGCTCTAATATGATTAACAGATTCAGATCTTGGTTAACTTTCTTATGCCGTTAATTTCTCTTAATTAAACATGTTTAGTTACAAGAGGCCCGAAGCTTGTTGCTTCCCATATTTATAAGGGAAACTAAGGCCTAGACAATCATCATCTTTATGCAAGACAATTTAGATATTCCAATATTATCTATCCAATCATATTTTAGATTCAAGACATTACACTTCTATGATAATTTAATATTATAATGGGCAAGGATGGTTAACTTTGTGGATATGTATGGTGTTTTGATTTTCTGTTAATATTCAAGTTCATAAGTTGTTTGATTGTCTCCATATTGGCTATTTCTAGTTATTCAAATCAATAGATTTATCAAGGCACATTTGTTGTCATTGTGTGCATGATTTTAATTGGTTTCTATTAGAAGTTGATGTAATTCCCTTTAAGTGACTTACATTTATTGGTCTCTCTAGAGTTAAATCCTTTAAAGTAAATCATACTAGTGGGTTTTCCTTCAAATATAATTAAAACAACTTACTTGAATAGTACTTACTTGCATGTGTGTGTTAAAACAACAATGATTACCATGAAAGACATAAAAACAATAAATAGCACTCATCTCAATTCCAGCACCACCACTACTACTACTCTAAATATCATGCAGATTCTCATCAAGACATTCAACATAATCATATCATCATTGTCCTCAAGTTGTGCAGCTTTGTAGAGAGCTCTATTGATAAGGCCTTTTTCTTTTCATTCTGCTCTCATATAATTTCTTTGCATGTGGTTTAATCATCATGCAAAAATTAATATAAGTCAAGTAAAGAATGCAAAAACTATAATTTTTTGTTCAAAATAACATTTTTATTCCACTCTTAAATGACTAAGTTAAGGTATGTTGTGAGATTCTTCCTTTATTGTAAGCAATAGATTCCAGTTTATAAGAGGATTCTTATAGTCATAAGCATAAGATTTTCAACAAGAAGGCACAGTCCTAGTCCTTCATATGATAAGGAAGACAGTAAAAGTTGTAATATGGTAGTCCATATCTCTATCTTAGGATAGTCCATAGCATGGAAGGTATAGGAGAAGGTAAAGAGATGCAACAGCTAGTAGGGTTTCACCAAACAAAGAGAAGAGATAAAGGCATTGTCAAAACCATTAGACAGTGACCAAGAACCCTTGGAATGATAGCAACAAAGCAAATATGATAGCCTTGACTTTAGGATCAGTGATTAAGAGCTTTACTAAGACATACTCAAAGTGACTGTCTAGAATGATAGAGTTAAATGTCATAATGCAGCGTAAGAGCATGTCATAAACATGACAAGGACAACAATAATGAAGTGAATACTAAAGAAAAATAGTTTGAAGTAGAACTGGGTAAATTGCAGTATTGCATGTTTCTTTTGGTTTTGTAAGTAGAACAGTGAGACAATTCATGATAACGCATTTATGTAAAGCATTAATGCTAAGATTATAATGGCTAGAATTGTAGTATTGCACGTTGAGGGTAGGTTCATTCTTTGTTTACAGTATCCAAGAGTTATGATAACTATTGAAGTATCCAAAAAATGCAATCACAAGGAACTATAACAAAAACATGGTACAAGTTTACCCAATAACAAGCACACAAAATGAAAGGATAGTGTAATAGAGCCTCTTACCTCATCTGCATCCATAATATTATGCTCATTCCATACAAAAACTATAGGCTTAACGGAGGAAGCCAACTGCGACAATTTATCAGTGAGACTGTGTAAGAAACTCATTTTATGTTGGTACCCTTCATTTAAGTTGACATGATCTGCAGTGGCTCTTACTAGGCATCTAACAAATGGATCTAAAATCTCTGTTGATGAACTAGATCTACACTTCATACTACCATTAGATTTACTAGGATCTAGTCCTGCCATATAATCGATCATGTCTTCCACACCTGCTTCTCTATTACTATTTTCCACCTAAAATACAATGTCAATATCAACATATAGTCAGTTCAATAAAAAATTGAAATAAATAACCAACATAAATTGAACCAAAAAGCCAGATCCTTACTCCAAGTTTGTCCATTTTGGCCTACAACCTGCCTTGGCCGAATGTATATCCAACTGCCACATTATCTCTTGCCCTCTTTCCTTTATAAGTCTTTGTCAAATATTCTTTAGAACACATATTTTCTTTCAATGCCTCCCACTGTTTGGGAGATAGAGGGGATTCTAACCTCTCTTTTCCCTCCAAGATTATTTTTCTACAATTGTATCTATAATTGTTCATCAAAAGTCTCATCTTTTGCTTGTAATCTCTTCTAGAGATTTGTCCACCAGTAGTCTCAAAAGCATTTTCCATTTTTTGTATAACATTTTCCACACTTTGTGGATCTTGCTCTGAAAAATTTGATTTGCAAATATCCAAATGGGCCCTACATCTCACACCCAACTTAGAGGCCCACCTTGCAGCATTTTTCCCAATGGGCTCACCATCTCTCAATACCTCAACCAAGAATGGCTTCTTGCCTTCTAATCTTCTTTGTTTTACATTCCTCTCTGTAGATCTGTATAAATCTTGACTCAATCTTTTTCTTTTGAAAAAAGTAGGCATATCTTCTATTAAACCACTAGCAATATTTTTGGTTGATCCACTAGTTCCATCAAAAGTTGTAGTAGGCACATCAGATGTAAGTGATCTCTCTTCATGACTTTCATTAACCAGAACTTCATCATCCTTGGCCACATCAGGTGTGTCATGAGAGGTAGATCAGTACCGGTTTCTATAGATTTTACTTAAAACACATCCTTTAATCTTGAATAAATCATCTGCAACTCACTTACTATTCCTTTCCTCCCATTGTTTTCAATAATCTCTCTTAGACTCTGTGCTAAGAGATCATCACAATGTTGTACATCACCATGTGCTATATTAGGATGCACATCACCATGTGCTATATTAGACTGCACATCACCATGTGCTATATCAAGCTGCACATCACTATGTGTTATATCAGGCTACACATCATCACAACTATTCTTTTCACCAATTGCATTTGTACTTGAATCCCAAATGCGTTGGCTTCTACAAGTTGGCAGCATTGTATCTTTACTTTCCTTTTGTTTTCTCTCTGCCTTTTCTTTGCACTCTTTTTCTTTCCTATAAAATAAAAAATATCATATTATGTCTTATATACATAAACCTCTTGCCTATAAAATTTCATAAACACAATTAAACAAATAATATACTACTTAGTGGATTTAAAACTTGCCTGTTTGTCAAACCAAGATGTGATAAATATTCACTATTCTTTTCCACACATAATCTGTCAGTGGAACTTCAGCAACATGATCACTATCATCTAAATTGTGCCTCATAGTCTTTTTCCTCATTTCCTAAAGTCCAAATAAACAATAATATATAAATCAGCAACTTGAATCAGTAGAACAAGAGTGGAATATAAACAAAGCCATTATTTCCAGTCAACTAGAGCATATAAACAAATGTAGTCATAGTATATAAGGATTTCATTTCCATTTGAATGTTATAGTATATAAGGACAGTCCCCATATGAAATACATTCGCAGAGCGTTTAAGATGCATTCTTAGAAATTAGAGGAGACAGTCTATGACAAGTGACATGACATAGGATGATAGCATATAAGATGCATTATATGGAGGAGCAAAAATTCAGTAAGTAAATGTGGCACACAGATTGAAACCCAAAGGAAACTCTATTTGTTTATCCTTCTATTTGAGAAGAAACTAATTGCCTTTCTGATAGTGTCAATCATCATTATTTCTACTTATATAATCCTCATTATTTCTACTTATAAAATCCTCATTATTTCTACTTATATAATTCTATAGAAATTCTAAACACACAAATGTAAGTAAACAAAAATAGTCAATATGTGCTTTAAAAATGAGTAATTTATTTTTTGAACAAATATAGCTAGTTATGTGCATGACGTGTAACAAGACAAGAACTAGAAAAATAAAAAAAAGTAGAGCTCAACACAAGAGATTACCCTGAAAAACCCAAAGTGGAAGAAATTCCTATACACTAATTTCCTTTCTTATCTTGATGCTTCTCTACTACATTTTACAAGCTCACTATTTTCTTGATGCCTTCACTAATCATCTACATTGCCAGCAAGATCAGAATCCTGATTGCTCATGTCTGCATCTACTTGATTTTCTTCCTCATCGTCATTTGTTTCATGCAATACATTCTCTCTCCCAATCTCTTCATTGGTAATCAAAATATCTTCTCCAAACACTCCATCATCATCTTCATCCACTACTTCGAATGTTTCTTGTAAATTAACATATTGCCCATCAGGCATTATATCAACAGCTTCCATGAATTTTTTTTTTTGAACGAGACTCTGTTTGAATGACATATGATCATCCTGGGCTTCTTACATCATTAGTTAGAAATGATTGATTAATTTGAAAAGGGAAAACATAGGGCTCATCCCTATATTTGCACGTACAAATCCATACTCATCAACATGTACTGTGGATGGTCGGATCCACTTACATTTTAATAATATAGGACTATTTTCACCAAAATCCACTTGAATAATTTCTTGGATGAATCCAACATAGAATTTCTTCTCAGTTTCGTGAAGAAATTCAACACTTACAACACAATCACAATTTGTCTTTTCTTTGTCTTTTTCCTCTGCTCTTAAATGGCTACCATAGGCCCATATTCCACTAAAACACATAGCCCATAAATGTGGAGGTTGTGAAAGCTCACTTTCCTCCGTTGATATATCTTGACCTTCTTCTTTTGAATCACTAACTGCATTAGCAATCTATTCTTCAAATTTTGGAAAAGAATCACCTGCAACCAAATCATGACGTCTACGCTTTTGAGGTCAATGTTGCATCCAACTTTGATTCTCTTCTTCATATTTTCTACATAGAATATTAATGTGCAAATAGTAAGATTAATAATATAAATGTGTAAATGCAGCAGAGTAAGATTAATAATATAAATGTGTAAATAAATAATTGTGTAAATTTTTTTAACCTGTGCCACTTATCGAATGAAGATGTGTTTTAAAGAATAAAGGCATGTATCACAGTTCTTTCTTGATGTGATAGCTTGAAGCGACATCCATTGCCTTCTAATACTTCACCTGCAACTCTCTCATCTTCATCATCATCCCATACACATTGATTAACATTTTTAAAATCCTTCATATATTCTATGCAAAATCCAATGGCCTCTTGCATTGAATATCCCTCAAACATGCTGCCTTCTAGTTTTGCCCTAGTACAAACAATTTTTTTCAAAACCTTCATATATCATTCTATATGATACATCCATCTCATTCTTATTGGACCACAATGCTCTAGTTCATATTCTAGATGTATCAAAAGATGCACAGAAATGTTAAAGATTGTTGCTGGAAATTCCCGTTCGAATAGACAAAGGACTTCAACAACCTCCTCCCTCAAACTATCAAAGTTTGAAGGATCTAATACATGTGAACTCATTCTCTTTAATATTAGGCCCAACTTTATAATTGCCAATCTTGGTCCCTTTGCCAAACCTAATATATTTACCACAATAGGTAAAATATTTTTGATTATAACATGATAGTCGTGGGTCTTTAGGCCTCTTAAGCTATTAATGTCAGTTTGGCTTCTGATAGTACTACTTACATATCTAGTGGGAAAGTGAGTCTAAGACATCAACTGTAAGAATTGTACACGTTGTTCCTTTTATTGGCAAGAGACATTGCTAGGCATGATATATGTTGTCATTGATGGCAACTAAGATCATCCAAATCATCTGCATAACACAATATGTTCAGACCGGAAGTCAGATTCAGAATTTGTCTAAGTCTGGGCAGTTAGGAACAAAGCAGCAATAGGGTTCAATATTTTGGTCCGGATCTCTCCGGTGGGAAGTCATGATTAGCTGTGGATCTACGGGAGTCATGTGCATTGTCAAGATAGTCTAACTCTAGATTTTTGTCCTCCGGTGATGAAGGATTCAAAAGATATTAGCCTCTGAGTACCGAGTTCCAGTTTGTCAGAGCAGACAGAAGAAGAACAAGCTGACCTTGCAGAAGATCTTGATTTTGGATGTATGGAAGTTGTTTGTTGGAAAAATGATAATGATCAGTGATAGTGGCCAACATGAGTAATAATTTTCAAGAGCAAGTTTTGGTCTGCACCTTAAGTTATGCATAGATCTAGTCGACAGAGCAGAGCATTCATAAAAGTTCTAAGTGTTGTTGAAGCTGATTGATAGAAAAATTGTAGATCATATTGCGGATATATACAGCTGATGAAATTGGATGATTTAGTGTGTGTGATGTATGCGAATAAGGCGTATGTGAGAAGAGCAGAAATCCAAAGTGGGAATGAAGGCAAAATAGTAAGAGGAGTAGAGCAAAGATGAAATGTGTAAGATCAATTTTTTTTACTTAACTGGAGCTGAAATTCTTGCATAAGTAGATGCCATTAATCAGTTCAAATTTCTGTCATTCTCTTGTAATATCTCAATAGGCAGTGAGCCTCCATTTGAGCAGTGAGCTCTAGGCAGTGAACCCGAATGAATGTGCATTCCCATTTGTAAAAATACTTTTAACAGGGTATTAGTATTTGTGGATTAACCCCCACCGTGGTTTTTCCCTTAACTGGGTTTCCACGTCAAAATCCTAGTGTCGAATGTGTTATTTATGCTTTCTGTTCATATGTTATTGATTGATGCTGAAATGTTTATATCATTAAATTGATTATAACTGGTAAAGGAAGATTAAAAGTAAAAAGGATCGAAAATGTGTGACAACTGATTCACCCCCCCTCTCAGTTGTCCGAACCTAAACCAACTCCTTTGTCCAGACATAAGGAGCACTGGATTTTCTATATTTTGCATCATCATATTTTTCAACCCAAAGATTTTGATGAATCTTTAGTTCTCAAAAGTCTTCACATGATGAAATAGTATCAAAAGCACCAAAAAGAGTTTCTATAATAGCATAGGCTATATTTTTCTCAGTATGCATAAAGTCAACAATATGCCTAATGGCTATATCCTTAAAGTACGGCAACTTATGGACTATGCACAACTATTTTACACCACTTTCATTACATGGATCATATCTACTACCAACAATCCCACCATTTTCAATAAATGACATTCTTTTTTGTCCATTCTCAATAATGTAATCATCCGTTATTAGCAAAGGTGCTTCATGATTCTCTTCTTGACCATTGAAATGTGTTTTTTGTCGACGATATGGATGGCCCAATTTAAGGTAAGCATGATATCCACAATATATACACTTACGTAAACTTCTTGAGTGCCTCACAAAATCTGTAAAGTTGCAAGAAGGAAAGCCATGGTATCTATGAATAGTGAGACCAAAAAATGTACCATATGCAGGAAGATCATGAATCATAACCAATAAGGAAGCTCTTAAAGTGAATTTGATTGAATGACCACCACTTAAAGATTGAATTGCTTCAATTCCTTTCCACAATTCCATTAGCTCATCATATAATGGCTCTAGATAGGGATCTATTGTATCTGAAGTCACACTTTTCTTTCTTGGTATAATCTATGATAGCATTAAGAAAAATGGTTTAGTTGCTAACCATGGAGGCAAGTTATAATTTATTAAAAACACTGGCTAAGTTGGCCATTTAGTACTTTGATTTAAGAATGGGTTCACCCCATCTAGATCCAAACCCAACCTTATATTATGAGGATCTTGAGAAAAATTAGGCCATCTATCAAATTCCATCCGCATCTTAGAATCAGGCACATGTCGTTGTTTTCCATCAATGCTCTTATTTTGGGCATGCCACTACATAACTTCAGCAATGTCTCTGCACCTATACATTCAGAGTAATCATGGAATTATTAGAAAGTGGCGAAAAACCTTTCTAGGAACCACATCTAATTTCAACCCTTGTCTATACCTTGCTTCATGACAGGTGTGGATGTTTTCATACCCCAAGATGAGCTTACTAATCTTCTTTTTACATTGACTTCATTTTGTTGGCAATGTGGAGTTAGCTGGTAGCAACGAACTTAATAATGCCAATAACTGATCTACACTCTCATTTGTCCAACCATGCACCACTTGCAAGTTAAGAATTTGAAGGATTGTTGTCAAATGACTTAACTTGCAATTAGCATACACAGGCTTTAAAGCATCCTCCATTGACTTGGCCCAATCATTGTTTAGACCCTCATTCAACATTCTTTCAACTTTAAACCCTTTATCTAACATTTATGCCTCTTCATCTATGTTCGGTGCCACTTCATCTATGTTTGTTGCCTCTTCATCTCTCACAGTCTGCAATTCTATCATATCTTCATAATAATTGTAAGCCCAAGGGCTTATACCACTATGCCCATATCTTATCATATGTCGATAAATCACATTTCTTTTTCTCACCCTTCCACCAAGACAGTCATTACATGGACATGGATATTTTTCCATTTCCCTCTCTTTGGCTACTCTCTCATCATATACATGATATTGATCCGTAGTCAACCTTCGACGCTGATCCATTTGTAATATTGTGCATTCCAGTATTAATTTAGTATAATAAGCTATCCTATGCCTAGAAGGCCTTTAAATATTAAATCTTAAAAGGTAGCCTTCAATCATGCATATGGTCAAGCTAGGATAACCTTTCCTTTAGTTTGGGCTAGTCATCATGTAGGGAGATCATGCAGAGTAGAGGTGTGGTTTTATTTGAGTTCAAGGATCAGTAAAGGATCAACTTCAAAAATACTAAAGATAACATTTTCTTTTGAGTTTTCAAGATTCAATCATGAAAATATCTCCTGGGGGGCGCCCACAAGCAGTTTCCCCAAATATCATGAAAATATCAGTTCACTTTTGGCAATGAGGGTTTTGAATTACCTTTGAATTTACTGTAGAGTACATCCCCAAATTTGACTTTACTATAGAGGGCCTCACCGACTTCAAATTCATGACAACAAACTCTGAATTCCTTGCCCGCCTTTTCAAAAGTCTCCAAGTCCTCTCCAAACAAGCTTTATCACCCATGCAAGTAGTTGCTACACTTGTATGCACCTAAAACATATTTTTAGGTACATGCATCAGATAGAGTAAGTGCTTCAATACGTGTCCATGAGAATAACAAACATTAATAGCAATTCAATTTCATTCCCATGCCAACAATTATACATTTTACAAGTTGTCTAACTTAGAAATATAGACAAGCTATGTAAACCAATAGATAAATAGCATTTAGAAGAAATACTAAACAATTTATCAAGATTGCACTTTAAAATCCCAATTAAATAACTATTGTGATGAAGTATTCATAGGAGAAAATCATTTGCCAAAATCATATGCAAAGTCACCAAATAAAGGACTCAAGATGTCTACCATTTCAAATGGCAATCATGACAATAGGAAAAACAACATAGAGAATATAGTCATGCCTTTGATTGCAAAGGAGGGGGCAAATATTATAGTCTATAGCAGCATTGAAAAGATGAAAATATAAAATCCATGAAACCAAACACTTTTGTCAAAATACAAACCCTTACTTAATTAGTTAACTAATCCTTGAAGATTTTATCAGGCAAAGATAGTCATTATATAGATGCTAAAACAGTGACACAAGTGCCTTTGAAAGTGATGACAGTCATGTCATCAAACTGACAGTGAAATCAGTCATCAAAAAGAGTAATGCACAACACCACAGAAGAAAAGAGGAGATCACTAACCATTCAAAGAGATGCCCTAATCACAGTCACCAAAGTGGGCTACAATAGAAGAAAAAAGACAGTGGAATATTGACAGTCTTTTTGCATCCAAATGTGAATTATGTGAAAACTATGTCATATATCAATAACAAAAGTAACAGAGAGGATTTTTTACAGCCAAAAGTCTATGAATAGAATCTTCAAGTTTATCAAAATCAAGCTAATAAGCTATATGATAGTCATAGAAGTAGATGGACAAAGGGAATGTGACTTTGACAGATTTTTGCATACAAAGGACAGTCATCATCAATGATATCTTTGTATTAAGGAATTTGTAGGCAATTTTGTGATAGGACAACAAAGATCAGTTCATGTATGAAGCAATGAACAAGGTTTTCATGACAAAGGTTACTGTCAAGATAGCAGTAAGAGACAATAAAGGTAGTGAAGAGCATATTTAAGGAATGAAACAAATCATGGAATAGTCTTGCATTCTCAACAACAAGCTTTCATTCTCTATTTTGTGATAGTCATTTTGAAAATACAATCATCTTTCAAAGGTTGAATCACACACACACAGGGGTAGTGTCTAAGTCATAGGTTGAAGACCATCAAATTCCTTCATGACAAGGTTTTCTAAGTATAAATCATGAATGGAAAAAGTAGAACTTTATCAATAAAGAACCATGAGACCTCTTCATACAGTCATTGAAAGAGATAGAACAGTCACTAATGACAGAGCACCAAGCTTTCAAAGATACAAAAATTTAGAGTAGGCTAAGAGAAGAATAGAGGTACATGGAAAACCCTACCTCTGCTTCATAAAACCATTTGTTATTTGCTGTCTATCTACCATCTATCTACTCCTTTGCTATCTTCCATCTATAGTTGGAAATCCCAAAATTCCCTCCTTTCTTCATTCACACAATGATCTCAAAACTATTTCCAAACTCAAAGAACTGCGGCCATGAATAATCTTCTCCTGTTCGACTACTCATACCCTATTCTTGGCAGCCATGAACAATCTTCTTCTCTTCGACTACTCATACCCTATTCTTAGTGGCCATGAATAATCTTCTCCTGTTTAACTACTCTGCATACCCTATTCTCAATGGCCATGAACAATCTTCTCATGCTAAACGCACAATCTTTGCTTCTTCACAAGTTTCACTTTTGTTCAAAATTCATAAACGCACAATCCCTCCATTAATTCCCTCCAAAACTAAAGTGAAAAAAAAATAATAGAGGAATTTATTTAGTCCTTTATTTATTCAATTTTATTTGTAGTTGTGTTTTTTTGCCCCATGACTAAATTAGTCATTTATTTGGTCATTTATTAGTCATTTCAACCGATGACCAAAATAGTCATTTATAACTGTGTTGCAAAAAATTTTAGTCACGTGATTAAAAGTTTGGTCACGTGACTAAAAGTTTTAGTCACCTGGTCATTTATTTGCCATATTTCTACTAGTGTATTGTTGATGATATTTTATTTTTCTATCATTGACTAGTGAATCCTGATATACATTTTCATTTTCCATTTAATGATTAATAGATTAACATACTACTATTTTCCAATGTTCCATTTTAGAATCTAAATTTTAAACATTGTTTCCAAATTTGATTTTATTTTAGCATCTAAATTTCACACATTTTTCAATTTCCATTTATTGATTAACATATTATTAATATTTTCATATTGTGTTACTGATAAGTGTTACATTGTTGGAAACATAGTCAAGAGACACTGTTGGTATGATGGAGACCTAATATTGTCATTGATGGCAACAATTCTTGTGCCAAAGTTGTGCATAGCCTTTTGGTTCGGAAAGACTAACTTAGCCAAAATCAACTAAGTATTGACATGATACTAAGATAGTGATAGTAATTCAGTTGGTACTCCTCTACAATTGAAGATCTTGTTATGCAGTTCTGGTATGTTACTCATAACTATCTGGTGATGTCATGATTTAGTATTCAAGTCCTGATTTCCTCCGAAAGTCATATGGTGAAATATCCAGGTCTGGGTGAACAGAGTTAAGTCAAAAATAGTGTAGAGGACCTGAGTAATTTGGTTGTATTCCTCCATTGATGAATATTTTAATTTGTGGTTTTGAGGCAATGTAGCTATATGTCTTGAGTATCTAATTCCAGATTTATAGAGCTTGAAGATTATCAGATCATATTCTACAAGTTCTCCAGTATCAGCTTCCAGTCTGACATATTTCACTATGACAGAACAATAGTTCTGAGATCTGCATTTTGTAGAAGAATATTATCATGACATGTGGTTCTAAAGGTATGACAAGAGACCTATAATGAATGTTGGCTATATTTTTCAGAGTCTCATATGGTCCACATTGAAGGTTATGGTATGACAGTTAAATTAGTCAAGTGTGTACTTAAGGGATAAGCCGACAGTCATGTTAGATCGATATGTGGTGAAGGTATAATTACTCTAAGTGGTTCTATGATAGGTCCTGACCTATATGAAGACTTTTTCTTGTTAATTGGGTCCACATTGTTACTTGGGCACAACAACAGGCCAACAAGGTATAACTTGAATATACAAGCTTTATCTTTTGCATGCTGACCTAGTTTGAGAAAATTCATGATGTAGATATATATATTCAATAGATCTTGGCATTGGAAAAGTAGAAAACATGTGAATAGAATGCGAATTTGATGTGTGTGCGATCTAAGGCAGTTTTGTGATCAGATAAGGATAGTAAGAGTAGAAGAATAGAGTATATGTGAAGTACAACAGAAAAAGTAAGGCAGATATAATGAAGACATTTGAATTTGTATATTGAGCTATCAATGGAACTACACTTCATCATTCTATAGATGCATTTGTAGCAGTCATCTCTTGGCAGTGAGCCAATCCTTCTTCTATCTTCTCTTCTATTTTCTTGGTAGTGAGCCTATTACAGTGAGTACTTCTTTGGATAGCGAGTCCTTGGACAATGATCCCTAAGGTAGTGAGCCTATTACAGTGAGTACTTCTTTGGATAGTGAGTCCTTGGACAATGATCCCTAAGGTAGTGAGCCTTCATGTAATTTGGTTTTGATATCATAATATACTGTGAGCTAACACTCACCATAGTTTTTCCCTTTATGGGTTTTCCACATAAAAACCCTAGTATTTATGTGTTATGACTTTGTGGCTGCTCTTCTTATGTTTTTTTTTCTTTCATGTTATTGAATTTGGTAAAAGGATTAATAATTATGTGAAAGAAAGGTTTTACAGAATACTGATTCACCCCCCCTCTCAGTATTCTTTGTGATCAATAATTGGTATCAGAGAAAGGTTCCTTGGAAGGAGCTTAATAGCTTGAGGAAGATCTGGGAAGGTGTACACATGGCAGCAAAAAGACATCTCACTTCTCCAAAAGCGAGTCATCCAGGTACCATTAAAATTGGTGATTGTATATATGTTAACAATGAAAAACTACAAGCTACTCTTGAAGATCTTGACAAGTCTGAAGTAGATATCAAAGATTTGATAGAAAATATCAAAGACGCTGATGATTGCATTTTGAAACTAAAGGAGAAAGTTAAGAAGTCCCAAGAAAGAAGAAAAGAGCTAAGTGAGCAACTAAAAGAAGCACATGAATCCATAGATAGTCTATCAAGGTTGGTTGAAGAAAAAATAAAAGTTGAGGAGTATTTGAATTGGGTTGTGAAGGATAAGTTTGAGGAATGTGAAAATTTGGGAAAAGATGTGTTACTTTTGAAATGTGATCTGGAAGTAGCTAATAGATATAAAGAAAAAATCAAAATAAGCTCTGCAAAGATTGAGGAGTTGATTGAAAGACAGAAGAGTCCAGATGACAAGCAAGGCTTGGGATTTGGAAAAGGAGAAAGTTCAAATTTAGGACAAGTCAATACTAAGAAGAAGAAAGACAAAGGCAACCAGATTCAGAATCAGACAAAAAAACCTAGAAGACCTCCGGTAAGACAACCAAATGCTCAAAGTTACCCATATTTCAATGGCTATTGTTTCAAGTGTAATACATTTGGTCATAGGACTACTTAGTGTAGGAGTAGAATGAATCAAAATGTTCCATCCTTCTCTTGTCAATGTTTCAATTGCAAAAGAATTAGTCATATGGCAAGTGAATGTAGGAGTGCAATAAGGAATGGTTTTAACTATGTAAGGAACACACAATCGTTTAATGGAAAATGCTTTGCATGCAATAGATTTGGGCATATGGCTAACCAATACAGATCAAGGATAAATCCAATCAATGGAAGGAATCAAGGATAGAGGAATATTGTGTGTTACAATTACAACAAACCTAGACATGTGGCAAAATTCTATAGAAGCAAGAATGTGAAAAGAAACTACTATGCAGAAGAGAAGAAAATAGAACAGAGGGGTGATAAAGGAAAGAATAAAGTTGATCCAGTTAAAACTAAGAAAGAGATGGGCAAAATTTGGATCAAAAAGGATGTGATTGAAGTCAAGGATGGGTCCACACCAGCTTCTGATGCAGATACTTCCTCCAGGAAGTAAATTGGGAGCTCTGGCTCAGAGGGAGATCCATTGAAAATCCCAATCCCCTAGCTAGATAGTCAGTGCTGGGATCTGACATGAAGATATGATGAAAAGCTTTACATGATAGATCTTTGAAAGAAATTCCAGTAGAAAAGGTTCAAATCTAGAGCATTGCGGAGTAATCCTAATTGACTGTATTCTACAGTGAAGAGTTTGACAGCTTTTGGAGAACAAGCATTTATGATGACTAGGTTATCATAACAAGGTTTAAAATGGAGCTTATTTGATAAACAATTCACTTTGCATTCAAGCTATCAAGTGTCTAAGAGAAACTAAAGAAGAATTCTAAGTGATATCAATGATATCCAGAGATTCAAAGCAAATTAGAGTGATCCAAGTAAATAAAACCCTAGTTTGACATAAAAAGAGGTACTTTACAACTTGAAACCCTACTACAAATTTGTTTGAATTGTTATGAAAATGGCAACACCACAAATAGTTGATATCATTGAGAGGTCATGACTGAAATTCAAGCAACACCCTTTCAAATCAATAGAAATGGACCCAGATGGTGCATTTTTAGAAATTCCATTTGGGATTATGCATGAAGATGATGTTAGCACTTATATCCATGTTGCCCTAGATGAACATGATGGCGGCAAACTCGCAGAATTATATTTGAATCACTTAAATAGAGAGCAACTTGAATTGTTGGACAAATACAAGGCCCTGGAAGACAAGAAATTCATACAGTACTTGGATTTCCCTACCTTCACTGAAGATGCATGGGTCTGGTACATGTTAAGTCGAATGCATGATGAGTTCATGTGCGTTGAGTCTACACATATGATAACAAAGGATGCAATAAGGGTAGTTACCGGTCTAAGATCTATTGGTCTGATACCACAGTTAAAATCTGTGAAGAATGCAACAATCATAGAAGCCACCAGAGCACAATTTGACAAGAGGGCTCTGACTGTGAACATAATTAAGGATCATGCAGTCAAGTTTGCATCTATGATCATTAATTATAGGATATACTTCACCAATCAGGAGAACTCAGTCTCCGGAACAGCTATATACACCACATATGAGATCAAGGAAAATAAGGATTATGATTTGTGTGAGCTTCTCCAGTAGTAGTTGCTAGAGAATTTAAAGAAGAGTAAGGAATCAAAATACCCTTTCAAGTTGGGCATGTTAATACTCTATTTATTCTTCTATTTCAAAAGAGAAATTCCAGGAATCAATAACATTGTTTGGGATCCAAGAAAACTTGTAGCTGTACAAATAAGAGATTATAGTAGTAGTCTAGGTGATGTGAATGCTCAGAATGCAACATTGTTGGGATACTTTAAGAACTTTCAGAAGTCAATGCAATCTAGAATGAGGATCCCTAAGTCAGTTGCTAAAAAGTACAAGAATGGCATTTGTTTTATTTTGAATAAAGATCAGTGTATGATGGTGGCAGTAGAGCCTAGGACTATTTGGGTACCACCCATGGGCTATGAGGTGGTAGAGGATGTTCTAATAGGTCTTGTAGATCTTATGTTGAGCAAGCCTCGAGATCCTAATGAAGAAAGATTTGGCACTTATGAGTAAATATCTGTTAAGGTGCATGTGGAGCTTAAGCAGCTTGAAACAGTAAAGAAAGTCTGAAAGATGGTGGAAGAATATGCATAAAGAAAAGGGTTCACCATGGAACAAATATCTAGCACACGAGCTAGAGTTGAGGCTGAAAGGGTAGCTAAATAGAAGAAGGAGTAGGAAAAGGAAGCTAATAAAACTCCAAAAATTCAAGAAGTGCAACTAGAGGCACCTGCTACACCTAGAAGGAAAACAAGGGGTGCAAGCTCCTTAGAGATAGCCTCTAAATCCTCCGGTATTCCATCCTAAACCACTACAGAACCACCCATTGGTAAAGGCCACAAAGGGAAGAAGACAAAAGGACAAAGGATGTATGTTAGTGTTGGTGGTGGTGATGCATAGGAAACAAAATTTAATGAAGAAGTGAAGAAGATGAAAGCACAAAGTACACAACCCTCTGGTGCTACCAAAGAGAAGACCTCTAGAAAGGAAAGAGGAAGAAGGAAGGCTAAGGAATAGGCTACCATTAACCTTGAGGACACTCTAAATTCCATGTCTACACATCGAAACCTCAATCCAATAGCTAAACTATGATGAGGTTAATGATGCTAACAAGAGAATCATTGAGACATATGTAATAAGATTCTTGGAGATGTTCAATAAGGCTTTGATTGAAGTCATAACAGACCTTCTAGACAACTTGGCAAGCATAATGCAGTCAAGAAATAAGGCTGCTATGGGTAAGGATGTGGAACTCCAGGAGTGTGCAATGATTAAGTTGTGTCTAGACATCACTCTGGAAGAAAAATCAAAGATATCCAAAGTGTCGAATGAAAGGTTGAGGACAAAGAAGAGAATCAACACACTAATGTTAGGAGATGTTGAGAAGTTAGTAAAAGAAACTAAAAAAATCACCTTTGAAGCACTTAGAGAGTTTCATCTTCCAACTATATATGAAAAGGAAGAAATAAATATTGAAGATGATACTCCCTTACTGGATGTCAGCTTAGATCAAGGAGTAGATAAAACTAATATTTAGACCCCTGCACCTGATCAAGTCCCTATCATACATGGTCAGGATGAAGCAGTTAAAGATCAAACCAGTACTAGTCCTCCTCTGGAGTAGCAAGCTGATCAAACTCATAAGGAGAAACCAAGTGACAATAAAGTATCTGATTATGTATAAAGAGACACTGCAAGAGCATCCATCACAAATGATCTAGTAGAAATGGTAAAGGAGTTTTTGGAGAAACAACAGGAGAGCAAAATCTTGGAGTTTGAGAAGTTATTACAAGGTCCCATTGACCTAGCTTCTATGTCCCCACTACAAAAGATGAAACTTGGGACAATTTTTCATGCAAAGGCACATGAAGAAATGCTAAAGTCACATATTCAAGACAATGAGTTGATTGGTGATGCATCAAGTATTTTGGAGAAGATGGTGCCTGACATATCAAAAGGATACTTCATTATCTTAAATAGATCAACTCAAGGGACTAATAAACTTAGTAAGTATACATTTTGAATCTTTTGAAAAGTATGCAGAAACAAAAGTAAGAAAAGAGTTTGATGAGAAGAGATTAGCTGAGTTGAATACCATGTTAGTTAATAATAAAACTTTGTTAGATAATGGAATAAAAGGTATACAAACTGCCATCAAAGAACTTGTGATTTGTACAAATTTTGTTTATCATGGTCGGAAGCTACAAAGGAGTTAGGAGAGAAGATCAAGGATCAAGAACTACAGTTGATAAATATCTCTAAGTCATTTGATCTAGTAGTTGAATCAATAAGTAGTAAAGAGATACAAGCTGTAAATATCCACAATAACTTAAATAGTTTGATGAATAAGAGGGAAGAAGTTAAAACCAGGTTATGCCAGCTAAGAGGGCTGATAAGTCCTAAAATAGATTCAATGACTAATCTTGCAGCAGAAGCCTTGAATGTAAAAGCAATAATTGATACACCCTCAGATGTGCAGAAGGCAGAAAAATTAGTTTTTTTTGATAAATGGTCACATTCAAATTTTGGATAATGCTAAAAATAGATGGGATGGAGAGTTAGCTATGATAAAGACCATTTATAATGATATCCTTTCTCCCACAACTATCTGATTTGAAACATTGTATTTGTACATATGTGACAGAGTATGATAGTTTTGAAGTTTTGACATGATCTTACTACTTGTACATACACCTTTGCCACTGATGTCAAAGGGGGAGAAGAAGATCTAGTGAAAAATGGCCAAACATCTCAAGGGAAGAAGAAAAATAGAGTGTATATAGTAAGGGGGAGTAGATAAGCATTTTTCACTAAGTGTTGTCATCAATGCCAAAGAGGGAGATTGTTGGCAACATAGTCAAGAGACACTACTGGTGTGATAGAGACCTGATGTTGTCATTGATGGCAACAATTCCTGTGACAAAGTTGTGCATAGCCTTTTGGTCTTGAAAGACTACGCCAAAATCGACTAAGTATTGACAAGATACTAAGACAGTGATAGTAATTTAGTTGGTACACCTCTGCAATTGAAGATCTTGTTATGCGGTTCTGGTATGTTACTCACAACTATCTGGTGATGTCATGATTTAGTATTCAAGTCCTCATTTCCTCTAGAAGTCATATGGTGAAATATCTAAGTCTAAGTGAATAGAGTTAAGTTAGAAACAATGCAGAGTACCTGAGTAATTTGGTCCGCATTCCTTCGCTGATGAAAATTTTGATTTGCGGTTTTGAGGCAATGTAGATACATGTCTTGAGTATCTAATTCTAGATTTATAGATCTTGAAGATCATCATATCATATTCTACAAGTTCTCCAGTATCAACTTCTAGTCTGACATATTTTACTATGACAGAACAATAGTTCTGAGATCTGCATTTTGCAGAAGAAGATTATCATGACCTGCGGTTCTAAGGGTATGACAAGAGACCTATAATGGATGTTGGCTATATTTTTCAGAGTCTCATATGGTCTGAATTGAAGGTTATGGTATGACAATTAAATTAGTCAAGTGTGTACTTAAGGGATAAGCTGACAGTCATGTTAGATCGATATGCGGTGAAGGTATAATTACTCTAAGTGGTTCTATGAGAGGTCCTGACCTATATGAAGACTCTTTCTTGTTAATTCGGTCCACATCATTATTTGGGCACAACAACAGGCCGAAAAGGTATACTTGAATATACAAGCTTTATCTTTTGCGTGCCGACCTAGTTTGAGAAAATTTATGATGCGGATATATATATTCGATAGATCTCGGCATTGGAAAGGTAGAAGACATGTTAAAAGAATGCGAATTCAATGTGTGTGAGATCTAAGGTAGTTTTGTGATCAGATAAGGATAGTAAGAGAAGAAGAATAGAGTATATGTGAAGTAAAGCATAAAAAATAGGGTAGATATAATGAAGACATTTGAATCTATATATTGAGCTATCAATGGAACTGCACTTTTGCTTCTATAGATTCATTTATAGCAGTCATCTCTTGGCAGTGAGTCAATCTTTCTTCTATCTTCTCTTCTATTTTCTTGGCAATGAGCCTATTGCAATGAGCATTTCTTTGGATAGTGAGCCCTGGGGTAGTGAGCCCTAAGGTAGTGAGCCTTCATGTAATTCAGTTTTGATATCATAATATATTGTGAGCTAACACTCACCGTGGTTTTTCCCTTTTTGGGTTTTCCACTTAAAAATCCTTGTCTATGTGTTATGACTTTGTGGCTACTCTTCTTATGTTTGTTTTGCTTTCATGTTATTGAATTTGGTAAAAGGATTAATAATTATGTGAAAGAAAGGTTTTGCAGCATACTGATTCACCCCCTCTCAGTATTCGTCGTGATCAACATACATATATTCAACTAAATGCATACTAACAACACTAATAGTGGCATATACAACATTAACAAATGTTCAATGTGTATTTAGAAACTAAAGTCTTCTTGAATTAAGAAATTAAATAATACAGATAATTTAAACACAAAAAATGGAAAAGAAGCTTATATTGATTTTCAAATGAAGGAATACAATGTACATTGAAGTATTATCAAATTATCAAATCATTCTATTAGCTTTTGTAGCATGCTCCACTATTCATCTAATGGAAGTGCAATCTATTCTAACTCGGTATCTGAATTGTAGATTTGTTAACAATTCATAACTGACTGGTAACTTTAATGTATTAATCAAAGTTGCATTCAAGCTTATCATTGGTTTGATGGAATCCAAATAGTTTGCCTCATCTAGCTTCTGAGGAAACTGATCCAAATCCAACTTCATTGTATCCTCCACCTTTTTGAGAGCACCCTTTCCAATATATCACTTTGAATTGTCAAAAGCCCACGACAAACCAAGCTCTTTCAAGTAATCTACCTTTTTATGCAACTTTCGCAACAATTTTGCAACCTGATGTATAAATTCTTGTGCTTCACCTAGATTCGTACACTTTGAATGATAGATGATTTCTTTATTGAGGCATTAATCTAGTTGTGAATTCCTTTGGATGCTAATTCATTGTCACTAATTCTGTAGATTGTTTACAAAATTTTCTGCTTGAAGTCACCTTTTTGTTGTCTTAAATGTATTGTTTGAACTTCACATTTTGTACTATCAGACCATCAATCAATTCAAACAATTCAGACAAATCATCAGTGGTTTGCATTATTTCCTCCCAACTTTTTTATTTTATATGCCTCATTATTTCTCTATAAAATTTAGATACTATGTTTTGGGAAGACTTTATTTCATTTTCTACATTTTTTAGTTGTAGTTGTAGTTTTTCAGTGGTTTTCCTCTCTTCCCCCATTTTTGTTCCCACTAATTTTCTTTTTATGTATGTTTTTTCTAGTTTTTCTTGTAATGTCTTTGCTAAGGCATTGGCTTCTGATGCAAGAGGATATGGGTCCACACAGCAATCCTCATCGCCCAAAAATATTTTTTTTATGTGTTTTCCTTTATTTTTTCTTGCAAGAGTTTTCAAAAATTTGATAGATCTAGTTGGAATCATGCCCAAGTAAGAAGTGCATCTTGTTAAGGAGCCAAATGGGTACCTATAGTTCAAATTTGGTGAAGATCTGATGAATTTTGTCTAATTTATTCTCATCGCTCCAATTGGACATCCAGACATCCATACATCTAGTTGTATTTCATGTGCTTGGATCTAGTTACACTTCTTTGTATTTCATCCAAACATCTTATCCAGATCATGTTTCCTTGTCATATCAAGATCTTGTTGTATTTCATGTCTGGATTTGGTTGCACTTCTTTATATTCCAACCAGACATTTACTGACTAGATATCTGTTGTGTGGTTACACAACACGCCCCATTTTAACTTGGCAAAACAGGGACCCAACTTTTTGGATTGGCTTGTGTTGTCTACTTTCTGGCGGTTTGGTAAAAATGAGTCAGGTGCATCATCATCATGATATTCGATGAGGTAGGTCATCATCATGAGGTCAGTTTGTCAAATTTCATATTTTGTTTCTATGACCTCATATTTAGAAAGAGCTTGAAATTCCATGCAGGTTTCCCTTTTACATCACTTGAAAATTCATCCATATGAGGGAGTTATGCGCAGTCAAAGTTTTGGTCAAACCTGATAATCGCAAGTGATCATCATATTTATATCCTCAGTCATGTTGTCAAGGTCATATTGATTTTGATCTATCACCCGATAAAAATCATGCAGTCCCAATATCTGAACGTCAATCTTAGGTAATAGTGCCCTTTACCCGTCAAATGACCTTAGGCACATCATGAGCATCATGTTTTGAGTGTAACCCGATATTTCAAATAACAACAAGCATCATGATTTTTTTAACATCACTCGATATTATAATATCATGCTGATCTTACAATATCACCCTACTTAGAAAGTCCACCATCTGCATATTTGCATGCGCATGTCAAAGTCCTATCGGAGGGTCATCATCCTGATCTTTCAAGGGAGGGTCATATTTGCTGATATCTGCTATATGATGATGACGTCATCATATCCTCCTGATTTCCTTTTGCATGATCATAATGATCACCCTATCTTTTAAGGGGGGTGATATTCCATTCCTTAGCATGATCATATTTTAAATATCACCCTAGCGCTAACCTGATGATGACCTCAACTCATCCTCATGCTTCGAAGATGGAATATGATGGTTACGTCATCATGATATTCGATGAGGAGGATCATCATATTTTTATCCTGTCATGTTGTCAAGATCATCATGGTCTTGTTTGTCTACCCGATATTTCGTAATGTCCTCCTGCCGAGAAATATGACCTTTTGCTAATATCCTGATGACGTCATCCTGATCTGATAAATGAAGAAGCAAATATTAGGAGGACATCATCATCATATTTCCCTTCGGCAAGATATTTTCCAAAACATGATCCGGTTCCCGAATATGACGATGACGTCATGTTCTAAGTTTAACAAAAGCCCCGGATATCCTGATGATCATCATCATCCTGATCTTTCGAGAGGGTTACCTTGGCCGCAAAGGGGTCATATTACATTCACCACCTGATCATCTTCCTTAGGTGACCCGATATTACATTTATCCCCTGATCTTAACTAAACATGACGGTGACGTCATCTTTTGCATTTTAATGAAGCCCGGATATGACGATGACGTCACCATCATATTCCATTCCTCAGCAGCAGGATCATATTTCATATCCTCCTATTTTCCTTCGACATGATGATGATGATGATGTCATTCTTTTCCCCAATATACAGAAGCGAAACATGACGGTGACATCATCTGGACATTCGAAAGGGGGAGCATCATATTTCCAAAATATCATGCAGATGAAAGTTTTAAGTCTTGCTGTCGGCCTTATCTTGAGTTGTCATGCCGATAGAACATGTCTTCCCAATGGATGGACATCATCATGATTTTTGGCATCGGTATAAGTTTAACCGTCGGCCTAAGGTAAAATTGTCATTTCGACAGTGTGTAGTCACGCCGATACATACATGATCATTATTGGAGCCCGATATACAAGAAAATGGGCGGGAAAACAGAGCGATAGAAATTTGAAAGCCCGATTGCCTGTAGCTGCACATTTTGAGGCCTGTTTAATAAAATGTTTTACTTCCTGTGTTCCACATGATGATGAACTTAATGTTTGTCTGTTTACTTGCAGGAAGTCATGATGCTGTTAGAGCTATAGCTGACAATTACAAAGTTGCACATGGAGGCAACATGAACCAGAAGTGAGGAGGATATTGTCAAATATGCTGTTTGCCAGCTGGAGACCGAATCAAATCAAAGATGCTGGAATATTCTGTGCCAGCTGTACATTTGCCAACTGGCGAAGCATGTGCTTTTCATCTGGACCGTTGATTGTTCTGAGAGGATCCTGATCCTTGGATCATTGTAACTATTTTCTGGCATTTGTTCTATATAAGAGCCAGATCCTGATACAAAAACAGAATATAAATTAATAGATAGATACATCTGGCAAATTAAGGCCGATTACTGTAGAATCAATTAGGAGATCGGATTACTGTAGAATCAATTAGGAGATCGGATTACTGAGACTAATGAAGACTGAATTGTTGAAATGTCAAGGTTCTTTCTTCAGATCACTGTAAATGTACCTGTTCTTGAGCATACTGAATGGATATGAAGTTTCAGATTACATCCTGATTGTAAATTTTACGTAATCTTCCTATTGATTTCTGGATATGTACTGGTGAATGCTGTGTTCAACTGGAAGCGCTTTCATTTCATTACATGTTGTTATCAACTTTTCCTTTGAAGATTTGCACTAGATCATGCGGATTTGTGGAATGTCCTGGTGAAGTATGATTCTAGTTTCCTTCTTTTCATTGCATGTATGGGAGCTTGTATGTGGATCAGTGATCTCAGTCAAGTAGTTTTGGGAATCTCATTCTTTAACCCTTTTCCTTTTTTTAATTTCATAAATTCATCATCATAACTGCAAATCATGACAAATAATAAGCAGAAATAGAGAAATATGCTGAAATCCCATAGGTAACTGAAAATTATTAGCATATTTGAGTTAAATGCATGCAGTATTGAAAATATCATGCAAAGAATCATAAATAATGGTAGAAATCATGCAAATATCAGCCTGTAGGCACATTATTTGACTAAATTCACAGTGCAGAGGTAGAATTGTTGGAGATTTATGCAGAGCAGGCATATAGAGCAGGATATTTGAAGAAATAATGATGAACTTTGCAGAAATACATAAGGCCCCTAAATGGAAAATAGCAACACACATCAACCACTGAGTAACGTCAGTAGATTAAGACCTAATCAACGGAGACTTGGGATCATGAATTCTCTGAATTCATCGTATCTTTCAAGATGAGTAAAGGTTGTTGTGTAACTTTTATTCTATGTTTGTGAGTGACCAACATCATGATCAACAATATACAGAAGCGAAACATGACGGTGACATCATCTGGACATTCGAAAGGGGGAGCATCATATTTCCAAAATATCATGCAGATGAAAGTTTTAAGTCTTGCTGTCGGCCTTATCTTGAGTTGTCATGCCGATAGAACATGTCTTCCCAATGGATGGACATCATCATGATTTTTGGCATCGGTATAAGTTTAACCGTCGGCCTAAGGTAAAATTGTCATTTCGACAGTGTGTAGTCACGCCGATACATACATGATCATTATTGGAGCCCGATATACAAGAAAATGGGCAGGAAAACAGAGCGATAGAAATTTGAAAGCCCGATTGCCTGTAGCTGCACATTTTGAGGCCTGTTTAATAAAATGTTTTACTTCCTGTGTTCCACATGATGATGAACTTAATGTTTGTCTGTTTACTTGCAGGAAGTCATGATGCTGTTAGAGCTATAGCTGACAATTACAAAGTTGCACATGGAGGCAACATGAACCAGAAGTGAGGAGGATATTGTCAAATATGCTGTTTGCCAGCTGGAGACCGAATCAAATCAAAGATGCTGGAATATTCTGTGCCAGCTGTACATTTGCCAACTGGCGAAGCATGTGCTTTTCATCTGGACCGTTGATTGTTCTGAGAGGATCCTGATCCTTGGATCATTGTAACTATTTTCTGGCATTTGTTCTATATAAGAGCCAGATCCTGATACAAAAACAGAATATAAATTAATAGATAGATACATCTGGCAAATTAAGGCCGATTACTGTAGAATCAATTAGGAGATCGGATTACTGTAGAATCAATTAGGAGATCGGATTACTGAGACTAATGAAGACTGAATTGTTGAAATGTCAAGGTTCTTTCTTCAGATCACTGTAAATGTACCTGTTCTTGAGCATACTGAATGGATATGAAGTTTCAGATTACATCCTGATTGTAAATTTTACGTAATCTTCCTATTGATTTCTGGATATGTACTGGTGAATGCTGTGTTCAACTGGAAGCGCTTTCATTTCATTACATGTTGTTATCAACTTTTCCTTTGAAGATTTGCACTAGATCATGCAGATTTGTGGAATGTCCTGGTGAAGTATGATTCTAGTTTCCTTCTTTTCATTGCATGTATGGGAGCTTGTATGTGGATCAGTGATCTCAGTCAAGTAGTTTTGGGAATCTCATTCTTTAACCCTTTTCCTTTTTTTAATTTCATAAATTCATCATCATAACTGCAAATCATGACAAATAATAAGCAGAAATAGAGAAATATGCTGAAATCCCATAGGTAACTGAAAATTATTAGCATATTTGAGTTAAATGCATGCAGTATTGAAAATATCATGCAAAGAATCATAAATAATGGTAGAAATCATGCAAATATCAGCCTGTAGGCACATTATTTGACTAAATTCACAGTGCAGAGGTAGAATTGTTGGAGATTTATGCAGAGCAGGCATATAGAGCAGGATATTTGAAGAAATAATGATGAACTTTGCAGAAATACATAAGGCCCCTAAATGGAAAATAGCAACACACATCAACCACTGAGTAACGTCAGTAGATTAAGACCTAATCAACGGAGACTTGGGATCATGAATTCTCTGAATTCATCGTATCTTTCAAGATGAGTAAAGGTTGTTGTGTAACTTTTATTCTATGTTTGTGAGTGACCAACATCATGATCAACAATATCCTTCACATTCTCAGGCTCACAGCAGGGTTCCTCATTCTCATAAATCTCATGGAGATTCTAGTGCCATTCAAAGGCAAAGGAGTAGAAGCCTTGATGGTTCAGTTGGAGGGAGTCATCCCTGAGGCTTTTTCCTATTTGTTTCATTATCATGCCCCCTTGCATGGAGATCCTTACTTCTCCTAAGAGCATTACTTCTCCTGAGAGCATTTTGTCTAAGCTCTTGTACTCTTGTAGAATTTTAAACCTTTGATATGTCTATGAAAATTTGTCTATTTATGATTACCACTATTGTATGAATGCTTAGCTCTTGTGCACTTTGGAAGTTTTTAGAACTTTTTGATTGTGTAGACTCTTAACTCTAAGAATGCATACATGATGACAATGACATGTTTTTTGTTCTTTTTTGGAATATATATATATATATATATATATATATATATATATATATATATATATGAATGCGGGGGACGATATACAATGTAAGAACAAAAGCAATGCTAGAATAAACTTCTACTTCTATGGAATGCCATGAATTATGACACTAATTTTTATTGCTTTGGAGCTCTTTTTTTTATTTTGATATTAATGCATTATGGAACATACATTATGACTGCTCTTTAGTATGATTTTCAATCTAGGGGATTGTGGTTTATCCTAGTGTAGGAAACTTATTCAACTTTGTGAGATTAGGGATTAGAAATTGAAGTGGGGGAACATGGAGGAGATGGAGTGTTTCTAAATTTTGGGCTTTGCCAAAGGCTAAACACTGATCCTTATCTAGATGAGACATTTTGACAAGCTTTCAACTTAGACAAGCAACAAATTTTATTGGTGTTCACTAGACTTAGACCATAGATGGAAAGCAAGATAGACCCGGGGTAAAGGAAAATAGGGATGAATCAGGGTCCCTAAGTAGAAAATGCCCCTAAAGACTACTAGACTGTTGGCTTTGCTCAACTAGTGTGTGCGGTGTGCTTTGTACCTTTCTCTTTTATTTCCTCTGGTAGAATGTCACCCTTGAAGCTTCGAGATTGGATTTATCTCCTATTGGAAAGAGACATTGTGTGGATTCATAAGTGTTTTCATTGATGGCAACAAAGTCTATCCCACACATCCACAGTACATAATATGCCTTCACTGGAAGTCAGATTGAAGAATGTTTTGGTCCAGTGAACAAGAATAGAGTATGTAAAAAGGTCCGACAATTAGGTCCGGATCTCTCAGATGGTGTAACTCAGTAAGTTGCAGATTTGGACAAGTCAAGAGGGGTATCATGACTACTATACTCCAGATATTTAACCTCCAGTGCTAATCAAGAAAAAGATATGAGCATCTGAGTGTTGGGTTCCAATCTAGCAGAGCAGATAGAGGAAGAACTGATTGACAGAGTATCAGACTTCAATCCAGATGAGTAAAAGGTGTTAATCAAGCAATTTGTGGGATTATACATTGTTGGCCGACATGATTAATGACTTCTATACTTAATCTTTTGATACGCATCACAAATCAAGCATGGATTCAGCCGACAGATCAACAACTTGCAAATATCTTGAGTGTTCTTGTTGTCGACTAGAAAGTTGATGAAAATCCTTGATGTAGATATATATACCAGATGGATTCCAGCATGTAAAAGTGTGTGTTGAAGATGTGAATAAATAAGGTGCGAAGAAAAGTAGGGATAAGTGTGAGAACATCAATTTAAGTCTGGTATGTGACTGAATAACAACATTGAACAGAGGAAGAATGAAGTGCATTAGATCAGTATATTGTGCCTAACCAGAATTGAACTCTTGCATTTGTAGATGCTTCTCATTAGTTCAAACACTTAATTATCTTCTGTAAGTTCTTGTAGGTAGTGTGCCTCTTGTGAGTAGTGTGCTTGGGTAGTGAGCCCTAATTGGCAAGTGTCATTTTTGTACTCCTTTATTCTTTTAACAGAGAATACAATCTTGGGTTAGTCACCCCGTGGTTTTTCCCTTAACAGGGTTTCCATGTAAAAATCCTTGTGTTATGTGTTGATTTTATTTCTGTTCTTATGAGTACATATGCTCTCATGTTTTGATATAACACTAAATATCGAGATAACAAAATTAAGGAAATTTTGAGATAACTGATTCACCCCCCCTCTCAGTTATCTGCCTTGCTTTCAACATCTCCACCCAAGGGTATGAACACTCAACAATCTTCTCTCTATCACTCTTTTTTTGTAACTCTCTTTTTTTTAAATTTTTCTCTTTTTTTTTGTATTTTTTAGAATGCCACACTTGATTTTCTCATTTTTTTTGGATTTTTTAACTTTTATGAAAATGAATGCTTTTGAGCTTTGGATACACAATAATTTGATCTCTTGATTCTCACTTTTCTCATCACTCTTATTTTTTTATCACTCATTTATTTATTCACTTGAATTTTAGATTACTTCCTTTAGAGTTTTGATCCTCCTAGCATTTTTGGCAAGGAAAGATAAGGGGCTGAGTGCCACCAAAAGTTTTCATAATCCAGTTGGACTTCCTTTTTACTAGGGAAGAATTGGGAAGGTCTACTCGCAAGCTTCCTTTAAACACTGTGGGTTTGAATATTGACTTTGGTTAGACTTAACATCATGAATCATTAAGACTAGGATCAATGTAAAGCTAAGAGCTAGGCTTTGATTAGAATCACTAGGAATGAAGGGGGAGAATGGTGATTGCAAAAATAGGGGAATCTCAAAATCTAAAAGGATCACTCTACACCTAGGCAACCTTAGACTCCTTAATGAAATGAAAATAATACAAGAGAAAGTCATTCACTAAAGTGCAAGATGAACAAAATGATGCTGAAATGCAATAAACATTTCTTTTAGTTTTTGATGATTTCTGTAGGTTATTTTGTATTTTTAGAATATTTGATTTTTTTTTGTGGTTTTTAGACATAATACTTTTTGAGGTGAAAGGCATTGACTATTTTGCCAAATTTCTCACATTCAATTGTGCACAAGAGATAGGCATCATTACCAACATCTTCTTTAACCATGTACGGACCTTCCCAATCCTCAATAAATTTCCTTTTTCACCTTCATTTCTTGTTCTTTGTGCTACCTCTTCTTAAGGTGAGCTTTCCTATTTTGTAGGGTTTCATGATATTATTTGGTCTGGAGCTCCTAATTCCAAGGTTTCTCTTGGTAACGTGAGATAGAGTAAATCTTGGAAGGCCTGTTGGTGTAAGGGAGTCCAATATAAGACTATGTTACATCTTAATAACTCCATAAGCGTATCAAATTGGTCCTACATGTAAATCTTTACTTCCTTCCAATCTTGAATGTTTTGGAGAGATTGGAATAACTCAGTTTGAGGTTCCCTTTGCTCATTAGGAGGAACAAAGCTTATACTCATTCTCCCATTGGGCTCAGGTCTCAAATCCATGGAATATCCTATGTAACTCCCTGAAAATTCAAAGATGATAGGATCATTTGTCCCCACTATTACTTGCATCTTCCATTCTTTATTGAATGCTCCCTCACTTTCTTCACCTTCATCTGGGAGTCTCTCAACCATCTCGTTCTGTACTAAGGGTGCTTCCCATTCACCAAGATCATTTGATTGCACTAAAGCAGAGGCAACATATCATGTTTGGGGTTGAGAAACTATGAATATTATTGGGAGGTTTCCTACTACATTGCTTGATTCATTGTCTATGGAATTTACTTCCCCCAATGGTGTCATTGGTTTGTATGAATACTCTAATGACATGAGTGGTTCATAGGATTCACTTTGTTCTAGTGTTTCAGGGACACGTGACTTGCTTGGTGGTGTCAATGGAGTGTAACTTTCTACTAACTCTTCCTTAAGATCTGAGAAAGCGTATGTATCTACATTTCTCAGATCTAGTGTTATTATTTCAAATACTAGCCCTTCAATTCTGTGAGTTTTTTCTCCTATGCAGAGGAAGAGTTTATAGGCCGACTTCACATTAATCATAAGCATTTCCAAAGGAAGTTGAAGGGGTCCATCCTTTTCTATCCACTCCATGATTTTCATTGTTGTTTCCTTAGGGATGACCTCCTATTTTGATGGTGTTTCATTTTCTGAAGCCTTCATTTTTGCATTGTTTACAGTCTTTGCTAGAATTTCTATCTTCTTGATACATATTGATTGTAGTGTGGGACTAGGAATATAAATCTTGTTTGTAGGAAGCTCATAATCGATGGGGATTCATATTTTCTTGTTTGTTGTATTAGACTTTATCATACTAAAAGGCTCTAGATCCCCTTTTGCAACATATACCTGTCCAAGGTGTAAAAATCAAACTTCTTGGAACAAGATGGATGGCACATCTTTCATTATATGTATCCATGATCTCCCAAGGAGAATATTATGCCCTGTATCCTTATTAATGACGTAGAATGTGGTTGGGATAGTTTTTAGTCCTAAAGATATTGGAAGTCTGATTTTCCCTATCGTTGCAGCCTTTAAGTTGTCGTATCTTCTTAATGTGTCTTCAGACGCAATGATACTGGTGTGTCCATAACCCATCCTCTATAAAAGAGAGAGAATTGAACTAATTCACTACTACTCCATTGTCAATTAGCGTTCTTTTGATGCATGTGTCATAAATCCACACCTGTAAGTATAGTGTGGGATCTCCTCTTTTTATTAATTTTGTCTCGAAAGGTATTTTTTTAAGTCAAAGAAAAACCTTGGATCTTTCAATTTGGAATTTGATGAGTTCATATCAAAATCTACATGATGATTGACTTGTTTTCTCAGAAGCGACATGATTCAATCTAGGTATTTTAATCCTATCACTTTTAGTAATCCTGAGCGATGTGAAGGAGATTTTTTGAGGAGGTCAATGAACAAGATGTGTGCATATATTTTCTTTAAGTGCTCAATTAGTTCATAGGGTCCAATTGGCACTGGTATTAGTTCCACTACCAAGACTGTGCTTTCATGCATCTCTTTTTTTATCGATGTTCAGTTCTCCTTCTTCTTCTTCGTCATGCAATATTTCCACCAGTCCTAACATCATGGCTAAGTTGAAGGATCTTGTATGGTCTATGACTGTCACTATGTAACCACACACAAGTAGTTGAAGGATCTGGCACACATCCTTCAGTGTCACAGTCATCTCTTTCATTGATAAACAGAAGCTAGAGGTGTCTAAGTTCCAACACTCCATGAGCACCATCAACATACTATCATGGAATCTCATCATGGGCATCATAAACATCCACCAAAGCCTAACATCTTATAATAAACCAACCTTTGCAGCTGTAACCGTGTCACCACAACTCTGTAACAATGAGAACAAGTGTCTGCCAGCATGCTCCTGCATCATTGAACAACTCTACAATTCCACCAACAAAATTCCATCAGTTCCTTATCATTTGAAATCAAAACTTAGACTCAAAAATTTGAATTTCATGCAAAAGTGGTAGGACACTAGCACCTTTTTTGGACCCCAGCACCTTTTCTAGATGCTGGCACATCCTAAAGATGCATGCGCATCCTTAGGACACTAGCACGTCTGCTAGATGCCAGGACCCCAAAAGGATGCCAGTTCTTGAATGTCCCTTTTGACATAAAAATGAGATAATAAATAAATGCATAATTAAAATTCACACTTACCTTGTGAAGCATGACGTCCTGCTCCACACGTCCAGCTGGGATGCTCGATAGGCTCATCTATGAGGCATATTTGTGCTCTGGGATGCTCGAAAACCCTCTAAATTTTCTAAAACCAAATTTACAAATGAATAGTAAAAATAAAAATCAAATTTACTATTTATAGTAAATTTTTAGAATTTTCACCATTTTGTAAAGCACCCATCACGAAAACTCTCATAAGTTGGGCCTGCAAACTTTGCTTCTCACACCATTTATTGTGTTGGAATCTTGGTTCTACCCTCCATCTCATGGTACACTTTTTGACTCAGTTTTGTTTTAATTAATGACCCTACTAAAGGCCTTTTCATCAATTTTTAGAAAAATTGACGCAGTATATCTCTACCTATTTCTACATTCAAATGAGCAAGTAGAAACACGGGGCACATATCTACCCTCATTTTAACCCTAGATCACTTTTCCATCTTATCCCCCTTAAAAAAATTTAAACTAACATTTTTCTTTTTGCCCTGTAGGATGATTTTATTTATCTGATAAGTGGTTTTGCAAGATCAGTAACTAACATTGTGTGTTGCAGATTCCTAAGCTAGGGGATTCAAACTCTTACTTAGTGGCAATCAATATCCTCTACAGTATCCTTCTCATGCTTATTTACTTTTAGTACTTTATTTCCTATACTTTAGCATGCATATGCATGTAGTGTCATACGCCCACTAAAGTGGGGGCTAAATGTAATGTTGTAAATTGTGCTCACCCACAATTTCATGCTATGTTTATGTAACGTTGAAAAATGTCCCCTTGGGGGCTTTTCCCATATAAGGTTTAGCTCCCAGGTCTTTAGAGGGCATTTAGGACATTTTAGTTCATATTTTAGCATCCTGATGGAATGAGACCTAGGTTCCATGACAAATAGGACCTAGGTGGACCCCTTGAGCTATATCGTACCCAAAATATGGGGGGAGGACTTGGGCGCCTGTACCCTAGTCCTACCCTATTTTGGGGCAGCCCCAATTTTTGGGTGTCAGTTTATGAACGTTAGGAGGTTATTTTGCCGACATGGTAAAGTTAGATTTTTAATATCTTGGTGGGAATGCTTGTAGGTGCATATATAAGTGTAACGTCAGAAATTGTCCTCCTATATGGAATGGTACAATTTCCCTCAGTTTAGCTCCTCACTCTTGGTGGTCTCTCAACCTTTTCTTTTTCAGCCTTCTCGAAACCCTAATTGACTTAGTCTAGGAGCAATCTATTCACTTTTTGAGGTAACTGATTGATAAAACTTAGAAAGAGATTTGAGATTAGGGTCTCTAGGAGCCCCAAAAATGCAGATCTGAGCTAAAATTGGGGGCTTGGACTTGGGTGCCCACACCCTAGTCCTCCCCAGTTTCATGGGATTTTGAATTTTGGTGGGGTGTCGGTTCACGCAGAGTGCCTTAGGATTCTGTTTTCAAATTCTTGATTTTCGCGCGATATCGAGACGTTACTTAGAAATTTGAATTACCTAAGGCTTGATATAAAAAGACATTTGCAATTCATTTTAACACACACAATTCTTATGCAAGCTTGATGCTAAAACTCTACTAAAATTGCCATTGAAGATCAGTGACTTGTTGAAGCTATTCAAAGTATTCTTTATTTGTTATCTTGGAGATAATGGATGAAGGTTAGGAACCAAGATCTTGAGTCTATCTTGCTCTTCCTAGGGTTTGTACACCCTTTGCATGATCGGGAGAAGGGTTGAAGCCTCCAATAGCAAGCTTGGAGATCCTCTGCAGACATTGCTGATTCGCCTTCTTATTCATGCAAGTCTTCATTTGTTTCATCTCCTTGAGGTGAAGTTGTATGTATTTATTGATGCAAAGCAAGTTGTTGATCTTCCCTTGATTGAGACATCTAGGGTTTGATTTTATGCATACACACATTGTTAGGTTTGCACACACTTCTACAAATCTTTTCCTTTGGCTATTGTTGAGGTAGAAATACCGAAGACGGGGCTCGATTGAGGCAAGCTCCTATATAGCTGCAACAATTTCCTTCTTTTGTATGTGCAGATCGTGTTTCATAGGTTCTAGAAAAAAGAAGGATATTGCGGGTTCAGTCATGATAGACTTTCAGATTTTTGGAATCTGGAACTTGCGAGACATTAGAGTGGGCACCCTATTCCAACCAGGTGTTTCCTCCAAGATCTGGAAGCCATTTTATAGTCTCAGACACCCTGTTTAGAAGGTTTTTCTGTTTGGATGTTTATAGGACATTGGAGTGGGTGCCCTAGTCTAGGTAGCCCTCAAAATCTGGGTACTGTGTCTCTGGAACCTCTCCTGCTTGGGGGGGATTGTTGGCAATGAGCCAGCATCTCTCGTGAGATTCGTGACATGGCTTAACCACCACCCGTGGATTCATTAACTCTGGCGGTTGTATCGGGCATTAACAGGTCAACCTTTTTGTGCAATGACAACTGTGCTTCCAACACATTCCATAATTAATGCCTCTTCCTCTAGATTCAAGACTATAGGAGGAACTTTCTTTGAAGTTGAAGTTATAAAACCTAACCAGATGATCAGTGTGTTGGTAGGGATTCTCCATTTATTTACCGCACTCCTTATTGAGATCCTATTATCCTTGACATCTTTAAGAGCTAAATCCATGCCCTCTTTGGTCCACTCTCATTGCACTAAAATCTTCTTGGTTCTAATAGTTGCATTGAATTGAATAATTGCCTCAAATGGTTATGGAGTGGCCTCTTTAACATCTTGAGTTTCTTCATCTGATGGGAATAGTACTCTTCTTTTGTGTGGAGGGAGTGTTGTCCTTAGTCTCTTTGTGTCATTTTGGGTCTTGTAAGCACTAAAATCATGCACAGCCTCCACGAGGACCCCATGATGACATGTAATCCTTGTCACATACATGTAAGCATGAAAATAATGCCTCCTCAACAGAATTTCCTTTGGAAACACGTGGGCTTTTGTTTCTTCCTTTGTTTCCCCTTTGTCATACTAACTTTTTCCCTCATTTTTGAGACTTTTTGATAGTTGTCGATTTTCATTTTTTATGCTTGGGACTTCATCCCTAAGCCTCTTGTTCATCTATTTGTCATAAATTGACCTTTCCCTTCCTCCAAACCCACACCTAAGATCCCTCCAAGGAACCTCCCAAGTCATCTCCAACTTTGAGTTTTTATTTATGTTTAACCAAGACAAATCTCCCCCTATTATTTCAGGATCAACCTCAAAACATTTGGCATTTGCAAGTGGACATTTGGTTTTGAGCACCTTTTGACATGGTTCTGGAGACAGTTAACTTCTGAATCCCCTAACTAACAATCTCCAAACCTGCATGTAAACCCAAACCCTCCCCTTTGTGGGTTGCCCATGGTCCACCCTTGGGTGATTTGGACTGGTAAAAGGGGTGACCTGTGGGTGACCCTGCCATCTTTTCCAACTGCAGAAAAACTTGAAGTTTGGACACAAAAAAACTCAGTTACTTAGTGTTTTGGTAGAGATTTTCCATTTCTTTATTACATTCCTTGTTGAGATTATATTATCCTCAACATCTTTAAGAGTTAAATCCATGTCCTCTTTGTTCCACTCCCATTTCATTAAATTCTTCTTGGTTCTAACAGTTGCATTGACTTGAACAACTACCTCAACTAGTTGCGGAGTGGCCTCGTTAACATCTTGAATTTCTTCATCTTTGGCAATTGTACTCCTCTTTTGTGTGGAGCGAGTGTTGTCCTTAGTATCTTTGTGCAATTCTAGGTTTGTATATGTGCTCTATTATTTATCTATTGAGATATAGAAGCCACACAATCATCACCATGATTAATTGTTATAAAAATATAGCTCATATTGAGCATCATTCTAGAAATTAGATTGTTGGAACAAACACCCTTCAACATTAGTTTTGAATTTAAGAATTATTAGAATCTTTTCAATAGAAAGTTAATGAAATAAAGAGCCTTAAGCATTCAACTAGACATTGCATTCAACTAGACATTGAACTAGAAACCATTACTGTGGCTTTCAAGATAATCACCTTTGTTGACTAGGAGAGAGGTCTAGAGAGTGGTATAGCTAACTTTTAGGGTCCACATGGGATTCTACATGATAGGGAGAAAAATTTTATTTACTTAGCCACAAGTGTAGTGAGGTGGATCATTTAATATTTTTGTTGCAAGTGAATAGTGAATAATAATATTTAGTTTAAATGGTTTTAATATAAACAACAATGAAAACAACTTTACTGTATCTTTCACAATCAATATTTTTTTATATCGTTTTGATTACCATTGAAGTACTAGTTTGTAACTTGAGTTTGATAGTTCAAGTGATGGTTGAACAAAAGATTAGTTTGTAGATTGAGTTTGATAGTTTGATGTTTACTAAAAAATGAGAAAGTGGCCTAAACTTGATAGTAGTTACATCATTTGTAGATAATTGTTCTAGGGCTTTATATTTATAGAATTTGTAGATAACTTAATAAAATTGGAATACAAACATCATCTGAAGACATATTTACAACATTTACATTATTTACAACATATAAGCATTTACAGTATAAAGTAAAATCACTATACAAGCATAATAAAATTGGTATAAAGTAAAATTAGTGTATAATGTATAGTTAAAAGTATAGCCTAAATTTATAGTAATGGTGTAGATACAAATGTGCAATTTGAACTTTGTAGGTAATTTTTGTATGGGCTATAGACAATAGCACTTGAAGAAATTAAGTTGATGAGGAGATATGGGATGTTGAAGTTTGTTTGATGGGACACTTGGCAATGCATTTTATTTATAAAGGATTTTATATTTTTAAAACAATATTTTATTATGGGTGGTCGCTTTATATGTAGTTGGGATAGTTAATATGCAATAGTTTCAAAGTTTTATGTGTATTTGTGACAATTATAGTGTATCTTTTTAATATATATACTTAATATTAAAAGATGGGTTCTCAAATCTTTTAAATAGGAAATGTGTACAATTTGTGTTAGTTTAGAATATGGGTGGGTAGATTTGTTTAAGTCATCTCTCTTCCACCTATTTTGACTAAATAATAACTAAGTAATAAACAATTAAACTATGAACATTGATTGCACCCACTATATACAAAATAGGATCCTAACTTATCCTTTTTTGGTGGAATAAAGAGTAGTTAGAATATTTAAAATATTCTTTGAATGAATATTACTTTACAATGGCCCCATCTTGGTCAACTCCTATATCAAGTATAGGACCCGCTCCACTATGGGACCCTCTCCCCTAGATATAAAATAAGATCTTAACTTATCCTTTTGAGTAGGTGTTAGTAATATTTAAAATATTTTTTGATTGAATATTATTTTATAGCTGGTATATCATGGTCAATTCCTATACCAAATATAGGACCCCAGAGCACTATAAGGCCCTCTCACAATCCATGACTGATTTGACTTCATTCAAACTCCACTTCACTTGATGGTAACTCTCATCAACTTTACCACTTGATAGCCTCTCCATTGAAAAAAAGTGGTAACTGAGCTTGTCCTTTCGTTCAGTGCTTTTACGAAAGGAAGGTTATGCAAGGTTAGTGTAGGAATAATAAAACCCCAAACAAAGAAAGGTGTGCTAATTGGGTGGGGCTGCTAGAAATCTATCATTGCAAATTTTTAAAAGGCAAGTTTTTATGTGTCAGTAATGGCATGCCGGTTACCTCTCCTCGGTCCATCAACTCACATTTCCACCATGTAGCTACCCATTTTGGATGATTTTCCACACTAGAACATTGGGGAACCATATGATGTGGAATTATATTTAGTAAGTATTTCTTGGAGATGAAGAATACCACCAGGTGGGTGCCCAGTGGAAGAGTTGTTACTCAATAGAGAAAAGAGAGTCTAGGGATATAATATGTTAATGGTCGGCCAGAGTTCAATTGACTGAAAGGTTTGGCACCAACTCTTGACCACTGGTAAAAAATGTATTCAAGTTGCATGGGTGGTTGGATCATGCTGTATAAAGATGGATGAGGGGTAGGTCTTGGTTGATGCTCACATTTTGGAATCAAGCTAAAATACCTAGCATTCAAATTGTAAAAGAAAAACATTTTTGGTCCTTTTGGTTTGCATGATTTTATATAATAAACGCAAATGTATTCTCCATTTAATAAAATCATTGAGAAGGGGTGATTATTGTGATAACCTCTTTCCATAGATCAAAGGGGGTGGCCTAGAAATAAAATGGAATTCTGAGGAATCAAAATATATCTCCATGCTCTATCCATTTCCAAGAAAACAAGTTGAGCCAACTAGGTTTGGGAAGAAAAGACTAGCGATAACACAACATTTTCTGCCACTGAATGTTGGATCCAGAAGCTTGGCAAAAAATGTTGAGACACTGAATTGCCTCTTTGATGTTATCTTTTTCCTCAAGAAGAGTGAGGACAGAATCATCTGCAAAATGGCCATTGACGAGTTGTTGGGAAGAGTTAGGGAGTAAAATCCCCTTAACACGGGATTGAGAAATTGCTTGAGCTAACAGGTAGCCAAAACCTTCAGCAGCTAGCACATAGAGAGTTGGGGTACAACTGCAGCCTTGATGGATGGAACAAAAGAGCCCAAAGGAGGTGGATTGACAACTAGAAATGGTAATGTAAGTAGAGGCATCAACAAAAAACATTTAGATTGTTTGGAAAAAATGAGGGTAGAAGCCCAAGGTGTGTAACATGGCTAAAATAAAAGGCCACTCAATGTGGTCATATGCTTTGGTAAAATCAATTTTAATGAACATAATAGCCTATTGAGAGCACTGTGCCCATTCCATACCTTCCCAAATAGCAATGATATTATCCAAGATAAAGCGAGATTTGATAAAACCAATTACAACTAATCAAATTCTACTTTATCTTGGATAATATCATTATTGTTTGGGAAGGTATGGAATGGGCTCTCAATAGGTTGTTGTGTTCATGAAAATTGATTTTTCCAAAGCATATGACTGCATTGAGTGGCCTTTTATTTTAGCTATGTTGCAGGCCTTGGGATTTGACCCTCATTTTTTGCAAACAATCTAAATACTTTTTGTTGATGCCTCTACTTGCATTAACATTTTCAGTCGCCAATCCACTTCCTTTGGGATTTTTCATTCCTTCCATCAAGGTGGCTCATTGGCCCCAACTCTCTATGTGCTAGCTACTAAAGGTTTTGACTACCTGTTAGCTCAAGCAATTTCTCAATCCTATGTTAAGGCAATTTTACTCCCTAACTCTTCCCAACAAGCCATCAATGGCCACTTTGCATATGATTCCTTCCTCACTCTTCTTGAGGAAGAAGTAACATCAAAGAGGTGTTAGAACATAGTGATATAACCAAAAACTTATTCCAAATTAACTTTATCAACCAAATATTCTTATTGCCTTAAATAGATGATAAAGAAAATTAATCAATTCAAAACATAACACAGAAGCACACAACTGGGTAAGTGCAGGAAGATGGGGGGCCAAAAAGGGGTCTTAAGTGGCCACTTTTTTTCTGAAATCATGAAATATTGACCTTGGATGAGAAATTGAGCATAGTTACACTCAATATTTTAAGATGTAACAAAAACAATGTTTGTAGTGCTCCGAATCTACTTTCTAAACTACTAATTTTTTTTTAAAAATGGTATAGATTAAGGGGTTCAGAAAAGGGAGCCATAGAAATTGGTGTTGTTTCTGTCAAAAAAACATAACATAGCATGTTTTGTGGCTCCCTCAAAAGGTTAACTTTTTTTTGGTATTTTTGAAATCGCTTTGGTGAGAAATTAGCTAACAACATGTAGTTTATGCCCAATTTTTTTGATAAATTTTTAACGAATATTTGATCTTTTACTAATTTTCAAAGTGGACACATCCTAAAAAATAGAATTTTGGCCGTGCTACCCCTGTAAATTTTCTAATTGATTTTTTTTTTAATATGTGTAGAATGGAGTCTATTTTATAAAAATGTAATTTATTTGAAATTTCAATGAATGGTTAATTTATAATGAAAAAAAGACCAAACATTGGTTTTTGCCCAAAAACAGACACACAAACAAAAGAAATTAAAGATGAAAGGCTTAACATTGTCAAAATGTGAAAAAATTACATCATTAAATAGCTAAGAGAAAGCCTAACATTACCCAGGTGTTTGATTTGTTTGACCTTGAAAGACGTGCAAATTTGAGGGTTAGCACAAAGGAAATTATGTGAAATCCTATAGAATATGCAAAAACACGTCTTTGGATGTTGGGAAGGTACTCCAAGCCTTTGGGTTGGAAATTCAAAGCAAATCCCAAGCCTAAATCAAAATATAACGCGAGTGCTTTATAATGCGTTCATGTTATGTTTTGTATTTTTTTCTTTTTTGCAAGTTTGCCTGATGTTTGCCCAGTTTGACATAATGTGAGCGTGTTATAACGTGCTCATGTTATGTCTCCCTTTGAATGATTTTGTTCAATTTTCTTAAGTATGTTTGATGTATGTATATATGTATACTTTTATGTATGTATGTATGTATGGTTGTATGTATGTATGTACATGTATGCATGCTTGTATGTATGTATATATGTATGCATGTTTTTATGTATGTATGTACATGTATGTATGTATGCCTATATGTATGTATGTATGTATGTATGCATGCCTATATGTATGTATGTATGTATGTAAGGGTTTTGGGTTTAGGATATATAAGGACCTGAGCCCGTATAGTTTTTAGGGTTAAGGGTTGAGTTTTTTAGGTTTAGGGTTTCAGGTATAGGGTAGAGGGTTGAGGGTTGAGGGTTGAGGCTTACAGTTGAGGGATAATATTCAGCTTGTTGAGTGTATAATATTAAGTGTGTAAGGCATGGGGATTAGGGTTTAGGATATTGGGTTTAGGGTTTACGATATGGATTGAGGGTATATAAGGCATAGGGTGACTTGGGTTGATAGTGTATGGTTTAGGTTTTCATTATAGGGTTGAGGCAAAATATTCAGGGTTTAGGGTATAAGGGTGAGGTTATAGGGTATAGGGATGAGGGTTTGTGGGTGTAGGCTTCAGGGTTTAAGGTATAGGGTTAAGAATTGAGGGATTAGGGCTTAAGTATATGGTTGAGGGTATAGGATAAAGGGTTGAGAGTTTATAGTTGAGGATAATATTCAAGGTTGAGTGTCTAATATATTAGGTTTAGGGTTTAAGGTTGAGGGTATAAGGCATATGGATGAGGGTTACGGGTTTAGGGAATAAGTATAGGGTTGAGGGTATAGCATATAGGGTAGAGGTTTGAAGGTTGAGGGATAATAATCAAGGTTGAGTGTCCAAGGTTAAGTTTATAGGGTATAGGGTTTAAGGGTTTAAGGATATATCTAGGGGTTGAGAGTTTAAGGTTTAAGGGTTTAAGGTTAGAGGGATTAAGGGTTTAAGGGTTGAGGGATTAGGGTTTAAGGCACAGAGTCGAGGGTAGAGGGATTAGGGATAGGATTTAGGGTTGAAGGTTTAAGGATTGAGGGTTGAGGCTTTAAGGCTGAGGGTTAAGGGATTAGGGTTTAAGGTATAGTGTCAAGGGTAGAGGGTTTAGGGATAGGGTTTAGGGTTTAAGGTTTAAGGGTTGAGGGTTGAGGCTTTAGAGATAAGTGAGAGACCTAGATGGTTAAGGGTTGGGAGATAGGGGAGAGATGGGGTGAGGCAGATAGGGGAGGAGAGGGGTGGATAAGGGTTGATGGTTTAAAGCTTTAGGGTTGAGGGATTAGGGTTTAAGGTATAGTGTTGAGGGTTGAGAGTTTAGGGATAGGGTTTAGGATTTAAGGTTTAAGGTTTAAGGGTTGAGGGTTGAGGCTTTAGGGATAGGGTTTAGGGTTTAGGGATAAGGGATTAGGGTTTAAGGTATAGTGTCAAGGGTTGAGGGTTTAGGATTTTAGATCTAAGGGTTGAGGGTTGAGGCTTTAGGGATAGGGTTTAGGGTTTAGGGATAGGTTTTAGGATTTAAGGTTTAAGGGTTGAGGGTTGAGGCTTTAGGGATAAGGGTTTAGGGTTTAGGGATAAGGGATTAGGGTTTAAGGTATAGTGTCGAGGGTTGAGGGTTTAGGAATAGGGTTTCAGATTTAAGGTTTAATGGTCGAGGGTTGAAGCTTTAGGGATGGGGTTTAGGGTTTAGGGATAAGGGTTTAGGGTTTAAGGTATAGTGTTGAGGGTTGAGGGTTTAGGGATAGGGTTTAGGATTTAAGGTTTAAGGGTTGAGGGTTGAGGCTTTAGGGATAGGGTTTAGGGTTTAGGCTTGAGGAATTAGGGTTTGAGGTATAGTGTTGAGGGTTTAGGGATAGGGTTTAGGGTTTAGGGATAAGGGATTAGGGTTTAGGGTTGAGGGATTAGGGTTTAGGGTTGAGGGATTAGGGTTTGAGATATAGTGTTGAAGGTTGAGGATTTAGGGATAGGGTTTTGTTGCTCTCTTAGTTGTTGTCCTTGATGTTAAATTCACATAATCTCATGGTATTATGATTGTTGGTAGGCAGAGATATTTGGTTTGTGACAGCATTTGGTTGATTTGGTATGGATTTGCTTTGCAGTGGTATTATGGTGGCATTGCAATGGTATTATTGTATTATGGTGGCATTACAATTTACAGTGGGCTCAAATTTGCATCAGTTTCTACAATGTTTTTGTTTCTTCCTTGGTACTATAGTTGTGTTGCAATATTGTTACAATTAGCATTATGATATTCTCTATGTCATGTGATAATGCAAGGTTATGATTTTGTTTCAGTTGAATAAGACACTTGGTTCTATAAGCAAACAAAGGCATTAGTTATCAAGGTCATAATTGATATGAAAAATTCCTGCTTCATTTCACTTCAAGAGCTTGTTTAATTTCAAAGGGACGCAAAGTAAAGGCTATACTTGCTTCTTTTCAAATGTCATCATTGATGTGATTATTGTTTAATGTTAAAAAAGGGGCATCATATGGTTATCCTCATTTGATTTATGCAAGGTTATTGTTTTGGTTTGAAAATCAATGATAAACAAAAGACATTTTTCAGTCACTTAAGTGGCAACTTGCCTAGCAGGTATCGGGCATGCTCAACAGGTGAAAAGGTTGTGGTTTTTAACCAACCCATTCTAGGGAAAACTAGGTCTCTCAGTGGACAGAGTATACAATGGGCAAAAAATTTGTTTGTATCTTCTTTTTGCAAGGTCAAACTTAGAGACATGAAGTCTCTCGACCTAGGGTTTCATCATTATGCAAAGTTTGAAGATCTTGTGCAGTCATGATGTGGATTTTTTTGAGACATGACAATGCTTGAGCTATAAGTGAGTTTTGCCTAGGACTAAGGTGAACTGGACAGTTATTTTTGGAACTCAAAGGCACATCAAAAGCTTCTAGTTGTCGGCACAAGTGATATCTTTCTTTAATCTCACATGTGGATTCTTGGGCTAATAAAAATGGTGAATGGATTTAAGTTGGGGTTTGTAGTTTCATTTATTTCACTTATCTTTTATTAAACAGTTATGAGAACGGAAAACAGTTGTTGAGACAATGCGAGTTTGAAGATAGGATTTGCAAGAAGTTGATAAACTCGACACTAGGGTTTCACTATGATCTTGAAGGAAGTTTTTATGAACTACTATGATTAAATATTGCTTACTATTGTTAAAGAAATATTCTAATTTTCTACAGTGATTAATGGACAGTTAGAAAATTGTTGTAACCCTATCGGTTAAGCTTTTTAATGATCTCAAATTAGTTTCTCAAATGGCATCATTTGACCATGTTACTCTAATAGTTACTTGTTCAAAAGGAAACTATTTTTCACAGTTCAACTATTTCAGTTATAGATAGAAACTGTTCAATGAAAGACACAAAAGGTAATGAGAAAGTATAAAAAGGCATGTAATGTAAATACCTAGTATGGTGTTGATGATATTGTTGTTAGCTTCTGTTGCACCAAAAGATCAACCTATTAATGCCTGATACAACCACTTGACTTAACAAGCACAGGAGGCGGTTAAGCCCTTCTCGCAAACCACCGTAGTGCAGCATTGAACAAGGAGACCAAGGGCCACACCTTGCAATAATCCCCCCCAGTGCAAGTGCAGGATTTGAACCCGTGACATTAGCTCTGATACCAATTGTTAGCTTCCATTGCACCAAAAGATCAACCTATTAATGCCTGATATAACCACTTGACTTAACAAGCACGGGAGGCAGTTAAGCCCTTGTCACAAACCACCACAGTGTAGCGTTGAACAAGGAGACCAAGGGCCGCACCTTGCAACAATTGTATCTTACACTATCATTAAGACAATAGCAGTGTATTGTAATGCAAAAACTTTTCTGAGTTGATGTGAATAGTTTTGGTTATGTGATTCTTGAGGTCTCCAAATTCAATGAGACAATCAAGAACTAAGCCGTAGTGAAATAGAGAAACGCTATGTATTGTATATTTTCATCTGATCTTTGAGAAGTTGTAAGTGATCATGTCAGTGAGACAATATGATCATTGCTAGTGAGGCTTGTGTTGCCAGTGAAGCTTGTATTGCCAATGAGGCTTGTATTACTAGTGAGGCTTGTGTTGTCAGTGAGGCTTATGTTGTCAGTGAGGCTTGTGTTTCCAGTGAGGCATTTTGTAGTCAATGAGACATATAGGCCTGTGAGGCTCTGTAATTGGTGTTTTTGATGATTAAGCCAGTGAGACATTTTCTGGAGTGGTTTTTCATCCTTAGAAGGTTTTCCACTCATTAAATCTTTTTGTTATGGTCACTTGTGATTATATTGTTTATAATACTTTGTTCATGAGTTTATGTTCATTGTTTCATGATTTAACTATTGCATATTATTGTTGACATGATGCTCATTTTTGGTCAGTACAAATGCATAATATTTTTGACACTTATTATAGTCCAATGATAGTTATAAAACTGCCTCTATTGTTTGTTAGTCTTATAGTCATGATTCAACAAAGATTAATATGATGTTCATAAATTGTTTTGATGGTTCATCATAGTTCACCAATGGTTGTCTTGTTCTTTCATGTTCACAAGTTGATTTGATAGTCCATTATAGTTCGTAAATGAATGTCTTGTTTTCATCATAAAAAAGGTTGAAGTTCATAGTTGGTAAAAGTTCATTAATGGTTGCCAAAAACAATTATGTTTTATAAGACACTAATTCACCCCCCCTCTCAGTGTCTTTTGTACTCCAACAGGTTTAGAGTTGAGGAATTAGGGTTTGAGGTATAGTGTTGAGGGTTGATGGTTTAGGGATGGGGTTTAGGATTTAAGATTTAAGGGTTGACGCTTTAGGGATAGGGTTAAGGTTTAGGGTTGAGGGATTAGGGTTTGAGGTATAGTGTAGAGGGTTGAGGGTTTAGGGATAGGGTTTAGGATTTAAGGTTTTAAGGGTTGAGGGTTGAGGCTTTAAGGATAGGGTTTAGGGTTGAGGGATTAGAGTTTGAGGTATAGTGTTGAGGGTTGAAGGTTTAGGGATAGGGTTTAGGGTTGAGGGTTGAGGGATTAGGGTTTGAGGTATAGTATTGAGGGTTGAGGGTTTAGGGATAGGGTTTAGGATTTAAGGTTTAAGTGTTGAGGGTTGAGGCTTTAGGGATAGGGTTTAAGGTTTAGTGTTGAGGGATTAGGGTTTAGGGTTGAGGGATTAGAGTTTGAGGTATAGTGTTGATGGTTGAGGGTTTAGGGATAGGGTTTAGGATTTAAGGTTTAAGGGTTGAGGGTTGAGGCTTTAGGGATAGTGTTTAGGGATAAGGGATTAGGGTTTAGGGTTGAGGGATTAGGGTTTTAGGTATAGTGTTGAGGGTTGAGGATTTAGGGATAGGGTTTAGGGTTGAGGGATTAGGGTTTGAGGTATAGTGTTGAGGGTTGAGGGTTTAGGGATAGGGTTTAGGATTTAAGGTTTAAGGGTTGAGGGTTGAGGCTTTAGGTATAGGGTCTAAGGTTTAGGGATAAGGGATTAGGGTTTAGGTTTGAGGGATTAGGGTTTAGGGTTTAGGGATTAGGGATTAGGGATTAGGGTTTGAGGTATAGTGTTGAGGGTTGATGGTTTAGGGATAGGGTTTAGGGTTTAGGGATAATGGATTAGGGTTGAGGGTTGAGGGATTAAGGTTTAGGGTTGAGGGATTAGGGTTTGAGGTATAGTGTCGAAGGTTAAGGGTTAAGGGATAGGGTTTGGGATTTAAGGTTTAAGGGTTGAGGTTTGAGGCTTTAGGTTTAGGGTTTAGGGTTGAGGGATTAGGGTTTGAGGTATAGTGTTGAGGGTTGAGGGTTTAGAGATAGGGTTTAGGATTTTAGGTTTAAGGGTTAAGGGTTGAGGCTTTAGGGATAGGGTTTAGGGTTGAGAGATTACGGTTTAGGTTTGAGGGATTAGGGTTTAGGGTTGATGGATTGGGGTTTGAGGTATAGTGTTAAGGGTTGAGAGTTTAGGGTTAGGGTTTAGGATTTAAGATTTAAGGGTTGAGGGTTGAGGCTTTAGGGATAGGGTTTAGGGTTTAGGGATAAGGGATTAGGGTTTAGGGTCAAGGGATTAGGGTTCAGGGTTGAGGGATTAGGGTTTGAGGTATAGTGTTGAGGGTTTAGGTATAGGGTTTAGGATTTAAGGTTTAAGGGTTGAGGGTTGAGGCTTTAGGAATAGGGGTTAGGGTTGAGGGTTGAGGGATTATGGTTTAGGGTTGACGGATTAGGGTTTGAGTATAGTGTTAAGGGTTGAGGGTTTAGGGATAGGGTTTAGGATTTAAGGTTTAAGGGTTAAGGGTTGATGCTTTAGGAATAGGGTTTAGGGCTTAGGGATAAAGGGTTAGGGTTTAGGGTCAAGGGAGTAGGGTTTAGGGTTTAGGGATTAGGGATTAGGGTTTGAGGTATAGTGTTAAGGGTTGAGTATTTAGGGATAGGGTTTAGGGTTTGAGGTATAGTGTTTAGGGTTGAGGGTTTAGGGATAGGGCTTAAGATTTAAGGTTTAAGGGTTGAGGGATTAGGGTTTAGAGTTGAGGGATTAGGGTTTAAGGCATAATGTTGAGGGTTGAGGGTTTAGGATAGGGTTTAGGGTTTAGGGATAAGGGATTAGGTTTTAGGGTTGAGGGATTAGGATTTAGGGTTGAGGGATTAGGGTTTGAGGTATAGTGTTGAGGGTTGAGGATTTAGGGATAGGGTTTAGGGTTGAGGGATTAGGGTTTGAGGTATAGTTTTGAGGGTTGAGGGTTTAGGGATAGGGTTTAGGATTCAAGGTTTAAGGGTTGAGGGTTGAGGCTTTAGGTATAGGGTTTAAGGTTTAGGGATAAAGGATTAGGGTTTAGGTTTGAGGGATTAGGGTTTGAGGTATAGTATTGAGGGTTTAGGGTTTAGGGATAAGGGAATAGTGTTTAGGGTTGAGGGATTAGGGTTTAGGGTTGAGGGATTAGGGTTTGAGGTATAGTGTTGAGGGTTGAGGGTTTAGGGATAGGGTTTATGATTTAAGGTTTAAGGGTTGATGGTTGAGGCTTTAGGGATAGGGTTTAAGGTTTAGGGATAAGGGATTAGGGTTTAGGGATTAGGGATTAGGGTTTAGGGTTTGAGGTATAGTGTTGAGGGTTGATGGTTTAGGGATAGGGTTTAGGGTTTAGGGATAATGGATTAGGGTTGAGGGTTGAGGGATTAAGGTTTAGGGTTGACGGATTAGGGTTTGAGGTATAGTGTTGAGGGTTAAGGGTTAAGGGATAGGGTTTAGGATTTAAGGTTTAAGGGTTAAGGTTTGAGGCTTTAGGTTTAGGGTTTAGGGTTTAGGGTTAAGGGATTAGGGTTTAGGGTTAAGGGATTAGGGTTTGAGGTATAGTGTTGAGGGTTGAGGGTTTAGAGATAGGGTTTAGGATTTTAGGTTTAAGGGTTAAGGGTTGAGGCTTTAGGAATAGGGTTTAGGGTTGAGGGATTATGGTTTAGGTTTGAGGGATTAGGGTTTAGGGTTGATGGATTAGGGTTTGAGGTATAGTGTTAAGGGTTGAGGGTTTAGGGCTAGGGTTTAGGATTTAGGATTTAAGGGTTGAGGCTTTAGGGATAGGGTTTAGGGTTTAGGGATAAGGGATTAGGGTTTAGGGTCAAGGGATTAGGGTTTAGGGTTGAGGGACTAGGGTTTGAGGTATAGTGTTGAGGGTTGAGGGTTTAGGTATAGGGTTTAGGATTTAAGGTTTAAGGGTTGAGGGTTGAGGCTTTAGGGATAGGGGTTAGGGTTTAGGGTTGAGGGATTAGGGTTTGAGTATTGTGTTAAGGGTTGAGGGTTTAGAGATAGGGTTTAGGATTTAAGGTTTAAGGGTTAAGGGTTGATGCTTTAGGAATAGGGTTTAGGGTTTAGGGATAAGGGGTTAGGGTTTAGGGTTTAGGGATTAGGGTTTGAGGTATAGTTTTAGGTTTGAGGATTTAGGGATAGGGTTTAGGGTTGAGGAATTAGGGTTTGAGGTATAGTGTTTAGGGTTGAGGGTTTAGGGATAGGGCTTAAGATTTAAGGTTTAAGGGTTGAGGCTTTAGGGATAGGGTTTAGGGTTGAGGGATTAGGGTTGAGGGTTGAGCGATTAGGGTTGAAAATTAAGGGATTACGGTTTAGGGTTGAGGGATTAGGGTTTGAGGTATAGTGTTGATGGTTGAGGGTTTAGGGTTTAGGGATAGGGTTTAGGGTTTAGGGATAAGGGATTAGGTTTTAGGGTTAAGGGATTAGGATTTAGGGTTGAGGGATTAGGGTTTAAGGTATAGTGTTGAGGGTTAAGGATTTAGGGATAGGGTTTAGGGTTGAGGGATTAGGGTTTGAGGTATAGTGTTGAGGGTTCAGGGTTTAGGGATAGGGTTTAGGATTTAAGGTTTAAGGGTTGAGGGGTGAGGCTTTAGGGATAGGTTTTAATGTTTAGGGATATGGTATTAGGGTTTAGGGTTGAGGGATTAGGGTTTAGGGTTGAGGGATTAGGGTTTGAGGTATAGTGTTGAGGGTTGAGGGTTTAGGGATAGGGTTTAGGGTTTAGACATAAGGGATTATGGTTTAAGGTTGAGAGATTAGGGTTTAGGGTCAAGGAATTAGGGTTTAGGGTTGAGGGATTAGGGTTTGAGGTATAGTGTTGAGGGTTGAGGATTTAGGGATAGGGTTTAGGGTTGAGGGATTAGGGTTTGAGGTATAGTGTTGAGAGTTGAGGGTTTAGGGATAGGGTTTAGTATTTAAGGTTTAAGGGTTGAGGGTTGAGGCTTTAGGGATAGGGTTTAAGTTTTAGGGATAAGGTATTAGGGTTTAGGGTTGAGGGGTTAGGGTTTGCGGTATATTATTGAGGGTTGAGGGTTTAGGGATAGGGTTTAGGGTTGAGGGATTAGGGTTTGAGGTATAGTGTTGAGGGTCAAGGGTTTATGGATAGGGTTAAGGATTTAATGTTTAATGGTTGAGGGTTGAGGCTTTAGGGATAGGGTTTAGGATTTAATGTTTAAGGGTTGAGGGTTGAGGCTTTAGGGATAGGGTTTAGGGGGTAGGGTTGAGGGATTAGGGTTTAGAGTTGAGGGATTAGGGTTTGAGGTATAGTGTTAAGGGTTGAGGGTTTAGGGATAGGGTTTAGGATTTAAGGGTTAAGGGTTAAGGCTTTAGGGATAGGGTTTAGGGTTGAGGGATTAGGGTTTGAGGTATAGTGTTGAGGGTTGAGGGTTTAGGGATAAGGGATTAGGGTTTAGGTTTTAAGGTTGAGGGTTGAGGGATTAGGGTTTAGGGTTGAGGGATTAGGCTTTGAGGTATAGTGTTGAGGGTTGAGGGTTTATGGACAGGGTTTAGGATTTTAGGTTTAAGGGTTGAGTGTTGAGGGTTTAGGGATAGGTTTTGGGGTTTAGGGATAAGGATGAGGGATTAGGGTTGAGGTATTAGGGTTTAGGGTTGAGGGATTAGGGATTAGGGTTATAGGGTTAAGGTAGAGATAGAAGAAATACATGAGAGAGTGAATAATATAGAGTTTTGTATAGCAAGCCATAATGCGTTCATGTTATAACACTAGCACATTTTGTCTTGCTATTGAAATGGTAAAAAGGCCAGGATACCTATGATCCAGGGCCACATGCTCTATTTTCTTCTGGTTATGTGTGTGTTTTGACAAAAAAAAGCTTTTTCATGCTGTTGGGAAGTGTACGCGCACATTTTTCACATTCTACCACCTTTGCATGAACTTTCCACCACCTTTTTCTTGTTTGCCAACTTAAGAAGGAGGAAATAACATAGTTTTCACATTGAATTTGATATATATCAATTCAAGTTTCAATTTTTATAGTGTTGCAATGTTAATTGTGATTGAATTGTAGGAATTTAACATCATACATTGGTTAATTGTATTGTTAGTAATTCTATTTGAGTGTTATTCAATTGAATGTTGAAAAGGAAGCAAGTGGTGAAAAACTCAAATTATTGAGGAGTTTGATGCAAGAAGAAAAAAGGACTACATAATTGGGTACTCTCTCCATTTGAATCTCCATTTTTTAGGTATGTCAAGTCTTTACACATGTTCTAAGTTACATTTTCTTTAATTATATTTGAATTACTTTATCATGCCTCATTGAATACATGTTTATATCACTTGTATGGTTTATATCAGTTGTGTTTATATTTTGTGTTTATAGTTCATGTGCCTTGTCTATGCTTCCACATTTTGCATACATGTCTAATAGAATTTGCAGCCCGAGCTCTGAATTTCTTCCCAAAAAACTATAAATTTCTATTGCTTTGAATTTCTTCTTTATACCTACAGACCTGTAGCTACTCATGAAAGATATCATCAATCCAAAACATGAATTTATCAAAATGATCAATAGGAACATAGTATCATAGCTGCAAAACTGAGTTCCTTTATTCAAATTAAAAAATTAAAAAAATGGGATTACAATACACTCCTCTCCAACATAAACTAGTCAAGACAACCATAGAACATCTAATAATGATGTGACAACTATTAAACAAGCATAGCTACAAACCAAATAAATAGAAAAACCTAAAAAATTTCCATACAACCAAAACTAAGTTCTTACTTGTGAAGATATTTTCTAGTGGTGTTGAACACATACCTTCAAAGTGGCTTGGGAGTACTAACTTGAGAAGAGTTAACCACCATTTCATTAAAGGGATGAAAGTAGATATATTTTCCACAAAATCACTTCTAATATATGCTTTAAGTCTCAATGCACTCATCATCCACACCCCTTAGATAGCTTTGACAAACTTTAAGGCAGCTAGAGAGGAGCAATTAAAAATTAAAGATAGTTTATTGTTTGACATTACACATTTCCTAAAAGAGTCGTGAGGTCTACCTTTGTTAGACTTAAGAGACATTACACCTATCCACCTAATAATAAGCCACAAGCACCACCCCCAACAACCACTACTCAACTAACCAATTTGAAACCACCATAAAAAAATTTAGTGCCTTAATTTTTAGAAAATATCACACTTTACAATTAATGTCAATACTTGCATTACACACCCTAACTTAAAGCTGAAATGAGAAGTTAAGTTGGCATAGGGAAGATTAGTACACTCACCATGATCAACTCTAAGATCCCCAAAAACATCATAATCGAATTGATTTATAGGGCTTGAAATATAAAAAATGGTCACAATTTGACCATGAATTTGGAAGGGGAATTTATAAGGGCCTTCAAAGATGCATAAAATTAATGAGGCATATATCTTAAATGAATATCTATATTCCAACCCAAGAATTGGTTTGATGGTTGTAGGGTGCTATATGGGGCTCTTTGTCCACCCAAAATTTTACCATAAAATCTACTACTTAGTTGAGTATGCACATGTAATGTTGATATCTTATAGACATAAAATTAGCACCAATTTATAGGACAGTAGACTTATAAATATTTTGAGGGTAGCAAACCTAAAATTTGGAACCATATTCATTTCTTAGGAACTAATATTTGTCTCTTTATCATGCTATATATAAATTCTCTGTCATGCCAAAACCAAGGAAACATTTTGTCCGAGGCTACGGGATCACGTAGGGTCTCTCTATAATAACCTCTCTTGGTTTTTTATATCTTTGAGACATTTGCCTATGGTGAAAGTTTTTCTAGTGCTCCAAAAATGGTCAGATGCATGTAGTGTAAAGTTGCAAATGGGTGTAACTTTAGTTCTGCTTCTCGTGCGACCAAATGGATAGTTCCAATGCATTTAGATGGGTATGTTTAGGCTAGGCATGGTCTTGTTTCACACCCAAACATGTTGAAACAGTTTGAGCTACATTGTATCAGCGATATCCCTTAAGAGACCAAAGTGCAAAAAGGCAACAATCTTTGACTAGCTGTTACTCGGGAACCGTGTCACTTAGAAATATTTTGTCTGAGGCTTCAGGATCATGTAGGGTCCCTCTACAATAACCTCCTTGATCTTTGAGGCATTTTCCTATGGTGAAAGTTTTTCTGCTGCTCCAAAAATGGTCAGATGTATGCAGTGTAAAGTTGCAAATGGGTGTAACTTTCATTCTGCTCCTCAAGTAGCCAAACGGACAATTCCAACGCATTTAGATGGGTACATTTAGGCTATACATGGTCTTGTTTTTCACCAAAACATGTCAAAACAGTCTGAGTTACATTGTACCGGCAATATCCCTTAAGAGACCAAAGTGCAAAAAGGTAGCAATCTTTGATGAGTTGTTACTCGGAAACCATGTCACTTAGAAATATTTTTTCTGAGGCTACGAGATCATGTAGGGTCCCTCTACAATAATCTCTCTCAATTTTTTATATCTTTGAGGTGTTTGCCAGTAGTGAAATTTTTTTGCTGCTCCAAAAATGGTCAGATGCATGTAGTGTAAAGTTGTAAAGGGGTGTAAATTTTGTTCTGCTCCTCATGCAACAAATTGATAGTTCCAACATGTCCATATGGGTATCTTTAGGCTAGGAATGCTCTTGTTTTGCACCCAAACATGCCAAAACAATCTAAGCTACATTGTACTGACAATATCCCTTAAGAGACCAAAGTGCAAAAAGGCAGCAATCTTTGACGAGTTGTTACTCAGAAATTGTGTCACTTAGAAACATTCTGTCTAAGGCTACGAGATCATGTAGGGTCCCTCTACAATAACCCCTCTTAGTTTTTATATCTTTGAGGCATTTTTTTGTGGTGAAAGTTTTTTTGTTGCTCCAAAAATGTTCAGATGCATGCAGTGTAAAGTTGCAAAGGGTTGTAACTTTCGTTCTGCTCCTCATGCAACCAAACCGATAGTTTCAACATGTCTAGATGGGTACTTTTAGGCTAGGCATAATCCTATTTTGTACTCAAACATGCCGAAATAGTTTGAGCTACATTGTATCGGCGATATCCCTTAAGAGACCAAAGTGCAAAAAGGCAACAATCTTTGATGAGTTGTTACTTAGAAACTGTGTCACTTAGAAATATTTCATCTAAGGCTACGGGATCACATAGGGTCCTTCTACAATAACCTCTCTCAGTTTTTTATATCTCGAAGGCATTTGCCTATGGTCAAAGTTTTTTTGCTACTCCAAAAATGGTCAAATGCATGCAGTGTAAAGTTGCAAGGCAGGCTACTTTTTGTTTTGTTCTTTGTGGGGTCAAACCGTTAGTAGAAACACATCCAATTGGGCACATATACACTACACATGGTCACTTCCCTTCATTATAAAAGGGTCATAGTCTTTCATATTCGAAGGGTCACAACTTTTTGCCTTTGAAATGTCATCAATATTCGTGAGAACATCAATATAACACTTTTTGCAAATGTTCTCCATGCATTATCATCCTTTTTATTTCTCACCCCAATAAATTGGGTTGCTTTCAACATCAATGCATCAACCATTCATGTAGAACTTGACATACTAGTAAAAGTTATTATCCCTATTAAGGGTCAAGCTCTTTCAACTTATCAAGAAAGCATTATTTCATTTGTTGCTATTTCAATAGTTACTATTTCAACTCAGAAGTGACATGATAGAGCTTTATGGTGGTGACCTTGTATGAACAATAGTGAACATGCACCAACTAGCACCCATAAATGTGAATAAAGTGGCATGTATGCTTGATAGTATTATTTCACCATTCAATATAGCTAGTCTAATGAGGAGGATGTGGCTCCAAATTCTAGTAAACATGTCATAAATGGTCATTCAAGCCCTTTGAAAACCCCTACATATTATAAGTAGAGATTATTCCACATATACCATGGAGAGTGATTGTGACATCATACAATATTGAGATAAGAAAGCCCCAATCTATTGTGCATGTAGGACTAAGCTTCCATCTCACTAGTTGTCTATTACATGGGGAGAAATTACCATACTTGTTTGATGTCACTTCCACTATATTAAATTCACCACACACAACCCAAGTTTTTATGACTTTAATATACAATCTCGTGTTGATATTCAACATGATAATTCATTTTTATTTTAAAGGACTCTTTTGTTGGGTGTCTTCAAAGGATTAGCTTTGTGTGCTAAGTGGACTATGAGAGCCATAGAGAGGATTGAATTTTAAAAAATCCTACTATGTAATACAATTGGACTTTAAATATTTTAAGTAAACCATCTGCAAATATCCATTGAAGTGTGGATTTATAATGCAAATATGGACACCATCAACAAAAATGATTTGTATTAACCAAATATCCATATAGGCATACATCAATATTTGTCGATATAAGTATAACATATATACAAAATAGCCATATAGGCTTACAAGAATGCCATATAGGCATACAATGTCAACTATATGTAATACAAAACATATGTCCACAAATGTCATATAGGCATACAATAAAGGAACCCAATAAAAAGTCATTCCCCTATGTCTGCTGAAGAGAATAGATCACGGGAAGACTTTGATCTTTGAGGGGATGGAGACATGTATGAGGGTGGTCTACTACAAACCTGAGGGTTTCTCCTCCTATTTAGTTGTTCATGGATCTATAGTTGTTACAATAAAAAGTATAGACATTAATATATATAGAAATTACATTATAAAAAATGAAACATTTAACAAAATAATCACTTACCACTACCAGAAAATCTGTCTCCTCATTTGCCTCAGTACCAGGATTAGGTTGTGGTGATGTCATGTCCTATAGAAACCATCCAGATAGAAATTAAACTTCAAATCAATAATCATTTGATTTTTCAAAAATAAACAACTATAACAATGAATGTAATTTGAAATTTACTAATTTGCCTCATACCCCCATCAAAGGCATGGAGCTATGAATCGCAGAGGACATGCCATCCTCCATTGCCCTATGAACTTCAAGAGGTGTCTCCGTAGCCTGCATCATCTGAAAATAAAACAACATTATTCAATTACGAAAACTAGAATAGTGATGCAAGTCATGGCTCCTAACATACACACACATTCACCTAAATATGGAAGTACACACAATAAAGCACACAAGTGATATTCACCTAAATTATACTAAAGGTGATAAAAACTCTGACTATGCGGAAAGGACTCCAATCAAGCAGATAAATGTAAAAGGGCTCCATCTAAATACATAACATGATCTAACTCTACAGATACCATGTTAAAGGTATCCAACTATGCATAATGTACTTTGTCTAGATATTGTAATGAAGCTTTGTATTGTACCCAAAAAAGATATTCATTGTCACCAATGCATCACTATGATACAACTAGACACATAATACACATTCTTCACCATCAATTCCCATAGTAAAGTCTTGGGTATGGGCATCAAAAACATCACAACCAAGAGTTTAATCTATTGATCTAGCTTCTTGGGTTGAGAAGTATGAATGTTGGAGGTAACAATCATTGAAATTGTAAATAAGTTCTTTCTTATTTTAGATAAGGAAGATAGGATTGACTCCCTTATGGATAGAAATTAGAACCCTCCTAGGCTCCAAGTATGTAACGTATATTATATGAGGGAACTTTGATCATTTCAAAGGTTAAGGGGTCCGTAGAAAAGGTGGTTGTGTATTTAAAGAGGTGTTTTACTTTGCCCTTAAGAAGAATAAAGGAGCCATGAGCATTTGTATGATATCAACAGCTTGGAAATATGGTGGTATGTTTAGTTAGGGTAAGGGGTTGTGCTACTTTAACCCTAAGGTTTTATAGAGTCTTGTGCTTTTTGGTCTATTGATATTGATTATTAAGATGTAGATATTAATGTTGGTTAGGTTGATTGGTTTAAACATAGTGTTATTGATTAAAAAAAAATAATAATAAGCTTTAGTACGTTGAAAGTTTTTAAAATTTTGAAGTGAGGAGTTTGATAATTTTAAGAAAAGTTCATGGTTCCCTTAAGAAGTTAGAAATTAACAAAAGAAAATACTAGGTTGTAGATGTTGAAATGGTTCTATTTTATTGGAAAATATATTAGTTCATGAAAAATTGTTTAGTTTAGGTGTTGAAATAGTCATGGTTTATTGATGTTTAGACATAAATTACATGGACCTTTATTAGAGTGCAAGTTTGTAATAATCATGGTTTATTGGTGAAGTTATCAACCTATTAAGCAATTATTAAATTATAGGCTCGAAACAATGGTAGTTCATTGGTGAAGATATTTGTGTCAAAATAGTCAAGTTTCATTTATAAACATATCAAACTAATGAAACATTATCAGGTTGTAGGAATGGAAATGGTCATGGTCCATTGTTAGAATATATTACGCTCATGATTCAAGATTCCAGTAACACCTTTTTGCAGCTCAGAATGTCTTTGTTTTGACTCTATGTCTAGGTTTTCCATCTCATGTGGTGGATTTTTGAATTTCACTTTTGATTCTCATGCATTCTATGGTGAACTCTCTTGGCTCTTCAACTAGTTGTGAACTCTTGTGAAGATTTGGCTCTCTTGGTGATATACTATAGCTTTTTCTTATGCTTCCTCAAGTCTCCATTGCTATTGTGCTCTTTTGGTACATGTTTATGTGAGTTCTTGGAGGATTTTGTTCTCTCTTTCATCTCAAAGGATATAGTAGTATTAAATGAAGGGTCCTCATTAGACTTAGGTGGGTTAGATGTAGGATCAGAAGTAGGGATGGAAGAAATTGAGCCAATAGGATTGAGATAGTTTGTAGGGGAAAGAGTTAGTGTAGATTTGAAGATTTTGGTTAGGGGTGACTTGTTACCTCCATAATTAATACCTAAAACAAAGATATTAATTGTAAATAAGTAATAAAGTAATATTTTCCAAATTACTTTATTATTTTCCACAAATTGTAAAGTCAAAATTAGAACAAGTTGTAACCAATAATAAAGTAATTATTTTTATTACTTTATTATTTACTCACAATCAATTTTGCTAATGCAAAATCATGCAAATTGATTAGTTGAGTTAACTAGGCCACCTAGGAGGTTTTTGCCTGATTTTAGGAGTATTTTTAGGGTTATTGGTCAACTTTTTGGTCAACCATATGGAGAGGCCCAAATTGGAGCTATGTTTGCTCAATTTGTGGCAATTTTAGACCCTAATTTTGAGGATTTTGGTGGTTGCTCGTGAGAGATTATTTTTAGAGGTAGTTATCTGCAAGTTCATATTTTGCATGCCTCTTTGAGAGAGAAAACCTATATATTGTAAAGCAAAAGTTTGTTTTTGCTAGTTCTTGATTCTCATTCTGATTCAGACAGATTGGAGAATTCTTGTAGCTCATTTTTACAGTTTATTGAGAGATCGACAGGTTATAGGTTCTATTTTTGTCTTCTTTTGTAGAGTTTTCCTTTGTTTCTTTAAGATAAATTAAGTTACCTTTACATTTAGTGCTAATTATTGAAGTGATTTTGATAAAATTTTGTTGTATTTAATCATTAAACCTTTAAAATTATTGTCTCACTTCCTTGTTTGTAGCATGAAGCAGATAATCATCACAGGTCTTAGGTTGTGTTATTCAGAAGTAGTCCTTTTGTGTTGTGAAAAACCATTTTCTTCATAGAAAGCATGTTTTCAAACCTCCCTTAGAATCACTTTTGTGATATTTATGCCAAGATTGGATTGTGTGAAAGTAAGATTTTTGAGTTATATTGTGAGCCAAATTGCATATTATTATTCAACTTAGGTGCATCACCGAAATTTACAACTTTTATTTCATATAGTTTCTTTCTTCCTTTTTCCAAAACAAAATACATACATTCCAATAGAATATTTGAAGGGAACCAGCCCACAATCTGGAGGTCTAATTTCATTATAGGGCACCCACAACTTGAAATTAGTCCCATGTTACAAGGAATTGTAAATCTTTACTAGCCTTGCATTCGGGTGCAATTCCTAGTGATAATAGTTTTTGGCATGCCTGGTGGGACCTTGAACTGATTTTTAGTTCAAAAGGACTTTTTTTTTTCTATTTTTTGATATGAACAACAAAATTTCAGCCTTTTAGAGGTTTATTATCAAGTACCTGGTGACTTTAATTCTTTAGTTTTTTCAAATCAGATCTTGTAGCCTATGAAAAAATATCAAACAAGGTCAAGTAAAAATTCTGAGAAGAAGCATAACTAGTTGTCTCCACCAAAGAGGAGAATAAAAGCAAATAAAGAATCCAACACATTGGATTTATCAGTTGTTTCAGATATACCACGTACACATTCTGAGTTTACTTCACACCAGAATCTATTATTTGTAAGTTCATCATTAGAATTTCTCGGTTCTCCACCAGCAAGCCCAAGAGAGGAGATTCCTATTTTCCAAGAGGAACCTCTTCTTCTTGAGTTTATAGAAGAAGAACTTGTGTTACAAGAAATATTCTAAGTAGTTCCAGTCCAAGCACTAGCTCAAATACCATTTACTCCAATGGCTCTACTAGGAGGAGGTGGAGGTGGAGGACCAATTCCACCTCTTGGAGGAGTCGGAGGAGGAATACCACCTCCAGGAGGTGGTGAAGGTGGTGAAAGAAATCCACCACCACCTCAAAATTAGCCTTTTGTTTCATTTAATGGAGGCAGCCCTTTGAATCTGAATCAGTATGATGACATACTGATGGTTGCATTGAAAAGTTTACCAAGTTTCATAGGAGAAGGGACTACACCCATTGACCATATTAGATATGTGGCTTCTTTATGTTCTGTTCACCACAACACTGAAGAGAATATTGCAATCAAGCTATTGGCAGCATCACTAAAAGGTAAAGCTCTTCAATGGTTTAGAGGCTTAAGAGTTAATTCAATTACAACTTGGGATGAATTAGGTGCTACATTGAATAGGCACTTTCAGGATAAATTTGATCATTTATCATTAGTTGAACAAATGACCACCATTAAGAGAGCTCCACAAGAGCAAATGATAGATTTTAATTTCAGATTTCAGAAAATATGGAATAGAATCCCTGAAACAGTGAAACCATTACCAGAGCATGCTTTTTTGTATTATTTGAGGGCATTAAATTCTAATATTGCTGTTATGATACAATCTATGGGAGGGGTAACTTTACTAGTTGCTTTTGATATTGTAATAAGAGTAGAAAACAGTTTAATACAAGCTGGTAAAATAGCACCTAGGCCCCCAATGCCAATTTTTCTAGATATACAACCTTTAATTCTAATTTTAGCCCCACATATTTCATCAATACCATCTTTTGGTTATAGAGCAAATGCACAAAAAGGCACAGATCCCATTCATTTTGAATTTCGAGAGTTGAAAGAAAACTAGCAAAGTATAGCAAAAATACTGCAGACTGTGAGCAATGACCTCGTAAGTCTCAAAATTCAAACAAACTAGAATAATAGACCTTACCAAGCAACCCCTTACCAAGAAAATAGACTTGGTTATCAGGCAGATTATTAGGGTAAAAGGAGAAATTACAACAATAGGCCAAATTAGCAATATAACCCAGATGTTGTTAGTACATCAAAAGAAATAGTGCCTATACAGAACAACATGGTTTAGGACTATGCATGGTGTTACCCCTGTAATCAACCTCATAATCAGGCCACTTGCCTAAATGGGATAGTAAATCTAGCTTTGATGGTACAGAATAACTATGCTGCTGCTAAAATTTAGCAAGTGATGTAAACAACCAGTTGGATATTTAGACTCAGTATGTTAATCCTAATGTGGCTTTAATGAATTGGCAGGCTAATGAATTTTGTGGTGTAAATCAGTTGCCAGGTCAAAAGCAATCTATTACTAATATTGCAAAAAATACAAGATCAAAAAAGAGAGCTGTTGACTTGCAACAACAGGTTGGAACTGCAAATCAGCAAGCTGATACTGGTAAATAGCAAGCTGAAAATGTACCACAACAAGCTGATAAGGGAAAAAATACAGTTTCTACAACTTAGAATGAATAGAATCAAGCTTCTACATCAAAGGATTTGCATATTTTGCCAAGGCAGCCAACTGCAGAGAATAAACAACCAGCTAAAGACGAACCAGAGGTTACTGTCCCAAAAGTACAACAAAATGTTAGTGGTCCTATATTTAATATTTTGGATCATATGAAAAAGATAATAGTAAGCATGTCTATTTTAGATGTTTTACACATTTTAGGACAAAAGGATTTGTTACAAAATGCATTATCTCAGTTGCCTTTGCCAAATGAACTACAAAAATCACATCAACCCCAGATTATGATTGCAAATGAGGCAGAAAAAAGAATAGAACAACCTAAATCAGTTGGCAAACCTCCACCATTTTATGTCACTTTGATGGTAGGTGACTATTTAGTACATAATTGCATGATAGATTCAGGGGCCAGCATCTCAGTTATGCCAAAACATCTAGCTGATAAGTTAGGTCTGCAATATGAACCTATTGTTAGAGGTGTTGTACAAATGGATGGAACTGAAGTGAGTATAGTTGGAATGTTAAAAAATTTAGGCCTTAATTTGCATGCCTGTCCAAACTTTGTTATATATCAAGACATTTATGTTATTGATCTGCCACCTACCTTTGCTATTTGCTTATCCAAAGATTTTACAGCAAGGTTAGGAGGGTATTTATCATCAGATTGGACACATTTATTCTTCAGAACTAGATATGGAACCAAGGTTACAATCAAATCTAAACCACTAGCCAAAGATCACCTAGAACCTTACACACCCAGTTCCATAAATACCAATCTTTCCATTTTTTATCAAGAAGATCTTTTTCCTATCCAAGACCTAAATACACCTTTAGAATGAATTCTAGATATAGTTTTAGATCAATGGGTAGCAGAGAACCATGAAATAGATCCATTTGAGAAAATGGATGAGATAGGCCTTGGTGTGTATATGATTCAAGATAATAATATAGTTATTCCAAATCTGATTAAAGAAGAAAAAGAGCAAACTGTAGAATCTGAAAATGATGTTTGGGAACTATATTTTGATGGTTCTAGAAGTGAGGTAGGAGCTGGAGGAGGGGTTGTTTTAGTTTCTCCCACAGGTGAGAAATATTATTCATCTTTCAAATTTGCTTTTAGCTATTCTAACAACTCAATTGAATATGAGGCTTTAGTCCATGGATTAGAATGGGCAAGAAAAAGAAAAATCAAGTATTTAAAGGTTTTTGGAGTAGTGAATTAGTGGTTAAACAAGTTAGAAACCTTGCTGCTACAAAAAATGACTTGTTGATGTTATATAAGCATAGATTTTGGGACATGATAGAAGAGTTTGATGCATTTAATCTGATATCTGTACCTAGAACTGATAACAAGCAAGCTGACAAATTAGCTACCATAGGAGTTGAATATGATATTCCTGCTGAAATTAAAAATATTCACTCTCCTTTATATGTCAAAGTTGTTGTTAGACCATCAGTCCCAGATAATAATGTTAGTTGGCAAGTGTTTGACAGTAATGAACAGATTGTAAATTTTTTAATGGAAGAGGTTGAATTTTCTGCAGGTAATCAACAGAAATTTATACAGCAATATGATGATCAAATACTTCAGTTAAGATCAAACAAGCTACCCAAGGGCTTAGTGACCTTGGAACCTATCTTTAATACTGAAGATCAAGTAAGAAAAGACAAGGTCGGCTTGTCAGTAAAGCAAGAGCATTATGAACCCATTGAGATCTTTAAAGGAAAGTTACGTAAGCTAGGAAAGATATGTACAAAATAAGAACAACAAGCATTCATCTAGCTTTGTCAAGAGTTTAGTGACATTTTTGCATCAGAATATGGAGATCTGAAAGGTTTCAACCCTGAGTTAGCTCAACACACAATAGAGCTGGAACCCAAAGCTAAACCTGTCAGACAGAAGCAAAGGCCACTAAATCCTAAGCTGGAAATGCTTATGAAGATAGAACTCAATAAACTCATTGAAGGTAATATCATTTTTCCTATCAAACATACTTCATGGGTTTCTAACTTAGTCCCTGTTAGAAAAATGAATGAAGAAATCAGATTGTGTGTTGATTTTCGTGATTTAAACAAAGCATCTTTAAAGGATCATTATCCTTTACCATCTATGAAGCAGATATTACAGGTTGTTTCTGGATCAGAAAGGTTTTCTCTATTGGACGGTTATTCAGGTTATAACCAAATTCTTGTAAAAGACAAAGATCAGTACAAGACAACTTTTACTACAAAATGGGGCACACTAGCATACAGAAAAATGCCATTTGGCTTATCAAATGCAAGTGCAACATTTCAGAGAGCAATGGACATGGCTTTTCAAGGTCTGATTGATAAAATTGTGCTTGTATACTTAGATGATGTGACTATTTTTTCTAAAAAGGCTGAAGATCATTTTCATCATTTAAGACTAATCTTTGAAAGATTTAGAGAATTTGGGGTATCACTAAACCCAAAGAAGAGTATTTTCTTTGTTCATGAAGGCAAACTGTTGGGACACATTGTATCTAAAGATGGAATATCAGTTGATCCTGAAAGGATCACTACAATATTGGCATTGCCTCTTCTTGCACTTAAGAAAGGCTTACAGAGCTTTTGAGGAAGAATTAACTTTGTAAGAAGGTTTATTCCTCATATAGCAGGCTTTTACAACCTCTTACAACAATGCTGAAGAAGAATATTCATTTTAGCACTTGCTGCTGCTCTGACTCTGATAAATCTAAACTTTGATAAAAACTTCATTTTATATGCATTTGGCAGTGTGGATACTATATCAGCTATGCTTTGTCAGCAAAATAATGAAGGAATGGAACAACCTGTGGCATTTTTTAGCCAATTTCTGCATGACTATGAGGTAAGATATTCTCTTATTGAAAAGCATGTATTAGCTATTATCAGGAGCCTAAAGAAATTCAAACATATGCTTTCAAATAATAGAATTTAGTTAATGGTTGCTCACCCCACAGTGAAAGAATTTTTTCTCAGTAAGGATTTAAATGATAAGAGAGCAAGGTGGATAACCAAGGTCATGGAATATGACATACAAATTAAGGTCACCAAGCTGGTCCAAGGTAAAGGACTGTGTGAACAGCTTGCAGAAAATGACAAATACAACAAAGAACTTGAAAGAGAGGCTGAGACAGTGCTTCAAAATAATGAAACAACTGTTGTCCCAGACCCCCCTACAAGTTGGGTGCATGATATGATCCATTATCTACACACTGGTGATTGTCCACAAGGCCTGGACAGATCTAAAAGAAGATATTATAGATTACAGGCAATTCCTTATGCTATAATTGATGGAATTCTATACAAAAGAGACTTTAACAATGTTTTGCTGAGATGTGTACAGCTAGATCAAACTCAAAGGATTCTAGAAGAATTTCATGATGGACTTGCTGGAGGTCATTTTGCAGCTAGAACAACAGTTCTAATAATTATGAGAGCTGGTTACTATTGGCCTAACATGTTCAAGGATGCTCATGAATGGGTAAAGAAATGTCTAAAGTGTTTAGTTTTTGCAGGTAAACAAAGATTGGCAGCAATGCCCTTGCATCCAATTCAAGAGGAACAACCATTTGGCAAGTGGGGATTGGACTTCATTGGTCCTATTAATCCACCTTCAAGTCAAGGACACAAGTGGATTTTAACTGCTACTGATTATTTCACTAAGTGGACTGAAGCAATTGCTTTGAAAGATACTAACGAAACATCAGTCCTCAATTTTTATCAAGATCTAGTGTCCAGGTTTGGAATTCCTAACTCAATTATTTTAGATAATGCTTTAGCATTTATTGGATTAAGAATATCTGATTGGTGTGTCAAAAACAACATATTTCTGAATACTTCACCAAATTATTACCCTCAAGGTAATGGATAGGCTGAATCAACTAAATAAAATCTGATTAAAATCATAAAGAAAATAGTTGATGAGAATCAGAGGTCTTGGCATGATAAGTTAAAGTTAGCATTATGGACTGATAGGATTACACCTAAAAGATCAATAGGTAATTCACCCTATGTACTTACATATGCAAAGGAAGCAAAGTTACCAATAACAGTGGAGTTGCCAACACTTAGCTACATAAAAGAGTTAGAGTTACTTGAAGAACAACCAATGGAAATCAGGCTTGCACAACTGATTGAACTTGAAGAAATCATAAAAGAGGCCTTGAAAACATTGGAAGTATACGAGGCCCAAATGAAAAGGACTTTTGATAAAAGGGCAGTACCAAGAGTTTATAAAGAAGGAGATCTAGTTTTCAAATGGAATGAGTTGAAGAGCAGACCAGGACGGCATACAAAGTTTGATGCAATGTGGGATGGACCATATATAATAATAGAATGCAAGCAACACAATGCATTCCATCTTGCTAAGTTAGATGGTGATGTGTTACCAATCCCAGTTAATGGGATTCACCTCAAGTTATGCTACTAGTAAGGCAGCCTTATGCTGCAAATAAGTGCTTTTGCACATTTAGTTTCAGTTATTGTTGTTTTGTTTTCAAGAAGTGCTTTTGCACATGTTGCTAGTTTTGTTTTAGGCAAATCAGTTTAGTTTCAGTTTTTTTAGTTCATTGCAACTATTGTGTTCAATTAGTATGAGTTGCAAAAATTCTCTAAGTTCAGGACAGAAAAAACTCTATGCCCAATGGAGTTACAAAGGCTACTAGTTCTAAGTTGTTTAGCAGGTAAACACCCTTGAGAGGTCGCCATAAATGTTACTAATTTTTTGTTCACACTTAAAATTAGTTGGACCTAAGTGTAGTTGTTTAGAAGAAATAAAAGAAAACTTCAAGGTTATGCATTTATTGAACAGGTTGATATCTTGACAAGGGCAGAGAAAGAGATTCAGTCGACAGGATAACCCATCAGTCTAATCAAGAATGATAAGTTATCATGACAAGAGAATAAGATTGTCAAGAAATCAAAGATTCAAGAAATACAGTTGTTCTAACATAGTTTGATCTTTCAGGAGTTATAAGTTAGATTGATTATTCAGTTAATCAGTTTTGAATAAAAGAAAGAAAGATATTTGTATTGAACTATTATTTCATGACATGTTTTGAACATACATTCAAGTATCTGTTACTTTATCTCATGCATTGATTGAAAAGGAAATACATATACATCATATGCATAAAAGAAATTAACTGATCATGTTTAAAAGAAGTGTTCAAATGTGTCCCACACAAGCCATGGGAGTAACTAGACAGAGCAATTGTAGACATGCAAGCTATGCATCTGTTTGATAAAAGGAAAAGAAATGAACACATGATAAATTGAAATATCCATCATTGCCTGAGTAAGAAGGTTGTTTGTTGATGTCGGCTTTCAAGTCTTCAGTCTTTACTTTAGCTCCATCATCAGTTGAATCTGCAAAATTTTGGTGATAGCCCTGTTAGTGCTCCAGATGTTTAAAGTTAACACATGCTTTTATCAAATAGAAACATCCACTTATCACATCATGCATTTAGACGAAAGATGAGATCAGATATATGACACAAATTAGGAAGAAACCATGAAGAAAATCAATCGATACCTCAGGTACATTTTTATGCTAACTTGTTTGTTCACTGTGCAGGTATAGGACAAGTTTTGTTGGTGATTTGAAGACAAATAAACATGTGGATTAAATGTGGCTCCCAAAAGGGTTTGAGCCTAGCATGTTTCTTTTCATTTGAAAAGAGTATCAGAAAAAAACAAGATGCATCATTCCAAGCTACATCATGCATCATCTAATCAACTTGCAAAAAAATTATGTCATCATGACATTATTACAGTTGATTGGAGCAAATCAGATTAACATGACTGAGTCAAGTTGACAAAGACAAAGTGCAAAAACTAGATTACAGTCACAGAAGAATATCTAGGCTACAGGAGTCATCTGAAGTACAAAATCATTGTGAATGCATATATTTATTTCATCACAAATGACAAGAACAACTGACAAAGTGTATTTATAGTACAAGGACATGCTACAAGTGTTCAGATTAATGTGCCTGATGAAGATAAAAGAAACAAAATAAAGCTTCCAAGACACAGAGCTTGTGTATCATTTGAACAAGTTACAGGATAGATCATGTAAAAGTATCATCTCATTATGATAAAAGAGCAAGAAGTAAAATGACATGATACAGGTACTCAAAGTGATTAGCCAGCTGAGATAAATGATAGAGGTTATGCCTTTTAAAAGAAAAAATCAAAACAACAAAGCATCAATAACTCTAGTAGACATATGCCATAATGAAGAAATAGGATAATCAAGAAAATGAAATAGTATATGTGGAACAACTATGTCATAGCTTTCAAGATGAAACGACCAAGTCAAAAATGCCATATGATTAAGTCATCAATGGAGAGCCTATATTTCTAGGTAGCTGCCACAGTTCCCTATGTAATCAAATGCTCAACATTTAAACATTCAAGTGAAACATGGAAATCATAGTGTGATCCCATCTCATCACTGTACTAGATAAATAGTCATTATCTCATATGCCTTGGCACAGTGAAAAGACATCATGCTACAGTCAACAAATGAGTGCTAGAAGATGGAGCTAATACCATAGTTGTGCTAGAGGAAGGCTTTTTAGGAAATTTCAAACCCTAGTGCCATCTTGCACTTATAGTCAATGGAAAATGATAAAAGATATCTACTGCCATAGCCGTACCAGAAGAAGACATTTTCATGCTAAAAATAGAATACCCATTTGCATATGTCAAAACCCTTGCTTCTTTTTCTGTATATAGTCAAAAAAAGAACACCGTGGCTATTACAGGAGGGTAGCCGTGATAGTTATACGGGTTCTATGCAAAGAATGCTGAAACCCTTGTTTCATACTTACAAACACTCAGCAGTTTTTCATATTTTTGGTGTCTACATACAGATGGAGCATAGCCATAATAGAATGAAGGCTTTGTAGATGCAAAATAGAACAAACCCTTGTCATAAAATCAAAAAACCCTCAAAGATTATGCACCTACAATCAAATAAAGGATGAAAAGAGATGTATATAGGCACAACTGAAGGAGATATATCATTTTCTGCAAGAAAATGCAATACCCATTTCAATAAAACTTACAGACCCTTGTCATTCTTCACTTACAAAAAGACAAATGAAGCTACAGGAGAGACAAGAAACAAATGCTCACCTTATTTTTCTAGCATAAAGAGACACCTATCCCTAGCCTCATAGGAGTATCAGTGGTAGAGATAAACATGCAGAGACAAGAAAGAGTGTTGTTAAAGAATGTATAATGTATTAAGATAGCCATGAAAGGAGAAAGAAGTCGCAGCCAGGAAAGGAGAAAGAAACTACAGATGCCAACAAAGATGCTAGTATACTCAAAACAAATGTTACCTTCTTTCTTGCATGCAAAGTTCTGATGATTCGACCAAGAGAAGACCAAAGAGAGTAAAAAGACAGAGATATATGCTCTAATCCTTCAAACCCTAACTTGCAGAATGCAGTTGCAGAGTGTTGATGGAGAATTCCAAATGAAGAAATGAAGACAAATTTTAGGGTTATCTATTGCTTTTGTTCGAAGGTTCTTTCTCTCAAGTTTTTTGACTTCACAAAAGAAAAAATCAATTACCTTATCCAAGATGCCCATGGTCAAGACTTTAGTCTTGAAGATTTCCTAGCCATCATGATATGGAGGGGCCGACCAACATTGTTGCACTTGATTTTTTATAAAGTCAAAAGGGTCAGTATGATGAGAAGGCAAGGCTTCATGCCTTATGATTTATTTAAGTCCTTTATGGTTGACTAAATAGCATGGTCAAGGCTACCAAATATGAAACTCATGCTCGAAGATTCTTTGTCATTTTTTGTAAACATTCAAAGGTCTAAGATCCTTCTTGATTATGCATGCATGGTTGCCAACAAGGTCAAAGGAGCATTGTATTACAACATGATATGCATGAAGATAGAGCATGGAGTTTACAAGGAGGTAGACAAGGTGAGCATATGTAATGGTGTAATGTTTGATGCATGGAGTCATTGAGTTATAAGGTTTTCTTGATATTAAAATTGCAAAAGGAGATATAAGGATATATGTATTCACTAAGGCATCAAAGGGAGTCATAAGGATATTAATGTATATTGTTTTGTGCATGGAGATATTATAAATGCACAGGATGACTTAAGGTTTTTTCTTGCAAAGAGAGGATTAGTATTTTCTCCTTAGTGCATGTGGAGTGATAATGGTAAAAATTTTGCCTTAATGAATATGTATCATGCAAACTAGGGCTTTTTCCCACATGGAGGTTTAGGGGGATTTTTTATTTTCTTCTAAGTCCTATTTGTGCTCAAATCATGCAAATTAGGCAACTGTAAATTGGAGAGATGAGGAGTGTTTTTTTTTTCTTCTCATCATGCATGATTTTATAAAGATATTAATTGTAAATAAATAATAAAGTAATATTTTCCAAATTACTTTATTATTTTCCACAAATTGTAAAGTCAAAATTAGAACAAGTTGTAACCAATAATAAAGTAATTATTTTTATTACTTTATTATTTACTCACAATCAATTTTGCTAATGCAAAATGATGCAAATTGATTAGTTGAGTTAACTAGGCCACCTATGAGGTTTTTGCATGATTTTAAGAGTATTTTTAGGGTTCTTGGTCAACTTTTTGGTCAAACATATGGAGAGGCCCAAATTGGAGCTATTTTTGCTCAATTTGTGGCAATTTTAGACCCTAATTTTGAGGATTTTGGAGGTTGCTCATGAGAGATTATTTTTAGAGGCAGTTATCTGCAAGTTCATATTTTGCATGCCTCTTTGAGAGAGCAAACTTATAAATTGTAAAGCAAAAGTTTGTTTTTGCTAGTTCTTGATTCTCATTCTGATTCAGATGGATTGGAGAATTCTTCTAGTTCATTTTTATAGTTTATTGAGAGATTGGCAGGTTACAGGTTCTATTTTTGTCTTCTTTTGTAGAGTTTTCCTTTGTTTCTTTAAGATCAATTAAGTTACCTTTCCATTTAGTGCTAATTATTGAAGTGATTTTGATGAAATTTTGTTGTGTTTAATCATTAAACCTTTAAAATTATTGTCTCACTTCCTTGTTTGTAGCATTAAGCAGATAAACATCACAAGTCTTAGGTTGTGTTATTCGGAAGTAGTCCTTTGTGTTGTGAAAAACTATTTCCTTCATAGAAAGCCTATTTTGAAACCTCCCTTAGAATCACTTTTGTGATATTTATGCCAAGATTGGATTGTGTGAAAGTAAGATTTCTAAGTTATATTGTGAGCCAAATTGCATATTATTATTCAACTTAGGTGCATCACCGAAATTTACAAATTTTATTTCATATAGTTTCTTTCTTCCTTTTTCCAAAACAAAATACATACATTCCAATAGAATATTTGAAGGGAACCAGCCCACAGTTTGGAGGTCTAATTTCATTATAGGGCACCCACAACCTAAAATTAGTCCCATGTTACACAGAATTGTAGAGCTTTACCAGCCTTGCATTCGGGTGCAATTCCCAGTGATAACAATAATCAAACTAAATTAATCTTGCATTTCAAAAATGAAATTTAATAAATTAAATTCAATGTACTTGCTAACATTTTTTCCTAAGTATCAAGGCTGAAAGTCTCACTCAGGAGGGCATCTGTCATCACCATCTAGTCAGCTGCAAATGTAGCCTGCGCACCTACGTCCTGACTATCCATGGGTCATAATCACAGGCTAACCTACAAGCCTGACAAGTATGGGGTGGAACCCTACTTCTCAAACTCTCCCCCAGACCACGCTGTGTTGCAAGACTAGCATGCTCTATGATGCTCTAGGTCAAGGCACTAATGGACTAAAGTGTCTCGACCTCAGCACTCTCCTTCACAATGGAAGGGATAGACATGTGATCATGGGTTTGTCTAGAGAGTGCTTGTCTTGCTAGCCATTATGGGTCAACAGTGCTCCTAGTCTATCCTGTGCTGACCCCCCACCTCTACCTTGGAAGTCCCGCATATCAAAATAGTTTGGCACTTTATTTTTGACAAACTCGCAGTAGAGTTTCCTCAAAAAGTATTGTGGGACATCATTATTGTTGCATGGAGGATGGTCAAAATCCATCCACCACCTTTTCCCAAAATTCTCCCTTATCGCTTGGTTGTTGCACCAATGGATAGCGAACCTCTTGCATGTAAGGGGTAGAGGTTGATTTGTTTGTGGCTCTGTAAAAATGGAACACAAGTCCAATTTTGTAATTTGTTCATTTTTTACTTGTTCATATGACAATTTGTCTGCATAGTACTCTCTAAATTCTCTCCTCTTTTTTGACCAACTAGATATTTTCTTGCTAATGAATCTATATTTGATAACATAGATTCAAGAGATTGAGCAAGCATGGATCTATGCAAGGTTGAAGTTGTAGGATGTTTCAACCTTCCAATTATGTCTTTAATTTGTTTTTTATTGTTTTCAATTTGCCCCATTAGATTTTCTTGTGTTCTAGGGGCATGTCGAGTAATGAATGGAGGTGTTTGTTGTTGGGGTTTTTCTTCAGCAGGTATTTGTTGTTCAGGTGATTCAAGATTTTGTGGATTTTCAGGAGGAGGAGGTGCATTATCAATTCCTGTCAATTAATGAAATTTACATAAAAAATCAACTTAAACCTACCTATTTAGAAATAAATTCACACAAAAAAACAAATACAACTCACTCCTTTGGCCTCCCCGATGTTGTGGCGGCATTTTGGCGATGAATCGGCAAGAATTTGGTGTCAAAACTAGTCTCCAATAATGCAAGTGCACTCCTTAGGGTTTGCAAGCCGCGGGTGTAGAGAAAATGAAATGAACAAATGAGCACAAACGCAAATTTTTTTTAAATACTAAACCATAATGCAATTACATTATGTCTTAGAAGTTTAAAAAAAAAAATTGGCCACTTTTTGGCCCCCCAACTTTTTGCACCCGCCCAACTATAACACCAGATTTACGTGGAAAACCTAAGAATGAAAAAATCACGGTGAGCAAGTTGCTTGGATCTACTATCCAAATCCAGCCTCACAAATAATGATAAAAACATATTACAATAATTTTTAGGGCTACAACCCAAGGAGGACACACTCACTGAAATACAATGCTACAACACTTACAGAATGAGGCTACAACCTTTGAACATCACACTCAATAGATCTCACTGATCAAACACCTCTGTAACATCTACACACTTAACTCTATCACAAATCTTCACTTCCTCTACACAATGAACACTACTACCTTTGTCATGTTTCCATGCACACACACACACTCACTTCCACCCTCATATACACATCCTCGCACACTCTCGGACACTTACTTTTCACACCAAACAAGATCTTTTATTTATAGTTTCTGCAAACTCCATAATTTTTCTCCTACGTTGGACAAGATGAAACATGTAAACATGAAATGTGCAATGGCCATACCAAGTTAGCTTCCAAAAGATGTAGAAATCCAATGCAGTTCAATCTAAGTGATAACCAGGACCTATTCTTCCTTAACACATTCTTCCAAGCTGGCACACACATCCAAACATCTGATGAGATCGTCAAAACTCATCAAGTTGGCCCAACAACCACTTATCCTTCCACAAAATAGCTCTAGACCTAAATCGGTACTGGAGAGGCCAATTAGCACCATGCAGATCACTTCACAAGCAACATAAGACTTGTACAAACCTTCTCAAACATTTCTTCCTTTGAAATATATGTCTACTTTCTGGCACAAACAAACAGATTCTAAACCTGGCATCACTTGCAAACACTGAATACACAGTACTGAGATAGAGCATTGAAAAATCAACTTGTGGTGCACTTCAACACTTGAAACCTGAAATGAACAAACATACAAACCATCTAAACACATCCTCCAAATAGCAACGTCACAAGATGTAATGCAGTGAAATGTAGTGGTATTTTCTATCTCCTCTAGATAACCCTAATTAGCAACATGATATATCTTTCTTTTGCTAACTTTGGAGGACCTCTGCAGTACAACTTTTCATCTGAACCCTGAATATATCAATCTTCTCATCTATATCTAACCATCCTTCAAATCACAGGATCACAACTTCAACTACGGAGAAATATGGAGCATTTCTCTGACCTCTTTGACTGCACCAACATAGGAACATTGTCTTCACTCTACAAGATCTATAATCTTCTATGGTACTTCCCAAGCTCTAAAAATATGAACATACAACCTTTACACTTGTCTTTGTCTAACTCCCAAACTGTAAGGCCATACCTTTAAATGTGGGGGAATGCGGAACATTCTCCTGAGCTACTTCAATGCAAACTCCAGTGCCTCAGACTTCCTAAATCTTTCTTTCAAAACTTAAGTAATGCTTTTCATCAGGAAACAATGGATATCATATTCACCACATTAGAGACTGCATGAACACAACATTATACAACAACCACAACTCTTTTCAATAAAACAAGAATCTTCAAGTTAACACATCCTTTGTCTATGAACTTTAGAAGATAAGGTACAACTATTTACAGATGATACTGATCCAAGGAGTATACATGGTACATGGCTTCCAACACTTTACCCTTCACTTCACAACTTTTCTGATTCATCTCTGATCATTACTCCTTTGTTTTCTTCTCTTATCACCTCAACATATACTCATCACTTTGCTTCTCTGTCTCACAACAATCTACAATAATCTCCCTTAGACATCACTATTCTTTGACATCTTTGAACATCACTTCCACTTCTAACCTTCCTCATTATAGCATTGTTGACATCAACGACAACATATATGCATCAAGAGGCAATTCAGTGTCTCAACATTTTTTTCCAAGCTTCTAGCTCCAGCTACAGTGGCAGAAAATGTTGTGTTATCACCAATCTATTCTTTCCAAACCTAGTTAGCTCAACTCATTTTCTTGGAAATGGATAGAGCGTGGAGAAATATTCCAATTCCTCATAATTCCATTTTCTTTCTTGGCCACCCCCTCTAATCTGTGGCAGGTGGTTATCACAAGGATTGAGAAAAATCTCTAGTACTAGATTACCAAGCCTCTCTCTTTGGCTGGTAAATTTTAGATTTGTTCTAGAAGATTTTAGTAGCTATGCATGTTTATTATTCTTCTTGTTGGGTGCCTTCAAAGGCTTCATATTTGAAAGTTGAGAAGATTCTCAGAGACTTCTTGTGGGCCTCCAATGATGGCCATTAGGGCTTTCATCGTGTGGCCTGGAGATTTTGTTTCCTTCCCCGGAAGGTTGGGGGGCTCGGTTTGATTTCCATTCACTGTCTAGGTGTTGTCTTGTGTGCTAAATGGCTCATCCGAGCTCTGAATGGTAATGAAGCTTGGAAAATTCTTATGCGGTATTGCATTAGCATAGACACTCCTCATGGGCGACCGACTTGGAAAGGCTTGGATATAGGAACCCTTCTTACTATGAGGGAACCTATTTCCATCAAGGCACCTTCATCATTAAGAGAATTTGGAAAGCTTGGGAAGCCATCAAACCCTAGATTTTTTGGGTAGGGAATGGATTTCACAATGGTTTGTCCATCAACCAATATTCCATCTAGTGGTCCCCCCTTTTTAGCATTCAAGACCAGCCTTTAGCTCATGTGCCTTGGCTTCATGCTCTAAAATTTTTCAAGTGCGGTGTTCGTGTTTTACCAAACCTTATTCATAGAGCTACTAAGAATTTATTATCATGACCTAAATTTAAACTCAAATAAAGACTTGCAAATCAAGATCAAGAGACTTACCAGTCGGTTATTGATGTGCTTCCTCCTCTGATGCTTCACAAAATTGGATTGAGATCTCTCAAACCATGGTGGAAAGATTGGAAATGGTAATCTGACAATCCCTTTAGAAATTACAAGCCCAGTAAAGGATATAAATGGCTATCACCACACATGCAAATGGTGGATCAACTCAATCATATATGGCAATTACAATCGTCTCCTTGGACTTGGAAGAACCAATTTCAGTGTGTTTGGTAAACAATTTTAGAACCCAAGCTTGTTCATTTTTCTTGGTGTATTTTTTACTAGAGCCTCCCTTTGGGCCACCATTTAGTTCAAATGGGCAATCCTCCCCACATTGCCCTTTTTGTGGGTAAATTGAGTCTCTCAAGCATCTTTTTCTGGTTTTGCTCAAGAGCGCAAGAAGCATGGTATTGGATCCATGACTTCTTCAAGCCTTTTAGGTCTTCACCCTTTTCTTGGCATATGGTTTTGCTTGGGGATTGACATTGTCTCCCATCCAAGTATACTCAAATTTGGCATGCTTTCAAGGTGGAAATTCTATTCAACATATGGAAAGATAGGAATGATGAGAATATTTTTTCTCATTATTAGATGCAGATAGGCATTTTTCTCTGTATTCTAAAGCTATCATTTCCTCTAATGTGCATATGCAGATTCAAGTGCAAGCTTCCAAAGTTGTACTTGAAGTTTCTCATTTGCAGGAGCTGCTTGACCACTGGGGCAATGCTCCCTGCACTATTGCTCGGGTCCCCTTGATCCTGCCTCCTCTTCTCAGGGGCATCGACGCCGATGTAGCAACTCTGTTCGACATGATTGTGGTGATTGGAGGTCTCAATCTCATGATCCTTAGGATTCTAGAGGCTCTATTGCTTGAGGAGGATGGTCTGAACCTTCTCACTCACCCTCTCTTAGGTGGGGTACTGGCTAGCTTGACTCAGGTAAATTCTATCATCTACAACTTGCTATCTCTCCTGTTCAGGCTTTGTAGCCCTCTAAAGAAAAAGAAGATGACATTGTTGCTCCCAATGGGTGGGAGCCAATTGATGACATCAATCCCAATGATGTATGGGGTAATTTTGATGACAAGGATCCGCCTCCCCCCTGGAGTTGCATTAGTTGCGTAGTTGTCTTTTTCGGGCTAGGCCCTTTGATTTTAAACTTTGTTAATTTGTCTTAAGTCTTGGACTTGCGGGTGTGCCTTTCTACCACCCTCCTTTTTTTGTGAATATTATACTTATTATCTTTTATTAATATAAAGTTAAATAGGTCTTATTCATAAAAAAAAATAGTCTAAACTTACAGTAATGGTGTAGATAGCAACATGCAATTTGAACTCTGTAGGAAAATTTTGTATGGGTTGTAGACAAATATCACATGAAGAAACTAAGTTGATGAGGAGATATGGGACGTTGAAGTTTGTTTGATGGGACACATGGCAATGTATTTTGTTTATAAAGGATTTTATATTTGTAAAACAATATTTTATTATGGTTGGTCGCTTTATATGTAGTTGGGACAATTAATATGCAATAGTTTTAAAGTTTTATGTATTTGGGACAATTATAGTGTATCTTTTTAATACATATACTTAATATTAGAAAATGAGTTCTCTAATTTTTTCAATAGGGAATGTGTACAATTTGTGTTAATTTAGAATATTGGCAGGGAGATTTGCATAAGTCATCTCTCTACCACCTAGTTTGACTAAATAATAACTAATTAATAAACAATTAAACTATAAACATTGATTGCATCCACTATATACAAAATAGCATCCTAACTTATTCTTTTTTTGGTGCAATAAAGAGTAGTTAGAATATTTAAAATATTTTTGGAATGAATATTACTTTACAATGGCCCCATCTTAGTCAACTCCTATATCAAGTATAGGACCCACTCCACTATGGGACCCTCTCCCTTAGATACAAAACAAGATCTTAACTTATCCTTTTGAGCATGTGTTAGTAATATTTAAAATATTTTTTGAATGAATATTACTTTACAATGGCCCCATCTTGGTCAACTCCTATATCAAGTATAGGACTGGCTTCACTATGGGACCCTCTCCCCTAGATACAAAATAAGATCTTAACTTATCCTTTTTAAGTAGGTGTTAGTAATATTTAAAATATTTTTTGATTGAATATTATATTATAGTTGGGTATATCATAGTCAACTCCTATACCAAATATGGGACCCCACACCACTATAGGGCCCTCTCCCAGTGCACCACTAGGGCCCTCTCCTAGATGACCACTAGTTGAGGGAAGGGCTGATTTGACTTCATTCAAACTCGACTTCACTTCATGTTAACTCTCATCTACTTTACCACTAGACCGCCTCTCTATTGAAAGAAAGAGGGAACCAAGCTCGTCCTTTCGTTCAGGGCTTTTACGAAAGGAAGAGTCATGCAAGGTTGGTGGAGGAATAATAACACCCCAAACAAAGCAAGGTGTACTAATTGGGTGGGGCTACTGGAACTCTGTCATTGCAAATTTTCAGAAGGCAAGTTTTTGCGTGTCAGTAATGGCATGCAGGTTACCTCTTCAGCTCACATTTCCATCATGGAGCTACCCATTTTGGATGATTTCCACACTGGAACAGTGGGGAATCATATGATGTGGAATTATCTTTAGTAAGCGTTTCTTGGAGATGAAAAGTACCACCAGCTGGGTGCCCAGTGGAAGAGTTGTTGCTCAACAGAGAAAAGAAAGTCTAGGGATATATTCCGTTGATTGTCGGCCAGAGTTCAATTGACTGAAAGGTTTGGCACCAGTTCTTCACCACTGGTAAAAGAATGTATTCAAGTTGCTTGGGTGGTTGGATCATGCTGTATAAAGATGGACGATGGGTAGGTCTTGGTGGATGCTCAGGTTTTGGAATCAAGCTAAAATACCTAGCATTCAAATTGTAAAAGCAAAACATTTTTGGTCCTTTTGGCTTGCATGAATAAATAAATGTTAAAGTATAAAAGCCACATGCAGGTTAAAAAAAGGTTAAATTTGTTAAAAATAATTTTAGTTATGGAATTTGATTTGTATAAAGATTTAAAAATTACTTTTTAGTAATAGGTTAATAGTTAATAATTTTTTTTTTTTTAAATTTGAGTATATCCTCATAATTTTGTAAAGGTAGTGTTTTGAAATTGAATTTTGATGGAGAGTTTAAAGGTAATTTAGGGTTGAGTGTGGGCTTTTTTTTTTAACTTCTTAATCATCTAGGTAATTTTGTAAAAGTGGTTTCTTTTTTTTTGGCATGAATAAGGATGTTGAAGCAAAACATTTTTGAAAAGTGTTGAATTGGCTAATGGAATGGTAGAGCATAGAGAATGGTGAGAACTAAACTACGATTGCACAAAAAATGGTACCAAATGATAATAATACTATTAAGTTATTTGGAATATGTTAGGAAGCTTTGCATTCTCCTATAACTTCTCAAAACTTATGTACAAGAAACTAACCCCTCAACAATTAACTAAAAATTAACATCACTAAGTCACTAAAGTGACTTTATTACAAAATGTAAACCTTAATTTCCAACAATGTCTAGTGAATTACTTGTCATTTGTACAAATGTTAGGTAGCCCAATACTTGTCCTCTTGGAAGGTTAGAAGCAAGTGGGAGATTGATCACCTTTTAAAGTGAGACGATGCATTACTACCTTAAGCCAACACCAAACTTTGTTAGCCAAAAAGAATTATTTTATTTGCCTTGTATTGTGTAATTATGTCAAGTTCTAGCCATTAGTAATGACTTCTATAAAGTGCCATTTGGCATATTGATGGTATTTGCCTTGATATTGTATGTTTCTATGGTTGAACTTAGGACCCATTTGTTGCTAGAGTGCTCTACCATTGAACTACTAACCCACTTGGTGACTAGTCCGTCTATAATTAGTGTGTGACTATAGAACAACAATAGACAATGATAATTTACAAACATCTACAAATAACAACACAGTGCAAATATTATAGAAGGCTCACAACTTCTTTGTATTGTATTATTTGAAAGAAGGCTTACATTTATAAAAGAAATATCAACTAAATAACAAACTAACTCCCAACTTTAAAAAATGCCTATTAATTTAATTTTAAAAAGTTCATTATTCTTTCAAAATGATGGATGCGGAAAGTGCTTAGGCATTTTTTTCACTTTGTTTATGTGCACTGTTTGATAGTGGAAGATGGAGAATGGTGGATGCAAGCGTAACAACGATGGTAGAAGGAAGCGGTGTAGGGTTATTAATGACGAGTCATTCAGAGATGTCCCTAACTTGAGACTTCACCGTACTTTTGAAATCACTAAATAGGATGACCTTGCTTTTTAAGCAGAAATCCTTGGTGTTATAGGCTGTTAAATTGTAGGGATTTTAGGATGCACGTTTGGAGAGAACATTGCATCATGAATGAATGAATGAATGAATGAAGGCTTTTAATAATGTTCACAAGGTCAAACAGTCTATGGGACTACCAGAAAAATAAAAGATGTTGCTAAAAAACCAACAGTTAATCCAAAAGCCCATATGGATCCTACATTTGATCCTGGTTGGTTTTGTGGATGGCTGTGGAGTGGCTCAGAATGTGGAAGGTGCACTAGAGACTAGTGGTACAACTGTAGATTTTATGGGTTTGATTGTGTTGTAGTCTGTCTAGAGGTAAGTTAAATTATACTTAAATATCATCTATTTTATTGGTCAAACCACAAAAAATGGTAAATATTTATCTTATTTTTATTAGGCAAAATTAACCTAAACTGTTAAACTAAATGATATTTAAGTAAATTATCTATAAGAGTCAAGGATATTGCATTATTCTATTATATGTTAAGGTATAGATGCTTGGAGATGTCTAATCTGGTTTCCATGGTGTTGTTTGTCAATAAATTTTAGTCAGCTAAAGAAAATCCTTTATTGAATCTTAAGTTTAAATTACTATATAAAACTACAACAGAATTATCCTTTCTTCTTTATGGCAACTGTATACTCAGCCTTTATTCGGCTAGTTGTCTGCCTTGAACGGCCATATTATTCTTCTCTCCGTAGACGTGGCCGCTGAAAAGATTGGGAAAGAAAAAATATACCTAGTCGTCTTGTCTTTTACAGTGGTAAATCTGAAGTAGTATTCTCCTGTAGACTGCAATGCCTGATTCTTTATTGGAAGAATCTATGTAAAAAGACAAGACTCGCAGACGGCAAGGTATATTTTTTGTTTCCCAATGTTTGCAGCGGCCACGTCTATGGAGAAGAAGAATAATCTGACCGTTCAAGGCAGACAACCAGCCGAACAAAAGCTGAGTATACAGTTGCCATAAAGAAGAAAGGATAATTCTGAATAATTCCTTCACGTCTTCTTACTCTATTTAAATATTTTTTTTTTAGGTCAAAAGGGGAATATTAATTTTATATCTCATGCAGCAGCAGCATGCTATTAAAATATAAATAATTGTCCTGCTTTTGTTGTCTTCTTTTATGGAAAGCATGGCTTAAATTTGATAGCCATATGGCCATATTTAGTGATTTTAACCGTAAAATACAATTAAAATTTTAGGAAGACCGTATCACTTGAAAGGTAAGATTTCAAGTAAACTGTCAAAATATATATATATATATATATATATATATATATATATATATATATATATATATATAGTTTATGTATATTTTTCTTAAAATAGGTAGACTTTAATATTTGAAAGGCAACTTCAAATAAATAACCGTCACAAAAAAATTGCTTCACAGGCAGGGTAGACCGTCAAATTTAGGCCCTAATGGAAAGAGAAGGCATGTTTTTAAATTTAGTTTAAAATATTGTTGTGGACCAGGAGAGTGAAACAATATTCAATTTGAAATATGCAATATTTTTTTCCGGATTTTGGTATCACTTATTAGAATAAAATAAAATATTAATATTTAAAAATTTAAAATATAAATAACTAAAAATAGTAAATTTTTATTGGCTTTATGTTTTATTTGTCGTTTAAGGTTGAATTTATGTTTTATTCGCCTTTTGAGGTTGTGACTGCATGGGTGTGACTTTTGACCACCCATATATTTTTTTTTGAATATGTACTATTTATTTCTTTAATATAAGTTAAATAGGATACTCGTAAAAAATGTAAATTAATGAAATTGAAACCTTCTAATTGAACTAGTTTTGGCTTACAACACCCATTTAGATATAGGTCTATATATATATAAGTGGGTGTTGTAAGCCAAAACTATATATATCTGGGTAAATGCAAGGAGATGGGGGACCAAAAAGTCGCCACTATCTCCAAAATTAAAGAAAAATGCAAGCGCGTTATAACGCGCTTGCATTTTGCTTTGCATAAAAGCAAAAAAAAAACCATTTCTGCTCATTCACGCCACGACTATTCTCCTCACAGCAACAAAGAAAACAGGCAAAAACTCGATCGCGTTGAAGAAGAGGCCATTGAATCAAGTGTAATAGAGAAAACAAGAAATTCACAATGCCACCTCGCCGCCAAAGACATCGTCATGCAAATTTGGAGGCTCCAACACAGGAAGAAGGTAGGGTTTGACTGATTTTGTTAGTTTGAGAGCAATTTTTGAGTTTTGCAATGTTTGATTTGTTTCTATATATTGCATTTATAGTTATTGGAGAAGGAGAAAACCTAAATCCAGCTAAGGAGGGTGAAAACAACCCCCAAAACCCTCCAATCCCTCAAAACCCACCTTCACCTCCTTTTCATGTAAGGGATAATCAAGAACACTACCTAGGGATAATAGAAGAAAACAAGAAACATCTTCAAACTATTATTCAAACCCTAAACAATCCAAGTGGAACCACTGATCGTAGGAGGGCACTTGCAAAATCACTATAGGAGATTATTTCCCACATGGATTTGGTGACAAAATAAATCACCGAATTCCAAGACTATAGGGAGAGGAGTCGGCAATATTATGCCGACAAGTTGTCATATGAACAAGTTAAGAATGAAAAAATTACAAAATCTCAATTATGTGCACACTTTATTAATCCAAAAACCAGCGAAAGATTAGAAGAAAGTTGCAAACGGTTTCCTATACATTGGTGTAGGAATGAAGAAATATCCCAAAACTTTTGGGATAGATGGTACATGGTCTTCGATGAGCACCCATGCAATAATGATGAGGTACCACAATATTTCTTGAGGAAACTCTATTGCGAGTTCGTCCTCAACAAGATTCTGAATTATTTTGACATTCATGAGTTCCAAGGTAGAGGTGGTGGCTCTGCCAAAGATAGACCCAGGGCTCAGCAAGATGAAGACCATGTGCCTATACCCCGAGCGAGGCCAGAACGTAGGTCACTCCCTTTGGCTTTGAAGGAGAGTGTTGAGCTGGAGACTTTACATTCATTAACTACTCTCACCCAAACTCAATCACAGCATGCCGATGATTTTACCTAGGCCAATGAGGGTGAGAGTAGTAGGCGTCATGTGTCCCCCCATTTGTGTAGTACATGTTGGAACCTATGTGATTATGGGATGCAGGAGGCACGATAGGATTTTGCGACACAGGGGCAGCATGCTGCGACATAGGGGTAGGACATATTGGATGATCTTGTTCTCAGTGATGATCTCTTACAACATACATTTGGTATTGACTCTCAGGTAATTTGTTACAAGTTTTATCTTGATTTAGTATATTGTTATTTGAAATTTGTAATTAATTTTATATGATTATCTATATTTTAAGTCAAAAATAATGTATGTAATTGTTTGCACAATGAAATTCCAAGGTTAGAGTCTTCATCCTGCCTGCAGGTATGTAATTTATCACATAATCATAATTATTGTATGGTAATATTATTTTGTGACAATTTGATGATTTCAATAGTCACTGGTACCTCCACAGTTTCCTTGGTCCCCTGGATGCCAAACCACCACTTTACGGAGGTAAATTTTACCATTTCTAATCATTATGCATTTTTAAAATAATGTTATGTATTTATTTTGTTTGAATAATCTTGAACTTGATTTTCAGATGCTAAATACAATGGAGACTCCTCCTGATCTTCGTGAGTTAGCAGAGATAGGCATTGTTGCAGCCATGATGTCTGCAAATCCTTTGACTGAGGTATGAGCCAATAACATGAAAATATCATAATTTTGTATTTCTTGTTTTATCTCATGTCATTTGATGTACATAAATGATATTTATGTTTAGTCAATTTTGCTTCTTGATGCTTCTCACAGGAGGTCACAACTCTAGTCCGTCCAACTACGGACAAAGAGAGAGACAAGATGATGGAGAGTGATCATAGGTTGGCGATAAGTGATCAATTACATATGTGATGTTATATATTCCATACATTTTTCTATACTAATGTGCATATTATTTGTTTGTATTAATAGGTGCAGCTAGATGAACTTTATTCGAAGAGGTCTACTCAACAACAGAGAGAGGATGTGTCACTGACTAGCTCTCCATCTTCACAGTCAAAGAAGGGCCGCCGATTATTTCCTAAAAGTCCATAGGAAACTAGTTTTTGGGACATTTTGTGTATGCCTAGATGGCTTTGTATACATACTTTTGTATGTTAATCCGATGTATATTTTTGTATATTTTCCTGTATGGCTTTGTTTGGACATGCCTATATGGCTTTTTATATAAAGTAGATGTCATGTTCATGACATTATGTATATGATAGTTTATAATAAATATTTAATATGATAATCAATTATTGTTACAGGAATTTGGTTTAACAAGTGCCAATTTTACATTTGCTTGAAAGTTTATACATCGTTTTCAAATAATCCATTTTGTGCATATCTTGCAATCATTGAATTCTATGGGACTGTGCATTTCTTTGAGGCATCATTTCAAATAGTTCACGTGCCTTGTCTATGTTGCAAGTATGGGCCTAATCGGAGTTGTCTTTGATGTCAACATACTCCTGTTGCATTGATGTCAAGGATTGGATGAGCTGTGTGCTGAGGATATTGAGAAAATTAGTCCTATCAGAAACAGAGAAGAACAGTGAAGCTCTATGAAGTGAAGATCCCAACTAGATGAAGATCAGATAATGCGTATCAAAGGGTTTGTAGATACGTGTTTAAAGATGATCTAGTCAAGATTTCAGAGGTCTGCATGAAGATTTGAAGAAGTTATGGCCATATGAGTAAAACTAGCTCTGGCAGCTATTCAGAGGTGACAGAGTGACACAAATAGGTCCAATGAGATCCAGAAATGCAATATATTGTTCTACAGATTTGGTGGAATGTTTAGGAAGCTAATGTGAATTGACAACTCAATTGGTTTGTGGTCTGGAGGTCTGCAAGCATTTATTCTAATGTGACAGTGATGACAGACTGTGTTCTTGAGGTTCCGGATGAAGATGCGAATGATTTCAGTAAGTAGAAGTGGTGTGGATGCTCTTGGTGATTTAGGCAAGTTTGTGGGAGTCTCTAGATTGTGTCCAGTTTGTGTTGGCGGTCCGCATTGAAGATTGAGATCGTAATTGAAGATTTACTCTCAGGTGATGGTGTTCTTCCTAATCATGGCCGAATGGATGTTTTCCACATCTTGCGGATGATCTTGAAGATGTTCTGTGAAGCATGGCGTGATCCTCAAAGAAGATTGAAGTCCCAGATATGTGTGGCCGACAATGTGGTGATACACATGAAGTTCTGTAATAAGTCAAGTTGTATTTGTGTAATTTTTCTGTAATAAAATGAAGTATGTGTTGTGCCGAATTGGATGTTTATCCCAAAGTTGATGTCTTGTATAAATAAGATTTATGAAGTCATTTCAAAGCATCCTCGGTGAAGATGAGAGAGTGGTAGAGAGGAGAAGAGCGAAAAGCAAAGCAAAAGTGTTGAGCTTAAATGGAACTATCTCAAGCATGGTGAAGATGCTAATTTCTAGTTCAAGTATGTAATATTTATATTATTATTCTGTAGACAACGTGTCTCCTGTAGGCAGTGGGCCTCTTGTGAGCAGTGTGCTCGGGCAGTGAGCCCTAATTGGCAAGTGCCATTTTGTTCTTCCTATTCTTTTAACAGAGAATACAATCTTGGGTTAGTCACCCCATGGTTTTTCCCTTAACTGGGTTTTCCACATTAAATTCTTGGTGTCATATGTGTTAATGTGTTTTTGCTCTTGAGATATTGCATTTTGCTTCCATGATTAAATCATTACTATGCTATAGAAATATAAGAAGGATCTAAGTGTTTTCATAAAAGGTAAGTTTTTGGTGACAACTGATTCACCCCCCCTCTCAGTTGTTTGTCATAAAACCAACAATTGGTATCAGAGCCAAGTTCCTCTAAAAGGAGCTTAATCGCTTGAGGAGATCCAGGATGTCTTCCTACAAGAAGGATAGTCTGAGGTTTGATGGAACTAATTACACTCTTTGGAAAAGCCGCATGGAATGTCACTTGCAATGTATGGGAATGTATTATTGGACCATGACTTCAAAGAAGTATGTTCCTCCAAAGAATGGTCTGACAAATGTAGATGAAATTAGAGATGCTGAAGATAATCTTTGAGCTAAAGAAGCCTTATTAAGTGCCTTATCTGATTCAGAATTTAAAATTTGCATATGAGATTTGGGCAAAGCTGGAACTTCTACATGAAGGAGACAAATATGTTAAATGTCCCAAGCTATAGAGTCTGAAAGGAAAATTTGAAAACCTAAAGATGAATGAAAATGAGAATATCACTACATTTATGCCAAAAGTAAATGAGCTTGTTTGTGGCATTAGGTGTGTTGGTGGAACCTTGGATGAAGATGAGATTGTTGCCAAAGTTCTCAAATCCCTACCTCCTGCTTACAAACACAAGGTTGTTGCTATTGAAGAATTCAGATCTTTATCAAATATCACAAGAGATCAATTGGTTGGAAAATTGGCTGCATTTAAATTTTCTGAGTTTGGAGATACACCCCCCAAGATTGAATCTACATTCAAAGCTAGTGCCTCTGTAAAAGGTAAACAAAGGTATGATCCAGGAGAGAACTCCTCAAAGAAACTATCATGGTATGAAAAAGCAAGAAAAGATTTGGAAGAAGATGAGGCAGAAGCTGCTCAACTTGAAGCCCTTATTGCAAAAAGACTGCCTAGAGGATCTGGTAAGTATGAAGGAAAATTGCCCTTCAAATGTTTCAACTGCAACAAGATTGGTCATTTTGTCTCAAGGTGTCTGGAAATATTTTCAAAGACAAATCCAAATAGATCAAGATTCCAAAAGAAATGTTACTACGTTCATGAAGATGATGATGATGAAGGAGTAACAGATGATGAATTAGAGACGGGAAACAAATCCAAAAGTGACGGGGTGTTTATTGCCATCAAGGAAGAAGATCCAATGCCCATTGAATCTGTCAATCATAAATAGGTAGAAAGAGCTTTGGCTGCTCAAGTTGAAGAAAAGGATGAATGGATCATTGATAGTGGATGCTCCCACCATATGACTGGTGACAAAGATGAGTTCATAGATCTGGAAAGATATGAAGGAGGAGTTGTAAAATTTGGTGATAATTCTACTGGCAGATTCAGAGGCAGAGGAACTATTTCTTTTAATGGAAAGAACAAAACTAGTGATGTACTATATGTTGAAGGTCTGAAGAACAATCTTCTCAGTGTTGGGTAGTTGGTGGACAAAGGCTATGATCTCTGATTCAAAAATGGAAAATGTAAAATCTTTGAAAGTTCTGGAATAGAGATTGCATTCGGTACTCAAACAAAAGGTAACATCTTCCACTTGGTTGGTACTGGAAAAAGTTGTTTATTTGTTCAAATTGATCAGAGTTGGTTGTGGCATAGGAGAATGTGTCATGTTAATTTTGATAACATCATCAAGATAAGCAATACTTAGGCTGTAAGAGATCTTCCAAGACTAGTCAAACCTACTAACAGTTTGTACAAAGAATATCAGTTGGGTAAGAAGAGCAGAGTCACATTCAAAAGTAAGGAACAATCTTCTACCGGATTGTTGGACTTAGTACATACTGATCTATGTGGACCGACAAGAATCAGGAGTTTGCAAGGTGATAGATATTTCATGTTACTAATTGATGACCATTCCCAGATGATGTGGGTGACTTTCCTGAAAGAGAAATCTGAGGCTCTTGAGAAATTCAAAATATTCAAGGCTATGGTAGAGAATGAAACTGGGTTAAACATAAAATGTCTTAGGTCTGATAGAGGTGGAGAATTCACATCTAGAGAGTTCATAGAATTCTGTGAGAAACATGGGATAAAAAGATAGTTATCTGCTCTAAGGACTCCACAACAGAATGGAGTAGTGGAGAGAAAGAACCGGACCATCCAGGAAGCATCTAGAACCATGATGATGGAGTCAAATGTTCCTCAGATCTACTGGAGAGAAGCTATAAGCACTGCTATCTATACTCTTAATCGAGTACAAATCAGAAGCAATACTGGTAAGACCCCTTATGAACTCTAGTTTGGCATCACTCCCATTGTAAAATATTTTAGAGTCTTTGGTAGTAAATATTACATTAAAAGAGATGAAGACCTTGGCAAATTTGATGCTAGAAGTGATGAAGGAATATTCTGGGGTTATTCTACTCAAAGCAAAGCATACCGGTGTTATAACAAGAGATTGAGAAAGATTGTAGAAAGTACAAAGGGAAGGTTGATGAAGGCATTGAAAAACCCTCAAGGTTTTATGAATATGAAGAAGATGATCAGAATGATGTTTTGGTCCAAGAAGTTCAAGCCCCTTCTGAAATTCAGATCTAGACTAATCTGGAGAATCCTGGAATACAAGAAGAAGAGATAAGTTTGAGTGACCCTATCCAAGATATAGTAGTACAAGAAATTCCCAAAACCCCCAGGTATGTAAGACTAAATCATTCTGAAGACCAGATCATAGGTGTTCAAACAAGAAGAAAGATTGCTCAAGACTCAGAAAAGTATTGTCTGATTTCAAAGATTGAACCAAAAATAATAAGTGAAGCATACAATGATGAAAGCTGGACTAAAGAAATGAAGAGTTGATGCAGATTGAGAAAAATCACGCTTGGGATCTTGTTCCTAGACCTAGAAACAAAAATGTGATTGGGACCAAGTGGGTCTTCCAGAATAAACTGAATGAAGATGGTGAAGTAGTCAGAAACAAAGCCAAATTGGTCTGTAAGGGTTATTCACAAGTAGGAGTCTACTTTGAAGAAACTTTTGCTATGGTGGCAAGAATTGAAGTAGTCAGATTATTTCTTTCTTTTGCTACCTTCAAGGATTTCAAAGTATATCAGATGGATGTCAAGTCTGCCTTCCTGAATGGTGACTTGGAAGAAGTATACATTGAGCAACCAGATGGATTTCAATTGTCTGATCATGGTGATATGGTTTGCAAGTTGAAGAAAGCACTGTATGGACTTAAACAAGCCCCAAGGACCTAGTATGAAAGATTAGATAAACATCTTTTGAAGATTGGTTTCAACAAAGGTACTGCTGACAGTAACTTGTACTTCAAAATTGATCATGAGAATATCTTGATTGTTGAAGTATTTGTTGATGATATCATTTTTGGAGGAAGAGATAGTATGTGCAAGACTTTTGCAAATCAAATGAAAAGTGAATTTGAGATGTCTATGTTTGGGGAAATGAATTTCTTCTTGGGTCTGCAAATTACTCAAACAAAGAAAGGAATCTTTATATCACAGACCAAATATGTGAAAGAATTGTTGAAGAAATTTGGAATGGAAGATTCAAAACCAATGAATACTCCCATGGCAAACAGATGTAAACTAAGCAAAGATGATGAATCTCCTAAGGTTGATCAGAAAAGGTACAGGTCAATGATTGGAAGACTACTGTATCTTACTCAAACTAGACCTAACATTATGAATGTTGTTGGTCTTGTTGCCAGATTCCAAGCTGATCCCAGAGAATCTCATGTCATGGCAATCAAGAGAATTCTCAGATATCTAAAGGGAACGGTTGAGTATGGTTTATGGTATCCTAGGGATCATGATTTCTCTCTTCATGCATATATAGATGCGGATTCGGCAGGAGATGTGGATGACCAGAAGAGTACCAGTGGTGGTGCATTCTTTTTGGGGAAAAGATTGGTTTCTTGGTTGAGCAAGAAACAAGAGGCAATATCTCTGTCCACTGCAGAAGCAGAATATATTGCAGTAGCAGGTAGTTGCACTCAAGTATTGTGGATGTAGCAAATGCTTAGAGACATCAGAGTGGAGTATGAGGAACCTATCACAATCTTCTGTGATAACTGAAGTGCAATAAATATATCAAAAAATTTAGTGTTGCATTCTAAGACAAAACATATATCCATCAAGTTTCACTTTTTGAGAGAGCAGGTGAACAAGAATGAAGTTAGATTGGAGTTTGTGCCCTCAAAGGATCAAATTGTAGACATTTTTACTAAACCTCTACCTAAGGACTCTTTTGAGTTTCTCAAGGAGAAGTTAGGGGTTATTACGCCTCTGGTTCTGAATTAAGGTGCACTAATGTGCATCAATCCGGTGGATCTCACAGTCATATCTTGTGGTCCGGATTGATGATAGGAACCTTCTACTCATAGGGAGCAGTCTGTATGATTTTGATTGATGCAAGCATGTGCCCTTTGCCATTGATGTCAAAGGGGGAGAAAAGACATGTGAAAAACAAAAGTGGTTGCTGATCAAAGGGGGAGCAGTAAAGAAAGAGAAGACATATGAATGATTGTTGTTGATAGGGGGAGCTATGTCAGTTAGTGAGGAGAAGTTCTTGTCTTGATGTTAAAATAGTTTTTCACATCATATGTTGCCATCAATGACAAAGGGGGAGATTGTTGCAAGTATGGGCCTAACCAGTGTTCTCATTGATGTCAACATACTCCTATTGCATTGATGTCAAGGATTGGATGAGCTATGTGCTGAGGATATTGAGAAAATTAGTCCTATCAAAAACAAAGAAGAACAATGAAGCTCTATGAAGTGAAGATCCCAACTAGATGAAGATCAGAGAATGCATATCAAAGGGTTTGTAGATATGTGTCTAAAGATGATTTAGTCAAGATTTGAGAGGTCCGCATGAAGATTTGAAGAAGTTATGGCCATATGAGTAAAACTAGCTCTGGCAGTTATTCAGAGGTGACATAGTGACACAAATAGGTCCGGTGAGATCCGAAAATGCAATATATTGTTTTGTGGATTTGGTGGAATGTTTAGGAAGCTAATGTGAATTGACAACTCAATTGGTTTGTGGTCTGGAGGTCCGCAAGCATTTATTCTAATGTGACAGTGATGATAGACTATGTTCTTGAGGTTCCGGATGAAGATGCAAATGATTCCAGTAAGCAGAAGTGGTGTGGATGCTATTGGTGATTCAGGCAAGTTTGTGGGAGTCTCTAGACTGTGTCCAGTTTGTGTTGGTGGTCCGCATTGAAGATTGAGATCGTAATTGAAGATTTACTCTTGGGTGATGGTGTTCTTCCTAATCATGGCCGATCGGATGTTTTACACATCTTGCGGATGATCTTGAAGATGTTCTATGAAGCATGGAGTGATCCTCAAAGAAGATTGAAGTCCCAGATATGTGTGGCTGACAGTGTGGTGATACACATGAAGTTCTATAATAAGTCAAGTTGTATTTGTGTAATTGCTCTGTAATAAAATGAAGTATGTGTTGTGCTGAATTGGATGTTTATCCCAAAGTCGATGTCTTGTATAAATAAGATTTGTTAAGTCATTTCAAAGCATCCTTGGTGAAGATGAGAGAGTGGTAGAGAGGAGAAGAGCGAAAAGCAGAGCAGAAGTGTTGAGCTTAAATGGAACTGTCTCAAGCATGGTGAAGATGCTAATTTCCAGTTCAAGTATGTAATATTTATATTATTATTCTGTAGATAGTGTGTCTCCTATAGGTAGTGGGCCTCTTGTGAGCAGTGTGCTCGGGCAGTGAGCCCTAATTGGCAAGTGCCATTTTGTTCTTCTTATTCTTCTAATAGAGAATACAATCTTGGGTTAGTCACCCCGTGGTTTTTCCCTTAACTAGGTTTTTCACGTTAAATTCTTGGTGTCATATGTGTTAATGTGTTTTTGCTCTTGAGATATTGCATTGTGCTTCCGTGATTAAATCATTATTATGCTGTAGAAATATAAGAAGGATCTAAGTGTTTTTAGAAAAGGTAAGTTTTTGGTGACAACTAATTTACCCCCCCTCTCAGTTGTCTATCGTAAAACCAACAGTCTAACGCTTCCATACTTTCCATACATGTCTACAAGGGCAACTTTACAAATACAATACATGTGACAAAATTCCTATATCATTTATGCTTTGATAGTTGTCCACACCATGTTCTCTATATCCCATTATAGGATAGGCAATGATGAAGTTGGTTAAGGTTGTGCAATTTAGTTTTAGATGTGCCAAAATTTGCATAAATGGTTGAAATTTATTTTTGTGCATTTGCTTGAGAGTTCTTAAAGCCTTATGAAAAATCCATTTCATGCATATCTTGCAATCATTGCATTCCATGAGACAACATTTCTTTGAGACATCATGTCAAACAGTTCATGTTCGTTGTATATGCTTCCACACAAGTTGCATACATGTCTTGTAGGGTACTTACAACTATGACATTTGGAAAAATTCCTATATCCTTTATGCTTTGATGGATGTCTATACTGTGCTCCAAACATACCATTTTTAAGGTTTTGGAATTTGGCTTTACACTTGCCAATTGCATTTTCTTGGAACTTTCTAAAGGTTTATTAGAAAATCCATTTTGTTCATATCTTGCAATCATTGTATTCCATTAGGCGACATTTCTTTGAGGCATCATGCAAAACAGTTCATGTGCCTTGTCTATGCTTCCACACTTTGCATACATGTCTCTAAGGACAGTTGCAACTACAACATCTAACAAAATTCCCATATGTTTTATCCTTTTGATGGATGTCCATTTTGGCATAGGCAAGGAGGATACTGGCTAAGGTTGTGGAATTTTTCTTTACACTCGCCAATCACATTTTATTGAAAGTTTCTAATGCCTTATCAAAAAATCTATTTTGTTCATATCTTGCAATCATTGCATTCAATGAGGTGACATTTCTTTGGAGCATCATGCCAAACAGTTCACGTGCCTTGTCTATGCTTCCACACTTTGCATACATGTTTCTGAGGGTAGTTACAACTACAACATCTAACAAAATTCCCATATGTTTTATCCTTTTGATGGATGTCCATTTTGGCATAGGCAAGGAGGATACTGGCTAAGGTTGTGGAATTTTGCTTTACACCTGCCAATTGCATTTGCTTGAAAGTTTCTAATGCCTTATCGAAAAATCCATTTTGTTCATATCTTGCAATCATTGCATTCAATGAGGTGACATTTCTTTGGGGCATCATGCCAAACAGTTCATGTGCCTTGTCTATGCTTCCACACTTTGCATACATGTCTACAAGGGCAGCTACAATTACAGCATGTGACAAATTTCCTATATCCTTTATGCTTTGATGGATGTCGATAAGTCGTTCCAAACATTCTAAACTGGTGTGTAGATAGGGAGGATGTTGGCAAAGGTTGTGGAATTTGGCTTTACACATGCCAACTACATTTACTTGAAAGTTTCTAAAGTCTTTTCAACAAATCCATTTCATGCATATCTTGCAATCATTGCATTCCATGAGACAACATTTCTTTGAGGCATCATGTCAAACATTTCATGTTCGTCAAGTATATGCTTCCACACTTTGTATACATGTCTTGCAGGATACTTACAACTACAACATTTGACAGAATTCCTATATGCTTTATGCTTTGATGGATGTCTATACCGTGTTCCAAAGATACCATTTCGAAGGTTTTGGAATTTGGCTTTACACCCACCAATTTCATTTGCTTGAAAGTTTCCAAAGCCTTATCAAAAAATCCATTTTGTTCATATCTTGCAATCATTACATTCAATGAGGTGACATTTCTTTGGGGCATCATGCCAAATAGTTCACGTGCCTTGTCTATGCTTCCACACTTTGCATACATGTCTACAAGGGCAGCTGCAATTACAAAATTCCTTATAAATGATGATGATGAGCCTCATCATGATTATTCTATTGCTTCACATCCAAATGCACAAATATCATGCACCTCCCCTTGTGGTGAAAGACTAGCTTGATTTATACCCATTTTCTCAACCAAATCTGTAACTTATTCTTCATGTTCATGGCTATTGTAGGTTTGATAAAACTCATTTTTATGATGCCCAAGTTGTCCTAGACATGCATAAGGTTCATAACTTTTGAAAAATCAATCTGTAGTTCATTTTCTTGACCCATGGAAAAAGTTATAACCGTTGTCCCAAAGTCTAGAGGAAGACATGTGAAGACAACAATCATGACTTGATGAAGTCCTTTGCGAGTAGTTTCAAATTGGGTATGGAGTTTACCTTCTTGGACCATGGTAGATGTTGTGATGACTGTTTTTAAGCTTCAAACCCCCATGATGACACTCCCCCATATAGTCGATCAAGGTAACCACCATCATGTAGTAAAAAAGGACAATTAGGAAACTTTGAAATATTGTGTGTCATGCATACAAATCATCATGAATAGGTGCATAATGAATGTCCTAGCCCAAGACACTAAAGAGGACTATTAAAATGATGATAGACCATGTTGAGACAGTCATGATGTCAAGGCATGAAGAGCTAAAACAAGGTGGAAACATGATGAATTTGGAGTCTCTTTGACTGAACTAACTGATATACCTACACATGCATGGATACAATGGTCAATGATGATAGAAAAATATGTTAAAACTAAAAATAGATGATCACATGGATCTTTTACCTGATTTCTTGGCCTTATATGTTACTGCTACACCATTTTCAAGGTCCTGGTTGGTTGGATTAGTAAGAGGAAACCATGGAAAGGCCTTGAAAATATTTGAGTGATGCAAGAAATAGAAGCTATGATGTAGAATAATGGATGTACAAATCCCTCCCAACTCAAGATCAGCCTTGTTACAACATCATATTATTGTTTTTGCATGAGGAAGGATAAAATGGGTGTAGCCCTTAAGATCCCTAAGATGAAAAAATTGCCAAACTTTGACGGAGCAGTTCTTGGAATTTGTTGCAGCTGGGAACATTCTATTTGGACCTGCAGGTGCATGTGGGGTCCATCCACAATAACCTCTCTCAGTTTTGTTCAACTCTAGTATATTTGACCGTGTCAGAATCAAATGCATTCTTGCAAAATGCTTCAGTTTCATGCAGTGGAAAGGTGCTAGGAGTGACATTTTGCATTCCATAGCTCATGGGGCAGAATGGACTTTGCCAAAATGTTGAGGTGGGTAGGTAAATGCCAGGGGAGGTCTCGTTTCATGTGCCAAGTACCCCAGTCATTTGGAGCAGCATACTACCGGCAAAGTCCCTTAAGATCCCTAAGATGAAAAAACTACCAAACTTTGATGGAGCTATTCTCAAAATTTAGGGTAGCTGGGAATATTCTTTTTGGACCTACAGGTGCATGTGGGGTCCATCTACAATAACCTCTCTAAGTTTTGTTCAACTCCTATCCTTTTGACTGTGCTAAAATCAAACACATTCTTGCAAAATGCTTCAGTTTCATGCAGTGGAAAGGTTGCCAGGTGCCATCTTTTTTATCTACTCATCATGGGGGCGAACCAACTATGCCAACATGTCAGGGTGGGTGGGTAAATGGTAGGGAAGGTCTGGTTTTGTGTGCCAAGCGTCCCAGTCATTTGGGGCTGTAAGCTACCGACAAAGGAGAAAGTTGCTAACACTAAAATTTTGCATTCCATAGGTCTTGGGGGCAAAACAACTATGCCAACACATCCAGGTGGGTGGGTAAATGCTAGGGGAGGTCTCGTTTCGTGTGCTAAGTGTCTCAGTCGTTCCAAGCTGCAAGCTATCAGCAAACTCGAAAGGTGCTAGGAGTGACATTTTGCATTCCATAGCTTGTGGGGCTGAACAGACTTTGCCAACACGTCGGGGTGGGTGGGTAAATGCCAAGGGAGGTCTCGTTTCGTGTGCCAAGCACCACAGTCATTCGTGGCAGCTGGGAATGTTCCGTTTGGACCTATAGGTGCATGTGGGGTCTATCTACAATAACCTCTCTCATTTTTGTTCAACTCCTATCTATTTGACTGTGCCAGAATCAAATGCATTCTTGCAAAATGCTTCAGTTTCATGCAGTGCAAAGGTTGCCAGGTGTCATATTTTTTGATCTGCTCATCGTGGGGATGAACCGACTATGCCAACACATCAGGGTGGGTGGGTAAATGCTAGGGGAGGTCTTGTTTCATGTGCCAAGTGTCTCAGTCATTCTAGGTTGCAAGCTATCGGTAAACTCGAAAGGTGCTAAGTGTTGGTAGCTTGCAGGCCAGAATGACTGGGACACTTGGCACACAAAATGATACCTTCGCTACCATTTACCCACCCACCCCGACGTGTTGGCGTAGTCCATTTGGTCCCATGATTAGCAGAACAAAAAATATGGCACCTGGCAAGCTTTCCATTGCATGAAACTGAAGCATTTTGCAAGAATGTGTTTGATTCCAGCACGTTCAAACGGATAGTAGTTGAACGAAACTAAGAGAGGTTATTGTAGATGGACTCCACATGCACCTGTAGGTCCAAATGAAATATTCCCAGCTACCATGAATTCTGAGAACTGCCCCATCAAAGTTTGGTAGTTTTTTCATCTTAGGGATCTTAAGGGACTTTGTCGGTAGCCTGCTGCCTCGAATGACTAGGGTGCTTGGCACATGAAACAAGACCTCCCCTGGCATTTACCCACCCACCCCGATGCATTGACGAAGTCCGTTCAGGCCCATGAGCTATGGAATGCAAAATGTCACTCCTAGCACCTTTCCACTGCATGAAACTGAAGCATTTTGCAAGAATGTGTTTGATTCCGACATGGTCAAATATACTAGAGTCGAAGGAAACTGAGAGAGGTTATTGTGGACTAACCCCACATACACCTGCAAGTCCAAACAGAATGTTCCCAACTGCCACAAATTCCAAGAACTGCTCCGTCAAAGTTTGGCAATTTTTTCATCTTAGGGATCTTAAGGGACTTTGTCAGTAGCCTGCTGCCCCGAATGACTGGGGCACTTGGCACACAAAACGAGACCTCCCCTGGCATTTACCTACCCACCCCAACACGTTGGAGAAATTTGTTCGGCCCCATGAGCTATGGAATGCAAAATGTCAATCCTAGCACCTTTTCACTGCATGAAATTGAAGCATTTTACAAGAATGCGTTTGATTCTGACATGGTCAAATATACTAGAGTTGAACGAAACTGAGAGAGGTTATTGTGGATAAACCCCACATGCACTTGCAGGTCCAAACAAAACATTGCCAACTACCATGAATTCCAAGAACCACTCCGTCAAAATTTGGCAATTTTTTCGTCTTAGGGATCTTAAGGGACTTTGTTGGTAGCCTGCTGCCCTGAATGACTGCGACGCTTGGTACACGAAATGAGACCTCCCCTGGTATTTAACCACCCACCCCGATGCGTTGGAGAAGTTCATTCAGCCCCACAAGTTATGGAATGCAAAATGTCACTCCTAGCACCTTTCTATTGCATGAAACTGAAGCATTTTGCAAGAATGCATTTGATTTCGACACGATCAAATGGACTAGAGTTGACCAAAACTAAGAGAGGTTATTGTGGATGGACCCCACATGCACCTATAGGTCCAAATGAAACGTTCCCAGCTACCATGAATTGTGAGAAAACCTCTGTCAAAGTTTGGAAGTTTTTCTGTCTTAGGGATCTTAAGGGACTTTGCCGGTAGCCTATTGCATTGAACAATTAAGGCACTTAACACCATATTTTGTGATCAACATCAACATCATGAGGACACTGAAGAAATCTTTGACACATGAAGACACTGAGAACACTGAAGACATGGAGGACAAAGAAGCATGAAGACATGAACAAACTCCTGTCATGAGGAAGAACCACAACCTAATCCAACTCCTGAAAGCATGACATGTTATGATGAAGAACCACAACCAAATCCAATGATCCAATGGCATGAACTAATGACATAAGCAACTATGTCCTACTATTGTAACATGATAAACATGAATGTTATGAACTAACATCCAAACCCTGTCACATCAATCTTGATATGACATGAGTGAAACACGAGTGAACAGGATTAAGACCAATTAGGATCAACTTCATCCATTACTTAGATCTAACCCCATGAAGAATAACATGATGATGATGCAAACATCAAATGTATACCATAGAAAACAAATCAAATGAAACATGAGGCCTTCACTGCTCAAGTTCATACCACTGCTTGAGTGAGATCTTCACTATTCAAGTTCATGCCTTGTCTTGAAGTACTACAACTCTGTGCATCACATCACATACTCTATGAAGAAGCAGAATGGTATCATCAAACACTAGACAACCAATAGACCTGCACAATTATACATTCCTTACTTTCAAGCAAATGCAATTGGCTCATGTAAAACCAAATTCATGTAAGGATAATTTATCATCATATTAAATATTTAATATAAACTGTTGTATACATAATGTCATGAACATAACATCTAGTTTACATACAAATCCATATAGGCATGTCCAAACAAAGCCATATAGGCATATATACAAAAATATACATTGGTAACATACAAAAGTATGTCCCAAAACTAGTTTCTTATGGACTTTTATGAAATAATTGGCGGCCCTTGCTTGACTGTGAAGATTGAGAGCCAATCCATGACTCATCCTCTCTCTCTTGTCAAGTAGACCTCTTCGACAGTTCAAGCTCATGTAGCTCCACCTGTTAATACAATAAAACAATATGCACATTACTATAACAAAATGTACATGAAATATATAACATCACATATGTAATCGATCACTTACCGCCATCTGATGATCACTCTCCATCATCTTTTCTCTAGCTTCTTTGTCTATAGTTGGACAGACTAGAGTTGTGACATCTTGTGAGAAACATCAAAAAGCAAAATTGACTAAACATAAATATACTGGAGGGAAGCAATTCATAATACTGTTTATATACAAAACAAAGCATAAGTAACCATCTAGGAAAGTTTTATGCATACTTACAAATTAATCCAACGAACCATCTAGGTCTTCTCTACTCTTTATTGTGTCAAGTATTGCCGCATGGTCAGACTCACACACCTTCCACAAGGTCTTGTTCAAAGGTCTACCTTGATATTGTATCAAATGAACATTAGTTGCCACGACAAGGTTGGAGTAATGAAGAATCTTTCGATGTGTGTCAAAATCCTCAAACAACCAAACACTAACACTCTTATGTGGGTACCTTCTAAGCCATGTTCCAGTAACAACCAATGAGCCTATAGGGTATTTGATGTTTTCTCCATCTGTAACTGGGGCCTCCAATTTATTTTTGGCCTCAACACAATGACACAAGTAATAATATGTTCCCTCTTCATTATCTTCATCTACAATAACTACATAAACATGCCCTTCAATGATATGTGTAGCAAATTATATGAAATTAGTCAACATTACATAAATACTACAAAGTTTAAGATAACATTAGGAATTTCAAATTTAACTATGCAAGTAGATATATTGCCTAGTTGAACTAGATCTGATATGTGGTCAAAGTCAACTGAGGATTCTATTTGTGTCAGTTCTAGTGCTATCAGGGGTTGATACGTGTCAAGTGGGCTAAGAGAACATAACTGCCATTCGTCAACCCACTCCTTTGACTCGCACTCATTCCAGGCTTGAATTGTACATGAAGAACAAAAGCATGCCATCTTCCACATATGGATACTCCATGAACCTACAATTGAGCTTCTAAAAGAGTGTATCTCACTTGATCCTGTCAGTGTACAACAGTCCTCATATGGTGTAATATTAGCATCATCTATCAACCAAAAAAATCTACGAACTAAAGACTTACCTTCATTACCTGGACCCATCGAAGCATTACACCAGTCGATGATTGATTTTGCATCTGTCAACTTTGCATTGTCTTTATACTTTAACTCTTCTCATGCTATGGCTCTTTTGATACAAGCTCCTACACCATCATGCTCCCCCTTTCCATGCCAGGCCTCACAAAAGTTCCACATATGATGAACACCTGTAATATTATGCCTCCTGCTTAGCCAATAGAAATTCTATGAGTTCTTAATTTGTGATGCATAGTTATCCAACCATATGATATGCTGACTGAACGATATGCCCCTTCTAGCCAAATTGATGCAGCACACAACATACGCTCAATACAATTTTGCCATTAATCACGTGAGAGCCAAAGATTTGAAGATTGGAACATAAAAAAACTTCTATTCATCAACTCTGCTACTACAATGAGAGAAAACTCTCTTATATTCAAGAAAACAAGAAAACTAAAAATTACCTTTTTTGGTAGATTTCGATAATTGTCATATTTTGCCATTTTAGGTAATTTTACAATCATATCTTGAGAATCCAGTTTTTTTCCAAAAGATTCCTAAAACTAAGGTAGGACAAAAAGCCAACTAATATTCTAAATTTGAAACATGAGTTTTAATTTATTACAAAAGCAACTTTTTAAAAATTAAAAAAAAAAGACTAATTTGCCATTTTGAGGGCCAAGATGAAAGTTTCAAGCCCTGAAAAAGTGCAAAGACAAGGTCCAATTGACTAGGGTGGGTTGGGAAACCACTGGCCACCTCATAACACATCCACCTATAAAATTTCGTAGAAAACCCACATCTGAGTCAAAAGTTATGACCTCTCGAAGTCCCTGCATCACAAATCATTGTAGAACACCTGAAAGCAACCTTGCACGAACTCTGTGGAATGTGTACGATCATCGGTTATATAAAACTGATACTCCCTTATGATCTTTATGTCATCCTTTATACTATCATTTGCATGAATGAATGCGATGTGCACAAATATAGAAACCTGTGTCAAGTTGTAATATTGGGATTGCACCTCACACTGTGGCTGTAGACTATAGTTCTCTACAAAGTTGATGGCTGAAACAATGCTACCAACTGGAAATGTGTCCTTGCATAACTTGAATTTCAAGTCCAACCATCAAGCTCTATGGGCATGTTTTACATACTCATACACTATACTGTCATGAAATATAGACATAAACTGATACACTAGAATCTTTTGAATAATATATTCACACATCTTTGCTTCTTTACCATCTCTTGTATTGTATGCCACTATTTTATACTTGCTGAAGTCTACTAGTTCATTTCCAACCGCATGTGTTATTTCCATATGTTCACATATTGGCATACGTTGCAAGCCACCGCAATGCTGACATGTGCCATCCAAGCATAATTTCCTGTAGAATATTTGACCTTCCTCTCTATCACATAAAATTATTGATATGAAGTCTCTTGAGGTAGTTGGTGGGGCACGTATGCCACAATCTTGCAAAACATTGTTAGTATGCAAATCTAAACATATAGACTGATAAACATCAAAATGGTTAGAAAATTCAATATGTAATCTACAACAACAAGAAGTGCGTGTGTGATTTATTTTGACAAAGAAAAGTTTTAGCATTTAAAAATAACTTTGAGAAATTTTAATTTGAGGATACATCTCTAGAAATTTACCAAAAAACTGTGTTTGAGTCATATCCAAAAAATGCTTTGGATGTGGCTCACGGTTTTGACTACCAATTCTCCTTCTTACCACATCCCTTTGATTCAGAGATACCCTTGTGTAATTCTTCCAAAAGTCTTCAATTAGTGATCTCAAAGCTTCAACAATAACTTTGTCTTTCTGTGGGAGTCTCCCAGAGAATGCCCACAATTTATTAGTGTTTGGATCCTCAACTCTTTAACATCTTCCAACGACTCTCATTAGAGTTTTTCTATTTATTTTCAATGCTTGACTTGTCTTTCTAATGAGGTGAGATTTTTTTGATTGTTGGCTTACAATTGTTGATGTAATGACACGTTGTGTGATATTACTATCCTTGGTGCATGAGGTGGAACCCACACTCTCATATGCACTCATTAGATTCTTGACAATTGATTTTTCACTTGAGGCATTCGATGTTCTTAGGCCAAGAATCTTCATAGTGGACCTAAATTTTAGATTTCTCATTAGTTCAACAAAGAGTTGACATCTTCTGGTTTCATTTAAATTCTCAAAGAATAATTTCCATATCTTATTCACATATCTTTGGCAAGTGCGCATGGGAATCTTATCCTACATGGGCTCCAATACATTTTCATCAATATCAATTAGAAACTCAGGCTTCCTATGCAAAATTCTAGGAGGCGTTTTAATTAGTAAAGTAGACTCAACATTAAGAATTTCTGCAATATTTACTTGAGATGGGATAGATGACGTACCTTCAATTGGAGGTGATAAGGATGAAAATGACGTACCTTTAACTTGAGGTGTGAATGATGGTGTGCCACCAACTTGAGAAGAAAATGAAGATGTACCTTCTACTTCACCTGTGAAAGATGGGGTGTCTCCAATTTGAGAAGATAATGCTGGTGTTCCTTCAACTTGACCTGTGGATGATGGAGTGCCTCCAACTTGGAGATTCACTTTCCTCATTTCATGGAGGTTTTGCATTCATTCCCTTTGTGCCACCAATTCCATCTCTCTCTTAGATTCATTAGACGTGTCATGTTCCTCTTCAATTAGAAATGGTGGAATGTCTTCTTGTATGGTTAAAAATTTCCTACTTTCATGAATTCACCTCATTCTTTCTCTTTTCCTCTCATTCTCAACTTCACACTCTTCTGGTGTTAGAGTCTTTGCTCGTTTCCTTAGCATGATGAATAAGACAATGATAATTAGAAATTTTATAATGATAATGAATAGCACAGTCAGAATGAATAACAAGGTTCTACAAACTTCTGAATAAGACACCTCATATCAAGATAACTTGAACATACATAAGTCATGGAGTATACATTTGAACACACATATAAGAAATGTAGTATACACTTGAACATACAAAGTCATGGAGTATACACTCAAATACACGAAGTCATAAATGATGCACAAACAACACTTTTAGACTTAGATTTGATGAACTTCCAATTGCTGCCCCAACACTATCATGCACAATCATTTAGGACAGTCATCACACTTTGTCAAATAATGGCCAAGAAAGCTTCAAAACTCCTTGAGCAGGTCTGAAAGACCTTCATATAGATTCTTCACACCTTTTTCCCAATCACAAAATGTACCAGGTATAGAATGGAATACACAAAGTCATGGAGTATACACTTGAATATACAAAGTCATGGACTATACACTCAAATACATGAAGTCATAAATGATGCAGAGGAAGGGTGGAGTTCATGAAAATAGACCCAAAAGACAAATTGTTCATGCATGTTCTCCATTGTTGCTCCTATGTACACCTTCCTATATGACTTCAATGAACTAAAGCAAATCCACTTGGAATGATTTCAAAAACCTAAATACAGATTTGGGAGCCTATTTCAAACATTCTAAAGGTGAGTCCAATAGGTATTAAACACCTAGACTCAAAAGCAAACCCTAATTTGCTTGGGTGCCAACACTTACTCAATGATTGTAAAACTTCTCTAACCATTGAATAATGCTCCAAAATCATTTGTTTAGGTCTATAGGACCTTCTAAGACCCCTTTCCAACAAGGAATATGCACAACCAACACTTTTAGACTTAGATTTGATGAACTTCCAATTACTGCCCCAACACTGTCATGCACAATCATTTAGGACAGTCATCACACTTTGTCAAATAATGGCCAAGAAAGCTTAAAAAATCCTTGAGTAGGTTTGAAAGTCATGATATACACTTGAATACAGGTCATAGAGTATACACTGGAATACAAATACAAAGTCATAGAGTATACACTTGAATACCTAATCATGAAGTATACACCTAAATGGAAGGAGGACATTTAGGGTAGAACTTTAATACACTTGAATTATGTGATGTCAAAAAAGGTATACTAATCACCAACTTCCAAACAAATTGACTTGCAAGTCCTAAGAACTCTATGATCATTGATGTCCTTCAACAACTCCTTTATGCCTACTAGCCCTCCAAAAGGGGTCTTTTGAACATAACTTTCAAACAAGGACTCAAACCTAGAACTTATTCACCATTTTGAATACCCATTAACAAGTTATTTAACATATCTCACTTCCACATAGGGTTGTTTCAGAACTTCATGTACCAAAATTAACTGTTCCTACTACTACAAAGGGGCAATTAGCCCTATTTTCCCAAGCAAGTACTCAAAATCCTTCACCCAAACTTCCCACACCTACTCTATCACCCTTTTCAAGTTGCCAATAGACAAAATCAATAATTTTTGGTCAAAGATAGGCCTTCTACATCACCTAACCACCATACCCTTACTCTAGGCCTGTTTTAGGCTAGTTTCCATGAGGGTTTATTGAAAATCTATCTTCTACACCCTGCCAAACCTTACCAATGGTTCAAACACCTTAGGTTAGACCTGAACATGCTTCCCAAACTCTCCTTTATCCCTTGTCAACACTGTTTCATCAAACTCTCACTCAAAACCACCATTCTCAAGCTAAATTTCACAAAAAACCCTTGGGGCAGCCTCTAAAACCCCACCAAATCACCTTCTCTACTCCTACAACCCAATACTACATCTAAGACCATCTAATTGGACCCATCCCACCAAGTTATAGGAGCCACAGTAAGTGGAATGGTTCATTATATAACATTCTATGTAATCAAATTCCTCAAAAATAGTTTTCCCAGGCTGCTACAGAAAAATGACTCAAATTGCCACCAAATTCAATGTGAAAAGCTCAAACCAAGTTTAAATTAATGTTAACTCAGTCCTCTACCAAATTCATAAGGTTTTAGAACATTTAGCCCCTGTACGGAACCGTATCAGGTCTGGGAATAGTCAATTTGCAGAGAAAAATATAGAAAACAGGGGTCTTTGTTATTGATATTCACTTCAAAACATTCTTCCTCCCTTACAACGAGTTCTTCCACATATATATGTTTTCCCTTCAAAGACCAACCACCTAAACTAACTAAAATGACCTTTTGAGACTAACTGACTCTTGGTATTCCATAGTATGTCTTTGCACTTCTTACATAGCATTTTTGACAACATTACAAATATGACACTTTCTTTGTAATAATAAAACCCCATGACTCAAATTGCATTTGAAGTGGTCTATTATGACCTTATTCAATGACAAAAGACTCAAACTCTCCTAGAACCTAACACTTGACCAACATTAAGACCTTATTTACAAACTTTGCACAAGATAAACTTGGTGCCCCTGCACCATTATGGACTATGAATCTTATGAAGGAGAAAGTTGGGAAGGTTTCCAACAGACTCTAATACTATGATAGTCATAGTGGACTAATGTACATAAATAGTTTTGTTCCTTCAAGACTATCATGAGTATTTCCATAAAGGAAAATAGGGTTGCCAAGAGACTTCAAAACTATTTGAAACCATAAGGTGTTGAGAGATTACTTTTTAAAGGTATATCACTAATACTAAGCCTCCCTTTGACCCTATCAACTCTTAAGAACATCACCTTGACTGTTCTTGACTGTCTTTCCCCTTGAAGGCCATTGTTTGGACTCTTATATGAGTATTAAATCATTATTTTAGGTTTGGAAATCATGAATTGTATGGTTAATTTTTTACATATATGAGTTGTATGGAGGTGATTTTGAAGGATGACAAAATGAATGCCATCGAAGGGGACTGTTAATCAACATAAATTGACTATCCTAATAGTCTTAAACCTGTCCAAAAAATTTGTGATAGACAAAAGAACATTAACCCTTGAAGATAACCTTCTAGATACTCATGACAAAAGATCAAAGACATCTTAAGTAATGCATAAATTAAAAACAACTTCATGATGGTCATGACTATGATAGTGGATTGTTATATAGACTTGTGACTGTCCTACACTCATGAAAACCTCCTTTTTAGTGTTTTATCTCCTTATAACTCCCTTTGTATCATCTTGTGTCATGATGCTTGTATGTCCATATATTTGTAGATAACTCTCTTCTCTAAAATTTTGTTATGTTGATTAAGTATAATACATAATCTCCATCATATTTTTTATGGATTGAGTGGTATCAAAGTGAGTTGTAACAATTTGTCAAATATGTTGTGGTGCTCATTTCCTCCATTTTTGTAAGAAAACTATCATTTCATGCTTTGGTGAGATGTTAAGCCTAGTGCAAAGTGTTGTTTTTAGTACAGGGGAGGGATGCATATAGGGTATTTGTGAAGTTGCCAATGTCAATAGGTAAGCCATCCTTAACTAATCCATGATTGCAAATGGATGTATTTTGGCTTCTATTGACTAAATGTTCAACTTATTTATTAATTGGTGTATAAGGAATGTCCTAGCCCAAGACACTAAAGAGGTCTCCACATCCTCCAACCTTCTCCAAGAGAATTCATACTATGAAACATGCATGGAGAAGTTATCAAAAGGACACCTAACAATTATATCTAAATGATCAATAGAGACAAGTAGGATTGTCATAATAGGGGGCATAGGATAGTCTAAGATTCAATCCATTGCATGGTTCTATTAAATGAATTGAATTATGCATGTATTAAGGAATAAATCCTTCTATATCATCCTAGGGAAAAAATTAAGAGTCTTCCAAAATCAATTTTGGCTGACAAACAATTGTTCACTAAAATTATTTTATGAAGTATTTGATAATGTTTTTCTCTTGTATAGCTGAAAATAGGTGAAATGAAGGCATGAAGGGCCGAAACAAGGTGGAAACATGAGGAATTTGGAGTCTCTTTGACTGAACTAACTGATATACCTAGACACATATATATCTTAGAACATAAAGAACATAAAAAACATAAAGACATAAAGACATTTAAAGACATAAAGAACATAAGAACATATATATGTGAATTAAAATGGACATAAATTGAACATACCTTAGAATTTGATATTGCAGTTGACCAATTCTCCAAAAGATGGCTTCAAAATCCTCAAATTCGTCTTTTTCACAAGTTTGATTATGAATTCTATATAATTCTAGAATAGGATTAGTGAAATTTATGGAAAAAAAAAACATATATCATCAAATTCAATCTATATATCAATGGTAATTAGCTTTGAAACAATATCACACATGAAACATGAAACTTTTAGTTTAAATAATCAAATTTTCTCCAAAAAGATGCAAAATCAGTTCTTCTACGTTGAAAAAACAAAAAAGGTGGTAGATTGATATAAAAATGATTCTCAATTAGTCAAACAACATGAAAAGTGTTTTCTTGTCCGATATACTCATGAAAAGCAAGAATAACACTCATGTGGGGTCTGAAACATGGATCCCACATGCTTTTTTACTGTTTTCCATGCTTCCCAAAATGTGCTCGCGTTATAACGTGAGCACATTCTAGGAAGCATGAAAACATAAAGGTTCATGCATGCAAAAATCATAACCTTCTAAATGTTGGTGCCAAAATCATGGTCTAGGATGTCATATTCTCACATAAAACATATTGTAACTATGCATGTAGTGCATCAAATAGGTAATCAAGTGACAGGCCAAGAGTATCCCTAGACTCAAATATCCATGTGGTTCATGAAATAGAACTTTTTAAAACAAGGAGGGACAAATGTAACCTTGTATCTACATGGGAGAGTCTCTCTCTCTCTCTCTTAATTTCTCTATCCTATATATAGAGAGGGATCGGGAGACATGGATAGATAGAAAGGGACATGAAGATAGAGAGGATAGGTGGAGATAGAGACAGGGAGAGGGAGAGATGGGGATTGAGATAGAGAAAGGGGTCTATAGAGGGAGAAAGATAGAGATACATATATAGAGAGAGGGGAGATATAGGGAGATAGATCTAGCAAGGGAGAGAGAGATAGGGAAATACAAAGAGAGAGGTAGAGAGGGGTATATTAAGAGATGGGGTTATGAGCATAGATAGATCGATAGGGAAAGAAATCAAGAGATGTCTAGAGACATAGGTAGAGAGATTTCAAGAGGTAGAGGGATGGGGAGAGAGATAGAGAGGAGGAGAGAGAGGTAGCGAGGGATAGATTAAGAGATAGGGATCCATATGTCCAAAGAGATAGAGATGGGGATCCCTATTCTCCCCTCTACCTAAACCTCTAAACCATAAACCATAAACCCTAAATAATGTGCCTAAACCCTAACCCCTAACCCCTAACCCCTAACCCCTAAACCCTAAAATTGAGAAACCCTAAACCCCTAAACCATAAAACCTGGAAGCAACCCTAAACCCCTATTTCCCTATCTATCCCAATCTCTATTGGTCCCCTCGCTTTATCTCTCTCTAAACCCTAAACCCTAACCCCTAAACTCAAGTAACCCTAAACCCCTAACCCCTAAACCCTAAACCCTAAAATTGAGCATCCCTAAACCCCTAAAGCCTAAATAATTCCCCTAAACCCTTACCCTAAACCCTATTTACTTGTGCAACCCTAAACTCATGTAAACCTTAAATAGTGGGGGAGGGAGAGATGGAAAGGTAGAGTTAGAGAGAGGGGATCAAAAGAGATCTAGCAAGATAGAGAGACAGGGAGAGAGGGAAAGAAATAGAGAGGTAGGTATAGTTAGAGAGAGGGATAGAGGAGACATAGATATCTCTCCCAGGCTCAGTCTCCTCTATATCTCCCTATTTGCCTCTCTACCTAAACCATAAACCTAAACCTCTAAACCTTAACCCCTAACCCCTAAACCATAAACCCTAAACCATAAATAATGCCCCTAAACCTTAAACCCTAAAAATGATCAACCCTAAACCCCTAAACCCCTAACCCTTAAACCATAAAACCTGGAAGCAACCCTAAACCTCTATCTCCCTATCTCTCCCAATCTCTATTGGTCCCCTCGCTCTATCTCTCTCTAAACCCTAAACCCTAACCCCTAAACTCAAGCAACCCTAAACCCCTAAAGCCTAAATAATTCCCCTAAACCCTTACCCTAAACCCTAAACCCTATTTACTTGAGCAACCCTAAACTCATGTAAACCTCAAATAGTGAGGGAGGGAGAGATAGAAAGGTAGAATTAGAGAGAGGGGATTGAAAGAGATTTAGCAAGATAGAGAGACAGAGAGAGAAAGAGAGGTAGGTATAGTTAGAGAGAGGGATAGAGGAGAGAGATATCTCTCCCAGGTTCGGTCTCCTCTATATCTCCTTATTCACCTCTCTAACTAAACCATAAACCTAAACCTCCAAACCTTAACCCCTAACCCATAAACCATAAACCCTAAACCATAAATAATGCTCCTAGACCCTAAACCCTAACCCCTAAACCCTAAAAATGAGTAACCCTAAACCCCTAAACCCCTAACCCCTAAACCATAAAACCTGGAAGCAACCCTAAACCTCTATCTCCCTATCTCTCCCAATCTCTATTGGTCCCCTCGCTCTATCTCTCTCTAAACCCTAAACCCTAAACTTGAGCATCCCTAAACCCCTAAAGCCTAAATAATTCCCCTAAACCCTTACCCTAAACCCTAAACCCTATTTACTTGAGAAACCCTAAACTCATGTAAACCTCAAATAGTGAGGGAGGGAGAGATAAAAAGGTAGAGTTAGAGAGAGGGGATCGAAAGAGATCTAGCAAGATAGAGAGATAGGGAGAGAGAGATAGAGAGGTAGGTATAGTTAGAGAGAGGGATAGAGGAGACAGAGATATCTCTCCCAGGCTCGGTCTCCTCTATATCTCCCTATTCACCTCTCTACCTAAACCATAAACCTAAACCTTTAAACCTTAACCCCTAACCCCTAAACCATAAACCCTAAACCATAAATAATGCCCCTAAACCCTAAAAATGAGCAACTCTAAACCCCTAACCCCTAAACCATAAAACCTAGAAGCAACCCTAAACCTGGAAGATATTTGTTTGATTGTCTATGTTTTCTTAGGGACCAAGTGTCTCATCATGGGATATCGATGGATAATGAATAGGACTAGCACGAGATGATGGATAGGGCTAATGAGATGATGGATAGGAGTGATGTGGGAACTTACTTGCTCATGGATAGGATCTCAAGATCATAGATAATATCTTGATCACAAGGAGGATAAGCATGGATAGCACGATATTAGATATAGATAGGATAAGTGGGGATGCATTAATATTCATTGGATTAGGGAGTAAGAGGTGGTGATGGGGGTTCACTAGGAGATGTTGGAGGATTAATGATGGGATCGATGTACAGAGGGGTTGACCATGAGATGGTAAGGGAACCAAGATGGGATTAGATGGGATGTTTGGATTTAGATTAGGATAGGTGGTTGGTGTTTCCACATTCTTTAGACTAGGCTAGATTAAAGTATAGCTATTAGGTTTCTTAGATGGATGTGATGGGTTCTTGGATCCAGGATCAATAATCTTTGGATGTTTGACAACATGGCTACATGATGGGGTTTGACTTGGACTTATGGTAGGAGACTCTTCAATGAAATGGATAGACATAGGAGTGGATGATGGTGTTGGAGTGGTATACATGTTATTAGGAGGTTCTTTGTTGGGCTCAAGGATAGGAATTTGAGTACATGATGTTCTTAGATTCCTTACTAATAGTCCTTGGTGTTGGCAAGAGACACTATATGGATTCATGGTTGTTGTCATTGATGGCAACAAAGGTCATCCCACATATCCGCAAGTCATGATGTGTCTCTACCGGAAGTCAGAATAAAGAATGTTGTGGTCCGGTGAAGAAGAACAGAGCATGTGGCAAGGTCCGACAGATTGGTCCGGATCTCTCAGAGGAAGTGTCTTGGTGCAGTGCGGATTTGGGGAAGTCAAGAGGACTACCTTGAGTGGTATATTCCAAGGATTTAGCCTCCGGTGATGGACAAGGAAAAAGATATGAATGGTTGAGTACCGGATTCCTGAGAGACAGTGAAAACAGAGGAAGAACTGACTGACAGAGTATCAGACTGCTTTCCGGATGGGTTACTGTTGATGACAGAGGTTGTGAAGGCATGAATCATGTTTGGCCGACATGATTAATGATATCTACAAGTACATGATTGATCCGCATTGCTTGGTGAGGAAGGATTCAGCCGACAGAATGAGAGTTTGTAAGAAACTAGACTGTTCCGGATGCCGACTAGAAAAGTGATGAAATTACTTGTGCGGATATATATAGAGGATGGATTTAGTTGTGAAATGTGTGTTGTTGTGGAGATATATGTGAATAAGTCCAGATAAAGAGCAGAGGTAGCAAAAAGGATCCGGTATGTGAAAGATAGCAGAATAAAGAACAGAGGAAAGATGAAGTGCAACAGATCAGTGTACTGAGCCTAACCGGAACTGAACTCCAGCATATGCAGATGCTTCCAATCAGTTCAAGACTGTGATTCTCATCACTTTGTAGACAGTGTGTCTTCTTGTAGGCAGTGGGCCTCTTGTGAGCAGTGTGCTCGGGCAGTGAGCCCTAATTGGCAAGTGCCATTTTTGTAATTTCCTATTCTTCTAACTGAGAATAATTTTGGGTTAATCACCCCGTGGTTTTCTCCCTTAACAGGGTTTCCACGTCAAAAATACTGTGTCATGTGTTTCTTGTTTTATGGTTAATGTTTTATGTTTGATTTTATGCTGCATCAATTAAAAGGAAAGTTCAATAAGGGAAATAATTAGGATAACTGATTCACCCCCCCCTCTCAGTTATCAACAATTGGTATCAGAGCTAAGTTCCTCCTAATAGAGCCTAACAGCTTGAGGAAGATCTGGGATTTCAAATGGATGCATATGGTTTAAGGGAGCAACTCAAGACTGCTCTTGAGGATCTTGAACAGTCAAATTCTGAAGTCAGTGAATTAAAGGAAAGACTCAAACAGGCTGATGAATTCATGAGAGAATTAAAAGACAAATTAAGTCTCTCTATGAAAAAGAGAAAGGAGCTGCTTCAACAGTTGGCAAGGCAAAGTGAAGAAAGCAATACAAATGAAGAATTGACTGAGCAAACCAAGTTATGTGAAAAGTTATCAAAAGAAGTCATTATGTTAAGACATGAAATGGAATCAGGAACTATAAAGTTTACTCAAGAGATTGAAGAAAAAAGAAAGGCTGAAGACAATCTAAGACAATCTCTTAAAGAAAAATCAGAAGAATGCCACCAGATGGACAGGATTATCAGACATCTTGAATCTGATCTTGAAGATGCCAAAGATAATGAAGGAAAACTTGAAGATCAAATTGCCTCTCTCAAAAGAGACCTTCAAACAGCAAATGAATATAAAGAGAAATTCAAGATAAGTTCTGCTCAACTTGAAGTTCTTCTTGGAAGTCAAAAGAGGACAGATGACAAGTATGGTTTGGGATATGAGAAAGGAGAAAGCTCCGGATCCGGTCAGAAGAATCTTGGATCAGAAAATCCAAGGAGCAGGCCTAGAAGACCTCCGGTAAGACAGCCAAATGCTCAAAGATATCCATCCTTCAATGGATACTGCCACAGCTGCAACCACTTTGGTCACAAAGCTAATCAGTGCAGAATGAGAATGAATCAGATTAATTCATCCTTCTCCGGACAGTGCTTCAACTGCAAAAGGTATGGACACAAATCCCATGAATGCAGAATTATGCAAGTAAACAAATCATTCAAAGGTAGACGCTTCACATGCAATAGAGTAGGTCATATTGCTAATCAATGCAGATCAAGAGGATATCAGTCAAATATGCAAAGAAATGTTATTTGCCAAATCTGCAATAGGTCCGGTCATAATGCTAAAGTCTGCAGAAACAAGAATCAGGATAAAAGAGGTCCGGTGTATAATCAGAATCAAGACAAGGGTAAACAAAAGATGAATGCGGATGAGGTTAGGAATCAGATGAGCAAGATTTGGGTGAAGAAAAGTTCAGAGAATGTAGAGGTTGGATCCGCACCAGACTCTGGTGCTGATATTTCTTCCAGAAATTAAAAAGTGAGCTCAGGCTCAAGGGGAGACTCAAAGAAAATCTTGTTCCCCCAGCCAAACAAGTGGTGCCGGATGTGGCACAAGATGCGGATCAAAGGGTTTGTAGATATGAGTCTTGAGATACTTCAGTCAAGTTTTCAGAGGTCCGCATGGAGTTATGAAGAAGCTGTGATCGATCAAATAAGACCTGTTCAGGGAGATGCTCCGGTATGATAAAGGATTACAAAAAAAGTCCAGAAAGATCCAGAAATGCACTATCTTGTTCTGCGGATTGGACAGAGTGTTTGGGATGATCTTGTAATATGTTACCTCGATTTATTCATGATTGAAGGATCCGGATGATATCCACAGATCAGGACTAATCCGGGATACTCCAAGCTATCCAGACAAGGCAAACTGAAATGATGTAGGTGAAGCATTTATTGCAGACAGATATTAGGGTTCGCGGAGCAATTTAAGGGATTTCTCAAAGGTCATTTACTCATTCTGCACTCGAGAAGAAGCGAAAAGTGGAGCTCTGCAACAAGGTTCATCAAGCACACCAAGGATCTCCTGCCGAAGCTATTGCATAAAGAAATCAATCCAACCACTCCGTGCAAACCGAAGGCGCATAAGGTATTCTCCGTTTTTCATTACCTCACTGCAAATCTTTGAAGAATGGCTACTCCAAACATAGTTAAGATCTCTGATAGACCTCGCCCCTCATTCAAGAAACATCCCTACAAATCATTGGAGGTAGACCCACTAGGAGCCTTCTCTAGTGTTCCTCACGGAGTTTTACACACCGAAGACATTAGGGTTTACATACATGCAAACATTGAGGAATTTGGGGAATTCAAATTAAGAGACCTCTATCACAAGCAGCTGATAGACAATGCTTTTGAGCTTAAACCAGAGTATAAGGATATTCAGAAGAAACAATTTGAGCAATTTATTCATTTCCCCTGCTTTGAAGAAGATGAATGGGTCCGGTATGTACTGAGCAGGATGCATGACAACTTTCTATGGCTAGATAGACCCTGCAAGATCACAAAAGAGGCAATTAGAGCAGTAACTGGTCTATACTCTTCCGGAGGGGTACCTATCCTCAAATCTGTCAAGAACAACATTGTAACTGAGGCCACCGGATCAAAATTTGACAAGAGGGCAATGACCATTGAAGATATTTCGGATCCGGATATCAAATATGCATCAATGATAATAGGATACAAGATCTATCACTCCAGCAGGGAGAATTCTGTATCCGGAACTGCAGTATACACTGCCTTTGAAATGCTAAGAAAGAATGCAGAATATGACCTCTGCGAACTACTGCTAAGCCAATTGATGGAAAATATACAGAAAATCAAGAAGGATAAGAAGAATTCCTTCAAGTATGGTACTCTTATTGTATGTCTATTCTTCTACTTCATGAATGAGCTACCCGGAACAAGTGGATGGGTATGGCAGAATGACAAACCAGTTGCAGTCCAGATAAGAGACTATTTGCATGGACTTGGGGATGCAAAAGCGAGAAATTCAGCTCTATGGGGATACTTCAAAAACTTTCAGAGTATGATGCAAGCAAGAGAGAGAATTCCCCAGTCTCTTGTTGAAAAATACAAAGACTCAGTGTGTTTTATGGTTGACACTGATCAGTGCCTAATGGAGGCAGTAGAGCCAAGGACTGTCTGGATCATGCCCATGGGGTATGAAGTGGATGAACAGATAGTGGAGCTGCATGTTCAACACATGCTAAGTCAGCCCAAAGATCCCAAGGCAGAAAGGTTTGGAACCTTTGAGGAGTTGAGTGTAAAAATACATGTAGAACTCAGGGAACCTGAGATTAAAAGAAAAGTGAGAAAAGAAGTAGAGCACATTGCTCAAGGCCTAGGCATCTCAAAAGAGGCACTTGATGCCAGCCGGGAAAAGAGGAGGAAGGCCGAGGAAGAAGAGAAAAGTAAAGAAAGTGCTCCGGTTGGAGCTCCCACCCAGACCAGATCATCAAAGAGATCTGCACCTCCCTCAACCAAAAGTTCAAAACCGGAAGTCCAGGCATCCGGTAAGAGATCCAAGACAAAAGCCACAAGGGCTTATGGAAGCCAAAAGGATGAAGAGGAAACAGAATCAGATGAGGGAGTAAGAGAAGTAAAGAAATAGAAGAAGAAAGGATTCGGTAAGCCCTCCACAGGCCAAGACAAGGATGAAATGGCAGAGGTAACTGTTGAAAAGCCCACTCTGTCACTAGAGAGCATAATCAAGTCGGTCACGGTGGATGGAAACCTTCAACCAATGACTGAATCATATGATGACTTCAGTGAGGCCAACCAAAAGACTCTGCAGGAGGCCACAGTAAAATATCTTAACATATATAATAAGGCTTTCATTGAAATAATATCTCTTATTCCTAAAAGCCTAGAAAAGGAAATGGAAGTAAGAAAGAATAATGCTCATGCTAAAGATCTTGAGATCCGGGAGCAGATAGCTATTCAGCTATATCCTCAAATTGATCCCAAGACAATGAACATTATCTTCAAAGACTGCAAAGATGAGTTCAGAAGCAAAGCCAGGATGAATCAACTCATGCTTGGCGAGACTGACAAAGTGGCCCAAGAAACAGAAGAGATCCTCCGGAAGGCCTTCAAAAGGTTCAATCTTCCGGTTGTAGAGGATTTGGGTACAGAAACAGCTGAGGACTTGGGACCCTCTGCTCCAGAAGAAGTGGCCCATGAACAAACTAGCATCTCTCCTCCGGTTTCCCCTACAGTCTCCGGATCCAAAGAAGAAGAGCAATTACAGGAGAAGGAAGCAGTGGTGAAAGACAAAGAGGTTGACAGTTCTAAGACTGTAAAAGAAAAGAAACATCTGTCTCCGGCAAGAGACACTGCACAAACTGTTCAACAATTTTTGAGCAAAGAAACTCTAGAGATTGATGAACCGGAGCTTCTAAAAGGTCCATTTGATTTTGACTCTCTCTCTCCGGTACAAACAATGAAGATAGCTTCATTTGCAAATGCCAAGGCAAATGAAAAGCTCCTGAAGTCTCATATAGAAGACTGTGAGTTGATAGAGGCTGCTTCCGGAGTACTTGTAAAAATTATGCCATCAATCCAGATAGATCCGACAGCCTCCACTTCCGGTAATCTAAAAACCTTAGTCAGCAGTGTTAATACACATTTTGACTCTCTAGAAAAATCAGCTGAAGAAAAGGTCCGGAAGGAATTTTTGGATAAGAGATTTTCAGAAATATTAGAATTAATCTCTAAGGATAGGAAGATTGTAAGCATTGGAATAAGGAGCTTAGAGAATGCTCTTAAGGATGGCGGTGACATCTACAAATTTTGTATATCCTGGTCAAAGGCAACAGCAGCATTTGACAAGAAAATAAAAGAGGAACAGGATAAGCTACAAAGCTTATCTCAAAGTTTTGATCCTCTCTCTTCCTCTATAATAAATCAAGAATGTCAGACCATTGCAGTCTTGAATGAAATAAAAAATCTTGAGAAGGAAAGGAAGAACATCACTAACCGGATGGGAGAACTTAGAAGGATTATAATCCCTAAGTTGGAAACTATGCATGAGGCCATCAGTGATGCTCAAACCACCGCCCAAACAAAAGATCCGACAGATCTCAAGCGGGCAGAAGCTTTTGCATTTTTGCTAAGTGGTCACATTTCAATTTTGGATAGAATGAAGCAAAGTTGGGCTACAGAAATGATCCAATTGCAGACATCCTTTGCAGACATTCTTCAGTACATGTGAGTATGTAAATATGCGGCTATATATAGAAAATTTTTGAAAATTTTGGTGTGCGGACCCTACCCTTTTCCATTGATGTCAAAGGGGGAGTGAGGAGCAGTGAAAAATGAGGGATCCAACTAAGGGGGAGTTCCGAAAATTGTATATAAGGACAGAGCATCAGCAAAGGGGGAGCATAGTGAAAACACTTAGTCATTTTTCACTAAGTGTTGCCATCAATGCCAAAGGGGGAGATTGTTGGCAAGAGACACTATATGGATTCATGGTTGTTGTCATTGATGGCAACAAAGGTCATCCCACATATCCGCAAGTCATGATGTGTCTCTACCGGAAGTCAGAATAAAGAATGTTGTGGTCCGGTGAAGAAGAACAGAGCATGTGGCAAGGTCCGACAGATTGGTCCGGATCTCTCAGAGGAAGTGTCTTGGTGCAGTGCGGATTTGGGGAAGTCAAGAGGACTACCTTGAGTGGTATATTCCAAGGATTTAGCCTCCGGTGATGGACAAGGAAAAAGTTATGAATGGTTGAGTACCGGATTCCTGAGAGACAGTGAAAACAGAGGAAGAACTGACTGACAGAGTATCAGACTGCTTTCCGGATGGGTTACTGTTGATGACAGAGGTTGTGAAGGCATGAATCATGTTTGGCCGACATGATTAATAATATCTACAAGTACATGATTGATCCGCATTGCTTGGTGAGGAAGGATTCAGCCGACAGAATGAGAGTTTGTAAGAAACTAGACTGTTCCGGATGCCGACTAGAAAAGTGATGAAATTACTTGTGCGGATATATATAGAGGATGGATTTAGTTGTGAAATGTGTGTTGTTGTGGAGATATATGCGAATAAGTCCAGATAAAGAGCAGAGGTAGCAAAAAGGATCCGGTATGTGAAAGATAGCAGAATAAAGAACAGAGGAAAGATGAAGTGCAGCAGATCAGTGTACTGAGCCTAACCGGAACTGAACTCCAGCATATGCAGATGCTTCCAATCAGTTCAAGACTGTGATTCTCATCACTTTGTAGACAGTGTGTCTTCTTGTAGGCAGTGGGCCTCTTGTGAGCAGTGTGCTCGGGCAGTGAGCCCTAATTGGCAAGTGCCATTTTTGTAATTTCCTATTCTTCTAACTGAGAATAATTTTGGGTTAATCACCCCGTGGTTTTCTCCCTTAACAGGGTTTCCACATCAAAAATACTGTGTCATGTGTTTCTTGTTTTATGGTTAATGTTTTATGTTTGATTTTATGCTGCATCAATTAAAAGGAAAGTTCAATAAGGGAAATAATTAGGATAACTGATTCACCCCCCCCCCTCTCAGTTATCAACACTTGGGTCACATCCTTCATGGATTCATGGGTTGATGGACTAGGATATGCATATATTTGATGGATAATGATAGAAGATGTTGTGGGGTTACAATTAGGATCGAGTGAATGGATATAGGAGGCCTGAATGGATTAGGATTGGGAGTGTTAGAGGGGGATGAAATTGGATCAGTGGATTTGGATGGCTCCATATCTTTGCTTTTATTTTTGGATTTTGTAAAAGACTCTTCAAGGAGAAATGTTTTCAAGCATTCATGGGTTGATGGATTAGAGCTTAGAATGTTTGATGGTGGATTAGATAGTGAGTTATATGGTGGATGGATGATAGGGATTGATGGATTAGGAGATGGGTGGACTAATACATTAGTATTACGAGGATTGGAGGGAAATTATAAAATAATTCCCCTTTAACACTAACCCCTAAACCCTAAACTTGAGAAACCCTAGAAACTCATAAACCCTAAATAATTTACCCCTAAAGGTCTGAGCAACCCTAAACTCATAAACCCTAAATATGCCCCTAAACTTGAGCAACCCTAAACCTCTCTCTCTCCCAAAACCCCTAAACCCTAAATAATACCTCTAAAATCTAACCCCTAAACCATAAACCCAAGCAACCCTAAACCCCTAAACCATAAATAATTCCACTAAACCCTAAACTTAAGCAACCCTAAACTCATAAACCTGACCAACCCTCTCTCTCTCTCCAAAACAAGAAAACTAGGACTCTCTCTCTCCCCTTATCACCCTATCTCTCTCCTCTCTCTCTCTCTCATCCATCTCCATCCTCTCTCCCTCTTCCTCCCTCTCCTCACATGTTGACAAAGAATATGGAAACAAGAAAACTAGGACATGCAAAGAGGGACGAGGATATAAATTGGGATGATGAAATGGAAACAAGATAATTTATGAAATTTCATTGGATGGAAGAATGATGAGGAGAGGTAGAGAGGGGAGGGAGGTAGAGAGTGAGAGAGAGGATAGAAGGTAGAGACAAGAGGGAAGTAGAGAGTGGGAGAGGATCGTAGGAGGTAGACAAGGGAAGGAAGAAGAGAGAGAGGGTAGGAGGTAGAAAAGGGAGGGAAACAAAGACTGAAAGAGAGGGTAGGAGGTAGACAGGGGAGGGAAGTAGAAAGTGAGAGAGAGGGTAAGAGGTAGAGAGGGAGGAGGGAAAAGAGAGTGAGAGAGAAGGTAGGAGGTAGAGAGGCAAATGAAGAAAAGACTCAAAAATAGGGTAGGAGGTAGATAGGGGAGGGAAGTAGAGAGTGAGAGAGAGGGTAGGATGTAGAAAGGGGAAAGAAGTAGAGAGTGAGAGAGATGATACGAAGTGCAACTACCCTTGTAGACATGTATGTAAAGTGTGGAAGCATACACAAGGGATGTCAATTGTATGACATAACACCTCAAAGAGATGTTCTATAATGGAATGCAATGATTGCAAGATATGCAAAAAATGGATTTGTTGAAAAAGGCTTTAGAAACTTTCAAGCAAATGCAATTGGCATGTGTATTGCCAGTTATGTTCATCATAACGCGAGCACGTTATAACTTGCTCGCGTTATGTGAAATCACATAATGTGACCACTTTATTGATTTCACATAACGTGAGTGTGTTATAATGCACTTGCGTTATGCTCAACTTTGTTTGACGTGTTTTTATCAGTTTTTAGCAAAATCTAGAGATAATCTAGAGCGTGCTTCCCATCAAGATGGCACTTTTTTCAATGAAAACTAAAAAAAATACCACCATAATCTTAAGCTCTCTATTAGCTATCTAACCATATAATTTTTTTTAGATTTTGAGTATGTTTAGTGTTTCATCTTGAATTTCTTTTGTTAGTGTGTCCAGTTTTTGTCAAAAACCAGTGTCTAGTATTTTTGACTTTTTTTAAACCATTCATAAAAAATTGAAATAAGTTAAATTTTTAGAAACTAGACTCCATTCTACACGAATTAAAAAAAAATGATTTTTGATTAGTTTTCAAACATTTTAGGGGGGAGCATGCTCAAATTTCTATTTTTTAGGATGTGCCCACTTTATAAATTACTAAAATATCAATTATTCATTAAAAAATTATCAAAAAAATCAGGGATAAACTACATGGTGTTACCTAATTTCTCACTAGAGCGATTATTGAAATACTTAGAAAAAGTTAACATTTTAGGGGGAGCACACTAGATGCTATGTTATGTTTTTTTGAGAAAAACAAGACCAATTTGTGTGCTCCCCCTTTTTGAACCCCTTAATCTCAACCATTTTTGGAAAAAAATTAGTAGTTTAGAAACTAGATTCGAAGCACTACAACTCCTGTTTTAGTTCCATCTTCAAATTTTGAGTGTAGCTATCTTCAATTTCTCATCCAACATCAATGTTTCCTGATTTTAGAAAAAAAGTGACAACTTAAGACCCCATTTTGGTCCCTCTTCTTTGTGCACTTACCCATATATATATAATATACCCACTTATATATATATATATATATATATATATATATATATATATATATATAGTGATGATGTTCCCTAAAACTATATAATTCCATCATTCCAAATTTCTATTAGTGTTCTTAAAATGCAATTGTGGAGTTTACTCTTGCAACTAAACCATGATTTTTTTCACAATAGTGAGGTGCTTGTGTTTGGGGATGGTGATATTGGTGATGGTGTATGTGCTTGTGGTGTGTTATAGTAACAACTACTATTGTAAGGTTGTTGGTTTGAATGATGATGAGCTAGGATTGGTAGTATTAAAAATAGATATACACAAATTCATTTTTAAGTTTGTTGAATGAAGAAGAGAATGATCCTTGTAGCTCCGCAGGGGTGAAATGCAATCCAAGACCAAGAAGAGTAATAAAGCCAATGTTGGACAATCTTGGAACATAGATTACCTTACTTGATTTGAAAGGAATGCTAAATATTATTTTTATCACATTATTTGGTGGGGGTAATTGTAAGGAATAAATAATATGGGGCACTAGTGAACCTTGTTGGCTTTTGCAAAATATTAGGTAGTTGAGATGCTAGGTGGATTTGTTCTCTTTAACAAAGGTCAGTATGTATGGAAAGAAGTATCATCATCATAAACTTTTTGAGATAAAAACTACAAAGTGAGTTAAGAAAAGAGGAAAACATGTACATGGTTAAAGATGGAAGGAGAAGATTAATTAAGAAAGGTATAGACAATTTGGTTGAAGGACTCAATTTTTCTCCTTTAGGGTTATGCAATGGGGAGTGCCTTGGAATTACTTTTGAGGAAAAAATTTTTTTGAGTTGATTTTGTGAAGAAAAAGGAAAGGAAAAGAAAATGTTTTTCTGTTGAAGTAGCATGTTCACTAAAATGTAATATAAAATTTTAACTACTTTAAACTTAAATATCACATTAATCAAAAAATAGGAAATACTGGAAATAGACAAGAAAAATATGAAAATGAACTATAGGAATAGGAACCTAGAGCTATAGACAGTTTGCAGGATGAATCTAGAGGTAATTTAGTGAAGACACTAGTGTGCTTATGCTATTGTCTAGGATGTGCATTGTAGTCTAGATTTCACTTTGTCATTCAAAAATGCTAGATAATAAGAATGCTTGTACAAAACATATATTGTTTACACACAAGGACATGAAAATATAAGACATAGTAGATTGGAAAATGTAGAAACCTAAAAATGTCTTAACCCTTCAACCATCCTTTGGCATCATCCACATCACTAATTTCTCATCCAATTAATTAAATAAATTTCTATTTAATTAATTAACCTATCTCATCCCTGATCATTCATCCATCCTTCATCAGTTTAACCTAAACCCTGAATTAATTAAATTAATTCAACATTATACCTTACTAACATCATCCCAATTAATTAAATAAATATACAAATATTTATTTGATTAATTTGTTCACTTTCCTAAGCCTGATTAATTAAATAAATCTTACTTATTTAATTAATCTACCCTACTAATCAGCCTAAACCTAGCCTAGTTCATTAAATATCTATTATTTAATTAGCTACCCTAGCCTACATGATACCTAGACTTGAATTAATTAAATAAATAATATTTAATTAATCCTAAACCTTGTTTAGCCCATTCACTAATTTTTTCCATCCACATTAATTAAGTTAATCAACTTGATTAACTTGGTCAAAGCATCATTAACTCATTCTCCCACAACCCACAAATTAAAAATTCCAAAATAATCCCATGGGTCACATGACCCTTCCACCTCACCTTACTATTTCCATGCTAAGCTCTTCTCTATGTCATGAGCTCACACATGTGAATTCTAAAATTGCCCATGTTTCACATGGCCTTCACATTCCCACATAAAATAGAATTTTTAATTCCACATCCTCCCAAAAAATGAATTTTAATTCATCACTTGTCTTAATCCTCATTAAATGCAAAGCCTTCCCTAAAAATGAATAAAAAAAATATTTTTATTCTCCACCCTTCAATTTTCATGGTCAAATCTCATCCCTCAATCTTGTCTTTTATCCTCCACCATTGATTCTAACTTTTAATCTCCACCGTTGGATCAAAATCCCTCCAAAAAGCCTATAAATATGAGCTCTCACAAGCCATTTTATCATCTCATTTTCAAGTAGTGTTATCATGCCAAAATAGCCTCCAATCCTCTCCATTGATCTTATTTTGTGTTGTGTTGTGAGCATTCCCCATTCAGTTCTATATCACTTGGGTAAAGCTAGGAGGTTAAGGGTACAAGCTCCTCAACCTTATCAAGGAGTGAGGGAGATCTTCAAGGTATATCATTTGTTTTCTTGCATTTGATAGTGTTATTTCCCTTTGATCATTTTCTTTTGTTACACATATGGTTCCTAAGGTTGTCATTGATGTCAACACTATCATGGATGTTCATGGTTGGATGTCATGTCCTATCCAACAGAGAAGATACAATTCATGGTTGGATGTCATGTTGAATATAATGTGGTTACTGAAGTTCATGGTTAGATGTCATGCCTTGATCAATGCAGAGTTGAGTATGAAGACATATTAAGATGGGAATTAGAAGAATCAAGAAGATATATTAATATGGGAGTTAGAAGCACTAAGATGATCAGATATGTTGTTGATATTGGGAAGATGTTAATAGTGGTCTTAAGCATATTGTATGATCTCTCCTACTGTTCCTAAGAATGCATGTGCTAATACAAAGAAGGATTAGCCTCCGGAAGTTGGTGACAGTTTCTGCTATAGGATGACTGCCTTTGAAGACTGTCTGGGAAATTGCTCTGCATTCCTCTACATTAGCAGTTATGGCTAGCGGTTCTGGAACTATGTTTAGGGTGCAGTGAAGGTGATAATTCCAAAGTTTCAGATCATATGTCCTTCCGCTGTGAAAGTTATGCATGATAGAGTATCGGCATGTGTTCTGGCAGAGTGAGGTGGTGTTGAAGGCCTGTTGGAATATTTCACATCCCTTTGAATGTGAATGTTTTTCCTTGCGGTTCTGTGGACATGTTTATGAATGTGCATTACATGCTTCCTTGCAGTTTCAAGGTTCTTGGTGGTCTAAAAGCTTAGTTTTTCAGTGAGAGTATGTTGCAATGTGTTTTGGATGACTTGTTGTTCTTAGAATTCATGGTTGAAGATGTGCAGCACAAATATTTGATGTGCAGAGGTAAAGGAGTGTTTGGAGATGTGGTATGAGTCATGTGGACTCATCTGGAAGAGTTTTATGAAGATCTTTCTTGTTTCTAGTACCACACAAGGTTTTTAAGTTGTTGTGGCTGTTATGCTTCAAGTTGCATATGTTTTTCTTAAGGCTAACCTATTTTTAAATGAGTGGAGTGTGTAGATGTAATTGCTTGATGTTTGATGCTATGAAGGATGTTTTAGACATGTTTAAGTAAGTGTTGATGTCCGCAAGACATGGGTCTTCTGTTGGTGTAGCATGTAGTCTTGTTTAGGACTTGTCCTCTGCATGTTTCATGTTGTATGTTGTCTGGCTGACTTGTAAATGTATTTTTCATGTTGTCTCTAGCTGACAAGAAATGTAATCCATGTAATATCATGTATAAATTGTAAATCAAATTGATTTAGGTAGGGTGTGATTACAAAGTGATTAATAAGGTTCGCAAGCAAGAAAAGGAGTAGAATAAATGCATTATGATGTGCGACTAAAGGAGAAAGAGAAGAAGTTGTAGATGTTGTCCTAATTCATCTTGAAGACATATATGTGATAATAATCAAGTGTAGAGTGTGCCTAACTAAGCCAATCATCAGAAGGAAGTCTGAAGAGTTAGAATTGCAATCATCAAATGTGTGAGCTTCATTGTCAGTTTTTCAGGTAGTAGAGAAACTGTCATACTGTAATATGTTCTAAGTGTGTTCTAAATTCAGGGAGTAGTTTCTTCCTTAGGAGTGACCCTAAAACAAAGTATTCATGGAGTTATAGCTTCCTTGGGAGTGACCCTAAAGAAAAGTTTTCAGGGAGTAGTTGCTTTCTTGGGTTATAGCCCTAAAACAAAGTCAGCAGGGAGTAGAAGCTTCCTTGGGTTGTAGCCCTAAAACAAAGTTGTTATTTTGAGCTTCATATATTGTGAGTTAATCCTCACCATGGTTTTTCCCTTCTTGGGCTTTCCACGTACATCTGGTGTTATGTGTTGATGTGCATTGTGTTAATCTTTCATGTTTATGTTGATGTTGTAATGCTTAAGTTTTAATCTACTCTCGAGAAGTTAAAGTTTGATTAGATACTGATTCACCCCCCGTCTCAGTATCTTGGTGTGTTCAACACCTTTATCTTCATTTGGCACACTTGGTAGGACCCCTTGGTCCAAACTAACTCTTTTTAAGTGTTTTTGTGAAGCTTTTTTGGTGGACAGGTTTGTTTAGCACCAAAATCTCATGCAGTCGCACTAAACCTCCGCGGTTTAGCACCATATTTGACTATTTTAGTACTATTTCCTTCTAAAATAATGCTATTCTTAGCTATTTTAGTGCTATTCTATCACGCATTTTGGCTAACTTTGTGGGTTGAAATTTTTTTATGTTAGATTCTTGTGTTTTAACACCTTCTGCATTTTTCTCCTCTCTATTTTTTGACAGGGTACATAATACGTCCAAGGGGTCCTAATGCCAAAATTTTTAGTGATGTGTGTTAAGGGAAACTAGTTTAGTCTTCTTTTCATCTTGTTTTTCAAAGTAACCTATTTATTTTGCTCACAAGCTGGTGTGTTTTGATCTAGGATAGGTTTAGAAGCTCCCTAACATTTCATAATAGCTTTTTGTGCAAAGTGAAGTGTCTATTTTGTGCACCTATTTAGGATTTTTCTGCGAGTTAGCACTATATCTTCCCAGAATGGTGCCTTATAATCCACTAGTAGATAGGGAAAAGAGGTAATATCTTCTTTAACACCATTTTTCGCTGGTTTAGCGCTATGTGCTACTTTAGTGCCATTTTACTGTTGTTTAGTGCTATTTCAATCTATGTTTCTGCGACCTGTATCTTTTTGAATATAGAAACTAATTATCTCAATTCCATTTGCTCACTGATCAGGGCCATTTCTCTATTCTGTAGTGAGCTATTTAGACCTGTTTTAGCGTGATTAATCTCTATTTTAGTTCTATTTACTACTGTCTTAGTGCTATTTTTTTACAATAATCTTGAGATCTGTGCAGGTGATTAACAAGTTGTTTGCAGGTACCATAACATTTATCTAAGACCATTTTCAGACTACTTTCATACTTGTTGTAGGTTTCATTAGTCCAAGATTTGTTTTTTATACTAGTTTAGTGGCATTAAATTAGTACATAGTGGGAATTAACATTTGTATGTCGTGTTTGGTTTGCTTGTAAGACGTATGCTCTCCCCTCGCACCTTAGGGTGATCTTGGGGATCAAAAGTCTACATTCAAACATTTTACTTGCTTTTTTAGTGTTATTCTCAAAGGTGCTATCCTTTCACATATGCTCTCCCCTCGCGCCTAGTACGATCTTGGGTGATCAAAAGCAAGGGATAATTTCTTCTTAGGAGGCCTACTTGGGGATTTCATCACCACAAGGGACAACCTCAACCATGTGTACTGGAAGGGTATATCAAAGGGGGGAGAAGGAAACTTATACCCCAATCTAGTTGTATTGTCATTAAGATAGCCTTGGGGCCCCAGGTGATTCTAGACACAAGGTGAAGTGGCTTTCCACATCCCTTCAATGGACTAGTGTTCATGGTCTTGTGCCTCATGTACCTTGTGTATGAAGAGGACTCCCTAGAAGCCCATACTGTCTTAGCTTAAGACCTTTTGGCTATCATACCTTGTAGTGCACCACTGCAGAGGAGGGGAAGATGCTTACCGTACCATTATACTTGAGATAGGCATTACCTTGGGCAAGACAAAAGTCTCCTTGGTAAGGGGGTAAGGTGGTCCATAACCTTTCTTTCCTTATCTATCCAAGCTATAGTACCAAAGGTATTAATGGGCTTGGGAATCTCGGTTCACTTTGAGTTGAGATTGACCCATGACCACTTCATGAGATCTATAAGGTATGATACTCCCACTTGACTAATGTTAGGTTTGTTCATGTGCTTGGTGTATCTTCTTGTCGAAACCAGTACAAGTCACTTTATCCAAAGTCCACCTTGACTCAATAAGCCATTGTGTTCTCTTGTTTGATTTTTGTGCTTGCTAAGAAACCTTTGACATTATCTAAATCCACCATTTGAACCTTTGAAATCAAACATTTGACCCTTTGAAATTCAAAATTTGAACCAAGAATCCAAAAAATCCTAGATTGGTCAAAAAACCTAATCAAAATCTAAACACTGTCTGTCTTTTAACGCTATACACTCTTTGTTTAGCACTATAAATTCACCTATTAGAACCATTCTTGTCATGCTATATTCCAACCAATCAACACCATTTTTGTTTGTGCCAGCACCATTTTTGTCTGTGCCAGTGCCATTCCCCTCTATTTTAGCACCATATTGTTCTACATTAGTACTATTTTCAAATCATACCCAAAACACATCCTCTGATTTATTCCTAAACCTTTAATCTTTATTTGACCTTAGCATCAGGATATCTTGTCGAAATCATCAAAAATCCAATCATCCCTTTTTTGAGTCCAACCTTTGTCCATATCTCCATTTTCAACCTTATTTTAAATCCATCCACATCATCCTGTTTAGACCTTAGAGAAACATCACTTTGATATTGGACCCTTGACCATATTCCATCCACTAATCAATTGTCATATCCCAATCCTTCACCCCAATTCTATAAGGGTTTTTACAAACCCTAATCCAAATTTTCATTACCCTCCATCCAACCTTAGAGAAATATCTTGACCTTTTGGGCTTTTGCTTTTCCTTAATTCCATCCAAATTTTCTATTGTCATTCACATCAAAATCCCAAAATCATTCCAATCTTAGTCTTAGTCTAATTGCCCTCATCCTCATCAACCAACATTATCCAACCCTTATCAACCTTATCCAACAATCAACATCAAAAATCAAAATCTATCCAAACTTATCATCGACATCAAACATCAAACCATTCAACATCCAAAATCAAACCAACATCCAAAGTATCCTTCAAATCAAGTTTGTCATCATCCTCTAATTTATAAGGTGCTTAAGACTTTTTCTACCTTAATTTATCTTGTAAATTAGCCTTTTATCAACCCTTAGATAAGTTGATTTAGGAGCCTAGACAACTCCTAAGTTGATAAACTCTAAGGTATCCCATTTTACTTGATTGTCATTGGTCTACCTTCAAGTGAAATAATCCTTTTCTCTTTTGCTTAAGGCCATTAGTCTACCTTAGGTGAGAAGAGAACATCCTTTTGAAATCAAAGATCTAGAATTATTTGAGCTCTCCCTTGATTTGAATCATCCTTTTAAAACATCATCAAATTTGACCAACATCCTTAACCACCCAATCCTACCCAAAATCACTTTCTAAAATATACTTTCATCATCCATCCCCAAAATCATCATCCTCAAAATTTGTCTTAAGTATCCTTTCTAATCATCCATCATCCTCAAATCTTATCATCATCCCTAAACCTTTTTACCTTTAATTATCTATCCATCCATTTACCTTTGATCCTTTGAAGCCCAATCTCTAAGGTCTCTCATAAAAAAAATCATCCTCATATCCCATCATTTATCCATTTTATCCTTGGGTCTAATACTTTGAGATTCATTCTCTAAAGCTAAGCCCTAATCACATCACCTATCCATACCTTATTCACTACCACTCATCGTTGGGTCCAATATTTTGAAGTCAATTATCTAAGGTCATAACCCTTATCTATCTTTCCAAAACCAAATCAATTCACACCCAATCCATTGTATGCCATTTACAAGGTCCCAAGCTAGGAAAAACAAGGAGATGGAACCTTTTAGAATAACTTTTGGGATGCCTAATACCGACCAGAATAATATCCCTACAATCCAACAACAATCATCCCTTGATGCCAATGCTATGATAAATCCTTTTGGAATCCAATCACAAGGTCCCCCCCAACCAACATAAATAATGTGGATCAAGATGTCGATTCCATGGACATACTAGATAGTGTCCTAAAGTTAGATCCAAATAGATATCTTGAATTCCTCATTCAAAATGGTGCTGTCATACCCACCTCTTCACAACCATCCTCATCTAACACCATCCCTAATACATCCCAAACCTCAAACACTACCACAATTCCCATTTCCACATCAACCTTAAGAAATCCTATCTCCATATCAACATCAACTATAACTACATCCACACCCCAAATCACTCTCAACATCCTCAACAATGCCATGTACACAAGTGCTTCCATGAGTGTACCCCAACTTGATGCCAACACTATAGCCTTCATAACACATTTATTTTCCCAACCACCCTATAACATATCCAACACATGCAACAACCCCTTGTCTCTCATCCACCTATCTCACAACCACCCGTTGTGACATCCTCAATTCAAAATCCTAACCAACAACAAATTCCACCACACATCATACAACAACTCCTTACCTATCAACAACACCAAACCCAACAAAATCAAAACCAAGGCCCACCTCAACATCAAAAAATCCCCCATTTCCTCCAATAATTAATCCATTAACAAAAATCACACATACCACAACCTCCACCAACCCAAGATTTGTCTAGGATTGTGCAAACCTTGATCCAAAAGGTTGATGATATGCAACATGGGAACAAGAGAAAACACTATTCCTTCGAATATATTTTCCCATATCCATTTGATAGAACAATTCCCATGCCACCCTTCCCTAAAAAAATTGAAATGCCAAAATTTGACAAGTACAAAGGGAAAGGGGACCCTAGGGAACACCTTAGGGAGTTTTACATTGCTTGCCCAGAAGTCTCATACGATGACACATACTTAATGAGACTCTTTTGTAGAAGCCTAGGTGGTCAAGCCACCGAATGGTTTTCCCATCTTCCCCTTGGCATCAAAACATTCCATGAGATTGCGGAGAAATTTGTAAATAATTTCTCCTATAACTTTGAACATGAAATATCCATGACAGACCTTTGCAACACGAAATAAAAGAATGGGGAATCCTTCGCTGCCTTTTTACCAAGGTGGAGAAGCCTAGCAAGCAAAATCCCTTGGCCTATTCCTGAGAAACAATTAGTCACTATGTTTGTGACTAATTTAAATCAAGAAATGGGATTCCACCTACAAATCCAATGTGCATCAACCTTTGAGGAGGTCATAGATAAAGGAACAACCATAGAGAGAGCCCTCATCACAAAGGGGGCTATCAAAATTTACAATGACAAAAACAACAAAGTCAACAACAACACCAACACCTCCAACACAAACAATAACACCCAGTCCAATGACAAACCCCACTTTTGGGGTAAAAACATAAACACCCTCAACAACGATGTCACCAATGTGAAGGCCATCCAAAACATACAAGCCACTTCACTATCAAATCCATCCACAAGAAACAATGTAAATATTCCCAAGGGACCATCAAATCAAAACAATGCACCAAAAGGAGATTCACACCCTTGGGTGAATCTATCGAGGATGTTTTGAGAAATCTCATCAAGGCGGATCTAATCACATTGCCACCCATTCACCCCTATGATGAGAACCAATTTAAACCCTCTTGGTTTGATGAAAATGCTTATTTTGAATACCATTGTGTGAAAGGGCATAACACATCTAACTATATGAGGTTGAAACATTGCATCCAAGATCTTGTAGATAGAGGTGATATAACCATTGACAAACCTCAAAAGCAATCACCTAATTCCAATTTAGGAGCATACAAGGATCCACTTCCAGATCACAAGGGAAAAGCCTCTTCCTTGAATCAATCCTACAATGTTATGCTGCCTCCCTCTTCTTTCGAATCTGTTGTGGGTTGAATAGAAGATTCTTCCAATCATGTCAATACCATCACCATTAGAGCCAAGACACCCCATTATGCCACTACCACTCATCATGGCTGCATCTCCATATGCAAAGCCCCCATCAATGATCAACCCTCTACATCCACACCTACCAATCCTCCATCCACTCACAAGTATAACCTCATTGATCACCTTAGAAAGATCACTGCTTAAATTTCCATCCTTGAGTTACTTCGTACATCTCCCCTCCACAAGGATGTCCTTGACAAAGCCTTGATGAAAACCCAAGTCCCTACCAACTTGAATGTTGATCAATTCCAAGCCATGGTGGGACACATCACCTCACCTCATCATGTCACCTTCTTTGAGAAAGACCTAACTACCTATAATGCCTCACATAACGAAGCCCTTCACATTGAAGTCCTAATCAACAAACATACCATCAAACAAGTCTTAATTGATGGTGGTTCTGGCCTAAATCTTTGCACTCTAAAACTATTAAAACACTTGGGATACTCCAATGTGATTTTGGACTCTAGTAGTATATAACCATCAAAGGATATGATGATACTAAAATATTGTTTGAGGGCACCATTAGACTTTCCATTCAAGTGGGACAAAAGATTTTAGAAACCAAATGTCAAGTTCTTGATCTTGACCTCCCATACAACAACATTCTTCTCGGTCAACCATAGATTCTTGCCATGCAAGCTATTCCATCCACTTTTCATCAATGCCTAAAATTCCCATATAATGGCACGAAAATCACTATCTATGTCGATCCCCATCCTTTCCAATACTACATCTTTTTGGAAGGACATGATTGAACTTTATGTCCTTATAACAACAAAGAATCTACCACTAACACCAATCCAAAATCTTCCATCTCATACATTGATCCTTCCAACATAGCATCCACATCGCAAACATCCACCCCTCCCAAGGTCAAGATCAAGATAAGTGACATGGGATGTGGAGGATATGATCTACACAGTACATTCTACATAGGCTTACTCCCACCATCCCCTAAGAAATTTGGTGCTCCTAAGGATGATGAAGTTTCCATGGTAATAATCAAATGCAAGCCATCTCCCATCTTCGAGCGCAAACACTTCATGGAACAAGATGTCTTCGAAGACATATCCTCTTGGTTATACAAAGATGAAGATGAACAACAAGAAGCTCCTATCCTCCCAATTGAGATCTATGGAAAGGGTCTTGAAATTGTCAAATAGATGGGTTACAAAGGACAAGGCAGCATGGGCCCTCATGAACAAGGAATTATTGAACCTATTCAAGCAACAAGGAATCCTTATCACCATAGGCTAGGATACAGAAAACAAGAGTCTATACCCACCAAACTTGAGTGTCTCTTGAGTGAGGATGCTAGGTCTTTCCCTATGATCGATAACGTCAATGAAGAGGACCATCATGACTCCTTCATCAATTTCCCTGAGCTTTTCGAATCATCCATATGCACCATCTACACCCTAACAACCATGCCATCAACATCCAATGACCTACCTCTCGTCTACCACCAACTCATAGATTGGGACCAACAAGGGCCTCCCATACTTGATGTTGCACAAAATTATGAAGCTATTCCAGAATTCCTAGGGGTTAGGGACCATATGTCCCTTGGAGACCATAGAGCCGGATACATCATGGAAATCAATACATCCGCATACTTTGGGGAAATAATCCTAGTCGTAGAAGTATGAAAATAAAAAATAACACCCCTAGTGAAAACCACCTTGTGGCACTTTAAGATGATGAAAAAATCAAAATAAAGGACATATCCCCTAGTGAAAACCTCCTTGAGGTAGTAGGGGATGAAAGAATGGATCTCCTCGATGTCCCATAATTGTGTCAAGAAAGATCACCAATCTTAGTAGAAGCATCACATGAAATGAACCTTGTAATAGACGAAGCACCCAAGATCACATTTTGAGAAGAATCCCTCATAAGGTAGAACAAGAGGCCTTTTTATCCTTCTTTAAGTAAAGAAGTCATAACTTTGCATGGACCTATGCTGATATGTTAGGATTGGATCCCGCACTAGTCGTCCATCATCTTGCTGTACATCCTAATGCAAAAATGGTAAAATAGAAGCTAAGGAAAATGAATCCACAAGTGGCACTCCTTATCAAAGAAAAACTCAAGAAGCTCTTAGATGTGGGATTCATTCGTCCTATAGACCATCCTAAATGGATATCAAACATTGTACCTATAGTAAAAGTCATTGGGGGCATCCATTGTTACACATACTTCAGAGATCTTAACAAGGCATGCCCTAAAGATGACTTTCCGCTACCCAACATAGATATCATTATGGATCTCACCACTGGACATGAAATGTTGTCCCTTATGGATGGATTTTCTGACTATAATCAAATTAGAATAGCAGAAGAGGATCAACACAAAATAACCTTCATATGTCCATGGGGAACCTACTGCTGGGTTGTGATACCCATTTGGGTTGAAAATGTAGGAGCCACATATCCGAGAGCCATGACAATCATCTTCTATGACCTTTTCTATAGCATAATGGAAGATTACATAGATGATTTGCTGGGAAAATCAAAGACTAGGCAAGATTATTTGAATGTGTTCGCAAAAATCTTTGACAAATTAGAACAGTACAAGGTGTGGCTAAATCCTAAGAAATGTGTCTTTGGGGTCACCTCCGAAAAGCTCCTAGGGTACACTAATGTATCAAGAAGAGGAATAGAAGTCAACCTTGATAAGGTTAAGGCTATAGTGGACAAACATGCAAATAACTCCATAGCCTTCAAGGGAAGCTTCAATCTATCCATCGCTTCATAGCACAACTTGCAGATAAGTGTTAGCCATTCTAGTATCTTCTCTAGAAAAATACAACATTTTTATGGGATGACAAGTGTCAGAAAGTATTTGAACAACTAAAGAAATATATTGCTATGCCACCTGTCCTTATTCCACCAAAGCAAGGGCAACCCCTCCTATACATCTCAACAATAGAAACAACAATAGGGGCCTTGATTATTATATTAGCTGCACTTTGGTGACCTATGAGATAAATTATACCCCTATTGAACAAGCATGTATCATAGTTGTATTTACCTCATAGAAGCTAAGACACTATATGCTCAACCATAAGATAAAGCTCATTGCAAAAATTGACTTGCTGAAATATCTATTTACTAGAGCAGCTCTCACGGGATGAATGGCTAAGTGGGTTATGCTCCTATGTGAGTTTGACATTGAGTACATAGAATGAAAATCTATTAAAGGACAAGTCATTTCTAATCAATTGGCTAATGCACCTATCTCGACAGAACAACCATTGCTTTCAGAGTTCCCAGATGAGTCAATACTTGTAGTAGCACCAACGAAAGATACATGGAAAATGTATTTTGATGGATCCTACACACATCGTGGATCAGGGGTAGGCATTTTGTTTTTTACCCCTCAAGGAGACACTATTTCAAAATCCTACAAAATAACATTTCCATGCACAAACAATGTAGCAAACTATGAGGTCCTCATCATAGCACTTCGCATGGCCATCCAATGGAAGATTGAAAAGCTTATAGTTTATGGTGATTCCCAGCTAGTTATCAGACAAGTCAACAATGAATACAAAATGAAAGACAACAAGCTCCTGCCATATAAAAGAATGGTTGATGATTTTAAGGACTACTTTCATGACATCCATTTTGAGCAAATACTAAGGTTGAATAACAAAGCAGCATATTCCATGGCTACTATAGGATCTCTATTTGACATGAAAAAGGATAGTAAAAAATGTGATTTCCTAATTGAAGAGCTTCCAATGCTGGCTTATGATGTCCTGCAATCTGAGCTAGTATGTGAAATTGTCAGTCCCATATCTCCATGGTACCAAGAGACCTATATGTACCTCCATGACAACATCATTCCACCCAACCTTACATCTGCTCAACGTCACACTTTCATCTACCGAGCCTCTCGCTTCACTATCATAGGTGTCACCCTCTACCAAAAAAGTCTTGATGGTACTCTTTTACGATGCCTTGATTCTAGGGAAGCTGAGGTGGCCTTACAAGAGGTACGTGAAGGTATTTGTGGGGCACACTCTAGTGGACCTACTCTAGAAAAGAAGATTCTAAGGATAGGATACTACTGGTCCACCATGGAATAAGATGCTCATCAGTTTGTAATGAAATGTCTGCCATGTCAGTAACATGGTGATCTTATCCATGCACCATCACAAGAACTGCAGCCGATCACAACTCCCTGGCCCTTCTCACAATGGGGCTCGATCTCATAGGCAAAATTCACCCACCTTCATCCAATGGCCATAAATTCATTATCATTGCTACTGAATATTTCACCAAGTGGGTAGAAGCCATTCCACTCACTTACACCACTGGCATCCAAATCACAAAATTCATCCTCCACTACATAATATGCTATTACGGCATCCCCCTTTCCATCATCACCGACAATGGGAAATCATTCAAGAACCAAGAAGTTTGCACCCTTTGTGAAAAATTCCACATCCAGCATCATTTCTCTACATCGTATTACCCCCAAGGTAACGGTCAAGCTAAAGCTTCCAATAAAACCATCTTACACATCCTAAAAAAGAAAGTTAATGAAGTTGGTCGTGACTGGCACCTTCAACTTAATCCTATCCTATGGGCTTATCGCACAAGCATTTGTACCCCCACAGGAGCCACTCCATACTCTTTGGTATTTGGTTTCGAATCCATTTTTCCTATCGAGGTTGAGCTCCCTTCTCTCAGAATTTTATTGCAGAATATCATTACCGAGGAGGAGTATCGAGTTGCATGCCTAAATGAGCTAGAATTGCTGGATGAAAAGCGTCTGAGTGCTCTAAACCATCTCCAAGTCTATCAGAATCTCCTACACAGAAGCTATAACAAGAAGATTAAGAACCGTCAGTTTGAGATAGGCAACCTTGTCCTTGTGGAAAATTAGACGAATCTACAAGAGTGCCATAAGAAAGGAAAATTCAAGCCCAATTGGTTAGGACCCTATGTCATCATAGCTAGCTATCAATCAGGAGCCTACCAGCTAGTAACATCTGAAGGGCAACCTCTAGATGTGCCGATGAACATCATGCACCTGAAAAAGTTCTATGCCTAACCCATCAAGTATCCCAAGTCAAAAATACAAAAAAAGCAAAAAAGTAAAAAATTAAAAAAATCAAAAATTAAGAAAAACCTGAATGCAATAAAGTTGTCCAATGGTGAAAATCACTTCAGTGACACCTTAGATAAGTACCATGGTGAAAACCTGTCTCAAGCACCATGTGTAATGGCTGGTCCTACCATCTAATAAGTCCTCATAACCATTCAGTTCTTCATATCACTCCATATCATCTCCATCCCATGGCTTGGAAGAATAAACATTCAACCTCAAACCATCCCATCCCCTTATCACCTACCCGAGGTGGATTCCCGAGTCTGTGGAATCTTGTATGCCTTCATTGTATAGCGTAAAATTTTAAATAATCCAAAAACATCATAAAATCACCAAAAATCCAAAAAAATTAGAAAAACCACAAAAACCACAAAAACCACAAAAACCCAAAAAAATTAGAAAATTTAGAACCCCCCCAAAAATAAAAAAAATTACTAAATCCCCCAAAAAATCCCAACTCATCAAATGCATCATCATCCCATCACAAAATATCATCCATCCCGAACCATCCCTACATCATCGCTACAAACTAGTGTAACCAAAAAATTTGGATAAAACGAAAGATAAAACAAAACATGCAATACCTTTGACCAAACCTTTCGAATACCTCGGATCCCTTGAAAGATTGATGCATATATGATTGATTGCTTGAACGATTGGATGCTGATTGCTCAGATACACAGCATAACGATAGGATGGAGATTGATGAGAAGAAGATAGATGTGAGGGCTAGAGGAATTTCGACAGAATGATGTTGCATGCGAGAGATGGGATCTCTAAAAAGACTAGAGAAGGGTTCAATTTATAGGCAAAGGTGAGAGGATGTAGGGATAAAACTTCCATTTTGTGAGTGGTAGTGGAATTAGAAAGTTGATCGTGCAACAAGAGAGAAGAAATGGAAGGTGAATGAAGTTAACTTGCAAGATGATTTGAGTCATCTTGAGAGATGGAAATGGAAGGTGAGCTAATAATTTAAATAATTTAATATTATTTAAATCATGAGGAATGTGAGGATAAAATAAATAAAATTATTTATTTATTTATTTTAAGTGGGGAGACATAAAGTGATAAATTAAAATAAAATAAAAGATTTATTTATTTAATTCAAGAGGAAAGGGGATTAAATAGATAAATAAAATTTATTTATTTAATAATGTGAAGGGATGGGATAAATTAAATAAATGTTAGATTTATTTAATTTATTAGAGGAAGTGCTAGGATGAAGAAGGGGTTATCAATAGAAAGGGAATAAATGAAATTAGTCAAATAAATAAGATTTATTTAACTAATTAGGTGATGACATGGGTACCTAGGGCAAAACATGATACAAGATGCCTAAATGATGTAATGTTGTGACAAAGTGTTGTAAGAGGACATTTTTGGGTGTCTACATTTTTCCCCTCTTTGAGATGATGTTTGAGATGATGAGATTTGTGTCGCGTAACATCATTTCAAAGAAGCTAAGGTATGGATAGAGAAAAAGATGATGATGGAAAGATAGGATGAGGATGCCCCCTCAAGAGGATACGCGGGTTGGGCAAACACGACTAGGCTCTCAACATGAAAGGGATTGGTCAAAAAAGATTAGGGAAGGGATAGAAGAAAGGATGATGCGTTATGCTGCAATGAAAGTGAGCAACCATAATGTTTCATATAGCACTAGACGTTATGCATCAGGGTATAAGGACCAAGTTAATGATGTGTCTCGTGCCCCAGCATAATACAACCTTGTCTAGACATATGAGGAAGAAAACTTAGAGCATTAAAGTCCTAATGAACAAAAGGTATGATGTGACCTTAAATGCAAAGGATAATGCAAAAAGCTATTCCAACATACACAAGATATGAATATTAGCTGGAAAGATACTGATGTGATACAAATGCAATATAAAAAGATAACACACACAAGCAAGCAAGCAAACATGCACAAATGACTCAAAAACAAACAAGGTATTGCCCCTGTCAAGCTGTAAACCGATGATATAGTGTTGTCATTGCATGGAATGATATATCCCTAGATCAACACAAGGATGTGGGAATGATATATCCCATTGATGATGATTGATTGAGGATTGATTTGGTTTACAATAAGGCTAGGATCAAGACAATTGATGTGATTGGATAATTTGACAAGCTTGATTGACTTGATTGGTATGGATAAAGGATGACTTGCATTTGGATCATTATTTGGATTGACTTGATGAATGGATTGGAGGAAGTGATTTGAAGAAGAATTGATTTGAATGATTGATGAATTGGATTGATATGAATGAATGTGATTGATTGGAAGGATTGATTTGATTGATTTGATTAGTTGAATGGATGAGATTGATTGGAAGAATTGATTTGATTGGATATGTTTTGATGGAGGTGATGGGATTTGAGATTGATGATAGAAGAAATTATAGATAGACGAAAATGATGATGAATGAAGATTAGAAGAAGGATGAAAGATGGAAGAAGTGTATCGCCTATGCTTGAGTCTAGATACTTCCTTCATATTCTAGACTACCTACATACCCTGTATCCACGGGATCAAGGCACTTAATGATAGAGATGAGATGTAGTTCTGACAATGTTTTGATGATGATGGTGGGATGAGTGATTAGTGGATTGATGTGATTTGATGAAGTGATGATTGTATTTGTTTTGATGGATTGATTTTATTGCTTGGATTTTTGTTGGCTATTTGATTGTTTTTTGTATTTTTGGGAATATTTTGATATTTTTGGAGTTTGAGATGTTTTGATTTTTTTTTGTGTTTTTGGGAATATTTTAATTTCTTTTTTGTTTTTAGAAATGTTTTAGGAATGTCAATGGATTTACAATTTGTGTAGCCTTTTGTGCTAGATACCAATGACAAGGGAAAACCAAGTCTAGGTGCAAGGAGGTAGGTAGGATGGATGGATAAAAGGATGGGTGATATTAAATGAAGTGGATGTATGCATGATAAATAGATGGATTATGTATCATAAGGGGGGGAAGGATGTGATCTCCAAAGGCTATGTCACATAGGAATAACATGCCCCATTCTAGGTGGAATACTTAGGATTTGACATGACAAGGCTTATGACGATAGGATAGTGATAGTATTGTTTGGAAAGGATGAGGTATGTCAAGAGGTATCCAAGGCATGTTTCAACATTTTTGCCCCCAATATTTATCAAGATCAAGACAAGGAAGGGAGGATGAATGGATGCAATGGGATCGATGTATGTATGTGGAATGGATAAAGATGGTAGGAAATGATATGGTAAGATAGGTTGAAAATGATATGGTGGATGAGATAAGGTGCCCCCAATTGTAGGTGACATAGAAGATCAACTTACACATGATGCCTATTTTCCAAGTTTTCATCATGGTACCTATCCAAGGCACCTGTTTACCAGGTTTTCACCGTTGGATGAAGGGATTTCTCTTTACTTTTTTGTTTTTGTTTTTTTTCTCTTTTTTTCTCTTTTTTTTTGAATGGGATAGGTGGATATGGATGTGAGGGACTCAAGTGTCTAGTGCCATGAAAGGTGATAGTTCCACTAGATAGATGTCATCGCATGGACCATGTCAAATGTCCTAATAGATGTTGGTAAGGGAGATTGCATGAAAGTGAGATGGAATAGGTAGATAGCGGATTATGGAGGGAACGGTAGTGGATTATGATGTGGATTATGGATGGAAGGATAGTGGATTATGATGTGAATTATGTAGGACTTATGCAAGAGGATGGGTGAAAGGCTTATGTAAAAGCATGGACCATAGGGAGGTGATGGATGAAATATGTAGGATAATAGTTGAATGATGGGGTGATGGAGGTATGTGGGAATGTTGCAGAATGGAATGGAATCATGACCAACGGCTGCACACACTGTGATAAACATTGAAACTTTTGATGGGAAGGTGGTGTAGGAAGTAATGGTGTTGTTTGCTTAAGAGATGGTCGATTTAGTGATTTAGGTACCCACATGGACTTGGTATTTTTATGACTTTTTATTTGCTTGTGGGATTTTTGTAACTTTTGAATGGAATGAGAGTTTTGAATGGAAGGGGATGGATGGGATTTTTGAGAGGTGGATGCCTCTTTTGACTTTGTTTCTTCTTTTTGCTTAGGTACCCATACCATTTTAGTTTTGACCTTTTCTTGTGAAGGTATGGGTTTGGATAACTTTTTGGATGGATTTTGCTTTAACTCTTTGCATTTGTACCCTAAGGCATTATGACCCTTAGGATTTTTTCATTTATGTCTATAGGCATCCAAATGTTTATTTTTGAATCCCATGTGGTGGGCAAAGTGAGTGGAAGCTCCTTGTTTAGACAATGTGTGCATTGGTTGGTCATGATTAGGATTGTGAGGGGTTTTATGGATGATCGCGATATTAGTTATTGGGAGCAATGGTGGTAAAATAGATGGAGGGATGTTAGGAGTTGGAAGCACATTTGGTGGTAGAGTGGATGGTGGAAGGTGTACGGTCACATGCTTTTGACATTTGTAAGATGATGGAGGTGGAATGGCCACATATGTTTTGGGTGTATGATAAGGTTTGTGATGGAAAGTGATGGACTTAGGGCGCATGGAGGAAGTACCAACATCTTTAGAATGTTTACCTTGGGGCGTGTATCTAAGGCCATATGAGCATGGAGGGACTTTGACATGGATTGGCTCCACAATACCTTGTTCATGAAGGCCTAAGCCTTTACCTTAGTAGTTCATGTTTTGAAGTATATGATTGACTATGGGACTATGTGTATGTTGGACACTAGACACGAGTTCATTATGTGATGGAGAAGGTGAAGTGGAAGATAATGGTTGATGTTCCCCTAGGGAAGAACATTCATGTATGAAGGTGGATATATGAATAGGATATGATGGATTTGAAATGAAGTCAATAGTGGATGATATAGAAGGATCATTAGGATCTTTATTGTCATTATGTTCATTTAGATCCAAGCTATTTGTTTGATCTTTTATGCTCACTTGGAGTGTCTCATCAAGGGAAACAAATGTTTGTAGATTATGGATAGGACTAGATGGAGGATGGATAGGAGCAATTTGGATATCTTGTTCATGGATAGTTATGGGATTATGGATAAGATCAAGGTACTCATGGATAGCTTCTTTATAGGTAATATCATCTTGATCATGGAAAAGATAAATGTTATGGATGGGGTGAATGGAAAGGATTTGAGCTTGATTAGGACTAGGACTTGAAGTTTCCACATGCTTAGGATCATACTCTTGATATAACTCTTGTGCTTTCATGGAAGTGAAGGTGGGAGGCTCTTGGATGAGTTTGATGGGTTCTTGATATTCATCCATACGAGAGTATGATGAACTTTGACTTGGGCTCATGATAGGAGGCTCTTCAATTTGCTCAATGGCTTGTGGGTCATATGATGGGCTTGAAGGGCTAGGCATGTTAATGGAGGGCTCTTTAAGAGGCTCATGAATGGGGATTTGACATGGGGATGGTCTATTCCATGCTAGTAGCCATTGGATCACAACCTTCATTAGGGTATGTGTGAATGGACAATATAGGGGATGGATGATAATGGTGGATAGTGTTGTAGGCTTCGGATTAGGATTTGGTGGATGGTTTGGATTGGGATTAGATGGATTAGACATATTACGGTTTGGATTGGGACTAGGATTGGATGGAGGAATGTTAGGGTTGGATGAATTAGGACTTGGATTAGAATTAGGATTACATGAAGGTGTCGAGATAGAACTAGTAGGGTTAGAGGGATTAGGAATTGGATTAGAATTAGGATTAGATGGTGATGGAGGATGCTCATAGGGTGCATAACCTAGATTGGTATCTCCCTCATCAAAGGATATCAAATCTTGCTCCAAAGATTGACTTAAGGACACTTGATTTATATACAAGGGGCCACTTGGAGTAGGATTAGGTGACACATAGGTATCTCCCTCATCAAAGGATATTATATATTGGTCTAAAAGTGGACTTAAGGACACTTGACTTATGTACAAAGAGCCACTTGGACTTGCATGTACCTCTTCTGAGGACACTTGTTTGTTTTGGACATGGATTGGGTGATGTGTTGGAAGGTTATAATGAGGATTTGGATAATGTTGGGGTGGATGTTGATAGGCTGATATGGCATTGACATGATGTGTAGATAGATTAGGTTGGCCTGATGGTGTAGGTGACACATAGGATTGTGGTTGAGCTAGAATGTGTTGGAAGTTGTGATGGTGTTGTGCTGGAGGGATTGCATAGGATAATGGTTGTTGAGAGGTGGATTGATATGGATAATGATTGAGATTAGAAGAGGTGTGATAGGTTGATGAAGGATTGATGTGACATGTGGATGGATTAGGTTGATATGATGGGATAGGTGGCACAAAGGATTGATTTAGCATTGGTTGAGGATGTACGTGTTGGATTTTACAAGTGGCCAAGAGGTGTTGCATATGCGAGGATTGGCTTATTTACAATTTTTGGATTATCTCTTGGATGTCTTGGAGGGTTTGTTGATTTAGAAATGATTGGCTTGTTTGAGTTTGATGAAGAAGAGGAATGAGTTTTTGTGCTAGGTCTTCTAATGTTGACATGGTGTAGAATGATGGATGGACTTATGTGACAAAGTTGAGACTCTTGAATTGATTGGTTTGCTTGATTGATTGATTAGATTGGCTTGGTTGGTTGATTGGATAGGATTATCTCCCAAGAGATAGACTCATGATCTCAAGGGTAAATAAATTTGGTTGATGATGCTGATATGATCAAATGCTAGATAAGGACCAAAGCCAAAGGATAATGTTGACTTTGATTGATTGATTGATAATAACTGATTTAGAGTCTCAAGAGGATGGAAAACTCAAAAATTCCAATGATATGATATGGTCAAACTGGATGGGATGGTGTAGAATGATGTTGATGGGATTAGAAAGAGGATGATGTATAATGATTTGGAATTATTAGGATGAAATGATTGGGTAATTGTTAGGATGAAGTGATTAGGATGAAATTGGTTGGACTATGATGAAGATAAAGAGGTGGAGTGATTGGGATAATGATTAGGATGAAGTGATTGAATATCTTGGAATGATGGCTTGGAATGATGATTTACTAGGATGATTAGGATTGAATGATGTGGCAATTGTTTATTGGAAGTTTGATTTGGGCAATATCAAACACAAGATCTCATATGTACATGCACACACACCAAACACAATGATAAATTTGTACAATCAAGGCTGGCAAAGACAATATCTGCTGGATTCCCACTTGGATTGCTCTAACCGCACTTATTCAGAGTGGATAGCTTAGAAGTTTGGTAGCACTGGCTCCCCCTTACATGGAACACACTTCTCGGGCATACCAAACTTCAAATTCCAAAGAGAATTTGCTATCTCTACTTTGAACTATGAGAATGTGGGACGGCTTCAAAGGTCCAACCTCTTGCTCCAGCAAATAGAAGGATTTTAGCCAGTAGACAAAGGTTTTTAGTAAGGGCATTCATTCAGGTGGCCATACATGCTGTGATTCGCTCTGATTAGGAGGCCTCCTAGTCTGTAAAGGTTACACTCTACAGGTTTTCATGCACCGTGAGGGTACTAAGGGAGACATTCTTCGGTATGACACATCAACATCTGTTGAGCTTATGACTTTCATCACAAACACATTTTTTATATAGCGGTTTGAATGAGCTTGGCTTTAGCTTGTTATTGCTTGGGTCGTTCCCTCTCATAATGGGAGGTAGGCCCTCTAGAGATAACAATAATTTCTCTTACACCCCAGGTCCATTGGATAGGTAGGGGGAGAGGATACTTTTGTTGTTAAATAGGGTTACAGACATGTACAACAAGCAAACAAGAAAGATAAATAGACACGAAGCATGCAAAGATTCTTTTTAAGCACCAATTCCAAATATTCCTAATTTAGTGGAAAAAATATTATTATTCGACCAATTGATCCTGCAAACAGATCTGTCAGTAGTTATGATCCACCTTTCCTCAACAAAATAATAAGATGTTGCACAGATAGATATTAGTTTCTAGAAAATATAAATTTGCAAAAGGCAGACTAAAGGCGATGATGAAAACCATATGCGACTTCCTAAAATGCAAAGGTGACAGAAATTTTACCAAAGGCAATTACCTATCCTTCAAAGGCAATTTCAGATTGTGCAAAAGTTGATCTGTTGCTGATCAAAGGCGATCAACTATCATGCAAAGGCACTCAACTATTTCCATCCTACAGAAAATAGTAAAAACCCTAATACAACCAAAGGTGACTAGATACAACGAAAGGCAACTAGATACAGACCAAAGGCAATTTTTTGCTGACCAAAGGTGATTTTCTTCACCAAATGCAAGTTTTTGTGGATCAGACGCTATTTTCTTCACCAAATACACTTTTCTTCATGAAACCTAGGCAAATTTATAATTAAAATTCATGGAAACAGCCTCCCGAATGCAATGGTAAGGTTGTTCTCTGCCTAGGAGATCATCTGTAACAAATCCTTTTCAAAACTTGACAAATGAGGGTTAGAAAAACATAAATTTTTATAACAAAAACTTGCAAAAACGTAAGATTTGATCAGGAGAAGTAGGTCCCACCAGGCGTGCTACAAATGTAACTGAAAAATTTGAATAAAATGAAAGATAAAACAAAACATGCAATACCTTTGACCAAACCTTTCGAATACCTTAGATGCCTTGAAAGATTGATGCGTGCATGATTGATTGCTTGAACGATTAGATGTTGATTGCTCAGATATGTAACATAACGATAGGATGGAGATTGATGAGAAGAAGATAGATGCAAGGGCTAGAGGAATTTTGACAGAATGATGTTGCATGCAAGAGATGGGATCTCCAAAAATACTAGAGAAGGGTTCAATTTATAGGCAAAGGTGAGAGGATGTAGGGATAAAACTTCCATTTTGTGAGTGGTAGTGGAATTAGAAAGTTGATCATGCAACAAGAGAGAAGAAATGGAAGGTAAATGAAGTTAACTTGAGAGATGGAAATGGAAGGTGAGCTAATAATTTAAATAATTTAATATTATTTAAATCATGAGGAATGTGAGGATAAAATAAATAAAATTATTTATTTATTTATTTTAAGTGGGGAGACATAAAGTGATAAATTAAAATAAAATACAAGATTTATTTTATTTAATTCAAGAGGAAAGGGGATTAAATAGATAAATAAAATTTATTTATTTAATAATGTGAAGGGATGGGATAAATTAAATAAATGTTAGATTTATTTAATTTATTAGAGGAAGTGCTAGGATGAAGAAGGGGTTATCAATAGAAAGGGAATAAATGAAATTAGTCAAATAAATAAGATTTATTTAACTAATTAGGTGATGACATGGGTACCTAGGGCAAAACATGATACAAGATGCCTAAATGATGTAATGTTGTGACAAAGTATTGTAAGAGGACATTTTTGGGTGTCTACAACTAGAACTACATATTCATCATCACCCGCATCTTAATGTGCCTTGATCCCGTGCATACAAGGTATGTAGGTAGTTTAGAATACGAAGGAAGTATCCAATACACAGGTACAAAAGATGCACCCATCCAACCCATTTGGATGGTCCCTATTCCATGAGATTACTAAATCTAAGAGCAATACACTTGCCAAGCATAATCCGATAAACATCATATATCACGCTAAAATCATCAATCAACAAACCAACTACAATCATGACACATAGCGATCATAGACGGAAAGGAAAAATCAATGATAAGATGGAAAACAAAGGAAGAATGTCTTCATGTTAAGAATTCCCTCGAATATTATGCACATATGCAAAGAAAGGTGAATCTTGTTGCATGTGGAGGTTCAATTGAAACCCAAATTGAAAAGATGATGGGAGAAGCACAAATGGCAAAAAATGTTCAATTGAGTGTTGTTTTTCATATTTTGACCAGAGGGCATCCTATGACAGACTACCCAGAATATAATAGTTTATTATCTTTTATGGGTGTTCCTAAATTTCTTAACACACATTTATGAACAAACAGTGGATGGGAATGGACAAGTTGTCTTGTTGAGGTGGAAAAACAAGATTTATAGGAAAAAATAAAATAGTCAACCTTTATTGCATTATCTTTAGATGAAGTTATAGCAGTAGATAATACTTCTTGGATATGTATGCATGTGTATATTGTAGACAAACATGTACACCAACCTCATCTACTCTCTATTTATAAAATGAAGGAGAATGCAACATTGCAAAATCTATTTGAACTAGTTAAAAAATCTTTGAATGAAATTGGAAGTATGGATGACTACATAATTACCAAAAAGTTGGTGTGTGTAGGGGTTGGTGGAGATTTAGTAATGCAATGTCATAGGAACAGTATTTTCATAAAGCTACAAACTTATTTTTCACCATACAGGATTTCCATTCACTGCATGGCCCACAAAATGAATTTAGAATTTAAAATTATGAGCAAGCTTTCTACAGTATAAAAAGTTGAAGATCTAATCCGCGAGCTCTACTCATACTTCTATTAAAGTCCCAAACATTTTATGGAATTTCAACAATTTGCTGATAGAATAACTACAGGAAACAAGCTTCTTAAAGATGTTTATACCAGATAGATCTCCTTGCATGGATCAATGCAACAAGTTTTTATAGAATATCAATCCTTGATTGGAGTAATGCACGAACATTGCCTCATAGTAGATAGAGCTACTAACCTCTTACATAAGTTAAGTGACATAGAGACACTCCTAACTTTATCTAGTATTCTTCCCATGCTAGAGGAAATGTACATTCTTGTGAAAAAATCCCAAGAAAAAACTATGTATATTTCATAATATACTAAACTACATAAAATGATATGCATGACCCTTGATAATCTATATCTATTAGAGCAGTCATTTATAAGTCCAAAGTTTAGTAGTTGGCACTTGATGACAAATGTGAACATTGTTGGTAATTTGTTACAGTTTAATACAAGTGGGGATTCATGTGTCTTTGTACAGGGAAATGAGATACCAATGCACCATTTTACCAAGGTTAGGCACACTATCAAAGAAGTGTCCTTTACAAGGGAAGATTTTGACAACAGTGTTAATTCTATAAGTACTACTTTAAAGGATATTGTGAGATCTCTTTCCTCATAGATTAGAGATCAATTCCCTCCAGATGAACTACTTGAAGCCCTGTCTATTGTGTATCCTCATATTAAATCAACTGTCAACCAACTGATTTTCATAACAATATAAGGACCTTGGTCAATCAATTTTTCAAAAGTTTAGAATTCAATGGACAACAAATAGAAGGAATTATAAATAAATCTAAGCTTATAGAGCAATCAACCCATTTTGCAACATCAATGATGGAACATTTTAAACTCATGGAGAGTCCCTCCCAAGATGGATCAATAACAAAGATTTGTGCAACCTTAAGTCAGAGTAAAATATTGTGTGGTTCAATATTAGAATATTTCAAACTTGTTGATTTATGTTAAACCATAATATTGGATTTGGTGGAGGATGAGACTATTTTCAGTTCATTGGCATTCTTGAAATCAAAGTTAAGAAACAAACTTGACAAGAATTTGGAAAATTGCTTGAGGATGTATACAACTAGGTATGATATCCGAAGTTTTCCTTTTAAAAGGGCACTCACAATCTAGAGGTCCCTATGTGAAAGAAGAGGGTTATACAACACTTCAAACCATATTGGCACACATGACATTGACACAATGAATAACACATGTAGTGGTAGTGAAGAGGTGCACTTAAGAGGATGTATGCAGAGAGAAGAAAATGAAAACTAGGATCAGGATGGCTCTCAATCTAATGGTCAAAGTGAGGAGATGATTTGTCAAATGGAAGAGATTTAGCACTTACTAGGTATTTATAATGTATTTCATATTCCAAACTCCAAACTATTATTGATGATATTTTATTTTTCTATCATTGAACAGTGAATCCTGATATACATTTTCATTTTCCATTTAATGATTAATAGATTAACATACTACTATTTTCCAATGTTCCATTTTAGAATCTAAATTTTAAACATGGTTTCCAAATTTGATTTTATTTTAGCATCTAAATTTTACACATTTTTCAATTTCCATTTATTAATTAACATATTATTAATAATTTCATGTTGTGTTACTAATTAGTGTTACATTGTTGGCAACATAGTCAAGAGACACTACTGGTATGATGGAGACCTGGTGTTGTCATTGATGGTAACAATTCCTGTGACAAAGTTGTGCATAGCCTTTTGGTCCAGAAAGACTAACTTAGCCAAAATTGACTAAGTATTGACAGGATACTAAGAAAATGATAGTAATTCAGTTGGTACTCCTCTGGAATTGAAGATCTTGTTATGCAGTTCTAGTATGTTACTCATAGCTATCTGGTGATGTCATGATTCAATATTCAAGTCCTAATTTCCTCCAGAATTCATATGATGAAATATCTAAGTCTAGGTGAACAGAGTTAAGTTAGAAACAATGCATAGGACCTGAGTAATTTGGTTCATATTCCTCCGTTGATGAATATTTTGATTTGGAGTTTTGAGGCAATATAGATATATGTCTTGAGTATCTAATTCCAGATTTATAGAGCTTGGAGATCATCAGATCATATTCTACAAGTTCTCCAGTATCGGCTTCCAGTTTGACATATTTCACTATGACAGAACAATAGTTCTGAGATCCGCATTTTGTAGAAGAAGATTATCATGACCTGTGGTTCTAAAGGTATGACAAGAGACCTATAATGGATGTTGGCTATATTTTTTAGAGTCTCATATGGTCTGTATTGAAGGTTATGGTATGACTGTTAAATTAGTCAAGTGTGTACTTAAGGGATAAGTCGACAATCATGTTAGATCGATATGCGGTGAAGGTATAATTACTCTAAGTGGTTCTATGATAGGTCCTGACCTATATGAAGACTCTTGCTTGTTAATTGGGTCCTCATTGTTACTTGGGCACAACAATAGGCAAACAAGGTCTAACTTGAATATACAAGCTTTATCTTTTGCATGCCGACCTAGTTTGAGAAAATTCATGATGTAGATATATATTTGATAGATCTTGGCATTGGAAAAGTAGAAGACATGTGAATAGAATGTGAATTTGATGTGTGTATGATCTAAGGTAGTTTTGTGATCAGATAAGGACAATATGAGCAAAAGAATAGAGTATATGTGAAGTAGAGCAGAAAAAATAGGGCAGATATAATGAAGACATTTGAATTTGTATATTGAGCTATCAATGGAACTGCACTTCAATATTCTATAGATGCATTTGTAGCAGTCATCTCTTGGCAGTGAGCGAATCCTTCTATCTTCTCTTCTATTTTCTTGGTAGTGAGCTTATTGTAGTGAGCACTTCTTTGGACAATGAGTCCTTGGACAATGAGCCCTAAGGTAGTGAGCCTTCATGTAATTCAGTTTTGATATCATAATATATTGTGAGCTAACACTCACCGTGGTTTTTCCCTTTTTGGATTTTCCACGTAAAAATCATGGTGTTTATGTGTTATGACTTTGTGGCTGCTCTTCTTATGTTTGTTTTGCTTTCATGTTATTGAATTTGGTAAAAGGATTAATAATTATGTGAAAGAAAGGTTTTATAGAATACTGATTCACCCCCCTCTCAGTATTCTTTGTGATCAACAATTGGTATCAGAGCAAGGTTCCTTGGAAGGAGCTTAACAACTTGAGGAAGATTTGGGCAGGTGTACACATGGTAGCAAAAAGATATCTCACTTCTCCAGAAGCAAGTCATCCAGGTACCATTAAAATTGGTGATTGTATATATGTTAACAATGAACAACTACAAGCTGCTCTTGAAGATCTTGACAAGTCTGAAGCAGATATCAAAGATTTGATAGAAAATATCAAAGACGCTAATGATTTCATTCTAAAACTAAATGAGAAAGTTAAGAAGTCCCAAGAAAGAAGAAAAGAGCTAAGTAAGAAACTAAAAGAAGCACATGAATCCATATACAGTCTATCAAGGCTGGTTAAAGAAAAAACAAAAGTTGAGGAGTATCTGAATCAGGTTGTGAAGGATAAGTTTAAAGAATGTGAAAAATTGGGAAAAGATATGTTACTTTTGAAATGTGATTTGGAAGTAGCTAATAGATATAAAGAAAAATTCAAAATAAGTTCCACAAAGCTTGAGGAGTTGATTGAAAGATAGAAGAGTCTAGATGCCAAGCAAGGCTTGGGATTTGAAAAAGGAGAAAGTTCAAATTCAGGACAAGTCAATACTAAGAAGAAGAAAGACAAAGGCAACTAGATTCAGAATCAGACAAATAGACCTAGAAGACTTCCAGTAAGACAACCAAATGCTCAAAGGTACCCATCTTTCAATGGATATTGTTTCAAGTGTAATAACTTTGGTCATAGGACTACTTAGTACAGGAGTAGAATGAATCAAAATGTTCCATCCTTCTCTTGTCAATGTTTCAATTGCAAAAGAATTAGTCATATGGCAAGTGAATGTAGGAGTGCAATAAGGAATAGTTTTAACAATGTAAGGAACACACAATCCTTCAATGGAAAATGCTTTGCATGCAATAGATTTGGGCATATGGCTAACCAATGTAGATCAAGAATAAATTCAATCGATGGAAGGAATAAAGGACAGAGGAATATTGTGTGTTACAATTGCAACAAACCTAGACATGTAGCAAAATTCTACAGAAGCAAGAATGTGAAAAGAAACTACTATGCAGAAGAGAAGAAAATAGAGCAAAGGGGTGATAAAGGAAAGAATAAAGTTAATCCAGTTGAAACTAAGAAAGAGATGGGCAAAATTTGGATAAAAAAGGATGTGATTGAAGTTAAGGATGGGTCCGCACCAGCTTCTAGTGTAGATACTTCCTCCAGGAAGTAAATTGGGAGCTCTGGCTCATGGGGAGCTCCATTGAAAATCCCAATCCCCTAGCCAGATAGTCAGTGCTGGGATTCAGCATGAAGATATGATGAAAAACTTTACATGATAGATCTTTTAAAATAAATTTTGGTAGAAAAGGTTCAAATACAGAGCATTGTAGAGTAATCCTAATCGACTGTATTCTACAGTGAAGAGTTTGATAGCTTTTGGAGAACAAACATTTATGATAACTAGGTTATCATAACAAGGGTTAAAATAGAGCTTATTCGATAAACAATTTACTTTGCATTCAAGCTATCAAGTGTTTAAGAGAAACTGAAGAAGAATTCTAAGTGATATCAATGATTTCCAGAGATTCAAAGCAACTCAAAGTGATTCAAGTAAAGAAAACCCTAGTTCGACATAAAAAGAGGTACTTTACAACTTGAAACCCTACTACAAATTTGTTTGAATTGTTACAAAAATGGCAATGCCACAAATAGTTGATATCATTGAGAGGCCGTGACTGAAATTCAAGAAACACCCTTTCAAATCAATAGAAATGGACCTAGATGGTGCATTTTTAGAACTTCCATTTGGGATTATGCATGAAGATGATGTTAGGGCTTATATCCATGTTGCCCTAGATGAACATGATGGCGGCAGACTCATAGAATTATATTTGAATCACTTAAATAGAGATCAGCTTGAATTGTTGGACAAATACAAGGCCCTGGAAGACAAGAAATTCATACAGTACTTGGATTTCCCTATCTTCACTGAAGATGCATGGGTCTAGTACGTGTTAAGCTAAATGCATGATGAGTTCATGTGGCTTGAGTCTACACATATGATAACAAAGGATGCAATAAGGGCAGTTATCGGTCTAAGCTCTATTGGTCTAATACCACAGTTGAAATATGTGAAGAATGCAACAATCATAGAAGCCACCGGAGCACAATTTGAAAAGAGGGCTCTAACTATGAACATAATTGAGGATCATGCAATCAAGTTTGCATCTATGATCATTGGTTATAGGATATACTTCACCAATCAGGAGAACTTAGTCTCCAGAACAGCTATATACACCGCATATGAGATGATCAAGAAAAATAAGGATTATGATCTGTGTGAGCTTCTCCGGTAGTAGTTGTTAGAGAATTTGAAGAAGAGTAAGGAATCAAAATACCCTTTCAAGTTTGGCATGTTAGTACTCTATTTATTCTTCTATTTCAAAAGAGAAATTATGGGAATCAATATCATTGTTTGGGATCCAAGCAAACTTGTAGCTGTACAAATAAGAGATTATATTAGTAGTCTAGGTGATGTGAATGCTCATAATACAACATTGTGGGGATACTTTAAGAACTTTCAGAAGTCAGTGCAATCTAGAATGAGGATCCCTAAGTTAGTTGTAGAAAAGTACAAGAATGACATTTGTTTTATTGTGAATAAAGATCAGTGTATGATGGTAGCATTAGAGCCTAGGACTATTTGGGTACCACCCATGGGCTATGAGGTGGTAGAGGATGTTCTAATAGGTCTTGCAGATCTTATGTTGAGCAAACCCTAAGATCCTAATGAAGAAAGATTTGGCACTTATGAGGAAATATCTGTTAAGGTGCATGTGGAACTTAGGCAACCTAAAATAGTAAAGAAAGTCTGAAAGATGGTGGAAGAATATGCACAAAGCAAAGGGTTCACCAAGGAAAAAATATCCAGCACAAGAGATAGAGTTGAGGCTGAAAGGGCAACTAAAGAGAAGGAGCAAGAAAAGGAAGCTAATAAAACTGCAGAAATTCAAGAAGTGCAACCAGAGGCACCTGTTGCACCTAGAAGAAAAATAAGGGGTGCAAGCTCCTCAGAGATAGCCTCTAAATCCTCTGGTATTGCATCCTCAACCACTGCAAAACCACCCATTGGTAAAGGCCACAAAGGAATAAGACAAAAGGACAAAGGATGTATGTTAGTGTTGGTGGAGGTGATGCAGAGGAAACAAAATTTGATGAAGAAGTGAAGAAGATGAAAGCACAAAGTACACAACCCTCCGGTGCTACCAAAGAGAAGACCTCTAGAAAGGAAAGAGGAAGAAGGAAGGCTAAGGACCAGGCTACGATTAACCTTGAGGACACTCTAAATGCCATGTCTACACATGGAAACCTCAAGCCAATATCTGAACTATAATGAGGTTAATGATGCTGACAAGAGAATCATTGAGACATCTGTAATGAGATTCTTGGAGATGTTCAATAAGGCTTTGATTGAAGTCATAATAGACCTTCCAGACAACTTGGCAAGCATAATGTAGTCAAGAAAAAAGGCTTCTATGGGTAAGGATGTTGAACTCCAAGAGTGTGCAATGATTAAGTTGTGTCCAGACATCACTCCAGAAGAAAAAGCAAAGATATCTAAAGTGTTGAATGAAAGGTTTAGGACAAAGAAGAGAATCAACACACTAATGTCAGGAGATGTTGAGAAGTTAGTAAAGGAAACTAAAAAAATCACCTTTGAAGCACTTAGAGAGTTTCATCTTCCAACTATATATGACAAGGAAGAAATAAATATTGAAGATGATACTCCCTTACCGGATGTCAGCTTAGATCAAGGAGTAGATAAAACTAATATTCAGACCCCTGCACCTGATCAAGTCCATGTCATAGATGGTCAGGATGAAGCAGTTAAAGATCAAACCAGTACTAGTCCTCCTCTAGAGTAGCAAGCTAATCAAACTCATAAGGAGAAACCAAGTGATAATAAATTATCTGATGATGTAGCAAGAGACACTACAAGAGCATCCATCACAAATGATCTGGTAGAAATGGTAAAGGAGTTTTTGGAGAAACAACAAGAGAACAAAATCTTGGAGTCTGAGAAGTTATTACAAGGCCACATTGACCTAGCTTCTATGTCCCCACTGCAAAAGATGAAACTTGGGACAATTTTTCATGCAAAGGCACATGAAGAAATGCTAAAGTCACATATTCAAGACAATGAGTTGATTGGTGATGCATCAAGCATTTTGGAGAAGATGATGCCGACATATCAAAAGGATACTTCATTATCTTCAACAGATCAACTCAAGGGACTAATAAACTCAGTAAGTATACATTTTGAATCTTTTGAAAAGTATGCAGAAACAAAAGTAAGAAAAGAGTTTGATGAGAAGAGATTAGCTGAGTTGAAGACCATGTTAGTTAATGATAAAACTCTGTTAGATAATAAAATAAAAGGTATACAAAGTACCATCAAAGAAGCTTGTGATTTGTACAAATTTTGTTTATCATGGTCGGAAGCTACAAAGGAGTTAGGAAAGAAGATCAAGGATCAAGAACTACAGTTGATAAATATCTCTAAGTCATTTGATCCAGCAGTTGAATCAATAAGTAGTAAAGAGATACAAGATGTAAATATCCACAATAACTTAAGCAATTTGATGAATAAGAGGGAAGAAGTTAAAAGTAGTTTATGCCAGGTAAGAGGGCTGATAAGTCCTAAAATAGATTCAATGACTAATCTTGTAGCAGAAGCCTTGAACGTAAAAGCAATAATTGATACACCCTCAGATGTGTAGAAGGTGGAAAAATTAGTTTTTCTGATAAATGGTCACATTTAAATTTTGGATAATGCTAAAAATAGATGGGATGGAGAGTCAGCTCTGATAAAGACCATTTACACTGATATCCTTTCTCCCACAACTAATTGATTTGAAACATTGTATTTGTACATATGCAGTAGAGTATGATAGTTTTGAAGTTTTGACATGATCTTGCTACTTGTACATACACCTTTGCCATTGATGTCAAAGGGGGAGAAGAAGATCCAGTGAAAAATGGCCAAACATCTCAAGGAAAGAAGAAAAATAGAGTGTATATAGTAAGGGGGAGCAGATAAGCATTTTTCACTAAGTGTTGCTATCAATGCCAAAGAGGGAGATTGTTAGCAACATAGTCAAGAGACACTACTGGTATGATGGAGACCTGATGTTGTCGTTGATGTCAACAATTCCTATGACAAAGTTGTGCATAGCCTTTTGGTCCAAAAAGACTAACTTAGCCAAAATTGACTAAGTATTGATAGGATACTAAGACAGTGATAGTAATTCAGTTGGTACTCCTCCACAATTGAAGATCTTGTTATGTGGTTATGGTATGTTACTCATAACTATCTAGTGATGTCATGATTTAGTATTCAAGTCCTGATTTCCTTTGGAAGTCATATGGTGAAATATCTAAGTCTGAGTGAACAAAGTTAAGTTAGAAATAGTGCAGAGTACCTAAGTAATTTGGTCCGCATTCCTCCGCTAATGAAAATTTTGATTTAAAGTTTTGAGGCAATGTAGATACATGTCTTGAGTATCTAATTCCAAATTTATAGATCTTGAAGATCATCAGACCATATTCTACAAGTTCTCCAGTATCGGCTTCTAGTTTGACATATTTCACTATGACAGAACAATAGTTCTGAGATCTACATTTTGCAGAAGAAGATTATCATGACCTGTGGTTCTAAGGGTATGACAAGAGACCTATAATGGATGTTGGCTATATTTTTCAGAGTCTCATATGGTCCGCATTGAAGGTTATGGTATGACAGTTAAATTAGTTAAGTGTGTACTTAAGGGATAAGCCGACAATCATGTTAGATCGATATGTGGTGAAGGTATAATTACTCTAAGTGGTTCTATGATAGGTCCTAACCTATATGAAGACTCTTTCTTGTTAATTGGGTCCACATTGTTATTTGGGCACAACAACAGGCTGACAAGGTATAACTTGAATAGACAAGCTTTATGTTTTGTGTACCGACCTAGTTTGAGAAAATTCATGATGCGGATATATATATTCGATAGATCTCAACAATGGAAAAGTAGAAGACATGTGAATAGAATGTGAATTTGATGTGTGTGCGATCTAAGGTAGTTTTGTGATTAGATAAGGACAGTAAGAGCAGAAGAATAGAGTCTATGTGAAGTAGAGCAGAAAAAACAAGGCAGATATAATGAAGACATTTGAATCTATATATTGAGCTATCAATGGAACTACACTTCAACATTATATAGATGCATTTGTAGCAGTCATCTCTTGGCAGTGAGTCAATCCTTCTTCTATCTTCTCTTCTATTTTCTTGGCAGTGAGCACTTCTTTGGATAGTGAGTCCTTAGGCAGTAAGCCCTAAGGTAGTGAGCCTTCATGTAATTCAGTTCTGATATCATAATATATTGTGAGCTAACCCTCGCCGTTGTTTTTCCCTTTTTAGGTTTTCCACATAAAAATCCTAGTGTCTGTGTTATGATTTTGTGGCTACTCTTCTTATGTTTGTTTTTCTTTCATGTTATTGAATTTGGTAAAAGGATTAATAATTATGTGAAAGAAAGGTTTTATAGAATATTGATTCACCCCCTCTCTCAGTATTCTTTGTGATCAACATACATATATTCAACTAAATGCATACTAACAACACTAATAGTAGCATATACAACATTAACAAATGTTCAATGTGTATTTAGAAACTAAAGTCTTCCTGAATTAAGAAATTAAATAATATAGATAATTTGAACACAAAAAATGGAAAAGAAGCTTATATTGATTTTCAAATGAAGGAATACAATGTACATTGAAGTATTATCAAATTATCAAATCATTCTATTAGCTTTTGTAGCATGATCCACTATTCATCTGATGGAAGTGCAATCTGTTCTAACTCATAGTATCTAAATTATAGATTTGTTAACAATTCATAACTGACTGGTAACTTTAATGTATTAATCAAAGTTGCATTCAAGCTTATCGTTGGTTTGATGGAATCCAAATAGTTTGCCTCATCTAGCTTCTAAGGAAACTAGTCCAAATCCAACTTCATTGTATCCTCCATCTTCTTTTTGAGAGCACCCTTTCCAATATATCGCCTTGAATTGTCAAAAGCCCATGACAAACCAAGCTCTTTCAAGTAATCTACCTTTTTATGCAACTTCTGCAACAATTTTCCAACCTGATCTAGAAATTCGTGTGCTTCACCTAGATTCGTACACTTTGAATGATAGATGATTTCTTTATTGAGGCATCAATCCATTTGCAAATTCCTTTGGATGCCAATTCATTGTCACTAATTCTATAGATTGTTTGCAAAATTTTCTTTGCAATTTTCTACTTGAAGTCACCTTTTTGTTGTCTTGAATGTATTGTTTGAACTTCACATTCTGTACTATCAGACCATCAATCAATTCAAACAATTTAGACAAATCATCAGTCATTTGCATTATTTCCTCCCATTTTTTTTGTTTTATTTGCCTCATTATTTTTCTATAAAATTTAGATACTCTTTTTTGGGAAGACTTTATTTCATTTTCTACATTTTTTAGTTGTAGTTGTAGTTTTTCAGTGGTTTTCCTCTCTTCCCCCATTTTTGTTCCCACTGATTTTCTTTTTATGTATGTTTTTCCAGTTTGTCATGTAATTGTTGTCTCTCAAAATTGCACCCTTGCTAAGTTACAGAACTTAGCATTCTGGAGAAACATGGGATCTTTCCAGGCTTGTGGGTAACATATGATTGAAAGAACCTCTGGAGAAGGCCGGCTTCCTCTTGATACTCCACCTATAACTATCCTGATGATTTGCAAAGGAAAGGGTAAGAAAGAAACATGAAAAGTAAAACTAACTCCTAAGGTGATGCACCAAACTAATTATCTTGACCTATAAAATCAATTTGCACACAGAGTTTAATCAAAAGATACAAGCTTGACTTGCCAACCTAGTTCTATGTGTTTTCTACATCAATAATTCATGAGAAGGGTATGATGCATCATCCTAGAAGGAAAGAAACCTTTCACAAATTGAACTATTTGCACTCTAACACAACTCACAACCTGCAAAATAACATGTACCAACTACACAAAGGTGCTACCAATGAGACACAAGGACAAGGAAATGAAATGATTTCACAAGTAATTGTATCAACCATTTAACTGCACACAATAGAACATAAAAGAAGTAAGAAGGCAAAAGCTTATCTCTATTGATCTCCAAAGGTGTAAACTATATACATGTAAAAATGAATTACAATATCATCTCCTGCTAAAAGAGCTCCAGAAGACTTACAATCTGGCCTGAAAATGAAAAAAACTCCCTAAAAATGAACAAAAGAGAAGACTATATACTTCTCCAAGTAGCTGCAACAAGATAAGGACAAGAAACCTCCATGGTCATGCATCTCATAAAAGCCCTCAAAATATCTATCTAAAGCCCTCCAAAATGAGTTCCCAATGAAGAAAAATTCAAGGCATGTCATCACCCATCATAAAAGCTCCAAGAACAACCTCTTAATGCCCTTAAATGCTACTGAAAACAAGTCAAATCCATGAAATAACTCCTCTACCTATTTGTCAACCTCTCCTGTAGCATCATAAATGTTTGCCATTTGCATAATAAATGCTCAACTACATCTCTTTGACCACATCTGAAAGCATCCTCAACTTGTCCCTTGCACAATAAATGACATAAATACAATTATTTCTGCATTTAATTAACATTGACTAAGTGGTTTATAATTACACCAGTTAGTTTAATGTTTTACATTTCAAATTTATTACAAACCTATGCAGAGAATAATGGCACTAGGATATTTATATTCAATCTCCTGATTTTTGCATAGTTTGGAGATGAAAAATATTGTGAAAAAATGATAAAGTAATTGACAAGACTTACTTTGTCACGTGTTATGGATTTGCCTATTATTGTCTTTTGCATTTTTATGACAAGTGATAAAGTAATTTATAATCCATTACTTTATCATTCATTTACAATGTTTAATCTATTTCTAGATTATGCAAAATCAAAATAAAACACTTATAACTCCTAGGCACAAACACGACTCTTTATGAAACATACCTCATGCACTCGCATCATTACAAGCATTACATTTGCTACATCAAAACACCTTATAACCCCTAGCAATTCATGCATTTCACAACATGCATCATCATGCCTCATGCCTTTACTTACCATTGAAGAATATTTCAATACCTTATCACCATGCAAAAGAGGAAAAGACAACAAGGCATCGAGCCTTTTCCTTATATGATTATATATTTTGACTTTATATAAAAAAATCAAAAAAGGGAATAATAGCCTAATGGGCCCGTGTCATTATCATTAGGTTTTTAAAGACTTAAAAGTCTTTACCATGGGCATAATGGATAGCAATGATTTATTTTTAAAACAAGTCAAAAAATGGAGAAAATACAAATTAGGTTGTTCAACCTAAAAGGAGGAAAACAAACCTAAAATGCCATTTGCATTTTTTTCTTTTCTGCTGCTCCATTCGACCGCCGCCAGACCTGTAGGGTTTGGGAGCTCAAACTGCACCATTGTGTTGATTCTTAAGATGATTTTGGGGATTTTCTATGCAAAATGCGTGGTAAGTTGCTTTTGCCATCAAAAACTGAGATTTTGACCTCCATTTTGTCGATTTGAAGGTGATTTTGGGCCTCTAAGGCCGTGACTTTTACTGGTTTTTTGATACATCTTTCTTGTTTTTCTTGGTGGACCACTCTTGCATTTTGTTTTTGGCTATGTTTGAGGCCAGTTCGAGGTTGACTAAGGAAAACCATGAGAGTTTGACACTAGCATTCGGCAAAAAAAGATAGTAAGTCTATTATATTGTTGATCTTTCTTCATTTTCTAAGTTTTTACTATGGATTTTGCTACCAGAGGCCGCGATTTCGAGGGCATTTCTAAGCATTTTGTTTTTGCATGAGCTAAAAACTTTAGATTTTTTCTCTGTATCTGCATCTTGGCTCAATACAAGCTCGACCCATGACAAAAAAACTCGTAAAAGAAAACATTCATGTGCATTCTGAACTCGAAAATTTGCATCACCTTTTTGACTGTTCCTCAGACTTGTATCACGATGATTGATCTATATTATTGATGTCTCTTCACACAGCATCACTTGCATATTTTCCTGTATGTGATCATGCTCAATGATGAAAGTTTGTAAAAATGCATACCACATTTTGTATCTCTTTCACAACTGAGACGATGTATTTGTTGAATACGAATATTGTAATATATAGAAGGCATGGGCATCCTTATGATGCAATCACACTGTTCTTTACACTTGCTGCACCTTGTATATTCTTATACTTGTTCATCGATGAGATATGGATGGAAACACTCTATTTCTCTTTTGTTATGCTACTCTATCATCTATCCATCTTTTGTATTGTATACTTCAGACCTGTACTTGTCTCTGTAACACTATGCCTTTATGCATATTGTTTGTAGATGGCAAAAAGATAATTCTTTTGCTATTCTTCCTTTTATCCTGCTGATCCAAAATAACACCTTTCATAGTCCATTTGATTTCATTGTAGAAACAAAGCACCTTTACTGTCCACAGTTCATTTATCCTTTAGATTGCAAGATAATATGGGATATGGCATCATTAGAGGGAGATTATGATTCATTTTGTTGTTCCAATTGCATTCTGTAGTGATGACATCTATGTGATCTCCTTTTGCACTTCCTGTAGATAAATTTGACATGACTTTCTATAGTCCACTGGTACCTTTGATGACTCATGGAAAATGTTGGATAAGCTACCTCCTGTAGCTATAGCATAACATTGATATGGCTATACCTTTCACTTTTGAGATTGTTGTAGAATCTTATGAAAACATCATTTATGGTTTTTAGATCTTCTGTATCTCCTATAGAAGAACATAAATGTCTGCTATTCCAAACTCATAAAGCCATACATGGCATTTGGCATTGATCTCTGAGTAATATTCTTCATCAGTTATAACCATCCAAGAATGAGTTGTTCTTTGGCCTTTTGCTACTCTGTATATGATCATAATCATATTGTCTATTGTCCTTCTGTGGCATTCTTTACACTGCTGTTCTATTTTTTGTATCTATAGCACTTTCATGACATTCAATGGCAACTGCTATGATGGTGCTCCATTATATAGCTGTTATATCTATGAGGTATATCTAGAACAACATATTCATACTTCAATTACAACAAAAAGATGAAAAATAAATACCTTCTATGGTTGTACTCCATTTGATTCTTGAAGCTCTTTGATCCTTTCATATTGACATCTCTTGAATAAAATCACTTCTCATTCTGTAGCATGTGTATGATGAAGCTTTTGAACACGATTATCTGATTTTGACAAGTTCTTTTCTGAAGTGAGCATAGTTTATAGGAGCAACTGCTCCTCTTCACTCCTCTTATGTTGATTTCACTCCATCTAACTTGTTGTGGCATGAATACATCTGAATATGCACTGCTGCGTATATCCTTTTGCTTCTCCAGTCTATGATGTCTTTTCAATTATACCTCCATACATATCATGCCGAATGATTGATGCACTTGTTCTTGACTTGTCATGAAGTTTTAGATGCTGCTCTGTGATGTAGCTACACTGTATCTTCTATGGCACTTATATTATATTCTTCTGGTGGTTGTCCCACTTAGCATCATGTGTTTGGTACATCTTTTAAAGTAGCAATATGCATAGGATGAAAACATCATGATGCTTGGTCTATTGAATATTTTTGCATTAATGTCATTATTTTGAGCATGCTGGGCGTGACCCTCATGGGAGCCCATTTTCTCCACATGCCATTTAATAAAAGATGAATCAGCAAACTGATTTCTTATATCCCTGCACAAGAAGCAAACATGTTAGCATATGAAACATATCTTTGATTCATGATGTGGGGTTACTTGTATGGATCTATCTCTTTCTGGTATAGCACTTATGTCTGCTCATTCTGACCTCTCTTATGCTAATATCTGATTACTGATATAGGTACTACATAAAAGTGAATGGTACTTTTGAAGTTTTGATTGTGTATGAAAAGACTTGGTACCCTGAGCATTAACAAAAACTATTTTCCAAGTACGTTGGAGCTCACACGAGTGGAGGAAGATAGCAGTCGGCTCGACCACGGGATTCGTCATTCACAGGCAATGACAAGTCCCCTTTCTTTTCCTATGCATTTCTTGTCTTTCAAAAGTAAAATTTACTTTAATGTTGCCTATTTCAGTTACTCCTACGGCTTGTGTGGGAGCATTTCATTTGACATTCATGAATAATGAAAAAGCCTTTAAAAATATGCAATGTTGTATGGTTCTTCTTGATTGTAAACAACTGCATTTAATTGAAGTTCTTTTATGGCATTTTTCTCTTGACAAAACACTCATTAATAACAGACATGCCCCCCTTAAAACTATAAAACTTAACCAGCTCCACTTGATTGAGCTGGAAAATTAAAAAAATGGGTAACATTTTTGGTGACATCTACATGGTGCTTGCCTGCTAAGTACCCAGACCAACTGCCTTGCATATCCATTGGGCATGGAGTCCATTCTTTTGTCCTTTTAACTCAAAACCTCTATAACTCAGTAGAAAACCAAACTAAAAGAATCTATCATGACTCTGTTTAAAATAGGGCCAGAAAACTGTGCAGCGTCTGCACTTATTGAAAGCAAAACTAAACTGAAACTACTGTGCAATGAGCACTTATTAGCTTGAAAACTACCCTACCCTACACTACCTAGCAGTGGTAGTGTTCAGACATGACCATTCACTGGTTGGGTGAAGTAGCTGCCCCTTCTACATAATTTACAATGTTTGCCATGCCTGAAGATAGCTAGAAAGAGATGAAACATGGATAGAAACTCAACAAAGAGCTACAATACCTCTTGAAGAACATACACAAGTTCACTAGCCTTTTCATATGGAATACAAACATCCCTATCCTATGGTGGAAAAGTGACTTGAATCTGCTCTCCCCTAGCTGTACCTTCATGCTTGGGTGTAAGCAAGATATCAATATTCTTATTGCCCTCCATTCTGACTAGATGCCTAATTGGGCATCCTCTAGAAAGAGTGAATTCAGAACTCTCCATGCTGGTTTCTTGTTGTTCCAAATCATGTTGTTGTTTCTTATCTTGTTTTTGATCTTTTGCTTCAAATGGTGCTGGTTCAATATCCAAAGTTGGGCAAAAAGAGGCTTCCTCATGAGTCAAAATAGACTTTAGATCATCCCAAAAACAAATTTCATCATGATCCTCTTGAGGAATGTTAACCTCTTGTATATGCTTGATATCTTTGGGCTTCCCTTCAAGGTCTACAGGCTTTCTGGTTGGGACATCTTCTTTAACCTTAGGAACAAGGTCATTCTTTTCAAAATACTTCTCCAAAGTATTGTCTTCTTGCTGATGAAGTACTTTTTCAACTTCACTATGTTGATTAGCATGGGGTAACTCATCTTTTACAAAAAAATTCATGTCTTCTTTCTCCATGTCATTATGTTGTTCGCACTTTTCATATTTAAGGAGTGTTGCCTTATCAACAAGATTTGAACAAAACTCCTCTATTGTGCTTGTGAAAAAGTCTTCATCAAACTCGACATTAACCTTCTTATGCACAACATGTCCTATCTCAACTTCATGATTAACTTCTTGATTATTAAAGACATCAAAGCCTTTACCTTGACAAACAAGCCCTGATCCTCCTCTTTGTTTAGTTTGGATAATTTCACTTCTCAAGATGAGGCTGTCTTCACTTGCTTCTTGATGAACTAGCACCTTGTCAAAGTGATTTTCATCATCCTGTTGCTCAAAATTTGCTAATGGTGTTAGTACAGGTATGCTTTCTTCATCCTCATTAACAAAACTAGGAAGCTCATTGAATAAATCAATCATTACTTTACCATTTTGCAACAAAATTTATTGGTTATCCTCAATTTGTTCAGCAAAACCAGGAAGTTCATCCAAAGAATTTGTTAACACCTCATGTTCAACACTTATCTTCTGCTTAATACCCTACTGTCCTAACTATTTTTTCTCATAATTAATTTGCAATAGGCCTGATTTGTTATTTTCATTATTATGTGCAAGTGAAGAAACAACAAAACTCCTTGCTCCACCTCACAAAACTCATTTGTTCGCTCATTAGGCCAACTCTCTCGGTAAACAATAGGTCCACCTAGATAAAGACGGATAGTAAAAGGACAGGAAGGCTGATTTGACAAGGAAACTTGAGGAATTGGCTTGGTCTATTGAAGACATATAGGTTGTTCTTGTTCAAGTATAGGTTCTTTCAATGGATGAGGCCCTCTAAAACTTGGAATATTCAATTTAGGAGACTTAGGAGACTCACCTTGCTTGAAGCTTGGTACTTTGAACTTGGAAACCTCTTCTTCAAAAAATGGATTTGGAAAAGAAATAGCTGATTGAGTTTCCAACCTTTGAAATGGAACCAACAAAAGCCTCTTTTGCTCCTCTTCTACGAGATCTTCTTGTGCAAGCTTCTCCTCATATTGATTTTTTTGCATTTCCAACTCTTGTTGACGCTGGATAGCCAGGTAAGACAACTCCTCCTACTGCAACTTGAACTATTGTTGCCACTTGATCTCACCCAGTTGGTGAGTCCAGTCCATCAATATGTTTTTGATATCACCAACCCCCAAATTGTCCAAATTTTGAGATTGACTATGGTGATAAGCATGTTGGTTTGGTATGAAGTTATTTTCTTGAGGGTGATTTTGAGCATACATGGACTGAAATGAAGTCTAAGCAAGGGTGGGTGGGTGGTAAGCATGTTGGATCTGCTAGTTACTTGCAATTACAAGGCTATTTTGGACAAAACCAGCAATATGGCTACTTTGATATGGCTGATAAGAAGAAGTATGAACAACATTATCATGAAATGGAGGGTGATAAGGCATATTCCCATGAAACATAGACATGCCTATTCACTCAAAATGCTAGAAAATTAGAATAGAGCACATTTTCTTGATAAAACTTGAATCATACCAGCACTTGAACTGCTAAAACTAGTAGATAATCTCTCTAGAGTCACCAGGTGTGTAAAGAAAATACCTCCAAAAGGCTAAAACTACTATTGTACACACCAAACAACAGTAACAAAATGTATAAAATGGACTGAGAATCAGTTCACAGTCCCACCAGGCATGCCAAAAACTATTGTCTCTCAAAATTGCACCCTTGCTAAGTTGCTGAACTTAGCATTATGGAGAAACATGGGATCTTTCCAGGCTTGTGGGTCACCTATGATGGAAAGAACCTCTGGAGAAGGCTGACTTCCTCTTGATACTCCACCTATAACTATCCTAATGCTTTATAGAGGAAAGGGTAAGAAAGAAACATGAAAAGTAAAACTAACTCCTAAGGTGATGCACCAAACTAATTATCTTGACCCATAAAATTAGTTTGCACACACAGTTTAATCAAAAGATACAATCTTGACTTGCACAACCTAGTTCTATGTGTTTTCTGCATCAATAATTCATTAGAAGGGTATGATGCATCATCCTAGAAGGAAAGAAACCTTTCACAACTTGAACTATTTGTTCTCTAACACAACTCACAACCTGTAAAATAACATGTACTAACTACACAAAGGTGCTACCAATGAGACACAAGGATGAGGAAATGAAATGACTTCACAAGTAATTGTATCAACCATTTAACTTCACACAATAGAACATAAAAGAAGTAAGAAGGCAAAATCTTATCTCTATTGATCTCCAAAGGTGTAAACTGTACATACATGTCAAAATGAATTACAATATCATCTCCTGCTGAAAGAGCTCCAGAAGAGTTAAAATCTAGCCTAAAAATGAAAAGAACTCCCTAAAAATGAACAAAAGAGAAGACTATATACTTCTCCAAGCAGCTGCAACAAGATAAGGACAAGAAACCTCCATGGTCGTGCATCTCATAAAAGCCCTCAAAATATCTGTCTAAAGCCCTCCAAAATGAGTTCCCAATGAAGAAAAAGTCAAGGCATGTCATCACCCATCATAAAAGCTCCAAGAACAGCCTCTTAATGCCCTTAAATGCTTCTGAAAACAAGTCAAATCCATGAAATAACTCCTCTACTTGTTTGTCAACCTCTCCTGCAGCATCATAAATGTTTGCCATTTGCATAATAAATGCTCAACCACATCATTTTGACCACATCTGAAAACCTCCTCAACTTGTCCCTTGCATAATAAATGACATAAATACAATTATTTTTGCATTTAATTAACATTGACTAAGTGGTTTATAATTACACCACTTAGTTTAATGTTTTACATTTCAAATATATTACAAACCTATGCAGAAAATAATGGCACTAGGACATTTATATTCAATCTCCTAATTTTTGCATAGTTTGGAGATGAAAAAATTGTGAAAAAATGATAAAGTAATCGATGAGACTTTGTCACGTGTTATGGATTTGCCTATTATTGTCTTTTGCATTTTTATGACGAGTGATAAAGTAATTTATAATCCATTACTTTATCATTCATTTACAATGTTTAATCTATTTCTAGATTATGCAAAATCAAAATAAAACACTTATAACTCGTAGGCACAAACATGACTCTCTCTGCAACATACCTCATGCACTCGCATCATTACACGCATTGTATTTGCTACATCAAAACACCTTATAACCCCTAGCAATTCATGCATTTCACAAGATGCATCATCATGCCTTCATGCGTTTACTTACCATTGAAGAATACTTCAATACCTTATCACCATGCAAAAGAGGAAAAGACAACAAGGCATCAAGCCTTTCCCTTACATGATTATATATTTTTACTTTATATTAAAAAAAAAAAAAAAAGGGAATAATAGCCTCACTGGCCCCTGTGCATTATCATTAGGTTTTTAAAGACTTCAAAGTCTTTAGCATGGGCATAATGGATATAAATGATTTATTTTTAAAACAAGTCAAAAAATGGAGAAAATGCAAATTAGATTGTTCGACCTAAAAGGAGGAAAACAAACCTAAAATGCCATTTGCATTTTGTTCTTTTCTACTGCTCCATTCGACCGCCGCCAAACCTGTAGGGTTTGGGAGCTCAAACTACACCATTTGTGTCGATTCTGAAGGCAATTTTGGGGATTTTCTGTGCAAAATGCATGGTAAGTTGCTTTTGCCATCAAAAATTGAGATTTTGACCTCCATTTTGTTGATTTGAAGGCAATATTTGGCCTTTAAGGCCACGACTTTGACTGGTTTTTGATGCATCTTTCTTGTTTTTCTTTGTTGGCTACTCTTGTATTTTGTTTTTGGCTATGTTTGAGACTAGTTTGAGGTCGACTGAGGAAAACCATGAGAGTTTGACACCAACATTCGATAGAAAAATATAGTAAGTCATTTATACTGTCAATCTTTCTTCATTTTTTGAGTTTACTATGGATTTCACTACCAGAGGCTGTGATTTCGAGGGTATTTCTGAGCATTTTGTTTTTGCATGAGCTAAAAACTTTAGATTTTTTCTTTGTATCTGCATCTTGGCTCAATACGAGCTCGACCCATGACAAAAAACATGTAAAAGAAAACATTCCTGTGTTGCATGTATGAGGTGAACCAGTGTTGTCATTGATGTCAACATACTCATATTGCATTGATAAGAGGGATTCGATGAGCAGTGTGCTGAGGATATTGAGAAAATTAGCCCCAGTCAGGAATAGTGAAGAATAGTGATAAGAAGAAGGCAAATGTATTGTATAGGATGTGAACCGGAGGATACGGATTAAAGGGTTTGTATAAATGAGTCTTGAGATGCTTCAGTTAAGATTTCAGAGGTCCGCATGAAGATCTGAAGGAGTTGTGGCTGTCGGTGTAGAACCGGTTCTGACAAGTGTTCAGAGGTGACAGTGGATCACAGAAAGGTCCGATGAGGTCCGGAACTGTATAATCCCAATCTGCGGATTGGAAGGAGTGTTTGGGATGTCCTTGTGATGTGTCATCTTGAGTTGTGTATGATTTGGAGGTCCGGAAGTACCTTTTGCATTATGACAGTGGCGACAGACAGTGTTCTTGAAGTTCCGGATGAGGAAGAGAAAAGATTCCAGTACGTAGAGAAAGTGCGGATGTACCTGGTCATTCAGGCAGGCTTGTGAAGGTTCTTGAATCATGTTGAGGTTGTGTTGTTGGTCCGCATTGATGGTAGAGCCCGGAATTGAAGATAATCTTCCGGATGAAGTTCTTGCTCTGTTTAGCCAACCGGATGAGTTGTTCCTCCTGTGAATGTTCTTGTGGTGGCTGACCGGATGTGTTATTCATCTTGCAGATATTCTTATGGTTGATTTCCAACTTAGATGATTGTTCCTAAGTTGATGTCTTGTATAAATAAAGGTTTGTGGGTTCATTTTGTATAGTGGATTTTTGTGGGTGAGGATGGTGTAGCGAAGAGAAGTGCGGAAGGCAGAGCAGAGGTTTTTGGGCTTAAATGGAACTGATCCGGACATGGTAAAGGTGTCATTCTCCAGTTCAAGACCGTGATTCTCATCACTTTGTAGATAGTGTGTCTCCTTGTAGGCAGTGTGCCTCTTTGTGAGCAGTGTGCTCGGGCAGTGAGCCCTAATTGGCAAGTGCCATTCTTTTTCTTATTCTTTTAACAGAGAATAATCCTTGGGTTAATCACCCCATGGTTTTTCCCTTAACCGGGTTTTCCACGTCAAAATCTTGATGTTCATTGTGTTGATGTTTATCTACTCTTGTGGTTGTGTGTTTTACTTTCATGGATAATTAATTGATCAAGTGTTTGAAATAGAAGCAAGTTTGTATACAACTGATTCACCCCCCCTCTCAGTTGTATGCCCTAGATCCAACATCCTGTGCATTATGAACTCAAAAATCTGCATCACCTTTTTTACTATTCCTCATACTTGCATCACCATGATTGATCTATATTATTGATGTCTCTTCACACAGCATCACTTGCATATTTTACTGTATGTGATCATGCTCAATGATGAAAGTTTGTAAAAATGCATACCACCTTTTGTATCTCTTTCACAACTGAGACAATGTATTTGTTGAATACAAATATTGCAATAAATAGAAGGCATGGGCATCCTTATGACGCAATCACTTTGTTCTTTACACTTGCTGCACCTTGTATATGCTTATGCTTGTTCATCGATGAGATATGGATGGAAACACTCTGTTTCTCTTGTGTTATGCTGTTCTATCATCTATCCATCTTTTATATTGTATACTTCAGACCTATACTTGTCTGTAACACTATGCCTTTATGCATATTATCTGTAGATGGCAAAAAGATAATACTTCTGTTGTTCTTCCTTTTATCTTGCTGATCCAAAATAACACTTTTCATAGTCCATTTGATTTCATTGTAGAAATAAAGCACCTCTACTATCCACAGTTCATTTATACTTTAGATTACAAGATAATATGGGATATGACATCAATAGAGGGAGATTATGATTCATTTTGTTGTTCCAATTACACTCTGTAGTGATGACATCCACGTGATCTCCTTTTGCACTTCCTATAGATAAATCTGACATGAATTTCTATAGTCCACTGGTACCTTTGATGACTCATGGCAAATGTTGGATAAGATACCTCCTGTAGCTATAGCATAACATTGATATGGCTGTACCTTTCACTTTTGAGACTACTGTAGCATCTTATGAAAACATCATTTATGGTTTTTAGATCTTCTGTATCTCTTGTAGAAGAACATAAATTTGTCTGATATTCCAAACTCATAAAGCCATACATAAAATTTGGCATTGATCTCTAAGTAATATTCTTCATCAATTATAACTGTCCAAGAATGAGTTGTTCTTTGGCCTTTTGCTGCTCTGTATATGATCATAATCATATTGTCTGTTGTCCTTCTATGACATTCTTTACTCTGTTGTTCTATTTTTTGTATCTGTAGCACTTTCATGACATTCAATGGCAACTACTATGATGATGCTCCATTATATAGCTGTTATATCTATGAGGTATATCTAGAACAACAAATTCATACTTCAATCACAACAAAAAGATGGAAAAGAAATACCTTCTATGGATGTACTCCATTTGATTCTTGAAGCTCTTTGATCCTTTCATATTGACATCTCTTGAATAAAATCACTTCTCATTCTGTAGCATGTGTATGATGAAGCATTTTAAACAAGATTATCTAATTTTGACAAGTTCTTTTCTGAAGTGAGCATAGTTTATAGGAGCAACTACTCCTCTTATGATGATTTCACTCCATCTGACTTGCTGAGGCATGAATTTATCTGAATATGCACTACTGCATATATCCTTTTTCTGCTCCAGCCTATGATGTCTTTTCAAGTATACCTCCATACATATCATGTTGAATGATTGATGCACTTGTTCTTGACTTGTCATGAAGTTTTAGATGTTTCTCTATGATGTAGCTACACTGTATCTTCTATGGCACTTAGATTATATTCTTCTGGTGGTTGTCCCACTTAGGCATCATGTGTTTGGTACATCTTTTAAAGTAGCAATATGCATAGGATGAAAACATCATGATGCTTGGTCTATTGAATATTTCTGCATTAATGTCATTATTCCGAATATGTTGGGCTCGACTCTCATGGAAGCCCATTTGCTCCACATACCATTTAATAAAAGATGAATTAGAAAACTGATTTCTTATATACCTACACAGGAAGCAGACATGTTAGCATATGAAACATATCTTTGATTCATGATGTGGGGTTACTTGTATGGATCTATCTCTTTCTACTATAGCACTTATGTCTGCTCATTCTGACATCTCTTATGCTAATATCTGATTACTGATATAGCTACTACATAAAAGAGAATGGTACTTTTGAAGTTCTGATTGTGTATGAAAATACTTGGTACCTTGAGCATTAACAAAAATTATTTTCCAGGTACATTGGAGCTCACACGGATGGAGGAAGATAGCAGCCGGCTTGACCACAGGTTTCGTCATTCACAGGCAATGACAGGTCCCCTTTCTTTTCCTATGCATTTCTTTTCTTTTAAAAGTAAAATTTACTTTTATGTTGCTTATTTCAGTTACTCCTATGGCTTGTGTGGGAGCATTTCATTTGACATTCATGAATAATGAAAAAGTCTTTAAAAATATGCAATGTTGTATGGTTCTTCTTGATTGTGAACAATTGCATTTAATTGAAGTTCTTTTATGGTATTTTTCTCTTGGAAAAACACTCATTAATAACAGACATGCCCCCCCTTAAAACTATAAAACTTAACCAGCTCCACTTGATTGAGCTAGAAAATAAAAAATGGGTAATAGTAATGTCTTTGCTAAGGCATTGACTTCTGATGCAAGAGCATCCGGGTCCACAAGCAATCCTCATCGCCCAAAAATCTTTTTTTTAATGTGTTTTCCTTTATTTTTTCTTTCAAGAGTTTTCAAAAATCTAATAGATCTAGTTGGGATCATGCCCAAGTAAGAAGTGTATCTTGTTAAGGAGCCAAATGGGTACCTATAGTTCAAATTTGGTGAAGATTTGATGAATTTTGTCTAATTTATTCTCATCGCTCCAACTAGACATCCAGACATCCATACATCTGGTTGTATTTCATGTGCTTGGATCTAGTTGCACTTCTTTGTATTTCATCCAAACATCTTATCCAGATCATGTTTCCTTGTCGTATCAGGATCTTGTTGTATTTCATGTCCAGATTTGGTTGCACTTCTTTATATTCCAACCAGACATTTACTAACTAGATATCCTTCACATTCTCAGGCTTCCAATAGGGTTCCTCACTCTCATAGATCTCATGGAGATTCTAGTGCCATTCAAAGGCAAAGGAGTAGAAGCCTTGATGGTTCAATTGGAGCAAGCCATCCCTGAAGCTTTTGCCTATTTGTTTCATTATCATGCCCCCTTGCATGGGGAGCCTTACTTCTCCTAAGAGTATTTTGTCTAAGCTCTTGTACTCTTGTAGAATTTTAAACCTTTGATATGTATATGAAAATTTGTCTCTTTATGATTACCACTATTGTATGAAAGCTTATCTCTTGTACACTTTGTATGTTTTTAGAACTTTTTGATTGTGTATACCCTTAACTCTAAGAATGCATACATGATGACAATGACATGTTTTTTGTTCTTTTTTGGAATATATATATATATATATATATATATATATATATATATATATATATATATATATATATATATATATGAATGCAGGGTACGATATACAATGTAAGAACAAAAGCAATGCTAGAATAAACTTCTACTTCTATGGAATGCCATGAGTTATGACACTAATTTTTATTGCTTTGGAGCTCTTTTTTTTATTTTGATATGAATGCATTATGGAACAAACATTATGACCACTCTTTAGTTTTATTTTCAATCTAGGGGATTGCGGGTTATCCTAGTGTAGGAAACCTATTCAACTTTGTGAGATTAGGGATTTGGAACTCAAGTGGGGGAACATGGAGGAGATAGAGTGTTTCTAAATTTTGGGCTTTGCCAAAGGCTAAACACTGATCCTTATCTAGATGAGACATTTTGACAAGCTTTCAACTTAGACAAGCAACAAATATTATTGGTGTTCACTAGACTTAGACCATAGATGGAAAACAAGATAGACCTAGGGTAAAGGAAAATAGGGATGAATCAAGGTACCTAAGTAGAAAATGCCCCTAAAGACTACTAGACTGTTGGCTTTGCTCAACTAGTGTGTGTGGTGTGCTTTGTACCTTTCTCTTTTATTTCCTCTGGTAGAATGTCACCCTTGAAGCTTCAAGCTTGGATTTATCTCCACCCAAGGGTATGAACACTCAACAATCTTCTCTCTATCACTCTTTTTTTGTAACTCTCTCTTTTTAATATTTTTCTCTTTTTTTGTATTTTTCTGGAATGCCTCACTTGATTTTCTCATTTTCTAGATTTTTTGACTTTTATGAAAATGAATGCTTTTGAGCTTTGGATACATAATAATTTGATCTCTTGATTCTCACTTTTCTCATCACTCTTATTTTTTTATCACTCATTTCTTTATTCACTCGAATTTTAGATTACTTCCTTTAGATTTTTGATCCTCCTAACATTTTTGGCCAGGAAAGATAAGGGGCTGAGCGCCACCAAAAGTTTTCATAATCCAGTTGGACTTCCTTTTTACTAGGGAAGAATTGGGAAGGTCTACTTGCAAGCTTGTTTGAACACTGTGGGTTTGAATACTAACTTTGGTTAGACTTAACATCATGAATCATTAAGACTGGGATCAATGTAAAGCTAAGAGCTAGGCTTTGATTAGAATCACTAGGAATGAAGGGGGAGAATGGTGATTGCAAAAATAGGGGAATCTCAAAACCTAAAAGGATCACTCTACACCTAGGTAGCCTTTAACTCCTTAATGAAATGAAAATAATACAAGAGAAAGTCATTCACTAAAGTGCAAGATGGACATAATGATGTTGAAATGCAATAAACAATTTTAAAAAAAAAATTGATGATTTTTGCAGGTTTTTTTTTGTATTTTTGGAATATTCGATTTTTTTTTTGTGTTTTATGATTTTTATGGTTTTTTAGACATAATACTTTTTGAGGTGATAGGCATTGACTATTTTGCCAAATTCCTCACATTCAGTTGTGCACAAGAGATAGGCATTGTTACCAACATCTTCTTTAACCATGTAGGGACCTTCCCAATCCTTAGTAAATTTCCTTTTTCACCTTCATTTCTTGTTCTTTGTGCTACCTCTTCTCAAGATGAGCTCTCCTATTCTGTAGGGTTTCATGATATTATTTGTTTTGGAGCTCCTAATTCCAAAGTTTCTCTTAGTAACATGAGATAGAGTAAATCTTGGAAGGCCTGTTGGTGTAAGGGAGTCCAATATAAGACTATGTCGCATCTTAAAAACTCCATAAGCATATCAAATTGGTCCTACATGTAAATCTTTACTTCCTTTCAATCTTGAATGTTTTGGAGAAATTAGAATAACTCAAAGGGAGTTTGAGGTTCCCTTTTCTCATTAGGAGGAACAAAGCTTATACTCATTCTCCCATTGGGCTCAAGTCTCAAATCCATGGAATATCCTATGTAACTCCTTGGAAATTCAAAGATAATAGGATCATTTGTCCCCACTATTACTCGCATCTTCCATTCTTTATTGAATGCTCCCTCACTTTCTTCATCTTCATATGGGAGTCTCTCAACCATCTCGATCTGTACTAAGGGTGCTTCCCATTCAACAAGATCATTTGATTGCATTGAAGCAGAGGCAACAGATCATGTCTGGGGTTGAGAAACTATGAACATTCTTGGGAGGTTTCCTACTACATTGGTTGATTCATTGTCTATGAAATTTACTTCCCCCAATGGTGTCATTGGTTTGTATGAATCCTCCGACAGCATGAGTGGTTCATAGGATTCACTCTGTTCTAGTGTTTTGGGGACACGTGACTCGCTTGGTGGTGTCAATGGAGTGTAATTTTCTGCTAATTCTTCGTCAAGATCTAAGAAAGCATGTGGGTCTACATTTCTCAAATCTAGTGTTATCATTTCAAATACTGGCCCTTCAATTCTGTGAGGTTTTTCTCCTATGCAGAGGAAGAGTTTATAGGCTGACTCCACATTAATCATAAAAATTTCCAAAGGAAGTTGAAGGGGTCCATCCTTTTCTATCCACTCCATGATTTTCATTGTTGTTTCCTTAGGGATGACCTCCTTCTATTTTGATGGTGTTTCATTTTCTAAAGCCTTCATTTTTGCATTGTTTACAGTCTTTGCTAGAATTTCTATCCTCTTGATACATATTGATTGTAGTGTAGGACTAGGAATAGAAATCTTGTTTATGGGAAGCTCATAATTGTTGGGGATTCCTATTTTCTTGTTTGTTGTATTAGACTTTATCATGCTGAAAGGCTATGGATCCCCTTTTGCAACATATACCTTTCCAATGTGTAAAAATCAAACTTCTTGGAACAAGATGGATGGCACATCTTTCATTCTATGTATCCATGGTCTCCCAAGGAGAATATTATGCCGCGTATCCTTATCAATGGCGTAGAATGTGGTTGGGATAGTTTTTAGTCCTAAATATATTGGAAGTGTGATTTTCCCTATCATTGCGGCCTTTAAGTTGTCGTATCGGCTCAATGTTTCTGGAGACGTAGTGATGCTGGTGTGTCCATAACCCATCCTCTATAAAAGAGAGAATGGAACTATATTCACTACTACTTCATTTTCAATTAGTGTTCTTTTGATGCATGTGTCATAAATCCACACCTGTAAGTATAGTGTGGGATCTCCTCTTTTTGTTAATTCTGCCTTAGAAGGTTTTTTTTTAAGTCAAAGAAAAACCCTGGATCTTTCAATTTGGAATTTGATGAGTTCACATCAAAATCTACATGATTGACTTGTTTTCTCAGAAGTGACGTGATTCGATCTAGGTATTTTAATCCTATCACTTTTAGTAATCCTGAGCGATGTGAAGGAGATTTTTTGAGGAGGTCAATGAATGAGATGTGTACATATGTTTTCTTTAAGTCCTCAATTAGTTCATAGGGTCCAATTGCTACTGGTATCAGTTCCACTACTGAGACTGTGCTTTCATTCATCTCTTTTTTATCAATGTTCAGTTCTCCTTCTTCTTCTTCGTCATGCAATATTTCCACCAATCCTAACATCCTAGCTAAGTTGAAGGATCTAGTATGGTCTATGACTGTCACTACATAACCACACACAAGTAGCCGAAGGATCCAGTACACATCCTCCAGTGTCACAGTCATCTCTTTTGTTGATAGACAAAAGCTAGAGGTGTCTAAGTCCCAACACTCCATGAGCACCATCAACATACTATCATGGAATCTCATCATGGGCATCATAAACATCCACCAAAGCCTGACATCTTGCAATAAACCAAACTTTACGGCTATAACTGTGTCACCATGACTCTGTAACAATGAGAACAAATGTCTACCAACATGTTCCTGCATCATCGGACAACTCTACGATTTCGCCAACAAAATTCCATCAGTTCCTTGTCGTTTGAAATCAAAACTTAGACTCAAAATTTTGAATTTCATGCAAAATTTGTAGGACACTAGCACCTTTTTTGGACCCCAGCTCCTTTTTTGGATGCTGGCACATCCTAAAGATGCATGCGCATCCTTAGGACACTAGCATGCCTGCTAGATGCCAGCGCCCTGAAAGGATGCCAGTTCTTGAATGTCCCTTTTGACATAAAAATGAGATAATAAATAAATGTATAATTAAAATTCACACTTACATTGTGAAGCATGATGTCCTGCTCCACACATCCAACTAGAATGCTCAATAGGCTCGTCTATGAGGCATATTTGTGCTCTAGGATGCTCGAAAACCCTCTAAATTTTCTAAAACCAAATTTACAAATGAATAGTAAAAATGAAAATCAAATTTACTATTTAAAGTAAATTTTTAGAATTTTCACCATTTCCTAAATCACCCATCATGAAAACTCTCATAACTTGGGCCTGCAAACTTTGCTTCTCACACCGTTTATTGTGTTGGAATCTTGGTTCTACTCTCCATCTCATGGTACACTTTTTGACTCAGTTTTGTTTTAATTAATGACCCTACTAAAGGCCTTTTCATCAATTTTTAGAAAAATTGAAGCAGTATATCTCTACCCTATTTCTACATTCAAATGAGCAAGTAGAAACACAGGGCACATATCTACCCTCATTTTCACTCTAGATCACTTTTCCATCTTATCCCCCTTAAAAAATTTTGAACTAACATTTTTCCTTTTGCCCTGTAGGATGATTTTATTTATCTGATAAGTGGTTTTGTAGGATGTAGTAACTAACATTGTGTGTTGCAGATTCCTAAGCTAGGGGCTTCAAACTCTTACTTAGTGGCAATCAATATCTTCTACAGTATCCTTTTGGGTATCCTTCTCATGCTTATTTACTTTTAGTACTTTATTTCCTATACTTTAGCATGCATATGCATGTAGTGTCATACGCCCACTAAAGTGGGGGCTAAATGTAATGTTGTAAATTGTGCTCACCCACAATTTCATGCTATGTTTAGTATTCTCTTTAGTGTCCACACCTCTAGTGTGTTTTAGGATCATTTCCAGTTTTAGCCTTACCCTCAACTAATGAGAGGTACCTTTGTGCTACTTTGACCATTTTCACTTGCCATATCGAGAAACAGTAAAAATGTCTAAATCCTAGTGTTATCTTGAGTTGATTAGACCTTTTTAGAACTACATTTGTTAAGACTCTAGCACTAAGTACGGACGTCTGCGCCATGCACAGACATCTCGATAGCCTTTGTTAGTCTTCAAATCATTTTTAGAATTTGCCCTTTCACTTATGCGATTCGCCATGATATTTTTCACTCTTATCCATGCCCAAATGACTCCTTTCCTTGATTTTTCACCCTTGCTTTCTCTATATAAGCAAGTAGATTTGTCATTGCAAAGGATCGATTATTTTTCGCAGCAAAGCTCTATTAAAATAGAGACCGATTCTACTTTCAGGAACAAAGATCTAAAAATATTGGGATTATAGCATTATTGAGGTTTATTATCAAGGTCTATGCTATTGTCATTGAAGCTCAACGAACTTCCAAGGATTCTAATTGGAACCACTACCAGTCGAGCAGTTTTCACCTCCTCACTATGAGGTGATAAATTTTCAATAGTTCTTGTTGTTTGTGCTTTGATCATTTGCAATCATGTTGAATATTATTGCACATCTCTCATGGATTGAACACACACATCTCCTATTTTATCTCTTGCATATAAGGTTATTATGTGGATCTACCCTAAGTCATTGAGTAGGATTTAATATATATGTATATTGCATTATTACTTGTCACTACTCACCACTATTCTAGATACACATAGAGTACAAGAGCACACACTTTTATCATTTATCAATCTAGCTGTAGTTGAGGTGGGAATACCAAAAACAAGGTTTGACTAAGGAAAACACCTATACATCCCAACCATTTTCCCTGTTTTGTGCATTTGTAGGTCATTTTTAGAAGTTTGACGACCCAAGGAAAGGTTGAAAAAGGTTGACACAAATATCCAAAATTGATATCTGGGTCATACTATGTTGTACAGATGATAGCGCCATGCACAGACATCCATGTTGCACGCTAGTGTCCTAGGTAGCAATTTATGTACTTTGGTGCCAAGTTCCTTTTTCATATGCTCTTTCACTTCTGTACTTTGTTCTATAATAATCCTTCAATTTCCATATTTGCTTAAATTAGTTAGCTTAGTTATATCTTTTTCCATTTCAATAGCGACAAAAGGGATAGAATCCAGACAACCTTGCTCTTCCTTTTGGGACAACAACAAGGTGGGCATCTTCAATGATTCATATCCTAATGTTAAGTAGAAGATTGATCTGATTATGTGTAGATTAATTAGAACCAATTTTTCTCCTTCATAGTTACTTGGCGAGTTTATATCTTTAAAAAGACTTACATTTACATTGTCAAATGATCATAGATCAAAAGTGTAACTTATATTCCAAGCCAAAGTTTGGACACTCCCAAATTTGTACATAAAATATATGAAATAGAGACAAGTGTCAATAAGTAAATGATTTAGAATTTAGATAACAAAAAATAATAGTTAATAGAACAAAAAATTAAAAGGAATACAACAATTATGATTTACATCAACGTACTTATAATATTATAATAAATTTGAATCGTCAAATGATCACAGATCAATGACTTATGTTCAATTCCAAGCAGAAGTCTTGACACACCCAATTTTGTACATAAAGTCTCCAGAATAGAGACAAGTGTTAATGAATCAATGAGTGAATGATTTAGATTAACGAGAAATAATATATAATAAAGCAAAAAATTAAAAGGAAGATTACAATTAAAATTTACATCAATGTACTTAGAATATTATAATAAATTTTGACCATGAGATGATCACAGATCTATGACTTATGTTCAATTCCAGGCTGAAGTCTTGACACACCCAATTTTGTACATAAAATCTTCAGAATACACACAAGTGTCAAGTAGTGAATGATCTAGTTAACCTTATTTTTTACATATATTCTAAACTATAATACTTTTAGATTTATCCAATGGCAATAATCATAAATAATAAAAGCTTCTAAATTATCTTATTAACGAAAAATAATACATAATAAAATAAAAATTTAAAAGCATGATAACAATCACAATTTACATCAATAACCCATATTATAATATTATAATAAATAAAAGATTTTACAACAATGAATTTTTAGAGTTCTCTAAGCCAAGGTGCCCTAACATGAACCTTGGATAAAAGTGTCCACAGAAAAAACAAAATTTAAAAGATGCAAATTTTTTGAAAACTCGAAACAAAGTTGTTAATGGCCACCATTGATTTATCCCCTAACAATTGCCACTTGCAGAAGAAAAGATGCAACATATACAACTGACCTTTCCCTTCTTAATAAATAGGCACATAAACCATTATGTATAATAAGGTCCATGTCAAAGCTTTCCAATGAGTCTATAATAAGTGTCATCCTTGCCTCCTGAAGAATGAAATTAGCTACAGTCGAGCACTCTAACACATGTAAAAGAAAATTTTCAGCCTTATCCCATGGTCCCACATTGGTTTCATAACTATTTAAAGCTAAATCAAGCTTATCCCCAAGGATAAACGATTCTTGAACCATTGCTTTGACAATCATCTTCACTAGACCTGCGTCATTGAGCAGGTCTATTAAATTTGACAAAAACACAGAGATGATGTCACTGAATAGATTTTTTTAAGGGAATTCTAAAAGAATAGCAGGGCTAATAATTTCTTGAACAACATCATCAACCATGGGGGAGTCAATCAAAAACACCTTCCCTAGTTCTTTTACTCAAATCTAGCCAAATCAGCCATTTCCCACTTGCATGGCAAGAGAGAAACATGGCAAGAGATCAACTGACTCATCTTGATCACCAGGAATGAAAAAGAAACAACCAACATAGAAAGAAGTTGCCTACTGCATAGGCCATTCACTATAGAAAATCTCTATTCTTCACAAATGATGCTATATTTGTTGTGAGTCTGTGAGAATGTACAATGTTCACTTGGCAATATTTATTGCATTTGCAATGAAACAACATATCAACTGATGGGTGAATCCTAATCTTGATTTGTATCAATTGATAATAATGTCGCAAGTTGGATAGGACAGAATGACAATTGACAAACCACTGAGATTAGCCAATTTCCATTCAATATCTTAATGATTACATTGTAGGTGATGGCAGAGTCAATTTAATGTAGTTACTTGCCAATAGTTATTTTCTCTATACTACATGCACAAATATTTATTAGTATTTATTGTTTCAACCTTGGGTGAATCAGTTGTACACATGTATAACAAATATATGTTTACTTGGCACTTCACTTATCTTGGAAATAATAGAAAAATGATGAAGTTAGATTAAAAGGCTAAATTGTTGAAGTGCAAATTTGAAATTCGATTGAGACTAGTAACTTGCATTACTGAGAATTAGATTGAGATGGTAGAAAACTTGAAAAATTATAAAAGTTAAAAGTAATGGCATTCATTACGGTAGTTATGCAAAGAAAGTAAGTTACCAAGTACTTTTTTGTGTGTTCATTCATGCTTCTATATTTTACTGTGTGATACTGATTATTTTTGGCATCATCTACTTTTTTCATTTTCCCTTGTCGTTCTAAGCTTCATCTCTCTACCATTTTAAAATTAGGAATTTATATAAATATTAAAAATAGAGTTCAAAGTTATAGAACAATATGATAGACAATCTTATTTGTGTGTGGCTATGTAGGATTTTATTGCTTTGCAAATTTCATAATGATGAAATACAAGCCTTCATTAAGTTGAATGTATCATGTCAAGAATGGACACTTTTCACATTTGCAAATAACGCATACTACTCTAGATGGTGGGTAGAATTTCCTAGAGATACATGCATGTATAAAAAACTGGAAATTAGAATGGACACATGGAATTGGTACTATAATGCAATTGACAGTGACTTGGAGAAAATCAATGTAATTCTCCTTCACTGGCCTTATTGTTACCCATACCTAGTGGTTTATTGTACATATAATGCAATATTCCATGGAAAATCATATACTGACATTGTGAATGACTACATAATTGAATTTGTAATGCAGACATTGCTTGTTAATATGATGGTTATGTACTATAGTGAAATATTCATTCAACATCAATGAAAAGAGGAACCAAAAAGATTTTGGAGGACAAAATCAAGGTCAAAGGATAAAAGTTTTATATGTAACTAGATAGTAGACTATGATGTTAATTGTATGTCTTGGTCTCTTCTCTGTGTTAAATGTTGTTTGGAACTTTGGTTAGATGTTCATGTAATTCCCCACTATTTGTTACGATGATGTACATATTTAATAAAAATATAGAATAAATTATGGTTTGACATGAGTTAAATGGCAATGTATATAGATGGTTCAATAAAATTAATCACATGAGGTTTGTATAGTGATGTATAAATAGGGCAAAGATAAATGGATGAGAAGACTATAAGTTGTCTTATAAAAGAAATGCTAAGAATCAATTTTTGCATAGGAATTATTATATTATTGCTATCTATTATCTTGTCTTGTATCAATATGGACCTGAAATAATACATTTGAGCTAGACCAATTGGTAATGTCACTAAAAAACCATAATAGAAACCAAATTCTTCTTTTGGGATTATAATAAAATTGTCGTCTAGGTTCTCATGAGGTGGGGAATCCAAATTCCACACCCAAATTGGCTCATGAATTTTATGTCTTTCATTTTCTTTTGGAAGGCTACAAGTAATAACTTTTGAAATTGCATGCCACAAGGACATTTCATTTGTAAGCTTTTTATATAAATTTAGATCATTATATGATCGCAGATCAATGACTTATGTTCAATTCCAGGTTGAAGTCTTGATGCACCCAATTTTGTACATAAGGTCTCTAGAATAGAGACAAGTGTCAATGACTCAACAAGTGAACGATTTGAAGGAAGATAACATTGACACACCTCACGGTTACTCCATTGGTTGAATTGTGTTGACTCATATGTGGTGGGCCCTTTATGAGTCAAAATAAAAAGAAATATGTGAAGCTTTCCCAAGGATAGGTGTCATCATGGTGCACCTCCAAAACATCACAACATTGACACATTAGCTAGTACTATATGAGTCATCAAAGTGGGTCCGACTTCATATAAAGGGAGTCTTCAAATGCAAAGGAAGGTGCATGGAGAAAGGATACATGTGGCACTTTCACATGATATTTGCCCATTCGATGGATAGCTATAGTTGAATTCTAGAATAAAATGTCCAGAGCGCTAGACTTGTGAACTCAAACCTCTGCAATCAACCTAGAGATGTTAGATTTACAAAGATCAATGGTTGAGATTTTATAATATGTTTTCAATGCCATCACTTTTCATACATGATAAACTAATTAAAGTTTTAGACTTGCATGCCATCCTTAAATTCATTTGAAGTGGGAGTACAAAATTATAATGTAACACATTTCACCCTCTTTATTGTTACTTGGCACTTGTTTGAGACTAAGAAGAAAAATTAAGAAGTTAAATCATAGTATTGCACACAGGCAATTGAAGCTACAACTACTAAGTGATATTATTTGGATTCTAGAAGCGAGAGGGTCATGGGGATTTTAGTGCACTAGGGAGATTCTGGGATGCACCAGAGTCTCTCTATGCTAATATTTGTATTCATCTTTTTAAATTTTGGGTATGTGAAATACAGAAATCCTACATTCCTTCAAATTAATTTATAAGCCTTCAATTTAAAAATTTTGAATCTTGGGGTTTAGGGTTGAGGCTTTACAAGCATGTCTACCACCACTACCACACCAATGATTGGGAAAGGAAAAGAAACACACAAAATAAACTACTCCAGACTACTTAAAGCCCCAAGGTTCGCTGATGAATACCATGATATTTATGATCCTATAATCTTTGGTAGGCTTAACTCAAAACTTATATTTTCATGTGAGAATAAAGATGGAATGCAAATGCAAGCTAACCTAGATAAATCATTACCAATAAATAGTATCATTGCACCATGGGTGGTTGGATTGGGATGCCTGATGTTCCCTGAGGTTTTCCCTTGCCCATAATTTATCATGGTTTGTGCCCAAAATTAAGATAAAAATAGAAAAGTAATTATTAATAAAGATAGCTAGACATAAATGTTACCCATTACTACAGTAAAAATTAGCAAACTGTGGGGGTTTGCAGCCAGAGAATTTGAAAATGTTTGCATTGACCTAGAAAAGCTTTCTAGTGATTATGAAGTAGCCAGCCTCGATTCCAAATTTTCTTTTCTCAGAAAAATAACAGTGGATGGTTTCGTACTCAAAGAGAATCATAAGCCTTCTTATCAAATTGAAATGTTTAAACCATGGGTTCAGGATACTATTTCCATGCTAGTATTTTACCTTGGATTTGATAGTAATAGGCAAGTGGATGCAAGCCTCCTTGAAATGGTATACAATGTCCATTATTGTAACCCCCTTGTTAGTTACGGATTTGTAGAGCACATTGTAGAATCTAGTAGAAATAATCTTTAATGATTAAAGGAGGTTCCACTTCTAGTTCTAACACTAAGACATTTAGGGTCACAACCTACTTGTGCTATTTATGTTAGTGCTAAAAAATATTATATATGGTGCAGTCACGGTAGGAGGGTTCACAGAATGATGTGTCTGGACTGTGCAACTAGAGTAAACATAGCGGAAATAACTCAAAGAAATGGAACAAATATAGATTCAATCATTCAGTATATCAGAGAATTCAAATACAATTGGGAAGGAATCATGCAGGCTTACAACTAGGGCTCAAAGGCCTGATTATAGAGTATGCACAGGATATAGCTTTGAAGCTCTTTCACACAAAATCTAAACTATGAACTTATGTAGATGATTATAACTTGATCACTGCTTTCCTAAGGATCTATTACATCAATATATATCATCTCCGAAACAATAGATTCCTCCGCGTCAGCCAAGGAAGGTCACAAACTCCCATGAAGAGCTATAACATGTGTACATGGATAGGTCAGACCTAATCATGTAGAACACCTCCACAAATGTATGGAATGATGTACAGATCTCGAGGAAGGTTAGCCACGAACCAAGGATCATTGAATGATGTGTCATTAAGCTCCACAAGTTGAGGAATACTCTTCAAGTCTTCTCTTTTAGCTGATTATTAGAGACTATCAAGATGCTCTGTTCTGAGAAAACAATCAATCTTCTAATAGCGATATCTTTTCAGTAATGATGTGCAGATATCTGAATTCTAGATATGATGTAGATGAATGAATCTAGATGCTAAATCTAGCTCCACAAGGATTGAAATGCAATTGGACCAAAATACAAAAACTGCTTCTGACTGATTTCCCTGAACTGAAATAGAAAATGAAAAGAAATAAACTGAAGTGCAAACAAACTGAAGTGCAAATGTTTTTTGGTTGATGCAAGATTTCTCTTGAACTAGGGATGCTCCTACATCAGACATCCAGGGTTATTGAAAAAAAAGTGAGTCCCTCACTTTTCTGGGGCTAGGGGAGAACCAAGACAGTCCACCTCAGCCTAAAAAATCCATGATGAATCTTCTTCCAGTCTGCCTTTCCACTTCACAAGATATTCTTTGTATTATCTTCCTTTAGTGTTGTGTCCAACTCTGCTGTCCAAAATGTCTTCAATTTACTTCACTGCTTTGTGTGGTGACTGCTTCTTCAAGTCTTCTTCCATGCTGTCACTGAACTCTTCTTCATGGTACTGCTATAGGTCTACAATTTTGAAAATAGGTGATATACCCAATGTCTCTGGTAATTCCACTTCATATGCATTTCCTGAGTATCTTACAAGGTCCAAACTTCTTCATCGTCAACTTGTTATATGTTCCAACTAGAAATCTTTCTTTTTGCAAGTACACCATCACTTCATCTCCAACTTCAAATTCCTTATGTCTTCACTTCTCATCTACCTTTTACTTATACTTACTATTCATATCCTCCAAATGCTTCTTCACCTGATTATGCACTATCTTCATATGATCTACAAATTCTTCTACTTCTGCACTTCTCTTTTCTTCCATGCTGATATCTCTTAATTCTGCTACTCCTCTAGGATTCACTCTGGTCACAATCTCAAAAGGTGTTCTTCTGGTACTCCTGTTCACTGAATTATTGTATGCAAACTCTACTTGTGAAAGAATCAAATCCCAATTTCCTATCTTCTCTCCAACCAAACATCTCAACAAGTTTCCCAAACTCCTATTCACTACCTCTATCTGTCCATCAGTCTGTGGATGAAAATTTGAACTGAACTTCAAATCTATCTTCATCTTCCTCCAAAGTGTCTTCCAAAAGTATCCAACAAACTTTGTATCTCTGTCTGAAACTATACTCTTAGGTAATCCATGTAATCTCACAATCTCCTTGAAAAATAAGTCCGCGACATGCACTACATCAGTTGTCTTCTTACAAGGTATGAAATGAGTCATCTTTGAAAATATGTCAACCACTACAAATATTGAATCATGTCCTCTCTGTGTCTTAGGCAATCCCATCACAAAATCCATGCTTATGTCTTCCCAAGGTCTCTCCGGTATTGTTAAAGGTTTATATAATCTAGTGTTCTGACTATTCTCTTTTGTAACTTGACAAATTCTACAACTCTGCACAAATTTTCTAACATCCTTATGAATCTGAGGCCAAAAGTAGTTTTCACTTACCAAATCCACTTTCTTATCAATGCCAAAATGTCCTTCCAATCCACCACTATGTTTCTCCTTGATCAAATTATCTCTCATTGAACTCTTAGGTATGCACAACTGATTTCCTTTGAATAACATATCTTCTTGAATGAAATAGTCCAACCCCTTATTCCTATCTGTCACAACAGGTTCCTTACATGCTTTCCAAGGTTCTGCAAAATTAGTGTCTCCCTCATACATGTTCTTCAATTCATCAAAACCCAACACTTCAACTCTCATCTCTGTCAACAAGTTTCTTCTCCTACTTAATGCATCAACAACTTTGTTTGATTTACCACTCCTATGCTTCAACACAAAAGTATAACTCTATATGAACTCTACCCACCTCATATGTCTTTGATTCAACTTACCTTGACTATTCAAGTACTACAAAGCTTGATGATCTGTATACAACACAATCTACTTAGGCAACAAGTAATGTCTCCACTTCTTCAAGGCTTGAATTATGGCATAGAACTCCTGATCATAAACTGAATATCTTCTCCTTGCATCATTCAACTTCTCACTAAAATATGCTACAGGTCTACCTTCTTGACTTAATACTGCTCCAATTGCATTTCTACTTGCATCACAATCAACTTGAAATACCTTATTGAAATCTGGTAATGCCAACACAGGTTGCTCTGTCACTTTTTGCTTCAACAACTCAAAACTTTTATCTGCTCCTGATGTCCACTTGAAATCTTTTCTGTCACCTCTCATTGTCTCTGTCATAGGGTTACATACTAAACTAAAATTTTTGATGAAATTCCAGTAGAAACTAGCCAATCCATGAAATGATCTCACTTCTCCAATACTCTTCGGTGTAGGCCATTCAACAATTTATTTCACTTTCTCAGGGTCCATCTTCAATCCTTCCATGGAAATCACAAATCCCAAGTATACCAACTCTTCTTTCATGAAACTACACTTCTTGATGTTTATCATCAATTTCTATTCTCTCAGTCTCTGCAAAACTTGTATAATATGCCACAAATGTTCTTCTTTTGTTTTACTGAAAATCAGAATGTCATCCAAATATACAATAACAAACTTACCCAAGAATTTCTTCAAGACTTCATTCATCAATCTCATGAAAGTACTCGGTGCATTTGTCAATGTAAAAGGCATCACTAACCACTCATATAATCCTTAATTTATCTTAAAAGTAGTCTTCCATTCATCTCCTTCTTTGATTTTGATTTGATGGTATCCACTCTTCAAGTCTATCTTTGTGAAATATCTTGCTTCACTCAAATAGTCCATAATATCATCCATTCTAGGTAAAGGGAATCTATACTTAACTGTGATCTTGTTATTGCTCTAGAGTCAATACACATTCTCCATTCTCCATCCTTCTTCGATGCTAACACTGTGGGTACTGTACAAGGACTCAAACTCTCTCTGATCAAACCTTTCATCAACAACTCTTGTATCTATCTATTTAGTTCTTCATTCTCTATTGGTGTCATTCTATGTGCTACTTTGTTAGGCAAACTTGCTCCTGGTATAAGGTCCATGTGATGACTGATACTCCTGATAGGTGGCAATCCTTTAGGTACATTATCTGATATGATGTCTTCATATTCTATCAGTAACTCTCTTATCTCCTTCAGTTGTGTCTCTTCAGTCTGCTTCTTCAATATTTCAGGCTTCTTAGGAATCAATGCATAGCACATATTCTCATGTCTCAAGCCATCCAGAAATTTTCTTCCATCTACCAAATAGATTCTAGCATTTCCACATACTTCAATCTTAGGATCATCTTCTAAAGGAATCAAAGTAATTCTCTTTCCATTTGATGTTATAGTATATGTAATCTTTCTCCCATCATGCATATCTTTTCTATCATACTGCTAAGGTCTACCCAACAAGATATGACAAACATCCATAGGCATAATATCACACAAGACTTCATCATGATAAGATCCAATATGAAATTTCACCAAACATTGTTCACTCACCAGTACCTTATGATCGTCCTGAATCCATGCTATCTGATAGGGCTTAGGGTGTTTCAATCTTTCCAACTTCATCTTATTCACCATCTCCTCTGAAACTAGGTTATCTGAACTACCACTATCAATCACAAATTTACAACACTTACCTCCTGATTTGCATCTTGTCCTGAACAAGCTTGTCCTCTGCGGTGGTTCCTCATTTGTCTCTATTTGAAATAGTGCTCTCCTCATCACCAACGATTCTCCTTCCTTCAGCTTACCAATAGAACAAGGCTCATCTAGTTCAATAGGTTCTTCAACATAGGCTGCTCTTCCACTATTTTCTGTCCTCTTACTTCTACTACCCTGATTACATTCAAATGCTCTATGTCCTTCACCTCCACACTTGAAACAAGTGCCTCTAAATGTTCTCTTATCAAATCCTCGTCCTTCTCTTCTGTATCCTTCATTTCGGTATGAATTATAGTTGCCTCTGGGATGAAAATTTATGTCATTTCTATGGTAAGCATTATTATCTTTTTCCTTCTTCTTAAATGGGTTGTCAGGCTTGCTCTGCTCTGGAAATGATCTGTCTCCTCCGAAAAATGTTCCACTTCTCTAAAATTTACCTCCTCTACCTCTGTCTCTGATCCTGTCTTTTATTCATCTTCTCTTCAACTTTTAGGGCAAACTGATATGCTTCCTCCAAAGATGTCATCCTTACCAAGCTGAGTTCCTCTTGAATATTCAATCTCAGTCCATTGATATATCTAGCCACTTTCTCCTTGCTTGCTTCATTATGTCATGTTCTTATGATCATTTTGTGGAATTCTTCAGTGTACTCCTTCACAGATTTCTCCTTCTATCTTAGGTTCTGCAATCTCTTCAATAGTTCTAACTCATAGTCAGCAGGTATGAATTGGTTCTTCAATTTTGTCACCATCCTATCCCACTTTGTAATCTTTTCTTTCTCTCTTCTATTTCTTTCCAACTAAACTTCTTTCCACCCTATAATAGCATGTCCTTCCATATTTGTCTTTGCAAATTTCACCTTCTCCAGATCTTCAATTTCCTCATATTTAAAGTATTCTTCCATGCCATTTATCCAGTCAATCAATTCTTCATGGTTCAAATTACCAGTATAATTTGGCACATCAATTCTAGGTCTTTTTCCAATCTTTGAAATAGCTTGCAGCATCTTTACCTGATCTAATTCTTCTTCTTCATCACCTCCTAGGGTTTCGCCAGTTTGTTCAACAGATTGAAATTCTTCTTCATCATCACTTTCAACATTAGTTCTTGGTGTCAACCCTCTTCGCCTATCTTCTTCAATAGCATTCAAATGAATTTGCATTGTTTTCATTATCTCCATCATCTCATCCATTCTTCTAGCCATTGTTCCAATAGCAGCAGCTCTCCTCAGCGGCATTCTTCCTAGGATCAAGTGCAAACTACCTCAAGTTTAGCGATCGGGCTACAAGGTGACGACTGCCTCACAATCGACGATCGATTGTGACACAAGTAACCTTCCTCAATTTGGCAATCTATCCACAGCAAGATCTTACAGAATTCCTTCGCCAACTTTTCTCAATTCGCTCCCAAAGATTCAGACTTTCACTCTGATACCACTTGGTGTAGTCATGGTAGGAGGGTTCACAGAATGAACTATCCAGACTATGTAACTAAAGTAAACACAATGGAAACAACTCAAAGAAATGGAACAAATGCAGATTCAGTCATTCAGTATATCATAGAATTCAAATACAATCAGGCCGACATCATGCAAGCTTACAACTAGGGCTCAAATGCCTGATTACAGAGTATGCACATGATATAGCTTTGAAGATCCTTCACACAAAATATAAACTATGAACTTATGCGGATGATTATAACTTGATCACTGCTTTCCTAAGGATCTATTACATCAATATATATCATCTCTAGAACAATAGATTCCTCCACATCGGCCAAGGAAGGTCACAAACTCCCTTGAAGAGTTGTAACATGTGTACACGGATAGGTCAGACCTAATCATGTAGAACACCTCCGTAAATATATGGAATGATGTACGAATCTCGGGGAAGGTTAGCCACAAACCAAGGATCATTTAATGATGTGTCATTAAGCTCCACAAGTCAAGGAATGCTCTGTAAGTCTTCTCCTTTAGCTAATTATCAGAGACTGTCAGGATGCTCTGTTATGAGAAAATAGTCAATCTTCTGATAGCGATATCTTTCTGGTAATGATGTGTGGATCTCTGAATTCTAGATATGTTGTAGATGAATGAATCTAGATGCTAAGTCCAGCTCTGCAAGGATTGAAATGCAACTAGACCAAAATACAAAAATTGCTTCTGACTAATCTACCTAAACTGAACTGGAAAATGAAAAGAAACAAACTAAACTGCAAACAAAATGAAGTGCAAATGTTTTTGGTTGATGCAAGATTTCTCTTGAACCAGGGATGCTCCTGCATCCATCTATTACTTATTCTAAGTAATATATTTTAGCACATGTAAATTAAGCCACCTCATGTGGTGACGTATCACTTAGAGAGTTGGTCAAACTCTTCTAAGTCATGTGGTGCTCCTCTTTCTCCACTTGGAGAAACATACTCACCACTTTGCATGAGTCAACTCCTTCTAAGTTTCAAACTCTCACTCTATTTATGTAATCTCTTTGTGAATAGTTTATTCATTGCAATTGTATTTCTTTCACTCCATTGTGTAATCAACATTTGTCTTAGTTGATCTTGGTTTTCAACATGGTATTAGAGCAAACTAAGATTGTTTGTTGGTTCTTTTTGGAGTCAAAAAATCATTTTGCAGGCTATTTGACATGATTTGTTTTGGTGTTTGAAAGAAGGTATCTCATTCCCCTATTCTGTTTGTGGTTCAGTACTCATTCATTGCTCATTAGTTGAGGATTCTGCAAGCTTTTAGGCATTCAATTTTTGGATTTTTTTGGTGCAGAAGTTTGGCCTTGCACATTTGCAGACCACTTGGTGTTTCCTTGTTTAAAATCGACAGAGATCTCCTCGACATGTCATTGGTTTCAAATATTGGTGGTCAACTCTTGCTTACAAAACGCCGATGCCATTCCACATTTTTTAGGATCTCTCCAAGATTGAGGTCACAAATCTCTCTATAATGTGGCCTCCACAAGCAAGTTGGCTTCATCATTTACAATATTCCCTGGTCACATTCTTCCAAGGCAGCTTCAACATGACTTACAAGTCTTTGCCAGCTTCAAAATATCACACAACAGGGTCAGATTGTGGAGATTTATGTTTACAAAGGCGCTTCTATTATTTTTCCCAACATTGTCAAGGTTCTCCATTGACACCTCTGTTCATTGCCGAGTTCATGGTTTCTATTGACACCTCTATTTATTGTCCATACAGAATCTCTCACCCAAACAAGGATCATCCATTGTATACATAGAGGCCCACGCTCATATGCAAGTGCATCCACATACATTGCATAGTGTCGTGGGGTAGAAATAAGGCCATGGGAGTGGACTCCAGACCAGTACGAGGACCCCATATAGAGGCACCATGCACCCTGTAAGCTAACCCAACATGCATAGTTTGGATTTTTTATTAATTTTGGTGTATTTTTTAAAGGGTTTTGGCCTGTCAGCCTTCCCTCTATGCCTAGTCTCTTGAATTGATTTGATTGGTCAATTTTATTTAATATTTGTTGACCAATTTGTTCTTTCAATCTAGCATTCCAGTCATTTTTTTCTGGTTTGATGTATTTGGACTTGCATATGTCCATTATGTTATTTGTAGGAATAGGAATTACTATTCATGCGCTTAAAATTTGAAATTAGTGATTAAAGGGAGGGCTAAATATTTCCTTTTTCTTACATTCCTCTCTATTTTCCTCACTCAAATATTGTGGGTAGGCAAATTTATATAAAGATTGGTGACATTATTGCACTATGTTATAAAGTACCCTCTTGTCTCCATTTGTCCTACATATGCACTAAAATATAAAGTGCCACCAAAAAAAATCAAAGGATGGATCAAAATAGTCAAGGGAGGGTTTCATTGAGTTGTTTTAAGCACTCCTATAATTCTCATTTTTTCTTCTGAGCTATCTAGGTTTGCAATCAATATCTAGAGCATGGAACCTAATCCACAAATTAATCCTCTTACACCCTTTAACTATCATGAATGGAAGTTGAATGTCCATCTTGCATTGAAAAACAAAGGATTGTATAGAGTCACTATGGGAAGTGGGAAGGAACCTAATGCAATCTAATGCAATCAAAGATAAAGAAAAGTGGTTTAACAGATGTGACCAAGCCTTTGGCTTTCTCTTCTTAAATTTATCTCAAGAGCTTCTCTTTCATGTCAAGACCTTGAAAAATCCCCAAGAAGTATGGAAAAAACTTGAAAAACTTTTTGGGAAGGTTGATGAATTTAGAAGTCATGAAATAGAAAATGAGATAATAAGTTTAAGTCTCGATGAATTTAAAACTTTACAAGATTATTTCACAAAGTTCAAATCACTCAGGTTGCAGCTCAAAGACTGTGGGATAGAAAAGAAAGATGACCATCTCATCTTATCAACACTTTCTAAGTTGGGTCCTCAATACTCTGTCTTTGTTTCAACTTTCTACTCCACAAAAAGAGCCTTAGGCACAACATGGACCATGCCTTCTCTTGATGACTGTATTGCTGACCTTACCAAGGAGCAAGACAAGCTTATCCATATGGGCACCATAACCTCCTATAAATCACATGCTCTTGTTACAGAAAGTGGAAATTCACAAGAAAAAAATAAAGATGAGAGACACAAGGATACATAAATATAGGGAGAGAAAAAACCACAAACTCCAAAACATTATAAAAGAAAAGATTGGAAATGCTCCTATTGTAATAGGCCAGGACATGAAACAAAACAATGTATGAAGAGAAAAATCAACAATCTCACTCAACTTCTTGAGGAGAATAACATAGTTGTATCTGAATCTTCATCTTCATCATCATTGACAAACACTTTCAGAAACAAAGAAGAAAAATCAAAGGGCAAAGCATGTGTAGTATCTACGGTTCCAGAATATGAAAAGTGGCTCCTTGATTTAGGAGCTTCCCACCATATAGGTTATTCGCCATATCATTTCATGTCTTTGCATCCAATTCACACAGTGGAAATTTTGACAGCGGACAACACATCCTTACGAGTGTGTGGAAGAGGAACTATTCAAATTGGTACTAGATATTTCACCAATGTCCTATATGTTCTGGAATTAACCAAGAATATCTTCTCAGTCTATTAGATAGCAAATAGTGATAAAGGGACGATAATTGAATTTGGACCAAATTCAATACTCATACGAGATTTGCTTAGCAGAGAAATCTTAGTAGTTGGGAAAGCAAATGACTCTTCTCGACTTTATACATTTACATATTTTTCTCCTAATGATTACTCTTTAGTGGTACATTCATCGGCATCCAATTTTGATAGTTTCTCTCCTCCATCATCTCCTATTGCTACAAAATTTAGAGATACTTCTCAAAAAGCCTCCAAAAATTCTCCACAACATATTGAGGATATCAGTAGCTAGTTGTGATTGCAGGACTTCATCTTGTATCATGTTTTCTATAGTGTGTTGTTCATTTTTTAATATATATTTCTCTCTTTTGGAGGTTAGTTTTTTTTTCCCATAGGGTTTTATACCTTTCTCCACTTTATGGGAGATTATATTGTACATGGGTAACTGATCAAGCCTAGTTGTCAGGACCCATCTTTATGCCCACCTAAGTGTTGGACTACACCAGACAACTGAGAGTGGGGGCTGAAGCAGTTGTCCTAAAAACTTTTAACCAATTAAAATCATCAACTATCAATTACTTATATTCTGATATAACCATGAAAGCATAAAATGAGAAGCTCAACACACAAGCATAATCAACATAGGAGACACTAATTTTTTTACGTGGAAAACCCTAAAAGGGAAAAACCATGGTGGGTGTTAGCCCACAGAAATATATAAGTTATATCAATATCAAAAAATAGAGGCTCACTACCCAAAAATACTCACTGCAAGGAAAGGTTCACTACTTAAGGGTGGCTCACTGCCTAAGGGTGGCTCATTGCCAAAAGGAGGCTCACTACCAAATGGTTGAACTGAGATAACAACATCTACTCCATACCAAGGTTCAGTTTGTTGGTTTAGGACTAGACAACTAAGAGGGGGGGTGAATCAGTTGTCACACTTTTACAATATTTTCTTTCTCAATCTTCTTTTTGCTGTTAATTAACTTAATGATATAAACATTTCAGCATCAATCAACAACATATGAATAGAAAACATAGATAACACATTTGACACCAAGATTTTGACATGGAAACCCAGTTAAGGGAAAAACCATGGTGTGGGTTAACCCACATATATTAATACCCTGTTAAAAGTATTTTTACAAATGGGAATGCATAGGCATTCAGGCTCACTGCCCAGAGCTCACTTCTCAATAAGAAGGCTCACTACCTATGGAAACATTACAAGAGAATAACAGAGATTTGAACTGATTAATAGCATCTACTTATGCAAGAATTTCAGTTTTGGTTAAGTGCATAAATTGATCTTACACATTTCATCTTTGCTCTGCTCTTCTTACTGTTCTACCTTCATTCATGCTTTGGATTTCTGCTCTTCTCACATTCACCTTGTTCACACACAGACTGAATCATCCAATTTCATTGGCTATATATATCCACAATATGATCTACAATCATTCTACCAGTTGGCTTCAACAACACTTAGAACTTTTATGAATGCTCTGCTTTGTCAGCTAGATCTATGCATAACTTAAGGTGCAAACTAAAACTTGCTCTTGAAAATCATTACTCATGTCAGCTACTATCACTGATCATTATCATTTGTCCAACAAAAAAATTCCATACATCTAGAATCAAGATCTTCTTCAAGGTCATCCTGTTCTTCTTCTATCTACTCTGACAAATTGGAACCTGGTACTCAAAGGCTAATATCTTTTGAATCCTTCATCACCACAGGACAAAAATCTAGATTTAGACTATCTTAACAATGCAAATGACTCCCCTAGATCCACAACTAATCATGACTTCCCACCAGAGAGGTCCGGACCAAAATACCATACCCTATTGCTGCTCTGTTCCTAACTGTCCAGACTTAGACAAATTCTGAATCTGACTTTCGGTATGCACAAATTATTTTATGCGAATGATTGGGATGATCTTAGTTGCAATCAATGACAACATATATCATGCCTAGCAGTGTCTCTTGCCAACAATCTCCCCCTTTGGCATTGATGGAAACACTTAGTGAAAAATGACTAAATGTCTAGTGCAACTCCCCCTTTGTCTGTACACTCGTGTACTTCACCTATTCCGGTGCTCCCTCTTTTCTAAATACATCATTTTTCACTTCCCTTCACTCCCCCTTTGACATCAATGGAAAAGGGTGGGGTCCGCAATCTAGGACTCTCAAAAAAATTTGTATACATTGCTACATATGTACAAGTAATTTACATGAACTTGAGAATGTCTGCAAAGCTGGCTTTTATTTGCACAAGTTCAGAGGCCCAAGTATTCTTCATTCCATCCAAAATGGAGATGTTCCCACTTATTCAAAATGAGTATGCTTCTACCTTTGACAAATCTGTTGGATCACTAGTCTGAGCTGCACTCTGAGCTTCAGATAGGGCATTATACATTGTCTCTAACTTGGGAGCAATTAATCCCCGAAGCTCACACATTCTCTTCATAATGTTACCCTTTTCTTTAACAAGCCTCTTTATTTCATCTGTTAGCCTGATTACTTGGCATTCTTGACTTATAGGGGAAACTGTTAGAGGATCAAAATTTTGAGAGAGATCTGACAATTTATGTTCTTGCTACTTTATCTTTTTCTCAATATCCTCATTAACTTTGGGCCAAGATAGACAAAATTTGTATATATCGCTTCCATCATTTAGAGCATTCTAAATACCTTTTATGCTAATACTTAGTATTCTTCTATCATTTCCTATCAAATTCTTTATTTCACAAAATTTCTTATCTAGGAATTCTTTCTAAACTTTTACCTCCGCAGACTTTTCAAAAGATTCAAAATGAGTATTTATAGAACTTACAAGATTTTTTAGATGTTCAGAGGGGGAATCAGATGGACTCTTCTGGTAGGTAGGCATCAACTTTTCCAAAATCCCGGATGCAAGCCTCAGTAGTTCACTGTCCTCCATGTGGAATTTTAGCATATTTTCTCTAGCCTTTTCTTGGGTGAATGAAGCTATTTTCATTAGTTGAATTGGAGAGAGAGCATCTAGATTGGCTAGATGATGCAGAGTGGAACGCAACGGAGGCAACCTAACAGGAAGGAGCTGCCAACAAAACAAACAGCATGATATTCTTCTCTATCGGCTGAACCTCATCATCATATTTCCCAATAACACCAACTGCATCATCATATTTCAACATCATCATCATATTCCTGATGACCGCAAATATCCTCCTGACGACTACTATTCACCTCCTTCAACTGTCGCCTATCATCATCATCATGATAATCAGCGGCACAAATATCCTCCGGTTGCACTGTTCATCGGGTGCCAAATACAAACGGCATCATCATGATATTCGATATCACCTTCGTCAGCAGGATATCCAAATATCCGGTTGTCCAAATATCCTAATGACGTTCTACTTCAACAACTTGCCTTCGATGCTTCACTGCCCGACGATACAAGCAACAGCATTATGATATTAAACATCCGGTTCTTCGAAACCTCCTGATGATGCTAATACAACTTCCTGCCTACGCTGATACCTTTCCACTTAGCGACAACAGGATAAACCCGCATAGAGGGATTTCTGAATATCCTAATGACGATGGCGTCATATCATGATGACGATGACGTCACACTTCATCCTGATGAACTCTTCAACACTTAGCCCAAAAACTCAACTTTCACACCCGCATCCGTTAGCGATATGCGGATGATGATCTTCCCCGAGAGATGATCCTGACTGCGATATATACACTGAGTATATATCCAACTCAAAACATCATGATGCACCTGCAACATGCAAATTTCACCAACTTCATGACCCGATCCTGATGGCGATGGATTCGCAGATGATGTTGCGGCTCGTTCCGACTAGAAACGCACATGCAGACTCCGGTGTATCCTTCCACTGCATGAAAACACTCACGACCGCATAATTTCACAAAGATTATGTGACGACCGGGCCGGATCACCTCCAAACCAAAATCTAACAGTCTATCTTCTAGACCTAGCACATGAGGATGCTAGGCTGACTTACAGCATGCTCCTAACTGATCTCCTGAACAATACAATGCATAAACAGAAAACACAAATGCAATCTAGGCTATGATACAGGACCATTCCACCGATTTGCAGGATCAACCGGTGGAAGGGTTGAAATTAGTCATTAGCTTGCAAAACAGAAATGAAATCAACACAGATGCAAACAGATGATGCAAAAGACGAGATCTTATTCAATTGCAATTCAATGTCCTGAATACAGCTTCACAATGTCTGAACTGCTCTTCCTGAATCTCAACTCAACACCAGTACATCAAATCAAAAGCTATATCACAACTATCTCTAAACCCTACAGATCGAAGGTATATATAACAAATCCTTCGAGTACTACTAACATCACTTCCCAGCGGCTGGGAGCTTCCAAGCGGCTGGGAGAGAGGACAGCTCAGACTCTCTTATCCCGATCCCTAACTGCCTCTAACTGCCTACACATACTCCTATGCTGAACTATTACATAGCATCGGTCACAGTGGACCTTATTACATGATAAGTCAAACATACTAAAAATAGATTATCCCGTCAGCATGATGATAACTATCCTACATCCTGATCATGTATGTCATCATGCGGACCTATATCCTGATCATGTGTGGGTGCTCCTGCACCATACTCCCCAAAAGAAGAAATCTCAAGTCCACTTGAGATGAGAGTATCAAGGTCGGCACCATGTTTCTGTAGCTGTTCCGCAGTCATCCATACTGCTTCAGAAGTCGGCTGTCCCTTCCAAGAGACGAGGTACTCCAAGTACTTCTTGTTTCTGGTCTGTTTGATCACCCTAGTGTCCAAAATCTGCTGTATCTGTGGAGGATCATGTGGAGGAATGTCTTCAGCAACTGTATCCTGTAGGATATCCTGATCATCATCTGGATTAGCCTTGTATGGAGTCAAGTCACATACATTGAAGATAGGAGATAAACCAAGATCAGGTGGTAGTTGGAGCTTATAAGCATTTTGTCCATGTTTTTGCAAAATCTGACATGGTCCAACTTTCTTTTGCATGAGCTTAGTATACTTCCCCTTAGGGAGCCGGTCTTTCTTCAAGTGAACCCAAACCAAATCTCCAACAGCAAATTGAACATCCTTCTTCTTCTTGTCAGCATACTCCTTATACTTTAAGGTTGTTTGCTGGAGTTGGGTCTTAACCTGATCATGAACTTCTTTGATTGCTTCAGCAAAAGCTTCTCCATCTGCACTAACAGGATCTGCTGTAGGTAGTTCTCGCAACTCTAAAATACCTCTGGGATGCATTCCATATACTACCTGAAAAGGCGATTTTCCTGTGCTCCTGTTGACAGTATCATTATATGAAAACTCAGCTTGAGACAGAATATTGTCCCACTTCTCTCCATGCTGTTTTGTCAAGCATCTAAGTAGATTCCCTAAGGAACGGTTCACAACCTCAGTTTGTCCATCCGTTTGAGGATGATATGCAGAGGAAAATGATAAATTGGTTCCCAGCTTCCTCCAGAGGGTTCTCCAGAAATGACCTACAAACTTCACATCTCTGTCTGAAACTATGCTCAAAGGCAACCCATGAATTCTGACAACTTCCCTGAAGAATAAATCTGCAATATATGAGGCATCTGCAGTGGTTTTGCATGGCAAGAAATGTGCCATCTTACTGAACCTGTCCACTACAACAAAGACACTGTCAAAGCCTCTCCTGGTCCTTGGTAAACCTAAAACAAAATCCATACTGATACTCTCCCATGGTCTGGAAGGAATGGGTAAGGGCTGATATAACCCTGCATTAGTTGACCTGCCTTTGGCCTTCTGACAAATTACACAGGTGTCTACAAATTTCCTGACATCTGACTGCAACTTAGGCCAGAAATAATGCCTCCTGACCAGATCAAGAGTCTTGTCTAGACCAAAATGACCTGCCATTGCTCCACAATGTTTCTCCTTGATTATATTCAACCTCATAGAACATCTGGGAATACACAACTGTCCACCTTTGAACAGCAATCCATCTTGGATCAGGTATTCAGAGAACTCAGCATGATATTTTTCCCCAAAAGAAGTACAGACCTGATATATTTCTCCAAAATCTTCATCAGACTCATACATGGTCTTGAGTGAGTCAATGCCAACACTCTCTAGCTGAATCTGATTTACTGTGAGAACTCTCCTGCTCAAAGCATCAGCAACTTTGTTCTTAACCCCTTTCTTGTGCTTCAAGGTAAAAGTGAAAGCCTGTAGCGTTTCTACCCACTTCATATGTCTGTGGTTCAGCTTCTCCTGACTATTGATGAAACTCAAAGCTTGATTATCTGTGAAGACTATGAACTCCTTTGGCATCAGGTAATGCCTCCATTTCTTTAGGGACTGAACTAAAGCATACATTTCCAGATCATATGATGAATACCTTTTCTTAGCATCATTGAGCTTTTCACTGAAGAATGCAATTGGTCTACCCTCTTGACTGAGTACTGCTCCAATGGCCGTGTGACTGGCATCACACTCTACCTGAAAGATCTTATTGAAATCTGGAAGTGCAAGGACTGGCTGCTGTGCCACCTTCCTCTTCAATGCCTCAAAGGAATCATCTGCTCCTTGAGTCCAAACAAACCTGCACTTTTGTCCCCCTTTAATGGTATCTAGCATGGGTGCACAAATATGACTGAACCCTCTGATGAACTTTCTGTAGAAGGTTGCTAACCCATGGAAACTTCTGACTTCATTCATGGTCTGTGGAGTTGGCCAATTCAAAATGGCACTCACCTTCTCCTTATCCATCTGCAGCTTGCCTTGTGAGATGACAAAACCTAAGTAGGTGATCTCCTGTTTCATGAACAAACACTTGTCCAAGTTTATCATCAGCTCCTCTTCATGTAACCTCTTGAGAACCAACTCTATATGCCTGAGATGTTCTTCTTTGGTGTTACTGAAAATCAGAATGTCATCTAAATAGACTATGACAAACTTACCAATAAATTCCTTCAGAACCTCATTCATCAGCCTCATGAAAGTACTAGGGGCATTAGACAAACCAAATGGCATAACCTTCCATTCATACAAACCTTCATTTGTTTTGAATGCTGTCTTCCACTCATCACCTGGTCTAATCCTGATCTGATGGTACCCACTCTTCAAATCTATTTTAGTGAAATACTTGGCATTTCCCAAACAATCAAGTAAATCCTCAATTCTGGGGATTGGAAACCTATACCTGATTGTGATCTTGTTGATGGCTCTGGAATCAGTGCAAAGTCTCCAAGTGCCTTCCTTCTTAGGTGCTAGTACAGCTGGTACTGCACATGGGCTCAAACTCTTTCCAATCAGACCTGAATTCATCAATTCTTCAATCTGCCTGGCTACTTCTGCATTCTGCTCTGGGGTAAGCTTATAAGCTGCTTTATTTGGAAGTATAGACCCTGGAATCAAGTCTATGCAATGACTGATATCTCTGATAGGTGGTAGGGATCTTGGCATTCCCTCTGAGATAACACCTTTGTACTTATCCAATAACTCTTGGACAGCTGGGTCTATCAACCTGGGCTTCTTCTCTGTCTTACCTGCCTGCTGTTGTTCCTTATTCACACTCATACAGGGGATCAGGGCATATGCAACTGCATCTTCGGCTGCTACTTCTTTCATAAACTGTTTGCCTTCCATCAGCATGACCTTCACTTCTTTGCCTTTAGACTTCTCCTCTTTCTCCTTCAATGGGAGTAGTATTACATCTTTACCATCTTTAGTGATCTTATAGGTGTTTTTGACACCATCATGCTGTGCCTTCATATCATATTGCCATGGTCTACCAAACAAAAGGTTGCAAGCATCCATCTTGGTGATATCAAACAACAACTTATCTTTATATCCACCAATCTGAAACTCTACCCAAGCCTGCTCTTCTACAGTTGTCTGCTGACCTTGAGTAAGCCATGAGACCTTATATGGAGATGGATGAGGCAATCTCCTAAGCTTCAGCTTCACCACCATTTCTTCAGACACAAAGTTCTCAGTAGAACCAGAATCAATCAAAACCTTACAAGCCTTACCTCCTGCTTTGCAAGTGGTTCTGAAAAGGGACTTCCTCTGAGGGGCTTCTTTATCAGGTACCTTCATGGTAGTTACTGTTCTCCTCATCATCAGGGACTCTCCACTTTCTGGATATCCATAATTCTCAGGACCATTTACACTCTGAAAATCATTAGAACTTGTCCTACTCTGATTATCAGGTTCATTGACCAGATTTGTCCTCCTTTCTCCTGCTGAGCTTGTGGCTTTGTCTGGACATCTGCTGGCTATATGGCCTTCTTTGTTACAGTTGTAACACCTGATGGATCCTCTGCCCTGGGATCTTCCTCTGTAAGGTCTTCTACCTCTGAAGTTTCCTTGCTGACTGAAATTCTCTCTCTGACTCTGACTATTGTTGCCCTTGCTATTGTCTTGACTAGACTCTCCTTGATATCCCTGTCCTTGTCCTCTGCCTCTGAAAGGACTTCTTCCACCTCTTTGTTGTCTTCCTCTTCCTCTGTTGTTCTGATCTTGCTTTCTCTTCAGCTTTTCTTCCACCTTCAGTGCCAACTGAAAACTTTTCTGCACTGTATCTGGGTTATGCAGACTCAGATCTTCCTGAATATTAAACCTCAGTCCATTAAGGTATCTGGCTACCTTTTCTTCTTCACTTTCTTTCACCTTGGTCTTCATACAGAGTTTCATGAACTCTTCTGTATATGAGCTGACATCTAGCTCCTTCTGCTTCAGGTTCTGTTTCCTCTTGTGTAACTGGATACTGTAATCCAAAGGGATATAAGCCTCCTTTACCAATTCCATCATCTTCTTCCATGTGGCAACTCTACGTTTGCCCTCCTGCACTCTATCATCCTGAACAAAGTTCCACCATGTCAAGGCAGCTTCTTTCATCTTTGACTGTGCTATCTTCACTCTCTGCTATTCTGGTATCTCCTCTGTCACAAAGAAATTGTTCAGACAGTCTATCCATTCCATTACCGAATCAGGGTCCATCTTACCTGTAAACACTGGCAAGTCCAGCTTCACATCCATGGTTCTCCTCTCCATGGCCTTGAGGGCATTCAACAGCGGTCTCTGGTCTGCAGGAACGACCTCCTCGCTCCAATTAGGGACATCCTCTTCTTCCCTATCATCGTCTCTACCAGAACCTACTTTGCTCCTCAACTTTGCTAATTCATCTTTCAACTCCTGATTCTGAGCCTTCACGGCCCTGCTTTCTGCAATCTGCTTCTTCACCAGAACTGCCAACTCAGCGTTGGTCATCTTTGTTGGGAACTCAGATGTTCCTTCTTCGTCTGACATCCTGCTTATGTTTTCCAAAAGATCCTAAACCTTTGCTCTGATACCACTATGATGCAGAGTGGAACGCAACGGAGGCAACCTAACAGGAAGGAGCTGCCAACAAAACAAACAGCATGATATTCTTCTCTATCGGCTGAACCTCATCATCATATTTCCCAATAACACCAACTGCATCATCATATTTCAACATCATCATCATATTCCTGATGACCGCAAATATCCTCCTGACGACTACTATTCACCTCCTTCAACTGTCGCCTATCATCATCATCATGATAATCAGCGGCACAAATATCCTCCGGTTGCACTGTTCATCGGGTGCCAAATACAAACGGCATCATCATGATATTCGATATCACCTTCGTCAGCAGGATATCCAAATATCCGGTTGTCCAAATATCCTGATGACGTTCTACTTCAACAACTTGCCTTCGATGCTTCACTGCCCGACGATACAAGCAACAGCATCATGATATTAAACATCCGGTTCTTCGAAACCTCCTGATGATGCTAATACAACTTCCTGCCTACGCTGATACCTTTCCACTTAGCGACAACAGGATAAACCCGCATAGAGGGATTTCTGAATATCCTGATGACGATGGCGTCATATCATGATGACGATGACGTCACACTTCATCCTGATGAACTCTTCAACACTTAGCCCAAAAACTCAACTTTCACACCCGCATCCGTTAGCGATATGCGGATGATGATCTTCCCCGAGAGATGATCCTGACTGCGATATATACACTGAGTATATATCCAACTCAAAACATCATGATGCACCTGCAACATGCAAATTTCACCAACTTCATGACCCGATCCTGATGGCGATGGATTCGCAGATGATGTTGCGGCTCGTTCCGACTAGAAACGCACATGCAGACTCCGGTGTATCCTTCCACTGCATGAAAACACTCACGACCGCATAATTTCACAAAGATTATGTGACGACCGGGCCGGATCACCTCCAAACCAAAATCTAACAGTCTATCTTCTAGACCTAGCACATGAGGATGCTAGGCTGACTTACAGCATGCTCCTAACTGATCTCCTGAACAATACAATGCATAAACAGAAAACACAAATGCAATCTAGGCTATGATACAGGACCATTCCACCGATTTGCAGGATCAACCGGTGGAAGGGTTGAAATTAGTCATTAGCTTGCAAAACGGAAATGAAATCAACACAGATGCAAACAGATGATGCAAAAGACGAGATCTTATTCAATTGCAATTCAATGTCCTGAATACAGCTTCACAATGTCTGAACTGCTCTTCCTGAATCTCAACTCAACACCAGTACATCAAATCAAAAGCTATATCACAACTATCTCTAAACCCTACAGATCGAAGGTATATATAACAAATCCTTCGAGTACTACTAACATCACTTCCCAGCGGCTGGGAGCTTCCAAGCGGCTGGGAGAGAGGACAGCTCAGACTCTCTTATCCCGATCCCTAACTGCCTCTAACTGCCTACACATACTCCTATGCTGAACTATTACATAGCATCGGTCATAGTGGACCTTATTACATGATAAGTCAAACATACTAAAAATAGATTATCCCGTCAGCATGATGATAACTATCCTACATCCTGATCATGTATGTCATCATGCGGACCTATATCCTGATCATGCGGACCTATATCCTGATCATGTGTGGGTGCTCCTGCACCACTAGACCTTGGAGTAGTTCAGGTTCATCAAGCTCACTCAACTCTTTTTCAAGAAGACTTTTCACTGTATCTGCAGTGTCTCTTGCAACATTTTCTGAACCATCCTTTTGTTCATTAGATTTCTCAGTATCTATTTTATGTGTTTCAACATTTGCACCATCTTCTTTTGCTTTATCTTCCTTTGTGTTCTTTGCAGAAGAACTCTTTCTTATTTGTTCACCACTTGCTACCGGATCTAGAGGGCTTTGTGAAGTAGTAATATTATCCTTTTTCTCTGACGTATCAAGTGGATTGGGAGTATCTTCTGTACCAACTACTGTATCCAACATTTATGTATTCTCCTGATTTGCTTGTTCTACTTCTGGAACAAAGGCTTCACCCAATTCAGGTTGCTATTCAATAATGTTCTCTTCTTCACCATCCGGAACTTCTTTTTTGATTATGGGAAAATTCTGCTTTCTTAATGCTTTCAAAAGAATCTCTTGGGTTTCTTCAACAATTTCACTTGTTTCTCCAAGCATGAGCTTGTTCATTCTCCTTTTGCTTTTAAAGTCATCTTTGACTTCCTTGAATATCATATCTATTTGATCAGGAGAAATTTGAGGACACAAATTTATTAGTTCATGTTCTCTAATCTCCATGTCCTTGCACTTGGCATTTTCTTTTCTCAACTCCAAGATATTTGCCAGACTTTGTGGTAACTCAGAAGTTATCTCAATTAGTGCCTTATTGTAGATTTTGAGATATCTAACCGTTGCCTCCTCCAACACCCTTTTATCCATATCATTGTATGCATTATAGAATTCAATCATGGGTTTTAGATTACCATCCACAGTGACTAATTTTATCACATCTTCTAGGGAGAGTGTGGGCTTCTCAACATATTCCTCATAATCTTCTATCTTTTGCTTTTTGCTAGTCCTTTTGCTTCCGGTTAACTCTGTATCTTTTGTTCCAGTGACCTTTAGTTCCTTGATTTCAATGTCAGAGTCTGTATCTACTTCTTCTCTTATGCTTTTATAGGTTCGGGATGCTTTTGTTTTCTTCCTTTTCTCCCATTTTCCAGATGATTTTGTTCCAGTTTTGCAGTTTTGGAAGGAGCAGAGGCAGTAGTAGAGCTTCTAGTAGTTCTTGAAGTGGAAGAGAATTATACTAGATCACCTGTTGGTTTCTTATCTTGTTTCTTTTTCTCATCCTTCTCTGTTCTTTCTCTGAATTTCTTCACAGCTTCTTTAGTTAGGCCAAGATTTTTAGCTAACTATTCAACTTCTTTTCTTACTGTCCTATTGGTTTCAGGTTTTTTGAATTCAGTATGCAATTTTAAACTTAGCTCCTCATAAGTTCCAAATCTCTCGACCGTTGTGTCTTTGGGCTTTCTTATCAGATGTTGAGCATACATATCTAAAATCCTTTCATCTACTTCATACCCCATGGGCATGATCCAAACAGTTCTGGGTTCCACTGCTTCCATTAAACATTGATCAATATTAACCATGAAACATATTTCATTCTTGTACTTGTCAACAATTGAATTAGGAATTCTTTCCCTTGAGTGCATCATACTCTAAAAATTCTTGAAGTAACCCCATCTTGTAGTATTTTGAGCTTTGAAATCACCAACACTGCGAAGATGATTTGTGATCTAAATGGAAACTGGCTCATCCTTATTCCAATGCACACCTTTTACACCAGGTACTTCATTAATAAAGTAAAAGAATAGACATAGAATCAATGTACCATAATTGAAAGTGTTTTTCATATCTTTCTTGATCTTGTTCAAATTTTCAATCAGTTGATTCTGTAGTAGTTCACACAAGTCATAATAACATTTTATTTTAGCATCTTATATGCAACATATATGGTTGTTCCAGAAACAAAATTTTCTCTGCTTTTGTGGTAAATCTTGTACCCAATCACCATGGATACTAATTTGACATCTGGTTCTATAATATTGTTCATGGTCATTGCCCTTTTGTCAAACTTTGCTTCGCTGGCATCAGTTACTATCTAATTTTTCATGGCTTTCAACATGGGCAATCCTCTAGTTGAGTTTAAACTAGTTACATTTCTGATAGCATCCCTGGTAATCTTGAATGGTTTTAATAGCCAAATGAATTCATCATGCATCTGACTTAGGACGTATCAGACCCATTCATCCTCATCAAATGTTGGAAACCCCATAATCTGAATAAAGTGTTTATCCTGTAGGGCCTTATATTCAGGTTTGAGTTCATGATTTTCATCCAGGAGTTGTTTCTCAAATAAGTCTACCTACCTTGAATCTCCAAACTCATCTATATTTGCATGAATATAAACCCTAATGTCATCTACATGCAACACACCATACAGAACACTTGAAAAAGCACCTAATGGGTCGACTTCAATTGATTTGTGGGGATGCTTTTTAAAATTTGGTTGAGGTCTTTCAGTAATGTCAACAACATGAGGCGTAGCCATCTCAACAGATTTTAGATTCAAAGCTTTACAGAGAGGTACCTTTTTTTTTCACGGGGTTGGGATTGATCAATTGCTGGCTAAATCTGCTCTTTACCTCAATCTCTGGATTCACAGCTCAAATACTCTTCTTCTTGTTTTCTTCGAAAGCAAGGTGATTCAAATGAGTGACCAAGTGACCTTTTAAAGCTTCATATTACCTAATTTGCCTTTGTAATAAATGTGTTGCCCTAATTGTATCCGGTTACATTGTTTTTGATAGATCTTCATGAATCACTCCACAAGATTTTATATCAATATCTTTTTCTTCTAGAAATCCTTCCAAAGGTTCTAAACCAATTCAAAATATTCTCTTTTATTGTGCCCGACTCAAGCACCCACTTACTGACTGGGGGAATTTGATGTTTGAAGCAGCTCCCCCTGAGCCAGAGCTTCTGACTTAATTCCTGGAGGAATTGTCAGCACTGGATTTCGGTGCGGACTCATCACTATTGTTTATTGTATCTTTCTTTATCCAAATCTTGTTCATTTCGCTCTATATCTCATTCAAATCAATTTTCCTTTTGCCTCTGTCTTGTCTTTGCTCATCCAGTTTTCTGTTTACCAGACCTCTTCTTCCATTGTTCCTATTTCTACAGAGTTTTGCAACATGACCAGATTTGTTGCAGTTAAAGCATACTTGATTTCCTCTTGACTTGCATTGATTAGCCATGTGTCCAAATCCATTGTAAGCAAAGAAATAGCCATTGAAAGAATTGCCTTTTGAGTTATTCATTATTATACTTCTACATTCATTGGATTTGTGACCATACCTCTTGCATTTGAAGCATTGAGCGGAGAAGGATGGACCATTTTGATTTTCTCTACTTCTACATTGAATAACTCTATGACCAAATTTATTGCAATTGAAATAATTTCCATTAAATGATGGATATCTTTGAGCATTAAGCTATCTTACCAGAGGTTTTCTAGTTATGTTCCTTTTATTCCTTGGTTGAGAATTTCTTTGTCTAGATCCAGAGCTTTCACTTTTCTCATAACTAAGATTATGCTTGTCATTATCCTTTTTCTGTTCTTCAATTAGTGTTTCAAGTTTAGATGAGCTTATTTTGAACTTCTCCTTATACTCATTTGCAATTTCTAGGTCATGTCTGAGAGTGATAATCTGTCTCTCAAGTTCTCTTTCATTATTTCTGCTTTCTTGTAGATTAGATTCTAGGAGACCAGCTATTCCATCCATTCTGTAACATTCTTCAGTTCTCTCTTTCAGATTTTGCTTCATCTCTTCTTCAGCTTTCTTTCTATCTTTAATTTCCTTGGTCAGTCTCATCACACCAGTTTCCATTTCATGTTTTAGGACAACAACTTCTTTAGCTAACTTTTCACATTCTTTTGTCTTTTCTTTTAGGGCCTTTTCTTCTAGTGGAAGAGATTGCTCCTTTCCTTTTGCATTGGATTTTCTCAATTTTTCTTTTAGGATCTGAATGAAGTCTTTAGCCTTTTTGAGATTATCTTGAAGTTCTTTGACTTCTGCCTTGGACTGCTCAAGATCATCTAGGGCAAGATTAAGTTGTCCTTGAAGATTGTATTCATCCATTTTTACTGCCTTCCCAGATCTTCCTTAAGCTGTTAAAATTTTCAAAAGGAACATCACTCTGATACTAATTGCTGGTTTAGGATTGGATAATTGAGAGGGGGGGTGAATCAGTTGTCACACTTTTACAATCTTTTCTTTCTCAATCTTCTTTTTGCTATTAATTAACTTAATGATATAAATATTTCAGCATCAATCAACAACATATGAACAAAAAATATAGATAACACATTTGACACCAAGATTTTGACGTGGAAACCCGGTTAAGGGAAAAACCACGGTGGGGGTTAACCCACAAATATTAATACCCTGTTAAAAGTATTTTTACAAATGGGAATGCACATGCATTCGGGCTCACTACCCAGAGCTCACTGCTCAAGAAGAAGGCTCACTGCCTATGGAAAAATTACAAGAGAATAACAGAGATTTGAACTGATTAATAACATCTACTTATGCAAGAATTTCAATTCCAATTAAGTGCATAAACTGATCTTACACATTTCATTTTTTCTCTACTCTTCTTATTGTTCTGCCTTTATTCACGCTTTGGATTTCTACTCTTCTCACATTCGCCTTGTTCACACACACACTTCACACACTGAATCATCCAATTTCCTCAGCTATATATATCCACAATATGATCTACAATCATTCTACCAGTCGGCTTCAACAACACTTAGAACTTTTATTAATGCTCTACTCTGTCAACTAGATCTATGCATAACTTAAGGTGTAGACTAAAAATTGCTCTTGAAAATCATTACTCATGTCGGCCACTGTCACTGATCATTATCATTTGTCCAACAAACAACTTCCATACATCCAAAATCAAGATCTTCTTCAAGGTTGGCCTGTTCTTTTTCTATCCGCTCTGACAAACTAGAACCTGATACTCAGAGGCTAATATCTTTTGAATTCTTCATCACTAGAGGACAAAAATCTAGATTTAGACTATCTTGACAATGCACATGACTCCCCTAGATCTACAACTAATCATGACTTCCCACTGGAGAGATCCAGACCAAAATACTGGACCCTGTTGCTGCTTTGTTCCTAACTGTCCAGACTTAGACAAATTCTGAATCTGACTTCCGTTATGCACAAATTATGTTATGCAGATGATTGGAATGATCTTAGATGCCATCAATGACAACATATGTCATGCCTAGCAATGTCTCTTGCCAACATAGTTCCATTGAAGCACAAATACCCCTGCTCTGCTCTTCTACTTCACCTCACTTTATCTTCGCATCTTCACACTTGGATACATTTTATGACTCAATTACAAGTATTTATACACATCATCAACCTTGGAATGATCATCAAAGTTGGCTTTACAATCATCAATCGTTGGAACAATCTCCAAGGTTGGCAAACATATGTTACATCATAATAGGTCTAGACCTAACACAAATTTAGCTAAGGAAAAAATGTAAAGATGTATGTGGATCATGCCACACCTTAGCTTGGTCTCAAACACAATCCTTCACACCATGACATGCTTCTACAATCTTCGATGCATCTCCACAAATATTGAATTCAACCAGGTCAGCCAAGACTGATGAGACCACTAGGTCTGCTAAGAACATTCTTCATTCTTGATCCAATTTTCTCTTTGCAGACCAATCCAAAAGTAGGAACACTATCAGGAGACATCCACAAGCACATTGTAATCACCAGGAACAACCTCACAATCTCTAACCACTCTGTCAAGAAGATTCTTCAAATTGGAACACAAGAACAACACTGCCAGCCACTGTCATAAGTAAAAGCTAGCTTGTGGATCACCAAATCACAAACCATTGTAGTTGAAGGCACTTGACATCATCACTAACTTAATTCAAGAACTATAGACTAAAATACTTCAATGCGGAGGAATGCATATCAAAACACTTTCTCCCTGTCACCACCAAGCATACAAAAAAAATTGTTTTCACTCTGGTGAACATAACTCACTCAATTCTTCATACAGAGGCTAAAACTCAGAATATAGCATCTTTAGACAAGCTTCTGAATAACTTCCAATCCATAGGCAAAGATATTCATTCTTTAGGAAATGTGAAGCATTCTTCTAGACTGTTCTTCTACATTGTTTCCATTGCAACTCACTGTTTTTACTAGAAGAGTTAATTTTCTCAATATCCTCAACATCCACAAGTAAATAACAAAGTAAGAGCACAGTTGACACCAATGACAACACAGATATGCTGACATCAATGACAACACTGATTAGGCACATACTTACAACAATCTCCCCCTTTGTCATTGATGGCAACATATGATGTGAAAAACTGAAAAGACCATCAAGACAAGATTCTCCCCCTTTTTCTTTACACATCTGCATTCTCTCTCTCCCTAAGTTTTTCACATGATTTCTCCCCCCCCCTTCGACATCAATGGAAAAGGGCACATACTTGCATGCTGTTTCTCTGATCCACTTACCTTTTTAGAATCATCTAGCTACTCCCCCTGAGAAGTAGCCTTCAAAACATCAATCCAAATCAAGGAATGACACTTTGAGCTCCACTGGATTGATGCATTCCTATGCATCTTAGTTCAGGGTAGGAGGAGTAATGACCCCTAACTTTTCTCTAAGATACTCAAAGGTATCTTCAGGTAGAGGTTTAGTGAAGATGTCTGCAATCTAATCCTTTGTAGGCACATGTTCTAACTTAACTTAATTCTTTGTCACCTTCTCTCTCAAAAAGCGATACCTTATTGATATGTGCTTTGTTCTTGAATGCATCACTAGATTTTTTTAAATGTTTATGGAACTCGTATTGTCACAAAAGATTGCAATTGGATCTTCATATACAACTCTTATATCCTTCAATGTCTATTTCATCCATAACACTAGAGTGCAACAACATGCTATTACAATATACTATGCTTCTGCAGTTGACAAAGAGATTGATTCTTGTTTTTTGCTCAACCATGAAACCAATTTATTACCCAAGAAGAAAGCACCTCCACTTGTGCTCTTTCTGTCATCAACATCTCCAGCCTAATCTGATTTGTATAAGCATTGAGAGTGAAGTCATTGTCTTTTGGATACCATAAGCCATGATCCAGAGTGCCTTTTAAATACCTCAGGATTCTCTTGACTGCCATCACATGTGATTCTCTTGGATCATCTTGAAACCTTGCAACAAGACAGACTGCATGCATAATATCAGGTCTGGTTTGAGTTAGATAAAGCAATCCTCCAATCATGGATCTGTATTTTTTCTGATCATCCTTAGGTGATTCATCAGTTTTGCTCAACTTGCAGCCAATCACCATTGGAGTACACACCGGTTTAGAGTCTTCCATACCAATTTTTTTCAACAAATATTTCACATACTTAGACTAAGATATGAAGATTCCTTTATCTGATTGATTTATTTACAGACCTAGAAGGAAATTCATCTCACCAAACATGGACATCTCAAATTCTTTTTGCATTTCATCAGCAAATTTCATACACATACCTTCATTTCCTCCAAAAATGATGTCATCAACAAAGACTTCAACAATCAATATTTGATCTCCATTACTCTTGAAATAAAGATTACTATCAGCAATACCTTTATTGAACCCTAATTGCAATAAGTACTTATCCAACCTTGCATACCATGCTCTAGGGGCTTGCTTGAGTCCATACAAGGCTTTCTTCAATCTGCACACAACATCTCCTTGATCTGACAAATTAAATCCTTTCAGTTGCACAATGTAGACTTCCTCTTCCAATTCACCATTCAGGAATGTAGACTTTACATCCATCTGATACACTTTAACATCTTTATGAGATGCAAATGCCAAGAATATTCTAATTGCTTCAATCTAGGCTACTGGAGCAAAAGTTTCTTCAAAATCTATTCCTTCAATATGAGCATATCCCTTGCATACAAGCCTGGCCTTATTCCTTACAACTTCTCCATTCTCATTCAAATTATTCCTGAAAACCCATTTGGTTCCAATAACATTTTTGTTAGTAGGTCTGGGAACTATTTCCCAAGTATCATTCTTTTCTATCTACTTCAGCTCTTCCTCCATGGCTTTCATCCAACTTTCATGATTACATGCTTCATTCACAATTCTTGGTTCAATCTTTGAAAGCAAACAGTAATTGATTTGTTATTCTACAGCTCTTCTCCTTGTTAGCACACCTTTGTTTTTGTCACCTATAATTTGATCTTCAGAATGATTGATCTTTACATGCCTGGGAGTCTTGGAAACACCTTTCGGAGCCTCTTCTTCAGTCTGACTATCTTCTTGGTTATCTTTTTCTTCATTTGCTATGCTCACATGTTCATCTAGTTCAAAACAACTCAAGTTTGATATTCTTTCTTTGCCTTCATCTACCTTCACATTTGCACTCTCAAAAATCTTTTTAAGTCTTTTGTTGTAGCACCGGTAAGCCTTACACTTGGTAGAGTATCCAAGGAAGATTCCTTCATCACACCTTGCATCAAACTTTCCTAGGTCTTCATCTCTCTTGATATAGCACTTGCTTCCAAAAACTTTGAAATATTTAACTATAGGAATTTCTCCATACCATAATTCATAAGGAGTTTGATTACTATTACCTTTCACTTGAACTCTGTTTTGGATGTAAACAACAGTATGAATAGCCTCTTTCCAAAATACTTCTGACAGATCTGCTTCCTTCATCATAGTCCTAGCAGCCTCTTGAACCATCCTATTTTTCATTTCCACAACTCCATTCTGCTGAGGAGTCCTAGGTACAGACAGCTATCTCTTTATCCAATGCTCTTCACAGAAAATGTTGAATTCATTTGATGTGAACTCACCTCCTCTATCAGACCTTAAACATTTGATCTTCAACTCTATTTAATTCTCAACCATTTCCTTGAAAGATTTGAACTTCTCTAGGGCTTTTGATTTATCTCTTAGAAAAGTAACCCAAGTCATTCTAGAATAATCATCAATAAGCAGCATGAAGTACATGTCACCTTGTATACTTCTCACCCTTGTAGGACCACAGAGATCTGTATGCACTAGATCTAGCAAACTAGCAGAAAATTGTTCTTTGCTCTTGAGACTTGTCCTTATCTACTTCCCCAACTGACATTCCTTACAAATTGTATTGGAGGGTTTCACAAGTTTTGGTAAATCTCTCATAGTCTGACCTGGACTTATCTTTACCAGATTGTCAAAGTTTATATGACACATCCTTCTATGCCATAGCCAACTTTCATCTTCCTGAGCTAGTAAACAATAATCATTAGTTCCTCTTAATTGATAGATGTTACCTTTTGTCTTCTTACTAGTAGCAATCACAGTTCTAGAGCTTTCCATGATCTTGCACCCATTATCTTTGAATCTTAAATCATATCCTTTGTCACAAATCTAACCAACACTCAAAATATTATGCTTCAAGCCCTTCACATATAAGACATTATCAGTGTTATGCTTTCCATCAAATGAAACAGATCCTTTTCCACAAATCTTACCAGCTGCATTATCTCCAAACCTAACTAATCCTCCATCATACTTTTCCAAACTAACAAACTTACTTTTGTCTCTGGTCATGTGATGTGAACATCCACTATCAATAATCCATTCATCCTTATCTTTTTCAACCTAAACGGACAAAGCACTTTCTTCCACTGGTTTTTCTTCCTTCACACAGCTAGAAGAATTAGTAGACACAAGATCTTCTTTAATAGCAATAAATAGATATTCATTTGCACTAATACTAGCATCATCAGATTCATCATTAGTTACACCTTCATCATCAAAATATTTGACATAGTAGCATTTCTTTGGAATTCTAGGCCTGCTCTCATATTTTTTCTTATTTCTTTCAATTTTTTCAGGACATCTGGAAGCATAATGACCTACTTTACCACATGAGAAACATTTGAAAGGTAATTTACCCTTGAACTTACTAGAACCTCTTTGAATCCTGTCAACAAAGTTAGCTTCAATTTCATCAAAGTCATCATCCACCTTGTATTTCTCAGCTCTGGAGATCTTTTCTGAAGTACTGGCTTTAAAAGTTGATTCCACCTTAGGCAGAGCATCACCAAATTCTCTCATCTCAAAGGCTGTAAGATTTCCAAGTAACTGATCTCTGTTAATAGTCTTCATAGTCATAAATTCTTCAATAGTAGCTACCTTGTGACTATAGGACTTTGGTAGTGATCTGAGAATTTTCATCACAAGTTCCTTATCACCGATAGTTCCTCCCATACCTTTTATTCCAGTGACAAGTTCATCAACTCTTTGCATAAAGGATGTTATGTTTTCATCTTCAATCATCTTCAAACCCTCAAATTTTACTTTCAGGCTTTGTAGCTTGGCTTCTCTTATAGAATCATCTCCTTCATACAGGTTTTTTAGCTTCTCCCATACCTCATTTGCATATTCAAGATCCACAACTTTTGTCAATACTGAGTCACTTAAGGAACTTAACAGAGCATCCTTTGCTTTGACATCCAACTCATATTCTTTGATTTCATCTTCAGTTGTCAAACCAGTTTTTAGGTAAGGTATATTTTGATTCTGTAGCCTTCCATACTTTATAACCAAGACAAAGGAGATGGCTTTTCATTCGTACCTTCCAAAGAGAATAGTTTGTCCCATCAAACTATGGAGCTTCCCTTTTATAAGACATCCTAGATCTTCCTCAAGTTGTTAGGCTTTCTTTAGAGGAACTTGGCTCTGATACCAATTGTTGGACTGCACTGGACAACTAAGAGGGGGGGTGAATCAGTTGTCCTCAAAAAATTTAACCAATTAAAATCATCAACTATCAATTACTTATATTCTGATATAACCATGAAAGCATAAAATTAGAAACTCAACACACAAGCATAATCAACATAGGAGACACTAGATTTTTACATGGAAAACCCTAAAAGGGAAAAAGCACTATGGGTGTTAGCCCACATAAATATATAAGTTATATCAATACTAAAAAACAAAGGCTCACTACCCAAAAATACTCATTGCCTAAAGGTGGCTCACTGCCAAAAAGAGGCTCACTTCCAAATGGTTGAACTGAGATAACAACATCTACTCCATGCCAAGGTTCAGTTCCATTGAAGCACAAATACCTCTGTTCTACTGTTCTATTCACTTCACTTTATCTTCGTATCTTCGCACTTGGATACATTTTTATGACTCAATTACAAGTATTTATACACATCATCAACCTTGGAATGATCATCAAGGTCAGCATTACAATCATCAACCATTGGAATAATCTCCAAGGTTGGCAAACATACATTACATCATAATAGGTCTGGACCTAACACAAATTTAGCTTAGGAAAAAATATAAAGATATATGCGGATCATGCCACACCTTAGATAGGTCTCAAACACAATCCTTCACATGATGACATGCTTCTACAATCTTCGATGCATCTCCACAAATAATGAATTCAACCAGGTCAGCTAAGACTGATGAGACCACTAGGTTTGCTAAGAACATTCTTCATTCTCGATCCAATTTTCTCTTTGCAGACCAATACAAAAGTAGGATCACGATCAAGAGACATCCACAAGCACATTGTAATCACCAGGAACAACTGCACAATCTCTAACCACTCTGTCAAGAAGATTCTTCAAATTGGAACATAAGAACAATACTGCCACTCACTGTCATAAGTAAAAGATAGCTTGCGGACCACCAAATCATGAACCATTGCAGTTGAAGACACTTGAAATCATCATTGAATTAATTCCAAAACTATAGACCAAAATACTTCAATGCGGAGGAATGCAAAGGAAAACACTTTCTCCCTGTCACCACCAAGCATACAAAAAAAAACTATTTTCACTCTGGTGAACATAACTCACTCAATTCTTCATACTAGAGGCTAAAACTTAGAATATAGCATATTTAGATAGGCTTCTGAATAACTTTCAATCTGCAAGCAAAGATATTCATTCTACAGGAAATGCGGAGCATTCTTCTGGACTGTTCTTCTGCACTGTTTCCACTGCAACTCATTGTTTTTACCGGAAGAGTTAATTTTCTCAATATCCTCAACATCCACAAGTAAATAACAAAGTAAGAGCATAGTTGACACCTATGACAACACCGATTAGGCACATACTTGCAACACTAAGTTGTGCTTAAAGGGGGTGTTAGTGCTAAACATTATTATATAATACATATTCTAAGTAATATGTATTAAGCCACCTCATGTGGTGATGTGTCACTTAGAGAGTTGATCAAACTCTTCTAATTCATGTGGCACTCCTCTTTCGCCACTTGGAGAAACATACTTGCCACTTTGCACTTGAGTGCATGAGTCAACTCCTTCTAAGTTTTGAACTCTCGCTCTATTTATGTAATCTCTTTGTGAATAGTTTATTAATTTCAATTGTATTTCTTTCACTCCATTGTGTAATCAACATTTGTCTTAGTTGATCTTAGTTTTCAACAATCTATTTCTAGTGCAGTTTAGTGGAACATTTGTAGCCAACGAGCTTCAAATTTAGCCCTTCGTGAATGATGAATAAAAAATAGTGGTCCCACTACATGATTGGACCCCTAAGATAAGGATGCAGGATGCTAGAAGGAACTACAATCGTTTTGTGGACTAATTTTGGATCCATTGTATTACGCAATTACAAATACTCCAATGCTTAGATTGCCTAAGTCTTGTAGAGATTCCATTCAATTGGGAACAAAAATACAATTGGCTGACTGGTACTTCATGGAAGAATATAATGTACTCAGATTTTATGGATCAGGAGTAGGGCCCTAGAAAATTCCAATACATGTGATAGAGAGGGTTTTTGCATTGGAATATATATGGCAGATGGACAATATAGATCAACTATACTTTGTTAGTCAACAAAAGAGCATATTTCCTTCCTTACCTTTTTCATGGGAAGGTTTCACATTCAAGAGAAAAGTATTCATTGTGGCATACCAAATTTTATAAATTTTTAAATTTGATGTTGACTCTCACTGGTAGTATGACCCATGTGACATGATTAAAGGAAGGCTTTTGGCCAATAAGAACACTGGAAGTAGAATTCAACATCAAAGTAAACCCCTGCTAGAAATATTAAAAAACAAGAATTCTTGGGATGAGATGTAAAAAAGTAATGGAGAAAACTGTTCTTGAGAAAGGTATTACTTTTGAACAATTTTTAGCAAAAATAATGGCATTGCACCCACAGAGAGCGGCAGAGATGTCAATCACTATCAGGAGGTCAAATAATTTTTATAAAAGCGTTGAGCAACTATCTAGTTTTTAAAAAATACCAAAGTCTCTAAGAAAAGATTCTACAAAGGAACAATGGACACAAACAAAAATAAATGCCTTTTGGTCTATGAGGAAGGATCTAGATGATCTAAAAACTACTGCAGGCTTTGAGGAGATCTCAGAAGATGAAGAGTTTAGAAAATTGTGGAATATAGAGCATCCCTTTGAAGAACCTAATCATGAATCTGATGATGATACTGTTATGGAAAATTTGGTGCAAATGAATAATCAATGTATATCAACAATACCTAATAACTCAATGAAATAAGAAACAAAGAAATCAATCAAACAAAGAACTTCAAACCTTTGCAAACCTCTTCACTTCATGGCTTCCATTGATTGCCTATCACAAATGATCTTGTCTATGAATATGGCCCTCAGAAGGTACGCTTCCTTGCTATTCCAAGATGTCAAATGGGAATGGCTATGATAGTTTATCGCAATAAAGATGAGCTTCATAACAATGGTAATGTTATGGTAACAAGTTGATCACACGTAAATGGAATGACTTGGGTGCCAAAGGCACGCTGTAATTCCTGCAGAGTAATGATACTAAAAGCTTGGATGAATGAAATGGAAGAATAGGGTTCAATTTATAGACTCATGAGAGAAGATCAATGATATATAAAGAATGAAAAGATCAATGGTTGAGAAACCTTGAGAGAATGTGCGCGAATAGGAAGAAGACAAGTGCCAGACAAAAGTTGTTTTGTTTGAGTCAACTACTTTCTTTTGTAAAGATATGATTTGATTTCATAAATTAGAAAGATTTTTTCTAATTTAAGAGTTGTTGATAAAAACAAGATTTTAATGAATCAGTTAACTCAACTTGTGATTTGCTTTTGCATGATTTGAGAGAAATTAAATAATAAATTATTTAATTTTGTGTGCATGAAGAAGAAGACTTATTTTTAGAAGATTTGGAAGATATTTACAGAATTAGAAGATAAGAAAGAAAATTAAATAAATAGATTTATTTAATTGTTTGTGCATGCTTTGGAAGAATAAATAAAATATTTGATTGTATTTTATTTTTAGAGATTGAGAGAATTTAAATAAATTTGATTGCTTTATTTAAATTTGGAAGAAGAAGTGACTTAATTAAATAATTAAGAATTATTTAATTGTTTGGAAGAATTAAATTAAATAAAAGATTTTATTTAATTATTGGAAGAGGTAATTAAATAATTTGATATTTAATTAATTTAGAAGAATATGAATCGAATAAATAAATTTGTTTATTTATTTATTGATAGAAGAATTAGAGTGGAATAAATATTAAGAATATTTATTTAGACCGAGTTGTGTCATTTTTAGGCGTATACATTTTGCCCCTCTTTGATGCAATGTGTTTTATCACGTTGCTTCAAAGAATATATTTTTCTAATAATGATACATGCCCCAGTTTGCCCCTGGTACAGCTTACAACGATAGGATGCCCCCTCGGGAGATTGGATGGGAAGAAGGTAGACATGAGACGGACAATCTCACGAAAAAGAAGGTAAAAAATAGGTTAGGATTAAGGAAACGGATCACGGTTCAGAGAAATGGGAAGAAACGGTCTTGGGAAGTAGTCATGGTCGCCACACAACCAGTTAGGGTACACTTGCTATATATAGGGGCTAGGTCCACAATCCTAGTCATTTGCACACTTGGCTTTTGTTGATAGGTCCTTGAGAACTTAGGAGAGCACAGGAGTATAGAGCAGTCGAGATAGAGATGGATATTCCACGTGAGGAGCATTGCTTTGAGCTAGTCTGATGGTTCAATCGGCCAGCTGATGCAGGACCACTGGTATGTAGTTCAAAAAAACTCACCTAGGGTCATTTATTAGTACAATAAATGCTAGGGAAAGTTTAGGTAAGACAGATTTGCCGATCTATGTTTCGGCACATATGTGCTCCAAAACCATGCTTCTGATATGTTTTGGCACATTTACAGTATGAATCGGTGCATGCATAGTGGCTGCGCATTTGATATGAAAAACTGTGCATAGGGTATAGAACAACGCATATGTCATGTGACTATGCTTTTAGGATGTCTAGTTGTGCATGCATGGAAAGATGCGAATGTGTTAAGAAACTGTGCACTTGCTCAGTGTTTCAGCACATTCATTGAGAAGTTGCGCATTTGCTATGAGTCGACACATTTGCGACCTGTTTCGGTGCATTTGCACTAAGGCTGTCAGTGTACTTAACGAAATTGACTCGATTGGCATCTTGCTTGATGCGTCAATCGATAAGCTATTTTCGAGATTGCAGGAATCTAGTCAAGAGATGTCTATGTTGTTTTGATCAATTTTGACATGTTAAGTAAGTGATATGATGCTTTAGATAGTTTTGAGTAGTTATGCAGTTTTGGTTGATGCAATTCTTTGCTTGATTGTAGGAGGACATCTAGGATGTACTTATGTCATGGGAATAGTTTCCCTTGCCGTTGTTGTAGCAGTATATGCTCACAAAGATTGATCAAGAGGCTCTCGGCGCTATGGGACTAGACTACGTTTGCTTCATGCCCGAGGTTCTGCGAACCTCAGTTTGTTGACTGCAGCAGTGGAGCGATTCCACAACAAGGATGGGACCTTCCACCTGCCTACTGGTGAGATGACGATTACCTTGGAGGACGTCTATAGGATTATGCACTTGCCGATACAGGGTGAGCTTGTAAAGTATGATGCTTAGTGGGATGCAGGATTGGCAGAGTGCAGGTGAGTCTTTGATGATGTAGAGCTTAAGGGTCAGGTTATCTTGTGGCAGGACATTCATGACTACTACGACTACTTCCCAGGAATAGTGGCTGGATTGATCGGAGGTGTGGTATGCCCTGATAGGAGGTCGCATGGATTCCCTATTGGTTGGGGTTGGGTCATGGAGTGGATGATCATAGAGGGCACCCATTTTTCCTAGGGTGTCTATGTTTTGGCTCACCTATACCACGATATGCATCAGGTAGTATACCATAGGGGTGCCAATTTGTTGGTAGGTGTTTCACTACTTTAGTTTTGGCTATGGGAGAATATTGTGATCACTCGGTTGATATGTGTCTTTTCCAGACAGAGGGGTGAGGCGTACAGTTATGGATATGTCGGTGTTATTTCCCAGCACAAGATGGGAAAGCTTGTGTATTGGAGGCACGCGCTGGACAATGTAGATAGAGTTATCTAGCATCCCTATTTGGAGTGTGAGCCTTGGGATGACGAGGATGATGAGCTGACCTACTACTTTCAGACTCAGTAGCTTATTGGCAGGACTCAGTTCATATTAGAGAGACAGATTATTAGTCGGGTTAGGCGACAGTTTGGCAGGATATAGGGCATGCCACAGGGGCAGGCCCAGTTTGCACGCACACATGCAGAGCAGTTCAGATGGGGCCCAGTTGCTTCATACGAGGAGGCCCTAGTAGAGTTCCAGCAGACTCCTTATGTGGCTTGGCTGATGAGGAGGGAGGTCATAGATGCAGGGATGACTCCTAATTATGAGGAGTGGTTGGCTACGCATGCATTCCTGAGGTACTTAGGACTAAAAGAGTTGGTTCCTTGCTTGGATGGTGTAGGTGGGAGGAGGAGAAGACAGAGGAGGAGAGGAGGATAGGGAGATGGAGATGATGGAGGTGATGGAGATGGAGCTGGCAGGGGAGGAGGAGGTGGAGATGGAGGTGATGGAGGTAGAGGGAGGCAGAGGTAGAGGAGGAGAGCTAGGGAGGGATCCTCCTAGCAGCAGTAGGTAGTGCAGCCATAGGTTGCATAGCATGTATAGATGCCAGCACCATAGCAGGTGCCTTAGTAGGTAGGTCAGTAGTAGGTGCCTTAGCAGCAAGTACCACAGGTTTAGGCTCCTCAAGCTCCTACCCAGCTTGATTTGCAGTAGTAGGCGATCATTACAATGCAACGGCAGGTGAGACAACTTAGGGCACATCATAGGGCGGTAGAGTCCCAGAGAGAGTCCTATGCATGAGTATTATCTAGGCTCACTATAGAGTACGATGTAGCACTAGCGAGGGTGCGGGCCATGATTCTGGAGAGAGACGAGGCCCTAGCAGCCTTGGGTATGGATGGGATCACTACTTTTTTGGTTACACAGGTGCAGCAGGGACAGCCTTAGGTACAGCAGCTATAGACACAGATTGCACAAGTATAGGGTGAGCTTGCCAGAGTGCAAGCTTAGACACAATATTATAGAGGACTGTATCATGGGGCGGTGTTGACAGACCAGAGGCTACCGAGCTACAGGAGCCAGTCTGTGGCAGGCACATCCAAGAGGGTAGGGGGTTCACGGTCAGCAGCCTCTACTATGGGTCCACAGCAGTCAAGGGCTGGCAGAGGTGGAGGTGGAGAGGGTAGTACTGGGAGCAGTGCCCAATGGTAGTAGGGCTAGCCATTACACTTGTACCAATTTTGGCCTTTTTGATGGCTCAGATAGCCTGATATGTACATACTTGTATCATTTTGTACCGAGACATGTATCATTATTTTTGTGATGTATACACTTTATATGACTTTGACTCAGAGATGGACTTTGATATTGTACATTTGGACATGTTTTATGTGATATTTATATGATGATGTAGCTATTGATGATCTCTATATATGCAGTTGTTGATGCTATATGTCATGGATGCATTCTATTTTATGATGTTTCATATGTGATGCACACTTTCATTTTGTCTATATGATGCTATGTGATGTCGTTATGGATACACTTACTTAGGATTCTATGACTCTGATATGATGATGATCTAATGCAGACTTAGATAATTTCATGTATGCACCTAATATGCAAATGGGAATGTTATCTATATGATTATGCAATGTTATGCAATGATCTACATGTACTTGTCTATGTTTTTGATGTTTTCTATTGAAATTATGTTATGATGCAAATGTGTATGGATGATCTAATGTAATTATTATGTATACAAATGATTTAATCATGTTAATGACTATCTCATGTGATATGATATGACACTTATGCTATGTTTTTGTTATGTCCAAATGTACTCAATCGACACAGAAATGACACAATGATAGATAGAAGGCTGACCGACAGAAGAATGACTCGACAAAAGGACTTACAAGCTTTTATTTGTATTGATACTCTACATTTTGGATCTTTATTGCATGGGATATGGATGTAAATATGATATGGATGCGAAATGGTTTTTCCATCTTGATATTGCAAATATTTTGAAGTGCTTATTTCATCATTGGACATTTTTTTTGGTACATTTTTCCAAATGTTGTAAGTTAATACAAGCATCTAGGTATAATTGAACCAAGATGACCTGAGTATCGCTTACATGGATTTTGATTTAGCAAGTTATTACAAGCATCTAGGTATAATTGAACTGAGATGACCTGAGTATTTCTTGTGTATCAATAGACAAGGATTTCCCCCTTTCATGTTAGACCTCTGAAGTCCTCGATGATCTTTTGCCGATCATGTCGTTAGACAAGGCATCACATTTACTAAAGATTAATCCACAAACAATAGACAAAGAAAATGATAATGCCCCCATCATAGCATCTCTAGTTTTTGAAATCCTCAAGTAGCATAGGAAGACATAATAACAAAAATCAAGACTCTGTAAGTTAACCTGATCACAAACACAAAACATTCTTGCATTGGATGCGTTTTCTTGCCATAATTTAGATAGAATCATTTAGAGTGCTTTAGGTTCATGTTTTCTTTTCTTCGGATAGGTTGATGTCATGCGTCAAGATTTTTGTTTTTGAAAGTGGGTCTTTTGCTTGTGCTTGCATGCATGCCTGGTAAAATGGACCTTAAGGGACTAACCTAGTGCCTTGGGGGTGCATTGCTAAATGGCCTTGCCTACGTGACGATGCAGAGGCAATGTAGTTTAGGGACTTGGACCATGCGGACTAGAGGAAAGACGACAAGATATGGGACAGACGGGGAGCAGAGCCTCAGGGGCACATTTTGATAATGGCCTTGCCTACGTGACGACGCAGAGGTAATGTAGTTTGAAGTTGACCCTACGATACTGACAACAGATGCTATGCTAGGCTGACACTGTGGATAGGATACTGGATAAGACATTAGTTGTTAAGGCGACAAAAGAGATAGAGTATAGCGCCATGATAGGTTATCGTTAGCTTACATAAGGCATTTTATTATAGAACAGATATGGATCAGAGGAGGGATGATGGTAGGAAGAATGGACACAAGGTGATTGGTTTCCCAAAGATGGAAAAGATGGTTTATCACAAGTAGTGCCTGTTTACCAGGCTTTCACCACTTTTTTTTATTTGCACGAAAGCTAAAAGTACACATGACACCTGTTTTCCAGGTTTTCATCATGGTACTTATCCAAGGCGCCTATTTGCCAGGTTTTCACCAAAGGATTATTTTTTTTGTTGTTTTTTCACTTTTTTGATTTTTTGCTCTCTTTTTTATTTATTTTTTTGATGTTTTTGAATTTTTGCCCCCCTTACATTGGGGTTCTCTTAGGTATAGAACTGACAAAGATGTATACTGTTGATTGGGTCATCAAATAGCTCACCCTCTAATGTTGCTAATTGATATGCTCTTGATCCATAGGCAACAATGATGACATAAGGACCAAGCCAGTTGGGCTCAAACTTACCTTTCTTTTCCCGATCCTATTGATTGCGGGGATTTTCCTTGAGTACTAGATCACCAACATTGAATATCCTTGGATGGACTCTATGATTGTAGCTGTGTGACATCCTCTGTTGATAGGCTTTGAGATGTTTAAAGGCCTATTGCCTTCTCTCTTCTAATAGCTCTAACTCTTGCAATCTGGAAACTCTGTAGTCTTCATTAGTGATAAGACCTTTTAATGACACCCTTAAAGATGGTAACTCGACCTCGATGGGAAAAATGGCTTCTGATCCATAGACAAGGGTGTAAGGGGTAGCACTTGTGGGAGTGTGTATACTAGTTCGATAGGCCCACAGAGCAGGATTCAGTTGTATGTGCCAATCATGGCCAGCATCGTTAACTGTCTTCTTGAGGATTTTCAAGATTATTTTGTTGGATGCCTCTGCTTGGTCGTTGCCTTGTGGATAGTAGGGAGTGGAGAAATAGTGTTGGATTTTGAATTTCTCACAAAGCTCTTGGACATCCTAGTTCTTGAAAGGTCTTCTATTATTCGTGACGATGGATGAGGGAATTCTGTATCTGCAGATGCGGTAATTGAGGATGAATGAGGCAATCTGTTTGCCTGTGACATTAGTGAGTGGAGCGGCTTCAATCCACTTGGTAAAATATTCAGTGGCAGTTATTATGAACTTGTGGCCGTTGGATGATGGAGGGTGGATTTTGCTCACAAGGTTGAGTCCCCATTGACAAAAGGGCCAAGGTGTCGTTAAAGGTCATAGCTCTTGAGCTGGTGCATGGATGAGATTCCCATGTATTTGGCACTGCTTGCACTTCTTCACAAACTGATATGAATTAGTTTCCATGTTTGGCCAATAGTATCCCAAACGCATGAGTTTCTTAGCTAAAGAAGGACCACTAGAGTGTGTTCCGCAAATTCCTTTCTGTACGTCTCGTAAGGTGGGTTGAGATTCTTCCCGTTCTAAACATCAGAGTAAAGTACCACTAGACCTTGGTAGTATAGGGTATCAACAATAATGGTGTAATAGGAGGTTTGGCAAATGAAGGTTCGGCGTTGGTTAGAAGACAAGTCAGGTGGTAGGGTGTTATCCTTGAGGTAAGTGTAAATCTTACCATACCAAGGTGAATCAAATCTGACTAATAGGCATATGGAGTGGGTTTCAGGAAGATCATAAGTTGGTTGCATAACTGACTCCACCAAGAACTCATACCGTGACTCATTCTCTGGGATCCTGAGGAGCAAGGTAATGGTTACCATAGCATCTGCTGCCTTATTTTCAATGCAAGGTATCTGTTCAAAGGAGATGATCACAAAGTACTCTTTAAAGTCATCGACCATATGCTTGTATGGGATTAACTTGTCATCTTTGGTTTGATAGTCATCATTGACTTGATTGATTACCAGTTGGGAGTCACCATAGACACGTAGCTCCTTTATTTTCCATTTCGCTGCCATTTTGAGACCAATGACCAAGGCCTCATACTCTGCTATATTGTTTGTGCATGGAAATAGCAGATGATAAGACTTAGGTATGGTATCTCCTTGAGGAGTGACCAACAAGATTCCTGCCCCCGATCCATGGTTTGTATAGGATCCATCAAAGTAGAGTTTCCATGAGTGTGTTGTGATATTGAATATAGATTCATCTAGAAACTCAAATGTCATTGGTGTGGTATCCTATAATGGTGCTTCTTCTAACTGATCGGCAATGATTTGACCTTTGATAGCCTTCCTTTCTACATACTCGATGTCATATTCACTTAACAACATTACCCACTTGGCTAGGCGTCCTATTAGAGCTACTTTGCTTAATAGGTACTTCAATGGATCTATCTTTGCAATAAGGTTGACTAAATGTGTGAGCATGTAATGTCATAGTTTTTGGGAAGCAAAAACCACAACAAGACACGATCTTTCTATTTGGGAGTATTGCAGTTCATAGTCCACCAATGTGAGACTAATGTAGTAGATAGCTCTTTCTTTGCCTTCATAATCCTATTGTGCTAATAGGGCTCCGAGAGCTATTGGTGTAGCAGATATGTAAAGTAATAGCTGCTTTCCTTGGATAGGAGGCATCAAGATGGGTGGATTTATAAGGTACTCCTTCAGTTTGCCAAATGCTTCTTTGCACTTCTCATCCCACCTAAATGGAATGTTTTTATGTAAGAGATGACTGAAAGGTTGACACTTGTCTACCAGTTGTGATATGAACAACGGATTGCTTGTAACTTGCCTTGAAGAGGCCACAGTTGAGTGATATTCTTTGGCGATGGCATTTCCATGATAGCCTTGACTTTAGCAGGATCTACTTCGATCCCATTTGCTGATACAATGAAGCCCAAGAGCTTGCTGGAGGTGCCTCCAAACACACATTTCTTTTTGTTCAACTTGACTTTGAAGTGTTCCAATCTCTGAAAGACCTTTTCTAGTACATCTAGGTGGGATTCTCTAGTCAGTGACTTTGCAAGGATGTCATCTACATAGTCCTCCATTGTGATGTGCATCATATCATGGAAGATAGTGGTCATAACACGTTGATATGTTGCCCCTGCATTCTTTAACCCAAATGGCATGACATTCCAACAGAAGGTTCCTCAGGGACAAGTGAAATTTGTTTTATGTTGATCTTCTGGTGCTCTCCTGATTTGATTGTACCTGGAGAAGCCATCCATAAGAGATAACATGGTATGTCTTGCTGTCAAGTCAACTATGATATCAATATTAGGCAATGGAAAGTCATCCTTGCAGCAAGCTTTGTTAAGATAGCAGAAATCATTGTATAGTCTGACTCTGCCATCAGGTTTGGATACTAGCACTATGTTGGATACCCATTCTGGATAGTCTATTTCCCTGATGAACCCTACATCCAACAGTTTCTTGAGTTCCTCTTTTACTTGTAATGCAATGTGTGGATGCATCTTTCTGAGCTTCTGCTTGACTGGTTTAACCCCTGGATCTAGTGGAAGATGATGTAGAATCAAATATGGATCTAAACTGGGCATATCTGCGTAGGACCAAGCAAAGTTGACTTGCTTTTTCTTGAAGAATGGTACAAACTTTATCTTTTCTGATGGAGATAGAGACTTTGCAAAGTGAATGATCTTAGGATTATCCTTTGTTCCAATGTTGACAGGTTCTATAGGTTCCACAACAATCTGAGACTTCTCCTAATACATGTTGGTAGGGAGAGTGTCAAGCCTTCCATCGTCTGGTGCCTTAGAGAGGTTTTCACCATCTGATGCGTCCTTTCTTTTTACTATTTTGGGATTTGATACTGCAGCAAAGCAGTTTTCACCATCAGATCTAGTCTTTATTTTTATGTTTTTGCAACCGGAAGGCTTGGCACCCTCTCCAAAATAAGCCATGGTGTTGAGTTCAATGGAGAAGCTATCTTTATGATCTCCTGTAGGTAGGTGGTCCCTAAGTTCCATGTAGTCAATATAGGCATCATCATTTTGGAACATGTCTAGTTGTGGGGTTCCTTGTAAATCCCAGTCGATAAGTTCAGAATGCACAAGGGGAAGGGGGTTGGAAGATAGATCTGATTCATTGGGTGTGATAGTTTGAATGGATATATGGTCAAGATTTATATTGGTAGGGATAGGATCTAAGATGGTACTTTCCTCCAGATTGTTTATTGCGATGGAACTGTGACCTTCCTTGAAAGTCATACTCTCAAGAGTTGGCAAATCACACTCTAATGGTCTATGTGTTAGCATTTGTCCCTCACGGTAGGGGCTATAGGTTTGAATGGTGTCAACTCCTTTGTCCTCATAAGAGTTCTCTGTGAGTTTATCCCAATCATACTCGTTGGAATCTATGTCACTGTCCTCTTGAAGGTTATGGATCATTTCCATAAGACAAGCATTTGCCTTAGCCTTGCCTTTGTCCTTGTATCCTAGCCCTTTTGTATTTCTTGCCAATGAGGACGAGGAGGGTTGGATGGGTTCTGTAATTCCTTCTTTTCTTAGGCCAATGGGACCTTGTCCTTCATAACCCATTCTGTGTAGGATAGACTCACCATGCCCATAGATTTCTGTTGGGAGCTTAGGTGGTTCTTGTTGTGTGTTATCTTCATCCATGTAGAGCCATTGTAAGACGTCACTTTCCTCTGTTTCATTTGATAGGGTCCCCCATTTTAAAAAGGGAGCTGTGGGAGGTTTGGGAGGAGCAGATGGCTTTGGAAAAGGTGTAGGTCTCTCGAAGGATCTTGGAGATAGAGGCATTTTGGCTAAGTTGAGGCTGTGCTCAATGGAGTATTCCCCTACTCCTATTTCTTTGATTATGATTTTCTGCTCTTTGGGCTTGGATGAGGAAGCTTCAGAGGTAGAATCATGCTGTGAGATGGGGGATGTAGAAGCTCTATTGTTGGGAATGATGCAGTCAGGATTTGAACGGATAGTGTTGTAGTGCTAGAAAGGATCGGGATCACCTTGGATGGTGATCTATTTTCCATTATGAGGAAATTTGATGCATTGGTGATAGGTAGAAGGCACAGCTTTCATAGCATGGATCCAAGGTCTACCTAGGAGGATATTATAGGCTAGCTCCCTGTATAGGACTTGGCAAACAACATCCTTTATCACTAGTCCAACTTGTATTGGTAACACCACTGTTCCTTTAGTAGTTCTTTCTTCTTCATCATAGGCCTTAATAGTGATCTTTTTCCTAGGATCCACTGCAGTTTCAGAGAACCCCAATGTAAGGACTAGATTGAGTGTGCAAATATTTAAATTGGTTCCTCCATCAATAAGAACTCTTTTGATATGGTGTTTATGAATGAAGGCAACGATATGCAAGGGTGTGTTATGAGGCTGAGACACTGAAAGGTCATCCTGTTCTGTGAACGAGATGGTGCTTGAGGAGGTTAGATTTCCTACCATGGCTTGAAACTTCTCTTGGACCAGGTTTGTGGGCACAGTTGTTTCCACGAGGGATTTATCAAGAATTTCCTTGTGGGAAGGAGATAGATGCAACAAATCTAGGATGGATATGTGGGCATGATTTTTCTGAAGTTGGTCTATGACACTGTATGTATGGGAGTTAGACAAAGAAGGTGATGACCTTGGAGGAAGAGTGTTTAACATGACCTTAACACTACAGGTGATGATGCTACAATCAGTTTTGTTGGGTCCTAATTGTTGATTGAATGTGACCACATTGACTTGTGGGATGTGCTCTGATATGCAGTTGACGGTATAATCGAATGGCACGCTCGTGTAATTAGCATTATTGTGTCCATTGTTTTGATTCTTCCTATTGCGGTTGTTGTTGTTGTTGTATGGCCTATCATGATTGAGGAGTGGATCCTTGTATGCCACATGTGTCTCATTAGAGGTATGTTCTTTAGTGCCTACCTGATTTTGGTCAAGTATGTCTTGAATGACGTGTTTGAGATAGATATAGTTGTTCGTCGTGTGGCCTCTTCCTCTATGATATTCATAGAAATTAGTATCTTTCCAGTAATGAGGTTTTATTTGAGCTCATAGTCGCTAGTGGGTGGAAGAGTGATCTCATTGTTGGCCAATAGTTTTCTTAATGTAGACTCTTGGGACTCCCCTAGTGGTGTGAATTTTTGTCTAGGATTGGAGGTGAACAATGGCTTTGGCTCACGAGAGAAGGTTTTATTTGGTGTAGCATTGCTTGTTTCTCCTTTGAGAGTGAAGATTGGTTGTTGTTTGAGAGCCGCCACTTTGGCATCAACTACTTTGTCATTGACGACATTTTTATTCTTTGTCCAAAACTTCAACTTGTCTGTGGTGTAGTTAGAGTTAGGGGTGTCCTTGTACAACTTTATTTTCCCCTTGGAAATCATAGCTTTCTCGATAAATACTCCCATCTCAATGACTTTCGTAAATGAGGCAGGGCATTGAATTTGGATTTGGTAACTTAGATCGGGGTTAAGGTTGTGGACAAACATCTCTGTTATTTGCTTCTCAGGTATGTCATATGAGCATTTTCTCGCGAGTTGTCTCCACCTTTGTAAGAAAGAGGTGAAGGATTCGCCACCTTTTTACTTTGTATTGCATAGGTCAAGCATGGAAACTTCGTGTTCAATGTTATATGAGAAGTGTGTGATAAAACTTGTTTACTAACTCATCAAAAGTTTTGATACCCAGGGGAAGCCATGAGAACCATTCCATGGCTTGACCACCTAGAGATCGAGGGAATAGTCTCATTAGGAAAGTTTTGTTATGAGCAACTTCTAGGCACATGGCATTAAAATCCCTAATGTGATCTCTTGGGTCTCCTTTCCCTTTGTACTTGTCAAACTTGGGAACTTCAAACTGAAATGGGAAGGGTACCATGTTCAAACTTTTGTCAAAGGGATACGGTGCGATGTCTTCCAAGGAATATGTTTTAGTGGTTGTTCCTATTTTGAGATCTGTCATTTGTTGCGTTAGGCCCTTGATTTGTTTCCTCAATTCTTCCATAGGTATGTTTGGGTCTACGACTCTCTTTCCTTTGTCCTCACTAGTGTGGTTTTTATGAGTTTCCTCTACGGTCTCTTTTAGTTTATTGAGATCAAAGTCAGTGGGAAGTTTAAGTCCTTGATTTACAAGATGAAGAAAGTAGTTGTGAGGGTCCTTGTTGAGCACTTTTTCTAGAATGCATTGAAATTTTTGATCTTGGAGAGTTCCTTGGTAATCTTCATGAGAGATTTCTTCATCACTGTCATGAGGTGATACAATGCGGTTGGATGTCCTGGCCATTTCAATTTGTTTTTGGTATTGAGATCTAGTTAAAACCATGCGAGGCGACGTGGGAAGAGGTGGGGTGAAACTAGAGATTCTTGCAAGGTGTTGGTGTAGGTTGGTGAGAAGAGGATAATTGTGACGAGATTCGAACAAAGGACTCTTTTGATCAATGATTCCAAGTAAGTTGGTCAACACAAGATGATAGCCACAAGTAAGGATATCTGGTACCCGTTTACTATGTAGAGACTAGTCTTGCACCAAGACCACTAGTGAAGTTATATGACCTACTAGGGTTACTTGAATCTGAAATGATTTGAAAAAGGTCTTGCACTAATCTGATATGGAACTTTAGACTTTGTTTTGAGAAGACCTGGTAGAAGGTGGATGAGACAACCAACGAAAGAGAGGGTAAGCTATGGAAACAAATGGAAGAGGTGACTGCATGGTAGATCTAATCTCAGAAACTAGAACAAGGCTAAAATGGGTACCCAGAAAGGCTGAATTTTTTCTCTGAAAAGACGTGGAAATGCTCACTGTTGCAGATGCGCAACACTAAATGCACTGAAACAGAAGGTAAATGCGCAGCAAGTCGGTGCAAAAGTGCAACTCTGGTGAAGGATAAAAGCGCAGTAACAGGTGATAAATGCGTAGAAAGTCGATGCAAATGTGTCGTAGGTTGACACAAATGCGCAGTTTCAGAGGGTATATGCGTAGCTCTGATATTTTTAATTGTTTTTGCAAATTTTTTTTTGGTCACGTTTCTCGATGTTTTTGGTTTCTTGGTTGCAAGTTGGTGTTTTTGATCTGATTTTCTCAATTATGCTAAGTAAAACACAACAAACACAAGGAATTTTTCATGATTTTTTTATCTCTTTTTGTAATTTTATGGACTCTTTTTGACTCAAAAAGCAAGTACAAATCCTACGCTGGTTGGGACAATATAAACAGAATTCTCACTATTTCTAGTGAGGCATCTTCGGGAGGTGATAATTTCCCTTCCCTGCACCGACTTATAGGGGTTTTTGGCTACTAAAAACAAAGGATGATTAATAAGTGCAACCGTTCGAGTGGTTATACATGCGGCAAGACTACTCTCTGTTATGGAGTCTCCCAGCCTACAAGGGTTGCGCCTTGGAGGGTTTTGGAGGTGGTCGGCTGTCGGTATAACACAAATTCACTCATTGTTTGAATCTTTCACTCCAAACATAATTTATTTATAGTGGCTTGGCAGGGCTTGGCTTTAGCCTATTACCACTTAAGGTTGTTCCCGCTTGGATAGAAGGATATCCATAGGCAGGCCTCTCTAAAGGTTTAACACATATGAAAATGATATGTCTGACATTTTGGTCACCCAAGATAGGGGAGAGCATAGGCCTAGTATCATTCCCAAAAACACAAAAGACAGTGGTTCTTTTCCCCTAGTTAAAATGAAAAAGACTATATGAGCTAGCTACTTGGGCACACACACAAGTTGTTAACTTTGAAAGCAAGATAACAATGGTTCAATTTTATCTTCCTAGCATTGGGACTAAATTCGATTTGTTGATGCAACAATATCAAATTACAATCCTTCCTAGTTACATCTAGATGTGATTTTGCATGAACATCCGATTACTATCCTTTAGAAAATACGATGTGTTTTTAACAATGCAACTAGAATGACTAAACTAGCTCCTAACTTGCAAGTAGATCAGAGAATTTTCTCGCAAAAAGTGTCAATGTTAGCAGAATCACAAGAAAACCCAAAAAGTCACTGTCAAAATTATATGTGCAGGTACAAAGGTTAGATGCGTAGAGACAAAGATCATAGGTGCATCTATTACAAAAGTGTTGAGACAGAGGTCAAAAGCATGGAAACAAAGATCATATGTGTCGTTCGGTATATGTGCTATAACATAACATAGATGCGTAGCTTCAGGAGGTAAATGCACCAAATGGTCAGATGCACTGAAATAGATAGCAGATGCGCATTAGAATGGATCAGATGCATCAAATCCTCCAATGTACGGAACCTTAGCACAAAAAACTTAGTTTTTGGGTTAAATCGAGGCAAGGCCCCACAGTGGGCACCAAAAATGTTATGGGAAAATTGGTGGAAATGAATAATCAATGTGTATCAACAATACACAATAACTCAATGAAATAAGAAACAAAGAAATCAATTAAACAAAGAACTTCAAACCTTTGCAAACCTCTTCACTTCATGGCTTCCATTGATTGCCTATCACAAATGATCTTGTCTATGAATATGGCCCTCAGAAGGTGCACTTCCTTGCTATTCCAAGATGTCAAATGGGAATGGCTATGATATTTTATCGCAATGAAGATGACCTTCACAACAATGGTAATGGTATGGTAACAAGTTGATCGCAAGCAAATGGAATGACTTGGGTGCAAAAGGCACGCTGTAATTCCTGCAGAGTAACGATACTAAAAGCTTGGATGAATGAAATGGAAGAATAGGGTTCAATTTATAGACTCGTGAGAGAGAAGATCAATGGTTGAGAAACCTTGAGAGAATGTGTACGAATAGGAAGAAGACAAGTGTCACACAAAAGTTGTTTTGTTTGAGTCAACTACTTTTTTTTATAAAGATATGATTTGATGTCATAAATTAGAAAGATTTTTTTTAATTTAAGAGTTGTTGATAAAAATAAGATTTGATTGAGTCAGTTAACTCAACTTGTGATTTGCTTTTGCATGATTTGAGAGAAATTAAATAATAAATTATTTAATTTTGTGTGCATGAAGAAGAAGACTTATCTTTACAAGATTTGGAAGATATTTACAGAATTAGAAGATAAGAAAGAAAATTAAATAAATAGATTTATTTAATTGTTTGTGCATGCTTTGGAAGAATAAATAAAATATTTGATTGTATTTTATTTTTAGAGATTGAGAGAATTTAAATAAATCTGATTGCTTTATTTAAATTTGGAAGAAGAAGTGACTTAATTAAATAATTAAGAATTATTTAATTGCTTGGAAGAATTAAATTAAATAAAAGATTTTATTTAATTATTGGAAGAGGTAATTAAATAATTTGATATTTAATTAATTTAGAAGAATATGAATTGAATAAATAAATTTGTTTATTTATTTATTGATAGAAGAATTAGAGTGGAATAAATATTAAGAATATTTATTTAGATTGAGTCGTGTCATTTTTAGGTGTATACAGATACTGATAGGAAAAATCAACCCTTGGATCCCACTGTAGACTATACATATAAACTTGGTTTGAGTGAGACCACAAAATAACAATTAACTTCAGGAGCAAGGCCATAATTAAAAAATTGGGTTATGAAGGTGGTGGTTTGTGGCCCAAAGGAAAAGGTAGTGCTTGGGTGGTAACATAGGTAGAAACTAGAAGACTTGGTGATTTTAGATGCATTAGAGCTGATAAACAAACCCAAAGGCATACAAGGACAACTAGTATAGTTGAATTTGTTGCAGCTTCAAATATTGATAGTCAGATACAATCACAACTAGTACCACAAGGGTTTTCAGATCTTCAAGATACTCATTTGATTGGTAAAGGAGATGGTGGAGAATCTAGTGCTATTGGTGGTGATGGTATAGGTAGTAGTGGTCAACAAGTGCTACAACAACAAAATACTCAGAAGAGGCCAATACTAGATGATACTATACAAAATATCAAAGATCAAGGCATTCAGAAGAGGCAAAAGATTATGACAATTCCAAGTCCAACTACCTCTATTCCCACCTCAAAGGAATTATTTCTAGAAGGCACCCCTCATGTTGTTAGTGTGACTAGGAAAGGAATGGATAATCCTCAGACTCAAATAATTAGAGATGCCTCCTACACTACAAGTACTTCTTCACCATTCAAGCATCTGATTGTGTCAGTAGTCTCAGGTTTTGATTACAAAGTTGAGTTTAACAAGAAGTAGAAAAATCTAAAAGACACAAGAAGCAAGTGCTAGATAGTGTTGGCAAGAGACACTATATGGATTCATGATTGTTGTCATTGATGGCAACAAAGTTCATACTACACATCTGCAGGACGTGGTGTGTCTCTACCGGAAGTCAGAATGAAGATTGTTGAGGTCTGGTAAACAAGAACAGAGCATGTGGCAAGGTCCGACAGACAGGTCCGGATCTCTCAGAGGAAGTATCTTGGTGTAGTGCAGATTTGGGGAAGTCAAGAGGACTACTTTGAGTGGTATATTCCAAGGATTTAGCCTCCAGTGATAGATGAGGAAAAAGATATGAATAGTTGAGTACCAGATTCCTGAGTGACAGTGTGAATAGAGGAAGAACTGACTGATAGAACATTAGACTACTTTCCAGATGTGTTACTGATGGTGTTAAGGGTTATGAAGGCATGAATCATGTTTGGCTGACATGATTAATGATTTCTACAAGTATATGCTTGATCCGCATTACTTGATGTGTAAGGATTCAGCCGACAGAATAGAGTTTGTGAGAAGATTGACTGTTCCGGGTGCTGACTAGAAAGATAATGAAATCACTTGTGTAGATTTATATATAGGATGGATTTAGTTGTGAGAAGTGTAGTGGTGATATGGGGTATGCGAATAAAAGTAGAGAAGAACAGAAACAGTAAGAAAGGTCTAGTATGTGAAAGGAAAGCAGCATAAGAGAAGAGGAAGGATGAAGTGTAGCAGATCAGTGTACTAAGCCTAACCGAAACTGAACTCCAGCATATGTGGATGCTTCCAATCAGTTCAAGTATTGTATAACATTCTTTTGTAGATAGTGTGTCTCCTTGTAGGCAGTGTGCCTCCTTTGTGAGCAGTGTGCTCAGGTAGTGAGCCCTAATTGGCAAGTGTCATTTTGTAATTCCTTATTCTTCTAACAGAGAATAATCTTTGGGTTAATCACCCTGTGGTTTTCTCCCTTAACAGGGTTTCCACATCAAAAATATTGTTTCATGTGTATCTCCATCTCATGGTTATGTTTGCTTGTTTGAATTAATGTTGCATTGATTAATAAGAAAGTTTAGAAAGAAGAAATAATTTGGACAACTGATTCACCCCCCCTCTCAGTTATCAACAGATAGTACATCTATTGTAACTTTAGAGCCTGCAAGAACTAGGGTATTTCCTACATATGACCCAGATACCAAAACCATGGAGTACATGTTTGGTGTGCCCAAATTTCAAAATAAACCAGAGAATCAAATGCAATGCTTTTACTGTGAGGTGAGCACTGTCCAATTGGATTTTTCTAGAATAAAAATGCTAACAAAAAATAATGTATCAAAAAGGAACAATGATGTGGTGTACATATCATTGCTAAAGCAAGAGAGACAAAAATAGGTTGCAAAATCAAATAGAAAAGTTATAAGCAAACCTAGCAAATGAGAAAGAAAAGAGGAAAATAGAAAACAACAAGAGTAATGAATTAGACAAAAGGATAAAAAATCTGCCTCTACATCTACAAGAAAAGAGAATGAAGAAAAAGAGGTGGAACTGAATGAACTGAAGAAAAGGTTAGATGAAAGCATAAAGAATTATGATAATGAAAAAGCCAATTCAAAAAATTATAACAAAAAATGACAGAAGTCAAGGCCTTAGCAAATACATTAAAAGACAAACTAGACAAACAAACACAAAAAGTAAATCTGTGGGAACTTAAAATAGAGGAAGAGAGAAGAACCACTAAAAAACTACAACTACAACTGAAGAATGTAGAAAATGAAATAAAGTCTTCCCAAAATAGAGTATCTAAAATTTATATAAAAACAATCAGGCATATAAAACAAAACATTTGGGAGGAAATAATACAAAGGACTGATGATTTGTTTGAATTGTTTGAATTGATTAATGGTCTATTAGTACAGAATATGAAGTTCAAACAATACATTCTTGACAACAGAAAGTTGACTTCAAGTCAAAAAATTACAAAGAAAATTTTACAAATAATCTACAAAATCAGTGACAATGAATTGGCATCAAAAGGAATTCATGACCGGATTGATGCCTCAATAAAGACATCATCTATCATTTAGAAGTGTATGAATCTAGGTGAAGCACAAGAATTTATGGATCAGGTTGCAAAATTGTTGCAGAAGCTGCATAAAAATGTAGAATACTTGAAAGAACTTGGTTTGTCATGGGCTTTTGACAAAAATAGAGCGATACATTGGAAAGGGTGTTCTCAAAAAGAAGATGGAGGATACAATGAAGTTGGATTTGAACCAATTTCCTCAAAAGCTAGATGAGGAAAACTTTTTTGATTCCATCAAACCAGTGATATGATTGAATGCAACTTTGATTAATACATTAAAGTTACAAGTTAGTTATGAATTGTTAACGAATTTACAAGTTAGATACTATGAGTTAGAATAGATTGTTGAACACCCATAATACTGAGAGGGGGGGTGAATTAGTATTCTATTAAACTATTCACTTATTAAACCATTAATCCATTTGCCACATTCAATAATAGTAAAGTAAATCAAGCATAGAAAGCACAACCATAAACCATAACACATGAACACTAGGATTTTTATGTGGAAAACCCAAAAAGGGAAAAACCACTGTGAGTGTTAGCTCACAATATATTATGTAGTATCAATACCAAATTACAAAGAGGCTCACTGTCCAAAGAAATTCTCATTGCCAAAAGAAAGAAAGAGATAGAAGGGTGGCTCATTGCCAAAATGAACTGTTATAATTGCATTTGCAAATGCATGGATACAATTCCATTGTAGCTTAGAATACTATCTCAAAACTCTTCATCTTTGACTGCTCTGTCACACTACTCTTCTCTTCATGAAAGTTCTCCTCAAACACTTGTCACCCTGATTAGATCACAAAACTTCATACATGTCACACACACTCATTCATATTTGCAACACACACACCACAAACACCAAAGTGAATCTCATATATATATCCGCAACACTTACAAACTTCAAATTAGGTCAGCCTGCTAGGATGAAATGTGTAGTTATACAAAGTGTAGCTTGTTGGCCTAATGCAATCACTAAAATACTTTGCAAACCAAAACAACACTTGAAACACATTCTCATTTGTTAGATCCAACTATAGAATCACTTAGAACATGATTCTAATCAACAGATTCTTTTGCACAAAGATTATACTATCAGGTCAACCTCATACATAGACTAGCGCAGGTTCAGTCCAACTATCAGATCACATATTTCAATGTGGACCACAAAACTCCAAATTCACAACTAAGACTCCTTAGACATCCCAGAACATGACTTCAAAACTACAGAAAAAAATATTAACATGTGCCAATTTAATGCGGAGTATCAGAAGCTAGACTTTGTCTTTGTCAAATGTTGTAAATGCATGTAGCGATACATAAGTCCTCACAACTATCTTACTGGTGGACTTCAATCTTTGAAAATTTAGATTTAGAGACTTAAAACATGTGTTTACAACACCTCAAAAACCGTAGGAGAAAATATCCAATATCGAAGAAATGCGGACCAAACCAAATAGGTGTTCTGTCATGTTTAATATTGTACTCTACAATGCCGAACTTATGCTATTTGCAACTATACTTCCGGAAGTCATTAGAAGATAAAACTTTAGAATTGAAGACATCTAATGGATACCACCATCTTACCAGAACCATAGAACTTGATCTTCAAATGTGGACCAATGCTGACCATAATACTGTATCTCTGTAGTATTCTCTGTACTTTGTCAACACTTAGCCAAAATACCTAAGTCTTCTTTCCAGACTAGAATTCTCTATACACATGACTTCATGAAGATTACTATAACCTCACAGCCCTTCTAAATCCTTATTTCCATTGATGAAAACAATAATCAAACATCATGCTTAATCCATCTCAGTCATATCAACAGTGTCTTCATTAATGATGTTTGCGAAGTTGCCAACATAGATTGCACTTCCATCAAATGAATAGTGGAGCATGCTACAAAAGTTGATAGAATGATTTGATAATTTGATATTACTTCTATGTACATTGTATTCCTTCATTTGAAAATCAATATAAGACTTTTTTCCATTTTTGTGTTCAAATTATCTGTATTATTTAATTTCTTAATTCAGAAAAACTCTAGTTTCTAGATATACATTAAACATTTGCTAATGTTGTATATGCTATTTTTAGTGTTGTTAGTATGCATTTAGTTGAATGCATGTAACACTTATCAATATCACACAATAATAATATGAAATTATTAATAATATGTTAATTAATAAATGGAAATTGAAAAATGTGTAAAATTTAGATGCTAAAATAAAATCAAATTTGGAAACAATGTTTAAAATTTAGATTCTAAAATGGAACATTGAAAAATAGTAGTATGTTAATATAGTAATTTTTAATGGAAAATGAAAATGTATATAGCGATTCAGTGATACAAAAATAAAATATCATCAACAACAGTTTGGAGTTTAGAATATGAAATACATTATAAATACCTAGTAAGTGCTAAATCTCTTCCATTTGCCAAATCATCTCCTCACTCTGACCATGAGATTGAGAGCCATCCTAATCCTAGTCTTCATTTCCTTCGCTTTGCATACAACCACTTAAGTGCGCCTCCTCACTACCACTACATGTGTTATTCATTGTGTCATTTTCATGTGTGCCAGTATGGTTTGAAGTGTTGTAAAACCCTCTTCTTTCACATATGGACCTCTAGATTGTGAGTGCCCCTTCAAAAGGAAAACTTCGGATATCATACCTAGTTATATACATCCTCAAGCAATTTTCCAAATTCTTGTCAAGTTTATTTCTTATCTTTGATTTCAAGAACCCCAATGCACTGAAAACTCTCTCATCCTCCACCAACCCCAATATCATGGTTTGACATAAATCATCAAGTTTGAAATATTCTAATATTGAATTACACAATATTTTTCTCTAACTTAAGGTTGCCCAAATCTTTGTTATCGATCCATCTTGGAAGGGACTCCCCATGAGTTTAAATTGTTCTATCATTAATGTTGTAAAATGAGTTGATTGCTCTATAAGATTTGATTTATTTTTAATTCCTTCTATTTGTTGTCCATTGAATTTTGAACTTTTGGAAAAATGATTGACCAAGGTCTTTATCTTGTTATAAAAATCAGCTAGTTGACAGTTGACCCAATATTGAGGATACACAATAGACGTGGCTTCAAGCAGTTCATCATGAGGGAATTGATCTCTAATCTCTAAGGAAAGAGATCTCACAATATCCTTTAAAGTAGTACTTACAATTCAATTAACAATGTTGTCAAAAGATTCCCTTGTAAAAAGTACTTTGATAGTGTGCCTGACCCTGGTAAAATGGTGCATCGGTATCTCATATCCCCATACAGAGACACATAATTCCCTACTTGCATTAAATTGTAAAACATTAGTAAGATTGTTCACATTTGTCATCAAATGCTAGCTACTAAATTTTGGACTTATAAATGACTACTCTAATAGATATAGATTATCGAGGGTCATTCATATCACTTTACATAGTTTAGTATATTCTGAAAAATATATAGTTCTTTCTTGGGATTTTTTCACAAAAATGTTCGTTTCCTCTAGCATGGGAAGAATACCAAAAAAAGTTAAGAGTGTCTCTATGTCACTTAGCCTATGTAAGAGGTCGGGAGTTGTGTCTACTATGAGGCGATGTTCGTACATTACTCCAATAAAGGATTGATCTTTTGAAAAAACTCATTGTGCTAGTCCATGCAAGGAGATCCATTTGATATCTATTGGGATAAGGTGCCATTAACCTTGTAAATCCCAATATTGTATTTATTCCATTTTATTATTTGTAATTTGTAATTACCCATAAAGGAATGTGGTAGTTTCACTGGCAGTGGTAATTTTGGATTCACGGAGGTAATTATGGAGTGACATTTACGGTTGGCAATTGTAAAAATCATGAGTAAATGAGGGTAGATACCACCTTGGGAGAATCTACTATTTTTAGCATGTATAACATACGTCATAAGATTTGGTGAGTGCATGTAAGAGAATCTATGACACTATGACGACATATGATGGACATTTATTACGTGTAATTTGTTATGCTTAGCCCTAGGTGCCCATCTTGGGAAGATACTCTTTGGTGGAGTCTATGATAGTTATGACATGTCATAAGATGTTGTAAGAGACCTTATTTAGCCTTGGGTGCCCAACTTTGCATGGTTCACTTTGGACAAGTGACAAAAGCTTGTAAGGAGGCATTTAATATTTGCATGTTGGAGATTCTCAAGAGAGAGAAAGTGGACTCCTAGATTGGTGTGAGAGCACTTCTATAAGTATTTTACCATGCATTTGTTGTAGCATATACAAATTTATAGGTACTCAGGTGTTGCAGGAATGCTATCAGATTGAAGACTGGTGGAGAGAGTTGTGTAGTTGATGTATTGTATCACCTTTGTAGATTAATACAAACTTGTGCCTCTTTCCTGGTGGAGTTTTTTACCCAAAAGGGTTTTCTCCACGTAAACACTATGTCATTATGTGTTCAGTTTTCAAATTTGTGGCTTTTGTGTTGCATATTTTATATTGTGTTTCAATCTCCATTCTCTAATACACTATTAAAGATCATTAAACTTATTTGAATCAGATTTCCATTGAGTAGTTGTTGTCTTTATTTCTAACATTTGGTATTAAAGCCTGGACAACTTTGACTCTTGGGTGGTAGTGTGAAGGCTATGTAGCTGCAGTGGGAGATTTGGTTGTATTTGTTTTACAGATCTTGAGTTGATATTATGGCTACATCCATCATTGCATCAACCTCTTGATTAGACATTGAGAAGTTCAATGGAATGGGGTATGAGTTGTGGAAGCTGAAAATGGAGGATTTGCTCAAAGAAAGAAACCAGTGGTTGGCTATTCAAAAAGAGAAGAAACCTGACAATGCCTCTCAAGATGAGTGGGATAGACTGGATAATAAAGCACGGGGAACTATCCATTTGTGTCTTGTAGATTTTGTCCTATTGAATGTCACGAAGGAAGTGACTGCACATAGCTTGTACAAATGTTTGGGTGAGATCTACCAAGCCAAGAGTATGGTAAACAAACTTTACTTGAAGTGCAAACTTTTTTCTATGAAAATGAAAGAGGGTGATTTGGTTGCAAAGCTTTTAAATTCATTTAATTTGTTGTTGAGTCAGCTAGCATCTGTAGATGTTGAAGTTAATGAGGAAGATAAATGTATCTTCTTTGTTCTTTACCTGAGTCTTGGGAGAATGTTATCCTTTCTATCACTGCTAACCTCACAGATCTGAAGTTGGATGCTCTTGTTTCAATTTTACTGGCACAGGAATTGAGGAAGAAGAGTTCATATACTTCAAGGGAAGGTCTAAGGAAAGAGGACCTAAAGGAGATCAAAAAGGGGCTAAGGACATGTCTAAGGGCCGATCTAAGACTCTTGGGAAGAAGAACATAGTTAAGTGTTGGAACTGCAGTAAAAGGGGACATGTGAAGGAGTGCAGAAACCCAAAGAAATAGTGGGAGAGTGCTTTTGATAAGTCCTCAAATGTAGGTGAAGATGTTTTACTTTTTGCATGTAATGTTGTTTCTAATGATCATTGGTTGGTTGACTCAGGATGCTCATTTCATATGACCCCACACAAGGAATGGTTTTTTCACATACAAAGAGTATGATGGAGGTAAAGTGTACCTTGGAGACAACTCTACATATCCGATAGTTGGGAAAGGCAAGGTATTGTTGTGTTTCAGTGATGGGAGGATTAAAACCCTCCTTGGTGTTTTGCATGTTCCTGGATTAGCTAGAAATCTAATTTCAATTTCAAAGTTGAATGATTTGGGAATGCATGTAACATTTGATAAGCATGGTTGCAGATTGGTGAGAGGAAACTTGGTGGTAATGAAGGGGAAGAGAATGGGAACCTTGTTTAGGCTAGCTGCCACTATAGTTTGTAATTCCTCTTATGTTTTTGAGGCTTCTGAAAATACTTGTATGTTGTGGCACCATATATTGGGCTACACAAGTAATAATGTTTTGAAAACTATTAACAATAAAAATTTGTTGGATGTTTTCTCCAATTTTGATGAGCACTTTGATTTCTGTGAGCATTGTGTGTTTGGTAAACAAAACAAAAAAATATTTCCTCTAGGAAGAAATAGAGCAAAAGAGAAGTTAGAGATTATTCATACAGATGTGTTTGAACCTGTGGATAATGACTCTATCAGAAAATCTTGTTATTTTGTCACCTTCATTGATGATGTATCCAGATTTACATGAACTTATTTTATGAAACACAAATCTGAAGTTTTCACTAAGTTTAAGGATTTTAAAGTCTTAGTTGAAAACCAATCAGGATTAAAGATAAAATAATTAAGATCTAACAATGGAGGGGAATATTTCTCTAAGGAATTTGATGAGTTTTGTAAGCATGCAGGTATAATCAGACAAAAGACAACTTCGTATACACCATAGTAGAGTGGTGTTGCGGAAAGGATGAACCAAACAATCATGGAAAGAGCCAGAAGTATGTTGAGTGATTCACAGTTAGATAAATGCTTTTGGAGAAAAGGTTGTGTGTAATGCTTGCTACTTGATTAACAAATCTCCTTGTATGGCTCTTGATTCGACACCTTATGAAGTGTGGACAAGTAAGAAACTTTTTGTTTAACATTTAAGGATTTTTGGCTATGAGGCTTTTGTTCATGTGCCTAAGGAAAAGTGATCGAAGTTGGATCCAAAAGTTGAAAAGTGTACTTTCATTGGATATGGTGATAATGTAAAAGGTTATAACCTTTGGAATCCACTAACCTATAAGATTATCTATTCTAGAGATGTTATTTTCAGGGAACTTAGAGCTAGTTTTGAACCTGAGAAGCCAAAAGAGAAAGAAAAGGTGAAGAGAGTGCACTTTGATTTAGAGTAGGAAGATGTACCTAAGGAAGAACACAATGATGGATTGGAGGGTGAATAAGAAGAAGAAGATTTGAGTAGTTCTGATGAAGAAGAATCTATTGTTACAGAAGAAGTTGGTACAGATGAGCATCTAGAAGAACAAGTAGAGTCTCTTACTCCACCATTGAGGAGATCTAGAAGACAACAGAACCCAGTTGACAGGTATAGCCCACCAGATTTTCGTTGTGTATTTTCTTTATTGAGACGGATAATGAGCCGAGATCCTACAGGGAAGCTATTCATGTAGATGATAGTGAGTCTTGGCAGTTAGCCATGCAAAAGGAGATTATGGATTTAGACTCTTGTAACACCTGAGACCTTATTCATTTGCCCAAAGGAAGAAAGGCCATAGGTTGCAAGTGGGTCTTCAAGAAGAAGTTTGAAGCAGACGGTTCATTGGAGAATTACAAGGCTAGATTGATAGCCAAGGGCTACTCCCAGAGAGAGGGAGTTGATTTTGGTGAAATTTTCTCTCTTGTTGCTAAATTGACTTCTATTAGATTTCTGTTATCCAATTTTGTAGCTTATGATTGGGAGATTGAGCAAATAGGTGTTAAGACTGCATTCTTGCATGGAGATCTTGAGGAAGAAATTTATATGCAACAGCCTACAAGTTTTGAGGTAAAAGGGAAAGAACATTTGGTTTGTAGGTTAAAGAGGTCTCTCTATGGTTTGAAATAGTCTCCCAGAATGTGGTATCAAAACTTTGACTCATTTGTGTTGAAATTGGGTTTTGTTAGGAGCGAGGAGGATCATTGTGTTTACATTCATTGTATTGATGATTATATGTTGATCATTGCATTGTTATTTTTTAGCAATACTAAGGATATGATTAGTGAGTTGAAAGTCCAACTTTCAGGTGCATTCAATATAAAGGATCTTGGAGCTGCCGGGTATATTCTGGGTATGGAGATCAAGAGGGACAGAGGTAACATAAAGCTTTGGTTGTCACAGAGTAAGTATGTGAATACCATTTTGTAGAGGTTTAGTTTTCAGGACTGTAACCTAGTTAGAGTTCCTTTACCCATTGGTACTAATCTTTCATTAGATATGTGTCCAAAGAATGAGGATTATCTTGAGGATATGTCTAATGTGCCATATGCTAGTGTTGCAGGGAGTTTGATGTATGCAATGGTTTGCACTAGGCTAGATATTGCCCAAGCAGTGGAAGTTTTGAGTAGATTTATGTCTAACCCTGGTAGACGGCATTAGAATTATGCGAAGAGGGTGCTTAAATATCTGGTAGGTACTCCTAATTATTGTTTGGTTTATTCTGGTACTGATAGTGCTGATAAATCTTTGGACATATAGGGCTTTGTTGATGCAGATTGGGCAGATGACTTGGATAGTTGAAGGTCCACTAGTGGCTATGTGTTTACTCTGTTTGGAGGAGTCGTGAGTTGGATGAGTAAGAGGCAGCCCACAGTTGCGTTGTCCACCATAGAAGCAGAGTATATGGCTGATACTCATGTTTCTAACGAGGCAATCTGGTTGAGGAGACTGTGTATATAGGTATTGGTTTTGATTGCAGGGTCATTCAAATTGGTTGTGATAGCTAGAGTGCTATCTTTTTGGGAATAAATCCTATGTACCATGCTTAGACTAAGCATGTTGATGTTCAGTATCACTTTGTTCAAGAATTGGTTGCAAGTGGGCAGATTGAGCTGATGAAGATAGACACTTAGGAGAATGTTGTAGATTCATTGACCAAACCTGTGAGCACAGAGAAATTTGTGTGGTGCAGAGAGGCCATGGGCCTTGTTTCTAGTGCTTGATTATTTTTTCATTTGATTTCCTATGGGTTGATTTACAATGTATAATGTCAAGTGGGAGAATGTTGGGATAAGGTGCCATTAACCTTGTAAATCCCAAAATTGTGTTTATTCCATTTTATTATTTGTAATTTGCAATTACCCATTTGGGAATGTGGTAGTTTCACTGGCAATGGTAATTCTGGATTCACCAGAGGTAATTATGGAGTGACAATTACGGTTGGCAATTGTAAAAATCATGAGTAAATGAGGGTAGGCACCACCTTGGGAGAATCTTCTATTTTTAGCATGTATGATACACATCATAATGTTTGGTGAGTGCATGTAAGAGAATCTATGATAGTTATAAGTTGACATAAGATTCTATGACACTATGACGACATATGATGTATACTTATTATTTGTAAGTTGTTATGTTTATCCCTAGGTGCCTATTTTGGGAAGATACTCTTTGGTGGAATCTATGATGGTTATAATGCATCATAAGATGCTATAAGAGACCTTATTTATCCTTGGGCACCCAACTTTGCATGGTTGACTTTGGACAAGTGGTAGGAGCTTGTAAGGAGGCATTTAATATTTTCATGTTGGAGATTCTCAAGAGAGAGAAAGTGGACGCCTAGATTGGTCCGAGAGCACTTCTATAAGTATTTTTCCATGTATTTATTGTAGCATATATAGATTTACAGTTACTCATGTTCTACAGGAATGTTGTCGGATTGAAGACTGGTGGAGAGAGTTGTGTAGTTGATGTATTGTATCACTTTTGCAGATTAATACAAACTTGTGCCTCTTTCCTCATGGAGTCTTTTACCTGAAAGAGTTTTCTCCACATAAACATTGTATCATTATATGTTAAGTTTTCATATTTTTGGCTTTTGTGTTGCATATTTTATATTTTGTTGTAATCTCCATTCTCTAATACACTGTTAAAGATCATTAAACTTATTTGAATCAAATTTCCATTGAGTAGTTGTTGTCTTCAATTCTAACAATATCAACATCCTTAAGAAGTTTGTTTCATGCAGTTATTCCATCAGTAAAATTTTAAAATTCCATAAAACTATTTAGGACTTCAGCAAAAGTATGAGTAGATCTCATGGATTAGATCTTCAACTTTTGCTATTGTAGAAAACTTGTTCACAATTTTAAATGCTAAATTCATTATGTGGGCCATGCAGTGAATGGAAATCATGTATGGTGAAAAAGAAGCGTGTATCTTTACGCAAAGACCATTCCTATGACCTTGCATTACTGAAGCTCCATCAACCCCTACATACACCATTTTTTTTCCAATTGTGTACACTCATCCATACCTCCAATTTCATTCAAAGATTTCTTAATTAGTTCAAATAGATTTGTGATATCGCATTCTCCTTCAATTTATAAACTGAGAGAAGATGAGGTTGGTGGACATATTTGTCTTTAGTATACACATGCATGTACATACCCAAGAAGTATTAGACCTACTATTGTAACTTCATCCAAAGATAATGCAATAAAGGTTGACTCTTATTTTTAGTTGTAAATCTTGTTTTTCCACCACAACAAGACAACTTGCTCATTCCCATCTGATGTTTGTTCACCAATGTGTGTTATGAAAGTTAGGAATGCCCATAAAAGATAATAAACTATTATATTTTGGGTAATCTATCATAGGACACCCTCTGGTCAAATATGAAAAACAACACTCAACTGAACAATTTTTGCCATTTGTGCTTCTCCCACCATCTTTCCAAATTGAGCTTCAATTGAACCTCCACATGCAGTAAGCTTCGCCTTTCTTTGCATATGTGCATCATATTCAAGGGAATTCTTAACATGAAGACATTCTTCCTTTGTTTTCCATCTTATCACAAATTTTTCCTTTCCATCTATGATTTATTTTTCATAAAATTTACCAATATTCTTTCCTATAGTGTCAAGTTTTAGCTACAACTTCTTATCCCTATGATATATCCAACTACAAATCTTACACATGCATTCTTTTGGAGGTTCATCTTTTTTGCATTTTGCACTGGTTCAATGAATGGGTACTTTGTCACTCAATCAATCTAGAAAATTCCTTGTCATATCCCACTCATGACCTATTTTTTATTTGGCTTTTCTTTTCCCCTTTTGTACAGGATCTACATCTTATCACTTGTTGAGGTCGATTTATTCATATTATCATTCTCACTACCCTAGGTACCCGCTAGAACATCTTTTGCAGCATTGTCATCCAAGTCAATGAACTCATTTTGGCTACCCTAGGTGTCCCTTAGAGCATCATCTACAACATTGTCATCCTGATCCAAGTCAATTAACTCATTCCAATATTCCTCTAAAGTTGTGAGGTCCACCCTTGTGTGACTGGATTAGTTGCACTTGTAGACCATGTTGTTTTTCTTCTCCCTAGCTAAGAGTTTGATTTATGGGAATGTGACCCTATCTTCGAGGCAATGTAGTGTTGTTGTGGATCTTTTGTATAAGGTGGATTGTGTTGTTTGGGTATGTGTAGTTGATGTACGCCCTAGCTAGGATTGTTGGAATGTCACTTGTTATGCTTGAACTAGAACCTTTAGTGTTGTAGTGCGAGGCTACCATGTGTTGTACTTCTTGCTTTGTTTATGAGACTTATTGTTTAGATTTTCTTGTCATGTAGACATTTTAGGGGCTGTTGACGCTGTGGATTTAGAAATTCATGGACTTACTTTGTACCTTGATTTGATTTATGGATTATGTTGTGATGATGTTATAGCTTGCATGTTAGATTCCATTTGATGCTATGATGTTAAGGCGATATTATTTTGATGCAATTGAAATGTTAATTGATGAGTACATTGATGAGATATGATGCAGTATATGATCCTAATTTGATAATGTGAAATGCGAGTAATTTGAGAATTATGCAAATGTTAGCATGTGTTATAATTGAGGATATATGTGAATATGCAACTTTGTGGGTGTGTGCAATTCATTTTGCTTTGGCTATGATAAACATGTACTATTGATCCGTTTGTGGAAGTGTGTAGTTAATTTTCCATGCCCATGGAAACTTAGAGGTCATTCCAGTTACCCTATGTGACATCCATGTTTAGCCGACCTAGTCCCAAAAGGGAACAAGGTCATTTGTGTTGGAGCATGATGTTTTGTAATGTCTATATTTGATGTTTATTTTGATTAGGGTTCACCCTTTTAATTTATTTATTGAGGTGTTGTAAGTTGTAATGTTTGAGTTGCACTATTTTGGTGCTATTTATTTATTGGGCCTTTTTATGTGAATTTATGAACCCCTTGGTGTTTATTTTGGTCAAATAATGACCCTAGATCATACCCCTAGGGTCTAGGACCAATTTGAACATGTGAGACCTTAGTTTAACCTTGTTTGGATCACCTTAACTTGACCCTGAAGTTAAGTGACGAAATTTGAAGTTGGATAAGGTGGTGGACAACTCAAGATTCCACCATGACCAACTCCACTACCCTAGGATAAGGTCTCCCTTATCCTTAAGGCTTGGGAAGCTTTCAAGGCCTTCAAGTGTGAGAGATCTCATTCCTATGCTCTCACACATGTGTGAGAGCATCTATGGGGAAATGGATTTGCCTTGTTGGATAGGAGAATGACATGTGTCTTCTCCTTATCCTTATGGAGTATTCCATGTGGGATTCCCCTCTCCACTATGCTCTCACACATGTGTGAGAGCATTTGTGGGAGAGTGTGAGGCTTTGTGGGATGGGAGTGTGACATGTGTCATCTCCTTATCCCTTGGGGTTTTGTGAGTGGGTTGTGAGAAGGATGGAGAAGGTGACATGTGTCACCTTCTCATTCCTCAAGGCTCTTTGATTTAGCCTATTAAACTCCATCTTTGAGAGATTGAGATAGTTCTTCAATTTTAGATTTTTGAATATTGATTTGGGGGGAGATAGCTAGAGTTAGAGGATTTTTGGTATGCAAGGAGATTGGAAGAAGACTTGGGAGCTCTTCACCTCTTTCCAAATTTGGGCTTATAAGGTAAGCACCCAAGGCTATATGCGTTCCTTATGTATTTACTGTCATTATATGTGAAGATTGCTTTGTGTATTTTTGAGTTTTGGTGTATGTGTTGTGTGGGTTTTCATGTTGGGTGTTTGATGATGCTCTCCATTGAGAAGAGCTCATCCTATTTTGGGGTGGGAGAGGAGTGAACCTCCTCGAGGGCAACCTCACTATATTTGGAGGTGTTGATGGCCATGGGAGTGTATTTTGAAGTATTTGAGATTTTGGTGAAGTCAAGAGTGCCTTGGGATTTTGTGACATTTTGAGATTTTGGTGAAGGCAAGAGTGCCTTGAGATTTTTGACATTTTGAGATATTAAGGCAAGAGGCCTTGTGATTTGAGTATTATGTGTTTTGGTGATTTTGGGTTCTTCCCTTGAGTTGAGAGTAGTCCACTCTCCTACCCCCAAAAATCCAAGTTAAATGGATTAGTTATGTGAAATCCTTGGGAAAGTGTGTTTATGATTTGTGTGAGTATTTTTGGTGTTAAATCCCTTTTTGTTGTGTGCACCTAGTTATGTGGGTGACCTCCAAGCTCGGGGGCGACTTGTTTCAAGTGTATGGATGGGAGGTGAGCTTCCATGGACATTTGCAAATCTTCTTGTGAGTTTTTCAAGTTTTTTTTTTGGTGGCTCTTGGATTTTTGGAGATCTTGATGAAATTTAGTTTATGTGTTTTGTAAATGTATGGCATTTTGGTTACCATGGCTCTTTTGGGTTGGTAATAAAGTTGTTGTGGTGATGAGAGTTATTCTCTCTCCTTTGAGTCTTTGATGTAAATGATTTTATGTAATAATATTATTTTCCTTGCATTCTCATAGTAGTTGAAGTTTTACCTCAACATATTTGGAATGATTATATTCATGTGAAAGAAAAGAAAAGAAAAGAAAAAATTCTCTATCTCTGTCTCCCTATTTTTGTTGAATGGGAGATACTTTTATAAGATTTAAAAAAAAGTAAAGAAAATTATGTTTACCTTATGTTTGTTTTCAAGAAAAGGAAAATGAAAGGTCTTAGGAAGGGAAAAATAAAAATATATCTATGCTTAATGTATATATATATATATGCTTGCTATGAAGATTTAAATTCCCTGTCAAAAAAATTTCAGAGGGTAGAATAATAATGTTAATATACATATTAATATACATATGTATATGACTCACATATATATATATATATATATATATATATATATATATATATATATATATATATATATATATATATATATAATCCTTAACGTATTTTTTTTATCAATGGTGAAATATAAAGCAATGAATGGGAGGCATTTTTTTTTAGGGTTAGGGAGTTTTTTTTATGAAAGAATTGTTTTAACAAAAAGAGGGCTGTCAGCCCAGCCCAGCCGTGGTGCCTAGACATTCTGCCCACTGTGGGTGAACAGGGATCAACCGTTGTCAACACAAAAACCCACCGCCATGTTTAAACTTGCAACGCCTCTGTGGAATATTTCTCATTTGGCTCTACTCAGTCATTTTCTTCTCTGCCTATATATACTTTTTGTGGTTTCCCTCTCTTATAACCTACAAATAAAGAAAAGAAAGATATTTCTCTATGTTATTTTAATAAAGAAATATATATATAAACAGAGTGTAGTTAAATTTCTAGCAAAATAAATAATGAGACAGGGTAGTTATGTATAAAAGAGGGGGTTAGAAATTAAATAGGAAATATTACACCCTGCACATGAAATGAAGAAGTTAGAAAACAAAAATATTGTAAAATAAGAGAACTATGATAATATTGGAAAGCAATGGAAACCTAGATTAGAGAATAAATGAGCAAACCTGTTAGATGCTTGAGGGAGTGTAGTAGACAAAGGAGTTAGCCAAATGACCTATGGGCAAGAGAGTTTATTTTTTTATAAGTTCTTTTTAGGGCATTGTGTTTCCCTAATTTGGGGAGGAGTATTGTAATTAAATCATGTTTGGAAAAAATTAACCTCTTAGTGAAAAAGAGTTGGTATTTTCATTTGGGGATTAGTGTTTTTACTTAATTTTATTATTTGTATTCTAGTGGGAAGGTTTTTTTTTTAACTATAGTAATTAAATTTATTAAGTGCATAACCCTTAATTATTATCTCTTCCAACCCTTTTTAGATGCAAGGGTGAATTTTAAATGTTAGATTAATTAAATGAACCCTGTGGGTATTATATTCAAGCCTACTAGTTTAATATTGAGGCATTTGATTTAGTTAAATTAAATTATTTACTTAGATTAATTAGAATTATTAAATAAATCCTTTGGGGTATGTGTTCAAGTTATTAGTTTAATTTTTTGGGGCATTTGATTTAGTTAACTTAAATTATTTACTTAGATTAATTAATTTAACCCCACTTGGTGAGTGGGTGGAAATTAATTCTCTTTTTTCTTTTGTGATTATTGGGGAAGTTAAATCAATATGTTTATTTTAATGTTTCTTTTGAATTTCTATGGGGGGAAAATATATAACCTTTATGAATTAACTTATTTAGTGCATTTGAGATTATCTATTTATTTTGTTTATCTTTTTCCAAGCCTTTTAGACAAAGAGCACATTTAAATGTTTAGGTTTGATTTAATTAAACCCCTTTAGTTAATGCATTAAAATTTATTGCCTTGGGTAGCTGTTGGCACCTTGGGGTTATTCCAAATTATTTAGGGTATGTAATTATTTTCATTTTTTTTCTTGTTAAAAACGCATGTAGGGAATATTGTCATTTAATTTATTCTATCCTTCTATAGTTGAGGTGGCGTTATGCTGCCGAATTTTCCTAGATTAATGGTGGAAATATTATTTAATTTAATTTGATCATTTACCTTTCTACCTTAGTTAATTGATTTAGTTCGATATTATGTTAGTGCAATATCTTAATGTTAATTTAATTTTGTAGTTCTCCTAGGGTTGGATTTCAAATTGTACCAAAATCATGCGACCTCATCTAAGAACCCTAGGGTTAGTTCCGATTATGGAAGCTACCCCTCTTAGGGATGCTCCTCACGTTGCACACACCCCCTTAGTTGGCTAACATTTCACAGGGGTTGCGAAAGGAGTTTCGTATTACCCCGATGTTTGATTGACGTCTCCACCTTTGTGCATATGTCACCGAGCACGCATGTTGCGCATGAGGGGGTTTTAGAGTCGAGTGGGAAAAGTTTTTTGGTAATTCATGTCATGACCACATGAAAAATGTGGACATGACACATGGATATCATGTCACGACCACATGGGAGATGTGGGCATGACATTTGGTATCAGAGCCCATGTTTCAAACACTGGGATCTCTGGGTGTGTATAATTGCCGAGTTGGGCCGATAATAGATCGTGCATACTTGTGTTGCATGTCTAACTCTAGCTTGTGTAGCAACGAGTTTGTAAGACACCTTACATGGGAATAGCTTGTTTTCCCTTAATTTTTGCTTCCGTTGACCCCGATGTATGACTTGGTGTCATAGGTACTTGGGGAGTGTATTCTTGATGAATAGAGTAGTTGAAGGACCATGCAAGTCCTGAATTTGAAAGTTGGTCAACTTCTTAACCTAGTGCTATTCTAAGAGGATGATATTGGTTGGGTTTTACTAAGTGTTTTGTTCCAGCTAATCCTTGCTCCTTGTCCTAGTTGTTGGTGTATTTCGATCCTTCTTTAGGGGTCATGACAACCTATGGTAAGTGTACCCTTGGACAAGTGTTATTATGATAAAGTTTTATTCCTATGGCTACCTTGTAGGTTTCCCTAACGAATGTTGAGTTGTGTTTATCCTACCTCGTAGGACGAAGGAATTATATTTGAGTAGTACACTATCTTGGACAAAGACTCATGTACCCTAATCATTTATTGGACCCACCTAGTGTCACTTAGTTAACCTTTGTATCATGGGGTAAGATGTGCCTTGTTTAGACAACCCCTCTAGTTGGGATGCAAAGAAGTTGTGGACCTTTAGTTGTCCTTCGCCTTGATGTAGGATTAAGTTATCTTGATAGTTGTCACTTGAAGGGTGGATAAAATGGTATATTATCTTATAAGAGCCACTCGGTACCCTCTTCTTGAGGATGGTGTAGTGGATGTTAAAAGAATTTGGCATGAAAGGCCTTTTACGACTACTTTCTTGGGTAAGCCTCTTGGGTTTAATGAAAGGATGTGTAGTAGCTTTGAGGACCACTTCATGGTTGTGAATCTTTTGACATTTGTTGTGCCACGATGAGTTAACCTCCATGTAACATGTTGGTACCTAGTGGATGATTAGGCTATGTGCTACCTTCACATTAATTTGTAATGTGCTTTGTTCATTTAAGTAGTACCTCATTGGTTAAGGGTTTAAAGGTGGTGTAAGTGCATGGGGTTGAAAAGTTTATGATAGTCAGGGAGTAAGATCTTGTTGTGAGTATAAGTTCGTATTGGCTTATTAAATAGTAACCTAAGTGCAACTTGATCCTTTCCTTGCCACTTTGTTGAATTGGAAATTTATTACCTTTATGTCTTGATAGGGTGACGAGTTCCCCTTGTGAATAATGTATGTCTCTATGCTTAGAAGGCTATAGTGAAGCCTTGTGATGGGCTGTAATAAAGAAAGTTAAGATTGAGTTATGTTTGTCTTATTGGGTTAATGCGGAAACCCTCCAGTTGTTGGATGTTGGTGACTCTTGAGATGAGCCCCTTGTGCAACTAATTGCATGACTCCACAAAGATGTTGTTATGTGTTCCTTACTAGGAGGCACGAAGGACCCCACTTCTAAGGTGACTTTTAGGATACCAGACTTTTGAAAATCCTTTCAAGTAGGTTCTTAGGTCACCTAGAAGTTGTGGGTGTATGTTTAGTTAGGGTGTTCTATGACCTTAGTTAAGAGTGTGACCACTATCCCTCTCCTCTCTTTTGTAACTATGTTATATACGTATAATGTTGTAATGTACAATTTTGGTTAAATTGTTGAAGACGATTATCTACTTATTGATGGAATTTTATTGATTTCAAAACCAACGTATTGAGTTCTTTACTTGGGCTACTTAGCTGACTTACTTTCTTATAGTCCTCTTACCTCAAGGACTTGTTTAATCGTATTTCAATTTAAGTTTTGAATGTTGAATTTGGCACCACTTTTGAACTTGGCTTAAATTTTGGAATTTGAACCACCTTTTGAAATTTACCTCCTAAATATTTTATTCTTTTAAATTTATTACGTTAAAACTTATTCAAGACTTATCTTTCCAAGATTTTATGTTGAGGATTTTGTTATCGTTGGTATTGCTAGTACTTGTGTAGTGTTGTGAAATATGTGACCTACATTACCCATAAGGGGTACTTGGTGAGAGGAAAATGGGAATAGTCAGTCTTGGTTGATGTCATAAGCTTGAGGTTGTTTAGAGGATCGATAGTGGTGGTTTAGAATTTCCTTGTTGACCTTGAGTGGTGCAGAGTAATACTTTGGTGGTTCCCTTTTTGGGAGGTGGAATCTTTAAGTATCAAGAGATGATTGCTCGAGAGATTTGAAGGAGTAGACAAGTTGGGAAAACCTTGGGATCCTCTTGTAGTTGTGTGGACCCACTGCCCTCAGGGTTTTGGCCCCTCGTTTAAATAGGCTTTGTGGGTGGTCCTAACTTTTTGAAGTTGACCCACGAGATTGTAGTGGCATCAGTGTTGTTTCATTCCTTGATTCTAGGGATGTTTAGACATGATTGGTTCCTACCCCATTCTGCAAAGTTTGATTTAGCCAGTCTAGTGGGGACCTATTGATAGAAGGGGTAGCCAAGACTTGAGAGTCTCATGCTTTTTTCTTGGGATCTTATGTGTTTAGCTTAGCATCGGTGGTAAGTTGGGTAAGATGCATGTTTGGGGCTTGAACGGTGGTTTTGTGTCTAGTTCTTTGGCCAAGCTTCCTTTTAGGGTTTCTTTATGTTAGTTAGGTTCTTGAATGGCTAAAAGAGACTAGGAGTATGATTTAGTTAAGTTAGTGTTTAGAAGGACTCTCATAGTGCTAACCTTCAGGGTATGTCCCCATCTTGTGTGACCTTGAATTACTTGGTGATCTATCTTAGGGAATCTAATGCCCTTGTGTCTTATAATGCTCGTAAAGGTTTGGAGTATGTGTTGTGGTTAGATTCTTGACCCCTCCTAATCAGGGGAGGGTATCTTTGGGGATTATTGCAATGTGATTACTTATTAAGTTCCTAATTGTTTCTTTACTTTTATGTCGAAATCAATATGAGTTTAATGCCATATTGGAATGGTTTGTAAGTGGGTTACTCTACAGTAATTCCATGTTAACTTCCAGGAGGAAATTTAGCTCTAGGGTAGGAGGATGTGAGGTCCACCCTTGTGCGACTAGATCATTTGCACTTGTAGACCATGTTGTTTTTCTTCGCCCTATCTAAGGGTTTGATTTATGGGACCGTGACCCTATCTTTGAGGCAATGTAGTGTTGTTGTGGATCTTTTGTATAAGGTGGATTGTGTTGTTTGGGTATGTGTAGATGATGCATGCCCTAGCTAGGATTGATGGAATGTCACATATTATGCTTAAACTAGAACCTTTAGTGTTGTAGTGTGAGGCTACCATGTGTTGTACGTCTTGATTTGTTTATGAGACTTATTGTTCATATTTTCTTGTCATGTAGACATTTTAGGGGTTGTTGACCCCGTGGATTTAGACATTCATGGACTTACTTTGTACCTTGATTTGATTTATGAATTATGGTGTGATGATGTTATAGCTTGCATGTTAGATTCCATTTGATGCTATGATGTTAAGGTGATATTATTTTGATGCAATTGAAATGTTAATTAATGAGTACATTAATGAGATATGATGCAGTATATGATCCTGATTTGATTATGTGAAATGTGAGTGATTTGAGAATTATGCAAATGTTAGCATGTGTTTTTGATAATACAAGGTGGCAGAACCAGGGGTCGAACCCTTACAAAGCAGAAGCCAAAAAGGGCAAAAGAGGCTCAGAAGACAAAAAGAGCCAGAACCACCACATATAACTTACATACAACTGATATACAACAAATAGAAACTATCAGTAAAAAACTAGCTAACAAAAAGCTTAGAAAGAAAACTAGGAAAGGGTGTCTTCCCAGCCTTTAAAAAGAAATTCAAACATTTTGTTGAATTCCTTAGCCTTGTCGTCATCAACACCATGAGTGAGGACTTCATGTTCCTGCAACAAAGAGAGATTAGCCATAGCCGGCCTACAAAACATGCTTGTAATGAACTCGCTAAGAGAAAAGACCCTCTTCTCTAGAAAATCCACCCGCTCCTTCAACTGAGACAAATCATCAGAATGATTACCTTCCTCATATACTTCCTCCTCCATACCACCTTCAGCATTGTTACAATCCTCTTGAATAAAATCAAGGTCTGTAGGAACCTCAGTGGGAATAGAGTGAACATCATTCCTATTGTTACCATCAGTCCCAGTAGCCTCCACATGAGTAGTAGTAGCTCCCACTTCAATACAGTCACCAATGGAAGCAAAATTTTCAAACCCTTTATTGCCCTCAGTATCAAAGGTCTCTGCAGGTATTTCTTGTCCAACAATCTCCTCAACACCACCTAAATCTTGAATAATAATCTCCTGATATTATCACTCTTGGACTTATCCTCCCCCTCTTGAGTAGAGGATTCAGAATAGCTTTCAGAGTAATCAATCAGCTTCAACTTAGGAGCTAATTTGCCAGCAATATGACCAAACCACCTAACAATAGAAAATTTACCCTCCAGTTTGACTTTTTTCAAATTTCTTGAGGGTCCCTCCCTAACCAGTTCTTGTGCATTCTGGGGCCCAGAATCCCCAATGTCCTCTTTTAAAAGGTTAGCTTCCACAACAATATCGGAGAGACATTTTTTAGATTTCAACTTGGATTTGGTAAGAGAGTTTTGAACATTTTTTACAATAGAAAATTTAGGAGTAGCCAAAGAAGGAGCACCTTCAAGAAATAGCTTAGGAGTAGTATGACTAGTTTTCACAGAGGCAGTAGGGGTATCAGCAAAGGGTTCAAGACTAGAGGGTTAAATAGAAGAAGGAGGGGACAGAGCCAAGTGAAATTGGTATAACCTATGGATAAGCCCTTGATGGAGGGGAATAGGCTTTTCATCAGGATTTTTAAGCAAAATCTTCTTAACATGTTGAACAGAGCACTCAAGAGATGAAAGCAGATAGAAAAGGAAACTAATAGTAGCATTTCTTCTGAAGTGGTTTAACAAAGGAAGATGATAGTAATAGAACCTAGCGAAATGACCCTCCAGAGTGAAGTACTTTATCACCATAAAGCACATTTTTGCCCACAGTTCAAGAAGTCTAGCTCTCTCAAATCCTCCCTAATATGGCACCAACTCCTCACCTTCACCAAGGAACAATTTATGGTTTTGGGCATCCGAAACCCTAGACTTCTTTTGCAACTTCATACCCTTAGCAGATAAACTCGTAGCCATAGCAATTTCATTCTCCAAAACCTCAAAACTGATATTCCCAATTTGAACCTTATGATTATCCCATGATTGAGCAAATTGAATGGACAAATTTTCATCATGCCCATTCAAACACTCAAGGAACGGAGTGATACCACCTTCTTTACAATAATGCCAAACTGAGGCATCATCTTTAAATTCCCCGTAGTTATTAGGTTCAGTTTGGATCCTATCCCCTCCCATAATGAAATACTAGTAAATCCCAAAGAGCACAGAGAAGGAATTAGCAAAAGTTTGAAAATCTCCGTCCTAAAGGCTCCTAACAATATTGTGAAGAATTCGAGAGACTTCGATCACAGAGCAATGTATAATAATGAAAAAGGCAATAATGTAAATACGAGTAGAAATAGGGCAATCATTACACTGATAACCCAAAGTCCTTATGCAATAATTCCTCATCAACTGCCCTTCCTTCACACGTGTGCATAACTATCTAAACTCACTCCAATCACCAGCAAAATGTCTAATCGGCATGACTTGTGTTAAAAGACAAGCTACGTAGGTAAGCCAAGTGAAGTGATGTGTCATAATCATATGGTGCTTGCTCTTTTTGAATGATATCCCCAATCTGGAGTGGGATATTATGAAAATGGCACCAATAATGCCAGTTTTGAAACTATTGTCCAAAATTTGCTAGGCTGTCAGCAACCGTGTTCCCTTCTCTATAAATATGAGAGAAGGAAATGATAGGAATGACTTGTATAAGAGTTTGAATATCAGACACAATGTCTCTAAGTTTCCATCCACACTCCGAAGCTTTAGTGACAGCATTAATAATAATTTTGGAGTCACCCTAAACATGAAGTTGGCAAATTCCTAGAGATATAGCCAACTTGAGACCCCATAAAAGAGCTGAAGCTTCAACAAAGTTATTGGTCTGGTTCCCAATTTCTCTAGTATAAGAAGCAATTAAATCTCCTCTATCATTCCTTATAACTCCTCCTCCACTAGCCTTTCCATTTGACTTAGTAGCACCATCAAAATTCAGTTTAAGCCACCCTAGGTCTAGGGGAGTCCAAATAGTATTTAACCTTTTAAGGCATCTGGAATCATCAAATGCAGGAATTTGATTCATAATCCCCCAGTTGGAAGCCACAAGGACTTCATGCTGAGTAAAAGATTTATCAGTAGTTTTGATGATGGAATTAGAAACACTTTCCAGGAGGGCCTTAGATAAAGAACAGAAAACCTGTGAAGGATTCCTAGCAGTTTCTCTAAAAAATCTATTATTTTTTTCCTTCCAAAGGAACCATGCAACAAAAGGAATAGTTTGAGTCCATAGTTCCACTAACCAAGGATGGGATAGAGGAGGGATCTAATTAACAATGAGTTCTCTTATTTCCTTATTGCAAACCCATTGTAAGCCAAAATTCAAAAGGACTTTGCTCCAAATATTAGTCACAAATTCATAGTGCAAAACAAGATGAGAGACATATTCTTCCTCTTTGAAGCACATGACACATCTATTAACTAGTTGAAGACCCCTTCGCTGAAGATTGTCCTGAGTAAATATCTTATTATAAACAGTTGTCCACCAGAAAAAGTTAACCTTAAGGAGGAGTTTGCAATTCCAGACTTTCCTCCAAATATCATCCATAAGATCCTTCTCAATCAGCAAATGGTAAGCTGATTTAACTGAAAAAAATCCTTTTTTATCAGCAGACCAAAAAAGTTGATCATTTCTAGGAAAAAGATGAATCTGGGTATTAAGAGGCATTTATTGTATGGCATTAGCCCGGTGATTGAGATTCAGATAATTAGTACAGCATTCCAACATATTTTTCCATTTTTTAACACCATGATCTTGATGAATATAATGCCTAACTTTAGTGCCAAAAAATTGTTTAGCAAGAGCAACAATAGATCCATTACCCATATGATTAGATAAAGGTCCATCACCCAACTAAGGATCTTCCCAAAAATTGATGAGAGACCCATCACCAATTTTCCATTTCATTCCCTTATTAACAAGACTTCTGGATTTAATCATTTTATTCCAAATAACAGATCCTTGAGGAAGACCCTCTTGATTGAGAAAATAATATATGTCAGAGTCTCGTAAGTACTTAGCCTTTATAATAATTCCCTAGTCAGTATCCCTGTTTGTGAAGTTCCAAATAATCTTAGACAAAAGATCCTTGTTCATTTTTTGGATGGTTCTGATGTTGAGCCCACCATGAGACTTAGGAAGACAGACTTTGTCCCATTTAATTAGAGAGATTTACTTTTTTTCCTCCATGCCAGTCCACAGGAAAGTTCTCTGGATTTGCTCCAGTTTGTCAGCCAAATATCTAGGCATTTTGAATAAAGATAAAAAGTAAGTAGGTATACCCTGAAGAGAAGCCCTTAGAAGCTGCAATTTACCTGCATTGCTTAAAAGTTTACCTTTCCATCCCAGCAATTTCTTTTGAGTTCTTTCGAGGATCTTATGCCAAAAACTAGGAGTAACTTCCTTTGTAGTTAAAGGGAGACCAAGGTAGACTGAGGGAAGGTTAGTAGCCACACATCCAAGGATATTAATAATTTTCCTTTGAAGATCCCCTAGAGTATTAAAAAAGAAAACATTGCTTTTTTGAAAATTAATATGCTGACCAGAAGCCATGGCATAATCATTCAGTAAAGATTTCCATATGGAAGCTTCTAAAATAGAGGAGATGTCGAAAAGAATGGTATCATCCACAAACTACTGAATGGGCATCAAAGAAAGAGAAGAAGCTGGTTTAATCCCAATTAATTCTTTTGAGGTGATCTTGTTGAGGACTGATCAAGAGCTTCAACTAGCATAATAAAAAGGTAGGGGAACAAGGGATCTCCCTGTCTTATTCCCCTAGTGGGAGAAAAGAAACCCCTTGGAACCCCATTAACAAGGACAAAGTATTTAGTAGTAGTAACAGCTTCCTTGATGAGAAGGGATACCTTATCATTAAACCCAAGCTTCTAAATGATTTTAAACAAAAATTGCCATGAGACCCGATCATAAGCTTTAGAAATATCAAGTTTGAGAACCATACCTGGGATGCGACTCTTGTCCATAGAATGAATAGTTTCATGAGTAGTAATCACAACATCTAAGATCTGTCTCCCTGGAACAAATCCCTTCTATGAGGGAGAGATAATTTTGTCAAGAAGGGGTTGGAATCTAACCACCAAAAGCTTTGTGCAAATTTTGTAAATTGTGTTGCAGAGGCTAATAGGCCTGAAGTTAGCAAACATCTACGGGTTAGGCTTCTTAGGAACAAGGGCAATGAAGGTATTATTTAGTTGTTTCAATAATTTCCCAGTTCTAAAAAAATCTTTGACAGTTGTCATGACATCATATTCCACTATGTTTCAGAATTATTGGAAGAAGAAAGGTGGAAAGCCATCTGGACCCAGAGCTTTGAAAGGGCCCATAGAGAAGACCACCACACAAAACTTCTCATCAGAGATAGGCTTTAAAATATCAGCATTGTCTTCTTCAGAAATTAGTGAAAGAATGTTATTCAGAAGCTGATTCACAATATGTGAATTGTCAGCACTCGTACCCTGTTCAGACAGTAGGTTATGAAAGAATTTGACAGCATGATCTCCAATCTCCTCATCCTCAGTAATCATTCTACCATCCTCCAATCTTACTCTAGAAATAGAGTTAGATTTTCTATGCTTTAGAGTAGAAACATGAAAGAAAGTTGTATTACGATCACCTTCCTTAAGCCATTGCACTCTAGATTTTTGTTTCAGAATAACTCTTCCCTATTCATTAAATTCTTCCAATCTCTAATCAGATCATTCTCTAATTGCATAGAAGTATCAAAAGTATCTCTTTGAGCAATCTTAAATTGAATATCTGCCAGCTTCTCGGACATGATATTTTTCTGGGAAAAGACATTACCAAAACTATATTTATTCCAACCATAAACTTATCTCTTGACATGCATCAACCTTTTAAAGAGTCTAAACACGAGAGTACCCAAAACTAGAAGTTGCCACCATCTAGAAAGAAGATTTCTGAAATCATGATGTTTAATCCACATAGCCTCAAATCTAAAGGGAAAGGGGCCTTTCCTCTTCTGATTAGCCCAGTCCAAAATGATAGGATTATGATCAGAAATAGTCCTAGGCAAAGAAACCAGTTTAAGGGAGACAATATTTGGCCAATTATTGGAAATAAGAAATCTATCCAGCTTCACTTGAATCATTTGGTCCCCTTTCCTCCTATTGGTCTAGGTAAAATTTTGATTCATCAAGTCAATGTCAAAAAGCCCAAAGGAATTTATAAAATCAGCAAAGTCCAACATACTATCAGAGTAGTCCAAAATTCCACCAAACTTTTCAGAAGGATATAGAGGGGTATTAAAATCACCCGCCAACATCCAATAAGAATCAGGATGAGATTCAAGTTGATTAGCCAAGTCCTCCCAAAGATTCTTCCTTAGCACCCTAGTGTTAGGGGCATAAACATTAACCAGACTCCATCTAAAGGAAGGCAAAGAAAAATCAATCACCAAACAGTGTTTGTTCAAAAAATAAAGTTTACCTCAAATTTTGGAAGCATTCCACATAGTCACTATTCCCCCAGAGGCACCAACAACAGGGCTTATGCAGAAGGAAGCATTAGGCCAGATCCTATCAACAATCAATTTGAAATTCTCTTTAGACATTTTAACTTCCTGAAGTAAAAGAATATCCACCTTGTGGTCACAAATATAGTTTTTGACCTCAAATTGTTTTGAGGGGTTATTAAGGCCCCTCATATTCCATGAAATAATTTTCATTTAAATATCTTTCTGGAATGATTTTCTAGTGTCTTTTGCTTACCATTGGCAATCTCCCTAGCTGCTTCTCTTTGTCTAGTTTCTCTCAATGTAGGTCTACCTTTCAGAGGATCTAAACCCACATCAACAGTCTTTTTTGGTTTACAACCTTTTTTCTTCTGAGATGTCCACTCCTCATGGTCACTTAGGGAAGCACTAGTTGCTCCAGGAGAAACAATAGGTGGACCAAATTGTTGTCTTCGAGAAGGAGGAAATAACCATCCTTTGAGAAAACCTGAAGTGAGTTTCCCTAGGGAAGGGTAAAACATTTTTTAGAGCTGAAGAATGCAAATTAGAATCAATCTTAGTAGACTGGTGATCATGAACTTGAGTCACCAGGTTGCCAAGAGGGGAACATTTATCTAGATTCTCCTTCTCTTTGTAACATCCCATCTAGGTCTCCTTAACTTTGTCAACTTCAACTAGAACCTCTTCAAAATTACCAACCTCTAACTGAGTTTCCTTAACTTGGTTTAGAATCTCGCCATCTTCCAAGTTTGGTTGTGAAACCTCATGAAGATGGAGGTTCTGTTCCTCAACATCCCTAACCAGCTTAGAATCCTGTGAACCCATTTGGGTCTCCTTGACTTTGTCAACTTCAACTTGAACCTCTTCAAAATTACCAACCTCTAACTGAGTTTCCTTAACTTGGTTCAGAATCTTGCCATCTTCCAAGTTTGGTTGTGAAACCTCATGATGATGGAGGTTATGTTCCTCAACATCCCTAATTGGCTTAGAATCCTGTGAAGCATCAAAAGTTGTTTCTTCTTGTGCATTCTCCTTACCAAAATGAGTAGATTCATTAGCAATGGTCTCCTCCTTATTCATGTTATCCACAGTTATTTCCTTAGTATTTTCCTCAACTTTCTTAAACTTACAATGCGAAATGAGATGCCCTTTCTTCTTACATTTCTGACAGTAAATCATGGAATTCTCATAAGTGATGGACTACCTCCAAACTCCATATTTAGAGCTAATGTCAATGAACATGGGCAAAGTTTTGTTGATTTCCACATTTACACAGAATCTTACATAAACAAAGCAAGATTTGGTGCATGTGGAGTTATCAAGGGTAACAAAATGACCAAAAGTATTAGCAATGGAACTAAAAATAGTTTCATCCCAGTATTCTAAAGGAAAACTAGGCAGATGAACCCATACTGGGGCAATTTTATTAAGATCAGCACTAGGGTCAAACCCTGGTCTCCAATAGCCCAATGAAAGCGAATGGGTACCATAAAGCCATGGTCCTCTAGATAAAATAGCCAACATGTCTTCTTTGTTGGTGAAGCGAAATAGGAATGGCCCTCGCGCCATACCCATGATAGTCACACTACCTTTAACACGCCAATGATTGGAGACCCATTTGTGAACCATCTTAATGCTAGGTTGGAGAGAGAAGAAATTACCAACCAGAGCAAGATCCATAGAAGTGACAATCATATCCACCAGATTGTCAGGAACCACAAGGGAAGACCCTTCAGCCATCTCCTCCTGGTGATAGACCACTATCTGTCCATTATGAGGAGAGTCCACCTATATTGTCAGAACTTTTTTCTAGTTTGTAGGCCTGGTAGATTTTGAAACGAGCAGGGGACTAGAGGTACTACTAGCTGCAGCACCCTCCATCCCCAACCAGCACATGGAAAGTAGACAAACAAAACCCTAGAAAACCTAAAAACCCTAGCAAAGTGCATTAGGTTTACTTTGATACGTTAAACATAAAAATTGGACTGCTTTTAGCATGTGTTATAATTGAGGATATATGTGATTATGCAATTTTGTGGGTGTGTGCAATTCATTTCGCTTCAACTATGATAAACATGTGATATTGATCCATTTGTGGAAGCATGCATGTAATTTTCCATGCCCATGGAAAATTGGAGGTCATTCTAGTAACCCTATGTGACATCCATGTTTAGCCGACCTAGTCCCAAGAGGGACCAAGGCCATTTGAGTTGGAGCGTGATGTTTTGTAATGTCTGTATTTGATGTTTATTTTGATTAGGGTCCACCCTTTTAATTTATTTATTGATGTGTTGTAAGTTGTAATGTTTGTGATGCCAAACAAGGTATACTGATCACCAACTCTCAAACAAACTAACTTGCAAGTCTCAAGACTCCAAGATTAGGGGTTTTCCTTCTTTAGCCTCCTTATGCCTTGTAGCCCTCTTTTAGAGGTTTTTTCAACATAATTTTCTAAAGGAAACCCAAAACCATAAAAGAATACCTTTTTCAGATACCATTTATGGAGTACTTTAACATGTCTTGAAACCACCTATGATCACTTTGGAAAGTATCCTCCTAAAAATGATTGTTCCACTGCTACAAAGGGGCAATTAGCCCTGTTTTCCAAAGCAAGTACCCTCTAAACTCCTTACCAACCTTGAATCTTCATTGACAGTCCTTGGCCAACCTCCAAAACCTCTGAATCAACAACTTTTAGGACTTGGGGCATTTATTCAAATCCCTAACTTACAAAAACCTTGTTTTAGACCTTTCTAGGCTTGAACCCATGAGGGTTTATTGAAAATCCACTCTCCAAGCCTCTACCTTGCCAACCAAACCTTAAAACACTTCAAAAACTATCTACACATCCTTATTCTACTAAGCCTCAGACACTTCTAACAACAAAATGGATGATTTGTGCATTTTAAGTGATTTTAAACCCTAAAAAACAGAGTTACAGGACAATTTTTAGAAAAATGTGGATAACTTGCTCAAAAATGAATGAAATTAAGTGTGACTTGATGCAAAACAAAGGTAATTCAATTCTCTATGTTTTTCAATCAGTTAGAGATCACAAAGTTTCTGTACAAGCATATCCAAAGGTCTACAATATAGGAAAATGCTTCAAATATCAAGAAAATGGCACTTTTATTCAAAAATCTCTTCAACAACAGACTTCCCCACCCATCAAATCAAGTTTCTCCCAACTATTTATACTTTATCCACTTAGTTACAATAGTTCATAACCATATTTTGAAATGGTGATTGTTCACCTTCTTCACAAGACAACATGACCCTTGGTATGCACTTATACAACATTGTGACAACTTTACAAAATATGACATTTTTTGCAATAATGAACCTCATATGACTCAAATTACATTAGAAGTGGTCTATTATGACCTTATTTTCTTTACAAAAGACTCCAAACCCCTAAAACCTAACATTAGACCTTATTTACATGAATTTGCCTTGGTGCCCCTGGACCAGTTTAAGTTGCACTATTTTGGTGCTATTTATTTATTTATTGGACCTTTGTATGTGAATTTATGAACCCCTTGGTGTTTATTTTGGTCAACTAATGACCCTAGGTCATACTCGTAGGGTCTAGGACCAATTTGAACATGTGAGACCTTAGTTTAACCTTGTTTGGGTCACCTTAACTTGACCCTGAAGTTAAGTGACGAAATTTGAAGTTGGATAAGGTGGTGGACAACTCAAGATTCCACCATGACCAACTCCACTACCCTAGGATAAGGTCTCCCTTATCTTGAAGGCTTGGGAAGCTTTCAAGGCCTTCAAGTGTGAGAGACCTCATTCCTATGCTCTCACACATGTGTGAGAGCATCTATGGGGGAATGGATTTGAATTGTTGGATAGGAGAATTACATGTGTCTTTGCCTTATCCTTATGGAGTCTTCCATGTGGGATTCCCCTCTCCACTATGCTCTCACACATGTGTGAGAGCATTTGTGGGAGAGTGTGAGGCATTGTGGGATGGGAGTGTTGGATCTAGGGCATACAACTGAGAGGGGGGGGGGTGAATCAGTTGTATAAAACTTCTTGCTCTTTCAAACACTTGATTCTTTGTTGTTAGTTAGTAGCATATCAATTAATCATCCATGGAAGCATAATACATAAACACAAGAGTAGATAAGCATCAACACATTGAACACCAAGATTTTGACGTGGAAAACCCGGTTAAGGGAAAAACCACGAGGTGATTAACCCAAGAATTATTCTCTATTAGAAGAATAAAGAAAAATGAATGGCACATGCCAATTAGGGCTCACTGCCCGAGCACACTGCTCACAAAGAGGCCCACTGCCTACAAGGAGACACACTGTCTACAAAGTGATAAAAATCACAGTCTTGAACTGGAGAATGACATCTCTACCATGTCCGGATCAGTTCCAATTAAGCCCAAAAACCTCTGTTCTGCCTTTCGTACTTCTCTTCGCTATGCCACACTCATCCACACACCACACCCGAAATGAACTCACAAACCGTTATTTATACAAGACATCGACTTAGGATCAAACATCTAAGTCAGCAAACAATCATAAGAGTATCCGCAAGATGAATAACACATCCGGTCGGCCACCACAAGAACATTCGCAGGATGAACAACTCATCCGGTCGGCTAAACAGAGCAAGAACTTCATCCAGAAGAATAACTTCAATTCCAGGCTCTACTATCAATGCGGATCAACAACACAACCTCAACATGATCCAGAAAACTTAACAAGCCTGCCTGAATGTCCGGATACATCCGCACTTCCTTTACTTGCTGGAATCTCTTGTCTTCCTCATCTGAAACTTCAAGAACACAGTCTGTCGCCACTGTCATAATGCAAGAGGTACTTCCAGACCTCCAAATCATACACAACTCGAGATGGCACATCACAAGGACATCCCAAATACTCTTTCCAATCCACAGATTAGGATTGTACAATTCCAGACCTCACCGGACCTTTCTGTGATCCTCTGTCACCTCTAAGCACTTGCCGGAACCGGTTCCACACAGACAGCCATAACTTCTTCAGGTCTTCATGCGGACCTCTGAAAACTTGACTGAAGCATCTCAAGACTCATATCTACAAACCCTTTAATCTGCATCCTCCGGTTCTCAACCTATCCAATATATTTGCCTTCTTCTCATCACTGTTCTTCACTGTTCCTGACTAAGGGTAATTTTCTCAATATCCTCAACACACAGCTCATCCAATCCTTCTTGTCGATGTAATATGAGTATGTTGACATCAATGACAACACTTGTTCACCTCATACTTGCAACAATCTCCCCCTTTGTCATTGATGGCAACATGTGATGTGAAAAACCATCAAGACAAGAACTTCTCCTTTCTGTCACAGCTCCCCCTATCAACAACAACTTTTTACATGTCTTCTCTCCCCCTTTGATCATTAACCACTTGTTTTTCACATGTCTTCTCTCCCCCTTTGACATCAATGGCAAAGGGCTCATACTTGCAATTCTAATACATCAGAATCATACCAGCTACTCCCCCTTAGTAGCAGCTCCCCATCATCAATCCGGATCACAAGATATGACTGTGATATCCACCGGACTGATGCACATCAGTGCATCTTAGTTTATCACCGGAGGGGCCATGACCCCTAACTTCTCCCAGAGATATTCAAAAGAGTCCTTGGGAAGAGGTTTTGTAAAGATATCTGCAATCTGATCCTTGGAGGGAACATACTCCAATCTGACTTCTTCCTTGTTTACTTGTTCTCTCAAAAAGTGAAATTTGATAGATATGTGCTTAGTCTTAGAGTGCAATACCGGATTCTTAGAAATATTAATTGCACTTGAATTGTCACAGAAAATTGTGATAGGCTCCTCATATTCAACTTTGATGTCTCTTAGCATCTGCTTCATCCATAAGATTTGAGTGCAACTACCTGCTGCTGCAATGTATTCTGCTTCAGTTGTAGACAGAGATATTGCATCTTGTTTCTTGCTTAGCCAAGAAACCAATCTCTTCCCCAAAAAGAATGCTCCACCACTAGTGCTCTTCCGGTCATCCACATCTCCTGCCCAATCTGCATCTGTGTAAGCATGAAGAGAGAAATCCAGATCTCTAGGGTACCATAGACCATACTCAACTGTTCCTTTCAAGTACCTAAAAATTCTTTTGATTGCCATAACATGAGATTCTCTAGGATCAGCCTGGAATCTTGCCACAAGACCAACAGCCTGCATTATATCTGGTCTAGTTTGAGTGAGATACAACAATCCACCAATCATCGATCTATATTTTGTCTGATCTGCCTTTGGAGAGTCATCATCTTTGCTTAACTTACATCCGGTTGCCATAGGAGTGTTCATAGGTTTTGAGTCTTCCATACCAAATTTTCTTAACAATTCTTTCACATATTTGGTCTGAGAAATGAAGATCCCTTCTTTTGTTTGAGTAATTTGCAGACCCAAGAAGAAATTCATTTCACCAAGCATAGACATTTCAAACTCACTTTTCATCTGATTTGCAAAAGTTTTGCACATACTATCTCTTCCTCCAAAAATGATATCATCCACAAACACTTCAACAATCAATATGTTTTCATGATCAATTTTGAAATATAAGTTACTGTCAGCAGTACCTTTGTTGAATCCAATCTGCACAAGATGCTTATCCAACCTTTCATACCATGCTCTTGGGGCTTGCTTCAATCCATACAAAGCTTTCTTCAACTTGCAGACCATATCATCATTATCAGACAATTGAAATCCATTCGGTTGTTCAATGTAGACTTCTTCTTCCAGATCACCATTTAGGAAGGCAGACTTGACATCCATCTGATATACCTTGAAGTCTTTGAAGGCAGCAAATGCAAGAAGTAATCTGACTGCTTCAATTCTTGCCACCGGAGCAAAAGTCTCTTCAAAGTCAATTCCTTCTATTTGAGAGTAGCCTTTGCAGACCAATCTAGCTTTGTTTCTGATTACTTCACCAGCTTCATTTAGTTTGTTCCGGAAGACCCACTTGGTTCCAATTACATTCCTATCTCTAGGTCTGGGAACAAGATCCCAAGTATGATTTTTCTCAATTTGCATCAATTCATCTTTCATTGCTTTGGTCCAGTTTTCATCATTGCAGGCTTCATTTATTGTTTTAGGTTCAATCTTTGAAATCAGACAACATTCATCCTGATTTTGAGCAACATTCCTTCTAGTTTGTACACCTTTGCTTTTGTCACCTATGATCTGATCTTCAGAGTGGTTCAGTCTTACATACCTTGGAATTTTGGGAGTATCCTGCACTGCTGCTTCTTGATCAGGCTCATTCAAACCTATCTCTTCTTCCTGATTTACGGGATCAGGCTGACTCTGTCTCACCGGAGAGGATTGAGGTCCTTGAACACTGTCTTGGTCATCTTCATCAAACTCATAAAATCTTGAAGGCTTCTCAATTCCTTCATCGACTTTCACATTGGTGCTTTCTATCATCTTCCTCAATCTCTTATTGTAACATCGGTATGCTTTGCTTTGAGTGGAGTAACCCAAGAAAATTCCTTCATCACTTCTAGCATCAAACTTTCCTAGATCTTCATCTCTTTTAATATAACACTTGTTACCAAATACTCTGAAATATTTCACAGTAGGAGTGATGCCAAACCAGAGTTCATAGGGGGTCTTACCGGTGTTGTTTCTAATTTGAACTCGATTGAGAGTGTAGACTGCAGTGTTGATAGCTTCCTTCCAAAACATTTGAGGAACATTTGCTTCCAACATCATTGTCCTGGCAGCTTCCTGAATGGTCCGGTTCTTTCTCTCAACCACTCCATTTTGCTGTGGAGTCCTAGGAGCAGACAACTGTCTCCTTATACCCTGCTTCTCACAAAAATCAATGAATTCACTAGATGTAAATTCACCACCTCTATCAGACCTTAGACACTTTAGTTTCAATCCGGTTTGATTCTCTACCATAGCTTTGAAGATCTTGAACTTCTCAAATGCTTCTGATTTTTCTTTTAGAAAGGTAACCCACATCATCCGAGAATGATCATCAATTAACAACATGAAATATCTATCACCTTGCAGACTCTTGATTCTTGTCGGACCACAGAGATCAGTATGTACTAATTCCAATAGTCCGGTAGAAGACTGATCTTTGCTTTTGAAAGAGACTCTGCTTTGTTTACCTAGCTGACATTCTTTGCACAAACTATTTGTAGGTTTCATCAATTTTGGAAGATCTCTTACGGCCTGAGTATTGCTTATCTTGATGATGTTATCAAAATTTACATGGCACATTCTTCTATGCCATAACCAACTCTAATCAATTTGAGCAAACAAACAACTTTTATTTGAACCAACCAGATGAAAGATATTACCTTTTGTCTGAGTACCGGATGCAATCTCAGTTCCAGAGTTTGTAAAGATTCTGCATTTTCCATTTTTGAACCGGAGATCATAGCCTTTGTCCACCAACTGACCAACACTAAGAAGATTGTGCTTCAATCCTTCAACATACAGTACATTACCTGTTTTGCTCTTTCCATCGAAGGAAATAGTTCCCCTGCCTCTGATTCTGCCAGCAGAATTGTCACCAAACTTTACCATTCCTCCTTCATACCTTTCCAAATTCAAGAACTTATTCTTGTCACCAGTCATATGGTGAGAACATCCACTGTCAATAACCCAATCATCCTTTTCTTCCACCTGAACAGCCAAAGCTTTTTCAACAACTTTGTGATTGACAGATTCAGAGAGTATTGAATCTTCTTCCTTGATGGCAATAAACACCCACTCATTTCCGGATTTGCTTCCTAGTTCTGATTCATCATCTGTTACTCCTTCATTGTCATCTTCTTCATGAACATAATAGCAATTCTTTTGAAACCTTTGTCTGTTAGTATTAGACCTTGCAGATCTTTCCGGACATCTTGAAGCAAAATGACCAATCTTATTGCAGTTGAAACACTTAAAGGGTAGTTTTCCTTCATACTTACTGGATCCTCTTGGCAGTCTCTTTGCAATGAGGGCTTCAAGTTGAGCTGTTTCTGCTTCTTCTTCTTCCATGTCTCTTCTTGCTTGATCATACCATGACATTTTCCTTGATGAGTTTTCTCCCGGATCAAATCTCTGTTTGCCTTTCACATAGGCACTGGCTTTGAAAGTAGATTCAGTCTTGGGAGGATCATCTCCAAACTCGGTCATTTCAAATGCAGCTAGTTTGCCAGCCAGTTGTTCTCTTGTGACAGTTGTGTGGGCTCTGAATTCATCAATGGCAGCAACCTTGATTTTGTAGGCAGCAGGAAGAGATCTTAGGATTTTGCAGACAATCTCATTTTCATCTAAAGTTCCACCAGCATTTCTGATTCCACATACCAGCTCATTCACTCTTGGCATAAAGGTAGTGATGTTTTCATCATCTCTCATTTTCAATCTTTCAAATTTCCCTTTCAGACTTTGCAACCTTGCACTTTTGACAAACTCATCTCCTTCATACAGAAGTTCCAGTTTAGTCAGGATCTCATATGCAGTTGGTAGGTCAATAACATTCGAGAGATCTGAGTCATTCAATGCACTTAGAAGAGCTTCCTTGGTTCGCAGATTGTTTTCAGCTTCTGTGATTTCATTCAGAGTTGTCGGACCACCTTGTGGAGGTACATATGGTTTTGAAACCATAGCCAAATATGCTTTTCCCATACATTCCAAGTGACACTTCATGTGACCTTTCCAGAGAGTGAAGTTGGTTCCATCGAACTTCAGACTATCCTTCTTGTATGACGACATCCTGGATCTCCTCAAGCGGTTAAGCTCCTATCAGAGGAACTTAGCTCTGATACCAATTGTTGGATCTAGGGCATACAACTGAGAGGGGGGGTGAATCAGTTGTATAAAACTTCTTGCTCTTTCAAACACTTGATTCTTTGTTGTTAGTTAGTAGCATATCAATTAATCATCCATGGAAGCATAATACATAAACACAAGAGCAGATAAGCATCAACACATTGAACACCAAGATTTTGACGTGGAAAACCCGGTTAAGGGAAAAACCACGGGGTGATTAACCCAAGAATTATTCTCTATTAGAAGAATAAAGAAAAATGAATGGCACATGCCAATTAGGGCTCACTGCCCGAGCACACTGCTCACAAAGAGGCCCACTGCCTACAAGGAGACACACTGTCTACAAAGTGATAAAAATCACAGTCTTGAACTGGAGAATGACATCTCTACCATGTCCGGATCAGTTCCAATTAAGCCCAAAAACCTCTGTTCTGCCTTTCGCACTTCTCTTCGCTATGCCACACTCATCCACACACCACACCCCGAAATGAACTCACAGACTGTTATTTATACAAGACATCGACTTAGGATCAAACATCTAAGTCGGCAAACAATCATAAGAGTATCCGCAAGATGAATAACACATCCGGTCGGCCACCACAAGAACATTCACAGGATGAACAACTCATCCGGTCGGCTAAACAGAGCAAGAACTTCATCCGGAAGAATAACTTCAATTCCGGGCTCTACTATCAATGCGGATCAACAACACAACCTCAACACGATCCAGAAAACTTAACAAGCCTGCCTGAATGTCCGGATACATCCGCACTTCCTTTACTTGCTGGAATCTCTTGTCTTCCTAATCTGGAACTTCAAGAACACAGTCTGTCGCCACTGTCATAATGCAAGAGGTACTTCCGGACCTCCAAATCATACACAACTCGAGATGGCACATCACAAGGACATCCTAAATACTCTTTCCAATCCGTAGATTAGGATTGTACAATTCCGGACCTCACCGGACCTTTCTGTGATCCTCTGTCACCTCTAAGCACTTGCCGGAACCGGTTCCACACAGACAGCCATAACTTCTTCAGGTCTTCATGCGGACCTCTGAAAACTTGACTGAAGCATCTCAAGACTCATATCTGCAAACCCTTTAATCCACATCCTCCGGTTCTCAACCTATCCAATATATTTGCCTTCTTCTCATCACTGTTCTTCAATGTTCCTGACTGAGGGTAATTTTCTCAATATCCTCAACACACAGCTCATCCAATCCTTCTTGTCGATGTAATATGAGTATGTTGACATCAATGACAACACTTGTTCACCTCATACTTGCAACAGGGAGTGTGAGATGTGTCACCTCCTTATCCCTTGGGGTTTTGTGAGTGGGTTGTGAGGAGGAAGGAGAAGGTGACATGTGTCACCTTCTCATTCCTCAAGGCTCTTTGGTTTAGCCTATTAAACTCCAATTTTGAGAGATGGAGAGGGTTCTTCATTTTTAGATTTTTGAATATTGATTTTTTTTTTGGGGGGGAGATAGATAGAGTTAGAGGATTTTTTGGATGCAAGGAGATTGGAAGGAGACTTGGGAGCTCTTCATCACCTCTTGTCAAATTTGATCTTATAAGGTAAGCACCCAAGGCTATATGCCTTCCTTATGTATTTACTTTCATTATATGTGAAGATTGCTTTGTGTATTTTTTAGTTTTGGTGTATGTGTTGTGATGGTTTTCATGTTCGGTGTTTGATGATGCTTTCCATTGAGAAGAGCTCATCGTGTTTTGGGGTGGGAGAGGAGTGAACCTCCTCGGGGGCAACCTCACTATATTTGGAGGTGTTGATGGCCATGGGAGTGTATTTTGAAGTATTTGAGATTTTGGTGAAGGCAAGAGTGCCTTGAGATTTTTGAAATTTTGAGATATTAAGGCAAGAGGCCTTGTGATTTGAGTATTATGTGTTTTGGTGATTTTGGGTTCTTCCCTTTAGTTGAGAGTAGTCCACTCTCCTACCCCCAAAAATTCAAGTTAAATGGATTAGTTACGTGAAATCCTTGGGAGGGTATGTTTATGATTTGTGTGAGTGTTTTTGGTGTTAAATCCCTTGTTGTTATGTGCACCTAGTTATGTGGGTGACCTCCAAGCTCGGGGGTGACTTGTTTCAAGTCTATGGATGGGAGGTGAGCTTCCGTGGACATTTGGAAATCGTCTTGTGAGTTTTTCAGGTTTTTTTTGTGGCTCTTGGATTTTTGGTGATCTTGATGAAATTTAGTTTATGTGTTTTGTAAATGTATGGCATTTTGGTTGCCATGGCTCTCTTGGGTTGGTAATAAAGTTGTTCTCTCTGCTTTGAGTCTTTGATGTAAATGATTTTATGTAATAATATTATTTTCCTTGCATTCTCATAGTGGTTGAAGTTTTACCTCAATGTATTTGGAATGATTATATTCATGTGAAAGAAAAGAAAAGAAAAATTTCTCTATCTCTCTCTCCCTATTTTTGTTGAATGGAAGATACTTTTATAAGCTTAAAAAAAAGTAGAGGAAATTATGTTTACCTTATGTTTGTTTTCAAGAAAAGGAAAATGAAAGGTCTTAGGAAGGGCAAAATAAAAATATATCTATGCTTAATGTATTTAAAAATATATATATAATTATATAGTCATGTAGATCCTCTTGAGTAAATGTTATTGTGATATATATATATATATATTGAAGATTTAAATTCCCTGTCAAAACAAAATTCAGAGGGTAGAATAATAAATTTAATATACATATGTATATGACTCACACATATATATATCATCCTTAACGTATTTTTTTTTATCAATGGTCAAATATAAAGAAATGAACGGGAGGCATTTTTTTAGGGTTCAGGAGTTTTTTTTATGAAAGAATTGTCTTAACAAAAAGAGCCCCCCCGACCTGGCCGAGCTATGGTGCCTAGGCATTCTGCCCGCCGCGGGTGAATAGGGCTCAGTCGTTGTCAACAAAAAAAACCACCGCCATGTTTAAACTTGCAACGCCTCTGTGGAATATTTCTCATTTAGCTCTGCTCTATCATTTTCTTCTCCTCTTATAACATGATATATATATAAACAGAGTGCAGTTAAATTTTCTAGCAAAATAAACAATGAGCTAGGGTAGTTATATAAAAAAAGGGGGGTTAGAAATTAAATAGGAAATATTACACCCTGCACATGAAATGAAAAGTTAGAAAACAAAAATATTGTAAAATAAGAGAACTATGATAATGTTGGCAAGCAATGGAAACCTAGATAGAGAATAAATGAGCAAACTTGTTTGAGGGAGTGTAGTAGACAAAAGTGCTAGCCAAATGACTTATGAGAACAAGAGTTTATTTTTTTATAAGTTCTTTTTAGGGCATTGTGTTGCCCTAATTTGGGGAGGAGTATTGTAATTAAATCATGTTTGGAAAAAGTTAACCTCTTAGTGAAAAAGAGTTGGTATTTTCATTTGGGGATTAGTGTTTTTACTTAATTTTATTATTTGCATTCTAGCAGGAAGGTTTTTTTTGAACTATAGTAATTAAATTTATTAAGTGCATAACCCTTAATTATTATCTCTTCCAACCCTCTTTAGATGCAAGGGTGAATTTTAAACATTAGATTAATTAAATGAACCCTGTGGGTATTATATTCAAGCCTACTATTTTAATATTGAGGCATTTGATTTAGTTAAATTAAATTATTTACTTAGATTAATTAGAATTGTTAAATAAATCCTTTGGGGTATGTGTTCAAGTTATTAGTTTAATTTTTTGGGGCATTTGATTTAGTTAAATTAAATTATTTACTTAGATTAATTAATTTAACCCCACTTGGTGAGTGGGTGGAAATTAATTCCCTTTTTCTTTCGTGATTATTGGGGAAGTTAAATCAATATGTTTATTTTAATGTTTCTTTTGAATTTCTATGGGGGAAAAATATATAACCTTTATGAATTAATTTATTTAGCGCATTTGAGATTATCTAATTATTTTATTTATCTTTTTCCAAACCTTTTAGACAAAGAGCACATTTAAATGTTTAGGTTTGATTTAATTAAAGCCCTTTAGTTAATGCATTAACATTTATTGCCTTGGGTATATGTTGGCACCTTGGGGTTATTCCAAATTATTTAGGGTATGTAATTATTTTTGTTTTGTTTTTTTTCTTGTTACAAAGGCATGTAGGGAATATTGTCATTTAATATCCTTCTATAGTTGAGGTGGCATTATGATGTCGAATTTTCCTAGATTAACGATAGAAATATTATTTAATTTAATTCGATCATTTACCTTTCCACCTTAGTTAATTGGTTAATTGATTTAGTTCGATATCATGTTAGTGCAATATCTTAATGTTAATTTAATTTTGTAGTTCTCCTAGGGTTTGATTTTGAATTGTACTAAAATCATGTGACCTCATCTAAGAGCCCTAGGGTTAGTTCTGATTATGGAAGCTACCCGTCTTACAGATGCTCCTTGCATCATACACACCCCCTTAGTTGGCTAACATTTCACAAGGGTTGCGAAAGGAGTTTTGTATTACCCTGATGTTTGATTGACATCTCTGCCTTTGTGCGTATGTCACCAAGTGTGCATGTTGCATGCCAGGGGGTTTTAGAGTCAAGTGGGAAAAGTTTTTTGGTAATTTGTGTCATGACCACATGACAAATGTGGACATGACACATGGATATCGTGTCACGACCACATGGGAGATGTGGGCATGACATAAGTATTTCCTTGTTCATTAATATATAGTACAAGTGCTGATTGTATTTATATCAATCCATATTTGGTGAATTCCGCAAGATTTTTAAATGATATAGTAATAATTTGGTGAATCCTGCGTGATTATAAAATGGTGCATATAAATGTTAGGCAAATTAGACCTTGATAAAACACATACATTATAATTTTCAAGGCAATTATAGCCCTCAGATTAGCATGGATTTATAATGGTGTTGGAAAAATGGGTCCTCATACATAGTGAACTTGTAATTCTATTGGCGAATATATGGGTAAATTAAAACACACCTCTAAAATTCTAGGCGAATCACCATTAGAAATGTGTAGGTTATTGTGGTGAAAATATTAGTTACAAATGCCTCATAAAATAAATTGGTGGCGAATTGAAATGCATTTGACAAAAAATTCATAAAATCTAGGTGATTTGGTCCCCTGCCAGTTGCAATATATTCACCAAATTTGAAATGATAGATATGAATTATTCAACAATTGGTGAAGATTTGCCATTACAAAAATCATTGATTATTAACTCAAAAATATAAACAAAAGTAGTTTCAGATTTCAAATGTGGCATGATTCACCAACCCAATTTGCAAAGTAAATTATGTAGTATGTGAATTAAATGCTAGGGTGTTCCAATGTTCAGATAAAAGGGGAAGTGTATCAATGAATTCCTTTGTAATTTCCTCATAATTTCATTCAAGTTTCAAGTTTTTGAGACAAATTCAAAGTGAAAGAGAAGCAAGTGTTACAAAGGAGCATTTAGCAATACCATTGTTCAAAGAGAATATCTAGAGGAAGAAAGAAAATATGAAGTTTGGAAATATTGGTACCCAAAAGAAGATATCATAACCACAAGCATCAAATCCTTGATAGGGTAGTCCATCCTAAGTACCAAAATCCTCTTATGATTCTACTCCTCAACCTCTAAATTTTTTTAATCCCCCTTATGTACTACGAATAGGGAATTTTTTCATGATAAAGCCAATAAAATATATTAACTAAAGTTGGAAAAAACCACCAATCTATAAGAGAGGCTTCATCCTAGAGATGATGAATAATTTACATCCATGATATGAACCACCTCTTTATCCAAGTATATGGTCCCTACAATTCACTCTTTCCCTAAGTTAATTATTACTTATGTTGAGAATTATTATGTTAAAACCAAGTAAATTAAGTGTAAGGGAGAAACCAAACTCTAAAATCCCTTGTCTTGTTAGAAATGATCTATAATATGTTGAACATAAAAAATCTAAATACCTTTTTGTGATAACATTAATGATAATCCAGAGTTTATTAACAAGGAAATTGTTGTCCAAGGATAATAATTTCCCAATTTCCCCTACCTCTCAATATTTTCAAGAATGATGTAGTAGATGCCCATAACATGCTTGCATTTATTTTTGGCATAGAAAATGGTAAACTAGTATATCCATGCTAGTTAGCCACAATGTTTCAAATTAAAATAACCCTTAAAAAAGAGCACCTAGATTTTGGCTTCACCTACTTCATTGAGAAACAAATTCATGAGGGGTTGAATGATTTTAAAGGTGAGAAAAGTTTTAGAGTCTCCTCATACCTTGTGTATCTAATTTATGTATGAACACAACATTGTATATCCATCTAAACCTCAATATAGTGAGTTCGTCCTTGACAAAGAAGCATTACTATATTACAATTTGGTGCCTTATCCTTTCTAGGCCTCACCATATTATAAGTTTGTTGAAATATTTTTAGCCCCAACTATTGTAGCCCTAAAATGAGAAAAGATAGAAAAGATTTCAACTAAAAATACTCACACTCAAGGTAAAGTGTAGAGGAGATTAGTATTTTAAGAAAGATTATGCAATGATAAGGGTGCATGGCTTCAATCAAGAAGTGTTGGAGTTTCCCAAGTATTATCAAACAGAGTATTTTCTTTACAGTTTACAAGGTATATAGACATTAGACACTCTGTATGGAAAGGGGAGGGGGAAAAGAGATTATTATATTATCCCATATGCTTATAATGATATAAAATTAGTGAAGAGAAAGATAGTTGTCCAATTGAAAAATAAATTACAATACCTTCAGCTAGACATGATTGATGATGATTAGAATTATAACCCCTCAATTCTCTTTGCAAACTAGTTAACCAATACTGTTAGTTCAAAGAAGTATGTGCATGAAAAAGACAAAGAATTGAGAACATGAACAATCCAATGTGATATGACCAATAGAAAATGGTCAATATATAGGATCTCCCATTAAGAAATTTATTTCCATATGAGACATTTTATGAAAACAAGGTGGACTATGAACCCTCAAAAAGGTTGGGGCATGATAAAATAAAAGCTCTGAGGAATTTAGACTAGATAAAGTGTAAATTTGTTGTTTGGTGGAGATTCAAGCAAGAGGTGGGTGAGATGAATGCTCCATTTTAAAGTATCAAAGAGGATGAAATTTTGATGAACTCTATGATGTTAAATGTGATAGCCTAGTTTTAAGTTATGATGTTCTAAAAGGGTAGAATGTAATATCTTGAAGAAGCTCCCTTTGGTGATTAGAAAGAAGTAACTTCTTCCGCTCATCCTTAAGAGACCTCACGGGTGGTCGCTCAATAAGAGAAAATGTTATAAATTAATTTCAAAACCAATTCTAGGGAAGGAAATACCCACACAACAAAGAATGAGGGGATAAATACTAGTATTTATATCCCCTACAAGACCTACCATTACAAAACCAACTAATGTGGGCCAACAAGCTTGAAAGTTGTATAAAAAATCCCCCACAAAACCCAATCAATATCATACAGTTAGACCTCATAGTCCACCAAATCAAATCAAGTACCCCTTCTTAAAAGGGATGTTAGTAGACAAGCACTAGGGATGGTGATAACCTAGAGGAGAACCAAAAAAAAATTTGAAGAAAGGAAATCAGCAAGAGTAGAATAAGAAAAACAAGGAAGAAGATAAAGAGTAGCAAGAGGGTGTTCAATAGAAGCAGTTGACTACCTCTATAACACCCACTATAAGTAGTCCTCCTCATCTTCCTCCTATGAATTCAATGATTGTTACTCCTCCTCTTGTTGAACACAGGAAATATTGAGAGGGGGTGAATCAGTATTCTCTGAAACCACTTAATCATTTAAACATTCATATAGCATATTTAATTTGCAGTAAGGAAGGAAAGCATGAAATCAACCATTAAAGCACATAACACATGAACACCAGATTTTTACATGGAAAACCCAAAACGGGAAAAACCATGGTGATGATTAGCTCACAATATATTAATAATGTAACCGGTTAAGGTTAATATAATTTGGACAAACTATCCAAAAGAGAATGCTCACTGCAGGTGGCTCACTACCAAATATGAACTGCTAGTAATGCATCTAACTAATGCTAAAGATACAGTTCCACTGAAGCTTAGAATATTGAATCAACACACTTCATCTTCACCACAATCTCAACTTATCCTTTTCTACATCAAATTTTTCTCACACACACTTCACTCCTTCGCATTGTACACACCCTCACACAAGAAATTAATCTTGTATATATACCCCATTCAAGCAAAACATCAATTAGGTCGGCATAATATCTGTACCGTGTGACTTCCTGAATTGTCATCCCAAAACTCAACCCTATGCGCTTTGCAGAGAGAACCAAAGCATGTAGCACATTCATATAGGTTGGCACAACCTATAAATACTCCCATGACTATGTTCCATTCATGAATCAACTCCCCACAACCTCAACACCTTTAGGTCAACTCAAATGGTGAAGTAGCAATAACATGAACTGTTTGTTAGTTCACAACTCAACATGCAGACCACAAAAATGCTTACCGTTTGGAGACAACACACTTCTGACATCCATAAACTTATCCTCAAATCCGCATAGCAAAACATTCAACTATGGTGGAATGTGGATCATTCCAATATGTCATTGGGACTGTCATTACAAAGTCTGATACTTTATCAATTCTACCTTTCACCTCAGAGGGCTTCAAGACCTGAATCTTTGGATTTAGAAACTTTTAGTATGTACTAACACTACCTTACAACCACATAGAAAAATTCTTCATAGTGAAGAAGTACAGACTAAAATATTGTGACCCTGTTGTAGGTTATGTACTACAAATGCCTTAGACAAATCTTCAGCATATTGTGCCTGACTACGGAACTCCAAAATGGACATATATCATACTTAGGTGTACTCCCCTTCACATTGCACTTAGCATCTTCTCTAGATTAACACTTATGTGTATTATCTCCCATATTATACTTAGCAACTTCTCCGGAGCAACACAACTATATCCTTACACTTTGTTGCCACTCTCTGGATCAACACAACTGTGTCTTTACCTTTTGTTGCCATCAATGACAACACTACTCACTGTCATGCTCATCAGCCTCTTCATCATCATGCATATGTTACCAACAATCTCCCCCTTTGTCATTGATGGCAACATGCATGAGAACTTCTCCCCCTTTGTCATCAATGACAAAGGAACTACCTGTGCATCTACAAATTAAAAACTCACCCCTTATCTCAGAACTGACCTTGTGTAGACACCCAAAATTGGCCCATTTCATTATTTATGCATTAAACTCATATTGCATCACATACCTTCATTTTGTCTAACACACTTATAATCAAAAATCTCAATTTCTTCCCCATCTCCATAATTAATTAAATAAATTCTATTTATTTAATTAATTTCCTTATTTCTTCTATTTGCCATCAATAATTAAATAATTTTAAATAAATAGAATTTATTCAATTAATTATGGAGATGGGGAAGAAATTGAGATTTTTGATTATAAGTGTGTTAGACAAAATGAAGGTATGCAATGCAATATGAGTTTAATGCATAAATAATGAAATGGGCCAATTTTGGGTGTCTACACCTTGCTTTTCTATGTGCATACTCCCCCTTACTATTTTATTTCTATACTTTAATATATACATCAAAATATCAAAAATTGTTTCCTTCTATTCTTCCACATATGTACAAGAAATCAGAATATGAATCTTACTATTTAGTGGGAAGAATATCCTTGTATATATTCTTTAGCTGAAGCACGGAAAAATCCCAATGCATTTTGGAGGAGTTAAGTATCTGTATCTGCCCATTAATCTGCAACAACAAGTCTTCTGCTTCTTCCACTAATGCAGGTGCAGCTGTCATTTTTCCAATCTTGTTAGCTTCCTTTAACAATCCTATCAACGCAGCCATCTTGAAACTGACAATTTCTCTCAACTGACTCATCTGATCCTTGATTAATTCTCTTTGACTCTTTAGTTTCTTAATGATAGAATGAGTCTTTTTAATTTTAGCCCTTAGATTTCCATTATTATCCTTCAATAGGTCATAATTTCTAGAGATGTTAGTTATCTTCAATTCTAGGCCATCAATCTTATCTTATATCTTTTGTAGTTACTGGACATGACAAACAAAATTGATATATTACACTGGCATCACCTAGGGCATTTTGAATACTCTTTACACTAATTTCCAAGAGGTTGTATGCCTTGGAACATTTTTCTGATAGATCTATCAATCTCTTATTTATGGTCTCTTCTAATACTTTCTTCTCAATAGCCTTCTCTAAGGACACAAAATGATTGTTAACAGACTCCATTAGTTTCTTCATTTGTTATGTAGGAGTCAGAGAGGTATCCCTCTTGGTTTCTGATAGAATCTTCTCAAAAAATTTCATTGCTTCCTCTAGAAGCTCATTACCTTCCACATGTGATTGTAATATCTCCTCTTGGGCAGTGGCCTAAAAGATGGTGCCTAGTTGCAATTTCTTGAGAGGGGAGATATTAGAAAAAATGATTTGTTCATCCATAGATGGAAAATGAAGTAGTTGTGGTGAGGCCATAGTCTGAATTTGTCTTTGTTCGGAAAAAAATTCTCTGATGGAGTCTATCGGAGAGACTTTGGAGCACTCACCCTCTGTATCCTTTTTCTCTTTTTCTGAAATAGAGATAATGTGTGAGCCAAAGATTTTTGGAGGACAATTTTCCTCATGTATCTCTTCATCTTCTTTGTTCTCCGGAGGAATAGAGGCATTAGTGCTTCTACTTGTTCATTTTCCTTCAATACTGTCTCACTCTATTCTCCTTTCTCTTCATCTTTCTTCTCTTCTAGAATCTCCTTCATCTCTTCAACATTCTCTACATTCTCCAAAGGAGAATTAACTTATTCTGATAGATTTCCAACATCCAGACCCTCAACATTGGTTGTATTAGTGTTTACTAGAGGGGGTGACATATTTTGCTCAATTTGAATAGATTGATCTGCTTCAGTTTCTTCATTTTTCTCAGGATGGCCATCATTGATGCAGAGCTGTCAAGTCTCTAGAGATAATCTAGCAAGATCAAAAGATTTAAATAGATTGTGGGCTTTACCCAATAAGACTCACTAGTCTTCTCCTTGCCTTGAACTCCACCAAAGGGCTCAAACTTGTTTCCAACTTCTAAGATGCAATCTTACACCTTCTTGGGTCTTAACATACCCTAATCAACAATATTCAAAAGGTCTCACACCCCATTTTGACTAGTTCATTGACAACTCTTGTTTACTAGGCCTAATCCTAGTAGTCTTGTTCAGTGAATAATCTGCACTTTTCTTCAATCTTTCCCAAAACACTTCTAAAAAAAATGACTGATCTAAGTACCCTTTACCAAGATCTATAACATATCTAAGACTCATACACTATTGTTTTGGACCAAACTAACTATCCTAACACCTTGCAGCCTTCCTACAAGGCCTAATTCACCCACTTTGCAAAGGAACCTTATGACAAACTTGTCATACTCACTCCAAACCTTCAAACAGTCTTAAGGAAGGGTCTAAAATAGAGGATTTTCAAGGTTTCAGACAATGGTTTGTTCATTCAAGTGTTTAAACACCAAACCCCCATCTCTAGGACCCAAAACCTAGGGTTTGCTAGATCTCCCACTTCCAATCACTTCCAGACCTCATTCAAAGGTCTAACACCATCCCCTTGACCATACTAGACAACATCAGTCATAAAAACATTACATTGTTAAGGTAGATCTCCTACTATTATACCTATGCCATCATGCCAATGCTCTTCCATATACAATCTTACCTTCCAACAGTGATCACCTCCCAATCTACACTCCTCCTGCCTTGTCAAAGTTAGAAATCATATTCTACATGTTATCAAGGACCTATTTCATGAGAATCAGAATCTTACATTCATGGAAAGGTCCTATGATGCATTTAGCCTCTCAAAACACACTAGACAGTCTATTGTTCTTTGTAGCAGTCAGATAAATAGAAGTAAAATCACCTTCAGAACCTTCTTAGAGCATAAGATAGGATCTACTATTGTTAATTGAGGACTTAAGACATTTACCAAACACTCAACAATCAAAAGATCAATAGAAATGAGGAGATGCAAGAAAAAGACAAACTTTACTGTTATTTGCAGTTAGCCATACAACCCAGGCTTCCAATTGACTTCCTTGTCCCATCAAGTGCCTTGGACAGGTTTACATAACCTCTGCCCCAACTTCCACAACTGATTCCCACTGGTTGGAGTTGGTTAAACCACCAAAACTAATCAAAATGGCTTTTCCCGCCTAAATGCTTGATTCAAAAATTTGAATTTTAAACTTTGGTTTCATGGATTTTTACCCTACCAAACCATTATGTTTGATCTCCTTAGGATCATTACACTTTGTTTCTGATCTTAGACACCAATATTTGACTCTAGAGGCACTATTGGCCCAACTTACATCATTTTTGGTCCTAGGGTCCTTACCAGGACCCTCAGGACATTTAACCATTACATCATCTTGACCCTTACAACATGCCATAACTGGTTGTAGGATGTTCCAACTGACTTGACTTGCTCCATGGGCTCCTCTCTTAGTCATTGGTGTCTCCTTGTTCCAAGATGTTCCATTAGGTGCTCCTGCACCATACTTCCCAGCATGATGAAAACTCTTGTCCCACGAGTTATGTGCTCTGCTCCAAACATCCTGCAGTTTTGTTGAAGAGTCCCTCTAATTTGTGATAGGGAACATGAACTCTCCAAGGGTTATCCTCCTTCTTCTCCAACCTGCATGACTCTTACCAAAGTGTTAGTATTAAAAAACATGTTTTGCTATCCTTGCCTAGGACCCTGCTGCTGTAATGCTTCTGCTCGTCCCATCTGATTTGTTCTTCTCTGTAATGTCTATTGTTTGCCTTCCTTTTCCTGCCTCCTTATAGGGTAGTCAATGTCCCCAATCTTGATGCCATTTAAGTCCCAAACTTGTTGTTCTTTAGGACTGTCATCCACCTTCCTTTGTTGCAACTATTCCTGTTGTTTCCAATCATCCTTAACCTACATATTCAACTGCAATTTTTCTCCAAAATAGATAGTAGCATGTTCCTTCTTGTCTCCACCAGGTAAAGGTATTAGTTTAAACTTTTTACCATCTTTGTGCACCAAATAACTATTAGTATAACCATCATGAACTATCCTTCTTAAATGTTACCATGGTCTACCCAAGATTATATGCCCACATGTCATTGAAATGACATCACACAAAACATAATCATGATATGGACCAATTGAAAAATCAACATATGCCCTCTGACTAACCCTTACTTGCTGCTCTTGACTTACCCAAGTGACATTGTAAGGACTAGGATGATCAAATGTCTTCAATCCCAATTATGTACTATATCCCAGGAAACTAAATTGTCATGTGAACCTAAATCTATGATCAACTTACACATTTTTCCATGGCTTAAACAATCAGTTTTAAAAATGGATACCTGTGGTGCTTGCTGCACTTTGCCTTTTTCCACCATGAGAAATTCTCCATTTGTTTCTGGATGGGCTACTGCTGGTTCTTGGTCTTCTTTCTTCTCCTCTTCTTGTACCAAGTGAACTCATCTATCCTTGCTCTTATCAGCATCATCCCATTTAGGACATTTGAAAGATGTGTGTCCAAATTCATTGCAATGATAACATCTGCCTATGAATACACCTCTACCTAATCCAAACCTACCTCCACCTCTATATCCACCTCTCTGATCTGTAGAAAACTCTTTGCCTTTCTCATTGCTGCTCTGTCCTTCATTAGTAGGTCTACCCCTACCTCTAGATCCTCTACCACTACCTCCTTGTCTTTCTTGCTTCCTCTTTACCCTCTTCAGCCCTTATGGCCAATTGAAAACATTCTCCAAGTGATTTTGGTATGGTCAAACCAATTTCATCTTGTAAGTTATACCTAAGCCCATTAAGGTATCTTGCCACTTTCTCTTCTTCATCTTCCAATCCACCTCTAATACTAAGCTTATGAAATTGCTCAGTATAGGACATAACATCCATGTCCTTTTGCTTCAAATTCTGCCTCATCCTCTTTGTTTGAATAGAATAATTAGATGGAAGAAACTGATCCTTCATCCTACCCCAAGAAGTAATTTTTGTTCCACCTCTAGCCACTCTTTCTGCCTATACACTACTCCACCATGTAAATGCTGTCCCTCTCAATTTTGTTTTTGCAAATTCAATCTTCTTCTCATCACTCATTTCCTCATACTCAAAGAAATTTTCAAGGGCATCTATCCACCCTAATACCTCTTCACTATCCATCTTCCCCTGATAGATAGGTAACTCTATGTTTGCCTTTGTTCCACTACCTTGAACTACCTTAAGCAATCTCACAAATCTCCTTTCTTCAGCATGCAACTCATCCTCAGGAGGGTTATCATCTGCCTTCTCATGTCCTCCATCATCTCCATCTTGATCATTTTGGTCATCCCTTCTAGGATTCTTCTCCAATGCTTCCAACCTTGCCAAGATTGATGCATTCTCTCTTCTCACTTGTCTTAATTCTCTCTCTCTTTTAGCATCTCGTTCTCTTCTCTCCCTCAACTCTCTTTCTCTTGCCTCTAAGGCTTCCCTCAGTTCATTATTCTCCCTAGCCATCTGATTCTTAGGGGGCATCTTCACAACTATTACCAACCCTTAACTCTTTCACCAGATCCTACTACTCCCTCAAGGACCTACTTGCTACTCTGATACCACTATGATGCAGAGGTGTCAGGTCTCTAGAGATAATCTAGCAAAATCAAAAGATTTAAATAGATTGTGGGCTTTAACCAGTAAGACTCACTAGTCTTCTCCTTGCCCTAAACTCCACCAAAGGGATCAAACTTGTTTCCAACTTCTAAGATGCAATCTTACACCTTCGAGGGTCTTAACATACCCTAATCAACAAGATTCAAAAGGTCTCACACCCCATTTTGACTGGTTCATTGACAACTCCTCTTTACTAGGCCTAATCCTAGTAGTCCTGTTCAGTGAATAATCTACACTTTTCTTCAATCTTTCCCAAAACACTTCTAAAACAAATGACTGATCTAAGTACCCTTTACCAAGTTCTATAACATATCCAAGACTCATGCACTATTGTTTTAGACCAAACTGACTGTCCTGACACCCTGCAGCCTTCCTACAAGGCCTAATTCGCCCACTTTGCAAAGGAACCTTATGACAAACTTGTCATACTCACTCCAAACCTTCAAATAGTCTTAAGGAAGGGTCTTAAATAGAAGATTTTCAAGGTTTCAGATAATGGTTTGTTCATTCAAGTGTTTAAACACCAAACCCCCATCTCTAGGACCCAAAACCTAGGGTTTGCTAGATCTCCCACTTCCAATCACTTCCAGACCTCATTCAAAGGTCTAACACCATCCCTTTGACCATACTAGACAACATCAGTCATAAAAACATTACCTTGTTAAGGTAGATCTCCTGTTGTTATATTTGTCCCATCATGCCAATGCTCTTCCATATATAATCTTACCTTCCAACGCTAATCACCTCCCAATCTACACTCCTCCTGCCTTGTCAAAGTTAGAAATCATATTGTACATGTTATCAAGGACCTATTCCATGAGAATTAGAGTCTTACATTCATGGAAAGGTCCTATGATGCATTTAGCCTCTCAAAACACACTAGATAGTTTACTATTCTTTGTAGCAGTCAGATAAACAGAAGTAAAATCACCTTCAAAACCTTCTCAGAGCATAAGATAGGATCTACTATTGTTAATTGAGGACTTAAGACATTTACCAAACACTCAACAATCAACAGATCAACATAAATGAGAAGGAGATGTAAGAAAAAGACAAACTTTATTGTTATTTACAGTCAGTCGTACAACCCAGGCTTCCAGTTGACTTCCCCGTCCCATCAAGTGCCTTGGATAGGTTTGTATAACCTCTGCCCCAACTTCCACAACTGATTCCCACCGGTTGGAGTTGGTTAAACCACCAAAACTAATCAAAACAGCTTTTCCCGCCTAAATGCTTGATTCAAAAATTTGAATTTTAAACTTTGGTTTCATGGATTTCTACCCTACCAAACCATTATGTTCAATCTCCTTAGGATCATTACACTTTGTTTCTGATCTTTGACACCTATATTTGACTCTAGAGGCACTATTGGCCCAACTTACATCATTTTTGGTCCTAGGGTCCTTACCAGGACCCTCAGGACATTTGACCATTACATCATCTTGACCCTTACAACATGCCATAACTGGTTGTAGGATGTTCCAATTGACTTGACTTGCTCCATGGGCTCCTGTCTTAGTCATTGGTGTCTCCTTGTTCCAATATGTTCCCTTAGGTGCTCCTACACCAATCATCCTTTTCTCTTTCCTTAGAAGAGGACCATTCTTCAATTGTATTAATGTTCAATTCCTTGAGGACATCTGCAGTTATTTTCAATGTGTCCTTCTCCATCCTCTTTATTTCATCTTTATCATTAGAAATCAAAGTATTCAATCTCCTTTTTGCTTTGAACTCTTTGGCTAACCTTTGAATAGCCTTATTCTTTTCTTGAACAGAAATTGAAGGGCAAATTTTCTCAATTTCCTTATTTCTCATCTCAAAATCTTTATTCATGGCTTCATCTCTTCTCTTGGTTAATACACTTGCAAGACTATGAGGTAATTTATCAATTATCTCTATTAAAGCAACATTGAATGCATCCATGTACTTGACTATTGCTATTTCAATGATTGATTGGTCATTTGAGGATCTTTCATCATACAACTCAACTACTTCTTTTAGATTATCATATTCTGTTATGGAATTGATAGTAGCTTTAAGTTGCAGAGGAGGAAGACTTGATTTCTTTGACTTTTTTGTCTTTTCTCTACCCTTTTCCTTTGAGACCTCTCCTTCTTTGGTAGCTTCACTTTCTCTTTTCTTCTTTCCCTTTCCTTTCCCCTTAGAGGGCAGGACTTCTTCAACTAATTTCTCTTCTCTCCTTTTGAAAATGAACCCTTCTTTTTCTTTTCCACTTTCTTCCTCTATAATAATATTAATTTTTGCTTTCTTGGTGCTAGTTTCTTCTTCAGAGGTTTGAGGCTCTCTTTTATTTTTCCGGACCAACTTAGGTCCTTCTTCTTCTTCCTCTTCTTCATCATCATCATCATTGTGGCTGATGTATTTTTCTCTCGTGGCTTTTTCTTATATCCTTCTTTTCTTGGAAATTGGATGCTTCATTCTTCTTTATACTTTCTATAGGCATGGCTCTAGAGGATTTTGGAGCAGTAGCAAAGGAGGTATAGGTCCTAGTTGACCTTCTTATGCTTGGAGACTCTTCTGAAGTATCAAATATGCCTTTATATTTCTCTGCAGGGCCCTTTGATGACAACATCTCCCCAACCTTAGTCCTCATTTTCTTGACATTTTCTTTTATTTCTTTATCCTTGTGCCTTAGATGCACTTCAAAAGATTTTTCTTCATAAGTTCCATATCTTTCTGCAGAGGTATCATTTGGTTTCCTAAGCATTAGGTCTGCAAGACCTGTAACTATGTCTTATGCAACCTCATAACCCATCTCCAGAATCTAGATTGTTCTGGGTTCCACTTCTTCCATATAACATTCATCTTTGCTGACCATAAAGATGATGTCATCCTTGTATTTCTTTATAACCCTCTTTGGGATTCTTTCTCTTGCTTGCATGTTTGCTTGAAATGTTTTGAAGAAACCCCATAATGTAGCATTTTGGGTTTCTAAGTTACCTAACCTTTTTAGATGGTCTCCGATTTGTATTGCTACTAGAGCATGTCCAAACCATACAATGTTCTTTGCACCAGGAATTTCTTTAAGGAAGTAAAATAGTAAGCAAATAATTAAAGTACCAAATTTGAAGGGGTACTTTGAGTCTTTTGTCTTCTATAGGTTCTCAAGCAATTGTTGCCTCAATAGTTCACACAAGTCATAGTCTGCACTATTCTTGACCATCTCATATGTTGTGTTGATGACAGTTGCAGAGACTGAGTTTTCTCTATTGGTGAAGTAAATTTTGTATCCAATCATCATGGATGCATACTTCATAATAGGGTCTTCAATATCATTCACAGTTAGGGCTCTGTTATCAAACTTTTCTCTGGTGAGCTTCATTACTACATCATTTTTAACTGATTTTAATGTCAGAACTATTCTGGTGGAACAAAACCCTGTTACAACCCTAATAGCTTCCTTGCTTATCATATGCGGTAGATCCAGTCACATGAATTTGTCATGAATGTGGCTCAATACATACTTAATCCAAGCATCTTCATAGTAGAGAATAGGGAAATCATTCCATACATCCAATTTCTTCTCTGTCAAAGCACTGTATACATGTTTTAGGTCAAAATTGTCATCAGTTAGCTCATTGACCCAAACTTCTCCAAGTTTAGTATGATTATATTCTTCCATCTTTGTATGGATGTATATTCATATATCCTCTATGTGCATCATGTTGTATGGAACACTTGAAAATGCACCATCCGGGTCCATTTCCATAGATTTGAAAGGATGTTTCTTGAATTTAGGGCGGGGACGGTCCACTACTTCTATGACTTGTGGAGTAAACATCTTCAAGATACTACTAAAAAATTTTAGGGCAAGATAGATACTGTAAATACCTTTCAACTGCTCCCAGTGAGGGTTTGATTCACTTTTCCCTACTCTTTCTCTCTTCAAAATTTGATTACAAATGATCTTGTTAAGCAAGATTTCTTAAAAACCCTTTTTGCAAAACCTAATTTGCATTCAAAGCACATATTGATAAAGTTGTCAAAGCTTCAACTGTGATACACAGTCACCTTTAATTGCTCCACAATCTTCCACAATAAGATATTTTTCACCGGTGTTTTCTCCAATAGGTCAAGCATGTCAATCTACACTACATATCCACGTGTTGAAAGCATCAACACCATATCTTTGGCAGGGGCTTAAAGTTTGTCTGTTAAATCTCCCCCTAAGCCAAATCTTTCTACTTAGTTTTTGAAGGAAACATTTGCACCAGAGGCTGACACAACCTCATCCTTCATCTTATTTTCTTCTTTATTTTTCTAAACCTTGTCCATTTCTTTCTTTATCTCTACTGGATCCACATTCTTCATTGGATTGCTCTTCTTTACCGGATCAACCTTCACATTCTTACTTCTGCAAAATTTATCAATGTGACCTAATTTCCTGCATTCATAACATCTAATATTTTGAACAAGCTTACTTCCATTCATCCTAGATCTGCATTGATTAGCCTTATGCCCAAACCTACTGCATGTGTAACAATAACCATTGAAAGATGAAACTATCATAACCTTATTGTAACCACTCATCATATAATTTTTGCATTCACTAGCTCTATGACCAATTATTTAACATGTAAAACATTGACCAAAGAATGGTTGAACATTTTGATTCATCCTGCTCCTACATTCCATAGCCTTATGTTTAAATTTATTGCAAGAGTAATAGTAGCCAAAGTACCTTTGTGCAGTTGGTGGTCTGATAGGTGGCCTTTTGAAAGTTTTTCTTCTAGTTCTAGACATGTCTGTTATTATCCTTCTTTTGGTTATTGTTCTTCTTCTTACCATTGTTTGAAGTCTGATTTGTCTTTGAACTTTCACCCTTTTCAAATCCTAATCCTTATTTATCCTTAGGAGCCTTTTAATTTGCAATCATTTCATCAAGTAGTAAGGATCTTAAAAATTCTTGAATTTGTCTTCTTGAATTTTTTCTTTTTTCAGCTCAGTCTTTAAGACAACTATTTCTTGTTCAAGCCTTGAACATTCTTCACATTTGCCTTTCAGTTTTTCATTTAGGCATTCTTCAATTCTTTTTCCTTCCTCAACTTGTATTTTTAGAATGATGATTGTCTCATTTGATTGATTAAGTTGTTCATTTACTTCCTTGTATCTTTCTTTGAACTTCTTGTTTTGCTCTCTCAACTTCTTGATGCATTCATCTATTTCCTTAATATTTTCTTCCAGATCTTTGTTCTTACATTGAACTTTTTCCAGATCTTCAAGGGATGATTCAAGTTCTCCATTCATGTCAGTTATGCAGTCTTATTTAGTAAATTTAATAACATGGATTTCTTTCAGAGGGATAGGATATCTCCTAGGTGCCATGTGTTCACACTTCAAGATCTTCCTCAAGCGGTTAAGATTCTTCCAAGGAACCAGGCTGATACCAATTTTTGAACACCCAAAATACTGAGAGGGGGGTGAATTAGTATTCTCTAAAACCACTTAATCATTTAAATATTCATATAGAATATTTAATTTGTAGTAAGAAAGGAAAGTATGAAATCAACCATTAACGCACATAACACATGAACACTAGATTTTTATGTGGAAAACCCAAAAAGGGAAAAACCACGGTGAGGATTAGCTTACAATATATTAATAATATAACTGGTTAAGGTTAATACAATTTGGTGGACTCACTATCCAAAAGAGAATGCTCACTATAGGTGGCTCACTGCCAAAGGACTCACTGTCCTAAATAGAAAGAGATAGAAGAAAGGGTGGCTCATTGCCAAATAAGAACTTCTAGTAATGCATCTGACTAATGCTGAAGATACAATTCCACTAAAGTGTTACATCCCCAACTTATGATTTAGCTTAATCTTACTTTTGTGTGGTAATCAGGATGATTAACCATAGTTTAATGATTAGATGTTGTGGAAATATCTGATTTAATCATTGATTATGCGGATACTGACTAATGTTAGTTAGACATGAGATTACATGTTGAAATGATTATTTAATTATTATGATTTATGAATCAAATAATGATACACTAATCATGGTTTTATGATGGTGAGTGTGATCAGGAAGAAAAATAATCTTCCTTCGAAGATGGAAGGAGAGTATCATCTGGGAGGAAAAGATAGACGTTTGGATAAAGGTCGGATTGCCATCTAAGTATCAGATCTAGTCTTTGTGAAACTGTGAAAGGTAGAGTGAGTTACGTCTTTTCCTTGCTAGTCATTTCCTTTATGTGTCATCATGTCAGTTTGGGTCATCTTAACATTGTTTACGTCGATTCAACTATACGATGTTCCTAGAACGTTAACGTAAGTTGAGAGATAATCTCGTCAGGTAGTTGAGTACTCCCTTTTTTCTTTATTTATTTTTGTATTAGGATTTTGAGTCTATTATCTCTTTTATTTATATTACGTATGGTTAATAGCGAAGAAGGGGGAGTGTTACTCAACCCCTAAATCACATTTTGTTTCTACAACCCTATTGATGATGATGTCGTTTGATGACATCTTGGATTGTTATGGTTACCCTTATACATCATGTAGATGCATGGGAAGCTTAATATAGTATAATTATTTTAGCCTTGTGATCGAGCATCTTTTTATTATAAATGTATATGTGTCTTAAGATTTTAGGCCAACCACCACCCACAGTTCATGGATTGAGTGGAGACCATTTCGGACCCACTTTGATCCCCACCCTTGTTGTCCATTTGATGATAACAAATAGTGGACTAAAAAATCCAATGAGGCCATGGGGGTGGCAGAGTGGGATAACTATATTTCCCTTCATGGAGCTCAAAAGGTGGTGAGCTTATTGCATGCAAGGCATGCAATAGAGAAGGAAACGGCCTTTGTTTTTGTGTATCATTCTTTTGGATGCTTGGGAGAGCAAGAAAGTGAGAATATACCAAGTTCTTTGGAAGGAAATCTACTATCAGATAACAACGAGCTGGAATACGTTAGCGCTCAGCTTAGAGCCATCGAGAGGCCAACTCTAGTATTCCTATTTAATACCTATAGGTATGATTCATAGTCTTGTAAGACTCCTATCACTTGGCAAGTTAACTAAATGTTACTACTGTTGGGTTGGGTATGGAGTCGATTGTGTCGACGTTTAATAATAAAACTTGTTATGATTATTTGATCTGTGGTTAATGTTGAAGGCTCTCGAGGCTGAAACACTTGTTGTGGCTACCATATTCAAACCCTCAAGGTCATAAACTCTGTTGAATAATCTTGTTTATCTCAGACACTGTGGTGTGAACCTCTAGGCCCTTGAGGATGTATACAAATCTATAATGCTAAACTTGTATTTTTTGTTGATAACCAAGCTGCTCGAGGCTGCAAATCCGAGCTTATGCTTACTGTAGTATGCAAATATGCTTGTGTGCCAATATAACATGGGTTTCAAATGATTTAGTGATACCCTTAGTGCTATCATTATTGTGCTCGAGCTGACTGTTCTCAGTACATAAAGTGTAAAGAACTATTATAATAGGGTATGTGCATTGAAAGGACCGTCTTGGGTGTAGGCTGAGAACCTACCTTTCCTCGAGCCATGATGTCATTCATCATGAATCTTTAAACCAATGACTGTGCATGAAGGACTTAGCTACCATTTTTGAGGAATACAATCACAATGCTCAACTACTAAATAAGGTTATTATGATAACCATGGTGTAGACCTTAAATTTGAAAGAATACATATATCGACTCCTTGATAAGGAAGGAGGTTTGATAAATGATAATTAGTATTATTGTTCAAGGAAGCATTAAATATATGTTGGGTTATTGGAGAGATTTCTCTTCTTGATAATTATTGCTTTACGAGATTGAAAACTAAGTATAGTTTAAGTCTCTTACTTTATAATGTAAATCAAAGCCATATTCTTACTAAAGGCCAAACTCCATGAAAGGAGTATAAAATGCTATGAACGCATGTGGGTATATTAGTTGGAGTCTTTTATTAAGACCATCTTATTATACTAATGTAATATAAGTCTTTGTTGATATGAACTTGAATGTAAACCTCTGTTGCAAGTATGAGGTGAGCCAGTGTTGTCATTGATGTCAACATACTCATATTGCATTGACAAGAAGGATTTGATGAGCTGTGTGCTGAGGATATTGAGAAAATTAGCCTCAGTCAGGAACAGTGAAGAACAGTGATGAGAAGAAGGTAAATGTACTGTATAGGATGAGAACCGGAGGATGCGGATTAAAGGGTTAGTAGATATGAGTCTTGAGATGCTACAGTTAAGATTTCAGAGGTCCGCATGAAGATCTGAAGGAGTTGTGGCTGCCGGTATAGAACCGGGTCCGGCAAGTATCCAGAGGTGACAGAGGATCACAAAAAGGTCCGGTGAGGTCCGGAATTGTATCATCCTAATCTGCGGATTGGACTGAGTGTTTGGGATGTCCTTTTGATGTGTCATCCTGATTTGTGTATGATTTGGAGGTCCAGAAGTACCTCTTGCATTATGACAGTGGCGACAGACTGTGTTCTTGAAGTTCTGGATGAGGAAGACAAGAGATCCCAGTAAGTAGAGGAAGTGCGGATGTATTCGGACATTCAGACAGGCTTGTGAAGGTTCTTGGATCATGTTTAGGTTGTGTTGTTGGTCCGCATTGATGATAGAGCCCGGAATTGAAGTTATTCTTCCGGATGAAGTTCTTGCTCTGTTTAGCTGACCGGATGAGTTGTTCATCCTGCGAATGTTCTTGTGATGGCCGACCGGATGTGTTATTCATCTTGCGGATACTCCTATGGTTGTTTGCCGACTTAGATGTTTGTTCCTAAGTCGATGTCTTGTATAAATAACGGTTTGTGAGTTCATTTCAGTGTGTGGTATGTGGATGAGTGTGGCATAGTGAAGAAACGTGCGAAGGGCAGAGCAGAGATGTTGGGCTTAATTGGAACTGATCCGGACATGGTAGAGATGTCATTCTCCAGTTCAAGACTGTGATTTTCATCACTTTGTAGACAGTGTGTCTCCTTGTAGGCAGTGGGCCTCTTTGTGAGCAGTGTGCTCGGGTAGTGAGCCCTTATTGGCATGTGCCATTCATTTTTCTTTATTCTTCTAACAGAGAATAATTCTTGGGTTAATCACCCCGTGGTTTTTCCCTTAACCGGGTTTTCCACGTCAAAATCTTGGTGTTCAATGTGTTGATGCTTATCTGCTCTTGTGTTTATGTATTATGCTTCCATGGATGATTATTTGATATGCTGCTAACTAACAACAGAGAATTAAGTGTTTGAAGGAAGAAGAAGTTTTATACAACTGATTCACCCCCCCTCTCAGTTGTATGCCCTAGATCCAACAATTGGTATCAGAGCCAAGTTCCTCTGATAGGAGCTTAACCGCTTGAGGAGATCCAGGATGTCGTCATACAAGAAGGATAGTCCGAAGTTTGATGGAACCAACTTTACTCTCTGGAAAGGTCGCATGAAGTGTCATTTGGAATGTATGGGAAAAGCATACTTGGCTATGATTTCTAAACCATATATACCCCCACAAGGTGGTCCGACAACTCTGAATGAAATCACAGAAGCTGAAAACAATCTGCGGACCAAGGAAGCTCTTCTAAGCGCATTGAATGACTCAGATCTCTCGAATGTCATTGACCTACCAACTGCATATGAGATCCTAACTAAACTGGAGCTTCTGTATGAAGGAGATGAGTTTGTCAAAAGTGCAAGGTTGCAAAGTCTGAAAGGGAAATTTGAAAGATTGAAAATGAGAGATGATGAAAACATCACTACCTTTATGCCAAGAGTAAATGAGCTGGTATGTGGAATCAGAAATGCTGGTGGAACTTTAGATGAAAATGAGATTGTCTGCAAAATCCTAAGATCCCTTCCTGCTGCCTACAAAATCAAAGTTGCTGCCATTGATGAATTCAGAGCCCACACAACTGTCACAAGAGAACAACTGGCTGGCAAACTAGCTGCATTTGAAATGACCGAGTTTGGAGATGATCCGCCCAAGACTGAATCTGCTTTCAAAGCCAGTGCCTATGTGAAAGGCAAACAGAGATTTGATCCGGGTGAAAACTCATCAAGGAAAATGTCATGGTATGATCAAGCAAGAAGAGACATGGAAGAAGAAGAAGTAGAAACAGCTCAACTTGAAGCCCTCATTGCAAAAAGACTGCCAAGAGGATCCGATAAGTATGAAGGAAAACTACCCTTTAAGTGTTTCAACTGCAATAAGATTGGTCATTTTGCCTCAAGATGTCCGGAGAGATCTGCAAGATCTAATACTCACAGACAAAGGTTTCAAAAGAATTGCTATTATGTTCATGAAGAAGATGACAATGAAGGAGTAACAGATGATGAATCAGAACTAGGAAGCAAATCCGGAAATGAGTGGGTGTTTATAGCCATCAAGGAAGAAGATTCCATGCTCTCTGAATCTGTCAATCACAAAGTTGTTGAAAAAGCCTTGGCTGCTCAAGTGGAAGAAAAGGATGATTGGGTTATTGACAGTGGATGTTCTCACCATATGACTGGTGACAAGAATAAGTTCTTAGACTTGGAAAGATATGAAGGAGGAATGGTAAAGTTTGGTGACAATTCTGCTGGCAGAATCAGAGGTAGGGGAACTATTTCCTTTGATGGTAAGAGCAAAACAGGAAATGTACTGTATGTTGAAGGATTGAAGCACAATCTTCTCAGTGTTGGTCAGTTAGTGGACAAAGGCTATGATCTCCGGTTCAAGAATGGAAAATGCAGAATCTTACAAGCTCCGGAACTGAAATTGCATCCGGTACTCAGACAAGAGGTAACATCTTCCATCTGGTTGGTTCTAATAAAAGTTGTCTGTTTGTTCAAAATTGGTTATGGCATAGAAGAATGTGTCATGTAAATTTTGATAACATCATCAAGATAAGCAATACTCAGGCTGTGAGAGATCTTCCAAAGTTGATGAAACCTACAAATAGTGTGTGTAAAGAATGTCAGTTAGGTAAACAGAGCAGAGTCTCTTTCAAAAGCAAAGATCAGTCTTCTACCGGATTGTTGGAATTAGTACATACTGATCTATGTGGTCCGACAAGAATCAAGAGTCTGCAGGGTGATAGATATTTCATGTTGTTAATTGATGATCATTCCCGGATGATGTGGGTTACCTTTCTAAAAGAAAAATCAGAAGCTTTTGAGAAGTTCAAAATCTTCAAAGCTATGGTGGAGAATCAAACCGGATTGAAACTAAAGTGTCTAAGGTCTGATAGAGGTGGTGAATTTACATCTGGTGAGTTCATTGACTTTTGTGAGAAACAGGGTATAAGGAGACAGTTGTCTGCTCCTAAGACTCCACAGCAGAATGGAGTAGTTGAGAGAAAGAACCGGACCATCCAAGAAGCTGCTAGGACAATGATGTTGGAAGCAAATGTTCCTCAAATGTTTTGGAAAGAAGCTATCAGCACTGCAGTCTACACTCTCAATCGAGTTCAAATCAGAAACAACACCGGTAAGACCCCCTATGAACTCTGGTTTGGTATCACTCCTACTGTGAAATATTTCAGAGTATTTGGTAGCAAGTGTTATATTAAAAGAGATGAAGATCTAGGAAAGTTTGATGCTAGAAGTGATGAAGGAATTTTCTTGGGCTACTCCACTCAAAGCAAAGCATACCGGTGTTACAATAAGAGATTGAGGAAGATGATAGAAAGCACCAATGTAAAGGTTGATGAAGGTATTGAGAAGCCTTCAAGATTTTATGAGGTTGATGAAGATGACCAAGACAGTGTTCAAGGACCTCAATCCTCTCCGGTGAGACAGAGTCAGCCTGATCCGGTAAATCAGGAAGAAGAGTTAGGTTTGAATGAGGCTGATCAAGAAACAGCAGTGCTGGATACTCCCAAAATTCCAAGGTATGTAAGACTGAATCACTCTGAAGATCAGATCATAGGTGACAGAAGCCAAGGTGTACAAACTAGAAGGAATATTGCTCAAAATCAGAATGAATGTTGTCTGATTTCAAAGATTGAACCTAAAACAATAGATGAAGCCTGCAATGATGAAAACTGGACCAAAGCAATGGAAGATGAATTGATGCAAATTGAGAAAAATCATACTTGGGATCTTGTTCCCAGACCTAGAGACAGGAATGTAATTGGAACCAAGTGGGTCTTCCGGAACAAACTAAATGAAGCCGGTGAAATAATCAGAAACAAAGCTAGATTGGTCTGCAAAGGCTACTCTCAAATAGAAGGAATTGACTTTGAAGAGACTTTTGCTCCGGTGGCAAGAATTGAAGCAGTCAGATTACTTCTTGCATTTGCTGCCTTCAAAGACTTCAAGGTATATCAGATGGATGTCAAGTCTGCCTTCCTAAATGGTGATCTGGAAGAAGAAGTCTACATTGAACAACCGGATGGATTTCAATTGTCTGATAATAATGATATGGTCTGCAAGTTGAAGAAAGCTTTGTATGGATTGAAGCAAGCCCCAAGAGCATGGTATGAAAGGTTGGATAAGCATCTTGTGTAGATTGGATTCAACAAAGGTACTGCTAACAGTAACTTATATTTCAAAATTAATCATGAAAACATTCTGATTGTTGAAGTGTTTGTGGATGATATCATTTTTGGAGGAAGAGATAGTATGTGCAAAACTTTTGCCAATCAGATGAAAAGTGAGTTTGAAATGTCTATGCTTGGTGAAATGAATTTCTTCTTGGGACTGCAAATTACTCAAACAAAAGAAGGGATCTTCATTTCTCAGACCAAATATGTGAAAGAATTGTTAAAGAAATTTGGTATGGAAGACTCAAAGCCTATGAACACTCCTATGGCAACCGGATGTAAGCTAAGCAAAGATGATGATTCTCCAAAAGCAGATCAGACAAAGTATAGATCAATGATTGGTGGATTGTTGTATCTCACTCAAACTAGACCAGATATAATGCAGGCTGTTGGTCTTGTGGCAAGATTCTAGGCTGATCCTAGAGAATCTCATGTTATGGCAATCAAAAGAATTTTTAGATATTTGAAAGGAACAGTTGAGTATGGTCTATGGTACCCTAGAGATCCGGACTTCTCTCTTCATGCTTACACAGATGCAGATTGGGCAGGAGATGTGGATGACCGGAAGAGCACTAGTGGTGGAGCATTCTTTTTGGGGAAGAGATTGGTTTCTTGGCTAAGCAAGAAACAAGATGCAATATCTCTGTCTACAACTAAAGCAGAATACATTGCAGCAGCAGGTAGTTGCACTCAAATCTTATGGATGAAGCAGATGCTAAGAGACATCAAAGTTGAATATGAGGAACCTATCACAATTTTCTGTGATAATTCAAGTGCAATTAATATTTCCAAGAATCCGGTATTGCATTCTAAGACTAAGCACATATCTATCAAATTTCACTTTTTGAGAGAACAAGTAAACAAGGAAGAAGTCAGATTGGAGTATGTTCCCTCCAAGGATCAGATTGCAGATATCTTTACAAAACCTCTTCCCAAGGACTCTTTTGAATATCTCCGGGAGAAGTTAGGGGTCATGGCCCCTCCGGTGATGAACTAAGATGCACTGATGTGCATCAGTCCGGTGGCTATCATAGTCATATCTTGTGATCCGGACTAATGGGGAGCTGCAACTAAGGGGGAGCAGCTGGTATGATTCTGATGCATGAGAATTGCAAGTATGAGCCCTTTGCCATTGATGTCAAAGGGGGAGAGAAGACATGTGAAAAACAAGTGGTTGATGATCAAAGGGGGAGCAGTAAAGGAAGAGAAGACATTGATTGAAGGGGGAGCAGTAAAGGAAGAGAAGATATATGAAAAGATTGAAGTTCTTGCCTTAATGGTTTTTCACATCATATGTTGCCATCAATGACAAAGGGGGAGATTGTTGCAAGTATGAGGTGAGCCAGTGTTGTCATTGATGTCAACATACTCATATTGCATTGACAAGAAGGATTTGATGAGCTGTGTGCTGAGGATATTGAGAAAATTAGCCTCAGTCAAGAACAGTGAAGAACAGTGATGAGAAGAAGGTAAATGTACTGTATAGGATGAGAACCAGAGGATGCGGATTAAAGGGTTAGTAGATATGAGTCTTGAGATGCTACAGTTAAGATTTCAGAGGTCCGCATGAAGATCTGAAGGAGTTGTGGCTGCCGGTATAGAACCGGGTCCGGCAAGTATCCAGAGGTGACAGAGGATCACAAAAAGGTCCGGTGAGGTCTGGAATTGTATCATCCTAATCTGCGGATTGGACTGAGTGTTTGGGATGTCCTTTTGATGTGTCATCCTGATTTGTGTATGATTTGGAGGTCCGGAAGTACCTCTTGCATTATGACAGTGGCGAAAGACTGTGTTCTTGAAGTTCTGGATGAGGAAGACAAGAGATCCCAGTAAGTAGAGGAAGTGCGGATGTATCCGGACATTCAGACAGGCTTGTGAAGGTTCTTGGATCATGTTTAGGTTGTGTTGTTGGTCCGCATTGATGATAGAGCCCGGAATTGAAGTTATTCTTCTGGATGAAGTTCTTGCTCTGTTTAGCCGACCGGATGAGTTGTTCATCCTGCGAATGTTCTTGTGATGGCCGACCGGATGTGTTATTCATCTTGCGGATACTCCTATGGTTGTTTGCTGACTTAGATGTTTGTTCCTAAGTCGATGTCTTGTATAAATAACGGTTTGTGAGTTCATTTCAGTGTGTGGTATGTGGATGAGTGTGGCATAGCGAAGAAACGTGCGAAGGGCAGAGCAGAGATGTTGGGCTTAATTGGAACTGATCTGGACATGGTAGAGATGTCATTCTCCAGTTCAAGACTGTGATTTTCATCACTTTGTAGACAGTGTGTCTCCTTGTAGGCAGTGGGCCTCTTTGTGAGCAGTGTGCTCGGGCAGTGAGCCCTTATTGGCATGTGCCATTCATTTTTCTTTATTCTTCTAACAGAGAATAATTCTTGGGTTAATCACCCCGTGGTTTTTCCCTTAATCGGGTTTTCCACGTCAAAATCTTGGTGTTCAATGTGTTGATGCTTATCTGCTCTTGTGTTTATGTATTATGCTTCCATGGATGATTATTTGATATGCTGCTAACTAACAACAGAGAATTAAGTGTTTGAAGGAAGAAGAAGTTTTATACAACTGATTCACCCCCCCTCTCAGTTGTATGCCCTAGATCCAACAAACCTCATGGTAGGTCAGCATGAAACTGTGAACCTAGGAAGGTCATAAGTTGGAAAACTAGAGTTGACTATTGCCATGTTGACAAATGGAACAGAGTGTTGTGGAGTCACAAATTTCATAATGTGAAAGAAACATAACATAATTGATGTACTCCCATGATAGGATTTGATTGTCCAAGATTTGGATTAAGGATGAACTAAATTTTTATTTATCCTAGACCTAAATGAGGGTCAAACTATGAACACTGTAGGATGAGACAACTTCTAAGTTGAGTCGAGGTGGTAGACATACAACTACGTTCACTGTGAAGTGTATATGTATTAAAATCTTAGGCCAAAGTAATGCATCCATCTCTACGTACATTGTTGGTCCACAGTGATCTAGATGGCATGATGTTTCCAGTAGTGTCATACGTATTTAGAGTGGATCTATAGTTGTATGACCATGAAACATTATGGACACAACACTAGATACTCATATGGAAAACCTAATGGTTCCTTATATCTATACCTTCTATGAAGGGTAGGGTCGCTTCCAGGTAGGAAGTTGCACAGGGGACCATTGGTCTGTGGTTGGAGGAAAAGCACTCAGATGATGCTCTCCTTCCTAAGCAAAAGACAAGCCGAGGCTTATGAAGACAAATGTCAAAGTTCTAGACATAATGTTTTTCTTTATATGACTTGATAGTCAATTATTATGTATATTTCTATATTTGATGCCTTGAGCATAGCTTTGTACATGTGTAGTGAAGATAACTAATGATGCATCATTGGATATTGTAATTCTAAGTTTTGTTACATTTGGAAAAAGAATAACATGTTTAATTATCATGATGATTTTAATTTATTCTTTCTTAACTATGATTATGTTAATCATAATGTATATTTACTCTTAATTAAGATGATTAATCATAGTCATTATTTGGATCTTGTGAGATGTCATGTTACATATGGTATCAGAGCTACCGGGTTTAATACATGGACCTATGAGCTCACTACATAATGATTATCTTTATTCAACATTAATGGTTGCTAATGTTTGGGTGTTCTTATGCTAGAATGGTAAGGATAAGAATGACACCAAGGAAGAAGGTAACAGGAAACTACCTACGTTACCTTAAGGTCTTGAGGGAATGAGCATCAAGAATGAAACTCCTTGAACAAATTGGTTGCCTGGTAGGCACATGGTTGGCTGATGATGAGACCTTCGCTGATGTTGTTAAACACATCAAGAAGGAGTTGAGGAAAGCAGTTAGGATTGCTTCTCTTAACTCTAAAAATGAGTCAGCAGAACCCTCTGTACCTAAGGGACCAATCATGGAAAGTAATCATAAGGATCTTAATGTTAATAAGGAGGTTGTGGAAGAGTACCTGCGAGTACATCTACCTCCTAAAACTAATTTGATATATCTCAAAGATGAGAAATGAACATGGGAAGGTATAATGACTTGTAGTAGCAAGATGTAAACAAAATTTGATAAATTTTGGGAAGGATTATATGTAATCCGATGTAAACTATAATGCATTTGAAAATTTTGGCAAATCTTTCTTTTCTTGTTAAAGATTACATGAATGAGAATAGATTTATATTATGAATGGAATCAATGATATGGAAAAACTAATCCATGGTTAATCTGTAAACTTCAGGAGAAGTAGATTGCAACAAGGTTCAGATACGAACTAGGATGGGAGATAGCTAGGATGAAAGGCAACCTTTAGGGCACTCTAAATCTAAACTCAACCAGATCCTCGCTATGCTTCAAGAGATGAGAAAGAGAGTAGGAACTCTCGAGCAGGAGGTCAGGGGTCGACAAGGACCCAGGTGGGAAGCCTATTATGGGGGTGATGATGAGGCACGTCATAATGACACCACCCAAAGTGATCATGGAGAGAATAACTCCAAGTCCAAACAAGAAGAGGATAGAAGAAGCCATATGGCTTTGGAATTATCCCAGGACATGAAAAAGGTCATGCCTCCCAAGTTCGACGGGTCTGTAAGCAGAGATACCATGGAGGCATGGATTATGGATATGGAAAAGTATTTCAAAATAAGAAATTACACTGAGATCAATAAAGCGGTATGGGGAGCATACTTCTTGGTGGGTGAAGCATCCACATGGTGGATGAACAAAAAGATGGAGTTAGGCTTGAGGTCTACAAGTCTAACCTGGGACAAGTTTGTGGAACTCTTTAGGCAAAGATGGTTGCCTTAGCTATTTTATGACCAGAAGCTTATAGATTTTTAGAATCTGAAACAAGGTAAATTATCTGTGAAGGAATACTAGGAAAAGTTCACTCGCCTATTCAAGTATGTGCCACAATACCAATAGGACGAGAGATTTCGCATCCGAAAGTTTATAATGGGATTGAACACCCAGATTGGGGGTGAGGTTAACATGCATGGTCCCACTTCAATGGACCAGGTCTATGAGAAGGCCATCAAACAGGAACAAAAATTGAAAGCTATGTCTGCTTACAGGGAAAGGAACTGAAAGAGGTATAATTGGTCCCAATCCTCCCAATCTTCTAAGAAAAAGGGGAAAAAGTAGGATTTTACCGAGAAAAATGATAAAGGGGCCAAGAATAAGCAAACTGGGTCCAAGGGGAAAAAGAAGGGCAATAACCACTCCAAGAAAAATGGAGACAATTCTGAGAAACTTCAGGAAAGACGAGGACCCATAGGAGGGTGCTATACATGTGGGAGAGATTATTACACCAACTAGTGTCCTAATTAGACGCAGGGAGCACAACCACAAGGAAACCCTCTACCTTCTCAATAGGTGGCATTCCAACAACGCATTCATGAAGCCTTGGACAATAGGCAGGCCAAATACCACATTACTCCCATTGAAACTACAGGTATTTTATCTGGTCTCCCTATTTCAATTTTGATAGATACTAGTGCTACCGAATGCTTTGTTTCCCCTAAAATTTTAAGAAAAATTTCTAGAAAGATTGGATACATGGAAAACACTTAGTTAATAGAATATCCAAATCAAACCAAGGCTTAGGTAGAGCAATGCTTGTTTGAGGCTAAGGTTGAACTTCTAGGTTTCTCCACTGAAGTGAACCTTTATGTAGCCCCATTAGGCTCATATGATGTTATCCTTGGAATAAACTGGTTATGGAGACATCAATCCAAAGCAGACTGTTATGCCAAAATAGTAGAATGTCTTGATGACTTAGGAAACAAAGTCTTTCTACAAGGGAACCCTCGGGAAGTCAAATTAAGACAAATTTCTGCCCTACAAATGAAAAGAGCTCACAAAAAAGGATGCCAACTTTTTGCTGTCAAGATGGAAAAACTAAATGGTTTTGAGGAAACTAATTTCCAAGATGATTTAATGTTTTATGAATCTTAGAAACTCAATGAAGTTGGGAAGAGGGAGTCCATAGATAAGGAGAGATTAGATATGGGCGGGTATCCTTTTCCTAGAGATTTTGAGGATGTATTTCCAGATGAGCTATTGGGATTACCTCCTAAAAGAGATTTTGATTTCTCCATAGATGTAATTTCAGGATCAAAACCTATATCTAAAGCTCCATACAGAATGACCACTACAGAGTTAATGGAGCTAAAGACTTAATTATAAGAATTGTTGGATAAAGGACTGATTAGACCCAGTGTATCCCCCCTTGGGAGGACCAATAATATTTGTGAAAAAGAAAGATGGTACCTTGCAGTTATGTATAGATTACAACATGTTAAATACAACAACAATTAAGAATAAATACCCATTGTCCTACATTAATGATCTTTTTGATCAAATGAGAGGTGCAACAGTGTTTTCTAAGATTGATCTTCAGTCTGGATACCATCAATTGAGGTTGAAGGATGAGGATATCCATAAAATAGCCTTCAGAACAAGGTATGGACATTATGAGTTCATTGTCCTACCTTTTGGATTAACAAATGCATCTGTAACATTTATGAACCTAATGAACAATGTGTTTAGGGACTGTTTGGACAAGTTTGTCCTAGTTTTCCTTGATCACAATCTAATCTATTCTAAGAATGAGGAAGAGCACCTTCAACATTTAAGGATTGTTCTCTAGAGGTTGAGAAAGCATAAACTGTATGGCAAGCTCTCTAAGTGTATTGTCTTTCAAAAGGAAGTGCAGTATTTGGGCCACATAATTTTAGCTAAGGGAATAGCTATGGACCCTGCTAAGGTTAAGGCTATCTTGGAATGGCCGATACCAAGGAATGTTCATGAGGTCTGAAGTTTCATGGGCCTTGCAAGTTACTATAGGAAATTTGTGAAAACCTTTTCAAAAATTGCATACCCTATAACTTCCTTGCAGAGAAAGGGAAAGAATTTCGAGTGGTCAGATAAGTGCCAGGAGGCCTTTGACCAACTGAAGGAAAAATTGACTTCAGCACCAATTTTGAAAGTACCTGACCCAGAGGGTCAATTTGTAGTCATTACTGATGCCTCAGGGGAAGGCTTAGGTGGTGTACTAGTCTAGGATGGACAAGTCATTGCATATGAATCCCAAAAATTGAAAACTTATGAGAAAAACTATGCCCCTCATGATTTAGAACTAGTAGCAGTCATTCATGCACTGCAAATGTGGAGACACTACTTGCTTAGAAAACCCTTTGAGCTAAAAATAGACCATCAAGGGCTCAAATATTTGTTCACTCAACCACATCTAAATGCTTGTCAAAGAAGATGGTCAAGGAGTTCATCTTGGATTATGATTTCAAGATTAAATATATCCAAGGAAAAGAAAACTAGGTGGCAGATGCCTTGAGTAGGAGAAGACATATCTCCTTAATGATCTCCATACATTCTGATTTTAGGAATAAGATATTACAAAAGTCTAAGGGAGATGAGTTTTATGAGTAGGTAAAATAGGCCCATTTGGAAAAACCCCATAATCCAAAATATGATGGATTTTACCTTGAACCAAATGGATTATTAAGACACAAAGGAAGGATGTATGTACCTAACTCTATGGAGTTAAGGAATGGCACTGTGGAAGGAGGTTCATTCTACACCGTATTCGGGACATCCTGGAGTAACAAAGTTACTTGCTGATGTGAAATCCTAGTATTTCTGGAAGGGAATGAAGAGGGATGCTACAAGTTTTGTAGCTACATTTATAGAATGCCAAAGGGTGAAGGCGAAACACCATCATGTGGCAGGACTTTTATACCCTCATTAAATTCTAGAATGGAAATGACAAATTATAAGTATGGACTTTGTGCAAGGACTTCCTATGTCAAGGAATAGGTACAATGCAATTTTGGTTGTGGTGGATAGACTCATCAAAGTGGCTCATTTTATACCTGGGAATTTGATAGATGGGGCACCTGTCATATCCCACAAATTTATTCAAGAGATTTTTAGATTGCATGGCATTCTTGAGAAGATTATCTCAGATAGAGATGCAAGAATGACATCAAGGTTTTGGCAAACCTTATTTTCTTCACTTGGAACCCAGTTGAACATAAGCTCTGCTTATCATCCTGAGATGGATGGTCAAATTGAAAGGGTAAACCAAGTGTTGGAGGATTTATTGAGGATGTATTACATGGACTAGCAATACAAATGGGAAAATTATCTTCCTTTGGTGGAATTTGCCTATAATAATTCCTATCATTCTGGTATTAAGATAGCTCTATTTGAAGCATTATATGGAAGAAAGTGTTGAACCCCTATAAGTTGGGACAAGATAGAAGATAGGTTTAGCCTTAGTCCAGAAATGCTATCAGAAATGGAAGAGCAATCCATCTGATTAAGAAAAGGCTAGTGGAAGCTAATGATAGGCAAAAGAGTTATGTGGATGCTAAGCACATCGAAAGTCATTTCTCAGTGGGAGAAAAAGTCCTTTTAAGGGTAAAACCTCAAAAGAGTTCCATTAAATTTGGGAAGACATCCAAACCAGCTTCTCGATATGTGGGTCCTTTCGAAGTTCTCAAAGAGGTCAACCCAATCGCATATAGAATTGCTCTACCACCAGCCCTTGCCATGATGCATAAGGTTTTGCATGTTTCCTATTTGAAAATGTTTAATGCTAGAGATAATCAAATTTCTATTCTTGATTGGAATGCTATACAGGTGAAGGACCCAGGGGTGGTGGTGATCAAGACCATCAAGATGCTCAAAACGCATAAGCTACACTTATGTAACAAAGAGATAACTCAATGCAAGGTCCAGTGGGACTAGTATGTAGAGGAAAATGCCACCTAGGAAAACTATGAGGATATTCATGCGAGATTTCCCCATCTCTTTTGAAAAACTTTTTATTATGCTCACAAAACATTTTTCTTATTATGTTAGTTGACTCTAAAGACATTTAATTATCAGGGACAATGATTCTTATGGGGGGGGATATGTTACATCCCCAACTTATGATTTAGATTAATCTTACTTTTGTGTGGTAATCAGAATGATTAACCATAGTTTAATGATTAGATGTGGAAATATCTGATTTAATCATTGATTATGTGGATACTAACTAATATTAGTTAAACATGAGATTACATGTTGAAATGATTATTTAATTATTATGATTTATGAACCAAGTGATGATACACTAATCATGGTTTTATGATGGTGAGTGTGATCAGGAAAAAAAATAATCTTCCTTCAAAGATGGAAGGAGAGTATCATCTGGGAGGAAGAGATAGACATTTGGAAAAAGGTTGGATTGGCATCTGAGTAATAGATCTAGTCTTTATGAAACCATGCAAGGTAGAGTAAGTTACGTCTTTCAATGTTAGTCTTTTCCTTTATGTGTCGTCATATCAGTTTGGGTTATCTCAACATTGTTTACATTGATTCGACTATAAGATGTTCCTAGAATGTTAACGTAAGTCGAGAGATAATCTCATAAGGTAGTCGAGTACTCCCTTTTTTCTTTATTTATTTATGTATCAGCATTTTGAGTCTATTATCTCTTTTATATATATTATGTATGGTTAATAGCGAAGAAGGGGAAGTGTTACGTGACCCCTAAATTGCATTTTGTTTCTACTACCCTATTGATTACGATGTCATTTGATGACATCTTGGATTGTTATGGTTACCCTTATACATCATGTAGATGCATGGGAAGCTTAATATTGTATAATTATTTTAGCCTTGTGATCGAGCATCTTTTTATTATAAATGTATATGTGTCTTAAGTTTTTAGGCCAACCACCACCCACGGTTAGTGGATTGAGTGGAGACCATTCCGAGCCCACTTAGATCCCCACCCTCATTGTCCATTTGATGATAACAAACAGTGGATTGAAAAATCCAACAAGGCTGTAGGGTGGTGGAGTGGGATAAATTTATTTCCCTTTGTGGAGCTTGAAAGGTGGCGAGCTTATTGTATGCAAGGCATGCAATAGAGAAGGAAAGACCTTTGTTTTTGTGTGTCATTCTTTTGGATGCTCTGAAGAGCAAGAAAAGGAGAATATATCAAGTTCTCTGGAAGGAAAGCTACTGTCAGATAATAGCAAGATGGAATATGTTAGCACTCAGCTTAGAGCCGTCGAGAAGCTGACTCCAATATTCATATTTAATACCTACAGGTATGATTCATAGTCTTGTAAGACTCCTATCACTTGGCAAGTTAACTAAACGTTACTACTGTTGGGTATGGAGTCGACTATGTCGACGTTTAATAATAAAACCTGTTATGATTATTTGATTTGTAGTTAATGTTGAAGGCCCTCCAGGCTAAAACACTTGTTTGTGGCTACCATATTCAAACCCTCGACGTCATAAGCTTTATTGAATAATCTTGTTTATCTCAGATATTGGTGTGAACCTCTAGGCCCTTGAGGCTGTATACAAATCTATAATGCTAAACTTGTAATTTCTATTGATAGACAAGCCACTCGAGGCCACGAGGCTGAGCTTATGCTTATTGTAGCATGCAAATATGCTTGTTTTCTGATAAGGCATGGGTTTCAAATGATTTAGTGATACCCTTAATGATATCATTATTGTGCTCGATCTGACTGTGCTCAGTAAATAAAGTGTAAAGAACTATTATGATAGGGTATGTGCATTGGAAGGACCGGTTTAGGTGTAGGTGAAGAACCTACCTTTCTTCAAGCCATGATGTCATTCATCATGAATCTTTAAACCAATGACTGTGCATGAAGCACTTAGCTACCGTTCTTGAGGAATACAATCACAATGCTCAACTGCTAAAGAAGGTTATTATGATAACCGTGGTGCAGACTTTAAATTTAAAATAATACATATATCGACTCCAGGATAAGGAAGGAGGTTTGATAAATGATAATTAGTATTATTATTCAAGGAAACATTAAATGTATGCTGGGTTATTAGAGAGATTTCTCTTCTTGATAATTATTGCTTTATGAGATTGAAAACTAAGTTTAGTTTAAGTCTCTTACTTTACAATGTAAATGAAAGCTATATTCTTACTATAGGCCAAACTCCATGAAAGGAGTATAAAATTCTATGAACTCATGTGGATATATGAGTTGGAGTCTTTTATTAAGACTGTCTTATTAGACTAATGTAATATAAGTCTTTGTTGATATGAACTTGAATGTAAACCTTATGGTAGGTCAGAATGAAACTATGAACCTAGGAAGGTCATAAGTTGGAAAACTAGAGTTGACTATTGCCATGTTGAAAAATGGAATAGAGTGACGAGGAGTCACAAGTTTCCTATTGTGAAAGAAACATAACATATTTGATGTACTCCCATGATAGGATTTGATTGTCCAAGATTTGGATTAAGGATGAACTGAACTTATTTATCCTAGACCTAAATGAGGGTCAAACTATGAACACTATAGGATGAGACAACTTCTAAATTGAGTTGAGGTGGTGGACATATGACTACGTTCACTACGAAACATATATGTATGTAAATCTTTGGCCAAAGTAATGCATCCATCTCTGCATGCATTATCAGTCCACGGTGATCCAGATGGCATGATGTTTCCAGTAGTGTCATACATAGTTAGAGTGGATCTATAGTTGTATGACAATGAAACATTATGAAGGACACAACACCAGATACTCAGATGGAAAACCTAATGGTTTCTTATATCTATACCTTTCATGAAGGGTAGGGCCGCTTCCAAGTAGGAAGTTGTGTGGGGAACTGTCAGTCTGTGGTTGGAGGAAAAGCACTCAGATGATGCTCTCCTTCCTAATCAGAAGACAAGCCGAGGCTTATGAAGACAGATGTCAAAGTTCCAAACATAGTTATTTTCTTTATATGACTTGATAGTCATTTATTATGTATATTTCTATATTTGATGCCTTGAGCATAGCTTTGTACATGTGTAGTTAACATCATTCACTAATGATGTAGCATTGGATATTGTAATTCTAAGTTTTGTTACATTTTGGAAAAGGAATTATAACATGTTTAATTATCATGATGTTTTTAATTTATTCTTTCTTAACTATGATTATGTTAATCATAATGTATATTTACTCTTAGTTAAGATGATTAATCATAGTCATTATTTGGATCTTGTGAGATGTCATGTTACATGAAGCTTAGAATACTGAATCAACACACTTCATCATCACCACAATCTCAACTTATCCTTCTCTACATAAGATTTTTCTCACATGCACTTTACTCCTTCACATTGTACACACCCTCACATAAGAAATTAATCTTGTATATATACCTTGTTCAAGAAAAACATCAATCAAGTCAGCATAATATCTGTAGGTCGTATGACTTCCTGACCTGTCAACCCAAAACTCAACCCTATACGCAGCTTTGTGGAGAGAACCAAAGCATGTAGCACATTCATATAGGTCGACACAACCTATAATTACTCCCAAGACTATGTTCCATTCATGAATCAACTCCACACAACCTCAACACCTTTAGGTCGGCTCAACTAGTGAAGTAGCAATAATATGAACTATTTGTTAGTTCACAACTCAACATGCGGACCACAAAAATGCTTACCACTTGGAGACAACATACTTTTGATATCTATAAAATTATCCTCAAATCTACATAGCAAAACATTCAACTGTGGTGGAATGCAGAGCATTCCAATATGTCACTGGTATTGTCATTACTCTGTCATTACATAGTTCAATACTCTGTCAATTCTACCTTTCACCATGGAGGGATTCAAGACCTAAATCTTTGGATTTAGACACTTTTAGTATGTAACAACACTACCTTACAACCACATAGAAAAAATCTTCATGGAGAAGTGTGGACTGAAATACAGTGACCCTGTCATAGGTTCTATACTGTAAATGCCTTAGACAAATCTTCAACAAATTGTGCCTGACTGCAGAACTCCAAAATGGATAGATTGTTGGAAAATTTCTAGTGTTGTCATTGATGTCAACCTCCAATAGATGGTTCACTTAGTTTCCAATTTCTTTTGAGAAAATTTGAATAAAAAGGTGTGTGGTGTGATAGAGGTGTGTTCAATGTTGTGCTCTGCATTGCCTCATAGTTGAAGATATGCTTTTGTGGTTTGGAAGTGTTGATCAAAGGTATTCAGAGGTGTTATATCTAGAGTTTGAAGTTCTGGATTGTGTGAAAGTGGAAGATGTGTTTGATAGAGTGTTTGCCTATATAGAAGATTGTCTGGGAGAAATGAGATTGCTCTACATTTCTCAACATTGATATTTCCTGTCTTGCGGATCTGGGAAAGTGTTTATATTGTCTATATCTACCTTCCTTTGAAGTTTATAGTGTTGGGATGCTCTGCAAGTTTAGCTCTTGTGTTGGTGATTAGTAGCAGTGTGTCCTAATGTGCATAATGAAGACATTCTTTGTTTCTAGTGGTTGCGGCAGTGTTGCAGAAGATTTTGATGGTGTTGAATATTTTGGGAAGGTGTGAATGATGTGGAGTGTCTCTCTATAGTCTGCATGATGTCTTTGGACTTGGAGATGTGTGGATATGGTCATTATCTCAGGTTTGGCCTACTTGGCTTACTAGCATCATGTGTGAAGGTACCTTGTGGATTGTGAATGTGATGAGCAGCTTGGTAATGAAAATTTGAGTCCTAGTTAACCCTTGACATGGTCCACTTTCACTTCTTTCCACTACAGAACTATTTAGTGCCGACCTAATTGGTGTTGCATGTTTGAGGTGCACACGCTTCATTAGGACCGACCTAATTGAGATAGGTCTTGGTTGTAGAAGGTATAAATGGAAGATAAAGTTGAGTGGAGCAAAGTAGAGAAGAGAATATGAATGTGAATCAAGGGTAGTGAGTTGTGTGCGAGCTTAAATGCTTATGAATCTAGAATGTAGTGAGCAAAAGGTGTCTACATTTCAGTGTGCCTGAAGTTACTCGAGGTAATGAGCTAAAGGTTGTGGATGGCAAGGAGTGGTAGTGGTGGATTTCTTCTATTGCTTTGAGATAGTGAATCTCTTTGTAATACTCTTGTTCTTTCTTCTCTTTTCTGGGCAGTGAGCCTTTCTTTTGGGTAGTGAGCCCTTAGCAATGAGTCTATTTGATTTCGGTGTTGTTATTCATATATATGTGAGCTAATCCTCACCGTGGTTTTCCCTTATTGGATTTTCCATGTAAATGTGGTGCTCTTATGTGTTTGGATGTGTTTGCATTGATGCTTCATATGTTTACATTCTGCTAATGCATGCTAAGAGGTTTATGCTTGGAATTGTCTTGAGGGTTTAAGTTTTTAATACACAATTGATTCACCCCCCCTCTTAGTTGTCCTATGCACTCTAACAATTGGTATCAGAGCCAAGTTCCCTGAAGAAGCTTAACTACTTGGGGTAGAACCAGATGGCGTACAGGAAAGGTATGGAGGTTCCAGTGTTTGATGGAACAAATTATGCTTTTTGGAAGACCAGGATGGAAAGCTTTCTTGTCTCACTAGGATATGGTGTATAGAAGATAGTTGACAAAGAATATACTATACCTCCTAATAGTCCAAAGGATGAAGATGAGATTAAAGAATATGAGAACAATGGAAAGGCAAGGAGTGTTCTTCTGGATAGTCTCTCTGATTCTGAATTAGTAAAGGTGATGAGTTACAAAACTACTCGTGAAATTTGGAAGAAGCTGGAAAGTACCTATGAAGGAGATGACAAGGTCAAGCAAGAAAAGTTGCAGATTTTGAAGACCAAGTTTGGAACCCTAAAGATGTCAGAAGATGAAAATATTGCAAGCTACATGTAGAGAGTGGATGAAGTTGTCAACTCCATCAATGGTCTTGGTGGAAAGCTAGAGGAAAGTGAAGTGGTAGAGAAGGTACTAAGAACTCTTCCAAAATCTTATAGTGCTAAAGTTTTTTCTATTGAAGAGACTCAAAATTTAGATAAGTATTCTAGGGATCAAATGTCTAGTACTCTAACTACTTTTGAAATAAGAGAATTTGGTCAAGATGATGCAAGAAAAGAAACTACCTTTAAGGCTAGTAAGACATAAAAGAATGTTGAATCATATCCTGATGACTTTGATGAAGTGGAAGCAAATTTTGTGAGCAGATTGAAAAAGGGCTCTAGAAAATACAGATGTAAGTTGCCCTTCAAATGTTTCATCTGTGGAAAGATTGGTCATTATGCTTCAAAATGTCTAATGTAGGAGCATCTAGAGGTGTAAGGGCAATCTTACATCACCCAAAAAAATGTTGATTCAAAATTGATGACTTTGTTTTCATTTCTTTTCAAAACTTGTGTTTACGGATGCCCATTTGCTTGAATAATGATTCAGAACCTTCAAAATTTCCAACAGGGCTAAGAATACTAGAATTTACTATTTTTAATAAGTCTATATTAGAGAAACGGTTGAGCCCAAAATTTTCCCCAAAGCTTTGAAATAGTAAAATAAGCATTCTTGGTAAATTTCAGCTCAAGATCATGTTTGGATTTCAAGATATTAAAGTTTCAATGTTGTGAGGTTCCCAAAAAAGTTTCAAAATCAGATATGAGGTACTTAAACATCCCATAACACCCTGAAAAGTTTACATAAATCCATTTATGTGTTGTAGTTCACTTCATGAGCTTTCTAGTGCTTCAAATATTCGTCAATCAGACACTTGGATCAAAAGTTATGCTTCCCGGAAGTTGACCTACTTTTGGGGAGTTGTAAATTTCAAAATTTTGGCTGTAGGCTGCCAAAAGGGTTATTTATGACCATTTTTGGGAACCCTTGGAGTAGTAGAGATAAGGGGGAAAGTGTAGAGTCAATAAAAGGTGGGAAAATAGAAATCCTAGTTGATTTGGGGTTATAGAAGGTAGATGGTTCCAAAGTATGGAGATAGGGAAGTTGTAGTGTGTTGTATTCTGTGGAGGATTCATCCTCTGATTGTATTTGAGCTTCTATAATGTAATGTGTTGTCCAAATCAATAAAAAAACATTCCTGTTTTCTGTGTTCAATTTCTATTGTTGTGTGTTTTATGATTTACCCCCTTCATCAATGTCCTATCAAAATTTCAAATGATAAATACAAGGATAGCAAAGGTAAATCATTCAAGAGAAGTTATTATGTTAAATAAGATGATAGCATATTTGATTATGAATCTGACTATCCTGATGATGAAAGTAATGAATGCTTATTCATGGCTTTGAATGTTGGAGCTAATTTTTAAAGGGGTATGAAGGAAAGTGTTTCAAAAACACTGGTAACTGCTTTCCATGCAAGAGAAGAGGAGAACCACTGGTTAATTGATAGCGGGTGTTCAAATCATATGATAGGTGATAAGAATAAGTTTGTGAAGCTTGAGAAGTTTGATGGAGGTTTTGTTAAGTTTAGAGATGATGCATCTGCTAAGATCTGTGGAAAAGGTTCAATCATCTTTGATGGCAAGCACAATACAAATGATGAACTCTTTATGTCAAGTGTCTCTGGCATAATCTTCTAAGTGTAAGAGAAATGTGTAGCAAGGGATATAATCTTGTGTTTTAGGATGGTGGCTATGAAATGAGAAAAGAAAACTCTGGAACCTCGATTGCTACAGGGACAATGACAAAATGAAATATATGCGAGCTCAAAGGTGCTAATGGTATGTGCCTTATAATTCAAATTAATGAAAGTTGGCTATGGCATAGAAGAATGTGTCACATCAATTTTGACAACCTAGTAAAGATCAACTCTACTCAAGTTGTGAGGGATTTGCCAAGAATTACAAAGCCTATCAATGAAACTTGCAAGGAATGTTAGATTGGGAAGTAAACAAGGAAGAATTTCGAGATCAAAGAGCATTATACCATCGGACCTCTAGAGTTGGTGCATACAGATCTGTGCGGACCTACAAGAGTAGGAAGCTTTCAAAGTGATAGGTATTTCATGTTGTTGATTGATGATTTCTCTAGAATGAATTGGGTAACTTTTCTCAAAGAAAAATTAGAAGCTCTAGATAAGTTTAAAGCACTTAAGGCTATGGTTGAAAATGAAATTGATCTAAAATTCAAGTGTTTGATGTCTAACAAAGGTGGTGAGTTCACCTCCAATGAGTTTAACTACTTTTGTGAAGATCATGGAATAAAAAGGCATTTGTCATCCCCTAGGACTCCTCAGCAGAATGAAGTTGTGGAAATGAAGAATAGGACAGTTCAGGAAGAAACAAGGACAATGTTGAAAGAAGAAAATTCACCAGACATCTATTGGAGAGAAGCCATTCATAGTGCACTCTACATACAAAATAGAGGGCAAGAAAGGGTCAATAGTTCAAAGACTCCATATGAACTATGGTATGGAAGAACTCCTACTGTAAAATACTTTAGAGTGTTTGGAAGTAAGTGCTACATTAGGAGAGATGAAGAAAACTTGGGAAAGTTTGATACGATATCAAATGAAGGAATCTTTCTTGGATATTCTACAAAGAGCGAGGCTTACCAATGCTACAACAAGAGGCTGAAGAAATTAGTAGAAATTGCAAATGTCAAAGTGGATGAAGAACCATATCAAAGTTCAGTACTATTGGAAGGACATGAATCTGATGAGACCCCTTGTAGAGAAGAAGAAAGAGAGGAAGAAAAGGAAAAGGAGAAGCAAGTTGAACAAGAAAATGCTCCGAAAAAAATTCCTAAGACCCCCAAGTATGTGCAGAAGAACCATTTTGGAGATTAGATCATTGGAGATAAGAAAAAAGGTGTTTTTGTTGATAACTGAGAGGGGGGGTGAATCAGTTATCTTAATTATTTCAGCTTTCTAAACTTTCTTAATAATTAATGCTGCATTAATTCAAATAAGCAAACATAACTATGAAATGGAAATACACATGACATAATATTTTTGACGTGGAAACCCTGTTAAGGGAGAAAACCACGGGGTGATTAACCCAAGATTGTATTCTCTTTTAGAAGAATAGAAATACAAAATGGCACTTGCCAATTAGGGCTCACTGCCCGAGCACACTGCTCACAAGAGACTCACTGTCTACAATTCATAAGAGTGTAATACAATACTTGAATTGGTAAGGAGCATCTACATATGCTGGAGTTTAGTTCCGGTTAGACTCAGTATATTGATCTACTACACTTCATCCTTTCTCTTCTTTAGTGTTGCTGTCCTTTCACATATCGGACCTATCTTATTGCTTTCACACTGCTCTTCTACTTTTCTTCGCACACCGTGCACAACACTACTCACCTTCATATCTAAATTCATCTGGTATATATATCCATACAAGTAATCTTACCACCTTTCTAGTCGACATCCGGAATAGTCAGTATTTTCCCAACCTTTGATCTGTCAGCTGGATCCTTGCTTACCAAGTGATGCGGATCCAGGAGATGCTTGAAGAAGTCATTAATCATGTTGGCCAATCATGAATGATACCTCAAGAAACTTAATCATCAGCAATATCTCTTCCAGATTTGGGTCTGACACTCTGTCGGTACAGTTCTTCCTCTGTCTACTATGCCAAACATGAACCCAACACTCAAGTGCTCATATCTTTTCACCCTTCCATCACCGGAGGCTAAATCCTTGGAATATATTAGTCAAGGTACTCTTCTTGACTTCCCCAAATTTGTACTTCACTGAGATACTTCCTTTGAGAGATCCGGACCTGACTGTCAGACCTTGCTGACTACCCTATTCTTGCTTACCGGATCATAACACTTCTTCAATTTGACTTCTGGTAGAGACTCATCATGTCTTGCGGATGTGTGGGATAACCTTGTTGCCATCAATGACAACATACATGAATCCATATAGTGTCTCTTGCCAACAATCTGCCCCTTTGGCATTGATGGCAACACTTAGTGAAAAATGACTAAGTGTCACACTATACTCCCCCTTGGTTGATGCTTTGTTTTTATATACATTTTCCAGAGCTCCCCCTTAGCTAGATTCCTCATTTTTCACTACTCCTCACTCCCCCTTTGACATCAATGGCAAAGGGTAGGGTCCGCACACCAAAATTCTCAAAAAGTCAACTATACTTAGCCGCATAAATATATATATAGCATACTTACATATACTGAAGTATGTCTGCAAAAGTTGTCTTTAATTGAACGAATTTTGTTGCCCAACTTTGCTTCATCCTGTCCAAAATTGAGATGTGACCACTCAACAGGAATGCAACTGTGTCTACCCTTTTTAGATCTGTCGGATCATTGGTCTGAGCTGTGATCTGAGCTTCTTTTAAGGTCTCATGCATGACCTCTAGCTTAGGGATAATTATCCCTCTAAGTTCACCCAACCTGCTTATTCTATTTTTCTTTTCCTTCTCAAGCTTCTTGATTTCATTCAAGACTGCAATAGTCTTACATTCTTGATTTATTATGGAAGAGGAGAGAGGATCAAAATTCTTGGAGAGTTTTGTCAATTTGTCCTCCTGTTCTTTCACTTTCTTCTCAATATCCAATGTTACTTTGGACCATGATAAACAAAATTTGTACATTTCCCCACCATCTTTAAGAGCATTTTCTAAGCTCTTAATCCCAATATTCATATTCCTCCTATCATTAGTTATTAAACCTTGTACCTCTGATAATCTTTTTGCCAAAAATTCCTTCCAGACCTTATCTTCTGCTGACTTCTCTAGGGAATCAAAATGTGTGCTAACACTATTGACTAGAGATTTGAGATTTCTGGATGAGGAGGCTGAGGGATCCTTTTGAAAAGATGGCATGATCTTTTCTAATACTCCGGATGTAACTTCTATTAACTCACAGTCTTCCATGTGAGACTTCAAGAGTTTTTCTTTAGCCTTTGTATTAGCAAATGAAGCTATCTTCATTGTTTGTATCGGAGAAAGAGAATCAAAATTAAATGGTCCTTGTAGAAGTTTCGGTTCATCAATCTCCATTGTCTCTTTGTTCAAGAATTCTTTGACAGTTTTTGCAGTGTCTCTTGCCAGAGATAGATTTTTCTTCTCTTCTACAGTCTTAGAGTTGTCTCTTGGAGCTTTCTCTCCTTCTACATTCTTACCACTAGCAGCTATGGTCTTCTCTGTTGAAGTCTTCTCTCCTTCTGCAGCCTTGGTACTGTCATCTTCTTTTTCCTTCACTCCTTTTTCTTTATCCTCTATTCTTTCTTCTCCTTTGGATCCAGAATTAGCAGGGGAAACCAGAGGAGTGATGTTTGTTTGTTCATAGGTCACCTCTTTCGGAGCAGAGGATTCCAAGTTCTTATCTTTTTCTTCACCGGTAACCATTACTTCTTCTATCATTGCCTCAGTAGGTTTTTTTTCAACACTAGTAGCTGAGGGATCAACACCCAAGTCCTCTATAATAGGAATGTTGAATCTTGAGTATGCATTCTGGAGGATTTCTTCTGTTTCTTTTGCCACTTTATCAGTTTCTCCAAGCATGAGCAGATTCGTTCTGGTCTTACTCCAGAACTCATCCTTGCAATCTTTGAGGACCATATCCATTTTTTTTGGAGTAATTAAAGGGCAGAGCTAAATGGCTATCTGTTCTCTAATCTCTAAGTCCTTAGCCTTAGCATTTTATTTTCTCATTTCAAGTTTCTTTTCTAAACTTTTAGGAATTAGAGAAATTATTTCAATAAAAAGCTTTATTGTATATGTTCAAGTACTTAACTATGGCTTCCTCCAAGATTTTTCTATCTGCATAATTATATGCATCATAGAATTCTATTATTGGCTGCAGGTTCCCATCCATAGTAACAGCTTTGACTACATCATCTACGGATAGAGTGGGCCTTTTAATGAATTCTTCTGCCATTTCTTCCTTGTCTTTACCGGTAGAGGGTTCACCAGAAGATTTATTCTTCTTCTTCAGTTTCTTTACCTCCTTATCTGATTCAATTTCTTCATCATCCTTCTGGCTAACATAGGACCTTGTTACCTTTTTTTTTGTTCTCTTTTCTCCTTTTCCGGATGTCTAGACTTCCAGTTTTGATGCCTTTGAGCTTTTATTAGAGGTAGGTATAGCCCTTTTAAAGGATCTGGTCTGGGAGGGAGCTTTTACCGGATCACTTTCCTTTTCTGCTTCTTTCTTCTCTTTCTCTACCCTTTCCATCTTTTCTTTGTTGGCATCAAGAGCTTCTTTTGATATGCCATATCTTTTGGTAATATTCTCTACTTCTTTTCTCACTTTTCTCTTTATCTCCGGTTGTCTGAGTTCCACATGAATTTTTACACTCAATTCTTCAAAGGTTCCAAATCTTTCTTCTTTGGGATCCTTGGGTTGACTACGCATGTGTTGGACATGCAGCTCCACAAGTTTCTCATCCACCTCATACCCCATCGGCATGATCTAGACTATCCTTGGTTCCACAGCTTCCATTAGGCACTGATCAGTTTCAACCATAAAACAAACTGTATCCTTATACTTTTCAACTAGAGAATTGGGAATTCTCTCTCTTGCTTGCATCAAATTTTGGAAGTTCTTGAAATATCCCCATAGAGCTGTATTTCTTGTCTTGGCATCTCCTAGCCCATGCAAATAGTATTTGATTTGGATTGCAACAGGTCTGTCATTCTGCCAAACCCAACCACTTGATCCAGGTAGCTCACTCATGAAGTAGAAAAATAGACACAATATCAGCCCACCATACTTGAAGGAATTTTTCTTATCCTTCTTGATCTTCTGTAGATTCTCTGACAGTTGGCTTAGAAGAAGTTCACATAGATCATAGTCAGCATTTTCTTTTAGCATCTGATAAGCTATATAAACTGCATTTCCCAGTATTGAATTTTCCCTACTGGAGTGATAAATCTTGTAACCAATTATCATGGATACAAATTTGATATCAGGATCAGTGATATCTTCAATTGTCATAGCTCTCTTGTCAAATTTTGATCTGGTTGCATCACTCACTGTCTGATTCTTGACAGATTTGAGAATAGGTATCCCACCGGATGAGTGTAGACCAGTTACTGCCCTAATTGCATCTTTGGTGATCTTAAATGGTCTATTCAACCATAGGAAGTTATCATGTACTCTGCTCAACACATACCAGACCCATTCATCTTCTTCAAAACAAGGGAAATGAATGCATTGTGCAAAATGCTTATCCTAGATGGCTTTGAACTAAGGTTTGAGCTCAAGAGAATCATCTATTAACTAATTGTGATAGATATCAGCCATCTTAGATTCCCCAAATTCTTCAATATTTGCATGAATATATGCCCTAATATCTTCTACATGCAGAACCCCATGTAGAATGCTTGAAAAAGCACTGAGGGGATCAACTTCTAGGGATTTATATGGATGCTTCTTAAATTTAGGGCGTGGCCTATCAGAAATCTTCACTATATTTGGAGTAGTCATCTTTCAAAGATTTGCAGAGAGATATTGAGAATGGAAAATACCTTTTATGCTTCTAGGTTTCACGGAGAGAACCAGATCAATTGCTGGATGAAACGGATTTTGTAGATGATCTTTGATGGGCTTGAGGAATTTCGGTTGCAGAGCTTCTTTTCACTTCTTCTTGAGTGTAGAATGAGCAAATGATTGATAGTAGAAACCCTTATACTGCTTCGCAAACCCTAATACCAAGTTGCAATAAATGCTTGACCTAAGTCATTCTGGTTTGCTTGTTTTCCTTAATCAGATGACTTGAAGAACCAGATCAATCTTGATCTAAACATCTTGGTAATCTTCCATATCTTAACCATAGTTTATTTAGATGTTTTTCTTATGAACCCTTTAATCCGCAACTCTCCTTGTGCCAATTCCGGCACCAATTGACTAGCTGGGGGAAAATGGTTTTCTTTGTGTCTCCCCCTGAGCCAGAGCTCACTTTTAAATTTTTGGAAGGAATATCAGCACCAAAATCTGGTGCGGATCCATCCCCTACATTCTCTGTACTTTTCTTCACCCAAATCTTGTTCATCTCACTTTGAACTTCATCCACATTCACTTATTGTTTTCCCTTTTCTTGATTCTGATTATGATGTACCAGACCTCTTTTGTCTTGATTCTTGCTTCTACAGAATTTGGCAATATGACTGGATCTATTGCAAATTTGGCAAACAACATTTCTTTGCATATTTGATTGATATCCTCTTGATCTGCATTGATTAGCCATGTGACCCATTCTATTGCATGCAAAGCATCTACCATTGAATGAATTGTTCATTTGCATATTCTACATTCATGAGATTTGTGACCATACCTTTTGCAGTTGAAAGATAGTCCAGAGAAGGATGTATTAGTCTAATTCATTCTCTTTCTGCACTGATTAGCTCTATGACCAAAGTTATTGCAGTTGCGGCAGTATCCATTGAAGGATGGATATCTTTGAGCATTTGGCTGCCTTACCGGAGGTCGTCTAGGCTTGTTCCCTGGATTTTTTGATCCAAAATTCTTCTGACCGAATCCAAAGCTTTCTCCTTTCTCATATCCCAAACCATACTTGTTATCTACCCTCTTTTGACTTTCAAGAAGAACTTCAAGTTGAGCAGAACTTATCTTGAATTTCTCTTTATATTCATTTGTTGTTTGAAGATCCCTTTTAAGAGAGACAATTTGATCCTCAAGTTTTTCTTCATTATCTTTAGCATCTTCAAGATCAAATTCAAGATGTGTGATAATTCTATCCATCTTGTGGCAATGTTCTAATTTCTCCTTGAGAGATTGTCTTAGATCATCTTCAGTTTTTCTTTTCTCTTCAATCTCTTGGGTAAACTTCATAACTCCTGATTCCATTTCATGTCTTACCATAATGATTTCTTTTGATAACTTTTCACATAACTTGGTTTTCTCCTTCAGATCTCCATTTGTATCATTGGCTTCATTTTGACTTGCCAGTTGCTGAAGTAGCTCCTTTCTCTTTTTCATAGAGAGACTCAGTTTCTCTTTTAATTCATTTATGAAATTATCAGCCTGTTTGAGTCTTTCCTTCAATTCATTTATTTCAGAATTTGACTGCTCAAGATCATCTAGGGCAGACTTAAGTTGCTCCCTCATACCATACACATCCATTTTGAATTCCTAGGTCTTCCTCAAGTTGTTAGGCTCTGTTGAGAGGAACTTGGCTCTGATACCAATTATTGATAACTGAGAGGGGGGTGAATCAGCTATCTTAATTATTTCAGCTTTTTGAACTTTCTTAATAATTAATGCTGCATTAATTCAAATAAGCAAACATAACTATGAAATGGAAATACACATGACATAATATGTTTGATGTGGAAACCCTATTAAGGGAGAAAACCATGGGGTGATTAACCCAAGATTGTATTCTCTGTTAGAAGAATAGAAATACAAAATGGCACTTGCCAGTTAGGGCTCACTGCCTGAGCACACTGCTCACAAGAGACTCATTATCTACAAGAGACTCACTATCTACAATTTATAAGAGTGTAATACAGTACTTGAACTGGTAAGGAGCATCTACATATGCTAGAGTTCAGTTCCAGTTAGACTCAGTATACTGATCTACTGCACTTCATCCTTTCTCTTCTTTAGTGCTGATGTCCTTTCACATACCAGACCTGTCTTACTGCTTTCACACTACTCTTCTACTTTTCTTCATACATCGTACACAACACTACTCACCTTCATATCTAAATTCATCTGGTATATATATCCGTACAAGTAATCTTACCACCTTTCTAGTCGGCATCCAGAATAGTCAGTATTTTCCCAACCTTTGATCTCTCAGCTGGATCCTTGCTTACCAAGTGATGTGGATCCAGGAGATGCTTGAAGAAGTCATCAATCATGTCGGCCAATCATGAATGATACCTCAAGAAACTTAATCATCAGCAATATCTCTTCTGGATTTGGGTCTAACACTCTGTCAGTACAGTTCTTCCTCTGTCTACTCTGCCAAACATGAACCCGACACTCAAGTGCTCATATCTTTTCACCCTTCCATCACTAGAGGCTAAATCCTTGGAATATATTAGTCAAGGTACTCTTCTTGACTTCCCCAAATCTGCACTTCACTGAGATACTTCCTTTGAGAGATCCAGACCTAACTGTCGGACCTTGCTGACTGCCATGTTCTTGCTTACCAGATCATAACACTTCTTCAATATGAATTCTGGTAGAGACTCATCATGTCTTGTGGATGTGTGGGATAACCTTTGTTGCCATCAATGACAACATACATGAATCCATGTAGTGTCTCTTGCCAACAGTTTTAACAAGGAGAAGTATAGCTATGGTAGATGAATAGGTAAATTTATGCCTATTGTCTCAAATAGAACACAAAGCACTGATTGAAGCATGCAAAGATGAACAGTGGATCAAGGCTATGGAAGAAGAATTGATGCAGATTGAGAAGAATCAGACTTGGGAAGTTGTCCCAAGACCAACAGACAAAGAAGTGATAGGGACTAAATGGGTCTTTCAGAACAAATTGAATGAGAATGGAGAAGTAGTCAGGAATAAGGCTAGGCTTGTGTGTAAAGGATACTCACAAGTAGAGGGAATATATTATGAGGAAACAATTTCTCCAGTGGCAAGATTGGAAGCCATTAGATTGTTCTTGGCCTTTGCAGCTCATAAGGAATTCAAAGTTTATTAGATGGATGTGAAATCTGTATTCCTAAATGGAGAGTTGGAAGAAGAGGTATACATTGAGCAACCAGAAGGCTTTCAGTTATCAGATGATCCAAATATAGTTTATAGATTGAATAAGGCATTGCATGGACTCAAACAGGTTCCTAGAGCTTGGTATGCAAGGTTGGATAGGTACTTACTGTAGCAAGGATTTAGAAAGGGCATTGCAGATAGTAATTTATACTTCAAAGTTGAAGAAGATCAAATCCTGATTGTGGAAGTGTATGTTGATGATATAATCTTTAGAGGAAATGAAGGTATGTGCAAGAGATTTGCAGAAGAGATGTAGAAGGAATTTGAAATGTCAATGTTTGGGGAAATGAACTTCTTCCTTGGTTTACAAATCAGTCAATCAGAAAAGGGTATTTTCATTTCACAGTTAAAGTATGCTAAGGAAATGTTGAAGAAGTTTGGAATGGAAGACTCCAAACTGGTATGTACTCCCATGACTACAAGTTGTAAATTGAGCAAAGATGATGAATCTCCTAAGTCTGATCAGAGAAAGTATAGATCAATCATTGATGGACTATTATACCTAACTATTACTAGACTAGATATCATGCATGCAATTTGTCTTGTGTCTAGATTCCAAGTTGATCCCAGAGAGTCACATGTCTCAGCAGTGAGGAGGATATTCAGATATTTGAAAGGCACTCTAGAGTTTGGCCTATGGTATCCCAAGGATATTGATTTCTCCTTGAGTGCATATACATATGCAGATTGGGTAGGATGCACAGATGATAGAAGAAGTACAAGTGATGGTGCTTTTTTTCTTAGAAGTAGACTTGTCTCATGGTTAAGTAAGAAGTAGGACCCAGTGTCATTATATACTACAAAGGTAGAATACATTGCAGCAACATCTTGCTACACACAGGTTATATGGATGAAGTAGACATTGAAGGATATAAAAGTGTCATATGATGAACCTATTCCTATCCTATGTGACAACACAAGTGCTATCAACATTTCAAAGAATCTGGTAATGCATTCAAGAACAAAGCATATTTCAATCTGGTATCACTTCCTAAGAGAAAAGGTTGTAGAGAATGAGGTGAAGTTGGAGAATGTGCCTACCAAGGATCAAGTTGTAGATATCTTTACAAAGGTCCTTCCTAAGGATAATTTTGAGTATCTCTGGTAGAAGTTAGGGGTTATTACCCCTCCTTTTAACTAGATACATAAGTGTGTGCATCTTTTTGGGAAGCAGTTCAAGATACATTTTTGGTCCTGGACTGATGTTGAAGGCTACCTCTCAGGGTGACTACGTAGTAATACTTTTGGTTGGTGCAGTCAGATGGAGCATATCTTATGACCTTAAGGGGGAGAGTACAGAAAAGTGAGAGTAGTGGAGATAGTGCAAGTACTTGTTGGTGTTATAGTTATTTCCCTTTTCCATTGATGCCAAAGGGAGAGAGTTGAAGTGATTGAAGAAACATTGTGCAAAGAGGTGTGTGAAGAGTAAGAGTTGTTTCTATGAGGTGTGTGAAGTAAGAGTTGTTTCTGTCACGGGGAACATTACTAGTTGTAGAGCTTCTAATTGATTGCTTTAGTTCTTGATGGTTTTTAAATTAGTTGGTGTTTCCATCAATGAAAAAGGGGGAGATTGTTGGAAACTTGCTAGTGTTGTCATTGATGTCAACCTCTAGCAGATGGTTCACTTGGTTTCCAAGTGCTTTTGAGAAAATTTGAATAAAAAGGTGTGTAGTGTGACAAAGGTGTGTTCACTGTTGTGCTCCGCATTGCCTCATAGTTAAAGATATGCTTGTGTGGTTTGGAAGTGTTGATCAAAGGTATTCAAAGGTGTTATATCTAGAGTTTCAGGTTCTGGATCATGCAGAAGTGGAAGATGTGTTTGGTAGAGTGTTTTCCTATATAGATGACTGTCTAGGAGAAATGAGATTGCTCCACATTTCTCTGCATTGATGCTTCTTGTCTTGTAGATCTGGGAGAGTGCTTATATTGTCTGTGTCTACCTTCCTTTAAAGTTTCTAGTGTTGGGATGTTTTGCAAGTTTAACTCTTGTGTTGGTGATTAGTAGCGATGTGTCCTGATGTGCATAATGAAGACATTCTTTGTCTCTAGTGGTTACGGCAGTGTTACAGAAGATTTTGATGGTGCTAAATATTTTGGGAAGGTGTGTGTGAATGTTGTGTAATGTCTCTCTCTAGTCTGCATGATGTCTTTAGACTTGGAGAAGCATGGATATGGTCATTAGCTCAGGTTTGGCCGACCTGGATTACTAGCGCCATTTGCAAAGGTACCTTGTGGATTGTGAATGTGATGAGCTGCTTGGTAATGAAAATTTGAGTCCTAGTTAACCCTTGACATGGTCCACTTTCACTTCTTTCCATTGCGGAAGTGTTTAGTGCTGACCTAATTGGTGTTGCATGTGTGAGGTGCACACACTTCATTAGGACCAACCTAATTGAGATAGGTCTTGGTTGTAAAAGGTATAAATGCAAGATGAAGTTGAGTGGAGCAAAGTGGAGAAGAGAATGTGAATGTGAATCAAGGGTAGTGAGTTGTGTGCAAGCTTAAATTCTTATAACTCTAGAATGCAGTGAGCAGAAGGTGTCTATATTTCATTGTACCTAAAGTTGCTAGAGGTAGTGAACCAAAGGTAGCGGATGGCAAGGAATGGCAGTGGTGGATTTCTTCTGTTGCTTTGAGATAGTGAATCTCTCTATAACAGTCTTCTTCTTTCTTCTAGGTAGTGAGCCCTTGGTAGTGAGCCTATTTGATTTTGACGTTATTCATATATATGTGAGCTAATCGTCAGCGTGGTTTTCCACATAAATTTGGTGTTCTTATGTGTTTGGATGTGTTTGCATTGATGATTCATATATTTACATTCTGCTAATGCATGCTAAGAGGTTTATGCTTGGAATTATTTTGAGGGTTTAAGGTTTTAATACACAACTAATTCACCCCCATCTTAGTTGTCCTGTGAATTCTAACACAGATATCATACTTAGGTGTACTCCCCCTCATATTACACTTAGCATCTTCTCTAGATTAACACTTAGGTGTATTCTCTCCCATATTATACTTAGCAACTTCTCCAGACCAACACAACTATATCCTTACACTTTGTTTCCACTCTCCATATCAACACAATTGTGTCTTTATCCTTTATTGCCATCAATGACAATACTACTCACTGTCATGCTCTTCAGCCTCTTCATCATCATGCATATGTTGCCAACACCTCTTCCCCCTTCTCTATCAAGTCATATTATTCCTCCTCCCATTGCAATGTTTATTTCCTTTACCATCATATCTACCACCCCTCTAGTATCTCAACCACCTATAACTTCTATGATAATGACCATCCCTTCAACCTCTTATTTCATGTAGGTTTTCATGCTATAAGCATTATTATCACCCCTTGTTCCTTAATAGGATTCTGACTATTCCAAGCTCCAACACAATCAATCATGTCCCCCTTTCCACCATGAGGTTCCCTTTTCCCACCTACTACTACTCCAATTTATTCTACTATAGTTAGCTCCATTTCCTCACAAATTTTGGGCCTTTCTTCATTCTCCTAACCATCACAATCTTTACTAGCACCTATTTCAGATACTAGTTTCACTCCACTTACCATCTAGCAACTAGCATCCTATCCATTATTCATCCCCATGTCTCTCCAAGTTCTCCAAGAAATTTTAAGTAATATATGCAATAAATCTAGACTCAAAAACAACAAAATAGTAGAAAAGGCATGCCAAGGCAATTACCTACCCAACTAGTAAAAAGATAAGGAGTATGTATGACCCCAAAAGTCAAATGTTCTACTACAACCAATTGACCCCTAGAGTTAACAAATTTGTAGTCTAGATGCAACAAAGTTATTATAAAAAATAGGTCATGGCCATGAGTCTAGGAGATACACAATCAAAAGATCAAATTGAATTCTTTCAAGAAAGTTAAAAATTAGTGGCCTCCCAGTACTTATCTATTGAGTGAAAGATAAATAAGAAGTAACGGAAATTCAATAGGTGAATCAAACCTTGAAGGACATTGATCTCAAATTTTAGTCCCTAGAACTTCAAGTGATTGACTTGAATAAGATAATATCTCTTTACGTAATAGTAGCATTCATTTAGGTGAAGAAGACCAAGAACAAAGAGCTTACAGGAAAATTGTAGGAGGATAAGGAAAAAATAGAAGAGTTTAAGAAATAAATAGTCACATAGTAGGCTGAAGGAAGAACCCAAGCAATAGTCCATCTCTCTATAAGCAAAGGTAGATGAGCTTAAATTGCAAATAAGATCCCATGAAACAAACCTAGTTGCTTTCAAGCCACAAACTAGCACTCTAGAGGCTAAGTTAGAAGAGCTAAATTAGTAATTAGGGTCACTAGACCTAATAAAATTAGTGTACAAATCATATTAGGATAATATAACCTAGGCCACAAGTGGGCTAGCGTGAGCCTTGGAAATCATTGATATAGCCTAAGAGGTGTGATCGAATTTGATGGAGTACTTACCACCCTATCTCTAAAAGAGGCAAATGCAAAACCATTTAGATAAAACTTATCTAGTTTTACAAGAGATAAATTAAATAAAACATAGATATTAGTAGGGAAGATTCCACCCAAAAGATCATTCATATACCAGATAGAGAAGAAGGAACCCAAAAATGTAAAATCTAGCTACTAGTCTTAAAGAAAACAATTCTCAACATGTGAGGTAACATTGATAAGCTAATGCAATAGGGCCTACCATCACCACTAGGTGTAGATAAGATATTTTTTCTCAACTAAAAGTTTTTAAACTTGGTCAACAATAAAAAATAATGACTTATGTTTAAGGATTGGCCAAAGGCACCCACTCCAAATGATGTGCAAAGGTGATCAAATCTTTGAAAAAACTTAAAGTGCGGATCCAAAATGTGGTGGTAAAGGTGAAAATTTTATCCTATGATGACACTTTTCAATTGAAGAGGTGTTTTGGAGCCTTCAAAAATATCAATCTCCCCGTAGAGGATGACTAGAAGCAAATCTAGTGTGCCCTAAAGAATTTGTGAAGCATGTCTCCTCTGCAATTTTGATTTTCATCCCTCATTTATATAATTTGTGATCTAGGGACTTTATAACCCAATGGATAGCTATAATTATGGGTTTCCTATTTTTTTGAGATAAAAATCCTTTGAGATCTAGCCAAATTGTAGTGATTTTTCACTGCATTTTAAAATTTGAAATTATGTGCCTTGTATCAATCAAATAAAGTTGCTATAGGCATAGGAGAAAGAAAGAGCTCTATACAATCCTAGCACAACATGGACCATAGATTAGATTTGATCCAATGGCATGCACTAGTTATATGCCTAAAAAGTTTTGCTAAAGTCTCTAGATAAGATTAAGTATAGATCTTGAATGATTGATCGCTCACAAGAAATAAATAAAGGTAGAGGAATTTTGTAAAGTAACATCATCTCCACTATTAGTTTGGATTGATCAATTAATGCAAGAGGGACTCCCTCTTGCCAAACACAACACCAATTGCAACTCACAGCACAAATTGCCAAATAATATTCAAATTCACCAAAATGCCATATATATTATTGGAAGAAAAATATAATAAAATGGAGACAACACAATCCTTTATTCTATTGAATTTAAAATGGATTACAAATTTCTCTACAATCAAAAATCTACAACAATAATTTCAATATGGCCCTCAATGGCCTCTCTCTTAAATTTGCACACACAGATTTCATGGCTTCTTCTGTAAGAAACCACTCACTCTCACCTCTACACCTTTCCCATGGTGGAGATTTCCCTCTTTGAAATCTTCCTCTAACAAATCTACCAACAACCTGCAACAACATTTCCTTTAAAAACATTTCTCCATCTTCAGTTTTAGCGTATCTTTTCACCTCCAATGATTTGCAAAATAGTCAAGACTATTGGCATTCCTTTTTTTCATTGGTTTGAGCCTAAGAAAGGCATTTAATCTTCTTTTTGGTGCAGTACCAATTCCAAATTATTTTGTTGTTCATATGCCTCTAGAAGAGGCATTTCATTCCTCCTCTTGGTGCCACTTCTTCTATCTCTTATTTAGGTGTTTCATCTTTTTTTAATTAAGAGTCTCTTTTGGTTTTAAAATGCCACTCCTTGGTCTTCAATGCCTCTATTAAGTGGTTGTTATTTTATCACTTTTTTATTTCTCAATTAGCATGAAATCTGCCATATTTTATTTGCTTGAATATTTGCTCACTAAATGATATCCTCTACCGATTAAAAATAGAAGATTTTCTGCCTCTTCATTATTGACATTTTAAACGGATTAAGGATCAAAATATGACAATTAAATTTCCTTCAATATTACCTTATGAAGTTGCACCAACAATTTTTGAGAAAATTCCATTTGCGCGACAGTGACAATGTGCGAAATCAGGTGCCGAAATGGTGAAAAACTCAAAGTTCTCCATTTTTCCTAAAAAATTTCCCAAATGTATGTTATGACCCCCTCGAGTCCTCTACAAAATTATTTCACTCCATCCCTCATAAATATTGAAATTCTAAACTTTCTGTAAACTGGCGACACACTTTCAGCATTAATGACATAATTTTTTGGCATTAATTTCTCCCAAATAGTGAAAGATATGACTTCGATTATTTTGGCACATTCGACATGGTACCTCCAAGAATGCCCTTGCAAAAGGATTCTACTCTAGCTCTTATGGATTTTTTGGGAATAAATATCACAAAACTACCTGCGGAGTGTCGAAACTACGAACTGACAAAAGTTTGATTCTTGCAATTCTGTACCAACTTTGAAGTTCTGTGATGCCGATAGATGCCAATGACCACCAAAAAAAATCAAAACTAAAAACCAAACCTGAAAATGTTTTTGGGTGAGTCAATTGCCTTTTCACTTGGATGTTCCTGCATTAGATCTTCCTCCTCTTCCAACACCTTGCCAGAACAAGCTTCACTCTCCTCCAATAATTCTTCTCTACACTCTGCCTTCCTCTTGTGAACTTGTGTCCACCACATCCCCACCTCCTTCTCCAAAAACTTTCTTCTATCCTCTCCTCCTTAGTGGGATCCAACCCACCACAAATCAACCACCTCCACCAAATTTCACTTGCATTCAATTCTTCAACTACATCACAACCTACAGTGTATACATACAAATCTTCCCCTACAACTTCATGGAAATTAAAAATTTCCACCAACTCTTCTCCATACTCCTCAACCTTAAACATGGCAAAGGAATGTAAAACAATATTCACAAAATGCAAACAAATATACCTCTTCCTTCACTACTACAATATTTCCTTCATCATCATCAGCTGCAACCTTCATCTTCTCATCCTTCACTGTGAGATTTTTCATCTACACCATCTACTCCCATCATCATCCTCATGTATTCAACTGATGTAACAAGTTTTTCACATGTAGCATCTTCTACAACCTCTACATACAAACATACAACAACTTTATTTATTTTCTTTCCATTTACTTGTAACTTCTTACTCACCTCAACAACAAGCAAATCCATATCAACTTCCTCATCACAAAATTCAAAATAATCAAAAGTTACCTCTTCATTCTTCACTGTTGTGGCATCCATCTTCTCACTTTTCACTGCATCGTTCATTTCCTTCAAATGTTCACTCAATCTAAACAACTTCTCTATCATCTCAATTTCTTCCTCAAGGAATTCACACTCCTCAACAATAACTAAATCTACAGCATCCTCACACAAATCTGCATGGAAATTGAAGCCTTCCATGTATCTACTTTCCTCTTGCTCTATATCCTCTGTAGACACCTAAAAGTGTCCTTGGATCGTGAAACCCTAATCACTTCCATGTTCTACTTATTTTCCCTCATTTTCCTCTATGGTTCAATAATTAGTTTTAATTAATTAATTATTTTATCATTCATTTCCCTAATGTTCCCTTCATTTGATTCATTCAAACAAATAAATCAACCCCATCACATTATCCCCCCTTCTCAAATAAATTAAATAAATGTACATCATTTATTTAATTTAAAAAACATATTACACCTCATCATATTTGTGAATTTTAAATTCAATTCTATCCTCTAGTGGTGAGGAAACCCTAACTCATCTCAACCCTCCATTCGGCCTCAAAGTCAACATGTGATCGTGGACCTCCATTTAAATTTGCTCTTCTATAAAACACCTTTTTTCAGCTCATTTTTCCCTCTCTTAGTTCATTTTTCAGTTCTTATGCTCTTAATCTCTTACAATCTCCAATATCTTGTTGTCCACACACACATGAGCATCTCAAGATCTTTGCAACAACTTGCAAATCTAAGAACAATGATGCAAGGTTAAGGAGAATAATGGAGAGAAGTCATTAGTTAGCTTTGAATTCGTGTGTGTTTCATGTTTGTTTGATTGATTCATATCTTAGAATGCACTCCATTAGGAGCTAGGGTTAGCTGTTATTTGTATTTTGTATGCTTGTAGCTTTTTTCCCTATCTTCATTTGGTGAACCCTTCTTAGCCACTTCATATCCTAGTCATATCCAAGTCACTATAATTCAAACCCTAATCATTCCTTGTCACCTTCTTCAAATCCAAATCATTCCTAATCATTATGCATCATCATCTTCATTCTAATCAAATCAAATTCATTCTAATCATCATCCTAATCAATCCAAGTCACCCAATCTTGTCATTCCAGATTATTCCTAATCATTCTATCCAAATCATTATCCTAATCATCATTTCACATTAGCCTCATCCTAATCATTCCTAATCATAGTCTAATCATATCTTCATCATTCAACCTTCATCCTTGTCATCATCCAAGCACTTATTCCAAATCATCTCCACATCATCATCAACCTAATCCTAATCAACACTAGTCAAAATGGTCTTAATCATAAACAATCCCAATCCCAATCCTAAGGCCAAAATCATAGTCCAAGGGGGCTATCCCTCTAATTCAAATCATGAGACAAATCACAAGCCCAAGATCATAGTCCAAGGGGGCCGTCCCTCTAATTCAAACAATGAGACAAATCCAAAGCTCAAAATCATAATTCAAGGAGGCCCTCTCCCTAATCCAAACATTAAAAAGAAACCAAGACCTAAAATCATACTTCAAGGGGCCCCTGCTACCACTTTCAATAATGACATGAACTATGTTGCATATCTTGAGGAACAAATCAACATGTAAAAACTAAACACGTGTGACACCATGCCAACATTTGAGAACAAAGTCCTAGCATCCAAACTCCAAAACCTCCTTCAAACACTTTACCAAGTACCCCAACCTTTCGATCAACAAACCATACATCAGCTTCAAGCCCTCTCCAAACATTCCAACACATCCAATCACCCCAAATCCAAAGCCTCCTAGTCCAAGGCAATCAATTCATAAACACTTGTCAAATCCAACAAACACATCATCCCCTATCCATTCACTATTAGCCAATGCCACCTCAACCTTATGTTTCAACCCCTTCCACTTCATACCAATCTCATCCATCCACACATCAAGCCAATGCCACATCAACCAATTCATCCACCTATGAAATCAATGCAACATCAACCAATCCATCCACTTCTTCCCATGTCAATCCTACATCAACCTATCAATTCATGCCACAACAAACATATGTGAGCCTAAGTCCACCTTTGCAACAAGACAAATTGCCTTCAAATTCCAATGCCACCATTGACAAGGAGAACACTAATCTAGATCATGCACTCTATAAGTATATCATACCACTATACAATCAAAAGCCTATCATAAAGCCACCATGCCCTATCCCTAATCCATTGGTCCCTACACATTCCAACCCATCAAACCCTTCATTACCCATACCACCACCTAATCTTCCATTAATTTCACACCCTAAGTTCAAACATTAAAAAAGTAAACATGTGGAGTTACCCAAATCCACCAACCCATGCAATTCATTCGCTCCTCCATCCAATCAAAATCAAAACCCTAAGCCAACACCTTCCATCCCTACATCTATAAAGGATGTGACCCAAAGGCTACAAACAAGGAATCAAACATTGCCATGCCATCCAACACATATGCTTAATCCTACCAAAGAGTCCTCAAACACCATGTCCATTCCTACAAACCAACCATGTCATCTACAACCCCTCGAACCAATTCAAGAGTCTTCCCCATTGAATCCAAGTCAACCCCCATCATGCTCCTACACAATTGACTGTCAAGAACATGTCAAACCTATCCTAGAGCCATCCACCTCCATTCAAACAAATCAAGAGGTATGTCAAGGGCCTAATCCTAAGCACATGGAAACATCAAGCCCTTATTCTAGTCAAGATCAAATCACTTCCATTCACCCCATTCATAACATTTACCTTTTCCATGATGAAGACATTATGCATGACAAAGAACCTATCCATGAAAATCTTGATCCTATCCATCCCCCCTCCACAACCACTCATGAGCAAGATACTCAACCTAATGAAAGTCTTGTTGACCTACTTAAACACTCACCCCATTTCATGGCCTTTCTACAAAGTGAAGAAACTCTACCTCTCCATGATTCCACAACTACCACTTATCATGATGAGACATGTGCCAACCAAGAACACATAAACATAGAAGATCAAATGGATAACTTGGATCCTAATGAGCAAAATAAATATCCTAATGATCCATCATCATCCACTATCAATCCCACTTCAAATCCACCATCATATCCATTTGGTCTATCCGCTTTCATCCATGAATGCTCCTCCTTAGGAACACAACAACCTTTGTCTTCCACTTCACCTTCTCCATCCAATAATGAACTCAAGTTTAGTTCCCAAAACATACCTAGTCCCATAGTCAATCTCATGCTCCAAAACATGAATTACCAAGGTAAAGGCTTAGGCCTTCATGAACAAGGTATTTTGGAGCCTATCCATGTCAATGTCCCCCCACGCTCATATGGCCTTGGATACACACCCCAAGGTCAACAATCTAATGATTTTGGTACTTCCTCCATTCCTCCTAAGTCCACTTTCCATCACACATCCCATCACATTCCTAAAACATACGTTGCCATTCCTCCTCCATCATCTTACAAGTGTCAAAAGCATGTGACCATACACCTTCCACCATCCAATCTGCCTTCGCTACTTCCAATTCCTACTATCCCACCATCCACTTTGCCACCATTGCTTCCAACACCTAATAATCCCATCATTCATAAATACCCTAAATATCCTAGTCATGACCAACAAATGTGCATATCATGTAAACATAAAGCTTCCACTCATTCCATCTGCCACATGGGATTCAAAAACACACATTTGGATGCCTCTACCTATAAAGCCAAAAATCCTAAGGGTCTTAATGCCTTAGGATACAAATGCAAAAATTCAAAGTTAAATACATCTAAAAAGCTATCCAAGCCCATACCTCCAAAAGCAAAGTCAAAAACTAAAATGGTATGGGTCCCTAAGCAAAAAGGAATCAAGTCAAATGAGGCATCCACCTCTCAAAAATTCCAACCATCCTCTTCCATCCATTCCACTAAAAAGTCTCAAATTCCTCCAACCCAAATGAAAAACAAAAATCATAAAAATACTAAGTCCATGTGGGTACCTAAACTCCTACATCATCCATCCACTAAGTAAACATCACCATTGCTTCCTATGCCACCTTCCAATCAAAAGCTTCCATGTTTATCATGGTATGTGTAACCGTTGGTCATGATTACTTTTCACACCTCCATAACCCCATTATTCAACCATTATCCTACATATCTACCTTATCACCGCCCTATGGTCCATGCTTTTGCATAATCCTTACATTCATCCATCTTCTATGCATACGTCCTACATAATCCACATCATAAGTCCAATATAATCCACATCATAATCCACTATCATTTCTTTCATAATCCACCATCTACCTAATCCATCTCATTTTCAAACAATCTCCTTACCAACATCAATGAGTATAATGACATTTGACATGGTACATGTGATGACATCTTTCTCTAATGGGACAATAACCTTTCATGGCACTAGACACTTGCATCACTCCTTTCTATATCCGCCCATTCAAAAAGTCAAAAAGTCAAAAAAAAAGGAAAAATCAAAAAAGTAAAGAGAAATCCCTTCATCCAATGGTGAAAACCACCCTTGGTGGCACCTTGGATAAGTACCATGATAAAAACTTGGCAAACAAGTGTCATGTGTAGGTTTATCTTCTATGTCACTTACACTTGGGGCCACATTGTCTCATCCTATCATTTATATCCTATCATACCATTTCCATAGCATTTCCTACCATCCTTATCACTTGCATACATATACCTATCCTATTGGGTCTACTCATCCTAATCTTCCCTTCCTCATTTTGATCTTGATAAAGATTGGGGGAAAAATGTTGACACATGTTTTGGATGTCTCTTGACATACCTCATTCCTTCCAAGTGACCCTATCATCGTCCTATCATCATAAGCTTTGTCACAAAAAATCCTAAGTATTACACTAATAATGGGGCATGTTGTTCTTATGCGACATAGTCTTTGGAGATCACATCCTTCCCCTCTTATGCATACATCCTATCCATTCCACTATCACCCACCCTTTATCCATTCATCCAATCACATCCTTCATCCTTGCACCTAGACTTGGTTTCTCCCTTGTCATTGGTATCTAGCACAAAGGCTATACATAATGATCATCCAATGCCATTCCCCCAAAACATCAAATATGTTCAAAAACACAAAAAAATCACAACATATCAAAATCCAAAAAAATCACAACATATCAAAATCCAAAAAACATCAAAACATGTCAAAAATCCAAAAAAATCAAAATATTCCCCAAAATTCAAAAAATTAAATATCCTACAAAAATCCAAGCAATAAAATCAATCAATCAATTCATCATCATTCTTCAGTCCATCAAATCAATCAATCCATTTCAAAATCAATCCATTCAAACATCCTAATCAATCATATCATCATATCAATCAAATCAGTTCTTCAAAGCATCCAAAGTCCACATAGTTGAACTACATCACCTCTAAGCTTTCACGTAGGCAAGGCCATCTTTGATATGCCCCCGAGGCATTAGGTCAGTCCCTTAGTGTCTATCGAGTCAACCATCATAATAAGTCATCCTTTGGTGAGATGGACACTTTGATCAGATAGTCAATCTTTCAAGAATCCACACTTCAAACCAATCCCAAACATCAACCAGACAAGCTATTCAAATCAGTCAAATCAATCAATCGCCTTGTGATAATCATATGTCACTATCAATATCAACTATCACATATCTCATACGGAATGGGGCATCATCGAAACCAGGACTCTGTGCCTTATAGGACATGCGTCATTTCTAAAATCAATCATCAATCAAACCCTGGTGTTGCTCGCATGGCCAACAATACTAGTGTCAATCAATCAATCACTTGCCTTATATAGGTTGTTGCGTTGTCGAAACTAGACCAAGCATCTTATACGACATGCTTCCTATCCTAAAACCAGGCCTCCATCATTCAATGTATCACAATCAATCAAACGCATATCACTTGGCAAAAGGTTCAAATGGCTGTTGGTCTAGTTTGTCTTATTTTACTAGATTGTTTTGCAATCTCATTCCTATGCTTCTCAAGGCAGTCCCTAAGTGATGAAGAGAAGCGAGGATAGAGCAAGACCTTTTTCTTTTATTGTTGTTTGCAGTTTGTCTTGGAAAAATGACTGGGGCAACTTGGTGTCTTGCATGTGATCAGGATTCCATCATGTGTGACTGAAAGACATCCTATGCATTGGAAAGAATACATGCTTCCTTGCATAAGGACTTGCACACCTCACAGTTATCTCATTACATGTTTCAACGAGGTACCACAGTTACTAGTCTGAGTCAGGCATTCCTTGTCAATCATGTGTCTGTTTTGCAAGGGACCACACTTTACACTTTGGCTGATGAATCGCCATTGTGATTGTCATCCCTTGACATAATAAGTTCTATGATGATAAGCAAAAAAAATTGCAAGTGACAAGCTCAAAAATCTATCAAAGCAAGATCTCATTTCCATTCTTCTATCCAATCTTTCATTCCTCCACCATCTCTCTCTTGCATCTTTGTTCATCCACCTTCATTGCAGCATATCATTCCTTTCTTCTACCCATTCCCCTATCTTTCTTAACCAATCCCTTTCATTTCGAGAGCCTACCCATGTTTGTCCAACTCACCTATCCTCTCGAGGGGGCATCATCATCCTATCTTTCCATCACCATCCTTTTCCTCTATCCATTTCCTTAGCTTCTTTGAAATGATGTTACTTGACATAAATCTCATTATCTCGAACATCATCTCAAAGAGGGGCAAAATGTAGACACCTAAAAGTGTCCTCGGATCACAAAACCCTAATCACTTCCATGTTCTACTGATTTTTCCCTAATTTTCCTCTATGGTTCAATAATTAGTTTTAATTAATTAATTATTTTATCATTCATTTCCTTAATGTTCCCCTCATTTGATTTATTCAAACAAATAAATCAACCCCATCACATTATCCCCCCTTCTCAAATAAATTAAATAAATGTACATCATTTATTTAATTTAAAAAGAATATTACACCTCATCATATTTGTGAATTTTAAATTCAATTTTGTCCTCTAGTGGTGAGGAAAACCCTAACTCATCTCAGCCCTCCATTTGGCCTCAAAGTTAACATGTGATCTTGGCCCTCCATTCAAATCTGCTCTTCTATAAAACACTTTTTCCAGCTCATTTTTCCCTCTCTTAGTTTATTTTTCAGTTCTTATGCTATTAATCTCTTACAATCTCCAATATCTTGATGTCCACACACACATGAGCTTCTCAAGATCTTTGTAACAACTTGCAAATCTGAGAACAGTAATGCAAGGTTAAGGAGAAAAAAAGGAGAAAAGTCATTAGTTAGCTTCAAATTTGTGTTTGTTTCATGTTTGTTTGATTGATTCGTAGCTTAGAATGAACTCCATTGGGAGCTAGGGTTAGCTATTATTTGTTTTCTGCATGCTTGTAGCTTTTTTCCCTATCTTCATCCTCTATTGCATTCATGATCTCAAATAAATTAAACTTAAAATGTTCAAGTTTTACCTCATTTCCTTTCATTGCTCCAACTTCTTTTCCTTAATTTTTTGCTACACTATTCACCTCCTCAGGTTCATCTATCCAATCTCCTTCTAACAACTTGTCTATTTTCTTCATCTCTTCTTTCCATAGAAGATCACTCTCTTCTTCACCCACTTTCTTGTCAAATCTAGGGCCTTCTAACTTTGTCATCTCCAATTCTCCATCTACTGCAACTTTCTACTTTTCATACTTAGCTGCAATCTCATTACCTTCTTCTATCTTCTTATCCTCCATAGGATATGTAGTTGTTGCTGCTACATCAATTCCAATTTCTTCATCCATGTCTTTTAAAAGACATGCCTCTATTGCAATCTCTAATGCTTCCACTCTTCTCAATTCTTTGCAAATTGCCTCTTCTTCACATCATTGTCCCAAATATTCCATCTCTTTCCCTAGATCATTCTCTGCTACAGCTTCATGTTTTGCCTCTTCAAAAAGACATGCTATAGCTGAATACTCTTTCCTCTTCCATTCTTTTCTCTCCTATTCTTTTTTGATTTTCTTTCTTTTAGGACTGTATGGGCTATTCCCACATGTTTATCCTTCCATGCCCCTTCTGTCAAAGGGATGCAACTCTTCTTCTCATCCTTTGCAACCTCAGTTGCAATCTCTTCTCTTCCCTCTTGATTCTTTTGCACAAGGATTTCCTTTTCTTTTTTTTTCATTCTTCTTATCCTTCAAAGGATTCTCTGCTACTTCATTTTTCTCTTTCTCTTTCTCAATTATTATTGTATGCAATTCTTCATCTTCCTCATCCTTTTCTTTCATGACTTCTTTATGGCATGTCTTCATAGAAAACTCATCCCTTGTCGCACAACCTCTCCATGCTACATAGCTTGCAATTTAGCCCATCTCTCAAACAATATGCCATCTTTTCTTTCTTCTCTTCACCCTTCAAAGGATTCTCAGCCACTTCTTTATTTTTCTCTTTCTCAATCATTGTCATATGCAATTCTTCATCTTCCCCATCCTTTTCTTTTATGCCTTCTTCATGGCATGTCTTCCCTACAAACTCATCCCTTGCAACCTCTCCATGCTGCATAGCTTCCAATTTTCTCATCTCTCAAACAATATGTCAATCCTCTCAATCATTTCAGTTGTCTCTCTAAGAAATGCCTTCCTTTTATACCACCTTCAACCTTCCCAAATTACTAGTTTCCACACGTATACCTTCATCTCATCTACTGCTGCAATCATCTACCTTCACTTTCACTTACCTTGCAATTTGCAAGGAAAAAATTTCCATGGCTTCTAGCTGTCAACTCCTTAGGACATCACAAACATGTAATAGTTCTCACACAATCTCTTCTCTACCATTACCTCTACCCACATGTCCTGGTGTATCCTCCACACTCTCAAGACCTTCTCTCTCTAATACCACTTAAGGCAAGAGGGGCTCCCTCTCACCAAACACAACACCAATTGCAACTCACAACACATATTGAAAAATAATTTGTAAACTCACCAAAAAACCATACAACTCATTGGAAGAAAAATACAATAAAATGGAGACAACACAATCCTTTATTCTATTGAATTTAAAATGGATTACAAATTTCTCTATAGTCAAAAATCTGCAACAACAATTTCAATATGGCCCTCAATGGCCTCTCTCTCTCAAACCTCCACACACAACTTTCATGGCTTGTTTTGCAAACAACCACTCACTCTCACCTCTACGCCCTTCCCATGATGGATATTTCCTAAGCTTTGAAATCTTCCTCTGAGAAATATGCCTCCAACCTGTAGCAACATTTCCTTTTAAAATATTTCTCCATCTTCAGTTTTAGCGTACCTTTACACCTCCCATGATCTGCAAAATAGTCAAGACCGTTGGCATTCCTTTTTGTCATTGGTTTGAGCCTAAGAAAGGCATTTAAGCTTCTTTTTGGTGCAACATTAATTCTAAATTATTTTGTTGTTCATATGCCTCTAGAAGAGGCATTTCATTCCTCCTCCTTGGCACCACTTCTACTGTCTCTTATTTAGGTGCTTCATTTTTTTTTATTAAGAGTCTCTTTTCATTTTAAAATGCCACTCCTTGGTCTTCAATGTCTCTATTAAGTGGTTGTTATTTTATCACTTTTTATTTCTCAATTAGCATGAAATCTACCATATTTTATTTGCTTGAATATTTGCTCACTAAATGATATCCTTTGCTGATTAAAAATAGAAGATTTTCTGCCTCTTCCTTATTGAAATTTTAAATACATTAATGATCAAAATATGACAATTAAATTTCCTTCAATAATACCTTATGAATCTACACTAACAATTTTTGAGAAAATTCCATTTGCACGATAGCCATAATGTGCGAAATCAGGTGCCAAAAAGGTGAAAAACAAAAAGTTCTTCATTTTGTCTGAAAATTTGCCTAAAGGGTGTTATGACCCCCCTCAAGTCCTCTGCAAACAGATTTCATTCCAGCACTCATAAATTTTGAAATTTTAAACTTTCCATAAATCATCGACACACTTTTGGCATTAACGACATAAATTTCTAGAATTAATTTCTCCCAAATAGTGAAAGATATGACTTTGATTCATTTTTCACATTCAACATGGTACCTCCAAGAATTCCCTTGCAAAAGTATTCTACTCTATCTCTTATAGATTTTTGGGAATAAATTTCACAAAACTATTTCCAGAGTGTCGAAACTGTGAACCGGCGAAAGTTTTATTCTTGCAATTCTGTGCCAACTTTGAAGTTTTGTGATGCTGAGAGATACCAATGACCACCAAACCGAATTGAAACTGAAAACCAAACCTGAAAATATTTTTGGGTAATGTCAATTGCTTGTCTGCCCGGATGCTCTTGCATCATCAATGGCCTCCATTGATCTTAGGTTAAGAAAAGGTAAGTTGTCAAGATAATGTCTCTCCATTGATTATGTCGATAGTGAGTGGTCCCCATAGACTATTTTCTTGGTTTTACAGAGGTACATAAAGGAATACATTATAAATTTCTTGAACCATATATCATGATGAACTAGTATTGATCTAATAGACTATGAGAGTTTAGAGGAGAATCAAAATGATGTTAGCTAAAAAATGGCAATCATTGATCAAAGGTATATAATTCTTGGTAGGCACAAACATGGGAAGTTCAAGAGGAGAGTGGGAATCCACAATACAAACTTTTGAAGATGCAAGATTATAGCCAGTGAAGAATAAGAAGAGTGTGTAAAACATATAACATGTAATTCATCATGCACCAATGCCACACTATATCCATTAATTCATGCAAATTTATGTATTTATTGGAGAAGTTATTTCAAGTGGGGAGTTTTAAACTAAGCATTATATTTGACATGTAAATTTGAATGGGCCTCTACACAATCAGTATGTATTAACTTCCTTTGCTAAATTTAGAGTTTCCTTTCATTTCTTTGTTATAAATAAAAGTTTGTCATCCATAGTTATGTTATATTTTGATTTACAAACTCATGCTATCAAATCTTTGAATGCATAAATTTTTCTCATTCTTTTTTAGATATAATTCATAGAGTATTCCTTAGTTTTCATTTCCAAAACTCTATAATTCCTTTAAGGCATGTAATCATGCAAGCTTTTGAAATATGCAATGCAAATGTTGTGATTGTCTCTATCCATCACTTGTCACTATCTATCAATGATTATTATCATTTACATTGATTTAATTATGCTAAATATCAATTATGTGGTTTAGTAAACTTTGTGCATGATCTTGTTGAAAAGGGCAAGACAACTAATAGGGGGGGTGAATCAGTTGTAACCAATACTTCAAAACCATTAATACATCATCCACTTAATCACTGTTATTGTATTTTAACCATGAAAGCATGAAATTGGAAACTTAAACACATTCACACATTCAACACATGAGACACCAGATGTTTACGTGGAAAACCCAATAAGGGAAAAACCATGGTGAGTGTTATCTCAGAATATAATATGTAATAACAATACCAAAAATTAGAGGCTCACTGCCTTAGAACTCACTACCCAGATTGCTCACTGTAAAAGAAGAGGCTCACTGCCAATGGGGTGGCTCACTGTTTATGGGTGGCTCACTGTCGGTGGGTAAACTAAGATAGTAGAATCTACACTATGCCAAATTTTAGTTCCATTGAAGCACAATAAACATCCTCTGCTCTGCTCTACTTTTTCATTTCACAATTATCTTTTCATCTTCACAGATTGATACCTTTTTCACAACTTCATTACAAGTATTTATACAATTCATCAACCTTGGAATGATCATCAAGGTCAGCATTACAATCGTCAACCATTGGAACAATCTCCAAGGTCGACAAACATACATACATTAGAATAGGTATGGACCTAAATAGATTAATGAAAGAGAAAGAATGAATGTGGACCAAACCACTCCTTAGATGGGACTCAAATGCAATCTTCCACGCAATGACATGCTATCGCAAACTCCAAAGTATAACCGCAAGTAGTGAAAATAACCAAGTCAACCAAAACTGATGTTAACACTGAGACCTTTAAGAACACGCTTCATACATGATCCAAATTATACTTTGTGGACCAATCAAAAGGAAGGAACATGATCTAGAGACATCCACAAGCATGTTACAATCACCAAGAACATCCACACAACCTCTAAACACTTTATCCATAAGATTTTTCAAATCAGAGCACTTGAACATTACTGTCGGCCACTATCATAAAAGAAAGATCGCTTGCAGACCATCAAATCATGAACCATTTTAACTAAAGGCACATAATATCATTACAAACTTAATTCTAGAACCACAGATTGTAAGACTCAAATGCAGAGAAATGCGGAGAAGAATGCATTCTCCTTGTCACCATTAAGTATATAGAAAAATAGTTTTTACTCTAGTGAACAGAACTCGCTCAAATCTTCACACCGAAGGCTCAAACTTGAAACATGGCAACTATAGACATCCTTTAACATAACTTCCAATCTGTAGACAAAGATATTCAATATACAGAATATGTGGAGAAAAACACTGCACTGTACTTTTGCAAGCCAGGAAAATCTGCAACACATTATTTCCACTAGGAGATCAAATTTTCTCAAAAGCACTTGGAAACTCAATACCAGGAACACCTTTTCATTATCTTCAACACTTATATAAGCCAATACAAAGCAACTAACTCAACACAATAAAGCATTAAAACAAGAGCACAGTTAACACCAATGACAACACAAATATGTTGACATCAATGACAACACCGATAAGCACATACTTGCAATAATCTCCCCCTTTGTCATTGATGGCAACATTGAAGTGAAAAATTGTAAGAACCATCAAGACAAGAATCTACATTGATTACTTTCTCCCCCTTTCTCTTTACACATCTAAACTCTTTCTCCTCTTAGGTTTTTCACATGATTTTCTCTCCTCCTTTGACATCAATGGCAAAGGACATCACTTCTTCTTTCTCTGTACATACTTGCAAACTACAGCTCTGATCAAACTAGAATTACTCTATCAGTAACTCTGCAATACTTACTTCTCTTTATTAGGAACTCATATTAGCAACATCTACTTGCTCCCCCTGAGAGGTTGCTTTCAAAACATCAATCCAGATCAAAGAATAAGGCTTTTGGCACCACTGGACTGATGCACTTCTCATGCATCTTAGTTTAGATCAGGAGGGGTAATAACCCCTAACTTTTCTTTGGGATACTCAAAAGTGTCCTTGGGCAAAGGCTTTGTGAAAATATCTGCAATCTAATCCTTTGTAGACACACATTCCATCTTTACTTCATTCTCCATTACCTTTTCTCTCAGAAAGTGATACCTTAAAGATATATAGTTTGTTCTTGAGTGCATCACTAGATTTTTTGAAATGTTTATAGCACTTGTATTGTCACAAAAGATTGAAATTCGTTCTTCATACACAACTCTTATATCCTTCAATGATTTCTTCATCCAAAGCACTTAAGTACGACAACATGCTGCAACAATATATTTCGCTTCTATAGTAGACAAAGAAACTGATTCTTGCTTCTTGCTCAGCCATGAGACCAATCTGTTACCTAAGAGGAAAGCACCTCCACTTGTACTCTTCATGTCATCAGCATCTCCAGCCCAATCTGCATCTGTATAAGCACTAAGGGTGAAATTAGTATCTTTGGGATACCATAATCCATAGTCTGAAGTGCCTTTTAAATACCTCATCATCCTCTTGACTGCCATCACATGTGACTCTTTGGGATCTTCTTGAAATCTTGCCACAAGACAGACTGCATGCATTATGTCAAGTCCGGTATGGGTTAGATAGAGTAGTCCTCCAATCATAGACCTATACTTTTTCTGATCAGTCTTAGGTGATTCATCATTCTTGCTCAGCTTACAACCAGTTACCATAGGAGTACATACTAGCTTAGAATCCTCCATTCCAAACTTCTTCAACAATTCTTTAACATACTTGGACTGAGAAATAAAAATTCCTTTTTCTGATTAAGTAATCTACAGTCCTAAAAAGAAATTCATTTCACTAAACATAGACATCTCAAATTATTTTTGCATTTCCTCTGTAAATCTCTTACACATACCTTCATTGCCTCCAAAGATAATATCATTAATAAAGACTACAACAATCAGAATTTGATCATCATTGATATTGAAATAGAGATTGATGTTAGCAATACCTTTACTGAACCCTAATTGCAAAAAATATGTGTCCAATCTTGCATACCAGGCTCTAGGAGCTTTCTTAAGTCCATACAAGGCTTTCTTCAATCTGCACACCATGTCACCTTGGTCCAGGATGACTGAAATGCTTCTAATTGTTCAATGTAAACCTCTTCTTCTAGCTCTCCATTCAAGAATACAAGCTTCACATCCATCTAGTACACTTTGAAGTCTTTGTACTGCATTTAATAGGAACATTCTTATTGCTTCAATCCTTTCCATAGGAGCAAAAGTCTCTTCAAAATTTATGCCTTCAACTTGAGAATATCCTTTGCATACCAATCTTGATTTGTTTCTTACTACTCCATTTTCATTCATTTTGTTTCTAAACACCCATTTAGTTCCAATCACATTCTTATCAGCAGGTCTAGGAACCAATTCCCAAGTTTGATTTTTCTCTATCTACATCAGCTCTTCTTCCATGGCTTTTCCCCAACTTTCATCTTTGCAAGCCTCATTTACAGTCTTAGGTTCAATTTGTGAAAGTAAATAGTAGTTCAGCTATTCCTCAGTGGCTCTTTTCCTTGTCAATACCCCTTTTCTTTTGTCACCAAGAATCTGATCTTCAGAATGATTAATCCTTACATACCTAGGAGTCTTAACATCACTTGTCAGAGCTTTTTCTTCAACTTGACTGTCCTTTTGTTCAACTTTTTCTTCATTCATTGTAGTATCAGGTTCATCTGATTCATAGCCACTCAGATCTAATATTTTTTCCATGTCTTCATCAACTTTCACATTTGTACTTTCAATGATCTTTCTCAATCTCTTATTGTAGCACCGGTAGGCCTTACTCTTAGTGGAGTATCCAAGGAAAATTCTTTCATCACACCTAGCATCAAACTTGCCTAACTCCTCATCTCTTCTGATATAACATTTTCTTCCAAAAACTTTGAAGTATTTTACTGTAGGAACTCTTCCATACCATAATTCATAAGGAGTTTTGGTACCATTACCTTTGACTTGAACTCTGTTTTGAATGTAGACAACAGTATGTATAGATTCTCTCCAATATACTTCCAGTAGATTTGCGTCCTTCATCATGGACCTAGCAGCCTCTTGAACTGTCCTATTCTTTCTCTCAACAACTCCATTTTTGTTGGGGAGTTCTAGGAGCAGACAACTATCTTTTTATCCCATGTTCTTCACAAAAGGTATTGAATTCATTTGATGTAAACTCTCCTCCTCTATCAGACCTTAAGCACTTGATCCTCAAATCTAAATCATTCTCAACCATCACCTTGAAAACCTTAAACTTGTCTAGGGCTTCTAATTTATCCTTTAAGAAAGTAACCCAAGTCATTCTGGAATAATCATCAATAAGCAACATAAAATATATGTCTCCTTGCAGACTTCTTGTTCTTGTAGGACCACACAAATCTATATGCACTAGCTCAAGCAGTCCAGTAGAAAATTGTTCTTTACTTTTGAAACTTGTCCTTATCTATTTGCCCAATTGACATTCCTTGCAAATAGTATTAGTAGGCTTCGCAAGCCTAGGCAAATCTCTCATAGCTTGTACTGAACTTATCTTCACCAAGTTGTCAAAATTGATGTGACACATCCTCCTATGCCATAGGCAACTCTCATCTGTCTAAACCAACAAACAACAATCATTAGTTCCTCTCAAATGATAAACATTACCTCTAGTCTTCTTACCAGTAGCATTCACTGTTCTGGAGCTTTCCATGATCTTGCAACCATTATCCTTGAATCTCAGATCATACCCTTTGTCACACATCTGACCAACACCTAAAAGATTATGCTTCAAACCCTTTGAACACATATAGAACATCATCTTTGTTATGCTTACCATCAAAAGAAATAGATCCTTTTCCACAAATCTTACCAGTTGCATCATCTCCAAACCTAACCAGTCCTCCATCATACTTTTCCAAACTTATAAACTTAATTTTGTCATCAGTCATGTGATGTGAGCATCCACTGTCAATAATCCATTCATCCTCATCCTTCTCAACCTAAATAGACAAAGCACTCTCTTCCATTGGCTTTTCTTCCTTCACACAGCTAGCAAGATTAGTAGACACATGTTCTTCTTTAATAGTAATAAACAATCACTCATTTGAACTAGTATTAGCATCATTAGACTCATCATTTGTTACACCATCATCATCAAGATCTCTGACATAATAGCATTTCTTCATAACTCTAGGTCTACTTTTAAATTTCTTCTTACCTCTCTCAATTCTCTCCGTACACCTGGAGGCATAGAGGCCAATTTTACAACAAGAAAAACATTTGAATGGTAGTTTACCTTTGAACTTACTGGTAGCTCTTTGCATTTTATCCACAAAGTTGGCTTCAATCTCATCAAGGTCATCATCAGATTCCACAACATATTTTTGAGCTCTTGAAGTCTTTTCTGAAGTGTTGGCTTTGAAAGCAGTCTCAGTCTTCGGTAGGGCATCACTAAACTCTCTCATTTCAAAAGCAGTAAGCTTCCCAAGCAACTGAGCCTTTGAAATATTTTTCACACTCATAACTTCTTCAATTGCTGCCACCTTGTGACTATAGGATTTAGGTAAAAAACTAAGAATCTTCAACACAACCTCATATTCATCAATAGTTCCTCCAAGACCTTTGATTCCATTGACAATTTCATCAACTTTTTGCATGTAGATTGTTATGTTCTCATCTTCACTCATCTTCAGGGCTTCATATATCGCCTTCAGGTTTTGTAATTTGGCACTCTTTACATAATCATCTCCTTCATATAAATTTTTTAACTTATCCCAGATCTCATGAGTAGTCTCCAAATCCATAACTTTCACCAACTCAGTGTTAGATAAGGCATTTAACAGAGCATCTCTAGCTTTTCCATTTAATTCATACTATTTGACTTCATCTTCATATGATGGTCCATTTTGAGGAACAGTATACTTTTTCTCTGCCATCTTCTAAACATTATAACTAAGATAAATGAGATGACTTTTCATCCATACCTTCCAAAGAGCATAATCTATTCCATCAAACTGCAGTGATTCCTTCCTGTGTGCCATCCCAAATCTGCCTTGAGCTATTAGGCTCTTGATCGAGGAACCCTCACTCTGATACCAATTGTTGAAAAGGGAAAGACAACTGAGAGGGGGGGTGAATCAGTTATAACCAATACTTCAAAACCATTAACACATCATCCACTTAATCACTGTTATTGTATTTTAACCATGAAAGCATGAAATCAGAAACTTAAACACATTCACACATGAGACACCAAACTTTTATGTGAAAAAGCCAATAAGGGAAAAACCACGGTGAGTGTTAGCTCATAATATAATATGTAATAACAATACAAAAAATTAGAGGCTCATTGCCCAGATTGCTCACTGCAAAAGAAGAGGCTCACTGTGAATAGGGTGGCTCACTACCGGTGGGTGGCTCACTGCCAAAGTTGGTAAACTAATATAGTAGCATCTACACTATGCCATAGTTCAGTTCCATTTGAAGCACAATAAACATCCTCTACTCTGCTCTACTTTTTCACATCACAATTACCTTTTCATCTTCGCATATTAATACCTTTTTAATGACTTCATTACAAGTATTTATACAATTCATCAACCTTGGAATGATCATCAAGGTCGGCATTACAATCGTCAACCATCAGAACAATCTCCAAGGTCAGAAAACATACATGCATTAGAATAGGTCTAGACCTAAACAAATCAATGAAAGAGAAAGAATGAATGCGGACCAAATCACTCCTTATCTGGGACTCAAATGCAATCTTCCATGCAACAACATGTTATTGTAAACTCCAAAGTATAATTGCAAGTAGTGAAAACAATCGCAAGTAGTGAAAACAACCAAGTTGGCCAAAACTGATGTTAACACTAAGACCTTTAAGAACATGCTTCATAAAATATCCAAATTACACTCTATGGACCAATCAAAAGGTAGGAACATGATCTAGAGACATCTACAAGCACGTTACAATCACCAAGAACATCCACACAACCTCTAAACACTTTGTCCATAAGATTCTTCAAACTGGAGCAATTGAACATTACTGTCGGCCACTGTCATAAAAGAAAGATCACTTGTTGACCACCAAATCATGAACCATTTGAACTGAATGCACATAACATCATTACAAACTTAATTCCAGAACACAGACTGTAAGACTCAAATGCAGAGAAATGTAGAGAAAAAAACATTCTCCCTATCACCATTAAGTATACAGAAAAATAGTTTTTACTCTAATGAATAGAAATCGCTCAAATCTTCACACCGGAGGCTCAAACTTGAAACATAGAAACTATAGACATCCTTTAACATAACTTCCAATCTGTAGACAAAGATATCCAGTATACAGAATATGCGGAGCAAAACACTGCATTGTACTTTTGCAAGCCAGGAAACTCTGCAACACACTATTTCCACTAGGAGATCAAATTTTCTCAAAAGCACTTGGAAACTCAATACAAGGAACACTTTCTCATTATCTTCAACACTTATATAAGCCAATACAAAGCAACTAACTCAACACAATTAAGCATCAAAACAAGAGCATAGTTGACACCAATGACAACACTGATATGTTGACATTAATGACAACTCCGATAAGCACATACTTGCAACAAATCTCTCTGAAGTATTGGTGTTTAATGGTCTACTCAAAGATATAGCCACTCATCCCTTTTAGTACATTTTAATTTTAGTATTCTCTTCCTTTTCTTGGTTAAGAAAATTTAGCTAGGATAGAAAGATCCAACCTACTCTATATATTTCTTTGTTAAGACACATCCCACATTTGCAAAGTTTTCCATGTTGCCATGAAATGTGAGTGTAAAAGAAATCTTAGAAACTAACTTGATCAGATAATTTTAGTGGACAATAGTACCAAATCTCCTAATTGGAAGTCTCTTTGGATGATTCCTTTGTTATATATTTTATTAATCGTCTTTGGTATATTCTCAAGTTATCTTATGTGTTTAGTCTCATTAATCAAGTGTCCTAAGTGTTAGGAAAGGTGTCTCAACCTTGCAATTACAAAAAGTGTGATTTTTCAATTATAAAAAAGCATAAAAACTCAATTTTTTGGCTATAGGGTTGGTTTTTGGCCAAAATAAAATCCTAAACTCATAGGATCGTATACTTGGGGGCTTGATTACCCCTCAATTTTGGAGACATTCTATGGTTTCTATGATCCTATGTGTTTGCAACCTTCGAATCCTAAGCTTGGGGGCTCAATCACCCCTCAATCTTGGTGGAATTCTTTGGGTTTCTATGTCTTGCGTGTTTGAATCCATCCTTTAGTATGAGTTCAAACGTAAGTTCATACCCACACTAAAGTGGGAACTAAATGTAGAATCGTAAAATGTGCACACTAGCATTTTACACTTAGTTTAGCACTCGGGTGGACGTAAAATGTTTACACTTGTTAATTAGGACCTATTTTAGCATCTTTTTGAGCATTAAGTGTGTAATTCATGATATCAATGCACAAAACCTAGAAAAGTAATTGTAAGGTAGGGTTAATGACACTTTAAGTGTCTTATCTCGAGAGTTTGGGGCTAAAGGACCAAGGTGCCTAGGAGCCCTTGTCCCCTTTTTAGCCCTAACCTAATTAAGGGCTTGTCAACTTGGGACCTCTCAAATGATTCCCAATGTCAACCTCATGTGGTTTAATTCTCTAGAATTAAATGGGAGTGCATATAAAAGTAAGTTATTCTATTCATTAGAACTTCTCTAAGTGAACTCTAACTTCTTGAAGGATTCTTATTCTCTCTCATTCTCTCTACTCTTCTCTAGAGCTCTCTATTGTGGATTATTGTTGTGGCACTAACATATTGCAGGTCTTGTTAAGATCCTTCTAATTCTTTGGGCTACACCATCTTTTTGATTCAAGTTGTGATGTCACATCAAGCATGCTAGGGTTTCCATGCTCATGGTGACTTCTTTCCTTCATGCTTTGTTCTAGCATTCCTTCCTAGTTCAGATTTGCCTCTACTATCCTAGGACACACACTCTTTATCTATCATCTATGCTATTGTAGAGGTGGAAACACCATTCACAAAGCTTGACTGAGGCAAACTTCTAAATATCACCTAACCATCTTCCTTCTTGTGTGTGTGTAGATCAAAAGAACAAGTTTTAGGAGCTGATCTCTGGGAAGAAGATGAAACTTATTGGTATAGACCTAGTGAAGATTGTAGTTTCTATAAACCATAATCTAGGACTAGGGCACCCAATCACCCTTGTCCTAGGTATTCAATGTGCAAGTATGTGCCCTTTTCCATTGATGTCAAACGGGGAGAGAAATCATGTGAAAAACTCTGAGAAGAAAGAATGCAGATGTGTAAAAAGAAAGGGGGAGAATCTTGAGTTATTTAAAAGGCACACCAAATCATGGCTTATGGTATCCAAAGGATAATGATTTCACTCTCAGTGCTTATACAGATGCAGATTGGGCCAGAGATGTTGATGACACAAAGAGTACAAGTAGAGGTGCTTTCTTCTTGGGTAATAGATTGGTTTCATGGCTGAGCAAGAAGCAAGATTCAATCTCTTTGTCAACTGCAGAAGCAGAGTATATTGCAATAGCATGTTGTTGTACTCAAGTGTTATGGATGAAGCAGACTTTGAAGGACATAAGAGTTATATATGAAGATCCAGTTGCAATCTTCTATGACAATACAAGTGCTATAAATATTTCAAAGAACCTAGTGGTGCACTCAAGAACAAAGCATATATATATAAGGTATCACTTTCTGAGAGAAAAGGTGATAGAGAATGAAGTAAAGATAGAATATGTGTCCACAAAGGATCAAATTGCAGATATTTTCACTAAGCCTCTGCCTAAGGATACTTTTGAGTATCTCAGAGAAAAGTTAGAGGTCATTACTCCTCCTACTCTGAACTAAGATGCATAGGAATGCATCTATCTAGTGGTGCTCAAAGTCTCATTCTTTGATCTGGATTGATATTTTGAGGGCTACCTCTCAGGGGGAGTAGCTAGATGTTCCTGATAAAGAAAGTGTTGATAACGAAGAAAGTTTAATGGGATCAGAGAAGCAACGTGCAAGTATGTGCTCTTTGCCATTGATGTCAAAGGGGAAGAGAAATCATGTGAAAAACTCTAAGAAGAAAGAGTGTAGATGTGTAAAGAGAAAGGGGGAGAATCTTGTCTTGATGGTCTTTACAGTTTTTCACATCATATGTTGCCATCAATGACAAAGGGGGAGATTGTTACAAGTATGTATCTAACCAGTGTTGTCATTGATGTCAACATATCAGTGTTGTCATTGGTGTCAACTGTGCTCTTGTTTTGATGTGTGTTTGTAATGAGTTAGATGATTTGTATTTGCCTATGTAAATATTGGAGATCTTGATATTGAGGATATTAAGAAAATTTGCTCCTCTGGTGGAAACAGTGTGTTGCAGAGTATCTTTGTTTACAGCAGAACAATCTAGTAGATTGCTCCACATTTCTTGTTGAATAAATATCTTTGTCTGTGGATTGGAAGTTGTTTAGAGGCATGTCTGAAGATGCTATGTTCCAAGTTTGAGCCTTCGGTATGAAGATTTGACTGAGTTATGATCAGTAGAGTGAAAACTACTTTTTGTAAGTATTCACAGGTAACAGGGAGAATAGATTATGCTCTGCATTCCTCCATAGTTAAGTATTTCAGTTTGCGGTTCTAGACTCAAGTTGGTAATTTTGATAAGTGCTTTCAACTCCAATGGTTTGTGATTTGGTGGTCCGCAAGCAATATTTTCTTTATGATAGTGGCTGACAGTGTTGTTTAAGTGCTTCAGTTTGAAGAATCCTTTTGACAAATTGGTTAGAGGTTGTGCAAATGTTCTTGGTGATTACAATGTGCTTCTGGATGTCTCCTAATCATGTTCCTACCTTTGGATTGGTCCACAAAGAGAAATTAGGATCATGGATGAAGATTGTTCTTAGAAGACTTAGTGTTAACACCAGTCTTGGTTGACTTTGTTGTTTTCACTTCTTGCAGAGATGCATTGAAGATTGTAGAAGCATGCCATGGCGTGAAAGACTACATTTGAGTCCTAGCTAAGGTGTGTTGTGATTAACATACATCTTTACATATTTTCCTTAGCTAATTTTGTTTAGGTCCAAACCCATTTCTATGTATGTTTGTAATGCTGACCTTGGAGATTGTTCCAATGGTTGATGAATGTAATGCCGACCTTGATGTACATTCCAAGGTCAATGAATTGTATAAAAACATGTAAAGTAGTTGTGAAAATGATATCTAAGGTGTGAAAATGAAAAGATAAGTGTGAAGGTGTAAAAGAGTAGAACAAAGGAATTATACTGTGCTTCAATGTAACTAAACCCAGACATGGAGTAGATGCTATCAAATCAGTTCACCAATCCTTAGTAGTAAGCCAACCCTTGGTAATGAGCCACCCCTTAGCAGTGAGCTGATCTTGGCAGTGAGCCTCAACATTTGCAGTTAGCACATTGGGCAATGAGTCCTAAGGCAGTGAGCCTCTGTTTTTTGGTATTGTTATAACATATATATTTTTGTGGGCTAACACCCATCATGGTTTTTCCCTTTAAGAGTTTTCCACGTAAAAACCTATTGTCTCATGTGTTGAGTTTCTTATTTCATGCTTTCATGATTAAATCTAAATAAAAGTAAACAAGTTTTGATGTGTTAATGTTCATAAGTAATCAAAGTTTTGAAGACAACTGACTCACCCCCCCTCTCAGTTGTCTGGTGGATTTCAAAAAAATTTACCTCTAGATCTAGGTTCTAACTTCATCCTTGATCTCTATTGTCCATTTGTTTTCTAGGTTTCCACTTCCGACGGTTTGTTTTACTCTGATCTTTGTCAACTAGGGTTTTATATCTTCACTCTAGCTTGATTGATTGGATTCAGTTGATTTCTTCTCTATACAAAAAATGGACTAAACCCTTGTAGTTTGGCTCTCCTTCTTGGGTAGAATCCAAGCTCAGTTTGTGTCCCAATGTTTGGTAGAAGAGGGTTTGACCTAGTTTGATCTATTGAGCCAGTCTCTCTTTTCTACACTACAGAAGGAGAAAGATATACATTAACTTGATATGGAGAAGAAGAAGGGGTATTCTCCCTCCTAGGAGTAGATTTTAACCTTGTAGCATAAGTCATGATATGAGGATGTTGTGCTGAAGAACTTGCGACATGCTTTTGTTTCCTTAAAGTTTGCTCCCTTTATGATGGCCTACTTGTGGTGTGACCAATGATTTTAGCAATTTACCACTTCTGGCTTTTAGTTAACACAAAAATTGATCTCTCTTATATCTACGACCTCCTCCTCTAAACATCTTACTTTGGGCAAGGGTTGTGTCTGAATAGTGTAATAAGTCGAGTCATCTACCATATCAGTTCCATCATCAATCATATCAGGAATGTCCCAAACAAGATTAAAAGCCCTCATTTGACCCATGGTCAGCCTCATCCAATCTCTTCTTCTGACCTCATGTTTGTTTATGCAATCCTCCCAATAATCTTCTAAGTGAGATTAATGCGCATAAGAACTCCCTGTATACATATTGTTTTTGACATAATTCTTGTTGTCATAAGATAGTATCATGGTAAAGGTGTGGAAGTTGAATTTTGACAAGATCATATCCACATTTAGAGCATATGCATGAGATTTAAAGGTATAATGTGTTAAATGTACAAGGAAAGGATATCCCCCCTTTTTATGTTCATGACATTTCTTTCTTGTTTCACCCATCTGTCTGTAGACTTCAAGAAATATAATGTAATCACTGACATATCTTGGCAATTTATATGCAGTATTTTCAAAACCTCTGATTCTTAGATATATGAACCTATCAAATTGGATAAAATAACTACCATAGTGCATGATAAGCTGGGATGCTTGTGGAGAAATTCTTGATTCAAGATTGCCATCCACTTCCTTACATTCAACATGTAAAATGCATCATTTATCCTCCTATAATCCTTATTTCCATACTCCTCTTTCAATTGAGTATAATAATCATATATTTGGGTTGTATTTGTGAAAGTTCCAACAGTCTTCAAGTTGAGCCATTCTTCCATAAGATAGCAATGGCATAGAACAAATAAGAGGACATATAAAAACATTATTTCTTTTGAAAGTTATTAATTGATCATGAATGTTGTCACTAATCATCTTACCTAGTTATACATATTGAGAAGTGAAAGGAAAATAAAGAATAGGAAATAACTAATCAAGAATTAGAGCATTGTTTGAAGTAGTTTACCATCCAAAGAAGAACGAGAACGAGAAGTAACATTCACCAAGATTCAACAATGGAGACAAGAGTTTTGAAGGGGGAAAAATAAACAAAAACCCCCAATGTATGTATATGGCAATAAGCCTAAAAGATTACAAAGAGAGAGAGAGAGCTTCTCAAGAATGAGTTCACGTGAATGAGAGAAAATGAGAATTGAGAAAAATGAGAGAGAACCACTTCATTACTAGAAGTGAGAAACGGAGTTTCATGTAACTCCCATATGCCATCTATCACTTACATGTGTGCAAAGTGTCAACCTCATAAGGAGGTGGCTAAAGCCTAAATATTCCTCCAAGAGGAATGTGTACGTGAGTCATCCTCACACATGTGTGAGGATACTCAAATGAGACAAAATACTTTGTATTATAAATACAAGTATTTAAAAGATGAGAAAAATAAATAACCTTTACCAAAGTAAAGATGACCTTTACCAAGTAAAGATTAATTATCTAACACCCCCCTTAAGCTTTACTTGGGGAGATTACATCAAATCCATCAATGGGATGTAATCCTAGATTTTTACAATGATGAATTTTTTCTTTACAAAGGGGTTTAGTGAGAATATCCACAACTTGATCTTCACCCTTGCAATACAATTTAAGAGAAATTTTTTTGTCTTCAATTTGCTCTCTAATGAAGTGATGTTGAAGAGAAATATGCTTGTTTCTTGCATGAAAAACTAGATTCTTTGCTAAGGCAATGGCACTTTGATTATCACAAACAAAGGAGTAGGATCCTTTTGAGATAGACCAAATTCTTCAAGCAATCTTCTTAACCATAGTGCTTCTTTAGATGCATTAGTACAATCTTTATATTTAGATTCAGTAGAGCCAAGAGAAGTGGATTGATGCTTCTTACTATTCCATGATATATCATCTAATCCAACAAAGAAACAATAACCACAAGTGCATCTCCCATCATTGGTATTACCTCCTAAATCTAAATCAGTATAACCATATAAAGAAAATTTACAATTTGCATCATAAAAGAGACCAACATTAATGGAACCTTTAATATATCTTAAAATTCTTTTTGCAACTTTAAAGTGTGTTTATTTGTTGAGGTTTAGACAATTTGTATCATAAACAAAACCAACATTAAAGGAAATATTAGGTCTAGTTAGAGTTAAGTAATTTAAGCTTCCAACTAGTTGCCTATATAAAGTAGAATCAACAAAAGGAGTTTCCATATCAACCATTAACTTTGTTCCTAATTCACAAGGAGTAGAATCACAATTAGCATCATTCATTTTAAATATAGCTAAGAGATCTTGAGCATATTTTTGTTGAGAAAGGAAAATACCATTAGGTGTATGCCAAATTTTCATACCCAAAAAATAATGTAACAAGCCTAAATCAGTCATTTGAAATTGATGATTTAGTTGAGACTTAGTATCACAATTTAATTTTTTGGAACTATCAGTAAGTATCAAATCATCAACATATAAGATAATGATCATAATATCATTTTCACTATGTTTGATATAAAGATTAGGATCATTTTGACTTCTAGTAAATCCTTGAGAAGTAAAGAAAGCATTAATTTTAGAGTACTATTCTCTAGGAGATTGTTTTAAACCATAAATCTATTTCTTTAATTTGCAAACAAGATGTTCTTTACCTTTTTGAACAAAACCCATAGGTTGAGACATATAAATTGTTGGTTTATGACTGGACAACTGAGAGGCGGGGTGAATCAGTTTCCACTTATAATTAATTTAATGATATAAACATTTCAGCATCAATCAATAACATATGAATAGAAAACATAGATAACACATTCGACACCAAGATTTTGACATGGAAACCCAGTTAAGGGAAAAACCATGGTGGGGGTTAACCCACAAATATTAATACACTATTAAAAGTATTTTTACAAATGGGAATGCAAATGCATTCGGGCTCACTGCCTAGAGCTCACTGCTCAAATGGAGGCTCACTGCTTATGGAAACATTACAAGAGAATGATAGAGATTTGAACTAATTTATAGCATCTACTTATGCAAGAATTTAAGTTCTGGTTAAGTACAAAAACTGATCTTACACATTTCATCTTTGCTCTGCTCTTCTTACTGTTTTGCCTTCATTCATACTTTGGATTTCTGCTCTTCTCACATACCGCTTATTCACATATATCGCACACTCTGAATCATCCAATTTCATTAGCTATATATATCCACAATATGATCTACAATCATTCTATCAGTCGGCTTCAACAACACTTAGAACTTTTATGAATGCTCTGCTCTATCAGCTAGATCTATGCATAACTTAAGGTGCAGAACAAAACTTGCTCTTGAAAATCATCACTCATGTCAGCCACTGTCACTGATCATTATCATTTGTCCAACAAACAACTTCCATACATCTGGAATCAAGATCTTCTGCAAGGTCAGCCTATTCTTCTTCTGTCTGCTCTGACAAACTGGAACCTGGTGCTCAGAGGCTAAAGTCTTTTGCAACCTTCATCATCAGAGGATAAAAATCTAGAGTTAGACTATCTTGACAATTCATATGACTCCCCTAGATCTGCAGCTAATCATGACTTCCCACCAGAGAGATCCAGACCAAAATACTGGACCCTGTTGCTGCTCTGTTCCTAACTGCCCAGACTTAGACAAATTCTAAATCTGACTTCTGGTATGAACAAATTGTGTTATGCGGATGATTGGGATGATCTTAGTTCCCATCAATGACAACATATATCATGCCTAGTAGTGTCTCTTGCCAACAATCTCCCTCTTTGGCATTGATGGCAACACTTAGTGAAAAATGACTAAGTGTCTTGTGCAACTCCTCCTTTGTTTGTACATTCGTGCACTTCACTTGTTCCATTGCTCCCCCTTTGCTGAATACCTTATTTTTCACTTCCCTTCACTCCCCCATTGACATCAATGGAAAAGGGTGGGGTCTGTAACTCAAAATTCTCCAAAATTTATGTATACATTGCCTCATATGTACAAGTAATCATTAAGTTTTATTTACATGAACTTGAGAATGTCTGCAAAGCTAGTTTTTATTTGCACAAGTTCAGAGGCCCAAGTACTCTTCATTCCATCCAAAAAGGAGATGTGCCCACTTAGTAAAAATGAATATGCTTCTGCCTTTGACAGATCTACTGGATCACTAGTCTGAGCTGCACTCTAAGCTTCAGATAGGGCATTATACATTGTCTCTAACTTAGGAGAAATTAATCCCCGGAGCTCACACATTCTCTTCATAATGTTACCCTTTTCTTTAACAAGCCTCTTTATTTCATCTGTCAGCCTGATTGCTTGGCATTCTTGACTTATAGGGGAAACTGTTAGAGGATCAAATTTTTGAGAGAGATCTGACAATTTATGTTCTTGCTCCTTTATCTTTTTCTCAATATCCTCATTAACTTTAGGCCATGATAGACAGAATTTGTACATATCACTTCCATCATTTAGAGCATTCTAAATACTTTCTATGCTAATAATTAGTATTCTTCTATCATTTCCTATCAGATTCTTTATTTCACAAAATTTCTTATCCAGGAATTCTTTCTGAACTTTTGCCTCTGTAGACTTCTCAAAGGATTCAAAATGAGTATTCATAGAACTTACAAGATTTTTTAGATGTTCAGAGGGGGAATTAGATAGACTCTTCTGGTAAGTAGGCATTAACTTTTCCAAAATCTCAGATGCAAGCTCCAGTAGTTCATTGTCCTCCATGTGGAATTTTAACATCTTTTCTCTAGCCTTTACTTGGGTGAATGATGCTATTTTCATCAGTTGAATTGGAGAGAGAGCATCTGGATTGGCTAGACCTTGGAGTAGTTTAGGTTCATCAAGCTCACTCAACTCTTTTTCAAGAAGACTTTTCACTGCATCTACAATGTCTCTTGCAACATTTTTTGAACCATCCTTTTGTTCATCAAATTTCTCAGTATTTGCTTTATGTGTTTCAACATTTGCACTATCTTCTTTTTCTTTATCTTTCTTTGTGTTCTCTACAGAAGGACTCTTTCCTATTTGTCCATCACTTGCTACCTGATCCAGAGGGCTCTATGAAGTAGTAATATTATCCTCTTTCTCTGATGTATCAGGTGGATTGGGCGTATCTCCTGTACTAACTACTTTATCCAACATTTTTGTATTCTCCTGATTTGCTTGTTCTACTTCCAGAACAGAGGCTTCACCCAACTCATATTGTTGTTCAATAATTTTCTCGTCTTCACCATTTGGAAGTTCTTTTGTGATTATGGGAAAATTGTGCTTTCTTAATGCTTTCAAAAGAATCTCTTGAGTTTCTTCAACGATTTCACTTGTTTCTCCAAGCATGAGCTTGTTCATTCTCCTTTTACTTTTAAAGTCATCTTTGACTTCCTTGAATATCATATCTATTTGATCAGGAGAAATTTGAGGACACAAATTTATTAGCTCATGTTCTCTGATCTCCATGTCCTTGCACTTGGCATTTTCTTTTCTCAACTCTAAGATATTTGCCAGACTTTTTGGTAACTTAGAAGTTATCTCAATCAATGCCTTGTTGTAGATGTTGAGATATCTGACCGTTGCTTCCTCCAACACCCTTTTATCCATATCATTGTATTCATCATAGAATTCAATCATGGGTTTTAGATTGCCATCCACAGTGACTAATTTTATCACATCTTCTAGGGAGAATGTGGGCTTCTCAACATATTCCTCATAATCTTCTGTCTTTTTCTTTTTGCTAGTTCTTTTGCTTCCGTAAGACTTTTCTTTGGTTAACTTTGTAGCTTTTGTTCCAGTGACCTTTAGTTCCTTGATTTCAATGTCAGAGTCTGTATCTACTTCTTCTTCTCTTATGCTTTCATAGGTCCGGGATGCTTTTGTTTTCTTCCTTTTCTCCCATTTTCCAGATGATTTTTCTTCTAGTTTTGCAATTTTGGAAGGAGCAGAGGCAGTAGCAGAGCTTCTAGTAGTTCTTGAAGTGGAAGAGAATTCTACCTAATCACCTATTTATTTATTATCTTGTTTCTCTTTCTCATCCTTCTCTATTCTTTCTCTAAATTTCTTCATAGCTTCCTTGGTTAGGCCAAGATTTTCAGCTAACTGTTCAACTTCTTTTCTTACTTTCCTATTGGTTTCAGGTTCTCTGAGCTCTGTATGCAACTTTAAACTTAGCTCCTCATAAGTTCCAAATCTTTCAACCGGTGTGTCTTTGGGCTTGCTTAGCAGATGTTGAGCATACATATCTAAGATCCTTTCGTCTACTTCATACCCCATGGACATGATCCAAACAGTTATGGGTTCCACTGCTTCCATTAAACACTTGTCAATATCAACCATGAAGCATATTTCATTTTTGTACTTGTCAATAATTGAATTAGGAATTATTTCCCTTGAGTGCATCATACTCTGAAAATTTTTGAAGTAACCTCATATTGCAGTTTTCTGAGTTTTGAAATCACCAATGCTACGAAGATGATTTCTGATCTAAATGGCAACTGGCTCATCCTTAGTCCAGTGCACACCTTTTACCCCAGGTACCTCATTCATAAAGTAAAAGAATAGACATAGAATCAATGTACCATACTTGAAAGTGTTTTTCTTATCTTTCTTGATCCTGTTTAAATTTTCAATTAGTTGATTCTGTAGTACTTCACATAAGTCATAATCAATATTTTCCTTTAGCATCTTATATGTGGCATATATGGTTGTTCCTGAAACATAATTTTCTTTGCTCAAGTGGTAAATCTTGTACCCAATCACCATGGAGGTGAATTTGACATTCGGTTCTATAATATCGTTAATGGTCATTGCCCTTCTGTCAAACTTAGCTCTGGTAGCATCAGTTACTGTTTGATTTTTCACAGCTTTCAGTGTGGGCAATCCTCCGGTTGAGTTTAAACTAGTTACATTTATAATAGCATCCCTAGTAATCTTGAATGGTTTTAACAACCAAATGAATTCATCATGCATTTGACTCAAGATGTATCGGACCCATTCATCCTCATCAAATGTTGGAAACCCCATAATCTGAATAAAGTGTTTATCCTATAGGGCCTTATACTCGGGTTTAAGTTCATGATTTTGATCCATGAGTTGTTTCTCAAACAAGTCTACATACCTTGAATCTCCAAACTCATCTATATTTTCATGAATATAAACCCTAATGTCTTCTACATGCAACACACCATACGGAACACTTGAAAAAGCACCTAACAGGTTGACTTCAATTGATTTGTGAGGATGCTTCTTATATTTTTGTCAAGGCCTTTTAGTAATGTCAACAACATGAGGAGTAGCCATCTCAACAGATTTTAGATTCAAAGCTTTATAGAGAGGTACCTTTTTCTTTCGTGGGGTTGGGGTTGATCAATTGCCAGATGAATCTGATCTTTGCCTCAATCTCTAGATTTGTAGCTCAAATGCTCTTCTTCTTGTTTTCTTCGAAAGAAAGGTGATTCAAATGAGTGACCAAGTGACCTTTTAAAGCTTCGCATCACCTAATTTTCCTTTGTAATAAATGTGTTGCCCTAATTATATCCGGTTACATTATTTTTGACACATCTTCATGAATCACTCTGCAAGATTTCATATCAACATCTTTTCTTCCAGAAATGCTTCCAAAGGTTCTAGACCAATTCAGAATATTCTCTTTTATTGTGCCTGACTTAGGCACCCACTTACTGATTGGGGGAATTTGATGTTCTATGCAGCTCTCCCTGAGCCAAAGCTTCTGACTTAATTCTCAGAGGAATTGTCAGCACCAGATTCTGGTGTAGACCCATCACTATTGTTCATTGTATCTTTCTTTATCCAAATCTTGTTCATTTCACTTCATATCTCATTCAGATCAATTTTCTTTTTGCCTCTGTCTTGTTTCTTCTTATCCGATTTTCTGTTTACCGGACCTCTTCTTCCATTTTTCCTATTTATATAGAATCTTGCAATATGACCAGATTTATTGCAGTTAAAGCACACTTGATTTCCTCTTGATCCACACTGATTAGCCATGTGTCCAAATCCATTGCAAGCAAAGCAATAGCCATTGAAAGAATTTCCATTTGAGTTATTCATTATCATACTTCCACATTCATTGGATTTGTGACCATACCTCTTGGATTTGAAGCATTGACCAAAGAAGGATGAACCATTTTTATTTGCTCTACTTCTGCATTGAATAGCTCTATGACAAAATTTATTGCAATTGAAGCAATTTCCATTAAATGATGGATATCTTTGAGCATTAGGCTATCTTACCGAAGGTTTTCTAGTTTTGTTCCTTTTATTCCTTGGTTGGAAATTCCTTTCTCTAGATCCAGAGCTTTCACCTTTCTCATATTTAAGATTACACTTGTCATTATCCCTTTTCTATTGTTCAATTAGTGATTCAAGTTTAGCTGAGCTTATTTTGAACTTCTCCTTATACTCATTTGCAATTTCTAGGTCATGTCTGAGAGTGATAATATGTCTCTCAAGTTCTCTATCATTGTTTCTTCTTTCTTGTAGATTAGATTCTAGGAGACCAGATATTCCATCCAATCTGCAGCATTCTTCAGTTCTATCTTTCAGATTTTGCTTCATTTCTTCTTCAGTTTTCTTCCTATCTTCAATTTCCTTGGTTAGTCTCATCACCCCAGTTCCCATCTCATGTTTTAGGACAATAACTTATTTAGCCAACTTTTCACATTATTTTGTCTTTTCTTTTAGAGCCTTGTCTTCTAGTTGAAGAGGTTGCTCCTTTCCTTTTGCATTGGATTTGCTCAATTTTTCTTTTAAGATCTCAATGAAGTCTTCAGCCTTTTTGAGATTATCTTGCATTTCTTGGACTTCTGTCTTGGACTGTTCAAGATCATCTAGGGCGAGATTAAGTTGTCCTTGAAGATTATATTCATCCATTTTACTGCCTTCCCAGATCTTCCTTAAGCTGTTAAACTTTTCCAAAGGAACCTTGCTCTAATACCAATTGTTGGTTTAGGACTGGACAATTGAGAGTGGGGGGGTGAATCAGTTGTCACACTTTTACAATCTTTTCTTTTTAAATCTTCCTTTTCCACTTATAATTAATTTAATGATATAAACATTTCAGCATCAATCAATAACATATGAATAGAAAACATAGATAACACATTCGACACCAAGATTTTGACATGGAAACTTGGTTAAGGGAAAAACCATGGTGGGGATTAACCCACAAATATTAATACCCTGTTAAAAGTATTTTTACAAATGGGAATGCACACGCATTCAAGCTTATTGCCCAGAGCTCACTGCTCAAATGGAGGCTCACTACATATAGAAACATTACAAGAGAATGACAGAGATTTGAACTGATTTATAGCATCTACTTATGTAAGAATTTTAGTTCCAGTTAAGTACAAAAATTGATCTTACATATTTCATCTTTTCTCTGCTCTTCTTACTGTTCTACCTTCATTCGCACTTTAGATTCAGTCAACTTCAACAACACTTAGAACTTTTATGAATGCTCTGCTCTATCAGCTAGATCTATGCATAACTTAAGGTGTGGACCAAAACTTGCTCTTGAAAATCATCACCCATGTTGGCCACTGTCACTGATCATTATCATTTGTCCAACAAACAACTTCCATACATCCAAAATCAAGATCTTCTGCAAGGTCGGCCTATTCTTCTTCTGTCTACTCTGACAAACTGGAACCTGGTACTCAGAGGCTAATATCTTTTGCAACCTTCATCATCGGAGGACAAAAATCTAGAGTTAGACTATCTTAACAATGCATATGACTCCCCTAGATCTGCAGCTAATCATGACTTCCCACCGAAGAGATCTGGACCAAAATATTAGACCATGTTGCTGCTCTGTTCCTAACTGCCCAGACTTAGACAAACTCTGAATCTGACTTCCGGTATGAACACATTGTGTTATGCAAATGATTGGATGATCTTAGTTGCCATCAATGACAACACATATCATGCCTAGTAGTGTCTCTTGCCAACATAAATTTCTTCATGCAAATCACCATTTAAGAATGCACTTTTAACATCCATTTGATGAATAGGCCAATGTATATGAGAAGCTAAAGCTAGAACTACTTTAATAGTTGGCATTTTGGCCACCAGAGCAAAAGTTTCACTATAATCTAAGCCTTCCACTTGAGAGAAACCTCTAGCTAATAATCTAGCTTTAAATTTATTAATCTCATTGTTGGCGTTGAACTTAGTTTTATACAACCATTTGCATGAAACAATATTCTTACCATGAGGTAAAAGTACAAGCTCCCAAGTTTGATTTGTAAGCAATGTGATATATTCATCTTGCATAGCCTTTTCCCAATGAAGTTGATGTTTATCTTTCTCATAACTTTGTGGATCATTAGTATCCATAATTTTAGACATCAAAGCATAATTGCAATAGTTTCCTTTTCTAGCCTTAGATCTATCCATTCTAGTTAAAATATCATCACTTTCTTGAACAAAAGTTTTAAACCATTTAGGCATACGTTTAGATGTATGAGTAGCATCACTAGAAGAAGAATAATCATGAGAACAATCAGCATGTTCACTATCACTTTAACTAAGAGAAGTATTAGAAGGATTCAAAGAAGTATGCAAAGAAGGAGGATTATCCTCAATAACAAGAACATTGTTTTGAATAGAATCATTGTTTTAAACAACTTTAGAACAATCATGAACACCAATTTCAGCAATGCATACATCTCTAGCAACTTTAACTTTATTAGTAACAAGATTATAAACTCTATAAGCTTTAGATTGTTCATCATACCCAACAAAAAATTGAGAAGAAGATTTACAATCTATTTTTTTCCTTTTTTTTTCAGGTTTATGAACAAAATGAATTGAACCAAATATTCTTAAATACTTAAGATTAGGTGTTTAACAAGTCATCTCACATCATCCATAATTGTTACATCCCCAACTTTTGATATAGCTTAATCCTGCTTTTATGTGGTAAACACGATAATTAATCATAGTTTAATGATTTGATGTTTGTGGAAAATATCAGGTAGAATCATTGAATATATGGATATTGATTAATGTTTAGTTTAGACATGAGATTACATGTTGATAAGATTATGTTATCATAATGTTTCATGAATCAAATGATGATACACTAATCATGGCTATATGGTTGTGAGAATAATCAGGAAAAGAATCTTCCTCCAAGGATGGAAGTAGAGTATCACCTGGGAGGAGGAGATAGATGTTTGGGAAAGGTCAGATGGCCATCTAAGTATCAAAATTAATCATTTGTGAACCCATGAAAGATTAGGTTAATATAAGTCTTTTCCTAGTTAAGTTGATTTCATTTTGACCAGTGTCAATGAGATGATTTAAGTTCTCTCGATGGTGATACATCAATTCAACTAGATTATGTTTGTAGAACGTTCATTTAATCGATAAATAATCTTGTTTGGTTGACAAGTTTCCTTTGTTTATTTATCTATTTCTTAATTAGATTTCATGATTGTCATTTAACTATTTTAATTATGGCCTAATATGGTGAAGAGGGGGAGTGAAACTCGACCCCATAATCGCATATTATTGATGCCACCCTAACGATGATATTATATTTTTCATGATACCTTGGATTATTTTGATAACCCTATAACATCATATAGATGTAAATGATTCTATGTGCGATATAATGATCCATTATTCTTAATGAATGACCAATTTATTATTATAACATATATGCCTTTTGTAGTCAACCGGACCACTATCCACAATGAGTGGAGTGAGTGGAGGCCGAAATGAACCTTTCTATAAATCTTATTCTTTGCAGCTCACTCCTGAATGGGAGGTATGGACATTATGGTGCCATGATACCCACGGGGTGGCGAAGTTATTGCAACTATTTTCACCCATGTTCTTTTGGTAAGGTGGCGGGTATGGTGTTGCATGCGGGGATAATGAATGCAAATCTTTTTGATATCAGTTATTTTTGTTTTTGGGTTGGGGGAGACTATTGTTATTGTTGTTATTATAGCTCTAAGAAGACAACAAAGGATAGAATAGCTACAAGAGTAGCAGATTTGGGAGAATGGTAAGCTCGTGGGATAGAGTTACTATCAACCATAGTAGGTATCATCTCCAGCCGATCGATATTCAACTGCATTATATTTTACACATAGGTATGAACAAGAGACACTATAATGTGCTCTAAACTTTGTATATAAACATTGGCATTACTATTGGAATCTTGATGTCCAAACTTTAAATGACTATGTTAATCCTTTGCTAGCCTTCGTGTTGTTGGTATAACTTGAAGGGGCCTTTGAGGCCGTTCTTTAAAGAACACTGTGTTTGTTTCATGAAAGCTTTGTTATAGTCTTGTTACCAATTTTTCACCTACAACTCAAATTAGCAGAGCTGAAATAGTCCATTACATTTGAGGTGAAGAATTTTTAACACATTCCTACTATGTTCAGTTTTGTTGTTCAGAGTAAAGAGACATAAAGAAAAGTACATATTAAACTCAAGACATTGCTTTCATTCAGTATAGAAATGTTTCATTCCTTTCATGTTGAACATTCATTTTGCCAATAAAGTATACACAAAATTGCACAAGTATTGTATTTGTATTCATTGGAAAGAAAAGAGTAATCAATGGTTCGTGGGAGTAGCTAACCAATGCAACATGATATATACTATGCATTTGAAGATAAAAGAAATGAAAAGAGGCATAAGGGAAAATGCATGTCCATCATTACCTGAAGTAGCTTTGGGGTGAATCTTATTGTCTTGCTCCTCCTCTCTTGATCTCCAAGTGAACCTGCATCATGGTAGACATTTGGTTAGAGCTCTGGATATGGATCTCCCCATGTCCCCTACCAACATAAACACAACACATATCATGAAGCATTGGATCAATACGATAGAGCCATAAAGATCAAATCATCACATGAGTATTGAATTCATTATTTTATGTTCTAACTTGTTTGTGCAATGTGCAGGTATAGGTACATTCATCATTGTTCATGATATTTTAGCATGTGGTAAAAAAATGGGCTCCCACAAGGGTTGAGCCCAGCATGCTGCTCCCTAAACCTCAAGAGGGACATGATTAAGCTTTCCAAATAAAGCATATTCTGTTTGAAGATCAAATTGTAAAGCAACTGAGTACATGGTACATTCATAACAACCAAGTCAAAGGTGCAATCATTGATAAAGGAGCTGTGACTGTCCTCAAGACATGCATATTCAAGTCCAAGTGATGGACAAGTGTTAAAATGGTGGACAGGGTCCTAGTACAGTCATTAATGATTATACTAAAGAAGAATATAAGATAGGACAGTCATCAATGACTATACCAGCCTAGGACAACTTCTAAGTACAAAGTGTTGTCATAACTATACTAAGATAGCTAAAGCAATGAACTCATTCAGTCACATGAATAAGAGACATCTATAGTTATAGTAATAGCATATACCAGATAAAGCCACAGTTATGGAGTAATGACCAGAAGAAGTGTTAACATCATAGGTTGTAGCATTCAACAATGACTGATGACCCACCATGGTTACCATTGATCAATCATGGATGCAATGCACAATCAAGTACAGTCAATATGCCATGAAGAAGTTGGTAACAATATTTAAGAGACTATCATGAGCAAAACAAAGGAAACGGAGGACAGTCCAAGAATAGTTATTTGACATCTTTGTTTTCATCATACCATTGGAATAGTGTACAGTGCAGCTGAGAAGGCATATAACAAGAAAATAGTCATGGAAAGTATCAAGGCAATCATAGCAAGACCTATCATAACTATTTCATTCTAGGGATCTTGCAATGTCTTGGATACTCATTAGTTCTTGGAAGCTCGAAAGAGATGCAAGATAGTCACAGTGGCAATCAAAACATTATAGATTAGTCAATAAGGACAACCTCACACAAGTTTGAGGCTATGAATCAAATGGCAGAGGACAGTCACCTTTATGGGTAACAATGAAGCCCTTATGTCAAGCATTCACATGTTTTGGTAAGACATCAGTGACCTTTATGAAGAAGACACATATTAACTTTGAGCAAAAACTAGTTGAGGAAATCATATATATTGCTTGTGCTTTTCATTCACTACATTCACCTTCTTCACCAATTGTAAGGCAATAGAGATAGCAAGACTATCCTCATGAGTTTGAATCAAAATAGTCATAAGGAACAATAATAGTAGCATGGTAGTAGTCCTCCTCACAAGGAGCAGTCAAATGCCTTGGTATAGTCAAATTAAAGAGCAGCAATTCATGAGGTTACAGGTTTTTTTGGAATGACTTCAAGGTTGTAAACAGAATTGGTATTACATTGGTTTTGATTTATGGATGGGTAGGTCAAGGTTTTGCCAAGCAAGGGAACAGGAAAGCATAAATATAGTTTTTAGCGAGTTGAAAGTGTGCAAGTGACTCAACTCCTTCTCTGTGGCTTGGATGAACACAAAATGCATATTGAACGAGATGGAAATAATGAAATTGATGTAGACATGAATAATGTTATGCTTGAAACAGAAGGTGTAACTAAGAAGGAACTAAATATTATGAAGAAGGTTATGGAAGAGCTGATTGGGAATGCCGAGCAAATGTAGACTTCAACAAAACTTGGCAATAAGACTGAGGTAGAGGGCAGAGAAACTATTAATAGAGGAACAATACACAGTGCAAGTGCAGCCATCTAGAAACACTTGTAAAGACTTGTGACACACTATGGGGTCTATTAAACACTCAGAAACTGACATTGTTCTGAGGGTTTTAATGTATTCATTTGGATAGACATGGATGCCATTGGGTTTCAGGGACTTTAATCTTTATCCTCTCTAGAGGAAATAAGTTGATTTATTATACATGCCAGTATGAAAGAGACTATGTGATATCATTTCTACTTAGGGTCAAAGACAAAAGCATAGAAAGAAGACAATCAAGTGTGTTGTGAAAATAATCATCATAACAGCAATAGGACTTGTCAAAAATAGTGAAACTCATAACAACCTGTAAGCAAGAGAAATGGTCAAAATGGTTGTGTTAACTACAATGTCAAATAGTCATTTATAATAGTGATTGTAGAGATGGTCTATGAAGAGGTTGGGAAACCTTATAGGAGAGTGGTTATAATACATCATAAAGAAAATACAGTTCCATCAGAGTATCTAGAGCTTGCATAGCACTGAAATGGAAAAATACGAGGAAGCATACATGATCACCTTACAGAGAAGCAAGACCAGCCATAAAGATGTAAAAGATAGCAAGAGTTGGCTTGTTAAGGTGTATTGTCAACATCGTCTATTCATGGGTTATTTGTTGTATTGGTGCTGAGGTTCTTTATTTGGTACTATACCTCATTTCTGATGATCAACCACATGGTGTGATCAAGGTTTCTATGGCTGGCATAAGACAAAAATCTCCACTGATGCTTCTTGGCTTGTTGGCTTTGCCAAGGTGAGCAATTAAGCAAACCGTCAATGTAGTACAGTCGAAGACAACTGCTGACATCTATGTTCTGTATGATCTAGAATGGAACCAGAGGCCCTAAGAGTTATGCTTTGAAGAGTGCTTTGATTTTTTTTTGGTTATAACATTGCACTTTTATGGAGTCTCTGCGATTAATTTTACAAGATGATGGAAGCCTGACAACATACAAATGAACAACCATATTGAAAAATACACAACTGGGTAGCAGTAGAAAGTGCATGATGTGAAACAATAGCCATGAGGATAAATGGGCAATAGTAGTTTCAGAGAGCAATGGAGAAGTATCAGCAGGTCTTTAAAGTTTTGAAACCCTAGCTTGCAAAATATCATAAGAAACTATAGCAACAAATAGAAAAGCTCCATTTCTAATAAGTAGCAATGGCAGTAATCCATTTCATGCTCAAAAGGGAAGTACAGACTATGTATGCTTATTCAGATAAGAAGAAAACGAGAAAATATAGATTAGAATGATAGTAATCTTACCTCGAAGCTGAGAGTTTGAGGAGAATATCTAGTGGAAGACAAAGTAGACCTCCAATTTGTAGAGAGGGCATCAGTCTGTATAGCATAAGCTTGAGTATGCTAAGTTCACTCAGAAAAAACCATTTTTGCCAAACCCTATGCCGGCGTAGCAAAGAGGAACAAAGAAATGCAAATTGCAAAACAATAAAAATTTTAGGTTTTTTCACTTACTTTTGGATGCTGCCCTAGCTTGACTGAGCTTTTTGACTTTGTTTAAGATTAAAAATCATTGTTACCCAAATACCTTCCTATGGTCAATAACAAGCATCATAACACCTAATGCTAAGTGAAGGGGCCCGTGAAGTTTTGTTATTATTTCTTTTTTATTTTCTTTAAGTCAACAAAGGAAATGGATGTGATGCATGTTTGCAGGGGGAGTTATAAGGTGTTTTAATAAATAATGATGCAAAGGTAATGCATGTGTTTGCATGGGAGTCATAAGGTATGTTGGCTTTGAGTTTTGAATATGTGTTGGTATAAGATTGCCATGGGAGTCATAAGGTAAATGACTTTGAATTTTTGAAAATAAGTTAAGATGTGATGCATAATGTCAAAGGGGAGATTTAAGGAGTTGTTATTTGTTTTAAAACCTTTTGAAGACAAAATCCCTCATTTTTGCATGACTTTGCAACTTTTAAACTAAATGTAAACAAATAATAAAGTAATACAATTATAAGTTACTCTATTATTTGTCACAAAGTTGTAAAGTCATCACAAAGTTGTAAAGTCGAAAAAATAGAATAAATTTATAACACATAGTAAAGTAAGTCACTTTGATTACTTTATTACTTGCGCACATTGTTTTCTCATCCCAAAGTCATGCAAAATTGGGAGATGAAGTTAACTGAACTATTTTGGGATCTTTTGCATGATTTTTGGTCAAATTTGGAAGAGTTTGGTCCACCACTTGGTCAAACTAATAGAGAGGGGCAGTTTGGAGCTATTTTAGCTCAAATTGGATCAGTTATAGCCCTTCTTTTTAGGGATTTTTATGCTTGCTTGTGGATCAGTCTTGGAGATATTATTTTTAGAGGCAGTTGACTGTAGTCAACTTTCTTAGATCTTTTTGTGAGCAGATTATATATTAGAGAAAAGCTTCTGTTTTTCTAGTTCTTGCTTTTTTTTGCTCTCTTATACATTATAGAGAGAAAGAGTGTTTGTAACTCAATTTTTGTAGATTAATACATTACAGCAGGTTACAGGTTCTATTTTTTGCCATTTTTTATGCAAGTGTTCCTTTATTTTCAGTTGAATCAAGTATCTACCTTCTCATTTGTGCTATTTTATGAATGATTTGATGAGATTTTATTGTGTTTAGAAGCAAAACCTTTAAAATCATTGTCTCGTTTATACTTGCATGCTTTGAACAACAGTAAAAATCATAGGTCTTAGGTTGTGCAATTGGAATAGTTTTTCTTTCATGTTGTGAGAACCCAGTTTTCCTCCAAAAAGAAAAGTATTCAAGCCTTCCTTAGAATCAATTTTCTGATCATATTGCCAAAGTGATTTGTGTGGATAGATTTTTCTAAAATTTATTGTGAATTAGAGTTGCAATGTTCTATCAAATTAGGTGCATCACCACAATTTTAAGTTACAGTTTTAGTACTTTTAGGAGGTCTTTTTCAACCCTTTTCCTGCAAAGTCTTTAACCCATTTGAAAATTATAAGGGAACCAACCCATAATCTGGAGGTTCAAGCTCACCATTGGTCACCCACAGCCTGAGTTTGATCCCATGTTACATAGGATTGCTGAGCTTCACAACTTTCCATAATGGGTGCAATCTCACATGATAACAAGTCTTTTGATCCTGTTGAGGTCATTCATTGAAGAATACTGTGTTTGATTCATGAAAGCTTTGTTATAGTCTTGTTGGTTGTTTTAAATTCCCAACCATATCTCAAGAGAAAAACACACAGGTCTATAGGATAGCCATTCTCTAATAACTGACCTACCTTGAGGGATTGGCCAATGAACAGGAAATAGGGGTGTTCAATCCCTCTTTCCTCTGCACTTTAGGCTCAGTGAGACCAAGGAGGGTGTTTCTATTTCTTTTGGATAATAGTGTTCTACTAAAATGGGTGGGGTTCATGAAATATTTGGTTAACAACATTGCTCCAATAACAGATATGTTCCTATAAGATTGATTAAAGAACGTCTGATAAAGTGAAAATATGGGCTAGTTTCTTAAGCATTTATTTTGTTTCTTTGCAGAGAAACATGTGAAATAACATTAACTTCTAACACCTATTACTGAAAGGAAAAATGTGTTGATTTCTTTGTAATAATGACGAGAGTGATTTGAAGGATGTAAGCTCAGTATAATATTCTAGAACAGCCCAGTGCCAATCCAAGGGCCATAGAGTCAAGAAACTTACAAAAACATCCAAAGGACAGTGATATAATAAAACTTAGTTTACTGTAAAGATGTTAAATCCTTACATTAAAACACTCTACTGGTCTTGAAGTCTACCATACTTAGTTATCCGTGTAAACCTTAAATACATTCTATATCCTCTGACAACCAATTATTTCACTACTTGAGCAAATGCTGCAAGAAAAATATACAACACAGGAAAAAACTGAGGTGATGAATAAATCTGATCCTTAATCAAACATATTCATAAATGCAGAACTGTATACATGAAGTAGGAGACAGTATACTCTGAAGACTCAATAGAAACTGTAAAGTAAACCTTTCAGCAAATTATAACATAGTCTTTGCAGATCTATAGAGACATCTTAAAACTTAGAATGAAAACTTAGGAATGTATGATTGATTTATTGCAGAAAACAAACTATTTACAATTCCTCCCTAATCAGATTGATCCCATATTTTAGACTAAATCTAAAGATATGACCTCAAACCAATGCTTTTTCACAAGCCCTGAATTCCCTTTTATAAAGATAAGGGAGCAGACAAGCTTCGGGCTTAAGTTAAAAGAAGTTACAACTTCTCAGTAACCAAAAGATGTAGTTGCGAGAAGAGGCTGGTGTAGCCGTGTCACAACTGTATGTTCAGCTTCCATGTTGGCAGGAAAAGGAGCAGGGCCTTTGATGATGGATGCATTTATCAAATGTCGTTAGAGCTAGGCACTCCTCAAATGTGATCAAAGTGCTTAATGAGAGACTTCATTGCTCTACATTTCCAAACCGCACACCAAGGGATGAGAAAACGTGCAAGGAACAATATCGAAAGGAAACCAAGGATGACAGAATCTCCTTCACTATTTCTGAGTTCCATTGCATGGGTGAGATTTTGCCCTCCAAGTCTCGAAGTATCATGCAACTTCAACCGAGTAGAAACTTGGGGAATCCACACCTGGCTGGCTTCAAAAGTACTAGGAGCCAAGCCAAGAGAACAACAACAATAGCAACAATTCTCTTCTTATCCCTTATATGTATCATCCTGGTGGGCAATCTCCCTACACCTAGAGTTGATGCTCTATTAGGAAAATTAGATGTAGGGGAAGGGTAGAGGAAGCTGAGAAGCTTCTCTACTCCAGAAGGGAATCTGCCAACTCATAGAAATAAGGAACTTCTAGAGCTGGGAGACAAACCCTCAGGACCCATCGTTAGATGAGATAAGAGACTGAAGAAGAAATCACAGAGGCTCAATGGACGTTGCTACTAATCTCTAATTTTCCCTACACCACCTATTCCAGAGGAGATAATTCCAAGTCTTTCTAATTCTGTAAGGACATATTGATAGCCATGAGAACAAGAAAGAAAACCCAATCAAACAGGGGAGCACACAGATCACATAGGAACAAGGGAAAACCATACTATCAGAACACATTTCAAATAGTATACGGGATAACTTCAGCACTTGTATATTTATAGAAATTTCAGGATGCAGCATACATCCGCACATCTTTGGTCCAATTAATTTCCAGTCACTTCAAGGCATTTCAGTCATAAATGGAAATCCTATGGAGATTACCACAAATGAATTGAAAGATTGGATTTCATAATTCTGCATAACTGGGAACATCACTTCTTGCACTGAATCATGCCAGGTCAGCTATCTTTGTTTCCTCATTTTAGCCTTGTCATTACGTCAAATTTCATCACACAACAGATGAAATGTCAATCTGGGTAGAAGTACAGATTTCTAAAGGTCGAGCCTGCATAAGCCAAATCTTTCTGTTAATAAATTCCTATATGGTGTCTTTGATGGAGACTTAGCACACGCCTGAGCAGTTAATGCTTGTAATGAAACAATATCATTGTAATGAAACAATATCAAATCAGTGCCAACATATCTCCCTGTCACACTTTTAAATTTTGGCCGTTGATCCTGATCTTAGTTGGCTTGATTTGAACGGTGCTGATTTAGTCCTTGATGAGGTAAGAGAATGATTCTTTTCTCTCCCAATGATGACTTACCACCTGGGTAGTCCTCCTAACCACAATCCTGAAAGAATATCTCCCCTTAAGTGTAATTAAGACCATATTTTGTAGTTCCACAGGCGAGAGGTACGGCCAAAGATATGATCCTAGCGGAATGGCAGACAACCGTTGGATCAACTACATGAAATTTAGGACAACTCTCCAACAAGTGGCCATGCCCATAAGATAATGACACGTCATGTCCTCGCTACTTAACGCTCTAGCCCTCGCCCTTTAGACTACTATATGTTGAGATTTCTACCATTTCGCAAATACTAGCTGGGACTATGGAATAAAGTTTGACGAAATGGCAGAAACAATTAAGATTGCCCCCAATCTAGACAGGGCCCAGCATTATTGCTTTTGTGGCAACTAAAAATGGTTTTTATGAGTTGGCGCCTTATTCCACAATTCTCCAGTCACCCAAAAGGTCCCCTTGGTGAAGCATGGCAGAACGGCAGAAATATAAAGAAAACCTCTTTCATCTGTTCTAGGCCCACCACTTGCCGTCCTTGAGAATCATCACCCAGCTTTCACTCATTCCACAATTTCGTAGGTGCCAAGATTGTTAATATTTTATTGCTGGTGGAAAGGCAAAAATGAGACCATCCATCGCCACCTATCAACAAAGAGTTAGTAGGATGTGACCTTGGCACTTAAAATAAAGATTTTCAGGGTGCAAGCTGGAAAAGGTAATTACTTTGCAAGGGGCCGGTCAGACAACATATCAAGGAGGACATAAGAGGGCAACTTAAACTATAGGTAATGGGGACAAGCAGTAACTGAAAAAATATAACAATTTTGACCTTCATACTTCACATTGGTAGGGGGGTTTAGGGTTTTAGTGTTTCTTAGAATTTGCAAAGAACCCTAAACCTGGAAATATATCAACCTAATGACATAAGCTTGGGGAAAAAACATTAGAACCTGTGAAAAATTTAATATGGCTCCAATAGTGGCTCTAGTTGGGGACGTTTGTTCATCCTGAACAGAGCGAGATCATAGAAGAACTCTGGAGGAGCAGACCAAACACATAATAGCCCCAGGGTATTATGTAGAAGAGAGGCAAAACTTGCCTTTGTCAAACATTTTGTTCTCTAGTGACTTCGTCAGGTTGCTTCTGAAAATGATATTGAGATTCAACTTGCCTCTGTTGTAGACGATTTGATAGTCCTTGGGGCAGCTATTACCTTCAAAATGTCCCCCTCTACTCTAAACCATAGATATGTGAAATAGACTGTCAAAAAGAAAGTTAGTTCTTATTTCAATATATCCAATCACTTGAAATAACTATTTTCCTCTGATTTTTGCCTCTTGCATATATCTGAAAAGTAAAAGCAATCATAATCTATTTCATAGCTGGTGCCAAGGAAATTTTCAATCTTTACTGAGGTAATGTCAAATTTAAAACAATCATACTCAGTTTCTTTCTCAAAATATGACACTCTGGCTTTACTTTCCATCTCTTGAATCAACCATTCATTCTATTGTTGAATATGGGTATCATTCGGGTGAAAACATGGGTCCTGATTTATTAATGAGGCCTTTGTTCCATATATTTTTGTGTGTTGGACTGATATGAGTTTACTAACTTCTTCCAGATTTTCTTCAAAGAGTGGATTATTTATGTAATCACATAAGTCCATCTCCCCTTTTGTTGATATGTTCATAGGTTCATTTTAGAGTGGGTTATCCCGTATATGCATCACATTTGCATATTCTTCATTTTCACTATTCTAATAGCTTGTATCACTGTTTGACTCAGAATTATCACAACTTTGGTGAGAGCATTCTGTCATATGCTCACTGCTCTCTGCATTATTGGTAAGAATCAATTCCCCTTGACACTCAAACTCAAGAGAAACTGTTTCTCTAGGAGATTAGATCTTATTGCTTGATATAAGATTTACATCATCATAAATAGGGGATATATCCTCATAATTTGCTATATATGCAAAAGACAAAGGATCTTTCATAACTAATACTTCTTTATGCATCTGGGTACCATTTATCTCATAAGGTACCTCACAAGGTTCTGGAGATTTCCTTTTATTCTGAAAGTAAGGGGAAGGATGAGCAATGGGTTTATGTAAATTATGAACTCTTTGGTTTTGGTCATAATCTCAATCCCCTCTAGTATGCTGAATCTCATATACTGGCTTGGGCCTACTTGAACTACCCAATCTGCCCCCTCTCTGGCAAATGGGGGGACAAATAGATTCATTTCTCCTATTTTCCACAAACTCATAACCCTTTATATGTGTATGCTTCAAATTATTTTCTATTTTTATGGCCAAAGAATATGCTTGCATCATAGTAGTAGGGTTTCTATCTCTCAATCGATAACTATCCTTTTCATTGAATGCACCTAGATATATGATTAGACACATAGCATCATTAGGCCTGACATTTTCAAGAATGTCCCTCACTATTTTGGCAAATCTTAGATTGAAGGTTGGGATTGATTCCTTATCCTCTTTCTCAATCTGCATGAGTTTTTTAATTAACATACCGACATCTATTCTTTCCCCAAACTGTTCCATAAAATCAAACTTTAAATCTTGCCATGACAAAATAAACTAATTGGGTAACCATGCAAACCAATCTCTAACTTCTCCTTTAAAAGTTTGAACAAACAATTTTATGACTACATCCTCATGATCTATTTCAAAGTCTCCCATTAAGTCACCAAATTCTTGCAAATGGCTGCTAGTTGTTTTGGATCCATCATTATTGAACTTTGTTATCTAACTTCTAACTTCATTTGATACATGGTTTGGAAACCCATTAATATTACTGAAGTCAATGGCCTTATACCTTTCCCTGACAAATTCACTTTGATAACAGAAGTGTGATTGCTGAATATACATCTTTAAATTTCTAGGGAGAATTTTCTCAAGTCTTTGTAAAATAGTTGAGGAGCACCTTTGCAACTGGTGCAAATTTTGTTTTGATTGTATGAAAAATCAAGAACGCTAGACTGCATTACCAGATCCTTTTCTTATAGAGCCACCACCTCTGCTTATAGAGGAATGAAACTTTGAGAGCATATCACTTCCTTCTGAATCATGTTTCATAGTAAAGTTATGTAGAACATTTTGAGATATGAAACTTGATGCCTTAGCTTTTGTATCTATCTTAACTTTACATGAAAACACATATTAGAGTCACCAATCTTCTTCTGTAAAGAACATGAAAAACTAACCTCTGACCCTTCAATATTCAGGGGAATTTATCTAGCTAAGACTCTTTAGGAGAGAACCTGATTTCATCTTCATTTTCAAATAGAGTCGTACATATTGTGAGTGGTTCAACTGGACAAAAGCTTCTTGATCATGAACTTCAAGAATGTTGGTAATAAGTAAGGGAATAAAAATTTTAGGATAAGACACAGTTCTTATTTCATTCCCTAGTAGAGTTGCCAATTTGTTGGTTGTTTTAAATTCCCAATCACATCTCAAGGGAAAAACACACAGGTCTATAGGATAGCCATTCTCTAATAACTGACCTACCTTGAGGGATTGGCCAACGAACAAGAAACAGGGGTGTCCAGTCCCTCTTTCCTCTACACTTTAGGCTTTATGAGACCAAGGAGGGTGTTCCTATTTCTTTTGGATAACAATGTTCTACTCAAATGGGTGGGGTTCATGAAATATTTGTTTAACAACACTGTTCTGATAACATATATGTTCCTATAAGACTGCTTAAAAAATGTATGATAAAGTGAAAAGATGGGCTAGTTTCTTAAGCATTTATTATGTTTCTTTCCAGAGGAACATGTGAAATAACATTAACTTCTAACACCTATTGCTGAAAGGAAAAATGTGTTGATTTCTTTGTAATAATGATGAAGGTGATTTTAAGGATGTAAGCTCAGTATAATATTCTAGAACAGACCAGTGCCAATCCAAGGGCCATAGAGTCAAGAAACTTACAGAAATATCTAAAGGACTGTGATATAATAAAACTTAGTTTACTTTAAAGATGTAGTAATGCCTTACATTAAAACACTCTACTAGTCTTGAAGTCTACCATACTTAGTTATCCTTGTAAACTTGAAATACATTCTATATCCTCTGACAGCCAATTATTTCACTACTTGAGCGAATGTTGCAAGAAAAATATACAACCCAGGAAAAAACTATGGCGATGAATAAATCTAATCCTTAATCAAATATATTCATAAATGCAGAACTGTATACATGAAGTAGGAGACAGTATACTCTGAAGACTCAACAGAAACTACAAAGTAAACCATTCAACAAATTATAACATAGTCTTTGCAGATCTATAAAGACATCTTAAAACTCAGAATGAAAACTTAGGAATGTATGACTAATTTATTACAAAAAACAAACTATTTACAATTCCTCCCTAATCAGATTGATCCCATATTTCAGACTAAATTTGAAGATATGACCTCAAACCAATGCTTTTTCACAAGCCCTGAATTCCCTTTTATAAAGATAAGGGAGCAGACAAGCTTCAGGCTTAAGTTAAAAGAAGTTACAACTTCTCAGTAACCAAAAGATGTAGTTGTGAGAAGAGGCCGGTGTAACCATGTCACAACTGTATGTTCAGCTTCCATGTTGGTGAGAGAAGGAGCAGGGCCTTTGATGATGGATGCATTGATCGAATGCCGTTAGAGCCAGGTACTCTTCAAATGCCATCAAAGTGCTTAATGAGATCCTTCATTGCTCTGCCTTTCCAAACCGCACACCAAGGAATGAGAAAACATGCAAGGAACAATATCGAAAGGAAACCCAGGATGACAAAACCTCCTTCACTATTTCCAAGTTCCATTGCATGGGTGGGATTTCTCCCTCCAAGTCTTGAAGTATCATGCAACTTCAATCGAGCAGAAACTTGGGGAATCCACACTTCCTGGCCTCAAAAGTATTGGGAGCCAAGCCAAGAGAACAACAGCAACAACAACTATTCTCCTCTTATCCCTTATCTATATCATCCTGGTGGGAAATCTCCCTACACCTAAAGTTGATGCTCTGTTCGGAAAATTAGATGTAGGGGAGGGGTAGAGGAAGCTGAGAAGCTTCTCTACTCCAGAAGGGAATCTACCAACTCACAGAAATAAGAAACTTCTGGAGTAGGGAGACAAACCCTCAGGACCCACCATTAGATGAGATAAGAGACCAAAGAAGAAATCGCAGAGGCTCAATAAAGAAGCACAAGTGTATAAAGAAGCACAAGTGTATAGAGTAAGGGGGAGCTACATTAGACACTTAGTCATTTTTCACTAAGTGTTGCCATCAATGCCAAAGGGGGAGATTGTTGGCAAGAGACACTTCTTTGCATTGATAGGTGTTGTCATTGATGGCAACTAAGATCATCCCAATCATTTGCATAACACAATTTGTTCATACCAGAAGTCAGAATCATAATTTGTTTAAATCTGGGTAGTTAGGAACAGAGCAGGTGACAGGGTCCGGTATCTTGGTCCAAATCTCTCCGATGGAAATGCATGGTTTGCTACAGATCTAAGGTAGTTGAAAGCATTGTCAAGACACTCTAAATCCAAATTGTTGTCCTCCGGTGATGAAGGACTCAAAAGATACTAGCTTCTAAGTATCAGGTTTCAATTTAACAAAACAAACAGTAGAAGAACAGGCCGACCTTATGAATGATCTTAATTCCAGATGTATAGAAGTTGTTTATTGGGAAAATGGTGATGACCAGTGATAGTGGCTGACCTAATTGATAATTTGTGAGTGCACGTTTTGGTCCGCATCTCATATTATGTATGGATCTAGCTGACAGAGCAGAGTACTCAATAAAGTTCTAAATGTTCTTGAAGAGGACTAGCAAAATGATTGTAGATCATGTTGCAGATATATATAGCCGATGGAATTGGATAATTTTAAGTGTGTGGTGTATGAATAAGGTGTATGTGAGAAGAGCAAAAATCCAAGGTGCGAATGAAGGCAGAGCGGTAAGAAGAGCAGAGCAAAGATCAAATGTGTAAGATCAGTTTTTGCACTTAACTGGAACTGAAACTCTTGCATGGATAGATGCTATTCATTAGTTCAATTGGAGAGAGAGCATCTAGATTGGCTAGACCTTGGAGCAATTCAGGTTCATCAAGCTTAATCATCTCTTTTTCAAGAAGACTTTTCACTGCATCTGCAGTGTCTCTTGCAACATTCCAGAGGAGATAATTCTAGGTCTTTCTAATTATGTAAGGACATATTGATAGCCATGAGAACAAGGAAGAAAACCCAATCAAACAGGGGAGCACACAGATCACATAGGAACAGGGGAAAACCATACTATCAAAACACATTTCAAATAGTATACGGGGTAACATCAGCACTAGTCTATTTATAGAAATTTTAGGATGCAGCATACATCCGCACATCTTTGGTCCAATTAATTTCTAGTCACTTCAAGGCATTTCAGTCATAAATGGAAATCCTGTGGAGATTACCACAAATGAATTGAAAGATTAGATTTCATAATTCTACATAGCTAGGAACATCACTTCTTGTACTGACTCATGCCAGGTCAGTTGTCTTGGTTTCCTCATTTTAGCCTTGTCATTATGTCAAATTTCATCACACATTAGATGAAATGTCAATCCAGGTAGAAGCACGGATTTCTAAAGGTCGAGCCTGCATAAGCCAAATCTTTCTGTTAATAAATTCCTATATGGTGGCTACAATGGAGACTCAGCACATGCCTAAGTAGTTAATTCTTGTAATGAAACACTATCAGATCAACACCAACATATCTCCCTATCACACTTTTAAATTCTAGCTATTGATCCTGATCTTAGCTGGCTTGATTTGAATGGTGCTGATTTGGTCCTTGATGAGGTAAGAGAATGACGCTTTTCTCTCCCAATGATGACTTTCCACCTGGGTAGTCCTCTTAACCATGATCTTGAGAAAATATCTCCCCTTAAGTGTAATTAAGACCATATTCTACAGTTTTGCAGGTGAGAGGTACGGCCAGAGATATGATCCTGGCGGAATGGCAAACAACTGTTAGATCAATTACATGAAATTCAAGACAACTCTCCAATAGGTGGTCATGCCCATAAGATAATGACACGTCATGTCCTTGCTACTTAATGCTCCAGCCCCTGCCCTTTAGACTACTATATGTTGATATTTCTGCCATTTCGCAAATACTAGTTGGGACTATGGAATAAAGTTTGACGGAATGGCAAAAATAATTAAGATTGCCCCCAATCTGGGTAGGGCCCACCATTACTGCTTTTGTGGCAACTAGAAACAGTTTTTATGAGTTGACACCTTATTCTACAATTCTGTAGTCACGCAAAAGGTCCCCTTGGTGAAGCATGGTGGAACGACGGAAATATAAAGAAAACCTCTTGCATCTATTCTGGGCCCACCGCTTACCGTCCTCGAGAATCATCAACCAGCTGTCACTCATTTTGCAATTCCGTAAGCTCCAAGATTTTCTATATTTTATTACTAGCGAAAAGGCAGAAATGAGACCATCCATCGCCACCTATCAACAAAGAGTTAGTAGGATGTCACCTTGGCACTTAAAATAAAGATTTTCAGGGTGCGGGCTGGAAAAGGTAATTACTTGGTGAGGGGCCGGTCAGACAACGTATCAAGGAGGACATAAGAGGGCAACTTAAAACATAGGTAATGGGGATAGGTGGTCACTGAAGAAATATAACGATTTTGACCTTCATACTTCACTTTGGCACAGGGGTTTAGGGTTTTAGTGTTTCCTAGAATTTGTAAAGAACCCTAAACTTGGAAATATATCAACCTAATGACATAAGCTTGGGGGAAAAAATATTAGAACCTATGAAAAAATTTAATACGGCTCCAACAAGTCTTTTGACTCTGTCGAGGCCGTAGGGTCATATACAATGATGTTGTTGTAGCATGCATGAGCCCTTGAATGCTGATATGGTAAAGGAAGTATAACTTGTGGTATATTCTTTGATATCCTTCGATATCCTTTTTATCATTAATTCGAGACTAATAAGTCTCTAGACTAAAATACTAATGAAAGATGATGACTACATTTATGAATAAGAAAGATGTGGACTATTTAGGCTGAGAGCCTTGCACAAAATAATGATAATTTTGTCTTTTATCTATTATCTTTGATCGTGCCAAAGGGACTAAGTCTGCCAAAACACATGTAATGTGAAGAATGATACATGACTATCTTGATAGAAGATATTTTTATCTTTGGTGTATCCTTTGTGTAAGAAAGGACAATATGACTCCTTTATACTGATGGAAGAATGAATTGTTGGTAACTGATAATGCTGCCAAGGCTACAATAAATGCATTCCAAACCCTGATTATCAGGAAGTAAATGCTCGAGTGATATTTAATTTCCTTATAGGAAAGAAAATGATAATGAGTATGAGGACTCTTTTGTTTAAGTGTATTTGGATATTATTTCTTTCTTCTTGATAGTGCTTCGTGGATGAAGCCTAAGGTTTTAAGAATCCTTTTAAAACTCTTTTGACTAAAGTCTTTTAACATTATCAAATTAATAGTACTATCAACTATGATAGAATGTGTTATAGTCGATAGGAAATTCAATGTAAACCTTGAGATAAGGTACACATAGAGACTTAGACCAGGGATGGTCACCAATACTGAAACCATGAAAATATAAAATTGCAAAAGAAGGAACAGGAATAGGGTGACGTGCACTCACAGGTTCCCTCTTGCATAGACAACAAGACAAATAATGAATACACTCCTGGAATTGGAGTTGAAACTCCAAGTAAATGGACTAAAGGTGTTATTAACCTATCTTTTATGTGACCTAGAAGGGTCAAACTATGCTCATTGTAGGATGAGACAACTTCTAAGTCGAGTCAAGGTGGTTGAACAATCGACTACGTTCATTGCAAAACGTACATATGTATATAAATATTTGGCCAAAGTAATGCATCCATCTCTGCATACATTAGTTAGTTCATTGTGCTTCAAATGGTATAATGCTTCCAGTAGTGTCATACATAGTTAGAGTGGATCTATAGTTGTATGACCGTGAAGTATTATGAAGGACACAACACTAGATACTCAGATGGCAAAGCTAACGGTTCCTTATATCTATACCTTCTGTGAAGGGTAGGGCCACTTCCAGGAAGGAAGTTGTGTGGGGGACCGTTGGTCTATGGTTGGAGGAAAAGCACTTGGGTGATGCTCTCCTTCCCAAGTACAAGACAAGCCAAGACTTATGAAGACAGATGTCAAAGTTCAAGATACAGTACATACTTCTATATGACTTGTTAGTCAAACTTTATGTGTAAACTTATCATTGATGCTATGAGCAAACATTGTACTTGTAAAGTGAAAGGAATTCACTAGAATGTTATCTTTGGAATTTTTGTAAATTTCAGTTTTGAAACATTCAGAAAAGATATGCATTCTGATTTTGCTAATGGATTGGATTATTACTTTGTTCAACTATGATTATGTTAATCATGACCTTGTACTTAAAGGTAATTAAGTTGATTAATTTAGTTAATTTGGTTCATTGAGAAAGTGGCTTGTTACATATGGTATCAGAGCTACCGGGTTCAAATGCTTGGACCTATGAGCTCACTACATAATATTTTTTTTCTCCAACATTAATGGTTGCTAATGTTTGGATATTTTTATGCCAGAATGGTAAGAATAAGAATGACACCCAGAAAGAAAGTAACATGAAATGGACGTTACCTTAAGGCTTTGAAGGAGCGAGCTTCAAGAATGAAATGCCTTGAACAAACTGGTTGCTTGGTAGATACATGGTTGGTTGATGATGAAACTTTCGCTGATGCTATTAAATGCATCAAGCAAGAGATGGGGAAAGCGGTTAGGGTTACTTCTTGTACCTCTGAAAATGAATCAGTGAAACCCTCTGTACCTAAGGAACCAATCTTTGAAAGTGATCTTAAGGATCCTAATGTTACTCAGGAGGCTGTGGATGAGTACCTGCGAGTACGTCCACCTCCTAAAACTGATTTGATAAACCTCAAGGATGAGAATTGAACTTGGGAAGATATCCCAACCTGATAATGACTTGCAGTAGTAAGATGTAAACAAAAAATTTGTAATTATGGATGGATTATATGTAATCCATGGAAACTATAATGCATTTTGAAATTTTATCAAATCTTTCCTTTCTTGTTAAAGATTACACAAATGAGAATGGATTTACATTTATGAATGGATTCAATGGTATGGAAAAACTAATTGAATGATTAATCTGCAAAATTCAGGAGAAGTAGATTACAACATGGTTCAAACAAGAACCAATATGGGAGATAGCCAATAAGAAGGGCAACCTTCAAGCCACTCCAAATCTAAACTCGACCATATCCTTTCTATGCTCCAAGAGATGAGAGCGAGAATTGGAACTCTCAAGCAAGAGGTCAGGGGTTAGCATGGACCTAGGAAGGAAGCCTATCATGGGGGTGATGACGAGGCACGTCATGAGGACACCACCCAAAGTGAATGCAGAGACAATAACTCTGAGGCACCACATGAAGAGGATAGAAGAAGCCACTTGGCTTTGGAATTATCATGAGATATGAAAAAAGTTGCCCCTCCCAAGTTTGATGGGATGGTAAGCGGAGATGCCGCGAAGGCATGGCTTACCGAAATGGAGAAATACTTGGAAATAAGAAACTATTTTGAAATCACCAAAGTGGTATGGGGAGCATACAAGTTGATGGGTGAAGCATCCACATGGTGGATGACTAAGAAAATGGAGTTAGGCTTGAGGTCCACGAGTCTAACCTAGGAAAGATTTGTGGAACTCTTTAGGCAAAGATGGCTTCCTTAGCTGTATTATGACCAAAAGCTTATAGATTTTCAGAATCTGAGACAGGATGATTTAATGGTAAATGAGTACTGGGAAACTTTCACTCACCTACTCAAGTATGTTCTACAATATCAACAGGATGAAAGGTTTCGCATCCAAAAGTTTATTATGGTATTGAACACCCAGATTGGGGGTGAAGTTGATGTGCTAGGTCCCACTTCAATGGACCAGGTTTATGAAAAAGCTATTAAATAGGAACAAAAATTGAAATCTATGTCTGCTTACAGGGAAAGGAACCACAAAAGGTATAATTGGTCCCAATCATCCCAACCTTTTAAGAAAAAGGGCAAAAAGCAAGACTTTTCTAAGAAAAGTGATAAAGGGTCCAAGAATAAGCAAAATGAATCCAAGAGAGAAAAGAAAGGCAATCATAACTCCAAGAAAAATTGAGATAATTCTAGAAAGCCTCAAGAAAGGCGAGGACCCGTGGGAGGGTGTTATACATGTGGCGGTGATCACTATGCGAACCAATGTCCTAACAAGATGCAGGGAACTCAGCCATGAGGAATCCTTTACCCTCTCTGCAGGTAGCATTTTAACAACGTATACATGCAACCTTGAATAATAGACAAGATAAATATCAAATCACTCCCATTGAAACTACAGGTATTTTATTTGGTTTTCCAATTTTAGTTTTGATAGATACTGGTGCAACAGAATGTTTTGATTCCCAAAATTTTTAAGTAAAATTTCTAGAAAAGATGGATACATGGCAAATACTTGGTTAATTGAATATGCAAATCAGACCAAAGCTCAGGTAGAGCAATGCTTGTTTGAGGCTAAGGTTGAACTCCCAAGTTTCTCCACTAAAGTGAACCTTTACATAGCCCCATTAGGCTCATATGATGTTATCCTTACGATAAACTGGTTATGGAGACATCGGGCTAAGGTGGACTATTATGCCAAAACAATAGAATGTCTAGATGACCTAGGGAACAAAGTCTTTCTGCAAGGAAACCATAGAGAGGTCAAACTAAGGCCAATTTCTGCCCTACATATGAAAAGAGCTTAAAGAAAGGGATGCCAGCTTTTTTTTGTTAAAATGGAGAAACTAAATAGTTTTGAGGAAACTAATTTCCAAGATGATTTAATGTTTAATGAATCTCAAAAACTCAAAGGAGTTGAGAAGAGGGAGTCCATAGATCAAGAAAGATCAGATGTGGATAAGTACCCTTTTCTTAGAAATTTTGAGGATGTGTTTTCGAATGAGCTACTGGGATTGCCTCCCAAAAGAGATTTTGATTTCTTTATAGATATAATTCCAGGATTGGAACCTATATCTAAAGCCCCTTGCAGAATGACTACAACCGAGTTAATGGAGTTAAAGGCTCAATTGTAGGAATTGCTTGATAAAGGACTGCTAAGGCCCAGTGTGTCACCCTGGGGAGCACTAGTATTTTTGTGAAAAAGAAGGATGGTACATTGCAGTTATGTATAGATTACCGCATGCTAAATAAAGCAATAATAAAGAACAAGTACCCATTGCCCCGCATTGATGATTTATTTGATCAAATGAGAGGAGCAACTATATTTTGTAAGATCAATCTTTGATCTGGGTACCATCAATTGTGATTAAAATATGAAGATAGCCACAAAACAACCTTCAAAACAAGGTATGGTCATTAAGAATTTATTGTCCTGCCCTTTGGATTAACAAACACACCTGTAGCATTTATGAACTTAATGAACAGTGTGTTCAGAGATTGTTTGGACAAGTTTGTCCTAGTTTTTCTTGATGATATCCTAATCTACTCTAAGAATGAGGAAGAACACCTTTAGCATTTAAGGATTGTTCTTCAAAGGTTAAGAGAGCATAAACTGTATGGAAATCTCTCTAAGTGTACTTTCTTTCAAAAGGAAGTGCAGTATTTGGGCCATATAATTTTAGCTAAGGGAATAGCTATGGACCCAGCCAAGATTAAAGTCATATTAGAATGGCCAGCACCAAGAAATGTACATGAGGTTTGAAGTTTCATGGGTCTAGCAGGTTATTACAGGAAATTTGTGAAAAAAATTTCTAAAATTGTTTATCCTATTACTTCTTTCCAGAGAAAAGGCAAGAGGTTTGAGTGGTTAGACAAGTGCTAGGAGGCATTTGACCAACTAAAGGAAAGGTTGACTACAACACCTATCTTGAAAGTACCTGACCTGGAAGGTCATTTTGTAGTCATTACCGATGCCTCAGAGGAAGGCTTAGGTGGTTTACTAGTCCAAGATGGACAAGTCATTGCATATGAATCTAGGAAACATAAAACTTATGAACAAAACTATGCCCCTCATGATTTGGAATTGGTAGTAGTAATTCATGCACTGCAAATGTGGAGAGACTACTTGCTTGGGAAACCCTTTGAACTAAAAATAGACCACCAAGGGCTTAAATATTTGTTCACTCAACCACATCTAAATGCTCACTAGAGAAGGTGGTTGGAGTTAACCTCATATTATGATTTTGAAATTAAATATATTCAAGGCAAGGAAAACCAAGTGGTGAATGCCTTAAGTAGGAGAAGAAATATCTCCTCAATGATCTCTATATCTCCTCAATGATATCTATACATTCTAATTTTAAGAATCAGGTATTACAAAAGTCTAAGGGAGATGAGTTTTACGAGCAGGTAAAACAAGTCCTTTTGGAGAATCCCCAGAATCTAAAATATGATGGATTTTACCTTGAACCAATTGGGTTATTGAGGTATAAAGGAAGGATGTATGTTTTGCACCTTATTGAAGACATCATGGAGTAAAAAAATCATTGGCTGATGTGAAACCCTTATATTTCTAGAAAGGAATGAAGAGGGATGCTGCAAATTTTGTAGCTGAATGTTTGGAATGCCAGAGGGTGAAGGCAGAACACCATCACCCAGCAGGATTATTATACCCTCATGAAATTCTGGAATAGAAATGGAAAATCATTAGCATGGATTTTGTGCAAGGACTTCCTATGTCAAGGAACAAGCATAATGTTATTTTTGTTTTAGTAGATAGACTCACCAAAGTGGCACACTTTATTCCTGGGAATTTGACAGATGGGGCACCCGTCATAGCCTACAAATTTGTGCAAGAGATTTTTAGATTGCACAGTATTCCTGAGAAGATTATCTCAAATAGGGATGCCCGTATGACATCAAGATTTTGGCAAACCTTGTTTTCTTCACTTGGAACCCAGTTGAATATAAGCTTTGCTTATCATCCCGAGACAGATGGCCAAAATGAAAGGGTAAACCAAGTACTAGAAGATTTTTTGAGAATGTATTGCATGGATCAGTAATACAAATGGGAAGATTACCTTCCTCTTGTGGAATTTGCCTATAATAATTCCTATCATTCTACAATTAAGGCTCCATTTGAAGCATTATATGAAAGAAAGTGTTGAACCCCTATAAGTTGGGATAAGCTAGAAGATAGGGTTATCCTTGTCCAGAAATGATGTCAAAAATGAAATAGCAAGTCCATCTGATTAAGAAAAGGCTAGTGGAAGCCAATGATAGGTAGAAGAGTTATGCAGATGCTATATGCATCGCAAGGCATTTCTCAGTGGGAGAAAAGTCCTTCTAAGGGTAAAACCCCAAAAGAGCTCTATTAAGTTTGGAAAGACATCCAAATTGGCTCCTAGATATGTGGGTCCCTTCGAAGTTCTCGAAGAGGTCAACCCAGTTGCATACAGGATTGCTCTATCGCCAGCTCTTTCCATGATGCATAACGTTTTCCATGTTTCCTATTTGAAAAAGTTTATTTTAGGAGATAATCATATTTCTATTCTTGATTGGAATGCTATACATGTGAAGGACCCAAGGGTGGTAGTGATCGATCCCATCAAGGTGCTCGAAACACGTAAGCTATGCTTACGTAATAAAGAGGTAAATCAATGCAAGGTTTAGTGGGACCAATATGCAGAAGAGAATGCCACCTGGGAGAACTATGAGGATATTTATCAAAGATTTCCCCATCTCTTTTAAAACTTTTTACTATGATGAATAAACACTTTTATTTGTTATGTTGATTTAATCTTGGAGACATTAAATCATCAGGGACGATGATTCATATGTTACATCCCCAACTTTTGATTTAGCTTAATCCTACTTTTATGTGGTAAATAGGATAATTAATCATAGTTTAATGGTTTGATATTTGTGGAAAATATCAGGTAGAATCATTGAATATATGGATATTAATTAATGTTTAGTTTAGACATGAGATTACATGTTTTTATGAATCAAATGATGATGCACTAATCATGGTTATATGGTTGTGAGTGTAATTAGGAAAATAATCTTCCTCCAATGATGGAAGGAGAGTATCACCCGGGATGAGGAGATAAATGTTTGGGAAAGGTCAGATTGCCATTTGAGTATCAAAATTAATCATTCGTGAACCCATGCAAGATTGGGTGAGTATAAGTCTTTTCCTAGTTAAGTTGATTTCATTTTGACTAGTATCGGTGAGATGATTTAAGTTCTATCGACGACGTTACGTCGATTTGACCAGATAATGTTCATAGAACATTCATTTAGTTGATAAATAATCTTGTTTGGTTGACGAGTTTCCTTCATTTATTTATCTATTTCTTAATTAGATTATGTGATTATCATTTAAATATTTTAATTATGGCCTAATATGGTGAAGAGGGGGAGTGAAACTCAACCCCATAATTGCATATTATTGATTCCACCCTAACGATGATATTATATTTTCATGATACCTTGGATTATTTTGATAACCCTATAACATCATATAGATGTAAAGGATTCTATGTGAGATATAATAATCCATTATTCTTCTAATGGGCGAGCACTTTATTATTATAATATATATGCCTTTTGTAGTCAGTTAGACCACCATCCACAATAAGTGGAGTGAGTGGAGGCCGAGATGAAGCTTTCCATAAAGCTTATTCTTTGTAGCTCACACACGAATGGGAGGTATGGACCTTATGGTGCCATGATACCCACGGGGTAGTGAAGTTATTGCAATTGTTTTCACCCACGTTCTTTTGGTAAGGTGGTGGGTATGGTGTTGCATGCAAGGGATAATGCATGCAGAGCTTTTTTATATGAGTTCTTTTTGTTTTTGGGTTGGGGGAGACTATTATTATTGTTGTTATCATAGCTCTAAGCAGACAGTAAAGGATAGAATAGCTACAAAAGTAGCAGATTTGAAAGAACGGTAAGCTTGTGGGATAGAGTTACTATCTACCACAGTAGCTATCATCTCCAGCCGATCGATATTCGACTGCATTACATTTTACGTACAAGTATGAATAAGAGATACTATCGTGTGCTCTGAACTTTGCATATAAACATTGGCATTAGTGTTGGAATCTTGATGTCCAAACTTTAAACAACTGTGTTAATCCTTTTCTAGCCTTCATGTTGCTGGTATAACTTGAAGGGGCATTCGAGGCAGTTCTTTAAAGAACATTGTGTTTGTTTCATGAAAGCTTTGTTATAGTCTTTCAACCCTGTCGAGGTCATTCATTCAAGAATACTGTGTTTGACTCATGAAAGCTTTTTTATAGTCTTTTGACTCTGTCAAGGTTGTAGGGTCGTATACAATGTTGTTGTATCATGCATGAGCCCTCGAATGTAGATATGGCAGAGGAAGTATAAATTGTATATTATTTGATATCCTTCAATATCCTTTTTATCATTCATTTGAGACTAATAAGTCACTAGACTAAAATACTAATGAAAGATGATTATTGCATTTATGAATAAGAAAGAAGTGGACTGTGCAAGCCAAGATCCTTGCATAGAATAATGATAATTCTATCTTTTATCTATTATCTTTGACCGTGCCAAAGGCACTAAGTCTACCAAAACACATGTAATGTGAAGAATGATACATGACTATTTTGATAGAAGATATGTGTCCTTTTTGTAAGAAAGGACAATATGAATCCTTTATACTAATGGCAGAATGACTCGTTGGTAATTGATAATGTTGCCAAGGCTACAATAAATGCATGTCAAACCCTAATTATTAGGAAGTAAACCTGTGAGTGATATTTAATTTCCTTATAGGAAAGAAAATGATAATGAGTAAGAAGACTCTTTTGTTTAAATGTATTTGGATATTATTTATTTCTTCTTGGTAGTGCTTTGTGGATGAAGCCTAGGGTTTTAAGAATCCTTTTTAAACTCTTTTGACTAAAGTCTTTTAATATTATCAAATTAATAGTACTATCGACTATGATAGAACGTGTTATAGTCGATAGGAAATTTGATGTAAACCTTGAGACAAGGTACACATAGAGACTTAGACTAGGGATGGTCACCAATACTGAAACCATGAACATATGAACTTGCAAAAGAAAGAATGGGTATAGGGTGACGTGGAGTCATAGGTTCCCTCTTGCATAGACAAAAAGACAAATAATGAATGCACTCCTAGAATTGGAGTTGAAATTCCAAGTAAATGGACTAAAGGTGTTACGAATCTATCTTTTCTGTGACCTAGAAGGGTTAAACTATGATCATTGTAGGATGAGATAGCTTCTAAGTCGAGTCAAGGGGGGTGAACAATCAACAACATTCATTGTGAAACGTATATATATAAAAATCTTTGGCCAAAGTAATGCATCTGTCTCTGCATGCATTAGTCAGTTCACTGTGCTATAGATGGCATAATGCTTCCAGTAGTGTCATACATAGTTAGAGTGGATCTATAGTTGTATGACCGTAAAATATTATGAAGGACACAACAATAGATACTCAGATGGCAAATCTAACGGTTACTTATATCTATACCTTCTATGAAGGGTAGGGCCGCTTCCAGGGAGGAAGTTGTGCAAGGACTGCCAATCTGTGGTTGGAGGAAAAGCACTCGGGTGATGCTCTCCTTCCCAAGAAAAAGACAAGCTGAGACTTATGAAGATAGATGTTAAAGTTCCAGATACAGTACATACTTCTATATGACTTGTTAGTCAAACTTTATATGTAAACTTATCATTGATGCTATGAGCAAACATTGTAATTGTAAAGTGAAAGGAATTCACTAGAATGTTATCTTTAGAATTGTTGTAAATTTTAGTTTTGAAACATTTAGAAAAGATATGCATTCTGATTTTGCTAATGGATTGACCTTGTACTTAAGGATAATTAAGCTGATTAATTTGGTTAATTTGCTTCATTGATAAAGTGGCTTGTTACAATAATTAACCAACTTAATTACCAATAAGTACAAGGTCATGATTAAAAAAATCATAGTTAAACAAGAAATAATCAATTTCATAATCAAAATTAATATGCATATCTTTTTTGGATATTTCAAACTGAAATTTATAACAATACCAAAGATAACATACTAGTGAATTCCTTTCACTATACATTTACAATGTTTGCTCATAATATCAATGATAAGTTTACACATAATATTTGACTATCAAGTCATATAAAAGAATGTACTGTATTTGGAACTTTGACATCTATCTTCATAAGTCTCAGCTTGTCTTCTGCTTGGGAAGGAGAGCATCACCCGAGTGCTTTTCCTCCAACCACAGACCAGCGATCCCCTGCACAACTTCCTTCCTGGAAGTGGCCCTACCCTTCATGAAGGGAATAGATATAAGGAACCAATTGGTTTTCCATTTGAGTATCTAGTGTTGTGTCCTTCATAATACTTCACAGTCATACAACTATAGATCCACTCTAACTATGTATGACACTACTGGAAGCATTATGCCATCTGGAGTACAGTGAACTGGCTAATGCATGCAGAGACGGATGCATTACGTTGGCCAAAGTTTTATATAAATAAATGTTTCACAATGAATGTAGTCAAATGTTCACATGCCTCGACTCAACTTAGAAGTTGTCTCATCCTACAGTGATCATAATTTGACCCCTCTAGGTCATAGTAAAGATAGGTTCAAATCATCCTTAGTCTATCTACTTGAACTTTTGACTCCGATTTTAGGAGTGCATTCATTATTTGTTTTGTTTCCTATGCAACAAGGAATCTGTGACTCCACGCCACTCTATTCCCATTCTTCCTTTTTTATAAATTTATATGTTCATAATTTCGGTTTAAAAGACCATTCTCGGTCTAAGTTTCTATGGCAACCTTGTTTCAAGGTTTTCATCAAATTCACATCGACTATAACACATACCAATATAGTTTGATAAGTTGATAATCTTAAATAGACCTTTGGTCAAAAGAATTTGGAAGGGTTCTTGATATCCTATACTTCATCCACGAAGCATTGCCATTCAATAAAGAAACATATCCATATTACATTTTTAACAAATGAGTTATCACTAGTAGAATTTGGAAAATAAATGACTACGTGACTAAAACTTTTAGTCACAACAACTAAAAATGACTAAATTCTAATCATTTTTTGCAACACAACTATAAATGACTAATTTGATCAACATAAGTGACTAGTTTGATAATAAGTGGAAAGTAATAAAAAAGAATGTGAAAGACTTAGTTTTTTTTGGGGCGCCAAACAATTTTAAAAGAGAATTTTCATTTCCTTGGGTGCCAAACAATAAAAAAGCAAATTTTCAGTTGAAGTGTCTATTGAGTGGGCTTTTTAGTTTGCTGATTGGAAGAAGTCCAAAGATTTTTTTTGCGCATGGCGTAGAACTAGCAATTGGTTGCACCATCATCTATCCATGTTGTTGAGAAGATCTGGGATAAAGGCACGTTGAGTTTGCTCTAAAGAAACCTTTCTTTGTTGGCTTTGAATTCATCCACATTGCAAAGATTCACAAGGGTTTAAAGACTCATTGCATGCACGAGGAGATTGTCCAAGGTTTTGAGGATAGATCATGCCAATGTTGAGATAATATTCAAGGTTTTCTTAGAATCCTTCATCCTCCCATCTTGCCAGGTATACTCTATGTCGTTAGGGTTTTTAGTTTGTTTGAAGTTTCGATTAAGCTCTTGCTTGTCTCTTTTCATTTAATGATGACCCTTTGAAGATTTGTCATGATTATCTTATTTCCTTTGCTAAATGTACCCTTTTCTACATCTTGTAACTATTTGTGTTGTCTCTTTACAATCCATACTTGTACTATGCTAAAAGGCATCTTAGTATTGAATGATTTGATGTGGTTGTCTGTTGCTTCTTCTTGCCATGAATATCAAGGCATGGAATGTCAATGTAACTCAAAATCTCACTATGGAACTTCATAGAGTTACAAGATAGAAACAAAAAAGAAACACAGAAAACCTTTATCTTTTGTCCTATTTCTTCTCAAAAAATGTGAATAAAAGAAGAAATCTCTTTACACTTGGCACAACACAATAGCCTTGCTACAATCCTTCCACTGTGGCCTTAAATCTCCCATAGTAATTAACTCAATGCACTCATTAGTAACATGCAAAGGTAAGGAATGACAAGCTTGAAAATCTCTGAATGTAGACTCTTTTACCTATCTTTGTAAACACTAAAATGAAAGAGGTTCCCATCTGCACACTGTGCCATCTTGTCCAGATAAAAATTCCATGTAACAACACTCACATTTAATAGTCTTAGCCACAATAGGGTGTTCCTCATTTCCACTTCTTGCTTTTGTTCCACTGCATCCATCTAACTTGCACTAGTTTCAATATAGCCTTCATCCCAAGAAGAAACACCATAACCCCCGACTGCCATTTGTATGTGAAAACCCTGTCACTAGAAGTTTGACACTATTTTCATGAGAAGTGCTTGAAGAGAAAAAATTGTACCCCCTAGCTATTTATTGTCACTAAAGTAAAGCCCCCACTTGGTGCATGACCTTGGTCATAGCATGTTCATTCAAAATAGTTGCCATTGTTATGACTAGGAGTTTTCTCTTATCTTTGTGACTTCTTACTAAAGAATTGATTCTCACCCTTCTTATATTCATAAATTTTTCTTATCCTTACAAACATTGTACATATATTCTGAAACCATTAAGCACATTCAGAATACCTACACTACTTCACGTCCATATACAAGACTCATATGAATCATCATAGTGACTATTATATAAGCTTCACAAGATACACACCATATAACTCATACACACTTATAATAGCGTTTCTCAAGTGAGTACATGAGAATGCGTCACCAAAAAGCAAAGAATATGAGAGACAAAAAGCATTTTTTCCTTTTAGGTCAGTGATAAAGAGCTTTAAGGGATAAACAAACCTATCAATCTCCTTATCATCCACATGCATGGCTCTACTTTGAATAGAAACTACCAACTCCCTTACTAATTACAGTATTTCTCAAGCCCTTGTTGAGTTCTTTGGGACCCTTTCTAGAGAGTGGGTGTTGGAGTGCATGAAAGATCTCCTTCTTGTCAACCTGAGGGGAAATCTCCAAATAATTGTCTAGGTAAAAATTGTACACCTTTTATTTATTTCAAATTAATAATGTTGGCTCTATATGACATTGACAATTGCTCTCTTGTTTTTGATGTTAACTTCTTAGTGAATATCCCTGCAAGGCCTTTATCAATGTCCATTAGTCTTTACCTTCACAAGGCTCTAGCATCCATTGTCTGCCCTTGTCTCACTGTCCTCATAGCCTCCTTCATGTTGTTTCTAAATACTATCTCAGACTTGTCACTATTTCATACAAGCCTGTAGGGTTTGTCAGTAGTTCATAGCCTTTGACAAACTTGAATTTCTTCTTTTGAAACTATTCTATTCATCCTTCAATGTATTTCTCAGTCTCCTACTATTGACAATCCTTGCACTGCTATCACATTTGGCTTTAGAAAACCTTGCTGGCAACTTCTTGGTTTGCTAAGCTTATGCTTTCTTCTAGTTCTTGTGTCATCTTAAGAGTCAAATACTATATCAACTTGTCATCCTAATTCACTTACATAAGAGGAGAAATCTAAAGCTTCAGGGAATGCTACTCTCTTGTTCAACTTTCCAAACCTTCCAGTCAGAAATCATTTAAGTGCAATTGTGACAATGCTTAGAGCCTGAAGAATACTAAGTTGTAACTTCTTGTCTAATTTGCTTTAAACTCTACAAGACTTACAATGTAGCATTTTACTAATCACTATGCAGTTTCATAGAGCCATAACTCTATTAGACCTTTTGGTTCTCAATCCTTCACTGACTTCAATGCTTCCTTCGCATAGAATCTCTGCTCACTGTCGTGTTTTCTCTTAGTAAAGATAGATCATCATGCATATTTCAACAAGGTAAGATTGAAAACTACAATGCAAGACTCATTCCTGTTTGTGTGAGTATACTGTATGTCCAACAACCCTACTTTAAAACCTTCTATCATAGTCTTCACCCAGAGATCTTTTCTACAGTGCCTCCTGGTTTCATGGTGCCCAACACCTGTTAGGTTTTCTTGATGGCTCCATTTTGTTTCCCTCTATGTAGACCTCTATGAAGATTAGAGACCTTAGATCATTGCATTCCTCACTGTCTACATGTTGTCTCAGTCCTCTGTATTTGTATTTATTTTTACTCTCATGATGATGATCTTTCAGAGGCTTTACAAACCCTGCTCAAACTGGTTAGAACTCTGTATCCTTGACATTAGAATGTTCCCATTAAAATTGCCCATCTCTATGATTAGTCCAAGATCTTTGATCAGTGTGGGATTTGTTTCTTCCTTGTGCTGACCTCTGTCTAGGCTTGAACAGGCCATTGTGAACTTCTTTTCATTGTAGCAGAGATTAGATCTCTATCTAAGCCTAAACATGCTTGTGTGGAAGCTTAAAAGACCTTTGTCAAGGTTTTGTTTGGATTCTTTTAAGGTTATCTCAAACATGGCTATCTCTATCCAACAACTCTATCCAAGGATACAAACTTTTGTCTGACTTTGTCTAGCATGTCACACCACTGTAAGATCTCTATCCATTTGAAGATCTAAAAATCTTTGGATAAAATCATTTCTCAGCTCTGTAGGAGCCCATGATCCTTTATTGTAGTCGACATCAGGTTCTCCTTCAAGCAAAGTAAACACCTTCAAACTTGTGATCTTTTATCTTGACATCTATTACAGACTTAGAAAACCTCATGTTATTCTATATAACTTCTTATACTCTCTAGGATAACAACATTTTAAATTTTAATCCTTCCTTCATTGTCACTTTTGTTATCCTCCAAGACATCTTCCACACATGTCTGCATCTCCATCAGACCTACACAAAATTGTAACTGTTCCCATGGATTTGTTAAGGGATTGAGGGGTATCTATAGGTCTTATATCGGTTTGAAAATTCTTTCATGTCACACATGCTGCCAAGGAATATTCTAAACAATTGGGTGTAGATTCATGCATCAAGTTGTTTGAACAGTTCAAGTCTTATGAAGGGCTATATTTGTGTTTTTCAATTGTATTCAGTAATACATCCAATAGATGGATTTGTCTCAGATCTAAAAGAGCTACTAGACCCTTCTGGTAATATGTGTTGTACTTATCTTTCTTTTGTTATTTTCTTTTTCTATTGCTCTACATGTCAATCTCCATTCATACAGTAACAGACTTCGGTGACAAGTTAATGGTTTGACAGAGGCATTCATTTCTATTTGAATAATATATTTTACAAAAGTCTAAAGAAATAGTGAAGCAAAAATTTGTAATCATTTCTCTATTTTCACCAACCCAGTAAGAATGACCAACTTCAGAAAACTACATTTGCATTATAATTAGGCAAATTACACTTATCATTTTCCACCATGTGATGTTTGTGTAGGATAATTACCAGAAAACTAGATCTAGATCAGTCATTTTCATCTTTCTTTGTGGTTCTCATTGCTTTAGTTGTGATTAGAACAGGGTTTTAGTAGCAGAGTTTTTAATTCAAGTGTGGCCAATGGGATTGGTAGAGTGTTAATAGATCTTTTAATAGAGTGACTTGAAGTATATTTCTAATCATTAATTCTCAGGAGTCTAGATGAGTGCACCCAAGGTTGACGTCAAGCAATTTAGGTTCAAACCCTCCTAAATTTGGATTTCTCTTACATGCAGGTCAATAGAACTTTGGGTCCTGTGATAGCTTAGAAGTTCTATGAATTTGTCATGGCAATGTTAGCTAGATGGGGTGCTAACATGCTTGTTTACTAGGTCTCAGAATATGAAGATCCCCTACAAACCTTTTGAAAATCCTTACATAAATCGTATAGATCTAACTTGTGTGATATGTTCCTCCATAAGGCAAGTTACATTTGTTAGATTTAGGGAAGACAACTAAGAGAGGGGAGGATGAATTAGTTGTACAAAACTTTCTTCAGTTTAAACACTTAACTCCACATTGTTATTCAGTAGCATAATAGTAAATCAATCATGGACACCCAATGCAACAAATCAAGAGCAGAAACACATTAACACATGAGACACCAAAATTTTGACGTGGAAAACCTGGTTAAGGGAAAACCCACAGGGTGATTAACCCAAGATTGTATTCTCTGTTAGAAGAATAGAAAGAACAATATGGCACATGCCAATTAGGGCTCACTGCCCGAGCACACTACTCACAAGAGGCTCACTGCCTACAAGAGACACACTATCTACAAAAAAATAAGTATCACCTACTTGAACTGGAAAATAGCATCTTCACCATGCTTGAATCAATTCCATTTAAGCTCAATACTTCTGCTCTACCTTTCGCTCTCTTCCTCACTACCACACTCTCATCTCCACAAGGACATCATTGAAATGACTTTATAATCCCTTATTTATACAAGACACCAACTTAGGAATGATCATCTAAGTCGGCAAACATCAACAAGATCATCCGTAGGATGTGTAACTCATCCGGTTGGCCTATCTCAAGAAGAACACCATCATCCAAAAGTTATTCTTCAATTGTGAGCTCCAACTCCAATGTGGACCACCAACATGAACTAGACACGATCCAAAGACCCCCACAAGCTTTTCTGAAACACCAAGAACATCCACACTTCATCTGCTTACTGAAATCCTTCTCTTCTTCATCTGGAACCTCAAGAACACAGTCTATCATTACTGTCACAAAGGAATAGATGCTTGCAGACCTTCAAACCATGAACCAATCGAGTTGATACTTCACAAAGACTTCCTCAACACTCCCTCAAATCCGCAGAGTAGGATAATGCATTTCTGAATCTCACTGGACCTATCTATATCACTCTATCACCACTGAACATCTGTCGGAACTGGTTTTACTTGAGCAGCCACAACTTCTTCAGTTCTTCATGTGGACCTCTAAAATCTCTATTAAACCACCTTAAGACACATATCTGCAAACCCTTTAAACTGCATCCTCTGATCCTCATCCTATCTTGGACTTTTGTCTTACTGTCATCACTATTCTTCACTGTTCCCGATTGGGACTAATTTTCTTAATATCCTCAGCACACAGCTCATCCAATCCTTATCATTAATGCAACAGGAGTATGTTGACATCAATGACAACACAAGTTAGGCCCATACTTGCAACAATCTCCCCCTTTGTCATTGATGGCAACATCTGATGTGAAAAACTGTTTTAATCATCAAGACAAGAACTTCTCCTCACTATCACAACTCCCCTTATCAGCAATAACCATTCACATGTCTTCTCTCGCTTTACTACTCCCCCTTTGATCAACAACCACTTGTTTTTCACATGTCTTCTCTCCCCCTTTGACATCAATGGCAAAGGGCACATACTTGCAATTCTACCACTTTAGAATCATACCTGCTGCTCCCCCTGAGTAGCAGCTCCCCATCATCAATCTAGACCACAAGATGTGACTGTGATATCCACCAAATTGATGTACATCAGTGCACCTTAGTTCATCACTAGAGGGGCAATAACCCCTAACTTCTCCCTGAGATACTCAAAAGAGTCCTTAGGTAGAGGTTTAGTAAAGATGTCTACAATCTGATCCTTGGAAGGCACAAACTCCAATCTGACTTCATTCTTGTTCACTTGTTCTCTCAAAAAGTGAAACTTGATGGATTTGTGTTTAGTTTTTGAATGCAACACCAGATTCTTAGATATATTTATTGCACTTGAATTATCACAGAAGATTGTGATATGTTCCTCATACTCCACTTTGATATCTCTTAGCATCTGCTTCATCCACAAAACTTGAGTGCAACTACCTGCTGCTGCAATATATTCTACTTCAGTTGTAGATAGAGATATTGCCTCTTGTTTCTTGCTTATCCAAGAAACCAATCTCTTCCCCAAAAAGAATGCTCCACCACTGGTACTCTTTCGGTCATCCACATCTCCTGCCCAATCTACATCTGTATATGCATGAAGAGAGAAATCATGATCTCTAGGATACCACAAACCATACTCAACTGTCCCTTTTAGATATCTAAAAATCCTCTTGATTGCCATGACATGAGATTCTCTAGGATCAGCCTGGAATCTAGCAACAAGACCAACAGCCTACATAATGTCTGGTCTAGTTTGAGTGAGATACAACAGTCCTCCAATCATTGACCTATACTTTGTCTGATCAACCTTAGGAGAATCATCATCTTTGCTCAATTTACATCCAGTTGCCATGGGAGTGTTCATTGGTTTTGAGTCTTCCATCCCAAATTTCTTCAACAATTCTTTCACATATTTGGTTTGAGAAATGAAGATTCTTTTCTTTGTTTGAGTGATTTGTAGACCCAAAAATAAATTCATTTCACCAAGCATGGACATCTCAAACTCACTTTTCATTTGATTTGCAAAAGTTTTACACATACTATCTCTTCCTCCAAAAATGATATCATCAATAAACACTTCAACAATCAAGATGTTTTCATGATCAATTTTGAAATATAAATTACTGTCAGCAGTACCTTTGTTGAAACCAATCTTCAAAAGATGCTTATCCAATCTTTCATACCAGGCTCTTGGGGCTTGCTTCAGTCCATATAGTGCCTTCTTCAACTTGCAGACCATATCACCATGATTAGACAATTGAAGTCCATCCAGTTGCTTAATGTACACTTCTTCTTCCAAGTCACCATTTAGGAAGGCAGACTTGACATCCATCTGATATACCTTGAAATCCTTGAAAGTAGCAAAACCAAGAAATAATCTGACTACTTCAATTCTTGCCATCGGAGCAAAAGTTTCTTCAAAATCAACTCCTTCTATTTGAGAATAGCCCTTGCAAACCAATCTGGCTTTATTTCTTATTACTCCACCAACTTCATTCAGTTTGTTCCGGAAGACCCATTTTGTTCCAATCACATTCTTGTTTTTAGGTCTGGGAACAAGATCCCAAGTGTGATTTTTCTCAATTTGCATTAGTTCTTCCTCCATTGCTTTAGTCTAGTTTTCATTATTGCAAGCTTCATTCACTGTCTTAGGTTCAATCTTTGAAATCAGACAATATTCTTCTGAATCTTGAGCAATCCTTCTTCTTGTTTGTACACCTTTGCTTTTATCACCTATGATTTGATCTTCAGAGTGGTTCAGTCTTACATACCTAGGAACTTTGGGAGTTTCTTGCATTTCTCCTTCTTGATTAGGCTCATTAAAACTCATCTATTCTTCCTGATTTACCGGATCAGTTTGAATCTGACTTTCAGAAGAGGCTTGAGCTCCTTGAATGAGAACACCATTCTAATCATCTTCATCATATTCATAAAACCTTAAGGGTTTCTCAATTCCCTCATCAACCTTTACATTTGTACTTTCTATTATCTTTCTCAGTCTCTTGTTATAACACCTGTATGCTTTACTTTGAGTGGAGTAACCCAAGAATATTCCTTCATCACTTCTAGCATCAAACTTTCCTAGATCTTCATCTCTTTTAATGTAACATTTGCTACCAAAAACTCTAAAATACCTCACAGTAGGAGTGATGCCAAACCAAAGTTCATAAGGAGTCTTACTAGTATTGCTTCTAATTTGAACTCGATTGAGAGTATAGACTGCAGTGCTGACATCTTCTCTCCAATAGATCTGAGGAACATTTGCTTCCATCATCATTGTCCTGGATGGTCCGGTTCTTTCTTTCCACTACTCCATTTTGCTGTGGAGTCCTAGGAGCAGACAGCTGTCTCTTTATTCCATGTTTCTCATAGAACTCTAAGAACTCACCAGATGTGAATTCTCCACCTCTATCAGACCTCAGACATTTCAATTTTAATCCGGTTTCATTCTCTACCATAGCCTTGAAAATTTTGAATTTCTCAAGAGCTTTTGACTTCTCTTTTAGAAAGGTTACCCACATCATCTGGGAATAGTCATCAATTAGTAACATAAAGTATCTATCACCTTGCACACTCCTGATTCTTGCCGGACCACAAAGATCAGTATGAACTAAGTCCAATAATCTGGTAGAAGATAGTTCCTTACTCTTGAATGTGACTCTGGTCAGCTTACCCAGGTGACATTCTTTACACAAGCTATTTGTGGGTTTCACCAATTTTGGAAGATCTCTTACAGCTTGAGTATTGCATATCTTGATGATATTATCAAAATTCACATGACACATTCCCCTATGCCATAACCAACTCTGATCAACTTGAACAAATAGGCAACTTTTACCAGTACCAGCCAAGTTGAAGATATTACCTTTAGTTTGGGTACTGGATGCAATCTCTGTTCCAGAGCTTTCAAAGATCTTGCATTTTCCATTCTCAAATCAGAGATCATAGCCTTTGTCCACCAACTGTCCAACACTGAGAAGATTGTGCTTCAATCCTTCAACATATAGTACATTACCAGTTTTGTTCCTTCCATCAAAAGAAATAGTTCCTCTTCCTCTGATTCTACCAGCAGAATTATCACCAAACTTTACTACTCCTCCTTCATACCTTTCCAAATCTATGAATTTGTTTTTGTCACCTGTCATATGGTGAGAGCATCCACTGTCGATGACCCAATCATCCTTTTCTTCAACTTGGGCAGCCAGAGCTTTTTCTACAACTTTATGATTGACAGATCTAGAGGATATTGGTTCTTCATCCTTGATGGCAATAAACACCCATTCACTTCTAGATTTGTTTCTTGTCTCTGATTCATCATCTGTTACTCCTTCATTATCATCTTCTTCATGAACATAGTAACAATTCTTTTGGAACCTTGATCTGTTAGGATTTGGCCTTGAAAATCTTTTCAGACACCTTGAGGCAAAATGACCAATCTTATTGCAGTTGAAACACTTAAAAGGCAATTTTCCTTCATACTTACTAGATCCTCTTGGCAGTCTTTTTGTAATAAGGGCTTCAAGTTGAGCAATTTCAGCTTCTTCTTCTTGCAGGTCTTTTCTTGCTTTTTCATACCATGAAAGTTTCCTTGATGAGTTCTCTCCTAGATCAAACCTTTGTTTACCTTTTACAGAGGCACTGGCTTTGAATGTAGATTCAGTCTTGGGGGGGCATCTCCAAACTTGGTCATTTCAAATGCAACTAATTTGCCAGCCAATTGATCTCTTGTGACAGTTGTGTGTGCTCTGAATTCTTCAATGGCAGCAACCTTGATTTTATAAGAAGCAGGAAGGGATCTGAGAATTTTGCCAACAATCTCATTTTCATCCAAGACTCCACCAGCATTTCTAATTCCACAAACAAACTCATTTACTCTTGGCATAAAAGTAATAATATTTTCATCATCTCTCATCTTCAGATTTTCAAATTTCTCTTTCAGACTCTATAACCTTGCACATTTAACATACTTGTCTCCTTCATGCAAAAGTTCCAATTTTTGCCAAATCTCAAAAGCAGTTGGCAGGTCAACAACATTTGAGAGCTCTGAATCAGATAATGCACTTAGAAGAGCTTCTATAGTCCACAGATTGTTTTCAGCATCTGTAATTTCATTTGGGGCTTTCGGACCACCCTGTGGAGGTGTATACTGTGTTGTAGCCATGGTCCAGTATGCCATTCCCATACATTGCAAGTGACATTTCATGCGACCTTTCCAAAGATTAAAATTGGTTCCATCAAACTTCGGACAATCCTTCTTATAGGATGACATCTTGGATCTCCTCAAGCAGTTAAGCTCCTTTTAGAGGAACTTGGCTTTGATACCAATTGTTAGATTTAGGGCAGACAACTGAGAGGGGGGGTGAATTAGTTGTACAAAACTTTCTTCAGTTTAAACACTTAACTCCACATTGTTATTCAGTAGCATAATAGTAAATCAATCATGGAAACACAATGCAACAAATCAAGAGTAGAAACACATTAACACATGAGACACCAAAATTTTGACGTGGAAAACCCGGTTAAGGGAAAAACCACGAGGTGATTAACCCAAGATTGTATTCTCTGTTAGAAGAATAGAAAGAACAATATGGCACATGCCAATTAGGGCTCACTGCCCGAGCACACTGCTCACAAGAGGCTTACTACCTACAAGAGACACACTGTCTACAAAGAAATAAGTATCACCTACTTGAACTAGAAAATAGCATCTTCACCATGCTTGAATCAGTTCCATTTAAGCCCAATACTTCTACTTTACCTTTCGCTTTCTTCCTTGCTACCACACTCTCATCTCCACAAGGACATCATTGAAATGACTTCGCAATCCCTTATTTATACAAGACACCAACTTAGGAATGATCATCTAAGTCGGCAAACATCAACAAGATCATCCACAGGATGTGTAACTCATCCGGTCAGCCAATCTCAAGAACACCATCATCCGGAACTTATTCTTCAATTGCAAGCTCCAAATCCAATGTGGACCACCAACATGGACTAGACATGATCCAAAGACCTCCACAAGCTTCCCTGAAACACCAAGAACATCCACACTTCATCTGCTTACTAAAATCCTTCTCTTCTTCATTTGGAACCTCAAGAACACAGTCTATCATTACTGTCACAAAGGAATAGATTCTTACGGACCTTCAAACCATGAACCAATTGAGTTGATACTTCACAAAGACTTCCTCAACACTCCCTCAAATCTGCAAAATAGGATAATGCATTTCCGGATCTCACCGGACCTATATGTATCACTCTATCACCACTAAACATCTGTCAGAACCAGTTTTACTTGAGCGGCCACAACTTCTTCAGATCTTTATACGAACCTCTGAAATCTCTACTGAACCACCTTAAGACACATATCTACAAACCCTTTAAACCAAATCCTCTAATCCTCATCCTATCTTGGACTTTTGTCTTACTGTCATCATTGTTCTTCACTGTTCCTGATTGGGACTAATTTTCTCAATATCCTCAGCACACAGCTCATCCAATCCTTATCATTAATGCAACAGGAGTATGTTGACATCAATGACAACGTAGGTTAGGCCCATACTTGTAACAACATTATATATCCCCTTATTTTATAAACAATGTAAAAATCAGGGGAGCTAACTTTGAAGAATGGTGCTTATATGATGTGGAACAAAATAAAAAACTATTAAAATAAGATATAGCCCAACAACTTTGTTCTCTCAGAGATTATATTCGGATCAAGATTAGACATTTGTGGAAGGTGTTGTCTGATTGAGTATCACTAATTTTAGACACGAGTAATCTATCATTTATAAATTTAATACTATAGTTATGACTCATTATAAATTGCTTCTTTTCAGCTGATGTTTATTATGATAGTGAAGAAAATGTAGCAGGGAACTGTAGAGAGCCTGATGAGGGTAACAATAAAAGTTAGATAGGCATACAGATGCGAGTTTGAAAATAATTCTTGGAAGTTTTTCTTTTTGCTTTATAGTTTGTTTCCATGAAATAAAGAGTAACATGTTCAGAGGAAGAATAGTAAGATGTTATATCAATGTATAAAACAAGAACATCAATTTGATTTTTTTGGTTAATTGCTCCAGATATGTGGCTCAAGGAAAGAGGATCTTGCAGTCTCATCACCTGTTGGATGGGCTTGCAAGAGAAAGTGATGACAACAAAAGCTCAAAGATGGAGTGTTTGGAGATATGCTGAGGTCCACATAGGTATGACCCTTTTCATTGTTTGGAAGATAAAAAGCATGACTGTCTTATCTCAAGCGGTACATTTCAAAATTAATATTATTGGTGCATGACATTTACTGAGTTGGTTGGTGATTTTGAAAATAATTGATATATGTCCTAGGAAGCCATCATTATCCCCCCATGGGTTGCGATGGCAGTACGACCGAGGCCTGGTGTTTGGGAGTATGTTCGTGTCAATATTGATGAACTTGTGGTTGAACAGCTTTCTGTGTCTAAATATTTGGAATTCAAGGAACACCTTGTGAATGGAAGGTAATAACACAATGTTTATTATGGAGTAAATTAAGAAAGGGAAACCATGTGTTAAAATGAAAATGAAGAGTCATGTCTTTTAAGAAGATAGTTGTACCATAGTGTAAAGTTTTTCTAACAAGATGCTCTCTGTTTATATATTCTTTTAAGATGGCCTTGACCTTTCTTTGTTCTGTTACAAGATACAAAAGATGAAGGTAGTAAATTTTTTGAGCTGATGTTTCCAAGTAAAACTGCATTTATGGACAAATTTGGGTGTACATAGACAACTTTCCTACAAGAGAGAAAATATATAATTACATGGTGTTTTTCTTACATGATTTATCATATGTTGGTAGATACACAACCATTTCTCTTTTCATCTAAATGAGCAAGTAATGGTTGTTGTCCTTTTTTGCAGAGTCAAGGACAACTATGTGTTGGAGCTAGACTTGGAACCCTTTAATGCATTCTTTCCTCATCCAACACAACCATCTTCCATCAGCAGTGGAGTTCAATATTTGAACCGACACTTGTCCTCGAGACTATTCCGTGTTAAAGAAAGCATGCAACCCTTGTTGGATTTCCTTAGACAACACAACTATTGGGGACAGGTTGGTTATTTTCCTTTGGTTCATATCCCAGTAACATGCACACATCTGGTGCCATCATGTTGCAGATTTAATTTCAATGTATGAGAGAAAAATAAAATAAATTACAGGTAGGAGATGCAAAGATTTTTCTTTCTCTTTTAGAGAGATGTTAGAGGAACTACACTCTAGGTGCATTGACTTTATCCATTCTTCCATAATAATGTATTTGTAACAAATTGTGTTTGAGTGCTTTAGGGCACATTTGCCACAATTTGTTGTCAGGGTCCTAATTTTCTTTTTCTTCTTTTGAGATACCATGTGCAACTGAATGTGTTTTTGAGGTTCCTTAAGCTTTGTGAAGATTTGCTTATTCTTATTAGGCTAAAGTTGAAGTTTAAACAATGTGTAAGTTATGTTAGCCAAATCTGACAAAATATTTTTGTGGTTTTAGGGCTTTTAACACTTGCATTACTTTGAGGGATGTTATTCCAGATGAGAGAATATGGGGTGAGAGGGAAATCAATGGTATGCAAAGTACCAGTTTTGAAATATGGGGGATATAGTGTATCTTACACTCTGCTCACTGAGTCAAGTAGGACATGTTTGTTTGGTGGTCCTATCATAGGAAATATATTTCACAATTATTGAATTAAAAGCTTGTATTTTCCTGTCTACTCACTATGCTTGTGTTTTCCTCAAATGTTTAGTGCCAAATCTTGCAGGTGTTGAGCATTAGTAATTTAATAGTTGTTTGACTCTTTACTTGATATAAGAACAGTCAACTCCAATTTCTCTAATGGAGGTATTGTTAGCCATTTTACATGTTATACCCTTGTAATCTTGGAATAGTAAGCACTGATTACTTGTATGTTATAAGCATATTTGAGCTCTAGGTGATTTGACTTTGGATTGTCACTTGTATCATTTTGTCACTGATATTCATTGATCTATTTGAGGAGGTAATTTTGTAGTAGATTGGGAACCTTGTACTTATATGGTAAAATGTATTTTCAATGCCATTAGTAGTGAGGATCCCGACACTCACTTCAAATACATTAAAGCAACAGCTAAAACTGGACAAATCAAGGAGGTGGAATGCGTAACCAGAGAGTCAAACTTCTATGATGCTGAAAAGACAAAGAACTTTCTTATGTTTGATTGCTCTCTATTTCAAAAAAATTATATTAGAAGTTGCAACAACATCCTAAAAAGCTTCTTTGTGCTATTTGCAGGTTCCTTCAAAGCAGGAACAACTGAGAACACGCCATGTTACTACTCAATAAATTTAGTTGTAATGGAATAAATAGATGGTTCTTTTTGTTAATTGAATTCTATAGGTTTCTCAATTTAATTTGTTCAATGTTGTTGATAAAATCTTCTTATACCAGGTTTCATTTCAAAAGTTGTGTTTGTTTACTTGTTACATGAATTAAAAGTTTCATTTTTGTATTAGCAAGGTACGTTGAAAGTTTCATCTAGGGTTATCCAAGCTTTATCTAAGAGTCCTCTCAAAATCTTGTCAACAAGACAATTCACAGTCATATGAATAAGAGGATCATTGTTAATGAATAATGGGGTAGTGACTTGAGTGGTTGACAATCTCATGGCTTGGGAGGGTTTCCAAGGTTCCAAGGGCATAGTGGAAGCTATCTGTGATGGGTTTTATACTAATGACCTATGAAGGGTTTACATATTTGATAACAATCATGGGTAAGGTTGTACCATTCATGACAAGGCTGTTGACAATACCATCAAGGGTTCAATATTGTTGTAGACACCTAAAATTGACTTGCTCCGCAAACCAATTTCTTGTATCTCTACACCACCAATTATCCCTCCTATTAATTAAATAAATTCATTTTATTTAATTAATTAATCCCTAATCATCTACCCTTAACTATTTATCCATCCTTTGTGATCAAATAATTAATTTAATTTATCACTATACCTTACAACACTACCCTCATTGATTAAATAAATATTCTCAATATTTATTTAGTTAATTTGTCCATCTCCCTAATCCTTATTAATTAAATAAACCATACTTATTTAATTACTCTACCCTACTAATCAACCTAAACCTAGCATAGTTGATTAAATAGCAATTATTTAATTAGCTACCCTAGCCTACCTATCCCCTAGAACTAAATTAATTAAGCTAAACACTTAATTAAACCTTGCTTAACCCCTTCTCCCACACACTTTGAATAAAAATCAATTTTTTATTCAAATGGTCACATCTTCCTCTTACACATGTAAGTGTACATGTGTCCTTGACATTCCTACTTGTCTTAGTCTCCATTAATGGAAACTCTTCCCCATTTGTGAAGTAAAAATTCACATCTAACTTGTCATATCCAACTCTTCCCCCAAAATGAATTTTTTAATTCATTTTAATCCTCATCACCTTTCCCCATGTGAATTTAAAATTCACAAATAATGAGAGCCATCCAATCCCATTGACCAAATCCCAACCCTTGATCTCTCTCATCCAACCTTCTTGTGACACTTGTCACAAGACTACAACTTTAATTCTAACCCTAATCCTCAAGTATCCCTAGCCATTGATCTAAACTTTCAATCCTCTGTTGTTATATGGAGCCTAATTAGACTCGGAGGTTAAATTTACCCCACTTTTATTGGCACGGTTTCCCCCCAAATTCCTATGGGGTCAAGGGGCAGTGCCCCTTGCGGGGTCATCAAGAGTTATTTTTCATTGGCCAACATAAAAAACCCCTATTTTGTAACCGACAAAAGTCGTGATAAAAATGGCTAAAGGTTAGGGTTTTCATTGATGTATTGTAGCATTTTGCAGCGGTATTGAGTTGCAAGGATTTCTGGTTGTAATTGGTTTGATTTACTGGATAATAATATTGGACTCTCTGTTGGTGGATGTAGCCCGAGTTTGGGTGAACCACGTTAAAACTTGTCTCTCGTTGTTATTATTTCTATGTATTTTCATTCCTTTGTTTAATCTTTATTTGCATTTAATTGATATCTTCTATCAGCTTACCCTAACATCCTCACCCTCCATCCCTTTATCAAAAATCTATAAATAGAACCCTCACCTGAGCCATTGGTAATAACTTCTTCTTGCATCCTTATCATGCCCAAATTTCTCTCAAATCTTCTCATCATACCATCATAATGCCAAAATCACTCTGGCCTCTCTATCCATATCCAATCTCTCACCAAATCCTTTATCATGTTGTGTTGAATCTCAAAGAGCAATCCATATTACACAATCATCCTCTTGGGTAAAGCTAGGAGTTTTTGGGTGCAAGCTCCTCCACCTTATCGAAGGAGAAAGAAGATTTCAAGGTATAAATGGTTTGTTTTATGCATTTCACTTGTGTTTTCTACCTTTGAAGTTTATCTTTCTCTCAATTGTAATGGGTCAGTGATTGGGAGGAATTAAAACCATAATATATGAAGACTTGTCTTCATTTAAACCCTAGACAATGCAGTGGCTAGTGCATATTGTCTCCAAATGATAGTCACCTATATGATGATGAATGATGATTGAAATAACCATATATTCTGATAAAAAATTCCAAAGGGCAGAAGGACTATTTTTACACAGTCATCAATTGTAGAAAATGCAGCCATAGATAAACATTGTCAAGCATACTGTTTGAGAGGTAGTTAGTAGCTTGTCAAGAGGTGATCAAATAGAGTTGATAGTGCCAAACACAAGTTTAAGTTGTTTGGAGGTAGAATTTCATCATTTCAAATGCATAAATAGGAGCAAAACTCTAATTTCCTATTGAAGATATAATGCTTTGGTAACCTAGTTTCATGGCTTTGTCTTGGCGAATCAAGTGATTGGTTGTAAATAGCACTGGAAGATAGTTTATGGTTGATGTTGAGGACAGTTTTAGTCCTTATTCAAAACCTTGTAATAGGACAGTCATTGAGGTTGTTGGAAGGCTTGTCAAGTGGTAGTCTGCAAGTCTATGAACAAGGATATTAGGTGCATGATTCAAAAAGACAGTCAAATCCATGGTAAATCATAGTTCAATCTTGCATGGTTCAGACTTTTGATCTCAGCCTTATGTGGAAAATTTTTGTGTTAAATGGACAAAGACACAGGCTTTGTGTGTCTAAAATTGTTATGCTTCCTTTTATGGGTTTGTGTTTTTATCTAGATCATGACAGTGAGGCACCTTTAATGAATGCATGGCTAGTTTTATTTGTTATCAGATGGTACAGGTTTTTTATGCAAATGTGGACAAGGTTTTAAATCAGTAGCAGTCACTTGATGGATAACCTATACACTGCATATTAGAACTTTTGGTGTTCTAGTGGTCCTTGAGTTAACAAGTGGATGTTTTAGTACTTTGGCTCATTTGAATATGAAGCATTTTATATTTGTATGGAGTAGAAGCTAAAGGTTCTGTATTTTGTGTATGCTTCAATATTAGAGTGCATATGAATATAAGATGGTGTTTTCAAAGAGTGACAGTATACAAAAAGAGGAAACCATGACAATGCATTTAGGCACTTCTATGTGCAAAGACTTGGAGATAGTAGAATACATGGATGAATAGGCAGCCACAGTGGTTACTGTGAAACACAATGCAGACATGATCTTATGCATAGGGAGACAGAAATATTACATACAAGAATTATGGTGTCAAGCTCCATGTTGAAAGCACAACATAGTGAAAAGGGTAATGAATACACTACCAAAGAGGACAGTGAGATGGGGTAGATTTATGACATCCCTGTAATAACAATGGATTTTGCATCTTGAGGGACAGTATGGATAAAATGAAATGCTCTTATAGTGAATGTAGCTTCATTTCATGGGATAGTTTACAAAGAAGAGCAATCCTATTCAAGAGTATTCATTTTAACAAGTGACAATAGTTTAAAGTGACTATGCTAAGAGAATGTAACTGTTGGCTATGAATACACACTTCAAAGAACTGAGAGGGAGATGTAGAATCTAATTATCAGTGACAATAAAGAGCACAGAAGCAGCAGGGTTGTAAAGATAGTGATCAAGGAGGATAGTCTCAAGTGCAATTTTTGCATAGGTGGTAGTCAAGTCTCAAATGCACAATATATTCTTAGTAATTGTGTTTTGTTTCTTGGCTTTTCATCTATTTTGTTGGACCTTGAGAGGAATGTTGGGTGTGCCCAGTCTGTTCCTTGTTTCACTTGATAGTTTAAAATCTTAAAGGTTTTGAGACGGTGACGTCTTGCTATGTATTAGTCTCATTATGGGATTTTTGAACTAAGGTATACATTGGAGGTTTCAAATGCTTTCAAGGTAAATTTTGCAATGTATAAAGATGGCAGCAAATAGCAAGGCAGTGAAATCCAAACCCTACATAGTCAAGATTGTAATTAAGGCTTTATTGAGGTTTAAACCATGGTGACATAGGGTTTTGAGGGAAGTAGTTTTGACTGTGAATTGCAGAAGGTAGAATATGGACTTGTTATGATATGTTGTCAAAGATTACAAGGTGTTTGCAGCAGGTTACAAGGAATTGCAACCTTCTCTTCATGGAAAGTTTTTTGTTTGAAGGCTTCTCTATTTAAGGTCTTCTTAGAGGACTTTTATTCTTTAGTTCTTGCTTCTTTTGCAATAGCAATAGTTTCCTTGTAACTCTTTTTCAAGAGATTTTATGTAACAACAACTCTTTTCAAATTAGTAAAGACAACAATATTCCTTTTTCAAGACTTGTGTTTCCCTTTGCAACTAGTGATATGATGTTTAATAAACAATGTATCAATATACTACCAGTTGACAGAAATTAGTGAACAAAAACAATTAAATAAACTACCAAATTGATCAAAATGATGATTAAAATTAATGACTAAATAAACTACCAATGGAAGGAAATCAGTGAATAAAAATGACTAAATAAGTGACCAGTTAACAACAATCAATGACTAAATTAATGACTAAATATAATAGTGAATAAAAAGTGACTAAATAAGTGACTAGTTTGCAACAATCAATGACTAAATTAATGACTAACTATACTACCAAATCAATCAATCAAAACAACCAATAAATGACTAAAAATGGTTTAGTCATCAATCCGGTCGCGCAATAAATGACTAGCAATAAACTACTAATGGTCACGTGACCATGTTTAGTCATTTATAAGTAGTTTTTAGTAGTTTTTTTAATCATATATTATTGTTTCTGTACTAGTGTATCATACTCGTTTCATATTCTTTCTTTATGGAAATAAAATAATAGTCGAGGGTTTACCCCCTTGACATGCAACATTTGACATGCACTTAATGCATCCTATATAAGGTTATCAATAAGAAACTGGTTTTTCACCATGGATACTAAGAGTTGTATTACTCTTTCATGCATAAAGATTACACCCAAAGGTATAATGTTATCTTTCATAAACACACAAGTGTTTCACTTCTCATTTTATGTGCCTCGAAAGCCTCAATGGTATGGACTCTGTCAATAACATTGATTATCATGGATGACTCTTCATTCTATTATGCATGGCCATTAGCCTTTTTAATTGTCTTACCTTTCTACAATGTATTGGCTTATGACCTAATCAAATGCCTTATGATTATATTTTGCATGGCTCGCAACCTGCTCAAATGACATCATCACTATACAATATGCAAGGCTCTCGGCCTGCTCAAAGACTTATCAGTATCTTTTCAATAATTATAATAAATGTTTGTTACCCTCAGCCTTATCAGCTTCAAGGGGCAGGAGACTGCTATAGCAGTGCTCATAACCAATCGGCCCCATGGCCTCAACAATATTATCAACATGCAGTTCTTATCGCATAAGATAAAAACATTATCTTTAATCATTCGGCCATGAAGGCCGTAACAAAGTTAACAACATACTAATGCTATCGTTAAGGATATGCACAACATTTCTCATGCATTCGGCCATGAAGGCCTTAACAGAATTTTTAAATATAATAATGCTTTCATAAAGAATGACACAATCTACTTTTAACCATTGTGTGGCTATTAATAGTGGAATTATGTATACATCTGCATACTAAATATTCACACAATTGTAACATACAGTCTTACCTGATGTGATGGGCACGTAGCCAAGTTGTTGTCAGCTAAGAATAAGTCTATTGAAGCCACTATTAGCTCCTTCTTGCGAGCTCCCAACCTGTAACTCACTACTCCTATAGCCTCTTACCATCGCCCTCTATAACAATTATGATATTATCATAACAATCAAAAGACTATGATTCCTTTCTTTGCATGTTGTTTTCCAACACAACACATAACCACCACCTTTTTCCAATGGAGGTGAGTGAATGGTTGGCATATACCTCTACCACCCTGTGGGTTTTTAGACTCCATAAAGACCATAATATCTCCCATTCGGGAGTAATCTACAATGCTTAAGCTTATGATAAGCTTCACCACTACTTTCACTCTCTCCACTCATCGTGGATAGTGGTACAGTTGGCAACAAGAAACATATAAACATATATATCAAAGTGCTCGACCACTACAAGTGGATAAATAGATAATTATATCTCACATAGTATCATTTACATCTAAATGATGTTATAGGATTATTAAAATAATCTAGGGTATCACCAAATTATTTTACCATCATTAAGGTGGTAACATTAATATACGAATATGGGGTCAAGTCTCATTCCCCCATTTTGCAATATTAATCTATAGTTGAAATGATTAAATGATATTCACAAAATTTAATATAGAAGTAAATAAGTAAACAAAGGAAAACTTCAACATCCAACCAAGATTATTATCGACTATACGAATGTTCTGAGAATATTATTTATTCAATTCAATGTAGATGATGTCGAGAGATCATAAATTGACTTGCAAATAGACTTAACAAGGAAAATGACTTATACTCACCCTATCTTGCATGGGTTCACGAATGATCAATTTTGATACTCAGATGGCATTTTGGCATTTTCCCAACATCTATTTCCTTCTCCTAGGTGATACTCTCCTTCCATCCTTGAAGGAAGATTCTTTTCTAGGTTACACGCAACCATATAACCATGATCAGTGTATCATCATTTAATTCATAAATCATTATGATAAAATAATCTTAACAACATGTAATCTCATGTCTATTCTAAACATCAATCAATATCCATGTAATCAATGATTCTACTTGATATTTTCTACAAACATCAGATTATTAATCTAAGATTAATTATCATGTTTACCACATAAAAGTAGGATTAAGCTTAATCAAAAGTTGGGGATGTAATAAGGTTTCCTACCGAACCAAACCTCTTCAAGAGTTATATCCTATAAGGCTTTGTTTGGAGTTCTATTAATAATATAAGTAGCACAAAACATAGCTTCAGCCCAAAATTTATAAGACATGTTTTCAGCATGTAACATACATCTAACCATTTCAACAATATTTCTATGCTTCCTTTCCACTACACCATTTTGTTGAGGTGTATAGGGAATGGATAGCTCATGTTTAATACCAAAGGACTTTAAATAACCATTAAAAGAATTATTCACATATTCAGTACCATTATCAGTCCTAAGTATTTTGAGTTTAAAACCATATTGTCATTCAACAAATTTATGAAAATCAACAAAAGTATCAAGAACTTGATCCTTGTTTTTAAGAAAACAGATCCAAGTTCTTCGTGAATAATCATCAACAAAAGTAAGTGCATACCTTGATCCTTGGATGGATTCATTTTCCATGGGTCCCAAAAGGTCGCTATGGATGAGGTGTAGCTTATGATTTGCCCTCCATGATTGACCTTTAGGAAAGGGCTCCCTATGCATCTTACCACCCATGCATCTTGTACATACAATTTTTGAAGGAACAATACTAGGCAATCCTTCTACCATATTAGATTTTTGCATCAAGGCAATTTTGTCAGCATTGATATGACCAAGTCTTTCATGCTAAACATTAAAATCAATGGTAGATAATAAAGAGTATTTAGAAGTAGCAAACTCATAGAACTTGAACAAATTATCATTGTCTAATTTAGCATTAGCAATGACTTTATCATTTTGATTTAGATCAATCACATAGCACATATCTTTATAAAGATCTATCTTATAATCTTGACATAGCTTAGCTACAGAAAGGAAATTTGTTGTCAACTTAGGAACATATGAAACAACATGTAACTTACCATTAGGAACATTCACATATCTAATTGCTTCTACTTTACAACTATGATTATTAGCAAGTTGAAGAGGAACATTAGTGTTGTCAGGTTGCATTGATTCACATATCTCTTTATGAGAAGTAACATGTTGATATGCACTTGAATCAATAATCCACTCAAGAGGTTTTGAAGCATTTAAATCACAAGTAAAAGCTTGCCTAGATCAATTGGCATTATTATTATGAGGCTTATGATTTTGGTGATAATTTTGTCTCATAGATTGTTTATTGTTTAGCATTTTGCTTCTTGTAACAAGTGTTAGGCCAATGACCATATTTATCACAATAGTTACAATGAGGCCTCTTAGAAGAATTATTATGTCTATTATCATAACTATTGTTGTTATTTCTATTGTTATAACTATTATTGTTATGCTGAAATTTGGGATTATAATTTTGTTTATTATGAGGTTTAAAATTTTGTTTAATATTTTTAGACATAAAAGCATGCTCACTATTCTTAAGATTACCAAATTGAATCAATTTAGCTTCTTCTTGTCTTAACAAATTGTGAAAAATATCATAAGATAATTGAGTAGCTAAAGTACGAATAGCTAATTGAGCATGAATATTTCTAATAAATTGTTGAAATTGTCTAGGCAAACATTTCTTAAGAATAATATGAATTAATCTAAGATCTTCAATCTTAACTCCTAAATCAATTAATTAACCATTAAGAGCATCAAATTTGAGAAGAAATTCATCCATGGTTTTGAAATCTGTATACCTGAGATCTTCGAGTTGATCTTGAAGTTGAATCTTTCTATATTCATTAGAACTATCATAAGTTTCTCATAGAATTTCCTATGCATTATAGGATTTTGTGCATGCCCCAATATGAACATACAGTTTAGGTGACATTGAAATGCCTATTAGGTGGAAGGGCTTCATCATTCTGCTTATTCCATTTGTCTTGTTCATCTTGACTTGTCGTAGCACCAGGCTCTGTTTTAGGGTTAGTTGTGACATCCAAAAGATGTTTAAATCAAAAAATAAAGCTAATATGTGTTTTCCACAAATGATATTTAGACGAATTCGATTTGATTTCAAGAATCAAAGTAGACATGATTGCAAAAATTTTAAAAAACTTGATTGAGAAAAAATGTTTTTATTAAAATTTTTTTAAAAGTTTTTAAAAGACCCAATTAAAGAGATTTTAAAATTTAAAAGAAAATTTGAATGAAAAAAAAACCCTTAACTAAAGAGTTTTAATTAAAAAGGAATAAAATAAAGTTTATTAAAAAAACTATTAAAAATTATATAAAAAAAATTATATTAGAAATTATAAAAAAACTATATAAAAAAAAACGTATATAACAAAAACCTAAAAGGAAAACAATTTAAAATACAAAAGGGAAGGGCACGGGATTATTATAATTTATGTAGGGTTTGGAATGCATGATGAAGGCTGAGCGAGGGAGAATGCTGGCAGAGGGGTCTAGGGTTGGCAGAGGGAAGGAAAGGAGCCAACAGAGGGCATAGTGGCCGGCAGCGGAGGGCGTAGAGGAGGTTCTGCATTAGAGGGCACAATAGAGGTTCAACGTTGGAGGGCACAATAGAGGTTCAACGTTGGAGGGATGACAATAGCATAGCAAGGCTGAAAGAAGACTTAGCAGGTGCCGGTAGCAATGTGGACCTTAAGTTCCAATAGAGGAGCAAGCAGCTGGAAGCAGCCCCAAATGGGGATGCAGGGCCTTAGGCTCCCATGGACTCCCAAGGGCCTGCAGGCTGCAGGGACGTCGTGGACCTAAGCCCTAATTATTTTTCTTATTAATTTTTTTTTTAAAACATTAATATTTTTTTAAAAATTATATAAAAAAACTTTGTTTTTAATTTTTTTAAACTTTTGATTTATTTAAAAAAAATTATATAAAAAACTTTAGTTTATTTTAAAAAAATTAAAAGGAAATAAACTTGCAACATGGTAGAAGCCCAAAAAAAAATTTTAATAGAAAATATTGAGAAATGAAAACCTAGATTATTAAAAACTAGATTTATATTTGTAGCATGCAAGTGTTATAGAGTAAAAAGTATCCACATATCTTTTTACATCCTTGTTTAGCTCCTAGGTCTCCTTGATTACATAATACATTCAAAATGTTTCTCCTGATGCAAAATTGCCTTACACCAAGATAGAATTGGACCATGGGCCCCTTGATTTAGCTTACCCCAGACCTAAATAGGGCTAAAGAACCTAAGCGGTACTGCCCATGTCCCCCTTTTTAAGTCAGGGCTAATTTAAGTGCATGTCATCTTGACACCTCCCTAGAGGTTTTTCCTTGTCAGCTCTTTTGGTTTAAATTGTTGATTGTAAGTGGGAAAGCATATATATGTGTGTTTTTGAGTTCATTATTAACCTAGATGGAGATAACTAACTTGAGATCTTGAAGTGAAGCAAGCAAGAGCATTAATTGTGTGTTGTTGCAGATATGGAGCTATCATCTATTCTTCCTTAGGATTTGAAGGATCTTCATCATTCTAAGGGTTCATCACATAGGTGATATCATTATTTGTTTATCATCATTTGAATCATCATATTATCATTGTTTTCAGCCTTTGCCCCCATGAGGGCACGTATTCTTTATCAACCAACTATTTTGGGAAGTTTGAATGCTATCCCAGGATTTAACTAAGGCAAGTCCCTAAACACCATAACCCCCAAACCCCTTCTTATCTTCTTGTGTGTAGGTTACAAGAGCGAGATCTAGAAAATAAAGAGCTACAGGAAGATTGGGTGAAGATCAAGGTTTCAAGATCTAAAGATAGTTTTAGAGTTTTCCCTCACCAAGGACTTGGGCGGTATCGCCCATGTCCTTCTACCTTTTCTGAGTTTAGATCTGGCATCAAGACATCATTCAAAATAATCTTTCAGTTTACACCTTGGTAGATTCCTTTAGTTGGGACCTGGGAGGTCCCACTGAGGTCCCCCGACACCTCTACTTTTTGGAGATAGGTTTTATCATCTCCCTAATTATCCCTGTGTAATTATGTTCTAGGTTTCTATTGTACTTTCTCTGTTATAAGCAGATCATGGTAGAACTAGGGTTTCATGCATTGTTAACCTAGGGTTTGAGGAAAAGTCTAAATTAAATCTTATCCATCTATAACACATAGGAGAACAAGGTCAGTAGGTAAGTCCTCCATTTGGTAGTTATTTGGCTTAGCCTTGTCCTTGAATGTTATATGGAAAAAGGGTTTGATCTAGTTTGCATGCTAGTTGCTATCATTCTCCTTTTTCATACTAAACATTTTGGTGAACCCGTAGCTTCAAGAATTTGCATCTTGTTGATTGTTCAAATCAGATCCTACATTGATTTATTACATATTTCTCATTGTTTATTTGAAAATCTTGCATAATTTTGAAAAAAGTACATATTTAGGCCTTCAAAAATCTTGCATTTTGGTAAAATTTTACATTAGGATTTTAAAAATTCTCTTGCAAGATCATATTAGTTGCATAAAATTTTCATCAAATCTAATTTTACATAGCAATCTTGCATCATTTTACATCCTTGATTTGGAAAGTTCATACCTTTTTGCAATTGCACATTGTGAATTTCAAACCTTGGATAAAGAAGAATAGGTGACAATGTCCGATCTCTTTTTACAAGACTTTCATGCATATGATGAGTTGTTTAGTAGTGATGACTTTGATATGTTAGATGAAGCACTTGATTACTTTATCTCTATTTAACATTCCACTACAACTCCTGAACCATTGTTCCTTCAAAGATTAGTAAACACAATTTATGTTCCAAGATCTCAAGAAGAACTTATGAAACCGAAAAATAGTTGTCCATTGCAATTTGGATGTGCCTCAAACACAAACGAAACCGGTGCTCACTACAAGAGCCCTTCTAAATTTTCCTCAACCTCCTGACTATGCTAAGCAAATAACAAGTCAAAATCAAGTGTATCAAAATGTGTCGCAACAACCCAAATACAATGTGGTATACAAAAGTCTCACATATATGGCATCCAATCATAACAAGGGTGGTGTGGCTCCTCCCTGATCTAACAAGAAAAGGAAGGATCCTAAACCTGTCATATCCTTCATACCACATGAGGTCACTATTCGAGATCATGATGGTCCTCCTTATATAACAGAAAGGATAAATGAAAATCCTACAAGAGGAGTTCTTATTGATCCCAATTGCATGACAAATGTTATCACAAGAATTTTTATATATGCATGATATAACACAAGATACTTACGATCCAACTAACATAATGATAAAAGCACATAATGGTTAATTTCTTCTGGCAATTGGAAAGATAACACTTTGTATTAAGGTGGTTGAAAAATCCCTAGAAGCACCATTTGTTATCATTCCCACTTTGGAACTCTTTCGTGTGAAGTTAGGACATCCTTGGCTAAAATCCTTGAAAATAGTTCCCTCATAAAGGTCGAGTGCATGTTATCCATCACAGTGGATTTAAATCATTAGCTACTCGCAGAAATTTCAATTTGGATTATTTTGGCCATAACCTATTGATGCAAACAAACCAAGACAAGATCAATTCTTCTTGGCATATCAAAAGTATAAAGCAAAGAAAATACTTGAACTATCATATGGCAACAATACTTCTAGACCCTCTTAGTGCTTCGAGGCTACAATTCCTTCTATTGACCAAATAGAGAGTGAAAAGCAGCCTAAGATGAAGGATTCACCTTGACCAAGAGGAAATGGAATTTTTGTTGAGGTTCCTTCTCCACCATCCTTACAAGGATCAGGAGAAAACCTTCAAGAGCGAATCTATCCATTCCAAAATCTTAAAATCACTATTGTACCAGCTTCCTCTTCACAAATGTCAAAGAATGTGGAAAATCATGAACCCTTGATGGTAGATAAAGAAACTCCCTTGGAAAATATAACTAACAAGACTAGAAGAAATATAAATTCAATGGAAAGAAGAAGAAAGCGACAAGCCTTAGCTCAAAAAATGTCACTGCAAGAAGAAAATATCCCACCGAGAGATATGGAATCAAAAGAACTAATGGAAGAAGTTTCAAGTTGGGATATAGTGCCCTATGTTCCACCTATTTCATATGAATATCAAGATTGGGAAGAAGATAATTTGATTAAGGACAAATGCTAGCGTGGTTGCATCTTAGTACCACCTCCTTGACAATGAATTAGGTAAGTATTTCTCCCCAATTCAGTCACCCTTGATGTAGCATGTCTTCGAGTTTCTCTCAAGGGTGGCCTCCTCTTGAATGTATCTGTTGTGTTGTGTTCCCCTTTGTAGTGTTAAATGTTTGTTTAGGTCTCTTTCAATGACCCTTGATACTCTTGTAAGGTCAAGGATACAAGTACACTGCCTCTGTTGTGACATTCCTTCTATTTGTTTCTCTATTCTTCTACACTTCTCTCATTGTAATTGTTGTTTGTGGTGCCTTGGGGGCATAACATTGTGGAGGGTGATTTGGGGACATCCTTCCACGTTGGGCCCTAAGTCACTTTTGTCTTCTCTCATTTTTTTTTCATGATTTCATTCTTCCTTTATACTTGTGGCTCTACTCATCGATGGATGATGACAACAAATATACACTTCTGCTAAGGATTGTGCATCCCTAAAACAAGAAAATGAAAATGGACCTAGTCCATATATGAAGATGGGGGTAATTTGTTACTGACATTTGACTAGTAGAATCACTTTGTGTTGTGATGTGATCATGTATCATATTGTGAAACTATTGTAACACCCTTTGCAATACTCTAAATCTACTTCTATGCACTTTAGAATGTGGTTGTCTCACCTTGTAGCTATACTTAGTTTTGAGATACCTAAAGAATAACCTCACGGCTATACTCGGTTCCGAACCCGTAAGTATAGCCTTGGTTTGTTTAAGTAGCAAGGTGTCTTATTTCAGTATCAGTTTTTCATGAGATGATTTGGTTGTTATCTTAGCTTAGATTTTATAACCAAATCTTGTTTTGATTATCTTTTGTACATGCATATTGTTGATCAATGATTATTATCAAATGATATTGATGTGTTTCTATCATGATTATTGGGAACAATTCAGTGATTGTAAGCACATGTAACTTGGGGGCATGGGCTTTGTGAAAGCTCTTGTTCACTTGCATGTTTTCAACCTTACCTTAAATGTGATTGCTACTAGCAAGTGGGAGCAGCCACTTTAAGGTGGGGGCATATATTGTGGTAAATGCTTGGATATATTAGATATTGTGATAAAATGTGTTGTATACTACCTTGTCACTGTAAGGCATCTCCATGATGTAGGTGGAGTTGTATACTTTATTTTGTGTGTTGCATATGCTTCCTTTCAACTGTAACGTGTCTCTGTGATGCAGGTGGAGTTGTATACTTTGTGTGCATGCTTCCTTTTCACTATAAGGCATCTCCGTGATGTAGGTGGGGTTGTATGCTTTTCAAAGCCCTTCTAAGAAAGGTGGGGTTGTGTATTCCCTTGAGTGGTTGCACATCCTTTTTGAAAAAGTCCTCTCGCGGGAGGTGGGGTTGGGTCTTGAGTTACTCACCCTTAAGTGTGCTTTTGGTGATCATTGTAGCATAAGCTCGATCATCAGGTGTGTTTGGCATGTATTAGATGGTGAAGTGTAGCAATGAGCTCCTCCCCATTGCTCATGTTTGTTGTGTATAAGATGTATAGTGGGTCAACGACACACTCTACGCCACTCATGTATTTCGTGTCTTTTCCTCATGTGTTTTGCATGTTTTGTGGTGGTACGTAATGATGAGCTCCCCCCAAGCTGTGTGTTTTGCATGCTTTGATGGCGGCACGTAGGGATGAGCTCTCCCCATTGCCTATTAGTGTTATATAATTTCTTAATCATGTCTTCTCTTCATGTATGCTTCATGTGTTGCATGACTGTGTTCATGTCTTCTCCATGTATTGCGTGCTTCTTTACTATCTTCATGTTTTGCATGTTTGCCTAAGCTTGGGGGCTAGAGATGGTCTTCCAAACTTAGGGTGTGCTTTTCACTCTAGTGTCTGATGTGTTTGATGTGTTTTGATCGTATTTTAATGCATGCACTAATCATAAGATCATACACACATTAAAGTGGGGGCTAAATGTTATGGAGTAAAAAGTATCCATGTATGGCTTTTTACCTCCTTTTTTAGCTCCTAGGTCCCCTTGATTACAATATACATTCAAAATGTTTCTCTCAATGCAAAATTTCCTAACACCAAGATAGAATTGGAACATGGGCCCTTGATTTAGCCTACCCCAGACCTAAATAGGGCTAAAGGACCTAGGTGGCATCGCTCATGTCCCTCCTTTTAGATCAGGGCTAATTTAAGTGCATGTCAGCTCAACACATCCCTAGAGGTTTTTCCTTGCCTGCTATTTTGGTTTGAATTATCAATTGTAAGCGAAAAAGCATATATAAGTGTGTTTTTGAGTTCATTATTAACCTAGATGGAGATAGCTAACCTAAGATTTTGAATTGAAGCAAGCAAGAGCATTCATTATGATTCTAGAGTAGATTTGTGTATTGTTATTGTGTGTTGTTGCAGATATGGATATATCATCTATTCTTCCTTAGGATTTGAAGGATCTTCATCATTCTAAGGTTTCATCACATAGGTGATATCATTATTTGTTTATCATCATTCGAATCATCATGTTATCATTATTTTTAGCCTCTGCCTCTGGACAAGGGCACACACTCTTTATCAAACAACAGTGTTGGGAAGCTTGAATTCTATCCTGGGATTTGACTAAGGCAAGTCCCTAAACACCATAACTCCTAAACCCCTTTTTATCTTCTTGTGTGTAGGTTACAAGAGTGAGATCTAGAAAATACAGAGCTAAAGGAAGACTGGGTGAAGATCAAGGTTTCAGGATCTAAAGATAGTTTTGGAGTTTTTCCTCAACAAGGACTTGGGTGGTACTGCCCGTGTCCTTCTTCCTTTTCTAAGTTTAGATCTAGCATTAGGACATCATTCAAAACAATCTTTCAATTCACACCTTTGGAAAATTCCTTTAGTTGGGACCTGGGTGGTCCCACCGAGGTCCTCTAACACCTCTACTTTCTGGAGATAGGTTTTATCATCTCCTTGATTATCCTTGTGCAATTAGTTTTTGGGTTTCTGTTGTACTTTCTCTATTATAAGTAGATCATGGTAGAACTAGGGTTTCATGCATTGTTAACCTAGGGTTTGAGGAAAAGACTAAATTAAATCTTATCCATCTATAACACATAGGAGAACAAGGTCAGAAGCTAAGTCCTCCTCCATTTGGTAGTGATTTGGCTCAGCCTTGTCCTTGAATGTTATATGGATAAGGGTTTGATCTAGTTTGCATGCTAGTTGTTTTCATTCTCCTTTTTCATACTAAATAATAGGGCCTAAAAAAATTTCTAAAATGAAATTGATTTTTTTTAAACCCTAGATTAATTTTTTTAAATAAAAATGAATAAATAGATCCAGAAACCCTAGATTAATTTTTTAAAACTAGATAGAAAATAAAATTATGATTGAGACTAGGATTTAGGGCCCAAAAAGATTTTTTTTTATTACACAAATCTGCAAAAGAACTTTTTCTTGCACAGGAAAAATAACTTCTCTACTTCTCTTCTCTCAATTTGAAATGAGTCTCTGAAAGTGAATGCTTCAAAATGGGATGGCTTCCTTCAATAATCTAATCACAACTTGTATTAGTAAACCTACTCTAATACCATGAAAGGAAAATAAAGAACATGAAATAACTAATCAAGAATTAGAGCATTGTTTGAAGTAGTTTACCATCCAAAGAAGAACAAGAACGAAAAGCAACATTCACCAAGATTCAACAATGGAAACAAGAGTTTTGAAGGGGGAAAAGCAAAGAAAAACCCCCAATGTATGTAGATGGAAATAAGCCTAAAAGGTTACAAAGAGAGAGAGAGAGAGAGAGAGAGAGAGAGAGAGAGAGAGAGAGAGAGAGAGAGAGAGAGAGAGAGAGAGAGAGCAAGAATGAGTTCACGTGAATGAGAGAAAATGAAAATTGAGAAAAATGAGAGAGAGAAGCACCTTATTAATAGAGGTGAGAAAAGGAGTTGCATGCAACTCCCATATGCCATCTATCACTTACATATGTGCAAAGTGTCAACCTCATAAGGAGGTGGCTAAGGCCTAAATATTCCTCCAAGAGGAATGTGTGTGTGGTGCAGTCACAGTAGGAGGGTTCACAAAATGAACTGTCTGGACCATGCAACAAGAGTAAACACAACAAAAACAACTCAAAGAAATGAAGAAAATGTAGATTCAGTCATTCAGTATATCATAGAATTCAAAATAGAGATCTGTCGGCAATATGTGGGCTTACAACTAGGGCTCACAGGCCTGACTACATACATGTGCAAGATAAAGCGTTGAAGATCCTTCGCACAAAATCTAAACTATTAGATCTTTCTTATGTGAATAGATACTTTCCTAGGGATCTATTACATCAATATATATCATTTCTAAACCAATAGATTCCTCTGTGTCAGCCAAGGAATGTCACAAACTCCAATGAAGAGTTGTAACGTGTTCACAGATAGGTCGGACCTAAATGCATAGAACACTTCCTCAAATGAATGGAACAATGCGCGGACCCTTGGGGAAGGTCAGCCACGAACGAAAGGATGTTGAATGATGTGTCATTAAGATCTGTAAGTCAAGGAATGATCCATGAGCCTTCTCCTTCAGCTGATTATCTGAGACTGTCAAGGTGCTCTGTTCTGAGAAAACAATCGATCTTCTGATAGCGATATCTTTCTGGTAACTAATCCAAATGCTCTGAATTCTTGATATGATGTAGATGAATGAATGTAGATGCTAAGTCCATATTTGCAAGATGTGAAATGCCAAAAATGGACCACAAGCTGAAATTGCTTCTGACTGGACTGTCTGAACTGAACTGAAAAATGAAAGAAACTGAAATGCAAACAAACTGAAATGCAAATGTTTTTGGTTGATGCAAGATTGCTCTTGAACTAGGGATGCTCCTACATCAAACATCTAGAGTTATTGAAAAAGTGAGTCCTTCACTTTGCTAGGGCTGGGGAAGAACCAAGGTGGTCCACCTCAGCCTGAGAAACCCAAGATGAGTCTTCTTCCGGTCTGCCTTTCCACTTCACAAGGTATTCTTTGTATTGTCTTCCTCTAGTGCTGTGTCCAACTCTAATGTCCAAAATGTCTTCAATCTGTTCCGGTGCTTGTTGTGGTAACTACTTCTTCAAGTCCTCTGCCATGCTGTCACTGAACTCTACTTCATGATACTGATATAGATCTGTAATGTTGAAAATAGATGATATACCCAATGTCTCCGGTAGCTCCACTTCATATGCATTTCCCAAATCAAATTTCTTGAGTATCTTACAAGGTCCAAACTTCTTCATTTTTAACTTGTTATATGTTCCAACTAGAAATCTTTCTTTCCTCAAGTACACCATCACTTCATCTCCAACTTCAAATTCCTTACGTCTTCTCTTCTCATCAGCCTTCTCTTTATACTTAGTGTTCATATTCTCCAAATGCTTCTTCACCTAATTATGCATTGTCTTCATATGGTCTGTAAATTCTTCTACTTCTGCACTCCTCTTTTCTTCCATGCAAATGTCCCTCAACTCTTCAACTCCTCTAGGATTTACTCCGGTAACAATCTCAAAAGGTGTTCCTCTGGTACTCCTATTTACTAAATTATTGTATGCAAACTCTGCTTGAGAAAGAATCAAATCCCAACTTCCAACTTTCTCTCCAACCAAACATCTCAACAAGTTTCCCAAACTCCTATTCACTACCTCTGTTTGTCCATCTTTTTGTGGATGAAAATTTGAACTAAACTTCAAATATATCTTCATCTTCTTCCAAAGTGTCTTCCAAAAGTATCCAACAAACTTTGTGTCTCTGTCTGAAACTATACTCTTAGGTAATCCATGCAATCTTACAATCTCCTTAAAAAATAGATCTGCTACATGCACTGCATCAATTGTCTTCTTACAAGGTATGAAATGAGCCATCTTTGAAAATCTATCCACTACTACGAATATTGAATCATGTCCTCTGTGTGTCTTAGGTAATCCCATTACAAAATCCATGCTTATGTCTTCCCAAGGTCTCTCCGGTACTATCAAAGGTTTATACAATCTGGTGTTCTGACTACTCCCTTTTGCAACTTGACAAACTCTACAACTCTACACAAATATCTAAACATCCTTATTTATCTAATGCCAAAAGTAATTTTCACTTATCAAAGCCACTACCTTGTCAATGCCAAAATGTCCTACCAGTCCACCACTATGCTTCTCCTTGATCAAAGTATCCCTCATTGAACTTCTAGGTATGCATAACTGACTTCCTTTGAACAACATATCTTCTTGAATGAAATAGTCTAACCACTTACTTCTATCTGTCACAACAGGTTCTTTACATGCTTTCCAAGGTTCTACAAAATCAGTGTCTTCCTCATACATGTTCTTCAATTCATCAAAACCCAACACTTCAACTCTCATCTCTGTCAACAAGTTTCTTCTCTTACTCAATACATCAGCAACTTTGTTTGATTTTCCACTCCTATGCTTCAACACAAAAGTGTAACTCTACATGAACTCTACCCATCTCATATGTCTCTAATTCAACTTACCTTGACTGTTAAAATATTGCAAAGCTTGATGATCTGTATGTAACACAAACTCCTTAGGCAACAAATAATGTCTCCACTTTTCAAGGATTGAATTATGGCATAGAACTCTTGATCATAAACTGAATATTTTCTCCATGCATCATTCAACTTCTCACTGAAATAAGCTACAGGTCTACCTTCTTGACTTAATACTACTCCAATTGCATTTCCACTTGCATCACAATCAACTTGAAATACCTTATTGAAATCTGGTAATACCAAAACAGGTTGCTTTGTCACTTTCTGCTTCAACAAATCAAAACTTTTATCTACTCTAGATGTCCACTTAAAGTCTTTTCTGTCACCTAGCGTTGTCTCTATCATAGGGTTACAAACTGAACTAAAATTTCTAATGAACTTCTAGTAGAAACTAGCCAATCCATGAAATGATCTAACTTTTCCAATGCTCTCCGGTGTAGGTCATTCAATAATTGCTCTCACTTTCTCAGGGTCCATCTTCAATCCTTCCGCAGAAATCACAAATCCCAAATATGCCAACTCTTCTTTCATGAAACTACACTTTTTGATGTTTATCAACAATTTCTCTTCTCTCAATCTCTGCAAAACTTGTCTAATATGCCACAAACGTTCTTCTTTTGTTTTACTGAAAATCAAAATATCATACAAGTATACAATAACAAACTTACCCAAGAATTTCTTCAGGACTTCATTCATCAATCTCATGAAAGTACTCGGTGCATTTGTCAATCCAAAAGGCATCACTAACCACTCATACAATCCTTCATTTGGCTTAAAAGCAGATTTCCATTCATCACCTTCTCTGATTCTGATATGATGGTATCCACTTTTTAAATCTATCTTTGTGAAATATCTTGCTCCACTCAAACAATCCATAATATCATCCATCCTAGGTAAAGGAAATCTATACTTAACTGTGATCTTGTTTATTGCTCTAGAGTCAGTACACATTCTCCATTATCCATCCTTCTTCGGTGCTAACACTGTAGGTACTGCACAAGGACTCAATCTTTCTCTAATCAAACCTTTCCTCAACAATTCTTTCTATTCAATTCTTCATTCTCTGCTGGTGTCATCCAGTGTGCTTCTTTGTTAGGCAAACTTGCTCCCGGTATAAGATCCGTGTGATGACTGATAATCCTTATAGGTGGTAATCCTTCAGGCACATTATCTGATATGATGTCTTCATACTCTGTCAACAACTCCCTTATCTCCTCCAGTTCAGTCTCTTTTTTCAATATTTCTAGCTTCTTAGGAATCAAGGCATAACACATACTTTCCTATTTCAAACCATCAAAAAATTTCCTTCCATCTACCAAACAGATTCTAGCATTCCCACATACCGCATCTTTAGTATCATCCTCCAAAGGAATCAAAGTAATTATTTTCCCATTTGATGTTATAGTGTAAGTATTCTATCTCCCATCATGTATAGCTTTTCTATCATACTACCAAGGTCTACCCAACAAGATATGACAAACATCCATAGGCATAATATCACACAAGACTTCATCCTGATAAGATCTAATATGAAATTTCACCAAACATTGTTCACTCACCAGTGCCTTATGATCATCCTGAATCCATGCTATCTAATAGGGCTTAGGGTGTTTGAATCTTTCCAACTTCAGCTTAGTCACCATCTCCTTTGAAACTAGGTTGTCTAAACTACCACTATCAATCACACCTTTACAACACTTACCTCTTGATTTGCATCTAGTTCTGAACAAGCTTTTCCTCTGCGGTGGTTCCTCATTTATCTCTATTTGAAATAGTGCTCTCTTCATCACCAATGATTCTCCTTTCTCAGGTTTGCCAATTGAACAGGGTGATTCAACAGGTTCTTCTTCAACATAGGCTGCTCTTCCACTATTTTCTGTCTTCTTACTTGTACTACCTTGATTACATTCAAATGCTCTATGTCCTTCACTTCCACACTTGAAACAAGTACCTCTGAATGTCCTCTTATCAAATCCTCTTCCTTCTCTTATGTATCCTTCATTCTGGTATGCACTAGGGTTTCCTCTCCAGTAAAAATTTTTGTCATCTCTTTGGTAAGCATTGTTATCTCTGTCATCCTTCTTAAATGGGCTGTCAAACTTGTTCTGCTCCACAAATGATCTATCATATCTAGAAAATGTTCTACCTCTCTGAAATTTACCTCCTCTGCCTCTCTGTCTCTGATCATGTCTCTTATTCAGCTTCTCCTCCATTTTCAGGGCAAACTGATATGCTTCTTCCAAAGATGTCATCCTTACCAAACTTAGTTCCTCTTGAATGTTCAATATCAGTCCATTGCTGTATCTTGCCACTTTCTGATTGTTTGCTTCACTATGTCCTGTCCTTATGATCATCTTATGAAATTCTTCAGTGTACTCCTTCACAGACTTCTCCTTTTGTCTCAGGTTTTGCAATCTTTTCAACAACTCCAACTCATAGTCAGCAGGTATAAACTGATTCTTCAATTTTGTCACCATCCTATCCCATTTTGTAATCTTTTCTTTTCCTCTTCTATTTCTCTCTAACTGAACTTCTTTCCACCATATAGCAGCATGTCCTTTCAACTTTGTCTTTACAAATTTCACCTTCTCCGAATCTTCAACTTATTCATATTCAAAGTATTCTTCCATGTCATTTATCCAGTCAATCAATTCTTCCAGATTCAAATTACCAGTATAATTTGGGACATCAACTCTAGGTCTCTTTTCAATCTTTGAAATAGCTCAGAACATCTTTACTTGATCTGATTCTTCTTCTTCATTACCTTCTAGGGTTTCACCCATTTATTCAGCAGATTGAAATTCTTCTTCTTCATCACTTTCAACATTAGGTCTCGGTGTCAATCCTCTTTGCCTATCTTCTTCAACAACATCCAAATGGATTCTCATTGTTCTCATTAGCTCCATCATCTCATCCATTCTATTAGCCATTGTACCAACAGGAGGAACTCTCTGCGGTGGCATTCTTCCTTAGATCAAGTGCAAACTGCCTCAAATTCAGAGATCAGGCTACAAGTGACAACTACCTCACAATCGGTGATCGGTTACGCATAAGTAACCTGCCTCGGATTGGTGATCTGCTCACAACAAGATCTTATGGAGTACCCTTCGCTAACTCACTCCAAAGAATCAAAACTTTCACTTTGATACCACTTGGTGCAGTCACGGCAGGAAGGTTCACATAATGAACTGTCTAGACCATGCAGCAAGAGTAAACACAATAGAAACAACTCAAAGAAATGAAGCAAATGCAGATTCAGTCATTCAGTATATCATAGAATTCAAAATAGAGATCCTTTGCACATACATGTGCAAGATAAAGTGTTGAAGCTCCTTCGCACAAAATCTAAACTATCAGATCTTTCTTATGTGAATAGCTACTTTCCTAAGGATCTATTACATCAATATATCATTTCCAGACCAATAGATTCCTTTGTATCGGCCAAGGAAGGTCACAAACTCCAATGAAGAGCTGTAACGTGTTCACAGATAGGTCAGACCTAAATCCATAGAACACTTCCTCAAATGAATGGAACAATGTGCAGACGCTTGGGGAAGGTCGGCCACAAACCAAAGGACATTGAATTATGTGCCATTAAGATCCACAAGTCAAGGAATGATCTGCAAGCCTTCTCCTTCACTTGATTATCTAAGACTGTCAGGGTGCTTTGTTATGAGAAAACAGTCAATCTTCTAATAGCGATATCTTTCCGGTAACTAATCCAAATGCTCTAAATTCTTGATATGATGTAGATGATTGAATGTAGATGCTAAGTCTAGATCCGCAAGATGTGAAATGCCAAAACTGGACCACAAGCTGAAACTGCTTCTGACTGAACTGCCTGAACTGAACTAGAAAATGAAAGAAACTAAAATGCAAATGTTTTTGGTTGATGCAAGATTGCTCTTGAACCAGGGATGCTCCTGCATCAATGTGAGTCATCCTCACACATGTGTGAGGATACTCAAATGAGACAAAATACTTCGTATTATAAATACAGTTATTTAAAAGATGAGAAAAATAAATAACCTTTACCAAAGTAAAGATAACCTTAACCAAGGAAAGATTAATATTCTAACAAGAAGAGTGAAAGATGACTATGATAAATTGACACATCCAATGGCTAAATGTACTAGCATCCTTATCTCCTACCACTCTGTGAAGTAGGGTAATCATGTCATAAATGTCCTCTTTGAAATGTACCCTTTGAAGTGTCTTTGGGATTTGTGACTTCCCCTTTTTCTCATTCTTTAACCAATGTTTGGCAATATTTTTAGACATAAATCCTTTTTATCAACATAATAGTTCCAACCTCCTTGTACAGACATATCTACATAGTTCTCTCTCATCGACAACTTAAAGGTAATACTAAGAGATGCAACATTCAACCTTGATATCACTCTACCATCTGTCATTCTCACTTCTCTAGACTCAGAATGGTAGTTTCATACGCAAGCAAGGACCAAATCAAGGCACCATACTACTGCTAGTGGAAATCCTCCTGCATGAGTCAATCCACTTGCAAAATCTGCCTCAGCCATAGGATCCCTAGGATTTACATTCGTTCTTACCGAAAAATCCTTCAAATCAATATGCCCCAAATCATTGTCCTTTACCTTTGCCAAGTGATTTTAAATAATGGTTGTAACATCAAACCCCCAGTATTTGGATTTCATCTTGTATGGTTTGAACAATAAAAGAGCTAAATAGGTGATAGCTCTAAGTATATTTTGGTATCCAGCAAGGGAAATGGCTTTTTCTAGGAGTTCGTGATGTGCAAAATACACAGAGCTCATGAAAATCACTACAATAAACTTATGGTAGAGCTTAGGAAAACTTCAATGCATACAATGATTTACAAGAAAAATAATAGCAATATAGTACTAACCTAAGTTAGTAGAGGTAAATTGAGTGAGCTTGAGCTGATGTAAAGTAGCAAGCTATGACAATGAATATGAACTTTTGGAAGAAAAATATGATTTTGAAAGCAATGTATAGAAATGAGTTTGAAAAATCCCTTTTTATAACCAAAAGCTAGGTTACTTCAAGTTCTTCTTTCCTTTGAATCATCAAAATAAATACAAGAAGATACTTTTTGGCATTTCGGCAAAGTGTGCAACTCGTGAACCTTCTTTTTGGTGAAATTTCAAGTTCGCAAACTATCAAATCTCTTGATGTTTCAGAATTTTGGTAAAAGTTGGAACTTTCAAGCTTTGCTTCTTTCTAACTCCTCCTTTGGTAGCGAGTAAACTTTGAAAACATTAGAATTTCTTACTTCAACATTTCATCTTTTTGGCAAACTATAGAACTTAAAAACCTTGTTTTGATGACTCCTTTAGTTCACGAACCAAGAAAATCACCGAAACACTTCACAAAGGGTTAAGGGAAAAACCTTCTTTTCAGCTAAAACATGAGTTTACAAACTATGAAAAGGTTCAAAATGTAAGACTTTGGATACATTCCTTTCGGCAAGAAAAGAAGTTCGCGAAGTAAGGAAAATGTCGAAAAGGAAGGAGAAATACAAATGAAGATAATTTTTTTAGCAAGATGAGTGGTTAGTGAACTTGGTAACTTATTGAAAAAGACAAGTGAAAATAGACTTATCAGTAGTTTGATAGGTTTGTGAAGTTGAAACTTTGCTAAAAGTGAAGACAAACAAACAAGAAAGAAGATGACTTTTGGCAAACTGGTAGGTTTGTGAACTAGCGAACCTACCAAAAAGGTTTGCCCCCCAAGGACTTTTCTGAAATGATAAAAACAAATGAATTTGCCAAGAATCAAAGACCAAAATTTTGAAGACTTAAAGGGGAAAAAGGAAACTTAAACCCAACATGATCAGGATTTGCACATGATAGACAAGGACAAAATTTTTGGTAACACAACTCCAAATATGCATTTCTTAGGATTTAGTTAAGTTTGTATTGGTGTAGTTGGAATATTTTCCTCAACTCTTGGATATGATGTGCTCTCTTCTTAGATTTCCCAAGTATATTATTTATATAATAATCTAAAATGTTGTATTTGATAAGTAGCTCCAACATTTTTTAGTCTAAAGGCATGATGACATAGCAAAATGTCCCTCATGGTATAGTAAAGGTAGTTTTGTGTTTACCTTGGGGGTTTATTAATATTTGATTTTAGCCTAAGAATCCATCCATAAAAGAACATTTTGTGCCCTACTATGGAATCTACAATCATGTCATATTGGTTAGAGTAAAATCATCTTTAGGAGATGCTTTGTTTAAGTCTATGAAATTAGTACATATTCGTACACAACCATTAGGCTTTGCAATGGGTACCATATTAGATATCCAAGGGGAATAATCAATTGGACATATGGATCCCACCTTTAGCATATTCTATAGTTCTTCTTTAACCATTAGAGTGACCTTGGGTGCATTTTTCTCATCTTTTGCTTAATCAGTTTGGCATTGAGTTTTAGAGTAATATTATGTATCACAATATCGCTAGCAATGCCCAACATATCTTGATATGACCATGCAAAGATATCAATGAAGTATTTTCTAGTGGACATGTTACATTGTTTATATTTATTTAAGATCTCCCATTTTTAAAACTTTTTTGTCTTTTCGATCCATCTCACTATTCATAGTACTAGGATTGAAGCATAATAGTATGTCACGCTCCTAGGCCATGTGTTGATTTGGCATTTTTTATAAAATAGTGTGTCCCAATCTTAGGATGGGAAAAATAGATTGAGTTCATTATAGATGACATTCTTGAAATTTTACTAGTTGATATTTGCCACTTTGTGTCACATTTTAGGGGGTTAAACAAATTCAGACAAGTATGAAATTTTACAAGTAGTCCTCATTGTAAGATTTCTAAAAAATATAATTTTAATATCAACATAGGTATGTGACAATAAATAATGACATCTTTTTTGAGACACTAAGAAAAATACAAACTATATCAAAAAATTTCAAAAATTTGTAGTGCACTCTATATCGATGTACTTATTTCAATAAAAATTTGGATAAATATACACAAAGATAAACACATTATGAGGAAATATATGTCTAAATTTTAGTTATTACCAATTATTTAAAAAATTAATAATAAAATAATATATTAAAAAATTACCAAAAAATCCATTCTCTAAATATTAGAGATAATATTCTATTTCCAAACAATCAAGAAAATATTTTATCTATAGTTCAAGTTATATCCATAAGAGAAAATGCTACTAAAAAAATAGTAAAAATATAATAAACACTTTTTTAAAAACTAACCAAATATGATAGAAGTGATTTTTTATGAAATCTCAAAAAAATGTAAATTAAATCTCCATAAAAAATTCTACAAATTATTGATTTACATCATCCTTAAATTCTTGACTATTTATTCATTACAATTGAGAGAATATGATGAATGCTGAAAAACCTTGATTTTAGTATGCCTAAAATGTAAAAAAGTGGGACACACTATTGTGTTGTCACCCACCACCAACTATAAGTGTGTTACAATCTTCTATGAAAGGTTGAGTGGGTAAGACATTTAGAGGATTGTCTAAAAAAGGGCCATCTTCCTCAAAGTATGAAGAAACTTCAAAGACATGGGAGCAACCTCTATTAGGACGAAACATAGGTAAGTCATCTTATACTCCTAAGTGTTCCACTATAACTTTGTCATTTGTAGAAGTTCCTTAAAGATGATTAGTGTCCAAACAACTTTCATAAATTAGTTCAAGATAAAACAATGGTAAACTTGTGTCACTATTGATGACACAAGTGATGCAGAGTAGGGGATGGTATTAGGCTATTGATACCGTATTTCACAACAATGGTTTTCAAAAGGTCATCCCTCACATTACAAAGGTAAACATCTCATGGCAACTCCCTTCACAAAGACATACTTTTGAGTTTCAATCTCACAAACCCCAAACAAAGTTTCTCTCCACCTTCAAACTCCTCAGGGACTCTATCTCACTTGGCCAACTCCTCACAAGAACCTTCTTGCAACAATCATTTATCCTTTTTCTCACAGACTGTCCCTAACTCTAGTAGCCCTCCAAATGATGAAATTTAGGCATATCTTTCAAAATAAAACCCAAACCCACAAAAGAATGGTCTTTTCAGATACCCTTTTGGGCATACTTTAACATATCTTGAAACCAACCATGATCACTTTATAAGGTATCCTCCTAAAATTGATTGTCATGTTGCTACAAAGGGGAAATTAGCCCTGTCTTCCAAAGCAAGTGCACTTTAAACTCCTTATCAACTTTGAATCTCCATTGACAGTCCTTTACTAGCCTCCAAAACCTCTGAATCAACAACTTTTAGGGATTGGAACACTCACTAAAGCCCCAACTTACAAAACCCTTGTTTTAGGCCTTTCTAGGTTTGAACCTATGAGGGTTTATTGAAAGTTCACACTCCACACACCTTCTAACCTTTCCAATACCTCAAACATGTTTTAATATGTCTGCCTATGCTATCCCAACCTTCACAAATTCCTTACCAATACCTTTTATGCAAACTCACACTCTTAGCCATCACCTTTCAAGCCAATAACTTGCAAATTTGCCCTATGGCATCACACAAAACCACTCAATTCACCCCCTGCTCACACAAACCATTAAAACATCTAACCCTATCATATTGGACCCATTCCACCTAGCTATAGGAGTTATAGATGGAGGAATGGACCATTAGTCCATCTTATGCAACCACAAACCCTCAAAACAGAGTTTCAGACCCGCTGTCAAAAAAATGAGAACAAAACACTTGAATCTCAATGAAATTCAGTCAAATAAAGACCAAATCAATGTTACTTCATGTCTCCATTGAATTTAATGACTTTTGGGTCAATATACTCTTATACGGACAAGTACAATGGCCTATAACAGTAGACTATAATGTAAACTCACATAAATTACATAGAAAACAAGAAGTTTTATTGATTCTTCTTTTCATACAAAGTATCCAACCACTTGTCTCGAGATTACAAGCCTTTTTAAATGTTTCTCAACACCTACCAATGGTTATAACTACCATTTGAATGCCCATGACCATTGGGCTTCCTCAATTTGCATTGTTTATACTTTTGCAACTCAATATAAACTTAATGACTCCTAATTACATAAACTCAATGACTATATAAACTTAATGACTCCTAATTACATAATAGATGGTCTATTATGACCTTATTGACACAACAAAAAACTCACACACCCTTAAAACCTATCAAAAGACCAAAATTGACCATATTAGCAAAATAAGCTTGGTGCCCCTGCACCATACAACCAGCCTAAAAAAGTCTCCAAGTCCCTTGGAAATTGTGTTGCAGCTTGTCCACCTTTGAATACTCCATGTCTCTAACCTCTAAAAGCTCTTGCATCTATCATTCCTTTCCACAAAGTTAAAAATTGAAGACTTGCATTGTGCTTGGCACCCTTGAACTTGTTGCCACTTGGATAGTGCTCCATCTTTCCAAATTGATCAGTTGATTGTTCTCTGACCTCTCCACCATCTGAAACTAATGTAAAACTTGCCTTTGCATTTGCAAACAATCCTTGTCCATGTGTCCTATGAATTACCTTCTTCCTTAACTTTGTTTCCTGCTTGATCTCACCTAGTTGTCCTTGCCAAATACCTTGAACCATCTCACCTTTCTCTTTCATTTCTTCTTTTAGTTTCTTTGTCTCAAGAACCTCTATTCCATCAGGTTTATGCACCTCTGTACTGACAAAAATTGACCGCCCTTTAACCTCTTTTGCTTTCAATGGACAAAGCATTGTCCCTATCATGACCCCAACATGTTTCTTAATCCCATCTTGAGCCTTCAAAATCAATTTATCCTTGACCTTTTCTTGATCAGATTTTGTCATCTTCTCATCATCTTTTCTTCCCAACACTAAATCATCCTTCACACTTATTGTGCTAGCATCTTCAAGCCTTGAAATGGCTGCACACTCTTCATGGTTATCTTCCTTAAACTTCACAAACTCCTTCTTTCCCATCATGATCACTTTCGCTTCCTTGGTTTGCCCTTTAACATCTTCTTGCAATGGAACCAAAGTAAAAGTACTCCCATCATGCTCAATCTGATAAGTGTTGTTTCTACCATCATAAATGGCATGTCTATAAAATTTCCATGGCCTTCTGATCAATAAATGACAACAATCCATGGGTAACACATCACAAAGCAAATTATCCTTATATCCACCAATATTAGACTCAACAGAAGCTTGTTCATTCACCAAAATTGATTGAATATCATTTAGCGAAGATACTCTATAGGCTGTTTCATGGGGAATCTTTTTCAAATTTAGTTTATCAACCATTTCATTGGACACCATGTTATCAGTGCTTCCAGAATCTATTACTACTTTGCATACCTTTTCTTTGCACTTGCATGTAGTCTTGAAAAGAGTTCTCCTTTGCAATGGATCCTTCTCCTTGGACTCTTTGAGGAGTGTTCTTCTCATCATCAAGGCTTCACCAACTTCTAGAGTAGCATAATGCATTGGAGAGTTTACATTTTCTTTGTCATCTTCTTGCACCATTTGAACTCTTCTTTCTCCTCCATGTGAAGTAGAGGCTTGTTCTTCCTTGCACTGCCATCCTTTGTGTCCAAATTGGTTACATTTGTAACATCTTCCTGAAAACATATTAGGGCTTTTGTCTTGTCCTCCAAATCTGCCCCTAAGACCTAATCTTCCTTCTCTATATCCCCCTCTAGATTTAGCAACTTGCTCCTTGTCTTTATTTGCATCCTCTTGGCTATCATATGACTATTTTGGAGTGTAGAATGATCCTCTTCCTCTCTGATTGCTGCCTCTACCCCTAACTGATTTGTCTTGCTTCCTCTTAAGTTTCTGTTATGCCTTAGCAGCCAATTGAAAGCATTCCTCAACTATTTTAGGAGTGGTTAGACTCATTTCATCTTGGATGTTGTATCTCAATCCATTTAGATACCTTTCCACCTTTGCTTCTTCATCTTCCTCATGTCTTGTTCTTATACTTAGCCTATAGAACTCCTCGGTGTATGCTTGTACATCTAGATCCTTTTGCTTTAGATTTTGAAGCCTCTTAAGCAATTATATATTGTACTCACTTGGTATAAACTTCTTCTTGAGTTTTGCCACCATTCTATCCCAAGATGTTATCTTGGTCTTCCCTTCCTTTCTCCTCTTAGTTTGCACAAATTCCCACCATAACAAAGCATGTCCCTTCAACTTTGACTTTGCAATCTTCACATTCAAAGTGATTGTCCAACGCCCCTATCCAATCCAAGAGCTCCTCTCCATCTAGTTTTCCTCCATACATAGGTAAGTTCACCTTGGTCTTGGGACCATCTCCCTTAACTTCTTTCAGCAACCTAGCAAACCTCTAATCCTCAGGGTTTAATTCTTCTTCATTCTCTTCATGCTCTTCTTCTCCTTCTTCTTCTTCAGGTTCACTAACATCTCCTGAGATTGTATCTCTTCTCTAACCTATTTCTATAGAAACAAGCCTTGCCATAAGTCTCTCCTCTAGTGCTCTCATCTCCCTAGCATGCTTATCCTTCAAATCTCTGATTTCTCTTGCCATATTGTTCCCTTTAGGAGGCATCTTGTCCTTCAATCTGCAACTTTTCACCTTCCATTGATTTACTTCCTATGCTCTGATACCACTATGATGCAGATCAGGGGATGGTATTAGGCTATTGATACCATATTTCACAACAATGGTTTTCAAAAGGTCATCCCTCACATTACAAAGGCAAACATCTCATGGCAGCTCCCTTCACAAAGACATAGTTTTGAGTTTCAATCTCACAAACCCCAAACAAAGTTTCTCTCCACCTTCAAATTCCTCAAGGACTCTATCTCACTTGGCCAACTCCTCACAAGAACCTTCTTGCAACAATCATTTGTCCTTTTCTTATAGACTATCCCCAACTCTAGTAGCCCTCCAAATGATGAAATTTAGGCATGTATTTCAAAAGAAAACCCAAACCCAAAAAATAATGGTCTTTTTAGATGCCCTTTTGGGCATACTTTAACATATCTTGAAACCAACCATGATCACTTTGTAATGTATCCTCCTAAAATTGATTGTCACGTTGCTAGAAAGGGGCAATTAGCCATGTTTTCCAAAGCAAGTGCACTTTAAACTCCTTATCAACCTTGAATCTCCATTGACAGTCCTTTACCAGCCTCCAAAACCTCTAAATCAACAACTGTTAGGGATTGGAACACTCACTAAAGCCCCAACTTACAAAACCCTTGTTTTAGGCCTTTCTAGGTTTGAACCTATGAGGGTTTATTAAAAGTTCACACTCCACACACCTTCTAACCTTTCCAATACCTCAAAAATGTTTTAATATGTTTTCCTATGCTATCCCAACCTTCACAAATTCCTTACCAATACCTTTTATGCAAACTCACACTCTTAGCCATCACCTTTCAAGCCAAAAACTTACAAATTTGCCCTATGACTTCACACAAAACCACTCAATTCACCCCCCTACTCACACAAACCATTCAAACATCTAACCTTGTCATATTGGACCCATTCTACCTAGCTACAGGAGTTACAGATGGAGGAATGGGCCATTAGTCCATCTTATGCAACCACAAACCCTCAAAACAGAGTTTCAGACTTGTTGTCAGAAAAATGAGAACAAAACATTTGAATCTCAATGAAATTCAGTTAAATAAAGACCAACGCAATGTTACTTCATTCCTCCATTGAATTTAATGACTTTTGGGTCAATATACTCCTATACGGACAAGTATAATGGCCTATAACAGTAGACTGTAATGTAAACTCACAGAAATTACATAGAAAATAGGAAGTTTTATTGATTCTTATTTTCATACAAAGTCTCCAACCACTTGTCTCGAGGTTACAATCCTTTTTAAATGTTTCTCAACACCTACCAATGGTTACAACTGTCATTTGAATGCCCATGACTGTTAGGCTTTCTCAATTTGCATTGTTTGTACTTTTGCAACTCAATATAAACTCAATGACTCCTAATTACATAAACTCAATTACTCCTAATTACATAATAGATGGTCTATTATGACCTTATTGGCACAACAAAAGACACACACACCCTTAAAACCTATCAAAAGACCAAAATTGACCATATTAGCAAAATAAGCTTGGTGCCCCTGCACCAACAAGTATAGCCTATTCTCAAAGTATCATTCATTTTAATTATTTTTATAGGTTTGACTATGCTTTGTTGTTTCAAACCTGATTCATTTCCATTGTAGTCAAGTTTTTACAAACTAGTGTATCATTTGCCATATTGACTAGTCAATTTAGATGACGATAGACAATATTCAGAATGAAGGCTAGTTTTAGATCCATCAGAAGTAACACATTCATTAAAATGTTTTTCCACTTGGGTGATTTATCATGCATATTGGGATCTATTGTAAAAGGCAAAAAAGTGTGGTTTTCATCTTCTTGTTTATCTCCTTTTATGACTTGATGATTCAAAATCTAGAGACCCCTAATCATCCTCTACATTAGTGTGATGTGCATTTATATCAATAGAGGTTTTTGAGGGTGTCATGGGTGTGAGTAATTAGTTGGAAATGTCAAAGTTTTATACTAATATGGGTTATCATCTACTATCACTACACATCTCTTGTTATGGATAAAATTGAGGTTGTGATGGAGTGTAGATGGGACAACACCCATTGCATGGATCCATGGACACCCTAAAAGAATGTTATAGACTAATGTTCCAAGTAGCACATGAAAGGTTGTGTTAAGTTTAATGGGTTCTAACATGATAGGCAAAGTGTTGTAACCAAGGGATTCTCATATCACATTGTCAAACCCTTTAATAGTTACTTTAGACTTAAGGAGATTATAGTGAATTAAATTGGATCACAAATCTAGAAAATTCTTACTACAAATGTTCAATCTAGATCCATTTTCCCCTAATAATCTCTTAACTCTAATGTTCCCATACCTAACCACAACATATAATGGCTTATGTTCCTTAATCACATGTGGAGGTGGCAACTCATGTAGTGTAAATGAGATTTAGATTCTATTTTGAATTATAGGTTGCAATATTGAAGGTAGATGGAACAATTGTGCGTGTTAAGACCTCTTTCAAGATGTTTCTATGCATTTCCAAGGAATACATCTATTTCTAAAGAGATATTTCAATGGAGGTATTGTTAAAATCATATGCATTATACCTCACATTTATATGCACCTAGTCATAAAATGATTTGGTGGTATAACTAGGGCATGAAAGGTGGGTAAGAAACTAGAGTTGGTATTAGATGTAAAACATAAAGAATCATAATCCATATGAATAGTAAAATCATCATGACATGTACAAAGAACATCATCATAAGGTTTAGCAATGCCATGAGTGTGTAAAAGAGAAATGCCCTCATCACATAACATATCATTTATAGTCATGGAAGGTGTAGGTATATGAGTATCCTCCACAATAGATGTCATGTGAAGGGAAGGTGCTTAAAGGTAGAACATAATTAATATCAAGCACACGACTATCACTATCCATAGAAGACTTACGCAACATGCAAGATGGATGAGTGAGGTAAGGGTGTCCAATAGAAAAGGGAAAGCAATAATCAAATCCCTAAAGGAAGAAAAGGTACATATGTGATGGTATAATGTTTCCATGAACAATGTGATCTCATTCATATGGTAAAATCTCATAAGAGAATCAAGAACAAAAGGATTACATGTCACAAATTGTATAACCATGTCAAAATCAATGACTGAAGCATGAATAAAAGCCAAGGATAGGGGACCATGGGAATCCATGATGTCAAAATAGAGCAATAGGGATCTATCCACGGGTGGGATATAGGGTTCAAGAAACTATGCAAGAAAAGCCCAACTTCTTAATAGAAGAAGATGAATGATATAAAAATGATGTGAAATCTATTATAAATTAGAATATTAGTCAAAAATTAGATCTCAAATGAAAACCTAAAAGGTGGCTAAGGGTGGGTAAGGTGGGCAAAAGTGATGTCACACAATAAAGCACAAACCCTAAGAGAGGATATAATAATGAAATAGCAATGAATAGGAATAAAACCCTAGCAAGATCTAAAAATGATAATGGAATTAGAAACGACAATATGAAATCCTAAAAATAGTGAAGGTATAAACCCTAAGGGGTGTAAGATTTGGTGGTTTAACCAAAAATGTAAAGGAAATAAATACCATTCCCTAATGTTAATCTAAGCAAAGTAAGTAAAAGTGTGCAATCAAATGCAAATTAACCTAAATTAAATTAATGACAACTGAGGATTATAAAAGTGTGTAAAACAATGTTATTTTAGAAAAGTAAATGTAAGGGAATTAGAGCACTCAGTTCTAGGAAGACTGATGAAGAATAATTATAATGTAGCATAGATTTGAGTCATTAGGTATAGAAAAATAGATGTCTCTAATATGTAAATTGTCTAAGATTTTGTGTAGGGCTATAGCTCGATGTGGGTTGATCTCATAGCTTTGGGTAGTTGTGCATGACATAGATTTTCTCTGTAACCCACATATCTGATATGGCTAGATGTATATGTCTTCTTTCTAATTTGTCAAATTCTCTACTTTTTTTCTGATTACCAAGGACTAGTGGTATTTAAAAATATCATACGGATATTGTTGGATCACAAGGGTCAAGTTTTCCTAGGTTCCTTTTAGTGCTCCAAAGCAAACTATTCCTAAAATGATGCTCCTTCTAATGTGTATGATTTTCAATGAATAATCAATTATAAATGCATGCACAATGAATGTCATTAAATACCAAAACATAGCAATAAAAAATGTGAAACATGTACTAAGTCAACTCATACCTAGAATCAATTTAGCAGAGTCAACAAATTTTTTTTTTAAAAATGGAAACTCAAAGATTAGTTTTGTGCCACACAAAATTGATCCAACACTACAAGATTACACAAGATAACAAAAAAATTAATGTCAAAATAGAGAATGAACATCTAAACATAAAATATATATATATATATATATATATATATATAAAACATGTAAAAAGATGAAACTAAATCATAAAAAAAAATCTCCTTTCCACATATAAGTGTTCTTCCTAACACCAACGCAAACGTTATCCTCAAATTTTAATCCTCTTAAAGTTTGTCCTATATTACTTTCTTCCAAGCACTTAAGAGGAGGTGACCAACGAAAACGATACGGGGGATTGTATTAAATAATTTTGACGGGGAAAATAATGCGGCCATTTTCATTGCGTGCATATCAAGATTAAAGAACATCACCTACCTAGAACTTTGACCAAGAGACTTGGCATTCATGATGGTTGTCATATGCAATAAAATGAGGGCCACCCAGCTCGTAAATGTCTTCCACATATATCAAGTGAAAGCAACTAGAGGTGTAAGATTCAATGATGATTGTGGTTGAATGCTCTTATACCCCAGGTAAGGGATAAAGGGAGGGGTCCTCCACTTTGCATGCTGAAATGTATTATCATAGTGTTAAATTTGTTTTGTTTGATGTATAAATAGAGTTCAATTTTAAACTTGTTATTTAGAATTAATTTATCTATCGTTTGATTCATGTAATCTATCTCATTTCATAAGATTCTCATCTTTTTAGATTAATTTATGTACAAAGTGTTGTTTCTTGGATTGAATTGTGTTGCAACCTAGTCCATTAAAATTTGATTGTTACTGTATTGACTCATACACCAAATATCTTTAGTTGAATGACTATGGTCTTGTATTTAGATGCAATCCAAGGACATTAACTAGCATCAAAAAGTATCATTAGATAGTTGTGAAATCACTCATCATGAAGAATTTGAACTAAAGTATTGCATCAAGAATCACATCCCTGGTACTGCATTATATTCAATTGTATGGCATTTTTCAAATTTTATGCATCAAAAAATGGGCTTGACTTCCATTAAGGAAGTTGTCAATCTTCTCTCTACTTTACAAAAAGCACAACTATGTTTTTCAACACAATCCCATGTTCAATAGCAATACTAAAGAAAGGAACATGACACAAAAGGTCACATTAGTAGAAGACAAATCCACAACATATGGATTAGATCATGTGGAGGAAAAGTATCCTAAAATAGGCAAAGACATGGCCTAGTCCTACATCAATCCGTATCTTAATCCAAATTATTTACAAGTTGTAGAGTGCATATCCAATTCCATATTCCTTGTAGAGGTCTAGCAATCAGAAGTGGCAAGCATGATGGAATCTAGTGTGGCATGATATCTCTAAAATTTAAAAAATAGAAAACTATTGCAAATGAACGTATATCAGGATATGGCAAAGACTGAAAATAAATCAAACCAGTGCAATTTAATTTTAAAGCTTTGGCCAAAGCATCTTTTTAAGTTGATAACAACTAGATAGGTTAGAGAACATAACCTACCCTTCTCTGTGACCCCATATTTGACACCCATCCAAAAACCAACTAAAAGAAAACAAAATAAATCTATTTCCCTAGGAAAAGCATAATCTTCTTATCTAAACCATTCAACCAAGATAGAGAAAAGAAATTTCCTATCTTAACATAATTATCAATTTATCCAATGGTAACATTTTTGAAGGGCATAAGTGTTAGTTTCAAGAAAGACAACTAAGCGGGGGGGGGGGGGGGGGGGGGGTGAATCAGTTGTCCCAAAACTTTCCTTTTATTAACCACTTAAATCCTTCTTGTAATTCAGCAGCATAATAATAAATCAATCATGGAAACACAAATAATTTAAGAGTAGAAACACATTAACACATATGACACTAAGATTTTAACGTGGAAAACCCGGTTAAGGGAAAAACCATGGGGTGACTAACCCAAGATTGTATTCTCTGTTAAAAGAATAAAAGGAACAAAATGGCACATGCCAATTAGGGCTCACTGCCCGAGCACACTGCTCACAAGAGGCCCACTGCCTACAGGAGACACATTGTCTACAGAATGATAAATATTACATACTTGAACTAAAGATTAGCATCTTCACCATGCTTGAGTCAATTCCATTTAAGTTCAATACTTTTGCTCTGCCTTTCGCTTTTCTCCTTTCTACCACACTCTCATCTTCTCCCTGATGATTTTGAAATGACTTCACAACTCTTATTTATACAAGACATCGACTTTGGGATAATCATCAAAGTAAGCACATTTTATTTTATTATAGAGCAAATACACAAATACAACTTGACTTATTACAAAAGACTTCATGCGAATCACCACTCTGTCGGCCACACAAATCTGGGACTTCAATCTTCCTTGAGGAACAAGCCATGCTTCGCACAACATCTTCAAGATCATCCGCAAGATGTGTAAATCATCTGGTTAGCCAAGCTTAGGAAGAACGTCATCATCCGGAAGTAATTCTTTAATTATGAGCTCAATCTTCAATGTGGACCACCAACACAAACTGGACACAATCTAGAGACCCCCACAAGCTTGTCTGATTCACCAAGAACATCCACACCACTTCTAATAACTAAAATCATTCTCTTCTTCATCTGGAATCTTAAGAACACAGTCTGTCATCACTATCATATTGAAATAGATGCTTGCAGACCTCCAGACCATAAACCAATTGAGTTGTCAATTCACATTGACTTCCTAAACACTCCACCAAATCCCTAGAACAAGATATTGCATTTCCAGATCTCATCGGACCTATTTGTCACTCTATCACCTTTGAACATCTACCAGAACCAATTTTACTCATATGGCCATAACTTCTTCAAATCTTCATGCAGACCTCTCAAATCTTTATTGGATCACCTTTAGACACATATCTACAAACCCTTTGATGCGCATCCTCTGATCTTCATCTTAGCTGGGATCTTCACTTCATAGAGCTTCATTGTCTTCACTGTTCTTCTCTGTTTCTGATAGGACTAATTTTCTCAATATCCTCAGCACACAACTCATCCAATCCTTGACATCAATGCAATAGGAGTATGTTGACATTAATGACAACACCGGTTAGGTCCATACTTGCAACAATCTCCCCCTTTGTCATTGATGGCAACATATGATGTGAAAAATTGTTTTAACCATCAAGACAAGAATTTCTCCTTACTGACTGACATAGCTCCCCCTATCAACAACAACCATTCACATGTCTTCTCTTCCTTTACTGCTCCCCCTTTGATCAACAACCACTTTTATTTTTCACATGTCTTCTCTCCCCCTTTGACATCAATGGCAAAGGGCACATACTTGCATCACTTAGAATCATACAGACTGCTCCCCCTAAGTAGCGGCTTCCTATCATCAATCCGGACCACAAGATATGATTGTGAGATCCACTTGACTAATGCACATCAATGCACCTTAATTCAGAACCAAAGGGGTAATAACCCCTAACTTCTCCCTGAGATACTCAAAAGAGTCCTTAGGTAGAGGTTTAGTAAAGATGTCTGCAATCTGATCTTTATAGGGCACAAACTCCAATCTGACTTCACTCTTGTTCACTTGCTCTCTCAAAAAGTGAAATATGATGGATATATGTTTTATCTTTGAATGTAACACCAAATTTTTTGAAATATTTATTGCACTTGAGTTATCACAGAAGATTGTGATAGGTTCCTCATACTCCACTCTGATGTCTCTTAGCATTTGCTTCATCCATAATACTTGAGTGCAACTACCTGCTACTGCAATATACTCTGCTTCTGTAGTGGACAAAGATATTGTCTCTTATTTCTTGCTCAGCCAAGAAACCAATCTTTTCCCCAAAAAGAATGCACCACCACTGGTACTCTTCCGTTCATCCACATCTCCTGCCTAATCCGCATCTGTATATGCATGAAGAGAGAAATCATGATCCCTAGGATACCATAAACCATACTCAAATGTTCCCTTTAGATATCTGAAAATTCTCTTGATATCCATGACATGAGATTCCCTAGGATCATCTTGGAATATGGCAACAAGACCAACATCATTCATAATGTCAGGCCTAGTTTGAGTAAGATACAGTAGTCCTCCAATCATTGACATGTACTTTTTCTGATCAGCCTTAGGAGATTCATCATCTTTGCTTAGTTTACATTCGGTTGCCATCAGAGTATTCATTGATTTTGAATCTTCCATGCCAAATTTCTTCAACAATTCTTTCACATATTTGGTCTGAGATATGAAGATTCCTTTCTTTGTTTGAGTGATTTGTAGACCCAAGAAGAAATTCATTTCCCCAAACATGGACATTTCAAATTCACTTTTCATTTGATTTGCAAAAGTTTTGCACATACTATCTCTTCCTCCAAAAATGATATCATCAACAAATACTTCAATAATCAAGATATTTTCATGATCAATTTTGAAGTACAAGTTACTGTTAGTAGTACCTTTGTTAAAACCAATCTTCAAAAGATGCTTATCCAGTCTTTCATACTAGGCTCTTGGGGCTTGTTTGAGTCCATACAGTGCTTTCTTCAACTTGCAGACCATATCACCATGATTAGACAATTGAAATCCATCCTGTTGCTCAATGTATACTTCTTCTTCCAAGTCACCATTCAAGAAGGCAGACTTGACATCCATCTGATATACTTTGAAATCATTAAAGGTAGCAAACGCAAGAAATAATCTGGCTGCTTCAATTCTTGCCACCGGAGCAAAAGTTTCTTCAAAATCAACTCCTTCTACTTGGGAATAACCCTTACAGACCAATCTGGCTTTGTTTCTGACTACTTCACCATCTTCATTCAGTTTATTTCGGAAGACCCATTTGGTTCCAATCACATTTTTGTTTCTAGGTCTGGGAACAAGATCCCAAGTGTGATTTTTTTCAATCTACATCAACTCTTCCTTCATTGCTTTAGTCCAGCTTTCATCATTGCATGCTTCACTTACTATTTTTGGTTCAATTTTTGAAATCAAACAATACTTTTCTAAGTCTTGAGCAATCTTTCTTCTTGTTTGAACACCTTTGCTTTTATCACCTATGATCTGATCTTCAGAGTGATTCAGTCTTACATACCTGGGAGTTTTGGGAATTTCTTGCACTTCTATTTCTTGGATAGGTTCATTCAAACTTATCTCTTCTTCCTGATTCTCCAGATCAGTCTGGATCTAAATTTCAGAAGGGACTTGAACTTCTTGGACCAAAACATTATTCTGATCATCTTCTTCATATTCATAAAATCTTGAGGGTTTTTCAATACCTTCATCAACCTTCACATTTGTACTTTCTATAATCTTTCTCAATCTCTTGTTATAACACCGGTATGCTTTGCTTTGAGTAGAATAACCCAAGAATTTTCCTTCATCACTTCTAGCATCAAATTTGCCAAGGTCTTCATCTCTTTTAGTGTAACATTTGCTACCAAAGACTCTGAAATACTTCACAGTGGGAGTGATGCCAAACTAGAGTTCCCCTTACCAGTATTGTTTCTAATTTGTACTCGATTAAGAGTGTAGACAACAGTGCTTATAGCTTCTCTCCAATAGACCTGAGGAACATTTGCTTCCATCATCATGGTTCTAGATGCTTCCTGGATGGTCTGGTTCTTTCTCTCCACTACTTCATTCTACTGTGGAGTCCTTGGAGCAGATAACTATCTTTTTATCCCATGTTTCTTAGAGAATTCTATGAATTCTCCGGATGTGAATTCTCTATCTCTATCAAACCTGAGACACTTTATGTTTAAGCCAGTTTCATTTTCTACCATAGCTTTGAATATTTTGAATTTCTCAAGTGCTTCAGATTTCTCCTTTAAGAAGGTCACCCACATCATCCGAGAGTAGTCACCAATTAATAACATAAAATACCTATCTCCTTGAAGGCTCTTGGCTCTTGCCGGACCACAGAGATCAGTGTGCACCAAGTCTAATAATCTCGTTGAAGATTGTTCCTTACTTTTGAATGTGACTCTACTCTACTTACCTAACTAACATTCTTTGCACAAACTGTTGGTAGGTTTCATCAATTTTGGAAGATCTCTTACAGCCTGAGTGTTTCTTATCTTAATGATATTATCAAAATTCACATGGCACATTCTTCTATGCCACAACCAACTTTGATCAATTTGAACAACTAAGCAACTTTTTCTAGTACCAACTAATTGGAAGATGTTACCTTTTGTCTATATACTGGATGCAATCTCAGTTCCAGAGCTTTCAAAGATTTTACATTTTCTATTTTTGAAATGGAGATCATAGCCCTTGTCCACCAACTGTCCAACACTGAGAAGATTATGTTTCATGCCTTCAACATACAGAACATCAGTGGTTTTGTTCTTTCCATCAACGGAAATGGTTCCTCTGCCTTTAATTCTGCCAGCAGAATTGTCTCCAAACTTTACAACTCCACCTTCATATCTTTCCAAGTTTATGAACTTATTCTTCTCACCAGTCATATGGTGAGAGCATCCGCTGTCAATGACCCATTCATCCTTTTCTTTAACTTGAGCAGCCAGAGCCCTTTCTATCACCATCTGATTGACAGATTCAATAGGCATTGGATCTTCTTCTTTGATAGCAATAAACACCCAGTCACTTCCAGATTTGTTTCCTATCTCAGATTCATCATCTATTACTCCTTCATCATCATCTCCTTAAACATAATAACACTTCTTTTGAAATCTTGATCTATTAGGATTTGGCCTAGAAAATCTTTCCAGACACCTTGAGGCAAAATGACCAATCTTGTTGCAGTTAAAACATTTGAAAGATAATTTTCCTTCATACTTACCAGATCCTCTTGGCAGTCTCTTTGCAATAAGGGCCTCAAATTGTTCAGCTTCTAATTTATCCTCTTCCAGATCTTTTCTTGCTTTCTCATACCAAGATGATTTTTTTGAGGAGCTTTCTCCTGGATCATCTCTGTTTGCCTTTTGTAGAGGCACTAGCTTTGAATGCAGATTCAGTCTTGGGAAGCGCATCACCAAACTCAGCTAACTCGGATGTAGATATCTTACCAACCAATTGATCCCTTGTGATAGTTGTTAAGGATCTGATTCCTCAATAGCAACAACTTTGTGTTTATAAGCAGGAGGTAAGGATCTGAGAACTTTAGCAACAATTTCATCTTCATCCAGTACTCCACCAGCACATCTGATGCCACAAACAAGCTCATTTACTTTTGTCATGTAAGAAGTGATATTCTCATCTTCACTCATCTTTAAGTTTTCAAACTTTTCTTTTAGACTTTGTAGCTTGGCACACTTAACATATTTGTCTCCTTCATATAGATTTTCAAGCTTTGTCCAAATTTCATAGGCAGTCTTCAAACCCATAACATTTGTCAGCTCTGAATCAGACAAGGCACCCAGTAGGGCTTCTTTAGCTCGAAGATTATTCTCTGCATCTCTGATTTCATTTAGAGTTGTAGGGCCATTTGTTGGGGGAACATATTTAATTGAGGTTATGTTCCAATACTGATATCCCATGCATTGTATGTGACATTCCATGCAGCTTTTCCAGACAGTGAAGTTTGAACCATCAAACCTTGGACTGTCCTTCTTGTAGGTTGACATTATGGATCTCCTCAAGCAGTTAAGCTTCTTCTAGAGGACCTTAGCTCTGATACCAATTGTTAGTTTCAAGACAGACAACTCAGAGGGGGGGTGAATCAGTTGTCCCAAAACTTTCCTTTTATTAACCACTTAAATCCTTCTTGTAGTTCAGCAACATAATAATAAATCAATCATGGAAACACAATGCAATAATTCAAGAGTAGAAACACATTAACACATATGACACTAAGATTTTAACGTGAAAAACCTGGTTAAGGGAAAAACCATGGGGTGACTAACCCAAGATTGTATTCTCTGTTAAAAGAATAAAAGGAACAAAATGACACATACCAATTAGGGCTCACTGCCCGAGCACACTGCTCACAAGAGGCCCACTGCCTACAGGAGAAACACTGTCTATAGAATGATAAATATTACATACTTGAACTGAAGATTAGCATCTTCACCATGCTTGAGTCAGTTCCATTTAAGCTCAATACTTCTGCTCTGCCTTTCACTTTTCTCCTTTCTACCACACTCTCATCTTCTCCCTGATGATTTTGAAATGACTTCACAACTCTTATTTATACAAGACATTGACTTTGGGATAATCATCAAAGTCAGCACACTTTATTTTATTACAGAGCAAATACACAAATACAACTTGACTTATTACAAAAGACTTCATGCAAATAACCACTCTGTCGGCCACACAGATTTGGGACTTCAATCTTCTTTGAGGAACACGCCATGCTTCTTACAACATCTTCAAGATCATCCGTAACATGTGTAAATCATCCAGTCGGCCAAGCTTAGGAAGAATGTCATCATCCGGAAGTAATTCTTCAATTATGAGCTCAATCTTCAATGCATACCACCAACACAAATTGGACACAATCTAGAGACCCCCACAAGCTTGTTTGATTCACCAAAAACATCCACACCACTTCTGATAACTGAAATCATTCTCTTCTTCATCCAGAATCTTAAGAATACAGTCTGTCATCACTGTCATATTGAAATATATTCTTGTGGACCTCCAGACCATGAACCAATTGAGTTGTAAATTCACATTGACTTCCTAAACACTCCACCAAATCCACAGAACAAGATATTGCATTTCCAGATCTCACCGGACCTATTTGTGTCACTCTGTCACCTCTGAACATCTACCAAAACTAGTTTTACTCATATGGCCATAACTTCTTCAAATCTTCATGCGGACCTCTCTAATCTTTAATGGATCACCTTTAGACACATATCTACAAACCCTTTGATGTGCATCCTCTGATCTTCATCTTAGCTGTGATCTTCACTTCATAGAGCTTCACTGTCTTCACTGTTCTTCTCTGTTTCTGATAGAACTAATTTTCTCAATATCCTCAGCACACAACTCATCCAATCCTTGACATCAATGCAACATGAGTATGTTGACATCATTGCAATAAGAGTATGTTGACATCAATGACAACACCAATTAGGCCCATACTTGCAACAATAAGGCTTCATAACAACTAGGATTGTAACTAATCTAGAAATAAGATAGAAAGCATATTTATGCAACATAGGTTAAAATTATTCATATTCCAAATGACTTCAACAAGTATCTAAGAATTAGAACAAAAAACCCATTCCCTCTAAGCCATCACACCCTTCCTATTCTAAGACCAAACTAAAATAGAACTTATCATTAAAGCTAATAATAAGCCTAATTTCACTAAGCAATAAGGAAAATTAATCTTCCTGGCTTAATCAATCAAATAAGATTTAGAAAGAATTTCTCTAAGGATTCAACTCAACCATGGTTGAAAAGATATTAATTTAACCTATAAGGCAATATCAACATCATTCACAAATTTGAAGTAAATTCTTCTAATCTGATTTTAATCTCATAATCAAGATTAGAAACTGATCATTTGAGAAGGTAACAATTATTCATACTAACATATAACTAGATCTAAGCTAAACTTAAAACCTCCAACCCCAATAGATAAAGGTGTAACTAATCCATACTACACAAATAGATCTTCTGACAATTGCTAAATCTTGGATGAGAACCATAATCTTCATTACTCTCGAATAACTATATAAGACTAATAAAAGGTTTAAAAGTATCAATTTTAATACCATTTTAAGGGTATCAAGAAGTATAAAAACAAGTAAACATTTATATGTATTATTTACATTTAAAAGATTATAATCCAACTCCCTTAACTTAGCTAGCCCATTATTAAATCCCAAAATTTTCTTACAATACCAAAATCTATCAACAATCAAACTATTATTTTGTAATTTGAATAAGCATTAAGGCATCATACTCATGATAGATTCATAATCATTACAAGTATATATTGATACTAAGAATTCTATCCTAAAAATAAAAATAAAATAGTTATATTTCGAAGGTGATTTGTTTTTAATTAAAAAAATGACTCAAAGAATTTTAATCTTAACTTCTCTTTCTATATTCACCCTTCTATATTTAAACAAATAAACTATGTTTATATACTAAGAACAAAATTCAAGGAGAGGTCGAGTCTTATATATACAAGGTGACAGCTTCATTTGGTAGCCAAAAATCACCGAGATTAGATATATAGCGAGTAGTGCTTTAATTTGACAGTTGTATAGCTGTATTTAAAGATTTTAATTGTAAAATACAATAAAAATAAATATTTGACTGTATTAACATACATTCAATTTATTTTAGAAATTGTAGAAAAAATAATTAGTATGAAAATCTAACTGTATGTATGTATATATCTATGTATATATACATATACATATTATTTTTAAAAAAATTAATAGAAACTTTATTGTTAAAAAAAAAAATCTCAAATTTTTAGATTTTTTTAAGTTATATATATATAATTTTTTAATAGAAACTTGTATAGAAACTTCTATTATTAAACAAAAAATCTCAATTTTTTATATATTTTTAAGTTCTCAATATTCTTTATGCTTTTTTATAGAATATTTTATATTCATTTCAGCCTCCAGCTTTTCCAACACATCAAACAATTAAATTTTGTATTGAAGGATAAGGACCTGGTAGTTATAAAAAATAGAAAGAACTAGAATGCATACATTATTTGAAATACCTTGGTATGAATACATTAAAATCATTTGTAATTTTTTTTAATATTTCTTATATAAAATTTGACTTGCATTAAAAAATTTAATTGTCATGAGAAAGGCAATAATGAAGACTAAACTATAGGGAAAAAATTTCTTGACAGGCAAGGTGGACTGTCAAATTTAAGCCCTGATAGAGTGATAGAGAGAGAGAGAGAGAGAGAGAGAGAGAGAGAGCCAGAACCGATTGCAGTAAGGGTCGAATGGATGTGAGAAGGTTGATATTTTAGATGTATGATGATATTCAAAGTCCAATGGTCTAAGTCCACATAACCTTATTCCTCTTAGGTTCGAAATGAGAATAGAAACAGTATTTAAAATACCATTGTTAGATCTAACTCAAAAAGCATGATTTGCAAATAAGGTGCATACAGAGAGTAATTGCAAGATGAAAAGCAGGTAAAAATGTAGCTAAAGATATCATTCTTTATTCAATCGCTATAATGAGTTCAAGATGAATTGGAAAGATATTGACTTAGAATAAATCTATCAGTGAAGGCTACAAGTACCTTATCATTTCAAAATGCACTAAGATTGTGTCAAACTCAGCGTAAAAGAGAGTAAAGACTAAACATAAATAGGAGTTCCAGATCAATTTTCTGAAAAAGATTCTACTCCTGGCGTAGAAAAAATAAGAAGATAAACCTTGTTTAAGAAAACCTCCAGATGAATTACACGCTGATGATATTGCCAAGGCATAGTTAGCGCAATGTAAAATGGTTTTAAGGATGGAATACATACACATGCCGATAAGTTTGTTCAGGACGATTCAGGATAGATAAGAAGACCGAAAAAGATACATACATGGTGAATAGAGAACTCATGCTTAAATGGAAGCATGCAAGTTTGACAAGCATTGACAAGGAGGAGAAAAACATTTTCAACAATGTCTTCCCTATCTATGCCATTAATGATGAAAGGATTGAATGGATAACTGAATCCATTAAGGAGATGATTTATATGAAAGCAAGATTTCATTTTGAACATGAATTGAAAACATAGACCATTTCAAAAGATTTCCTAAAAAACATGGAGAAAAACACAAATTTTGAACATTGTACTAGCTTCTGAAGAAACTCCAAACAATGGAGGAAAAAAGGAGAATTAAAACTTGAATTCCACAAATATAAATAAACCATTATAAAGATTCATACACATTCAACACAAAATAAAAAATTATTCAAAAATTTGCATACCTAGAGTCTGTATGCTCAAAATTGCGACCTCAGTTGCCTAGGGCTATCAAGTTAGATTTCAACACACACACGGACCCTTCCCTCCTTGCCACGGGGTGAACTGCCACGTCACTCTCGCTCTCATGGAAGTAGCTAGTCGAGAGGAGGTGAGACACAGGGGTGGTCTAGCTCGTTGGAGAGTTGGACTTTGCAGAGAGGGGTTGGCACATCCTAAGGCCTATGTTGTGTGCTAATACAGATGTGTCGTTCAATGATCATTGTTGTAGAGATAACCATATGACCCGAAGGGCCACTAGTCACTCTTCTCCTATTAGGGTTTCTGATATTCCACCTTTGTGTGGGTAAGCTGTTGTTTTCGTTGATGGCTTGTTGTCTTTCAAAGTATTGGATGAATGCTTGTTGTACTAAGAATTGCCTATGTTCTTGTTGTTGTTGTAAGACAAGTGGATCCTGTTGTGGCCTCAGATGGATTTCCTCTATCTCGTTGAGGATTGCCCTCACCCACTCACCTCTTAATCTTGGGCACATTCGTGAGCTGAGACAAGAGATAGGCGTATGTGAGTTAACCTTGACTATACCTAGGGTTTGACTTAGGGTTTGATTTGACCTAAGGTTTGATTATGCATTGACCTTGTGATAGAATCAAGGGTTTGACCATATGGTTGACTATGGATGACCTTGTGATGGAATCAAGGGTTTGCAAATTTCCTAAGTGTCTATTGTTTTTGTTCTTTTTTATTTTTTTATGAATGCAACTATATGAAATGCAAAACTTCTTTTTGTGTTTTTTTTTAATATTTTGGAAAATAAAAGATACTTTTAATCTAGGAATCAAAGAATGAATGCCATCTATAATGAATTTACCTAATGCAATTATTCTGTTTTTGGGGTTTTTGAATATTTGAAACGATTTGATTTAAGAAAGGGAAATTGCATGTAAATGAATTAAACTATGAATGCAAATTACTCTAAGATTATGAAATCTAACTATCCTATCAAGGAAAAAGCAATGAGATTACTGATCCCAAGAGCAATTTTAGTTATCTAATTACTACCAATTGACAAAAAGCATAGAGGAACATGAAATAAAGAAGACTTGTGAGCCTCCACTACCCTCATATTTCCTTGTGTGGCAACCTCGTATCCTCTTGTAGCAACAGGGAATCCTCTCGGCAACAAGATGACAAAAGAAACAAAAGAAGCTTTAAAAGCTTTGCGAAGAGAGCTCAATGTGAGCTATTAATGAGCATGATGGCTTGATTTGAGTAGCGTATGGACATGTGATGAGATTTATGTGAAAGCTTGATGAACAATGAACAAACAAAAGGTACCTTCATCCTGTATGAGCATGAGAATGCTGAATGTGGAGAGCAATAACTTGCAAGAGCTGTGTGCACAATGAAATTGCCTCCCTTTGTGCTTGAGGGAGGGGGGTATTTATAGGTTAGAAGAAGAGATGAGAGGTGAGGAAGAAGGAGAGTTAACTCAATTAGATTGGAGAGTTAACATACAGGATTCAAGAGTGATCTGGGCTAAAATTGGAGTGATCTGCCCAGTAAAAGTTTATCACTCAAGAAGAAGTGAAGAAGAAAGAGTGCATGGGAATGCATGATTTGTTATTTTTATATGAAATGGAGCTAATTATGCATGTGTGGGTGCATGAAATATTTAACTCCATATTAGGCTCGAAAATCCATGCAAACAAGAAGAAAACTAGGCAAAAATGAAGCTTTTTTGAGTTAGAAATTCAAGTTTTTCCATGGCTAGAAATGCAATAGGGTCGCCCATGGGTCACCCCTTTCACCAGTAGGGTCGCCTATGGGTCACCCAGAGGGTGACATTGGGTTGCTCGAGGGGAGATCCTGATTTAGTAGGGTCACCCAACGGGAGATCCGGAAAGGAAGGGGTCTGGGTGAAAATGCATGATGGGAGATGGTAAACGAGATAAAAAGGAGGGGATCTACCTCTAAAAATAGGCCAGTCATGTGCAAGAATTCAAATCTCCACTTGCAAAGTAGGATCTCCCAGCGGGAGATTTGGAAATAATAGGGAAGATTTGGATTAGTTGAGTGAAACTGAAAACCGAAAGTGGGAGATGGCTAGGGGGGACCTCTAGAAGGCTTCTAGGGGTGGAGAAGATGAAAAACATTGGGGAAAGGTGAAAACTCACCTACAAGACACATACAAGGCTTAGGAACAGGGTCGCAAGCTCAGAAAACACAAATCGACAAGTGTCAAAAAGCATTGACAACAAAGAGAGAGAGAGAGAGAAAATGACAAAGGGAAAACAACACAACAAGAAAGAAATGACACGCCACCAAGAGGATTGCTGTAGAGAGGATATTATTTCATGCTTACATCCACATGACAAGGATTATATATCATCATAGGGGTCCTCGTGGAGGTTGTGTGTGATTTTTGTGCTTACATATTTGCCCCGTTGGGGACGGTAGTCTACATGAAAGGTAGGTATCATTCTTGAACTAGGCCTTATTTGTTGTCAATTTTCCTACAATTGTACCTGCAATAACTAGTGTTAGCCCGACAGCTGAATATATCAAAATGAATAATGAAAATTGCAATGGCAAAATTACCATAGATCGTGAGAGTTCAACTAGTTGTTTGCCTTTATCAATGAGCCTTGTAGGAATGAATGCATGCAAAATGATGCATGAAAGATGAATAAAAGAAAACAACTAATCTAAGAATGCATAAAAGAAACTAATCTAAGGGTAAGCAAAGAAAGCAATTAGTGAGATTTGAGTGAATCGACAACGAAATTGATCGTGTGAATAGTCGTTGAGTAGATATCATCGAGGAGATCGCAAAGATGGTCATTGCTTCCTCTGCCACTGAGAATCAAGTACATAAATAGTGAAAACCCCTTCTCTAAACCCTAGGTTGAATTTTGTGAAAAATCTCTTAAAATAATCTATTTTTGGTGATTTTTTCTATTGCATTGTCTTTGTTTCATCGTTTAGAGTAGGATCGGTCTTTTGTTTACTGAAATCGGCTGAGAAACAGAGATTTTGGAGCACTTTCCATTCAGGGGATCTCCACATAGGGTCAACTCTTTTGCCAGGCAAGTTGCCCAGGGGGAGATTTGGCTGACAACAGGGTCACTTGGGGGGAGATCCTGCTGACAACAGGGTCGCCTGGGGGGAGATCTTGCTGACATGTGGGTTACCTGGGGGAGATCCAGTCTGATGAAAGGGGCGACCCTGACTGATCATTTATGTCTAAAATTTGATGTTTTCTAACATTTACTTCACTTAGTTTTGATCTAATTTGACTACTGTATTCGCCTGTTTATTACAATTTTGATGGTTTATATGTTTTTTTGTGAGATTTTCTACAAGTTTTATGATTTTTAGGATTTTTGCGAGTTGATGAGATCTAATCTAAACTTCTTCTCCCATTTGTAGGACATGCACATTCAATGGAATGCTTTTAGAGAGTAGTTGTGGCTCTCAGAGATGTTTGCTTCATTGAGTGATGATGATCACGACATCTTGTGGAGAGCCGGCTTAGCCAGAGTTTATCATGTGCCAATTATTCATCTTGTGGCACGCATCTGTTGTGATATCTTGACATACTAGGATGCGGATAGGAACACCTTTAGTTTCCCATAGGTTTCAGGAGAGTGGACTATCACTCTTTTCAATGTTTATCATATACTTGGAGTTCTTGTGAGAGGGCATCCTTTTGTCCTGCCTACTAGTGAGTCCTTTGAGGACAAGGTTTCTTGGGCATAGTTCATGGGGGTGAGCCACCCCGAGGATCAAATAGGAGTTCATCTTACCTCTATGCCGTGACTTTACATTCCTCGTTTGAGGAAGGTTTTGATCGGCTTGATTGCATCGAGGTTGTCTGAAGACAAGGCCTCAGCTCGCTTGAGATGGTGCTGGGCACTAATTATACAGAATCTTGAGCAAGGCAAAGTCTATGCTTGGGGGCTAGACATTTTAGCCATGCTATACATAGATTTCTATCACATCACATGATGAGGGGCACTAGATTTTAGTCATTCTTCTTTGATTATGATTTGGATCTTTGAGCACATTAGGCCTTATCAGAAGCTTGTTCCAATTCCTGATAGGTGACTACCGAGAGCATCTAGATGGATTCAGGTGGGTCACTTTGATACTTCTCTATGGGCCGTATCCACTCTTACAGATGAGGACATGATTTTTGATCCTTATGTGGATTTGGAAGGATCATGGTCATGTGATGGCGAGATGCTAGTGCAACAGGGCCTTTGCAATCACATGCTCATAGCAGGATGCCTCGCTCCCATAGATCTCATGGAACGACTACTAGAACACATAGGTAGAGGAGGAGTCCTGAGGGTTCCATCAAGGGGAATCTTCCTTGATTTTACTTTGCTTTTCCTTTGAAATCATGCCCCCTTGCATGGGGAGCTTTTACTTTCCTTGAGAGCATTTTGTCTTAGCTCTTTGTACTCTTATACCTGTAAACTTCAGATATATGAATGAAAGTTTGTCTTTTTATGGTTAACAAATGGATACTCATCTCTTGTGTATTATAGAATTTTAAGATATTTTTGATTATGTTTTTGACCTTCAACTCTAACCATGCAAGTATGATGACAATGACATGTTTTTGTAATTTTTTTGGCATATATATGAGATGTAGTTTACGATATGTAGATGCAAGAACACAAGGAATGCTTGAAAAGGAAATTTTACTTCTACTAAATGTCACAAGTTATGACATTGACTTTATTGCTTTGAGACTCTTTTTCTGATTTTGGTATGAATGCAATGTGGAACAAACAATATGACTGCTCTTTAATACGATTTTCAATCCATGGGATTGCAAGTTGTCTTGATATAAGAGACCTATTCAAGGTTATGAGATATGAATTTAGAACTCAAGTGGGGAGAAGGAATGAAATGGAGTGCTTCTAAATTTGGACTTTGCTAAAGGCTAAACACTGATCCTTATCTAGATAAGACAATCTGACAAGCTTTCAACTTAGACAAGTAGGGTGGGTGCAAAAAGTTGGGGGGCCAAAAAGTGGCCAACTTTTTTTTTTAAATTAGTAATAATGCGAGCGCATTATAACACACTCATATTATGGCTTGGTGTTGCTTAGCCTACACCAAGCCATAACGGGCTTGTGTTATAACGCGAGCGTGTTATGTGCTGCTATATATATAAAAAGTAGCGTTCTATTTCATTATTTCACAGCAAATTGCAAGAAACCCACAGCTTGAAGAAAGAAAGGAGCGCGCTCGCATTATTTGAGGTCCAGTCGACAGCTATTTCTCACTGATTCATCATCAAAATGCCGCCACGTCGTTGGGGAAATTGAAGAAGTAAGTTTTATTTGCTTTCTTGTGTGAATTTGTTGCTAAATAGGTAGGTTAAAATAGTTTTTGATGTAAATTTCTTAAATTTACAGGAGTTGATAATGCACCTCCTCCTCCTCCTCCTAAAAATCCACAAGAAAATCTACAGGAGTTAATATGCCCCTGGAACACAAGAAAATCTAATGGGGCAAATTGAAAATAATAAGAAACAAATTGAGGACATAATTGCAAGGTTGAAAGAACCTACAACTTCAACCTTGCATAGATCCACGCTTTCTCAATCCCTTGAATCTATGTTATCAAATGTAGATTCAATAAGCAAGCAAATCACTAGATGGACAAAAAAGAGGAGAGAATTTAGAGAGTATTATGCTGACAAGTTATCATATGAACAAGTAAAAAAGGAACAAATTACAAAACTCAACTTGTGTTCTATTTTCACAAACCCACGAACAAATGAATCTCTACCCCTTACATGCAAGAGGTTCCCTATCCATTGGTGTAACAACCAAGCAATAAGGGACAATTTTGTGCAGTGGTGGTGGATGGTTTTTGACCATCCTCCATGCAACAATAATGAGGTCTCGCAATATTTTTTGAGGAAACTCTACTGCGAGTTTGTCAAAAATAAAGTGCCAAATTATTTTGATATGCGGGAGTTCCAGAGTAGAGGTAGGGGTCAGCACAAGATAGACCAAGGGCACGTGTTGACCCATAGCAGCCAGTGAGATGAGAACTCGCTAGACCGGCCCATGAGCACGTTTCTATCCCTTCCGTTGTGAAGGAGAGTGTTGAGGTTGAGGCACTTCAGTCCATTAGTGCCTTGACCCAGAGCATCTTATAGCATGCTAGTCCTGTAGCACAGCGTGGGCTGGGGGAGAGTTCGAGTACGATTCCACCCCATACTTGTCGAACTTGTGGGCCAACATGTGGTTATGACCCCACGGATAGTCATGACACAGGTGCGTAGGCTACATCTGTAGCTGAGCAGATGGTGATGACAAATGCCCTCCTGAGTGAGACTTTCGGGCTTGATACTCAAGTAAATCTTAGCAAGTTCATTGAATTTAATTTATTAAATTTCATTTTTGAAAATCAAGATTAACTAATTTAGTTTGATGATTTTAATGAAATTTCAGGGTCATAGCATTGATGCAGTTTTTAGTGGTTCTCCACTTGCATATTACACTACATCATCAACTGTTAGGGTATGTAACTAGTAAACAATTATAAATATTACATGTGAATAGAATCATTATATGAATGGTATTCTAATATCTAATTTTGGATGTTGAATAGGTTAATATTAGAGATTTCATGGCAACACCTGCCAGCAGTGGTGGACTTCAAAGCTTCACGGAGGTAATAAAATAAATAGTTTAATGAATGAATTGTACTTACTAGATTTTTGTATGTGACTTGTGTGCTTTATTGTGTGTACTTCCATGTTTAGGTGAACGTGTGTGTATGTTAGGAGCCATGATTTGCATCACTATTATAGTTTTCATAATTGAATAATGTTGTTTTATTTCTAGATGATGTAGGCTGCAGAGACACCTCCCGATATTCACAGGGAAATGGAGCATGGTGTGTCCTCTGTGATTCATAGCTCCATGCCATTGATGGGGGTATGAGGCAGATTAGTAAATTTCAATTTACATTCATTGTTATAGTTATTTATTTTTGAAAAATTAAAAGATTATTGATTTGAAGTTTAATTTTTATCTGGATGGTTTCTATAGGACATGACATCACCACAGCCTAATCTTGCTACTAAGGCAAGTGAGGAGATAGATTATATGGTAGCGGTAAGTGATTATTTTGTTAAATGTTTCATTTTTTATAACATGTAATTTCTATATATTAATGTCTATACTTTTTATTGTAATAGCTACAAATGTACGAACAACTAAATAGGAGCAGCCCTCGGGTTCATAGTAGACCACCCACATACGCGTCTCCATCCCCTAGAAGATCAAAGGTTGCCCGTGATCTATTCTCTTCACCAGCTAGAGGGGAATGACTTTTTATTGTATTCCTTTGTTGTATGCCTATATGGCATTTGTGGACATGTATTGCATATAGTTGACATTGTATGCCTATATGGCATTCTTGTAAGCCTATATGGCTATTTTGTATATATGTTATACTTTTATTGACAGATATTGATGTATGCCTACATGGATATTTGGTTAATACAAATCTTTTTTATTGATGGCGTCCATACTTGCATTATAAATCCACGTTTGAATGGATATTTGTAGATGGTTACTGTGAGGGTAAAATAGTGATCAATCAAATGAATAATAGATGACCCAAACATCAACAGAATAGAGAAACAAAGAAGATTAAAATAAGCAAAGCAATGAACAAACACAGCAAACCTCTTCCATTTCGAAACTTCTGTTGTTCGCCTATCACGAATCGTCCTTTCGCAGATGAGATGAGCCCTCAGAGAGTGCAATCTTTTAAAACTGTTTGAGGAAGTCGATGGTGAACGGCTATGGTGTGATGTGCAATGAAGGTGAGCTCCAATGCAACAATGGTGATCTTAAGCTTGTAGATGACAAATGGGTGCCAAAGGCGCGCTGGTGATATTTCTACAGAGTAACGATGTCAAAAGCCTGGATGAATAGAATGGAGGGATGAAGCTTCATTTATAGACTCGGAGGAATAGGAATCAACGGTTGAGAGAAGATATGACGATCAACGGCTGAGGATGGTTGAGGAATGTGCAACCAGTAGAAATGTGACAAGTGTCCCAGCTCCATCATGAAAGGTGGGATGTGACAAAACTGATTGGAGAGTTAACTCCATTGACTGGTCTGTTAACAGAATTGATTGATCAGTTAGAAGAGTGGATTGTGGAACTGACTGGATTGATTGAGGATTTGACTCAACTGACAGGTTAGTTAACAGATTTGATTGATTGGTAAATTGACCTCTGATTGGAGAAGAAATAGGCCATGTGGGTGAGGGAAAATAAGGCAATTAAATATTAAATATATTTAATTACATGTGCAACCTGATGAGGTGGACAAGGTGAGGTGGAAAAAGGTGAGGTGTAGAAGGTGACGTGGAATTTTGAATTTAGAACTTTAGGATAGAGGAATTAGGCTTAATTAAATAATTTATGATTATTTAATTGTGTAGGACTTTAGAAGAATTTTAATTAAATAAATAGAATTTATTTAATTGTGAGATAGTGAATTGATTAAATAAATTTAGAATATTTATTTAATTAATAGAAGAATGGAATAAATATTTAAAATATTTATTTAGGATGATTTGTGTCATTTTTAGGCGTATACATTTTGCCCCTCTTTGATGCAATGCAGTTTACAGCGTTGCTTCAAAGAAATTGATAGTCTGAATGATGATACATGCCCCAGTTTGCCCCTGGTACAGGTTAAATGACGATAGGATGCCCCCTCGGGAGATTGGACGGGAAAAACGGCGAAAGCTTTGGAGACGGACGATCTCACGACGAGGAAGGGGTTAGGATAGGTTGGAGGAAAAGGGACGCAGTCAGGGATGCGGGAAGAAAACGGGAGAAAAAACGGACACAGGAAGTAGTCACAGTCATCACCTAGCCAGAATTAGGGTTTGGAGGTTATAAATAGGAGCTGGGTCCACAAGAATAGTCATTTGCACACTTGGTTGATCTGGATTGGAGAAGGAGAGCTCATAGCAAACTTAGAGCAGCATGGCAGCCAGAGCCGCAGACATTCCACGCGAGGAGCACCGATTCGAGCGAGTCCGACGATTTGGGCGGCCAGCAGAGGCAGGACCCCCGGTATGTGCTTCGAAAAAATTCTCCTAGGGTCGAGTTTAGGTGTCATAAATGCACGTAGAAAATAGGTGAAATGAATGCGCTGAAACGCAGAACGACGCATATGCCTCGCGAAGCTGCGCTTTTGTAATTTCGCGGCGCATATGCCGGTTTCAGCGGCGCATGCGTGAAAGCTGCGCATTTGTGCATTTTAGTTGCGCTTTCGTAATTGGGTGGCGCTTTTGTATTTCTGCCGCGCATGCGTGAAGTGTAGCAGCACATTTGTTAAAGTTGCGCATATGTGACTTCCTGCGGCGCATCTGTAATTTCGCGGCGCATACGTGGATTTCTGCGGCGCATGCGTTAGAACAGCGCATATGTGCCCTGTAGCGGTGCATATGCAATTTTGCGGCGCATATGTTGATTATTGCGGCGCATATACCAGAAACGGCGCTTTTACCACCTGTAGTGGTGAATTTGCTCGAGAGGGCAAATTACTTAGCCAAATTGATTTGATTAGCGTCTTGTTTGACGCAGGAATCGACGAGCTATCTCCGAGATTGCAGGAATCTAGTTAAGAGATGTAGTGTGCTGTTTTGATCAATTTGAAATGCTAAGTTTAGTTGATATAGTTCAATAGATATGTTGAGTATGGTATATGCAGCTTGAGACTGACGCCTTGCTTTGCGTGCTTGCAGGAGGAGATACGAGAGACTCTGCAGTCGAGGGAGACGTTCCCCATGCCTTTATTGCAGAGATACATGCTGACGGAGGCTGACAGAGTGGCGCTTGGTGCCATGGGTTTAGATTACATTTGCTTTATGCCTGAGGTGCGGGCGAACCGAGGACTATTGACAGCTGCCGTGGAGAGATTCCACAGCGAGGACAGGACCTTCCACTTCCCTACTGGAGAGATGATGGTGACGCTGGAGGACGTCTACAGGATATTGCACTTGCCCGTGGTAGGCGAGTTAGTGGAGTATGACGCACAGCGGGACGCGGGACTTGCCGAGTGTCAGCGAGTATTTGACGATCCTGAGCTGGTGGGACAGGTCATCCCGTGGCAGGATATCTATGACTGTTAAGACTACTTCCCCGGGATTGGGGCTGGACTGATTGCGGGCGTTGTATGCCCGGACAGGAGATCGCACGGGTTCCCCATTGGATGGGGCAGGATCATGGAGCGGATGCTGACCGAGGGCACCCGATACGCGTGGGGACCTTGCGTGCTAGCCCACCTATATCACGACATGCATCAGGTGGTGTACCACCGCAGCACGAGTTTATCAGCCGGGGTGTTGCTGTTACAGTTTTGGCTGTGGGAGCACATAGCGGTGACCAGGCCGATATGCGTCTTTGCTAGGCAGCGAGGAGAGCCATACAGCTATGGCTATGCAGGAGTGATTTCCCAGCACAGGCTGGGGAAGCTAGAGTACTGGCGTCATACCTTGGATGGGGTAGATGTGGTCGTCTGGTGGCCATATCTGGATTGCGAGCCCTGGGATGACAAGGGAGATGAGCTACCCTACTGCTTCCAGACCAGGGGGTTGATAGGCCGGACACAGCACATACTGGAGAGGCAGATGGTGGGCCGAGTACTGAGACAGTTCGGCAGGAGACAGGGCATGCCACAGGGACAGGCTATGTTTGCACGGACACATGCAGAGAGGGTCCGATGGGGGCCGATGGCTTCTTATGAGGAGGCCCTGGCAGAGTTCTAGCAGTTGCCTTACGTGGCATGGGACATGAGGCGAGAGATAGCGGATGCGGGGGTCACACAGGAGTATGAGGACTAGATTACTGCACATCCATTCCCGAGATATTCAGGACCTGGCATGCTGGTGCCTCGTATTGACGAGGCAGACTCAGAGGAGGAGGGAGAGGCTGGTCCAGGGTGGAGGGCCGCTAGAGGAGGACGAGGACGGGGTGGCCGGGCTGCAGAGAGGCCGAGGCAGCGGAGGAGGATAGATTAGGCTGGGCAGGCAGTGCCAGGACAGGGAAAGGTACAGCAGCAGGTGCAGCAGCAGGCACAGATGCCACCACCCCAGCAGGTACCCCAGCAGCAGGTACCACAGCAGTAGGTGCCGCAGCAGCAGGTGCCCCAGCAGCAGGGGCGAGGACAGGCAGAGGTAGCACAGGGGCCAGTGCAAGGTGAGGCACATGAGAGGACTATAGCCAGCCTGAGGGGACAGGTACGAGAGCTGCAGGCATAGCTGAGGAGAGTGGAGAGGAGGCGAGATGCAGACGCAGCGGTGATCGCTGGTTTGACTCGCGAGCGAGACATGGCAGATGCCCGGGTACGCCTTATCCGAGTAGAGAGGGACACAGTAGTGGATGCCATGGGCACAGACGCAGCGAGTACATTTTTGGTTGGGCAGGTGCAGCAGGCACAGGCACAGGTAGGCCAGTTGCAGACGCAGTTGGCACAGGCACAGACAGACCTAGCCAGAGCACAGCAGCAGGCACAGTACTACCGAGGCTTGTACCATGGTGCCGTATCCTCGAGCCAGAGGGCAGGGAGTTTCAGGAGTCAGTCTGGGGTGGCTCACAGAGCAGGTCCTTCGCAGTCAGGGGCATCCGTGATGGGACCTCAGCAGTCGGGAGCTGGCAGCGGTGGCCCACAGCAGCAAGGGTAGACACAGACCAGATTTTGTACATTTTGGGACATGTATCACCGTCTATTTAGATGCATATTGTATATGACACTTTGATTTTGAGAGAGATGGTGATATTGTACATTTGGACCTCTTTGTATATGATAGTATGGATGATGATGCCACTTTGTGTATCTATTGCATGCGTTATGAGATGATGATTTTACTTCTATTGTATGATGTGATTTTATTGCATAGTTAGATGGTCTATATGATGCTATATGAGAAATACTTTGATATGCTGCTATATGATGTCTATATGATATAATGTGACAAATGAATGCAAAATGTAATATGATGTCTATGTGATGATACAAATGTATGTATATGAAACATGATTTCTATGTTATGATGCTGTATATGTGATGTCTATATGAGCTAATGCAAATGTATATGTATGGAACATGATTTCTATGTTATGATGTTGTATAGATATGTGAGATGCTATTGGATGTTTATATGATGTAATGCTATTGAATGTATGCAGTTGTACATGAGTACTATGTGGTGATGTAACTATATATGTGATGCACTTAGCTATGTTGTTTGATTTTCTGGGCTTTTAAGATTAAGATATGATGCAAATGTATTGGTGACCTAATGCATTGGATGGTGCATTCTATTGACCTAATCATGTGCATGACTAGTTTCTACGAATGAGATGATATGCTCCTATATGCCTTGTTTTTGTGATGTCCAAATGTACTCTATCGACATAAGAATGACATGATGGATAGAGGAATGGTTGCGAAAGAATGACTTAGGAACTTTTCTTGATATCGTTACTCTGCATAGTTTGAATAATGAGGATTGTATGGATGGGTGCATGGATATAGGACGGATGTTTTGCTTTTAGATTGCTTTATTTCATCATTGGGCATTTTTGTTTTTGGTACTTTTCTGAAATGTTGTAAGTGAATACAAGCATCTAGGTATAATTGAACCGAGATGACCTGAGTATCGCTTACATGGAGTGTGATTGAGCCAATTAATACAAGCATCTAGTCAAAATTGAATCTAGATGACCTGAGTACTTCTTGTGTTTCAACAAGCAAGGATTGCCCCCGTTCATGTAAGGCCTTGGATGTCCTCGATGATCTTTTGCTGATCATGTCCTTAGACAAGGCATCGCATTACTAAAGTTTAATCCACAGACAACAAACAAAGAAAGTAATCATGCCCCCATCATAGCATCTCTAGCTTTTGGCATCCTTGAGTAGCATAGGAAGGTATGATAGCAAAAACCAAGACTCTGTAACTTAACCCTAGGTTCCAATCTACAAAAGCATATTTGCGTTGATATGTGTTTATTTCTTGCCTTAATTTGCATAAAATCATTTAGAAGACCTTGGGTATTTGCTTTGCATTGGATAGGTTAAGATGCCCATTGTCGGGATGTCTGCTTGAAGTGCGGGTGTTTGCCTGCATTTGCTTACTTGATGAGAAGGTTGCACAATCCTTATTGAGAAGACGGACCCTAAGGGACTAACTGAGTGCCTCGGGGGCTCATTGCTAAATGGCCTTGCCTACGTGACGACGCAGAGGCAACATAGTTCGGGGTAAACCCTAATGGACCATGGATGGACTAGAAGAAAGACGACAAGAATGAAGACAAGAAAGGAGACGAATGGGACCTTGGGAGAGATGGAAGCCTCGGGGGCGCATTAGAATAATGGCCTTGCCTACGTGACGGCGCAGAGGCAACGTAGTTCACGGATTCGGACCACAGACACTGACGAGAGACACTACACTAGGCTTACATTGAGGAGACGGTATGGGACAAAACCTTGGTTGACAAGGCCACAAGGTGAGTATCAAGCCATGATAGGTAACTGTCAAGCATTTATTTGTGGGATGGATATGGGTCGAATGAGGAAAATAGAGGGAGAATGGGCTCAAGGTGATTGGATTCCCAAAGATGGAGAATGCGGTTTGTCACAAGTAACGCCTGTTTACCAGGTTTTCATCACTTGCTTTTATTTGCACGAGAAGCTAGAAAGTAACATGACGCCTGATTGCCAGGTTTTCATCATGATACCTATCCAAGGCACCTGTTTGCCAGGTTTTCACCAAAGGACGATTTTTTTGTATGCTTTCTATTTTTTTTCGATTTTTTTTTTTTGTATTTTCTCTTTGTAACTTTTTTGATTTTTTTTTTTTTTTTTTTTTTACCGTGCCCCCTTGCATTGGGGTTCTCTTAGGTATAGAACCGGCGAAGGTGCATGCTGTTGATTGGATCATCAAACAACTCACCTTCTGATGTGGCCAACCGATATGCCCCCGATCCGTAAGCCGCTACAATTACATAGGGTCCAAGCCAGTTAGGCTCGAACTTACCTTTCTTTTCTTTGTCCTGCTGATTGCGAGGGTTCTCTTTTAGGACGAGGTCCCCAACCTTGAAGCATCTTGGTCTAACCCTATGGTTGTAGCTTCTTGACATCATCTGTTGATAGGCTTTGAGATGGTCAAAAGCTTTCTGGCGCCTTTCCTCTAGCAGTTCTAGCTCTTGTAGTCTGGTGACTCTGTACTCTTCGTCTGATATGAGACCTTTCAACGACACCCGAAGGGATGGGAGTTTGACCTCAATGGGAAGGATGGCTTCAGAACCATAGACGAGGGCGTAGGGTGTAGCACCTGTGGGAGTGCGTATGCTGGTTCGATAGGCCCACAGAGCGGGATTGAGTTGGACGTGCCAATCGCAACCAGCTTCATTGACAGTCTTCTTTAGGATTTTCAGGATGGTTTTGTTCGATGCCTCAGCTTGGCCGTTACCTTGGGGGTAATATGGAGTGGAGAAACGATGTTGGATCCTGAAACGTTCACAAAGTTCCTGGACATCCTGATTTTTGAAGGGTCTCCCATTATCCGTTATGATGGATGAAGGGATGCCATATCGGCAGATAATGTAATTCAGAATGAAAGAGGAAATTTGCTTTCCTGTGACGGTTGATAAGGGAACGGCTTCAATCCACTTTGTAAAGTACTCAGTGGCGGTGATGATGAATTTATGGCCGTTGGAAGAGGGCGGATGAATCTTTCCCACGAGGTCAAGTCCCCACTGGCAAAAGGGCTAGGGTGTCGTTAGAGGTCTCAACTCCTGAGCAGGTGCATGAATCAGGTTCCCATGTATCTGGCACTATTTGCACTTTTTGACGAACTGATATGAATCCATTTCCATATTGGGCCAGTAATAACCCAAACGCATGAGTTTCTTAGCTAAGGAAGGACCGCTGGAGTGTGTTCCGCAGATCCCTTCGTGCACGTCTCGCAAGGCAGTTATAGATTCTTCCTGTTCTAGACAATGGAGTAAAGTACCATCCAGACCACGTCGGTAAAGGGTATTGGCGATAATGGTGTAACGGGAGGCTTGTCGGATGAAAGTTCGTTTTTGGTTGGAAGAGAGGTCCAAAGGAAGGACATTGTCCTTGAGGTAAGTGTAGGTCTTACTGTACCAAGGTGAATCAGATCCTACTAGGTGGCAAATGGAATGGGTTTCGAGGAGATCATAAGCCGGTTGTCGAATTGTTTCTACTAAGAACTCATACCGTGACTCATGTTCAGGTATCTCAAGAAGAGAGGCTATGGTCGCCATTGCATCTACTGCTTTGTTCTCTATCCTGGGTATTTGCTCAAACGAGATGGTCCCAAAATGTTCTTTGAGGTCGTCGACCATCCGTTTGTATGGGATGAGCTTCTCATCTTTGGTCTGATACTCATCGTTGACCTGGTTTATGACGAGCTGAGAATCACCGTAGACACATAGTGCTTGGATTTTCCACTCCGTGGCCATCTTGAGACCAATTACCAAAGCCTCATACTCCGCTATATTGTTAGTGCATGGAAATAACAACCTGTAGGACTTTGGAATTGTGTCACCTTGGGCAGTGATGAACAAGATACCTGCCCCCGATCCATGGTTGGTGTAAGACCTGTCGAAGTAGAGTTTCCAACGAGATGTTGACAGAGTGAATAAAGATTCATCGGGGAACTCAAACTGCATTGGTGAAGTGTCCTGTAATGGTGCCTCAGCTAGTTGGTCAGCGATGATTTGCCCCTTGATGGCTTTTCTGTCCACATACTCTATATCATATTCGCTAAGAAGCATAACCCATTTGGCTAGTCGACCTGTGAGAGCTGCTTTGTTGAGAAGATATTTTAGTGGGTCGATCTTGGCAATGAGTTTGACAGGATGTGCCAACATGTAGTGTCAGAGTTTTTGTGAGGCAAAAACCACCGCAAGGCATGAACGTTCCACCTGTGAGTACTGCAGCTCGTAGCCCACTAAGGTTCGACTGATGTAGTACACAGCTCTTTCCTTGTTCTCATAGTCTTGCTGTGCTAGGAGAGCCCCAAGAGCAGTAGGTGTAGCAGATATGTAGAGAATCAAAGGTTTTCCTTGGATCGGAGGCATGAGTATAGGAGGATTCATGAGGTACTCCTTGAGCTTGTTGAATGCCTCTTCGCACTGCTCATCCCATTTAAATGGAACGTTCTTATGTAGGAGATGGCTGAAAGGATGGCACTTGTCTGCCAGCTGTGAGATGAACCTGCGGATGGCCTGTAGCTTGCCCTATAAGGATCTCAACTGTGTTAGAGTTTTGGGCAGAGGCATGTCCATGATTGCTTTGACCTTGGCCGGGTCTACCTCTATGCCGTTTGCTGACACGATGAAGCCTAGTAGCTTGCCCGATGTTACCCCAAACACACATTTCTTTGGGTTCAATTTTACTTGGAATTGGTCCAGCTGTTGGAAGACTTTCTCTAATGTGTCCAGGTGTGAGTCCCTGGTGAGTGATTTTGCCAAGATGTCGTCAACATAATCTTCCATGGTCACATGCATCATGTTGTGAAATATAGTTGTCATGGCCCGCTGATATGTAGCACCTGCGTTTTTCAGCCCAAATGGCATGACATTCCAGCAAAAGGTACCCCATGGACAAGTGAAAGCGGTTTTGTGCTGATCCTCTGGTGCTATTTTGATCTGGTTGTACCCTGAGAATCCATCCATAAGTGACAGCATTGTATGTCCTGCCGTGAGGTCAACTATGATATCGATGTTAGGCAAGGGAAAGTCATCTTTTCGGCATGCTTTGTTTAAATCTCTAAAATCGTTGCATAGTCGAACCCTGCCATCTGGTTTAGACACCGGCACAATATTAGATATCCATTCAGGGTAATCTATGGCTCTGATGAACCCCACGTCTAATAATTTCTTGAGTTCTTCCTTGACCAGTAGGGCTATATGGGGATGCATTTTTCTCAGTTTTTGCTTTACGGGCTTCACCCCTGGATCCAATGGCAAGTGATGTAGAATCAAGTTTGGGTCCAAACCTGGCATGTCGGCATATGACCAAGCAAAGCTGCCTCTCTTCTTTTTAAAGAATGGTACAAACTTGGTTTTCTCAGGCGGCGTGAGAGATTTTGCAAAGTGGATAATCTGAGGCTGCTCTTCGGTTCCAATGTTTATTGGCTCTGTTGGCTCTACCACGATCTGTGACCTTTCTTGATACATATCACTGGGGAGGGTGTCAAGCAATCCATCGTCAGGTGCCGCAGTTGGGTTTTCACCTTCAGATACGTCCTTTCTTTTTACTATTTTATAATCTGACACTGCCGCATGGCAGTTTTCACCGTCAGATCCCTTTTTGATCTTTACACTTTTGCGACTAGAAGGCTTGGCACCCTCCCTGAAGTAAGCTACAGTATTGAGTTCGATAGCGAAACTGGCTTTATGATCTCCTTTTGGTAAATGATCTCTAAGTCCCATATAGTCAATGTAGGCATCATCGTTCTGGAACATATCTAATTGAGGGGTCCCTTGCAGGTCCCAGTCAATAAGCTCAGGGTGTAAGAGGGGAAGGGAGTCGGATGAAAAACCTGATTCATTGATAGTGTGGATGGAAATATTAGGAGCACAGGTGGGGGTAGTGTTCTGGGTGGTACTTTCTTCCAGGTTGTTTATCGCAATGGAATCTCTACTTTCCTCGAAAGCCATAACCTCAGGGAGGGGCAAATCAGACTCCAGTGGTCTGTCCCGTTGCGTTTGTCTCTCATGATATGGGCTAAGAGTTTGGATGGTGTCAATCTCTTTGTCATCGTAGGAGTGCTCTGTTAGCTCGTCCCACTCATACTGATTGGAATCATCCAAATCTGCGTCACTATCCTCTTGGAGTGTTTGAATTGTCTCCACTAGGCAGGCATTTTCTTTGGCTTTGCCCTTGCCTTTGTATCCCAAGCCAGTGGTCTTTCTAGCCGAAGAGGAGGAAGAAGGTTGTATAGGTTCGATGATCCCTTCTTTTCTAAGGCCGATAGGGCCTTGTCCTTCATATCCCATCCTATGCAAGATGGTTTCACCCCGTCCATAGAGTTCTGTAGGGAGTCTAGGTGGCTCTTGGGGTGTGTTTTCTTCTTCGGCATAAAGCCATTGCAAGAGATCTCGCTCCTCTGATTCATCGGATAAGGTCCCCCATTTTACAAAGGGGTTTGCGGGAGTGATAGGAGGAGCAGAGGGCTTTGAAAAATGCCTGGGTTGATGCTTGGGCTGGCCAAAGGAGCGAGGAGACAAGGGCATTTTTGCAAGGTTGAGGCTGTGCTCAATCTGGTATTCCCCCACGCCATTTTCTTTTATGGTGATTTTCATTGGTTTGGGCCGTGAGGAGGAAGCTTCGGCAGTATGGTCTTGTGGCGGAGTAGGGGAGATATGGGCTCGATTGTTGGGTATGACACATTCTGGTTTTGCTTGGAAAGAGTTGCAATGTTGGTAGGGGTCGGGGTCGCCGCGTATGGTGACCTACTGGCCATCGTGTGGGAACTTTATGCATTGATGGTAGGTGGAGGGGACAGCTTTCATGGCGTGGATCCATGGTCTCCCTAGTAGAATATTGTAAGCAAGCTCCTGATCAAGGACTTGGCACACCACATCTTTAATTACCGGTCCCACTTGAATGGGTAGGACAACCGTGCCCTTTGTGGTTCGTTCCTCCTCGTCATAGGCTTTGATAGTAATTTTCCGTCTTGGATCTACTGCCTGTTCAGAGAACCCCAATGCAAGGACTAGCTTCAGAGTGCAAATATTCAAACCGGCACCCCCATCAATGAGAACCCTCTTGATGCGGTGCCTGTGTACGAATGCGACAATGTGTAGAGGAGTGTTGTGGGGTTGAGACATGGAAAGGTCATCTTGTTCTGTAAACGAGATGGAAGTGGAGGATGTCAAATTACCCACCATGGTTTGAAACTTTTCTTGGGCTAGGTTAGTGGGGACAGTAGTTTCCACTAAGGCTTTCTCAAGAATCTCCTTATGAGAAGGAGATAGACGCAAGAGCTCCAATATAGAAATGTGAGCCGGAGTCTTTTGCAATTGGTCGATGACATTATATGGGCGGGAGTTAGACGGAGATGGCGACGACCTTGGAGGAGTGGTGTTGATCGTGACTCTACCACTGCGGGTAATTATACTACAACCAGTTCCGTTAGGTCCTGGTTGTTGGTTGGGGGATATGATGTTGACTTGAGGAACATGCTCAGAGATGTAGTTAATGGTGTACTCAAAGGGAACGCTTGCATAGTTAGCATTACTCGACCCACTGTTCTGGTTTGGCCTGTTGCGATTGTGGTCATTATTGTTATGGCCATTGGAGTTGTTGCCATTGTGACCATTGTTGTGGTGACCGCTGTTGTGATTGTTGTTATACGGCCGGTTGTGGTTTAGGAGAGGATCCCGGTAGGCCACATGAAATTCATTGGAGGTATGCTGTTGTGTCCCTCCCTGATTCTGATCTAGTATATCCTGTATGACGTTCTTAAGACGGATGCAATTATTGGTTGTGTGCCCCCTTCCTTGATGATACTCGCAATAGTCTGTGTCCTTCCAATAGGGAGGTTTGACTATAGGCTCATAGTCACTTGTTGGCGGTAGAGAAATTTCATTGTTAGCCAACAACTTCCTGAGAGAAGACTCTTGAGATTCTCCTAACGGCGTGAATTTTCTCCTTGGATTTGAATTGAACCAAGGTCTAGATTCCCGAGGGGGTGGCTTGTTGAGTGCACCGTTATTTGCTTCTTCCTTAAGAGTGAATATGGGTTGTTGTTTAGGGGCTGCCGCCTTGGCATCCACTACTCCATCGTTGACCACATTCTTGTTCTTGGTCCAAAACTTTGACTTGTCAGTTGTGTAATTGGAAGGAGGTGTGTCCTTGTAGAGCTTGAGAGTTCCTTTAGCGATCATAGCTTTCTCAATGAATAGCCCCATTTCAATGACTTTGGTGAATGAGGTAGGGCATTGTATCTGAATCTGATAGCTAAGATCGGGATTCAAATTGTGGACAAACATTTCCAATAGTTGTTTCTCAGGCATGTCGTAAGAACACTTACTAGCTAGCTGTCTCCATCGTTGTAAGAAGGTGGCGAAAGACTCACCACCTTTTTGTTTGGTGTTGCATAGGTCTAGCATAGATACTTCGTGTTCTATGTTGTAAGAGAAGTGCGTTATGAATTTATTGACAAGTTCATCAAAAGTTTTGATTCCTGGTGGAAGACGCGAGAACCACTCCATAGCTTGACCTCCTAAAGATCTTGGGAATAGTCTCATTAAGTAGGTCTCGTTGTGAGCTACTTCTAAGCATGCTGCAGTGAATTCCCGGATATGATCTCTTGGGTCCCCCTTCCCTTTGTATTTGTCAAATTTCGGGATTCCAAACTGAAAGGGGAATGGTTTCATGACCAAACTTCTGTTAAAGGGGTATGGTGCTATATCTTCCAAGGAGTAGTTCTTGGAACTGGTGCCGATCTTAAGGTTGGAGATTTCTAGCTTTAGATTCTCAATTTGTTGTCTCACATCCGTCATAGGAGCATTTTGGTCAATGGGTTGTTTTCCTCCCTCATTGGCCTGGGGGACCGTGTCATTTGTGCCCCTCTCATGTGCATTTGGGACTGTGTCATTTGTGTCCCTCTCACGTTCATTGTCTGCATTTTCCATGATGGAGCTAATGTCAAAGTCTGCGGGGAGTTTGATTCCGAGACTAGCAAGATGATGGAAATATTTGGTGGGGTCCTCCAGGAGCACTTTCTCCACTAGGCGTTGGAATTTGCTATCTTGCATGTGTGCCACTAATTCTTCACGAGAAATTTCTTCATCATCATCGCGTGGTGGGGCGATGTGATCGGAGGAGTTGGCCATTTCAGTTAGCTTGTTGTACTGGGATTGAGTAAGAACCATGCAAGGTGGGGTGGGATGAAATGGACTAGGATTAGAAATTTTGGCAAGGTGTCGACTAAGACTGTAATGAATGGGATATCTAGGACAAGACTTGGACAAAGGGTTCTCTCGCTCAATGACTTCAGGTAAGACGGTTGACACAAGACTCTAGCCACTAGCAAGGGTAGTCGATACCAGTCTCACTGTGTAGGGCTTAGTCGTTCAACAAGACTACTAGCAAAAGGTACTGTGACCTACTAGGCTTACGTGAATTCACTAATGAAACAAAGAAGGACCTATGTCGAATCGATATGGGACAGAATGACGTTGGGGCAAGAGTGACTAGGACAGAAGGTGACTGGGACGACCATCGAAAGAGAGAAAAATGGGTGAAATGGATGAAAATTGACTGCAGGGTTGATTCTAACCTCAGAAAATGAAACTAGGCTGAAATGGGTATTCTGAACAGCTGGCGAAAATTTCTCAAAAATAGGGCAGATGCTCACTGTCACACATGCGCAGAAACAGATGCGCAGCAAGAATGGGCAAATGCGCTGTAAGTCGCTGTATATGCGCCGCTTTGGTGAAGTATGTATGCGCAGCAACAGTGTGTAAATGCGCAGCAAAAAAGTATATGCGCAGCAAGTCGGTGTATATGTGCAGCAAGTCGCTGTAAAAGCGCAGCAAAAATGTGTATATGCGCAGCAGAAAGGTATGTATGCGCAGCCAGTCGGTGCAAAAGCGCAGCAAGTCTCTGTATATGTGCCGCAAAAACGGATATATGCGCAGTTCTGGTATTTTTTTGCAAATTTTTGGGATTTTTCTCTGTTTTTGGTATTCTTTGGCTGGAAAAGGTCTTCCTGATCTGATATTATGAATTAATTTAGCAAGAAAACACAGCAAGCACAAAGAGTATTTTGTAGTTTTCCATTGTTTTTTGTAGTTTTTTGACTCTATTTTGGACAAAAGCAAGCACAAAATCCTAGGCGAGAAATGGATTATAAGGGATTTGGGCCACTAAAACAAGAGGTATTTAATTCAGGCAACCGTTCAAGTGGTTACACGTGCAGCGGCGCTACTCTCCGTTATGGAGTCTCCCAGCCTCAAAGGGTTACGCCTGAGAGGGTTTTGGGGGAGGTTGGCCGTCAGTGTAACATAACAGCACTCGTTGCAGGAGGTTTTCACCTCAAGCACAATTTATTTTAAGTGGCTCGGTAGGGCTTGGCGTTAGCCTGTTACCACTTAGGGTCATTCCCGCTTGGACAAGCGTGCATCCAAGGGCAGGCCCCTCCTAAAGTTTAAACAAATAGAATGACAAGTCTGGCACTCTGATCACCCAGAAGAGGGGAGAGCATAAGCCTATTGTCATTCGCAAGCACAGAATACACTGATTGATCCACCCTAGTTAAAAGATAAAAACTAAATGGGCTAAGCTACTCAAACAGAACTTTGAAGTGATTTCAACAATATTGCAGTGGTTCAATTTTAAATCCCAGAAAGCAGTTGTGAGTTCAATTTTAAATCCACGTTGCATGAGATTGTTAACTTTGAAATTCAGGTCTCACGATATAGCAATGGTTCATTTTAACTTCAAAAAGCAGTTGTGAGTTCAATTTTAAGTCCACGTTGCACGAGATTGTTAACTTTGAAATTCAGGTCTCACGATATAGCAATAGTTCATTTTAACTGCAAGATTAGTGATGAGTTCAATTTTAAATCTTAGATAGCAATAACTTGGAAGTTGTTTGCAATGCAAGCATGAAATAAACCAGTTACTTCTTCCCTAATTAAGACTAGATGAAGATTTGTAATGAATAACCATTTTACTCCTTTCCCAGAAAATGAAATGTGAGCTAGTTAGATGCAACTACATGTAACTAAACCTGAGCCTATCCTGCAAAACCGCTCCAGCAAACACCTGCAAAAGGGTTAGAGTTAGCAAAATCCTCTAGAAAAGTACTAAAACCTGAACTAGTTACAAATGCGCAGCTTCAGTGATTAGATGCGTAGAAGTGATCAACAGAAGCGCAGCATTAACGAATGCGCCGTAGTTTTGAACGTATGCGCCGTTAAAATGGATAAATGCGCAGTTTTAACATATGCGCAGCAACAGTCGTCAGAAGCGCCATAACAGTCAACAGATGCACCGTTATAATAGATGCGCAGCAACAGTCTATGAAAGCGCAGTAACAGTCAACAGATGCGCAGTTTTAACAAAAGCGCTGTAACAGTCTGTAAAAGCGCAGCAAGAATACACAGATGCGCAGGATTTTCAAAAGCGCCGTAACAGTCTTCAAAAGCGCCGTAAAAATGAACAGATGCGCCGAAAGAACCTGTGCGTGACTCTGCGGGACCTGTACGGAACCTGCCTTCAAAAAAGCTCAAAAATGGTGAAATAAAGGGGCAACGGCCCCACGGTGGGCGCCAAAAATGTGAGGGTAAAATAGTGATCAATCAAATGAATAATAGATGACCCAAACATCAACAGAATAGAGAAACAAAGAAGATTAAAATAAGCAAAGCAATGAACAAACACAGCAAACCTCTTCCGTTTTGAAACTTCTGTTGTTCGCCTATCATAAATCATCCTTTCGCAGATGAGATGAGCCCTCAGAGAGTGCAATCTTTTAAAACTGTTTGAGGAAGTCGATGGTGAACGGCTATGGTGTGATGTGCAATGAAGGTGAGCTCCAATGCAACAATGGTGATCTCAAGCTTGTAGATGACAAATGGGTGCCAAAGGCGCGCTGGTGATATTTCTACAGAGTAACGATGTCAAAAGCTTGGATGAATAGAATGGAGGGATGAAGCTTCATTTATAGACTCGGAGGAATAAGAATCAACGATTGAGAGAAGATATGACGATCAATGGCCGAGGATGGTTGAGGAATGTGCAACCAGTAGAAATGTGACAAGTGTCCCAGCTCCATCATGAAAGGTGGGATGTGACAAAACTGATTGGAGAGTTAACTCCATTGACTGGTCTGTTAACAGAATTGATTGATCAGTTAGAAGAGTGGATTGTGGAACTGACTGGATTGATTGAGGATTTGACTCAACTGACAGGTTAGTTAACAGATTTGATTGATTGGTTAACTGACCTCTGCTTGGAGAAGAAATAGGCCATGTGGGTGAGGGAAAATAAGGCAATTAAATATTAAATATATTTAATTACATGTGCAACCTGATGAGGTGGACAAGGTGAGGTGGAAAAAGGTGAGGTGTAGAAGGTGACGTGGAATTTTGAATTTAGAACTTTAGGATAGAGGAATTAGGCTTAATTAAATAATTTATGATTATTTAATTGTGTAGGACTTTAGAAGAATTTTAATTAAATAAATAGAATTTATTTAATTGTGAGATAGTGAATTGATTAAATAAATTTGGAATATTTATTTAATTAATAGAAGAATGGAATAAATATTTAAAATATTTATTTAGGATGATTTGTGTCATTTTTAGGCGTATACAGTTACTTCAAATATTTAAAGTCCAATTGTATTACATAGGATGTTTGTTGATCCAATAAGCCAGCTATTGTTATTCAAGTATCATCTAAACCTCATTTTGGAACTAAAAGATAAAAGTTGTATTTAAAATAAAAATGAATCATCATGTTGAACAGAAAATATTCATATTCTTTATGAGTTGCTCAATTGAAAATATTCAAATGAGTATGTTGATCCATATTCTTAATGAGTTGGTCAATTGAAAATATTTCTTAATTTCTTGTTATTATACCATATTGGGATGCAAAGAGTATGTTTGTTGTTTTGAATAAGATAGTCAAAATCATATGCTTATGAGCACCTGATGACCATTGTGGTTATTAAATGTAATTCCTCTTGTATATAAGGTGAGGTTATGAGATTACATTGAGTCTTACCTAATTTTAGTATGCAACATAACATTGGGGCTATAGGCTTCCATAAGTCATCAACAATCAAAGTTCAAGGTTGTCATTGAAGTCAAAGGGTCAAGGTTGTTTGTTGTTGGAATAAATGAACAATCTCTAATCCAATTGTTAATCATCAAATCGCCAAGATATGATACCAATTAGTGAGATACAAGGCTTTGACTACTACAAAATAGAAATCTAAAAATTGTATACAAATCTGAAAATAAGTTTGCTTAATCCTTGAAAAACCATGAAGAGATTCAACATCTTTATGATGCTAAAATCTGCCACTCTAACATGCTTGATATAACCGCCTTAGATGAACTTATAACAGCAATAACATCACCATAAGATAGCATCAATAAAGAGACACAAATCAGCAACATAAGAATGCAACATCTCACAACACAAGGTAGCAATGGAACAAAAGATCAAACACATAACACAATGTTTACGTGGAGAAACCCTTGCGGGAAAAAACTCCACCAAGAAGAGAGGCCCAAGTTGTAATATCTTCAAAACAAGATTACAATACATCCAATTCTAATCTCCTCTTCACTCTTCAATCCAGCAGCACCTTTGTACTTGTAAAATTGAGATATCCTCTCACTATTACACCACCGAACTTCACTCTCAACTCTCATATTTATCCAAAATGAGTACCCACCAAAGAAATTCGTGGGAGATGGATAAAATCTAACTTTTCTATCTTGGGATACTCCAAAATCATCTTCTTATAGATTCCCTTACACCTGTCATAGGCATCTTCCCAATATAGGCACCTAGAACCAAGAATAGGAACTTACAAGATAATAATTGTTGTCATATGTTGTCATAGAATCTCTTACACCTTATGACAATTGTAAGTTGTCATACATGCTCTTACAAACTTATGAAATGCATCATAACAGCCCAAAAATACATTTCCCTAAAATAGGCACCAACATTCTCCACCTCACCTCATTTACTATTTATCAAGATTCCTTGAGCAGTAAAAGTAACTCTGTAATAACCTGCCAACGAAACCTATACATCCCTTATGGGTAATTACAAATTACAAATAATAAATGGAACAAATACAATATTGGGATTTACAAGGTTAATGGCACCTTATCCCAACATTCTCTCACTTGACATTATACATTGTAAATCAACCCATAGGAAATATCAATCAAGGGAATAAACATCCCTTAGCCAACCATGTACAATTGATTATTCAACATGCTTTTCTACTCCAACAAGATACCTACAAAAGCAACCATGATAACCACCATCTCAAGAAAGAAATCCTCACATCATATTACCCATGATGGGACAAGGAACATGCTAAGGTGAAACATATCAACTGTCATTGAATCATGCACCAATCTATACATGAACACAAGAATCAAATCCAAATGATAACAAATGACACTGAGTGACTGCCACGTTCATACCAAATTGGAATAGAAACCCCAGCAAGTTGCTAGCTCATCCAAACTATCCATACCTCAAACTAGGGTAAACAAACTATCATAGGTAGAACTTCATGCTGTCAACAGAACAACCCAAATCTACAAACAAATCCCTGTATATCCACCATCCTGTAAAAGAAGACTCCAAGGTAACAGCACACATAGACATGCGATAAAAAACCTCTGAAGTAACTCACTACAGTAAAGTGTAACTAGTCCAAGAGAGGTGCCCCTCCCATGCAGAACACATATACCTTATGGAACTCCCACTGCATAGATAATGTCAAATCTAAAAACAAGATCATAGCATTAACAAGTCCTCCTATAGCACTTCACATAGAGGATGTGGCTAATTCCTCTATCATAGTGTCAAATAAGCATACAATGATATGCCAAATACATCTCCCATTACCAATCCAAATAACTCTCCTAAGTCCTCCAAACCAATGAAGAAAGAGATCAAGGAGCTACCAATTGTTGCTAAAAAATAATGAAGTACAAAACAACAACACATGACTCCATTTATAACCTCAACTCCATAAACATAAGAACCTTCAGGAAGAAGACAATATACTAGGAAAGAGAGAACCTGCAAATCAAACTGTGTCCTTATACCACACTAACATGTGCCAAACTATGTAAAGTAAGATCTCTTTCAAAACTCCCAAAATGAAAGGATATCAACATCTAACCATTCAACTTATAATGAAACATGGTAGAAATAGATGTAAAACCTCTCACAGAAAGTAGATCAAACTAGCCAAACGTTCCCACAACATAAGGGAATATGCCCAAAGCCACTAACCATCTCCTGTACCTTTCCTACCAAATCCTCAAAACTAACCCAAGTTCAAGATTACAAGGAGAACAATGGAAATACATAAAATCATGCATCTACTTCTTAACAAGCCCTCAGAACTCAACTTTCAAGACTAATGCACAAGAGAAGACAAGATACATATAAAGAATGCATCTAATAATCAGGCAAGCAACACCTCTTAGATCATTTACCTGCCGAGTAGACCAAGAGTGGGATACAAGATTGTCCTGTGCATACAACACCAAGCAATATAAGCTTTCAATAAAGACAACCTTCTCATCAATTCTATGATGGACTCACATCCATTTCTAGGTGTAGGCTCCTCGGTCATTACTATTGAAAAACTTCCATAACAAGTAACCATTCCAACACATATCTCTTAAGTACAAGAGATTTCCAACCTAACCCAAGTCTCTCTAGTATCCATGAGCACTCACCAATCAATCCATGCCAACTTAAAATGCAATCTGCAAAATCATGAAGCTCCAAGCAAATGATTAATACTCAAAACCAAAGAGAACTACATCCTCTCAAAAGGAAGAACAATAACACCTTTACCAAAAACTCTGAGAGTCCTCCATGAAAACAAGATGTTAAAAACTCTTCAAGTCACATGAAGATAAACATATCTTGCCAAAGCTCCCAGTGAACCATGATACCAAGCTATACAAGAAACAAGATAGACATCAAACCATCACTGTCAAAAGCTCCCATTGAAATATGTAACCAAGCTATTCAGGACATCATGATAACCATCTCCTAAATGAAGATAATACATGGCCTCAACACAATCAAAGAAAACCACTGTAATGACAACAACTCCCAAAAGGTCAAGTAAACCATAATCTCCAAACTAAGAAGATAGAACACATTATGTAACTGCACAAAACTCCCACTAAAAGTGATACTGAGTTGTATACATGCTATCATGACCTACATCATTACCAAAACTCAACTAAAAGTGAATAGAGCTTCTCATGCACCATAACTTACTACTATAGATTCTAATGAACAACTATATCAGGTACTCTAAACCATCCTTCTATCTCACTGCAATAAACATACCAATGTAAACAAGGTGACCAAGAAGAGGCCAACCAAACAGAATCCTCATCAGATAATTTACAAGATCTGCACTCATGCAACATCTCAAAGGAGAAAAACATGGTCAGTGCTCCAATCTCAAATAACTAAAAAATAGATTCAACCCCACATCAATAACATGTAGAACAAAGATAACCAAGAATAACATTTAGATTTCCAAGACTCAAACACCACGATCAACTGTAGACCTGATTTGGCAAACAAATCTACATAAGAGTAACTATAGATCATAAGAACCCATCAAGAAGCCTTGCAAATCTGTAATTGTTTCCATTCAGAATACTCTAAGAGTCTGAATATAATCTTTCCACATATCTACAAACCACAGATTTTTGTTAACATGTAAAACCTACAAAACCATCTCTCTGTAAATCTGAAATCACTTAAACATCTAGATATTCACACCATACATGCCATCTAAAATAATGAGACATCACAGATCTATGATTCCACAGCTTTTTGAAATAGGAAAAATGTAAAACCTACATATCCAAAATAACATGAATATGAAATAAGGAGTAACCAGGGTGTTTAGGAGTTTCCATATCACTAAAATACCAACTCCACAACCCACATGCAACCGGTGGTAAATCATCCAATGCTTTCATGTAACCAAGGGCTAAACCCGTGAATCCAACATAAGCACTCCATACTATAGTCCAAAAAATAAATGTTCTTCCATGTGACCAGGGCACCAAAATCAACCACCCAACATGAAAATCCATTCACTTCACATGACCACAAAGTAGAGGAACATAACCACCATGCAAGAGGATAGTCACATATTGCCAAACCGGAGCTCCAAATCACTACCACAAGATCAACTCCATGAAGATCCATAACCCTAAGCCTCAAGAGCCCACCGTAGATTCCATTGACAATATCCATTCGAAAGTTAGATACCATGGCTTCCAATCTCATAGATCTACAAAACAATGCCAACATACAAAACATCTACTACAGCCCAAAAAACCTCCAACTCTACAATTCCTTCCAACAAATTCACAAGCTTTACAAGCTAAAATTCAAAAATGGAGGAATACCCAGAACCAAATTACCATGAATCCATCACATGCAAGCACATGCAAGCAACATGCAAGCCCATGCAAGTACATGCAACTCACATGGAAGCACATGCAACCACATGCAAGCAACATGCAAGTACATGCAAGCACATATGAGCACATGCAAGCCATGGAACAACCTTAAGCTCTGATACCAAATGTTGGAATAAATGAACAATCTCTAATCCAATTGTTAATCATCAAATCACCAAGATATGATACCAATTAGTGAGATACAAGGCTTTGACTACTACAAAATAAAAATCTAAAAATTGTATACAAATCTAAAAATAAGTTTGCTTAATCCTTGAAAAACCATGAAGAGATTCAAATTCTTTATGATGCTAAAATCAACCACTCTAACATGCTTGATAAAACCACCTTAGATGAAATTATAACAGCAATAACATCACCATAAGATAGCATCAATAAAGAGACACAAATCAACAACATAAGAATGCAAGATCTCACAACACAAGGTAGCAATGGAATAGAAGATCCAACACATAACACAGTGTTTACGTGGAGAAACCCTTGCAGGAAAAAACTCCACCAAGAAGAGAGGCCCAAGTTGTATTATCTTCAAAACAAGATTACAATACATCCACTTCCAATCTCCTCTTCACTCTTCAATCCAACAGCACCTTTGTACCTGTAAAACTAAGATATCCTCTCACTGTTACACCACCAAACTTCACTCTCAAGTCTCATATTTATCCAAAATGAGTACCCACCAAATAAATTCATGGGAGATGGATAAAATCTAACTTTTCTATCTTGGGATACTCCAAAATCATCTTTTTACAGATTCCTTACACCTGTCATAGGCATCTTCCCAATATAGGCACCTAGAACCAAGAATAGGAACTTACAAGACAATAATTGCTATCATATGTTGTCATAGAATCTCTTACACCTTATGACAATTGTAAGTTGTCATACATGCTCTTACAAACTTATGACATGCGTCATAACAGCCTAAAAATATATTTCCCTAAAATAGGCACCAAGATTCTCCACCTCACCTCATTTACTATTTATCAAGATTCCTTGAGTAGTAAAACTAACTCTGTAACAACCTACCGGTGAAACCTATACATCCCTTATGGTTAATTACAAATTAAAAATAATAAATGGAATAAATACAATATTAGGATTTACAAGGTTAATGGCACCTTATCCCAACATTTGTCATTAATGTCAAGGTTGATGCCATGATGTTGATAAGGTGATACAATGATTCAAGGTAGGTGATGGTCATGAGGTGCATGATGTTGTGAATATGGTTTTCATGATAAGGTCTCTCAATTCATGTTGATGTTGCACAAGACAAACATGGTTTATATGATGCAAGGTTCATGTTCATGGTGGATGTGGTTTTATTCATGCAAGGTTTTGTTGTGAATATGGTTTTCATGATAAGGTCTATCTTGGAAGGTTGATATGATGCAAGGTTCATATTCATGGTGGATGTAGTTTTGTTCATGCAATAAGAAGTTAGAGAAGACACAAGCTTTCATAATCATAATCTTATTGATAGTTAGGGTTTGCATATTGGGCATTAAACCCTAAAAAGAATCTACTTTTCTTAAGACTTTAAAACCCTCAATTGCCTGTCGTGTGTAAAGTGCACTTTTGTTTTAATTTAATATTGACTTATAATCAGAAGTTACTATCACTTAAATCAACCTACTAAAGGGTCTTTAAGTCATTAGTTCACTGGCCCTTCAACCTAACTCAACCGGCATCTCTGGTAAACTCTCATAAACTCGAGTGCCATATCATAATCGAAGGTCATATTTAATTGATATGAGGGCGGGAAAAAGGATCGGAAGGTCAATATTTAAAAGGAATTTGGAATACAAACAACCATCTCTATGCAGTTGAATTTGATGGGCATGCCTTTATAAAAGGCTAAAAGATAACTTTATGCAGGATATCATGGTATTTGTAGTGTTTGAAGATTGAAGACTAGTTAGTGTTTGTAGCTCAGACTGTTTTGGCATGTTTGGGTGAAACAGGACCATGTCTAGCCTAAACGTACTCATCCAGAAGTGTTGGAATTGTCAGTTTGGCCTCACAAGGAGAAGAACAAAAGTTACACCCCTTTGCAACTTTACACTGCCTCCTTTTGATGATTTTTGGGGCAGCAAAAAACCTTTCACAGATATAAAAAACTGAGAGAGGTTATTGTAGAGGGACCTACGTTATCATATTGCCTCAGACGGAATGTATCTAAGTGACACGATTTCTGAGTAACAGCTTGTCAAAGATTACTGCCTTTTTGCACTTTGGACTCTTCAGGGATATCCCTGGTACAATGTAGCTCATACTATTTCAGCATGTTTAGGTGCAAAACAGGACCATGGCTAGCCTAAACATACCCATCCAGATGCGTTGGAACTATTAGTTTGGCAACATGAGGAGAAGAACAAAAGTTACACCCCTTTGCAACTTTACACTGCCTCCTTCTGACGATTTTTGGGGCAATAGAAAACCTTTCACCATAGGCAAACACCTTAGAGATATAAAAAAATGAGAGAGATTATTGTAGAGGGGCCCTACGTGATCGCGTTGCCTCAGACGGAATATATCTAAGTGACACAGTTTCTGAGTAACAGCTCGTCAAAGGTTGCTACCTTTTTGCACTTTGGACTCTTCAGGGATATCGCCAGTACAATGTAGCTCGGATTGTTTCAGCATGTTTGGGTACAAAAAAGGACCATACCTAACCTAAACGTACCCATCCTGATGTGTTGGAACTGTCAGTTTGGTTGCATCAGGAGCAGGATGAATGTTACACCCCTTTGCAACTTTACACTGCCTCCTTCTGACAATTTTTGGGGCAGCAGAAAACCTTTCACCATGGGCAAACGCCTCAGAGTTATAAAAAAATGAGAGAGGTTATTGTAGAGGGACCCTACGTGATCATGATACCTCAGACAAAATGTATCTAAGTGACATGGTTTCTGAGTAACAACTCATCAAAGATTGTTGCCTTTTTATACTTTGGACTCTTCAGGGATATTGCCGGTACAATGTAGCTCAGATTGTTTCAGCATGTTTGGGTGCAAATTAGGACCATGCCTAGCCTAAACTTACCCATCCTGATGCATTGGAACTGTCAGTTTGGTCGCATAAGGAGCATGACGAAAGTTACACCCCTTTGCAACTTTACACTGCCTCCTCCTGACGATTTTTGGGGCAGCATAAAACCTTTCACCACGGGCAAATGCCTCAGAGATATAAAAAATTGAGAGAGGTTATTGTAGAGGGACTCTATGTGATTGTGTTTCGTTAGACGAAGTGTTTCTAAAAGACATGGTTTTCAAGTAACATATCATCAAAGATTGCTGCCTTTTTGAACTTTGGACTCTTTAGGGATATCGTCGGTACAATGTAGCTTAGACTATTTCAACATGTTTGGGTGAAAAATAGGACCATGCCTAGCGTAAATGTACCCATCCAGATGTGTTGGAATAGTCAGTTTGGTCACATCAGGAGCAAGACGAAATTTACACCCCTTTGCAACTTTACACTACCTCCTAACGATTTTTGGGGCAGCAAAAAGCCTTTCACCATGGGCAAACGCCTTAGAGATATAAAAAATAAGAGAGGTTATTGTAGAGGGACTCTATGTGATTGCATTGCCTTAGACGGAATGTTTCTAAGTGACACGGTTTTTGAGTAACATCTCGTCAAAGATTGCTACCTTTTTGCACTTTGGACTCTTCAGGGATATCGTCAATACAATGTAGCTCGAACTATTTCGGCATGTTTGGGTGAAAAAAAAGACCATGTGTAGCGTAAATGTACCCATCTAGACGTGTTGGAATAGTCATTTTGGTTGCATCAAGAACAGGATGAAAGTTACACCCCTTTGCAACTTTACACTACCTCCTTTTGACGATTTTTGGGGCAGCAGAAAACCTTTCACCACGGACAAACACCTCAGAGATATAAAAAATTGAGAGAGGTTAGTGTAGAGGAACCCTACATGATCATGTTGCCTTAGACAGAATATTTCTAAGTGACACATTTTTTGAGTAACATCTCGTCAAAGATTTCTATCTTTTTGCACTTTGGACTCTTCAGGGATATCATCGGTACAGTGTAGCTCAGACTGTTTTGACATGTTTGGGTGAAAAATAGGACCATGCCTAGCATAAATGTACACATCCAGACGTGTTGGAACAGTCAGTTTAGTAGCATCAGGAGCAAGACGAAAGTTACACCCCTTTGCAACATTACACTACCTCCTTCTGACGATTTTTGAGGTAGTATAAAACCTTTCACCATGGGCAAACGCCTCAGAGATACAAAAAACGAGAGAGGTTATTGTAGAGGGACTCTATGTGATCGCGTTTCTTCAAACGGAATGTTTCTAAGTGACATAGTTTTTGAGTAACATCTCGTCAAAGATTGTTGCCTTTTTGCACTTTAGACTCTTCAGGGATATCGTCGGTACAATGTAGCTCAGACTATTTTGGCATGTTTGGGTGAAAGACACAATTAGACATATATTATCTAGTTATAAACCAAGACACCTAGAGACACCTATATTTTATACATTACCTAGATTTTATATATTATTCTCAGGATCAACTTCATCCATCACTTAGGTCTAACCCCATGAAGCATAACATGATGATGTAAAAATGTGTATATGTGTAAAAATGCAGCAACAAATAAAAAAGACAAACCTTACAAATTAATGTGCATACTTACAACTCAATGTAACATGACTTTACAAAATCAATGTGAATACTTACAAATTAATCTAATGAACCATCTAGGTCTGCTCTACTCTTTATTGTGTCAAGTATTGCTTCATGGTCAGACTCACGCACCTTCCACAAGGTCTTGTTCAAAGGTCTACCCCAATACTATATCAAATGAACATTGGATGCCACAATAAGGTTCGAGTAATGAAGAATCTTCTGATGCATGCCAAAGTCCTGAAACAACCAAACATTAACACTCTTATGTGGGTACCTTCTAAGCCATGTTCCAGTAATAACCACTAAACCTGTAGGGTATTCGATGTTTTCTCCATCTGTAATTGGGGCCTCCAATTTCTTTTTGGCCTCAACACAATGACATAAGTAATAATCTGTTCCCCCTTCATTATCTTCATCTACAATAACTGCATATACATGCCCTACATTGATATGTGTAGCAAATTAGATGAAATTAGTCAACATTATAAAAACACTACAAAGTAATATGACATTAGGAATTTCAAAAACTATGCAAATAGATATATTACCTGGTTGAACTAGATCTGATATGTGGTCAAAGTCAACTGATGATTCCATCTGTGTTAGTTCTAGTGCCGTCGGGGGTCAATATGTGTCAAGTGGGCTAAGATAACTTAACTGCCATTCATCAACCCACTCCTTTGACTCGCACTCATCCCAGGCTTGAATTGTGCAGGAAGAACAAAAGCATGACATCTTTCGTGTATGGATACTCCATGAACCTGCAATTGAGCTTCTAAAAGAGTGCATCTCACTTGATCCTATTAGTGTAGAATAGTCCTCATATGGTGCAATGTTAGTATCATCTATCAACCAAAAAATCTACGAACTGAAGACTTAACTTCATTACCTGGATCCATGGAAGCATTACACCACTCGACGATCGATTTTGCATCTGTCAGCTTTGCATTGTCTTAATACTTTAACTCTTCTCGTGCTATGGCTCTTTTGATACATGCTCCTGCACCATCATGCTCCCCTTTCCATGCCCAACCTCACAAAAGTTTCACATATATTGAATACCTGTAAAATTATGCCTCCTGCTAAGCCAATAGAAATTTTGTGAGTTCTTGAATTGTGATGCACAGTTATCTGACCATATGATATGCTGACTGAACGATATGCCCCTTCTAGCCAAATCATTGTAGAACACCAGAAAGCAACCTCGCACGAACTCCATAGAATGCATGCGATCATCACTGATATAGAAATTATACTCCCTTATGATCTTTTTGTCATCCTCTATACTATCATTCACATGAATGAATGTGATGTGCACAAATATAGAAACCTGTGTGGAGTTGTAATATTGTGATTGCACCTCATGCTATGGCTGTAGACTATAGTTCTCTGCAAAGTCGACAACTGAAACAATGCTACCAACCAGAAATGTGTCCTTGCATAACTTGAATTGCAAGTCCAACCATCGAGCTCTATGGGCATGTCTTGCATACTCATACACTATGTTGTCACGAAATATAGGCATAACCTTATACACTGGAATCTTTTTAATAACCAATTCACACCTCTTTGCTTCTTTACCATCTTTTGTATTGTATGCCATTGTTTTATACTTGCCAAACTCTACTAGTTTGTTTCCAACCACATGTGTTCTTTCCATATGTTCACATATTGGCAAACGTTGCAAGCCACCACAATGATGACATGTGCCATCCAAGCATAATTTCTTGTAAAATATTTGACCTTCCTCTCTTTCACATAAAATTCTTGATATGAAGTCTCTTGAAGATGTTGGTGGGGCACGTATGCCACAACCCTGCAAAACATTGTTTGTGTAGACACCCAAAATTGTCCCAACTTTGTCCATGTCTAGCAACACCTTGTTAAAACATTATCCTAGACAGCTTGTAGCATTTTGTCCTAAATCCCACTCTTAATCCCACTTAATCCATTAAGCCAATTAATTAAATAAATTTTATTTATTTAATTAAAATCTCATTCAATCCCATCCTTATCCTACTTAGCCAATTAATTAAATAAATTTTATTTATTTAATTAATATCCAACTCATATCCCAACTAATTCAAATATTTTATTTGAATTAAGTTCTCATCATAAGCCGACTTTCCAATTAATTAAATAAATTTTATTTATTTAATTAATTTATCTTATCATTTAGCCGACATGTGTGCCTCTTTCATTTAAAAAGATAAGTGGTACTACATACTTTATTTAATATCTTTTATATGTAGTACTTTTTATGTACACAAGCACACATGAGCCCTATTCTCCTTGACACTTGTCAAATGACTACAACTCCCTTGAAGAGTGGGATAACCTAATCAATCCTAGCCGTCCACATCAATCAATTAGCTTTTTAATCTCAACCATCCATTGGAACCAAGCCTTTCCTATAAACCAAACCCCTCACAAGCCATTAGCATGCATTGAGCTTCAAGTAACATTATTCTGCCAAATTATCATTAGTATGCATTGAGCCTCAAGTACCATTATTCTGCCAAATTATCATTAGCATGCATTGAGCTTCAAGTACCATTATTCTGTCAAAATATCATTAGAGCCTTTGCATCCTTCAACTATCATCCTCATATCATCTTTATCTTAATGTTATGCTGCAGAAGTAAGCACTCAACATTCTTCCAACAATAATCCTTCAAAATCTTGCATGCTCATGCGAGGTGGAGAAGAGCAATGGAGATAAATCGAGCATAGCATGGAGATCGGTTTGCATTTACATTTGTTATTTTGATTTTCATGTTGTCTTGTGCTTCATTGTGCATTGCTAGGGTTTTTATCATTGTTGTTTATTCATTTGCCCTGATTTGCAATTTTACCCTAACATACATTTGGCACGCCCGGTGGGACTCACTTCGTTTGATCTTTTTTGCAGGTTTTTGTAGTAAAAATTTGCATTCATATAACCCCCATTGTTGAGTTTTGCAGGTTTAATTAACTTTTTGTTGCAGATCTGCTACTTTTTGGACAAAACCCTAGGTTTTAAATATTTCATCATATCTTCCAAACGGCTGTGAATTTTTCTACAAGATTTTAGTAGAAGTTTGTCCATGATATAAGGAAGCTACAGCAGAAAAATTTTGGGTTTATCGCGATTTTTGCGGGATTTATCATGTTTTTATGTTTTTTCATAAAATCGCACTTTTGGGCGCAAATCAGCGAATTTTTCAAAAAACTTTATATTTCTAGAAATATTTTGAAATTTTAATGGGGGTCTATGTTTTGCAGATTTAATTTGGAGGTCGTTTATAGTGTGAAAAAATTAGATCTTTGCGGACTATACCTTTTTCATAAATCCGCATTTCTGGGCGCAAATCAAGGAATTTTTTAGATTTCTTTACATTTTCGGAAAGCTCTCTGAAAATTAATGGGGGTCTCTTCTTTGATTTTTTAATTTTCGAACCAAAAATCTATCGAAATAATCAAATCTAATTCGGCTATGCATCTAAAATTACAATTTTCCTTGCCTGATGAGCCTATTTTTTATGCCTGCATTATAATATCATTTTTTTAATGTTGTAGGTGATCATAAGGAGCTGGAGCAGCATTGGCATCAACATCTACAACAATTTGGATAGCGAATTAACCAGGTGCAATCATTTCATTTCTCATCTTCTAATCATTGTTTGCAAACACATTTAGATTTTGGGCTTAAAACGAACAATTGTTTGCAAATTCACATCAAAAAATTGGGCTAAAACAAACCATTGTCTTTCATCACATTTGGATTTGGGCTTTAAAACAAACAAGTGCTTGCATTGTCTTCCACACATTGAACTTCTAAGGTTAATGAACCCCATGCGAGTGTGATCAAGTAAATGTGTATGCTCTCTCCTCGCGTCCTAACACGAACTTGGAGATCAAAAACATTTACTTGTGTTGCTTTTGTTTAGCCTTAGAGAGGCCTGCCTTGGTATCCACCCCAAGGGAACGACCTCAAGCGGTACTTTCATCCGGTCCGCTATAAAAATTAGAGGATAAGGCGAAAGCCAAGTCTAACCGGTATTAGCGCTCACCATACAGTGCTAACTCGAAAGGAGGTGTACCTTTGTGTATATTAAAACTCCTAGTAGGGTTAGTTAAAGTCTTAAGTGACTTGCTGGATGCTCGTGGGGTGCCGGTCCCCCGGATTTTCATTAGAACCTCCTTGTGATAGTGGCCTTGCCTTGAATAGGACTTGTTGAAGTGTCTTCACGTGCTTGCTTAACCATCATCACATTCTTCCAAACTAAAACTTGCTTATGTGTCTTGCGTGAGTGATTCATGTGTGTATATGCATAATCATTTGTTTGAATATTGCCACATCAAGCTCTAAACACCCAAACACATAAAGACAAGTCATCCTACACATTCTTCCAATAACATTCAAACCCAATCACTTTCATCCCAAACATAGCCAAGTCATCCAAACAATCCACATCATCATCCAAATCCCTAAACAAGCACTTGCTAAAAGGACTTAAGACAAACACTTGGTGACAACATGTCTACACTAGAGGACCCAACAATCAAATTCCAAAGATTCCTCCAAAATCTTTATCAAGGATCACAACCCCTAAACCAAGACGCCATTGAAATATTACAATTCTTCATCCAAAGAGCTCAACCCCACGTAAGCCAATCACCTCATCTGCAAAACCTCGTAACCCAAGTTCAACACCTTTTAGCCACTAGTCAAGCTCAACAAGTACAACAATCCTTAGTCATTCCATACCAACCTAATCCACCTCATAGCCACATGTCATATCCATCCACCTCCTATCAACTTAATCCACCTATCCACCAAGTCAATATCACATCAACATATGAACATCCACCTCAAGCTTATCCAATCCCTCATGCTGACATTCCAATGCACTACCAAGCCCATCCACAAAGCAATCAAGTGATATTACAAGAACAACATCCAAGTCCCAATGGTCCCTTGTACATAAATCAAGTAAGTCCAAATACACCTTTTCAACAAGACCACCAAACACCATTGATAGACCTAAGTCCACCTTTGCAACAAGAAGCACATGCAAGTCTAAGTGGTCCTTTGTACATAAATCAAACAAGCCCAAGTTATCCTATGCAAGATCTAATAACCTTTGACAAGGGAGATACCAATCTAGAGTGGCCACCACCATCTAATCACATGCCAACACATGAGCCAATGAGTCCTATCCCATCACCACCATGTGATCCTACCCCTAGTCCATTGGTCCATCAACCTTCCAAACCACCAAGCCCTTTATTACCTTCATCACCATCTCATTCTAATCCTTCACCAAAGGATATGGCTGAGAGAGTTTTACAAAGGATGCTTGAAGCAAAACTCATTGAACTTCCCCCCATCAACCCATGTGAAGAAAGTCCATATGATGAACATGATTATTGTGCATACCATAGGACCAAAGGCCACAATACAAATCAATGCCCAATATTTGTCTCAATTGTTTACAAGGTGTACCTACCTATAATGGGAAATCATGCCACATCATCCCAATCCCATGTGTCACCCTCATTTAGTCCAAATCCTAATCCACCCAATCCAATTAGCCCTCAACCTAATCCTAATCATAAGCCTACAACACCATCTACTATTATCATCCATCCATTATATTGTCCATCCACTCATACCCTTGCGAAGGATGTGATCCATTGGCTACTAGCTAGGAATAAACTACCCCCATGTCAAACACCAATTCATGAGCCTACCAAAGAACTTCCAAAGGTCATGTCCAATCCTATAATCCCATCATGTGGTCCACCTCTCGTTGAGCCTATCAAAGATCCCTCCATTAACATGTCTAGCCCTTCAAGCCCATCATGTGACCTACAAGCCATCAAGCCTTTACAAGGGTCATCCAATTCCATTCAAGCAACTCAAGAGGTATGTCAAAGGTTTAATCCTAAGCATGTGGAAACATTAAGCCCTAGTCCAACTCAAGATCAAAACACTTCCATTCAACCCATCCATAACATTTACCTTCTTTATGATCAAGATGATACCTATGAAGAAGCTATCCATGAGCACCTTGATCCTATCCATAATCGTATATCTATCCATGAGCAAGATATACACATTGCTCCTAGTCATCCGCTATCTAGCCCTATCCATCATGAGCAAACATCAACTTGTCATGATGAGACACTTGTCCCCCAAGTAAGCATAAAAGATCAAACAAATAACTTGGATCTACATGAACACAATGCTAATCAAGATCCTAATGATCCTCCTTCCACATCCACTATCGATTCCACTTCAAATCCACTATCATGTCCTATTGGTCTTACCATCCTTGTGCATGAATGTTCTTCCTTAGGACAAAAACAACCTCTATCCACTTCACCTTCTCCATCCAATAATAAACTCAAGTCTAGTGTTCAAACCTCAGCTAGTCCCATTGTCCATCGCATACTCCAAAACATGAACTACCAAGGCAAAGGTCTAGGCCTTTATGAACAAGGTATTGTGGAGCCAAACCATGTCAAAATCCCTCTATGCTCATATGGCCTTGGATACACACCCCAAGGTAAACAAGCTAAAGATGTTGGTAATTCCTCCATCCATCCTAAGTCCACTTTCCATCACACCCCACATCATGTTCCCAAGACATATGTAGCCATTCCATCTCCATCATCCTATAAATGTCAAAAGCATGTGACCATACACCTTCCACCATCCACTTTACCTCCACTTTTACCAACTCCAAATATCCCTCCATCCACCTTGCCACCATTGCTTCCAACACCTAGCATACATATCATTCATAAATATCCTTACATTCCTAATCATGGCCAACAAAAGCACACATCACCTAAGCATGAAGCTTCCAATCACTCCATCCATCCCATGGGATTCCAAAATAAACATTTGGATGCCTTTATCTATAAAGCTAAAAATCCAACTAAAACTCCTAAGGACCCGCATGCCTTAGGGCATCAATGTGAAAAGTCTCTAAATCATCCATCTTCTAAGCAAAGTACATTCACAAATCTATCCAAGCCCATACCTCCAAAAGAAAAGCCTAAAAGCAAAATGGTTTGGGTTCCTAAGAAAATAGCTAGCAAGTCAAATGAGGCATCCTCATCCACATCTCAAGAATCCCAATCACCTATATCCATCCAAAAGCCTACTTCCATCCAAAACTTCCATTCCCTTCAAAAATCCCATAAGAAAAGAAAAAGCACTAAAAATACTAAATCTATGTGGGTCACCAAATGCTTACATCAACCATCTCCTAAGCAAACATCTCCATTGCTTCCTACACCACCATCCAATCAAAAGCTTCAATGTTTATCACGCTGTGTGCAGCCGTTGGTCATGGTTCCCTTCCACTCCGCAACATCTCCATATAACTACATCTCCCCATCTTCCATACATTATCCTACATATCTCCCCCATGCTATCCCTATGGTCCATGCTTTTGCATAAGCCTTTCATCCATCTTCATTGCATAAGCCTATATAAATCCACACCATAAGCCACTAGCCTACCCTACCATAATTCCATATCATAATCTACTGTCCACCTAATCCATCTCCCATCCATGCATTCCTTTATCAACATCTATGAGCATAATGACATGGTCCATGCGAAGACATCATCAATCTCTACAGGGACACTATCAACCTGCATAGCACTAAACACTTGAGTCTCTCCTATCCATTACCATAGTGAAAACCTAGCAAACAGGTGCCATGTGTAATTGTCATCCCATCTAAAAAGCAAAAAAGCAAAAAAGAAAAGAAAAATCAAAAAAGTAAAGAGAAAGCCCTTCATCCAACGGTGAAAACCTGATAACCAGGCACCTTGGATAAGTACCATGATGAAAACCTGGCAAACAGGCATCATGTGTAGGTTGATCTTCTATGTCACTTACACTTGGGGGCACATTGTCTTATCCAACCTATCCATTTCCAAACTATCTATCCCATTATATCATTTACCATCCTACCATCCTTAGCCATTCCATAAACAAGCCTATCCTATTGAACCCATTTATCCATTCATCCATCCTTCTGCCTTTTGATCTTGATGAAGACATAGGGGAAAAATATTGAAACATGTTCGGATATTTCTTGACATACCCCCTTTTCAAACCAAGTCCTATCCATTGCCAATTTATCCATCCCATTTAAACCAATCCATCATGTCATCCCTTGGTCATGAACTTTGTTATGTAAAAATCCTAAGCATTACCACCTAGAATGGGGCAAGTTATTCTTCTGATGCAACATAGCCTTTGAAGATCACATCCTAGCTCCTTTATGATCCATCCACTATGGAGTATCCTTATCACGAGCTTTCCATCTTATAGCTTATCCCCATCCATTTATCATGAAGCTATCCACTATAAGCTAACTATCCATTTATTATGAGGCAAGCATCCATCCCTTATATGGCCTATCCTTGTATCTATCCATCTATCATGAGTCTTCCATCCCATCCAACTCTCATGAGCCTTCCATCCGATTTACTATGAGCCCATCCTTTTATCCATCCAATCCCATTCATCCATCCTTGCACCTAGACTTGGTTTTCCCTTGTCATTGGTATCTAGCACAACAACTACCTAAATTGTAAATCCATTGACATCCCAAAACATTTAAAAAACACAAAAAAAAATCAAAATATGTCAAAAAATCCAACAAATCAAATATCCAATGAAAAATCTAAGCAATAAAACCAATCACATCATCCAAAACAATCCACTCCATCAACATTCAATCAAAATCAAATCAGCATCATCATCATGAATTCTTCCTATCAATAACATTCATTCATCCATTTCAATCAATCCACTTCCAATCATATCAGTCAAACTCAATCTAAGCAATGATCTTAAATCCATGTCACACTAATCCATATCAAGCAAGCTAATCAATCAAGGAACATTATCCACTTAAATCAACAAGTTTTTGATCCTAATCTTGTCATGAGCCAAATCAAACATCATCAATCATTATCAATGGGATAGAGCGTTCCCACATCCTTGTGTTGATCTAGGGATATAGCTTTCCCCGCAATGACAACACTATTATCATCAATCAAACAATCAATCATTGGTTTATGACTTGACAAGGGCAACACCTTGTTTATTTTACATCCTTTGAGCACACTGAGAACACTTGCTCCTGCTTAGATTGAGTGGACACTCTAATCATCACACCATCACTATCATCATTCAAAATAATCCAATCATCAAAACAATCAACCAAGCAATAGCAAACATCAAAACCAAAGCACATCAAGCTAGCCATCAAAACAAATCCAATAACTTCAGCAAATCAGAAGTAGCTCAATCCACCACATATCATCACATCATCAACATTTCATCAATCTCAATCCATTTTTATCATCTCATCAATAAAACACATTAGAACTACATCACATTTCCATCGTTAAGTGCCTTGATCCCATGGATATAGGGTATGTAGGCAGTCTGGAGTACGAAGGAAGTGCCCAGATTCAGGCACAAGCGATTTTTCTCTTTCTTCTCTCCTCATTTCTTCTATCATCTATCTTATACATCATCAATAAACAACTTCTTCCAATCAATCTATCATAGCACATCAATCCAATCATCACTTCATCTAATCATCCTTCAATCATCTTCCAATCATTCCAAGCAATGATCCAAATGCAATTCAATCCTTCATCCATACCAATCAAGTTAATCAATCAAGCCAAGTTATCCAAACGCAATCCATGGTCTTGATCCTAGCCTTGTTGTAAGCCAAATCAATCAGTCAATCAGCCAACCAACTCAGCAAACAACCTTGTGTTGATCTAGGGATATAGCTTTCCCTGCAATGACAACACTCTCAACTATTCATCAATCAAACAATTAATCATTGGTTTACAGCTTGACAGGGGCAATACCTTGTTTGTTTTTGTATCATTTGTGCATGCTTGCTTGCTTGCTTGTGTGTGTCATCATTTTATCTTGCATTTGCATCATATCAATCTCAAATCCAGCTAATATTCATATCTTGTATCCAGACAAGGTTGTATTACGCTGGGGCATGAGACACATCATCACCCTGGTCCTTATACCTTGGTGCATAACGTCTAGTGCTATATCAAACATCATGGTTGCTCACTTTCATTGCAGCATAATGCATCATTCATTTCTTCTATCCATTCCCTTATCTTTCTTTCTTGACCAAGCTATTTCATTTCGAGAGCCTACCCGTGTTTGTCCAACCCGCATATCCTCTCGAGGGGGCATCATTATCATATCTTTCCATCATCACTATCCTATCCTCTATCTATACCATAGCTTCTTTGAAATGATGTTACTCAACATAAAGCTCATCATCTTGAACATCATCTCAAAGAGGGGCAAAATGTAGACACCCAAAATTGTCCCAACTTTGTCCATGTCTAGCAACACCTTGTTAAAACATTATCCTAGACAGCTTGTAGCATTTTGTCCTAAATCCCACTCTTAATCCCACTTAATCCATTAAGCCAATTAATTAAATAAATTTTATTTATTTAATTAAAATCTCATTCAATCCCATCCTTATCCTACTTAGCCAGTTAATTAAATAAATTTTATTTATTTAATTAATATTCAACTCATATCCCAACTAATTCAAATATTTTATTTGAATTAAGTTCTCATCATAAGCCGACTTTCCAATTAATTAAATAAATTTTATTTATTTAATTAATTTATCTTATCATTTAGCTGACATGTGTGCCTCTTTCATTTAAAAAGATAAGTGGTACTACATACTTTATTTAATATCTTTTATATGTAGTACTTTTTATGTACACAAGCACACATGAGCCCTATTCTCCTTGACACTTGTCAAATGACTACAACTCCCTTGAAGAGTGGGATAACCTAATCAATCCTAGCCGTCCACATCAATCAATTAGCTTTTTAATCTCAACCATCCATTGGAACCAAGCCTTTCCTATAAACCAAACCCCTCACAAGCCATTAGCATGCATTGAGCTTCAAGTAACATTTTGTCCTAAATCCCACTCTTAATCCCACTTAATCCATTAAGCCAATTAATTAAATAAATTTTATTTATTTAATTAAAATCTCATTCAATCCCATCCTTATCCTACTTAGCCAATTAATTAAATAAATTTTATTTATTTAATTAATATCCAACTCATATCCCAACTAATTCAAATATTTTATTTGAATTAAGTTCTCATCATAAGCCGACTTTCCAATTAATTAAATAAATTTTATTTATTTAATTAATTTATCTTATCATTTAGCCGACATGTGTGCCTCTTTCATTTAAAAAGATAAGTGGTACTACATACTTTATTTAATATCTTTTATATGTAGTACTTTTTATGTACACAAGCACACATGAGCCCTATTCTCCTTGACACTTGTCAAATGACTACAACTCCCTTGAAGAGTGGGATAACCTAATCAATCCTAGCCGTCCACATCAATCAATTAGCTTTTTAATCTCAACCATCCATTGGAACCAAGCCTTTCCTATAAACCAAACCCCTCACAAGCCATTAGCATGCATTGAGCTTCAAGTAACATTATTCTGCCAAATTATCATTAGTATGCATTGAGCCTCAAGTACCATTATTCTGCCAAATTATCATTAGCATGCATTGAGCTTCAAGTACCATTATTCTGTCAAAATATCATTAGAGCCTTTGCATCCTTCAACTATCATCCTCATATCATCTTTATCTTAATGTTATGCTGCAGAAGTAAGCACTCAACATTCTTCCAACAATAATCCTTCAAAATCTTGCATGCTCATGCGAGGTGGAGAAGAGCAATGGAGATAAATCGAGCATAGCATGGAGATCGGTTTGCATTTACATTTGTTATTTTGATTTTCATGTTGTCTTGTGCTTCATTGTGCATTGCTAGGGTTTTTATCATTGTTGTTTATTCATTTGCCCTGATTTGCAATTTTACCCTAACATACAGTTTGTATGCAAATCTAAACATATAGACCTATAAACATCAAAATGGTTAGAAAATTCATTATGTAATCTACATCAACAAGTAGTGCGTGTGTGATTTATCTTGACATAGAAAGGTTTTAGCATTTCAAAATATCTTTGACAAATTTTAATTTGAGGATACTTCTCTAGAAATTTACCATAAAACTATGTTTGAGTCTCATCCAAAAAATGCTTTAGATGTGGCTCACAGTTCCGACTACCGATTCTCCTTCTTACCACATCCCTTTGATTCGGAGATACCCTTGTGTAATTCTTCCAAAAGTTTTCAATTAGTGATCTCAATGCTTCAACAATTGGCTTATCTTTTCATGGTAGTCTTCCTGAGAATGCCCATAATTCATTGGCATTAGTGTCCTCAATTCTTTGGCGTCTTCCAACGGCTCTTGATAAAGTTTTCCTATTGATTCTCAATTATTGACTCATCTTTCTAATGAGATGAGCTTTCCTCATTTGACTACTTACTATAGTCGATGTAATCACACACCGTGTTGCATTACTATCTTTTGTGCGTGAGGTGTTACCAACACTCTCATATGCACTCATTAGATTCTTGACAATAGATTTTTCACTTGAAGCCTCTGATGTTCTCAACCCAAGAATCTTCATGATGGACCTATACTTTATACTTCGCATCATTTCAATGAATAGTTGACATCTTGCAGTCGCATTTAACTTTTCAAAGAACAATCTCCAAATCTTATGAGCATATCTTCTACAAGTGCATTTTGGAATCTTACCTTCCATTGGATACAAAATATTCTCATCAATATCAATCAAATACTTTGGCTTTCTATGCAAAATTCTAGGTGGTGTTAAGTTAGGTAAATTCATCTCAACATTAGGAATTTCATCAATATTTAAATGAGGTGGGCTAGATGGCGTACCTTCGATCGAAGATGGAATAGATGACATACCTTGAGGTTGAGGTGGAACGATGGCGTACCTCCTTCATCACATGTGAGTGATGATGTACTCTCAACTTGAGATGTAGTAGATGGTGTCCCTACATGTTGACTTGTGGTAGAGGACGTGTCTCCAACTATGGTATTCAAATCTCTCATAGCACGAAGTTTTTGCATTCATTCTCTTTGTGCCACCAATATCATATCTCTTTGTGATGGTTGTGGTTCCTCTTCAATTGGCATGTCTTCATTTATTGTGTCCAATTTCCTCTTCTCATGAAGTTCCCTCATAGCCGCTGCTTTCTTTGCATTCTTAGCTTCAATCTCTTCCTGTGTTGGTTTAATTCTTGATCATTTCCTCGGCATAACAGAGAATTTGTCTATAGCATGATAAAGAGACCAATATTAGTTCCTAAGAAATGAATCCATACAAATAACTAAAATATATGTCATTCAACCCTTCATAGTAAATGTACATACAATCATCATGTAAAAGAGTAAATGTTACTCAAGCAAAATAGGTACATAGCATACAAAGCAAATTATTGCAGCCATACAAAGCATTATTGCACAATGTTATTGCAGCCATACAAAGCATTATGGTACAAAGTTGACTTCTGTCCTAGATGAGGATAAGGTCAAAGGAGAGTCACCTATTGAGGCTACAAGTGAAGAGTACATGGGACTTCATGCTTCAAAAGGTTGAGGCAGACCCAATTTGACATGTTTGTTGTTACTAGGGCTACTAGGATTTGAAATTGAGAAGGTGTTTTGTTGGTACTAGGGATACTAGGATTTGGGTGGCGTGTGAAGGAATAGACAACAATTGAAGAGTGTAGACTTGAGTAAGGGTTTAGAATGGTTGTGTCTAAGTTCCTAAGGGGTAAGAAGACCTCTACTAGCCTTGTTAGGTTTTGAAGTATTGAAGATCCTCTTTGTGCCTTCGTATAGGGAGATTGCTTGAGAGGAAAGCTTATGAAATTTGAAGAAACTATTGGTATGATCCCTTTGGATTGAGTTGAACCCTACTTCTGCATCACATACCTAGGATTGTCATAAAAATCATTAGACTAATCTCTGTAATTTAGAGTATTGAATGGTATATAGTTGATCAAGGTAACCACCATCATGTGCTAACAAAGGACAATTAGGAAATTTTGAAATATTGTTGTGTCATGTGCATGTACAAATCATCATGAATAGGTGCATAAGGAATGTCCTAGCCCAAGATATGTGCATAAAAATCATCATGTCATGTGCATACTTGTATGATCTCGGCACCTATTCATTTGTATTTTAACTTGTTAATATGACAAGATAATAGTGGGATTGTATTTTTATTATGTTGTAAGGATTTATTCTTGTATAGTTTGGCATCATGGTATGTTAAGGTCTGTTTATTACCCATAATTATTAAAGAGCCCAAATGTAGAAAATATACATGGCATCATGTGAGATTGTATGCTGCTTTCTTGATTGGGAATGTGTCTATTTTAAACATGTATGATAAAGTATGATAAAGTAATTCAAATAGAATTAAGGAAAATGTAAAGAACATGCATGTAAAGACTTGACATACCTAAAAAATGGAGATTCGAATGGAGAGAGTACCTAATTATGTAGTGTTTTTTTCTTCTTGCATCAAACTCCTCAACAATTTGAGTTTTTCACCACTTGTTTCCTTTTCAATGTTAAATTGAATAACACTCAAATATAATTAGTAACAACAATACTATTAACCAATCTATAATGTTAAATTCCTAAAATTGAATCACAATTAACATTGCAACACTACAAAAATTGAAACTTGAATAGATATATATCAAATTTGGTGCGAAAACTATGTTATTTCCTCCTCGAGTTTACAAAGCAGAAAAGGTGGTGGAAAGATCATGCAAAGGTGGTAGAATGTGTAAAATGTGCATGTGAACTTCCCAACAACATGAAAGCACTTCTTTTTTGTTAGAACATGTGCATATCAGCATGAAAATAGAGCATGTGGGCTTGGATCATGGGGATCAACACTTTTTTACCATTTCTATAGCAGGACAAAACGCAAGCACATTATAACGCGCTCACGTTTTGTCCTGCTATAGATTGATCCATAAATATTTGTGCCTATGTCACCTTCAATAGCACCTTTACAATATCTCACCTCTAGTTCCATTAGCTCATGTTCTATATCTCACTTATATCTCCCCCTCACCTCTCTACCTCTCCCCTCTCTATGTCTCTCAGTCGCTCCTTGTCTACCTCTCCATCTATCTTTAGCCATCTAGGTATCACTTAATCCTAAACCCTAAAGCCAACTATCCCTATTCCTAAACCCTCAACGAGCTTGATACTATACCTTAAACCCTAATCCCTTATCCCTAAACCCTCCAACCCTATCCCTAATCCTTATACCCTCGACACTCTACTTTAATCCTAATCCCTCGACCCTCAAACCTATCCCTAAACCCTAAACCCTAAAACCTCAACCCTCAACCATGAACATCAAATCCTAATACCTCAACCTTTCACTCTAATTCCTCAACCCTAAACCCTATCCCTAAACCCTCAACACTATACCTTAAACCCTAATCCCTCAACCCTAAACCCTAAACCTTATCCCTAAACCCTAATCCCTCAAACCTCAACCCTAATCCCTCAACCCTCAACTCTAATCCCTCATCCCTAAACCCTAAACGCTATCCCTATTCCTAAACCCTCAACGAGCTTGATACTATACCTTAAACCCTAATCCCTTATCCCTAAACCCTCCAACCCTATCCCTAATCCTTATACCCTTGACACTCTACTTTAACCCTAATCCTTGAACCTCAACCTTATCCCTAAACCCTCAACCCTCGAACCTCAACACTCAACCCTCAATGTCAAACCCTAATCCCTCAACCCTTAACTCTAATCCCTCAACCCTCAACCCTATCCCTAAACCCTAAACCCTAAAACCTCAACCCTCAACCCTCAACATCAAATCCTAATCCCTCAACCCTTCACTCTAATCCCTCAACCCTAAACCCTATCCCTAAACCCTCAACACTATACCTTAAACCCTAATCCCTCAACCCTAAACCCTAAACCTTATCCCTAAACCCTAATACCTCAACCCTCAACCCTAATCCCTCAACCCTCAACTCTAATCCCTCATCCCTAAACCCTAAATGCTATCCCTATTCCTAAACCCTTAATAGGCTCAATACTATACCTTAAACTCTAATCCCTTATTCCTAAACCCTCCAACCCTATCCCTAATCCTTATACCCTCAACACTCTACTTTAACCATAATCCCTCGACCCTCGACCCTCAACCCTATCCTTAAACCCTCAACCCTCAAACCTCAACACTCAACCCTCAATGTCAAACCCTAATCCCTCAACCCTTAACTCTAATCCCTCAACCCTTAACCCTATCCCTAAACCCTCAACCCTAAAACCTCAACCCTCAACCCTCAACATCAAACCCTAATCCCTCAACCCTTAACTCTAATCCATCAACCCTAAACCCTATCCCTAAACCCTCAACACTATACCTTAAACCCTAATCCCTCAACCCTCAACCCCATCCCTAATCCCTAATCCCTCAACCCTCAACCCTAATCTGTCAACCCTCAACCCTAATCCCTCATCTCTAAACCCTAAACGCTATCCCTATTCCTAAACCCTTAATGATCTCGATACTATAACTTAAACCCTAATCCCTTATCCCTAAACTCTCCAACCCTATCCCTAATCCTTATATCCTTGACACTCTACTTTAACCCTAATCCCTCGACCCTCAACCCTATCCCTAAACCCTCGACCCTTGAACCTCAACCCTTAATGTCAAACCCTAATCCCTCAACCCTTAACTCTAATCCCTCGACCCTCGAACCTCAACCCTCAACCCTTAACGTCAAATACCTCAACCCTTAACTCTAATCCCTCAACCCTCTACCCTATCCCTAAACCCTCAACCCTAAAACCTCAACCCTCAACTCTAAAACCTCAACCCTCAACCCTCAACATCAAACCCTAATCCCTCAACCCTTAACTCTAATCCCTCAACCCTAAACCCTCAACACTATACCTCAAACCCTAATTCCTCAACCCTAAACCCTAAACCCTATCCCTAAGCTCTAATTCGTCAACCCTCAACTCTAATCCCTCATCCCTAAACCCTAAACACTATCCCTATTCCTAAACCCTCAACGGGCTCAATACTATCCCTCAACCCTTAACCCTTAAAACTTGAACCCTAAAACCTATCCCTACACCCTTGACACTCACCACTATATCTTAAACCCTAATCCCTTAACCCTCATCCCTAAAGCCTCAACCCTAAATCCTTAAACCTTCAACCCTAAACCCTATCCCTAATCCCTCTACCCTCGACACTCTACTTTAACCCTAATCCCTTGACCATCAACCCTCTCCCTCAACCCTCAACCCTCAACCCTCAAATCTCAACATTAAACCCTAATTCATCAACCCTAAACCCTAATCCCTCAAACCTAAACCCTATCCTTAAACCATCAACGCTCAACACTATACCTTAAACCCTAATCCCTATCCCTCAACCCTTAACCTTTAAAACTTAAACTCTATCCCTACACCCTCAACACTCAACACTATATCTTAAGCCGCAAACCCTCAACCCTCAACCCTCAACCTTCAACCCTAAACCCTATCTGTAATCCCTCTACCCTCAACACTCTAACCCTAACCTTGACATTAAATGCTAATCCATCAACCCTAAGCCCTAATCCGTCAACCCTAAATCCTATCCCTAAACCCTCAACCCTCAACACTATACCTTAAACCCTAATCCATCAACCCTAAAACCTAATCCCTCAACCCTCAACCCTAAACCCTATCACTAAACCCTCAACTCTCGACACTATACCTTAAACCCTAATCCCTCATTCCTAAACCCTAAACGCTATCCCTATTTCTAAACCCTCAACCCTCAACACTATACCTTAAAACCTAATCCCTTATCCCTAAACCCTAAACCCTATCCTTCAACCTTGACCCCTTAAAACTTAAACCCTAAAACCTATCCCTAAACCCTAGACGCTCAACACTATATCTTAAACCCCAATCCCTTAACCCCAGCCCTAAAGCCTCAACCCTCAATCATTAAACCTTCAACCCTAAACCCTATCCCTACTCCCTCTACCCTCAACACTCTACTTTAACCCTAATCCCTTGACCATCAACCCTATCCCTAAACCCTAAACCCTCAACCCTTAACTCTCAACATTAAACCCTAATCTGTCAACCCTAAACCCTAATCCCTCAACCCTAAACCCTATTCCTAAACCCTCAACCCTCAACACTATTCCTTAAACCCTAATCCATCAACCCTAAACCCTAATCCCTATCCCTAAACCATCAACCCTCAACAATATTCCCTAAACCCTAATCCCTCAACTCTAAACCCTAATCCCTTAACCCTAAACCCTAAACCCTATCCCTAAACACTCAACCCTCAACAAGTTATACCTTAAACATTAATCCCTCAACCCTCAACCCTCAACCCTAATCCCTCATCCCTAAACCCTAAATGTTATCCCTATTCCTAAACCCTCAACCCACGAGACTATACCTTAAACCCTAATCCCTTACCCCTAAACCTTAAACCCTATCCCTCAACCCTTAACCCTTAAACCTTAAACCCTAAAACCTATCCCTAAACTATCAGCCCTATACCCTCAATAATATACTTAAGCCCTAATCCCTCAATCATCAACCCTATACCTTAAACCCTAAAGCCTACACCCTCAAACCCTCATCCGTAGACCATATTTAACCTCACCCTTATATCCTAAACCTCGAATATTGTGTCTTAACCCTATACTTATATTAAACCTAAACCATACATGCTCTCAACCCAAGTCATCCTATGCCTTATATACCCTCAATCCATATCGTAAATCTTAAACCCTAATCCCCGCACCTTACACACTTAATCTTATACTCTCAACATCCTAAATATTAACCCTCAACTATAACCCTCAACCCTCTAATCTCTACCCTCTACCCTCTACCTATTACTTAAGCCCTAATCCCTCAACCCTCAAAACTATACAAGCTCAAGTCCTTATATACACTAAACCCAAAACACTTACATACATACATACATACATACATGCATGCATGCATACATACATACATACGCATACATGATCCATTCAAGCATGCATACATGTACATGCATACATACCTACAAGAATAGATATAAACATCCATGAAACATACTTATGAAAGTTGAACATATCTCATTCAAAGGAAGACATAACGCGAGTGTGTTATAACGCGCTCGCGTTGTGTCAAACTGGGAAAACACCGGCACACATGCAAAAAAGCAAAAAAAGCACAACATAACGCGAGCGCGTTATAACATGCTCACGTTATATTGTGCTTTGGGAATCCCAAGCCTTGGGCTTGGGATTTGCTTTGGATTTCCAACCCAAAGGCTTGGAGTGCCTTTTCAACATCTACAGATGTGTTTTTGCAAATTCTACAAGATTTCACATAATTTTATTCGTGCTAACCCTCAGATTTGCACGTGTTTCAAGGTCAAACAAATCAAACACCTGGGTAATGTTAGGCTTTCTCTTAGCTATTTAACGATGTAATTTTTTTTCACATTTTGACAATGTTAAGCCTTTCATCTTTAATTTATTTTGTTTGTGTGTTCGTTTTTGGGTAAAACCACTGTTTGGTCTTTTTTTCATTGTAAATTAACCATTCATTGAAATTTCTAAAAAAATACATATTTAGAAACTAGACTCCATTCTACACATTAAAAAAAAGAAAAAATGATTTTCAATTAGTTTTAAAAATTTATAGGGGTAGCACGGCCAAAATTCTATTTTTTAGGATGTGTCCACTTTGAAAATTAGTAAAAAATCAAATATTCATCAAAAAATTATCAGAAAAATTAGGCATAAACAACATGTTGTTAGCTAATTTCTCACCAAAGCGATTTTAAAAATACCAAAAAAAAGTTAACCTTTTGAGGGAGCCACAAAACATGCTATGTTATGTTTTTTTGACAGAAACAACACCAATTTATGTGGCTCCCTCTTTTGAACCTCTTAATCTACACCATTTAAAAAAAAAATTAGTAGTTTAGAAAGTAGACTCGGAGCGCTACGAACATTGTTTTGGTTGCATCTCCAACTTTTGAGTGTAACTATGCTCAATTTCTCATCCAAGGCCAACATTTCCTGATTTCAGAAAAAAAGTGGCCACTTAAGACCCCTTTTTGGCCCCCTATCTTCTTGCACTTACCCAGTAACAAATTTTGTTGACGTTTGCTAGACTTAGATCATAGATGGCATGCAAGATAGACTCAGGGTAAAAGATAAATGGGAAAGAACTAGGGTCCCTAGATAGAAAATGATCCTAAAGACTACTAGACTCTTGGCATTGCTCAGCTAGTGCGTGCGTGTGCTTTGTATATTTCTTTTTTATTTCCTCTGTTAGAATGTCACCCTTGATGCTTCAAGCTTAGACTGATCTCCACCCAAGAGTACGGACATTCAACAATCTTCTCTCTTTCACTCTTTTTTTTGTATCTCTCTTTTTTGCTTTTCCACTTGGTTTTGTATTTTCTAGAATACCTCACTTGATTTTTTATTTTTTTTTAAATTTTTGACTTTTATGACGATGAATGCCTTTGGAACTTTTGATATGCAAGCTTGATATCTCAATTCTCACTTTTCTCAACACTTTTATTTTGATCACTCATTTTTTTTATTCACTCAAATTTTAGATTGCTTCCTTCAGAGTTTTGATCCTCCTGATGTTTTTGGCCAAGGAAGATAAGGGGCTAAGCACCACCTAAAGTTTTTGTAATCTGGTTGGACTTCTCTGCTACTAGGAAAGAATTGGGAAGGTCTTCTTGCAATCTTCCTTTGAACATTGTAGTTTTGAGTACTGACTTTGTTTATACCTAATATCTTGTCTCACTAAGATTGGGATCAATTTAAAGCTAAGAGCTAGGCTTTGATTAGAATCACTAGGAATGAAAAGGGATATGGTGATTGTGAAAAATGGGGAATCTCTAGGTCCTGAAAGGATCATATATACCTAGGCAACCTTAGACTCCTTACTAAAATGAAAATAATATAAGAGCGAGTCATTCACTATAATGCAAGATGAACAAAATGATATTGAAATGCAAGAAACAAATTCTTTTTTGACATTTTAATTTTTATAATTTTTTTTGGTATTTTACACACAGTATTTCTTGAGGTGAAAGGCATTGACTGTTTTGTCAAATTCTTCTCCCTCCATTGTGCACAAGAGATAGGCACCATTTCTGACATCTTCTTTAACCATGTAAGGTCTTATCTAGTTTGGTCTGAACCTGCGTCTTTCACCGACTCTTTTATCGATCAATTTGTCTATCTTGAGTACTAGGTCTCCCACTTGAAAAGGTCTTGGGATGACTTTCTTGTTATATTGCTTTTTTATTCTCATGAGGTAAGAATCATGTCTTTGGACAACTCTTAAACGTGTTTCATCCATCATTTCTAGTTCAGCTAATCTTACTGCTAGATACTCCTCATTATCCAATAGTCCTTGTAATGACACTCTTAGACTAGGTAGTTCTACTTCCAAGGGTAACACCGCCTTGGACCCAAAAGTGAGGGCATAGGGAGTGGTTCCAATTAGAGTTCTTACGCTCGTTCTATAAGCCCAGAGAGCTGGATATAATTGTAAATGCCAATCTCTTTTAAAGTCCATAATTTTGACCAATATTGATTTCAATGTTTTGTTTGTGGCTTCGACCTATCCATTCACTTGAGGATAGTAAACTGAGGGAGAGTTATGATTGATGTGGAACCTCTCACATAACTCTCTCACTTGTGGATTTTTGAATGATGACGCATTGTCTATCACTATCACTTGGGGAATTTCAAACGGACATATGATTTGATTTAATATGAATTTGGCAATTACAGTCCCTAAAACAGTAGTGAGAGGCATGGCCTCTACCCATTTGGTAAAATATTTTGTCACTGTGATGATGACCAGATGTCCATCTATTGACGGGGGAGATATCTTTCCCATGAGATCCAAGCCCCAAGTGGAGAAGTGCCAAGGGGTAACTATTGGTTGCAAATCTCTTGTTGATGTGTGGTGGACATGGACATAGGCTTGACATTTTAGACATCTTTTTAAGAATTTGATAGCATCTCCTTGTAAACATGGCCAAAAATACCCCATCATGTGTATTTTCCTTGTGGCATGACCACCAAAATGTCCTCCATAGATTCTGCTATGGCATTCTTCTAGGATTTTACATGCTTTTTCTTTGTCGATGCATCGAAGCAACATCTCGTCTAGGGCCCTTCGATAAAGCACATTGTCTATTAGAACATATCTCCCAGTGAGGACGTGCAATCATCTTTTTCCCAAGGGAGTCATGTTTTTGGGGTAAGTTTTGTTTGCGAGGTAGGTCACAATATCTCTATACCAATATGAAGCGGCATATTTCTCAAGATCAATTATGTAAATCTCTTCGTCAGGGAAGTCTTCGTTTATGGGCTCCTCTTGAGGAACTGAGTTGTCTGCTAGCTAGTCTTCTATCACTTGTCCTTTGACCGACTTTTGATTGATGTAAGTTAATTCAAACTCACTTAGTAATGTCACAAACCGGCCAGCTCTTCTTGATAACATTGGCTGATTTAAGAAAGTCCTCAACAATTTGGATCATATCATAACTCTAGTTTCTTGATTTAGCATGTAATTTCATAATCTCTGAGTTGCAAAGACTATGGCCAAACACTCTTTTTCAGCCTAAGTGTAATTCTTCTCATATTCCAGCAAGGTTCAACTTATGAAATAAATGGCTCTTTCTCTCCCACCTTCATCTTCTTGAGCCAACATGCATGCTACGGAGATATTGGTTGCTCTAAAGCATAAGATGAAGGGTTTGTCATGTTTTGGTGGCATTAGCGTGGGTGGTGTCAACAAGAACTTCTTTACTTTCTCAAATGTGTTTTGACAGTCCACCATCCAGGTTATGCCAACTTGTTTCTTCTGTAACTGATTGATCAGGTGGATCTTGAAAGCCATGTCTGGTATGAAATGCCTACTCGCACCTAATTGTCCTAGAAAAGTTCTTACCATTGTCTCACTTACAATTGGTGGGGTTGCATTTAGGACTGCTTTAAATTTTTCTAGATCAACATCAATTCCTCTTCTCGAAACGATGAAACCCAAAAACTTACCTGTCGTAACCTCGAAAACACACTTTTCAGGATTTAACCTTACTTTGTATTATTGAATCCTTTTAAAGATATTGTGAAGTTCTTCCACATGTGTTGATATTTGCTCTGACTTAGCCAAAAGATCATCAACGTATGTCTCTACTATCTTGTGAATGTAATGGTGGAAGATGTGTGTCATGGCTCTTTGATAGGTAGCCCCTGCATTTTTTAGTATGAATGGCATGACTGCGTAACAAAATGTTCCCCAAGGAGTGGTTAATGTTGTCTTGTTTTGATCTACTTCTGAGATTCTGATTTGATTGTATCCCAAGAACCCATCCATAAGAGATAGTACTTCATATCCTACAGTTGAATCAACAATTTGATCTATGGATGGTAAGGGAAAGCCATCTTTTGAACAAGCTTGATTGTTATCCCTAAAATCAAGGCATATCCAAATTTTTCCATTTTTCTTTAAAACTGGGACGATGTTTGATACCCAACTTGAATAATCCACTGGTTTGATAAAGCCGACATTCAATAATTTCTTCAATTCTTCCTTTAACATTTCAACTACTTGAGGCTTTATGAGCCTCAATTTTTGTTTTATGGGTTTTGCATCAGGCTTCGTCACTAAGTTGTACACCACAATCTTTGGCTCTAATCCTGGCATGTCTGAGTATCTCTAGGCGAAGACGTCGGAATATTTGATAAGGAACACAATGTATTCTTCTAACTCTTTGTCATTTAACTCCCTTCCCAATTTTAACATTTTTGGTTTCTTGGGAGTTCCTACATTGATATCAATGGTATCTCTAGTTAGTGATGGATGTCCCTCTTCAAATTTCTGAGGGGCGGGTGGTAAATTTGAATTTGCTTTGATCTGAAGGATTTCTTTTTCACTTCCAAAATAATCTTCTGGATGTGGGAGGAGCATGTATCTTTACTTATGGTACACTCTTGGGAGGCCATCATAAGAATGTAGATACTCTAAGATGGCTTCATCACTCTCAGCATATTCTCGAGTGGGTTTTTCTATTTGATCCGCGACGTAGTTTAGAATGCTTGGTAATTCTTCACTTTCCAACAATGGCTCTCCACAAACTAACACAATGTATTCCAAATTTTGAAGTTGGGCATGTGGTGAAAATAATGTGGCTGACATAGCCATTGAATCTGACACTTGGTTCTCTTCCCTGGGTATGGCTTTTATAGAGAAGAAGTCAAAGAATTGGACCAATTTTCTGATGGTTTCTTTGTAGGGTCGTAGTCTCTCTAATTTTGTTTCATAATTTTCTACAACTTGGTTGATCAGTAATTGGGAGTCTCCAAAGGTAGAGATCCTCTTGATCCCCATTCTCATGGCTAACATGACTCCTAGGGATAAGGCTTTGTACTCAACAATATTGTTTGTGCAAAAGAAATCCAATCTGAAGGCAAAGGGGAGGACTTTTCCTTCCGGGGAGGTCAGGATTATCCCTATACCTGCTTTGGTTTTACAACTAGCTCCGTCGAAGTGTAGAGTCCATAAGTTCCATTTTTTTTGCGACTGAGATGTTTCTCCAAACTTGTAGGTTGACTTCCATTTTTCCACTTTTCTTCTCCTTCTTCGATGATTTCAATTGTTCGCACTAAGAGGTTCTTGATGTCCCATTCATTATAGCATGGTATGGCTACTAAGCCAAATGGAGCATGAGGCTTGGTGGTGTAAGGATCAAAGGGGAATTCTCTAAGATCATCCATGCTTTGATACGATATATTGTGAGTTCTCATGTTCAGTTGAGAGTCTTGAGTTTCTTTTTTTACTTTCTCTTATGTTTTTAACTTTTTGTCTTTTTCCTCATGTTCCTTTCTATAAATGCTGAAAGGATTAGGGTCTGTTTTGATAATGTAGATCTTTCCTAAATGATGAAAGTGGGTTTCTTGAAACAAGGTGGATGCGATGGCCTTCATAGCATGAATCCAAGGTCTTCTGAGGATCATATTTTAATTGGTTTCTTTGTTGATGACATGGAATTATGTGGAAACAATTTTATCCATTAGAGTAAGCGATGGGTTGATTTTCTCAACTATTTGAATATTGTGACTGTCATATATCCTCAAGGTGGCAGACTATTGCTTTATTATTGTTTTGCTATATCCTATTCTTTGTAGGAATGACATTGGAAAGAGATTGACTGTTGATCCTTCATCCACCACTATTCTCTTTATGGCGACATCTTCAAACTAAATTTGTATGTATAGCGGTGAATCCCTTTTCTTACTTCCTTTGTTTTGAGGTAGTTTGGAGATATCAAACGTGAGAGGGGTTGGTTCCTCTTGTGTTAAAAATCCTACTTCTAATACTCCAAGAACATTTTTCGGTGTGAGGGGGAGGCTCTCAACAAATTTATTACTTGTGAGAAGACATTTTCTGTTTGATCTATTTGTTCTTCTTCTTGGACTACAAACACTTCTGGGATCAACTCTACGTGATTGGAGTTGTTTTGATTGGCCTTCCCTTTCTCATTTTGAGGCTCCTTCTCCTTCCTTTGAGACTAAAGGAGTTTGAGGAAGTTTCATTGTTGATCTGGAGTAAGTTTGGAGGTAGCCTTGTTATATCCATAGCAGGTTTTTGTTTCATGACCTTTTGTTCCATGGAACCAACAATACATATTGGGATCGTAGGAGTGACGACTTCGTCCTTGATTTCATTTTTGTCGCCACTTGTCATTATTGGGAGTGCTTTTCACAACATTGATGTCTTTGTCTGAGGAGACATTTGATGTAACCTTTTCAATTACTTTAGGCATTTTGAATCTTTCATTAGTGTCGTAAATCTTCTGGCCACTATCAATGGCAGCTTGATCTATCCTCAAAGCACTTTCCAATGCCTCTTCATAGGATCTATATGGTAATTTGTGAACATCTTCTCTCATGTCTTTGTTCAGGTCATGTAAGAAAAGATCACATAATTCATGGTGGTCCATGTTTAGGGAATTAGTTGAGGAATAGAGGACTTGTCTCCATCTGGTGACAAAGTGTGCTACAGATTCATTCAACTCTTGTTTCATGGTTAAGAACTCTCTGATTCCTATTTTGACGAGTTTGTTCATGTCATGCCATGACAAACTCTCTGATTAGTTGTTTGATCAAGTGAATTGAAGCCTCTCAAAAATGTTAGGACCAATCCAGAGCTATCCCTTTGAGGGTTTTTGGAAAGATCTTGGCAACAAGCCCATCCCAAGGGAGGAGTTCTCTTATCGTAGTGGTATAAGCTTTAATATGCGAGTTCAGATCTCCTTCTCCTTTGAATTTTGGGAGATCAGGCAATGGCTGAGGTAACTGTACATTCCTTATGTTTAGATCAAGAGGTTCTTTCAAGTACTCGAGATATGTTCTGAGAAAGGCGCTTTGTGATTGAGGACTTGATAACAACAACCCCGTAGGAGGGTTTTGATAACCCATTGTCTGATTTGTTTGATTTCCCAACACTGTCAGATTTTTCTGAACATGAGGGTTTTTATTCAGACACATGTCATTACTTGCATTCCATAAATAATAGTTGAGATAGGGGGGATTTTGAGATGCTACCTGGTCTTGTTCATGGGATTTCTGCCTTCTTTTAGGAACAACTTGTTCTTCTTCCAAGGTTCTAATCCTTTGCACTAGAGTTGCGATTAATTCTATAGGAGTGGCAGCTCTAGGTGTTTCCTCATTTCTAGGATTTTCTCTTCGAGCATTGTCATGGTGGTATGCTTCTTATCATGTAGCGTTATCTCTTTGTTCTTCTCACAAGGCAACTCTTAATGCTTCTTGAGTATCTCTTGCCTCTTGTAGGTGTCTTTCTAATCATTTCACTTCCTCATTGAGATGAGTACTGGATGTGCTTTTGGAAGGTTAATCGGGTCAATGTATTTCGGACCTTACCCTTCTAGCTTTATGTGGCACATTTGGTATGGACAAATTGTGTTCCCAAGCTGGGTTGTTAAATGATAGAGAATGTCTGGGTTCTCTTTGGTCTTGTTCATAGTCAGAGTCTTCGTAATCGTAACAGTTTGTGATTGGTGCATTTGAATGCTGCGACACATACCTATCAAAGGAAGGAATTTCTAGTTCTCTTGAGTGAATATTCCCTTGGTTTAGATCAGGTTCTATCATATTCGGGGGTGCCGTAGACACCATAAAATAAATGGAACAGATGATGGTGAAGGCGACAGAGGCTGAAGTGGTGGAAGCAGCTATGAAGAATAAAGTGAAAATACTGAACGATTGATGTTTTTAAGTGTTGAATGTATAAGTTTTGATGGGACCTGTGCGTTTGGAACGCAAAAAGCATAAATAAAAGTTTTTGCTCTTCATGTCAGGTTCACCAAAATATGTATGCTCAAAATTGTGACCTCAATTACCTAGGGCTATCCAGTTAGATTTTGGCTTGCATCCGAACCCTTCCCTCCTTGCCACGGGGTGAACTGCCATGTCACTCTCACTCTTGTGGAAGTAGCCAGTTGAGATGAGGGGAGACACAAGGGCGGTCTTGTTCATTGAAGAGATAGACTTCACGGAGAGTGGTTGGCACATCTTGAGGCCTACATTATTGTGTGCTAATATAGATGTGTCATTCAATGATCGTTATTGTAGAGATAATCATATGACCCGAAGGGTCACTAGTCACTCTTCTCCTATTAGGGTTTCTGATATTCCACCTTTATGTGGGTAAGTTGTTGTTTTCGTTGATGGCTTGTTGTCTTTCAAAGTATTGGATGAATGCTTGTTGTACTAAAAATTGCCTATGTTCTTCTTGTTGTTGTAAAACAAGTGGATCCTGTTGTGGTCTCAGATGGATTTCCTCTATCTCATCAAGGATTGCCCTCACCCACTCACCTCTTAATCCTGGGCACATTCATGAGTCAAGACAAGAGATAGGTGTATGTGAGCTAACCTTGACTAGACCTAGGGTTTGACTTAGGTTTGGTTTGACCTATTTGATTGTGTGTTGACCTTGTTTGACCTTGTGATAGAATCAAGGGTTTGACCAAATGGTTGACTATGGTTGACCTTTGTGATGGAATCAAGGGTTTGCAAATTTCCTAAGTGTCTAATTTTTTTGTTCTTTTTTATATTTTTATGACTGCAACTATATGAAATGCAAAACTTCTTTTTGTGCTTTTTCTGATATTTTGGAAAATAAAAGATGCTTTTAATCTAGGAATCAAAGAATAAATGCCAGCTATAATGAATTTACCTAATGCAATTATTCTATGTTTTGGGGGTTTTTGAATATTTGAAATGATTTGATCCAAGAAAAGGAAATTACAAGTAAATGAATTAAACTATGAATGCAAATTACTCTAAGAATATGAAATCTAACTATCCTATCAAGGAAAAAGAAATAAGATTACTGATCCCAAGAGCAATTTTAGTTATCTAATTACTACCAATTGATAGAAAGCATAGAGGAACCCGAAATAAAGAAAACTTGTGAGCCTCCACTACCCTCAGATTTCCTTGTGTGGCAACCTCGTATCCTCTTGTAGAAGCAGGGAATCCTCTCGGCGACAAGATGACAAAAGAAGCAAAAGAAGCTTTAGAAGATTTGTGAAGAGAGCTCTAAGAGCTATTGATGAGCACGACGGCTTGATTTGAGTAGTGTATGGATGCATGATGAGATTTATGTGAAAGCTTGATGAACAATGAACAAACAAAAGGCACCTTTGTCCTGTATGAGCATGCGAATGTTGAATGTGGAGAGCAATAACTTGTAAGAGTTCTGTGCACAATGAAATTACCTCCCTTTGTGCTTGAGGGAGGGGGATATTTATAGGTTAGAAGAAGGGATGAGAGGTGAGGAAGAAGGAGAGTTAACTTAATTAGATTGGAGAGTTAACATAGAGGATTCAAGAGTGATCTGGGCTAAAATTGGAGTGATCTGCCCAGTAAAAGCTTATCACTCAAGAAGAAGTGAAGAAGAAAGAGTCCATGGGAATGCATGATAATGCATGAGTTGTTATTTTTAGATGAAATGGAGCTAATTATGCATGTGTGGGTGCATGAAATAGTTAACTCCATAGTAGGCTTGAAAATCTATGGAAATGGGAAGAAAAACACGTGAAAAAGGAGATTTTTCAAGTTAGAAACTCAAGTATTTCTGTGGCTAGAAACATGATAGGGTCGCCCATGGGTCACCCCTTTCACTAGTAGGGTCGTCCATGGGTCACCTAGGGGGAAATTCTGATTTAGTAGGGTCGTCCAGTGGGAGATCTGAAAAGGAAGGGGTCTAGGTGAAAATGCATGATAGGCGATGGTAGAGGAGATAAAAAGGAGGGGATCTTCCAATGGAAATAGGTCAATCATGTGCAAGAATCCAAATCTTCACTTGCAAAGTAGGATCTCTTGGTGGGAGATCTAGAAATAATAAGGGGAGATTTGGATTGGTTGAGTGAAACTGAAAACTGAAAGTGGGAGATGGCTAGGGGGGACCTCTAGAAGGATTCTAGGGGGTGGAGAAGATGAAAAACATTGGGGAAAGGCAAAAAATCACCTACAAGATGCATACAAGGCTTAAGGATAGGGTCACAAGCTCAGAAAATGCAAATCGACAAGTGTTGAAGAGTGTTGAAAATCATCGACAACAAAGAGAGAGAGAAAATGACAAAGGGAAAACAACACAAGATGAAAGAAACGACACATCACCAAGAGGATTGCTGCTAAGAGAATGTTATTTCACACTTACATGTACGTGACAAGGATTATATATCATCATAGGGGTCCTCATGGAGGCTGTGCGTGATTTTTGTGCTTACAGAGTCCCCTAAGTTTTTCCCAAATTTCCTTATCCTCAAATCTTCTTTTCTAGATTTCCTACTTTTTGGTCTATCTACTTTTTTAGGAGATACTGCTCCCCCCTGGGTTCCTATCCTATCCTTCTCTCCCCTTTTAAAAGAAAATTACTTTCCCCTCAATATAAAGCAATAATGACCCACTAACATTTCCACTCAGTCTTTTTCTATTTTAAGCCCCCACTCCCTTTTAAAAGAAAAACAAAGATTCCTTTCAATTGTAAAAGCATGAGACAATATAAAAACAAATTTTGAATTTATTAAAAGAAAAGCGAGCTAAATTATTTAATTTCATTATTATTATTTTTTATCTAAAAATGAATAATTATTTTAATAGAAAATAATTAATTTAATTCTTTCAAACACACAAGACATCAAAATAAAATATTTCCTAACTGAGTATGTGAGAGATTTCCATCATAGCCATTTGCTTCTCGACAGATAGACTCCCTCTCCCCGATGATACTCTCTTATGAGAGAGTGTTGATGAACCCTTCTCTCACTCATTGAAACATCAAGTGATTAGTCATCATTTGTCAAAACACAATAATCATCAAACATTAATAATTTCAATATATGAAAGATTAATTGAAATTCAAAATAATAATTTAATATTGTTCCAAACATTGCTAATTAAGTCTTGATATGACAGGTTGTGACAAGTTGTCAATCATAGTGAAACAATAGAACTATCATTCATCAATCGTAACAAAAGGACAAGAGCTAAGCTCTCTTTCCTCTATTTCAATTTATTATTACATTTCCATCTCAACTCTAATAATTAAGGTCAAATTGTTGTTTATTGCTTGATTATTAATTTGAAACTAAATTAATTGTAGTGTAGTTATATTCCCTTACATTTTGGTGAACCTAATGTTAGGTCTAAAAAACATAGGTTTTAAACCCTAAGAGGTTGCCAAGCTCTCTTAACGCTTTTGGATAACAAAATAGGGCTGATATGATTGAAAGCCCCCTTCTCTTTAGGTTCTATTGGACCTAGGCAGGTGTACCTCAATAGTTAATGTAGATTTGTATGACCTTAGTGATCTATGTTGATAACTGAGAGGGGGGGGTGAATCAGTTATCCTTATTATTTCCCTTATTGAACTTTCTTCTTAATTGATGCAGCATTGAATCAAACACAAAAACATTAACATGAAATAAGAAACACATGACATAGTATTTTTGACATGGAAACCCTGTTAAGGGAGAAAACCACGGGGTGATTAACCCAAAATTATTCTCTGTTAGAAGAATAGGAAATTACAAAATGGCACTTGCCAATTAGGGCTCACTGCCCGAGCACACTGCTCACAAGAGGCCCACTGCCTACAAGAAGACACACTGTCTACAAAGTGATAAGAATCACAGTCTTGAACTGATTGGAAGCATCTGCATATGCTGGAGTTCAGTTCCGGTTAGGCTCAGTACACTGATCTGCTGCACTTCATCTTTCCTCTGTTCTTTATTCTGCTATCTTTCACATACCGGATCCTTTTTGCTACTTCTGCTCTGTTCTGGACTTATTCGCATATATATTAATTACTTCACACCCTTCACAACTAAATCCATCCTCTATATATATCCGCACAAGTAATTTCATCACTTTTCTAGTCGGCATCCGGAACAGTCTAGTTTCTTACAAACTTTGTTCTGTCGGCTGAATCCTTGCTCACCAAGCAATGCGGATCAAGCATATACTAGTAGATATCATTAATCATGTCGGCCAAACATGATTCATGCCTTCACAACTTTTATCATCAACAGTAACACATCCAGAAAGTAGTCTGATACTCTGTCAGTCAGTTCTTCCTCTATTTTGACTGTGTCTCAGGAATCCGGTACTCAACTATTCATATCTTTTTCCTTGTCCATCACCGGAGGCTAAATCCTTGGAATATACCACTAAAGGTAGTCCTCTTGACTTCCCCAAATCCGCACTGCACCAAGACACTTCCTCTGAGAGATCCGGATCAATCTGTCGGACCTTGCCACATGCTCTGTTCTTGTTCACCGGACCACAACAATCTTTATTCTGACTTCCGGTAGAGACACATTATGACTTGCGGATATGTGGGATGACCTTTGTTGCCATCAATGACAACAACCATGAATCCATATAGTGTCTCTTGCCAACAATCTCCCCCTTTGGCATTGATGGCAACACTTAGTGAAAAATGACTAATTGTTTTCACTATGCTCCCCCTTTGCTGATGCTCTGTCTTTATATACAATTTCCGGAACTCCCCCTTAGTTGGATTCCTCATTTTTCACTGCTCCTCACTCCCCCTTTGACATCAATGGCAAAGGGTAGGGTCCGTACACCAAAATTTTCAAAAATTTTCTATACATAGCCGCATATTTACATACTCACATATACTGAAGAATGTCTGCAAAGGATGTCTGCAATTGGATCATTTCTGTAGCCCAACTTTGCTTCATTCTGTCCAAAATTGAAATGTGACCACTCAACAAAAATGCAAAAGCTTCTGCCCGCTTGAGATCTGTCGAATCTTTTGTTTGGGCGGTGGTCTGAGCATCACTGATGGCCTCATGCATAGTTTCCAACTTAGGGATTATAATCCTTCTAAGTTCTCCCATCCGGTTAGTGATATTCTTCCTTTCCTTCTCAAGATTCTTTATTTCATTCAAGACTGCAATAGTCTGACATTCTTGATTTATTATGGAGGAAGAGAGAGGATCAAAACTTTGAGATAAGCTTTGTAGCTTGTCCTGTTCCTCTTTTATTTTCTTATCAATTGCTGCTGTTGCCTTTGGCCAGGATATACAAAATTTGTAAATGTCACCGCCATCCTTAAGAGCATTCTCTAAGCTCTTTATTCCAATACTCACAATCTTCCTATCTTTAGAGATTAATTCTAATACTTCTGAAAATCTCTTATCCAAAAATTCCTTCCAGACCTTTTCTTCAGCAGATTTTTCTAGAGATTCAAAATGTGTACTAACACTGCTGACTAAGGTTTTGAGATTACCGGAAGAGGAGGCTGTGGGATCCTTTTGAAAGGATGGCATGATCTTTTCTAGCACTTCAGATGCTACCTCCATAAGCTCACAGTCTTCCATGTGAGATTTCAGCAGCTTCTCTTTGACTTTCTCATTTGCAAATGAGGCTATTTTCATTGTTTGCACCGGTGACAAAGAGTCAAAATCTAAGGGTCCTTTTAGCAGGTCCGGTTCATCAATTTCTATAGTGGCTTTGCTCAAAAATTGTTGAACAGTTTGTGCAGTGTCTCTTGCCGGAGACAGATGTTTCTTTTCTTCTACAGTCTTGGAACTGTCAACCTCTTTGTCTTCCACCCCTGCTTCCTTCTCCTGTAATTTCTCTTCTTCTTTGGATCCGGAGACTGTAGGGGAAACCGGAGGAGAGATGCTTGTCTGTTCAGGGCCCACTTCTTCCGGAACAGATGATTCTAAATCCGTAGCTGTTTCTGCACCTAAGTCCTCTACAACAGGAAGATTGAACCTTTTGAAGGCCTTCCGGAGGATCTCTTCTGTCTCTTGGGCCACTTTGTCAGTCTCACCAAGCATGAGTTGATTCATCCTGGCTTTACTTCTGAACTCATCTTTGCAGTCCTTGAAGATTATGTTCATTGTCTTGGGATCAATTTGAGGATATAGCTGAATAGCTATCTGCTCCCGGATCTCAAGATCTTTTGCATGAGCATTGTTCTTTCTTACTTCTAATTCCTTTTCTAGGCTTTTAGGAATAAGAGATATGATCTCAATGAAAGCCTTATTGTATATGTTCAGATATTTGACTGTGGCTTCCTGCAGAGTCTTTTGGTCAGCCTCACTGAAGTCATCATAAGATTCAGTCATTGGTTGAAGATTTCCATCCACCGTGACCGACTTGATTACATTCTCTAGAGACAGAGTGGACTTTTCAACAGATACCTCTGCCATTTCTTCCTTGTCTTGTCCTGTGGAGGGTTTACCGGATCCTTTCTTCTTCTGCTTCTTTATTTCTTTTACTCCCTCATCTGACTCTGTTTCCTCTTCATCCTTTTGGCTTTCATAAGCCCTTGTTGCTTTTGTCTTGGATCTTTTACCAGATGCCTGGACTTCCAGTTTTGAACTTTTGGTTGAGGGAGGTGCAGATCTTTTTGATGATCTGGTCCGGGTGGGAGTTTCAACCGGAACACTTTCTTTACTTTTCTCTTCTTCCTCAGCCTTCCTCCTCTTTTCCTGGCTGGCATCAAGTGCCTCTTTTGAGATGCCTAGGCCTTGAGCAATATGCTCAACTTCTTTTCTTACCTTCCTCTTTATCTCCGGTTCCCTGAGTTCTACATGTAACTTTACACTCAGTTCCTCAAAGGTTCCAAACCTTTCTGTCTTAGGATCTTTGGGCTGGCTTAGCATGTGTTGAACATGCAGCTCTACTATCTATTCATCCACTTCATACCCCATAGGCATGATCCAGACAGTCCTTGGCTCCACTGCCTCCATCAGACACTGATCTGTTTCTACCATGAAGCATACTGTGTCTTTGTATTTTTCAACAAGGGATTGGGGTATTATTTCTCTTGCATGCATCATGCTTTGGAAGTTCTTGAAGTAACCCCATAGAGCTGTATTTCTTGCTTTTGCATCCCCAAGTCCATGCAAATAGTCTCTGATTTGAATGGCAACCGGTCTGTCATTCTGCCATATCCATCCACTAGATCCGGGAAGCTCATTCATGTAGTAAAAGAAGAGACAAAGGATCAGATTGCCATATTTGAAGGAGTTTTTCTTGTCCTTCTTAATCTTCTGCAGATTTTCAAAGAGTTGGTTTACTAGAAGCTCGCACAAGTCATAGTCTGCATTCTCCTTTAACATCTGATAGGCTGTGTAGATTGCAGTTCCCGGTACTGAATTTTCCCTACTGGAGTGATAGATTTTGTAACCAATTATCATAGCTGCAAATTTGACATCCGGTTCAATGATGTCATCAACTGTCATAGCTCTCTTGTCAAACTTGGATCCGGTTGCATCACTGACTATCTGATTTTTGACAGATTTGAGAACAGGTAATCCACCGGATGAGTGTAGACCGGTTATAGCCCTAATTGCGTCCTTGGTGATCTTGAAGGGCTTGTTCAACCATAGGAAGTTGTCATGTACTCTACTTAGTACATACCGGACCCATTCATCTTCTTCAAAACAGGGGAAATGAATGCACTGTGCAAAGTGTTTGTCCTGGATGGCTTTATACTGAGGTTTGATCTCAAAGGAGTCATCTATCAATTGTTTGTGATAGATATCCATTAGTTTTGATTCTCCAAAGTCTTCAAGATTCGCATGGATGTAAACCCTAATATCTTCCGTATGCAATACACCATGAGGAACACTAGAGAAGGCTCCTAGTGGATCTACCTCCAATGATTTGTAAGGATGTTTCTTGAATGAGGGACGAGGTCTATCAAAGATCTTAACTATATTTGGAGTAGCCATTCTTCAAAGATTTGCAGTGAGGAAATGAAAAACGGAGAATACCTTATGCGCCTTCAATTTGCACGGAGTGCTTGGATTGATTTCTTTATGCAATGACTTCGGCAGGAGATCCTTGGTGTGCTTAATGAATCTTGTTGCAGAGCTCCACTATTCGCTTCTTCTTGAGTGCAGAATGAGCAAATGACTTTTGAGAAATCCCTTATATTGCTCTGCGAACCCTAATATCTGTCTGCAATAAATGCTTCACCTACATTATTCCGGTTTGCCTTGTCTGGATAGCTTGGAGTATCCCGGATTAGTCCTGATCTGTGAATATCATCCGGATCTTTCAATCATGAATAAATCGAGGTAACATATTACAAGAACATCCCAAACACTCTGTCCAATCCGCAGAACAAGATAGTGCACTTCCGGATCTCTCTGGACCTTTTTGTAATCCTTTGTCATACCGGAGCATCTCCCTGAACAGGTCTGATTTGATCGATCACAGCTTCTTCATAACTCCATGCGGACCTCTGAAAACTTGACTGAAGCATCTCAAGACTCATATCTACAAACCCTTTAATCCGCATCTTGTGCCACATCTGGCACCACTTGTTTGGCTGGGGGAACAAGATTTTCTTTGAGTCTCCCCCTGAGCCTGAGCTCACTTTTTAATTTCCAGAAGAAATATCAGCACCAGAGTCTGGTGCGGATCCAACCTCTACATTCTCTAAACTTTTCTTCACCCAAATCTTGCTCATCTGATTCCTAACTTCATCCGCATTCATCTTTTGTTTACCCTTGTCTTGATTCTGATTATACACCGGACCTCTTTTGTCCTGATTCTTGTTTCTGCAGATTTTAGCATTATGACCGGACCTATTGCAGATTTGGCAAATAACATTTCTTTGCATATTTGACTGATATCCTCTTGATCTGCATTGATTAGCCATATGACCTACTCTATTGCATGTAAAGCATCTACCTTTGAATGATTTGTTTACTTGCATAATTCTGCATTCATGGGATTTGTGTCCATACCTTTTGCAGTTGAAGCACTGTCCGGAGAAGGATGAATTAATCTGATTCATTCTCATTCTGCACTGATTAGCTTTGTGACCAAAGTGGTTACAGCTGTGGCAGTATCCATTGAAGGATGGATATCTTTGAGCATTTGGCTGTCTTACCGGAGGTCTTCTAGGCCTGCTTCTTGGATTTTCTGATCCAAGATTCTTCTGACCGGATCCGGAGCTTTCTCCTTTCTCATATCCCAAACCATACTTGTCATCTGTCCTCTTTTGACTTCCAAGAAGAACTTCAAGTTGAGCAGAACTTATCTTGAATTTCTCTTTGTATTCATTTGCTGTTTGAAGGTCTCTTTTGAGAGAGGCAATTTGATCCTCAAGTTTTTCTTCATTATCTTTGGCATCTTCAAGATCAGATTCAAGATGTCTGATAATCCTGTCCATCTGGTGGCATTCTTCTGATTTTTCTTTAAGAGATTGTCTTAGATTGTCTTCAGCCTTTCTTTTTTCTTCAATCTCTTGAGTAAACTTTATAGTTCCTGATTCCATTTCATGTCTTAACATAATGACTTCTTTTGATAACTTTTCACATAACTTGGTTTGCTTAGTCAATTCTTCATTTGTATTGCTTTCTTCACTTTGTCTTGCCAACTGTTGGAGCAGCTCCTTTCTCTTTTTCATAGAGAGACTTAATTTGTCTTTTAATTCTCTCATGAATTCATCAGCCTGTTTGAGTCTTTCTTTTAATTCATTGACTTCAGAATTTGACTGTTCAAGATCCTCAAGGGCAGTCTTGAGTTGCTCCCTTAAACCATATGCATCCATTTGAGTTCCCAGATCTTCCTCAAGCTGTTAGGCTCTATTAGGAGGAACTTAGCTCTGATACCAATTGTTGATAACTGAGAGGGGGGGGGGTGAATCAGTTATCCTTATTATTTCCCTTATTGAACTTTCTTCTTAATTGATGCAGCATTGAATCAAACACAAAAACATTAACATGAAATAAGAAACACATGACACAGTATTTTTGACATGGAAACCCTGTTAAGGGAGAAAACCACGGGGTGATTAACCCAAAATTATTCTCTGTTAGAAGAATAGGAAATTACAAAATGGCACTTGCCAATTAGGGCTCACTGCCCGAGCACACTGCTCACAAGAGGCCCACTGCCTACAAGAAGACACACTGTCTACAAAGTGATAAGAATCACAGTCTTGAACTGATTGGAAGCATCTGCATATGCTGGAGTTCAGTTCCGGTTAGGCTCAGTACACTGATCTGCTACACTTCATCTTTCCTCTGTTCTTTATTCTGCTATCTTTCACATACCGGATCCTTTTTGCTACTTCTGCTCTGTTCTGGACTTATTCGCATATATATTAATTACTTCACACCCTTCACAACTAAATCCATCCTCTATATATATCCGCACAAGTAATTTCATCACTTTTCTAGTCGGCATCCGGAACAGTCTAGTTTCTTACAAACTTTGTTCTGTCGGCTGAATCCTTGCTCACCAAGCAATGTGGATCAAGCATATACTAGTAGATATCATTAATCATGTCGGCCAAACATGATTCATGCCTTCACAACTTTTATCATCAACAGTAACACATCCGGAAAGTAGTCTGATACTCTGTCAGTCAGTTCTTCCTCTGTTTTGACTGTGTCTCAGGAATCCGGTACTCAACTATTCATATCTTTTTCCTTGTCCATCACCGGAGGCTAAATCCTTGGAATATACCACTAAAGGTAGTCCTCTTGACTTCCCCAAATCCGCACTGCACCAAGACACTTCCTCTGAGAGATCCGGATCAATCTGTCGGACCTTGCCACATGCTCTGTTCTTGTTCACCGGACCACAATAATCTTTATTCTGACTTCCGGTAGAGACACATTATGACTTGCGGATATGTGGGATGACCTTTGTTGCCATCAATGACAACAACCATGAATCCATATAGTGTCTCTTGCCAACAATCTATTTACAGTGGCATGTAAGTGAGATAGATATAAGGTTGAAAGTTGTTCCTACTCCTAATGTGTGAGATTCTAAATATGTGAAAGGTTTTGAAATTTTACTTTGTAATGACTAGTGTTTTATCTATTATGGGCAACGAAGTCAAGATGTGTATGATAGATGTATCCTCCCTCTTGGCTTAACTCAAATTATTTGGCACTTTTCAATTGTTTATACCTTATATAAATGTGCAAGGTTATTGGTTATGAGGCTCTTCTTATAGATCCCAATGATATTTTCCCAGGTTACTGTGATCAATTGAAAGGATTTTAATTCTGATGTGAAGGAAACCAACCGAGATTATTTGTTTAAAGGATTTTAACTCCTGGAAGAGACTAATGAACATAAATCACTTAGAAGGACTTAAATCAACTTCTTACATAAACCAATCAAGCAGATCACACAAGTGCAACAAATTTGCCCTGATAAATTAAACACATCCTTGATATATTTAATTTAAATAACAAAGGAAAACCATTTTGGAGACAACGAAGATAACACATATGAATGAACATTAACAAATAATTGAACTTAAAGACATGATGTGTCCACAGTCCATGATATTTTATTCTGTGAGCTTCTAGTTTGACTGTGTTGCTTTTTTGACTGGACGTTTCAAATCACACTCTATGATCCATCATCAAGATGAAAAGAGAGCATTGTGAGAAGTGTTTGCAGAAAAGGCTTCTTAAAGAGAAAAAGAGAGGACTGTGGGCACGGTAATCATCAAGAAAGAGACAATATTAATAAAAATAATGAAAACCATAGAAGAAGAAAAAAAGGAAGACATAAACCTATAAACTAAAAAGAAAAAATGATGAAAGAAAAAAGGAGAAAAAGTAAAATTAAACTCTCCAAGATCAAAGAATGGACAAGGTTAGAAATTGATAAAAATATAAAGAAGATAAAAGGAGAGGATAGAGATAAATGAAGAGGATAGCAAAATAGGAAGATATAAATAAATGAATAATAAAGGGGGCAAATAGTAAGAATATATAAATATATAAAGGATAAGGAAAAGATACAAAGGCTAAAAGCTTAATAAACACAAACTCGCAAGAAACTTAAAGACCAAAGAAAGAAGGAAAGAAGGAAAAAACCTAAAATAAAGATTAGTATTTCAAAATTATAAAGCAAACAAAGAGGGGAGCATTTAAAAATTAAGACTAAGGGAAGAAAAAAACAAAAGCAAAAAAATAATAAATAATAAATAACCAAGAGGAAAACAAGGTAAAAAGATAAAAGAAATAAAAGAAACAGGGGAAATAGTTCCAAGGTTAAAGAGAGGAGGAGCGCAACAAGGAAGAGACAGGTTATCTTCATCAGAAATAACCCTATCAACTTAAATAGAGATGATGGCTGGAATGTGAACCCTACTTGGAACCCCCTTCTAAATTCCCTTAAAAACTAATCCCCCTTCTTTCTTCTTCCTCTTCCGACCTCCTTGGTTTGATCTCTTTTGATCACCTTATCCCCTCTTCTCCTCTTTCCCTATCCTTGTTGCAATATTGCCCCTTCCTTTCTCCTTTTATACTACCCTACTCATCTCCTCGTTTTCCCTCAAACCACCCCTTTGTCTCTTGGTCTCATCCCCTCCCCCTCCCTCATGACCCCCCACCCTCTTTTCCCAGACCATGTCTGTCCTCCTTACCCCTCGTCCTATCCTTACCTTTTCTTTCCTCTTTCTCAACCTGTCTCTTCCTTGTCACGCTCCTCCTCTCTTTAACCTTGGAACTATTTCCCCCATTTCTTTTATCTCTTATCTTTTTACCTTGTTTTCCTCTTGGTTATTTATTATTTTGTATTTTTTTGCCTTTGTTTTTTTCTTCCCTTAGTCTTAATTTTTAAATGCTCCCCTCTTTGTTTGCTTTATAATTTTGAAATACTAATCTTTATTTTAGGTTTTTTCTTTCTTTCCTTCTTTCTTTGTTCTTTAAGTTTCTTGCGAGTTTGTGTTTATTAAGCTTTTAGCCTTTGTCTCTTTTCCTTATCCTTTATATATTTATATATTCTTACTATTTGCCCCCTTTATTATTCTTTTATTTATATCTTCCTATTTTTGCCATCCTCTTCATTTATCTCTATCCTCTCCTTTTATCTTCTTTATATTTTTATCAATTTCTAACCTTGTCCATTCTTTATCCATTTTTTGATCTTAGAGAGTTTAATTTTACTTTTTCTCCTTTTTTCTTTCATCATTTTTTCTTTTTAGTTTATAGGTTTATGTCTTCCTTTTTTTCTTCTTCTATGGTTTTCATTATTTTTATTAATATTGTCTCTTTCTTGATGATTACCGTGCCCATAGTCCTCTCTTTTTCTCTTTAAGAAGCCTTTTCTGCAAACACTTATCACAATGTTGTCTTTTCATCCTGATGATGGATCACAGAGTGTAATCTGAAACGTCGAGTAAAAAAAGCAAAACGCAGTGAAACCAGAAGCTCACAGAATAAAATAATTGAACACCAGAAAGGTTGGACATCAAATAAAAATATTCCTTCTCCGTTCAGTTGCTTCAAAAGATTTTATAATGTGCATAGGAAGTCTTCATTGTGATATTTTATTTTCTACCTAGTTCCCTAATGCTTGCTTATTACCGCTCATGATTTCCAACTTACTTTTATCTTCCATTTATACTTTGCATTTTTAGGGTTATGACCCTTCAAATATCCATCAGAGGCAACCTTTCATTATATTTGATTTAATTTTTTATTTTCCCGCTTTCAAAAATATTCGATTTAATCTCCCTTTGTTTTCATATCCCGAGAAAATAAAATTTCCAATGTATTTTGTAACAATAACTATTGCCATCCCCTCTTGTACACTTTTTCACTTAATCTGGAAAACATATTTCACTCAATAACCTTCAGGTAAGAAATAATTACTCACCCACAAAATGATTATTAGATTCTTTTTTTCATTAACGCCTTGGTGAACACATTTCTCATTTGTGTGAATTCACTTTCCTTCATAACGCTTACCATTGAAATATTATTCACGAATGTTTAATATTTCTATTTGGCATTCTCATGAAATCATTTTGTGAATAATAATTTCCTCATCCATTTGGTTTGCAGATACTTGCTCAGCATTTTACCCATGAAATATTTCCTATTTGCATTTTGATCTTCCTTTTAAATCTATTTCATACTCTCGTGAAATATCCATCTGCTTTGCTTTTTAATTTTCCTTATTATTTAATTTCACCACTACAAATCTTTCTCACTTCCATTTTACTCCTGCGTGAAATCCATTTACCCAAGTATTTTACCGGCAACTACCTCATGATGTAATCCCTTTTAATATTCACTTTTTAACCCATCAAAATTACACCTTTTACGGGAAAATAAACTTGTTATTGCTGATTAAAAAGTGTCCACAATATTTTTTATGTAAATGAAATTTTATTTATTCTATTCGCCATATCGAAGAGACCTCCATTATTGTCTCGCCAATACCTACATCTCACTTCAATGAACTTATCAAACAAATGGTTAACCCTTCAGGACATCAAAGAGACTCCCAAATTACTCACTCCGACATTTTGTTTTATCTCCGATAAATATTTTTGCCTTGATTATTTTAATAAAATTTTATTTCATATTGTTGTGGTTTCATCCGTTGAGTGTGTCATATTAATCTCCATAACATTGATATCTGCATATCGTTGGGACAATAAAAAGTGTCACTCTAATGTACATGAGTCATTCCAATATTCATTTATTTGATTTCAGTTATCTAGTTTCTCAGGACCCACATTATCGATATTTTGGAGAGACTGGAAATCACTTACTCTGATATGGAGAAGTCCTGCCGATTTTAGGGTTTGTGTCTCGATGATAATTTTTTACAAGTTTTTAATTTCATTCCACCTTCCAGCACCAGCATAGATGTTAGCTAGGAAAACGTAAGGTGCAACAATTTGAGGATCTCGCTGAAAGAGCCATTCTACTACATGTTGTCCAAGCTATACATTGTTATGCAACCTATTTTAAGATACTCCCCATTAGGATAGCTGCTTATGCAAGGTAATTATATATTTGAGGATTTCTCTTCTCTCTCTCCAGATACTTCCTGTCAATAAGGATTTCTATCCTTTTCTTCAAATCTATAGGCTTGATTAGGAACTTTAACTGTTGAAAAAGCTCTGTAATCAAAAGTGTATGACTAAGCACTTTCCTCATCTTCATAATACACACTATTGTAGCATCAATCTGATATTGGCAATCCTAGAACACTCATTCTATAGTACTTGCATTCTCTTCTGCAGTCTCTTTCATTTGGATTGCATTAACCTTTATCCCGAAAAGTGGAGTATTAAAATCCTCGTTAAAAAAAAATTGGTCCTCATCCTCAACATCTCTTCCCTTGGCTTGCTTTTGGAGAACCCTAACTTTTCAACAAGCAAGAGATTGTAGAGTCCTCTGGAGCTCCTTATCTTCTATGCCAGTTGCATCCTTAATATCTTGAAGGCCTAGCCTCCATGCATCATTAAAGAGCATCAAAACAATAGTCTGAAAAAGAGACACAACAAGTTCCTTTCTCCTTTTTGGATATTCTGCTTTGAGAACACAGTGGCCTAGAGAATTTTGCCACATTAAACAACAGCCACTATATTTACTCAAATAAAATTCTTTGAAGATATTCTAATAAACATTAAGCTCGTGAGGAAGACTAACTTCCATTGGTGGATATGTCAGCCAATACCTAATTTTTAAAACATACACACTCATTTCAATTCCTGATGAAATCTTTGTCCTTGTCTGTGATGATTGTTTGAATGACTCATTAATCTCCTCTGAGAATTCAATATCCTTGAACATTCCCTCTATAAGAATTAGCCTTTCCATTGTTTGAACAAATCTTTCGCCGGAAGCCATATGCTTAGTCTACAAAATGTATCTTCCAAGAGTACAAATCTTAGTTGGGGACAATCTGTAAGCCCTTAGAACTTCAACAATCCTTAATGCATGTAGAAGTAAAGGAGAACTATCAAGAAAAGGCCAGATAATCTCCAATAGAAGCCCCATACAACCAAAAGATTAGCATTTCCAATTGCAACTTTGGAGAAAATCATAACAGAGAACGGATCAACACTTCAATATTAAACACTCGCTCTTTCTCATTTTTCATCATGCTTCTAGAATCTCATGAAAAAAAAAGAGAATAAGTTTGTTCATTCTCATCGTAACCTCTCATTTTAATAAATTATGGAATTGACACCTTTTCATTTGTAGGAGCATTGCTCCATGAACCCAGAAGTACTATCTTCAGGGAAAAGCTCCAACATGAGTTGTACCATATGATTTTCATGATTTGGGCAAAGCAAACCTAATTCATATAGTAGATCATCAAAGGTTTGTGATGAAATTATTGTATGTGGAAAACATTTCAAACACTTCCAAATGTAGCTTATGTCTATCTATGTATGTTGGTAGCAGTCAAACAATATTGATATGTTTTTATTCCTTATATGCCTAGTCATGGTTGGAATGCTTGAAAAATCTTCTCTATCTTATATCATTCCTTTTAAGGAGGGCACATCGAAACCCTAATGTTCATTTCCTTAGGATAAGGTACTATTGATGGTGGTTTTGGTACATGGCAACGCAGGTGTGATGGCTGGTTTCACACCTCTCTTGAAAAGTATCTGACCCTAGGTAAGACTACTCCAAGGATAATACAGCTAGGTCTTAGCTTTCTTGGAATCTCTCAATTGGTATGTTCTAGTTGTTCCTACAAGGGGTCTTACATGCAATCTACAAATCTTCTGGTTTAGAGGCAACAAATACACATAAACCCTTTTACAATTTTCAACTGATAAGCAAGATGAAGTGTTGCTAAAATTTCTATTTTAATAGCTAACAATGGTTCTAAAAGAAAATGCAAAAGGTTAGGGTTTTAGAGGGGTCCTAAGTGACATTCACAATGCATAGGTTATTTTTAGTAGACAAATACTCCAAAACTTTAAACCAGCTTCCTGAGTTACCAAACTAAAATGGGTGTTACAATGCTGCAGGAAACGGTGCTATCTTCAATGGAGGTCAAACGATTTTTAAATCACATTCATTTGCTGAATACCCAATAAATGGTGAAACTTAACTTATGAAATGCAATTGAACTTTAGCACAAACAATCAGCCTAGGCTAACTTTACACAGCTATTTACCATCAGTAAACAAATAAAAGTATGGACTTAGAGTATTCATCAGATACTTTAGTAGACCATGAACATTACAAAAAGCACAATTAATCTAACTATGGCAGAGCAAGAAGCGAACCATGAAAACCAAAAATGAGTCAACACAAGATACAAATTCTCAGAATTACTGCAGAAACTTGCTTTGTATTAGTTCAAATGGCATAGATTCAACAATTTGGTATCAAATCTCTCTTACAAATAGTGGAAATGGCAGCCCTTTATATAGAAAGTACCATACCGACTTTTCAAATGAACGGTGGAGATTAACTCATAGCCCTTTATATAGAAAGCAGCATACCGAGTTTTCAAATGAACGGTGGAGATTAACTCAACACCAATGGTCCAGATTACATCAATAAATATAATTATAATAGCTCACATCAATTCTCATATTACATTTTGTCCTTTATGAAAAAGATGAAAAACAGTCCCTAAATACATTGAATCTAGTCAATTTGACTAGCCAACTCAGTATATTAATAGAAAAGAACATTTTAGAAGCAAGAGAAAGACAAAATAGAGTCACATGCTGCACTGAATACAACAATTTACAACTATGATGGGATTGCATCATTAGAATATTCAAATTAGTGTCAAGATTCCTTGTCCAAGTCAATTTTGTCTTCACTGGCCAGCTGTTGCAATAAGTCAACCAGACATCAAGTGCAGGATTAATGTTAGACGGGTCTGGATCCTTCAAATGATTTATCCGATAGTCAAACACCTCCAGTTCCTGACTAAATTTACCATGTATTCTTTCTATCTCTACCCCTGCCTTCTGGAATGCCTTGAATTTAGCCCTGAGGTCGCTTGCCTTGTCCAATCTTTCCTCCATACTGAGTGTAGCATCTTCAAAACTTACTTTATGCAACTTGTCTTTACATTTTTCGATATCAAAAGGGGCATAATCATCATAGGATGCTCCCCTGCAATCCCTCAAGGAGTCATTAATATCATATATGATTGATCTCAATTCTTCATCAACTGGTTTATATGCTTCCTTTATATGCTCAAAGGTCTCCTTTCTCAAAAGCAGCTGTTGATACCATTCAATGGCTTTTAGCAGCTGACTCCCGGTTAAAATATTCTCTACAACTAGAGTCTGAGCGGGCAATTCTCTGATACCTTTTATCTGGGGATACATATGCGAATAATACTCATCAAAAGAATCGCATTTCTTCATGCAAGTCCTTCCACTTGTTATGTAATCCTACTAATTTCTTGTGCGCTTGAGCAGAGGCACTAATGGCTTCGCATCCCATTTCAAAAAATTTTAGTAACCAATTCTCTATACCTTGGGATTTGGATCTAACCTCGCCCAATTTAGTCATTTCATCAATAGACAGGAAAGTAGGTATTGTCCTTATATCTCCTCCTGCATCTACTGGCTTTATCAAAAATTGAAGACATGAAAGAAGTTCTTTGTTTTGCTATTTCAAATCTTTCTTGGACATTTCATCCTTGTCCAGTTACTACAAAATTGATGTGACCGAGCCCTTGAAATCATCCACTCTTTGAGCATGAGTGGCTGGACCTAGATCAACTGTAGATATGATATAATCTTCCACCCTGACTTGTTCTATTGCTACATCAGTTGGCAGGACCACTATTTCCACTATCCTTGATCCTGATTCATTCTTATAGAATATGGATTGAATCTTAGCCTTTTTCTGCTTCTTAGGCTTTTGAGCCTATGACAGGATCATTCTCAGATCAAGTTGCAATACTTCTACTTGCGGCTCAAGATATGTTATTCTTTCCTACAGCCATTCGGGGGCAGAAGATTCGTTCAATTTAGAAGTTCCATCCTTATCAATTACAGCCAGTTCTTTGGGTGGTTCTTACTCTTGTTCTGGCTTTTTATTCTTCTCTAGACTTTCCTCTTCTTCCTTTTCTTCTTCTTGGGCCAAGTCCTCCAGATTTTCCATTACATCCTCTTGTGTAGACTTGAAAACTTCTTTTATTTGATCTTTGTCCAGAGGACTATTAGATACGTCAATAACTTCTACATGGGATGAAGGCTCATGGAAGTCTTAATCATTTACTTCAGTCAATACCCCTTTCTCCTCCTCCATTGCTATTTCAGGCCCCTGTAATCCTAACTTTGCACATACTTTCTCAATCCTAGGTAGTAGAGGTACTGCCAATGAATCCGCAGGCATTTGTGAAATAGGGGTAGCAGAAGATATGGCTAGGGAAGGCGTACTAACCTGGGTCAAGTTGGCCATGACCGAAGATAAGGAGGAAGAAATGACAAGAGGTGAACGAAAGGGTAGCGAGGGTAGAGGAAGAGGAGGTGAAAGCATGGTGGAAATGGGAGGTAATGGTAGAGAAGAGGAAGATATAGGTGTGGTGATAGTGGAAGGGTATGAAATGGTGAGAGTGGAGGAAATAGGGCTGCTAGAGGCACTGGAAGGGATTGCTAGTGAGCAAGAGGTGGTAGCAATGGTAGAGGTAAGATAGGTGGCAGGAGAGCTTTTCTGAGTAATGGAGGCTGAGGTTATGGGTGAGGTGGATGCAGTGGAGGAAGGAAGAATGGAAGGAGAAATGGCAGTAGAAACAACAGGGGTTGTGATAGCAGTGTCAACATTTTGAGTAGGAGGTTGGGCAGTTGGAGGATTGGAATCATTTTTATTTGCAACATCCTTCTTGTTGACTTCTTTCACTTTCGCCCTTTTGGCATTAGAGCTTTCTCCAGCACCACTGGGCATATCCCTTTTCTTGGAGACTCTTGTTCTGGTGGAGGAAGGTTGATCCTTCTTCTCAGGAGATTTTGTAGATGGCTTCTTCATCTTCTTTGCCTTGTTTGCCAGATATGTATGTTCTTCACTATCTGACTTTTGTTTCTTAGCTGGCTTTGCCTCATCTGTGATATGGATTGGTTCATCCTCTTCTCCCCCAGAGTCCTTATCTGATTCCATGGTTGTGTAAGTGAGCTGAACTCCTTGTCCCTCCAGGATAGCCACTTGAGCTCTGACCAAGGCCTTGCTCAATCTGATTGGTTCCCTCATAACAGTATCTAGGGATCTTTCCTCTGCATTTTCCCAGTTTGGCAATGGGATAGGCTGATGATACCGGGCCTCCCATGGTCCTCTAACCATAACATTCTCATCATCTTGTAATTGGTCCGGCACTGCCATTATGTGAAATCTCTTGATGAAGTCCAAGGACAGCCTTGCATGCGATTTCTTCATAATCTCATAGTCATCGGGGCAATTGGCCCAAAAATCTTCAATGTGTACATTGTGGAAAAGCTTCTTGCTTACAAACCTTTCCATTACTCTATTTGGATCAAAATGACCCCTTGCATTGTAGTAGTGCAAATTCAGGAGCTGGAGCTCTTTATCAGAATGCTCTACCGATGCCAAAGAAGGGCATGCATAAAGTCCCTTGCCGAACTTGATGGGAAATTGAACATTAGTTCTATGCAAGTGTTTGAGTTTCTTAGCACATGGCATTAATTGTCTAGACAGCTCCAGAATCACTATCTTATCATCTGGATACCTGGGGAGTCTGTAGGCCATCCCAGTGAAGCTTTATATCCTTATGTATGTAAATTTCTCAAATTGGATATACCATCTGCCGTATCTGGTTATTTCATTCATGGCCTCGGTAGAAATCCTCAAGGCTATGTTACCCTGTAGCATTCTGGCTATATACATTGTGAATGCATCATTTACCCTCTTGAAGTGTATCAATGATTGAGATAAGGTCAACTGTGGGTAGCATTCATATACTTTTATCTGAGTTTGTTCGTCATTTCCAACCTCACCAACTTTGGGCAATCCATCATAGTGGTTCCTTCTTGCCAATGCATAGACAATTGAAGATGTCCATCTGAACTATCTATTTTCTCTGAAATTGCTGAAGGCTTCATGGATGTTGTCATTGAGGATCTGAGCCCAGTGGAACTTAGTTCCTTTCAATATTTCAGTAATAATGACAAACATCTAGTCCTCAAAGGCAGAGGCCGTTGCCAACCCATATATTCTACTCAGGAAGGTTACTATGTCTCCGATCTCATCATAGAAGTCACTTCTGTATAGTACTCTGGGAAGCTTAATGAGAGCAGATCTTTTGGTCTTGGCCCAATGGTCATTTTGTTGTTATATGGAGCCTAATCAAACTCAGATGTTAAATTTTCCACACTTTTATCAGCGCGGTTTCCCCCCAAATTCCTACGAGGTCAAGGGGCAGTGCCCCTTGCGGGGGTTTGGGGGCAGAACCCCCAAGACGGGGTCAAGGGGCAGCACCCTTTACGGGGTCTAGGGGTAGTGCCCCTGGCGCGTTCCCTCACACAGTTTTTTTATTATTTCATAATGCACCGGGAGTTAATTTTTTTTCATTGACCGACATAAGAAAACCCTATTTTTTGTAACCGACAAAAAGCTTGATAAAAGCGGCTAACGGTTAGGGTTTTGATATATTGTATTGTAGCATTTTGCAGCAGTATTGAGTTGCAGGGATTGCTGATTGTAATCGGTTTGATTTACTAGATAAGAATATTGGACTCTTTGTTTGGTGGATGTAACCCGAGTTTGGGTGAACCACGTTAAAACTTGTCTCTCGTTGTTATTATTTCTGTGTATTTCCATCTCTCTGTTTAATCTTTATTTGCATTTAATTGATATCTTCTGCTGGCTAACCCTAACACATTTATATACTTTCTACATCCCTCTACATCTTTATTATATGTTTCCTGTGATCCCCTTTTTTCTGGCATAGTCATAACCTTGTGCTAGGGGATATCAAATGTTTCAACTAGAGAAGGTCGGGTTAGATCAGCCAAGATATCCCCATTTGCTATCTGGATTGTTCTTGTCATTATGTGATACCTGTCTGCACAAGTGGCCATTAGTTCTGCACATTACACCAAGGTAGGGAAGGTAGCTGCTTGTGCAATACCACTATCTCTGAGTACTCTGGCTCTGGGAGTTGGGGTTGGACCAAAGACTCTTAATCTGAAGTCATTTAGGTCTATATGACCTAGGTCTGTGTCGCCTACATCACTCCATCCGGAGTGAATCTTGGTTTCTGTAGGGATTCCTTTGAACTCGTACTTCATTGCTTGGGCCTGAGTAGTCATTTAGTCTACAAGACCGGACCTTATAAGTTTGATACCTTGAAGAAACTCCAAACATACTCCTAAATTTAAAAATGAACCTTAATGTAAATCTACTATTCGCTACCAACATGCCTTTTGAAGGAAAATTAAATCTAACATTCATTGCAACTACAACAACCATCATTAATGCATGCAATCAAATATCGAATGTTGTAAGAAATTCTATGAAAATCATTGTTAACAATGCATTACGACATTAATTCCATCATTTGAAATCACCTTCCCTTCAAAATTTTTAAGAAATTCAGTCATTTACATGGTTTTGCGCTACTTTGAAGGTTGTCCGACCCTTAGACGGAAAAGTGCTGAATTCAAGGTCATCTGACCTTGGCGGGGAAATTGGACAGGTCTGACCAATGGTTTTACTTCCTTCTATGCTTTGAGAGCTTTACGCAGGTTTCGATGAGCTCTGACTTGCGCGGGATTCAGAGATCACCGACCTCTCTTGATTGTCAAATCGGTCGATTAATATTTCAGCGCAAAATCTATCGATGTAAAATTTTTTATTGCATTTGCGTGGGAATCAACTTGGTCTGACCTACACGAGTTTCGGTTGCTACTGACCAAGTCGGTGGGAGGGTATTGCAGCATAGGTTAGATGGGGTCATTTTTTAATGCAAAGTTGAGGTATTGTTTCCGGTGGGATTTCAGGAGGCCTCTAACTTTACGGAGAATTTTGGGGCGTCTGACCAAGTCGGAGACATGGTCTTTTAGTGCAAAGTCGAAACGAGGGTTTTTCGGTGCAAAAGACAATTTCAGAGTTTGCAGAGCTTTTGGGACCTTACGACCAAGTTGGAGAAGTATGTTTTGGGCGCGTAGGTCAGACAAGGCCATTTTCAACGTTGGATTAATCTAGTTGCATGGTGTGGGTTTGGGAGGTCTCCGACCGACCAAATGATGGTTCATTTTGCAGGTCAATCGGACCTTGTTTTAGCACCAAGAAGATCCGAGGGTTTTACGAAAAAATTCGCCCAAGTTTTAGTTTTTTAGACTCATGGTAACACATTCACTTTCATAGTGAGTCTAAACTAGGGTTTTTTGAATGAAAATTCACAGTTTGTACGGAAACCCTAACCCAAAATGCCGATTTAGCATTCATTTTCTTACAAACACTTGTTGTCTAGCCTAAACCCTAACTGCTTGTAAATAGAAGCTTGAATAATAGGGTTAAAACCCTACCTGGTAGGAGCGACGGCGTGTTTGGTTTACAGGTAGGTCGCAGGTTCGAGCTTTGAGGAAGATCAACCACAACGATGAGAATCAGAGCTCGAAAAATCCCATTTGAATGAATGCAAAAATGAAAGATCTTCCCCTTATATTCTTTGGCGAATTAACCTTTAATGCGTAGGCATACGACCTGCTAGGTTTAGGGTTTGCATGATTTTTCCCAAGCTCAGACCTAGCGGGGAAATCGAGTGTGTCGGACCTGGTTGGAGCAGGCCACTTTCAGCGCTAAACTTAAAGGTTCAGTTTGCATAGTTTTGCGGATGTTTCGGGTTCGTTCGACTTGCGGGGTTTTCTTGCTCATCCAACTTAGTCGGTGGTCACTTAATCTAGCGCAAGTCAAAGAAAGTCATTTTTAGTGCAAAGGTCCATCAAAGGGGCGATCAATGCTGAAGTTGGTAGCAACCGTTTTTAATGCCAGGTCAGACAAACAGGAATTCAGTGCAAAGTCAGAGCGGTGGGAATTTAGCGCTAAGGTCGGACAAGTGAGATTTTAGCGCAAAGGTTAGTTGAAGGGAAATCTAGCACAAAAGGTCATTCCAAGGTCCTCAAAAGGAAAATAAGGATTCATCCTACCAGATTTTTGAAGTGATTTTCAATATCATATTTCAATCAAGGCCAAAATGCACTTTGACCATTCAATCACTTAAGAGATGAAAAGATCCAATGACTCTCAAGCCAAATCAAAAGAGGGGGTCCCCATTTTTTGAATGGGACATGCGTGTGAGGTACAACAAATGGTGACTCTGCTGGGGAATGCTCCCAAGCATTCCAACGATAAACGTTCAGTTTGAACCCAGAATCTTTGTGTTACCCACATAACAAACAAAAAAGCAAGGTATCTTATCAAGGAATTTAAGATCACTAACCAGTGCAACCATCCACATCCTGAAAACCTGAGTGTGTGCAATTGTATTCATTCCCATCCTTTGGCAACTAAGTTCACCCGAGATCCCCTGAGACAAGCTAGAAAGCTGAGATCATTCTAGCACCAGGAAATGCTTAAATTTTGAAGAGCTTTGAAATGGATAGATGACCAGTTAAGTTTCTGGTATGATGACATTTGATGTTAATCATTTCTGGATAGTACCTTTTGTAAGAATTTTGCAATTTGGTGGTTTCCTTTATTTGCACTGTGATGGGTTTGGTGTTGAGAAACACCTTTTATTTTACCCAATATAGGCTAGCAACACTTAGTATCACCTGCCTTCTTTTGATTGATAGTGCATGTGGTAGAAGAGGAAATCAGCCCTTTTCACTTGACACAAGATCACCTAGACTCACCATCTACTTCAGGATTATTTAGAGTGTGAGAGGTAGATGGTTAGAAAATACTTCAGGTGCACGAACTAATAACTCATTTCCAAAGAATCGACACCATAGCCCTTGGCGTTACAGCGGAGCCCATAGCAAAACCAAGTGGAAACCTTGGCTTCTTGAAGGAAGACTCACGATTATTCACCCATCAAAGAAGCACTTGTAGGTCTGCCCAACTGCCACCACATCAAAAACAACGATCTTGCGGAAAAGCAAGCACAGCAAGCAAAAACAAAAGGACAACTAATCTAAGCAAATCACCTAACACCTAAGGAAAGCAAAGGTGAGAAAGAAAACTAAACTAAAGGAAACCTAAACTAACGAAAGCAAACAAACCCCTAACTATGTACACTAAGACAAGGCATGGCTGCCTCTCAGGCCTGGAAGTAGTGCTTTATGAACTGGCCATTGACAAGCAGTGGCAGCTCCTCACCAGTACGGCTCTTGAGTCGGTATGTATTGTCTCCAAGGATCTCATAGATCTGATAGGGACCCAACCAAAGTTTATCAAACTTACCATGGTCTCCTTTCTTCTCATGTGCTTTATCCCAATATAGGACCAAATCAGAAATATGGAAGGCTTTGACCTTGGCTCTTTTGTCGAGCCATCGTTTTACGATTCCCTGATGTTTGGCAAAGTTTTCTATGGCAGCATCACGTTTTTCTTCAAGGTGTAGTAATTGAGCCAACCTAGAGGACAAGTGATCATCATCTTCAAGGTAGTCTTACATGAATTGAAGTAACAGGATTCTCAAATGGATCGAAAAGATGGGTTCAATCCCATAGACTAGGTGATAAGGAGATGTGTTCAAGGCTGCTTTATGTCTAATTCTATCAGCCCATAAAGCAAACCTAAGCTGGGTATGCCAGTCTATGGGGTTTTTGTCCAATAGTCTCTTAATAACCTCAAGCAAATTTTTGTTTGTTGATTCAGCTACCCCATTCCCTTGTGGATAGTAATTAGATGAGAACTTGAGAGTGATCCCATAATCAAATGCCCAGTTAGAAAAACGTAATGATGAAAAGGCAGAGCCATTATCACAAACTAAAGCAAATGGAAAACCAAATCTAGTGATAATATGCTTTTCAACAAATTCAATAACTACCTCTGTGGTGCATTGCTTACAAGTTATTGCTTCAGATCATCGAGTGCAGTAATCAGTAGCGGTTAGAATATACAAGTGGCTTGCAGAGGAAGGCGGATTGATCATACCGATAAAGTCAAGGCCCCACTGAGCAAATGGGCATACCTCCACTACTGGTTGTAAATGCATGGCTGTGTGTTGTTCTCTATGTGCAGCGGTCTGGCATATATGATAGGTTCTTACATGTGAATATGCATCTTTGAACAAGGTTGGCCAGTAATATCCGACACGAAGAACCTGATTAGCTGTTGAGTGCGCTGACCCATGACCTGTCCTGAATCTCTCATGAAAACTGGTTAACACTTGATTGACCTCTGACTTATCCAAACACCTTAGATAGATGCCTTCATGATTTTTCTTGTAAAGGACTGATCCTTTTATCATGTAACTGCTGATTTTTAGTTTAAGTGCTCTCCTTTGCACTGAATTTAGCTGTGGTGGACAGCGTTGATTGAGTAAATAAAAGATGATATCTCCGTACCACTCATCTTTTGAAACATCTTCTAGCAGGTACTACTGAGAGACTAGGTCTGGTCCCACTTTAGCTATTGTTCTAGTCAGAGCCTGACCTCTTACCAATTTCATGGGTTGAATATCTACGTCAAACTCTTGCAATATGGTGACCCACTTCCCTCTTCTCTCTCCCAATTCACTTTGCATCAATAATGCTTTGACTGCTGCATTTGGGACTATGGCAATCACTTGACTTCTTAGGATGTAATGACAGAATTTCTTAACTGCTTTTACTAGAGCATATGCTTGTTTTTCCACATTTGGATACATTAGCTCTGCATCTTTCAATGGGGTGCTCATGAAAGCAATGTGCCTTTCATCATCAACTAACCTCCTTTGCATCAACATAGCAGCACAAGTATGCTCAGAAGCAAATGAATATATGTGAAATGGTAAAGTGTAATCGGGACTCACCAAGATAGGTGCATTGGATATGGCTTGTTTCATTTCTGCGAAGGCAGCCTTGGCTTCTGGAGTCCAATCCATTTTAGCATCTTTCTTCAGCATAGCATTGAGAGGTTGAACAATCTCAGCAAACCCTGTAATGAATTTACGTACAAAGTTGATCTTACCAAAGTATGACTTAAGTTCCTTCTTACTGGTTGGGGGAGGTATTTTGAGTATTGCCTGGATACGGTCTGGGTCAATAGATATTACTTGCTCAGATATTACATGTCCCAGCAACTTCCCCTCAGTTACTCCAAAAATGCACTTCTTGGGGTTGAGTGATATACCATAATCCTTGCATCGCTGCAGCACCTTTCTTAGATATGTTACATGATCCTCTCACCTTTTTGAGAATATTGTTAGGTCATCCATGTAGATGATTATACATTTTCCAACCAACCTCTTAAAAGCAACATCCATTGCACGCTAAAAAGTTGCGCCAGCATTTATTAAACCAAATGGCATGCGGTGGTATGCATAGATGCCCCATTTAAAGGTGAAGGACGTCTTCAATCTGTCTTCATATTCTACCATCACCTGGTTATAACTAGAATATCTATCCAAGAATGACATCATTTGAGACCCATTAACAATCTGTAATACTTCGTCCAAAGAAGGTAGTGGGTAATTGTCCTTTTCAGATGCTCTGTTTAGATTACGGAAATCAACATAGTCTAATTTCTCTATTTTTCTTTCGGACCAGAACTAAATTTGCTACCCATGTAGAATGTCTGACTGGGAATATTGTCTTGGCTGACAACAACTTTTGAACTTCTTTAAAATTTAGTGGCCAACCGAGCATTCACTGGCCTCTGCCTTTGTCTGAATGGCTTTGTTCCTGGCTTCAACGGGATGGTGTGTGTGATGATCGAGGTATCGTAAGTCTTTAGATCTTCATAGCTCCATGCTATAACCTCATGATAATCTCTTAATGCATGTATGATTCCTATCCTTTCTTCTTTAGTACTAGCTTTCCCAATGAACACATTCTTAACATTTTCTTCTATTCCTAAGTTAAACAATTCACACTTTCCTCTTGGGGACTCTCCTTTTCTTTGAGTCCCTAAATTATCTGCATCAAAAAATCTTTCCAATTCTACCATTCCTCGTGGGATCATGTTGGTTTTCAGGTTTAGTACTCCTTCTAAATCCATTTCAGCAGGTTCCATTTTTTCCTCATCTATTATTTGAGCAGTGAACACATCCGATGAAGTAAGGAAATTAATTATGTGTTGATCATCTTCGAAAACTTGGAAATTGGTGACAGTATCAGGTACAAATGGAGTAGCCACAAACTCCATAGAGAAATTCTTTAATCCTACCATTAATGTTGGCTCTAATGTGCTTGTTGTCTGGGCTAGAGCATTTGCAACATGATTCTGTCTTCTTGGGATGACTTGGATGTTAAAACCATCAAAGCACTCTATCAAATCCCAGACTCTATTCCTGTACCTATTCAATCTCTTATCATTGCATGAGTATTGTTTTCTTACTTGTTTTACCACTAACTTAGAATCACCAAACACCTGGATAATTCTAACTTTCTTCTGTAATGCTAGCAGCAATCCTTGCACTAATGCTTCGTATTCAGTGACGTTGTTTGTGCATGGAAACTACATTCTTTGTGATGTTAAATATGAACTCCTGGTAGGGATGATCAATTCAACCCCAGCACCAGACCCTTGCCTGCATCTTGAGCCATCAAATCTTAAGGTCCATAAGCAAAAATCCTTGCTGTTATCATTATGTTTCACAGACTCCTTTCCATCAAGTGGAGGTTCAAGTTCTTCCTTCTTTTTAACAGTTGGTTCCTTCTTTAGAATTATGGGGATCTTCAGTTGTCTTTGCACTTGTTTGACTACCTCTTGACATAGCTGGCAAGTAAATTTAGAATGAGATGCATCATGTATACGACACCAGTTGGGCAATAGTAACTCTTCTATTTGAACCTGCTTTCCAACAACAGTTTGATCTTGCACAAATCTGGCTACGAAATCATGAAATCCCTCAAATGCCCCAAGTTCATCTTCTTCTGAAGAGTCTTCCACATCTGATTGAATGTATGCTGCTATACTTTCTAGTCTTTCTATAAGTGGTTTAGAGGGTCTTAAGTAACTCAGCATGAGGACTTCTTCTGATTGACTACTGTGTGGAAGATAGACTTCCAAATCAACTTCTGAGAATAGAGTCTCATGGGATTGATTGTATTCTGTGATCATATGCTTCATCTTGGGCTCTCTTTCAATATGTATCTGATTGGCCAATCCTTTCCATGGCAGCCACATGTGGGAAAAGTCAGTTGCCATATAACCATTCAAAGTTTTAGACCAATCTCTACTTAGAAGCATGCCATATTGATCTGGAATGTCCACTACTTGAATATCTATATATTGTTGTATCCTAGGATCAGAAGCCAATTGCATGTGTATCCTGTTCAATTCTCCTGCTACATTTACTTCAGTCTTATCTAATTGTGTCACTTTCTAGGATGACTTGGCTGGAGTGAGCCCAAGTGCTTTACAAACGGATAGTGGCATTACATTCGTGGAAGCACTAGAATCTACTAAACAGTTATGAAGGTTCCTATTGAATATCCTGAGTGTTAGAAGGAAAGGAGGACTTTCTCTCTTGTCTTTATATAGTGTCATCTTCTATTCTACATTAGTCACATGTATTCTTTCTTTCCCCTTATCAATGCTATCTCTGGTGGCATTCTCCCTTGGCATATAATCAGTCTTAGTTCCAGCACCTATGTCTTGAAAGAAAAATGTCCTAACCTCAGGTATCTTAAGTAACTCATACACAGAAAGATTGACCTTCATTTTCTGAAGTTCCTCAGCTACATACTACCCCATTTTTACTATGTCAGATCGTTGGGAATTTTCTGCAGCAGTATCCTGGTATACTGATTGATGGGGAACTTTTGGTGGTTCAGGATTATTGGAAGCTTTCAGGTCAGGTGGAATCTGATAGCTATTTGGAGGGATGGAAGTGGTGAAAGGGCCTTTAGGCTTGCTACTTCTCAGGTTGTAAGGAGTCTTATTGTACTGCTGATATGCATTAACTTCTTCAGACTCTTCTTCCTCAGGCTGATTATCATCTTGGAATGGAAATGTATAACTATCAACAACTAGAGTAGTATCATACCTTTGAGAAGGACAATTTCATACCCTGTTGGCGAAGTCTCCTCATTCTCAGCATTTTGAATCTCCATCTGGAAGATACTGGATGCAATCTAGAATTCTGGGAAGTCTAGTTTAGAGTGGGTATTCATGTTGTGTAGTCTGCACCAAGTAGATAAAGCTGCTTCAGCCAACATCACACGACCTGAGGGCCTGGTATCATTGTTCTGATTCTCCAAAGGCGTAGGTACCCCTTCGTTGTTTGGTTTGGTCTTCTAGGATCGGTTTGACTGCTGCCGAAAGTTCTAATTTTGGTACTGATTCTGATTTGGGAACTGGTTCTGATTTTGATTTTGGGAATACTACTAATTCTAAAAATGTTGTTGATTCTGTCCCCTCTGCTACAGATAAGCATTCTGGTTCTTGAGGTGAGTGACCTCAACAGTGAGCTTCTTCATTTTCTCAACCAACTCTTTGATATCATATTTGTCTTCTTTGGCTTTGGCTGTTTCTGAAGACTGAAGGAAAGGCATTTGGGCTGGAGGCATTTTAGCTATTGGATTGCCTAGGTGAATCACTAAGGCTTGTGTTGTAGCTAGGTTTGGAATTGGATTAATCACAGGGGTACGATTGGCCAATGCATGATTTATCATATGTATTTGATTTGGCATGGCAACAGGTCCCATATGGTTCAATGGACTAGAGCCTGTCTGTCCTAGTTGGGTACTCATAGTGACAGCAGCAGAATATGCTTGAGCTAAAGTAGCAAGTATTGGGTCAGCTCTCCTTGCAAACATGAATGTAAGTTTATCTAGGGTAGCATAGTAAATGGGCAGGGCAGTAGCCTGATCTACAGCGTAAGGAGCCTGCAAACAACTATAAGCTTTCTGGAATCTGTTGTTAAAGGAACTTATCATCTCACCTTCATCTCGACAAATCTCCACAAAAGATCGATAAAGATCGCTGGGGTGGTAGGCATACGAAACCTATCTAGAAAAGCAGTCTTTAGGTTCCGCCATGAATTTATGGATGCTGTAGGGAGGTTAGCAAACCAGTAATAAGCTTCTTCCTTGAAAGAATAAGGGAACAGCCTGCATATTCCATCCTCATATTGTACTTGCAACATGAACATGTTAGCTTCAAAGATCTTAATGTGCTCATCTGCAGTCCTATCAAGATCATTTACTCTGAACTTTGAGTAGAACTTATCTGAGTTCTTTGGCATATCATGGTAATTATTGAACATAAAAGGAGATTGGTTATTTCTTGCAAAGAAGGCCATGTTGGGAGGATTAATGGGAGCTGTAGCAGTATTCCTAGGGGTTGACTGAGCTCGTGGGGCTCTGGGTATTCCTTCGTCCCTTCTTGTTCGTCTGAATTATGCTAGGGACAGTAGCTCTTCTCTAGTTGAGTTGGATCTAGTGTGTCTCTATCTAGTCCCCAAACTTGCTAATTTTTAGTAGAGGAAAAAAATGGGTGCCCTCCTAGCGCCAATTCTGTTGATGGTGGTTTTGGCACACAGCAATGCAGGGGTGATGGCTAGTTTCACACCTCTCTTGAAAACTATCTTACCCTAGATAAGACTACTCCAAGGATAATACAGCTAGGTCTTAACTTGCTTGGAATCTCTCAATTGGTATGTTCTAGCTGTTCCTACAAGGGGTCTTACATGCAATCTACAAATCTTCTGGTTTAGAGGCAATAAATACACATAAACCCTTTTACAATTTTCAACTGATAAGCAAGATGAAGTGTTGCTAAAATTTCTATTTTAATAGCTAACAATGGTTCTAAAAGAAAATGCAAAAGGTTAGGGTTTTAGAGGAGTCCTAAGTGACATTCACAATGCGTAGGTTATTTTTAGTAGACAAATACACAAAAACTTTAAACCAACTTCCTAAGTTACCAAACTAAAATGGGTGTTACAATGTTGCAGGAAATGGTGCTATCTTTAATGGAGGTCAAATGATTTTTAGATCACATTCATTTGCTAAATACCCAATAAATGGTGCAACTTAACTTATGAAATGCAATTGAACTTTAGCACAAACAATCAGCGCAAGCTAACTTTACATAGCTATTTACCATCAACAAACAACTAAAAGTATGGACTCAGAGTATTCATCAGATACTTCAGCAAACCATGAACATTACAAAAAGCACAATTAATCTAACTATGGGAGAGCAAGAAGCGAACCATGAAAACCAAAAATGAGTCAACACAAGATACAAATTCTTAGAATTACTACAGAAACTTGCTTTGTATTAGTTCAAATGGCATAGAGTCAACAATTCAGTATCAAATCTCTCTTACAAATAGTGGAAATGGTAGCCCTTTATATAGAAAGCAGCATACTGAGTTTTCAAATGAACGGTGGAGATTAACTCAACACTGATGGTCTAGATTACATCAATAAATATAATTATAACAGCTCACATCACTTCTCGGATTACATTTTGTCCTTTATGAAAAAGATGAAAAACAGTCCCCAAATACATTGAATCTAGTCAATTTGACTACCCAACTCAGTAAATTAATAGAAAAGAACATTTTAGAAGCAAGAGAAAGACAAAATAGAGTCACATGCTACCCTAAATACAACACTTTACAACTGTGATGGGATTGCATCATTAGAATATTCAAATTAGTGTCAAGATTCCTTGTCCAAGTCGATTTTGTCTTCACTGGCCAGCTTGTTGCGATAAGTCAACTAGGCATAAAGTGTAGGATTAATGTCAAACGGGTTTGGATCCTTCAAATGATTTATCCAATAGTCAAACACCTCTAGTTCCTGACTAAATTTACCATGTATTCTTTCTATCTCTTCCCCTGCCTTCTGGAATGCCTTGAATTCAGCCCTGAGGTCGCTTGCCTTATCTAATCTTTCCTCCATACTGAGTGTAGCATCTTCAAAAATTACTTTATGCAACTTGTCTTTACATTTTTTGATATCAAAAGGGGGATAATCATCATAGGACACTCCCCTGCAATCCCTCAAGGAGTCACTAATATCATATATGATTGATCTCAATTCTTCATCAGCTGGTTTATATGCTTCATTTATATGCTCAAAGGTCTCCTTTCTCAAAAGTAGCTGTTGATACCATTCAATGGCTTTTGACAGCTGACTCCTGGTCAAAATATTCTCTACAACTAAATTCTGAGTAGGCAATTCTCTGATACCTTTTATCTAGGGATACATATGCGAATAATACTCATCAAAAGAATCGAATTCTTCATGCAATTCCTTCCACTTGTTATTTAATCCTACTAATTTCTCATGCGCTTGAGTAAAGGCACTAATGGCTTCGCATCCCATTTCAAAAACTTTTAGTAATCAATTCTCTGTACCTTGGGATCTAGATCTAACCTCGCCCAATTTAGTCATTTCATCAGTAGATAGGAAAGTAGGTATTGTCCTTATATCTGCTCCTGCATCTACTAGCTTTATCAAAAATTGAAGACATGCTCAAAGTTCTTTGTTTTGCTATTTCAAATCTTTCCTGGACATTTCATCCTTGTCCAATTGCTCCAAAATTGATGTGACCGAGCCCTTGAAATCATTTGCTCTTTGACCACGAGTGGCTGGACCTAGATCAACTGTAGATATGATATAATCTTCTGCCCTAACTTGTTCTATTGCTACATTAGCTAGCAGGACCTCTATTTCCGCTATCCTTGATCCTGATTCATTCTTATAGATTCTGGATTGAATCTTAGCCTTTTTCTGCTTCTTAGGCTTTTGAGCCTATGACAGGATTGTGCTCAGATCAAGATGCATTACTTCTACTTGCGGCTTAGGATATGTTATTCTTTCCTGTAGCCATTCAGGGGCAGAAGATTCATTCAATTCAGAAGTTCCATCCTTATCAATTACAACTAGTTCTTTGGGTGGTTCTTGCTCTTGTTCTGGCTTTTCATTCTTCTCTGGACTTTCCTCTTCTTCCTTTTCTTCTTCTTGGGCCAAGTCCTCCAAATTTGTGATTACATTCTCTTGTGCAGACTTGAAAACTTCTCCTGTTTTATCTTTGTCCAGAGGACTATCAAATAATTCAATAACTTCTACATGGGATGAAGGCTCATGGAAGTCTTCATTATTTACTTCAGTCAATACCCCTTTCTCCTTCTCCATTGTTGTTTCAGGCCCCTGTAATCCTAACTCTACACATACATTTTCAATACCAGGCAGTAGAGGTACTGCCAATGAATCTGTAGGCATTTGTGAAATAGAGGTAGCAGAAGATATGGCTAGGGAAAGCATACTGACCTAGGTCAGGTTGGCTAGGACTGAAGATAAGGAGGAAGAAATGACAAGAGGTGAAGGAAAGGCTAGTGAGGGTAGAGGAAGAGGAGGTGAAAGGATGGTGGAAATGGGAGGTAATGGTAGAGAAGAGGAAGATATAGGTGTGGTGATAGTGCAAGGGCATGAAATGGTGAGAGTGGAGGAAATAGGGCTGCTAGAGGCACTGGAAGGGATTGCTAGTGAGCAAGAGGTGGTAGCAATGGTAGAGGTAAGAGAGGTGGCAGCAGAGGTTTCCTGAGTAATGGAGGTTGAGGTGATGGGTGAGGTGGATGCAACGGAGGAAGGAAGAATGGAAGGAGAAGTGGCAGTAGAAACAGTAGGGGTTGTGAAAACAGTGTCAACACTTTGGGTAGGAGGTTGGGCAGTTGGAGGATTAGAATCATTTTTATTTGCAACATCCTTCTTGTTGACTTCTTTCACTTTCACCTTTTTGGCCTTAGAGCTTTCTATAGCACCACTGGGCATATCCCTTTTCTTGGAGGCTCTTGTTCTGGTGGAGGAAGGTTGATCCTTCTTCTCAGGAGATTTTGTAGATGGCTTCTTCATCTTCTTTGCCTTGTCTGCCAGAGATGTATGTTCTTCACTATCTGACTTTTGGTTCTCAGCTGGCTCTGCCTCATCTGTGATATGGATTGGTTCATCCTCTTCTCCCCCATAGTCCTTATCTGATTCCATGGCTGTGTAAGTGAGCTAAACTCCTTGTCCCTCCAAGATAGCCACTTGAGCTCTGACCGAGGCCTTGCTCAATCTAATTGGTTCCCTCATAACAGTATCTAGGGGGCTTTCCTCTGCATTTGCCCACTTTGGCAATGGGACAGGTTGATGATACTGGGCCTGCCATGGTCCTCTGACCATAACATTCTCATCATGTTGTAATTGGTCCGGCACTGCCATTATGTGAAATCTCTTGATGAAGTCCAGGGACAACCTTGCATGTGCTTTCTTCATAATCTCATAGTCATCGGGGCAATTGGCCCAAAAATCTTCAATGTGTACCTTGTGGAAAAGCTTCTTGCTTACGAACCTTTCCATTACTCTATTTGGATCAAATTGACCCCTTGCATTGTAGTAGTGCAAATTCAGGAGCTGGAGCTCTTTATCAGAATGCTTTGCCGATGCCAAAGAAGGGCATGCATAAAGTCCCTTGCCGAACTTGATGGGAAATTGAACATTAGTTCTATGCAAGTGTTTGAGTTTCTAAGTACATGGCATTAATTGCCTAGACAGCTCCAGAAGCACTGTCTTATCATCTGGATACCTAGGGAGTCTGTAGGCCATCTCAGTGAAGCCTTATATCCTTATGTATGTAAATTTCTCAAATTGGATATACCTTCTGCCGTATCTGGTTATTTCATTCATGGCCTTGGTAGAAATCCTCAAGGTTGTGTTACACTATACCATTCTGGCTATATACATTGTGAATGCATCATTTACCCTCTTGAAGTGTATCAATGATTGAGATAAGGTCAGCTGTGGGTAGCATTCATATACTTTTATCTGAGTTTGTTCGTCATTTCTAACCTCACCAACTTTGGACAATCCATCATAGTGGTTCCTTCTTGCCAATGAATAGACAATGTAAGATGTCCATCTAAAGTATCTATTTTCTCTAAAATTGTTGAGGGCTTCATGGATGTTGTCACTGAGGATCTAAGCCCAGTGGAACTTAGTTCCTTTCAATATTTCAGTAATAATGACAAACATCCAGTCCTCAAAGGTAGAGGTCGTTGGCAACCCATATATTCTACTCAGGAAGGTTACTATGTCTCTGATCTCATCATAGAAGTCACTTCTGTATAGTACTCTGGGAAGTTTAATGAGAGCAAACCTTCTACTCTTGGCCCAATCATCATTTATATACTTTCTACATCCTTCTACATCTTTATTATATGTCACCTGTGATCCCTTTTTGTCCGGCATAGTCATAACCTTGTCCCAGGGGATATCAAAAGTTTTAGCCAAAGAAGGTGGGGTTAGATCAGCCAAGATATCCCCATTTGTTGTCTGGATTGTTATTGTCATTATGTCATACCTATTTGCATAGGTGGCCATTAGTTCTGCACATTGCACCAAGGTAGGGAAGGCAGCTGCTTGTGCAATACCACTATCTCTGAGTACTCTAGCTCTAGGAGTTGGGGTTGGACCAAATACTCTTAATCTAAATTCATTTAGGTCTATGTGACCTAGGTCTGTGTCGCCTACATCACTCCATCCGGAGTGAATCTTAGTTTTTGGAGGGACTCCTTTGAACTCGTACTTCATTGCTTGGGCTCGGGCAATCATTGAGTCTGCAAGACCGGACCTTATAAGTTTGATACCTTGAAGCAACTCCTAACATACTCCTAAATTTAAAAATGAACCTTAATGTAAATCTGCTATTCACTACCGACATACCTTTTGAAGGAAAATTAAATCTAACATTCATTGCAACTACAACAAGCATCATTAATGCATGCAATCAAATATCGAATGTTGCAAGAAATTCTATGAAAATCATCATTAACAATGCATTACGACATTAATTCCATCAATTGAAATCACCTTCCCTTTGAAAATTTTAAGAAATTCAGTCATTTGCATGGTTTTGCGCTAATTTGAAGGTTGTTCAACCCTCAGACGGAAAAGCGCTGAATTCAAGGTCATCTGACCTTGGCGGGGAAATTGGGTAGGTCCGACCAATGGTTTTACTTCCTTCTATGCTTTGAGAGCTTTGCGCGGGTTTCGACAAGCTTCGACTTGCATGGGATTCAAAGGTCACCGACCTCTATTGATTTTCAAGTTGGTTGATTAAGATTTCAGTGCAAAATCTATCAATGTAAAATTTTTTATTGCGTTTGCGTGGGAATCAACTTGGTCTGACCTGCGTGAGTTTTGGTTGCTACCGACCAAATTGGTGGAAGGGTATCATAGCGCAAGTCGGACAGGGTCATTTTTTAGTGCAAAGTTGAGGTATTGTTTCTGACAGGATTTCAGGAGGCCTCCAACTTTGCAGAGAATTTTGGGGTGTCCGACCAAGTTGAAGACATGGTCTTTTAGCACAGAGTCAGAATGAGGGTCTTTTCGGCGCAAAAGACAATTTCGGAGCTTGCGGAGCTTTTGGGAGCTTCCAACCAAGTTGGAGAAGTATGTTTTGGGTGCATAGGTCGGACAAGGCCATTTTCAGTGCCAGATTAATCTAGATGCGTGGCGCGGGTTTGGGAGGTCTCCGACTGACCAAATGATGGTTTGTTTTGCAAGTCGGTCGGACCTTGTTTTAGCGCCAAGAAGATCCGAGGGTTTTACGGGAAAATTCACCCAAGTTTTGGTTTATTAGACTCATGGTAACTCGTTCACTTTCATAGTGAGTCTAAACTAGGGTTTTTCGAATGAAAATTCATAGTTTGTACGGAAACCCTAACCCAAAATGTCGATGTAGCATTCATTTTCTTACAAAAACTTGTTGTCTAGCCTAAACCCTGACAGCTTGTAAATAGAAGCTTGAATAATAGGGTTAAAACCCTACCTGGTAGGAGCGACGACGTGTTTGGTTTGCAGGTAGGTCGTGGGTTCAAGCTTTGAGGAAGATCAACCACAACGATGAGGATCGGAGCTCGAAAAATCCTGTTTGAATGAATGCAAAAATGAAAGATCTTCCCCTTATATTCTCTAGCTAATTCACCATTAATGCGTAGGCGTACGACCTACTAGTTTTAGGGTTTGTGCGATTTTCCCCAAGCTCGGACCTAGTGAGGAAATTGGGTGTGTTGGACCCGGTCAGAGCAGGCCACTTTTAGCGCTAAAACTTAAAGGTTCAGTTTAAACAGTTTTGCGGATGTTTTGGGTTCGTCTGACTTACGGGCTTTTCTTGCTCATCTGACTGAGTCGGTGGTCACTTAATCTAGCGCAAGTCAAAGAAAGTCATTTTTAGCACAAAGGTCCATCAAAGGGTTAATCAACGCTGAAGTTGGTAGCAACTATTTTTAATGCCAGGTCAGACAAACAGGAATTTAGCGCAAAATCAGAGCGATGGGAATTTAGCGCTAAGGTCGGACAAGTGAGATTTTAGCGCAAAGGTCAGTTGAAGGGCAATCTAGCGCAAAAGGTCATTCCAAGGTCCTCAAAAGGAAAATAAGGATTCATCCTAGCAGATTTTTGAAGTGATTTTCAATATCATCTTTCAATCAAGGCCAAAATGCACTTTGACCATTCAATCACTTAAGAGATGAAAAGATCTAATGACTCTCAAGCCAAATCAAAAGAGGGGGTCCCCATTTTTTCAATGGGGCATGCGTGCGAGGCACAACAGGTACCAATTCCCAAACAAATATTTTTTAATGCATTCAAATTGCCTTATTATGGAATCCCACTCCTCTGAATCCTACCTTCACTAAAAACTTTATAACATCATAATTGGGTGAGGCATGCCAGGTCCCGTTGTGGGCCCGGCTAAAAAATATTTTCATTCTAAAACAAGTTTTATGCCCTGAATTGTCCTGGGACTGTCTCAATATGCATCTGGCATGAAAAAATGAAATGGGTAACAATTAGAATCCCCTTTCTGGCACTTTGCATCTATGACCAAAACAAGCCAAGTGGTCTCCAAAATCAGCCTGGGAAATTGTTAGAATCAAGACAGACAACTGACAGGGGGGTGAATCAGTTGTCCCAAAAATTCCTATTATTAATCACTTAAATCCTTCTTGTAATTTAGTAGCATAATAATCAATTAATCATGAAAACATAATGCAATCATTCAAGAGTAGAAACATATTAACACATATGACACCAAGATTTTAACATGGAAAACCTGGTTAAGAGAAAAACCACGCGGTGACTAACCCGAGATTGTATTATTTGTTAAAAGAATAAAAGGAACAAAATGGTACATGCCAATTAGGGCTTACTGCCCGAGCACACTGCTCACAAGAGGCCCACTGCCTATAGGAGACACACTATCTATAGAATAATAAGTATTACATACTTGAACTGAAAAATAACATCTTCACCATGCTTGAGTCAGTTCCATTTAAGCCCAATACTACTGCTCTGCCTTTCACACTTTTCCTCTCTACCACACTCTCACCTCAGCTAGGATACTTTTGAAATGACTTTACAACTCTTATTTATACAAGACACGGACTTTGGGATAATCATCAAAGTCGGTAAACTTTACAGAGCATATACACAAATACAACTTAATTTATTACAAAAGACTTCATGCGAATCACCACACTGTCGGCCACATGTATCTTGGACCCAAATCTCCTTTGGGGAACATGCCATTCTTCTCATAACATCTTCAAGATCATCCGCAAGAGTGTAAATCATCCGGTCAGCCAAACTTAGGAAGAACATCATCATCTGGAAGTAATTCTTCAATTACGAGCTCAATCTTCAATGTGGACCACCAACACGAACTGGACACAATCCAAAGACCTCCACAAGCTTGCCTGAATCACTGAGAACATCCACACTGCTTTTGCTTACTGAAATCATTCTCTCCTTCATCCAGAATCTCAAGAACACAGTCTGTCATCACTGTCATATTGGAATAGATGCTTGCGGACCTCTAGATCATGAACCAGTTGAGTTGTCAATTCACGTTGACTTACTAAACACTCCACCAAATCCATAGAACAAGATATTGCATTTATGGATCTCATTGGACCTATTTGGGTTGCTCTGTCACCTTTGAACATCTACCAGTACCAGTTTTACTAATATGGTCATAACTTCTTCAAATCTTCATGCGGACTTCTCAAATATTTACTAGATCACCTATAGACACATATCTACAAACCCTTTGATTTTCATCCTCTGATATTCATCTTATCTAGGGTCTTCACTTCATAGACCTTCACTGTCTTCACTATTTTTCTCTGTTTCTGATAGGACTAATTTTCTCAATATCCTTAGCGCACAGTTCATCCAATCCTTGACATTAATACAACAAGAGTATGTTGACATCAATGACAACGCCGGTTAACAATGCCGGTTAGGCCCATACTTGCAACAATCTCCCCCTTTTTCATTGATGGCAACATATGATGTGAAAAACTATTTTAACCATCAAGACAAGAACTTCTCCTTACTGACATAACTCCTCCTATCAACAACAAACATTCACATGTCTTCTCTTCCTTTACTGCTCCCCCTTTGATCAGCAACCATTTTTGTTTTTCACATGTCTTCTCTCCCCCTTTGACATCAATAGCAAAGTGCACATACTTGCATCAGAATCATACCAGCTGCTCCCCCTGAGTAGTAGCTTCTCATCATCAATCCGGACAACAAGATATGATTGTGAGATCTACCGGACTGATGCACATCAATGCATCTTAATTCAGAACTGGAGGGGTAATAACCCCTAACTTCTCCCTGAGATACTCACAAGAGTCCTTAGGTAGAGGTTTAGTAAAGATGTCTGCAATCTGATCCTTGGAGGGCACAAACTCCAATTTGACTTCATTCTTGGTCACTTGCTCTCTCAAAAAATGAAACTTGATGGATATATGTTTTGTCTTTGAATGTAACACCGGAGTCTTTGAAAAGTTTATTGCACTTGAGTTATCACAAAAGATTGTGATAGGTTCCTCATACTCCACTCTGATGTCTCTTAGAATTTGCTTCATCCACAATACTTGAGTGCAACTGCCTGCTGCTGCAATATATTATGCTTCTGTAGTGGATAAAGATATTGCCTCTTGTTTCTTACTCAACCAAGATACCAATCTTTTTCCCAAAAAGAATGCTCCACCACTGGTACTCTTCCGGTCATCCACATCTCCTGCCCAATCTGCATCTGTATATGCATGAAGAGAGAAATCATGATCTCTAGGATACCATAGACCATACTCAACTATTCCTTTTAGATATCTGAGAATCCTCTTGATTGCCATGACATGAGATTCTCTAGGATCAGCTTGGAATCTTGCAACAAGACCAACAACATTCATAGTGTCAGGTCTAGTTTGAGTAATATACAATAGTCCTCCAATCATTGACCTGTACTTTTTCTAATCAACCTTAGGAGAGTCATCATCTTTGCTCAATTTACATCTGGTTGCCATAGGAGTATTCATTAGTTTTGAGTCTTCCATTCCAAATTTCTTTAACAATTCTTTCACATATTTGGTCTGAGATATGAAGATTCCTTTCTTTGTTTGAGTAATTTGTAGACCCAAGAAAAAGTTCATTTCCCCAAACATAGACATCTCAAATTCACTTTTCATTTGATTTGCAAAAGTTTTGCACATACTATCTCTTCCTCCAAAAATAATATCATCAACAAATACTTCAACAATTAAGATATTTTCATGTTCAATCTTGAAGTATAAGTTACTGTTAGCAGTACCTTTGTTGAAACAAATCTTCAAGAGATGCTTATCTAGTCTTTCATACCAGGTTATTGGGGCTTGTTTGAGTCCATACAGAGCTTTCTTCAACTTGTAGACCATATCACCATGATCAAATAATTGAAATCCATCCGGTTGCTCAATGTGTACTTCTTCTTCCAAGTCACCATTCAAGAAAGCTGACTTGACATCCATTTCATATACTTTGAAATCCTTGAAGGCAGCAAAGGCAACAAATAATTTGACTGCTTCAATTCTTGCCACTGAAGCAAAAGTTTCTTCAAAATCAACTCCTACTTGGGAATAACCCTTGCAGACCAATCTGGCTTTGTTTCTAACCACGTCACCATCTTCATTCAGTTTATTCCAAAAGACCCATTTGGTTCCAATCACATTTTTGTTTCTAGGTCTGGGAACAAGATCCCAATTGTGATTTTTCTCAATTTGAATGAGCTCTTCCTTCATTGCTTTAGTCCATCTTTCATCATTGCATGCTGCATTCACTGTCTTTGGTTCAATCTTTGAAATCAGACAATACTTTTCTAAGTCTTTCTTCTTGTTTGAACACCTTTTCTTTTATCAACTATGATCTAATCTTTAGAATGATTAAGTCTTACATACCTGGGAATTCTAGGAGTTTCTTGCACTTCTAATTCTTGAACAGGTTCATTCAAACTTATCTCTTCTTCTTGATTCTCTGGATCAGTCTGGATCTAAATTTCAGAAGGAGCTTGGACCAAAACATCATTCTGATCATCTTCATCATATTCATAAAACTTTGAGGGTTTTTCAACACCTTCATCAACCTTCACATTTGTACTTTCTATAATCTTTCTCAATCTCTTGTTATAACACTGGTATGCTTTGCTTTGAGTAGAATAACCCAAGAATATTCCTTCATCACTTCTAGCATCAAATTTGCCAAGGTCTTCATCTCTTTTAATGTAACATTTGCTACCAAAGACTCTGAAATACTTCACAGTGGGAGTGATGCCAAACCAGAGTTCATAAGGGGTCTTACTAGTATTGTTTCTGATTTGTACTAGATTAAGAGTGTAGACAACCATGCTTATAGCTTCTCTCTAGTAGATCTGAGGAACATTTGCCTTCATCATCATGGTTCTATATGCTTCCTGGATGGTCCAGTTCTTTCTCTACTCCATTTTGTTGTGGAGTCCTTGGAGCAGACAACTGTCTTTTTATCCCATGTTTCTCATAGAATTCTATGAACTCTTCGGATGTGAATTCTCCACCTCTATCAGACCTAAGACATTTTATGTTTAATCCAGTTTCATTCTCTACCATAGCTTTGAATATCTTGAATTTCCCAAGAGCCTCAGATTTTTCTTTGAGAAAAGTCACCCACATCATCTGGGAGTGGTCATCAATTAATAACATGAAGTATCTATCACCTTGCAAACTCCTGATTCTTGCTGGTCCACGTAGATCAGTATGTACTAAGTCCAATAATCTGGTAGAAGATTGTTCCTTACTTTTGAATGTGACTCTACTTTGCTTACCCAACTGACATTCTTTGCACAAACTATTAGTGGGTTTCACTAGTCTTGGAAGATCTCTTATAGCCTGAGTGTTGCTTATCTTGATGATATTATTAAAATTCACGTGACACATTCTCCTATGCCATAACCAACTCTAATTAATTTGAAGAAATAAACAGCTTTTGCCAGTGCCAACCAAGTGGAAGATGTTACCTTTCATTTGTGTACCAGATGCAATCTTTGTACCAGAACTTTTAAAGATCTTACATTTTCCATTTTGAATCAGAGATCATAGCCTTTGTCCACTAACTGTCCAACACTGAGAAGATTGTGCTTTAGACCTTCAACATACAACACATCATTGGTTTTGATCTTTCCATCAAAAGAAATAGTTCCTCTACCTCTGATTCTACTAGCAGAATTATCACCAAATTTTACAACTCCTCCTTCATATCCTTCCAAATCTATAATCTTGTTTTTGTCACCTGTCATATGGTGAGAGAATCCACTATCAATGACCCAATCATCCTTTTCTTCAACCTGGGCAGCCAGGGCTTTTTCTATCATTTTGTGATTGGCAGATTTAGAGGACATTGGATCTTCTTCCTTGATGGCAATAAACACCTAGTCACTTCCAGATTTGTTTCCTGTCTCTGATTCATCATTTGTTACTCCTTCATCATCATCATCTTCATGAACATAGTAACACTTCTTTTGAAATCTTGACCTATTAGGGTTTGGCCTAGAAAATCTTTCCAGACACCTTGAGGAAAAACGACCAATCTTATTGCAGTTAAAACATTTGGAAGGCAATTTTTCTTTATACTTACCGGATCCTCTTGGCAGTCTTTTTGCAATGAGGGCCTCAAGTTGTTCAGCTTCTAATTCATCCTCTTCTAGATCTTTTCTTTCTTTCTCATACCAAGGAGATTTTCTTGAGGAACTTTCTCTTGGATCATATCTTTGTTTGCCTTTTGTAGAGCACTAGCTTTGAATGCAGATTCAGTCTTGGGAAGTGCAGCACCAAACTCAGCTAACTCGAATGCAGATATCTTACCAACCAATTGATCCCTTGTGATGGTTGTTAAGGATTTGATTTCCTCAATAGTAGCAACTTTGTGTTTATAAGCAGGAGGTAAGGATCTGAGAACCTTAGCAATAATTTCATCTTCATCTAGAACTCCACCAGCACATCTGATGCCACAAACAAGCTCATTTACTTTTGTCATGTAAGAAGTGATATTCTCATCTTCACTCATCTTTAGGTTTTCAAATTTTCCTTTCAGACTCTGTAGCTTGGCACTTTTAACATACTTGTCTCCTTCATGCAGAAGTTCCATTTTTTCCCAAATCTCATATGCAGTTTTTAGATCAATAACAATTGTCAGTTATGAATCAGATAAGGCACTTAGTAGAGCTTCTTTGGCTCGAAGATTGCTTTTAGCATCTCTAATTTCATCTACAATTCTTGGACCATTCTGAGGAGGAATATACTTCTTTGAAGCCATGATCCAATATTGCATTCCCATACATTGCAAGTGACATTCCATGCAGCTCTTCCAAAGAGTGTAATTGGTTCCATCAAACCTCAGACTATCCTTCTTATAGGAAGACATCCTAGATCTCCTCAAGCGGTTAAGCTCTTTTAGAGGAACTTAGCTCTGATACCAATTTTTAGAATCAAGACAGACAACTGAGAGGGGGGGTGAATCAGTTGTCCCAAAACTTCCTATTATTAATCACTTAAATCCTTCTTGTAATTCAACAGCATAATAATCAATTAATCATGAAAACATAATGCAATCATTCAAGAGTAGAAACATATTAACACATATGACACCAAGATTTTAACGTGGAAAACCTAGTTAAGGGAAAAACCATGGGGTGACTAACCCAAGATTGTATTCTCTGTTGAAAGAATAAAAGGAACAAAATGGCACATGCCAATTAGGGCTCACTACCCGAGCACACTGCTCACAAGAGGCCCACTACCTACAGGAAACATACTATCTACAAAATAATAAGTATTACATACTTGAACTGAAGAATAGCATCTTCACCATGCTTGAGTCAGTTCCATTTAAGCCCAATACTACTACTCTGCCTTTCGCACTTTTCCTCTCTACCACACTCTCATCTCAACCAGGATACTTTTGAAATGACTTCACAACTCTTATTTATACAAGACATTGAATTTGGGATAATCATCAAAGTTGGCAAACTTTACAGAGCATATACACAAATACAACTTAATTTATTACAAAAGACTTCATGCGAATCACCACACTATCGGCCACATGTATCTAGGACCCAAATCTCCTTTGGGGAACATGCCATTCTTCTCATAACATCTTCGAGATCATCCGCAAGAGTGAAAATCATCTGGTTGGCCAAACTTAGGAAGAACATCATCATCCGGAAGTAATTCTTCAATTACGAGACACAATCTTCAATGCGGACCACCAACATGAACTAGACATAATCCAAAGACCTCCACAAGCTTGCTTGAATCACTGAGAACATCCACACTGCTTCTGCTTACTGAAATCATTCTCTCCTTCATCTAGAACCTCAAGAACATAGTCTGTCATCACTGTCATATTGGAATAGATGCTTGCGGACTTCCAAATCATGAACCAATTGAGTTGTCAATTCACATTGACTTACTAAACACTCCACCAAATCCACAGAACAAGATATTGCATTTCCAGATCTCACCGGACCTATTTGGGTCGCTATGTCACCTCTGAACATCTACCAAAACCGGTTTTACTAATATGGTCATAACTTCTTCAAATCTTCATGCAGACTTCTCAAATATTTACTAGATCACCTATAGACACATATCTACAAACCCTTTGATTCGTATCCTTTGATCTTCATCTTATCTAGGGTCTTCACTTCATAGACCTTCACTGTCTTCACTATTTTTCTCTATTTCTGGTAGGACTAATTTTCTCAATATCCTCAGCACATAGTTCATCCAATCCTTGACATCAATGCAACAAGAGTATGTTGACATCAATGACAACACCAGTTAGGCCCATACTTGCAACAGAAACTAGTCAAACCATCTCCCAGAGTCATGAAAATGCATAGGAATGTAGACTTTTGAACTAAGATTTCAATGCAACAATCAATTTGGCAAGACCTTTCTAGATGTGCAAAATATTCAATACTAAAGTAGTTCATTTAGCCTTTTCTGGAACTGTAGCTATCAAAAACCAATTAGGGCTCACCAAGTCACCATTTTGAAAAAATACCAAATCACCTCCTGCGAAGCCGCCAATTGGGGGATTAATTTATTTAGGTCAAATGAGCATGCTTGCAAATGGGTTCTTCACGAATCCACTTGTGTCATGAAATATGAAAGGTCAAAGTTAACCTCTTTGCAACTTTCTAGAAATGCAGATGTAAAAATAGAACTATTTACATTTGATTTTGATTTTGAAAAAATAGCAAATGAGATGCTGGTGTTTTGAAAATTGACATGAAAGTACATTATCATGATGACAATCTGAAACACCAATTGGCTCATCATGAAAATCATTCAGTTTCTAGATATTAGCCTCTAAAGTTGACCCCCTTAGTAGATTTAACATTGTGCAAGCATCAAACCTTACCAGAACCCTCAAGCTTGATGCTTGAAAAGCTTATCAAATCAGATCATAGGGAGCTGAAATTGAATATGCATACTCACATATGGTAAATAAACATGTTTGCAAAGTGGTTTGGCATGAAACTAAATAGGCTCTGAATTATGACACTCCAAAGTAGGTCACTGGGGCAGTTTTTCAGGTGCATTTCTGAGTGTGATACTCAAATTTTTTATCATGGGAACCTAAAATTTTACAAAAATTTGAAGGAAATTTTAGGTTCCAACAGTGGCTCTATCTGAGGATGTATACCCCTTGCAGGCATAGCAAGATCCTAGATTTCTGGAGGAGCAGATCAAGTGCCTTGTCCATTGGGCAAATAAAATACAACCTCCTTTGCACTAAATTGGTATGGTTTGAAGAACCACACCATAGCTGATGGCAGAAGGCCACTAGAAAAAGAAAAGTTTATATTTTCCTTTGTCATATACCTTGTTTTGGTCTTATTTTATTAAACTCCACTTGAAAATTTGTATGCAATCATCATTCCGGTCACTGTCATGTATCATGAAATGATCTCTCAGCTGAACTAAAAACTAAAAATATTTATAATCCACCACATAGCTGAGCTCATTAGTTCTGATTTCATCATAAGTTTGCATAAAAAATATGAAATTATCATATGGTCATAGATGCAAACTGAGAAAGCAACTTCTAGGTGTGTGTTGTGTGGTTACACAACACGCCCCATTTTGACTTGGCAAAACAGGGGCCCAACTTTTGTTTGGCTTGTTCTGTGCTTTCTGGCGGTTTGGTAAAAGTAAGTCATGCAGATCATCATGCAAGAAACGCTGAGTAGGGCATCATCATGAGGTCAATTTGTCAAAGTTTGTATTTCATTCCAATAACCTCATATTTAGAAAGAGTATCAAATTACATGCAGGTTTGCCTTTTACATCACCCTGATATTCATCAGGATGTGAAAGTTATGAATGGTCAAAGTTTCAGTCAAACCTGATATTTCCAAGGGGAGGATCATATTTCATAACATCAGTCATATTTCAAAAGATCACCCTAATCTAGTTTATCACCTGATAAATCATGCGGTCCAAATATCCGGACGTTAATTTTAGGTGATAGTAGCCTTTACCCATCAGCGACCTTATGCATTTCGCGAGGATCACATTTTTCAATGTAACCCGATATTTCCTAATATCCTCCTGCCACGAAATATCCCCCTAAGCCAATATCCTGATGATGTCATTCAAGTCCGATAAATGAAGAATCGATATGACGATGACATCATCATCACATTTACCTCTCGGCAAGATATTTCATAAACATGATCCTGTTCCCATAACATGATGATGACATCATCATGCCTTAGCGATATAATAAATGAATATCTGGATGATGTCATCCTGATATCTCGAGAGGAAGTAAGGATGACTTCGGTCATCATTATCTAAACATCACCCGATATTTTCTAATATCCTCCTGACGTTTAAAGCACGACCTAATGGCGCGAACATCACTCATTATCTAAACATCACCCGATATTTTCAAATATCATCCTGCCGTTTAGATATCACCCCTCTCCTATTGCCGCCATTAACATTAAATGCACACCGAGGTGGTAGGTATTTCCCGCCGATCATTAAACCTAATGAAACACCTGGCGAGATCCTAACTTTCCGTGTAGAAAATTAATGAATAAGATCCAATTTGTCAGGGTTTGCCCTAATTTTACCCTAATTGCAAGGTTTAAAGGTAAATCTAACGTCATTTTTACATTTACCTTGTGAAGAAATTGTTTTTACAGAGCACCAGCTTCCATATCCTCATACAGGCGATAGTTGTACGAGTCGAGCTCACAGACAGGAGGAAGTGCGTGATCATCAGCAGAATTAAGAGCATTTTTCAGAAGTCCACTGGTATAAAAGGAGATTTGCATATCCAGGTAAGTAAATGAAACCCTCATCATGTTGTTTCTGTGATAATGAGGTATGGGTTGTTAATCTGAAGTTCTAGTTTATGCATCCACATGATTAGTTAATGTTGAATGGATACAGTAGGCATGATGATTAGTAGAGTTAATTGCTATATGCATGCATGTGAGAACCCATTGTAAGACAAGATTTTGTTAATTGCAGGCATCCATGGCTGACAAGAGGTTGGCTAAGTGTGAGGCTGAATTCAGTAAGCCTATGTTTTCATCTCAATGGGGCGTCTTGTTCAAATATGGCGCAATTACGGATACCCATCAGGCGAATACCAATTTGGAAGCCTAGTTAGCTAAGCTGAATGATGAAAAGAATAGAAGTCCTATGCTGGATGCTGTATTCGTGTCTGGAATGTGGAATACCGCTGGTTTCCTGTACTCCATGGAGTCCTCGGAGCTGGTTATTGAGTGTGCCTAGAACTACAATCTAGAGACCAGGTAGGTGATGAAGCATGGGAGGATATATGCAAACCTATCCATCAAGGGTCTTTCCAGGACATTTGGACTGCCATTGGGCAAGAAGGTCAACAGTGTGGACCTGAAGAAATCAGAGAGAGAATATGAGAATAACAAGAAACAAGCCAGGAAGAATATGTGCCAATGGAGGGCTGAGAACAACACATATCCTGCAGCCGCCAAACTTCCTGTGCACTTATTCAAATATGATTTTAGTGAAGAGTACCAGTACATGATTGCACTACTGAGTAGAGTCACAGGCCAGCCTAATGCTAGTAGGTTTAAGGATTGGATGTATGGTGTGATCATGATGTGCATATATTAAGATATCAAGCCATTGTGGGGCCAGCTAATAAGTGATGCTCTACATGAGCAGCAGATGAACCTAGGAGGTTCAAATTATGCTTTTTATATGACATCATACATTGTTTACTCCTATGCTTATAAAGGCACATTTGATGCACTAGTTACAGATGGAAAGCTTACAGGCACAGTCAATGCTGTGCACATTTGGGATCATCATCCCCTGCTACAAAGAGCCAATTACCTCCAAGATTACAAACTAGTAAATGATGCATTTTCTATGCATCTGGTCAAAACCATGGAGGAGGATAGAACAAAGAGATTGTGCATGGAGGCTCAAGAAATAATCTACAAGCATGGAGCCTGGTATATACAATTTGCCACATTTTCCTACATGAGGATTGAGGGTTTTGAAGGACCTCCCCTCATACTGCCAAGGTATCCCACTAATGCAATGATACTGATGGAGTTTATAAGGTAGAGCTCCACATTGATAAAAACATACAAGGATGCAAGGAATTTGCCACCAATTTTGTTTCCAGTCACCATTGGCTGGTACATGTGCCCAGATTCAAAGAACATCAAGAAGGTGATGGTCACCTTAAATAAAATGAAGTTGTAGCCTTTTCCACTAATAAGACCATATGATCCTTATGGCAGGATGCAGAAAATAATAGGAAAGCCTATTCATCAAAGGCACCTAGAAGATTTCTAGGCTGACATTGAAGATGAAGAAGAAGCAAGAAGAAGAAGATATCAAAGGCTAACACTGAATCAAATCAGAACCTTTGATTGCATCCCCATCCCTCAACAATTGAAGAAGGATGATGGCAGGATAATTGTAGATGAGTATGAGCAGAAGAAGATATATAATGATACCATCTCTGCACCTAACCTCACCATACAAGAGGACATATCCTTGGACCCCTTCATTGCTAGGACCATACAGCTAACCCAAACCTGGGTTGATGAACAGATAGAGGCTTTGAAGATGAAAGGTGTTGCCATTACTATAGACAAAAAAAAGAAGGGGCAGGAGATTCCTGATGGGGAGTATGATGATTTCATAAATGAGAAAAGAAAGTCTAAGGGAGATAGGCTCCCTTCACAACAACAACAGAGCAAAAGACCCCCAAGGGGCAAGAAAGTAGATAATGAACCCAAAGGGGTTATTATTGAACAGGTAGTATTCATAGCTGAGGAGGCAGCAGCATCAGCATCAGGATCAGGATCAGGATCTGCATCACCTCCACGGACAAGAAAACAAAAGTCCAAGAAAGGAAAGATAGCAGAGGCTAGAACTACTGAGACCCATGAAGAGGGTCAATCCTCGAGGAAACCAGATGAACAGGATATCCTCATGGAGGAAGAGCCTGAGGAAGAAGAGGCTCCTTTATTATTCAAAAGGAAGAAGAGGTCTCCACAGGTGGTGGTGTCTACCCCACCTAAGAAACAAAGAACCTCCATGAGAGGTCAAATAAGGCAACCCCATACATTGTTACAAGGGGCAGGTAGTGAAGTACATAGGGAACTTCAGCATAATGTTCCACTTCCTACCATAGTCAAGTTTAAGACCGAGCTCGCAGAAGACCAGATGAAAGAAACCTCCTAGACACAAGCAGAAGGTCACATATTGCTAGACAAGACAATAAATTTGTCTGATGATGAAGTTGTGCAGGAAGTGGCTTCACAAAAGATGGAAACCCCTGCTGCAGGTATGTACATGACCCCTCACAAGACTCCACCAATTCAAACTATACTGGAGGAGATGAAGCAAGTGGAAACCAAGAAAGAAAAGAGCCTAGAGCAGATAGCCCAAGAAATGGGGCTAGATACACTGATTGCAGAGGTGACAAATCCTGCGGTGATAGACATAACAGAGAAATAGGATGTGAATCCTGAACATCCAACAGGATCACCTGATAAAGGGCAACCTGCAGAAGAAGTAAAGATGGCAGAACCAGAGGGCCATACTTCATAACAAAGCCAACTAGGCACACAAGATGCATCAGCAGAACCTGCTATAGTAGAGGTTCAGGAAAGGAAGTTTGATGAAAAAGATGTGGTAGAAGATCCTGCTGCCAAGGTTCAAGAAATAAGTAGCACAGGTGCAGAACAAATTGTGGTTACAAAACCAGCACCAGCACTTAAGGAGACTTCCCAATTATCCACAACTGAGAATGTTCCTCAGTAGGAGGAAAAGCTAAAGGAGGATGAGGTAATGACAGAAAGGGATCATGATCATCATGATCAGCATATAGATACATCACAAGATCCTCCACCTCAGGAAGATGCTCCTCCAGAGAAAGAAGTTCCTCAATAGGAAGATGTGCCACAGGATCAACGTCAAAGTGAGCATCATGAAGAAGAATTAAGGAAATCACCTTCTCCATCACATCTGCTAACAAAAATAGGAGATACACGTGAACATCATGATGATGCAGAGAAACATGATCAGGTACCTCTGTGGTTGGAGAAAGAGGTAAATACAGAGGTAGAATTTGAAATTCAAGAATTTGATGTATCTACCTTATTTACTGAGGATATAATAAAACCTAAGAGGAAGGCCAGAATGACTTCGACCATCAAAAGACATCCAACAACTGGGAGAAGGATTGCACAGATTGCAGTACCTACTATAGAGAAAGAAAAAGGTAAAATTATCTTAGATGAGTTTCAGATCAGCACAGTGGACCTAGGATTTGCCAATGAAGACTAAGAGGGTCAAGAGGGCAAAGATATTATTGATTCTTTAATTCAGAAGGTGAAAAGAGAGAAGGAGAAAAATAAGCAACACAAAGAGCACATTGCTCAGTTGCATGCCTACATAAGAAGGCTGACCAATATTGAAGATACTTCAACTGAACATGCAATCCCATTGACTGCTATTTCTCAAGAGGAGGTGAATAAATTAGATCTCATGAAACATGAGGCATTTGTACTAAGGAGATGGATGTCTTCCACATTGGATGATGAAGAGGAAGTGGTAAAGGCCTCTTTGAAGAGGTGGAATACTCTCAGTGACTCCAGGTCAAAGGTAGATAAATTACAGATGCAGACAGGCAAAAGGTCTTACAGATTGGAAAAGATATTAGACATCCTGGGACAAATAAGGAGGATAAATCCTCAGTTGCTTATCAACAAGTAGGTATTGAACAGTAATACTACCTTATTAGTTGATATATGGTATAAGGATATTCAATTTGAATGTGGAGTGCTTAGAAGATGCAATAATAAACTAAGAGATATCAGCATGAAGTTGCATGATTTAATGTCTGTTGAGGTAGAAATATTGGAAACACTGGAAGGAAAAGTGGAAGGGAAAATAGAAAATCAAGATGAGGAGTTTGCCATCAAAGCTTTACACGGAAACTTCCAATTAGTAGCTGATGATCCACTTGTCCACTTGACAGAAGAAATCATAGACAAAATAATGAGAATCAAGGTCAAGATGGAAAATTACAATGAGACGCTGCAAGACAGGAAAGACAAACTAGATAGCAGTAGACATAAATATGAGGCACACAAGCACACCATCATCAAAGCAAAGACTCAGGATGGTGGAGAAGTAGATAAAATTGTGCAGTTATATGAACAGATCCGGAGTAGCATGCAGCCTCATATGTGAAGTCATCATCATCAGGATGATGAAAGTTCGGGAAGCGATGCACATGATGATGGTGCACATGAATCAGATAAGGTAGATGATGATGCAGCATAAAGTAAATATCAGCATCGAATACTTGGTGAAAATAAGTTTTTTAGATAGTTGCCAGTTGGCAACTTGTGCCATTTTTTTAAGGTTGACATAGTCAAAGGGAAATCTTGACCATAGATATTCATAGACAAATCAAGATCGTTGATCTTTTGTAATGGATTCCTCACCTTGTTCTATAAAAGGTGTTGGGATGCCTCCTTTCTATTATTCAAAACTTAATTGAAATTTATCTGCTGAAGTATTCAGGGCTCATTTCAAAGCTTTCTATATACATCTATATCTTCGCATACCTAATGAATGAGAAGACTTGTTTGATTACAATTCATAGTAAATCTTGAGTAATCAGTGTGTGAATTCTGGATATATGTTGTGATTTGCTGCATCCCTTGGAGTGCATGTCTACTTGCATATGTTGCTTTCATACAAATTCCTTTGAAGTTAGCATCAACTGTATCTAGCTGTGGAATGTCTTGGTGAACATATGGTTTGATTTTCTTCTCTTCATGACTATATCTGATGTACATGTGGTTCAAAAGCTAAAGGTTCAACTTTAATTTGAAGTATTTCTTTCAATTTCTTTTAAATTTTAGAACATTTCACTATCACAATTACAAATAACTGATAATCTTAAGCAAATAACACAAAATATGCAGACATCTCATAGATAATTGCAAATATTTAGCATATTTGAAGCTAAATCATGTATAATTGGTAAATATCATGCAAAGATTTGAATATCCCTACATCATTTGATCAAGTAACTGTATAAAATGACCTCTTTGTGAAGAATCTTTGCAGAAATAATGTCATGATGATGAACTTTACGTAAGGCCCCAAAATAGAAACAACACACATCAACCTCTGAGTAACCTCAGAAGATTAAGACCTAATCACTGGAGACTTGGGATCATGAGTTCTCTGAATTCATCGTATCTTTCAAGATGAATAAAGGTTGTGTAACTTTTATTCTATGCTTGTTTATGACTAACATCATGACCAACATAAATTGACGCTAGAAGGAGGGCCAACTGGAAAAGACACCATTGCTTCAGTCATCATACAATTTATGCAGACTCCTCGCTCCTAACGCAACATAAATTGGTGCTAGAAGGAGGGCCTTTATCTGAAGGAAGATGCTCATCATCATTATTTTCAAGTATGATGATGCAGAGAGTAAGGTAACCCCAGTGCATTCGTGAATTTCAAATATTTACTGTAGCAAGCTTGTAGATGTTCATTCTGTGTAAAGTTCCTGAAATTAGTCATAAATATTGCAAGCTTTGCAGTAGATCATCATGAATTCACAAATAGCAGCCAATGATAAGTAAATCCGTTCAAGCTTTGTAGAGTTTTGGCCTTAGAAACTTGATATCTTGTGGTAAAAGTCGTTATACCCTGTTAACACCTCACATTTGCAGTATCGTTGCAAATATTTCGTAAATATCTAGTCCGATCAGTCATCTGACTGCAAATATTGTCTCAATCGGTGAAATCTAGCCAATATTTGCAAAGTTTCAGCCAATTTGCCTCAAAATTAAGAATCCTGGCTCACAAGATAAATACCAGGTCTAGATCTAGTGGAATCTTTGAAGAATTGCCTGTTAGAGGTTTCAGACCTAGAACTGTAGACATCCATCATACTCCTGGGTCTAGTGCATTAGGAGCTTCACCAGAACCTCGTCCTGTAACTCCTGTTGGTTTACAAGTACCTTCTGGGATATTTGTGACACCTCCTGTTCAACCTCAACCCCAGGTCCAACCTCAGCCAGCTATACCATCGGCTCAACCTCCTCCGGTCACAATGTCTTTCTTTGCAGCAGAGTCACCTTTGACCTTCATTGCATATCATGAGTTGCCAAAGAATCCAGACAAACTTTGTCCAAAATATCATCCTTATCAGGATGCTGATGATCATATCAAGATGTTGTATGCAGATTATTTCCTTTTTCCTTAGGGGAAGAGGCTTATAATTGGTTTATTAGTCTTGGTCAAGCTTCTGTTGGTTCATGGGCTATCCTCAAGAAAGCCTTTCTTGATAGGTTCAAGGTTCCTATTGATCCATCTATGAATTACCACATGTTTGCTACAATCAAAAGATTCAAGAATGAACCTATTGCTAATTTTAATGCTAGGTTCCAGAAAATGCTATCCAAGTTAGTTACTCCTTATGTAGTGGCAGATGCTTCTACTAGGAGTATCTATTATTCAGCCCTGGATCCATTAACTTCCATGTTCATCAGGAGAACACATCCTGAGATCACTACCTTGATAGGAGCCTTTCAAGAAGCTATCAAAGTAAATCAACAGCTAGTCCCAGCTCCTACTCCAAATATTGCATTTCTGACACTGCCTGGCATGTATCCACAATATCCTGCATCATATTCTGCATCATATCCTGCACAGTATCCTAATGGAGCTATGATACCTCCACCAGTCATGCCTGCACCCTTGCAAGTACCTCCATTAAGTATCATGCCACCTCCTAATGGGAATGGCCAAACTCCACAATATCCTGCACAAATTCAAACACCTCAGGGTTCTGATCTGTCTAACAATAACCATGGATCCTCTTTCTTCAAGCCTCAAACTGAGAATGTAGTAGCCAAAGCTCAAGAAGAGAAGGAGGAAATTAAAGAAATTTCTGCTCAACTAAGAAAACTCACCACAAAAGTGACACATTTGAGAAATCAGTACTTTTACTCCCAGTCAAGTCAGAATAGAAATTATTCCAATGACAGATCAAATTATCCAGACAGAGGATACAATAACAACAATAATTTCAATAATAGCAGTGGAAATAACAATAATCCTCAGAGACAGCCTAGAGTATGGAACTCCAAGCCGAATAATGGTTCATTTCCATCACCTTTAGATAATCAGCCACCTAGTGAAGCAAAACAGGCTACTAGAGTCAATCTTGCTGAAGTGGCCCTCACTAACTGGTGTAGGATACACAACACAAATGCTCATGCAGAGCTAGACTGTCCACAATTTCAAATTGCTGCCAGCATTTTTCAAATAGAAGTGTCTAATACTGCAGGACATCCACCTCAGGTAGAAGGAAATGAACTAGTTCCTTGTGGATATGATTTAGCCCTAGTGCTAGAAAGCTATACTAATCATCAAAATTATTCTCATGCATATGAAGAATCTGCTTTAGCCTTTGAATCAAACTATGTCTTCCCCTTTGAGGATGAAAATGAACCATCTATTGAACATGAGGAAGTGCATGCATACCAACAACAATATCCTGGTAAACATAATTATAATTTGAGAAGTAGCTCCAACAGACCTACTAGTCCACTGATGTCATCTCTACCTCCAAACAATTTCAACACACCTGTGGACCCCAAAGCTAGCAATAATCCTGGGTTCCCCAAGGTAAATGCCCAATATCTGTCACCACAGAATACAACATCAAAAGTTGTTGCCTTGCCTCAGGAGTCTGATAAACTTGTCACATACTTGGCTGATGAAATGAAAAAGATAAAGATTAGCCTGTCTTTGTCAGAATTGTTAAAAACTCCTGCAATCAAAAAAGCTTTTATGAAGTCATTGGATGATCCTGCTCCTAAAGAGGATATTCCTTCTCTAAATCATCTTAGCAATAAAGATAATGCTACTAGAGATAATAATATCAAGCCTAAGTTGCCACCTACTGTCCAAGCTGCAGAAACATCACATATGACATTATACAGAGATAAGAGTGAGTCACCACCTTTCCTCCTTACCATAAGGATGTTTGGAAAGAATTTACACAATTGTTTAGTAGATTCTGGTGCATCTACAAATGTGATGCCCTTGTCCATATGCAATGCCTTAGGACTACATCCTGCTAAATCCCTGAAGAAGGTGACACAATTAGATAAAATAGAATAAGTGTAATAGGAGAATTGACTCATATACACATGCAGCTAGCATCTGATCCCAGGATCGAGTACTACATTGATATCCAGGTAGTTGACATACCTAATACATATGGGATGCTACTTAGCAGAGACTGGTCAAAGACTTTGAATGGATATATGTCCACTGACTTCAGTCACATGTGGTTACCTTGGAAGGGTATACCAAACCAGATAAGAATAGATGTAGAGCCCAGGATGAAGCACATGATAACTGAGTATAACAAAATGAATGAGATCATGTATGTAAACGTTGAACCGGGAGTTTATGCCATTAGACCACAGACTATCAGGATAGAAGAGATCCTGATGCTTGATTTTCATCATCATCATCATCATGATCATCAGGAGGGTGTGCCAGTTGTAGAACCTGATAGTAATTTTGAGAACGAGAGTGAAGTAGATCGCTTCAGAGACTTTGAGATGCATCTGTCCAAATAGGTAAAGCGCTGTCAATTGTTAAATATACCTGCTAATGATATTTTGATTGATGGATGGTACAGATTACACGACGAAGTGCATTCAGAAAAGACTTGCGAAACATGCTTAGACATGATGATGCTGGAGCAAACATGCAGTGAGGCATCATCATCATATTCTGAGGTAAGTTCTACATTTGGTGATGATGATGATACTGATTCTTGTTTGTCTTATGCAGGAACCACAGAAAAAGTGATAGATCATGATAAAAGTCATGTACAGATAACAGAAGAAATTATGGTGTACAATCAGATAAATGTTAGCAAAAAAGAAAAGATCACCCTAGGGAGTGATTGTCTGATGGAGTCAGACTATGAATTGTTTAATGAAGATAGAGGCAGTAACCTGACCAAATTTGAAGAGTTCTTGTCTGGAGAAATTAAGAAAATGATAAGACAAAAGAAACATCCACGGGATGCACTAACTAAAGGTTGGTGTAGGCTGCATGAGGCACCTCATTCGGAGACTGCCTGTTCACTGTGTCTACACATTTTGAAGAAACATACAGAGCCTGAACCAAAAGATCATCCTCCTGATGATGGAAAACAAGAAGAAAAATCAACTTCTCAGAAGGAAGAAAAGATGAAGTCTGAGAAGGCTGACATTCCTAAGTTAAAATGGATATCAGGTGGAGCAGCTACCAGATCTGCAAAGAAAAATAAAGGTTTAGCTAAACCTCATGCTGAAGATAAGTCTTGGATCCTTAGATTTGATGGATCCAAATCCAAGTAAGGAGCTGGAGTAGGGATTGATCTCATTGATCCATCGGAAAATACTACTTAGCTGCATACAGATTACAGTTCCCCTGTACTAATAATGTGATAGAGTATGAAGCTCTGATTCATGGGATACTGTTTGCTCTCAAAAAGAAAGTGAAAATTCTGCATGTCTTTGGAGACTCAGAATTACTTGTCAGACAAGTAAGAGGAATCTACTCTTGCAACTATAAAAAATTGTCAAATTATAGACACAGAGTGTGGGATTTGATTGAAGACTTTGATGCATTTAACATCACCCATGTTCCTAGAGAACAGAACCGCAGGGCAGATGCACTTGCCCAAGCTGCCAGTACACTGGAGCCATTATCTATATCAGGTCTGAAGAGATTTTCAGTAGAACTGGTATTTGTACCATCAGTACCTGATAACGTTACTAATATTCAGGTCTTTGATGATGATTAGCACATCCTTGATTTCATCTCCAACAGGGATATATTTGATGCTCAGATCATAGATGAGAACAGTGTGGAAGATCATGTTTGGGAAGAAGATGAAATATTGGAGTTGCCTAGCAACAGAATTCCCAAAGGCATGATTGAATTAGAAAGAGCCTTTGATTTGGATAATATGCTAAAGTAGAAGGATCTTCCCAAAGCTGATGGAGATTAGTATTCACAAGTGAATATTGGATAGGATGATGACAAGAAAAATGTCTTGATAGGTAAGGTTTGCACACCAGAAGAGTTAGAAGGAATAACTCAGGCCCTTAAGGACTACATCCATGTAATTGCATGGACGTATGATGAGCTGAAGACATATGACACATCTGTCATAACTCATACTATACCTCTCAAGCCAGATGCTAAACCTTTCAGACAGAAGCAAAGGCCTGTCAATACTTTTCTTGAACCAATAATTTTTTAAGAAGTCAAGAAATTGTTAAATGCTAGGATAATCTTTCCTGTGAGGCACTCCACTTGGGTGGCAAATCTAGTGCCAGTTAGGAAGAAGAATGGAGACATCAGGCTATGTGTAGATTTCAGGAATCTGAACAGAGCATCAGAAAAGGATAATTATCCTCTACCCTCATTAGATGAAGTTCTGCAAATTGTAAATGGAGCCAAAATGATGTCCTTCCTGGATGGCTTTTCAGGATACAACCAAGTGATGGTTGATAAAATTGATAGATTGAAAACTGCCTTCACCACCAAGTGGGGGATATTTGCATATAGACGTATGCCATTCAGACTTATAAATGCTGGAGCAACATTCCAACGAGCAATGGACATAGCCTTCAGAGGCTTAATAGGAAAGTGTATAGTCATCTACATGGATGACTTGACAGTATTCTCCAAAGAAAGGGGAAACCATGTAGTAGATCTCAGAAATGTGCTAAAGAAATGTGAAGAGTATGGAATATCATTGAACCCCAAGAAATGCATATTTCGGGTGACAACAGGAAAGTTACTAGGCCACCTGATCACAGAAGATGGAATTATCATTGATCCTGATAGGGTGGAATCTATCATGAAGTTACCACTTCCAGGGAGCAAGAAAGAACTTAAGTCTTACTTTGGGAAGATAAACTTTGTAAGGAAGTTCATCACTGGTTTTACAGAAATAGTCAGACCACTAAATGCTATGCTGAAAAAAGATGCCAAGATTGAGTGGACAGCAGAAGCTAAAGCTGCTTTTGAGGACATAAAGAAAGCCATATCAGATGCTCCTGTCCTCATCAGTCCAGATTACACAAAGGATTTCTACATCTATTCATTTGCTTCAGAACATACCTCTGCAGCAGTGTTAACTCAAAGGAATGAAGAATAAGAAGAGAAACTAATAGCCTTCATGAGCTGTCCTTTCAAGGATGCTGAACTAAGATATGTGGATGTTGAAAGACAAGCACTTGCATTAGTCAGGGCAGTAAAGAAATTCAGGCATTATATACTGAGAAGCAAGGTGATTGCAGTAGTGCTTGATGCAGCAGTGAAGATGCTGCTCATGCAGAGTGAGCCTGGTGAAAAAAGAGCCAAGTGGATTACTGTATTACAAGAGTATGATATGGAAATTACACCCATGAAGCTGGTAACAGGACAGGCTTTATGCCAAATCATATCTGAAATTGACCCAAACATCACAAGTCAGCAGTATGTTATCTTTGATAAGAACAATAAGGAATGGTATTCAGATATCAGGCACATCCTGATTACTGGAAGATGCCCTCTGAGATTGCAAGCTTCACAGAGAAGAGCCTTGAAGATAAGGTCACAAAAGTATATGATGAAGGGAGGAACCCTATTCAAGAAGAATTATGAAGGAATATACCTGAGATGCTTAGAAAAGCCAGAAGCAAATAAGGTCCTGTCAGAGTTACATGACAAATTCAGAACAACACATGGATCAACCTTGGCCACAACACATGCAATCCTTAAAGCAGGATATTACTGGCCCACAATTTTTAAAGACACAGCTGATCATGTTAAATGTTGTCATGTACGTCAGGTTGCTGCCAACAGAGAGAAATATACTACTCAACCCTTGCAGCAGTGATGGAAGAGCACCCATTTGCACAATGGGGCATGGACTTCATAGGACCAATCAATCCTCCATCCTCCTCAGGCCATAGGTATGTCTTAACAATTACTGATTATTGTACCAAATGGATTGAGGCTGTCAGCAACAAAACTTGTACTGCAGATGATGTCATTAAATTTCTAGAGAGCAACATTTTTACCAGATATGGAACTCCTTATGCTTTGGTAAGTGATAATGGTTCTGCCTTCACTTCAACTAAATTGTCAAGTTGGGCTTTTGATCATGGGATCATACTTAAGTTTTCATCCAACTACTATCCCCAAGGGAATGGATTAGCAGAATCCACCAACAAGAATTTACTGAATATCATAAGAAAACTAATAGAGAAGAACCCTAGGGAATGGAATGGAACTCATTTATGAAATATGCCTTATGGGTAGACAGAACTAGAATGAAAACTGCATTAGGAAACTCACCTTTCCAATTAGTATATGGGGTGGATCCTATCCTCCCTGTAAACTTGAAAATTCCTACTCTGCAGTTTGCCCAAGAATACCTAGGCATTGATAATAGACAAGAAGTCAGGTTGCTTCAGTTGATGCACCTAGAAGAGAAAAGGAATCAAGCAATTGACCAGTTTGCAAAACATCAGGCTGTTGTCAAATGCTGGTTTGACAAGAGAGCCAAAGTTAAGGCTTTCAGGATATCTGATTTAGTCCTGATGTGGGATAAAGCCCATGAGAGGAAAGGTGACCATGGCAAATTTGACAGATTATGGATAGGTCCCTTTCAAATTTCTGAGATACTAGGAGACAACACTTATAGGCTTAAGAACCTGACAGGTGAGGATGTCCCATTGCCAATCAATGGACAATTCCTCAAACATTATTTCCAGGCCTGAGTGACCTCATGACAGTCATGTGTATCATATTGTACATTTGTATAGTTGTTTGTACAGTTTGTTTTGTTTGTCTTGTTTTGTTTTGTTTTGGTTGAGCTTTTGTTCTGGTTAGTCAAGATGATGCATCTCATCACCACAGAAAATAACTAAATTGTTAGGGTTCAAGTGATGAGATCAGATTTAGACATAGGTTGTAATTCAGCCTGAGAAGTATTCATGATCAGGTCTATGATAGCTTTTCATCAAGGTGCCTTTTCTTGATCAAAGTGAATCAATCACAATGAAACACCTAACAGCCTTGGGTTTGTTGAACACACAAGTATAGGTGTTAAGTGAAAAATCTAAAGAGACTCCCTTGCTACCAATACAATCTCCAACCTAAAGCTGCAAGTGACTATACCTTGTACAAATGAGCTGACATGATGATATCAGATACAAATTTTAAAGAAAAATTAGAAAAGAAATAAAATTAGGCCATCTAAGTAACTCTACCGGGGCTATAGACGCCTGCTGGCAGTGGGGCTCTACTTAGGGAGATTGTATAGATAACCTTGTCAGGGCTATAGATGCCTACTGGCAGCAAGGCTCTATCCAGGTTGGCTATGAGGGATGATCTCCAACTATGTAGTTTAACACCAGTTACTTATGTTTTCAACTGGCTTGTAAGATGAGGATAATTAATCATTTGCACACACAAGATCCTTTGTTAGCATTGTCATCATGATGAAATTTTATCATTCAGAAGATCATGACGCTTATGCTTAGAAAGAATTAGAATAATATGAATAAATATGATCACATCACTTGAATCATTGGAATTCGTTTGTTTTCTTTGGTGGTAAGTTGTTGTGTGGTTACACAACATGCCCCATTTTGAAATGGCAAAACAAGGACCCAACTTTTGTTTGGCTTGTTCTGTGCTTCCTGGCGGTTTGGTAAAAGTAAGTCATGCAGATCATCATGCAAGAAAGGCTGAGTAGGGCATCATCATGAGGTCAGTTTGTCAAAGTTTGTATTTCATTCCAATAACCTCATATTTAGAAAGAGTATCAAATTACATGCAGGTTTGCCTTTTACATCACCCTAATATTCATTAGGATGTGAAAGCTATGAATGGTCAAAGTTTCAGTCAAACTTGATATTTCCAAGGGGAGGATCATATTTCATAACATCAATCATATTTCAAAAGATCACCCTAATCTAGTTTATCACCCGATAAATCATGTGGTCCAAATATCCAGACGTCAATTTTAGGCGATAGTAGCCTTTACCCGTCGGCGGCCTTATGCATTTCACGAGGATCATATTTTTCAATGTAACCCGATATTTCCTAATATCCTCCTACCACGAAATATCCCCCTAAGCCAATATCCTGATGATGTCATTCAAGTCCGATAAATGAAGAAACGATATGACGATGACATCATCATCACATTTACCTCTCGGTAGGATATTTCATAAACATGATCCTATTCCCATAACATGATGATGACATCATCATGCCTTAGCGATATAATAAACGAATATCTGGATGATGTCATCCTGATATCTTGAGAGGAAGTAAGGATGACTTTGGTCATCATTATCTAAACATCACCCGATATTTTCTAATATCCTCCTGACGTTTAAAGCACGACCTAATGGCGCGAACATCACTCATTATCTAAACATCACCCGATATTTTCAAATATCATCCTGTCGTTTAGATATCACCCCTCTCCTATTGCCGCCATTAACATTAAATGCACGCCGAGGTGGTAGGTATTTCCCGCCGATCATTAAACCTAATGAAACACCTGGCGAGATCCTGACTTTCCGTGTAGAAAATTAATGAATAAGATCCAATTTGTCAGGGTTTGCCCTAATTTTACCCTAATTGCAAGGTTAAAAGGTAAATCTAATGTTATTTTTACATTTACCTTGCGAAGAAATTGTTTTTACAGAACACCAGCTTCCATATCCTCATACAGGAGATAGTTGTACGAATCAAGCTCACAGATAGGAGGAAGTGCGTGATCATCAACAGAATTAAGAGCATTTTTCAGAAGTCCACTGGTATAAAAGGAGATTTGCATATCCAGGTAAGTAAATGAAACCCTCATCATGTTGTTTCTGTGATAATGAGGTATGGGTTGTTAATCTGAAGTTTTGGTTTATGCATCCACATGATTAGTTAATGTTGAATGGATACAGTAGGCATGATGATTAGTAGAGTTAATTGCTATATGCATGCATGTGAGAACCCATTGTAAGACAAGATTTTGTTAATTGTAGGCATCCATGGCTGACAAGAGGTTGGCTAAGTGTGAAGCTGAATTCAGTAAGCCTATGTTTTCATCTCAGAGGGGCGTCCTGTTCAAATATGGTGCAATTACGGATACCCATCAGGGGAATACCAATTTGGAGGCTTGGTCAGCTAAGCTGAATGATGAGAAGAATAGAAGTCCTATGCTGGATGTCGTATTCATGTCCGAAATGTGGAATGCTGCCGGTTTCCCGTACTCTATGGAGTCCCCAGAACTAGTTATCGAGTGTGCTCGGAACTACAATCCAGAGACCAAGTAGGTGATGAAGCATGGGAGGATATATGCAGACCTATCCATCAAGGGTCTTTCCAGGACATTTGGACTGCCATTGGGTAAGAAGGTCAACAGTGTGGACCTGAAGAAATCAGAGAGAATATGAGAATAACAAGAAACAAGCCAGGAAGAATAGGTAACAATGGAGGGCTGAGAATAGCACATATCCTACAGCCGCCAAACTTCTTGTGCACTTATTCAAATATGATTTTAGTGAAGAGTACTAGTACATGATTGCACTACTGAGTAGAGTCACAGGCCAGCCTGATGCTGGTAGTTTTAAGGATTGGATGTATGGTGTGATCATGATGTGCATATATTCAGATATCAAACCATTGTGGGGCCAGCTAATAAGTGATGCTCTGCATGAGCAGCAGAAGAGGTTATTATTGAATGGGCAGTATTCATAGCTGAGGAGGCAGCAGCATCAGCATCAGGATCAGGATCAGGATCCGTATCACCTCCACGGATAAGAAAACAAAAGTCCAAGAAAGGAAAGACAACAGAGGCTGGAACTACTGAGACCCATGAAGAGGGTTAATCCTTGAGGAAACCAGATGAAGAGGATATCCTCATGGAGGAAGAGCCTGAGGAAGAAGAGGCTCCTTTATTATTCAAAAGGAAGAAGAGGTCTCCACAGGTGGTGGTGTCTACCCCACCTAAGAAACAAAGAACCTCCATGAGAGGTCAAATAAGGAAACCCCATACATTGTTACAAGGGGCAGGTAGTGAAGTACATAGGGAACTTCAGCATAATGTTCCACTTCCTACCATAGTCAAGTTTAAGACCGAGCTCGCAGAAGACCAGATGAAAGAAACCTCCCAGACACAAGCAAAAGGTCACATATCGCTAGACGAGACAATAAATTTGTCTGATGATGAAGTTGTGCAGGAAGTGGCTCCATAGAAGATGGAAACCCTTGCTGCAGGTACGCACATGACCCCTCACAAGACTCCACTAGTTCAAACTATACTGGAGGAGATGAAGCAAGTGGAAATTGAGAAAGAAAAGAGCCCAGAGTAGATAGCCCAAGAAATGGGGCTAGATACATTGATTGCAGAGGTGATAAATCCTGCAATGATAGACATAACAGAGAAAAAGGATGTGAATCTTGAACATCCAATAGGATCACCTGATAAAGGGCAACCTGCAGAAGAAGTAAAGATGGTAGAACCAGAGGGCCATACGTTAGAACTGAGCCAACCAGGCACACAAGATGCATCAGCAAAACCTGCTATAGTAGAGGTTCAGGAAAGGAAGGCTGATGAAAAAGATGTGGTAGAAGAGCCTGCTGCCAAGGTTCAAGAAATAAGTAGCATAGGTGCAGAACAAATTGTGGTTACAGAACCAGCACCAGCACTTAAGGAGACTTCCCAATTATCCACAACTGAGAATGTTCCTCAGTAGGAGGAAAAGCCAAAGGAGGATGAGGTAATGACAGAAAGGGATCATGATCATCATGATCAGCATATAGATACATCACAAGATCCTCCACCTCGGGAAGATGCTCCTCCGGAGAAAGAAGTTCCTCAATAGGAAGATGTGCCACAAGATCAACGTCAAAGCGAGCATCATGAAGAAGAATTAAGGAAATCACCTTCTCCATCACATCTACTAACAGAAACAGGAGATACAGGTGAACATCATGATGATACAGAGAAACATGATCAGGTACCTCCGTGGTTGGAGAAAGAGGTAAATGCAGAGGTAGAATTTGAAATTCAAGAATTTGATGTATCTACCTTATTTACTGAAGATATAATAAAACCTAAGAGGAAGGCCAGAATGACTTCGGCCATCAAAAGAGATCCAACAACTGGGAGAAGGACTGCACAGATTGTAGTACATACTGTAGAGAAAGAAAAAGGTAAAATTACCTTAGATGAGTTTCAGATCAGCACAGTGGACCTAGGATTTGCCAATGAAGACCAAGAGGGTCAAGAGGGCAAAGATATTATTGATTCTTTAATTCATAAGGTGAAAAGAGAGAAGGAGAAAAATAAGCAACACAAAGAGCACATTGCTCAGTTGCATGCTTACATAGGAAGGCTGACCAATACTGAAGATACTTCAACTGAACATGCAGTCCCATTGACTGCTATTTCTCAAGAGGAGGTGGATAAATTAGATCTCATGAAACATGAGGCATCTGTACTAAGGAGATGGATGTCTTCCACATTGGATGATGCAGAGGAAGTGGTAAAGGCCTCTTTGAAGAGGTGGAATACTCTCAGTGACTCCAGGTTAAAGGTAGATAAATTGCAAATGCAGACAGGTAAAAGGTCTTACAGATTGGAAAAGATATTAGACATCCTGGGAGAAATAAGGAGGATAAATCCTCAGTTACTTATCAACAAGCAGGTATTGAATAGTAATACTACCTTGTTAGTTGATATGTGGTATAAGGACATTCAATTTGAATGTGGAGTGCTTAGAAGATGCAATAATAAACTAAGAGATATCAGCATGAAGTTGCATGATTTAATGTCTGTTGAGGCAGAAATATTGGAAACACTGGAAGGAAAAGTGGAAGAGAAAATAGAAAATCAAGATGAGGAGTTTGCCATCAAAGCTTTACACGGCAACTTCCAATTAGTAGTTGATGATCCACTTGTCCACTTGACAGAAGAAATCATAGACAAAATAATGAGAATCAAGGTCAAGATTGAAAATTACAATGAGACACTACAAGATAGGAAAGACAAACTGGATAGCAGTAGACACAAATATGAGGCACACAAGCACGCCATCATCAAAGAAAAGACTCAGGATGGCGGAGAAGTAGATAAAATTGTGCAGTTATATGAACAGATTCAGAGCAGCATGCAGCCTCATATGCAAAGTCATCATCATCAGGATGATGAAAGTTCGGGAAGCGATGCACATGATGATGGTGCACATGAATTAGATAAGGTAGATGATGATGCAACATAAAGTAAATATCAGCGTCGGATACTTGGTGAAAATAAGTTTTTTAGATAGTTGCCAGCTAGCAACTTGTGCCATTTTTGTAAGGTTGACATAGTCAAAGGGAAATCTTGACCATAGATATTCATAGACAAATCAAGATCGTTGATCTTTTGTAACGGATTCCTCACCTTGTTCTATAAAAGGTGTTGGGATGCCTCCTTTCTATTATTCAAAACTTAATTAAAATCTGTCTATTGAAGTATTCAGGGCTCATTTCAAAGCTTTTTGTATACATCTATATCTTCGCATACCTAATGAATGAGAAGACTTGTTTGATTACAATTCATAGTAAATCTTAAGTAATCAGTGTGTGAATTCTGGATATATGTTGTGATTTGCTGCATCCCTTGGAGAGCATGTCTACTTGCATATGTTGCTTTCATACAAATTCCTTTGAAGTTAGCATCAACTGTATCTAGCTGTGGAATGTCCTGGTGAACATATGGTTTGATTTTCTTCTCTTCATGACTGTATCTGATGTACATGTGGTTCAAAAGCTAAAGGTTCAACTTTAATTTGAAGTATTTCTTTCAATTTCTTTTAAATTTCAGAACATTTCACTATCACAATTGCAAATAACTGATAATCTTAAGCAAATAACACAAAATATGCAGACATCTTGTAGATAATTGCAAATATTTAGCATATTTGAAGCTAAAGCATGTATAATTAGTAAATATCATGCAAAGATTTGAATATCCCTACATCATTTGATCAAGTAACTATATAAAATGACCTCTCTATGAAGAATCTTTGTAGAAATAATGTCATGATGATGAACTTTACGTAAGGCCCCAAAATGGAAACAGCAACACACATCAACCTCTGAGTAACGTCAGAAGATTAAGACCTAATCACCGGAGACTTGGGATCATGAATTCTCTAAATTCATCGTATCTTTCAAGATGAATAAAGGTTGTTGTGTAACTTTTATTCTATGCTTGTTTATGACTAACATCATGACCAACAGTGTGTATGAAGCAAAACAGTCATAACCCTCTATGTTATTGATTCCATCATCCGAATACCTCTCTTATGAATCTAAGAAATCTGCCATATCCACATCTTCTGAGAGAATCAGATCTGAAATACTTTCCATCTCTTTTATATCACTAATTGGAAGTGACACTTATTTTTTATCCATACAGTCATTATTATGCACATTTGAATCAGCCAATATTGAACATTCATCATCCATGATATGTGAATCAACATCATTTTCATAGGAGCCCAGGATCTCTAATTTTGATTTACATGTCTCTTCTTGAATAGGGATATACATAAATTCTTGATTAGCTTTAAGAATTCCTTCACCATTGTGAGAACTATACTTGAGATCACATAAATCTCCATTAAGATCAACATCACAGTAGTACTTGAAATCATTAGATATGATAATTTCATCAGTATACTTGTTTCCCTCACAATTTGATGCAGCATTATCCTGTTTATTTGGGGAAGGAAAAACAAATGGAGAAGGAACAATATCTTTGTCAGATTTTATGTGAGCAGGGCATAAAAGCTCATGACCATTTTCATGCACATGCCTTTGACACTCTATGGTTAATAATTCTGAACTTTGCTCACTGCTGAGTGAACATGCTTCTTCTTCCATAACTTCCACTGCATTTTCCTCTTGACCTTCATAAGTTGCAAACATCCTTGTCAAAAGTACAGTCATAATATGATATGGAGTCTTCATCCTTGTTAACATCCAAACTGTCATAACGACTATTTTCATTTGTATACCCATCCTCTATGGACTGATCACAATCATTGTCCTCATCATTGTTGTAAAGCATGTTGTCCCTTTGTATTTTAGCTTCTAACATAAATGGTTGCACGTCTATTGTTTGATCATTAAATGTACTCAAATTATTGTGTATACCACAATCAGGTGTGCATGTTTCTTCTTCATTGGGTGTTTGACTTCTTTCTTGAATATACAAATACTCATCTTCTTCTTCCTCACACTGCGGATTTAGGTATTGAGGTGGGTGGGCTGGGACAACAAGAACATCCACAATTTGAAGACTGCTCTCATCTTTTAATGTATCATATGTCATTTCATTGTTTGTTGGAACATGTTGAGGCTCCAAGTCTTGTATAAAATCCTCATAATTGTCATCAAACTGACTCAGAAATAGCCTCTTGAAATCTTCCCATGAGGATACACTTTACATGGGTAAGCTGATACACCATTCTCTTGCATGATTCCCCAATGATCTTGCAAAGCATTTCATAATGACATCTTCTAGATAAATATGAAAGTCCTCAATAAAATCCCAAAATAGTTGTACATGCCTATGAGCTGATTCATGTACTTCTCCATGAAATGTAGCCATATGTTTTATGAGCTCAACAGGATAACGATTTAGGTAACCTTGGATATTACTGAAGTTAAACGGTTTATCAATGTCTCAGACAAAGACTTTTCTTTGTGGACATGGTTGACATTGCTAACTATTTTGATTAGGGGCTTGATATTGATAATGCCCAGCATATTGATTGTATTCATAACCTTGGTAGCCCACTAATCTTTAACCAGGGAGGACATGATAAGCATATATTTGATTTGAGGCTTGTGGTGTGAAAATGTCTTGTTGTGTATGATATGTATTACATCCATTGCCAATATTTCCAATTATATTATGAGGTAATTGTGGGGTAAAAGAATCACTTGCATTCACATATCCATCCTAATTAGAGAGTATATTTTGTGATGTATTCGAAACAAATTCAGCTCTCAATTGTAGCAGTTGTTGAGTCAATTCTTCCTTTTTCTTTGTTGACTCAAGCCTTCCCACTTCCTCTATCAATCATTCTAATTTTCATTTTAGCTCTCTCCATGGCTTACTTAATTCTCCTTTTGAAGTAGGGACATCAAGGGCACCATAATTTGCATTGGGAAAATAAGAATTAGGATTCATACTTTAATAAGAAATCTGCAACATCCTTTAATCTTTATTTTTGTCAAGAAATATAGTTGTTCCAGAATGTTTTTTTACATTTTTCATCAGGTTCCTTTTAACAGTCACCACCTCTTTTCAAAAGAGGAATAAATTTTACCTTTCCGGGTCTTTCTTGCAAGTAGAGTTACCAATTTCTGTTCAAATTCAAAACTTCACTGACTCTGTGATGAGACAGTCTTTAACTAGATTCTCCTATGTTGGTCCCCAGTAGAGTTGCCATTTCTGTTAGGTCTCAAAAAAGTAGGTTTTAAACCCTAAGAGGTTGCCAAGCTCTCTTAACGCTTTTGGCTAACGAAATAGGGCTGATATGATTGAAAGCCCCCTTCTCTTTAGGTTCTGCCAGACCTACGCGGGTGTACCTCAATAGTTAATGTAGATTTGTATGACCTTAGTGATCTACTCATAGTGGCATGTAAGTGTGAGATGGATATAAGTTTGAAAGTTGGTCCTACTCCTAATGTGTTAGACTCTGAATATGTGAAAGGTTTTGAAATGTTACTTTGTAATGACCAGTGTTTTATCTATTATGGGCAACGGAGTTAAGATGTGTATGATAGATGTATCCTCCCTCTTGGCTTAACTCAAATTATTTGGCACTTTTCAATTGTTTATACCTTTTATAAATGTGCAAGGTTATTGGTTATGAGGTTCTTCTTATCGATCCCAATGATATTTTCCCAGGTTACTGTGATCAATCGAAAGGATTTTAATTCTGGTGTGAAGGAAACCAACCGAGATGATTTGTTTAAAGGATTTTAACTCTTGGCAAAGACCAATGAACATAAATCACTTAGAAGGTCTTAAATCAAATTCTTATAGAAACCAATCAAGCAAATCACATAAGTGCAGCAAATGTGCCCTGCTAAATTAAACACATCCTTGATATATTTAATTTAAATAACAAAGGAAAACCATTTTGGAGACAGTACAAATAACACATATGAATGAACATTAACAAATAATTGAACACCAGAAAGGTTGGACATCAGATAAAAATATTTCTTCTACATTCAGTTGCTTCAAAAGATTTTATAATGTGCATAGGAAGTCTTCATTGTGATATTTTATTTTCTACCTAACCCTAATGCTTGCTTTTCTTGCTGCTTATTACTACTCATGATTTCCAACTTACATTTATCTTCCATTTATACTTTGCATTTTTAGGGTTATGACCGTTCAAATATCCATTAGAGGCAACCTTTCATTATATTTGATTTAATTTTTTGTTTTCCCGCTTTCACAAATATTCAATTTAATCTCCCTTTGTTTTCATATCCTAAGAAAATAATTTTTCCAATGTATTTTGTAACAATAACTATTGCCATCCCCTCTTGTACACTTTTTCACTTAATCTAGAAAACATATTTCACTCAATAACCTTCAGGTAAGAAATAATTACTCTCCCACAAAATGATTATTAGATTCTTGTATTCAATTAATGCCTTGGTGAACACATTTCTCATTTTGTGAATAATAACTTCCTCATCCATTTGGTTTGCAGATACTTGCTTGGCATTTTATCCATGAAATATTTCCTATTTGCATTTTGATCTTCCTTTTAAATCTATTTCATACTCTCGTTAAATATCCATCTGCTTTGCTTTTTAATTTTCTTTAATATTTAATTTCACCACTACAAATCTTTCTCGCTTCCATTTTACTCCCACGTGAAATCCATTTACCTGAGTATTTTACTGACAACTACCTCCTGATGTAATCCCTTTTAATATTCACTTTTTAACCCAACGAAATTACACCTTTTACAGGAAAATAAACTTGTTATTGCTGATTAAAAAGTACCCGCCATATTTTTTATGTAAATGAAATTTTATTTATTCTATTCGCCATATCGACGAGACCTCCATTATTGTCCTTGTTGCAAGTATGAGGTGAACTAGTGTTGTCATTGATGTCAACATACTCATATTGCATTGACAAGAAGGATTGGATGAGCTGTGTGCTGAGGATATTGAGAAAATTAGCCTCAGTCAAGAACAGTGAAGAACAATGATGAGAAGAAGGCAAATGTATTGTATAGGTTGAGAACCAGAGGACGCGGATTAAAGGGTTTGTAAATATGAGTCTTGAGATGGTTCAGTTAAGATTTTAGAGGTCTGCATGAAGATCTGTAGAAGTTATGGCTATCGGTGTGGAACCGGTTCCGGCAAGTGTTCAGAGGTGACAGAGGATCACAGAAAGGTCCGGTGAGGTCCGGAATTGCATAATCTTAATCTGCGGATTGGAAGGAGTGTTTGGGATGTCCTTGTGATGTGTCATCTCAAGTTGTGTATGATTTGGAGGTCTAGAAGTACCTTCTGCTTTGTGAATGTGGCGACAGACTGTGTTCTTGAAGTTCCGGATGAGGAAGAAAAGAGATTCCAGTAAGTAGAGGAAGTGCAGATGTACCTAGTCATTCAGGCAGGCTTGTGAAGGTTCTTGGATCATGTTGAGGTTGTGTTATTAGTCCGCATTGATGGTAGAGCCCAGAATTGAAGATATTCTTCCGGATGAAGTTCTTGTTCCGACTAACCAACCGGATGAGTTGTTCATCCTGCGAATGTTCTTGTGGTGGCCGACCGGATGTGTTATTCATCTTGTGGATATTCTTATGGTTGATTGCTGACTTAGATGATTGTTCCTAAGTCAATGTCTTGTATAAATAAAGGTTTGTGAGTTCATTTCAAAGTGTGGATGGTGGAGATGAGAGCGGTGTAGCAAGGATAAGTGCGAAAGGCAGAGCAGGGATTTTGGGCTTAAATGGAACTGATCCAGACATGGTAGAGATGTCATTCTCCAGTTCAAGACTGTGATTCTTATCACTTAGTAGACAGTGTGTCTCCTTGTAGGCAGTGGGCCTCTTTGTGAGTAGTGTGCTCAGGCAGTGAGCCCTAATTGGCAAGTGCCATTCTTTTTCTTATTCTTCTAATAGAGAATAATTCTTGGGTTAATCACCCTGTGGTTTTTCCCTTAACCGGGTTTTCCACGTCAAAATCTTGGTGTTCAATGTGTTGATGTTTATCTGCTCTTGTATTTGTGCATTATGCTTTCATGGATGATTAATTGATATGCTGTTAACTAACAAAGAAGAATCAAGTGTTTGAGGTATCAAGGAAGTTTTTATACAACTGATTCACCCCCCCCTCTTAGTTGTATGCCCTAGATCCAACAATTGGTATCAGAGCCAAGTTCCTCTAAAAGGAGCTTAACCGCTTGAGGAGATCCAGGATGTCGTCATACAAGAAAGATAGTCCAAAGTTCGATGGAACCAACTTCACTCTCTGGAAAGGTCACATGAAATGTCACTTGGAGTGTATGGGAAAAGCACACTTGGCCATGGTCTCAAAACCATATGTACCTCCACAGGGTGGTCCGACAACTCTGAATGAAATCACAGATGCTAAAAACAATTTACGGACCAAGGAAGATCTTCTAAGCGCATTGAATGACTCAGATCTCTCAAATGTTATTGACCTACCAACTGCATATGAGATCCTAACTAAATTGGAACTTCTGTATGAAGGAGATGAGTTTGTCAAGAGTGCAAGGTTGCAAAGTCTGAAAGGGAACTTTGAAAGATTAAAGATGAGAGATGATGAGAACATCACTACTTTTATGCCACGAGTGAATGAGCTAGTGTGTGGAATTAGAAATGCTGGTGGAACTCTGGATGAGAATGAGATTGTTTGCAAAATCCTCAGATCCCTTCCTGCTGCCTACAAAATCAAGGTTGCTGCCATTGATGAATTCAGAGCTCACACAACTGTCACAAGAGAACAATTAGCTGGCAAACTAGCTGCATTTGAAATGACTAAGTTTGGAGATGATCCTCCCAAGACTGAATCTTCTTTCAAAGCCAGTGCCTATGTGAAAGGCAAACAGAGATTTGATCCGGGTGAAAACTCTTCAAGAAAGATGTCATGGCATGATCAAGCAAGAAGAGACATGGAAGAAGAAGCAGAAACAACCCAACTTGAATCCCTCATTGCAAAGAGACTGCCAAGAGGATCCGGTAAGAATGAAGGAAAACTACCCTTTAAGTGCTTCAATTGCAATAAGATTGGTCATTTTGCTTCAAGATGTCCGGATAGATCTGCAAGGTCTAATACTAACAGACAAAGGTTTCAAAAGAACTGCTATTATGTTCATGAAGAAGATGATAATGGAGTAACAAATGATGAATCAGAACTAGCAAGCAAATCCGGAAATGAATGGGTGTTTATTGCCATCAAGGAAGAAGATTCTATATCCTCTGAATCTGTCAATCACAAAGTTGTGGAAAGAGCTTTGGCTGCTCAAGTGGAAGAAAAGGATGATTGGGTTATTGACAGTGGATGTTCTCACCATATGACTGGTGACAAGAATAAGTTCTTGGATTTGGAAAGGTATGAAGGAGGAATGGTAAAGTTTGGTGACAATTCTGCTGGCAAAACCAGAGGTAGGGGAACTATTTCCTTTGATGGGAAGAGCAAAATAGGTAATGTACTATATGTTGAAGGATTGAAGCACAATCTTCTCAGTGTTGGTCAGTTAGTGGACAAAGGCTATGATCTCCGGTTCAAGAATAGAAAATGCAGAATCTTTACAAGCTCCGGAATTGAAATTGCATCCGGTACTCAAACAAAAGGTAATATCTTTCATCTGGTTGGTTCAAATAAAAGTTGTCTATTTGTTCAAGTTCATCAAAGTTGGTTATGGCATAGAAGAATGTGTCATGTAAATTTTGATAACATCATCACGATAAGCAATATTCAGGCTGTAAGAGATCTTCCAAAATTGATGAAACCTACAAATAGTTTGTGCAAAGAATGTCAGCTAGGTAAACAGAGCAGAGTCTCTTTCAAAAGCAAAGATCAGTCCTCTACCAGATTGTTGGAATTAGTACATACTGATCTCTGTGGTCCGACAAGAATCAAGAGTCTGCAAGGTGATAGATATTTTATGTTACTAATGTGAAAGTTGATGAAGGAATTGAGAAGCCCTCAAGATTTTATGAGTTTGATGAAGATGACCAAGATGATGTTCAAGTTCAAGGAACTCAATCCTCTTCGGTAATTCAGAGTCAGCCTGATCCAGTAAATCAGGAAGAAGAGATAGGTGTGAATGAACCTGATCAAGAAGCAGCAGTGCATGATACTCCCAAAATTCCAAGGTATGTAAGACTAAACCACTCTGAAGATCAGATCATAGGTGACAAAAGCAAAGGTGTACAAACTAGAAGGAATGTTGCTCAAAATCAGGATGAATGTTGTCTGATTTCAAAGATTGAACCTAAAATAATAAATGAAGCCTGCAATGATGAAAACTGGACCAAAGCAATGGAAGATGAATTGATGCAAATTGAGAAAAATCATACTTGGGATCTTGTTCCCAGACCTAGAGACAGGAATGTAATTGGAACCAAATGGGTCTTCCGGAACAAACTGAATGAAGCTGGTGAAGTAATCAGAAACAAAGCTAGATTGGTCTGCAAAGGCTACTCTCAAATAGAAGGAATTGATTTTGAAGAGACCTTCGCTCCGGTGGCAAGAATTGAAGCAGTCAGATTATTCCTTGCATTTGCTACCTTTAAAGACTTCAAGGTATATCAGATGGATGTCAAGTCTGCCTTCCTAAATGGTGATCTGGAAGAAGAAGTTTACATTGAACAACCGGATGGATTTCAATTGTCTGATAATGATGATATGGTCTGCAAGTTGAAGAAAGCATTGTATGGATTAAAGCAAGCCCCAAGAGCATGGTATGAAAGGTTAGATAAGCATCTTGTACAGATTGGATTCAACAAAGGTACTGCTGATAGCAACTTATATTTCAAAATTGATCATGAAAACATTTTGATTGTTGAAGTGTTTGTGGATGATATCATTTTTGGAGGAAGAGATAGTATGTGCAAAACTTTTGCAAATCAAATGAAAAGTGAGTTTGAAATGTCTATGCTTGGTGAAATGAATTTCTTCTTGGGTCTGTAAATTACTCAAACAAAGAAAGGGATTTTCATTTCTCAGACCAAATACGTGAAAGAATTGTTGAGGAAATTTGGTATGGAAGATTCAAAGCCAATGAACACTCCCATGGCAACCGGATGCAAGTTGAGCAAAGATGATGACTCCCCAAAGGCAGATCAGACAAAGTATAGATCAATGATTGGTGGATTGCTGTATCTCACTCAGACTAGACCAGATATAATGCAGGTTGTTGGTTTTGTAGCAAGATTCCAGGCTGATCCTAAAGAATCTCATGTTATGGCAATCAAAAGAATTTTTAGGTACTTAAAAGGAACAACTGAGTATGGTCTATGGTACCCTAGAGATCCGGATTTCTCTCTTCATGCTTACACAGACACAGATTGGGCAGGAGATGTGGATGACCGGAAGAGCACTAGTGGTGGAGCATTCTTTTTGGGGAAGAGATTGGTTTCTTGGCTAAGCAAGAAACAAGATGCAATATCTCTGTCTACAACTGAAGCAGAATACATTGCAGCAGCAGGTAGTTGCACTCAAATCTTATGGATGAAGCAGATGCTAAGAGACATTAAAGTTGAATATGAGGAGCCTATCACAATTTTCTGTGATAATTCAAGTGCAATTAATATTTCTAAGAATCTGGTATTGCATTCTAAGACTAAGCACATATCTATCAAGTTTCACTTTTTGAGAGAACAAGTGAACAAGGAAGAAGTCAGATTGGAGTATGTTCCTTCCAAGGATCAGATTGCAGATATCTTTACTAAACCTCTTCCCAAGGACTCTTTTGAATACCTCCGGGAGAAGCCAGGGGTCATGGCCCCTCCGGTGATGAACTAGGATGCACTGATGTGCATCAATCCGGTGGATATCACAGTCATATCTTGTGATCCAGATTGATGATGGGGAGCTGCTACTAAGGGGGAGTAGCTGGTATGATTCTGATGTGTTAGAATTGCAAGTATGAGCCCTTTGCCATTGATGTCAAAGGGGGAGAGAAGACATGTGAAAAAAAAGTGGCTGATGATCAAAGGGGGAGCAGTAAATGAGAAGACATGTTGCTGATAGGGGGAGCTGTGGCAGAAAGGAGAAGTTCTTGTCTTGATGGTTTTTCACATCACATGTTGCCATCAATGACAAAGGGGGAGATTTTTGCAAGTATGAGGTGAACCAGTGTTGTCATTGATGTCAACATACTCATATTGCATTGACAAGAAGGATTGGATGAGCTGTGTGCTGAGGATATTGAGAAAATTAGCCTCAGTCAAGAACAGTGAAGAACAATGATAAGAAGAAGGCAAATGTATTGTATAGGTTGAGAATCGGAGGATGCGGATTAAAGGGTTTGTAGATATGAGTCTTGAGATGGTTCAGTTAAGATTTCAGAGGTCCGCATGAAGATCTGTAGAAGTTATGGCTGTCGGTGTGGAACCAGTTCCGGCAAGTGTTTAGAGGTGACAGAGGATCACAGAAAGGTCCGGTGAGGTCCAGAATTGCATAATCTTAATCTGCAGATTGGAAGGAGTGTTTGGGATGTCCTTGTGATGTGTCATCTTGAGTTGTGTATGATTTGGAGGTCTGAAAGTACCTTCTGCTTTATGACAGTGGTGACAGACTATGTTCTTGAAGTTCCAGATGAGGAAGAAAAGAGATTCCAGTAAGTAGAGGAAGTGCGGATGTACCTGGTCATTCAGGCAGGCTTGTGAAGGTTCTTGGATCATGTTGAGGTTGTGTTATTGGTCCACATTGATGGTCGAGCTTGGAATTGAAGATATTCTTCCAGATGAAGTTCTTGTTCCGACTAACCGACAGGATGAGTTGTTCATCCTGCGAATGTTCTTGTGGTGGCCGACCGGATGTGTTATTCATCTTGCGGATATTCTTATGGTTGATTGCCGACTTAGATGATTGTTCCTAAGTCAATGTCTTGTATAAATAAAGGTTTGTGAGTTCATTTCAAAGTGTGGATGGTGGAGATGAGAGCGGTGTAGCGAGGATAAGTGCGAAAGGCAGAGCACGGGTTTTGGGCTTAAATGGAACTGATCCGGACATGGTAGAGATGTCATTCTCCAGTTCAAGACTGTGATTCTTATCACTTAGTAGACAGTGTGTCTCCTTGAGGCAGTGGGCCTCTTTGTGAGCAGTGTGCTTGGGCAGTGAGCCCTAATTGGCAAGTGCCATTCTTTTTCTTATTCTTATAATAGAGAATAATTATTGGGTTAATCACCCCGTGGTTTTTCCCTTAACCGGGTTTTCCACGTCAAAATCTTGGTGTTCAATGTGTTGATGTTTATCTGCTCTTGTATTTGTGCATTATGCTTTCATGGATGATTAATTGATATGCTGTTAACTAACAAAGAAGAATCAAGTGTTTGAGGTATCAAGGAAGTTTTTATACAACTGATTCACCCCCCCCCCCTCTCAGTTGTATGCCCTAGATCCAACAGTCCTGCTGATACCTACATCTCACTCTAATGAACTTATCAAACAAATGGTTAACCCTTCGGGACATCGGAGAGACTCCCAGAGTACTCACTCTGACATTTTGTTTTATCTCCAATAAATATTTTTTCCTTGATTATTTTAATAAAATTTTAGTTCATATTGTTGTGGTTTCATCCACTAATTGTGTCATATTAATCTCCATAACATTGATATCAACATATTGGTGGGAAAATAAAAAGTGTCACTCCGATGTACATGAGTCATTCCAATATTCATTTATTTGATTTCAGTTATCTAGTTTCTCAAGACCCACATTATCGACATTTCAGAGAGACTGGAAATCACTTACTCTGATATGGAGAAGTCCTTCCGATTTTAGGGTTTGTGTCTTGATGATAATTTTTTATAGGTTTTGAATTTCATTCCACCTTCTAGCACCAGCATAGATGTTAGCTAGGAGAACATAAGGTGCAACAATTTGAGGATCTAACTGAAAGAGCCATTCTGCTACATGTTGTCCAAGCTCTACATTGTTATGCAACATGTCTTAAGATACTCCCCATCAGGATAGCTACCTATGCAAGGTAATTATATATTTGAGGATTGCTCTTCTCTCTCCAGATACTCCCTATCAATAAAGTTTTCTAATCAAAAGTGTATGACTAAGCACTTTCCTCGTCTTCATAATACACACTATTGCAACATCAATCTGATATTGGTGATCCTGGAACACTCATTCTATAGTATTTGCATTCTCTTCTATAGTCTCTTTCATTTGGATTGCATTAACCTTTATCCCGAAAAGTGGAGCATTAAAATCCTTGTTAAACAAAAATTGGTCCTCATCCTCAACATCTCTTCCCTTGGGTTTCTTTTGGAGAACCTTGACTTTTCCACAAGCAAGAGATTGTAGAGTCCTCCAGAGCTCCTTATCTTCTATCCCAGTTGCATCCTTAATATCCTGAAGGCTTAGCCTTCATGCATCATTAAAGAGCATCAAAACAACAATCTAAAAAAGAGACACAGCAAGTTCCTTTCTACTTTTTGGATATTCTGCTTTGAGAACACAATGGCCTAGAGAATTTTGCCACATTAAACAGTGACCACTATATTTACTCAAATAAAATTCTTTGAAGATATCCTAATAAACATTAAGCTTGTGAGGAAGACTAACTTCCATTGGTGGATATGTCGGCCAATACCTAGTTTTTAAAACATGCACACTCATTTCAATTCTTGATGAAAGCTTTGTCCTTGCTTGTGATGATTGTTTGAATGACTCATTAATCTCCTTTGATAATTCAATATCCTTGAACATTCCCTCTGTAAGAATCAGCCTTTCCGTTCTTTCAATGAATCTTTAGCCGGAAGCCATATGCTTAGTCTGCAGAATGTATCTTCCAAGAGTACAAAGCTCAACTGGGGACAATCTGTAAGCCCCTCAAACTTCAACAATGCTTAATGCATGTAGAAGTAAAGGAGAAGAGCTATCAAGAAAAGGTTAGATAATCTCCAATAGAAGCCTCATGTAACCAAAAGCTTAGCACTTCAAATTGCAACTTTGGAGAAAATCGTAACAGAGAACAGATCAACACTCCAATATTAAACACTCACTCTTTCTCAGTTTTTATCATGCTGCTAGAATCTCATGAAAACAAAAGAGAACAAGTTTGTTCATTCTCATCAGAACCTCTCATTTTAATAAATTGTGAAATTGACACCTTTTCAGTTGTAGGACCATTGCTCCATGAAGGCAAAAGCACTAGCTTCGAGGAAAGCTCCAACATTAGTTGTACTATATGATTTTCATGATCTGGGCAAAGCAAACCTGATTCATATAGTAGATCATAGAAGGTTTGTGATGAAATTATTGTATGTGGAAAACATTTCAAACTCTTCCAAATGTAGCTTATGTCTAGCTATGTATGTTGGTAGCAGTCAGACGATATTGATATGTTTTTATTCCTTAAAATCCTAGTCATGGTTGGAATGCTTAAAAAATCTTCTATCTTATATCATTCCTTTTAAGGAGGGCATGGAAACCCTAATGTTCATTTCCTTAAGATAAGGTACCAATTCCCAAACAAATATTTTTCAATGCATTCAAATTGGCTTATTGTGGAATCCCACTCCTCTGAATCCTACCTTCACTGAAAACTTTATAACATCATAATTGTGTGAGGCATGTCAAGTCCTGTTGTGGGCCCAGCTAAAAACAAATTTCATTCTGAAACAAGTTTTATGTCCTGAACTATCCTAGGACTATCTCAATATGCATCTGGCATGAAAAAATGAAATGGGGAACAATTAGAATCCCCTTTCTGGCATTTTGCATTTGTGACCAAAACAAGCCAGGTGGTCTCTAAAATCAGCCTGGGAAACTAGTTAGACCATCTCCTGGAGTCATGAAAATGCATAGGAATGTAGACTTTTGAACCAAGATTTTAATGCAACAAGCAGTTTGGCAAGACCTATCCAGATGTGCAAAATATTCAATTCTAAAGTAGCTCATTCAGCTATTTCTGGAACTATGGTTGTCAAAAACCAATTAGGGCTCACCAAGTCACCATTTTGAAAAAATACCAAATCACCTCCTGGGAAGCTGCCACTTGGGGGATTAATTTATTTAGGTCAAATGAGCGTGCTTGCAAATGGGTTCTTCACGAATCCACTTTTGTCATGAAATATTAAAGGCCAAAGTTGACCTCTCTACAACTTTCTGGAAATGCAAATGTAAAAATAGAACTATTTGCTTTTGATTTTGAAAAAATACCAAATGAGATGCTGGTGTTTTGAAAACTGGCATGAAAGTACATTATCATGAGGACAATCTGAAACACCAATTGAATCATCATGAAAGTCATTTGGTTGCTAGATATTAGCCTCTAAAGTTGACCCCCTTGGCAGATTTAACATTGTGCAGGTAGCAAACCTTACCAGAACCCTCAAGCTTGATGCTTGAAAAGCTTATCAAATCAGATCATAGGGAGCTGAAATTGAATATGCATACTCACATATGGTAAATAAACATGTTTGCAAAGTGGTTTGGCACGAAACAGAATAGGCTCCGAATTATGACACTCTAAAGTAGGTCACTCAGGCAGTTTTTCAAGTGCATTTTTGAGTGTGATACTCAAATTTTTCATCATGGGAACCTAAAATTTTGCAAAAATTTGAAGGAAATTTTAGGTTCCAACACCTAACATGAATTGAATATCCATATCCCAATATTAATGTTATAAAGTTTCATGCTTGCATGTATTGTGGGGGCCAACTCAGTCACATTTCCACAATTACCTCATGCATCATGATAACTTTTCACACGTTGTGCCATGTGTATACCTTGTGGGGCTCAACTCATTCATAGCTCCACATTATCTTATACATGATGGAATACACTACAAATTGCCTTTACACACTATCCAATTTCTAACTTATGGCAAAGTAATGCTTAATGGTTATATATGTGTGTTCCACTTACACAGTTTTACATGTACTAGTGACTTATGTGTACAAGTATATGGATGATGTTGCTCTACAAGTACACATGTAATTTGTTTCAATGATATGGACATTGAGGTGGATGTATAAACCATTTCACTAGATTGTTAGATGGACAATAAAGCTGCCAAGCTAGTTTACTACAACACATAATTTTGGTGTCCGCTCACTAAAATAAAAGATGTAAATCACTTAAGTAAAATTTGATTTCCTATAACAAGTCAATGAGTGAATAGAACATAAAGGCACAAGCAAAGGGAAATTATTTGGCTTCCGCATAGACAAATAAGCTATTCTACGATGAAAGAAAAACAAGGAGCTCAACAAGGGAATCAAACATGAAGATTCACTTGGTGGCAAGGATCAAGATGGTGAATTGCAACATGAAGGTTAATATGAGCACAACACAAAGCTACAATAAGATTTTCTAAGATTGTTTATCAACATATTATTTCAAAATAACAAAATAAATATTTTTAAATACAACAACCAAGCACACAAATCAACACAAATGTATGCTAGGTCAACTCACAAACCTAGTTAATAGGAGGGAGTTAGTGGAATAAAATTTGAATTTAAATTTTAAAATTTCAAACTTCACAACTACAAAAGTGATCTGGGTCAAATTCACACCCACAAATCTAATATAGGATGACAAACAATAAATATGGGGATCAAGAATAAATCTCTACATATCAATAATAAAGGCGATCAATATGTATGATGTCAAGAGCCATATTTACACAAGAATATGATAGTTGTACACTTATTATTATATTAAGACACTATAATCAAAACATGCCCAAAACATAAGGGAAAAGAGCATGGGTATGCAATTTTTACCATTACAATTCTAAACAAGCCATACTAAAAGGGCATGTTTGTTGGAGCAATCAACCACCATGATCAAATCTGCAAAACCAAATAACCTTCCACACAAGAGAGACAAGCAAGGAAAATGCTATATTGCCATGATACAACAATGTACTGGATTACATAATGTACAATGAGGCCTTGGTTATAAAGACCAAGGTGAGATACAAGATGTTGTAGTCATCTGACAAGTGTCACAATCCTATGATATATGACAACTATAGGATAAGATGACAACTATCAACTACAACTATCAACAACTAGAAACATCTAGAAGACAACTAGAATGCTCCTAAGTCAACTTAAGATGTGAACATGTGTGTGAGTATTATTTAACTAATAAATAGTTAAATAATATGAATTATCTACACAACAAAGGTTAAACCAGATAGGTAATAACCCTGTTCACACCAACACCCCCCCTTAAGTGCAACTTAGGGAGGAACAAACAAATGCAAAGATGGGTCCCGGCAACAAGGCCATGTTAGGTACCCATATACAAACAATCTCTCACAAGCGGAGAAAAGGAGAAAACCTCATGGGAAAAAACTCCTCTCCAAAAGAGAGAAACATGCAAAGAAAAAGCATGAAAAAGTGAAGGAAGGAGGACTCAAGAAGACCCCCCAAGGACAACTTCCGTCACCCCAAGCATCGATCGCAACTGAAGATAACGAGGCGATGCCAAAGGTTTAGTGAAGATGTCCGCAACCTGCTCCGCGGTAGGCAAGTACTCCAAGGTGAGAACACCATCCTGGATGAGCTGCCTGATGAAGTGCATGTGGATCTCGATGTGCTTAGTACGCTGATGCTCCACCGGGTTGCGAGAAATGTGAATGGCACTCTGATTATCACACCAAAGAGTAGTCAGATGATTTGGAGGAAATCCAAACTCAGTCATCAACTGGCGAAGCCAAAGAACCTCCTGGCTAGCCAAAACTGCACCTCGATACTCAGCCTCTGTCGATGATAATGCAATAGCTGTCTGCTTTTTGCAAGACCATGCAATCGGACCAGAACCAAGGCAGAAAACAAAGCCAGAAGTGGACTTCCTATCATTAACATCACCAGCCCAGTCGGAGTCAGTGAAGCCCATAATCGAAGAAGCTCCTAATGTGTAATGAATGCCAAAATGTGATGTGCCCTGAATATACCTCAAGATACGTTTGGCTGCCTTCCAATGACTCTCATGTGGCTCCTGAGAGAACTGAGAGACAAGTCCAACCGCAAAGGAAATATCAGGACGACTATGTGTCAAGTGCAAAAGACTGCCAACCAACTGCCGATACAATGTAGCATCAACTGTGGGAGTAGTGCAATTGGAAGACAGTACAACACCTGACTGAAATGGTGTAGGGGCAGGCTTGCAATCAGCCATGCCAAATCTCTGAAGCAAATCAAGAGCATACTTCTGCTGAAAAATGAAGATCCCCTCAGTAGTCTGGTGAACCTGAAGACCAAGGAAGTAGTGCAAAAGACCAAGATCTGTCATATCAAAGCGCTCCATCAATGCTTGCTGAATACTCTGGATCATGGAGGTAGAACTGCCTGTGAGAATCAAATCATCCACATAAAGCACAAGTATCAAAAGATCATCTCCATGTCTCTGAGTGTAAACTGTAGGATCAGAATGGCATCGTGTGAAACCAGAAGCAAGCAGGAAACTATCCATCTTCTCATACCAAGCCCTAGGGGCTTGTTTGAGACCATATAAGGAATGACGAAGCTTGCAAACAAGTGAAGAGTCCTGCACAAAACCTGGAGGCTGCTCCATGTAGATCTCCTCATGAAGATCACCATGCAAGAAGGCACTCTTCACATCCATCTGATACACTGACCATCCTTGAGATGCAGCAATAGAAAGTACAAGACGAATGGAATCCATCTTGGCGACAGGAGCAAAGGTTTCAGAGTAGTCAATCCCCTCAACCTGAGAAAACCCCTTAGCAACAAGACGAGCCTTGTACTTGTCTATAGAACCATCAGCTGCATATTTGGTGCGGTACACCCACTTGCACCGAACCAATTTTCTTCCCTTAGGAAGAGGAACAAGATCCCAAGTATGATTCTTCATTAAAGAAGAATACTCCTCAGCCATTGCACTGTCCCACTCTGGAATACCTGTGGCATCTGAAAACTTCTGAGGATCCGTGGAAATGGCATGACTCAAAAGACTGACACCTGTAGTCTGTGAACGAGTGCGGCGAGTATCTGTGGGATCACCAACAAGAGGACCAGCCTCCTCAAGAGTAGTGCGGGCCCATCGGGGCAAAATTGGTGCTTGAGGAGGTGGTGGGGCAGGACCTTCATCAGTATCATCTGGAAGAAGCAAAACATCGTCAAATGATGATGAAGTAGGCGGAGTATGTAGTGAGGAAGAAGAAGTGGAGGAGGAATCCACTGGTGTGAAGGACTCATCAAAATGGACATCTCTACGAAAGTAGACATCCTGAGTAACAGGATCAAACAACCTGTAAGCCTTCACATCCTCACAATAGCCAACAAAAATTAAAGGTTGACTCTTCTTCTCCATAGCCTTACGCCGACCATTCGGAATGAATGCCCAAGCCTCACTACCGAATACTCTGAAGAAGGATACATTAGGCTTGACATGGGACCAAGCCTCCTCGGGAGTCATATGCTGCACTGCCTTGTGAGGCATACGATTCTGAATATAGTTGGCACAATTGACTGCTTCAGCCCAAAAAGTGGGATCCATAGACCTAGACTGTAGCATGCAATTTGCCATCTCCCGTAATGTCCTGTTCTTTCTCTCAGCCACACCATTCTGCTGAGGAGTGTAAGGAACTGAAAACTGATGCTGAATTCCATGCTCACTGCAGAAATCCTGAAAAGCTTGGTTCACATATTCCCCCCCATTATCTGTGCGTATCCGTCGAAGAGAAAGGCCTGACTGTTTCTCCACAAATGCCTTGTATGTCCTGAATGTGTCAAAAACATCACTTTTGTACTTAAGAAAGTACACCCATGTGCGTCGTGAGAAATCATCAATGAAAGTGAGCACATACTTGGCCCCTGAAAAAGAAGGAGTTGGAAAAGACATGAGATCACTATGAACCAACTCCAAGGGTGCCGAAGCTCGTGTAGCCTGACCCTTAGGAAAGGGATCCTGATGATGTTTGCCAAGTACACAACCCGGACAAACTCCCTCTCTACAAGAAATCTTAGGTAGACCTACAACCAACTTCTTTGTGCTCATATGCTGAAGATAACTGTAATTCAGATGTCCAAATCTCTCATGCCAAATCTTGCTCAAGGCATCGGCATGTGCTATAAGAGATGATCCTGATGAAGACTCAAATCCATCAAATCTGTATAGTCGTGATCCATGATCCACTTTCCCTGTAGCAACAACTGTCTCAGGATCCTGTAGCTGTCGAATAACCACATTGTGAGGAGTAAACTCAACTTTCTTTCCATCCCCAGAATGACAAATCTGATATATGGAGAGAAGATTGTCAGAAATCTTGGGAACAAAAAGAACATTCTCAATGCAACCATCTTGCAATTGAATGGTGCCTATCCCCATGACTGAAATTTGTGAAGAGTTCCCCACTGCAATCTGAGAAGTGCTAGTATCAGAAATAGTCTCAAGTAGATCAAGTGAATTGGTCATATGATGTGAAGCACCTGAATCAAGTATCCAGCTATCTGAAGATGCAACCAAGCCATATGCGGAAAGAGCATGTCCTTTGCCTGTAGAGGAGGGCTTGGGAAGTGAAATCTTGTGCTTCTTCATAGCTTCCTCCAAAGCCGCTAACCTCTTGAAACAATGAGACTCATCATGACCTGTCATGCCACAAAAAGAACAAGTGCCACCTTTCTTCTTCTTTGTCTTGGAGGAAGACTCACTAGATTTGGAAGGATTAGGTGGTGGAGTGGGCTTGTGATCATTCTTCAGCTTTGGTTTGAAGGGAGACTCACTACCTGAAGGAGATTCTGTCTTGGGCTTCTTCTTATTCTTACCTTTACCCTTGGAAGATGAGGCCATCAAGGCTTGACTCTTAGAACTAGGAAGGGCATCCATTTGAAGTAACTTGGTTTGCTCCCTAGTAAGACGCTCACATAATAGCTCAAAGCTAGGCATCTTAAAGTCTTTCCCAAAGGCATCCATAGTAGAATAGAAGGTAGATGAAAACACCTGAAACGGGCCCTTCAACTTCGACAAAATCAAGAAGATACATTCCTTTTCAGTTTTATCATGCCCACACCCTTTCAATTGTGACAAGATCATCTTGAATTTCTCTAGAAAATCTTGGATAGTAGGAAAACTGTCTGGAGAGAGTGAGGTCAATTCTGCCTCTAGTTGTAAGATTCGGAATTCATTGACAGTACCATACAATTCTGCAAGCTTATCCCAAATTTGCTTAGGTGTTTTACACTCCGCAATATGAAACAACAAGTTGTCTGATACATGCAATCCTATGATTCCCATAGCTTCATCTAATTTGTTCTTATAAGCAAATCTTTCAAACTCCTTAGTGAAACCAGGTGGATTATCCTCTAGCATTTGCCAAAGTCCTTTAGATTGCAGTAGTTGTTTCATTTTTAACTTCCATGTGTGGTAATTATGTGGAGTGAGTGGTTTTATAGACACACTTTCCGCCATGTGTAGCAGAAAAACACCAAGAACCAAAGACACAAGGGCACTTAAATCGTGCCTTTCACCCCCCCAGAATGTATTAACAATGTGATTGTAACCCCCCAACAAAGTACAATGAAAGATTTTGTACAATTGATAAGCTTAAATCAACCGTTTATAACACATGGTGATTTTTACAATTTTTGAGCAAAAAATCTTGTCAAGGGAAAAACAAAAGTTACAATCAGATTCCTTGCGATTTTCTGAGCAATTTCAAAAAAAATTCACCAGATTTCGTCGTCGTATGCAAAAGATACGCCAGTTGCAAGAAAAAGGCAATATGAACTTTCAAGCTGCTAAAACTGGCAAAAAATGATGAAATCTGAAAAAATCACCTGCACAACTGTGAAATTCACTGAACCAGCTTTCCGATGACTGTAAGAACGCGAAAATCCGCCTCCCGGTTTGCAAGATATGACAAAAAGAAAAAATCCCCCTCTTGTCAAAATTTGCAAAAATGGAGAATAATGCTGACTTGAATGCGACAAGATCAACACAGTGTGTGACCAGTCACTGTGATCAGAAAGTAAGGAAGATAAGTTTGTTTGTGAGGGGGTTTGGCCACCTGCCAAACCGGGCCTCAATCTCCATTCTTCGACAAATGACAAACAAAGAAAGAATACCTTCCTTTATTACAAATGTTGTCGTAAAAAATTAAAAGGCTTGCCTTATAGATTCACGGGTAGCCGCAATAGACAAATGTTGCTTGGATGCCAAACTCCAATGATCAAAGACGGCCAACCTCGCTGTCCACAACAAACCACCGAAAATAGAAGACTTCGTGACAAAGTATACCAGCTGGGAGGGAAAACGGCCAAGGATCGAAGACGGCCTATGCAGCCAGAAGAAGTGGAGATCGCTGGTCGTTGTGCAACTGCCAAGTCGTTGGAGAAACCATCAACTGCTACCGAAGGAAGCAACTGATGCACATTTGATAGAAACCACCAGATGGGAATAAAGTCTTCACAGAGTAGAAATCTGTCGACTGTTGAAAACAACCGACGGGTTTAGACTATTTGCCAACGTAGATTTCTTGCTCACCGCCGGTGGAGGCTAAGACTATCGACAGAAACAATAGACTGCCGATTCTAAAGAGGCCCTGGATGGTCTTAAACCAAAGATGCTGATTATTTTGAAGATCGCTCGATGTCTGCAGAGTTTAAAAACAATGCCGATTCAAAAATTATTCAGAGATGGCCACCTAGACGATGGTCAAGACCCTGTTGAGTCTTAAAACCGTCGAAATACTTACTGGTGATCAAATCTGACCGCTGCGCATGACTGAGGTTATAACATAACCGTCCACAGTGCAAAGATGGCCAATGTTTAATCGATGATTGTTGTCAAAACTAGACCACTCCGCTATCTCCAAATAGAATGATATGCATCAGAAACTTGAAGGCAGAGCGGTTAGAATGCGACCAAATCTTTTGATTACAAAGGCTGACTCGTGTGGTAGATCCGCCGATCTAGGCATATGACTGTCGAAGGACTGAATAACAACTATCAATCCGATTCAAAAAAACTGCCGATGCAAAAAATGATGCCGACTGAGAATCAAACAACCGACAATCCAATGGAACGGTATGCAAAATCTCCCGATGGCTCTTTACGATCTCAAGACGGATCAAGACGGATCACAAACACAATTGAGCACTGCTATCTTGCGATAAAGTCTTGAACTGTAAATGCTTTCAATGAGACCAAGCTCATCCATGCCTTCTTTTGAGATCTCGATGCATAGAAAATGGACCTCAGAATCAGATCTGCATCAAAATTAGCTTTTAGAAGTTGCCACGAGTGTGAGCCTCCTGAAAAAGATGGCCTGATAGGTATCAAAGATGTCTGCAAATGTTCGATCAACAGAGAGGAAACCAATATCTTGCAGGCTTGTGTCAAAGTTTGTACACAAGACTTAGAAAACATAAAATAACTTTGATACTGTAAGACAAACCAAAACCCCAAGCTTTGAAAACTGCAACAGAGATACAAGATCTAGAGCAAAACTGACTGAGATCTCAAGGTATGTTGTCTTACAATGACAAATGTACAGGCCAGATCTGGGCCCAATCACCCAAAACTATCAAAAAAAATTGAATCTGATCTGTGTATCAACAAATGACGCAGAAAATGCAGGGGGCAAAATGGCCTTTGATTTGGGCGATCTGAACTCAACGGTGAACTCCGTTTTCAGCTAGGATGCACCAGCAAAACGTTGACGGCAAGATCTCTTAACAAAAGAGAGAAGGGGCTTGCAGGATCAAAGCTCTGATACCATGTTGGAGCAATCAACCACCAGGATCAAATCTGCAAAACCAAATAACCTTCCACACAAGAGAGACAAGCAAAGAAAATGCTATATTGCCATGATACAACAATGTACTGGATTACATAATGTACAATGAGGCCTTGGTTATAAAGACCAAGGTGAGATACAAGATGTTGTAGTCATCTGACAAGTGTCACAATCCTATGATATATGACAACTATAGGATAAGATGACAACTATCAACTACAACTATCAACAACTAGAAACATCTAGAAGACAACTAGAATGCTCCTAAGTCAACTTAAGATGTGAACATGTGTGTGAGTATTATTTAACTAATAAATAGTTAAATAATATGAATTATCTACACAACAAAGGTTAAACCAGATAGGTAATAACCCTGTTCACACCAACAATGTTCAATGAGTAGAATATTACACCAAAAAGTCATGTCTGTTACTTTGAGAAAGTCCTCACAATCGATATAATGTGACAAAATTAAACAATATTAAATTACAATTAAATAAGCAATCACAAAAATTATGTAAAATCAAACTATTAATTACAGTAACAGCATGTTGGACCTGAATGGCTTCTTAAATAAGGAGGGCCTAATGGATCTGGAACTACAAGGTAACAAGTTTACATGGTCAAATCAGAGGAAAGGAAGGAATCTGATTCAAGTCGGACTTGATAGGGTTTTGATCTCTTCTAATTGGAAATTCTTAAGCTCCCATGTCCTTGTAGCTCTGCCTCGAACAACTTCCAACCATAATTCGTTGCTTCTCTCTTGGAAGGATGTGAATGGTAAAGGCCCCTACTCGTTTAGATTTGAAATTATGTGGACAAAACATCTTTTTTGATGAAAAAAGAAAAATCAACTTGAAACTGAGAGGAATTGCAGAAAAGATTAGAAGAAGGAGACAACACAAAGGATACTACTAAGGAGGGAAGAGAGTGGGAGAAGGGAATGGAAAGATCTATTGATGAAAGAAGAGATTTTTTTGAAGCAAAAGTCAAGAGTTAAATGGTTGAAAGAGGGGGATAGGAATACCTCGTTCTTCCATCAATCTATGATGAGGCATAGGAAAAGAAATAGCATAATTAAGATAATGGATGATAGATGTATTAGGGTTGACTCAAATTTCTAGATTGGGGAGGTGGCGGCTTCCTATTTTTAGAACTTCCTGGGAGCCCAAAATAGCAGTATCAATCAGGAGCTCATAGATATTATACCCACCCTACTAAATGAGGAGGATAGTGCTCAACTTGGCAGACCTATTTCTGAGGAGGAGGTCTAGGCCTGTCTCTTCTCTATGGTGGCTTTTAAATCCCTGGGAGCTGATGGATTCCCCCTGCTTTCTTCCAGGAGTATTGGGATATTGTGGGAAAAGATGTCACTGAGGCTACAAGTGATTTCTTTAGGACTGGCAAGCTGCTAAAGTAGCTTAATCATACCTTCATAGCTCTTATTCCCAAAAATCAAGACCTAGTGTGCATGAGGGACTTTAGACCTATAAGTCCTTGTAATACTGTGTACAAGATCTTCTCCAAAATTCTAGTGTTGAGACTCCAACCCATTCTTGAAAGATTGTCAGCAGCTGTCAAAAAGGATTTGTCTCAGGCAGACAGATAATGGATCCAGCCATTACTACTCATGAAATAATCCACTCCATGGAGAGAAGCAGAAGCCCGGGGAATGGATTTCAAGCTAGACATCTCAAAAGATTACATCAAATTGAGTGGTGTATTGGGGTCCTTTATAGGTTTTTGCACACTAGAAGTAAATTATACTTGTATTATTTAGTCATAAGTTCTCTCTCTCTTGGGTAGATCATTTTTAAAGTTATTTCTTTATATCTCTCTAGAGATCTCCTTAAATCTAGATAACTCTCTCTCTCTCTCTCCCTCCCTTGACTTGAGTAAGTCTTTTTAAAGCTCTCTCTCTCTCTCTCTCTCTCTCTCTCTCCTCTCTCTCTCTCTCTCTCTCTCTCTCTCTCTCTCTCTCTCTCTCTCTCTCTCTCTCTCTCTCTCTCTCTCTCTCTCTCATCTCTCTCTCTCTCTCTCTCTCTCTTCTCTCTCTCTCTCTCTCTCTCTCTCTCTCTCTCTCTCTCTCCTCTCTCTCTCTCTCTCTCTCTCTCTCTCTCTCTCTCTCTCTCTCCTTAAATCTTTTTAACTTGCTCCTTCTTTCTCTCTTTACTAGGACTTCTCTAGATAGGTCTTCTCTTTAGTAGCTTAGATTTTGTCACCATATAAATTATAGTTGAACCTCTTTAACAAGTAGCTACTAGATTAATTATCTTGTAAGCTAGAACTCCATTTAGAGCCAAAGGTTAGTCCTTAAAATTCTAGTCTCATCCTTCTTTTGATAATACTTGTTGCACTAAGTTGGAGAGATCTATTTCTTTTATCACATTTGATTTTCCTTGAATTCAAATTGAGCTTAATGAACTTTACTACCTTCAATCCATGGTGGGGTTTCTCTTCGCTTTAATCTTAGGCCTATTTTTCTACATGTTAAATGTTGCTACTTATATAAGCCCTATCTTTTCTTTACAAGTATTTTTATTTCATTTTGATCTTAAATATAAATTCCAACAAAGGATTGTGTGCTTTGTTAAATCATTCAAGGCTCTAAGAGCTATGTTACCATATTATATGTATAGGAGATTTCATATATATCAAATTGTACATCTTACAAAGAATATTTGTGCACACTTACACACTTATATCCTAAATAGTATAACTACCTAGATGTATCTTGTACTCATATTTGTCACTTGTGTGCATGAGTCCATATATAAATCACTTGTGGTCAAATATATTAGTTATTGTACATGTACATGTGTATATTAAATTTTATGGTAATTTGTTCATATGGAGGCTGTTTAAAATATATGAAGACTTCATTCACTAAATTAAATAAGTTTTCTTTAATATGTATTTCCTTAATGTGTGATACAGAAACTGGAGCAAACGTTGCTGAAGAACACATAGTTTCAAAATGTTACCCCAGAGGAGGCCCAAGTGCAAACAATGGATGTTGGAGAGGGGTCAGGATTGCTTCCTTTGACTGGTATGGATGAGCATATTAATCTAGCTAAAGAGGTGAAGGAAAAAAATTCTTATAGAAATTTAGAATATTTACTTAAAATGGATATTGAGAAATTGAAACATTATGTTGGACAACCTAAACGTACTGATAGGAGGTCAATGAATAAAACTGCAAAACAAATAATTGCTCATTTTGATAATCTTGATACACTTGGCTGAACCCAATTGTTATCAAGTGTACTTCTTAATAAGGAGCTAAATGAGCCATTACAATTGTTGTGTGTAGATTTGTCATTGAAAAGGGGGAAAGGTTCACACCTAGAAAAAGATATTGTTGAAAATGTTAAAAAAGGTTTGGCTTCCATTGGGAAACAATCTCGATCTACGGATAAGTCCATTTCAAGAAGACTGATGTTGACAGGAATTTTAAGTGAAAATAATTCCAAAAAAACACAATTGTCTTCAATTTCAACTGAGATTGGTTTCAGTAGAAAGACAGTAACAAAATATGTGAAAAGGAGAAAATTATTGGATGATAGTATCTCGAAAAGCAATTAGGCAATTATGTGTAGATCTCCTCGATCTAACAGGATTCAAGATGTTGTTAGGAACTTGACCACAAGCTTTTGGAATGATAATACTCGTGCTTCATCAAATAGTAGAGATGTTATCAAACACATATTGGGCCCAATAGTTATGAACTACATACAAAACATTGGCTAGATATAACACAACATGAGATGTATGTGAACTTTTGTAATTCAAATCCAAATATAAAGATTGGACAAACAATGTTTGAAAGGTTAAGGCCATATTATTTGAAGATAACAAGGTTTTTGAAATTGTTGTCGTTATCATATGAATTTGATCTCTACTATCAGGTGTTTCGAAAGATTTGTGAAGATAGAGATGGTTTTATAAAAGCACCTCCTAAACGAGTAAGTCAGTTCATAGCATCCATCTTATGTGATAAATCAGATGATGATAATGGAACTAGTCAAATAAATTGCATAAAAGGTCTTTGTGAAACATGTAGAAATTTGGCTAAAATGCCTTTGAAAAATGAAGATATCGACCCAATGAAGTTGGTAAATTGCAAGAGTTACAAGTACATAAAGTTTCAAACAAAAAATGGGAAAGAATCCACAAGGTTAGATTATGTAGAAGAGGAGATACCTATTGGAAGATTTATGAAAAAATTTTGTAAATTGATTCAACCATACATACATCATGCTTTTTTTGCTAAGTGGCAAGCACAACAGTTTCAAACATTAAGAGATACTTTCCCACCTGGAACAGTTTTATCAGTAGTCAACTTTGCTGAAAATTACTCTTTTGTACATCAAAAAGAGATTCAATCACAATATTACTTTTTAGAGCAGATCAATATTATGATTCATGTGTGTTATCAGCATGCACAATTGGATTTGAATGGTGTTGAAAGTACATTTGAAGCACGAGTCATCAAGAAAGAATATCAGTTTTATATTAATGATGATAAAGAGCATGACACACATTTTGTACAACATTGCTTTAAGAATTTTTTTGGATATTTGGCAAACAAGGGTGTCAGTTTTGAAAGGCATTTTGTATGGTCAGATGGATGTGCGTCACAATTCAAATCATCAAGGCCATTTTATGCACTATGTAGATATCATCAAAATGACAATATACCACATGTTTGGAGTTTCTTTGAGAGTAGGCATGGAAAGGGTGAACATGATAGCACAGGAGCTTGCATCAAACGTGCTCTAAGAAAACATCAAATGAATTATGATGGAGACTGTAAAAATGATGCACATGATGTTGTTGAATGGTGTAAGTTACACTTTGCACCAAATGAGGCCGACACATCTTCAAGAACAAATAGATACATTCCACATAGACTGTTTTGGGAGATATCAGGTATGTATTGTTTGAATTTATTTAATGTGTACTTTAAATATATATTCATGTATATGATATATGTGTACACGAGTTTGTTTATTTTAGTTTGAATTTAATTATTTAGATATATATTATATATTCATAATGTACAATATAATAAATTTGTAGGTGTGGATAGAAGATCAATGCATGGATGCAAGAGGGTAGAGAAAACAAGATCTTTGCATTGTGTCATGAGTACAGATAGCCCTACATGGATGTTGTGCACTAGGGATTACTCTTATTTTTGTTATGAGTGCATGTTGGGAGATTTTGAGAATTGTAAGAACCAACAACGTGGATATGTCTGTGAATGGAAAAATGTGCCACTAGTTGTTACCAACACATACAATGAAGATGAGGATGAAATATTTGAAGACATTCCTTTGATTTCAACTGATTATAACCATATTTCAGGATTGATTAAAAAAGGTATGTGTGTGTGTGTGTGTGTGTGTGTGTGTATTATATAAGGTATCTCTAAATTTTTTTAAGTTACAAATTTTGGACATCTAAATTTGGTGTAGGAGATGTTTTTAAAGTCATAGCAGAGGCTGGAAATATAGAAGAAGTTAGTTATTATTTATTTCGTTGCACAAAAGAGAGGCAAAAGCTAATAAATCTAGAAACAAGTGATGGAATGATGTTTCCCACAGGTTTAACTTTATTTAATATATTTTTAAATCATTTTGACTTTGTTACATATGTACATGTCAAGTACCTCAAGAGCGATTTAAACATTCAATTTATATTATAATTTATGTTATGTCTTACCGAGCAATGATAAAGCTATACATGTTCATAGATGTAGGTTAAATTTACCTCAATAAAATGTTATATAAATATTATGTCTTACCGTGGAATGTTGTTTCCCACAGGTTCAGTTGTAGTGCAAGGGACATATCTCAAACAAGTCAAGATTGTTCACCATGGGATTCACTTTATTGATTATCAATCTAACAACAAGGTATATCAGTATAGCCACCTAGTAATTGCTACCGGCCTATCTCTTCATGCAGTTCATGCACGTGGACATCGTAAGTGGAGACTAGATAGTGATGATCATCAAAGAATATTAGATGTCATTGAAGAGCAAACTGAACCACTTGATGTGACCTGAAAAATATGGATGAAGAACTTACAATTTTTAATGTTTGAAGACCTAAATTTACTATCTAGATCTATTTCATGTATTAATTGTTTTTCAATTTATGCAAGTTAAATTAATAATTATTTTGTTGAATAAATTTTAAATTTCAACATGCGGTTCTTAATGTACAAATGATCTCTCTATTAGAAGTCATACAGATAATGCCCTAGATTCTTATTCAAGTGCATGCACGATATGATAAATTTTGAATGTTTTTATTTAATGCTATATATGCTCTTTGAACATGCCACAACACATGTACATATGCACTAGAGATGTCACAATATAAATTTTAAATTAAAATCAAAGTTTTCAACATCAATGCACAAATCATCACTACACAACTTAGTTTATATTATTAAATATAAAATTGATTGAATTCACATTGGTCACCCTTAGTGCACTATGAGACAATTAGTACATGATTGAGTTGATCTTAACATTTCATTGCAATCATAACGATGTTGTACACTTAAAGCACTCTTGCTCAGTCATGAGGATTGATCTAATTCTCAAACATTTACAAATTCCTAAAGACTCATTTCCACTTGTTGTTTTATCATTGCAACCTTTTAAGTTACAACATATAGATGTTAATCACTCGATAGGTATTTGTTTCATTATGAGATGATTTGACCATATGTTTATATGTATGGTTCAATCTAGGTTCTAGTGGTTAAACCTATCTAGGTAATTGATACATGTCAATTGAAATATTCCTAGCCAAAGTAAAATCATAAGACACTAAATAATGTAGCATTAGATTTTTTGGAAATGGATTTATAAATATCTTTAAATTATTTTTAGCAAGTGCCACCAATGGATATCTATTATTGAATATAACATGAAATAATTAAAATAAGATAAGGGATTTTGATAACTATGTATGAGACTTTGTAACCAAACAAATTTAATTTTTTTTCATGTAGTATTGAGTCAGCTAGATTGGAGTCCAAGTTTTTAAACTTTGTTATAAGTAGTAAACCTCAGTGTGATGTAATAAAGAAGAGAACTTAGATATGCAATAAGTACAAACCAGAAATTATATAAAGATGCATGAAGGAGACTTTGTAACCAAACATTTAATGTTTTTCATTTAGTATCGAGTCAGCTAGATTGGAGTCCAATTTTTTAAACTTTGTTATATGTAGTAAACCTTTGTGTGGTGTAATAAAAAAGAGAACTTAGATATGCAATAAGTACAAACCATAAATTATAAGAAATTATATACATGCACACACACACACACACAAAATATCATATATTAATATACCTCAATGGATTATATACATGTCTTATAATTCATGAACCTCATGATTTACTCTCACTTATCATCTTCCTTATTCTAACACATATAATCAATTCATTCTCTTATCTCCCACTTTTTCCTTCTTTATATAGCCTCTTAATGCCGAGCTTCATATTGACTTTCCACAATATCCTTTCATAATAACACTTAATTATCTTCTTCCCATGAATTTACCTTTTTGTTCATGATATTTTACTCTTTTATATGTCTTAGATATGTCTTAAGTGTGTCTTAGGTCTAGACTAGAATAAGGTATAAAATCCAGGGTTGACACCTATATTAGATACATGTCTTAGGTCTAGACTAGAATAAGGTACATGAAATCTCTAGGTGTAGATTAGATATGCCTTAGGTCTAAGTTACATCTACTAGGAAATCTAAACATGTCTAAATGATATAAAATCTAGGTGTAGATTAGATATTCTTAGGTCTAGACTAGAATAAGGTATAAAATCTAAGGGAAGCTCTTTTTTTGTATCTTGAAGTTATGAAACCCTAGTAAAGTTCCATGGTAACCATTCGAGTTTGTTATCATTAGAAATTTATAAAACCCAACTTTTTAGTTCACTATATTTAGAAAGTTGTATGTCAGTTTAATTATCATTCAAGTCTCAAACTTAACAAGCCTCTTCTATCTAGTTCATTTAAACATTCAAATAAGATGAACTTGTATAGATTCAATCTTCATGGTATATATTATAAAATCAGCATTGGTTCTTATACCTCTTCACATTGTCTAGGAGTAGAAAATTATTCTAGTTTTGACTAAGATGGATAAATATATACATGAGTTCATGACTTTAACTATAATTATGTTACATTACCTAGAATTGCATTCCTACTCACTATAGCTATAGCTGAAGGGAGATACAGTCTTTAATCAGGTATAGGTACCATCAAAGTTGTTTAACATAAGTCAACAGTACCTCTTGAATCGAAAAGGATAATCTTCAAATTAATTCTTTCTATGCATTAAATAATGGAGATATATTCTTTAATCCTATAGGTACCATCAAATTTGTACAACATAAGTGAACATGATATCTTGACTTGAGAAGAATGATCTTAAAATTCTTATTCCAATTCTAGGAGATATGAAGGTTGTCCTAAGGAACAATTCCTTAAAATTTTATGGACTACTATGATGTGTAGATAAGGATATAGCCTTGATTGAATTGAAATAATATCATTAAATAATCTATGTCCTTGAATTAGGGCCTCTTATAGGAATTGACTGACAATGGGCATGGAATGGATTCTAGTTGTTTATATTCATTTTAACAAGTTTGAGTTAAGGTTATTCAAATGAATCCTTCAAGTTTACAATTCATCGTCATGTTTAAATGGATGTTGCAAAGCCAATCCTTAATGGTAATCCAATGTATTTTTATTATGTTCATGGTGTGCTAAGTGGTTAATGTTACTTGATTAGATATTTGGCTTATAGTCTTATTCATGACTTGAGTGTACTACTTATTTGCTCTAGTAGTGGTGAAAGTCAAATTATCTAGAAGTCTAAGTTTATTTTTTAATAAAAAATCTTCCAAGTTTTATTTACATTTGTTATATATATTGTGTTTGTATGCTGCTTATGTGGGCCTAACTTATGTTATTTCATTATATAGCTAGTTTTCTTGTCCTTTATCTAGATATTTGAATGGTATATCATTACAAAGTTATAAAGTTTATTTTAAACTTAAAATTTGAGATATGTACAACTTATAGAATCTATATATATCTTATGTATCTAGCATGTGTAGGTTGAAATTTACATGACGTGATTGAGATAAGCATACTATTTTTTAAGTTAATATATTATTATTTCAAAACTTGTATTACATGTCTTAATACACACATGTAAATATCAAATAGATCCATTGAAAAAATCAAGAAGCATTTATATGAAAACATTATTAATATATCTCAAACATAAATTTGTCCATGTCAAATATTAACATATTTGTGTCCATCTGAAGAATAAACATGGTTGTATGTATAGATGTATAAATGTAAAAACATGTTGAAAATATATTTAAACATAAATGTTCATACATGTTCAAGAAAATATATAAAAATAAATGTTCATACATGTTTGAAAATATAAACATAATCATGTCCATACATGTCAAATACATAAACATAAACATTCATACATGCCATTTGAATATAAGCATAAACATATAAATGTCCATATCTCAAACATAATCATAATTTACACAAATGTACATATCCATATCTCAAACATAAACATAAACATAAACACAAATATCCACATAAATCATCAAACACATGTATGTAATCAAGTCAGGTGGAATTGTCAACATATCAAACATAAATAAATGGAAATGTTGAGGTAGAAGCAACATCAAATGGAGACCTCTCTAGGTGACTGCAGCCTAATCGTCGTGTTGGATCCTAATCGAGCAACCCTCTAAATGATAATCCTGTTCTGATGCATGTGCCGAGTCCTGGAGATAAAATTAAGTATAATGCACAGTTAGATACATTTTATCTAGATATATAGAACTATTTAAAAATGTATATATATATATATATATAGTAATTTATTATAAATAGATAGATATATCTACATACATACATGCAAAACTCACATGTCCATTGGCAACAATATCATCAACAAAATCATGTCGACGTACATGGTCTGATCTTAGGCTAGGAGTAACATGAGGTATCTCCATCTACAATATATATATATATATATATATATATATATATATATCATTTAGTTAAAACTAAAATCTAAGTAATTTTTAAAAAAAATTAATTGAATGTATGCACATGCACACATACATATATATCTTATCTAGATCTACACATATACATACTTGCATATCACCTAGTACCACAAGACCCGAGCCCTCTGCAATGTCTGCCTCCACTAGATCATCCAAATGATCTGATGTATCTGTCTAAGCCCTCTCATGTTGTAGTAATGACGAGTGAAGGGGACTGATCAACTAAGATGGCATCAATATAGAATCAGAGTGCATCAACATATCCATAAATCCTATAGAAGTCTGCATCTTCTCAAGGTCATGATCTGAACCTAGATCACTGGCATATGCAACAACTGAATGATCTGTAGGTGGATCGTCATGTGCACTTGTGCTACCAGGCCTAGAAGGGTGGTTAGAATGACAAGATCCTGAATGTGAATGAATAGACATAGCCATACGATCTCTAACCTGATCTATGGAGATCCCTAGCTCTGATGCAATGAATGTATATGCCTCCAAGAGATCCTTTGTGAAACAATGCAATGTGCTACGCACCATCTCCCCTGTGAGACCATCCAACTGTGCAGGTGTAGGGATGCCTACCATAGAATAAGGATCATAGTGAGTGCTGGTACACTATGTTGTAAATGAAGCTCTAGATCATGGACATCGTGCCATCAAAAACTGACCCACACGATCAGTAGCTATCGTAGTGGTAGAAACTGCAATATCACCAACATTATCAATTGCTTCCCATTGGGAAGCAACGACAACATGATCTGCTGAGGGGGCTATGGCTGGGGAGATAGCAGGATTCCTCTCACCAACTAATGCCCTATATGTCGGGGCCGCCTGATCAGGTCGACGATAAGCATCCCTATTAGTAAGCTTGCCATGGCCTTGACCACAATATGGTGGAATGTCATAGTAGTTGACTTTGAGGCCTAAATGAACCTTAGCATACAACTGTTGTGCAAAATATAATGGAATTTGGTTGTTATTTGGATAACGCCATAAATAGCAAGAAATCAAGGGTATATCAATCTGGCCATATCATCATCGACACATCTCGTTACCTAGTATCCTTTGACCTTTACCTTAGTCTGATAGTATGGAAAGCATTCAGATTTAATGGTTTCTTTTGTCACCACACTTTGAACATGAGAGAGGGGAACATCACCACAAACTTCTTCCCGCATGTGGGAAAGAATAGCAGTTATAGCATTAGGGGAATAAGCACTTGTGTCTCAAATTTTATCTCTAATTTTTTCTAAGCTTTCCATTATGGACTTACAACTATCCTTATATATTCTCATGTTCGTTTCATCATTTATGCAAACTCTCAATCTATCGATCTCATTATTAGTTCGTGAAAATAGTTCCTGAGGTGGAACTGGTGCATAATTTGGCATGTGTGATGTAGTCAAAGATCTCTAGAACTAGATAAAACATGTGCAAAATTAGACATCTAGAGATATGTATCATGTGCGCATGTAGAAATTCATAGTTCTCACATGTATAAATATATTATATATAAATAAGAAAACAAGAAAGAGAATTTAAGTAGTACAGAATACACACAATACACAATACAAGAATATTTTAAATACAAATATAGAAAAGGATGCTTTGGATCAATTGACTTGAATCTGTGAATCAAAAGATGACTTAATTTAGTAGATGATACATACAATCTACACATAAAATTAAATTATTTTCAAAATATCTAGATACATCATACATGTTGAATTATACTTACAATTTAACCTTATATAAACCTCTATAGTTGCCTTAGGATGGCCATGTTGAACCTATCAACATACAATTTCTTGCTTCTGACTTGTTGAGCTCGCTTATCCTCTTGTAGATCTAGAATTGGTTCAACAAGGCCATCCCAATGCAACTATAGCTCGGTATAAATAAGGTTTTGTAAGTATAATTCAACACAATTATCTATTTCAAACAATTTAATTTTACGTGTAGACTATCATCTACTAATTGTTTTTTGAAAATATGTACTTACAAAACCTTAATATTATACCGAGCTATATCTAGTTGCATTAGGATGGCCATGTTGAACCAATTCTCTACAATTGATGACTGATATGTCTCACCAACATCATAACATGATAGTGTCTACTAAATGGATTGTGGAACAAATGTATCAACATACACGTCCTACATCAGAGTAGATAGGTATGTTGTGTTGTGCTCACCTATATCAACATACAATTTCTTCTCCGATGTACAGGTGTGTATGTTGATATTGTTCCATGACTTCCAAAGTAGACACTAGTTATCATTGGTGTTGGAGAGACATATTAGTCATCATGTAGAGAATTGGTTAAATATGGCCATCCTAATGCAACTATAGCTCGGTATAAATAAGTTTTTGTAAGTATAATTTGAAACACATATAATTGTTTATATTGTACAAAAATAGTCTAGTCTAAGTGCTTAGGCACACATGGGCCCTTCATTGATCAAATGAGGAAAACCAAGAACCTCCAAAGGTACTTAAACCCCAAGGCACACTTCCCACACCTAGATGGGTCTACTCATGCTACTTGGAAGTTACAAGGCATTTAAACAAGATTCAATCACTCAAGAAAGTGCATGTTAACAACTTCATTGCAACATAAAAACATACACCAAGGGAATGATTTCTAAACAAACTAATTGCAATATTATACCATGAGAAATAATTCATACCTACTAACTATATTTTTTGAATAAAACCATCATTGAAAAATCATTATAACAACCATACACATGTCCTAGTTTGAGCTTAGGAAATATAACATTAATTGATAAATTTCTCACCACCTCGATGGTAGATTACAATCTGAAATACTACCAATAAAATTATTGTTTGAAACCCATTTTGATGTGTCATAACTTAAATAGTTGGCTAAGTAAACATTTTAAAACAAGCCTAATTGATTTATGACACTACAATAGTTAAGACAGTTTCAATTGACTCAATATGCATCTTGGTTAAAGATTAGGAATAAATTTTGAGAAGGGAATTGTCATGTCCTAGATGCAGAACATAAACATTTTGATTATAAAGGAAAAATGTTTTTTTAGATTACCCCTATTGTCTCAAAGATACAAGATAATATATGCTCCTTAAATATATTAATAAGCCTAAGGATGAACATTGAGAGTTTTATATATGTTATTTTTGTATAGTTATGTTGGACTTGTTTATAGCCATTGTTGATATACAACATTTTTTATTTAATGGTATATGTATCTTATGTTTTCTCTAAGAAATTTTATTTTTCTATGGCCCTATAATGACAATGTGGTCTTTGAGACTTGGTATGGACTGGATTGAGTGCATTTAGGAATTTCTAAGTATTCCATAAATACCTCAAAATATAGTGCATTTTCTCTATTTAATGATATAATAATTTTGTGGTAAGTCTAAAGATTTAGGTTTTCTAGCTTGCTTGTTGCATAATTTTCCTAAATCCAAAGATTGTGTCACATTTGTAATCAATATCATTCTAGATCTTGGACTTCTTAAGAGTTGAGTTTGAAGTGATTTTTCTCCTGAAATCTCTAAGTATATAATTTATTGATTTAAATAAAAATTATTTAAAAAAATAAAATTAAATGCAATTTGTACATTAAGTTCTTTTCCATATCAAAAGACATAAATGGCCAAGGATTCTCACCAACATTACTACAATTTCATAAGATAATTTTTTTGATAGGAAATTTGCACAACTTTAGTCTATTTTAAAGTAATATGATCATAAGCATGTGTAAATGTAATCTAAGAAACAAGTATCACATAGTGGCTAGTCCTTGTCAAATTGCAAAATGTTTGGAAATAGAAATAATAATCAAGCCAATTGCATTCCTCTACAAACTATGGCCCCTTATTTGAATTTATAAGATATCATAATTTATACACCTGATTTGATTCCTTATGATGACATTGACATTGAAGTCAAAATTGAAAACTCGTCGCATCTAATACATGTAGGAAAATATTATGTAAATGAGGGTGAATATGCTCAAAATCCTAATTGCTTAGATGGATGTGAAGTCATGCCAAGTACACCTAATAATATCAAGACTATTGCCCCTCATGTGGTGACATGGATGAACAAAATGGCAACTTGTTATATGTTTTGAAGAAACACTTTATATTGTTGAGGTTAATGAGAAATACTTGCTAAGATAAATCAAGTCTTACTAATGAGAATGATAAATCTAATGAATTTGTGTTCATGGATGCATGTTGGAAATCCCCCAAAAGCCCACTTAATTATAAATCAAGCATGAGTGAACATGAAGAAAATTGTAGCATTCAACTTGAAGAAAAGACACATGTGGACACCCAAACAGAGGAAGTAGATGCATGCTATGATATTCCCTATTGTACATCAAAAACCAAGTTGTCATCTGGATGCCAAATTCTAAAATTGAAAACATGTTGGACATGGTATCAAATTTAAGCAATGAGATGTTAAGTTTAGAGTCCTCTATTTATTAAATAGATCTTGCATTACCTAGCCATTGTAGGATTCATCCTATTGCTTAGCATGGTGAGGTTAGTTTTCTAAAATTTCTACTAGCCCTTGACATTGTGACAAAGATTATTAAAAACATGTACCCATGGCTCAACAAATGATGATTCAATAGGGCTAGAATTTAAAAATTCATGCAAATACCTGTTGATATATCCCTACACTATGCTACATCTAATACACATGTTAACAATTTTCTTGTTTCTAGTAATGTAGATTTGCATGATCATGTTAATAGTATTGATGCAAAAGAAATTTTGACTCATGATCATGTGGGTGTGTAAATCACATATCTAAGGATATTAAGGGAGTATATTTGGAGGATTGTTTGTTGATTTGAGCATAGTGATGGAATGTGAACAAATACCTTTGGTTGTTTTTCTATCACACAAAAATATGATGTTTGCTTTCCCTGCCTACATTTTATCATGTTTATTATTTTGATCATGGTGGTTTAATTGAAAGAACATGCATATGGATTAAACATGACAACAATGAGAAATCACAAAGTTCTTAACCTTGCATGTGATAGGCATCCTAAAGTTGATCCTAGACTACAGCTTAAATTTGACAGTTGTATAGCTGTATTTAGGCATTTTAGTTGTAAAAAACAATCAAAATTTTAAAAAAGACTGTATCATATGAAAGGAAAGATTTTGGACAAACTATCAAAATTTATATAGGATTATGATGATATATATATTTGATTTTTATATGATTTACTTATACTAAGGCATGTCATAGTATATGAAAGGCACGTTTGAATAGATAACTGTCATAAAAAAATTGCTTGACAAGCAAGGTTGACTATCAAATTTAAGCAAGGTTGACTGTCAGAATCATAACACGACAACCTTTGCCAACATCCTCCCTACCTATGATAAAATGGGAGCCTTAGAACAAGGTATGGACATCATCTGAGCATAATGGAAGGGGTTTTTTTGTTAGATATTATAGTTGGAAATGTTGTGGTCGATATGTATGAAAAATGTGGAAGCCTACACAAGGCACATGAATTGTTTGATAGAATGACTCAAAGAGATGTCATCTCATGGACGGAAATGATCGTAGGGTATGTACAAAATGGATTTGTTGAAAAGGTTTTAGAAAGTTTCAAGCAAATGCAATTGGAAGGTGTAAATCCAGAAACCACAACCTTCGCCAGCATCCTCCCGCGCAAGCCTGTGACAAAATGGGAGCTTTGGAACTGGCATGGACATCCATCTAAGCTTAACAGAAGGGAGTTTTTTGGTAGTTATTATAGTTGGAAATGCTCTGGTAGACATGTATATGCAAAATGTGGAAGCATAGACTATTGCAAGTATGGGCCTAACCGGTGTTGTCATTGATGTCAACATACTCTTGTTGCATTGATGTCAAGGATTGGATAAGTTGTGTGCTGAGGATATTGAGAAAATTACTCCTATCCGAAACAAAGAAGATCAGTGAAGATAGTGAATCTCTATGAAGTGAAGATCCCAGCTAGATGAAGATTAGAGAATGCGCATCAAAGGGTTTGTAGATATGTGTCTGAAGATGATCCAGTCAAGATTTGAGAGGTCTGCATGAAAATATGGAGGAGTTTGTTGATAACTGAGAGGGGGGGTGAATCAGTTATCCTAATTATTTCTTCTTTTAAACTTTCTTATTAATCAAAGCAGCATTGAATCAAACAAACAAACATTACCATGAAATGAGAAACACATGACACAGTATTTTTGACGTGGAAACCCGGTTAAGGGAAAAAACCATGGGGTGATTAACCCAAAGATTATTCTCTATTAGAAGAATAAGGAATTACAAAATGGCACTTGCCAATTAGGGCTCACTGCCCGAGCACACTGCTCACAAAGAGGCACATTGCCTACAAGGAGACACACTATCTACAAAAGAATGTTTATACAATACTTGAACTGATTGGAAGCATCTACATATGCTGGAGTTCAGTTCTGATTTAGGCTCTGTATACTGATCTGCTGCACTTCATCTTTCCTTTGTTCTTTTTCTACTTTTCTTTCACATACCAGATTTTTCTTATTACTTTTGTTCTGCTCTGCACTTATTCGCATACCCCATAACTCAACTACACTTCTCACAACAAAATCCATCCTCTATTTATATCCGCACTAGTGATTTCATTATCTTTCTAGTCAGCACCCGGAATAGTCTATCTTCTCACAAACTTTGTTCTGTCAGCTGAATCCTTGCATATCAAGTAATGCGGATCAAGCATATACTTGTAGATATCATTAATCATGTTGGCCAAACATGATTCATGCCTTCACAACCTTTACCATCAAAAATAACACATCCGGAAAATAGTCTGATACTCTATCAGTCAGTTCTTCCTCTGTTCTCACTGTCTTTTAGGAATCCGGTACTCAACTATTCATATCTTCTTTCTTGTCCATCACCGGAGGCTAAATCCTTGGAATATACTACTCAAGGTAGTCCTTTTGACTTCCCCAAATCTGCACTACACCAAGACACTTCCTCTGAGAGATCCGGACCAATCTGTCAAACCTTGCCACATGCTCTGTTCTTGTTCACCGGACCACAACAGTCTTCATTTTGACTTCCGGTAGAGACACACCATGAATTGCGGATATGTGGGATGACCTTTGTTGCCATCAATGACAACAACCATGAATCCATATAGTGTCTCTTGCCAACAATCTCCCCCTTTGGCATTGATGGCAACACTTAGTGAAAAATGACTAAGTGTTTACACTATGCTCCCCCTTGGCTGATGCTCTATCTTTATATACAATTTCTGGAACTCCCCCTTAGTTGGATTCCTCATTTTTCACTGCTCCTCACTCCCCCTTTGACGTCAATGGCAAAGGGTAGGGTCCGCACACCAAAATTTTCAAAGATTTACTATAAATAGCCGCATATTTACATACTCACATAAACTGAAGAATGTCTGCAAAGGATGTCTTCAATTGGACTAGTTCTGTAGCCCAACTTTGCTTCATTCTATCCAAAATTGAAATGTGACCACTTAACAAAAATGCAAAAGCTTCTGCCCTTTTGAGATCTATCGGATCATTTGTTTGGGTGGTAGTCTGAGCATCACTAATGGCTTCATGCATAGTTTCTAACTTAGGGATTATAATCCTTCTAAGTTCTCCCATCTGGTTAGTTATATTCTTCCTTTCCTTCTCAAAGTTCTTTATTGCATTTGTGATTGCAATAGTTTGACATTCTTGATTCACTATGGAGGAAGAGAGAGGATCAAAACTTTGAGATAAACTCTGTAGTTTGTCATGTTCCTCTTTTATTTTCTTATCAATTTCTACTGTTGCCTTTGACCAGGAGATACAAAATTTGTAGATGTCACTGCCATCCTTAAGAGCATTTTCTAAGCTCTTTATTCCAATACTCATATTTCTCCTATCATTAGAGATTAATCCTAGTACTTCTAAAAATCTCTTATCCAAAAATTCCTTCCGGACCTTTTCTTCAACTAATTTTTCTAGAGAATCAAAATGTGTATCAACACTACTGACTAAGGTTTTGAGATTACTAGAAGAGGAGGCTGTCGGATCTATCTGGACTGATGGCATAATCTTTTCAAGCACTCCGAAAGCAGCCTCTATCAACTCACAGTCTTCCATATGAGACTTTAGGAGTTTTTCATTTGCCTTAGCATTTGCAAATGAAGCTATCTTCATCGTCTGTACCGGAGAGAGAGAGAGAGAGTCAAAGTCGAATGGGCCTTTTAGAAGCTCCGGTTCATCAATCTCTATTGTTTCTTGGCTCAGAAATTTTTGAACAGTTTGTGCAGTGTCTCTTGCTGAAGACAGATGTTTCTTTTCTTCTGCAGTTTTGTCCTTTGGAGTCTTTTCTCCTTCCACATTCTTACCACTTTCAGTTGTGTTTTTCTCTGTTGAAATCTTCTCTTTCTCTGCATCCTTGGTGCTGTCAACCTCTTTTTCTTTTACTGTTGCTTCTTTCTCCTATGATTTCTCTTGGGATCTGGAGACTGTAGGGGAAACCGGAGGAGAGATGTTACTCTGTTCAAGGGCCACTTCTTCTGGAGCAGATGATTCCAAGTCCACAGCTATTTCTGCACCTAAGTCCTCTACAATAGGAATGTTGAACCTTTTGAATGTATTCCGGAGGATCTCTTCAGTGTCCTTGGCTACTTTGTCGGTCTCACCAAGCATAAGCTGATTCATCCTTGCTTTGCTTCTGAATTCATCCTTGCAGTCTTTGAATACCATGTTCATTGTTTTGTGATCAATTGAAGGATATAGCTGAATAGCTATCTGTTCCCTGATCTCAAGGTCTTTTGCCATGGCATTATTCTTTCTTATTTCTAATTCCTTCTCTAGACTCTTAGGAATTTCGGAGATAATCTCAATAAAAGCTTTATTGTAAATGTTCAGGTACCTGATTGTAGCTTCCTGCAGGATCTTTTGATTTGCCTCATTGTAGCCATCATAGAATTCAGCCACTGGTTGAAGGTTCCCATCCACAGTGACTGATTTGACTACACTGTCTAGAGACAAGGTGGGCTTTTCAACAAATTCCTCTGTCATTTCTTCCTTGTCTTGGCCTGTGGAGGGTTTACTAGATCCTTTCTTCTTCTGCTTCTTTATTTCTTTTACTCCCTCATCTAACTCAGTTTCCTCTTCATCCTTTTGGCTTTCATAAGCCCTTGTGGCTTTTATCTTAGATCTTTTACCGAATGCCTGGACTTCTGGGTTTGAGCTTTTGGTTGTGGGAGGTGTAGATCTTTTTGATGATCTGGTCCAGGTGGAAGTTTCAACCGGAACACTTTCTTCACTTTTCTTTTCTGCCCTCTTCTTCTCTTTCTCATCCCCTTCCTTCTTCTTCTAGTGAGCATCAAGTGCTTCCATGGAGATTCCAAGGCCTTGTGCTATGTGTTCTACTTCTTTTCTAACTTTCCTCTTGATCTCCGGTTCTCTGAGTTCAACATGAATTTTTATACTTAGTTCCTCAAATGTTCCGAACCTTTCTGCCTTCGGATCTTTAGGCTGACTTAGCATGTGTTGAACATGCAGCTCCACTATCTGTTCATCCACTTCATACCCCATGGGCATGATCCACACAATTCTTGGTTCTACTGCCTCCATTAGACACTGATCTGTTTCTACCATAAAGCATACTGTGTCTTTGTACTTTTCAACAAGGGATTGGGGTATTCTTTCTCTTGCATGCATCATGCTCTGGAAGTTCTTGAAATATCCCCATAGAGCTATTTTTCTTGCTTTAGCATCCCCAAGTCCATGCAAATAATCTCTGATTTGGATGGCAACCAGTCTGTCATTCTGCCATATCCATCCACTGGATCCGGGAAGCTCATTCATGTAATAAAAGAAGAGACAAAGGATCAAATTGCCGTACATGAAGGAGTTTTTCTTGTCCTTCTTGATCTTCTGCAGATTTTCAAAAAGTTGTTTTACAAGAAGCTCACACATGTCATAGTCTGCATTCTCCTTTAACATTTGATAAGCTGTGTAGATTGCAGTTCCCGGTACTGAATTTTCCCTACTGGAGTGATAGATTTTGTAACCAATTATCATAGATGCAAATTTGACATCCGGTTCAGTGATGTCTTCAACTGTCATAGCTCTCTTGTCAAACTTAGATCCGGTTGCATCACTAACTGTCTGATTTTTGACAGACTTGAGAACAGGTAATCCATCAGATGAGTGCAGACCGGTTACAACCCTAATTGCATCTTTGGTGATCTTGAAGGGCTTGTTCAACCATAGGAAGTTGTCATGCACTCTACTTAGTACATACCGGACCCATTCATCTTCTTCAAAACAGGGGAAATGGATGCATTGTGCAAAGTGTTTGTCCCGAATGGCTTTGTACTGAGGTTTAATCTCAAAGGAGTCATCTATCAACTGTTTGTGATAGATATCCATCAGTTTTGATTCTCCAAAGTCTTCAAAATTCACATGAATGTAAACCCTAATGTCCTTCGTATGCAATACACCATGCGGAACACTGGAGAAGGCTCCTAGTGGATCTACTTCCAAAGATTTGTATGGATGTTTCTTGAATGTGGGGCGAGGTCTATCAGAGATCTTAACTATATTCAGAGTAGCCATTTTTCAAAGATTTGCAATGAGATATTGAAAACGTAAAATACCTTATGTGCCTTCAGATATACGGAGTGGTTGGATTGATTTCTATATGTAGTAACTTCTGCAAGTGATCTTCGGTGAACTTGATGAATTTTGTTGCAGAGCTCCGCTTTTCGCTTCTTCTTGGGTGTGGAATGATCAAGTGATTATTGAGAAATCCCTTATATTGTTTTGCAAACCCTAATATCTGTTTGCAATAAATGCTCGACCTACATTGTTCCGGTTTACCTTATTCAGATAACTTGGAATACCAGATCAGTCCTGATCTATGAACATCACGCGGATCTTCCAACCATGAATAAATCAAGATGACACATCACAAGGACATCCCAAACACTCTGTCCAATCCGCAGAATAAGACAATGCATTTCTGGATCTCTCCGGATCCTTTTTGTAATCCTCTGTCATTCCGGAGCATCTCCCGGAACACGTCTAATTTGATCGACCACAACTTCTTTACATCTCCATGCGGACCTTTGAAATCTTATCTGGATCATCTCAAGACTTATATCTTCAAACCCTTTACTCTGCATCTTGTGCCACATCCGGCACCACTTGATTGGCTAGGGGAACAGGATTTTCTATGAGTCTCCCCTGAGCCAGAGCTCACTTTTTAGTTTCTGGAAGGAGTATCAGCACCAGAGTCTGGTGCGGATCCAACCTCTACATTCTCTAAACTTTTCTTTACCCAAATCTTGTTCATCTGATTCCTAACTTCATCCGCATTCATCTTTTGTTTACCCTTGTCTTGATTCTGATTATACACTGGACCTTTTTTGTCTTGATTCTTGCTTCTGCAGACTTTTGCATTATGACCGGACCTATTACAGATTTGACAAATAACATTTCTTTGCATATTTGACTGATAGCCTCTTGATCTACATTGATTAGCCATATGACCTATTCTATTACATGCAAAGCATCTACCATTGAATGATTTGTTTATTTGCATATTTTTGCATTCATGAAACTTGTGTCCATACCTTTTGCAGTTAAAGCACTGTCCAGAGAAGGATGAATTAGTCTGATTCATTCTATTTTTGCACTGATTAGCTTTGTGACCAAAGTGATTGCAGCTGTGGCAGTATCTATTGAAGGATGGATATCTTTGAGCATTGGGTTGTCTTACCGGAGGTCTTCTAGGCCTATTCCTTAGATTTTCTGATCCAAAATTCTTTTGACCGGATCCGGAGCTTTCTCCTTTCTCATATCCCAAACCATACTTGTCATCTGTCCTCTTTTGACTTCCAAGAAGTACTTCAAGTTGGGCAGAACTTATCTTGAATTTTTCTTTATATTCATTTGCTGTTTGAAGATCTCTTTTGAGAGAGACAATTTGATCCTCAAGTTTTTCTTCATTATCTTTGGCATCTTCAAGATCAGATTCAAGATGTCTAATAATCCTGTCCATCTGGTGGCATTCTTCTGATTTCTCTTTAAGAGATTGTCTTAGATTGTCTTTAGCTTTTCTTTTTTCTTCAATCTCTTGAGTAAACTTTATAGTTCCTGATTCCATTTCATGTCTTAACATAATGACTTCTTTTGATAACTTTTCACATAACTTGGTTTTCTCAGTCAATTCTTCATTTGTATTGCTTTCTTCACTTTGTCTTGCCAATTGTTGGAGCAGCTCCTTTCTCTTTTTCATAGAGAGACTTAATTTGTCTTTTAGTTCTCTCATGAATTCATCAGCCTGTTTGAGTCTTTCCTTTAATTCATTGACTTTAGAGTTTGACTGTTCAAGATCCTCAAGGGCAGTCTTGAGTTGCTCCCTTAAACCATATGCATCCATTTGAATTCCTAGATCTTCCTCAAGCTGTTAGGCTCTATTCGGAGGAACTTAGCTCTGATACCAATTGTTGATAACTGAGAGGGGGGGTGAATCAGTTATCCTAATTATTTCTTCTTTTGAACTTTCTTATTAATCAAAGCAGCATTGAATCAAACAAACAAACATTACCATGAAATGAGAAACACATGACACAGTATTTTTTACGTGGAAACCTGGTTAAGGGAAAAAAACACGGGGTGATTAACCCAAAGATTATTCTCTGTTAGAAGAATAAGGAATTACAAAATGGCACTTGCCAATTAGGGCTCACTGCCCGAGCACACTGCTCACAAAGAGGCACACTGCCTACAAGGAGACACACTGTCTACAAAAGAATTTTTATACAATACTTGAACTGATTGGAAGCATCTACATATGCTGGAGTTCAGTTCCGATTTAGGCTCTATATACTGATCTGCTGCACTTCATCTTTCCTTTGTTCTTTTTCTGCTTTTCTTTCACATACCGGATTTTTCTTATTACTTCTGTTCTGCTCTGCACTTATTCGCATACCCCATAACTCAACTACACTTCTCATAACAAAATCCATCCTCTATTTATATCCGCACTAGTGATTTCATTATCTTTCTAGTCGGCACCTGGAATAGACTATCTTCTCACAAACTTTGTTCTGTCGGCTGAATCCTTGCATATCAAGTAATGCGGATCAAGCATATACTTGTAGATATCATTAATCATGTTGGCCAAACATGATTCATGCCTTCACAACCTTTACCATCAACAGTAACACATCTGGAAAATAGTCTGATACTCTGTCAGTCAGTTCTTCCTCTGTTCTCACTGTCTTTCAGGAATCTGGTACTCAACTATTCATATCTTCTTTCTTGTCCATCACTGGAAGCTAAATCCTTGGAATATACTACTCAAGGTAGTCATTTTGACTCCCCCAAATCCGCACTGCACCAAGACACATCCTCTGAGAGATCCGGACCAATCTGTCGAACCTTGCCACATGCTCTGTTCTTGTTCACCGGACCACAACAGTCTTCATTCTGACTTCCGGTACAGACACACCATGACTTGCGGATATGTGGGATGACCTTTGTTGCCATCAATGACAACAACCATGAATCCATATAGTATCTCTTGCCAACAGAGTTATGGCCATGAGAGTAAAACTGGTTCTAGCAACTATTTAGAGGTAATAGAGTGACTCAAATAGGTCTGGTGAGATCAGGAAATACAATATCATGTTCTGCGGATCTGGTGACATGTCTGGGAGGCTAATGTGAATTGAAAACTCAATTGGTTCATGGTTTGGAGGTCCACAAGCAATCCTTATTTTGTGATAGTGATGGGCAACTATGTTCTTGAGGTTCTGGATGAACATGCGAATGATTACAACAAGCAGAAGTGGTGCAGATGTTCTTGGTGTTTCAGGCAAGCTTGTGGGGGACTATAGATTGTGTCCAGATCGTGTTGACGTTCTACATTGAAGATTAAGCTCGTAATTGAAGATCTACCTTTGGGTGATGTTGTTCTTCCTAGTCTTGGTCGACAGGATGATTTGTGCATGTTGCAGATGATCTTGAAGATGTTTTGCAAAGCAGGGCGTGTTCCTCGAAGTAGATTGAAGTCCCAGTTATGTGTGGCCGACAGTGTAGTAATGCGCATGAAGTTTGTGTAATAAGTCAAGATCTATTTTTGTAATTACTCTATAATAAAATAAGTGTATGTTGTGCTGACTTTGATGATCATTCCAAAGTTGCTGTCATGTATAAATAAGAGTTGCGAAGTCATTCAAAAGTATCCCAGTGGTGAAAATGAGAAGATAGTTGTGAAGAGGAGCAAGAAGCAGAGTAGAGGTGTTGAGCTTAAATGGAACTGACTCAAGCATAGTAAAGATGCTTATCTCCAATTTAAGTATGTAATACTTATATTCTTTTGTAGATAGTGTGTCTCCTATAGGCAATGGGCCTCTTGTGAGCAGTGTGCTCGGGCAGTGAGCCCTAACTGGCAAGTGCCATTTTATTCATCTTTATTCTTCTAACAAAGAATACAATCTTGGGTTAGTCACCCCATGGTTTTTCCCTTAACTGGGTTTTCCATGTCAAAATCTTGGTGTTATATGTGTTGAATTTGTTTCTGCTCATGAATTATTGCATTATGCTTCCATGATTGAATCTTTGATATGTTGTTAAAATATAAGAAGGCTTAAAGTTAATAAAGAAAAGGATTTTGGTAACAACTGATTCACCCCCCCCTCTCAGTTGTCTGTCCTAAATCCAACAATTAGTATTAGAGCCAAGTTCCTCTAGAAGAAGCTTAACCACTTGAGGAGATCCAGGATGTCGACCTACAAGAAGGACAGTCCAAGGTTTGATGGATCAAATTTCACTGCCTAGAAAAGCCACATGGAATGTCACATATAATGCATGGGATATCAGTATTGGAACATAACCTCAACTAAATATGTTCCCCCAAGAAATGGCCCAACAACTCTGGATGAAGTCAGAGATGCATAAAATAATCTTCGAGCCAAAGAAGCCCCACTAAGTGCCTTGTCTGATTCAAAGCTGACAAATGTTATGGGATTAAAGACTGCCTATGAAATTTGGACAAAGCTTGAAAATCTATATGGAGACAAATATGTTAAGTGTGCCAAGCTGTAAAGACTAAAAGGAAAGTTTGAAATCTTGAAGATGAGTGAAGATGAGAATATCACTTTATATATGACAAAAGTAAATGAGCTTGTATTTGGCATTAGATGTGCTGGTGGAAAACTGGATGAAGATGAAATTGTTGCTAAAGTTCTCAGATCTTTACCTCTTACATACAAACACAAAGTTGCTGCCATTGAGGAAATCAGATCTCTAACAACTATCACAAGGGATCAATGGTTGGTAAGATATCTGCATTTGAGTTAGCTGAGTTTGGTGATGCACTTCCCATGACTAAATCTGCATTCAAGGCTAGTGCCTCTGCAAAAGGTAAATAGAGATATGATCCAGGTGAAAGTTTCTCAAGGAAATCAACTTGGTATGATAAAGCAAGGAAAGATTTGGAAGAAGATGAATTAGAAGCTGAACAACTTGAAGCCCTTATTGCAAAAGGACTACCAAGAGGATCCGGTAAGTATGAAGGAAAATTACCTTTCAAATGCTTTGCCTACAATAAGATTGGTCATTTTGCCTCAAGATGTCCGGAAAGGTTTTCAAGGCTAAACCCTAATAGATCAAGGTTTCAGAAGAAGTGTTACTATGTTCAAGAAGATGATAATGAAGGAGTAACAGATGATGAATATGAGATAGGAAACAAATCTGAAAGTGATTGGGTGTTTATTGCCATCAAAGAAGAAGATCCAATGTCTATTGAATCTGCCAATCATAAGATAATAGAAAGTGCTTTGGCTGCCCAGGTTGAAGAAAAGGATGAATGGGTTATTGACAGTGGATGCTCTCGCCATATGACTGGCGACAAGAGTAAGTTCTTAAGCTTGCAAAGATATGAAGGTGGAGTTGTAAAGTTTGGAGATAATTCTGCTAGCAGAATTAGAGGCAGAGGAACCATCTCTTTTGATGGAAAGAACAAAACCAGTGATGTCATGTATGTTGAAGGTCTGAAGCATAACCTTCTCAGTGTTGGACAGTTGGTGGACAAAGGCTATGATCTCTGTTTTAAAAATAGAAAATGCAAGATCTTTGAAAGCTCTGGAACTGAGATTGCATCTAGTACACAGACAAAAGATAATATCTTCCAATTGATTGGGACTGGCAAAAGTTGCATATTGTTCAAATTGATTAGAGTTGGTTGTGGCATAGGAGAATGTGTCATGTGAATTTTGATAATATCATCAAGATAAGAAACACTCAGGCCGTAAGAGACCTTCCAAGACTGATGAAACCTACTAACAGTTTGTGCAAAGAATGTCAGTTAGGTAAGCAGAGTAGAATCTCATTCAAAAGTAAGGAACAATCTTCAACTGGATTGTTAGACTTGGTGCACACTGATCTCTGTGGTCTAGCAAGAATCAGGAGTTTGCAGGGAGATAGGTATTTTATGTTGCTAATTGATGACCACTCCCAGATGATGTGGGTAACTTTCTTAAAAGAAAAATCTGAAGCTCTTGAGAAATTCAAAATATTCAAGGCTATGGTAGAAAATAAAACTAGCATAAACATAAAATGCCTCAGGTCTAATAGAGGTGGAGAATTCACATCCGGTGAGTTCATAACTTTTTGTGAGAAACATGGGATAAAGAGATAGTTATCTACTCCAAGGACTCCATAGTAGAATGGAGTAGTGGAGAGAAAGAACCAGACCATCCAGGAAGCTTCTAGGACCATGATGATGGAAGAAAATGTTCCTCAGATCTATTGGAGAGAAGTTGTGAGCACTGCTGTTTACACTCTTAATCGGGTACAAATCAGAGGCAATACCGGTAAGAATCCTTATGAACTTTGGTTTGGTATCACTCCCACTGTGAAGTATTTTAGAGTCTTTGGTAGTAAATGCTACATCAAAAGAGATGAAGACCTTGGTAGGTTTGATGCTAGAAGTGATGAAGGAATATTCTTGGGATATTCCACTCAAAGCGAAGCATACCGGTGTTATAACAAGAGATTGAGAAAGATTGTAGAAAGTACAAATGTGAAGGTTGATGAAGGCATGGAAAATACCTCAAGGTTTTATGAGTATGAAGTAGATGATCAGAATGATGTCTCAGACCAAGGAGAACAAGCCCCAACTATAGTTCAGATTCAGACTGATCCAGAGAATCCTGAAACACAGGAAGAAGAGACAAGTTTGGATGAACCTATCCAAGAATTAGAAGTGCAAGAAATCTCCAAAACTCCCAAGTATGTAAGACAGAATCATTCTGAAGATCAGATTATAGGATATAGAAGCAAAGGTGTTCAAACAAGAAGAAAAATTGCTCAAGATTTAGTGAAGTATTGTTTGATTTCAAAAATTGAACCAAAATCAATAAGTGAAGCTTGCAATGATGAAAGTTGGGCTAAAGCAATGGAGGAAGAATTGATTCAGATTGAAAAGAATCACACTTGGGATCTAGTACATAGACCTAAGGACAAAAATGTGATTGGGACTAAATGGGTCTTCCAGAATAAACTGAATGAAGAAGGTGAAGTAGTAAGAAACAAAGCCAGACTAGTTTGTAAGGGTTATTCTCAAGTAGAAGGAATTGACTTTGAAGAAACTTTTGCTCCAGTGGCAAGAATTGAAGTAGTCAGATTATTTCTTGCCTTTGCTGCCTTCAAGGATTTCAAGGTATTTCAGATGGATGTCAATTCTGCTTTCCTAAATGGAGATTTGGAAGAAGAGGTATACATTGAGCAACTAGATGGATTCCAATTGTCTGATCATGAAGATATGGTCTGCAAGTTGAAGAAGGCATTGTATGGACTCAAACAAGCCCTAAGAGCCTGGTATGAAAGATTGGACAAACATCTTTTGAAGATTGGCTTCAACAAAGGTATTGCTGACAGTAATCTATATTTTAAGATTGATCATGAAAATATCTTGATTGTGGAAGTATTTGTTGATGATATCATTTTTGGAGGGAAAGATAGTATGTGCAAGACTTTTGCAAATCAAATGCAAACTGAATTTGAAATGTCTATGTTTGGGGAAATGACTTTTTTCTTGGGTCTGCAAATCACTCAAACAAAGAAAGGAATATTCATATCACAGACCAAATATGTTAAAGAATTGTTGAAGAAATTTGGGATGGAAGATTCAAAGGCAATGAATACTCCCATGGCAACTGGATGTAAGCTAAGTAAAGATGATGAATCCCCTAAGGTTGATCAGAAAAAGTACAGGTCAATGATTGGAGGGCTGCTCTACCTTACTCAAACTAGACTTGATATTATGAATGTTGTTGGTCTTGTTGCCAGATTCCAAGCTGAACCTAGAGAGTCTCATGTCATGGCAATCAAGAGAATTCTCAGATATCTGAAGGGAATAGTTGAGTATGGATTATGGTATCCTAAGGATCATGATTTCTATCTTCATGCATATACAAATGTTGATTAGGAAGGAGATGTGGATGACCGGAAGAGTACCAGTGGTGGTGTATTATTTTTGGGAAAAAGGTTGGTTTCTTGGCTAAGAAAGAAACAAGAGGCAATATCTCTATCCACTGTAGAAACAAAGTATATTGCAGCAGCAGGCAGTTGCACTCAAGTATTGTGGATGAAGTAAATGCTAAGAGATATCAGAGTAGAGTATGATGAACCTATCACAATCTTCTGTGATAATTCAAGTGCAATAAACATATCAAAAAATCCAGTGTCTCATTCAAAGAAAAAACATATATCCATCAAGTTCCACTTTTTGAGAGAGAAGGTGAACAAGAATGAAGTCAGATTGGAGTTTGTGCCCTCAAAGGATTAGATTGCAGACATTTTCACTAAACCTCTACCTAAGGACTCTTTTGAGTATCTCAAGGAGAAGTTAGGGGTTATTACCCCTCCGGTTCTGAATTAAGATGCACTAATGTGCATCAATCTGATGGATTCCATAGTCATATCTTGTAATTCGGATTGATGTTAGGAGGCTACTACTCAGGGGAGCAGTTTGTATGATACTGAAGTATGAGAACTAGTTGCAAGTATGTGTCCTTTTCCATTGATGTCAAAGGGGGAGAGAAGACATGTGAAAAATAAAAGTGGTTGCTGATCAAAGGGGGAGCAGTAAAGGAAGAGAAGACATGTGAATAGTTATTGTTGATAGGGAGAGCTATGCCAGTCGGTGAGGAGAAGTTCTTGTCTTGATGGTTAAAATAGTTTTTCACATTATATGTTGCCATCAATGACAAAGGGGGAGATTGTTGCAAGTATGGGCCTAACCGGTGTTGTCATTGATGTCAAGGATTGGATAAGTTGTGTGCTGAGGATATTGAGAAAATTAGTCCTATCAGAAACAAAGAAGATTAGTGAAGATAGTGAAGCTCTATGAAGTGAAGATCCCAGCTAGATGAAGATCAGAGAATGCGCATCAAAGGGTTTGTAGATATGTGTCTGAAGATGATCCAATCAAGTTTTGAGAGGTCCACATGAAAATATGGAGGAGTTATGGCCATGAGAGTAAAACCGGTTCTAGCAATTGTTCAGAGGTAACAGAGTGACTCAAATAGGTCCGGTGAGATTAGGAAATACAATATCATGTTCTATAGATTTGGTGACATGTCTGGGAGGCTAATGTGAATTGACAACTCAATTGGTTCATGGTTTGGAGGTCCACAAGCTATCCTTCTTTTGTGACAGTGATGGGTGACTATGTTCCTGACGTTCTGGATGAAGATGCGAATGATTACAGCAAGCAGAAGTGGTGCGGATGTTCTTGGTGTTTCAAGCAAGCTTGTGGGGGACTATAGATTGTGTCTAGTTTGTGTTGATGGTCCGCATTGAAGATTGAGCTCATAATTGAAGTTCTACCTTTAGGTGATGTTGTTCTTCCTAGTCTTGACCGACAAGATGATTTGCACATGTTGCGGATGATCTTGAAGATGTTTTGCGAAGCAGGGCGTGTTCCTCAAAGTGGATTGAAGTCCCAGTTATGTGTGGCCAATAGTCTAGTAATGCACATGAGGTTTGTGTAATAAGTCAAGATGTATTTTTGTAATTACTCTATAAAAAAATAAGTGTATGTTGTGCCAACTTTGATGATCATTCCAAAGTCGATGTCATGTATAAATAAGAGTTGTGAAGTCATTCAAAAGTATCCCAGTGGTGAAAATGAGCAGATAGTTGTGAAGAGGAGTGAGAAGCAGAGCAGAGGTGTTGAGCTTAAATGGAACTGACTCAAGCATAGTAAAGATGCTTATCTCTAGTTCAAGTATGTAAAACTTATATTCTTTTGTAGACAGTGTGTCTCTTGTAGGCAATGGGCCTCTTGTGACCAGTGTGCTCAGGTAGTGAGCCCTAACTGGCAAGTGCCATTTTATTCATCTTTATTCTTCTAACAGAGAATACAATCTTGTGTTAGTCACCCCATGGTTTTTCCCTTAACCAGGTTTTCCACGTCAAAATCTTAGTGTTATATGTGTTGAATTTGTTTCTTCTCATGAATTATTACATTATTCTTCCATGATTGAATCTTTGATATGCTGTTAAAATATAAGAAGGCTTAAAGTAAATAAAGAACAGGTTTTTGGTAACAACTGATTCACCCCCCCTCTTAGTTGTCTATCCTAAATCCAACATAGACAAGGCATATCAACTATTGACAGAATGCCTCAAAGAAATATGGTCTCATGGTTGGCAATGATTACAGGGTATGCACAAAATGGATTTGTTGAAAAGGCTTAGAAACTTTCAAGCAAATGCAATTCAAAGGTGTAAAACCAGACACCCTTCACCAACATCGTCCCTCCCTATGACAAAATGGGAGCTTTGAAATGGGTATGGACATCCATCATGTAGCATAATTGCAGGGGCAGTTTTTTTGCAGATAATATAGTTGGAAATGCTTTGATAGACATGAATACATAGCAAAATGTGGAAGCACAGAAAATTTTATATACAAAATGAACGCTAGAGAAACAAGAAAATTTTACATACCTGACTCGAGGGTGGCGATGAACTCGGCTGGTGGGGAGCTCCTAGGGTTCGGTCGCTCTCATCTAGGTTTAGTAGTGTTTAGGGTAAAATTGGATTTTGTTAATCTTTGTTGTTTAGATGTTAAAATCCTCCTTTCACCCTAACATTGAAGGATCTAGGGTTGAGTGGCGAGCACTATCATACCCTAGGTCACTTTCAAATGAAGGGAAACTTGGATTAGGGAATTAATTATCAATTTTTCCTTCTCTTATGTCTAATTAACCATTAAAACCCTAATTATGCAAATACAACAACAAATTGATGAATAGCAGAAAAAGCTCTTTCAGACGGAAGTAAAATAACAAATTACAGAATACCTATTTTCAAGGTTCCAAGGCAGAATAATCAGGGACTAAGGTGTGGGCGCCCAAGTCCAAGGTACCTACTTTTTCAGGGAATCTAGACCTCCTTCTGACACTGATCAGCCCTGTAACTTCTGTTTCCTGAGATCTATCTGCGGAGGACACTGTTGTAGGTGCCCTAGTCCTGAAGCACTTGCTCCTTTGTCTAACTTCTCTTTAGATCCCGAATCCTTGATGTCTGCCAAGCCTTCCTGCAACTCCACTTTTTCCAGATGCAACACCTATAATCTGCAATCACAAAACTTGGTTTGGGGGTTGTGGTGTTTAGAGGTTTGCCTCAGTCAAACCCCGAAGGACACTTAAGTCTCTGAACACCATTGTCAGATAAAGAGGGCGTGCCCTTGTGAGACAGAGACCAAAAACCAAAGGAATCATTGATAAAAACACAATGATATGTCACCTTGTAGTGAAGCTCTCATGGAGGAAGATGCTCTTCATGCCATGAGGAGATTGAAGCTCAAATCTGCAAATATCAACACACAAAACTTACAAGTTTGCTCTTGCAACACAATAGTAAGCCTTGAATCACCTTGAGAACACTTGAACATCACACTTGCTATCTAATTGCAATCTAGTTTACAAATGAATGCCTACACATGCTTATATATGCACCTACAAGCATTCCCGCCAAGATTTTAAAAATGAAACTTTACCGTGTTGGCAAAATAACCACCTAACGATCATAAACTGATACCCAGAAATTGGGGCTACCCCAAAATAGGGCAGGACTAGGGCATGGGTGCCCAATTCCTCCCCCCTATTTTGGGCAGGGTACAACTCAAGGGGTCCACCTAGGTCCTATTTGTCATGGAAACTAGGTCTCATTCCATCGGGATGCCAAAATATGAACTAAAATGTCCTAAATGCACTCTAAAGACCTGGGAGCTAAACCTTATCAGGGAAAAGCCCCCAAGGGGACATTTTCTGATGTTACAGGCAGCACTGACTGTCGAAAATGATATTTAAAACTCATATTAAAAAAAAACCCTAAACAATTGGGTTCGATCGAACCAATGTTCGATAGAACCCATTATTTTATCAATAAAAAATTAGGGCGTTCGTGGGTTCGATCAAACACCCAATGACCCCATGGTGACATAGGGTTCGATCGAATGTATTGGTTTGATCAAATCCTGTTTAGGATTTGATTGAACATTCTTGTTCGATCGAACCTAGTCTTTATTTTTTTTAAGGTATGGGCAATTTTTTTTCATCAAAAAAATTGTAACCCATTATTGTATTGTAACCCTATGACAGAGTTAATTGGGAGTTCCTTTTCACTATTATGAGGAAGATGGGATTCCAAGGTAAATTTCTACAGCTTGTCACAATCTATGTTACCTTTGTCAAATTCTTTGTTCTGGTCAATGGCATACCTAGGGGCTTCTTTAATGCTAGTAGAGGGCTAACGCAAGGGGATCCCCTTTCCCCCTACCTCTTTATCCTTCTTGCAGAATCCCTGAGCAGGATCTTTAACTCTTTTCTAAATTCCAGAGAAATTAAAGGTGTTAAACCTACTTCAATAGAAGAGCCTACTATCATACAACAATTTGTGGATGATACCATAATGTTTAGAGCCGCTTCAGTTGTTGAGGTTCGGAAATGGCAAAAAGTGCTACAGGAGTATGCTACCTCGGCGAGCCAATGTATAAATTTGGTAAGAGTCATGTCTACTTTTTTAACACCCCGATTGACCTACAACAAAAGATTATGGGGATCCTGGGGTATGCTATAGGTTCTTTCTCTGGGACCTATCTGGGACTTCCGTTCTCAGTCAAAGATGCCACCATGGAGTATTGGAATTCTATCATGGAAAGGACGCAAAGGAAACTAGCAGGGTAGAAAGGAAAACTTCTAAGTCAAGCTGGTAAGTTTCAATTACTTAAAGCTTCACTCCAAGGAACTCCTATTTATTTTTTATCCCTATTCAAAATACCTAAGTACCTGACTGAGAGACTAGAGAAAATACAAAGAAACTTTCTTTGGACAGGGATGGAAGACAAAAAGAGGTTGGCTCTTGTTGCCTGGGATAAAGTCTATAGACCTAAATTGTAGGGGGGCTTAGGTAGAAGAAAATTTAACTTGCTTAATAAAGCACTTATAGCCAAAGTGGGTTGGAACCTTCTTACTGGGGGCAGAGACTGGGGTAGCATTATGAAGGCCAAATATATGGGTAACTCAACCTCGAAAGACATTCTTCTTTCTTTGGACTTTCCTAGAGGCTCGGTGATCTAGAATAATATCTTGAAATGTAAAACTATTCTTTTGAAAGGCAACAAGTGGAAATTGGGGGACAAAGAATTGATAAAACTTTGGGAAGACAACTAGATCAATGGAAGACCCCTAAAAAAGCACCAAAACACTCAAGAGTTGATGAATTTAGTTGTTAATCACTTTGGAGACCAGGCTAAGGATTATTTCCTCCCTAGCAGCTATGAGTGGGTTCAGCTATCAGAGTGTTGTCAAAGACAAACTGAGCTGGATGGAGTTGCTGAAGATATACAACTGATTCTAAAAGGATGTAGAGTCCCCCTCTTCCCTCAAAAAGATAGATTGATTTGGATTAAGGAGAACTCTAGGAGGTTTACTATTAAATCTACTTATAATCTATCCCTCCCCTAGGATGGTGATAAATTATGGAAGAGAGTCTGGAACCACAACCTTGTGCAAAAAATGAATCACTTTTGGTGGGTGGCTATGCAAAATAAAATCCTTACTATTGACAACCTCCAGATAAGGGGCTTCCAAATTCCCAACAGATGTGTGCTTTGCATGAAAGATGAAGAGTTTATCTCTCATATTCTTTTGCACTGTGAATTCGCTTGGGAGGTTTGGAGTTTGGCTCTGAATATTTTGGATATTCCTTGGTGTGGGAATGGGAACTTGGAGCATCTCATTAGAGCCTAGATCCCTCCTTTTTCAAATCTAGTTTGCCGTGAAATATGGGCCCAGACTCCACCTATCATGTCTTGGTGCCTTTGGAAAGAAAGAAACAATAGAGTCTTTCGGGAAAAATTCAAGAACCCCAAGGAATTTTTTGGCTCTGTTGTCAAACTGCTGCAAGACAACATCATCAACAGCTCCTTAAAAACTGCTGAAAATCTCCCAAATGCTAATGAAACCAACATATTTAAATAATGGACTATTCCTATAAGTACCTGCAGAGTGGATGATAGGAATAAAAAATCCAGGGCTAACACTAACTGAACCCCCTCCCAAGTGGTTGGTCAAAGTTAAACTTTGATGGTGCTGCCAAAGGCAACCTAGGATTGACTAGTGGTGGAGGAGTGATAAGATCTGATAAAGGTATTCTAATGGTTGCTTTTGCTGGGAGCATCAAGGAAAACACCAATAACACTGTAGAAGCCATGGCCCTCCTTTGGGGGCTCAAAATTGCCTTGTCCATAGGTATTAAAAACATAATAGTGGAAGGGGATTCTATGGTTGTCATTGAAGTTGTTAAAGGGAATGGTAGTGTTGGTTGGCAGATAGAGGATGTTATCAAAGATATAAAAGGTCTTCTCTTAAAGTTTGAAGGAAAAGAAATGAAACATATCTACAGGGAAGGAAATAAGGTCGTGGACCTTATGGCAAATTTGGGGATTAACGTTAACCCCTTAAGATGTTGGAGGGATTTGGATAATCTACCCAAGACCTTCAATGATTGTATTTAGAAAGAGGCCCTTACCCCCTCATGATGGATGGTATGATTTATTTTATTGCTTGGAGTAGTGTTGTTTCGTGCCTTCCTAGCATAAAGGGAGGACGTGACTTGGAGGACGACATAAGGAGTCCTACTCATTCTTTTGTGATGATGTGGCAGACTGAGTTTTGTGTGTACCTGGAGATAATTAGTATAAATCTTGCTCGGCGGAAAGATATTTGCAAAAGGTCTTATCAACCCCTGCTCAATGTGCTGGTTTCGAGGGGTTCGCACGAGTCAAGTCCTGACAACATTTATGATCTGAACGCGCTCAGGTTCTAGATTAGCGTGCATAAAATGAAAAAGAAACTTAAGTTTCTTTTTCTATGCACTTCTAGATTATTTTCTAGACATCTTCCTACTCTCTGCAACAGTTTGTTTTGCGGGGAATTTTTTTCAGTTTGCATCTGGGGTTTTAGTCTTGAGCTCTGGAGGCATAGGAAAATGGGGGGATAAAGTGAGAATGGAACCTATGAATTGTAATGAATTCATAGAGGACCTGCATGTTTGGAGTATAGCATATGAGGGAGGAGTTACTATCTTGGAATCTCTGAATGGCTATGATGAAAATATATCGACCCAATTTGCTGAATCGTCAGATGGGAGTCATATGGTGAAAGTTGGTGGGGTCCAATTCGTTGTCTCTGAGGACTCCATTGCTGTCATGACTGGTTTTTTGTGTTTGGGGAATAGACTCAAGAAGCAGACTCATGTCCCAGACATGGAGGGCATGAAACTATTCTATAGAGAGGGGGAGAAACAAATTCGGCTTTAGGGAGGCTTTGAACGAGAGAGTGTGGTCTCTCTGTGGAACCGGGTATGTTTTTTGATAATGAAATATTTTACTCTTGAGGGTAGATACAGAGTGTTCTACCATTATCATTTTGCCTTCTTAAATCATTTTCGACATAAATCGCTGGTCAATTTCCCCTCCTTCCTGCTATCTAGCCTTGAAGCCTCTGTAATGCATACCAAAAAAGTCCGTGAAGGGGACCCAAAGTTGATTACTTTGCCCTTACACCAAGGCCTAATCTTTCGTCTGTATCAATACCATTTGGCTCTGTGTTTTCCTAAAACCCCAGCTGCTCAGCGTGTGGAGGATAGCTCCAATGAAGAATCTGAAGATAAAATTCCCCTAAGTGTGCGACTTAGGAAGCCAACCACTCCGATGGCCTCTCAGCCCACCTCCCCATCTAACCTTCCTATGAGAGGTCCCTCTGGCCCTTTGTCTAGCCCACCTATGTCAAAAGCTACCTCTTTTTTGAAGGCTACCCTAGATAGCTGAATTATGGGACAAACCTTTGAGACCCCTCAGGACCAATCTCATGTTGTGGCTGTTGCGGGTCTGTGTAAACTAAAAAATAGAAACCCCATGCAAGATAACAAAAAATGTAAGAGAGAGAATCCTGCACAAAACAAAACTGAGAAAAAGAAATGTAGTGAAGGGGAGGAGAGGAAAGGTGCTGAAGTAACTACTAAAAAGTAGGGGAATCAGGGGAAGGAGGAGGTCATATTTGTTAAGGAAAAAGCTATGGGAAAGGGGGGCTCTGCTAGAGTTCCAAGTATAAGGAGATCCTCTAGATTGGTGAGTGGTACGTTCCAGGGAATAAAGATTGTTGATTATTTCACTACGTCTGATCAGGATGACACTGTGCAGGAAGTGAACATTAAGGGAACCAAAACCACCCCTATGCAGGAACAGGAGGGCGCGAGCCACTTTGCTTCAATGAATAACTCATTCTACGACACTAATAATGAAGATACTGGGGTGCGGGAAACCCCCAACAAGGAAATTATGAGTGCCAGAAGGGATGTGGATAACAAGAAACTAGAAATGGAGCTTGTTGCTATCAAATCTCACCTGTCCGTGATGGAGAACAAAGTCAAGAATCTAGTTAAGTTGGTTATGAGGTCTTCCCACAAGGCTGCTGAGGCATTTTCTATTCTGCAGGTGGACCGAAAGAAGACTGTGGATTCTCTACTAGAGGATCAATAAAATCTTGCTAATATGATATCTGATGACTAGAAATCTCTTCTTAGTTAGGTGGTTCTTGTTTTATTTTATTAAAGACTTGGTTAAAGACTTGTTTAAAGACTCGTTTAATATTTTGGTAGTTTTTGATGAATTGTTAATCGGCTGTTAGTCAGTTGTTGGTGGCCCTGGGCCTATTCTGTTGCCGTTTGGCTATTGCTATCTAGTTCTGCTCCCGTGCTAGCAGCTTATCTATCTCAAAAACATATTAAATATCTAATATAAAATATAGAATATGAAATGAACTAAATTTAATATTTGAAACATATTTGTATACCCTACATAAGGTGTTATAATAATAACTCTAGCAACATTTTATATATTTTTCTTGTGTAACATTTTATATTATATAATTTATATTTATCCGATTACTTTGGGCAACTAATGTAGAAATTGAAGCAGGAACCTTTCTGATCGATTTAACACTTTAAAAAAGGTCGATGAAAATAAAAAATAAATAGACAACTTATCCATTGTTAAAAGTAAATGAACATGCTAAGCATTAATAAATATGGAATATTCCCCCAGAAGAGATTAAAAACTATTATAACATGTTAATGTCCTTAAAAAATATTATAACATGTAAACTTCCCTAGATGCCACCAATTCTACTTACTAGATCCTTGCAAGAACATTTGTTGGGTCAAATTTTTAATTGAATAATGCTAAGTTACAAGAAAATAAGTAGTTAAGAAGGTGTAAGAAATTTAGGTATAGTTAAGGATTATTTTTTCAACAGAGGAATCAATACTTGGTGGGATCCGCGAAGCGAAGTCCTAACACGCACCACTATAACCTCTATTTGCATGAGCTACCCTCCACCCATGCGGGGGTAAATCTAGGGACTCAAACCAACAACCATCATCTGTGTCTTCCAATGACATGACTGTTTGGCCTATCCCTGAAGGCTAGGTATAGTTAAGGATTAATCAAATATTAATATACAATTTTTTTATGATAATTATTTTAAATTTCTCTACTTGTATTATTATTTTTAAAGTCTTAAGGTCAGCATTGAAGTATTCAAAGTGACATAAATAAAAAACAATAGCTTTGTAATTTGTCATTAATTAATAAGTATAAGTGGGTAGAATAAGATGAAATTGAATAATGATTACCTAAGAATAGTTGGAAATATCACATAAATTGTTTTTTATAAAAGGTAAATAATCAAGTATTAATATACAATTTTTTATTATAATTATTTTAAATTTGTCTATCTGTATTATTATTTTTAAAGTCTTAAGGTCAACATTGAAATATTCAAAGTGGCATAAATACAAAACAATAGCTTTGTAACTTGTCATTAATTAACAAGTATAAGTGGGTAGAATAAGATGAAAATGAATAATGATTACCTAAGAATAGTTGGAAATATCACATAAATTGTTTTTTATAAAAGGTAAATAATCAAGTATTAATATACAATTTTTTTATTATAATTATTTTAAATTTGTCTATTTGTCTTATTATTTTTAAAGTCTTAAGGTCAACATTGAAATATTCAAAGTGGCATAAATACAAAACAATAGCTTTGTAACTTGTCATTAATTAATAAGTATAAGTGGGTAGAATAAGATGAAATTGAATAATGATTACCTAAGAATAGTTGGAAATATCACAAAAGTTATTTTTAATAAAAAGCTAAATATTCAAGTATTAATATACAATTTTTTCTATTATAATTATTTTAAATTTGTATATTTGTATTATGATTTTTAAAGTCTTAAGGTCAACATTGAAGTATTCAAAGTGGCATAAATACAAAACAATAGCTTCATAATTTGTTATTAATTAATGAGTATAAGTGGGTAAAATAAGATGAAATTGAATAATGATTACCTAAGAATAATTGGAAATATCACAAAAATCATTTTTAATAAAAAGTAAATAATCAAGTATTAATCTACAATTTTTTATTATAATTATTTTAAATTTGTATATTTGTATTGTTATTTTTGAAATCTTAAGGTCAACATTGAATTATTCAAAGTGGCATAAATAAAAAACAATAGCTTCATAATTTATCATTAATTAATAAGTATAAGTGGGTAGAATAAGATTAAATTGAATAATGATTACTTAAGAATAGTTGGAAATATCACAAAAGTTATTTTTAATAAAAAGCTAAATAATCAAGTATTAATATACAAATTCTTTATTATAATTATTTTAAATTGTATATTTCTATTATTATTTTAAAATCTTAAGGTCAATATTAAAGTGTTCAAAGTTGCATAAATACAAAACAATAGTTTCATAATTTGTCATTAATTAATAAATATAAGTGGATAGAATAATATGAAATTGACATTATTGACTCTTCTAAGGAATGGGACTCTAATTCTTTTTTGTTGATCCCCGGAGTAAGTAACATCTTGGCTAAGGAAAGTATTATATAATTCTGTTCTGTACGATTTAGTTGTTTCTGGATAACTATTTGGTTACAAGAGTTGCAGAGGATTATAACGGGGTTGTCTAAGAAAATGGTCTTCACAAAGGTATGTTGTCAGCGTGAATTTTGTGTTGCTTCACTGAATATACAATTTGTGTATATATCGTTGATGTATGTTGTCAACGTGAATTTTGTGTTGTTTCATCGAATATATAATTTGTGTATATATCACTAATGTATGATGTAAACATTTCATGTGTATGTGGCAAATGTCTGTTATCAGCGTGAATTTTGTGTTGTTTCACCGAATATACAATTTGTGTATATATCGCTAATGTATGTTGTAAACATTTCATGTGTATGTGGCAAATGTCTGTTGTCAGCGTGAATTTTATGTTGTTTCACCGAATATACAATTTGTGTATATATCGCTAATGTATGTTGTCAGTGTTGTATGTTGTCAACTTGAATTTTGTGTTGTTTTACCGAATATACAATTTGTGTATATAACGCTAATGTGTGTTGTCAGCGTTGTATGTTGTTAGCGTGAATTTTGTGTTGTTTCACCGAATATAAAATTTGTGTATATATCGCTAATGTATGTTGAAAACATTTCATGTGTATATCGCAATTGTATGTTGTCAGCGTGAATTTTTTGTTGTTTAACCGAATATACAATTGGTGTATATATCGCTAATGTATGCTATGATCATATCATGTGTATATCGCAAATGTTCGTGAGTATCACTTCGTGTGTTTCCTGCACTTGTATGTTGAGGTTGTATGTTGCGAATGTACATTGATAAGATACAATTGAGTTAGTTACAAAGGATGACCGGTTGTATCAGTGTCTTCAAGGAAAGATACTTTAAATTACCGGCTATAGCAAGTCAAGTCTTGCATGTTCAAGGTTTGATCATCAGTGTATCGGCATGAAGTATGTCCGTGGTAAGAGCTGGGAAGTCTTTATGACTGTTTGTTCAAATATCATCTAAACACATGCATTCTTTATGACAACTGACGTTTGTGTGCCTCGAGAATTATTTCTTCTGGTGTGTAGTATTTTGGTTTTTTTTTTCTTGATTGTAGGGTGGCAGCTCTTGCACAATGGTAAATCTGACAGGAATTATTTCATTCTCTGAATTTGATGTTACTTACCTCTTTTTTCTTGTTTTTTGGAATGAAATTTGTAATCTTTTTATGGGTACTGCTCTTGTGGGAAGTTTGTTTGAGTGCAGGTATCTCTTTCACCACCACTCTGCGTTTCACTATATTTTCAAGGCATTTCCACATGGCCTCCAAAACAATTCCGGTAGAAGAAAAGGCTCATGATCTACAGGGCTTGATGTTGAAGAATTACAGGAGGGCAATTAAATTTATCAGTTGGTTAGTTTGTAATAGTGTTGTTTTGACAGAGATTTAATCTTTAAAGGTTTTAAGCCATAGACTTTTTTTGGGTTGACTCATCCTTTTGAGTCAATTTTGTATTGTATCTGTTTTAAAGGGCTACAACCGGAGGTTTTCTTTGTCGATTCTTTCCTGCCGGTATGCCTTATTGAATCTAGCATTTTGTAATTTTCATTATATAATTAATATAATTTTAGTGGCTCTGCCACTTTTTCTCAAAAAAAAAAAGATGAAATTGAATAATGATTACTTAAGAATAGTTGGAAATATCACAAAAGTTATTTTTAATAAAAAGCTAAATAATCAAATATTAATATACAATTTTTTTATGGGGATGACCCTTTGGTGAAATGGTGGGGCTTCTTGCCTATAGAGCCAACAACCAAGGTTCAAATCCCACGGGGTCACCCTCTACTGTGTCAAAAATTGAGGTTGCTTACCCTCCAAGAGGGGAGACCCTGTGGTGAAATGGTGGGGCTTCGGCCTGTAGAGCCAACAACCCAGATTCAAACCTCCTGGCTAGATTTGATGTGGCTTGGTGGGAGATGGAAATTCCTATGCTTCAAATTTTTTGGTCTTTGGCAATTCCAGGGGGGTTCATGAGTATGTTGTTAAACCAAGGGCTTCTGCGTCATCCACCACGGTCAAGGAAAACCTTAGCGCTCAGGACAACGAGAAAGATTTTTGCTCGGGTAACCCATCCCCAAGTTCTGCCTTGTTCTCACCCCTTGAAAACAATTTCACCACAAAAACCACATTGGTAGATGTGGTGAAGTGTGGGCTAGGCAACGATGATCGTCTAGAGGCTGATTGCAAAAACCCTAAATCTGGGTCTATGCGACAGTCAGGTATTTCCAATAGGAGGTCAGTTCAATGTCTAGACAAACCAGTTGAATTGAAGTTTGATATCAATTTGTCGAAAGAACTGCATGACAATGAGGAATTTTTTTCTGAGAATGGGTTAATAGGTAGGTTTAGTCAATTTTGGCCCAGTCTTCCTACACTGCATGATTGGATATCAAAATTTTGGGGCCCTGTAATGGAAAAGCATTTGGAAATTTATCTGAGTGCAAAAGGATTTTTTACAGTGGTCTTTGACAGTGGGCAAGACAAAATGTCATTCTCAATCAAACATGGATGTGGGACAAAAACTTGTTGTTCTTAAAATCATGGCATCCAAACTTTGATCCCACCATGGAATCATTTGCTATTATGCCCATTTGGTTCCGCCTTCCAAACCTCCCCCTTCACTACTAGTTTGAATCTAGCTTTGCAGCTATTAGCAATACTCTTGGTAATTTTATATGCACAGATGCGAACTCAAGTGATTTCATTCATACAACTTTTGCAAGGATCCTGGTTGAGTTGGACACCTCCAAAGCTCTCCCGGCTGAAATCATCCTGAATGTGAATGGTAACAGTTGGTTGCAAACACTGGACTATGAAGGCTTACTTTTTAGGTGCAGAAGATGCTTCAAAACCAGACACATAGCTACAGCATGCCCTTCTGTGAGATCTCAAGAAAAATGGGAAGCCTCCTGGTGGAAAGATGCCTCCCCCAAGCATTATTCTGTTTCGATCTCATCCAAGAATTGTGGCTCTCCGAAGGAAGTCTCCTGCAAAAAGAATTTGGGGAATTTTGGTAAGTCTTCTCCAGAAATAAAACTTGATCAAAAGATGTCTTGAGAAACTATTTCTTGCAGCCAAATTATTGTTGTTGGTAGTGATGTCTCCACTCAAAACCCCTCTTCCAAGGACTCTTCCATTTTGCAGTTGAATCAAAGCTCCAAATCTACTGTTGGGGGTGAGGGTTCTCATACTTTTGAGGCCTCGTCTAGTGGTGACGATGTAAATGAATGGCAAACAATTAGGAAAAAAAGAGAAATAGCACTGAAAAGAGGGACAGAGGACATGGATTTCATCCTTTGCCTCTCCCTAATTATGATTATAAGGAACAAATATCTGGGAGGGATTTGGAGCGACACTTATCTCAAAGAGAGGAAAAAGTCTTCCTAAAGTTAATGGAGATCAGTAAAAAATTGAGCCCCCAAGTCAAAATTGATGGCAGTAGTGCACACCTGCAAGCGGGTTGAAGGTGAAGTGGTTTCTTTTGCAATCTCTCTTCTTAGGTAGGGGTTTATGGGCTCTACGTGGCCTATTTCTTTGGGTTTGGTTCTGATCCGACGTGGTCTGTTTTAGATAGGTTAGAGGTGTTGGTAAAATTCTCAGAATGGATTACGGTTGCAGCCTATTGTCTGATAGGCTCTCTCAATTGTATTCTTTGGATCTTTTAATATATAAAATCTCTATTACGAATCAAAAAAAATACAAATTTGTTATCATATTTTTTTTATAGGTAAGAGAAATTTTATTAATTAAAATTAAGAGTTACATCAATGGCCCACCACAGCCAACTTGCTTCCATGTAACAGAAAGGAACAGTGCACGACTACATTCTAAGTTACAATCTGCCCACCAAATTTGGTGTGAGTTTGCATTTGACATTTAATCCTATCTAGCTCTGTGATGAGATATTTCTTTTTCTTATTTTGTACCACTTGCCAATCCTCCCCAGCCTCTTTCACTTGCATTCTTGTGGGATCCTTGATTTGCAATGTAGCCTATGCTGAGCTCCCACCACAATGAGTAGAGATTTTCCTGTCACTTTTTGGAGAAGCCATGGTAATTGGGTTTGAGTCCATGATCTAAGGATTGGCTTTTGAAGTGTTGCCTAAAAGTTGAGCCTATCTTCAAGCTGCAATTGCATCTATGCCAAGATCCATAGCTTTGAATGCTTCACCCTTTACCACCTCATCCCTCGAGGATGAATCAGGTGCCTTTTCCTCTCACCTTTGACGAAGCTATGACTGTGTAATGATGAGGCTTGGCATCAACCCACCAGGATTTTTGATCAAAGTTTTTAATGCTCTTAGTGCAGGAAATGGCCATATGACCTATTTGAAAACACTTCCTGCAATGGAAGGGTAAACCTTTGTACTCAAGGAGTTGCGTCCAGATGCGGTCAGCAAACTTGAAGGTGATATATGCAGGAAGGTCACTTGTGGCATCCATATCAACAAGGATACGAGAAAAAGTTGTGTGAGTTAAATTGGATATGTCTGAATCTACTGCCAGGAAGCAACCTAAAGAATCCCCAATCACACGGAAACAATCATCAAACCAGAATTGTAACGGAAGATTCAGGAGGATCCAAACAGGTTTAACAGAAAAAGAAGCCATAGTAGGGTTAAAATCTGGAAACCATGGTTTGAAAAGGAGTATGCTTTGTCCCCAACACCATTTCGCTTGCAGAATGTCATCCCTATCCTGAATGCAATCAAAAACCACAATAAAAAATCCTTGAGCACAAGGGTATACTTCTATGTTACCTTTGAGGGAGGGCCCCCAAACTGAGATCCAGTCATGTAAATCTGGGAGTTTTGGCCAGAGGCCATTAAATTGACCAATCAATCCATTGGAAGAAATATATTTTTTACTAGCATCGACCTCCTTTTTGAGTTCCTATGAGAAGACCAAAACAGGGGAGGAGGGAGCCTTTCTGATGCAAGATTTTGGGTTGTTCTTGGGAAACCTATGCTCATTAGAAACTGAACTATCCCTCAATGGCCAAGCATCCCAAGCAACTAAATTGGATTTCCTTTGTTTCAAACTGGCAAGCATATCCTAGAAAGATAGGCTAAACCCAGGCTTTGAGTTCGTAGAGCCTTATGGTGCAACGACAGGTTGAAAAGAAATTGATTCTCCTGTGGAATTTTCTATGTCGTCTGAAGCCCTACCCAAACTAGGGCACACCGAAGATGGCTTTGAAACAGGAACCCCATCAAGGGCGAGAACCTTTTCATCATCAAACAAAGAGCCAGCCAATGGAGGAGCAATGATGGAGGCAGAAGCAATGGGAGCATTGCAAATCTTTGTGAACATGCCATGATCTGATTGTTGCTTTCCCTAGAACTCCACACAAGGGGTGTCTTTGCAAGCGGAGGGCAGTGAAGAGGGTGAAATGAATTAAACACCTTAACCCCGTCCGCATCCAAGGGATCAGAACCATTACCCTTGCAAAGATATGCACCAGACGAAGCAGCAGATGAGCAAAAATGCGCAGAGTGAGACATTGTCCTAATTTTCTTTTTTTTTTAATCATAATTATTTTAAATTTGTATATTTGTATTATTATTTTTACATTGAAATATTCAAAGTGGCATAAATACAAAGCAATAGCTTGTAATTTTTCATTAATTAATAAGTATAAGTGGGTACAATAAGATGAAATTGAATAATGATTACCTAAGAATACTTGGAAATATCACAAAAGTTATTTTTAATAAAAAAAGGTAAATTTTTTTATACAAGGTGAATGAGCAGTTTTTACCTCTACTAGGATTTTTGTCTTAGCTTTGCCTGTGTCTTGATTGGGTCCCACTAATGTCACACTACTTCATTCTAAACTAGGAATTGTTCAGATTATTTTTTTTATATTTATTACAATACCTCTTAGGTTGCCATATTTGCAAGCATTTTTTTGCCCCTTTAAATGGCCTCAACCTTTCATAACTCCACAATTATTGGTGGAGTTGAAGGTTTGACATCATATAACAATGGCACCCCCGATCAAGTGACCCAAGAAGTTTCTTTCTAAGGTGTCCAATGAGGTATGTCCCCTAAAACACCCCCAAATGTTGTTCTTCACATTCTAGAATTTGACAGTGTAAGCCATAGGTTAGAGAACTTTACCTTAATAGGGTATTTTGTATGAAGGGCCCCCCTTGAAAGCATGCTAAAATACTATGTCAACAAGACTTGGGTCTTGCATGGGATTCACCTTGAAGTTATGCAGAGCCTTACCAAAGGTTTTTTTCTTTTGCATTTTGCTGAAGCCAACCATTCTAAGGCCATTCTTATTCATGACCCCTAGTTTGTCCACTCTTCCTTGATTGTTTTCAAACCCTGGAATCAAGACTTCATAATTCTAATGAGAAATCTCTTCAAGTCCCTATTTGGGTTGAGTTACCTAGGTTACTCTACAATGCTAGAATTTTTTGAGCTAAATAGTGTCCTCTTTAGGCACTGTGGTATGTGTCAAATCAAAACAATTCTACTTGGTTCATCCCTATAAGTGAGTTTGTGTAGAATTGGATCTCTCCTAAGATTTAAAAGAGAGCATGGATATCTAGATTAGACAAATGAGGTACACTCAACGCATTCTCTATTTGAACCTACCCAACACTTTTTATCAATGTCAATCTTCTAAGCATAAGATCTAGGAATACCCTTTAGCTTCTCCCTGTCCTAAGCCTAACACATAGCCCACTTTTGGGTCGCCACCTCCTACAAAAAAGAGGAAGATTGGTCTATAGTGGTTAGTTACAAAGCCAAGAAATATAGTAATAATGGCCCTCCCCCTCAGCTTTCTTCAATCTTTAGGGGTCAAGCCTTGAAAACTATTTCAAAACCTCCAAATATTGGGAAATCTATTATCTCTCCTCCTGGAAGATATTTGGTGAGGTGAAATGTGTTCAAGCACCATTAGCAGCATCATTGTTGTCTCAACCACTAGCCAACATTGCCTAACATGCTTCCCTTGCCTAACTACCTAACATTTTATATATTTTTCTTGTGTAACATTTTATATTATATTTTATATTTATTCGATTACTTTGGGTAGCCCAAGTAAAAATTAAAGATGGAACCTTTCCGATCGATTTAACACTTAAAAGAAAGGTTGATGAAAATTAAAAAACAAATAGATGACTTATCCAGTGTTAACAGTAAATGAACACATTAAGCATTAACAAATATGGAATATCACCTTAGACAAGATTAAAAAATATTATAACATGTTAACGTCCTTAGGTGCCACCAATTCTACTTACTAGGGGGACCTTGCAAGAAGGTTCGTTGGGTCATTTTTTAATTGAACAATATTAAATTACAATAAAATAAATAGTGAGGAAGGTTGCAAGTTGTTAAGGATTAATCAAGTATTAATATACAAATTTTTTATTATAATGTTTTAAAATTTGTATATTTGTATTATTATTTTTAAAGTCTTAAGGTCAACATTGAAGCATTCAAAGTGATGTAAATACAAAACAAGAGAATTTTCATTTATTAATAAGTATAAATGGGTACAATAAGATGAAATTAAATAATGATTACCTAAAAATAGTTGGAAATATCACAAAAGTTGTTTTTAATAAAAAGGTAAATTCTTTTATACATGAATTTTGGGTTTAAGTGGCCATAAAGGCAAACCCATCCTCATCATCCTTTATCACAAAAGTTGTTTTTAATAAAAAGGTAAATTCTTTTATACATGAATTATGGGTTTAAGTGGCCACAAAGGCAAACCCATCCTCGTCATCCTTTAGTAATGACCTACTTAAAACACATTTAAGTAACACAATGTCTGCCACAAGACTCAAATTTGGTATCTATCATCTCAAATTAGGATCATTTGTGCATCCAACTTCTCCCATTTCAATATCCTTTTATTTGTCATTCTAGTACACATTGTGAAAACAAGAACAAGGGAATTGACTAAGGCACAAAGGGGAAGTTAGAATACTTCCATAACCTAACATAGTAGGTGTTCATAATACCATATTAGCAATAATGCATGTTCATATATTGAAGGGTAAAAGTTTGGAGTGAAATACTAACACAAACATAACCATAGAAAAGGACAAGATCACCATTTTTCATAGATAGAATTGCAATAGTGATTTTGTTGAGTTAAGTTACAAAGTTTAGTGATATATCAATTTGATAGGATCTAAAAATTATATCAAGATCCAACTATAGAGGTGTGAGTACAAACACATATTAGCCCATTTCACACTCACCCCTTGGAGGAGCTACGTACCATAATCTTCTTGTTTCAATTATGATTTTCATTACTTGTCAAGTATTAGGCTCAGCTCAATTATAATTATCTAGGAAACATTATAATTTAAAACAAAGAAACATATTTTAACGTTCTAGCATTCTTTTTATTCCTTTTTCATTTGGTTAATTGGATACTTTGAACCACTCTTTTCCCCCTTGGGATTTTATTTTCTAATTTTTGTTTTAGATTTGATATTTTCTAACTTTCTAATTTTCATATCTAATCTGAAACTTGACTTTGTGTGTTTTTATTTTTATTTGCTTTCTATTTTGCTTATACACCAAGGTCTTGACCTATCTTCCACTTTCCACTAAGGAGAATCCCCAAACTAAACTCTAAGATGGCTTTGAATCATGAGAAAGTTATGGTTGAGGATCTAAATAATACCACTTATCTTTATGGGGATGATATTTTTGACCATGATGCTCATGTTGTACATATGCATAGGCAAGACATGACTCTTACTACACAAATGCTTATATAAGATCTTTTTATTAGGGTGATTATGCTAACCTTTCAGATTTAATTAATGCCTTCATAATTTGTTAATGACTAGGCCTTGTGGAATGGAAGTATTGAGGGGTATAGGTCAAAATATAAGCTCATCAAGCTCTTTAAACAATGTGTATCTTCTCCCTCCTTCACAAGCCTCTTCTTATATTGAGCCTCCTTCCACATCTTATCCTACATTACCCATGACAACCTCTCATCCACTTTATATAGCTCCCACCACTTCTAATCCTCTTATTGTTCCTACCTTTAACATTGCACCTACCACCATTGTTACCACTTCCAAAATTGTTATTACATCTTCATCTATCATGCCCCAACCAACCTACACTCAACCTATCATCTCTCATGTTGCCACCACTACGCCTATTCCCACCATTAATCCTAATGTTCATCATTACTCCATATGCATCATCTTCAAGAGACATGATGAGATACAAAGTAAGGTTGATACCTGACCCCCTAGGAACAAAATGACATCACAAGTGAAATCAAGCATAATTCACTTTCATATGAGATTCTTTCCTATCCATTTCTAGTAGGTTTTATGGTCCCCAATTTTGAGATGTATAATGGTAAAGGAGACCCCATAATTCATTTAAGAACATTTATTGCAACTTGATTGGATTATGTTTATGACATGAATTGTAAAGCTTATGGTAAACAACTATGTATATTTTTTTAGCATCAATGTTTCAAATTAGACTCTATGATCCATCATCAAGAGGAGGATGAAAATATAATGATAAGCTTATTTTCAAACACTTTCCTATAATATGCAATTGAATGGATTTATGCTCTTCCTCATGGTTTTATCAATTTCTTCATTTTTGGCAAATGCTTCCATGCATCATTTTAATGTTAATAATGGCCTATAGGTTTCAATTTTAGATTTATTGGAATGCAAACAAGGATAAAATGGGCAAATTCATGATTATGTTATTAGATTTCAATCCTTGTCAGCCAAGGTTTTTTATGTTAATATTGGCTTATAGGTTACAATTTAAAATTTAGTGGAATGCAAACAAGGATCAAATGAGTAAATTCATGGTTATGTTATTAGATTTCAATCCTTGTCAGTAAAGATGCATTATAAAATCCCCAATGATGAATTACAATGAATATTTTTTAATAGATTATTATATACTATTTAAGAGAATGTGTACCTAAATAGTTACAATTTTTTCATGGCTTTGTCTACAAATCTAAGAAATGTTGAATTAAAATTTCTTAAATATGGATCTTATCATGCTCCCTCTCAACCATCCTATCCTTCTAAGTTTTCATTGAATAATTATTTTAAGAAGAGAAATGATGTAAAACAAAATAATGATATTAATCCATCCACTAATAATGTTTATAGACCCTCTATGGTTTCTAATGTTATTTCTATCAAGCCTGGAACACCAAGGAAGATTACTAAGTTACATGATCCTCTCCATGTTGTATTGCAAAATCTTTTAGAAGCAAATCTGATTACATATCCCCCTATTTGAATCTTATAGATACATCTATTTATATGCTTAAATGTTATTATGCCAAATCTTATTGCACATATCATGGAGTTAATGATCATGATATAAAAATGTGTTGGTTTGAATAATAAGATTCAAGATCTCATAGATAATAATATGATTCATGTTGAGGGCATAAATGATGGCGGCAATCACTCTATGGTTACCTCAATCAAAATATAAAAACTTATACCAACCCTTTTCCACATCATACCCAAGGAAACAATATAGATGTACTTGAGGAAGACACACCTATGGAACAAGTACAAGTTAATTATCCTTCTAATAATTTTAGTAGCTTTGTGGGTAATGTTGTATAAGATAAACAACTTACTATGTCCATGCCTATTATTTCATTTTGTCTCAATGAAATTCCTAAAAATGGGTACTATGGCTAACTTTATATCTCAACTAATATCAATCACAATCACTTGGAGGGCATAATGCTAGATATCGGGTCTCCTTTTAATATTTATATGGAAGAATACTTGTTAATGGTTTCCATCAACAAATATATTCACATTGGGGTGTTTGTCTCATATGTAATAATGGCATAAAGAAAGATACACTTGGTTGTATTATCTTACAATTCCAATGTTCTCAAAGGAAGGAGTCCATTCTATTTCACAATATTCCTACATTTGATAAATTTACTTCACTTCATGTTAGACCTTGGGTCAAATAATCTCAATTTGTACCTTCTAAGTTGCATCAATGTGTTAAGTTTGTTCATCAAGGAAAGATAGTAAAGGTATTAAGAGATAAGTATCAACCTATTTTATAGTTTGGTAATTTTAGTACTGATACAAATATTCATACTCCAAAGGGGATTCCCTATAAGATAATGAATCTAACTTATGAGATTTAGCCTCTATGGGATGTCGTAGCTTTCCCTTCAACAATAATTCCTCAATCTTATATATATAAATATATATCTATTTTTATTTATAAAAAATAGTTTAAACCAACGTATCCCTACCTTGAAAATAATTATTGATTATTTTAGACTATGTGTGTGTATCTCCAAAATAAAATAAAATAATGCTTCAAATGCAATTACATATACATCAAAGTTGAAGGTATATGTTTTTTTTAAAGATATATGCATTGGTATATTTGGCCATGGAGATGAGGAGTTCAAAATCCTCATGCATCTTCTCTTCTTCCTCTCATTCCTTCAACCCTGCAACAAAATGATACAAATGGGAGGATGAAACATTTTATGTAACACTCAAGGATTTAAGGCAACATTTGGAGTTGCCCTAGATTCTAGGGTAAGGATAGATCCTATCCAATGGATGAGATTTAATCATCACCCAATTCTAAGCCCTAAGTTTGCTAATTCAAAATACTTAGGCTAATTGTTATTAAAATTTGACTCAAGCCTTGGTGGGGGACCGTGTGGCTAGGCCCCCTCAACTTAAGCTACAACTTAAAGTTAATTCTATAAGTAAATTAATAAAGTTATACTTATAAAATAACATTTACTAGACTTCTTAATGCAAAGAAAGAGGAAAAGAAATTTGAAAAAGAAAGTCTACCACATATCATGACAAAGAAATAAGAAAAGAAAGTGAAAAACAAGTGCAAATACCATCCAAACCTAGTGCTTCAACAAAAGTAAAAACTAATAAAGTTGTACAAAAATATGAAAATCCTAAGTAAGTTTGTGTACCTAAGTCAAAAATAGATATCCCTCCCCTTACTCAAAATTTTAAAGGTCCTATATTGTACAATTATATGTGTCACTATCATTCCCATCTGGTTGTGAGAGATGATTTCATTGTTGATGATATGGGTGGTGATGATCTCCTTGGAGAAGAAGATTATTCCACTTTAATAGGTCGATATCCTTGTTCTTTTTCCATTCTTTTACTTTGTTTCTTCTTATTTATTATTGCTACATCTTTCTATGTTTCTTGTATAGTGCTTTACCATGATACTTTCATGATACCATATTTCTATGGTACTATTGTTCATACACGTTTTCATGATGACATCTCTTAGAATGACTATTATGCACTCCACACAATGTACTTATTTACTTTTTCACATGCATCTTGATTTCATGCTCATATTTTACATCACATGTTACATGATGCTTTATTGCTATACCTTTCATATGACTTGTCATCACTTGGGGGCACAATTTGGGGACAACACATTTGTCCCTCATTATTCACATGAGATTAATGCATTATCTTACATACTTACCTGGACTAAACACATTTGGTATATGTGTCCATATTTTACTCTCTCCTCACAAAATTGTATTTGATTATGATGAATTCATACTCATTGAGCAAGGGCACATCATACTCATTGTTATGATTTCATGGGTTCTTCCATTTAGAGATTGAGGCAACTAACTTAGTTGATAATTCTTGACAACCCTAATAGCATGTTTTCATCTCCTTGGATACAAATTATATAATTTGAGAGGGCAACTTGGTTACTAATCCTCGATAACCCTAACAATTTGTTGTCTTCTTCCTTCACACAAGTATTTTTACATGGTTTCATGGAGGAAACTTGGTAACAACTCCATGACTCCATTTTACTTTTTATTTTCATAAATATGGTGAAATTGATTCAAACTGTGCTTTTATACCTTTTATGCTCATATGTGTAGATTTGGAACAACAAACTAATGGTAAAACATGAAGAAAAAGTTAAGCTTATCATTCAAGTGTAACCTTTGAAAAGTTACATCCTTTGTAAAATTGCATGTTACTTTACTTATTGTCATATTTTACTTTAGAATGCATGATTCAATAAAGATTTACATGCACATTAAAGTGGGAGCAAAATATAGTGAAAATAATGCATGTACTTACAACTTGGCCCACTTGTCTTCTACTCACTTTAGCCTTACCAATAAATATGTCATCATAATATCCAATTGGAGAATTAGAGTGTGCAATTGAACCAAAACCTAACATTAGGCTTGTACTTTATCCTTTCCATCCCCAATGGTCTAGACCCAACTCTTATCCAAGTCTTTTTGCTATCACAGATACCATTTCTACTATGATTCTATCCCCTAGACATTTCTAGTGTGGTTCCATCCACTTTGATTACTGCCTATTTTATCAACTCTCAAGCTAACTACAATCCAAAGTAAGGACCTTTCTATTTGAATTAAGTAGAAAACTTATGATTGATCACATAGGATTAACTATTTAAAGACAAGATTTAAGGCATCATTAGAGTAGAGTGAAAGAGATTGTTAGAGAATGTAGTGTTTGATAGCGTAAGCATTGGTATCATCTTTTCTTATGGCTTTGAGCCATAGGATATTTCTACAAACATGGGTCTACAACTTAATCATTTTGGTAATCCTCTTTCTAGCTTTGTGTAGGTTTTGGGTTTTTCCTTATCCATGTGTGTGTGCTTCATGTGTGTATATATCTTGTGTGTTTTCATTTTTGGCCCTCTCTCCCCCATTTTCTTCATCTAATTTTCTCTCTTGTAGAAATTTCTAGATTCTCATTGCACTTGAAAGAGATGCACGTCCCCAATTAGAGCCATTACAAAGATTACTTTATTATGGTTCTCTATATTGCTTGGTTTGATAGTGCATAGTTAAAGTAGAGTGAAATATTTCATCAAAGAATGCAGTGTTTAATAGAGGTAAGCATTGTTATGATGTTTTCCTATGGCTTTACGCAATAGGATATTTTGTGTTGATTGATTTGCAACTTAATCATTTTGGTAATCCTCTTTTTGACTTTGTGTAGATATTAGGTTTTTCCTTGTCCTTATGTGTGTGCTTTATGTTTGTATATATCTCATGTTCTCCTTTTCAACCCGTTTTCCCCTATTTTTTTGTTTGGTCTACTCTCCTAGAGAAATTTTTGGATTCTCACCACACTTAAGAAATGCATGTCACCAATTAGAGTCATTATTAAGATCCAAGTCGAGATTGCTTTATTATGTTTCTATATTGCTTTATAATCACTCTTTGTGTTGATAATTGATCTAAGACATATTAAAAAGGGTTACATGTTGTTCTTTTGTTGAGTTTAAATGTCATCTTGGTCACCCTCTAGCCTTGTATCCCTACAATTTATTCTCTACCTCATTATTTTTGGATCCTTATATGTCACCTTGGTCAAATTCCCTATTGAACATCCATGGAAAATTGGTTCAAGATTAGGTGAAGGCTTATATCTTTGCCTTGGCCCTCTCCTTTTAGTTCTATTTGCTTGGTGACATGTTGTAAGTTGTTTCTTATTACTTAAGTGGTTTGGTCATGATTTCTCGATGATTAGATACCAGCTATAAGGAGATTAGTAGATTGTCTTGGTAGGTGATAGATGTATCACCCAATGTTATAGGATAATCCATGTCATCAGTAGTAATATGTTTAGCATAACTAATGTATTCAAAGGTTGGTTGATGTGGGAAATCATGAGTGGTCCAATTGGGCAACTTATCTATATCAAAAGTATAGTTGTGATTATTTCTTATCTGCTAGGGTTTCTTGGTTGTGTATGAGCCTATGTCACACTATTGTAGACAACATGATTGTTTGGTGCTTGCCTACATTTATTACAGTGTGTTTTACATCATTAAGCTTGCGAGTGACTTTCACCCCCTTTAAATGGCCTCAACCTTTCATTCCTCCATAGTTGTTGCTGCTGGAGTTAAAGGTCTGACAGTAACATTCAATGGCTCCCCCACTCAAATGACCTCAAAAGTTTGTAACCAAGGTGCTCCATGAGGTATGTCCCCTAAAACACCACCAAATTTTATTCTTTTGATTCCTAAATATGACAATCCATGCAAATGGTTAGAAAATTTTTACCTTTATAGGGTATTTTGTAGGTAGGGTCCCCCATGAAAGCATGCTTAGAGACTGGGTCAATAGGGCATGGACCCCATATGGAATCAACCTTGATGCCATGCAAAACCTCACCAAGGGGTTTTTCCTTTTCCTTATGTGTGTACTTTGGTAATCCTCTTTTTGACTTTGTGTAGCTATTAGGTTTTTCCTTGTCCTTATGTGTGTGCTTTATGTTTGTATATATCTCATGTTCTCCTTTTCAACCCCTTTTCCCCTATTTTTTTGTTTGGTCTACTCTCCTAGAGAAATTTTTGGATTCTCACCACACTTAAGAAATGCATGTCACCAATTAGAGTCATTATAAACATCCAAGTCGAGATTGCTTTATTATGTTTCTATATTGCTTTATCACTCTTTGTGTTGATAATTGATCTAAGACATATTAAAAAGGGTTACATGTTGTTCTTTTGTTGAGTTTAAATGTCACCTTGGTCACCCTCTAGCCTTGTATCCCTACAATTTATTCTTTACCTCATTATTTTTAGATCCTTATATGTCACCTTTGTCAAATTCCCTATTGAACATCCATGGAAAATTGGTTCAAGCTTAGGTGAAAGCTTAGATCTTTGCCTTGGCCCTCTCCTTTTAGTTCTATTTTCTTGGTGACTTGTTGTAAGTTGTTTCTTATTACTTAAGTGGTATGTTCATGTTTTCTTAATGATTAGATACCAACTATAAGGAGATCAGTAGATTGTCTTGGTAGGTGATAGATGTATCACCCAATGTTATAGGATAATCCATGTCATCAGTAGTAATATGTTTAGCATAACTAATGTATTCAAAGGTTGGTTGATGTGGGAAATCATGAGTGGTCCAATTGGGCAACTTATCTATATCAAAAGTATAGTTGTGAATATTTCTTATCTGCTAGGGTTCCTTGGCTGTGTATGAGTCTATGTCACACTACTGTAGACAACATGATTATTTTGTGCTTTCCTACATTTATTGCAATGTGTTTTACATCATTCAGCTTGTGAGTGACTTTCACCCCCCTTTAAATAGCCTAAACCTTTTATTCCTCCATAGTTGTTGCTACTGGAGTATAGTTGTTGCTACTGGAGTTGAAGGCTTGACAGTAACATTCAATGGCTCCCCCACTCAAATGACCTCGAAAGTTTGTAACCAAGGTGTTCCATGAGGTATGTCCCCTGAAACACCACCAAATTTTATTCTTTTGATTCCTAAATCTGACAATCCATGCAAATGGTTAGAAAATTTTACCTTGATAGGGTATTTTGTACGTAGGGTCCCCCCTGAAAGCATGCTTAGAGACTGGGTCAATAGGGCATGGACCCCACATGGAATCAACCTTGATGCCATGAAAAACCTCACCAAGGGGTTTTTCTGTAAGATACCCAACTAGTACTAACTAAATTTTTTATTACTTAGACAAATTTACTTGCACTTAACTCTTCAACTACTTAGCAACTTAACATCACATATGAAAAGATAACAAAGGCAACTTGCATGAATCAACTTTGAAGTTGGGTACTTGTATTATTACTTGATTTAACTCAATGCAAATGTCTTATTACAATGATGATGCCCTCATCGGCATGAATATACAATCTTATTCAAAGGATTACAAGGAAAGGCCTTGAAGCCTAGATGTATACAACACTTTCAACTTCTTCACAACTAGCTCTATCTCACTGGCTGATGTAGACCACTTCAATTGAACCTAATGATGTCAACTGGATGTCAACACCTCACAATGTAACAAGGGAGCATCACCCCAACTCGTGAAACTCGCAGGCCTCAAGATCACAAGCATAAAGCTTTGCAAAGAGAAAATTTGCCAAAAGATAAGATACCCAAATGAGAGAGCCTCTCCTTTTATAGTGCTCCTCAAGGAAATGAAGACACGTTTCCCAATGCACAAGAGGAACCAAGGCACATTTTCCAAGAAGAATATCCATGGAGAATATTCCATCTGACAACTCAGTCTGAGGTGGCAACCTTACCCACTGAATCGGTACAGATCCCAACATCATTTTGTTGACCAATGAGAGTTCAGGTACTTGTAACTTACTATAGGCACCCAACTGAGGTAGTTTGATCATGAACTTGTGCCTTACTACTGCTAGGCACCAATTGAGGGTAGTGGAGACTAGAATAGGCGCCTTTCCCAAGCTAGGCACTCCTTTAAGGTGGCAGAGGCTAGAAGGTGTACCTTAGGCAATTTGATGTTCTCTTTGTCATTTGATCAGTATCTTAGCTTGATGAAGGATCCCTTAAGTAAGTTTTGATCTTCTTCAATAGAATGAAAGGTCAAATGGTGATTCCAATAGCCTTATCTAGCTTAGGTGCATTTTCAAGGTCCTAGAGTCATGGAACAGTGCCTAACCTTCTTGAAGTGAGTTCTAACTTCATTCAAGTCTTTCAAAGAGTTTCTAAGCCTTTTCCAAATGCAATTTAGGTATTAACATGGATGATATCTTAGTATCATTCCTTTAGGCACAAAGTGAGCTTCCAAGAGAAGGTGCAATTGTGAGGGTGGAGATGATGAAAAGTGCACTTCATTCACAATCATGGTTTACTTGTCTTCAATGATGATTCCTTGATCCTTCAATGATTTAAAGGGCTCTTTCAAGGTTTCTTAAGCAAGAGCTAGCACCTCCACATCTAGGCACACTTTTGGTGTTCTAGAAGCATGAGCTAGCACCTCACATAGTTAGCGCTCATTCTAGGTTGTTTGATTAATAATTGACACCTTGTATATTCTTTCAACAACCTCAACTTGCAAGGATCAAGGTGCATATCCAAAGTCATAGAGATATGAAGTAGCGCCTCACTAGTCTAGGTGCACATTTGATGATGTAGAGAGGTATATGTGCGCCCAAGTCATCATTTGATGCCTTCAACAACTATAAACTCTTTTGATGATGCATTTTACCCTTCCAATCCACTAGCTAACCTTAGGCGCACTCTTTAGGTTGATCAATCATAGTCTAGCACCCCAAGTGCCAAGGCGTACTTCTAAGTCTATGTAGGAGGAAACTAGCGCCTTGCATTGGATTCACCTTCATACATGTGGTGCTCACACTTGTAGTCTTTGTGGTGAAGTAAAACACCTATCTCACAAAGCGCCCTGACTACTTGAAGTAATTGGAAGTTACCTTCCCACGTAGGTGCACATCAAGTGAATTTGTCATGGTATTTGTGTCTAGAGTTTACTTGATCCCTTTCCTCAAGGAGTATTCTTGGTATGAGACTTCTAACAGAGAAATCAACTTCTTTAACTAGAGCGCCTTCCATATTGAGGGTCATTGAAGCCTATTTTGTCCCTAGGTGCTCACTTGGGAAATTTGATGTGAAATTGGCACCTAGACTCCAAGAGTCATGCCTTTGGCTCCCATACTTAGCCAAATTTTGAGTTTCTGACTTTGTTCCTACAAAACAATAAGATTGAGTTAGTCAAAAACTAATTCATTCCCTCATCATTTAGAATTAGCCTCCGGGAATGAGAAGTAGGCTAATCCAAGTTCCATTTGGTGTTCAAGCCAGAAATGGGGACATGACAGTCTCCCCTTCCCGGGATTGCTTGTCCTCAAGCAATTGAATGTTAGGATGCTCCAGAATTTTTTCACCTTCCCAAGTAGCATCCTCCATCGGCAACCCTTTCCATTTCACCAAATATTCCCTTATGCTCCGGTTGCGCAGTTTCTTTTCTTTCATATCCACCACACTCTCAGGTTTAAGTGCAAGCATTCCTTCTTCATCAAGTGGTGGTAGTTCATCAGATGAAACCACATGTTGTCTCAATGCCTTCTTGAGACATGACACACGAAACACATTGTGTATGCGGCTTCCTGTTGGCAAGTCAAGTTCATATACCACTTCCCCTACTCTTCTCAACACCTTGTAGGGTCCGTAGAACCTAGGTTTCAATTTCTCTGCACCTAACTTATTCAAAGTACTTTGCCTATATGGCTGAAGGCACAGAAACACCATGTCACCTACTTTAAAGCTTCTTTCAACCCGGTGTTTATCATCATATAACTTCTGTTGGTTTTGAGCTCTATGCAAATTATCTTTGAGAACTCGCAAGATGTCTTGCATATCCTGCATCAGTTCTTTAGCTTGAGGAGCTTGACTATCATCCAGTGCCAGATCAACAAATGAAATTGCATCATACCCGTACAAATCTTGAAAGGGAGTCATGCCAATCGACATGTGGAAAGTGGTGTTGTAGCAGTATTCACCCAAATGTAGCCACTTAATCCAAGCACACTGATGATCAAATACATATTTTCTCAAGTATCCCTCAAGCCATTTATTTACAATTTCAATCTGTCCATCAGTTTGAGGATGATAACTAGTGCTTGGTGTCAGGTCAGTTCCAGCTAGTCGAAATAGCTCTCTCCAGAATACATTGATGAACTAGCTATCTCAATCACTAACTATGGTCTTAGGAAGGCCATGTAGTCTAAGGACTTCACAGAAGAATAACTCAGCTACTTGCAATGATGATCACTCAACTGGAATTGCAAAGAAGTGAGCATACTTTGTCAACCTGTCAACAACTACATAGATACAGTCTTTTCCATTCACCTATAGAAGACCTGTGATGAAATCCATAGAAGACCTATGATGAAATCCATAGAGATACTCTCCCACTTTTGTTTTGGAATTGACAGTGGTTGAAGTAATCCTGCTGGAAAAGTATGTTCTGACTTGTTCTGTTGACAAGTCAAACATTCCCTGACATATTGCAAAATATCTTCCTTCAAACCTTTCCAGGTGAATTTTTCTCAGATCTGTCTGTAGGTCTTGAAGTAGCCAGGGTGTCTTGCAAGTGGAGTATCATGGTATGCCCTCAAAATTTGTTGCTTTAGCTTGGATTTAGGAGTCAAATAGTTTCTATCTTTATAATAGATGGTGTCGTCAACTACCTTGTACCTATCATCCTGAATGACTCCATCCATGATCTCACAAGCAAATTTTGACTTGGAGTACTCAACTAGAAGCTGAGACTTCCAATCAGCTAAAACTTCACTCAGGGCACAAATGGCGGGTTTTCTAGGCAAGGCATCGGCCACCACATTCTTCTTGCCTTTCACATACTCAATGTCAAAATCATATGCATGTATCTTAGTAACCCACTTCTGTTGTCTTTCATTCAGATCCTTCTACCCTAGGAAGTATTTCAAACTGTTGTGATCAGTTCTGACCACAAACTTAGATCCAACTAGATACTGGAGAAATTTAGCCAAAGCATGCATGATTGCCAGCATCTCTTTGTCATATGTTGAGTACAACCTTTTTGTGTCCTTCAACTTCCTACTCTTGAATGCAATGGGATGATGATCTTGCATCAACACTACCCCAATGCCTTCTCTAGAAGCATCATATTCTAGGACAAAAGACTTAGTAAAATCTAGTGAAGCTAATACTAGTGTTGTACTCATAACGTCTTTCAATTTATCAAATGTAGCTTGGGCTTCCATTGTCCAAATGAAAGCACCTTTCTTTGTTAGATTTGTCAAGGGTGCAGCAAGCTGTGAGAATCCTTTAACAAATCTTCTGTAATAGCTGTAGAGGCCAAGTAAACCTCTTAGTTCTGACACATTCCTGGGAACTGGCCAATTGCGAATGGCTTCAATCTTTTCTTCTTGAACTTTCACACCATTAGCTCCAATAACATGACCCAGGTATACAATCTCCTTCAAGCCAAAATCACACTTAGACATCTTTGCATATAAAGATTGATTCTCCATGATGCTCAAAACTTCATCTAAGTGTTGGAGATGTTCTTCCCATGTCTTGTTGTAAATGAAGATGTCGTTGAAGAAAACCAACAGGTATTTCCTCAATTACTTATTGAATACATGGTTCATACAAGACTAGAAAGTAGCTGGAGCAATTGTTAATCCAAAAGGCATCACCAAGAATTCATAATGTCCGTAATAGCATCTGAATGCGGTCTTCAGAATGTCTTCTTCTCGAACATGAATTTGATGATAACTAGATCGAAGATCTATCTTGAAAAAGAACACAACTCCATGTAGTTCATCAAGTAACTCTTCAATCCTAGGTATTGGATACCTATTCTTGATGGTCTTCTTGTTCAATGTGCGATAGTCAATACACATCCACATTGTTCCATCCTTCTTCTTCACTAGCACCACAGATGATACAAATGGACTTGATGATGGCCTATTGTGTCCCATCTCAATCAATTCTCTGATCGTCTTCTCAATTTCAATTTTGAAATGTCTTGGATGCCGATAGGGCACAATGTTGACGGGTTTGGTCCCATCCTCCAATTCAATGACATGTTCAAAACCTCTATCAAGAGGTATGCCTGGGGGTATATCCTTAAACACCTTACTATGCTTATCCAAGATTGCCTAGATATCTGCAGGATAAAGTTCTTCAGCAGAGAGAATCTAGTTGTCCTTGATGCAAACCTATGCTGCCCCCTCAATGTCATTATGCCTGATCAATGCTTCCATGCGTTTAGCCGAGACAACTTTGGGGTTCCTATCAGACACTGATTTCAGTTTGATTTTTCTTCCCTCATGCATGAATTCCAATTCCATCTTTTGAAAATCCTGAACTATTCTTCCAAGTGAATGTAACCATTGTAGTCCAAGCACTACATCAATATGCCCAAGTCCAACTACATAGAAATCATCCTGTAAAGTATAATCACCCATTTGAATTTGCAGCTGGGTCACCTTTCTGGTACAACTCATCAGGAATCCATCAGCAACTGCTATTTGAAATCCTTCGAAGTCTTCAACTGTTAGACCCTTCCTTGCTACCAAACCTTCATCTATGAAGTTGTGAGTAGCACTACTGTCAATTAGACATGTGACTCTCTGACCCTTCACAACTCCTCTTATATGGAAAGCATGATATTTAGGTACTCCTGAAATAGTTCCTAATGTTATTTTGTTAGTTGTTCCTTTCGAGACAACATTAAGAGTTGGTTGTACATGTACTTCCTCTTCATCCTGAGTTGACTCTTCTTCACTCAGTGACTCCTCTTCATTTCCATCATCAGTTACCACTTCAATCAAATGAGCTTTACCTTTACCAAGGCACCTGTGTCCTGGTTCCCAAGGTTGCTTGCATGAGAAACAAAGCTTCTTTCTCCTAAGCTCATCTCTTTCAACAGCTGTCATGTCTTGAAACTTCTTTGGTGGAAATGACTGTCTTCTTTGAGTTGAACTAACTCCTTTGTAAAACTTCTTCTTAGGTGTATAGGAAGGAGTAATGTCAAGATCAAGAGCAAAGTCAATTGCTTCTTCCAAGTTTGCTAGCCTTTGTACCTTTACCAAAGGCTTAATCTGACTGTTCAATCCCTCAATGAACAACATAGTGATTCTTCGGTCAGTCATGTCAGGTACCATCACTGCTATCTTTTGAAACTCATTTACATACTGCACAACCCTTCCTTCTTGCTTGAGTTGGGCTAGTTCGTGATAGTACACTTCAGTGTCTTTTCTATCAAACCTTTGAATCAACTTGGTTACAAACTCATCATAAGAATTTGTCCTATCATGATGTTGAGAGACTAGGCCATGATGCCATCATTCATAAGCCAACCCTTCTAGATGCATTGTAGCAAAGTGAATTGCCTTCTTTTCTGTCAACAGCTTAAGAGAAAGGTGTGTATCCATCTTGTTCACCCAAGCTTTAGCATTGAGCTTACCACGTACATCAAAGGTAGGAATGGGAATTCGATTCAAGGCTTCTTTATACTCCTTTGTATCATCATCCCTTCTAAGATGATAGCCTCTAGCTCTACCTCACTTGTCCCTATCTTCCCTCTTCTATCGGCAATATTCATTAAAAGTCATCATTTCCTGAACACGATCTGGTAATCTGGCATAGAGATCTGCAAAGAATGCTACTTCATCTTCAAAGTTAATCTGCTCTTCCTCATCAAACTCTTCATCAGCTTCATTGCCTTGTTTAGGTGGTGGTGGAAGGAAATTAGGTCTTATAGGCCTATCAACTATAGAAGTCCATGTGCAAATTCTGCTACTTGTTGCACTAGCAGTATCATCATCAACATGTCTTTCTTGTCTCTCATGTCTAGCTACATTACCTTGCTGACCTTCAACTCCTTGACTCATGTTTTGAAGGGATTGTAGGACTTGTTGCAATATTTGAGTTGTTTGTTGTTGTCCAACGGCAATGTTTCTAAACATCTCCCTTTCTTCACGTTCATTATCACCCAGTGAACTTCTACTTCTTCGTTTACCCATGTCAGCCTGTCTAGCTGCAGTTGCTCCTGAAAGAGTATCCTGTTGTGGGTAAGGATGAGTCCACTGGAACTGCCTTCTTTGATCACGCGCAATGTATCTTCTTGTTATATCGCTTTGTTGATCACCTTCTTGCATGAAAACCCCAAAGGCTAGCAAGATCCAAGCTCTGATACCACTGTAAGATACCCAACTAGTACTAACTAAATTTTTTTCTTACTTAGACAAATTTACTTGCACTTAACTTTTCAACTACTTAGTCTACTTAACATCACATATGAAAAGATAACAAAGGCAACTTGCATGAATCAACTTTGAAGTTGGTTACTTGTATTATTACTTGATTTAACTCAATGCAAATGTCTTATTACAATGATGATGCCCTCAATGGCATGAATATACAATCTTATTCAAAGGATTACAAGGAAAGGCCTTGAAGCCTAGATGTATACAACGCTTTCAACTTCTTCACAACTAGATCTATCTCACTGGCTGATGAAGATCACTTCAATTGAACCTAATGATGTCAACTAGATGTCAACACCTCACAATGAAACAAGCGAGCATCACCCCAACTCTTGAAACTCGCAGGCCTCAAGATCACAAGCATAAAGCTTTGTAGAGAGAAAATTTGCCAAAAGATAAGATACCCAAATGAGAGAGCCTCTCCTCCTTTTATAGTGCTCCTCAAGGCAATGAAGGCATGTTTCCCAATGCACAAGAGGAACTGAGGCACATTTTCCAAGATGCATATCCATGGAGAATATTCCATCTAACAACTCAGTCTGAGGTGGCAACCTTACCCACTGAACCGGTACAGATCCCAATATCATTTTGTTGACCAATGAGAGCTCAGGTACTTGTAACTTACTCTAGTCACCCAACTGAGGTAGTTTGATCATGAACTTGTGCCTTCCTACTACTAGGCGCCAATTGAGGGTAGTGGAGACTAGAACAAGTGCCTTTCCCAAGCTAGGCGCTCCTTTAAGGTGGCAGAGGCTAGAAGGTGTGCCTTAGGCAATTTGATGTTCTCTTTGTCATTTGATCAGTATCTTAGCTTGATGAAGGATCCCTTAAGTAAGTTTTGATCTTCTTCAACAGAATGAAAGGTCAAATGGTGATTCCAATAGCCTTATCTAGCTTAGGCGCATTTTAAAGGTCCTAGAGTCATGCAACAGTGCCTAACCTTCTTGAAGTGAGTTCTAACTTCATTCAAGTCTTTCAAAGAGTTTCTAAGCCTTCTCCAAATGCAACTTAGGTATTAACATGGATGATATCTCAGTATCATTCCTTTAGGTGCAAAGTGAGCTTCCAAGAGAAGGCACAATTGTGAGGGTGGAGATGATGAAAAGTGTGCCTCATTCACAATCATGTTTTACTTGTCTTCAATGATGATCCCTTGATCCTTCAATGATTCAAAGCACTCTTTCAAGGTTTCTTAAGCAAGAGCTAGAGCCTCTACATCTAAGCGCACTTTTGGTGTTCTAGAAGCATGAGCTAGTGCCTCACATAGTTAGGTGCTCATTCTAGGTTGTTTGATTAATAATTGGCACCTTGTATTATTTGGACATTCTTTCAACAACCTCAACTTGCAAGGATCAAGGCGCATATCCAAAGTCATAGAGATATGAAGTAGCACCTCACTAGTCTAGGTGCACATTTGATGATGTAGAGAGGTAGATGTGTGCCCAAGTCATCATTTGATGCCTTCAACAACTATAAACTCTTTTGATGATGCATTTTACCCTTCCAATCCACTATCTAACCTTAGGCGCACTCTTTAGGTTGATCAATCATAGTCTAGCGCCCCAAGTACCAAGGCGCACTTCTGAGTCTGTGTAGGAGGAAACTAGTGCCTTGTATTGGATTCACCTTCATACATGTGGTGCTCACACTTGTAGTCTTTGTGGTGAAGTAAAACACCTATCTCACCAAGCGCCCTGACTACTTGAAGTGATTGGAAGTTACCTTCCCACTTAGGTGCACATCAAGTGAATTTGTCATGGTATTTGCGCCTAGAGTTTACTTGACCCCTTTCCTCAAGGAGTATGCTTGGTATGAGACTTCTAACGGAGAAATCAACTTATTTAACTAGAGCCCCTTCCATATTGAGGGTCATTGAAGCCTATTTTGTCCCTAGGCACTCACTTGGGAAATCTGATGTGAAATTGGCACCTAGACTCCAAGAGTCATGCCTTTGGCTCCCAGACTTAGCCAAATTTTGAGTTTTTGACTTTGTTCCTGCAAAACAATAATATTGAGTTAGTCAAAAACCAATTCATTCCCTCATCATTTAGAATTAGCCTCCAAGAATGAGAAGTAGGCTAATCCAAGTTCCATTTAGTGTTCAAGCTGGAAATGGGGACATGACATTTTCCTTTTCTATTTTGTTGAAACTAATCATGTTAAGGGTGTCCTCAACCATGGACCCTAGCTTGTCTACTCCTCCCTTCTTTTGTTCAAACCCTGGACTTGAGACTTTGTCATTCTCTAATGAAAAGTTGTTTCAAGTCCCTGTCTAGGTTGAATTTCTTGGGTTACCCTTGTCATGCTGGAATTTATTGAGCCAAATAGCCTCTTCTTTAGGTTCTGTGGTTTGTCTCGAACCTGAATGGTTCTATTTGGCTCATCCCCAATGGTGATTTTGTGTGGAGATGGAACTTTCCAAGGACCTCAAAGAGTCAATTGATATTCAAGTTGGCCAAACTAGACACATAGTGTTTCCAATATATCAACCTTCTGAATACTTGTTATTGGTGCTAGTCTTTCAAACACAAGATTTAGGATTGCCTTCTGGCATCCCTACGACCAAAGTCTTATGCACAACCCTCTTCTAGGTTCCCATCTCTTATAAAAGAAGAGGAAGGTTGGTCTGTAGTGATTAATCACAAAGACAAAAATTTAGGCAACCCCAAGACTTCTCCCAAACCTTCTAGTTTTGGGACCCAAGCTTTGAAGAATGTTTCAAAACCCATAGACATGGGTAAATCTTCTAACTCCTCCCTTGGAGAGACTTCTGGTGAGGCAAAAATTACTAAATCTCTGCTCACAACTTCAACATTAGCTCATCCACCAGTCCTCAATGCTCGACATGCTTCCCCTCCTACTAGATAAAGGAGGTCTCATAGCCCACCAGGGTGACTAGAAGAAGGAGAATATGTGCCACAGAAATGGAAAGTTGCCTAGCTCAGCTTCTAGACTGGAAGTTTTGCGAAAAATTATGCCTTGCTATAGAACAATTATTCTTCTTTGGATGAGCTAGATAATGAGGAGATGACTCTTGATACTAGTTTATAAATTATATTTCCTAGAATGTTTGAGTTCTAACAAATCTCCCATGGAAATACTCTGTTTGTGATGCTCAGTTTCAATATCTTGATTTAGACATTCTTTGTTTACAAGAGATTAAAGTGCTTGGTTTTTTGCTTTATGTTGCTTGTTATGTTATTTGGCCTTCAAGCCATTTTCTCTACAGAAACCATGAAGCTGGTCGAGGTGGTGTTGTCACCTTTCTCTCTCCTACGTGGCACTAGCTTTTAGTTGATCATGGCTATGACCCCATCAATCATGCATTGTGGACTCTTTTCAATGTTATTAATCATTGAAAGGAAGCTAGGTGTGTGGAAAACGCTTCCTACACTAATCTATTGAGGAGAGGGCTATGCAAATTCAAATTTATCCTAACTATTACAGCAACATTAAACCATTAACATGAGATATTGCAGAAAACACATAACAGAGAAGGTGAGACAGAAGAAGAGAGACACAAGATATACATGGGAAAAACCCTTATCAGGTGAAAAACCCCACACTCCAAAACCTGCACAATGTATTATCAAAACAAAGAATGTTTACAACACACTTGCAATGCAAGCTCTCAGGAGTCTTTGACACTCGTATATGGAGACAAACTGGCAGCATAACAGTACCTGTCAAACCTATAATCCATCTCCTTCTCCAAGCACCTGTTTATATAGAATATATAAGGCAATATTGGTCCTATCTTGGAATGGGCGTCCAACTTGGCCTCATGGCCAAAAACCCACACCTAAGGACACTTGGTCAACATTGTAGAATGTTCCTAACACTTGTCCACAGCTGCCATCCCAAAGAGGTCACCTATTTCCAAAATGGGCTATGATAGATGCTCTTACAGCTCTTACGATTGTTATAGAATCTGCCATAGCGGTTACAACTTACAGTTGTAAGAGAATCTGTCATACACAGGCTATAAATAGCATATTCTCTTACAACATGTCATACTCCACCTTGGGGTGCCCAAATATGCCTTTTTCAAAGATGCTTCATGACACATGTTTTCACTTCTCTTACAAGCTTCTATTTCTGACTCTTACATGTCATAACTTCGTCGTAGGAATCCGTCATAACCATTTCGGTCAAACATTCCCTTACACAACATCCAAGATGTCGACACATGGCAAAATGCTCCTACCACAAAGTGGGACGCCTATCTCCTCATGTGAGGACAAAATTAAAAGTTGTCATCTTCCATGTAGGATGACATCACCATGCCACATCCCACAAAATGACAATATAGAATTTACAATTAATTTACAACAAAGGCAATGAATAAATAAATACAATCATAAATAATGCAAGGAATTACCAAGGTTGAGACACCTTAATTCCCAACATTCTCCCACTTGTCGAACACCTTGTAAGAGCCAACAGAATAACAGGATTTAACTGCTATAGGCTGAGAGGCCTATAGACTCTGAACGCCATCTGAACTTCTCTGTGCCCACTGGCTTCGTCAATGCATCTGTAACATTCTTCAAAGTATCTACCTTCTCCAAATTTACCTTCCCATCCTCTACCATGTCTCGCACGAAGTGAAACTGAACATCAATATGATTTGTTCTAGCATGGAAAGTTGGATTATTTGCAAGGCAAATTGCACTTTGACTGTCACAACTTATTGTAATTTGACCTGCATCAACACCAATATCAGAACACAATCTCTTAAGCCAAATGGCTTCCTTACAAGCATGAGTTGCAGCCATATACTCAGCTTCTGTAGTGGACAAAGCAACAACAGGTTGTCGCTTACTCATCCAACTAATCACACCACCAAATAGTGTAAACACATAAGCACTGGTGGATCTCCTGCTGTCAATGTCACCTGCCCAATCTGAATTCACAAATCCATGAATATCAACAAAATGTGTAGGTCCTGTAACATTACCATGATAGCATATGGAATACTCAGAAGTACCCCTCAAATATCTAAACACTCACTTAACTACATCTGAATGAACCCATCCAGGATTAGCAATAAATCAACTAAGGACTCCCACTGCTTGGGCAATGTCTGGTCTTGTGTAGACCATAGCATAGATCAAACTGCCAACAGCACTAGCATAAGTTATTCTGCTCATGTTCTCCACCTCACGAGGAGATTTTGGACAATCCTCAACAGACAACTTTGTCCCCAAAGAAATAGGAACACACAATGGTCTACAATCTGCCATGTTGAACCTATCCAACACAGTCTTCACATACTTACTCTGGCTTAACCAAAGTTTTCTGTTGGTTCTGTCTCTTATGATTTCCATTCCTAGACTGTACCTATCTGACCCTAAATATTTCATTTCAAACTATGCTGACAACTAAGATTTGAAATCAGAAATCATATTCTTACCCTTCCCAATGAGCAACATATCATCAACATATAGTGCAACAATGAGAATACGATCACCATCAAACTTATAATACACACAGTGATCCAATTTTGATCTCACAAATCTAATTGACAACACAAAGGCATCAAACTTCAAGTACCATCTCCTAGGGGACTACTTCAAACCATACAAAGACTTCTTAATCTTGCAAACCAAATTTTCTCTACCTTTCACCATGAAATGCTCTGGCTATGACATGTAGATTTCTTCCTCCAAATCATCATGAAGGAAAGTTGTCTTCACATCCATTTGTTCTACCTCTAAGTCATAAGCTGCTGCAAGAGACAACAAGAATTGAATGGATGTCATCTTTGTAATGGGAGAGAAGATCTCACCATAATCTATACCCTCCACTTGTGAATACCCCTTCGCAACCAATATGGCCTTATACTTTTCAACACTGCTATCTGCACCAAATTTCTTCTTGAACACCCATTTGCATCCAACGGGTTTCCATCCAGGAGGCAAAGGTACCAAGTCCAAAGTTTGATTCTTTTCCAAAGAAGCCATTTCATCCTCCATGGCCTCCTTCCAGGAACTTGCATCTTTCATGTCCATAGCCTTTGATACAATTCTAGGTTCATCACTGTTAGTAAGCAAAGAAAAACACAACTAGAATCAAGCAATGTAAAACCAAACCTTTCAGGTTGCTTTCTTATCCGTGTAGACCTCCTCAAGAGCTAAGGTTAAGGTTCAGCTTCTTCATTTGAGCTTTCAAAGCTACAAGAGCTCTCCTCATCATCAGGTCCAACATTGTCTTTATGTTCAATCTTCTCAGGGGTAGGAGGAAACTGAACAACATCCTCTTTCTTTTCTTTTTCTTCTAGCTATAAAATAGTGGAAGAAGGTGTAAGCTCTCTGAAGATGACACGTTTGCTATAAAACACTTTTTCAACCACAGGGTCCCAAAGCTTGTATCCTTTCACACCGACACCACAGCCAATGAAGATACACTTAACAGCCTTGTTCTCCAATTTTGACCGCTTCTCCCTAGGCACATGTGCATATGCCTCACAATCAAAAACATGAAGATGTCTTATTGAAGACTTTCTCCCAGACCACACCTCCATGGGTGTCTTTCCAACAAGAGCTAATGCAGGAGATCTATTTATAAATAGCAAGCAGTGGCAACAGCTTCGGCCCAAAACTTTTGTTTTAGGCCAGCTCCACTAAGAATAGTCCTAGCCTTCTCCATCAGTGTCCTGTTCATCCTTTCTGCAACTCCATTTTGTTGTGGGGTGTATGGAGTTGTCTTATGTCTTTCAATCCCAAGTTTCTTGCAATATTTATCAAATTATGTAGAACAGAACTCACCACCGTTGTTAGTTCTCAAACACCTAATCTTTTTACAAGTTTGATTTTCAGCAAAGGCCTTAAACTTACTATAGACTTTAGATTTGCTTCTGAGAAAATAAATCCATGTCCTTCTACTGTAGTCATCTATGAAAGATACAAAATATACAGATTTTGATAATGAAGGAACATTAACAGGACCAAATACATCAGAATGAACAAGGTCCAACACACCAGAAGACTTATGAGAACTCGAATAAAACTAAACACGGTTTTGCTTTCCATAAATGCAATGTTCGCAAAAGTCAAACTTAGGATTATAATCATCTAACACCTCAATGAGGTTTTTATTTTTTAGGGTACACAGGCCCTTCTCACTAATGTGGCCAAATCTCTTATGCCATAACATTGTCTTTTCAGTAGGAAGTTTAACTTCCAAGGCATGATTACAACCATCAGGACTAGAAACAATAGATTTCTTCACTACTCATTCAGATGGTGGGGATGAAGTGACTGTTGCCCTCTTCCTTGAGTCAGAAGAACTATTGCATTGTGAAATGCATGCCTCCATCTGAAATAGAGTACCTCTCCTAGTACTCTTAACAAGCACCATAGCTCCTCTAGTCATCTTGCATCCTTCTTTCGAAAAGACAACCTGCACACCTGCATCATTCAACATACTTACAGGAAGCAGGTTCCATGCTAAGCCTAGAATGTACATCACCTCAGAGATCCCCTTCACTCATCCATTAGGGAATCGGATAGAGACTCTTCCATGACCAACAATCTTCAGATGAGAGTCATCACCTAGGTACACCTTTCCACCATCGAACTCCTCATACTTAGTAAACCAGTCTCGATGTGAGGTCATGTGGAATGATGCACCAGAGTCAATCAGCCACACATCATCAGATGCATGGGTTGCCAAGGCTGCAATGAAGGCATCACCATCATTTTGTGACTTGTCAGAATCTAAATCAGGAGCTTTCTTCTTCTTTTTTTTCTCCTCTTTGCATTCCTTTTAGAAATGCCTAGTTTTACCACAGTTCTAACGAAGAGCCTTGGACTTTCCAAGAGATTTGGATCTCCCACAGGATTTGGATCTACCCTTCTCAGATTTCTTGTCTTTCTTCTTCCCTTTCTCCTTGGGTCTTCCATGAACCGCAAGAGCTTCTTTGGCTGATTCGGATATCTTCCTCCGCATTTCTTTAAATAACAACGAGGACACCACATCTTCCATCTTGAAGGTAGTAGTGGTACTTTTGATAGCCATTACAAGATGATCTGATGAATCTGGCAAAGAACAAAGCAGGGTCATACAACGATCCTCCTCCTCTATTTTCACACCCACAGATGTCAACTGTGCAACGATCATGTTGAAAGCATTCATGTGGTCTACAACAAATCCTCCGTCTTCCATCTTCAGAGCAAACAACTTCTTTTATAGGAAGAGTTTGTTCACCAAGGACTTGGCCTGATAAACATCACTCAACAAGCTCTCAGGAGTCTTCAATACTCATATCTGGAGACAAACTGGTAGCATAACAGTACCTGTCAAACCTGTAATGCATCTCCTTCTCCAAGCACCTGTTTATATAAAATATACAAGGCAATATTGGTCCTATCTTGGAATGGGCATCCAACTTGGCCTCATGGTCCAAAACCCACACCTAAGGACACTTGGTCAACATTGTAGAATGTGCCTGACACTTGTCCATAGCTCCCATCCCAAAGAGGTCACCTATTTCCAAAATGGGCTATGACAGATGTTCTTACGACTCTTACGACTGTCATAGAATCTGTCATAGCGGTTACAACCTATAGTTGTAAGAGAATCTATCATAAACAGGCTATAAATAGCATATTCTCTTACAACATGTCATAGTCCACCTTGGTGTTCCCAAATATGCCTTTTTCAAAGATGCTTCATGACACGTGTCTTCACCTGTCTTAGAAGCTTTTATTTCTGACTCTTACATGTCATAACTTCGTCATAGGAATCCGTCATAACCGTTTCGGTCAAACATTCCCTTACACAACATCCAAGATGCCAACACATGGAAAAATATTCCTACCACAAAGTGGGATGCCTATCTCCTCATGTGAGAACAAAATTACAAGTTGTCATCTTCCATGTAGGATGACATATCACCGTGCCACATCCCACAAAATGACAATATGGAATTTACAATTAACTTACAACATAGGCAATGAATAAATAAATACAATCATAAATAATGCAAGGAATTACCAAGGTTGAGACACCTTAATTCCCAACATTCTCCCACTTGTTGAACACCTTGTAAGAGCCAATAGAATAACAAGATTTAACTACTATAGGCCAAGAGGCCCATAGACTCCGAACACCATCTAAACTTCTCTGTGCCCACTGGCTTCGTCAATGCATCTATAACATTCTTCAAAGTATCTACCTTCTCCAAATTTACCTTCCCATCCTCTACCATGTCTCACACGAAGTGAAACTGAACATCAATATGCTTTGTTCTGGCATGGAAGTTAGATTCTTTGCAAGGCAAATTGCACTCTGACTGTCACAACTTATCGTAATTTGACCTGCATCAACACCAATATCGGAACATAATCTCTTAAGCCAGATGGCTTTCTTACAAGCATGAGTTGCAGCCATATACTTAGCTTATGTAGTGGACAAAGCAATAACAGGTTGTCACTTACTCATCCAACTAATCACACCACCAAATAGTGTAAACACATAAGTACTAGTGGATCTCCTACTGTCAATGTCACCTGCCCAATTTGAATCAACAAATCCACGAATAGCAATAGAATGCGGAGGTCTTGTAACATTACCATGATAGCATATGGAATACTCAGAAGTACCCCTCAAATATCTGAACACTCGCTTAACTGCATCCCAATGAACCCATCCAGGATTATCCATAAATTGACTAAGGACTCCCACTGCTTGGGCAATGTCTAGTCTTATGCAAACCATAGCATATAGCAAACTACCAACAGCACTAGCATAAGGTACTCTGCTCATGTCTTCCACCTCACTAGGAGATTTTGGACAATCCTCAACAGACAACTTTGTCCCCAAAGAAATAGGAACACACAATGGTCTACAATCTACCATGCTAAACCTATCTAACATGGTCGTCACATACTTACTCTGGCTTAACCAAAGTTTTCTATTGGTTTTGTCTCTTCAGATTTCCATTCCTAGAATGTACCTAGCTGCCCCTAAATCTTTCATTTTAAACTATGTTGACAATTGAGATTTGAAATTAGAAATCATATTCTTACCCTTCCCAATGAGCAACATATCATCAACATATAGTGCAACAATGAGAATACGATCACCATCAAACTTATAATACACACAGTGATCCGATTTTGATCTCACAAATCTAATTGACAACACAAAGGTATCAAACTTCAAGTACCATCTCCTAGGGGACTGCTTCAAACCATACAAAGACTTCTTAATCTTGCAAACCAAATTTTCTCTACCTTCCACCATGTAATGCTCTGGCTGTGACATGTAGATTTCTTCCTCAAAATCACCATGAAGGAAAGTTGTCTTCACATCCATTTGTTCTACCTCTAAGTCATAAGCTGCTGCAAGAGACAACAAGAATTGAATAGATAGCAGCTTTGCAACGAGATAGAAGATCTCACCATAATCTATACCCTCCACTTGTGAATACCCCTTCACAACCAATCTAGCCTTATACTTATCAACATTGCCATCTACACCAAATTTCTTCTTGAACACCCATTTGCATCCAATGGGTTTCCGTCCAAGAGGCAAAGGCACCAAGTCCCAAGTTTGATTCTTTTCTAAAGAAACCATTTCATCCTCCATGGCCTCCTTCTAGGAACCTGCATCTTTCATGTCCATAGCCTCTAATATAGTTCTAGGTTCATCACTGTTAGTAAGCAAAGAAAAAGCACAACTAGAATCAACCAATGTAAAACCAAACCTTTCAGGTTGCTTTATTATCCATGTAGACCTCCTCAAGAGCTGAGGTTGAGGTTCAGTTTCTTCATCTGATCTTTCAAAGCTGCAAGAGCTCTCCTCATCATCAAGTCCAACATTGTCTTTCTGTTCAATCTTCTTAGGGGTAGGAGGAAACTGAACAACATCCTCTTTCTTTTCTTTTTCTTATGGCTGCAAAATAGTGGAAGAAGGTGTAAGCTCTCTGAAGATGACACTTCTTCTATACAACACTTTTTCAGCCACAAGGTCCCAAAGCTTGTATCCTTTCATACCGACACCATAGCCAATGAAGATACACTTAACAACCTTGTTCTCCAATTTTGACCTCTTCTCCCTAAGCACATGTGCATATGCCTCACAATCAAAAACACGAAGATGCCTTATTGAAGACTTTCTCCCAGACCACACCTCCATGGGTGTTTTCCAACAAGAGCTAATGTAGGAGATTTATTTACAAGATAGAAAGCAATAGCAACAGCTTCAGTCCAAAACTTTTATTCTAGGCCAGCTCCACTAAGCATACTCCTAGCCTTCGCCATCAGTTCTTGTTCATCCTTTTTGCAACTCCATTTTACTATGGGGTGTATGGAGTTGTCTTATGTCTTTTAATCCCAAGTTCCTTGCAATATTTATCAAATTCTGTAGAATAGAACTCTCCATCGTTGTCAGTTCTCAAACACTTAATCTTTTTACCAGTCTGATTTTCAGCAAAGGCCTTAAACTCCTTAAACTTACTATAGACTTCAGATTTGCTTCTGAGAAAATAAATCCATGTCCTTCTACTATAGTCATCTATGAAAGATACAAAATATACAGATTTTGATAACGAAGGAACATTAACAAGACCAAATACATCAAAATGAACAAGGTCCAACACACTAGAAGACTTATGAGAACTTGAATAAAACTAAACACAGTTTTGCTTTCCATAAATGAAATGTTCGCAAAAGTCAAACTCAAGATTATAATCATCTAACCCCTCAATGAGGTTTTTATTTTTTAGGGTACGCAGACCCTTCTCACCAATGTGGCCAAATCTCTTATGCCATAACATTCTCTTTTCAGTAGGAAGTTTAACTTTCAAGGCATGATTACAACCATCAGGACTAGAAACAATAGATTTCTTCACTACTCATTCAGATGGTGGGGATGAAGTGACTGCTGCCCTCTTCCTTGAGTCAGAAGAACTATTGCATTGTGAAATGCATGCGTCCAGCTGAAACAGAGTACCTCTCCTAGTACCCTTAGCAAGCATCATAGCTCCTCTAGTCATCTTACATCCTTCTTTCGAAAATACAACCTGCACACCTACATCATTCAACATACTTAGAGAAAGCAGGTTCCGTGCTAAGCCTGGAATGTGCATCACCCCAGAGATCCCCTTCACTCGTTCATCAGGGAAGCGGATAGAGACTCTTCCATGACCAACAATCTTTAGATGAGAGTCGTTACCCAGGTACACCTTTCCACCATCGAACTCCTCATACTTAGTAAACTAGTCTTGATGCGAGGTCATGTGGAATGATGCACCAGAGTCAATCAGCCACACATCATCAAATGCATGGGTTGCTAGGGCTGCGATGAAGGCATCACCATCATCTTGTGACTTTTCAGAATTTGAATCAGTTGCTTTCTTCTTCTTTTTCTTCTCCTCTTTGCATTCCTTTCAGAAATGCCCTATTTTACCACAGTTCCAATGAAGAGCCTTGGACTTTCCAGGAGATTTGGATCTCCCACGGGATTTGGATCTACCCTTCTCAGCTTTCTTGTCTTTCTTCTTCCCTTTCTCCTTGGGTCTTCCATGAATTGCAAGAGCCTCTTTGGTTGATTTAGATGTCTTCCTCCGTATTTCTTCAGATAACAACGAGGACACCACATCTTCCATCTTGAAGGTGGTAGTGGTACTTCTAATAGCCATTACAAGATGATCCCATGAATCTGGCAAAGAACAAAGCAGGGTCATACAACGATCCTCCTCCTCCATTTTCACACCAACAGATGTCAATTGTGCAATGATCATGTTGAAATAATTCATGTGGTCCGCAACAGATCCTCCGTCTTCCATCTTCAGAGAAAATGACTTCTTTTTCAGGAAGAGTTTGTTCACCAAGGACTTGGCCTGATAAACATCACCCAACTTCTTCCAAAGATCCTTCATTGTCTTCTCCTCATGGATGTTCAACATAATAGAGTCAGCTAAACAGAGTCTAATGAGACCCTTATCCTTTCAATATTTGAGGTCCTAATCAGCTTGTTGCATTGTTGCAGGGTTTACACTAGATACCGTTTCCCATAGGTCACGATCAACAAGTAGGTCCATCTTCAATTTCCACAACTCAAAATTAGTGCCATTGAATTTCTCAACATCTAACCTTCCAAATGTGGTTGTCATCTCCTTGCTGCAATAAGATACATAATAATCTACACAAGACTCCCACTCAACCTAAGATTAGCTCAAAAAAAACCCTACCCAACAGCTATTACCAAAACTGGCCAAGCTTTGATACCAACTGAAAGGAAGCTAGGTGTGCGAAAACCGCTTCCTACACTAATCTATTGAGGAGAGGGCTATGCAAATTCAAATTTATCCTAACTATTATAGCAACATTAAACCATTAACATGAGATATTGCAGCAAACACATAATAGAGAAGGTGAGACAGAAGAAGAGAGACACAAGATATAAGTGGGAAAAACCCTTATTGGGTGAAAAATCCACACTCCAAAACCTGCACAATGTATTATCAAAACAAAGAATGTTTACAACACACTTGCAATACAAGCTCTCAAGAGTCTTCGACACTCATATCTGGAGACAAACTAGCAGCATAACAATACCTATCAAACCTATAATCCATCTCCTTCTCCAAGCACATGTTCATATAGAATATACAAGGCAATATTGGTCCTATCTTGGAATGGGCGTCCAACTTGGCCTCATGGCCCAAAACCCATGCCTAAGGACACTTGGTCAACATTGTAGAATGTGCCTGACACTTGTCCACAGTTCCCATCCCAAAGAGGTCACCTATTTCCAAAATGGGCTATGACAAATGCTCTTATGACTCTTACGACTGTCATAGAATCTATCATAGCGGTTACAACTTACAGCTGTAAGAGAATATGTCATACACAAGCTATAAATAGCATATTCTCTTACAACATGTCATAGTCCACCTTGGGGTGCCCAAATATGCCTTTTTAAAGATGCTTCATGACACATGTCTTCACCTGTCTTAGAAGCTTCTATTTCTGACTCTTACATGTCATAACTTCGTCATAGGAATACGCCATAACTGTTTCGGTCAAACATTCTCTTACACAACATCTAAGATGTCGACACATGGCAAAATGCTCCTACCACAAAGTGGGACACCTATCTCCTCATGTGAGGATAAAATTACAAGTTGTCATCTTCCATGTAGGATGACACATCACCGTGCCACATCCCACAAAATGACAATATGGAATTTACAATTAATTTACAACATAGGCAATGAATAAATAAATACAATCATAAATAATGCAAGGAATTACCAAGGTTGAGACACCTTAATTCCCAATAATCATTCCTTTGGTGTTATCAATGTTTATTCTCCCATGATGTCATGGAGAGATCTTCCCCTTGGAGATGGATTTTGAATTCAATGCATGTTGGCACTTGGGTTCTATGTGGGGGTTTTATTATGATAAATGTGGAGCCTTGCCTATGGATAACTAGTGAAAGGGAGGCTTAGTTTTTCATGCACAATACATTATGTTTTTTATCCCAATGTTGGTCATCACCAAGATCATATGACTTGGTACACTTGGAGAAATCTAAGAGCTGGTCGTGATAGGGTCTTAAAGTGACTTGATCGAGCCATGATGTCAACCCAATCTTTTTTATCCTTTTCCAGTTGCTATTCCTCACCAATGGATTTGTTGTCAAATGTTGTCCTTTCTAACCACTTTCCAATACGATTCCATATTGAGTGACAAGTCTCCAAACCTAAAGCCATGAAGACTCAATCTTTCTCGACACATCACTTCTCAATCACAAGGCCATGTCAACTCACATTTAATGTGTCTATAATTTGGAGCCACATCCCATGCATGGGGTCAATTGAATAGTGTAGTGGAATGATGCCATAACTCGTTCCTCAAGGTTTATCTACATTTATGGGTGGTAGTTGGCTCATTTCTACCACTTCTCATACAAGGACACCACCCACAATCTCTGCCAAGTCACCACTACTTTGGAGGCACAACCATTTCATCTTACTTCTCAGCTCCAAGTGGCTCAATTGAACCAACAAAAATAGATTATAGATGCGCATACAACACGTGGGGTATAAATTAGAGCTTGGTTCCATTGGCTCAAGATTGGAGATAAGGTGAAAAAAGAACTTTTTTAGGCCTTGCATGCCCACCATACCTTACAATCTATCAATCATATATGAGAGGGGGAAAACTCTTATAGAAGCTTCTTGATATTCTTTAGGCCTTTGTCTGGCATTATGAGCAAGTTTTCTCAACTCGAGACTACACTCCAGCTAGGATGGCTACTTTACAACAATGCCTTGTTGCAGTTCCTTTCCAAGTCTCTAATGCCCAATGCATTCTTTATGACTAGCTTCTCACTAAAGAGAATCTAAGGGAGGCTTTTTTTCAATGGCCAATGATAAAGCCCCTGGATTAGATGGGTTCCCCTATGAATTTTACAAAGCCTTTTGGGATATTGTGGGCAATGACCTTCATAAAGTTTATCTTGAAGCTATGCAATACAATTATTTAGGAAACCTAATTAACAAAGGAAACATTAATTTCATACCTAAAAATGGTAACCCCAAAGAAATTAGCAATAGGTGGTCGATCACTCTATTGAATGCCTCCTACAAAATCATTGCTAAGGCTCTAGCCCTCAAGCTTCACTATGTGCTTCCATTGATAGTTCAACCTAATACAATAGGTTTCATCAAATCCAAATTCATTTTAGATAATATCATTTCTATGTGGGAAGTGATGGAGTGGGCTCGTTGCTCTCAACAACTAGCCCTCTTAAAATTGACTTTGCCAAAGCCTATGATCGTATTGAATGGTTATTTATCCTAACTATGTTATAGGCACTTGGATTTGAAATAGTTTAGATGTTGTTTTCTAATGCTTCAGCTTGCATCACCATTTCAGGCCAACAATCCAAATCTTTTGGACTTCACTAGTCCATTCATCAAGGATGTCACCTTGCCCTAACTTTGTATGTCCTAGTTATTGAAGTATTTAGCTATCTTCTAGATCAAGTAATCTCCTAGTCCTGTGTTAAGGGCATTTATCTCCCCAACTCCTCCTAGCAGTTGGTTAATGCTCATTTTTCTAATGATTCCTTCCTTACCCTCATTGAGGAGGAAACTAATGTCAAACAAGCCCTTCAATGCTTGGACATCTTCTATTCGGCTTTTGGTTGAAGCATACAATGGCAAAAGACCCAGTGCTATAGATTATCCTTCCTTCCCAAACTAGCTTGGATTGATTATTTTGGATGGAAATGGATTGATCATGGGGAAGTTCTTTTTATTTTTGAGCATCCTCTTTGCATTTTAGGATTCTCCATCCGAGCTATGGTAGGTTGTGATAAACAAAATTGAAAAAAAGCTTCAATATTGGATAACCAAGCCTCTCTTTGCTAGGTAAGTTTCCAATATGCTCTAAAATCTTGGCTACCACCCATGTTTACTATTCTTCCTATTGGATCCCCTCTAAGGCCTCTTATTTAAAAATTGAAAATCTCCTAAGAGATTTTGGCTGGGCTTCCAGTGGTGGGAAATCAAGGCTTCCATCATGTTGCCTGGGAGTTTTGTTGACTTCCTCATGAAGTTGGAGAACTTGGGTTACTTTCCCTCCATGGATAAGGAATTGCCCTATGTGCTAAATGGATTATCAAATCCCTTGAGGGCAATGAGGCATATAAACTCTCATTAGCCATTGTATTGGTGTTGTTTTCCTTCCAAGATAACCTACTTGGAAAGGCCTAGATCTAGGCACATGTCTCACTATGCAGGAGCCAGTCATAATTCAAGGCACTTTTGTCATTAAAAGTATTTGTAAATCTTGGGACGCCATCAAACCATGGTTCTATTAGGCAAGGAATGACTTTTGCAATGGCTTATCTATTAATCACTAGTCTATTTGGTGGCCTCCTATTCTCAGTTCTCAAGATCGTCCTCTAGCTAAAACATCATGGATTCATGCCTTGAAAATTTTCAAACAAGGAATTCATGTTTTGCAAAAAAAAATTTAATAGAACCACCAAGAATTTTCTTTCTTGGCCTAAATTCAAGCTTAAATTTAATCTTTCTAATCATGACCAGGAGACTTTCTAGGTTGTTATTGATGCTATTCCTCTCCAAATTCTTCACAAGATAGGGGTTCAGTCCCTCAAGCCCTGGTGGAAGGACTGGAAATGGTACCCAAACACCCCTTTTCAGAATTGCAGGCCCCACAAGGGTTATTTATGGCTATATCCACATATTTTTATGGTGGATCAACTAAACCTTTGTTGGCAACTCCAATCCTCTCTTGGGACCTGGCACTGTCATTTCCAATGCATTTGGTTTGTTGTTCTAGAGCCCAAGTCAGCGCATTTTGCCTAGTGCATTTTCTACCAAGGCCTTCCTCTGGGTGCTCATCTAACTCATTTGGGTATCCTCAACCATCATTGTCCATTTTATGGATAAATTGAGAATCTCAAACATCTCTTCTAGTTTTATCCCCATGATCAAGAAGCATGAACCTTTCATCCCACTCCCTTTTCTTGGCACATGATTTTACTTGAAGACTAGCCTTGTCTCCCACTTAAATATACCTAGATTTGGCATGCTTTCAAGGTGGAAATTCTATTTAGTATTTGGAAATATAGAAATGCAGTTCTCTTATCTAATTGCATTATAGATGTTCATTTCTCTTTTAGGCTAAAGAAATGATTTTCTCTAATGTGCTTATGTAGATCTAGGTGCAAGCTAGTAAAGTTGTACTTGAGGTTGCTCATCTTCAGGAGCTACTAGATCACTGAGGGAATGCCCCCTACACTATTGCCAAGGTTCCACCTGATCCTTCCTCTTCCCCAAAAGGAGGTTAGTGTTTTCGCAACTAATTTGCTAAAATAGACACAAGCTCCCACTCCCATGGACCCCAACCTATATCTTATAAAGATAATGTTACCCATGGTAGGTGGTCTCAACTTTTTAGGCCACCCTCCACCTCTTCTCATGGGCATGGTGGTTTTGGATGACTTGACTCAACCAAGTTTCCTTTCTTGTATATTGCCATCTCTTCAATCTATGCTCAGCCACCCTCGAAGGATACTCTTGAAGAACAAGGTTCTCTCACTAGTTGGGAGCCTATTGATGATGATATCCTTGGAGATGTGTGGGGAAAACCTGATGATTAAGATTCACCTTCTACTAGTGTTGTTTTAGTTGCTTAGTGTTATCTAGGCTTGGCCATGTTTACTTGTCATCTTTGTTTTGGACTGTCTAATTAGACTCTGTTGGTGTGCCATTATACCACCCTACCCTTTTCTTGTGAATATTGTACTATTATATCTTTAATATAAAGTTAAATTATAGGAATTATTCATCAAAAAATTATAGTTGCAAGGTGAAAATATTTGTGTGTACCTACAAAGAGGAATTTGTTGCTATGTGGCAGCATCTTATGGATTATGGGTCATCAACTAATTAAGTTGTCTAAATCTCTAAGGGTATGTCAATCAAATGATGCCATAAATCTAGATATCAAATGCTCCTAGACTATTGATTATGGTCAAAACCTAAGAAGTATCATAGTTCTCCTTGGCATAATCATACTTATTTGAGTGGTGGTCATATACAGTAGACATAAAAATGATTGTTGATCAAATATGATCTAAGGGTGTGCACTATGGCTCATTCTAGTAGCTCCTCAATAATGTTGTAAACAACAACCATGAATTTTAGTGTTATGTAGCCAAATCAATGGCAATGAGTGATCAGTAACATAAACCATCCACACCTTTAATGATTAGCTAATGTGTTAGTACCATTCATATACATGGTGGGTGTATCTAGGCTATTGGTAAGCATCAAGACTTAAAGTAAACCTTAAAAGCATAGGGAAATAGGGTCAAGCAGATGCAATGTGACCATATGTTCAAATTTGGTTCACTTAGGGATAATGGACAATGGTGATAATAGCTACCTTCATGTTTCCCCATTTTAACCCTAGTAATCAATCTTATATTGATCAACACAATCCATCATATCTGGTCACAATTTAATGAATTTCAAAGATTAGTAATAAAATTGGTTTATTTCTCATCAAGTTGATCATTTATACAAAAGTATTTGACTCAACCAAGACTATTGATTTTTTCAGAAATGGCATATAGGCTATTGATCTTAGGTTAATCTTTATATCTTGGAGTTTTGAAGGGTTTTGATGTAGGAAACAAGTTCAAATATTTTAAACTTAGGCAAAGTGACAAAAGCTAGTGGCATTCACCTTTGTGTTTCTCCAATTTAACTATGGTTGTTGATCTTAGTGTTGATCAACACAAGTTGTCAATAATTGCATGGACTTAGTAGCTAGTGTGAAGTAGTGAGGGGGTGCTTGGCGGCTCATGGACCATGGATGTTGATTGACATGGCATGATCATGAAACTTTGCAATGGACTATGATGGAAAAGTGTTTAGAAAAGTGAGGGTGAACACACGGTATTCTCTTATTAGCTACATGTTTGATTTGTAAAGTGATGAGCATTTTAAGACCCTATGGAGGACCTGTGGCCATTTATTTGGAAGGATATCAACCCACACCATTGATTAATGATAAAACTGACCATGGAGTAATGCAGGTGTAGGTTGAGTGGGTAAATGAAGCTTTAATGATGCTCCTATGATTTGATTGAGAGATTAAAGGCATTGATTGATTAGTTGGTAACTAAGTGGATTTCTATAAGGGCAAATCCAATTTGAGGGAAACACTACTACTCAATGAGGAGGTAGTTGGAGGATTTATTGAAGATCATATGGTACCCATATCAGTTGTACAGATCAAGATAGAAATTGAGTCCTTAGAGTATGGGCAATCTTCTGATCATGAATAAATGTCAAGGGTCAATGGCATTAGGTGCCTAGAGACAGTTTGCATGAAAATTTGAAGAAATTTTCCTACAAGAGGATCTGATCTAATTAAGTGATGTGGCATCTTTTCTATTTAAAGTTTGTTACAACAAATTTAATGAATTGATTTTAAACTTGAGTGTGGTACAAGTATAAGAAGTCATCAGTAAGAAGATATGATCATATGTCTTTGAGGTTTAAATAAAATCAAATCTTTCTATTACCATAAGGTTGGATATAATTACATACTCATAATAAAATTTATTCCCTCTCCTCATCACATGATGAGCATGCAACAATGCAGATTTGAACAAGTGTCAGTTGCATAATAGATCTGGATGAACATCTTTGCTATATATACAAGTTTTCTCTTAGGATAAATGATCTTTTTTTTCAAATTTTTTATTTTCTATAATATTTGGGTCTTAGGCCAAATTTGTATAGGTGTCCTCTAGCTAGTATATTCTTTGGCATCAAATGTTGTATGTCAAGTCTAAAGTGTTTGTGTCATTTGTTGTTTTGTGAAATCTAAAGAAGGTATTGTCAAATAGAAATCCTCTCAATGATCTGGATGTCTCAATAATTGATTGAAAAATTTAAGGGATAATGAATATATCTTTGGGGTTACATTTTTTAATATATTGTTGTCCTTGACTAGTTAGCTATCATAGTAGTGTAAAATATTAAATTCAAAGTCTTTGAAAAGCCCTTTTCAAAATAAGATATGGGATTTCTTTGATTAGTTATGGATTATTAAAGAATGTATGGTTATGTGAAGTTTCTTGAATCATTGTATGTCATTTAAATGAAATTGCAACTAGAGCAATGAGATTTGAGATGTAATGCTAGTTCTCTATTTTATATTTATAAGAGTATTTACATGCTTCTTTAGATCTTAACTCTAACACTCAATAGACTAAGGAACCAATTTGTCTTTGGTAAAATGATCATTCTCTAGATTGAATAGCATCCCCTTGTTCTATGTAAGTTATATTTGGAAGGAAACAAAGGTGTGGAATACACTTCCTACACTAATATATAAGAGGAGATATGTGTCAAAATTAAACTAATCACATAGTTACAAGGAAATAACACGAATGCAATATACCATAACATAGTGACTTATGGGAGGAAAACTTTTTCAAGAGAAAAACCCCTATACTCCAAAGTAACTCAGTGCATTATTTAGTAATCAAAGGTTACAATACACTTGTAGATTTGAAGCCTTTATAGGAGTATCACCAACTAGAGATTTGGAGTAATTCTAGCAACATAACAATACTACAAAAGTCACTATCAAAACCTCCATCTCAGGAACCCAATAAATAGGAAATGCAATACATGAAACCATCAAATGGTGATTAGGAAACCATGAGATAAAACCACCCAAAATATGGTGTACAAGTCCATGGTTATGAATGCAGTTCACCCAAATCCCAAGATGAGTCCATAGGCTAATAATAACATATTCCTTCCACCTACCATAAGTTTGTCATAATCCACTCACCAACTTTGGCACTTCATTTTGGCTCCATTATCTCAATTCAAATATTCCTTGTGGCATGCCATAACATGTGCCATAAGATAGTCAACAAGTGTAAATCCCTCTTACAACTCTTTTATGTGTCAGATGTTCTTACATTTCCAATGTGAGAGGCCCAAATTTTGAAGGCCATAACTTTTAGTTTGGGAGGTTGATTCGGCCCACTTTTTTAACTATAGATCTTGAAGAGGTCTATATCACAAGCATCTTGGAAGCAATTCCAAAGAACCTGAAATATTTATTTTGGTCAAAAATTACCTCTATAGCCCAAAAATTGCATTTTTTGTGTTTCTAACATTAGGAGAAAGGTTGAGACACCTTTCTTGACAAGATTAGTGTAGGTTAGGTTCTACCAATTTGCATAACTCATTGATACTTACCTTGTTAAAGATCTTGAGAGCCTAAACCTATTAGTAATCTTTAGAGAATTAATACATTCCTTGGCTTACAAGTTGCATGTGAATTAAGAAATCACAAATATATACATGAGTGGATATGAATTTGATATGCATATTTAGTTGCATGTGTAACCTGATATTAATTTGTTGATAAGAGATATTTAGCTCTACAAGAATAGTAAGCTAGTGTAAGGGGTGCTTAGTGACAAATTAGGCATATCCTAATGCAAAGGTGTAGCTAATATGCATGACCTAGTTATTTTTTATTTCTCTTTAGTTGTCTTGAAAAGAACTCTAGGAATATCCCCTTGGCTCTACAGAGCTATAAGTCTGGAAGAGTTTCCCACACTTTTTAGTTGGCCCTTATTACCTATAATTCGATCGCAAACTTTTCTTTGTTATTTAAATTGACTTTGTTCCTTGGGTTTGGATTCTAAGGAAAGATCTCTAGGATTGCAAGGTACAATTTAGAGAAACAATAGCCCCTTTTTCTCCTTATAGTCTAGTCTATGGATGCTTTTCCTTTGCATGGTTCTATCCACTACTAAAATCTTTAGGATCTCCACAACTTGTTCACCTATGTTAGTAATACATCTAACAATCGATGGTGTTGAAAATCACTTTTAGGGATATGTTATATAGATAAAGGGAAGACAATTGACTTCCTTGATAACAATTAGACTCCATGGTAGATGTAACAAGATTGAAGACACACACAACATAAAATATAATATGTTGGTACAACTGAGATTGAGTAAAATAAGACCACAACTAGTATGCAAAAAATGAGGTTGTAAGATGCACCTTCTTGATGGTCTATCAACTACAAATTGTACCCAAAGGTTTAATGGACACACCAACAGGTTTGAGAAGAAATTATAGAAATTGTAAGAGGGGTGTTTCATTTGTATTCATACCATGAGATTTGTGCATTTGGAGAGAGGCATGCAAGTTCCATAACATTATGATATCATCAATATTGGAAAAAATAACACATTAAAGGTTATTTGATTTCTCTTAATACAAAAAATTATATTTGTACAAATTACATGTAATGGGGGTACTAAATGGATTTATGGGAATTTTGTGTAGATATACAATTCAGATATGCTCCTCCTCCTTCTGTAGCATTACTTACATATTGTTTTGCATGTGTGCATGTTGTTGGAATGAGAATGTAGGGGGAATGTGTAGATTAGACAATCTTTGAACTTGTGACACCATTGTGTACATTCTCTAAGTTTGTGATCGCCTTTCTAATATTGCCCTTTGGAGATTTGAGTGTACCATTAAACCACAAAATTACAAAAGGGTGATTTGGGTTGTTTGATTGCTCAATTACCTTTTCCTTCCCTTGTGGTGAATTAATCTTGTAAAGATAGAGATATTTTTCTAATGATCAAGATTTTACAATTTTATTCTTATGTAGTATCAAATTTGTAAATCGGAAATTGAGAAGGTATGTTTAAATAAATTCCATACATGTTTCAAAAATTTAATGCAAAATTAGATTTTAAATTAAACTAAAGCAAATGCATAATATATTTATGCCTTAAATTTAGCATAAGTTTTTCTTAAATAAGATTTTCATTGCCCATAGAAAAAAATTTCCAATTCCCTTTCACTAAAATTATGCTTTAAGTTTAGTAACCTTCCATTTTTCTTGTTATTAAATCACATGACTATTTTACATTTAATATTTTATTCTCTTAGTTGATATTTTCAAAGTAGTGGTGTTGAGATTGTGTTGACCACAATATTGTCTCTATTTATCGTTGTTGATGTGGTCACTAGAAGAGATAGGAGTAGAAATATCATAAGGGTGCCTTCAGTATTAAAGACAATTTGTTGAAAAAATAATTTCCAAAAAAATCCTACTTTATGCAGCAAAAAGATTTTTTTTAAATATCTCTATGGAAATGGTAAAAGTAAATGGAAAAATAAAGTTTGTTAAGATCTAGGGAAACATGTAAATGGTAAAAATAAATGGAAAAATAAAGCTTGTTAAGATCTAGGGAAACGTGTAAATGGAAAAGTAAACTTCATGTTTTGATGTGACTAATTTTTTAAAATGTTCTATCAATATTAAATGCTAAATAACAAAGAGATGTAGTTACCAAAGTTCAAGGAGAATACCCACACCAAATAATGGCACATGTCAAAATCAACATCTAATGGCCAAGAGATCACTTTATAAAATATGTGGTCACGATTGATTCAATGTCAATCCTTTCAATCTTGTCCATTCAAACACAACTATAGATGTACTTCTATAAGTGAACTTTCCACTAAGAGAATTCCTATCGACAAAATTATGTGATGTTTAAAATGACCTAAGATAATGTCCTTAAATATAAGTCCTAAACACATAAGCCAATACCTTTGAAGTCAAGCCAATGAGTAACGGTAACATTCCTAGATAGTTGACTTAGAAAAGTATGAGATTTGAATTATAAGGCTAGAGGACTAGACTGTGCACATAGTTTTGTCCACCTAAGATGATGTCCATTAATACAAGCCCTAGACACACAACTTGAGACCTTTAGCATGCAAGTTGACGAGTAATAGTCACAATCCTAGAGAGTTGATCATAGAAAGTTAGATATTTACATTTCAAATGAAAGGATTAGACCATGTGCATGACTTTGCCTAAGGGATAAAACCACTTATGCAACCTAGTCTAGGGAGGAAAAACTCTAGAAAATGGGACAATCTTGATCTAAAGTGATGGTTTTAGCAAAACAGGATAGCATAGAAGTTTTTTTTAACATCCATGAGGCCAAAGACAGCCTAAAGAACATCAAACCCAATCATTTTAATTTTTTACATTGTTGGTCTTTTTCTATTTATTTTCATGATGAACTCCTTTATTTTCTCAACCTTCTCTTTGAACAAAACCTGTAAAGAAATTATAGCTAAAGCACTTATGTAATTGGCCTAAATGTCACTGTAAGCTTCACACTCTAAAATCAAATATTTCTCTTACTCAACTACTTCAACTATACACAAGACCTGTTCTCCTCTTATTTTTCTTTTGACCTCTTCCATCCACATACAAGGATATAGATAAAAGTGATGAATTCAAAATTAAAGTCACATATACACTAAAATAAATTAATTAAATGCTAAAACTATATATTTAAAACATACAAAATGACAAAACTATACATTTAAGACATCCATATAAAATGAAATAAATAAAATAAAATACAAGCTATAAACTTTTAACCTCTACACAAATATAGTCTTTACTAAAAGTGAGATTATATTTTATCAATAACCTTATATCAACAAAAGATTTCATAAATGTTGTGTACAACTCAAAAGCAAACTTAGTGGTGAAGGAATGTTGGCATTGGAGAAAAGCAGAAAGGACAATGGAGAAAAACCACATGTTCTTCGAAAATTGATACCTTTTTAAAAAGGTAAAAATAAGGGTACCTAGACCTAAGTTGGAAAACTATCATCTAACATTTTATCAACCAATTCATTTGTTGTAAACAGCCTTTCATTAATGCCATGAAGGAGATAATTTATCATAGTGGGACCAAGTTTTGTCATGGTAAACAATTTAAATCTTATTCTTGTTTAGTTAGGTAAGATGTGATAGGGGTAGGTGGATGATATCTAAGGAAGAGTAAGAAGAGAGTTTGTATTTTTTACACCACATGAGCGGTAGAAATAGAGGAACATTTCATCCTTAAATGTGTAAGGTAGATGGACATTGGACCAAATATGAGGATACTAATAGTCAATTCCAGTAAAGTTATTTAAGGAAAACATATTAAAATATTCCCGAAAGTTACTAACTCAAATCAATAAGAAAAACAACAGCCTTCTAAAAGATACCACCTATCCTACTTATCCTACAAATGATTAAATAATTAAAAGTTAAAACAACTACTACAATCTATAGTATCAAGATCATTTGATCTTGAATATAATTAAAATCATTCCATTTCATTCAATCACTTTGTAAAAGCCACCTCAATCCAACCGGGAATCTTTCCTATAGTAAAGTAGAGACGTGATAAAACAAAAAGACAGAGCACATAGACGACTTACTTTATTTGAAACAAATATGAACGGGCAGGTTAGTGGGGAAGTCCACATCAAGCACATTAAAAAAAATCATAATCAAAATTTGATTAATCGCTATAATAATATTCTATTCAGCCATTGAGATTAGCACTGATAAAACTTCACCAAGTTAGCAAGCCAAAAAGGTATATTTTACATCACAGTAAATAATTCTTGTTTTCTTTTTAAAGATCTATAGCTTGATTTACAGAAGTAAAGTTGAAACCAATGACATGTAGGTACAAACTGATGATGAAGCTATATGGTTGCAAGAAACTTGCTGGAGATATGTTGTCAGCTTCCTTAAAAGATTGCAACTCAATGTCTTCTACAACTACATGTGGATCCCACACAAAGAACTCTATCACGGGTGCTACGCCATTATTTTCTGCACTAGAAACTTGGTCTTCACCAAAAAGGAGGGCTTCATATGCATTAGTGCTTAGGCTCCTGGACAGTTGGTGGCCAACATATCTCAGCATCACATGTGTTAATGCAATCATTTATATCTGAATCACATGCATGATCCTAGTTAATACCCACATCATCAGCACAACAGTCATAGTTTTGAGACACCTTGAATGTGAAAGACCAAGTCTTCCATGTTGCCTCTTTGTTTCAAGCTTTTCATGGCAACCAACTAGAACAAAAGTACTGGTACTGTCAGATCTGTCAAACTTGTCTTTCTCTTCTTATAGGCTCACATTGAGGTCTCATGCAAAACAAAAGTTCTCAGGTGCAACATGCCCTTCCATTCGATAAACATCAGAACCCTCATCATGGTGGTCATCCTTGTGCACAAAAGTATTCACATCAAGATCTAAAAGGAATGAAAAACAAGAATCACTATCCTTATAAATGCTGACATTGGAAATGTTTCAGTCGGAGGTCATTGTTCCAAAATTGCATTTGAGTACTTAGCAAAAAAATGAAATTGTTCAAGAGGTACATCATCTAAAAGAATTTGCTCATCCCTTTTAGCTTGAATTAGAAATCACATAAGGATAATATAACCCAAGCCACTAATCAACTGGTGTATGTTCTAGATTTTACTGATGCAACCAATACTTAGAGTTTTAGAGTCAAGAGGTGCAAATAGAATTTAGATTTTATTGATGCAACCAATACTTAGAGTCTTAGAGTCAAGAGGTGCAAATAGAATTTGGAGTACTTAACACCCTTTCTCCAAAAGTGGAGAATGTAAAAGTGTTTAGACAAAAGTCATCTATTTTGCTAAGAGATAAATTAACAACAAAGATGTTAGACAGGGTAGATGCCACCTAGAAGGTCATTGATAAACTAGACAAAGAAGAAGGAACCCAAAAATGTAAGATCTAGCTAAGAGTCTTAAATCAAATAATCACCAACATGCAAGTTCACATTAATAAGTTGATATAACAAGTCCTACCATTGCCACTAGGTATAGATAAGAGACTTTTTCCCAAGCAAAAGTTTCTAGAGTTCATCGACAATAAAACGATGATGAATCTATGTTAAAGGATTGGAAAAAGGCACCCACTTCAAATGATGTGCAAAGGTAATCAAATTATTGACAAAACTTAGTGTGGATACAAAATGCAATGGTAAAGGTACAAAGCTCCTCCTATTATCACACTTTTGAATTGAAGAGGTGCTTTAGAGCCTTCAAAAATCTCAAGTTCCCCATAGAGGATGGCTGAAAGCAAATCCATTCTTCCCTAGATAATCTATGAAACATGTCTCCTCTATAATTTTGTTTTATCCCCAAATTTTTAATTTGTGATCCAGGGACTTTGTAGCCCAATGGATAGCTATAATTGTGGGTTTCCTATTTTTTTGGAGACAAGGAGCCTTTAAGAGCCAACAAAGGATGACTGAAAGCAAATGCATTCTTCCCTAGATAATCTGTGAAGTATGTCTCCTCTATAATTTTGTTTTTTATCCCCAAATTTTTAATTTATGATCCAAGGACTTTGTAACCCAATTGATAGTTATAATTGTCAGTTTTCACGACATTTTGAATTTTGAATTTTTTTTCATATATGAATCAAGTAAAGTTGTTGTAGACATAGAGGAAAACAAGATATCTATACAACCCTAGCACAACATGGACCGTAGATTGGGTTTCATCTAATGGCATACCCTAATTCTAGTGCTTAACAAGTTTTGTTGAAGTCTCTAGATAATAATAACAACCGTAGATCTTGGTTGTGAAATAAAGGTAAAGACATTTTGTAAAGTGGCGTCAATATAATATCTCCACTATCAGTATGGCTTGATTGATGGCCCATATATGTCCTGGGTTATGTAGAGGGAAGTTGTCATAAGAAGGTCTTGCCATTGGTCAGGCAGATAGTGAATGCTCCCCATAGAGCATTTTCTTGGTTTTATGGAGGCACATAAAGGAATACATCAGCAAGTTCCTGAACCATATATCATGATGACTTGGCATTGATCCAGCAGTTCATGAGAGTTTAGAGGAGAATCAAAATGTCGTGAGCTAAAAAAGGCAGTTGTTGGTGGACTACCAAGGCCCCACAGATTAAAGGTATATAATTTTTAGCAGGCGCAGACATGAGAAGTTAAAGAGGAAAGTGGGAAGCCACGAAACAAACTTTTGAAGATGTAGGAATAATGGCACAAGGAAGAAGAAGAGCATGCACAACATTTAAGATGCACTTCATCATGCACCAATGCCCCACTATAATCATTTATTCATGCAAATTCGTGAATTTAGTAGAGAAGTTATTTGAAGCGAGGAATATTAAACTAAGCATTATCTTCAACATGTAAAATTGAATGCACCTCTGCCTAATAACCAGGCATTAACTGCCCTTGCTAGATTTAGATTTTGCTTTCATTGCTTTGTTATAAATAAATGTTTGTCACTCATAGTTAGGTCAGATTTTGATTTGCAAACTTGTGCTATCAAAGTCTTGTATACAGAGCTTTTTCTCATGCTTTTTTTTAGTTATAATTCATAGAGTACTGTTTAGTTTTCATTTTCAAAACTCTATAATTTTTCATTTCCAAAACTCTATAATTATTTTATGGTGTGTAATTGTGCAAGCTTTTAAAATATGCAATGTAGTTATTGTGATTATCTCTATCTTATATGATTAACTTAATTTTGGCACATAATTTTTCTTATAGATTAGTGTAGAAAATGTATTCTACACCTTTGTTTTCTTTCATATCCTTCACCTGTCATTCTTTATGAATGATTATTATCATTTACATTGTTTTAATTATGTTAAATATCAATTATGTGGTTTATTAAACTTTGTGTATGATCTCGTTGAAGTATAAGTGTTTAAGTGGTCTATTCGAGCATATAGTCACTATTCCTTTTGAATACATTTTAAGTTCAATTCTCTCCCTTTTCTTGGTTAAATAGATTTAGGTAGGATAGAAGGAACTAACCTACTCTAGATATTGCTTTTCTCAAACATGTCCCACATTTGCAAAACTTTCCATGTTGTCATGAATTGTGGGTGTAAAAGAAAGCTTAGAAACTCATTTGATCAGACAATTTCAATGGACAATAGTACCAAATCTCCTTATTGGAAGTCTCTTTGGATGATTCCTTTGTTATATGTTTTCTTTAATTTCTTTGGTATTTTCTCATTTTTTTTTTTTTTTTTTTTTTTTTTTTTTTTTTTTTTTATGTAAGCACAAGGATATTTAGGCTGCCCCCCTCTAGCGGAGGTCACAAGGGGGACCTCCTCCCCATCCACATATTCAACTTAGAGACACGAAGCCACTTAATCAAATTAAGAAACACATGTTACTCGGGGGATTCGAACTTGGATCTCCCTCTTCAGAACCCTATGGCCTTGCCATTTAAGCACAACCCCTTTCATTGGTATTTTCTCATGTTATTCAATGTGTCTACTCTTCATTCATCAAGTGTTTGAAGCTCTTCAATGATGTTTTGATGCAGACAAGACAAGAGAATCCAATGAAGGATTGTCCCATCATGCAGACCAATCAACTTCTCTTGTGTGCATTGTGATAACATCAATATTCATGCCTTCAATTTTTTATAATCATGTGTTCAAAACTTCAAAGATTGAAACAAGTTGTATATGCCAACATAACCTATTAAATTTCAGCCTTAAGATTGTTGTTTGCCAAGATTACTCCTCTTCTCTTAGATGAAAATCAACTTTGATAATTTCCAGCTATTAAGGAATTTTGTTTGTCCTTTTGATTCCTTTAGTTGCAGCAAAATAAATGTATATTAATCTCTTAAACTTGCAGCCCTTGAGTTCAAATAAATTGTGAATGTTGTAGCAACAATTTCAGCTATGAAATAACACCATATCTTGAGAATTTCATAAAACATGAACAACAGCAAATACTTACAATCCAAATATTTTTATGCAACCAATCAAGATGGTAACACATATACATAACCTCCACAAATCCAACTATGAAATATCTCCAACAAACTTTCCAACTATCCACCTCCACAAGCTTACAAATTTAAAAAAATTTCATCTAACAAGTCACCATGGACGTTCACCTTCTTTGCCTCATCAAAATAGATGTATTTCCCTTAGAGAATTATCTTCAACATCGCCCATGGACGTCCTCTTGATGACCTGCAAAAATCAAAAATAAACTTGGGCTCCTCTCTTATTTTCAATGTCCCTTTGGAGCCAAACTTCAATCTATTTATAAGATCTCCTTTGCATAGTTTCATCTTCCTCATTTTGGGCTCCAATGACTCTTGGTATTCCTCTTCTTGCTTGGTGGCATCCAACTTGGAGAAAGGTGACTCTTGGGATTCTTTTATTACTTTCTTTCATGACTTGGGTGCTTGAAAACTCTTCATTGTCCAATCTTTGTCTTCTAGCATGTAGGTGACTAGGAATTTGTCCATATGCAACTGGCCTTGTCTTTTCCTTGGAGTGTTGGAGAATATTTGTTTTATTTCCCCAAATTTTGTGTATGATGTTGATTAGAAATCTGCAAGATAAACAAAAGTGTAAAAGAAATAAAATATATTTTTTAAGATTGCTTGTGAGCCCGGATGCTCCTACACCATGTTTCCTTGTCAATTATAATGGTGGATGGTAAACCAAATCTAGAGATAAGATTATCCATTATGAAATTGCATATATCAATCATCATGGTGGCTTTTGAGGGTATGGCTTCAACCCATTTTGTAAAATAATCAATAGATGTGATGATGAAGGTATGTCCTCCAAATGAAGCCAATGCAATTTTACCCACTAAATTGAGTCCCCAAGTAGAGAAAGGCCATGGTGAAGTGTAGTAGTAAAGTTTGTGCACAAGTACATGTTTTATATTATTATATTTTTGGCATGTTGCACACTTTTGCATAGTCATAAGAATCTTTTTTCATTTTGCTCTAGTAATGCCTAATATCTTTTGAACAAGTAATTTGGCACTAACATGACCTTTGCATGTACCTCCATAGGCCTCTAGGAGTGCAATACATTATCTTAATTCTTTAGTCATCTAAGCAATAGACCATTAAATCCTCATTGATCAAGAGCCCTACAACAAGTGTAGATACTTATTACAAATGTGGTTACAAGTATTCTTCGATCATTGAGCTGGGAATGCCCTTGAGTCAAGGTAAAAATATGTCATAGAACGATTCCTCGCCAATAAGTGTAGAAAAAACCATGCAAAAGTATCATTTTTAGCAAGTTGTTTTGATCTATGAATAACTAATATAAAATGTATTGTCATCATCTATACCCATCAAGGAGGTTGCACCAACCATAGCATTGACATGTTGGTTGTCTTTTCTTGAGATAGCATTAATAATAAATGTATCAAAAGTTTCTATTGGTTCTCAAAACTACAAGCCCTCTCCTCTAGCATCATTAATCAAGATAAGAAAAGGAGAATGAGATATCTCAAGAAAAGAGGATAATGCATCAACAAGGGGAGGATGACTTTGGGCCAATGCATAGGAGTAGGGCAAATCCTCTTCTTCTTTAGGCTTTGTGGAACCTAGGGGGTATTCCCTTGAGGCCATAAGACAACACATTGATCAGAACAATGATTTGACTATCATACCCGAATGATTTTCATGAGAAATCCTACTAGACATTATCAATAGAAGATACAAAGAAGCATGCAAATGCACCCAAGGTTATGAACTGATTATATTCCTTAAGATGAATCCCCTTATATTTTCTTACACATATGCATCTTGCATCTTACCAACACAACCCTCTATAGATCCATCTCGCACGAGCTCACTAATGTTATTCAATGTTGAAGCAATGAGTTATGTGGTAAGTAGGATTTCTACATGCACAAACCTCTTAAGATCATATTCATTGTGGCCCTTTTAAGACGAATCCAAAGTTGTAAAAAAAATTGGTGCATGCAAACAAGACAAGAGAATAAAATGAAAGGTGTTTTATAAATTAGGAGATTGGATTCTAAACCAATCCAACCAGTGCCTACTCCATTGGGCATCACAGTCATAATCATGCAAGGAAGAAGAGGATACACTTGTAGAGCATAATAGAACCAGATGTGCACAAGTATACAAATCAAATATAACACTTCATGCAAATGGACATACTTAATAATTTGATCTCAATGTTGCAACTACCCACATGAAATAGAAATAAGACCATTTAAAAATGATTTATAGTTATAATGTTGCGTCATTAATCTAACCCCTATTACAATTATACTAACAAATGTGACAAGAGAGGATTCACAACTAGGTTCGAGCACCACCCGAATAGTTATAGACTACCACAGAGACATACCATTTACAAGCATTATGTTCATTAAATATCCTTCCTATGAGTTACAATGTGTTTCATGTCCCCTTCCATACTAGACTTGCATCAATTAATGTCCTATAACAATTTGAGAGACTTATGCGGCTATAAAAAAAATTTAGTGACCAACCTAAAATATAATAAATGGGCATGCATATATAGCACTCAACACCAAGGCTCTTGGAGGGAGATTTAAAACATACATCTAATCAAATCTATCCCTCAAGATGTCCACATGGCCATGTCAGAAGAATGAAGTCACTGGGAAGAGAAATCCACCTAGGATGTGAGATATGTCCAGCAAAGGTAAACATGTCATACCCTCATTATTGTAGGCAAGAAAAGACATCCAATAGTGAAGAGAAACTAACCTTCAAGCACAACCACCACACTCTACTTAAATATCATCCACTTCAATGGTCAAACAACCAATAGCAATTTTACACCTCATTCACAATAAAAAGTGGTAAATATTTGTCCTATTTTTATTGGCCAAAATTTACCTTTGACTGTTGAAGTGGATGATATTTAAGAACAGCCCAACCACTAACTAGATCAACATTAAACTCTTTTTCATGTCAAGGAAGTTTGAAAAGAGAAAACTTTCCATGACCAGGCATGAGACTCAAGAGGAAACATTTGAATCACACCATGTCATTGTAGATTCACAAACAGCCCAAGGAGCAATTCCAAGGATGAGAAGACGTCCAATCACCCATGAACTAGAAATAACTTTCATATTTTCAAATGACTTTGAGAAAGATAGGAAGAGACAAGGTAGGTTGGAGTGAATAGTGTATGGCAAGTAGGTGAAATATTTGAACTTCGTTTCAATACCTGCTAGACACATGGAAGTGGAGTAGATTAGATGGTGAATAAGACATGGGAATTGTCCAGTCACACCTCTAACCTTCAATTACAAGACTTGGTTTGGGGGTTGCGGTGTTTAGAGGTTTGCCTCAGTTAAACCCCGGAGGAGACTTAAGTCTCCGAACACCGTTGTCAGACAAAGAGGGCATGCCCTTGTGAGGCAGAGGCCAAAAACTAAAGGAATCAATGATAAAAACACAATGATATGTCACCTTGTAGTGAAGCTTTCATGGAGGAAGATGTTCTTCATGCCATGAAAGAATTGATGCTCAAATCTACAAATATCAACACACAAACATGCAAGTCTGCTCTTGCAACACAATAGAAAGCCTTGAATCACCTTGAGAATGCCTAGAGTTCACAATAACAATCTAGTTTACAAATGAATGCCTACACATGCTTATATATGCATCTACAAGTACTCCCGCCAAGATATTTGAAATTCAAACTTACCATGTCGGCAAAGGGGCCCAATAACAATCACTAACCGACACCCAGAAATTGAGGTTGCCCTAAAATAGGGCATGGGCACCCAAGTCCTCCCCCTTATTTTAGGTAGGGTACAACTCAAGGGGTTCTCCTAGGTCCTATTTGTCATGGGACTTAGGTCTCATTCCATCGGGATGCTAAAATATGAACTAAAATGTCCTAAATGCACTCTAAAGACTCGAGAGCTAAACCTTATGAGGGAAAAGCCCCCAAGGGGACATTTTCTGACGTTACATTTAGCCCCCACTTTAATGTATGTATGAACACGAGGCCCACACATGCATTAAAGTAAGGTCACAAACATAGCAAACACACCAAGCACGGAGAAGACATGCCAATCACATAGAAGACAGTAACAGGCATGCAAAACATGGAGAAGACAGTTACAGTCACACAGAACACAGAGCAGACAGTTAATGCATGGAAGACAGAAATGATACCTTTTCTTTTCTTTTTCTCATATATATGAAATGCAAATGCAAGTACTAGAAAGTAAACAAACCTCCCAAAATGTAGGAAGCACTACTCGATGGCGCTGGTCTCTGTATATGGAACAACACACATGCAATACATGCAAAACCTCCCAAAATACATGAAGCATTACTCAAAGGGGCTGGTCTTTGCATATGGGGCAACAAACATGCCAAACAAAACAAGCACGCCAAAACACACACACTTGAAGACACGGAGAAAACATGGCAGACAAGTGATGGTGTGCTCCCTATTTCTAGGTTCATCACCATCTCAAGCACATTACAGGCACACACCGACGATTGGGCTTCGCCACAACAATCGCCGAAGACACGCTTAAGGGTTGAGTTAGTCATAGAACCGCTCCCCACCTCCGTGTAGGACTTTTGAGAATGCAACCCCACCCGCATCACGGAGACGCCTTACAGTGAAAAGGAAGCATGGCATACTGCCCCACCTGCATTACGGAGATGCCTTACGGTGAAAAGGAGGTATGAGCTCAAAAGTATACAACCCCACCCGCATCACGGAGACGCCTTATGGTGAAAAGGAGGTATACACAATAGATTGATTGATTGATTGCAATCAAACTCAGGATGCAGGAAGTATTCATCGCACTAGCCTACACCTGAGGATAAGCACATTGCTAACATCTACAACAGATAGCTTACCTTATATATGCCCCCACCTTAAGGTGGTTGACATCAGCTATCGATATCAAGCACGTTAAGGTAGGAAGAAAACACACAAGGGAACACCAACTTTCACAAAGCCCATGCCCCCCAGAGGTGACATGTACTTTACGATCGCCAAATGTTCCCACAAACACATCCCTGCAAGAAACATATTAGTGTCTACAACATCATGATAAACAACAACATCAATGCATATGACTAACTACACAAAGAGCCAAGATTATACAATGAATTTAGAGTTCGAGTATAACCATGGGTTATATCACAAAGCTCTTTAAATCGAGTACTACCAAGGCCAGATTCAAAGGCAAACCAAGGTGCACGAAGCAGCAGTATTGTTAAGGTTTTAAAATGTGACAGAAACATCATAAAATTCACTACGCGGAAAGCACAAGTGCTTCCACTAGCCAAGAGTCGGATAAAATATACAACCCCATTGTCATATTAGGAACTAAGTCCATTTTTTTTATTGCTCTCGAAAGGGACACTAGGTTCACATCAGTATAAATGTTTTTCTTCATCCACTCGCTAGATAGAAACACTAGAGGAAGGGAAACAATAAATAAGAGAGGAGAAACAAGTGTTTTAGGGACAGTCACGTAGGAGGGTGCCCCCAGGTCACCAACCGCAACGCTATGTCCGCAAAACACAACACACAACAATAAAATCAGAGAGAGAGAGAGAGGCAATATAGAAGAATGATGATACAAATAGAAGGTCACAACAGAAGCAGTATCCTAGTATCCCGGACCTTACAAGAGAATCAAGGGTCATCCCAGGAGGCCTAAAAAACATATAACAAATCACGGGGGAAGCACATTATGATAGAAATAAAAGATTGGAGATACTTACATGTAGGGTCTTCGTGCTAGAAGTCATCAATAATTAAATCATTTTCTTTCCATTTACAAACATAAGGTACTATTGCCAAGTCTTTGTAATTATTCTTTTGTTCATTCTTAAATGCTTCTTGGTTTGACTCAATGTTAGGTGGAATGTTTTCCTGTTGAAGTTCATTAGTACACATATACGCTATCCTCTTAGGTGGTGGGAGAAGCAAATTATTTTGAGTGATCTCAACATCCATCCTTGAGGGATTTAATGTGAGAGACTTCTCCTCATCCACTAGGGTTACATCCTTAGTGATGTCCAAATGACTTGAATATTCAAACAAAGGAGGGACATTAAATGTCTTCTCTTCCTTAGTGAAATCCAAGGTGTGTGAACAATCAACTAAAGGAGAAAGATTGGTAGGATGATCCATAAAGGTTTCATGCATTGTAATAGAGTTTTTATTTTTGTTAGATGAAAGCTCATTGTCTACCCATGGAACGGTCTTTGTTGAAAGGAGTTCTTCATTCACTGCTTCCTCTTGGCCAAGGAGAGAATTGGACTGGAAAACTAGTGATGACTCTTCATTTGCTAACACTTTATCTTGGCTAGAGTGAGTATTAGAATGGAGACTTGATGGTGTGATGTTAATAGATGTGTCAATGAAATCATCCTCTTTGATCGAAGTGTCCTCATGAGGGGTAATAACCTTTGGAGAGGGATCATAAGGTAAACTGAAGTTGTCATCACATGTTTTATCAATAGGTGCCATAGTAGAATTTCCCATAAAATCATCCAAGGCTTCATCTAACATTTTAAGATCACTAGTATATGTATTATTGATCATGAATTTAGTGAGATCATCCAATATCGAAGGGTATATTCCCATGAGAGTTGTGAAGCTATCAAAGTCACCTATATGGCAAAGAATTTCATATGTGGAGCACAGAGAGAGATCAACATCATGAATGTGTGCTATTTGTTCTAGAACTTGAGGATATTTATCACTGAATTTAGAGAAATGATCCATGTCTATGATGTATGAAAACAATTCTTCCAAAGAAGAAGCCATGATATATGTCTCCAAATGAATGCAATATCATATTTTAAAATCTTTCCAAAAGTATGTCAAAGACAAGTGCAAAACTATATGCAAAAATGCTTGTTTTTTGTACTTTTTCCAATGCAAACGAATGGAATAAATGATATTGTAAGGATTTCAGTCACGGGAAGCAATTTATATATCTAATATCAATCCAAAACATAAATAAGTTCACTCTCAACACACTCTTGATGCAAATTTAAGATAATGCCAAGTCAACTATAGTGAAAATATGTCAAAATAGGCACTTTTTCACAAAAATTCAATGCAAGAGAGCATTACAAAGGGTGTTGTGAGAAAAATGATGATGGAAAGTGAATAATATCAGAAATAACAGCCACTTGGTGCCAAAATACCCAACACAACACAATTTTAATGCCACTTAAGGCAAAACCCTAGTGAAAATATAGAAAAATATGCAATTTTTCAAAGTTTTTCAATTCCAAGACCTAGCAAAAGAGGTGTTGTAATGAATTTTGGGAGGGAAAAAAAATAATATCAATAATATCAGTCACCTCAATCTATAAAATTGATCACAACACGCTTGGAGTGCAAACTAGGTCAAACCCTAGGGCAAAAAATAGCCAAAATGTGTAGTTTTTTACAAACTTTTCACTACAAGAGCCTGTTAAAAGGGTGTTGTGAAGCTTTTTATGAGGAGAAGAAAATTATTACCCTAATAACAAAAAATTAATACAAAAATATCTTTCACAACACACATATGGTGCAAATTTAGAGCGTCGATAAGGCCGATTTTAGCAAAAAATGTTGTTTTTAAAGCCCTAGGTTTGAAATTTTGGAATAAAATGCTATGCGAATGGTTTGAAGTCTGATTTATGATGTAAATTACATAATATCATATCTAAAAATGATTTTCAAGCTTAATCATGCAAAATTTCCATGCAAATTTAATGAAAATGCACCAAAATTGCTAGTTTTTGTTGAAATTTTCAATCCAAAAATGCAAATAATTTAAATTTAATTGAAAATTCACAATAAAATGCAAGACTAAAACCAAATAAAAATTTGAATCAGCCTCTAAAATCAGTAGAAAAATTTGATAAAATATTTTTCCTACAAACCCTAGATTTTGGAATTACTAGGTTATCTAAAAATTGTCAAAATTTCCACAAAACCTTAGCAATTAAATGATGAAAATGCAAAGCAAGATTTTGAATTTTTGTATTTTTCTGTAGTTTATATCAGATCTGATGCAAAAATCATGAATTGGGAAAATTTAGGAAGAACTGACACAATTTAGTAAGCCCAACAATGCAATTGTTTTTGTATTTTTCTAATTTTTCAATTTTTTAAAAATTTTCTTAATGCAATAAATTAAATGACCAAATGAATGAATTAAATCACACCAAATCTACAGACAAACACTCAGCAAGTTGCAATTTAAGTTCAAAGACACGGATTCACCAAAATGTTTAGGGTAAAATTGGATTTGTTGATATTTTGTGGTTTAGATGTTAAAATCCTCCTTTCACCCTAACATTGAAGGATCTAGGGTCGAGTGGTGAGCACTATCATACCCTAGGTCACTTGCAAATGAAGGGAAGCTTGAATTAGGGAATTAATTATCAATTTTTCCTTCTCCTATGCTCAATTGACCATTAAAACCCTAATTATGCAAATACGACAACAAATTATCAAATTACGAAAAAAGCTCTTACAGACGGGAGTAAAATACCAAATTACAGAATACCTATTTTTGGGGTTGTGAAGTAGAATAGTTGGGGACACAAGAGCGGGTGCCGAAGTCCAAGGTACCTACTTTTTCAGGGAATCTGGACCTCCTTCGGACACTGATCATTCCTATAACTTCTATTTTCTGGAATCAGTCTGTGAAGGACACTGGAGTGAGTGCCCTAGTCCTGGAAGTGCTCCTTTGTCCATCTTTTCTTCAGATCCTGAATCCCTAATGTCTTTCCAGCCTTCTTGCAACTCCACTTTTCCTAAATGCAACACCTATAACCTACAATCACAAGACTTGGTTTGGGGGTTGTGGTGTTTAGAGGTTTGCCTCAGTCAAACCCCAAAGGACACTTAAGTCTCTGAACACCATTGTCAGACAAAGAAGGCGTGCCCTTGTGAGGTAGAGGCCAAAAACCAAATGAATCATTGATAAAAACATAATGATATGTCACCTTGTAGTGAATCTTTTATGGAGGAAGATGTTCTTCATGCCATGAAGGAATTGATGCTCAAATCTACAAATATCAACACACAAAACATACAAGTCTGCTCTTTGTTGGTAAACAGATTTGTCACCGCAAAATAACCTTTGAAAATGACTCATTGCCCTTAGAGCGGTGACTAAATTGTCTCAGCAGTTGGATAAGTTGTTATTGAATTATCAACCTTCCTCTGCGTTTGAGAGGGGCAGCTCTCTCGTATGATTGGGTTTTTGGTATTTTTGTGTACTTTTAACCTGAAAGTACATAAAGGAGAAAACATAAAACTAGGAAAAGATGACTAACAGAAACCCCAACAGTAGACATATGAAAACCAATTGAGATTCCACAACTAATAACGATTACAAAAGGGGTTATTACTAAATAGGTTGAAACGTGCAATGATGATGAAAGGAGTACAATAAACCTCAACATAAGAAGAGATAGGTCATACAAGCACATCCAAAACAAGATACCAGGAGATGGGTGTGTTTCATCACATCAATCACATAGATAATCAATGTATTACACATGTGCATAGAAGGATTACCAATTCAACATACGAGAAATTAGTAATAATAACATAAGAACACATTTAGAGCACACAAACTAAACTGTATTCTTCATTATCTTTGAAATTACACAATTCCAAAATCCTTTTTGTACATAGTGTAAACATAAAAGCTTTTCAAAATATCTCTGAAAATTTCTCCAGAGTTTCCCCTTTTCCAGAGTTCTCTCAAAAGAGTCCCCCCCCTTACATTTCAAATAGGCTCATATTTATAGGCTTTTTCCATAATCACCTAGTAACCAACTTGTAACTAACTTGTAACTACTTCCTAACCAGTTCAAGTAACTCCCTTTTTCGAAAGGAAACCTAATTTTGAACTTTTAATTACAATAAGTGAAACAAGTCACTTTTCAAAATGGTAGTTTTCAAAGATACAACTTTCGAGTTGTGAATTCAACTAAGTTACTTTCTATCTTTGTTCTGTTCCTTTCCGGTAGTCATCTCTTCAATTGTTTCTTGACATCTCTTTCCAAGTGCTTGAAATATAGTAGATGAAATCGGTCTGCTAACTCTGCATAATAATTGCCATGAAGAATCATATATGTATTGATGGGGATTCAACAAAGTGGTAGCTTTGTATCCACTAGAATACTCATATCCTACTCAACATGATCACTACTCCCAATACTTGAATTTATGGAGAGATAAATCTGACGATCATTTGAAGCAACAACAACCATATGTATCCATTGAAGACACAGTTGAAAGTGAGACAAAAAGATGTCTTAGGCAAGCTAGGGGCTGCCCTACTTCCCATCAGTTGATCACTACATGACGAATATCTCCAAGACTATTCAAATCTTTTTTCCCACAATTTGTTTAAGAAGACCATCTCCTTCTTCCCAATCATGAATCACCCTCTCACTAATAAATTAGCCTCTATCTCATTGACATTCTCATCATCTTCTAGTAGCCTTCCAACTACTTCTATAAATTCTTGACCATTAGCTGCATCTTCCATTTCTTTAAGGTTACCTCAACATATCCATTTGACGATTGATACTCACTTTCATGGTTTAAAATATTAGGACTAGATATGGTTCCATTATCTCATCTTACTCCCATGCCAGAAAATAACTCCATAGGATTAAGATTTTGAAGAATTTGGTATTATAGCCACCACATCGTATCACCAAATCACCAAGCACATATTTTTTGTTCACTTCACTAAGCATCATCAACAATCTCCATAAGAACAATGCATTTGATTGAAATGATGAAACTGGTTTACCTCTCTCACAACAATTACTCTTGCAACAATCTTTTAAATAAAGTTAGTTGTAATTTGGTATTCAATACACACTCAAATTTCTTTGACGAGTCTAAGATGTTCCAAAACCAAATGTAATTTCTAACTTTTCATAATGGTGACAAAATAATTATTTTTCTTCCCTTAGACATCATCAAGTAAATGTCTTGAATTTTGAAGATACCCAACCTTCATCTTCCAAGTCAAATTTTCTTTTATGTCCATCAATCCGACTATATCTAGGGCTCAGTAGGTAGATAGAAACTCTCTGTTGAATGCCCATTTAACAATAGCACAAGATAATTCTTTGTTGGACAATCAGATCTGTTGCTCTTTGAAGTACATTTCCATTGTTTGCAGCTGAATGGAAACCCATCACCTGCTATTATCTCATGCAATACATGGCATGGATAGTTATGTTGCTTAATGGTTCAATAATCATTTGACAAAACTCCTCGAGGTCTTTGTAAAAAGTACGTTCTGATTAGGCTTTGCACCAATAATGATACAAATTTGCCTTTCCAATTTCCTCTCAAGGTGATCAAACTTCGTAATAGCCTAATTGTGGATACTTTAAGATCACCCTCCAACTCAACCAGGTTTGCGTTAAAATAGGCTGCCCTATGATTTTGGTGGTTCCAAGTAATCTAACAAAGGTTTGCATGCAGTGTTGTTGATTCTTTCCATCCAAAGCAGCCCAATAAGAATGGGTGCATTGTCTTCTTGCCTTTCAAAATGTATCTTGCACCTAAAGTTGATGAAAGAAGAAGATGGTAGTGCATATATTGAGTATAAGGTGTTCGAGGGTTTAACCAACACATGTTAATGGTCCCATCCACTATGTAAAGATTATCTTTATGGAGGGATTTCATTTGCATGTATCCTCCAACTTCGCCTCTCAAAAGAGGATGACCATCTCTGAACCCTCTAGTTTTGCATCCTAAATCCCTTGAATCCCAAGGATTCATCTTAAGCACTAGATGCAGTGTGCATGGCATACCTCCTAGTTCCCCATTCATGGATTCCCTAAAAATTGGACCCCTAACTTCCTTCTTAACTACGGCGTTTCATAGATATATCTGAGCAGTGCCTTTGCTTAATACAAAACCAAGTCATAACGAGCAAGCACAAACAATAACTTGAATTTCTCGATGGAGTGCTTCTAAAGAAACATGACCTTATGGTCTGTAGAGATTGAAGGTGGTGTACACAGCAATCTACTTTTGCTTAACCTTCGAGGAACGTCCATATATTAGTTTGAAGGCTTCAACTATGAGCAAGGAGGATTTGTTGGAATCACGCATTCGCTCTTCTAAGATGTTTTGTTGCATGTGTTCTTCACATGTTTCGACGTCTGCACTGATGTCCACCAGAGCATCTCAAACTGATATATACATCATACAATGTGATGGAGAGGTTTATTTAACAAATGGTCTACATTTTCAAATCTGCTGTGTTTGTAAAATATTATCTATTCTCTCGCTTCTTGCATACATGCCTTCAAAAATAACACATCATCTAAAAGATACCTCCCTTTGCATCTTGATGGAGGCTGTGGAAAAACTAACAACTTGTAAATTCCCAGACTAACACCACATGCTGACATTCATTCGGGTTAACTCCTGTTTTGTTTACGTGTATACCATGCAGCCTTTCCGTTGTAACGGAGTTAGTACACAGTTTATGATGTTTTTAAGATAAAGATCCACTCTCCATTACGCTTTGATGGAATTTACCACTTAGTAAATGTGAATTTGTGAATATTAATGCAGAATACTTGGCATGCAGTTACTTTATATAATTTGTTGATCAGAAATAAGGCACAATATCCGTTGCATGTATCAAAAACAATGATAAATGCTAGTCATTGTTTAATAGTCAACTTTGTGGCACGAGTTTAGAGGAGTGTGGCCACCTAAATGCCTTCATTCCTACAAGACTCAACAGATATTTCCTCAATTTCAGGAGATGAACGTGGGCAATTATAACAAGCTTTTACCCAAGTAAATAATGAAGTTGAAGCTTTTGATGCCATTGTGAATTTATGCCTTTTGATTCTTCTTGCACTTATTCGAAGGAGAAGAATATGCTATAAAAATCACTTTTTAACACCCGACTACCGCAAGTGAATGTGGATTTCTTTCTTATCATCTCTCCGCACTTGTAAAATTATGCCATCGGTAAAAAGCCAACATGCGTGAACTTAGCCAAACTCATAAGTCAACGCGAACTTAGTGAAAAACAAAAATTGACGCAAGGTTTGCCAAGAATAAAAGCCAACGCATAGTGGAGTTTGCGAAAAATAAAAGTTGATGCGAGCTTAGTATAAAATGAAAGTGGACACGGAATATAATATTACTAACCTGTAAATTTGTCTTGGCATAATATTTCTATTTACAAAGAATGATGTCATAATAACAAATCATCAACATGACTGATGTAAGAAGCATGACATCAGCAAAATTGTAACCAAAAAGATGACTTGGCACAGGGGTTTTGATATGTCAAAAGTTTAAAATTTGAATAGTAGAACGGGGCCAACACTCTTGCAACACAATAGAAAGCATTGAATCACCTTGAGAATGCCTAGAGTTCATAATAACAATCTAGTTTACAAATGAATGCCTACACATGCTTATATATGCATCTACAAGCACTCCCACCAAGATATTTGAAATTCAAACTTACCGTGTCGGCAAAGGGGCCCAATAACGGTCACTAACCGATACTCAGAAATTGAGGCTACCTTAAAATAGGGCAGGACTACGGCGTGGGCACCCAATTCCTCCCCCTATTTTAGGTAGGGTACAGCTCAAGGGGTCCTCCTAGGTCCTATTTGTCATGGGACTTAGGTCTCATTCCATCAGGATGCTAAAATATGAACTAAAATGTCCTAAATGCAATCTAAAGACCTAGGAGCTAAATCTTATGAGGGAAAAGCCCCCAAGGGGACATTTTTCGATGTTACAGTTTTGTTCACCAATTGTGCAATAAATTATCTAATCACTTGAATCTTCCCCTATAAGTTGCAAATTTGTGAAAGGTTTTTTGAAGAAGGAATGTTAACAATAGCATCAATATTTTTAGCATCCACTTTAATGCCTCATCAAGATAAAATGATTCCCAATAAGCGAATACTATCAACTCCAATATGCATTTCTTAGGATTTAGTCTAAGTATGTATTAGCATAGTTGTTGGAAGATTTGCCTTAAGTCTTGGATATGATGTGCTCTATTCATAGATTTCCCAAGGATATTATTTATGTAATCTTCTAAAATGGTGCGCATTAGGTCATGAAAGATTATGGTCATGGCCCTTTGATAAGTAGCTCTGGCATTTTTTAGTCAAAATGGCACAATGACGTAGCAAAATGTCCCTCTTGGTGTAGTAAAGGTAGTCTTGTATTGAGCTTGGGAGTTTATTAATATTTTATTGTAGCCCAAGAATCCATCCATAAAAACATTTCATGCCCTACAATGGAATCTATAATTGTATCAATATTGGGTAGAGAAAAATCATATTTAGGATATGCTTTTTAAGTCTATGAAATCAATACATATGCATACACGACCATCAAGCTTTGCAGTGGGTACCATATTGGATCTCCAAGGGGAATAATCAATTGGTCATATGAAGCCCACCTTTGGCATATTCTCTAGTTCTTCTTTAACCATTAAAGTGACCTTTGGATGCATTTTTCTCATATTATGCTTAATTAGTTTAGCATCAAGTTCTAGAATAATGTTATGCATCACACTATAGCTAGCAAAGCCCAACATATCTGGATATGACCATGCAAATATATCACTAGTATTTTAATAGTAGACATGTTATAATGTTCAATGTATTTAGGCAATCTCCCATTTAGAAAAAAAAAATCTATCTTTTGAATTCATCTCAATATTGAGAGTACTAGGGTTGAAGCATACTAGTCTGTCCCACTCTTGAGCCATGTGTTGATTTGGCAATTTATGTAAAATAGTGTGTCCCAACACGGGGAAAAATAGATTAAGCTCATTATAAACATTCTCGACATGTATATGTGTTTGTTAAACATTCTACATGTGGTACCCTTTTTCCCTCCAAGTGACATTTATTAGTTTTATTAGTTGAAATTTGCCACTTCGTGTCACATTTTTGGGGGTCAAACAAAGTTAAACAAGTATGAAATTTTGCAAGTAGTCCTCATTGTTAAATTTCTAAAAAATATTATTTTTATTTAAATGTTATATTTTTTGATTTTATAATCAACATAGGTATGTTACAAGAAATAATGACATCTATTCGAGACACTATGAAAAATACAAACTATATAAAAAAATCTTAAAAAATTGTAGTGCACTCTTATCAATGTACTTATTTTAATGAAAAAATTGGATATATATACTCAAAGAGAAACATGTTTATACAAAAATATAGGTCTAAATTTTAATTATTACCAAACAAAAAATTAATAATAAAAATACATATTCAATCAAAAAATACCAAAAAGTTCATGCTCTAAATATTAGAGTTGACAATCTATTTCCAAATAATCATGAAAATATTTTATTTGTGGTTCAAGTTATGTGTTAAGAGAAAATACTACTTAATAAAAAAATGGTAAAAATATATTAAACACTTTATAAAAAACTAACTAAATTTGATAGAAGTAATTTTTATAAAATTCAAAAAATATATAAATTAAATCTACATAGAAAATTTCATAAATTATTGGTTTACACCATCCTTAAACTACTGACGATTTGCTCATCATAATTGATCAAATGTGATGAATGCTAGAAAAAAAATGATTTTAGTGGGGCCCAAAATGCAAAAAAAGTGGGACACACTATTGTGTTGTCACCTACCACCAACTATAAGTGTGTTATCTTCTATGAAGGGTTGAGTGGGTAAGACATCTGGAAGATTGCCTAATGAAGGATCATCTTTCTCAAAATATGAAGAAACTTCAAAGACATCGGAGAAAACTCTATCGAGATTAAACATGGTTAAGTCATTGTATACTTTGAAGTATTCTACTATAGCTTCATTATTTGTAAAAGTGTTTAAAATACAAGTAGTGTCCAAACAACCTTCATAAATTAGTTCAAGATAAAACAATGGTAAATCCACATCATTGTTGATGACACAAGTATAGTCTATTCTTTGAGTATCATTCATTTCAAGTATTTTGATAGGTTTGACTATGCCTTGTTTCAAACCTTTATTCCTTTCCATTGTAGCCATGTTTTTACAAATTGGTGTATCATTTGCCATATTCACTTGCTAGTTTCTAAGATGAAGATAAATGGTATTCATAATGAAGGTTCTAGATTTAGATCCATGAGAAGTAAAACATTCGTTAAAATGTTTGTCCACTTGAGAATCCAAAGGTGATTTATCATGCATATTGGGATCTATGGTCAAAAGCAAAGAAATGTGGTTCTAATCTTCTTGTTTATCTCCCTTATGACTTGATGATTCAAAATCTAGAGACCCCCAATCATTTTGTATATGAGTGTGATGTGTAGTTATATCAAGAGAGATATTTTAGTGTTTCGTGGGTACATGATTAATTAAGTTGGAGATGTCAAAGTTTTATCTTTTTTTGAGAATTTGACAAAACTAGTATGGGTTATCACCAACAATCACTACACATCTCTTATTGTTATGGATAAAATTGGATGTGCCATTTTGTTCTTTTTATTCTTCTAACAGAGAATACAATCTTGGGTTAATCAGCCCGTGGTTTTTCCCTTAACCGGGTTTTCCACGTCAAAATCTTGGTGTCTTATGTGTTGATGTGTTTCTGCTCTTGATTTAAAGCATTATGTTTCCATGATTGATTTATTGATATGTTGTTAAATCACAAGAAGGATTTAAGTGTGTAATTGGAAAGAAAGTTTTTGACAACTAATTCACCCCCCCTCTCAATTGTTTGTCCCGGACCTAACAATTGGTATCAGAGCTTAGTTCCTCTAAAAGAGCTTAACCACTTGAGGAGATCCAAGATGTCATCCTACAAGAAGAATAGTCCAAAGTTTGATGGAACCAGTTTTAATCTTTGGAAAAGTCGCATGAAATGTCACTTGCAATGTATGGGAATGCAGTACTGGACCATGGCCTCAACTAAGTATACTCCTCCACAGGGTGGCCCAAAAGCCCCAAATGAAATCACAGATGCTGAAAACAATCTGTGGACTATAGAATCTCTTCTAAGCGCATTATCTGATTCAGAGCTTTCAAATGTTGTTGACCTACCAACTGCTTTTGAAATTTGGGAAAAACTGGAACTTCTACATGAAGGAGACAAGTATGTTAAATGTGCAAGGCTACAAAGTCTGAAAGGGAAATTTGAAAATCTGAAGATGAGAGAAGATGAAAATATCACTACTTTTATGCCAAGAGTAAATGAGCTTGTTTGTGGAATTAGATGTGCTGGTGGAGTCTTGGATGAAGATGAGATTGTTGGCAAAATTCTCAGATCCCTTCCTGCTTCTTATAAAATCAAGGTTGATGCCATTGAAGAATTCAAAGCCCATACAACTGTCACAAGAGATCAATTGGCCGGTAAATTGGCTGCACTTGAAATGACTGAGTTTGGAGATGCCCCCCCCAAGACTGAATCAGCATTCAAAGCTAGTGCTTCTGTAAAAGGGAAACAAAGGTTTGATCCGGGAGAGAACTCTTCAAGGAAACTATCATGGTATGAAAAAGCAAGAAAAGACTTGGAAGGAGAAGAAACTGAAACTGCTCATCTTGAAGCCCTTATTGCAAAAAGACTGCCAAGAGGATCTGGTAAGTATGAAGGGAAATTGCCTTTTAAGTGTTTTAACTACAATAAGATTGGTCATTTTGCCTCAAAGAGTCCAGAAAGATTTTCAAGGCCAAATCCTAACAGATCAAGGTTCCAAAAGAATTGTTACTATGTTCATGAAGAAGATGATAATGAAGGAGTAATAGATGATGAATCAGAGATAGGAAACAAATCCGGAAGTGATTGGGTGTTTATTGCCATCAAGGAAGAAGATCCAATGCCCTCTGAATCTGTCAATCATAAAGTTGTAGAACAAGCTCTGGCTGCCCAAGTTGAAGAAAAGGATGATTGGGTCATTGGCAGTGGATGCTCTCACCATATGACAGGTGACAAAAATAAGTTCTTAGATTTGGAAAGATATGAAGGAGTGGTAAAGTTTGGTGATAATTCTGCTGGTAGAATCAGAGGTAGAGGAACTATTTCTTTTGATGAAAAAAACAAAACCGGTAATGTATTGTATGTTGAAGGATTGAAGCACAATCTTCTTAGTGTTGGACAATTGGTGGACAAAGGCTATGATCTCCAATTCAAGAATCGAAAATGCAAGATCTTTGGAAGTTTCAAAACAAAGATTGCATCTGGTACTCAGACAAAAGGTAATATCTTTCATTTAGTTGATATTGGTAAAAGTTGTCTATTTATGCAAGTTGATCAGAGTTGGCTATGGCATAGGAGGATGTGTCATGTGAATTTTGATAATATCATCAAAATAAGCAACACTCATGTTGTAAGAGATCTTCCAAAACTGGTGAAACCTACAAATAGTTTGTGCAAAGAATGTCAGTTGGGAAAACAAAGTAGAGTTTCATTTAAGAAAAAAGAACAATCCTCTGCCGGAATATTGGACTTAGTTCACACTGATCTATGTGGTCCGGCAAGAATCAGGAGTGTGCAAGGTGATAGATACTTCATGCTACTAATTGATGACTACTCTCGGATGATGTGGGTAACTTTTCTGAAAGAGAAATCAGAAGCTGTTGAGAAATTCAAAATATTCGAGGCTATGGTAGAGAATGAAACCGGATTGAAATTAAAGTGTCTAAGGTCTGATAGAGGTGGAGAATTCATATCCGGTGAGTTCATAGAATTCTGTGAGAAACATGGAATAAAGAGACAGTTGTCTGCTCCTAGGACTCCATAACAGAATGGAGTAGTGGACAGAAAGAACCAGACCATCCAGGAAGCATCTAGGACAATGATGATGGAAGCAAATGTTCCTCAGATCTATTGGAGAGAAGTTGTTAGCACTGCAGTCTATACTCTAAATCGAGTTCAAATCATAAGCAACACTGGTAAGACTCCTTATGAACTTTGGTTTGACATCACTCCTAATGTGAGGTATTTCAGAGTTTTTGGTAGCAAATGTTACATCAAAAGAGATGAAGATCTAGGCAAGTTTGATGCTAGAAGTGATGAAGGAATATTCTTGGGTTACTTTACTCAAAGCAAAGCATACCGATGTTATAACAAGAGACTGAGAAAGATTATAGAAAGTACAAATGTGAAGGTTGATGAAGGAATTGAAAAACCCTCAAGGTTTTATGAATATGATGAAGATTATCAGAATGATGTTCTAATTCAAGGAGCCCAAGCCCCTTCTACAATTCAGATTCAAACTGATCTGGTAAATTAGGAAGAGATGAGTTTCAATGATCCTGATCAAGAATCAGAAGTGCAAGAAACTCCCAAAGTTCCCAGGTATGTAAGACTGAACCACTCTGAAGATCAGATCATAGGTGATAAAAGCAAAGGTGTACAAACAAGGAGAATTTCTCAAGATTCAGATGAGTATTGTCTGATTTCAAAGATTGAACCTAAGATAATAAATGAAGCTTGCAATGACAAAAACTGGACTAAGGCAATGGAGGAAGAGCTGATGCAAATTGAGAAAAATCACACTTGGGATCTTGTTCCTAGACCTAGAAACAAGAATGTGATTGGAACAAAATGGGTCTTCCGGAACAAACTGAATGAAGTTGGTGAAGTAATCAGAAATAAAGCCAGATTGGTCTGCAAGGGTTACTCCCAAATAGAAGGAGTTGATTTTGAAGAAACTTTTGCTCCGGTGGCAAGAATTGAAGTAGTTAGATTATTTCTTGCTTTTGTTGCCTTCAAGGACTTCAAGTATATCAAATGGATGTCAAGTCAGCCTTCCTGAATGGTTACTTAGAAGAAGAAGTATACATTGAGCAACCGGATGGATTTCAATTGTTTAATCATGGTGATATGGTCTGCAAGTTGAAGAAAGCTCTATATGGACTAAAGCAAGGCCCAAGAGCCTAGTATGAAAGATTGGATAAGCATCTTTTGAAGATTGGTTTCAACAAAGGTATTGCTGACAGTAATTTGTATTTCAAAATTGATCATGAAAACATCTTGATTATTGAAGTGTTTGTTGATGATATCATTTTTGGAGGAAGAGATAGCATGTGTAAAACTTTTGCAAATCAAATGAAAAGTGAATTTGAGATGTCCATGCTTGGGGAAATGAATTTCTTCTTGGGTCTACAAATCACTCAAACAAAGAAAGGAATCTTCATTTCTCAGACCAAATATGTGAAAGAATTGTTGAAGAAATTTGGGATGGAAGACTCAAAACCAATGAATACTCCCATGGCAACCGGATGTAAATTGGGCAAAGATGATGACTCTCCTAAGACTGATCAGAAAAAGTGCAGGTCAATGATTGGAGGATTGTTGTATCTCACTCAAACTAGACCTGACATTATGAATGTTGTGGGTCTTGTTGCTAGATTTCAAGTTGATCCTAGAGAATCTCATGTCATGGCAATCAAGAGAATTTTTAGATATCTAAAAGGAATAGTTAAGTATGGATTGTGGTATCCCAGAGATCATAATTTCTCTCTTCATGCATATACAGATGCGGATTGGGCAGGAGATGTGGATGACCGGAAGAATACCAGTGGTGGAGCATTCTTTTTGGGGAAGAGATTGGTTTCTTGGCTGAGCAAGAAATAAGAGGCAATATCTTTGTCCACTACAGAAGCAGAATATATTGCAGCAGTAGGTAGTTGCACTCGAGTTTTGTGGATAAAGCAAATGCTAAGAGACATAAGAGTGGAGTATGAGGAGCCTATCACAATCTTCTATGATAATTCAAGTGCAATAAATATATCTAAGAATCCGGTGTTGCATTCAAAGACTAAGCATATATCTATCAAGTTTCACTTTTTGAGAGAGCAAGTGAACAAGAATGAAGTCAGATTGGAGTTTGTGCCTTCCAAGGATCAGATTGCAGACATCTTCACTAAACCTCTACCTAAGGACTCTTTTGAGTATCTCAGGGAGAAGTTAGGGGTTATTGCCCCTCTGGTGATGAACTAAGGTGCATTGGAGTGCATTAGTCTGGTAGATACCACAGTCATATCTTGTGGTCCGGATTGATGATAGGGAGCTGCCACTCAGGGGGAGCAGCTGGTATGATTCTGAAGGGTTGGAGTTGCAAGTATGAGCCCTTTGCCATTAATGTCAAAGGGGGAGAGAAGACATGTGAAAAACAAGTGGTTGATGATCAAAGGGGGAGCAGTAAAGGAAGAGAAGAAATGTGAATAGTTGTTGCTGATAGGGGGAGTTGTGATAGTAAGGAGAAGTTTTTGTCTTGATGGTTAAAACAATTTTTCACATCATATGTTGCCATCAATGACAAAGGGGGAGATTGTTGCAAGTATGGGCCTAACCGGTGTTGTCATTGATGTCAACATACTCCTATTGCATTGATGAAAAGAATTGGATGAGCTGAGTGCTAAGGATATTGAGAAAATTAATCCTAATTAGGAACAGAGAAGAACAGTGAAGACAGTAAGGTAAAAGTCCAAGATAAGATGAGGATCAGAGGATGCGGTTTAAAGGGTTTGTAGATATGTGTCTTAAGGTGATCCAGTAAATATTTCAGAGGTCTGCATGAAGATCTGAAGAAGTTGTGGCTGTTCAAGTAAAACTGGCTCTGGCAGGTGTTTAGAGGTGACAGAATGACACAGATAGGTCCGGTGAGATCCGAAAATGCATTATCCTATTCTACGGATTTGAGGGAGTGTTTAGGAAGTCTTGGTGAAGTGTTAACTCGATTGGTTAATGGTTTGAAGGTCCGCAAGCATCTATTCCTTTGTGACAGACTGTGTTCTTGAGGTTCCAGATGAAGGAGAGAAGGATTTCAGTAAGTAGATGAAGTGTGGATGTTCTTGGTGATTCAGTCAATCTTGTGGAGGTCTTTGGATCATTTCCAGTTTGTGTTGGTGGTTCGCATTGGAGTTGGAGCTCGCAACTGAAGAATATCTTCCGGATGATGGTGTTTTCCCTAAGACTGGCCGACCGGATGTATTACACATCATGCAGATGTTCTTGTAGATGTTTATCGACTTAGATGATTATTCCTAAGTCGATGCCTTGTATAAATAAGGGATTATAAAGTCATTTCAAAGTGTGTCTTGTGGAGATGTGAGTGTGGTAGCGAGGAAGAGAGCGAAAGGCATAGCAGAAGTTTTGGGCTTAAATGGAACTGATTCAAGCATGGTGAAGATGATGTTCTCCAGTTCAAGTATGCGATACTTATTATTTTGTAGACAGTGAGTCTCTTGTAGGTAGTGAGCCTCTTGTGAGCAGTGTGCTCGGGCAGTGAGCCTTAATTGGCATGTGCCATTTTGTTCTTTCTATTCTTCTAACAGAGAATACAATCTTGGGTTAATCACCCCATGGTTTTTCCCTTAAGCGGGTTTTCCATGTCAAAATCTTGGTGTCTTATGTGTTGATGTGTTTCTGCTCTTGATTTAATGCATTATGTTTCCATGATTGATTTATTGATATGCTGCTAAATCACAAGAAGGATTTAAGTGCGTAATTGGAAAGAAAGTTTTTAACAACTAATTCACCCCCCCTCTCAGTTGTCTATCTTGAATCTAACAAAAATTAGTGACGGAAACATCTATAGAAACCAAGGAAGAGGACCTTGGGAGTCCATGATGTAAAAATAGAGCAATAGGGATCTATCCAAGGGTGGAATATAGGGCTCAAAAGACTATGCAAGAAAAGCCCAAGAACTTAATAGAAGAAGATGGATGTTATAAAAATGATGTGCAATCTATTATAAATTAGAATATTAGTCAAAAATTAGATCTAAGATAAAACCTAAAAGGTAGCCAAGGGTGGATAAGGTGGGCAAAAGTGATATCACACAATAAAACACAAACCCTAAGAGAGGATATAACAATGAATAGGAATAGAACCCTAGTAAGATCTAAAAATGATGATGGAATTAGAAATGACAAATATGAAACCCTAAAAACACGAAGGTATAAACCCTAAAGGATGTAAGATCATGTGGTTTAACCAAAAATGTAAAGGAAATAAATACCTTTCCCTAATGTTAATCTAGGTTAATTAAGTAAAAGTGTACAATTAGATGCAAATTAACCTAAATTAAATTAATGACAATTAAGAATGATAAAAGCATGTAAAACAATGTTATTTTAGAAAACTAAAAGTAAGTGAATTAAAGCACTTAGTTCTAGGAAGAATGATGAAGAATAATTCTAATGTGGCATAAATTTGAGTCGTCGGGTATAGAAAAATAAATGCCTAATATATGTAAATTGTCAGAGATTTTCTGTAGGACTAAAGCTCAATGTGGGTCAATCCCACAACTCTGAGGAATTTAACATAGCATAGATTTGCTCTATAACCCACACATCTAATATGGATCGATGTATGTGTCTACTTTTTAATTTGCCAAATTCTCTTTTTTTCCTAATTGTCAAGGACTAGTGATATTTTAAACTATCTAGGGGAGATCATCAAATCACAAGAGCCAAGTTCTCGTAGGTTCCTTTTAGTGCTTCAAAGTGAAGTGTTCCTAAAATTATGCTCCTTTTTATGCATAAATTTTCAATGAATAATTGACTATGAATGCATGCACATTGAATGCCTTCAAATACCAAAACATAACAACTAATCATGTGAAATGTGTACGGAATCTATTCATGTCAAGAATGAAATGAGCAAGAGTCAACAAATTTAAAATTTTGAAAGCTCAAGGATTAATCATGTCATACGAGATTGATCCAATGCAACATTATTGATTCAGAGTAGTAAAAAGCTAATATCAAGATAGGGAATGAATATCTAAACATAAAATCATGATAAATATCAAATATGTATAAAAACAATAAAATTAAATTAAACATATAAAAATATGTGAAATTTTTTTTTAAAAAAATTAACTTTTTTTTAACTTGCATATAGATTACTAATAGAAAAGAGGAGTACATCAGGTGGCCCAGGAGGCCACATCAAAATACGTTCTATGCCATATGACTATCTAAAGAAACTACAAGTTAAAGTTTTATCTTTTACAACATTATATATATCAAAATAAATATTTTATATTGATTTGATCATTCTCTTCCCTTTTTCTACCTTTGTTAAATCTTTATATTTCCTTAACCGTCTAATCTTTCTGAACATTCTTCACAGAATGTACAATATCCATCTGGTTCTGAACTTCCTCATGGTCTCTGATCTTACTGATGTCAAATGTGTCCCATTCTTTGTAAGTACCTAGTTTTGGAGAGGTTCTAAGCATGTCACTATCTATGTCGAAGTTTTGGCAGCCAAATTTCATCGGGTCCATTTCATGATCTTCCTTCTCTTTCACTAGTTCCAGGTTGTTGTGCCTATCTTGTTCCTTCATGTACTCCTCGTGGTAGCTAGGGCCCACTTTTTTGTATTCATGGGGCTAGGATTTAGCTAACTTTATGTCTAACCTATATGATGTAGTTGATCCCTCGTCCAAGATCTTCATGAACCTTTCTGTAGAAATCTTCATCATAGCGGTGGCCTGCTCACAAATTGATCGAATAGTGAGTCCCAAGATGGACCCAGTAAGCAATATTTCCCTACCCTGGTACACATTATCATTTCTTGCCTTCCACAAAGCCCACAAATTTTCAATAGAAAATAGCAGTCAAAACAAATTTTCAATTTTATCAACATTACAAAGAAAACCACAAAGGATGTTAACTTTGGTAATACATAAACTTGACAACTTTCCTTTCAAGGATTTTAAGAAAAAAGACCAAATATATTTTTTGCAAACTGACAATCAAAGAAAATATGCTCACTGTTCTCATGACCCTTACAGACTAAACAAACATTATATGAACCTAATGTGAGCTCGTCTAGTAACAATAACCACTTAAAATAGCATTTTTTTGGCTCTATGACTTTGGACCAGACATTGGACATTGTTTTAGACCATTCTTTGGGTTCTAAGATGATTTTCCATGCCAGGTTAACATGTGCATATACATCATACTTTTTAGTCACCAGTTTATAAAGCTTTTTTGGACTCATCTTTGCAAATTCTGAACCATCTTTCCATCTAACCTGCTGCCAATTTTTTGATTTCAGACTTGTCCCTTGTTTGAGTGAATTATGAATAGATTTAAGAAGAACAACATACGTTCTTTTCTGAGAATCTGAAATATTAAACTCAAATTTCAAGTCCTTCCAATCTTTAGCAACATTATCTTTTATAATATCACCAAATGAATTAATTCCCCATTTGTGCCACTTTTTAGAAGAGCAGCCTTGTAATAATGCCAAGGGTTTGCAATTAACTTTCAAATTCCACCAGATGTATTTAGTCTGTACAATTTCCTTTTTGTTAACATCAAAGGCATCACTATTCATTAAGAACAGCTTAATATAGTCCCAGGCCCTCCAAATTGATCCAAATACAACTGACCCTGTGGGCTTGATGCTGAAGTCGCCCAATACAATATCCTAAATACTCAAGTCTGCCCAGTCCTTGGCTTTCTTGGGCAATGCCCTTCTAAGATTATTCACAATTAAAATTTTCTAGGGCTCCGAATCATTAAAAGTGCTAACAATCCACTTTACTACCAACGTAGCACCTTGGATTTTTAGGTCTTTCAAACCCAGTCCCCCCAATTCTTTACTTAAGCAACACCACTCCCAAGCAACCAAGTGTCTTTTCTTACTTCCCTTACAATCAAACCACAAAGAGTCTCTAATTTTTTTATGGATTATATTCCCATGATAGACAACAAAGAACCATGATGATGCATAATAAATGGAATAGGAAGACAAAATCTTTTGACAGACTTGGAGCCTGATGGCCATAGAAAGATATTGTTTAAATTCCACATGTTGAGATTCTTGTTAATCTTTCCAAAAACCCAATCCCACATTTCTTTCAAGGACGGGTAAACAAAGAAAGGGATCTCGAGGAATCTCACCAATTTGGATGACTCCCCCCACTTCCATTTGGCCATGTCGAGCCACAATCGAGGGGCCTCATCCCAACCAAGAAGAGTGGATTTTGAATGGGATATCTTAGCACATACAACTATGAAAAATATAGACAGTCTCATCTCTAAATTGGAGAGATTTTCTTCTTCTAAAACTGGAAACAAAGCAATATCATCTATAAACTGAACATTTAAGAGTGGTTCATTACTTGGAAGAATTATTCCCTTTAATCCCCTACCAATCTGGTCTGTCCTTAGAGCATAATAAAGTGCTTCTGAGGCTATTACAAACAATGTTGGAGCTAAAGGGCACCCTTGCCTAATAGATCTTAATAATTTGAAAGGAATGGAAAGGGATCCATTAATATCAACCTGAGCAGTAGCATCCCTGAATAGCATTCTGACCATGTTGCAATATTATGCTAGGAACCCCAATGATTCAAGCATCATTATTACAAATGACCACTCAATCCTGTCATAAGCCTTTTCAAAGTCTAATAACAATATTCCTATGTTTTGTCTAGAATTTTTAGCCCAATCCAAGGCCTCCCAGCTTGTGATAAGATTTTCTAAGATATATCTCCCTTTTATAAATCTTGTTTATGTAGGGTTAATAATGACTGGAAGGATATCAATAAGTCTAATGGCTAGCACCTTAGCTATAATCTTGTAAGAGACATTCAACAAAGTTATAGGTCTCTAATTTCTAATATCAGTATTATCACCTTCTTTAGCTAACAACTTGATTACCCCTTTGTTGATTTCTTCCCCTAAGGTGCTTCTAGCTATAGCTTCTTGATAGACATCCAGCAAGTCATCAGCTATCCATTCCTCATTGCATTTGTAAAATTCCACCAATATCCCATCAAGACCAGGTGATTTACCATTTTCCATAGATCTGATAGCTTTTATTATTTCTATTTTGGATATTTCCTTCTCTAGCTTAACCCTCATTTCATTTGTAACCTTTTTGGGGCAAATCCTTCTACATAGATTTTGAGCTTGTTTACATTCTTCTGAACCATCCTCAGCTGAAAAAATATTTTTATAAAAATCCATAAACACTTCTTTCATTTCTTCATTTTCCTTGAAGCACAAGTTATCTTCCACAATAGGTCCAATGTCTTCTTTGAGGTTTTTTTTTCTCAACAGGTTGAAGTATTTTGACCCTCTATCCCCCTCTACCAACCAATTTAGTTTAGCCCTCACTCTTAACCCCTGATTCCTAACAGTCTGAAACCTCCTCAAATTATGCTTTGCTTCCCCCATTTCTTTAATAGCATCTTCATCTTTTGGGTTCTCTTGAAGCCTTTTCTCAAATTTTAAGAATTTCTCTTGCAGTAAACCTTCTTCCCTCCTTTTGTCTTTTGCATATTTTCTACCTACTGTTTGAAATAGAGCTTTATAGTTTTTTATCAAGGCATTCCAGTATTGGTATTTTAACGAATTGGAAAACAATGCTTTTGTAATGTTCCTCAGACTAATAATCCCTTCACAACAATCACTGTCTTGGAGCAGGGCACAATTAAGTTTAAACAGGTTATCTTTAATAGCTCTCGGCTTTGGGTTCTAGTCTTTCCACCTAATAAAGGCTTCTATTGGATGGTGATCAAAAAGGGTAGAAGGAGTAACCTCTACATAATTGATATTTCTCTTGCTAAGGAAGTAGAAATTGTCTTCAGTTGCATAGAATCTATCTAGCCTTGAATAAATTCTACTTTTACCTCGGCTATTCCACCAGGTGAACCAAATGCCTTTACTCTCATTTTTTTTCCTTCCAGAGGGTCAAAGAGATTAAAAGATTTTTTAAAATTTTTCCAGAAAAAGGACTCATTACTATTGATGATTGTTTTTACACATTCATAACAAAAGTTAAAATTCACAAAGGAACCTAACTATCTTGAAAGATATGAAGAAATCAATGAAGATTACTTAATCCCAAGTTTATGTATGGTCAGGTCTTGACGTTGTGGATAATTCAGTAGGTCAATGTGAAGCTGTAATATGCAAGGGGCCATACTTGATTTAAGGTGTTTTATGATTTACTGGACTCTAATTATGCAAACTATTAAAAATATCAATATTTTCTTCATTCTTTTGCATAAATCTGCTACTGTATCAGAAAGCTTTATATGATTTATATTAACACAAGCTTTCTTTTCAAATATTATGAAAACTGTCAAATATCAACTCAGTTGTTCATGTTTCTTTCAAATATCAGACAATCTCCTTTAAATCTCTGCGTTTTAAGCTAAGTATTTCAAATGGTTTGGGAAAAGTTAGAGAAATCTAAATTAAACTTCATTCTACTACAGGATCTAAATATTATGTTATGCATGTTGTAAGCAGTACAGCAAACTTGATTAAATCCACAAACTAAACCTTTAAATGTGAATGCCCTGAGTTTTTTCATGAACACACATTCAAGATTGCAAGCTTTAAGAGATATTGTTTCAAATGCAAAGAAGAGCCAAAAGACACTCTGAATATAGACGCAGAATTCTGGATTCATTTATATTCAAAACACACAGTTATATATGATTTACAATGTATGAATGACTCTTAGCTTCATTAATCAACTTTAGAAAACTTACAACACTTTATAGATACAGTAAGGGAGCTAAATGTTCCACGCATTCCTTATTGTAGACACAGGCGACCTCCTTCTATTTTAAACTAAATTGTTCTTCTACTTAAAATTCTAAGACTAATTACAACTTCCAGCTCTGTTCTACAAATCCCTATGTGAATCCCTGTGTAACTCATTACAGAGTAAAGGGGCTTAATATATAGCTCTGATTATCCCCAATACGGTTCCAAAACCCTAGTCAATCAATGGTTTGTATCTCAAGTGCAGCATCAACGGTGGAAAACAAATCCCGCCAAAAATCTTTGAGCAGCATACTCATACTAAGCGTAAAGATCCTGCTTGGAAACCCTAACAAGCATCAAAATATCTTATGTTGCTTTGCCCTTTTAATATTGCTTCTTTCTATCTGCATATCTCTTCTTACTGAAATCTTTTGCTTCCTCTGCTTATTTTGTGATCCGATCCACCCTTTATGATGTCATCGCCATTTAAAGCTCTGCCTTAACATCTACCTGCATACCTGCAAACAAACATAAAAAAAAGGTTTAAAATTCACGCCACCTTCGTCAATTTATACCTTGTCAGAATAATAGATGGGCACTAACTATAGTAATTAATGGGCCCTTAATTCGGCCTTCATTTGCAGTGTTTATGCATTTTTAAACTTCCCCTTTTATTGTTAGTTTAATTCTGCATACATCCCGTTTGTAGGCTTTGTTTTGTATATCGCGTTTTGTATACTTCCTTATCATCGACGTAACTCTCACAGTCGGGCTGATCCAAAAGTTTCATTCCGATCGCATATTTCCGGCCGATGTAACTTTATTGGCTAATATTTCCTTCACCATCGGCGTAACCTTCTTCATCGGGGTGATCCAATAATTTCCCGCCGATCACACTACTCTGGCCGATGCAACTCCTTATCATTTTGTTATATCTCTTGTCATCAGCGTGACTCATTTCGGTCGATATGATCTAAAACTCTTCTGCCAATCGCTCATATTTGGCCGATGCAACCAACACTTGTATCAAACTTTTACATACAAAGCCCAGGATATATACAAGATCCCTTGTATGTTCTTTCGGACTTCAACTCTTATAAGTCGCAGCTTACTCACCTTCGGTTCCGCAACCTGCGTAAAGTGTAATGTATATTGACCTTGTATGTTACTCTTGTATGTCTCGTTGTATCTTTAAACATACAAACATTTTAAATATACAAAGACCTTTCAATATTTAATTTCTTTTGACATCCAGCTTGTATATACTGTGAAATGCATCCTCCAATATACATTAAGTTCTGATGCATCTTATAAATCGGATTTTAACTTTCCTTGAGTTCCACGTTGTATGCACCGGAATGTATAATCCCAAATATACATACAAACCTGACACATGCAACAACTTAACCTTATTTCATGATCTTTTCGGTTCCGCCTTGTATGTATCTTGAAATGTATGTAACTGAAACACACATACAAGGCGGAAACATACAACAATTACTTTTTACTTTATAAACATTTCGGTTCCGCACTATGTATATTCCCCTTGTATATCACGTTGTATGTTTCACTTTCGCCAAACACACAAACCCCGATATGCAAACAGCGAACTTAAACTGTTTATTCATTCAAACTTTGAACTCTGTCGGGTCCGCGGCATGCATATAAAAATAAAGTGTAAGCGAAATGCATACAAGTATAATGACTTAGAAAACCCGATGACTTCTACATGCGACCTGTATATGCAACCCGATATACAAAGGACTTTGTATGCAAGCGACCTTGTATACAAAGGACCTTGTATATGCAAGCCGATATACAAAGGACTTTGTATATGCAACATACAAACCCGATTGTACGTTTTACCAAAAACATACATAACTTGTAAAATACAGGGAATTTTAACATAGTTCAAAAAGCAACCCTCACTCATTTTTGACAAGGAATTCACCCATATTCAAGTCTAGTATTCAATGTTATTTTTTTCTTTGTTTTCAACGAGGTTTGTAACTTTTCACTCTTTTTTCCCTTTTGCCACCCAATAGACCCACACACAAAAAGCAAAAGCAAAGCCACAGCAGGGGTCCTCATTTTGCTAAGGGGTAAAATAGGGCGTGTTGTGAGCATCACAACAATTACCTTTCCAACCCCATTCGAGGCCACCATTTTTGTCTTCTCTGCATTCTGTCATGTTAAAATCTCCACTTATTATCCATGGAATCTGTTGAAGGTTATTAGTCATCCATTTCCACAACTCCGCCCTGAAGTTGTAATCATTTGGAGCATAAACAGTGCAAACACCAAAGAGTATGTCCTCTTTCTTAAATATTATCCATAAACATCTATTGCAGGGCGAACGGCCTCTTTGCATGATCAGACCAGCGCATTTTCTATCAATTAACATTGCAATACCCCATTTCCCTCTTTCATGCTTCTGGTGTAGAAGTACTCTGCATCTTTCCAAATGAATTTCAAATTATTCTCTAGAGTGAAACTAGTGGCTTTCACCCCCTGAAGCATAAGGAGGTCGATACCCTTTCTTTTGTTACAAAAGTCTCTAATTAAATGTTTTTTGTCTGGAGACTCCAGTCCTTTTATATTCCAACTACAACAATTCATAGTTCATTGGTTCAAAGGTCTCCATTTTCCTCTTTTTATACAACTTTTTAAAGCATATCAGAGACTTTCTCCCCCTTTTTTTACATCTATTTTGGAGTTCTTCCTAACATATTTTTTTTTTTTTCCTCAATTTTATTTTGGATTAAAGAGGAAATCAAGTCTTTCAAGCTTTGTTCATTTCTATCAATGTTGTCCAGACTAGCTTCTTCAGATTTTGTATTAGAGCCTTCACCTTCATCTCCCACAGGGTCAGTTGTATAAGTTTTTTTTCCAACCAAAATATTCACTTTATCATTTTTTTCTGTCTTTACATTCTTTTACTAAATCCCTGATTTTATCTAATGCCAACTGTTGGGCAATCTTTTTTTTTTAGGATTACAGGTCTTTCTGCATTTCTTGCTTTGGCAACAACCTCCTCAGCCAATTTAGATTCAGGAGAGTTCTCAAGGCAGCAACCATGCAGGCCACCAGCTTGCATCTTAGGGGGAGGAAAAGCAAGGCTTTGGTCTTTTGCTATGCATGAAGAGTTTTTTTGGGCAATTGCGTTTGAGCCAAGGTCAGCATCAGGTGTACATTTTACAACTGACTCATCCTCGGCTGTCTCAACACATGGAGGCATAATAGAACCCGACAGGCTCTCCTGCACCTTCACACCAGAGTCAACTGAACCTCGCTCACCCACAACTTCCCCCCTCCCAAACTCATTTCACTGAGTTTTCTAGATACGACCAATATATCAGATTCTTCTATTGTCTTGCCATTGACCGACATATCCAAATCCCCATTCAAGATACCATTTTTTACAGTATCATCATGAGAAAAAGAAAAAATAATTTTAACTTCACATAAAATCACACTATTTATCAATATTTAATTATATTAAGGCATTCCACCAAATGGACCAACTAAAATGGCAATTTGAATATTTTCCTCGGATTGCTTAAACCCCACGCAAACGTTATCCTAGATATTTTGTTTTATTTATACTTTTAAAGTTTGTTCTATTACCTACTTTGTCCCAAGCACTTAAAGAGAGGTAACCGACGAAAGCGATACATGGGATTGTAGGGTCCGGCTCCTCTCCCCTATTAAATGATTTTCATGAGGAAAATAGTGTGGCCATTTTTATTGCGTACATGTCACGAGGTTCGTACACTAGGTTAACAAATAATCAAAAGCGCACATCAAGATACAGAGATCACTTATTTACTTTGACCAAGAAATCAATGTTCTTAGAAACTTCAATACCAAGCAAGCTTTGGCATGATGGGTGGCATGGGCAATGAAGTCATGGCCCCCCACTTCCTAAATGTCTTCCACAAATCTCAAGTGAAAGCAACTAGAGGTACAATATTCAATGACGATCGTGGTTGAATGCTCTTATACCCCATGTAAGGGATAAAAGTAGGCATCCTCTCTTTTACACTTATTTTTGGTACTATTGAAATGTCTAGTCAAGAGTGTTCAATTTTTCTTGTTTGATGTATAAATAGAGTTTAGTCTTAAACTTGTTATTTAGAATTGACTTGTTTATTGTTTGATTCACGACGTATCTTGTAGGATTCTCGCCTTCTTCGATTATTTTATGTACAATTTTGTCTCTTGGACTAAATTGTGTTGCACCCTAATCCACTAGAATTTGAATATCACTTTGTTGGCTCATGCGTCAAATATCCCTAGTTGAACGATTAGGGTCTTGTATTTATATACAATCCTAGTGTTGATGTTGGAGGACAGTGTCGGGCTCCCACTTCCAGCCGACAGGGAGATTGAAGAGATGCGTCTCTTCACTCTAAATTGTATATATAATGATTACTCATTGTTCAAGATACACAATTCAAATACATTCAATTACAAGCTAAATTCACAAGGCAGAGCAGACTTCTAAGGAGTAGATCAAGTTATTTCAAGATAAAATCAGATTTATCAAGTGTGGACTTATTCATTGTGCTTCAAGAAGTGAAGCCATACCTGTAGGCCTTGGATTTGGCCATTGTAAAGCAGATTGATGTTCTTATCATTCAATATATAAGAGATATATTGTTGCTGGGTTTTTCCCCTCAAGTTGGAGGGTTTTCCCAGGGTATCTTGTTGTGTTCATTGTTCATTGTGTTGCATTTTCTGATTGTTTTAAATCTGATCATAAAAACTAACATGGTATCAGAGCGGGTTTGAAGAAGATCATGATCAAATTTGTCATTGCAGCAATACTCTCTATTATCCCCATTTTAGGCAAGATGGTGAACGGTCTTAAAATTGAGGATAGACTCGAAGGAGCATCCAACTTCACTTCATGGAGGTTTAGAATCATGCTCACCTTGGAAGAAAATGACTTGGCCGAGTTTGTGGAAACCAAAGTTCCCGAACCTTCGGAGGAAGAAGAGAAGTTGCAGTGGAAAAAGAAAGACATCAAGGTGAAGAAGATATTGGTTGACTCCGTTAAAGATCATATTGTTCCGATCGTCTCCAAATTGAAGATGGCAAGGGACATGTTCAAAACCTTGGAGATGTACGAAATCAACAACACCAGCCGAGGTCTTGCACTGAAGCAACAACTACATCATGTGAAAATGTCGAAAGGAGAAATGGTTATTTCTTACTTCATGAGGATTTCGGAATTGAGAAATCAGCTCTCTTCAATTGATCATGGTGGCGATGGACCTGTTTTCTTCATGGCTTCTCCTTATTTTGGTTATCTCGACTTGTACAGAGGAGTGGAGTTTGTTGTGGGAGTTTATGAAGTTGCAACCTTTGTCATCATCGTGTCTAATTGGTGTGTTGACAAGAACAGCCACAAGCCTAGCTCATTGGTGTACCAACAACTCAATAAAGAGATAAGTATTTCTCCTTGTTGTTTGTGCCCTTGAAATCACTCTTATCTAGGCTAGAGATCTGAAATGTCAATGGTGATTAGTTGGTCACATCGATATCATTCTCTAATGCATGAATTGTGATAAAGCCTTGACTCTTTGAGAGGGTTGGTTCTACATGCTAAATGCATTTAAGAAATCTGTAGTTTTGCAGATTGTCTTTTGTTGTGCTGAGTTTAGCACTCTCGAAAGGAGTACAACAAGGAAGAAAGAGTTATATATCATATTTCAATAAAGATAAGTTTCTTTATCCCTTCATTTTTTATCTTTTGATATTTGCTACATATTTCACTTATAGGTTGATTTCATTATTCATGTTTTAATATTGTTCATAAATTCTTATGTATTCATCCTATAACTTGAGATAGTAAACCTTGTATGATTCTAGCCTTGATATTTCTTTGGATAGTTACAAACTGTTAGTAATCTCTCTCTAAAATGCTCCCAGGATCGATCGAGGAGCATGAAAGTAATGAGAGATTGCACTAGGAGGAAGAGCTTCAGGCATCTTGTGAGGAAGTTATGCCGACCAAAGAAATGATCAAGCATGGAGTCACAACTTGCAACTATGGGACTAAGTTAGTGGCTAGAGGGAGTTCACTTTCAGAAGTCTTCTTTGCAATCTCTGAGGTAGGGGTCAAGAGGGAGTTCTGTGACTCATTGAGAAGAAGTGAAGGTTGCAGCATTGCAAGGCTGATGATAAATGTCCTTGGAAGACCTCTTTGGATGCTGAGAATAGAATTGCACAAGATAATCTATCCAGATTTGATTGATAGCTCCGCAAACCTATTCAGAATAGAGTGATCTAGGTTGGGGTCGAGGAGGACAATCCTGAACTCTCTACAATATCAGAGATGTGCTCTGGAAAATTTTCTCTAAGGCAAGCATTGCAACCAATCTTGGACAAAGAGGTCATAAGGTTGATGCAAGTACTAAAAGAGTCAGAGGATGCCTACTAAACCTGAAGAAGATGGTAATCTAGTTGATCTTGGTTCCTTATGGTGATTTATTTCTTATTGGAAAAGATCACCTCATTATCAAATGTAAGGAGTTAGCTTCTGAATTGGAAATGAAGGATCTTGGTTACATGCATTACTTCCTTGGTTCAAAAGTATGGCAAAAGCTTGATGAGATCATTCTAAGTCAAGGGAAGTATACCATTGATATTCTAAAGAGACTTGGTATAATGGATTGCAAATCCATGTCTACACCTATGGAAACCAATTTTTAGAATTTAAAAGAGGCTGCAGCTAGTTCAGATCTGGTGGATCCTACTATGTACAGGTAGTTGATTGGATCATTGATGTATCTAGTCAATACTAGACCGGATATTTGCTATGCAGTGAGTGCACTTAGTCAGTTCATATGTGAACCAAGACAAGTACATCTAGTTGCAGTGAAGCATATCCTAAGATACTTGCATGGCACAGTTGGGTATGGCTTGAGATATTCTTCTAGTGTAGACTTGAAGTTGCATGGATATACTGATTCTGATTGGGCAGGGTGTGTCACTGATCGGAAGAGCACCTCTGGATGTTGCTTTAGTTTGGGATCTGCTATGATTTCCTGGTGCAGCAGGAAGCAGTCATCTGTAGCATTGAGTACAACAGAGGCAGAGTATATTGCAGCTTGTATGGCAACTCGAGAAGCAGTATGGATTCGTAAGCTCCTTGCAGGATTGTTTGGACAATCAATGGAGCCTACTATCATTCATTGTGATAACCAGAGCTGTGTGAAGCTTTCTGTCAATCTAGTGTTTCATGACAGAACTAAACATGTGGAGATCAAATTCCACTATATCAGAGATATGGTAGTACATCAGCACTGATGAGCAGATGGTAGACATTCTCACCAAGCCTCTTGCCAAAGTAAAGTTTGTGCATTTTCGAGACAAGATTGGAATTGTGGAGAATGAAGCCCTTGCTAAGAGGGAGTATCAGTATCAGTGACTTCTTGAGATGTACTTTAATGCATTTCTCTCTATGAGAGAGATTTGAGGTGCAAGCCCTTGTTAATGCATTTCTCTCTGTGAGAGGGATTCGAGGTGAAATCCCTTGATAACGAGTTCTTCTCTGTGAGAGAAGTTCAAGGTGAAATCCTTTGATAACGAGTTCTTCTCTGTGAGAGAAGTTCGAGGTGAAATCCCTTGATAACGAGTTCTTCTCTGTGAGAGAAGTTTGAGGTGAAATCCCTTGATAACGAGTTCTTCTCTGTGAGAGAAGTTCGAGGTGAAATCCCTTGATAAAGAGTTCTTCTCTGTGAGAGAAGTTTGAGGTGAAATCCCATGATAACGAGTTCTTCTCTGTGAGAGAAGTTTGAGGTGAAATCCCTTGATAACGAGTTCTTCTCTGTGAGAGAAGTTCGAGGTGAAATCCCTTGATTCCACCCTCTGGGAGAGCCATGGTGGATGTCATGTAAGTGATGAACACTTGTACAAACTATACATTGTTGTAGCCATTATGGTTGATATCATATTGAGGTGATATCTGATATCACAATGTGGTGGTATCTTTCTTTTCACATATGAGTGTAGCCATTGTGGTTGACATCACGATGAGGTGATATATCTTATGCAGCTGGAAGTATCCTCCCTAGCTGAGAGGGAGTGTTGATGTTGGAGGACAGCGTCGGGCTCCCACTTCCAGCCGACAGGGAGATTGAATCCAGCCGACAGGGAGATTGAAGAGATGCGTCTCTTCACTCTAAATTGTATATATAATGATTACTCATTGTTCAAGATACACAATACAAATACATTCAATTACAAGCTAAATTCACAAGGCAGAGCAGACTTCTAAGGAGCAGATCAAGTTATTTCAAGATAAAATCAGATTTATCAAGTGTGGACTTATTCATTGTGCTTCAAGAAGTGAAGCCATACCTGTAGGCCTTGGATTTGGCCATTGTAAAGTAGATTGTTGTTCTTATCATTCAATATATAAGAGATATATTGTTGCTGGGTTTTTCCCCTCAAGTTGGAGGGTTTTCCTAGGGTATCTTGTTGTGTTCATTGTTCATTGTGTTGCATTTTCTGATTGTTTTAAATCTGATCATAAAAACTAACACCTAGGACATTAGTTAGCATCAAAAAGTAACATCAAATAGTTGTGAAATCACTCATCATAAATCGTATACACTAAAGCATTTCATCATTAATCATATTCTAGGCACTACATTATATTCGATTGTGTGGCATTTTTTAAAATTGTGCATCAAAAAATGGGCTTCACTACCATCAAACAAGTTGTCAATCTTTCTTCTACTTTACCACAAGCCCAACTATGCTTTTCACCACAACCCCTTGTTTAATAGTAATACTAAAGAAAGGAACATGACACAAAAAGTCACATTAGTAGAAGACAAATCCACAACATATAGATGAAATCACATGGAGGAAAAGTGTCCTAAATATACCCAAGCATGGCCTAGTCCTACATCAATCCATATCTCATCCAAATTCTTTACAAGTTGCAAAGTGCATATCCAATTCTAGATTCCTTATTATGATTGTAAATCATGGCAAAATAATAGATCTATCACTCAACAAATTAGCAAAAGGACAAGAACTAAGCTCTCTTTCCTCTATTTCAATTTATCATTACATTTTCATCTTAGCTCTAATAATTAAGGTTCGATTGTTATTTATTGCTTGATTTTTAATTAGACACTAATTTAATCATAGGGTGGTTATATTCCCTTACATTTTGGTGAAACTGACATGAATTGAACATCCATTTCCTAGTATTGCTTTTTCAAGGTTTCATGCTTGCATGCATTGTGGGGGCTAACAAGGTCACATTTCCACAATTACCTCAAACATCATGATTCTTTTTCACACCTTGCACCATGTGTATACCTTGTGGAGGCCAACTCAGACTCAACTCCACATTGTCTTATATACCATGGCATACGCTACAAATTGCCTTTACACATTCTTTAATTTCCAAGTTATGGTAATTGTAATATTCAAAGGTTATATATTTTCATTCCACTAGTTCGTGGTTTTGCATGTACAATTAGTGACTTGTGTGTACAAGTATGGAGGTTGTTGCTATAAACCATTACTAGATTGATGGATGGGCAATAAACCTACCAAGTCGATCCATTGCAACACACAAAACCCTTACCAACTCACCGAAATAAAAGAAGCAAATCACTTAAGTGAAATGTGATTGCCAATAACAAGCCAACAAGCAAATAGAACATAAGGGCACAAGCAAAGGCAAATTCTTTGGCTTTCACATAGACAAATAATCCAGTCCACCATGAAAACAAACCTAGGAGCTTAACTAAGGCAATCAAACATAAAGATTTGCATAGGGGCAAGGATCAAGATTATGCATTACAACATGATGGTGAACATGAGCACAACACAAAGCCGCAATAATAATAAGATTATTTGAGATTGGGTGTCAACATATTCTTTCAAAATGAATGAATGAATGTCTTTAAATACAATAACCAAGCACACAAATCAACACAAATGTGTGCTAGGTCGACTCTCAATGGTTAATAGGAGGGAATTGATGGAATAAAATTTAAATTTGAATTTTAGAAGTTCAAGGTTCAAACATGTGATTACAAAAGTGACTTGGGTCAAATTTGCATCCATGAATATGATCCAAGGTGACAAACATTAAATATGGGGATCAAGATGTGTGATGTCAAGAGTTGAATTTATACAAAAATATTGCACTTGTATGCTTATTATTATAATTAAAGCAAGCCCAAAATAATTTGGTTTTGCAAATTTCACCATTACAATTCTAAATGGGTCTATACCAAAAGGGTGTATTCAATGAGTAGAGTATTACACCAAAAGAGCATGCCCATTACTTTAAGAAGATCCTCACAATCTAAATAGTGTAACAAAATGAACTAATTTTTTTATATTAAATATATTAATTTACAATAAAATAAACAATCAAAAAGATTATGAAGAACCAAAATATTTTATTATAATAATAACACTCTAGTAACATTTTATATTGTATATTTTTTATTTCTCCAATTACTTTGGCCAGCCCAAGCAAAAATTCAAGTGGGAACCTTTCCAATCAATTTAGCACTTTAAAAAAGTTGATGAAAATAAAAATAAATAGATGACTTATCTATGGTTAAAAATAAATGAACATGCTAAACATGAGCAAATATGGAATATACCCCTAGACGAGATTAAAAATATTATAACATGTTAATGACCAATTCTACTTACTAAGGAAACCTTGCAAGAAGGTTTGTTGGGGTCATCTATACCAATCTTTCAACCATAACTATTTAAACTAGCAATTGGACCATAGGTTCAATGGGCAGGCTCTGAAGAAATTATAGAATAAGTTATTTAATCCACTAAATTCTTATTAAAGTTTATCACATTAACTATTGTCTTTTTTCACTTATATTAGTAAATTTCTTTTTACAAGATGAACAAACATAGTTGGGTAAATGTAGTAAATTAATTGAATCTCTTATTGATTTTTATATAATAGGCCATAGAAACAAATGCATATTTGATTATATAATTATTTTAAATTATTGATTTTTATATAATATGCCATAGAAACAAATGCATATTTAATCATATAATTATTTTAAAAATAATTATGTGAGGGTACAATAGATTTATGTTCTACAACTTATATCTACGCACATAAGGCATAACTATATTTTCCTATTAAATACATACTAAATGGCTCATAATCATTTTTATAAGTATATATTTGATATATGAACTTTTATAATATCTATCACATGATAATTCTACTAATTTGTATAATCAATAATTTAATATACATTTTATTCTATTATTGATATATAATTAATTATATTATTTCATTAATATTTAAAATAAATTATATATATATATACAATGAATCAAAATTAAATAATCACATTAATATAAATATTACAATTTTGTTATAATATTTGCATAGATTTAAAGAAAAAATATTATTTGTTTAATAACTAAATTTAGTGTGTTTGTTTTATTCAAATAATATTTCCCAAAAAAATTCTCATGTAAACCCAGTAAAAAATAAAATTTGTTCAACATGAAAAATAATACTTTGTTTTGATTGGTAATCACTACATAAAAAAAATATTACAAAGTAGAAAATTAAAATAAAAAATTAAGAAAGAAACTTTTTTGTTTTTATCATTTATGACATTTTGTAGAAAATAAAATAAAAAATTAACAATTTATCAATTGTCAAAGTGATAAAGGTAAAGGGAACTTTTTTGTTTTTTATCATTTATGACATTTTGAAAAAAAAATCAATGGACAAGATTGATTTCATGGTAGTCCTTTTAATCTAGGCCCTTCATCTATATAATTCATCATGTGATGCTCACATAGGGAAGGCTTTCAGCCTAATTTCAGCGTAATAAAAGTTATTAAATAAAGTTAAATTATAATAAAATAAGCAATCAAGAAGGTTGTGAGAAATTTAAGTGCGTTAATTAGCCAAATATTATATAGTTTTTCTTATATTTATTTTAAATTTATATATTTGTATTATTATTTTTTAAAAATTTTAAGGTCAATCTTGAAGTGTTCAAAGCGATGTAAATACAAAATAATAAACTCATAATTTGTCATTAACTAACAAGTATAAATAAGTACAATACAACGAAATTAAATAATGATTACTTTAAAATACTTAGAAACGTCACAATTTTTTTAAAAAATTTTATGATGAACTTCTATATTAAAAATATAAAAATATGATACACAAAGTTATATTTAATAAAATAAAAACAATTATTTTTTATACTTGAGTTTTGGGCTTAATTGGGTACAAAAGGAGACCCATTCCTACACTTTGAAACACATCGTCCACTAAGGACCCACTTCAAATACACCTAAGCAACACAATGCCCACCACAAGACTCAAACTTGGTACCTATCACCAAACAACCACTAGACACATTATTGTAACATATGTCCATGCACAATAAAAAGGTAAATATTATTATTTTTAATAAAAAATACAATAAACAAATCCCAAAAGACACACAAAAATAAATAAATTAGAACAATTGAGAATACCACTTTAGATTTATACAACAAAAATGTGCACACTTAGCACTTTTCCCTTCTTATATTGCAGTCACTTTAGCCTTGTAAATAAATATGTCATTGTAACGTCCAATTTGAGAATTACAACACACGAGTTAGCCAAAACCTAGGAACAGGTTTGTCCTTTATCATTTCCATCTCTAATGGTCTAAACTTAATTCCTATCTTAGCCTTTTCCTACACCATTGCTACTATGATTCTATACCCTAGACATAGTTTCTAGTGTAGTTCTATCCACCTTGATTACCATCTATTTTCTTGATTCTCGAATTGACCTTTAGTCCAAAATATGATCATTGCTAGTTCGATTAAGCATGAAAATTTTGAATTGATCACTTAGGATTGACTATTTAAAGACAATCCCTAAGACACCATTAGAAAATCTCTAATAGAGCATCAAATCATCACATCGTTGTTTATTATTCGGGCATCTAGAGTAGCTAAGGTGCATCTCAAACTAAGATCATCTCTACATCCAACTACTATTTCAATATCCTTTTATTCATCATTCTAGTACACATCGTGAAAACAAAAACAAGAGAATTGACTAAGGGGCAAATGGGAAGTTAGGATACTTCCATAGCTTAACATAGTAGGTCCCCTAAATGTGTTCTTTAAAACTGTCTTGGAAACAACACATGTTCATATACTAAAGGGGAAAATTTGGAGTGAAAGACTAACAAAGGCATAACCATAGAAAAAGGACAAGATCACAATTTTTCATAGAGAGAATCACAATAGTGATTATGTTGAGTTAAGTTGTAGAGTTTAGTGACATCAATTTGATAGGATCGGAAGAGTATAGTAGGATCCAATTATAGAGGTGTGACTAGAAACACATCTTAGCCTATTTCACATTCACCCCTTAGAGGTGCTAAGTACCCTAATCATCTTGATTCAATTGTACTTTTAATTACTTGTCATGTATTAGGCTTAGCTCAACTATAATTATCTAGGATCATATTAGAGAGTTATTTGTTGGTGTGAGTAGGGGTTTTTCCTAACTAGTTTAGTTAATTTCCCCTTGTGTGGATAATTCATATTATTTAACTATTTATTAGTTAAATAATATTCACAAATCACACATAATTCACATGTTAAGTTGACTTAGTGAGTTTTCTAGATGTTTCTAGTTATTTCTAGTTGTTGATAGTTGTAGTGAGTTGTCTTATCCTACACATGTACTCTAGTTGGCATCCTATCCTCTAGTTGTCACATGTGATAGGAATGTGACACTTGTCACATGACTACAACTCCTTGGTTGTCATCCTTGCCTTTATAAGCAAGGCTCTTTCATTTTATTTGTAATCAGTTTCATACACTTTGTTGTATAGAATCTTTGCTCTATTGTTTTAGCATCTTTTTTGTTATCTTTGTGTGGAAGGTTGTCTTGATTGCAGGGATCCTAGCTTGCTGAGTCACATTGCCTCTTATATTATTAATCATTATTTTCCTAGGCACATTATAATTTTAAATGAGGAAACATCGTTTAAAATTCTAGGGTTCTTTTTCTTCCAAATCCAATCTTTTGAATTGCTCTTTTTCCCCTTGGGGTTTTATTTTTTGAGTTTTGCTTCAGATTTGATATTTTTAAACTTTTTAATTTTTATATTCGATGTGAAACTTAATTTTGTGTGTTTTTCTTTTTACTTGCTTCATCTTTTTCTTATAGGCCAATGTCTCAACCTACCTTCCACTTTCCACTAAGGAGAAGCCCTAGACTAAATTCTACAATGGCTTTGAATCAAATTGATGAAGTTATAATTGAGGATCTAAATACTAGCACTTATGTTAATAGGGATGATAGTTTTTACCATGATGCTTATGTTACACACATAAATAGGCAAAACATGACTCTTACTACACAAATTCTTACATAAGATCTTTGTTGGTTTTGGTAGATGCTAATCATTTGGATTTTATCGATGTCCTTCATAATTTGTTAATGATTAGGTATCATGGAATGGAAGTATTGAAGGGTATATGTAAAAAGATAAGCTCATCAAGCTCTATAAATGATGTGTCTCTTCCCCCTCCTTCACAAACCTCTTCTTATATTGTGCCTCCTTCCACATCTCCTACATTACCCATGACAACCTTTAATCCACTTTACATAGCTCCTGCCACTCGTAATCCTCTTATTGTTCCTAATTTTCACATTCCACTTACCACCATTGTTCCCACTTCCAATTTTATTATTCCACCTTCATCTAGTATCTACCATGGCCCAACCAACCTACACTCAACTTGTTATCTCTCATATTGCCACCCCTACTCCTATTCCCATAATTACTCCTAATGTTCATCATTCCACTATAGACACTTGTTTAGTGTGAAAAAGGTGAATGATGAAAGCTAGCATGCACACTAGATCAAACCCTCTTCCACAATAACATTCAAGGACAAGACTGAGCCAAATCACTACCAAAGGGAGGTGGACTCAACTACAGATCTTGTGCTCAAGAGTGCTATGAAAGATCTAGTTTAATCAAGTCTTTTATCAAACCCTAGGTCAATCAATGCACCAAACCCTAGATTTGTAAAGATCTAATCATAACAGAATATGTACAGTAGATAATCAGAAACTAATTTCACCATAGTGATCAGGAAGAACTTGTGTCCCGGAAGATGGGAATGTCGAAGGACTATTTCAAAGGCATCTAAGTTCTCAACTGTGGAATTTCTAGAAACTGTAAATTGGGGAAATGTTGTACAAACTGTCCTGATTCCAAATCTGATGTTAACTAAGGCAGAAGGATAGTTTCAAAGGTGCCCATGTCTTTCATAGAGGAATATTCTTGAAATGTTGTCGGATCCCAAAACCCATCTTTACTCAGTCTTCCTGTGTCTCCACTTTTCTGGATCTCACACCTGTAACCTGCACACGAGAAGAAAAGGGGTATGGGGGTTATGGTGTTTAGGGACTTGCCTCAATCAAATCCTGGGATAGCATTCAAGCTTCCCAACACCGTTGTTTGATAGAGAGTGTGTGCCCTAGTAGGGTAGAGGCTAAACATAAATCAATATGATGAAATCAAATGATGATGAACACAAATGATATCACCCATGTGATGAAACCCTTAGGAGAATGAATGCTCTTCAACTCATAAGGAGAGATAGATGATAACTTTAAAACCTACAACAACACACAATGACAATACAAATCTGCTCTAGAATCACAATGAATGCTTTGAATGCTCTTTTCTCCAATGCTTCATGTTGGTTATCTATATCTAGGTTCATAATGAATTCAAAAACACACTTATATATGCATTCCCACTAACATTCGTGAAATTAAACCAAAAGAGCCGACAAAGAGGAACCTTTTTAAAGGTCCTAGGCTGACCTACACACAAATTAACCCCAACCAATCAAGGAGGACTTGGGCACTAGCGCCCAAGTCTTTTTCAAGCATATCAAAACCACCTTCGGTGAAGTTACAACAAGAAAATCAAGACCCGTCATTTTAAAATTGGTGACCTTGTCCTCAAAGAGAATCAGCAAAATCTATAGGAACGTGATAAGAAAGGCAAGTTTGAACCCAATTAGCAAGGGCCTTTTGTCATTACAACCATGGATCAAGTGCTTATCAACTTGCAACACCAGAGGGCTAGTCTCTTGAAGAACCAATAAACATCATCCACCTCAAGAGGTTCTATACTTGACCCTTAGATATCCTAGCTAGTCAAAAAAATCACAAAATACACAAAAAAAAAAAATTTAAAAAGTAAAGAGAAATAATTCATCTAATGGTGAAAACCACTTCGGTGGCGACTTGGGTAAGTACCATGGTGAAAACCTATTTACAAGCGTCATGTGTAGAGGCTACTATTCATCATCTATTAGGTTCTTATCCATTCCATCTATAATAAAAGCCCAATCCACCATAAATTATCTTTCTTGTCTATCCACTTATCCTACTATCATGGCTTGATAATTGTCAAAATTTGTTATTACCTATCCTACCCCATCTGCCTATCCCATTCCATAATAAATAATCTTGTACCTAACTAGGGGCATTATTGGTATATACCTGGTCGTCTTAAATAGGGTTAAGTATCATTGAGACTCACACTTTTCACAATAAACATACCCACCTACCACAAACCATAATAAATATACCACTATCCATAACCCATAAATGCACACCCATTAGACTTGATACTCAAGCAAAGCAAACTACTACACATCAAAACATAGAGCTTTAATGTAACTCATAGGTAAGACCACCTTTTGAGACTCCATAATGCCTAAGTACCCATTGCCTAAACATCTAGAGATATCATCAAACTCATGCCTACAATAGGATAAATCTTTCCTATATCTGACACAATCCTACATCAGTCACATTTTTGGAAAGAGAATACAATGGATGAATGGTTTGTTTTGTTAGTTGGTCTTTTCTTTTTTATTTATCTTTTTGTCACCTTCTATTGCTTATTCAAGGCCACCTAGATCTTTCTATATCTTGGTGCGTTAAGACTAGCATAGAATGGGACATAGTCATTGATTTTCATGTGGCATGTTTATTGGATGTTCTTATTACTCTAGCTAATATTTATCTTGTGTGTGTTAGAACAACTTTTTGCATACCAGTCGTCCTTTGCATATAAGTTTGTTCAATACCTTTTGTGCACTAGGGCTTTATCATGCTCTAAGTTTTCTTCCTCACATATCTCTGACAAGATTCTATTGTGCTAGGTATGTATAAGGACACCCCTTTGTTTGTAGAGTCAAGTCCATGCAAAGGATACACAGTCACCGTGATTCCTTATACTTTGGTGCATAATATCCATTTTTCTATATTAAATAAGGATTTCTCATTACATTGTTTAGCATAACCAAAAATCATCTTTATCCATTCCATATCCATCATTCATAAGTTTCTAGTTCATCCTACATCTACCCCATCTAATCCATTCTTTCATGATGGTTCATCTCTCTCATTACATCCATCCTTCTCCTGTATCCACAAACATACATTAGAAATCCATGAAATCATGATCAAATCCCATTATCATCATAAAATCATCCATACAATAACATATATCCATTAGCCATAACATCATATCATAAATACATTTTATCATGCATTCATTACATCATAAATCCATTTTATCATCACTTCATATATATCCATAGCATCATAAGTACATCATATAAAGTCATCACATCATGCATAAATCATATAGCCATAACAAAATAACAACACATCATCATAAATCCATGACCATAATAAATACTATCCATAACATCATATATCCATAAAATCCATCTAGCACATCATAATCATCATAAACATAAAAGCAATAAACATCGCATATGTTGCTAATAGTCTGTCTCATCTCATATATACATCAAAAAAATGTGTCATGATAAATGTCATATAAGGGGATACATGAGCCATAAATATACAAAAAAATACAAGGTCCGTAGGCATCATCATTATATAAACATCATCATATATACAATAAAGTACATGGTGTCTACATGGAGCTCCCCTCTCTTGAAGGTGAAGGTTGTGCCCCCGAAGGTGAAGGCTATGCCCCCAAAGGTGATGGTTGTGCCCCTAGTGGTGGTACTGGAGGTGGTGGCTGCATGACTGAACCCTTGACCTCCCTAACGATTAGGCCCTTGAACGAATCTGTGCAACAAAACTTAGAGCCCGCCAATATGCAGGTATCACACTCTCATATAGACCTATGTAATACTTGGCCTCCCAAGTCAACTGTGTAGTCTCCCTCTACAACTATGACAACTCTACTGCAAGTTGTTGCATTGACTGAACCACCACCTAATAAAACCCATGTAGAATCTCTCTCCTACCTATAGAGAGCCATCTATGTCTCCATCCTCTACCTCAAGGCCACTGCTGCATCTCTCTCTTCCATCAAATGAATAATCTCCCCATCTACAAGTGCCTACACTGGTGCCTATGCATGTGTCATCTCTCTAGCAGAATCCCACTCCTGTCGAAGCCTTACTTCTAGTATCTCCATATGCTACCTTTGAACTATCTTAGAATCTCTCTCTATAGTCTTCTGCGCTAATAGCCCCTGCACTCTTTGCAGCTCACTCCGAATCTGGTGCCTCTTGATGACTAAGGCATCCTACTCAGACAATACTATTGTTATGGATTAAAAAGTGGACACTTGCCTTTTTACCTCTTTGTTTAGCTCCTAGGGCCCTGTGATCACATTATGCATTATAATTGATCAACCCGAAGAAGATTTCCTGACACCCATGACAATTTGGAACCTTGAGACCTCACTAAGCTTATCCCGGACTAAAAAGGGGCCCTTGGACTTGAGCACCAACCGCCCAAGTCCTCCCTGATTGGTCGAGGTAAATTAGTGGCATGTCAGCATGAGACCTTTCAAAAGGTTCCTCTTTGTCAGCTCTTGTTTTTTAATTTGATGAATGTTAGTGGGAAAGCATATATAAGTGTGTTTTTGAATTCATTAGGAACCTAAATGGATATAGCAAACTTAAGATCTTGGAGCAAAGAGCATTCAAAGCATTCATTGTGTTTCTAGAGCATATTGGTGTTGTTATTGTGTGTATTGTTGCAAGTTTGAAGACATCATCCATCTCCTTATGAGTTGAAGAATCTTCATTCTCCTAAGGCCTTCACCTCATAGGTGATATCATTGTTATTTGAATCATTCTATCAACATTTTGTTTAACCTCTACCCTACTAGGGCATGCTCTCTTATCTATCAACGATGTTGGAAGGCTTGAATACCATTCTGGGGTTTGACTAAGGCAAATCCCTAAACACCATAACCCCCAAACCATCTCTTGTCATCTTGTGTGTAGGTTACAGGTACAAGATTTGGGAAAAGTGAAGATACATGAAGACTGTGTAGGAATCAAGGTTTAAGGATCCAACATAAGTGCAGGAATATTCCTCTATAAGGACTTGGGTGATTGGCGTCCTAGTCTTATGGGCCTTTCTAACCCCAAATCTGGCATCTAAGAAATCCCTAGAACATTTTCTCAGTTCAAACCACTGACAGATTCTCACTTCCAGGACTTGGGTGGTTCCTATTTCATCCTCTGACACTTTAGCTTCTGAGACATAGGTTTCCGTATCTCTCTAATCATCTTGTGCATTTAAATTCTGGGTTTCAGTCATTTTCTGTCTGTTATAAGTTGATTATCTTAAAACTAGGGTTTAGTGCATATTTGAGGTAGGGTTTGATAAAAAGGATTGGTTGAATCTGATCTTTACATAGCAAACAAGAGTACAAGATCTATAGCTGAGTCCTCCTCCATTTGGTAGTGATTTAGCTCGGTCTTGTCCTTGAATGTTATTGTGGAAGAGGGTTTGATCTAGTGTGCATGTTAGTCTTCTTCATTCTCCTTTTCATACATAACATTTTGGTGAACCCGTAGCTTCAAGATTTTGCATCTTGCCAATAGTTAAATTCAGATCTTGCATTTACTTCATTGCATTTTCATTATCTCATATCAATGGTTTGAAAATTCATAGTTTTGCAATTACACATTGTGTATTTCAACAAGCATAAATACCTTAATCTTTATAATCTTATTGATCATACTCTTGGTTAGTGCATTGAGTATTATAAGAATTTGTATGAGTTGTATAACCTGATGCCCTAACACCAACACTTTTGTAAGAAGAAGTCATAGACTAATGGGTTCTAGCGCTTTCAATAGCAACAATATACAAACATCGGAAAACCCATTACACAACTACTTTATGAAAGGTGAATCAACATCTGTGCAAGATATCATAAACACCAACATGATGGAAGAACAAAACTTTTATGATGTTGAAGATGTGATTGATATAGTTACACATGTACTTGATGAGCAACTCAAGAAACTAGACACGCAACTAGCTAATTTTCAACAAATTGTAGGAGGTGCACATCTCTCTTAAGAAGTGATAACTATTGTTGATGGTATAAGAGGATTGTTACAAGAAGGACAAGAAGGTGTTGACATGCTCTGTGGACTAGCTCACATAGTGGATCATAACATTATGTCAGCATCTAGCCGCACAAATAACATAGAAAATGTGTCACCACTGAAGTATATAAGCTCACAAGTATCGGTACCCATACTGACTACTGGAATATCCACTTTTGCACCATCAATTCTCACCACTAATGCACAAGCTTGTAGTAATGCTACCACTACCATGGGAACATCTACTGGAAACAATTACAAAGTTGTAGCATTTTTTATTTTATTTTATTTTTAACTCAGAGGTGTCCCTGCGACTCTACCTAGCGACCCCCCTCGCCTTACCTTAGTCTTATAGATTGCCAAGTTGGGGTTCGGGAGGGGGTGAGTAGAGGTGAGACTAGTCCTCTAGGGATGAATGCAGCCACCTGCTAGCCACACTCATCAAGTAAGTTGTGGCATTTATTTATCAAAGCTTAGCACCTCCTATATCCTTACCCATGAATAATTATTCTCAACCACCCATCACCTCCACTCATTACCAACCACCTCTCAATTTCACAACTGTAGCATCAAACACTCTTGTCTCAAATCCACAAGCCACATCATCTAATTATGCTCTCCTAAACCAACTTTTACAGAGTATGTCATCCTTGCAGCAAAAAGTGACAAATTTGACTAATGCTTCCTCTCAACCTACCTTACCAACATATCATGCTCACAGTCCTTTATCTTATACAATCCTAAGAGCTCAAATGCCTGACAAATTTGAGACTCCTCGCTTTGAAAAGTACAGTGGTAAAGGTGATCCTAATACTCATGTGGCAACATTCACAATAATGTGTAGTGATTTCTTATTTGACGAGGTATTGTTAGCAAAATTCTTTCCTTGATCTCTTAAAGATACTGCTTTGGAATGGTTTTGCTCTCTACTTCCTAATTCAATACATTCCTTCTCATAGCTAGTTGATCAATTCTTGCAACATTTCCAAGCGAACATTGGACCTACTATCTCATTGATTGATTTGGTCCATTGTAAACAAGGTCCGAAAGAGAAATTAATGGAATTCATGAGTCGATATCAAGCTCTCTTTACGCAAATACAATATCTGATTACAGATGAGAATGTTCAAAAAGTATTCATTACGAATCTATAACCGAACATACGGGACAAGATATTGTTGATGAAGTATAGTTCTTTCCAACATCTATGCACAACTCTCCAAGATTACCAACTTTCGGCTAGTCAGTATGAGAATCATACCTCATTGGCTCTTGTTGGTCAATCCATAGCTAGAACATCCCAAAATTTATTTAAAAAGAATAACAGGAATTTCATTAAGATCAATGGGCAACATTCAAACAACTTTCAATCACAAGTGTCTGCTATTACAAAGCCTAATTAGACACCATTTCAATTCAGACAACAACAGAGACAATTCACTCCATTATCGGATTCTCTTCATTTGATAATGACTCAAGCAGTGAACAACAATCTTTTGAAGCTTCCTCCTACTCATTCACTAGACAATAGTAATATGCAAGGACCTTCATTTGATGCTAATGCCTATTGTCACTATCACCGGTCGGCGGGACATGACACTGAAAGATGTATACGTCTGAAACATGAAATTAAAGAGCTCATTGATTCTAATGTGATACAGGTTACCGGTGTGAATGATGTAATGGAAACAGGTTGGTAGCTCCTCCAAATTAAAACCTACAAATCTTCACTGATCCTTTTCCCAAACATAACGACAACAACATGGTGGAACAAATACAATAGAGATTGAAGATGACTATCTTGACTATAATGAAATAATTGGCATGATATAAGTAGATAAGATGGTGAATGAAGATCTACCTCACCCATGAGGAAATGGTATCTACGCCGAGGTTCCTCCTCCGTTATCCCCTTATGGATTAGGAGATAACTAAAATGCACAAGATACGCAAATGGAACAGCCTATATGTAATCACTTGAAGCAAGAGAAAGTTGTGATGATGAAAAGCATCCCATTTCATCATGAAAGGCTCATTCATCAAGAAAAGCAAAATAAGAAAGCAAAAGAAAGGAAAAGAGCAAGGCGTGAATCATCCATGGAAAAATGTAATGATTCCCCTCCCCACAAGCATCAGAAGATTTCAAACATACAAGGTCTTGAGAAATAAGCACTACGTGGCTGTTTTGGAAATAAATATCAAACAGGTATGAGTTCCTCATCCATTTTACCACACTTGATGGAGCACCTCTCTAATATGCTCGCAAGTTTGGCCTCCTCTTAAATAGATATATTTATATGTTGTTATGTTGTGTTGTGTTCCCCTGTGCTGGGTTAAATGTTGTTTAGGTCTCCTTGGATGACCCTTGATACTCTTGTAAGGTTAAGGATACAAGGAGACCACCTCTATTGTGATACTTCTTCTATTTGTTTCTCTATTCTTCTATCTTCTTCTCTCTTATTGTAATTGTTGTGTGTGGTGCCTTGGGGGCATAATGTTGTGGAGGATGTCTTGGGGGCATTTTCCCATGTTGCATTCCTACGTCACTTTTGTCTCCTCTCTCATTTTTCATATTTCCATTCTTCTATGGCTCTACTAGTCGGCGGATGATGAAAACAAATAAATATTGATAAGGACCGTGCATCCCTACAACAAGAAAAGAAAAAATGGACCTAGTCCATACATGAAGATGGGGTTAATATGTTACTGACATTTGACTAGCAGAATCACCTCATATTGTGATGTGATCGTGTATTGTGTTGTAAAACTTCTTGTAACAAACCTTTGAAATACTCTAAATCTACTTCTAGACACTTTGGAATATTTTGTATCTCACCTTGTAGCTACACTCGGTTCTAAGATACCCGAAGTATAACCTAACGGCTATATTCAATTTTGAACCCACAAGTATAGCATTAGTTTGTTTATGTGGTATGTTACCTTATTTATGTGCATGAATATTGTTGATGATTAGAATTTGATACTAACATGTGTGATTGTTGGGAACATTTGGTGATTGTTAAGCACATTTCACCTTGGGGCATGGGCTTTGTGAAAGCTCTTGTTCCCTTGCATGTTTTCAACTTTACCTTAAACATGATTGCTACTGGCATGCGAGATCAATCACTTTAAGGTGGGGGCATATACTGTGGTATTATACTGGATTATTTTAGATATTGTAATAAAGTGTGTTTGTGTATGCTTCCTTTTCATTGTAAGGCGTCTCCGTGATGCAGGTGGGGTTGTGTACTTTGTTTTGTTTTGCATATACCTCCTTTTCACTGTAAGGTGTCTCCATGATGCAGGTAGGGTTGTATACTTTGTGCACATGCTTCCTTTTCACCGTAAGGCATCTGCATATGTAGGTGGGGATGCATTTTGAAAGCCCTTCTGCATAAGGTGGGATTGTGTCTTCCCTTGAGCAATTACACATCCTTTTGAAAGTCCTTTGCGGAGGCTGTGTTGGATCTTGAGTTATTCACCCTTAAGCATGTCTTTCACGATTGTGGTAGTGTAGCTCAACCGTCAGGTGTGTTTGGCATGTCTTAGATAGTGGAGTGTAGTGATGAGCTCCTCCCTATCACCTGTGTTTGTTGTGTATAAGACGTATAGTGTGTCGACGACATACTCTACAATGCTCGTGTATTTTGTGTGTCTTCCTTACATGTTTTAGTGGTGGCGCATAGCGATGAGCTCCCCCCATGCCATGTGTCTTGTGTTTTTTAGTGGTGACACGTAGTGATGAGCTCCCCCCACACTATGTGTTTTGTGTGCCTTTGATGGTCGTATGTAGCAATAAGCTCCCCCCATCGCCTAGTTAGGGTTATATAATTATTTAATCATGTCTTCTCTCCATGTATGCTTTGTGTATTGTGTGTTTGCACTCATGTCTTCTCTGTGTATTGCATGCTTTTACTATCTTCACTGTGTTTTGCATGACGGTCAAGTGTTTTCTTATGTTTGCATAAGTAATGGTCTTTCAAACTTAGGGTGTGTATTCACTCGAGTGTCTGATGTGTTTTGATGTGCTTTGACCATACTTTAATGCATGTACTGATTGTAAGATCATACACACATTAAAGTGGGGGCTAAATGTTATGGAGTAAAAAGTGGACACTTGCCTTTTTATCTCCTTGTTTAGCTCATAGGTCCCTGTGATCACATTATGCATTATAATTGATCATCCCAAAGAAGATTGCCCGACACCCATGACAATTTGGAACCTTGGGATCTCACTAAGCTTATCCTAGACTAAAAAGGGGCCCTTGGACTTGGGTGCCAACCACGCAAGTCCTCCCTAATTGGTCAAGGTAAATTAGTGGCATGTCGGCATGGGACCTTTCAAAAGGCTCCTCTTTGTCAGCTCTTGTGATTTAATTTGATGAATGTTAGCGAGAAAGCATATATAAGTGTGTTTTTGAATTCATTATGAACCTAGATGGATATAGAAAACTTATGATCTTGGAGCAAAGAGCATTCAAAGCATTCATCGTGTTTCTAGAGTAGATTGGTGTTGTTATTGTATGTTGTAGGTTTGAAGACATCATCCATCTCCTTATGAGTTGAAGAATCTTCATTCTCCTAAGGGCTTCACCTCATAGGTGATATCATTGTTATTTGAATCATTCTATCATCATTTTGTTTAACCTCTGCCCTGCTAGGGCACACTCTCTTATCTATCAATGGTGTTAGAAGGCTTGAATACCATTCCAGGGTTTGACTAAGGCAAATCTCTAAACACCATAACCCCCAAACCCTCTCTTGTCATCTTGTGTGCAGGTTATAGGTACAGGATTTAGGAAAAGTGAAGATACAGGAAGACTGTACAAGAATCAAGGTTTCAATATCCAACAGAAGTGTGGGAAGATTTCTCTATAAAGACTTGGGTGGTTGGTGCCCTAGTCTTCTAGGCCTTTCTAAACCCAGATCTAGCATCTGAGCAGTCCCTAAAACATTTTCTCAGTTCAGACCACTGGAAAATTCTCACTTCTAGGACTTGGGTGGTTCCTATTTCATCTTCTGATACTTCAGCTTCTAAGACACAGGTTTCAATATCTCTCTAATCATCTTTGTGCATTTAGATTTTGGATTTTAGTCATTTTCTGTCTGTTATAAGCTAATTATCCTATAACTAGGGTTTAGTGCATATTTGACCTAGGGTTTGATAAAAGGGCTTGGTTGAATATGATCTTTCCATAGCAAACAAGAGTGCAAGATTTGTAGCTGAGTCCTCCTCCATTTGGTAGTGATTTGGCTTGATCTTGTCCTTGAATGTTATTGTGGAAGAGGGTTTGATCTAGTGTACATGCTAGTCTTCTTCATTCTCTTTTTCATACATAACAACTGTCTCCAGTCACACCTGCAGATCCTCCTCTACCTCATTCCCACCAACTATCTCCACCCTCTTAGCCTTCTCCTCTTGGCCCACCTCCTCATCTCTATCATCACTACCATCCACTTCCCCATCCCTTCTCGGTGCATGTACCTACACAACAACCACCTCCACCCCTTCATCAGCCCCTCCATCTCCACCTACCTATGCTCTAGAGGGATACCCAATCTCCACTCTCCTCCGTCATTGACCCATCCCCTCTTGATCACTATCTCTCCTCTACCCTCTGACCTCCCCAACCTCTCCTCGCCTCCTCCTTCCTCCTATCACTCCTAGAATAGTCAATCGAATTAGCCTATTGGCCACCCACCATGCATCATACTCTGAAGTCACACCGACATCCTCCACATTTGTAACTCTAACTTAGGGCACTAGTACCAGCCCCTCAAACTCTGCAATCGCCACGTCAGGATCCACTACTAGACCCTAGTCCTCCTCCTCTTCCACAATCCTAGAAAACACTACCTCATGCAATAGAGTAGTTTGTTCTACCCCAAACTATCGTAGTACCTGGTCTGGCATGTAGCATTCAATAATTTAAGTCATGCACCCTATGATATATCTCACCTACCTAGTATACACCATGTGCAAGTCATCTCCATCCCATGGCTCACATAACTACCACGACCTCCAAATCATTATGTTAAGCTTATCTAACACCTGCCTCCAATACACAATGTCTCCTAACCATTGATGTCACAAAATCCTAGCATACATATATACAAAAGGTAAGCCTAGCCCTCTCATCCTATCTGCAACTAGATGTGTAATAGCAATGTGCTCCAAGCCCAGATGTGTAGAAGAGTAACACCACAACCCAAGCTATGTCCCGACCTATAGACCACCATGTGCATACCATGATAAAGTTGTGCCAGTACACATGACCCCCATGAGTACACCACTACATCTATAAGCATCCTCTCTAGAACTCATCCCCATCCAATAGAAAACCCCCATGATCTCCTGTCTGGTACTAGGACTCCCCCAATCAACTCTACCACTACTAACAGTAGTGTGTCAAATCACATCATCCCACTCTGTAGATCAAACTCTCTCCCATCAAGTCTCAGATCATCTATCATAAATACCCACTCCAAGGCCTCCTTGCCCCCTGCAATGTCATAAATAACATGTTCCCCATGAATGGGAATGCATAGTATCCTCTAGACATCCTCTAATGTGATTGTAATATCGCCTATCAACAAGATGAAAGCACTTCGATCATTATGCCAGTGCTTCACCAATGTCATCATCATACAATGTTCCCGAATCTCAGGCATGAATGTGATGTGCCACAATCTAATGGCTCCTAGAAACATCGCGTCCATGTCAGTCAGGTTTGGTCTCAATGCCATCGTCGGTGGCTGACGCTCCCATGACATGATCAGGTCTAGTACAACCTGCATCCATGCCACATGTGTCATCAGTCATTAATTTCCAACAAAATCGTGGCTTTACCCTACCATTGTGCTTTAGTGTTACAACTGCGCAACTTTATCCTACATTTGCACGTCCTTAAGCAATTGCGCAACTTTATCCTACAACCACATGCCATTTTTGTATTTGTGCCAATTTGTCCTGTAATAGCACATCGCTTGTGCAATTGCACCATTTTACCCTGCATTTGTGCATCATTCCTATAAAAGTGCATATTCATGCTACATTTGCGCCACTTTAAAACAATAGCGCACAATTATGCTACAAAAGTGCACCGCTAAAGCAATAGCACACATTCAAATGACAATAGCGCCAAACTAAGACAAAAGTGCCAAATTAATCTACAAAAGCAAACATCCTGCAACAATAGCGCCATTCTAGCAAAGTTATTCTTTTGTTCTTCTTAGTTTCCCTAGCATTTATTATGCTTCCGTCTACCCTGAGGACCCAGGGATATGATACGTACTGCAACACCTAACCTAGCTGGCCGTTGGTATGTCCGCATGTGTTCCACTTGATGCTTATGTACTGGAATGTCCGTCATCTTCTCGTTGCTGATCTGCTCTAGGTTTCTAAGGAGGACGAGTGCAAATGAGGATTGTGGACTGCCAAACCCCTATTTATAGGACTCCTAGCCCTAATTTACTCCACTAGCCCTCATTTCTTCCCATTTTTTCTTCATTCTTCCATATTTTTTCCTATTTTTCTTTATACTAGCCTAATCTCACTACTAGATCACCCCTAATGACCCTTTTTCTTCCTTTTTCAAGAGTTTACCCAAAAAAATCATTTTTCTGAATAATCTCTCAAGGGGGCATCACCTTTATCACTCCTTTGCTTCACTGGGGCAGGTCATCGCTTCCCTGGGGCATTTCACCATTACTATATTTTCTTTGAAACAACATTATAAAAACATCATCTCAAAGAGGGGCAAAATGTAGACATCTAAAATTCACCAATGTATTTTCATATCACTACATCACATTTGCATCACTTCCTAACTTAATTATTCGATTTCCACATTAATTAAATAATTCTTAATTATTTAATTACATTCATCCATCTCTTTAGTCATTTTATCTTATTCCTCCATATTAATTAAATAATTCCTAATTATTTAATTAAGCTAATTTCCCTCCACACATTAATTAGATAAATTTGAATGAGTTATTTAATTAAAACTAATATTCTATTTCCTCCAAATAAATAAAATTTAATATTTTATTTATTTATCCATTTGCACATGAAATTAAATAATTTATTTATTTAATCTCCCTATTATCTCCTCTCACCATAATTTCCTCTCATAAGTCATCCTCAATCAATTTTGTTAATAGATCAATCAAGCCAGTTGACTAATCAATCTATTTAGATGGTAGATCAATCAATTCAGTCAATTAGCCAATCAAGCCTGTTAACTCCCATAATTCATGAGAGAATAAGGACACTTGACACTCTCTCTTTCCTCCAAATCCTCTTAATCATTCTCAGCCATTGATCTCTTTAATTATCCTCCTCCATTGATCATGATTTATGGAAAACTATAAATAAATCCTCTCTCAAGACAAATTCATCCACATTCATTATTGCAAACTTATGTTGTTGAATCTCATTCATATCATCCATTATTATCCATTGTTACATGCTAAGGTTATGCTAAAGTTTTGAGCAATCCACATAAGATACTATCATTCAATCAAAGAGAGCATATCCAAAGGAGTTCAGGTGCATTCCTTTGCCGCTCTATCGGTGAGACGAAATTGCATTTGAAGGGAAGGTAACTTGTGCTTTGTTTGCTTTTTCTTTGTTGTTTCTCCATTTGCAACTTTATGTCTCCACAATAACCATTTACCATTATTTGTAAGTGAACTAGATTTGAACATGTGGTCACATCACATCCGTCTAACCTCACTACCCTATGCCTTCAAGCTTTACTTTAAGTCTTGATGATCACCAATGGCCTAGATGCACTCACCATGCATATCAATGGTAGCGGTATATTTGCTAATCATAAAAATGGGGAGGTTTGTTTTATGGATCACTCATTACCATTGATTTGGCCACATAGGACTAAAATCAATGGTTGTAGTTGTTTACAAGATTGTTGAGGAGCTATATGAATGAGCCATAACATGCGCCCTTAGAGCATATTTGATCAATTGTCATTGTTATGCTTACTTTATATGACCTTCATGTAAATAAGTATGATTGTATCAAGGAGAATCATGACATTTCTTAGGTTTTGACTAAAATTAATGGTCTAGGAGAATTTGGTATCTAGATTGATGGGATTAGTTGATCGACATACCCTTAGAGATGCGGATAACTTAATGAGTCATGACCTATGATCCATAAGATGTTTCCATGTAGATATAGATTCCTCTTTATAGGTACACACATATTTTCACCTTGCCACTAGACTTTTGATATAGATAAGTTGCCCAATTGGCCCACACACAATTACCCGCATTATCCAACCTTTGAACACATTGGTTATGATAAACATATTACTATTTATTATGTGGACTATCTTATAATATTGGGTGATAAGTCTATTACCTACCAAGCCAATCCTTTAATTTCCTTATAGTCAGTATTCAATCACCAAGAAAATGTGAACAAACCACTTAAGTAATAGGAAACAACTTATAACAAGTCATTGAACAAATAGAACTAAAAGGTGAGGGCTAAGGCAAAGATCTAAGCCTTTACCTAAGCTTAATCTAGTCTACCATGGATGTTCAATAGGTAATCCCACAATGGTATGTCCCACTTGTGGGACATCTTGATTTTTACTTGAAAGCACATATTTTTTAGAAAAATTAATGGTTTAAGCCCAGATGTGTTCCATCTGAGGGGATTTGATTGAAGGGGGGTAGATCAAACCCCCTTAGATAGAACCTCCTAGGCTTAAATCAAACCCCCGATGGAGTCTCCTCCACACGTATCAAAATTCTGACAAAAAACCAAATTTTCTTCACTTTTTGGGGGATCGAATGAAGTCATTTGAAATTTTCATTTTGTATGTATGTAGAATTTAGTATTACCTTTCCAAAAATTATAATATGTAGTATGTTTTCTTTAATATTATATTTAAAAATATATATATAATCGATGTAGGTCTATTATGAAAAAATAATGACCTGTATTTAAGACACTAGGAAAAATAACAAAAAATATTAGAAAAATCTAAAAAAATGTACTACACTACACATAGATGTCCTTATTTCAATGAAAAAAGAAAAAAATAATAATTTTGACATATACGCTAAGAGAAATGCATTATGGAATACAATAGGTCTAAAATTTTTGTTAGTACTAATTCAAAAATTAATAATAAATAACATATTTGATAAAATAATTACCAAAAAATATCCATGCACTGGATAGTGGAGTTAATGGTCTAATTCCAATAAATCATGAAAAAAATTCATTTGTAGTGAAAGTTACGCATTATGGAATAATGTGACTTAATAAAAAATAAAAATTGATTAAAAAATAAAAATAAAAATGATAGAAATAATTCTTTTAAAAATATAAAAAAATTATAGCTTGAATCTACATAGAAAATTCCATAACTCATTAGTTTACATCATCCTTAAATTCTTGACCATTTGTTACCTATAAATGACACAAATTGAAAAATGTTGAAAATGTTTATTTTGAGCATCCCACTTTGGCCAAAAAGGGGCACACTATTGTGTTGTTACCCAGGAAATTTGACCAAGGTGACACATAAGGAGCCAAAACAATGAGGTGGAGAACAAATTGTAGGGATCCAAGGATAGAGGGAGACCAAGGTGACATTTAAGCTCAATAGAAGCACAAAATGCAACCCTTTTTAAGAAGTCTCAATTTAATTATCAACACAAAGGGCAACAAAGCAATATAGAGAGTCATAAGAAAGTGATCTTAGATCGGGTGTCATCAATGGCTCTAGTTGGTGACATGCATCTCTTATAGGTATAGTAAGAATCTAGAAATGTGTTTATGAGAGTAGTGTTGGCAAGAGACACTATATGGATTCATGGTTGTTGTCATTGATGGCAACAAAGGTCATCCCACATATCCGCAAGTCATGGTGTGTCTCTACTGGAAGTCAGAATGAAGATTGTTGTGGTCCGGTGAACAAGAACAGAGCATATGGCAAGATCCGACAGATTGGTCCGGATCTCTCAGAGGAAGTGTCTTGGTGCAGTGCGGATTTGGGGAAGTCAAGAGGACTACCTTGAGTAGTATATTCCAAGGATTTAGCCTCCGGTGATGAACAAAGAAAAAGATATGAATAGTTGAGTACCGGATTCCTGAGAGACAGTGAGAACAGAGGAAGAACTGACTGACAGAGTATCAGACTATTTTCCGGATGTGTTATTATTGATGGTAAAGGTTGTGAAGGCATGAATCATGTTTGGCTGACATGATTAATGATATCTACAAGTATATGCTTGATCCGCATTGCTTGGTGAGCAAGGAATCAGCCGACAGAACAGAGTTTGTAAGAAACTAGACTGTTCCGGATGCCGACTAGAAAGGTGATGAAATTACTTGTGCGGATATATATAGAGGATGGATTTAGTTGTGAAATGTGGGATTGTGTGATGGTATATGCGAATAAGTGCAGAACAGAGCAGAAGTAGTAAGAAAGATCCAGTATGTGAAAGGATAGCAGAATAAAGAACAGAGGAAAGATGAAGTGCAGCAGATCAGTGTACTGAGCCTAACCAGAACTGAACTCCAGCATATGTAGATGCTTCCAATCAGTTTAAGACTGTGATTCTTATCACGTTGTAGACAGTGTGTCTCCTTGTAGGCAGTGGGCCTCTTTGTGAGCAGTGTGCTCGGGCAGTGAGCCCTAATTGGCAAGTGCCATTTTGTAATTCCTTATTCTTCTAACAGAGAATAATCTTTTGGGTTAATCACCCCGTGGTTTTTTTCCCTTAACAGGGTTTCCACGTCAAAAATACTGTGTCATGTGTTTTTCATTTCATGGTAATGTTTGTTTATTTGATTCAATGCTGCATTGATTAATAAGAAAGTTCAAAAGAAGAAATAATTAGGATAACTGATTCACCCCCCCCTCTCAGTTATCAACAATTGGTATCAGAGCTAAGTTCCTCCTAATAGAGCCTAACAGCTTGAGGAAGATCTGGGAGTTCAAATGGATGCATATGGTTTAAGGGAACAACTCAAGACTGCCCTTGAGGATCTTGAACAGTCAAATTCTGAAGTCAATGAATTAAAGGAAAGACTCAAACAGGCTGATGAATTCATGAGAGAATTAAAGGACAAATTAAGTCTCTCTATGAAAAAGAGAAAGGAGCTGCTCCAACAATTGGCAAGACAAAGTGAAGAAAGCAATACAAATGAAGAATTGACTGAGCAAACCAAGTTATGTGAAAAGTTATCAAAAGAAGTCATTATGTTAAGACATGAAATGGAATCAGGAACTATAAAGTTTACTCAAGAGATTGAAGAAAAAAGAAAAGCTGAAGACAATCTAAGACAATCTCTTAAAGAAAAATCAGAAGAATGCCACCAGATGGACAGGATTATCAGACATCTTGAATCTGATCTTGAAGATGCCAAAGATAATGAAGAAAAACTTGAGGATCAAATTGCCTCTCTCAAAAGAGATCTTCAAACAGCAAATGAATATAAAGAAAAATTCAAGATAAGTTCTACCCAACTTGAAGTACTTCTTGGAAGTCAAAAGAGGACAGATGACAAGTATGGTTTGGGATATGAGAAAGGAGAAAGTTCTGGATCCGGTCAAAAGAATTTTGGATCAGAAAATCCAAAGAATAGGCCCAGAAGACCTCCGGTAAGACAACCCAATGCTCAAAGATATCCATCTTTCAATGGATACTCCCACAACTGCAACCACTTTGGTCACAAAGCTAATCAGTGCAGAAAAAGAATGAATCAGATTAATTCATCCTTCTCCGGACAGTGCTTTAACTGCAAAAGGTATGGACACAAATCCCATGAATGCAGAAATATGCAAGTAAACAAATCATTCAAAGGTAGATGCTTTACATGCAATAGAGTAGGTCATATGGCTAATCAATGCAGATCAAGAGGTTATCAATCAAATATGCAAAGAAATGTTATTTGCCAAATCTGTAATAGGTCCGGTCATAATGCTAAAGTCTGCAGAAGCAAGAATCAGGACAAAAGAGGTCCGGTGTATAATCAGAATCAAGACAAGGGTAAACAAAAGATGAATGTGGATGAAGTTAGGAATCAGATGAGCAAGATTTGGGTGAAGAAAAGTTCAGAGAATGTAGAGGTTGGATCTGCACCAGACTCTGGTGCTGATATTTCTTCCGGAAATTAAAAAGTGAGCTCTGGCTCAGGGGGAGACTCAAAGAAAATCCTGTTCCCCCAGCCAATCAAGTGGTGCCGGATGTGGCACAAGATGCGGAGTAAAGGGTTTGAAGATACCAGTCCTGAGATGATCCAGACAAGATTTCAGAGGTCCGCATGAAGATATAAAGAAGTTGTGATCGATCAAGTAAAGACCTGTTCCGGGAGATGCTCCGGAATGACAGAGGACTACAAAAGGGTCCGGAGAGATCTGGAAGTACATTATCTTATTCTGTGGATTGGACAGAGTGTTTGGGATGTCCTTGTGATGTGTTATCTTGATTAAAAGATCTGGATGATGTTCATAGATCAGGACTGATCCGGGATACTCCAAGCTATCCGGATAAGGCAAACCGGAATAATATAGGTCGAGCATTTATTGCCATCAGATATTAGGGTTTGCGGAGCAATATAAGGGATTTCTCAAAAATCATTTGCTCATTCTGCACTCAAGAAGAAGCGAAAAGTGGAGCTCTGCAACAAGATTCATCAAGCACACCAAAGATCTCCTGCCGAAGTCATTGCATAAAGAAATCAATCCAACCACTCCGTGCAAACCGAAGGCGCATAAGGTATTCTCCGTTTTCATTAGCTCACTGCAAATCTTTGAAGAATGGCTACTCCGAATATAGTTAAGATCTCTGATAGACCTCGCCCCACATTCAAGAAACATCCTTACAAATCCTTGGAGGTAGATCCACTAGGAGCCTTCTCTAGTGTTCCACATGGTGTATTGCATACGGAAGACATTAGGGTTTACATCCATGCGAATTTTGAAGACTTTGGAGAAGCAAAACTGATGGATATCTATCACAAACAATTGATAGATGACTCCTTCGAGATCAAACCTCAGTACAAAGCCATCCGGGACAAACACTTTGCACAATGCATTCATTTCCCCTGTTTTGAAGAAGATGAATGGGTCCGGTATGTACTAAGTAGAGTACATGACAACTTCCTATGGTTGAACAAGCCCTTCAAGATTACCAAAGATGCAATTAGGGCTGTAACCGGTCTGCATTCATCCGGTGGATTACCTGTTCTCAAGTCTGTCAAAAATCAGACAGTTAGTGATGCAACCGGATCCAAGTTTGACAAGAGAGCTATGACAGTTGATGACATCACTGAACCGGATGTCAAATTTGCATCTATGATAATTGGTTACAAAATCTATCACTCCAGTAGGGAAAATTCAGTACCGGGAACTGCAATCTACACAGCTTATCAAATGTTAAAGGAGAATGCAGACTATGACTTGTGTGAGCTTCTTGTAAACCAACTTTTTGAAAATCTGCAGAAGATTAAGAAGGACAAGAAAAACTCCTTCAAGTATGGCAATCTAATCCTTTGTCTCTTCTTTTACTACATGAATGAACTTCCCGGATCCAGTGGATGGATATGGCAGAATGACAGACCGGTTGCCATCCAAATCAGAGACTATTTGCATGGACTTGGGGATGCTAAAGCAAGAAACACAGCTCTATGGGGATATTTCAAGAACTTCCAAAGCATGATGCATGCAAGAGAAAGAATACCCTAATCCCTTGTTGAAAAGTACAAAGACACAGTATGCTTCATGGTAGAAACAGATCAGTGTCTAATGGAGGCAGTAGAACCAAGAACTGTATGGATCATGCCCATGGGGTATGAAGTGGATAAACAGATAGTGGAGCTGCATGTTCAACACATGCTAAGTTAGCCCAAAGATCCAAAGGCAGAAAGGTTTGGAACCTTTGAGGAGCTGAGTGTAAAGATACATGTAGAACTCAGGGAACCTGAGATAAAGAGAAAGGTGAGAAAAGAAGTAGAGCACATTGCTCAAGGCCTTGGCATCTCAAAAGAGGCACTTGATGCCAGCCGGGAAAAGAGAAGAAAATCTGAGGAAGAAAAGAAAGAGGCAGAAAAGAAAAGCAAGAAAAGTGCTTCGACCAGATCATCAAAAGGATCCACACCTATCAAAACCAAAAGCTCAAAACCGGAAGTCCAGGGATCCGGTAAGAGATCCAAGACAAAAGCCTCAAGAGCTTATCAAAGCCAAAAGGATGAAGAAGAAACTGAGTCAGATGAGGGAGTGAAAGAAATAAAGAAACAGAAAAAGAAAGGATCCGGTAAACCTTCTTCTGGCCGAGACAAGGAAGAAATGACAGAAGAATTTTCTGAAAAGCCCACCCTGTCTCTAGACAGTGTAGTCAAATCAGTCACTGTGGATGGGAACCTTCAACCGGTGGCTGAATTCTATGATGACTACAATGAGGCAGATCAAAAGATCCTGCAAGAAGCCATAATAAGGTACTTGAACATCTACAATAAAGCTTTTATTGAGATTATTTCTGAAATCCCAAAAAGCCTAGAGAAGGAATTAGAAATAAGAAAGAATAATGCTCATGCAAAAGATCTTGAGATCCGGGAGCAGATAGCTATTCAGCTATATCCTCAAATTGATCCCAAGACAATGAACTTAATATTCAAAGACTGCAAAGATGAGTTCAGAAGTAAAGCCAGGATGAATCAACTCATGCTTCGTGAGACTGACAAGGTGGCCAAAGAGACAGAAGAGATCCTCCGGAAGGCCTTCAAAAGGTTCAATCTTCCTGTTGTAGAGGACTTAGGTGCAGAAATAGCTGTGGACTTGGAACCCTCTGCTCCAGAAGAAGTGGCCTATGAACAGGCTAGCATCTCTCCTCCGGTTTCCCCTACAGTGTCTGGATCCAAAGAAGAAGAGAAATTACAGGAGAAGGAAGCAGTGGTGAAAGATAAAGAGATTGACAGTACCAAGGGTACAGAGAAAGAGAAGACTCCATCAGAGAAGACCATGACTGATAGTAGTAAGAATGTGGAAGGAGAGAAAATCCCAAAGGACAGTTCCAAGACTGCAGAAGAAAAGAAACATCTGTCTCCGGCAAGAGACACTGCACAAACTGTTCAACAATTTTTGAGCAAAGAAACAATAGAGATCGATGAACCGGAGCTACTACAAGGCCCATTCAACTTTGATTCCCTCTCTCCGGTGCAGACAATGAAGATAGCCTCATTTGCAAATGCTAAGGCAAATGAAAAGCTCCTAAAGTCTCATATGGAAGACTGTGAGTTGATAGAGGCTGCCTCCGGAGTACTTGTAAAGATTATGCCATCAATCTAGATAGATCCGACAGCCTCCTCTTCTGGTAATCTAAAAACCTTAGTCAGCAGTGTTGATACACATTTTGATTCTCTAGAAAAATCAGCTGAAGAAAAGGTCCGGAAGGAATTTTTGGATAAAAGATTTTCAGAAATATTAGGATTAATCTCTAACGATAGGAGAAATATGAGTATTGGAATAAAGAGCTTAGAAAATGCTCTTAAGGATGGTGGTGATATTTACAAATTTTGTATCTCCTGGTCAAAGGCAACAGTTGAAATAGATAAGAAAATAAAAGCGGAACAGGACAAACTACACAGTTTGTCTCAAAGTTTTGATCCTCTCTCTTCCATAGTAAATCAAGAATGTCAAACTATTGCAATCACAAATGCAATAAAGAACTTTGAGAAGGAAAGGAAGAATATTACTAACCGGATGGGAGAACTTAGAAGGATTATAATCCCTAAGTTAGAAACTATGCATGAGGCCATCAGTGATGCTCAGACCACCGCCCAAACAAATGATCCGACAGATCTCAAGAGGGTAGAAGCTTTTGCATTTTTGTTGAGTGGTCACATTTCAATTTTGGATAGAATGAAGAAAAGTTGGGCTACAGAACTGATCCAACTGAAGACATCTTTTGCAGATATTCTTCAGTATATGTGAGTATGTAAATATGCGGCTATGTATAGAAATTTTTTGAAAATTTTGGTGTGCGGACCCTACCCTTTGCCATTGATGTCAAAGGGGGAGTGAGGAGCAGTGAAAAATGAGGAATCCAACTAAGGGGGAGTTCCAGAAATTGTATATAAAGACAGAGCATCAGCAAAGGGGGAGCATAGTGTAAACACTTAGTCAGTTTTCACTAAGTGTTGCCATCAATGCCAAAGGGGGAGATTGTTGGCAAGAGACACTATATGGATTCATGGTTGTTGACATTGATGGCAACAAAGGTCATCCCACATATCCGCAAGTCATGGTGTGTCTCTACCGGAAGTCAGAATGAAGATTGTTGTGGTCCGGTGAACAAGAACAGAGCATATGGCAAGATCCGACAGATTGGTCCGGATCTCTCAGAGGAAGTGTCTTGGTGCAGTGCGGATTTGGGGAAGTCAAGAGGACTACCTTGAGTAGTATATTCCAAGGATTTAGCCTCCGGTGATGAACAAAGAAAAAGATATGAATAGTTGAGTACCGGATTCCTAAGAGACAGTGAGAACAGAGGAAGAACTGACTGACAGAGTATCAAACTATTTTCCGGATGTGTTATTATTGATGGTAAAGGTTGTGAAGGCATGAATCATGTTTGGCCGACATGATTAATGATATCTACAAGTATATGCTTGATCTGCATTGCTTGGTGAGCAAGGATTCAGCTGACAGAACAGAGTTTGTAAGAAACTAGACTGTTCCGGATGCCGACTAGAAAGGTGATGAAATTACTTGTGCGGATATATATAGAGGATGGATTTAGTTGTGAAATGTGGGATTGTGTGATGGTATATGCGAATAAGTGCAGAACAGAGCAGAAGTAGTAAGAAAGATCCGGTATGTGAAAGGATAGCAGAATAAAGAACAAAGGAAAGATGAAGTGCAGCAGATCAGTGTACTAAGCCTAACCGGAACTGAACTCCAGCATATGTAGATGCTTCCAATCAGTTCAAGACTGTGATTCTTATCACGTTGTAGACAGTGTGTCTCCTTGTAGGCAATGGGCCTCTTTGTGAGCAGTGTGCTCGGGCAGTGAGCCCTAATTGGCAAGTGCCATTTTGTAATTCCTTATTCTTCTAACAGAGAATAATCTTTTGGGTTAATCACCCCGTGGTTTTTTTCCCTTAACAGGGTTTCCACGTCAAAAATACTGTGTCATGTGTTTTTCATTTCATGGTAATGTTTGTTTATTTGATTCAATGCTGCATTGATTAATAAGAAAGTTCAAAAGAAGAAATAATTAGGATAACTGATTCACCCCCCCCCCCTCTCAGTTATCAACAAGTAGACCAAACAAAAATATAGGGGGGAGAGAGAGAGTCAATTATCAACATGAAGGTAAGCAAAGCAATACAAAGAGTCATAAGAAAGTAATCTTAGATAGGGTGTCAGCAATGGCTCTAGTTGGTGACGTGCATCTCTTATAGGTGTAGCGGGAATCTAGAAATGTGTTTATGAGGTTATACCAAACAATAATATAGGAGAGAGAGAGAGAGGGGGAGAGAGAGAGAGAGAGGATTACTAAAATGATTAAGTTGCAGACCCACCTTTGTAGAAATCACATATGGCCCAAAGCCACAGTAAATCATGATATGAATGCTTGCCTCTATGAATCAATGAATTCTCTAGCAATCTTTTCCACTCTTCTCTAATGATGTCTTAGGTCTTGTCTTCAAATAGTCAATCCTATGTGATCAATTCAAAAGTTTTGTGCTTTATTCAATTAGAAAGAATCTTATTTTGGATTAAGGTTAGCTTGAGAATCAATAAAATAGGTGGTAATCAAGGTGGATGGAACCACACTATAAATTATGTCTAGGGTATAGAATTAAAGTAATAATAACATCTAGGATAGGAAAAAGACTATGATAGGAATTGGGCATGGATCACTAGGGATGGAAAGGATGAAGGACAAGCCTGATGTTAGGTTTTGGTTCACTTACACACTATAATTCTCAAATTGGACATTAGGATGACATATTTATTGGCAAAGCTAAAGTGAGTGCAAGACAAGAGGGGAAAGTGCAAAGTACATGATTTTTTGCTCTACATTTTGCTACCACTTTAATATGCATGTATATCTATCATGAATAATGCATTATAAAGTAAAATATGGGAATAAGTAATGTGTAATCCTTTGGAAAAACACACATTACTTTACTTATTCAAAGGGCACAATTAAATGATAAGCTTCACTCTTTCTTTGTGTTTTCCCACAAAGTTGGTGTTCCAAATCTGCACACATGAGCATAAAAAGGTATTAGTAGCACCTATTTTATCATGATCATAAAGTTAAATTATTAATTTGTCTCATTTGGTAAAAGCACAAAGTTGTGTCACACTTTCAGCCAACAACACAAGTGAATTTAAGTATTTCTAACTAAAAATCAATTTTGGTCAAACATATGATCTTGTAAGATTCATTCTAGCTAAGTTAGATATGTCCACAACTTTTCCAACTAAATTTTTTGGCTAAATGCATATGTAGCACCACAAGGAGGCCAATTTACCAAAAAAAAAATTATTTGAAAAACTTGATATTTCAACAACTTCTACTCATGTAAATAACATTTTTTTAAAAATATAAAAATACCCTTTTGTAGATTTATAAGTTTAGTTTTCAAAAAAAAAAAAAATTTAATAGTTTAATTATTATTTATATTTTCCTTTTTATTTTACTAAAAGTAGGTTATCAGCACAAAACATTAGGTTGATTACCATGTCAAGGAAAAATAGTAAAACTTAGTAAAAAAAGTTGAAAAAAATATGATGCCCTAGATAAAAGAATCTATATCAAGATGGTATAATTTTTTTTCTATTTTAGATAAATAGTTAATATGAAAGTTGACGTAGAATGAAAACAACTACATTTTAATACACACACATTTTAATATTTATTTAAAAATATATATTTATCAAAATTGGAAAAAAAAAATCCATATCCTAAAGTTTCAAGTTATAAATACACAAAAAGAATTTGAAGAAAAATAAAATAAAATTTATTATATAAAGATTGACGTCTCATGTAACTTTATTTTTCAGCATTTCATCAACAACTAAATTATGGTGTCAATTTATTAAAAACTATATTCAAATAATTTTTAATTTTTTAAAAAAATACAAACATAAAATATACTAAAAAATAAATATTTTATTAATTTACATCATTTCAAAATTCAAAACATATATGTCACTTTTTAGTGATTCAAGTTTAAAAGTTGGATTAGTGTTGGTTGTTTCCTTTATAAAAGTGTGACACAACAACTACAACTACAACTACACCACAAATCCAATAATCACTTTCACCACATCTATGAAAATGAAAAGTAAAATAGACTTATGGAGTTGTTACCAAGTTTCCTCCATGAAACCATGTAAAAATAAGTTCCTAGTGTTATCAAGGAGTAGTAACCAAGTTGCCCTCTCAAACTATACAGTTTGTGTCCAAGGAGATGACAACATGTTGCAAGGGTTGTCAAGGATTATCAACTAAGTTGGTTCCCTCAATCTCTGGATGGAAGAACTGATGAAATCATAATAATGAGTATGATATTCCCTTACTTAATGAGTATGAATTCATCATAATGAATACAATTTTGAGAGGAGAGAGTAAAATATGGACACATATAGCAAATGTGTTTAGTCCAAGTATGTATGTAAGATAAAGCAAGAATATCATTTAAATAATGGGGGATGAATGTATTTTCCCCAAATTGTGCCCCCAAGTACGAGGAGAAGGCGTATGAAAGATATAGCAATAAAGCACTGTGTAACATGACATGTAAAAGATAAGTATGAAATCAAGACACGTGAAAAAGTAAATAAGTACATTGTGTAGAGTGCATAATGTTCAATAATCCCAAGAGATGTCATCATGAAAAAACACATGGGTAATAATACAATAGAAAGATGGTATCATGAAAGTATCATGGTAAACCAATTTGTAAGTCTTCAACAAGGAGAAAATAGGATAATGCTCCCCAAGAGGGGTAGAGAATGATAAGTGTCATGAAACTAAGATATGGAAAATCAAAAGGCCAAAAGTAAAAGATGTAAATATATCTAAGGTGAAATGAGAATAAATGTATAATAAGCAAGGCATAAGAAAAAGGTGAAACAATGTCAAAATACAATACAAAAAATGAGAAGTGGAGGAGCACAACAAGCATGGCTCCATCTAAAAGGACACATATAGCAAATGTGTTTAGTCCAAGTATGTATGTAAGATAAAGCAAGAATATCATTTAAATAATGGGGGATGAATGTATTTTCCCCAAATTGTGCCCCCAAGTACGAGGAGAAGGCGTATGAAAGATATAGCAATAAAGCACTGTGTAACATGACATGTAAAAGATAAGTATGAAATCAAAACATGTGAAAAAGTAAATAAGTACATTGTGTAGAGTGCATAATGTTCAGTAATCCCAAGAGATGTCATCATGAAAAAACACATGGGTAATAATATGATAGAAATATGGTATCATGAAAGTATCATGGTAAACCAATTTGTAAGTCTTCAACAAGGAGAAAATAGGATAATGTTCCCCATGAGGGGTAGAGAATGATAAGTGTCGCGAAACTAAGATATGGAAAATCAAAAGGCCAAAAGTAAAAGATGTAAATATATCTAAGGTGAAATGAGAATAAATGTATTATAAGCAAGGCATAAGAAAAAGGTGAAACAATGTCAAAATACAATACAAAAAATGAGAAGTGGAGGAGCACAACAAGCATGGATCCATCTAAAAGGACAATAACACAAAAGCAAAAGGGAAAACAAACTATATTTTTTTCAACATGATGAGAGTGTGTGTTAAGCACTTCATAACTTTGCATGATCCCAAATCCATAGGGAAACACAAAATAAGGCACATAGAAGACAAAATAAAGAAGTTAAATGAACCCTAAAACAAATATTCAATCATTTGTGTTAGCATGCACCACTAGAGGTGTCTTTGGATCATCCACATACTAACTAAGAATATTGAAAGGTACAACAATAATAAATAAGAAGAAATAAAGTAAAAGAATGGAAGAAGAACAAGGATATCAACCTATTAAAGTGGAATAATCTTCTTCTCCAAGGAGATCATTATGACCCCAATCATTAAAAATAAAATCATCTCTAGCAACCTTATGGGAATGAGAGGGAAAAACATCATTGTATAATGTAGGACCTTTAACAAGAGTTTGAGTAAGGGGAGTGATATCAATTTTTTACTTAGGTGCCCAAGTTTGCTTAGGCTTTTCATCTTTTTGTACCACTTTATTAGTTTGTTCTTTCATTGAAGTACTAGGTTTGGATGGTATTTGCACTTGTTTTCCACTTACTTTTCATCTTTATTTGTCATGATAGGTGGTAGACTTTGTTTTTTTAATTTATTTTCCTCTTTGTTTTCCATAAGAAGTAGTAGATCTTGTTTTTTTAGTAGAGCCTTTGGTGGAATTTGTGGCCTTGGCGGCTCTTCATGTAATATTTGCTTTCCTTTTGAATGTTCTATTAGTAAGTCTTTTATTTCTATTTATTATTCTTAATGCATCTTATAAAGGTCATAAGTCAGATTTGTTCTGTGATGGGGAAGCTCCTTTGGAGTATGAATAAATGTATCAATAGTAAAATTATCAAGCTCTAAAACAGGTTGATACTTATCTCTTAATACCTTTACTATCTTTAATTCCTTGATAAACAAACTTAACACATTGATGCAATATTGAAGGTACAACCTAAAATTGTTTGACCCAAGGTATGACTTGAAGTGAAGTAAATCTATTGAATGTAGGAATAATGTGAAACAAAATGGAATCCTCCCTTTTAGAAACTTGCAATTGTAAAATAACACAACCAAGTATATCTTGTCATATGCTATTGTTGCATATGATAGAAACACCACAATGTGCATATATTTGTTGATGAAAACCATTAGCAAGTATTCTTCCATATAGATATTAAAACGAGACTCTAGATCTACCATTATGCCTTCCATGTGTTTTTGATTGGTATTAGTTGAGATATAAATTTGTCCATGGTACCCACTATTACAAATTTCATTTTGACAAAATGAAACAATAGGTGTAGACAAAGTAGCTTGTTTATCTCGTTCTTCAACATTACCCACAAAACTACTAAAATCATGAGAAGGATCATTAACTTGTACTTTTATAGGTATGTCTTCCTCACATACATCTACATTGTTTTCTTGTATATGATGTGGATAAGGGTTGGTATACATTTGTATATTTTGATTAGGGGAGCCATGGAGTGATTGCCCCCATCATTGATGCCCTCAACATGAATCATATTATTATTTATGAGACCTTGAATCTTATCTTCGAAACAACGCATTTTTTGTATCATGACCATTAACTCTATGATATGTGCAATCATCTTTAGGATCATAATGTTTAGGCATGTAAATAGATGTATCTATAGTATGAATAGTTGGAAACATAAGCATATTTGCTCTTGAAATATTTGGCAATACAACATGGGGAGGATCATGTAACTTAGTAATCCCCCTCGGTGTTCCAAGCTTGATAAAAATAACATTAGAAACCATAGAAGGTCTAGAAACATTTTTAGTATTGGAAGTATGTTGGTGTTGTCATTGATGTTAACCCCTAGCATTGGAGTTGTTGGAAGTTGGTGTTGTCATTTGTGCTGTCATTAATATCAACCCCTTGTATGCAGAGATTGTTGGAAGATTGAGTATAGTTGGAGCTTGTTGATAATGTTGGATAATGCCAACCTCTAGTATAGTTATGATTAAGAAGTGTTGGAGGATGCTAAGAAGTGTTGCTGAGGCAAATGGTTCACTTGGTTTCCAAGTGCTTTTGAGAAAATTTGAATAAAAGAATGTGTAGTGTAATAGAAGAGTGTTCAGTGTTGTGCTTCGCATCTCTTCATGGTTAAAGATATGCTTGTGCAGTTTGGATATGATGGTCAGAGGTGTTATATTTAGAGTTTCAGGTTCTAGATTGTGCAACAGTGGAAGATGTGTTTGACAAAGTATTTTCCTGTGAAGAAGGTTGTTTGGGAGAAATGAGATTGCTCTGCATTTCTTTGCGTTAAGGTTTTTGGTCTTGGAGATTTGGGAATGTGCTAATATTGCCTGTATCTGTCTTTCCTTGGAGTGGTTTGTGTTTAGATGCTTCACAAGGTTGGATTCATGAGTTGTTGTCTATGGTAGTTTGACTAATTACACAGGATGGTTGTGCTCTTCAGTTGTATGTGGTTGTAGTAGTGTTGTTGGATATTATGTCAATGCTAGAATTTTCTAAGAAGATGTGTGGATGTTATGGAGTGCTTCCTTGTGGTCCGCATGTTGTTTCTGGACCTGGAAAGGAGTGTATGTGGTCGCTTGTAGTGTTAATTTAGAATTGACCGACCTGGCATGCTAGCGTCATTTACAGAGGTACCTCATGGATTGTGGATAAGATGTGTAGCATGTGAATACAGATTTGGGTCCTAGTTAACCCATGGCATGGTCTACCTTCACTTCTTTCTACCACAAAAGTGTTTGGTGCTGACCTATTTTGGTGTTGCATGTTTGAGGAGCATATGTTTCATTAAGGCCAACCTAATTGAGATTGTTTTAGGTTATGGATGGTATAAATGCAAGGTGAAGGTTGGGTAGAGAGGGTGAGGGGAGCAAGATGTGAATGTGATCAAGTGTGGTTATTTGAGTGTGAGATTAAATGCTTATGACTTCTAGATGCAGTGAGCAGAAGGTGTCTACATTTCAGTCTACTTGAAGTTACTGGAGGCAGTGAGCCAAAGGTTGCGGATGGCATAAAGTTGCAGTGGTGGATTTCTCCTATTACCTTGAGATTGTGAATCTCTTTGTAATAGTCTTCTTCTATTCTTGTTTCTTTTGGACAGTGAGCCTACTTGTATTTGGTGTTGCTATTCATATATATGTGAGCTAATCCTCACCGTGTTTTTTCCCTTCTTGGGTTTTACATGTAAACCTGGTGTTCTTATGTGCTTGGATGTGTTTGCATTGATGTTTCATATGTTTACATTCTTCTAATGCATAATAAGAGTTTGAAGGCTAATAAGGGTTGGAATAGTATTAAGGGTTTAATATTTTAATGTACAACTAATTCACCCCCCCTCTTAGTTGTCTTGTGCATCTAACATTTAGTGGATGACTTAATATCATTATGTTGTACAACACTACCCTTGCTAAAATAATTATTTAGTGGAACTTAGAAGGATAGGATGGTTGAGAGAGAGCATGATAAGATCCATATTTAAGTGCATTAGATTTAAGAAGTTTTAACATTTCTTAGGTTTGTATACAAATCCATGAAAGAATTTTAACTATTTAGATATAGATTCCCTTAAATAGTAGATAATAAGCTCTCAACAAATATTTTTTGCAATTCATCATTGGGAATTTTGTAGTACATCTTTGCCGACAAAGATTTAAATCTAATAACATAATCACAAATTCACTCATTGATCCTTGTTTACATTCCATTAAATTTGCAATTGTAACCTATAAGCTAGTATTAAAACTACAATTATGCATGGAAGCATTTGCCAAAACATTGAAGGAATTGATAGAAAAATGAAGAAGATAATAAATCCATTCAATTGCATATTATAGGAAAGAGTTTGGAAAGAAGCTTATAATCACAATCATAATGCAAACAAGTTGCATTAAATGATCTTAAATGAATTATGGGATCTTGTTTACTATTATACATCTCAAAATGAGGGGCCACAAAACCTACTAGAAATGGATAGGAAAAAATATAATATTAAGGTGAATTATGCTTGATTTCACTTGTGATGTCATTTTTGTTACTAGGGAGTAAGATATCAACCTTACTTTGCATCTTATCAAGTCTCTTAAAGATGGTGTTGTTATGGAGTAAAAGTGGACACATGCCTTTTTACCTCCTCATTTAGCTCCTAGGTCCCGTTTCTTACATTATACATGCAAAATGATCATCTCGATGCAAAATTGCCTGACTTTATGATAAATTGGGAATGTGGACCCCTTCATTAACCTTACCATGTAACCGTGATGTGTGATATTCCTCATCAATGAGGTTCTACAATGAAATCCGTAGAGAAGGGAGCTTGACCTCAAATGGCAAGATGGCTTTAGAACCAAAGATAAGAGAATATGGAGTGGCTTCACTAGGTGTGTAGATACTGGTACAGTAAGCCCACAAGGCTGGCTTTAGTTGTAGATGCTAGCCATGACCAGCTTCATTGACAGTCTTTTTCAATATTTTTAGAATAGTCTTATTAGACGCCTCAACTTGGCCATTACCTTGTGGGTAGTAGGGGTGGAAAAGCAGTGTTGGATATGGAATTTATTGCAAAGGGATTAAACTTCTTGATTCTTAAAAGGCTTACCATTATCGGTGATAATGGAGAGGGGGATTCGATACTAGAAAATGATGTAATGCAAAGTAAATTTGGCTATTTGGGTATCAGTAATGTAAGTGAGTGGAATTGCTTCTACCTACTTGGTGAAGTATTCGATAGTGGTTATTATGAATTTGTGGCCATTAGATGATGGAGGGGTTATTTTGCTAATGATATCAAGCCCCCAATGCGAAAAGAGCCAAGGAGTTGTTATCGGTTACAATTCTTTAGACAACATTGTAAGAGTCACACAATAGACTCAAGGAATCCCAAGATAACTTGCAACTAAAACAACCTTCCACATCAATAGAGAAGCAACAAAAAATTCTTTATTGCCAAGGAAATAATGATTCATAACATGACTTGATAATGTACAATGAGATACCTTGCTTATATAGGCAAGGTTGAGAGGTAGGACATCATGTGATCATGACAAGTGTCTTAGTCTTATGACATGAGACACAAACATTAAAGTGACACAATTATTAAATGCCCTAAGTAAACTTAACTAGACAAGTGTAACAAGGACCTAATATGGAACTAATTAGGTAATATACCCTGTTCAAACCAACACCCCCCTTAAGTACAACTTAGGGAGAAGTAAACAAATGCAAATATGTAAAGATGGGTCTCGACTACAAGGCCATGTTAGGTACCCATGTACAAATGATCTCTCACAAACGGAGTAAAGCAGAAAAACCCGTAGGAAAAAACCCTCTCCAAAAGATATAAAACATGCTAACAAACTTGTACAAGTGATGGAGTGATGGAAGAAGGACTCAACACCAAGAACCCCCAAGTACTACATCCATCACGAATATACAAACAATAGCCCCCCCATAAGAGGGAAAGAATGAGACAAGAGATCCCCCTCATAATGAAGTAGCTCCTGTGCCAATGGTGAATGCTCAAAGAAGAATCCCAAAGAGGATTCAAAACCTACAAACAACATTTCTCCCCTTGGGAAGAAACTAATCCCCTAGTCTATGTCAAAGAAACTCCAAATCTAAAGCAGGAGATGAGGGAAGAAGTCTCATGAAGGATGATGCTACTGAAAATTGCTCAAGTGTCCACATGTCACAACCAAGAGATGCCACAAAATCAGGAATGCAATGCATAATCAAAGAATGTGACAAGTCAAGATAATAGGAAAACTCAAGATCATTGATCTCCAAAGACAACGATGGTGTGACAACAGTTGTGCTATAACTAGCATCAAAGTGGAGAGATAACCCCTCAAAGTTGTGCTCCCTAGTGAGTGATGTAGCAAATTCATCAAATGAAGGCATTTTGAATTTTGTACCAAGAGAAGCCATGGTAGCATAGAATATGGAAACAAAAATAGAATAATTAGGACCAATCTTAACAAGAATAGAAAGAATCAATTGGGTGTCCTCTTTCTCAATACCACACTTTTTGAGCTACAATCTAAGTGATTTTAGTTTGGTGAAGAAGTCCTAGATGCTATAAAAATCTATAGGATTTAGACCAATAAGCTCATTCTCCAATTGAAAACCCCTCAAAGTATCCTACTTTCCAAACAAAATCTCTAATTGGGCCCATACTTCATTTGGTGTAGTGCAAGATTCAACATGGAAGAGTAGATTAGGTAAAATTGATTGACATAATGTACTAAAGGCTTCATCACACCTATTGTAACATTTTCTCTTCTTAGTAGCCCCTGTAGGTTCAATTTTTGTGCCCATAGTCACTCTATATAATCCCAGTTTCTTCATATGGATCTCTATTTGTTTCTTCCACCCATGATAATTGTATGGGGTAAGTGGAGAAATTTTGGGTTGGTCCATGATGAGTGTATAGAAAATAATAGAGAAACAACAGTATACCCCTCACAATGCAATAATATTACCCACTTGTTCCAAAACAATTTGCCACTTGCATGCACTTTTTCCAAAAAATAGGCTTACAAAATAGATCTCAATTCAAGAAAAAAAATCAGGTACCTCATGAAAATTTCTAGAAAAAATAAGTGGAACAATGTGTAGACCTTGGAAATAGCTTTTTGAGGCCTATTCATTTGTGAAATTTGGACACCGTATGCCCAAGTTACACCTGATTTCGTAAAAGTGCTCCAATAGGCTTCAAAGGCAAAAAATTAGCCCCCTCTGGTTAAGGGCTTGGGTACATGCACGACTAGCTACTGGGTGCTTGGGGGCTGACAACTAGGATCAAGGGCCCCTAGTCACTGATATGACTAGGGGTTTAGTGGAGGGCACTGAGTGCTTATAACTTGGGCAGGTCGTTACCCATAGGACCTGGAGCGGATGGAGGGAGCGTTGGGTGCTGAAAACACAGAGAGAGGTCACTGATGTGACCAAGGGCATAAGCCCTAACTACTGGCACTAGCTCCCAAGGCTCACCTTAATCCACAAGGTAAGAATGAAATCCATTAGTTTTCAAGACAATACATTGTTTTAGACAAAGTCCGCGAGCTATATGTTGATCCGTTGGTTTCAACCTTTATCCAATGGTTAAAAACAAATCGATGCGCTAGATCTGAACCTTGCAAGCACATGAAATGATATCAACCATTAGGTAATCACCACATCCATCGGTCAAAGACCAAAATACGCCAAAAACTAAAGGACAAAATGCTTAAGACCAGTGGATAAATAAAAAAAACTAGAAGATAAAATGGAAGCCAATTTTTGCAAAGATGATGCCCACCTGCACAAGCGATGGTATGGTCGTACGACAATTCGTACCATATGGATTGTACAGATTTTTAAACAACAAAAATTTTGTAGACCCCCAAAAATGTCAAAAATTTTCCTGTCACCAAAATAGCAAGTGTTATATGACAAAATTTATCTCTCAGTCCTTCCAAACGCAATGGTGAGGTCCATTTTGCACCAAGATGCATCGGATAAAAATTCTTGGAAAGAACTCTCCAAAAAGAGGGAAGGGAATTGTTGAAATTAAGGAACATTGAGAGGGGGGTGAATCAGTGTTCTGCAAAACTTATTATTATGTTCCTTTATTAATTTACCACATACATTCAAAAGAAAGAAGCATGAACTTAAGAACAACAACAAGATCATCAGACATGAACACCAAGATTTTTACGTGGAAACCTAGTTAAGGGAAAAACCACGGTGGGGGTTAACCCACAAGATTTTATACTCTGTTAAAATATTACAAATGGGAAGGCACATGCCTTCAGGTACACTACCTAGAGCTCACTGATCAAAGGAGGCTCACTACCTACAAGATCAATTACAAAGAGTTCACTGAAATACTTGAACTGAAGAATAGTATCTAACAATGCAAGATTATAGTTCCAGTTAGGCTCAATATATTGACTTCACACACTTCATCTCTCACTGCCCTGTTCTACTGTTCTGCCATGATCCGAAGCTTACATCTCTTTGCTTTGCACTTGAAACTGCCACTTTTCACACCTATCACCTCATATTCGCACATCCATACCTCAAAATACTCAAACCCATTGATCATATATATCCGCAACATGAAATTTCATCAACTGCAATCGGCCTCAAGAAAACTTAGAAACTTTTTCAAGATCACTATTCTATCAGCTGAATCCATGCAAAAACATCAATGTAGATCAAAACCTATGTATTCAAGTCACCACACATGTCAGCCAATACCACTGGATCTCATAATTACTCAACCAACCACTTCTCTTAATCCGCACAAGGATCAAACTCCAAGTCGGCCTGTTCTTCACCAGACTGAACTGTCTAACCAAAACCCAATACTTAGATTCTTGTATCTTTCAATCCCTTCATCACCAAAGGCTAAAACTTTAGATTTAGGTAGCCCTGACATCCCTTAACATTCCCTCAGATCCGCAGCACAATATGATTACCTGTCGAGAAATGCGGACCAAAATACTGAACCCTGTCATATGCTCTGTTCCTGTCTATCTAGACTTAGACAAATCTGCAATTTGACTTCCGGTATGATCAAATGATACAATGCAAATGTGTAAGATAGATTCAGTTGCCATCAATGACAACACCTGACATGCCTAGCAGTGTCTCTTGCCAACAATCTCCCCCTTTGGCATTGATGGCAACAATTAGTGAAAAATGACTAAGTGCTAGAACAACCCCCCCTTACTATGTACACTTGTGATTTCCAATGCTCCCCCTTCGATGAATTCCTCATTTTTCACTGCTTTCCACTCCCCCTTTGACATCAATGGAAAAGGCTGAGAAATGCATACCAAAATTCACACAAAAACTCTATGTACATGGGTGTATATACAAACAATCCTTATGTCTTGTCTACATGAACTTAAACACATCACCAAAAATGTTTTTCAATAGTGTTAATTCACTGTCCCAACTTTTCTTCATGCTATCCAAAACTAAAATTTGACCACTGAATAAAAATACCTGTGGCTCTGCCTTTTGTAGATCAATGGGATCACTTGTCAGAGCAGCAACTTGAGCTTCTGTCAATGCATTGAACATTGTTTCTAACTTAGGGGAAATCAGTCCCCAGAGTTCACACATTCTTGCCACAATGTTTTCTTTTTCTTTCACCAATTTCTTTATTTCATTAATCAAGGTAATTACTTGACATTCTTGACTCGCCGCAGATACTGTCAAAAGATCAAAGGATTGAGATACATTTGACAATTTTTGCTCTAACTCTTTTATTTTCTTCTCAATATCCTCTACAACTTTTGGCCAAGATAAACAAAATTTGTACACATCTCCTCCTTCAGTGAGGGCATTTTGAATACTCTTTACACTAGTATCCAACACAATTCTCTCATTGTCAATCATTCCTTTCAGTTCACTAAATCTTTTATCATTAAATTTATTCTAGACTTTGACTTCCGCTAACTTTTCAAAAGACTCAAATTGAGTACTTACAGAATTTATTAAGCTCTTCAGCTGACTAGAAGGATAATCAGATGAATCCTTATGAAAATTTGGCATAATCTTTTCCAAGATGTCGAAAGCAAGACCAAGCAACTCACTATCCTCAATGTGAGATTTTAGGATCTCCTTTCTTGCGTTTGCTTGTGCAAATGATGCTAACTTCATCATTTGAATAGGGGAAAGAGTATCCAAACTGATAGGCCCTTGAATTAGATCCAGTTCATCAAATTCAAGCTTATCTTTCTCAAGAAATTTCTTCACTGCATCTGCAGTGTCTCTTGCCATGCATGCAGTTCCATCTTTCTTCTCCTGAGATTCACAATTCAGATCCTTGCTAGTATCATCATCAGGATTATCTTGCTTTTGTTCTTCAACACTCTTAGCTACTTCTTTTTGATCTTCCTTGTCTTTAACTTATTCTACTTTCTACTCTTTATTCTTCTCAGAATCACCTTCAGTAGGAGCATTTATTTCCGTATTCATCTCTGCATTTTCTTCATCAGATTGGTCTAGAGGAATTTGAGTATCCTCTGCACAATCCACATTATCTTCCTTCACCATCTCTTCATCTCCTTTATTCAATATTTCCTCTTCCAGAACAGAGAAATCATCTGCCTCAGATTGTTGCTCATTTTTCTTCAACTCTTCATCATTTGAAATGGATGTATCATCAACATCAACAAGTTCTTCAGTGACCACATAAAACTTATTCTTGTCCAGGGCTTTCTTTAGAATTTGTTCTGTTTCTTTGACCACTTCATCAATGTCTCCAAGCATTAACTTATTCATCCTAATTTTGCTTTTGAATTCATCTTTAACTTCTTTGAAAATTTATTTGCTTCCTTCGTAGAGATTACTGGACACAGACTGGACAACACATGTTCTCTTTGCTCCAAATCCTTTGCTTTAGTAGCTTCTTTTCTCATCTCCAAAATGTCACTTAGACTCTTAGGGATTTTTGACAAAATTTCCACAAGTGCTCTGTTGAATGTATTCAAGTACTTAACAGTAGCATCCTCCAAAATTTTCTTGTTGGCATCATCAAGGTTGTCATAATATTTTGTTATGGGCTTCAAATTCCCATGAACAGTTACTGCATTCACAATATCTTCATCTGACAAGATGGATTTTTCAACATGAGTCTCAGTCTTTTGTCTTTTGCTCACCTTTACACTTCCGGAGGGCTTGTCTTCGGAAATCCTTGATGCTTTTGCTTTCTTTGACTTTATGCTTCCGGAGGGCTTCTCCTTAGACACTTTAGTAGCCTTAGTGCCTGAGGCCTTCAACTCTTTAACCTCACTATCTGAATCAATCTCTTCTTCATCCTCCTCCACACTGACATATGACCTTTTGCCCATTACTTTTGTCCTTTTTCCTTCCTTACCGGTAGGTTTTTCTTTGAATTTCTCTACAATAGGAGAAGGTGATGCATCGGAGGTTGTACCAAAACTCCTAGTAGTCCTTGATTTAGAAGGGGATTCTACCAGAACACTTCCACGTTCCTTGTCCTGCTTCTCCTTCTCAACTTTCTCTGTCCTTTCCCTGTATTGTCTCATAGCTTCTTTGGTTATTCCAATACTTTCTCAAAACATTTCAACTTGCCTTTGGACCTTTCTCTTAGTTTTAGGTCTCTGGAGCTCAACATGCAGTTTCAAATTAAGTTCACCATATGTACCGAATCTCTCAACTGAGGTATCTTTTGGTTTACTCAGAAGGTGTTGAGCATACATTTCTAGTATTTGTTCATCAACTTCATACCCCATGGGCATGATCCATACAATCCTTGGTTCAATTGCTTCCATCAAGCATTGATCTATTTCCAACATGAAACAAATTATATCCTTGTACTTTTCCACCACAAACTTAGGGATTCTTTCCCTTGATTGCATCATATTCTGGAAATTCTTGAAAATATTGTGCAAGTGCTCTCTTATTTGTATGGCAACAGGCTTGTCGTTGGTCCAATACATGCTTTTCATCCCGAACAACTCATTCATGAAATAAAAGAACAAGCACAAGACCAACATACCATACTTGAATGTATTCTTCTTATCCTTCTTGATCTTGTTGAGATTCTCCATTAGCTAGTTTTGCAGCAGCTCACACAAATCATAGTCAACATTTTCTTTTAACATCTGATAAGTAGCATAAATGGTTGTACCAGACACTGAGTTTTCCCTGCTGGAGTGGTATATCTTATACCCAATCACCATAGATGCAAATTTGACATTCGGATCAGTTATATCATTTATTTTCATTGCCCTCTTATCAAACTTTGAGCTGGTAGCTTTAGTTACAGTTTGATTCTTCACTGATTTTAGCATCGGCAGTCCACCGGATGAGTTCAATCATGTTACGTCCTTGATGGCATCCTTAATAATCTTAAAGGGTTTCATCAACCACATAAATTCAGCATGCATCCGACTCAGTACATACCAGACCCACTCGTCCTTATCGAAGGATAGGAACTCAATAACCTAAATGAAATGTTTCTTCCAGCGCCTTATACTCAGGTTTAAGATCATAAATCTCATCCCTCAGGTGATTCTTAAACAAATCTAGTAACTTCAAATCCCCAAACTCATCTATGCTAGCATGAATGTAAGCCCTAAAATCTTCTGTGTGAAGAACTCCATGTGGAACGCCAAAAAACACTCCCATCGGATCAACTTTAGTGGACTTGAAAGGGTGCTTCTTAAATTTTGGCCTAGGTCGCTCAGTGATATTCACAACCAGAGTTATAGTGGTGCAGGAGCACCCCTTCAACAGGCTAAAGATGCACAAGAGGGAGAAGAATAAGGTTTTAACATATATTTTGACATTTCATGTTACCTGGTAGCATTTGTATGTCACTAACTAATGTGACATTTTATGTTGGCATTTCCTGTCTGTAAACATCAAAATTTACATTTCTGACATATTGGGTGATGTGAAGGGTTATACAATGTGTCTAGTCATTAGGATTTTTGCTGTCTTAAGCAAAACAGATGTCATGGGATTACTTAGGGTTTCTGCTAATAATCTTGGTTAATTCAAAATCCCGCAGAACAAAAATCCTGAAAACAGAGGTGACGGGTTAACAAAAATAGGGAGAGATGGTCGAGGAAGGGGTCTTTTTCATTTTTCGTTCTGGAATTGATAAAATGTAAGGAACTGGAAAGAGGGAATAGAAATTCTACTAATTGTGTTTTGAAAAGTCTGAATTCTGTGTAAATTCCCCGTACATTAAATTACTCTGTATATTATCTGTATAGAATTGTTGTTGTATTAGATTTAATTCTTCTGCGGTCGAAATGCTCAATTAAATCCATTTCACAGGTGGACTCCAGTGAAATCTATGTAATGAAGTATGTATATTAGTTTCTGTTTGTTTTCTCTTGTCCAATAAGCATGGCAGAATAGGAATTATGAAATCTATGTCTAACTGTAAATTTGATGTATATACACATATTACATGTGGAGGTCCACCACCTGTGTTTATTGTCTGAGGAAATATATTTCCTGTGTATAGGTCAATGGTATGTCACAGACAGTATCTGTATATATATGTCACGTCTCATACTTGCATACTTGATTGAAAGGTTAAAAAAATGCAATAATTTATATTGATTAGTTAATTGATCGCTTCGGCTATTTCGTTTGCTTCGGCTATATTGGGACTAACTTATTAATGGTGTTATGAGTTTGATTTTTGTAGTCTTGTCGACGACAAGAGCATGGTTCAGGTAGGGGAGTCCTAGCTTCATGGCAACAGATGACGGGTTTTATCTGGAAATTCCACACACTCACTTAGATTGCATTGCATGCGTATTTTAAAACGTATATTTTGATGAGTGATTTAAGTTATGATGTATGTTGCAATTGCATTCTTGTTTGTTAAACGTTTAATTACGAATGAATACAATTTCTTGTTTGGATATGTCTTCTTCTTGCTTGTCTCAAAACGAAATTTGATACCTGTATGATGAATGCAATTTCTTGTTTGGATATGTCTTCTTCTTGCTTGTCTCAAAATAAAATTTGATACCTGTATGTCAAAGAAAACAAGTTAGAATATCTTGATGGACCTAAACCGATATATTAAAAATCAAAAATGATAACTTTAGAAATAAATATATATTTCATTTTTTTTTCAAGGAAATTAGTTGTTTATTTTTTTGGATGAATTTACAAATTAATATGTATTTAGAGAAGTAAATCAATTATAAAAAAAAATAATATTATGCAAAAAAAATTTAAATGTATTATCATAACTATATTGGGAGTGTATTTCTTTGATTTTTATAGTAAAAATATATAAAAAGATAGAATTAAATTAAACGGTTTAAAATAAAGATGCTTGTTAAAAAAAAATTAAAATAAAATTAAAATAAAATAAATTGAATAATATTAAAAGCTTTTAGTTTAAATTAAGTTGTTAAAAGTCTTCTTTCCTGAAAAGAAACACATAAGGGAAAAGAGAAAAATAAAATATATATATAATCCTTCTTATCTTTTATTTAGGAAAGACTATATTAAGGCTTTTGGACATGCGTGGATGGGGGGGGGAGAAGAATTTTAACTATGTGATCTGCATGTTTGGAGAACGGCATGTGGTGTGAGAAAACTAGAAGAAATTAGGTTTTGCATGGAGCGATATATAGAACCACAGAGTTTAGAAAAGGGGCAGAGGAGAAAAGAAGGAAATATAGCGGTGGAGAACACAGGAAAGAAGACGGAATTACAGTGAATGCGAAGAGGAAACCTTTGACTGGCAGAACCAGGTAGGCTCTGAGTGATCTATCTTGTAAAACACATTATTTTACCTCATGATATGCTTGCACGATTATGATACGGATTCAGTTTTCCATTTGATAGCTTCTTAGTCTGTTGTATACTAATGGTTAACTTAGAATCTTTCAGAACAACCTCTGCTAAACTAGAAAAGCCTACCCTGTTATATCTGTGACAACGAGCCACATCCGTCGGCATTATCTGGTGTAAAAAAAAAGTAGTAGACGTTACTCTCTGGAATCATTGATTGCTGAAATTTAGTCTGAACCAATTTTTGAAGGTCGTTTCCTATCTCTCTCCTTGAAAAATAAACCTCTCGGTTGCTGATCTGTGATTATGTTTTGACTGTTCACTGTGTGTATATATGCCGATCGCTATTTTTTTTTAAGCCAACCACATCGACTTTTGTGTTCCAAATACTACGATGAGGTTTTAACCCTTGTGGGTTTGGCAGTGGTGGGATTTCCTGTCGTGAGCTTAATTTACGCTGTGATGAGTGTTGAATCTTGTTCAATAAAAGCCGTCCTTAGTTAAGTTAAAGCCACCTTAAAATGTTGAAAATAATTTCTGCATGATTTAAACGCCTTTGTATAAACCAAATTGCCGTATCCTATATGTCGATTTACTATATTTTTTTATATATACCAAACCCTGAATGCTGGAAACGATCCATTGCTTTGTTTGAGATCGTTTATTTATTCAGTGGCCGCTTGATACCACTAAATGCCTCTGCTGTTCTTGAAGTCCATTTCAGTGGCCGTTTGATAACACTGAATGCCTCCGCTGTTCTTGAAGTCCATTTCAGTGGCTGTTTGATAACACTAAATGCCTTCGCGGTTTCATGAAGTCCCTTTCAGTTCTGAAATGCCGAATACCCATCCTATAAGTACTTTGCTTTGTATATTAGCCGTCTAGCTTAGTTGGTTTGGTTTCGGTATGAAATCGTTCCATTCTGAGTTGAATAATTAGGTTTTAAAAAAAAAGATCTCCGAGTATTGCGCCCTCATTAAATTTTCTTTTTATTTCTCATGTAAAACAAATTGTCGTCTGAAGAGGATTATCCAGAAAAGTAAACAGGTCAGATCTAATTATATTTACAATTCAAGAAATTGTTTAACCATTGAAGTGGATGATATTTAAGGAAACATCGAATAATCTAAAACCAGATAATCAAATATGTTGAATCGCACCAACTATTTTTATAAGGAAAATGATACAACCAGACAATTAAACCAAATTGTTATTATTCAGAAGGATCTCATAAACTCATGCAAACGTTTTACTGAAACTTGTTGATTTATGAACATTCTTAACTGATGCCAACTCTTACTCGTAGATAGACTTGTTGGGAAACCTTTTACTTTATTTTTTTTAACCATGCAGGAATCTTTATTCAAGAGATTTAATTCATTATTGTTCTAAGTAAATCACTTCCGGAAATGATTAAGAGTATGGAGTTATACTTAAAAGAATCAATCTATTTTTTTCCTTACATTGAAGATCATTCAAATAGAGTTTATTTCTTTCACATTGTTATGTGTCATGTTTATAAAATGAATGAAATTGCTTCGTTCTCTTCTTGGAAGTTTCTGACAAATGATGATTACTATACATAGAGTGAGTTGTTTACCTTGAATTTGCTTATCTTCGTCATTTGTATTAAAAATTATAAGAAAGACTGCCTTCCGGGACGGGTATTGAATGTGGGATAATAGGGAAGCGAGTTTTCTTTTCAAAACTTGCATGCCGTTACAACAGATAGATGCTTTGGCCAAAGCTAACAGAATGTTGAAATAGACATGCACCATTGAAATAGATGGACTTTTCCTAGCTATACATTGTATATTTTATTTCCTACCACATCCTATTGATGAGATGCTGCATTCATATTAGTGATGCATGTAGATTGATAGGCACATACCAGATTCCACCCTACATATGTTTCCAGGTTGCTAGGCTCTTCGAGCAGGGTCGGGCATCCTTTAGTTTGAAGGATACCGGGGAAGCGCAAGCTTCGTGGTTGGGTGGAAAAAACGCCTGAACGATGTTCTTGTCCTTCGACGCAGCAGATGGCCGGTCGGTCGATGGCGGTCGAGGACTCCTTGTTAGATTATTTGCCATTTATATCAATTTGTACTTCTTGTATTCAATGATTGTAAGGCTTGATGCCATTATTCGACACTTGTAATATTTATTCTTGACATACTCTGTAAAGGACTTCAGATGTATTTATGTATGTTTTGAATTTACAGTTGTACTTTTACTTCTAAATTTGAAGTCTTGCATGGACTCTAGAATGTTATCTTATTGCATATCCTTTGGAATGACGAGCATAAGTTATATTAATTTACTGTACATGATTTTACTTTTAGTAAATCTTTGTGTTACTCCAGTTTCTTGTTATGTGAATCTCTAGTACTTTATAATATATCACAACTATATGAAGGTATTTTCTTTTTGTATATCATTGTTGTATTTTGGTATCACCTTGTGTGTATATGCCCAATGTATGTCCTAGAGAGTTGTGAATATACTGCATTGGCAAATGGAAGAGACATTAGCGTGAGAAGAGTCATCGGGTGGACGAAATTGTGTTGAGCTGTTAGCATATAGTCTCACCGATGGAGGAAGTCTGAAGATTGAGTGGCCGATAATGGAGGTCATACCGATGGTCAACAAGTTAAGGGTATGTATCGGTAGGAGTTATGCGATCAGGTGGACGAATTTGTGTTAAGCTAACAGTAGAGCTCTCACTGATCGGTGTGACAACTGCAAGTGTCACCGATGAAGAGTGTATCGGCGTGAGACGGGGCGTCAGTTGGAGATTGTAAGCGGCTGTCGATAGTGTAAAGTGTTGCCGATGATGGAGTTTGAGGATAGCATATCGGTATGAGATGTGCATCGGTGGAAGAAGTTGAGAGTCACAACGAATGACCAGGTCACACCGATAGAAGGCACATCGGTGTAAGAAGTTAGGAGTCTTGCCGATAGTGATAGAAGGGATTATTTTGTGACTATTTCTGCTGTGAGTACCCGCTCTGCATCAAAGTGGTATCAAAGCCAAGGAGTGTTCTTTGGGAAGAAGAAGAAGACAAGATGTCAGAAGGAGAAGGATCAGAAACGTACCCAACAAAGATGACCAATGTTGAGTTGACGGCCTTAGTAAGAAAGCACATGGCAGAGAGCAGAGCAGATAGAGCTCAGAATTAGGCATTGAAAGAAGAACTAGAGAAGTTGAGGGACAGAGTGAAGAAAGGGGAAGAAAACTTTGGTGAACGAGAAGATGGGGATGAAGAGAAGGTCCCTAAGCAGGAAGAGATAGAGGTTCCTGCAGACCAGAGACCCTTACTCAATGCCCTCAAGTCCATGGAAAGAAGGACCATGGATGTGAAAATAGACCTGCCAGTGTTTGCAGGAAAAATGGAACCTGATTCGGTGATGGAGTGGATAGACTCCTTGAATAATTTCTTTGAGATCGAGGAAATACTAGACCACCAAAGAGTGAAGATGGCTCAGTCCAAAATGAAAGGGGTTGCACTGACTTGGTGGAATTTCATCCAAGATGATAGGGTGAAAGAGGGAAAGAATAGAGTTGCAACATGGAAGAGAATGATGGCTTTGGTCAAGGAAGCATATGTTCCATTGGATTATAATATCCAATTACATAAGAGGAAACAGAATTTGAAGCAGAAGGAGCTAGATGTCAGCTCATACACAGAAGAGTTCATGAAACTATGTGTAAAAACAAAGGTAAAGGAAGGTGAGGAAGAAAAGGTAGCAAGATACCTCAATAGATTGAGGTTTAATATCCAAGAAGACATAAGTATGCATAACCCAGAGACAATTCAAAAGTGCTATCAGTTAGCACTCAAAGTGGAAGAAAAATTAAAGAGAAGGCATGAGCAGAACAATAGAAGTAGAGGGAGACAGTAGAGATGAGGAAGAAGTCCTTTTAGAGGTAGAGGATTTGGATACCAAAGTGAATCCAACCAAGAGAACAACAGAGGAGATAGCAATCAAAATCAAGGGGGGAGCTACAATCAAAGAGGAAACTTTAGAGGCAGAAGACCACCATTCAGGGGAAGATCTTAGGGAAGAGGATCGATCAGATGCTATAATTGCAACCAAGAAGGCCATATAGCTAGCAGATGTCCAGCAAAGACAACAAGTTCAATGGGAGAAAAGAGGATCAATTTGATCCAAGAATCTGATTGTCAGATTGTAGCAAGCTCAAGCACTAATCAAAGTGTGAATGCTCCTGACAGTTATGGATATCCTGAGAATGGAGAATCTTTGATGATTAGGAGAGCAATGACCACCATGAAGGTGCCTGGACAAGAACCTCCACAAAGGAAGTCTCTCTTCAGAACTACTTGCAAGGCAGGAGGAAAGGTATGTAAAGTTCTGATTGATTCTGGATCTATTGAGAATTTTGTGTCCATTGAGATGGTAGAAAAGCTTAAGCTTAGAAGACTACCACATCCTTACCCATACAAGATCTCATGGCTACACCAAGGTCAGCAAACAGTTATAGAAGAACAGGCTTGGGTAGAATTACAGATTGGCCCATACAAGGATAGGTTATTGTTTGACATTGCCAAGATGGATGCTTGCCATCTCCTATTTGGGAGACCATGGCAGTATGACTTGAAAGCATACCATGATGGAGTTAGAAACACCTATTCAATTACCAAGAATGGTAAGGTGATAGAATTGCTTCCATTAATGGAGAAGGAGGTGGAGTCAAAAGGAAAAGAAGTCAAAGTGATGATGGTAGAAGGCAAACAATTCATGAAGGGGATAGGAGAAGAAGGAGCAGTTACATATGCTCTAATCTCTTGCCTAAAGGTAAACAAAGAACAGCAGCAACAAGTCAAGGGAGAGAAGAGACAAAAATTCATAGACCCAGTTGTCCAAGAGCTATTGGACAAGTACAAAGGCATTATCTCTGATGGAATGCCAAGTTCCCTACCACCTATTAGGGACACTAGCCATTGTATAGATCTGATCCTAGGATCTACACTTCCAAACAAAGCAGCATATAAGCTCACTCCAGATCAGAATACAGAGGTAGCAAAGCAAATTGAAGAGTTGTTGGAGACAGGCCTAATTGGCAAAAGTTTAAGCCCATGTGCAGTACCGGCAGTACTAGCACCAAAGAAGGAAGGCACTTGGAGACTTTGCACTAATTCAAGGGCGATAAACAAGATAACCATCAGGTATAGGTTTCCAATCCCTAGGATAGAAGATTTACTTGATTGTTTAGGAGGTGCTAAATATTTCTCAAAAATAGATTTGAAGAGTGGCTATCATCAAATTAGGATTAGACCTGGTGATGAGTGGAAGACTGCATTTAAGACTAATGAGGGGTTATATGAATGGAAGGTCATGCCTTTTGGTTTGTCCAATGCCCCTAGTACCTTTATGAGGTTGATGAATGAGGTCTTGAAGAAATTCATGGGAAAATTTGTCATAGTATATCTAGATGACATCCTGATTTTTAGTAATATGAGGGAAGAGCACCTCATCCATATAGACTTGGTTCTCAAAAGGTTATATGAAGAGTAACTAATGTTCAATTTAGCAAAGTGTCTGTTTATGCAGGAAGAGATCATCTACTTGGGATTTGTTATCTCACATAACAAACTAAAAATGGATCAAGAGAAGGTAAGTGCCATATTGTCTTGGCCAACACCCAAAACCTTGCATGATGTTAGAAGTTTCCATGGGTTAGCAACCTTTTATAGGAAGTTTATAAAGGGATTTAGTCATATTTGTGCACCCATGCTTGACACTATAAAGGGAGGACAGAAGTGTAAGTTTACATGGACAAAGGACGCAAATAATTCCTTTGAAACATTGAAGAAGAAGGTGGCAGAGTAGCCAGTTCTTGCATTTCCTGACTTCAGCAAGATTTTTCAAGTAGAATGTGATGCAAGTCATATTGCAATTGGAGCAGTACTCAGCCAAGAAGGTAGGCCTATTGCATTCTTCAGTGAGAAATTAAATGATGCCAAGAAGAGATACTCATTCTATGATTTGGAGATGTATGCTCTAGTCTAGTCACTTAAGAAATGGAGGCATTACTTGATGCCAAAAGAATTCATAGTGTTCACAAATAATCAGGCCCTCAGTTTCATAAATAGTCAAGAGAAGCGGAACCATAGGCATATGAAGTGGGTAGAAACTTTGCAAGCTTTCACTTTCACACTCAAGCACAAGAAAGGGGTTAAGAACAAAGTAGCAGATGCTTTAAGCAGAAGAGTTCTAACCATCAATCAGATCCAATTAGAAAGTGTTGGCATTGATTCTTTGAAGACAATGTATGATGATGATGAAGACTTTGGCGAGATCTACAAGGTATGTACTTCTTTTGGAGACAAATATCATGTTGAGTTCTCTGAATTTCTAATCCAAGATGGATTACTTTTCAAAGGTGGACAACTATGTATTCCAAGATGTTCTATGAGACTGAATATTATTCAGGAGAAACATTGTGGGGCCATGGCAGGACATTTTGGTCTGGATAAGACTCTTGATCTTGTGAAGAGACATTACTATTGGCCTAAGCTACAGTCAAATGTGAGAAGATTTGTGGAAGCCTGTGTAATATGTCAGAAAGCCAAAGGAAGATCCACAAATGCAGGTTTGTATCAGCCATTACCCATTCCTTCTAGGCCATGGGAGAGCATAAGCATGGATTTTGTACTAGGTTTGCCTAGAACAAGAAAAGGACATGATAGTGTTTTTGTGGTAGTAGACAGATTTAGAAAAATGGCACATTTCTTGCCATGTAAAACCACTTGTGATGCTTCATATGTTGCTAATTTGTTTTTCAAAGAGATAGTGAGGATACATGGTTTGCCATTGAACATAGTATCAGACAAGGATGTGAAGTTTATTGGCCACTTCTAGAGGACTCTTTGGCAAAAGCTTGGAACCAACTTATCCTTCTCATCAGCCTACCATCCTCAAACAGATGGACAAACTGAAGTGGTTAACCGTTCATTGGGTAATCTACTCAGGTGTTTAACTAGATAGCATGGAGAGAAGTGGGATAACATCCTACCACAAGCAGAATTCTCCTATAATGACACCATCAATAGGAGTACAGGAAAGTCACCTTTTCAGATAGTATATGGAATTCATCCAAGGGGTATCCTAGAACTAAGAGATCTACCTACATGAGAGCCTATTAGTGCAGGTTCAAAAGATTTTGCTTCAGCCATCAAAGAAGTACATGATCAAGTGAAGAACCAGCTCCAACAAACTACATTGTAGTACAAAACCTATGCTGACAAGAAGAAGAGGGATTTACAGTTTAATGTTGGAGATTTGGTGTGGGTAAATCTGAAGAAAGAGAGGCTCCCAAAAGGGAAATATACCAGGCTAATGTAGAGGAAGATTGGACCATGTCAAATTTTAAAGAAGTGTGGGCAGAATGCTTATGAGATCCAACTTCCTCCTGATCTTGGATTGTCACTCATTTTCAATGTATGTGATTTGACTCCATACAAGCCAAATGCAAATATAGAATAGGAACCATTGCAGGATGTAGTAGATGATGATATTCCTAAGCAGGATCCACCAAAATTAAAGAAGATATTAGAATCAAGAGTGACAAAGAAGACAAGGGACAAGGAGTACATGGAGTTCTTGGTAGCTTGGCATGGACAACCTGTTTCAGAGGCATTCTGGATGACTAAAGATCATATTACAAAATTTGGTGCCAATTTTCAAACTCTGATCTCAAAAGGAGCATGAGATCTCTTCTCCTAGGGAGTATGGTGCAAAAGCACCCCTTCAACAGGCTAAAGATGCACAAGAGGGAGAAGAATAAGGTTTTAACATATATTTTGACATTTCATGTTACCTGGTAGTATTTGTATGTCACTAACTAATGTGACATTTTATGTTGGCATTTCCTATCTGTAAACATCAAAATTTACATTTCTGATATATTGGGTGATGTGAAGGGTTATACAATGTGTCTAATCATTAGGATTTTTGTTGTCTTAAGCAAAACAGATGTCATGGGATTACTTAGGGTTTCTGCTAATAATCTTGGTTAATTCAAAATCCCGCAGAACAAAAATCCTGAAAATAGAGGTGACGGGGTTAACAAAAACAGGGAGAGATGGTTGAGGAAGGGGTCTTTTTCATTTTTCGTTCTGGAATTGATAAAATGTAAGGAACTGGAAAGAGGGAATAGAAATTCTGCTAATTGTGTTTTGAAAAGTGTGAATTCTGTGTAAATTCCCTATACATTAAATTACTTTGTATATTATCTGTATAGAATTGTTGTTGTATTAGATTTAATTCTTCTGCGGTCAAAATGCTCAATTAAATCCATTTCACAGGTGGACTCCAGTGAAATCTGTGTAATGAAGTATGTATATTAGTTTCTGTTTGTTTTCTCTTGTCCGATAAGCATGGCAGAATAGGAATTATGAAATCTATGTCTAACTGTACATTTGATGTATATACACATATTGCATGTGGAGGTCCGCTACCTATGTTTATTGTCTGAGGAAATATATTTCCTGTGTATAGGTCAATGGTATGTCACAGACAGTATCTGTATATATATCGCAACTGTATGAAGGTATTTTCTTTGTGTATATCATTGTTGTATTTTGGTATCACCTTGTGTGTATATGCCCAATGTATGTCCTAGAGAGTTGTGAATATACTGCATTGGCAAATGGAAGAGACATCGGCGTGAGAAGAGTCATCGGGTGGACGAAATTGTGTTGAGCCGATAGCATATAGTCTCACCAATGGAAGAAGTCTAAAGATTGAGTGGCCGATAACGGAGGTCATACCGATGGTCAATAGGTTAAGGGTATGTATCGGCAGGAGTTATGCGATCGGGTGGATGAATTTGTGTTAAGCCGACAGTAGAGCTCTCACCGATCGGTGTGACAACTGCAAGTGTCACCAATGAAGAGTGTATCAGCATGAGATGGGGCGTTGGTTGGAGATTGTAAGCAGCTATCGATAGTGTAAAGTGTTGCCGACGATGGAGTTTGGGGTTAGCATATCGGTATGAGATGTGCATCGGCGGAAGAAGTTGAGAGTCACAGCGAATGACCGGGTCACACCGATAGAAGGCACATCGGTGTAAGAAGTTAGGAGTCCTGCCGATAGTGATAGAAGGGATTATTTTGTGACTATTTCTGCTATGAGTACCCGCTTTGCATCATATAGCCATTTCAAAAGATCACAAGTTTAAAGCTTCACAGAAAAATATCTTTTTCTCCATGAGATTAGGGTTAGCTGTCGAATTCACTTTTTGCAGTCCAAATCTTTGAGATCTCAGCTCAAGCGCTCTTCTCCTTGTTCTCTTCGAATGCAAAGTGATTCAAATGTTGAGTGAATGACCTTTTTATGCTCTGCAAAACCTAATTCACCATTGTAATAAATGCTTTTCCCTAATTCATCCGGTTACACTGTTTCTGAATATAATCAATCTTCAATTACTCCGCAATCAATCACATTAGCTTCTTTTCTTCCAGAATTTACTTCAATAGATCTGCAATAGGCTTCTTTATCTTCATTCATTGTGCCAGATTCAGGCACCCACTTACTGGCAGGGGGAATTAGATTTTCAATGCAGCTCCCCCTGAGCCAGAGCTCCTATTTCAATTCCTGGAGGAATTACCAACACCGGATTCTGATGCGGACCCATCACCATCATTCATTACACTTTTCTTCCCCCATTTTTTGTTCATTTCATTCTATATCTCATTCACGTCTACTTTTTCCTTGTCTTTATCTTGTCTCTGCACATTCTATCTTTTGTTTACTAGACCTTTTCTATCATCATTCCTGCTTCTACAGAATCTTGCAATATGACCAGATCTATTGCAATTAAAGCACGCAACATTTCTTTGCTCATTTACTTGATTTCCTCTTGATCTGCACTGATTAGCCATGTTTCCAAATCTATTGCATGCAAAACATTTTCCATTGAAAGAATTGACATTTCCTCTATTGTTAGAGTTATTCGTCGTCATACTTCTTCATTCATTGGATCTATGATCATACCTTTTTCAATTGAAGCATTGACTGGAGAAGGATGGACCACTTTGATTCACTCTACTTCTGCACTAAGTAGCTCTATGACCAAATTTATTACAATTGAAATAATTTCCATTGAAGGATGGATACCTTTGAGCATTAGGCTATCTGACCGGAGGTCTTCTAGGTCTGTTTCTCTAATTCCTTGATTCGGGATTTCTTTGACTAGATCCAGAGCTTTCACCTTTCTCATATCCTAGACCATGCTTATCATCTGCCTTCTTCTGACTATCAAGCAACACCTCAAGTTTAGATGAGCTTATGTTGAACTTCTCTTTGTATTCATTTGCAGCTTCTAGGTCATGTTTGAGAATGACAATTTGCCTTTCAAGTTGTTCCTCATTATACCTAGTTTCTTGTAGATCAGACTCTAGATGGCCAATTATTATATCCAATCTGCAACACTCTTCTATTCTTTCTTTTAGAGACTAATTCAAGTTTTCTTTAGTCTTCTTCCTTTCCTCGATTTCCTTGGTTAGCCTCGTCACTCCAGATTCCATCTCATGTTTTAGGACAACAACTTCTTTTTCCAACTTCTCACATTCCTTTGTCTTCTCCTTCAAAGACTCATCCATGCCATTGTCTTCCTTTTGATTTGCTAACTACTGAAGTAGCTCCTTCCTCTTTTCCATAGATTTACTCAGTTTCCCTTTTAAAGTCTCAATGAAATACTCAGCATCTTTAAGGTTCTCTTGCAGTTCTTTGACTTTTTCTTTGGACTGATCAAGATCTTCTAAATCAACTTGAAGTTGTTCATTGATGCCATCAGAATACCTGAATGAACCCATTGAAACACCTTCCCAGATCTTCTTCAAGCTGTTAAACTTCTTCCAAGGAACCTTGCTCTGATACCAATTGTTGAAATTAAGGAACACTAAGAGGGGGGTGAATCAGTGTTCTGCAAAACTTATTATTATGTTCCTTTATTAATTTACCACATACATTCAAAAGAAAGAAGAATGAACTTAAGAATAGCAACAACAAGATCATCACACATGAACACCAGGATTTTTATGTGGAAACTCAGTTAAGGGAAAAACCATGGTGGGGGTTAACCCACAAGATTTTATACTCTGTTAAAAGTATTACAGATGGGAAGGCACATGCCTTCAGGCACACTACCCAAAGCTCACTACTCAAAGGAGGCTCACTGCCTACAAGATCAATTACAAAGAGTTCACTAAAATAATTGAACTAAATAATACCATCTAACAATGCAAGATGACAGTTCTGGTTAGGCTCAATATACTGACTTCACACACTTCATCTCACTTCCCTGTTCCACTATTCTACCATGATCCGGAGCTTAGATCTCTTTGCTTCACACTTGATATTGCTACACTTTGCACCTATCACCTCATATTCGCACATCCATACCTCAAAATGCTTGAACCCATTGATCATATATATCCACAACATGAAATTTCATCAACTGTAGTTGGCCTCAAGAGAACTTAGAAACTTTTTCAAGATCACTGCTCTGTTGGCTGCATCCATGCACAAATATCAATGCAGACCAAAACCTATGTATTCAAGTCACCACACATGTCAGCCAATACCACTGGATCTCATAAATTACTCAACCAACCACTTCTCTTAATCCGCACAAGGATCAAACACCAAGTCGGCCTGTTCTTCATTGGACTGAACTATCTAACCAAAACCCAATACTCAGATGCTTGTAACTTTCAATCCCTTCATCGGAGGCTAAAAATTTGGATTTAGGTAGCCCTAACATCCCTTAACATTCCCTCAGATCCGCAGTACAATATGATTACTTGTGGAGAAATGCGGACCAAAATGTTGAACCCTATCATATGCTCTGTTCTTGTCTATCCGGACTTAGACAAATCTGCAATCTGACTTTTGGTATGATCAAATGATACAATGTAGATATGTAAGATATATTTAGTTGCCATCAATGACAACACCTAACTTGCCTAGCAGTGTCTCTTGCCAACAAGAATTGTAGATTTGAAGCTCTGATACCATGTAAGAGTCGTATAATAGACTCAAGGAAGCCCACGATCACTTGCAACTAAAACAACCTTACACACCAAGAGAGAAGCAACATAAAATGGTTTACTACCAAGGAAATAATGATGGATAACATAACTTGATAATGTACAATGAGAGACCTTTCTTATATAGGCAAGGTTGAGAGGTATGACATCAAGTGATCATGATAAGTGTCTTAATCCTATGACATGAGACGCAAATATTAAAGTGACAATTATTAAATGCCCTATGTAAACTTAACTAGATAAGTGTGACAAGGACCTAATATGGAACTCTAGTTAGGTAATATACCCCATTCACACCAACAAGTGCATGAATGAGATCACAATGTTGTTGAAACTGTAGACATTAATTAGCAAATTGATGTGCACCCTATTCCATACTAGGCCAATAGTATCATGTTCTTAGCAACTTTGCAAGGGTAGGACCACTAGAATGTGAGCCACATATGCCCTCATGTACCTTGTCTAAGGTCGTTTGGGCTTCTTCTGAGTTGAGGCACCTAAGAAGAGTACCTAGAGACTCCTTCGATATAGTGTATCGCCAAGGATGGTAAAGCAAGATGTTGGCGAATAAAGGTTTTATGCTGATTAGAGGATAGGTTATGTGGAAGGGATTGGTCACAGAGGTAGGCATATATTTCTTGATACCATGGGGATACAGGACCAACTGGTTTGCAAATGAGTTTAGAATATGGGACATCATATACAGGGATAAAGAGTTGTTCCACAATAAACTCACATTGTTGGCTATTGTTTGGTTGTTAATGAGAGAGCCAATAGTTGCGATTACATATGTAGCTTTGTTACTTAGTTGAGGCACTTGTTCAAACTGAATCTCAGAAAAAGTATTTCTTGAAGTCGTCGACCATTTTCTTGTAGGGGACTAGCTCATCATCCTTAGTTTGATATTCATCATTAGCTTGTTTGATAACCAATTATGAATCTCCATAAATGTGCAATATGTCAATCTTCCACTGGACAACCATTCTCAATCCTGTAATCAAAGTTTCATACTTAGCTATGTTATTAGTGCATGAAAATGCAATCCTATATGCCTTAGGAATGCAATCATCTTGATGTGTGATGAAGAGAATTCCTGCTTCAGAACCATGAGAAGTGAATGATCCATCAAAGTATAATTTCCATTGTGTCAATGGGATGACTGAACATATGGATTCATCAAAGAACTATATAATAAGTGGATGATCTATTTGAATAGGATCATCAACAAGTTGATCTGATATAACATGTCCCTTGATAGCCTTATGATCCACATATTCTATATCAAATTCATTGAGGATCATTACCCACTTTACCGCAAGTGAGTATAGCTTTTGGAAATAGATATTTTAGTGGGTCTACCTCGAAAATGAGCTTGACTTGATGATTGAGAAAATAGTGTCTTAGTTTCTTGGAACTGAAGACAATCGCTAGACATGCTTTCTCCATAGGTGTTTAATTAAGCTCATATCCTACCAAGGTTTGACTAATATAATATATAGCTTTTTCTTTGCCTGATTCATCATGTTGTGCTAGAAGAGTCCCTAATGTTGCTGATGTTGCTGAAATATACAAAAGTAGAGGCTTCCCTAGAATAGGAGGCATAATAATTGGAGGACAAGCTAAATATTCCTTCAATTTGTTAAATGTTGCTTGGAATGAAGCATCCCATTGGAATTTGACATGTTTCTGAAGAAGATGTGTGAAGGGATGACATTTACCGGCCAACTGAGCAATAAAATGCTTGATTTCCTGGAGTTTACCTTGTAGACTATGGAGTTGCTTTAGATTCTTCATTGGAGGCATTTCGACTATTGCTTTCACTTTTTTCGGATCAACTTCAATACCTCTTCTTGACACAATATATCCCAATAGCTTTCCTAAAGTGACGTCGAACACACTTTTTTGGATTGAGGTGTACTTGGTACTTCTTGAGTCTATCAAAGATGTGGGCTAGGACTTGAAGGTGTGTTTCTCTTGTAAATTTTCCCAAGAGACCATCTACATAGTCTTCCATGATCTTGTGGAGCAAGTCATGAAAAATCACTATCATTAGGCATTGGTAGGTTGCTCCTGCATTCTTGAGGCCAAATGGCATAACCACCCAATAGTAGGTACCCCATGGACAAATAAAGGTTGTTTTATGATGATCCTCTGGTGCAATATGAATCTGATTATAGCCAAAAAACCCATCCATAAGTGAGAGCATCTCATGTCCTATAGTGAGATCTATAATAATGTCGATGTTTGACAGAGGAAAATCATCTTTAGGACACGCTTTGTTGAGATCTGTGAAATACGTGGAGACGTAGATGCCCCCAATCACTTTAGCTACTGGGACTATATTGGATACCCACTTTGGATAATCAATAGGCCAAATGAATCCCACCTCTAACAATTTTTGAAGCTTTGCTTTCACTAATAGTGCAATTTGAAGATGCATCTTTCAAAGTTTCTTCTTTACAAGCTTTGCATCAAGATAAACAGTCAGGTGATGCGCCACAAGGGATGGATCCAAACTAGGCATGTTGGCATAGGACCATGCAAAATTGTGAGCTCACTTATGAAAGAAATATGTGAAATCCTTTTTTTCTTTTGATGATAGAGAAGCAACCAGAAATGTTATCTTAGGGGCTCTATTGTACCCAAATTAAGCTCTTGAGATTCTTCAACCAACACTGGAGATATTTTATGATAGTGAGTGTCTTCGGGAAGGTCGAATCCCCCATCCTTCAGTGCCTCAAAGAGGTTTTCACCATCATTAACAATGCTTTTGTTCTTAGCCCAGAATTGAGGTTTCTCATTGGTTTGGGTGTTGTTATCCTTGTTGTCTTTATAGATCTTAACTAAACCTTTGGCTATAAGACCATTCTCAATGGTCACACCTTTGTCTATGTTGCACATTGAATTTGCAGGTGGAAATCCATCTCCTAATTTAAGTTTTGAACAAATATGTTAATGAGTTTCTTTTCAAGGATGGGATAAGAAAATTTACTTGCAAGGTTCCTCCATCATTGTAGTAAGGTAGCGAATGATTCTCCATTTCCTTGCTTGGTGTTGCAAAGGTCTGTCACATACACCTCATGCTCTATGTTGTATGAAAAATGTGTGATAAACTTTTCGGCAAGTTCCTGAAATATTTTAATGCCATGAGGCAAATGGGAGAACCATTCGATGGCTTGGCCTCCTAAACTATGAGGAAAGAGTCACATGAGACAAGTGTCATTATAGGTGACTTCCATACAAGCTATGTAAAACTCTTTTAGATGGTCTCTAGGATCACCCTTCCCTTTGTATTTATCAAATTTAGGCATTTCAAAATTGTGTGGAAAGGGGATCATAATAAGGGATCTATCAAATGGGTAGGGAAATATTTCCTCAAATGAGTATTTCTTCTTTGAGTGTCCCATTTCCATGTCTTGCACCTTCTTCCTCAATTCTTGAAACTCTTGGGCAAAATTGGGGAGGGGAGGTGTTGGATTGGTGTTCAAAGGTTGTTAATTGATAAGTTGTTTGATGAGGGCATTTTGGTGTTGAGATGTAATGGGTGGATGTAACATGGGGTTGGTGCTTTGGAAAAGATAGGAATTGAGGAGTGGATTAGAGACTTAAGGATTGGTGGATGTGTTTGAAGTGTAAATTCAAGAAATTTGGGGATTAATGGGTGGTATTGATGGCAAAACTTGAGGATTAAGTGGGGGAATGATGATTGCAACTTGAGGGATTGGAATTGACATTTGTGGTTGGTTATGGTTCGGGATGCATATGCTAAGGTGTTGGGTTGTGACACATTGATGGGAATGGATTGGCTAACACTAGTCTTAGCAGAGGAAGAGGATGAGGGATCAATTATGGGTGGTTGTGATGTTAATGGATGATTTTGATCATGGGATGTGAATGGATCCCAAGGTTTTAGATGGGAGATGTCATAATCTGGAGGTAGTTGAGCTCCATGTTGAGCTCACATAAGGAAATATTTATCTGGATTGGCTATAAGCATATGATGCATAAGATCCATGTATTCCACATCTTTAGAGAATTCTTGTAACCTTGTGGAAAGATCTTGAGGTGCTTGGGAGGCTTGTCCTAAGATAGGTGCATTTGGTGAAGATGGTCGTGAATCTACCTTATAACCACTTGAGATAAAGAGGTGAGGTGCCATCCCAGTTTCTTTCCCACTTTCCATTTGAGGGATGGCCTTCTTAGCAATGTCAATGTGAGAGTTGGACTCCATAAGCCTCTCTTCTTTCAACCTTGTGAGTGGCATGCAAAGAAAAGACCTAGGTAAATGTTCTGGGATTTGGAGATGGAAAGATGTGTTGATTGGAAAAGAAAATGATGATGTGACTAGACTTGGAGATATTAAAATTTGGACTTTTATGTTTGGGGATAATTGAGATATGTTTGATTTGGGGATGATGTTTGGATGAGGAACCAAAATGGCTTCAAGTACAAATCTAGATCTTTTGATTGATGAAAAGGATAATATCTTTTAATACTTAGGGTAGATAAATGTCTAAGCAATAAAGAGGTAGGGATGCTCCTTTTTCTACTTGAGGTAGACAAGATCTCAAACAAAATAAGGAGTAGGATAAGGACTTCACCAACTCAAGAGTACTCAAGACTCCTAAGCTAATTAATCCAAAGGGCTAACTTAACACTACTTGAGTTAGACAAGTTCGCAAGCAAGATGCTAAGCTAGGGATGAAATGATAAAAAGATCTAGATCAAACAAGTTTGATTTTGTTGGAATACTAAGGATCACTGAGAGAGGGGGGTGAATCAGTGATCTGATAAAACTAATTCTTCAAACAAGATCTTCTCACAATGGTACCAAAACAATATAACATCATCATGAAACACAAGACAATTGCATCATGACATGAAAGCATTAACAAAGCACATGAGACATATATGAACATCACATAACACACATGATTGAGTGGAACACCCCAGAAGGGCAAAAACTACTATGAACATGATCTACATTAAGCCTCACTGGCAAACCTCACTGGTTACAATCTATGCCTCACTAGCAAACCTCACTGGTTACAAACTATGCCTCACTGGAAATATCTCACTGAGAACATATCCTATGCCTCACTGGCAATAGGAGCATTTACAACAATCTCAGAAGAAATCAATACATAATACAAAGGGTTACTCTATTTCAATCCAAATCACTGTTCTTCACATCTAACTCTGCAAAACACTCTCAATCAATATGATTCTTTATCCACATTTGCTTCTCAGTCAATTCAATCTCCATATCTCCTTTTCACAATATTTTTTCTTTTTCATTCATTCTCCTCATTGCAATATACACACTTATATACTAAACAAAAACATCACTGCATGAGTATCTCCATCTGCAATTTCACTGAGGTGTCCACATCAAAAAATTACACTGTTATCCCCTTCAAACAATAATATATGTCTTCATTTTCATTATCTTTAGAGAGATCCACACAAGAAGTATATGTAATTATCAACACGCTAACAATTTTCCACATTAGATTCTTAAATTCTCCAATTCATTACTCTAATGCATCGGTTACAGAAGTGCATCTCTATATAGAGGGAGTGGGTGCAACATGCATACTAAGCATAATTCACCTACAAAAAGATCTCATAAACTTCTTAATTCTCTGTCAAAAATGAAAACCATCTACACACTTCATCAGTTTTCCCTATTAGCGTAATCTCCATAAAGTCATATCTCCAAAAAGAAAAACATCTTCTGCCATGATACGCACTCTACATACTCTTAAATTTCTTCATAAAAAGGTTCTTTTATTAGCTGCCACTAACATTAAAATCTTGGAATTTCCCCTTCAAAACCACTACACCTTGGTTACTGTGGCATCTAAAATGAGATGGAGTGGGTTCAATAGTTTATTTGCATGTCGAAGGATAAAAAATCAAACCAACTTTTTACTAATTTTAGCCTTGGAAAAGGCTCTGCACGTAGTCACAAGGAGCACCGATAGTCAAATACTTGTCAAATTGGAAGCATGGGAGAAGGGTTTAAACATTTAAATATTGGCCATTGATTATACTTTGTGCACCCTCAAAAACTTTAAAAATGAGCCTTTGATATGCATTTTCCGCCTGAGCATAGGAAAGGTGACCGTTGGAATGGGTATCATTAGGTAGAGGGGCTGGTAAAAGGATGATTAGGACCCCCTTAAGATGTAACTTAAGTTACATCTTACCTCCAATAGAAAGTTACTTTCAAAACATAAAAGCAAGTGACGGTTAGTCTTTAGGTCTTAGGGTTGAACATAGGGTTTTGGATAGTTAGAAAATAGGTCTTCAAAACAAATTAACAAACTCTAATTACATCTTTTAACAAATGCAAACCATACAAATATTGACTCCAACCAAACAAAGATAATCTGACAGAGAATAGGGAAAAAACAAAGATAATAGAGACCTTTAGGAAACTTAGAATAGATAGGGTTTTTAAAGATGGAAGACTATGTCCTTTGAAGAATAGCAAACCATTGTCCATCACTACCATGAAACCATCACCATTGTAACTCTCCAAACATCATGCCTCTGTCTGACAGCAATGACAAACCCACATCCAACCTCAATCATAATAAGTTGAGCAAAAACATCATGATCATATACTATCAATATACTATTAACAATGTCATCATGTGATGTCTCCATTCAAACATTGTAAAGCATGATCAACAAGAAAGGATGATTAGCAACAACATCATCAAAGATGAAACTCCATCAAGGAATCATCAAGCCAACTCTTGAAACCTGATACCATGAAGAACATATTGCCATGAACAAATATCAACTCAAGCATCTTTGATCCTGAAGACATCAATGCCATATCATGAACCAATAAACTCATATCAATGCCAACAAACTTATACTCTTTTGACATCAATGACAAACCTCATTCCAACAAACTCCCCCTTTGTCATTGATGGCAAAATCTCTCCAACTTTCTCTCTCTCCCCCTTTGACATCAAGTGACAAAGGAATCTGTAGCCAAGGAATCTCCCCCTGTTTGGTATGCTCTTTCCTATCCTATTGACTAATACCAGTATGATTGACTTGAAGGAGCACTGCAACATATCATCATAATGAAGGGCAACATACTGCTTCTCATGAGGACCACACACTTTACAAACAATCTGCCTTCACTGTCCATCAACAATAATGCATATTTCATTTCACTGTTTGTGTGAGACATACTGTCTAATGCACTTATACCCTTGATGCCTGATTAGAGACAAACTCTCATTTAAAATCAAACACTGTTGTCACCATGAAAGACTGTTAGAAAATACTATCATCAAACAAATATCTTGTAATTAGTACAAATGTTTGTCATCAACATCTTCACCCTGTCACAAAGTGACATTGAATGTGGTCAATACTGTTATCACCAAAAAAATATGGGCACCTATTACTTTTGATATGTCCAGGCTATCTATTGCAGAGTCCTCTATTTCCTCATCTATCATTATTCTTGCTGGCAGAATCATCAGATACATCTAAAATTTCTATTATATCCATCTTTTTAGAAAGTTCAACTTCATTTGCATAGTTCATGTCACTTGTTTTCCTCTCACGTTCTTCAGTCACAATGTCCTTCATCTCTGTTAACTTTATGCTTCTTGTTTCTCACCATCTTAGACCCCTTTGCATGATGGTCTCTACACCATAGTCATGTCAAGATCTTTGTATCCCTACAACTTTAATATCCTATGATCTCTAGCTACTGATTTGTGGCTGTTTACTAACCTTCAATACTCCAAATGCCACTGTAATCTCTACACCATGAGACAGTCCTCTTGATAGGCCTACTAACCCCATGCAAACTCTTAACTCTTCCAATATCTTGACTGCCTTTCTTGGCAGTTTTAATCACTGCATTTTCATAGTTATCTTACCAAGTATACAATTTTTACTATCTCTTCTTGTAAGATAATGATCTATCTTTGTGAAAGCCAAAATCAATGGCATGCAGATGAGAATATCACTGTGCTTCAATCATATCACTATCATATCATGGCACTGTCACTTCATGTCTACAACAAAACTATTAGCAATATGAGCACTATCAATGAATGATGTTCTACACTGAGCAGCTGCATACTATCACTGATCATGGAAATAGATATCAGACCCCTCCATTTCAAGACGACATTGACTGTTCACTATGGAACATTGACTGTAATGATAGTGGGATTGTCTTCAGATTTCCTTGCACAAACTTACAAATCACTGCCCTCAAACAATGGCATACCCAAACAACAACATAATGAAACCATCAATGCATCATCACTAAAAGACCATAAAAAACAAGCATTCCAAAATACCATTGTAAACAAGTTAAGAATAATACTCTGTCCACTGGTAAAGCACTAAAAAAATGTCATTGATAGTCATTTCATGACAGTTATCTCATGACAATCTAGAATTACTCATGATAGTCATATCATGAATATTCATCTATCCTTGTATTGAGTTTAGAAACATAACTGTCTCTATTCCTTAGTTTACTCTATGAATGTCCTCCTAAATACTTAATAGTACTAAGACTATCCTAGATCTTCATGACAACTGCCCTGTGCAAGATTCATGACAAACCTCTGTCCTAGTCTACTATTTCACTATCATTCTACATTTTACATGCAAGTCTACAAGGCATTTGCAATTATAACATTTGATACCACAACACACCTTCTCCTTTATACATTGATGGATGTTATACCTTGTTCCAAGGCTCCAAGAATGCTGACAGAAGTTGCAGAGTCTGATTTTACACTTGCCCACTGTATTTTCTTGATTTAGTGTTGAAACCATTTCAACAAACCTATTTTGTGTGAGTCTTGCAATCATTGCATATCCAAGGATCATATACTTTTTATGACATTTAATTCACCACCATGCACTCTGTATGCCTACACTCTTGGCAACTGTCTCTGCTTCTAGATATTTCATTAAAACAATCATGACTTTCCAGACTATCACTTCACTCCTACCTTAGCCCATTCCATATACTTAGGTTGAATGATGAAATAATAAATATCTCAGTAACATATGAAAGATGATATTGTCATAAGTCAAAGTATGCAACAACACCTTTTGCATCAACACCTTGAAACCCTTGAAGTAGCAACTCATCAGCAACAACAATACCAAATGAACTAATACCTTCAATACTTTAAATGCATCAAGTATCAACTAGACCTTTGCAAATTCATGAGCTAGAGACATCCAACATAGTACATGCATCATCAAAACAACATTGCTAGCAATGAAACAATGATGAACACCAAATGCAAATGCTGTCAACTTATCAAAGACATACCTCCTAGTTCACAACACAACTCCTTGAGACCACAACTACTTTACAAGTTTCTGATAGTCCATCTATTACATTATCTTTGACAGATGTGTTAGGCTTTGGCAAGGTTTCTTGATAGCTCATGCAGTTTGCTCACTATGATGACATCTCTCCATAAAAGCATGCTCCTTGACTGCTACAACCTCCTGATTTTCACCTTAGGGGTAAGAGATAGGACATTGAACAACTCCCCCTAACCTCATGCTACTTCTTATGTAACTTGTGATGTATCTTGTGCAATATGCACAAGTTTAGGTTTATCTTTTTCTTGATTTTGTTTCCATCTCCACCCTTTCATAGGTTCTCTCTTTTGTTCAGGTTTCATCCTCCAAACTTTCTTAGGCTCTTTTCTTTTCCAACCTTTCAAACCAGGTGATCCTTTTCTACAACAATGTGCTTTGTGTCCAAGAGTGTTGCACTTATAACATATAATATTGCAATCTAGATCAAATGAATGATAGTTCCTTTTTGACAACCTATGAGCACTTATGTTGTTATTCCATGCATAATCATACCTTCAATGCACTCTACAATTTCTTTTTATGTCGCCAAATTGTTGCAATTGTAACACAAGGTCTACATTCCTTATTGGAGCAGACGTGTTTCTTTTCATAAAATCATACCTTCTCCTATGAGAAACTCTACATGTAGCAGCCTTACAAACATATCCATTACATGAATAACAATAACCAGTAAAGGAATAACTGTACCTTATAGATTGACTTTGCCTGGTAGGAGGAGATCTTGTGGACATGATGGTTCTTTTTCTCCCTCCATTGTTGATGTTCTTGAAAAACCCATTATCAACACTCTTATCTTCTACCTTCTTTTTGTCTTCAGTCTCAAGAGTACTAGAATCCAAATCTATCTTCTTTCTAGGAGTTTCTCTAACTTTAGAAGTCTGCCTCTTTTCATAGCCTAATCCAGTGGTGTTCTTGTGATGTTTTTGCTTACCCAACATCTCATACAACTTGTTGGTGCTGTCCTCAAACTTCTGATTTTTCTCTGATTGAATCTTGAGATTTTCAATATCTTTTCTCAAGGTGACTATCTCAGCCTCCAGTTTTAGGCATTCAATTGATTTGACTTTAGATTTAGACTTTATAACATCTGCTATCTTTTTAGCCTCTTCAATCTCTATTTTTAGAGTGATAATTAATTTATCTAATTCTTCAACTTGTACCCTTAAGTCCACAATTAGATTTCTTGCCTCTTCAAGATTTGAAAAAGCTATTTCAAGGTCTAAAAGTAATTTATCCTTGGAGTCCTTTTCTTGTTGAAGCTATAACTCTAATCTCTGGTTCTCCTTTATGAATTTCTTGATCTCATCTAGGGCACACATGAGTTCTCCTTCAATATCAATTTCACATTCATCTTCATCATACTCCTATTCATCTTCACTCACAATGTGGTCTCCTTCTTTGTCAATAATCTCAACAACAAAATCATATCCTCTTTTATATATATCATATCATATGTCCACTTGCAGAGGTGTTTCTTGCAACAACACATCACTTGATTTGATTTGGACTTGTTGAACAATTTTTTGCTTGGCATCTCTCTTTCCCTTGTTTCTTTTACACTTACCCATAGTATTCCACCTCCAGGCTCTACCCAAGTTTGTTAGACAACTGCAAGGAACCTGCTACTCTGATACCAATTGTTGGAATACTAAAGATCACTGAGAGGGGGGTGAATCAGTGATCTGATAAAACTAATTCTTCAAACAAGATCTTCTCACAATAGTACCAAAACAATATAACATGATCATGAAACACAAGACAATTGCATCAGGACATGAAAGCATTAACAAACAAGAGACATATATGAACATCACATAACATAGATGATTGAGTGCAAAACCCTAGAAGGGTAAAAACCACTATGAACATGATCTCCATTAAGCCTCACTGGCAAACCTCACTGGTTACAACCTATGCCTCACTAGCAAACCTCACTGGTTACAAACTATGCCTCACTGGCAATATCTCACTGATAACATGTCTTATGTTGCACTAGCAATAGGAGCATTTACAACAATCTCATAACAAATCAACACATAATACAAAGGGTTGCTCTGTTTCAATCCAAATCACTACTCTTCACATCTAACTCTGCAAAACACTTTCAATCAATATGATTCTTTATCTGCATTTGCTTCTCAGTCAATTTAATCTCCATATCTCCTTTTCACAATATTTTCTCTTTTTCATTCATTGTCCTCACTACATTATACACACCTATATACTAAACAAAGACATCACTACATGAGTATCTTCATTTACAATTTCACTGAGCTATCCACATCAGAAAATTACTCTGTTATCCCCTTCAAACAATAATATATGTCTTCATCTTCAATATCTCTAGAGAGCTCTACACAAGAAGTATATGCAATTATCAACACTCTAACAATTTTCCACATTAGATTCTTAAATTCTCTAATTCATTTCTCTGTTGCATCGGTTACAGAAGTGCATCTTTGTATAGAGGGAGTGGGTGCAGCATGCATACTAAGCATAATTCACCTACAAAAAGATCTCTTACACTTCTTAATTCTATGTCAAAAATAAAAACCATCTGCACACTTTATCAGTTTTTCCTATCAGCATAATCTCCATAAAGTTATATCTCCAAAAAGAAAAACATCTTCTACCATGATAACCACTCTGCATACTCTTAAATTTCTTCATAAAAAGATTCTTTTATTAGCTGCCACTAACATTAAAATCTTGGAATTTCCCCTTCAAAACCACTACACCTCAGTTACTGTGGCATCTAAAATGAGATGGAGTGGGTTCAATAGTTTATTTGCATGTCGAAGGTTAAAAAATTAAACCAGCTTTTTACTAATTTTAGCCTTGGAAAAGGCTTTGCACGTAGTCACAAGAAGCACAGATGGTCAAATACCCGTCAAATTGGAAGCACAGGAGAAGGGTTTCAACATTTAAATATTGGCCATTGACTATACTTCACGCACCCTTAAAAACTTTAAAACTGAACCTTTGATACACATTTGCCGCCCAAGCATAGGAAAGGTGACCGGTGGAATCGATATCATTAGGTAGAGGGGCCGATAAAAGGATGACCGTGACCCCCTTAAGATGTAACTTAAGTTACATCTTACCTCCAATAGAAATTCACTTTCAAAACATAAAAAAGCAAGTGACGGTTAGTCTTTAGGTCTTTGGGTTTACATAGGGTTTTGGATAGTTAGAAAATAGGTCTTCAAAACAAATTAACAAACCCTAATTACATCTTTTAACAAATGCAAACCCTAAAAACATTGACTCCAACCAAACAGAGATAATTTAACAGAGAATAGGGAACAAATGGAGATAATAGAGACCTTTAGGAAACTTAGAATAGATAAGGTTTTTAAAGATGGAAGACTAGGTCCTTTGAAGAATAGCAAACCATTGTCCATCACTGCCATGAAACCATCACCGCTGTGACTCTCCAAACATCATGCCTTTGTGTGACAGCAATGACAAACCCACATCCAACCTCAATCAGAATGAGTTGAGAAAAAACATCATGAGCATATACTATCAATATACTAACAACAATGTCATCAGTTGATGTCTCCATTCAAACATTCTAAAGCATGATCAGCAAGAAAGGATGATTAGCAACAACATCATCAAAGATAAAACTCCATCAAGGAATCATCAAGCCAACTCCTGAAACATGATACCATGAAGAATATACTACCATGAACAAATATCAACTCAAGCATCTTTGATCCTGAACACATCAATTCCATATCATGAACCAACAAACTCATGCCAATAACAACAAACTCATTCTCTTTTGACATCAATGACAAAGCTCATTCCAACTGATTTTGGATTCAAGGATGGGTTGGATATAGATTGATAAGATCAAAGTCAAAAATTTTGGGAACCAATCCAAGTCTAAGAGGAATATTGAAAAGATGGTGAATTTGGTTGATGGGTGAATGAAGCTTGGAAAAAGATATGATATGACAAAGTTTGGATATGGAGTGTATGAATGGATTCAAAATGAGGAAGAAGGTGAAAGATCCCAGGTCTATTTTGCAAGTTCCTAAATATTTTGGCCAAATGTTGCAAGTTTCCATAGGCTGTTTTGGTGATTATTTAACAAAAATGCCAAGTTGTAGGACAACAATGTCATTTTAAGGCTCAACAGTGCACAAATATCAGACACAGGCATCAAATAATAGTCAAAGTGCAACGTTATCTGACAAAAGTGTAGAGATATCTGACAAAAGCGTAGAGATATTTGACAAAAGCACTAAACAATAATTTTCTGGATAGTTTGAAAGATTTTTTGGCAAGAGATTGAAATAAACAAGAAAACATGATGGTTGACACAACTTTCAAGGTGTAAAATGATGCAGATGGTCCTTGACCTTTGTGGATAACAAATGGCTTTTACTGGTATTTCATAAAGAAAATACACCAAACACTTTATAACATTCCTAGATTTATTCAGGTGGGTGTATCTTGATAGTGTAGGCCCACACAAAATACTTAATGAGAGCTAATAGCTAGGGATCTAGTGGCACAAGGGCTCACCTTTTCCCTTTCCTTGGAGGCTTCGATGCCTTACCCAAAGAGTTTCTATCTCATCTCAAGAAGGCACATGGTGAGTATCTTCAGGCTTGTTGCTGAACCTTGCACCACACTAGAAGATGACCAAAAGGTCTTATCTAGGCTATTACAAGCTCTCTAGGGGACTTTTAAGGCACAAGACCATGAACAAAGGGCCTATCTACATGCATGAGACTAGGAGGGTCTCTCTTATTCTCGTCACCTCACAAGTCTCGGCAGACTGAGGATCTTAGGGCTTTGCTTAGAAATGATGATGCCTCCTCCTTGAGGTACATCTTTCACTCTCCCCCCTTTTTATACCCCGCCAGTTCACATGATCTAGGTCGTCCCTTGGGGTGTTGAAATTCCCAAGCAAGCCTCCTAATGGGAAAGATTGATGCTAGTGTTTTTGATCCCCAAGCTCACACTAGGCGCAAGGGGAGAGCATACACAAGCTAGCTCAACCTAAGGATCTAATCTAGAACACACAGGAAATTTGTGGCTTTTGATCTCCAAGGTCATGCGAGGTGCGAGGAGAGAGCATACACCAACAAACTTCCACGTACATGACAAACAAGTAAATTAACCTTCTAAGCTAATTTAGTGTGCCTAGATTAGTGAGAAAAATAAAATCTTGGACTATCAAATTTGCAGGACAAATATATTAGTAGTTTTTCAGTTTTTTAATCTTTGACAAATGATAAACAAGATGCACAAATGGATTAGTTCACAAGACAACAAAAAGTTTAGATGAAAAAGGTGATTTAAAAAAAAAATTTCTGGAACAAAAGCGCCAAATAATAAAACAAATGTGAAATTTTAAAGGTCAGAAGCGCACAAACACTTAAACAAAAGTGAAATTCTATTAAACAAATGTGCATAGATATGAAACAAAAGTGAATTTTAATTAGACAGAAGCACACAAATATCGAACAAAAGCGAAGTTCTACTAAACAAATGTGCACATATATGAAACATAAGCAAATTTTAATCAGACAGAAACACATAAATATCAAACAAAAGCAAAGTTCTACTAAACAAATGTGCACATATGTGAAACATAAGCAAATTTTAATCAGACAGAAGTGCACACATATCGAACAAAAGTGACCTTATACCTAATAAAAACACCGAATGACAGAAACACAGTTAGAAATGACCACTTTTAGCAAAGATCCACAAATCTACATACAAATGATTAGTTTTTTGTAAAACAGATAATTAGCTAGATCAGAAAACAATTACAGAGTCTAGAAACAGATAAACTTCTAGATTTTTAACACAGAATTGATAAAAATCAGCCTACAATAACAGATTGGTCAAAAAATTCATAACATAATAGTAGCATTCAATAGTTCTAAGTTACAGAACAAAAGCGTTGATTCGTGTTGCAGATGTGCCAACCTGTAGAGAAAAGTGTCGATATATTATGCAGAAGCGCCAAATAACAAAACAAAAGCATCAAAGAATTGAACAAAAGTGACAATTGACAGTCACAAACGTGTTTTTGAGACCTTCTTATGCAGAACACAAAAATCTCACATTAATTAATTAGTTTCAGGGATGTGGGTCCCACTGAGTGTGCCGAAATGTGGATCAAAAAAGTGCATAAGAAGAACAAACAATGAAGACAAATCAAATAACACAATTACACCTTCCCATCAAATGTAATTTCATCTCACCGATAGACCAGAAAAGGAATGCACCCAAACTCCTTTGGATATGCTCTCTTTGATTCGAATGATAGTATCTTACGTGGATTGCTCAAAACTTTAGCATAACCTTAGCATGTAACAATGGATGATATGAATGAGATTCAACGACATAAGTTTGCAATAATGAATGTGGATGAATTTGGCTTGAGAGAGGATTTATTTATAGCTTTCCAAAAATCATGATCAATGGTGGAGGATGATTGAAGAGATCAATGGCTAATAATGATTGAGAGGATCTGGAGGAATGAGCAAATAACAAGTGTCCTTATTCTCTTATGAATTATGGGAGCTAATAGGTTTGATTGGCTAGTTAACTGAATTGATTGATATGTCATCTGAATAGATTGATTAGTCAACTGACTTGATTGATATGTTAACAAAATTGATTGAGAGTGATTTATGAGAGGAAATTATGGTGAGAGGAGATATTAGGGAAATTAAATAAACTAATTATTTAGTTTCATGTGCAAATTGATAAATAAATAAAATATTAAATTTTATTTATTTGGAGCAAATAGAATATTAGTTTTAATTAAATAAATCATTCAAATTTATTTAATTAATGTGTGGAGGGAAATTAACTTAATTAAATAATTAGGAATTTTTTTAATTAATATGGAGGAATAAGATTAAATGATTAAAGAGATGGATGAATTTAATTAAATAAATAAGAATTATTTAATTAATATGGAAATCAAATAATTAAGTTAGGAAGTGATGTGAATGTGATGTAGTAATATGAAAATGCATTGGTGAATTTTACGTGTCTATAGTTATAACATCTACAAGTTATGTTCCTCTGTTTTAACCTTGGTCATTGATCTTGTATTGATCAACATAGGTCATCAAATCTAGTCATAAATTTTAATAAATTTCAATGACAGTCAAAAGAAAATAGTAATAAACTTGGTTTATTTCTCATCGAGCAAGCTATTTCTATAAAAGGATTTGAGTCAACCAGGACTATTGATTTTGTCAATGATGGCATATATGTTATTGATCTTGGGTCAATTTTTTATATCTTAGAGCTTTGAAAGATTTTGATGTAGACAAAATGTTTAAATTTTGTTTAACTTAGGCAAAATGATAAAAGATAGTCACATTCACCTTTGTGTTTCTTTATTTTAACCCTAGTCGTTGATCTCAGTGTTAATCAACATGAGTCATCAATCATTGCATGAACTTAGTAGCTAATGTGAAGTACCAAGGGGATGTTTGGGGGCTCATGGATTATGGATGTTGGTTGACATGGCACATGATCCTTCTACTTTGCAATGGACTATGCAACAAAATTTATAAAAAGGGGTGGATTTGTAAAGCGATGATCATTTTAAGACCTTGCAAGACACCTATGGTCATTGATTTAGGAGATCAACTTGTGCCATTGATTCATGATAGAAACAACCATAAAGCAATGTGAATTTAGGTTGAGCAAGTATATGAAGCTTTAAGGATGCTTCCTACGATCCAATTGGAAGGTTGGAGGCATTGATTGATCAATTGGTGACTAAGGGGATTTTTGCAAGGGCAAATCAAATTTGAGGTCCATGTTGTTGCTCCAGGAGGAATTAATTGGAGGATTTAGTGAAGATAAGATGGTTCCCATATTGGTTGCAAAGAATGAGATAGAAATTGAGTTCTTAGAGTATGGGCGACCTTCCAGGTATGAATAAATGTCAGGAGTTGGTGGATTTAGGTTCCTAGAGACAATTTGTGTGCAAATTCAAAGAATTATTTCAATAAGAGGATTTGATCTAATTGAGTGTTGTGGCATCTTTTCTATTTAAAAGTTGTAGCAAATTTAATGAACAAACTTTAAACTTGAGTGTGGTGCAAGTATAAAAAGTTTTTAGCAAGAAGATATGATCATATCTCTTTAAGGCTTGAATGTAATCAAATCTTTTTGTTACCATAAGGTTGAATAGAATTGCATGCCCATAACAAATTTTGTTCCCTCTTGTTATCACGACGAGCATGCAATGATGTAGATTTGAATAAATGTCAGTTGCATAAGAGATTTGGATGAACATCTTTGCTACATATATCAATTTTTCTTAAGAGAAAGGACGTTTTTTCTGAACTTTGTATTTTTTGTAATATTTAGGCCTTAAGACAAATATGTACAGGTGTCTTCTAGTTAGTATAGTCTTTGGCATTAACTATTGTATGCTAGGTCTAAAGTATTTGTGTCATTCATTATTTTGTGAAATTTGCAAGTGTTATCAAGTAAAAATGCTCTCCATGATCTAGATATCTCCATAATTGACTAAAACTTTTTAGGGTATAATGAATATATCTCTAGGGTTACATTTGCTAATCTATTGTTGTTCTTGATTAGTTAGCTATCACAATAGTTGTAAAATCTCTTCAAAGTATTTTGAAAAGCCCTTTTCAAAATAGCATATGGAATTTCTTTGATTAGTTATGGATTGTTAAATAATGTCTAGTTGTGTGAAGTTTCTTGAATCATTTTATTGCACCTAAATGAAATTACAATTAGATTGATGGCATTTTAGACGTAATGTTAGTTCTTTATGTGTTTACATGTTTTTCAAATCTTGGTCCTATCACTCAATGGACTATGGCACCAGTATGTCTTTGGAAAAATTATCATTCTCTATATTTAGTATCATCCCATTGTTCCATGTAGATTAGATTAGTGTAGGTTAGGTTCTACCAGTTTACATAACTCATTGATACTTACCTTGTTAAATATCTTGAGCGCCACAACCTATTAGTCATCTTTAGAGAGTTAATGCACCCCTGGACTTACAAGTTGCATGTGAAGTAAGAAATCATGAATGAATCTACATGTGGGATATGAATTTGGTAACCATCTTAAATTTTATGTATAACCTCATATTAATCTATTGATAAGAAATCTTTCGATTTGCAAGACTAGTAAGCTAATGTAAGGGGTGTTTAGTGACAAGTTTTTGGGATATCCTAATGCAAAGGGTATGGCTAAGTTGTGTGGCCTAGTTGTTTTTCATTTCTCTTTAATTGTTCTAAAAATAACTTTAGGAGTACCCTCCTTGGCCGGACAGAGCTAGAAGTGTAGAAGAGTTCCCTGCTCTTGGTAGTTGGACCATATTATTTGTAGTTTGACCATGAGATTTGCTTTGTTATCTAAATCGACTCCATTCCTTAAGTTTTGATTCTAAGGCAAGATCTCTAAGATTACAAGGTACAATTTGGAGCACCAATGGCCACTTTTTCTCCTCATGGTCTAGTCTAGGGATGTTTTCCTCTGCATGGTTTTGTCCATTACTAAAATATTTGGGATCTCTAGAACTTGTTTGCCTGTGTTTGTACTACATCTGAGAATCGATGGTGTTAAAACACACCTTTAGGTGTATGGTATATAGATAAAGGGAAGACCATTGACTGGTTTGCTAGTAGTCAAACTCCATGGTAGATGTAACAAGATTGAAGACACATACAATATAAAATATAATATGCTGATGTAATTGAGATTGAGTAAAACAAGACCACAACTAATTTATAAAATGAGGATGCAAGATGCACTTTATTGATAGTCTATCAATTAGTAGTTGTACCAAAAGGCTCAATGGACACATAGATAGGTTTGAGAAGAAATTGTAGGAATTGCAAGAGGGATGTTTTGTTTGTAGTTGTACCATGAGAGTTGTGCATTTGAAGAGAGACACACAAGATCCATAACATTATGATATCATTAGTATTGGATAAAATAACACATGAAAGGTTATCTAATTTCCCTTAATACAAGAAATTATCTTTGAACATTACATAACAAGGGAAACCAAATGGATTTCTAGGAATTTTGTGTCAATAGTGTTTGAATATGCTCCTCCTTCTCCTTCTATAGGATTTACATACATATTGTTTTGCATGTGTGCATGTTGTTGGAATGAGAATGCCTTCTTAATATTACCTTTAGAGATTTGACTATACCATTAATCCACAAAATTACAAAATAAGGGTGATTTAAGTTGTTTGATTGCTCACTTGCCTTTTCCTTCCCACGTGGTGAACCAATTTTGCAAATTCACAAATAAGATAGAGTTTTTTAATGATCGGGCTTTTGCAATTTCATTCACCTACGTAGTATCAAATTTGTGAATGGGGAATTGAGAAGGGCTATTTTAATAAATTTCATGTGTTTCAAAACTTTTATGCAAAACAAGGTTTTAAATTAAACTAAAGAAAATGAACAAATATATTTGTTCCTCAAAAATGGTAAGTTTTTCTTAGGTAAGATTTTTATCGTCCATAAATTTTTTTTCCCTATTCCCTTTCACTAAAGTTATGTTATAAGTTAAGAACTTTTAGAAAAATCCAAGTAAATAGTAAAAGTAAATGGAAAAATAAAGTTTGTTAAGATCTAGTGAAAAGTGTAAATGGAATAGTAAAGTTCATGTTTTGATGTCACCAACTTTTAAAAACTTGGTATCAATATTAAATGCTAAATAGTCAAAAGATACCTAGTTACCAAAATTCAAGTAGAGAATACACACACCAAATAATGACACATGTTAGAATCAAAATTTAATGACCAAGATCACTTTATAAAATATGTACACAAGATTATTCAATGTTAGTCCTTTCAATCTTGTATGTTCAAACACAACTATAGATGTACTTAAATCTAAGTGTTTTCCACTAAGAGAATGTCTATCGATGTAATTATGTTATGTTTGAAATGACCTAAGATAATGTCCTTAAACACAAGTCCTAAACACATAATTCAAGATCTTTGGCGCCCAAGTTAATAAGTGATGATCACATTCCAAGAAAGTTAATTTAGGAAGTAGGAGATTTAAATTTTAAAACTAGAGGACTAGATCGTGTGCATAGTTTTGTACACCTAAGTTAATATCCACAAATACACTTGTCCTAGACACACAACTCAAGACCTTTGGCATTCAAGTTGACGAGTAACAGTCACATTCCAAGAAAGTTGACCAAAGAAAGCAAGAGATTTAAATTTCAAAAATAGAGGACTAGACCATGTACATGATTTTGCCCAAGGGATAGAACCACTGAAGCAACCTAGTCCAAGGATGCAAAAACTTTAGAGTATAGGCCAATCTAGATCTAAAGTGATGGTTTCAGCAAAACATAATAGAATAGGAGGTTTTTAACATCCATGAGGCCAAAGATAGCCTAAGGGACATCGTACCCAATCATTTTAGCTTTCTATATTATTGATGAACTCCCCTATTTTCTCAACCTTCTCTTCCTCTTTGATAAGATATTGTAAAGAAACCATAGCTAACATACTCATGTAATTGGCCCAAATCTTATTGTAAGCTTCACACTCTAAAATAAATTATTTATCTTTACTCAACTACTTCAATTATATAAAAGACATATATTGATGATGAACTCCCTGATTTTCTCAACCTTCTCTTCCTCTTTGATAAGATATTGTAAAGAAACCATAGCTAACATACTCATGTAATTGGCCCAAATCTTATTGTAAGCTTCACACTCTAAAATAAATTATTTATCTTTACTCAACTACTTCAATTATATAAAAGACATATATTGATGATGAACTCCCTAATTTTCTCAACCTTCTCTTCCTCTTTGATAAGATATTGTAAAGAAACCATAGCTAACATACTCATGTAATTGGCCCAAATCTTATTGTAAGCTTCACACTCTAAAATAAATTATCTATCTTTACTCAACTACTTCAATTATATAAAAGACATATACCCTCTCCTCTGATTCTTCTTTTAACCTCTTCAATTTACATAAAAGTATAGATAAAAGTAATGAATTAAGATTAAAGTCAACAAATACATTAAAACAACAAATTAATGATAAAACTATACATTTAAACATTCATACAAAATAAAATAAAACTATACATTTAAAACATTAATATAAAATAACATGAATTGTAAAAAATACAAGATATAACTTCTATCATCTACATAAATATAGATTTTACTCAAAGTGAGATTATATTTTATCAATAACTTTATATCAACAAAAGATTTTATAAATAATGTGTACAAGTCAAAAGTAGACTTAGTGGCGGGTAAAAGCACAAACCTATGTCACATTTATAAAGGAATTAGCCAACAACAACAAAAATGCTAAACTTCGACCTCATAAAAGTGGCATTTATGTTTTGAATTTCAAAATGATGTAAACTAATGAAATGTAGATCTCTTGATGAATTTTATGCTTGTAATTTTTAAAAAAATTAAAAAAATTATTTTGACATTTTTTTTTATAAATTTAAGAGCAAATTTTGAATTGCTGAAAATTTCAAGAAAAAGTGACTTTGAGTCCATGTCACAAAAAAAAAGAGCAAACAATTTTATTTTTCCCTAATTGTTTTTCCCGAGTAGAGGAGTTCAATATCTAGTGCATGGAAAAAAAAATAGTTTTCAATGCATATTTTCTTCGTAATATCGTTTTAAATTCAAACTTTATAGAATATGATAGTTTCCATTCCATGTCAACTTTTGTATAATTTTTTGGCTGATAGGCCATTCTATATGTGTACACATCTTGTAACTGCCAAAAATTTGGTAGTCCATTTTTTTGGTTGTCCAAATTTTTTAAAAAAATTGGTTGCCCCTCCATAAAACTTGGTAATTGCTCTTGGGGTGGATGTTAAATTAGTTTTGAAAAAAAAAAGTTTTAAAAAATTACAGAGAGTGTGCTAAAAGTTTGGTTTTAGGTTCTTGCATCCGTTAGTTTTCAATATCCAACTAATAAAATTTAAAAAACTATAGAGTGCTTCATGGAGTGTGCTAAAAGTTTGGTTTTGGGTTCTTACATCCCTTAGTTTTCAATATCCAACTAATAAAATTTAATCATGTTGCAGGAAATCTATTTCAGGATAATAAATTGGGTTGTAAACACACTCAAAGTGGGTAATTTCAATAGGCTTCTTTTATTCCGTTTCATGTTTCAATATGATTTGAAGAGCATTGGTGTATTCACTTGGTCATTTCATTTTCCTATAATAATATTGGTGTATGCCCCTGATTGGGCGCCCTTGCTTCCTATTGATTTATTTGAAGCTCTAGCTAGCAGACCATTCGAATCAGGGGGATGAAGCTACGAGTGTCGAGGAATCGATTGTTATTGTTGTGATTCCGAGCATTGGGGTAGCAAACAGCGAAGGGGTGAATGGTAGTGATGCCTTAAGCGGTGACGCGATGGGTGCGTCCTCTTAATCTGGTTTGTTTGTTACAGTTTTTTGGTCTCAGCTCTTAATATTGTATCTGCTATTCTGGACAGTCTTTGGGTCTATTTTTTTTAATGCAGCTTGTTTTTGTGGAGATCCTGAACTCTGTATTGGACTATCATCATATATTTTATATATCTATGGCTGGCTCCCCCACCTTTTTCTTCAAAAAAATATTTGTAATTTGTTTTTGATAATTGATTTATGAAATGACCCTTATAACACAAGGACCTCAGTATGTTGATTGTTTCTTCTTAAACTGGAAAATGCAATATATTTGCTTGAAAGATATATCCAGTTGGCAGATTTACAAAAGTTCTTGTAGTATAACTGAGTGTTATACTTAAATCATCAATAATAATTAGAAACTTCTTAAAACTTTTGTTTCATCTCTAAATTAGTTGAACAAGATTGCTCTATGCTCATTTTTTAATCCTATTAAGGGAATTAGTAAAATCTAGTTTTCTTTCAAAATCCTTGGGCTCTACTTCCAACACAATACCTACTTCAGATCTTAGTTTGCAGGTATATGGGTTTCTTTGTTTGAACTACTTAGCCAGTAGATAATCGGGTGATTAAACAACATTAAGCAGGTATGTGAGTTTCTTTGTTTGCATCATTTTTATGTGAAGCATCAAGCATCATCATTTTTATGTGAAGCTGATTCCCTAGGTCCATGTGATTAAGAAATCCCCATTGATGTCTATGTGGATGTGGATTTACTGAGGCCTGAGTCTATAGCATGATTGTGGAACAAATTATATCTTGGAAATTACCTTTGTAAAGTTGCATTGGCAATTCAGAAGGCAATTTGAACCCAAGACATCAGCATTGGAATTTTAAGGTATGTCAAAGGAAGAAATCTATGTCGCCCTTTGCAATTCAATTCAGAAAGAAGTGGGTAAGAAGGTAATATGCATGAGATCTAATCTTTCTTTGCCATCTTGACTTGGTGCAATGACAATAAAAACAGAGGAGTCTAGGATAGGCACAAATTTATAGAAAAAGGTGGAAAAAATTGAGTCTAAAAACTTGAACCGTTTGATAATATGTGTACATTGGTAATACCAGACGGAGGAAACAATCAGAGGGAAAAGGTAGTTCCATGACTTCAAGGAGAACTTTCTCAAAGCACTGATACAATTGAGGGAAAATGTAGTTCAATTTCTAAGTTTGTTTTCTTGAAAATTTGATTTGTTAATGGCATGAAGATCCATTTGAGTTTTCAAAGAAGTCGTTATTTTGGGTGGTTCTATTTAGGGAGTGATGTTGGGTTGGTAAATTTTGGGAAATTTGGGTAGTAAATTAAGGGAGTTACCATTTATAATTCTTGTTATATTGCTGCACATGGGAGTGATGCTGGGATGAGTAAATTTTAAGAAATTTGGGTGGTTAAAGTTTTCTTTCCTTGGGTAAATTCGCTATTTTATAGTTTGATTTGCTTTTCAATAAAAAAAAACCCTTATTATAACTGGATATGTCATTTAAAACTCTGGTTTATATTCGTCATGTTTACCTTATCCTTTCATGATAGCTTTTTCTTGATAATCTATAATGCGAAGTACATAAACCAATTACTGATATTTCTGAATTATTTCATCTGGGGGTGGTCAATACTCCATTTTATTATATAGAAAGTTTAATATAGGTTATTATATGTTTAATGAGTGGCATTTTAGTTTGTGAGAGAGACTGTACATGATTGGATGTATGATTCAGGTCTATGTCAAGATGAGGATCTAGATGAAAGGGAACAATCATGGTACACTTTATTGCATGTAAAATCAAAATGTAAACATCTTAAGTTGTTATGAAACTCTTGGATGGTTTCAGCCATCAACATTCCTAGGGTCTTTAGATCACTTTGCACCATAAAACAGAGCCCGGAAATTTTGTTTCTTATCTCTTATGTTTTAGATCTTTGGCACATTTACCTTCTCTTTACATGCGATTTTTTTCTGATTATCTAAATCATCAAGTGCACATATCACTTTTATTGTTTCATCTCAGTGGGATGATACTCCAACATTTGAGTATATAGAAAGTTGAATTTTGGCTCATTCCATCTTTAATACACAACTTTCTAGTTTGTTAGAGAAGTTGAACATGATCAACTGTATATGTTTGGGTCTATGTCCAGATAATAATCTAGATGAAAAGGTAAAAGCAAAGTGCAATTTATTACTGATTGAGTGTAAAAGTGGTTAAGTTGTGTTGTAGCTCATGGATGGTTGTGACAGCTAGTAGTGTTAGTCTATCTTTAGGTGAGATCTCCATATTAGGTTTACACCATAAAACAGAGTCCTTGGAATTCATTTTTTACAACTAATGTTATGATGTGTTTTTCATAGGGATATCATTCAGTACTTAAGATCTTTGTCATGTTTACCTTGACTTTTCATGACAAGTTTTACCCTTGAGGAATACATGTTTATAACCTGTTGTTAGTGTGTATGATTTACTTCATCTTAATGGAAAGGTAAATAATTCTTGATTTGATAAATTTGACCGTACAACATTAGCTATATGGATTTAGGTCTATGTCAGTATAATGATCTACTTAAAGAGGAATATGGTGATCTTTAATACTGGTCAAAGGTAAAAGTTATAAAATTTAAAATTATGATGAAACTTATGGATGGCGGGAATTACCAGCATTGTAATATGCTAATAGCTTTCACATCATGCAACCACAATGGCAAAAGAGATAAGAGCTAATGAACTTCTCCTTATTGAGTGAAACTTTGGAGTAAAATGAACAGCAGTAACATCATGGTGCACTTTATTACTGATCAAATGGAATGTGGTAAAGTTATGTTCTACCTAATGGATTGTTGTAGTTATTGCATTGTTGCTCTATATTTTAGTGGGATCTTTAGATGAGGATTGCTCCATAAAAAAAACCTCATAATTCATTTATTATAGCTCATTCTTGGATGTACTCTTTGGTGGAGATATCACTCAATATTTTAGATCTTTGTCATGTTCTTGAGTTTGGTAATCTTTGGTAAAGTGCAATTGATTATTGACCCATGCTTTCTAGATTTATAGTTAATACTAAAAAGTTGTTATCATGACTAAATATTATACATAGTAGTTATAGTGATTGCATCGAGTAGTGTCTACTTGTGTAGGATAAAGTTGGTTGAACACAATCTATTTGAGACATCTATTCTAGACATATAATGGATTTGTTATGCCATAGCTTTATTGGGAAATCAATAACTAAAAGATAGTACTTTTGAGAACATTTCGAGCTCTTACAGGGAGTACTGTCATATATTTCAAAATTAAATGATCTTTCCATGCAGTGGAGTATATATCTAACTCTAGTATGACCAAATCAGATTCTTAGTGCATGCATGTAAGTATCTCTTTAAAGAGCTAGTGATTATAAATATTCAAACACCAATAACTCTTGTTGCAGAGAATCTTAGCCACATGTCACCCCATCTTACCATTTCCTTCCTATAAATTTAGAGCCTCTGTCATCCTTGCTCACAGCCTATTCTCTGAGATTAAAAGTGAAAAGAAAAAAGAGGAATTAGTGGAATTCTCCTGCTTCATACATTCTAAGCCAATACGAGGTTTGTTTTAGGAGTTACAATTGCATTGGCATTGGTCATTTTTGTGTTTAATTCTAGTTATGCACAAGCGATATGCCCTACAATAACAAGTGCTCTTACTCCATGTTTGGGATATATAGTTAATGGAGGTCAGGTTCCACCCAAGTGTTGTGATGGTGTGAGGAAGGTCAATGGAATGGAAAAAACTACTACAGACAAGAAGACTGTATGCCAATGCATCAAAACAACAGCTAGTTCAATCAAGCCTCTCCCTTCTTCCCTCACTAACTTGCCTAGAGCCTGTGGTGTTAATATTGGGATTCCTATCAGCCTCGCTACTGACTTCTCAAAGTAATATAAATTGCACTTTAAACCTTTTGAATATACTATTCTTCATAGCTTTTCTAAGACTTGTACAACTCTTGTAGTTTATTATATAACTAATCAACCTATTATTTTCCATATTGCAAGGTTCACTGAGTTGATAATACACAGAAAAAGAAAATATCTAGGTGGCTTTTAATGACTAATTGAGTCTCTATTGGGGTTGATTTTGAAGTAGATAGTTGATGTGTTGAGAAAAGTATTGCAAGTTCTATGTAAGGTCTTTTTAGTAGTTTCCAAACACACTATATATCTGCATTGTGGACTTAAGTTTAATAAAATGAGTGACATTTAATGACATGTGTGGTCTCAAAGTGGATGTTTTGTTCTCTTTTGATGACTGATAGGCCATTCTATTGCTCACATCTTGTGAAGGTCTTGTGGACATTAAGAGGTTAGCTTAACTCTCAAAGTAGGGCTTGTAGAGAAAATGGGGTTGGAATTGGGTCTGTAATATGGCAACCTAAATTTGTTGTATTGTGAAAAGTGTGAACTCTATATTTTTCATCAAAGGATTGTTAGGACACAATAACTGTCGTGAGTTTTTTTATTGCACCAGTGCACCCATAATGCAAGTTTTGGGAGTTTGCAGTGGGTGCCACATATCTAACCCTTGTGTACCCCTGCACCTTGTGTAACTCTATGCACTTGTTCACCCTGTACACCTCAGCGCCTGCACACCCTACATATCTCTGCACTTGCACACCCTGCATACCCCCTGCTTGTGTACCCATGGACCTTGTCATACATGTTTTATAAAGATTTGAAACTTATGATCCCATGTTCTTTGAAATAAATATCTTGTAAAATGTAAATATTTTCCAACTGTACTTAATTTTTCAACTTATATAGTTTTCATTAATTGTGGAATCACTTTACAAGAAAAATGTCTAAGAATGAGGGTTTCAGATGTGAGAATGTTTCATAAGGGCTATGTGGTGAGTTACTATGGTTTGCTTCTAAGTGAATTCTCATGACATGGTGGGCAATGCTTTTTCAGGGCTTCCAAAAGCATGCAATCTTCATGTGCCTATTTGCCTTTATGTTGGATATAAAGGATAGGGATAAAAAGATTCATAGTTACCAAAAGGTATTGAGATCATTTAGGTTCAATATAAGTTATATTTTAAATAAGAATATGTTGTTCTAATAAAAGATGATTTTTTTTTGTTCAACTACTAGGGATTCATGATAAAGTTTTGGTCAAATATTTTAAAAATAATTTTAAGGACACTTCTAATTAGACATGATGTGGTGAGTTGTGAAATGTAAATATTTTCCAACTATAAATATTTTCCAAGTTTAGTTGCATGTATCTAAACTTCATTTTCTTCCAACTACTGCTATAAAAACTGGATTATTTTTAATTAAAATTTCCACATAAAAGCCAAGTGAATGACAATATAAAACAATAATGCAATTGTTATATGGAAAACATATTGTCAAAAAGTAAAAACTATGCATCATGAAAACTGGCATTTTAAACAAAAATTTTACCAAGTTGCTTTATACATGTCAGTACACTCTTCACACAAATTGAATGTGAAAGTTCACACACACAAAGTGAATCCTAAAGTTGAAACACATTTTTCACACAAAGTTAATTCAATCATTCCACACATAGTTTGTTAAAAAATGTACACTTCATATATATATAAGGTAAACACTAAAGTTCAAACATACCAAAGTTCAAGCATGTAGTGAATTCCAAAGTTAGTACACTCTTTACACAGTGAATGTGAAAGTTCACACATACACAAAAAGAATTAAAAAATCAAATCTAAGTGAAAGGTAAAATTCAAACACACTTCATACAAAGTGAAAGCCAAATTTATTTCAAACACTCACATACACAAAAAGTTAATTCTAAAGTTCAAGCACACACTTCACACACACACAAAAGTTCAACATTCCAATTTTCAATTCACACTAAGTGAATATGAAAGTTCAAACATACCTCAACACAAATAATAAATAGATTTAATAAGTGAACGGCAAAGGTAGTTCACTCACATTTCATACCAAAAAATTGAATCCACAATTAACTCAAACAAATTAAGGGGATGTCAAAGTTTAAATGTATGCTTCACAAATCAAAGTGGATGTCAATACACAAACAATAAGTGGCTCAGAGAAGTGAATGTCAAAGTTAGCTCACTCACACACACATAAAATAAATATAAAAGTTATTTCATACACACAAAGTGAATGTCAAAAGTTCACTCAAATAATAAAGGTATGTCAAAGTTTAAATGCATACCTAGCACAAACAATAAGTGGAAGCAAAGTGTACACACTAAACAAAGTGAACTCCAAAGTTCATGTAAATAATTGGATGGAAAAGTTCAAACACACATAGAATGTGAATGTGAAAAGTTCAAACAATAAGTGCACACAAAGTAATGTTAAAGTTCAAAGACACATCAAACAAACAAAGTTCAAAGACACTTCAAATAAACAATAAATGAATGTCAAAATTTGAACACACACAAAGTAAATGTCAAAGCACAAGCATACACTTCACACAAGCAATAAATGCAAACAAAGTGAATTCAATTTTAAACATACAAATTGAAACACATATAAGTCAATGCTAAAGTTCAAACCCATGCTTTACACAAAAATAAGTATATCAAATTAGAGTGACAAAGTGAATTCAATTTTAAAAATACAAAGTGAATTCAATTTTAAAAATACAAAGTGAAATAAATATAAGTCAATGTCAAAATTTAAACCCATAATTCACACAAATAATAAGTATATCAAACTAGAGTGAATACCAAAGTTTCACTCCACATAAACAATAATTAGATTCCAAAGTGAAACATGCTAAATAAATGTGTTTAAAATATAACTCACTAATAGTATAACACTAATTAAGACAATGTTAATAGATTGCATTGTGGTTGAATGGGAGGCCATAGTTCTCTAATAGTTTCTTTATGAAAGTGAATGCCAAAGTTGCACTCCACATAAACAATAATTAGATTCCAAAGTGAAACATGCTAAACATGTTTAAAATATAACTCACTAATAGTATAACACTAATTATGACAATGTTAATAGATTGCATTGTGGTTGAATGGGAGGCCATAGTTCTCTAATAGTTTATTTATGATTTGGCTCTTTAATGGTTCATTCACGATTTAGTTCATGTTTTTATCCATTTAATATCATTCCATTAGTTTCATTTGCCAAAAAATAATTGAATTTATTATAGTAATTATAGTCTTGTCCACCAACTACAAATATAAATATAAACTATCTAGTGATAGGCTTATAAATATGTGTGCCTATCGGCCATTTGATAGCACCTTTGGTGCTTTTACTAGTTGTTATCATTTTCACAAAACCAATTATACCCTTTGGGAGAAGACTCTTTCCTCTAGTGCACCATATAATTTTGAAAAAAATTGGATATGTTTCGATATTTTTTTAAATTTCTAATCAGTGTCATCTCAGATTTTAACAACCTACATGCAATAATTTAAAAAATATATATATTAAAACTAATCAAAATATTAAAAAAATCATATTTGGATTGTAGAATCAGAGCTCTACAAAAAGGTATTTTTTTATTTTTGAAATAATCCATTCTGATTGAAGAAATATTCAGTTTAAGTTGAGAATTTCAGAAAACCCTAGAAAATAAGGAGGTGTCTGCCAAGTAAGATGCCACATAGACAGTTTCGGGCGAAATCATTTTTTTTTGTTTTTAAGAGCATGATTTCATTTCTTTTTTTGTTTTTAACTGGATGATTTTGGGCAAAACCATCTCGCTCCCAAATTGACTCGCTTGAAAATAGATTGCCACATATGCGCCATGCAATGGCTACGTTTTTTTGGGCCAAACCATCTCGCCCCCAGATGGATTCACATGAAAATGACGTGCTATGAACTATTTTGTTGGCCCAAAGTGTGACATAGCTTTGTGTTTTTACCCTGGTGAAGTAATGATAACATTGGAGAAAAATTGATGGCATTGGAAAAAAATCACAAAGTGTAATGGAGGAAAACCACATGTTCTTAGAAAATTGATACCTTATTAAAAAGGTAAAAATAAAGGTTCCACAGAAAATAATCTCTCTTTGACCTAACATGGAAAACTACCATTTAACCTTTTATCAACCAACTAATTTGTTGTAAATAGCCTTTCATTTAATGGCTTGATGGAAAATGATTTGTCATAGTGGGGACCAAGTTTTATCATGGTAAACAATTTAAATCTTATTCTTGTTTAATTAGGTAAGACAAAGGTAGATGGACAATATCTAAGGAAAAGTAGTAAGAGAGGGTTTGTATCTTGATGATATTTAAGGAAAAGAGGGTTTGTATTCATAAGACATAGATGGACAATATCTAAGGAAAAGTAGTAAGAGAGGGTTTGTATCTTGATGATATTTAAGGAAGAGAGGGTTTGTATTCTTTACATGCATTGAAGTGGAAACAAAGAAACATTTCATCCTTCAATGTTTAAGATATACAATATCCCGTCAAATATAAAGACATTAAGAATCAATTCTATTATTTGAAGAAAATAGATTAAAAAAATGAGAAAACTATTAACTTAAAACAATCAAAAAAGGAACAAACTTTTAAAAAATACCACCTATCCTATAAATCTTTAAATACAATGGATAATTCCATGATTCCATGGACCATTTCATCTCGTGAAAATAATTAAAATCATTTCATATCATCTGGGGAATATAATTAAAATCATTTTATTTCATCTCATCTCGTAAATACAAATAAATCATTTCTTGCAAGATAAACTGTTAATACACAAATAGAAGCGCTAAGAAGACTGTCGAAGGCACTATTCCCTCCATCTTAGGTGCTAATCCACAACCGAATGCACTAACCTGTCACTTGCGCAAAAACACACATAATTTCTTCCAAAAAATATTAAATTCAGGGATGGTTAAGTCCCACTGAGTGTGCCAAATGAAGCTATTGGAATGAGGAAGATGTTAGAAACATAAAATAAACACAAACAAGTGATTATACCTTGAAAATCTTCTCCATTCTAGTATCCTTGATAAGGTGGAGGAAATGCATGCACCCATCTACAAATCCTAGCTTTATCCTGTACTGCCCCTCCATTCTCATCTTGGATATGCAGATAGCCTGGCTAAGGAGCATGAAGATGAAGGTAAAATAATAGGAATATTTACGGTATGTTAGACAGTTGATGTTGTACATTATATGATGTTAGTAGATGCTACATTCATGTTGGTGACATTCCTGATTATCCTCATGTGTGGTTTCATATGACAGTTAGCATGTTTTATTGATAATCCTTGTTGCGACACTGATAATCCATATGCTCTGACATTATTTTACATTCAGGTGATTATGATGTTGGTCTTACTATGATTGTCATAAGTTAGAATTGATTTTTATGCAACTGATTTCGTATTATATGATGATCTGATTATTGTGTTGTGAAAAGAGACAATGTCGTACCACTCATTTGTGAGTGTCTGGTGACGTTGCGATTCTCTTTCACTCTGTGACCATTTGATATTTATTATACTTGTGCATAGACCATGTTGTGTGCTACAGGTTGTAGGTACTAGGCATCGACTCCACCTGAATTGATAGGTCTGAGTGTGCCTTAAACCCAATGGAAATTGTTGATCAGAGATAACATATGGCCCCCTGTGAGGGTAAAATAGTGATCAATCAAATGAATAGTAGATGACCCAAACATCAACAGAATGGAGAAACAAAGAAGATTCAAGTAAACAAAGCAATGAACAAACACAGCAAACCTCTTCCGTTTCGAAACTTCTGTTGTTTGCCTATCACGAATCGTCCTTTCGCAGATGAGATGAGCCCTCAGAGAGTGCAATCTTTTAAAAGCTGTTTGAGGAAGTCGATGGTGAACGGCTATAGTGTGATATGCAATGAAGGTGAGCTCCAATGCAACAATGGTGATCTCAAGCTTGTAGATGACAAGTGGGTGCCAACGGCGCACTGGTGATATTTCTGCAGAGTAACGATGTCAAAAGCCTGGATGAATAGAATGAAGGGATGAAGCTTCATTTATAGACTTGGAGGAATAGGAATCAACGGTTGAGAGAAGATATGAAGATCAACGGTTGAGGATGGTTGAGGAATGTGCAACCAGTGGAAATGTGACAAGTGTCCCAGCTCCATCATGAAAGGTGGGATGTGACAAAACTGATTGGAGAGTTAACTCCATTGACTGGTCTGTTAACAGACTTGATTGATCAGTTAGAAGAGTGGATTGTGGAACTGACTGGATTGATTGAGGATTTGACTCAACTGACAGGTTAGTTAACAGATTTGATTGATTGGTTAACTGACCTCTGATTGGAGAGGAAATAGGCCATGTGGGTGAGGGAAAATAAGGTAATTAAATATTAAATATATTTAATTACATGTGCAACCTGATGAGGTGGACAAGGTGAGGTGGAAAAAGGTGAGGTGTAAAGGTGAGGTGGAATTTTGAATTTAGAACTTTAGGATAGAGGAAATAGGATTAATTAAATAATTTATGATTATTTAATTGTGAAGGACAAATAGAAGAATTTTAATTAAATAAATAGAATTTATTTAATTATGGGATAGTGAATTGATTAAATAAATTTAGAATATTTATTTAATTGGTAGAAGAATGGAATAAATATTTAGAATATTTATTTAGGATGAATCATGTCATTTTTAGGCGTATACATTTTGCCCCTCTTTGATGCAATGCAGTTTACAGTGTTGCTTCAAAGAAGTTGATAGTCTGAATGATGATACATGCCCCAGTTTGCCCCTGGTACAGGTTTAATGACAATAGGATGCCCCCTCGGGAGATTGGACGAGAAGAAGGCAGAAGGATTCGGAGACGGACAATCTCACGAAGACGAAGGGGTTAGGATAGGTTGGAGGAAAAGGGATGAAGAAAAGAGTTGAATGATATGCGATGCAAGATGGAATGATGACACACACAAGCAAGCAAGCAAGTATGCACAAATGACACAAGAACAAACAAGGTTTTGCCCATGTCAAGCAGTAAACCAATGATATACTGATAATGATATACGACAGTGTTGTCATGGCGGGGAACAATATATCCCTAGACCAACACGGCAGGCATGTTGTCATGGCAGGGAATGATAGATCCCTAGAGCAACATGAAGGATAGTGTCTGGTTTCAGGAAATGAAGCATGTCGTGTAAGACGCGTGTATTGGTCTGATTTCGACAATGCAACATCCTGTATAAGACAATTGATTGATTAACTGATCGAGTTGGTTTACAGCCAGACAAGGATCAAGACCACTAATTGTGATTGGATCATTTGTGCAAGATTGACTTGACATGATTGATATGGATTAAGGATGGACCTGCATGGGGATCATTGCTCGGATTGACCAGATTGAGAAGAATTGACCACAACGATAGATAGAAATTTGATTGATAGAAGAAAGACTCGATAGAAGGACTCGCAAGCTTTTGTAAACATTGATACTCTGCATTGTTGGATCTTTATTGCATGGGGTATGGTATGGATGTATAAATGGATATAGGATGGATGCTTTGCTATTGGATTGCTTTATTTCATCATTGGGCATTTTGTTTTTGGTATTTTTCTGAAATGTTGTAAGTGAATACAAGCATCGAGGTATAATTGAACCGAGATGACCTGAGTATCGCTTACATGGATTGTGATTGAGCAAGTTAATACAAGCATCTAGTCAAAATTGAATCTAGATGACCTGAGTACCTCTTGTGTTTCAACAAGCAAGGATTGCCCCCGTTCATGTTAGACCTTTGATGTCCTTGACGATCTTTTGCCGATCATGTCCTTAGACAAGGCTTCACATTACTAAAGTTTAATCCACAAACAACAAACAAAGAGAGTAATCATGCCCCCATCATAGCATCTCTAGCTTTTGGCATCCTTGAGTAGCATAGGAAGGTATGATAGCAAAAATCAAGACTCTGTAACTTAACCCTAGTTCCCAATCTACAAAAGCATATGTGCGTTGATACGTGTTTATTTCTTGCCTTAATTTGCATAAAATCATTTAGAAGACCTTGGGTATTTGCTTTGCATTGGATGGGTTAAGATGCTCATTGTCGGGATGTCTGCTTGAAGTGCGGGTGTTTGCTTGCATTTGCTTACCTGATGAGAAGGTTGCACTATCCTTATTGAGAAGACGGACCCTAAGGGACTGACCTAGTGCCTCGGGGGCTCATTGCTAAATGGCCTTGCCTACGTGACGACGCAGAGGCAACGTAGTTCGGGGTAAACCCTAATGGTCCTTGGATGGACTAGAAGAAAGACGACAAGAATGAAGACAAGAAAGGAGACGAATGGGACCTTGGGAGAGATGGAAGCCTTGGGGGCGCATTAGAATAATGGCCTTGCCTACGTGACGGCGCAGAGGCAACGTAGTTCACGGATTCGGACCACAGACACTGACGAGAGACACTACACTAGGCTTACATTGAGGAGACGGTATGGGACAAAACCTTGGTTGACAAGGCCACAAGGTGAGTATCAAGCCATGATAGGTAACTGTCAAGCGTTTATTGTGGGATGGATATGGGTCGAATGAGGAACATAGAGGGAGAATCGGCTCAAGGTGATTGGATTCCCAAAGATGGAGAATGCGGTTTGTCACAAGTAACGCCTGTTTACCAGGTTTTCATCACTTGCTTTTATTTGCACGAGAAGCTAGAAAGTAACATGACGCCTGATTGCCAGGTTTTCCCCATGATACCTATCCAAGGCGCCTGTTTGCCAGGTTTTCACCAAAGGACGATTTTTTTGTATGCTTGCTACTTTTTTCCGATTTTTTTGTATTTTCTCTTTGTAACTTTTTCTTGATTTTTTTGATTTTTTGATTTTTTGACTTTATTGTACCCCCTTGCACTGGGGTTCTCTTAGGTATAGAACCGGCGAAGGTGCATGCTGTTGATTGGATCATCAAACAACTCACCTTCTGATGTGGCCAACTGATATGCCCCCGATCCGTAAGCTGCTACAATTACATAGGGTCCAAGCCAGTTAGGCTCGAACTTGCCTTTCTTTTCTCTGTCCTGCTGATTGTGAGGGTTCTCTCTTAGGACGAGGTCCCCAACCTTGAAGCATCTTGGTCTAACCTTGTGGTTGTAGCTTCTTGACATCATCTGTTGATAGGCTTTGAGATGGTCAAAAGCTTTCTGGCGCCTTTCCTCTAGCAGTTCTAGCTCTTGTAGTCTGGAGACTCTGTACTCTTCGTCTGATATGAGACCTTTCAACGACACCCGAAGGGATGGGAGTTCGACCTCAATGGGAAGGATGGCTTTGGAACCATAGACGAGGGCGTAGGGTGTAGCACCTGTGGGAGTGCGTATGCTGGTTCGATAGGCCCACAGAGCGGGATTGAGTTGGACGTGCCAATCGCGACCAGCTTCATTGACAGTCTTCTTTAGGATTCTCAGAATGGTTTTGTTCGATGCCTCAGCTTGGCCGTTACCTTGGGGGTAATATGGAGTGGAGAAGCGGTGTTGGATCTTGAAACGTTCACAAAGTTCCTGGACATCCTGATTTTTGAAGGGTCTCATGTTATCCGTTATGATGGATGAAGGGATGCCATATCGGCAGATAATGTAATTCAGAATGAAAGAGGAAATTTGCTTTCCTGTGACGGTTGATAAGGGAACGGCTTCAATCCACTTTGTAAAGTACTCAGTGGCGGTTATGATGAATTTATGGCCGTTGGAAGAGGGCGGATGAATCTTTCCCATGAGGTCAAGTCCCCACTGGCAAAAGGGCCAGGGTGTCGTTAGAGGTCTCAACTCCTGAGCAGGTGCATGAATCAGGTTCCCATGTATCTGGCACTGTTTGCACTTTTTGACGAACTGATATGAATCCATTTCCATATTGGGCCAGTAATAACCCAAACGCATGAGTTTCTTAGCTAAGGAAGGACCGCTGGAGTGTGTTCCGCAGATCCCTTCGTGCACGTCTCGCAAGGCAGTTATAGATTCTTCTTGTTCTAGACAACGGAGTAAAGTACCATCCAGACCACGTCGGTAAAGGGTATTGGCGATAATGGTGTAACGGGAGGCTTGTCGGATGAAAGTTCATTTTTGGTTGGAAGAGAGGTCCAAAGGAAGGATATTGTCCTTGAGGTAAGTGTAGGTCTTACCGTACCAAGGTGAATCAGATCCCGCTAGGTGGCAAATGGAATGGGTTTCGAGGAGATCATAAGCCGGCTGTCGAATTGTTTCTACTAAGAACTCATACCGTGACTCCTATTCAGGTATCTCAAGAAGAGAGGCTATGGTCGCCATTGCATCTGCTGCTTTGTTCTCTATCCTGGGTATTTGCTCAAACGAGATGGTCCCAAAATGTTCTTTGAGGTCGTCGACCATCCGTTTGTATGGGATGAGCTTCTCATCTTTGGTCTGATACTCGTCGTTGACCTGGTTTATGACAAGCTGAGAATCACCATAGACACATAGTGCTTGGATTTTCCACTCAGTGACCATCTTGAGACCAATTACCAAAGCCTCATACTCTGCTATATTGTTAGTGCATGGGAATAACAACCTATAGGACTTTGGAATTGTGTCGCCTTGGGCAGTGATAAACAAGATACCTGCCCCCGATCCATGGTTGGTGTAAGACCCGTCGAAGTAGAGTTTCCAAGGAGATGTTGACAGAGTGAATAAAGACTGATTTGGGAACTCAAACTGCATTGGTGAAGTGTCTTGTAATGGTGCCTCAGCTAGTTGGTCTGCGATGATTTGCCCCTTGATGGCTTTTCTATCCACATACTCTATATCATATTCGCTAAGAAGCATAACCCATTTGGCTAGTCGACCTGTGAGAGCTGCTTTGCTGAGAAGATATTTTAGTGGGTCGATCTTGGCAATGAGTTTGACAGGATGTGCCAACATGTAGTGTCGGAGTTTTTGTGAGGCAAAAACCACCGCAAGGCATGAACGTTCCACCTGTGAGTACTGCAACTTGTAGCCCACTAAGGTTCGACTGATATAGTACACAGCTCTTTCCTTGTTCTCATAGTCTTGCTGCGCTAGGAGAGCCCCAAGAGCAGTAGGTGTAGCAGATATGTAGAGAATCAAAGGTTTTCCTTGGATCGGAGGCATGAGTATAGGAGGATTCATGAGGTACTCCTTGAGCTTGTTGAATGCCTCTTCGCACTGCTCATCCCATTTAAATGGAACGTTCTTATGTAGGAGATGGCTGAAAGGGTGGCACTTGTCTGCCAGCTATGAGATGAACCTGCGGATGGCCTGTAGCTTGCCCTGTAAGGATCTCAACTGTGTTACAGTTTTGGGCGGAGGCATGTCCATGATTGCTTTGACCTTGGCCGGGTCTACCTCTATGCCGTTTGCTGACACGATGAAGCCTAGCAGCTTGCCCGATGTTACCCCAAACACACATTTCTTAGGGTTCAATTTTACTTGGAATTGGTCCAGCCGTTGGAAGACTTTCTCTAATGTGTCCAGGTGTGAGTCCCTGGTGAGTGATTTTGCCAAGATGTCGTCAACATAATCTTCCATGGTCACATGCATCATGTCGTGAAATATAGTTGTCATGGCCCGCTGATATGTAGCACCTGCATTTTTCAGCCCAAATGGCATGACATTCCAGCAAAAGGTACCCCATGGACAAGTGAAAGCGGTTTTGTGCTGATCCTCTGGTGCTATTTTGATCTGGTTGTACCCTGAGAATCCATCCATAAGTGACAGCATTGTATGTCCTGCCGTGAGGTCGACTATGATATCGATGTTAGGCAAGGGAAAGTCATCTTTTCGGCATGCTTTGTTTAAATCTCTAAAATCGTTGCATAGTCGGACCCTGCCATCTGGTTTAGACACCGGCACAATATTAGATATCCATTCAGGGTAATCTATGGCTCTGATGAACCCCACGTCTAACAATTTCTTGAGTTCTTCCTTGACCAGTAGGGCTATATGGGGATGCATCTTTCTTAGTTTTTGCTTTACGGGCTTCACCCCTGGATCCAATGGCAAGTGATGTAGAATCAGGTTTGGGTCCAAACCTGGCATGTCGGCATATGACCAAGCAAAGCTGCCTCTCTTCTTCTTAAAGAATGGTACAAACTTGGTTTTCTCAGGTGGCGTGAGAGATTTTGCAAAGTGGATAATCTGAGGCTGCTCTTCGGTTCCAATGTTCACTGGCTCTGTTGGCTCTACCACGATCTGTGACCTTTCTTGATACATGTCACTTGGGAGGGTGTCAAGCAATCCATCGTCAGGTGCCACAGTTGGGTTTTCACCTTCAGATACGTCCTTTCTTTTTACTGTTTTATGATCTACCACTGCCGCATGGCAGTTTTCACCGTCAGATCCCTTTTTGATCTTTACATTTTTGCGACTAGAAGGCTTGGCACCCTCCCCGAAGTAAGCTACAGTATTGAGTTCGATAGCGAAACCGGCTTTATGATCTCCTTTTGGTAAATGATCTCTAAGTCCCATATAGTCAATGTAGGCATCATCGTTCTGGAACATATCTAATTGAGGGGTCCCTTGCAGGTCCCAGTCAATAAGCTCAGGGTGTAAGAGGGGAAGGGAGTCGGATGAAAGACCTGATTCATTGATAGTGTGGATGGAAATATTAGGAGCACAGGTGGGGGTAGTGTTCTGGGTGGTACTTTCTTCCAGGTTGTTTATCGCAATGGAATCTATACTTTCCTCGAAAGTCATAACCTCAGGGAGGGGCAAATCAGACTCCAGTGGTCTGTCCCGTTGCGTTTGTCTCTCATGATATGGGCTAAGAGTTTGGATGGTGTCAACCTCCTTGTCATCGTAGGAGTGTTCTGTCAGCTCGTCCCATTCATACTGATTGGAATCATCTGAATCTGCGTCACTATCCTCTTGGAGTGTTTGAATTGTCTCCACTAGGCAAGCATTTTCTTTGGCTTTGCCCTTGCCTTTGTATCCCAAGCCAGTGGTGTTTCTAGCCGAAGAGGAGGAAGAAGGTTGTATAGGTTCGATGATCCCTTCTTTTCTGAGGCCGATAGGGCCTTGTCCTTCATATCCCATCCTATGCAAGATGGTTTCACCCCGTCCATAGAGTTCTGTAGGGAGTCTAGGTGGCTCTTGGGGTGTGTTTTCTTCTTCGGCATAAAGCCATTGCAAGAGATCTCGCTCCTCTGATTCATCGAATAAGGTCCCCCATTTTACAAAGGGGTTTGCGGGAGTGATAGGAGGAGCAGAGGGCTTTGGAAAATGCCTGGGTTGATGCTTGGGCTGGCCAAAGGAGCGAGGAGACAAGGGCATTTTTGCAAGGTTGAGGCTGTGCTCAATTTGGTATTCCCCCACGCCATTTTCTTTTATGGTGATTTTCATTGGTTTGGGCCGGGAGGAGGAAGCTTCGGCAGTATGGTCTGGTGGCGGAGTAGGGGAGATATGGGCTCGATTGTTGGGTATGACACATTCCAGTTTTGCTTGGAAAGAGTTGCAATGTTGGTAGGGGTCGGGGTCGCCGTGTATGGTGACCTGCTTGCCATCGTGTGGGAACTTTATGCATTGATGGTAGGTGGAGGGGACAGCTTTCATGGCATGGATCCATGGTCTCCCTAGTAGAATATTGTAAGCAAGCTCCCGATCAAGGACTTGGCACACCACATCTTTAATTACCGGTCCCACTTGAATGGGTAGGACAACCGTGCCCTTTGTGGTTCGTTCCTCCTCGTCATAGGCTTTGATAGTAATTTTCCGTCTTGGATCTACTACCTGTTCAGAGAACCCCAATGCAAGGACTAGCTTCAAAGTGCAAATATTCAAACCGGCACCCCCATCAATGAGAACCCTTTTGATGCGGTGCCTGTGTACGAATGCGACAATGTGTAGAGGAGTGTTGTGGGGTTGAGACATGGAAAGGTCATCTTGTTCTGTAAATGAGATGGAAGTGGAGGATGTCAAATTACCCACCATGGTTTGAAACTTTTCTTGGGCTAGGTTAGTGGGGACAGTAGTTTCCACTAAGGCTTTCTCAAGAATCTCCTTATGAGAAGGAGATAGATGCAATAGCTCCAATATAGAAATGTGAGCTGGAGTCTTTTGCAATTGGTCGATGACATTATATGGGCGGGAGTTAGACGGAGATGGCGACGACCTTGGAGGAGTGGTGTTGATCGTGACTCTACCACTGCGGGTAATTATACTACAACTAGTTCCGTTAGGTCCTGGTTGTTGGTTGGGGGATATGACGTTGACTTGCGGAACATGCTCAGAAATGCAGTTAATGGTGTACTCAAAGAGAATGCTTGCATAGTTAGCATTACTCGACCCACTGTTCTGGTTTGGCCTGTTGCGATTGTTGTCATTATTGTTATGGCCATTGGAGTTGTTGCCATTGTGACCATTGTTGTGGTGACTGCTGTTGTGATTGTTGTTATACGGCCGGTTGTGGTTTAGGAGAGGATCGCGGTAGGCCACATGAGATTCATTGGAGGTATGCTGTTGTGTTCCTCCCTGATTCTGATCCAGTATATCCTGTATGACGTTCTTAAGATGGATGCAATTATTGGTTGTGTGCCCCCTTCCTCGATGATACTCGCAATAGTCTGTGTCCTTCCAGTAGGGAGGTTTGACTATAGGCTCATAGTCACTTGTTGGCGGTAGAGAAATTTCATTGTTAGCCAACAACTTCCTGAGAGTAGACTCTTGAGATTCTCCTAACGGCGTGAATTTTCTCCTTGGATTTGAATTGAACCAAGGTCTAGATTCCTGAGGGGGTGGCTTGTTGAGTGCACCGTTATTTGCTTCTTCCTTAAGAGTGAATATGGGTTGTTGTTTAGGGGCTGCCGCCTTGGCATCCACTACTCCATCGTTGACCACATTCTTGTTCTTGGTCCAAAACTTTGACTTGTCAGTTGTGTAATTGGAAGGAGGTGTGTCCTTGTAGAGCTTGAGAGTTCCTTTAGCGATCATAGCTTTCTCAATGAATAGCCCCATTTCAATGACTTTGGTGAATGAGGTAGGGCATTGTATCTGAATCTGATAGCTAAGATCGAGATTCAAATTGTGGACAAACATTTCTAATAGTTGTTTCTCAGGCATGTCGTAAGAACACTTGCTAGCTGTCTCCATCATTGTAAGAAGGTGGCGAAAGACTCACCACCCTTTTGTTTGGTGTTGCATAGGTCTAGCATAGATACCTCGTGTTCTATGTTGTAAGAGAAGTGCGTTATGAATTTATTGACAAGTTCGTCAAAAGTTTTGATTCCTGGTGGAAGACGCGAGAACCACTCCATAGCTTGACCTCCTAAAGATCTTGGGAATAGTCTCATTAAGTAGGTCTCGTTGTGAGCTACTTCTAAACATGCTGCAGTGAATTCCTGGATATGATCTCTAGGGTCCCCCTTCCCTTTGTATTTGTCGAATTTCGGGATTCCGAACTGAAAGGGGAATGGTTTCATGACCAAACTTCTGTCAAAGGGGTATGGTGCTATATCTTCCAAGGAGTAGTTCTTGGAACTGGTGCCGATCTTAAGGTTGGAGATTTCTAGCTTTAGACTCTCAATTTGTTGTCTCACATCCGCCATAGGAGCATTTTGATCTATGTGTTGTTTTCCTCTCTCATTGGCCTAGGGGACCGTGTCATTTGTGTCTCTCTCATGTGCATTTGGGACTGTGTCATTTGTGTCCCTCTCACGTTCATTGTCTGCATTTTCCATGATGGAGCTAATGTCAAAGTCTGCGGGGAGTTTGATTCCGAGACTAGCAAGATGATGGAAATATTTGGTGGGGTCCTCAAGGAGCACTTTCTCCACTAGGCGTTGGAATTTGCTATCTTGCATGTGTGCCACTAATTCCTCACGAGAAATTTCTTCATCATCATCGCGTGGTGGGGCGATGTGATCGGAAGAGTCGGCCATTTCAGTTAGCTTGTTGTACTGGGATCGAGTAAGAACCATGCAAGGTGGGGTGGGATGAAATGGACTAGGATTAGAAATTTTGGCCAGGTGTCGACTAAGACTGTAATGAATGGGATATCTAGGACAAGACTTGGACAAAGGGTTCTCTCGCTCAATGACTTCAGGTAAGACGGTTGACACAAAACTTTAGCCACTAGCAAGGGTAGTCGATACCAGTCTCACTGTGTAGGGCTTAGTCGTTCAACAAGACTACTAGCAAAAGGTACTGTGACCTACTAGGCTTACGTGAATTCACGAATGAAACGAAGAAGGACCTATGTCGACTCGGTATGGGACAGAATGACGTTGGGGCAAGAGTGACTAGGACAGAAGGTGACTAGGACGACCGTCGAAAGAGAGAGAAATGGGTGAAATGGATGAAGACTGATTGCAAGGTTGATTCTGACCTCGAAAAATGAAACTAGGCTGAAATGGGTACTCTGAACAGCTGACGAAAATTTCTCAAAAATAGGGCAGATGCTCACTGTCACACATGCGCAGAAACAAATGCGCAGCAAGAATGGGCAAATGCGCCGCAAGTCGCTGTATATGCGCCGCTCTGGTGAAGTATGTATGCGCAGCAACAGTGTGCAAATGCACAGCAGAAAAGTATATGCGCAGCAGGTCAGCGTATATGCGCAGCAAGTCGCTGTAAAAGCGCAGCAGAACAGTGTATATGCGCAACAGAAAGGTATAAAAGCGCCGTAAGTTGGACAAAAGCGCAGCAAGTCTCTGTATGTGCGCAGCAGAAAAGGGTATATGCGCAGTTCTGGTTTTTTTTGCAAATTTTTGAGATTTTTCTCTGTTTTTGGTATTCTTTGGCTGGAATAGGTCTTCCTGATCTGATATTATGAATTAATTTAGCAAGAAAACACAGCAAACACAAAGAGTATTTTGTAGTTTTCCATTGTTTTTGTAGTTTTTTGACTCTATTTTGGACAAAAGCAAGCACAAAATCCTAGGCGAGAAATGGATTATAAGGGATTTGGGCCACTAAAACAAGAGGTAGTTAATTCGGGCAACCGTTCAAGTGGTTACACGTGCGGCGGTGCTACTCTCCGTTATGGAGTCTCCCAGCCTCACAGGGTTGCGCCTGAGAGGGTTTTGGGGGAGGTTGGCCGTCGGTGTAACATAACAGCACTCGTTGCAGGAGGTTTTCACCTCAAGCACAATTTATTTTAAGTGGCTCGGTAGGGCTTGGCGTTAGCCTGTTACCACTCAGGGTCGTTCCCGCTTGGACAAGCGTGCATCCAAGGGTAGGCCCCTCCTAAAGGTTAAACAAGTAGAATGATAAGTCTGGCACTCTGATAACCCAGAAGAGGGGAGAGCATAAGCCTATTGTCATTCGCAGGCACAGAATACACTGATTAATCCACCCTAGTTAAAAAGATAAAAACTAAATGGGCTAGGCTACTCAAACAAAACTTTGAAGTGATTTCAACAATATTGCAGTGGTTCGATTTTAAATCCCAGAAAGCAGTTGTGAGTTCAATTTTAAATCCACGTTGCACGAGATTTGTTAACTTTGAAATTCAGGTCTCACGATATAGCAATGGTTCATTTTAACTTCAGAAAGCAGTTGTGAGTTCAATTTTAAATCCACGTTGCACGAGATTGTTAACTTTGAAATTCAGGTCTCACGATATAGCAATGGTTCATTTTAACTTCAGAAAGCAGTTGTGAGTTCAATTTTAAGTCCACGTTGCACGAGATTGTTAACTTTGAAATTCAGGTCTCACGATATAGCAATGGTTCATTTTAACTGCAAGATCAGTGATGAGTTCAATTTTAAATCTTAGATAGCAATAATTTGGAAGTTTGTTTGCAATGCAAGCATGAAATAAACCAGTTATTTCCTCCCTAATTAAGACTAGATGAAGATTTGTAATGAACAACCATTTTACTCTTTCTCCGAAAATGAAATGTGAGCTAGTTAGATGCAACTACATGTAGCTAAACCCGAGCCTATCCTGCAAAACCGCTCCAGCAAACACCTACAAAAGGGTTAGCGTTAGCAAAATACTCTAGAAAAGTACTAAAACCTGAGCCAGTTACAAATGCGCAGCTTCAGTGATCAGATGCGCAGAAGTGATCAACAGAAGCGCAGCATTAATGAATGCGCCGTAAAAATGAACAGATGCGCCGTTAAAATGAACATATGCGCAGTTTTAACGTATGCGCAGCAACAGTCGTCAGAAGCGCCGTAACAGTCAACAGATGCGCCGTTTTAACGTATGCGCAGCAACAGTCTATGGAAGCGCAGTAACAGTCAACAAATGCGCAGTTTTAACAAAAGCACCGTAACAGTCTGTAAAAGCGCAGCAAGAATACACAGATGCGCAAGATTTTCAAAAGCGCCGTAACAGTCCTCAAAAGCACCGTAAAAATGAACAGATGCGCCGAAAGAACCTGTGCGTGACTCTGCGGGACCTGTACGGAACTTGCCTTCAAAAAAGATCAAAAATGGTGAAATAAAGGGGCAACAGCCCCACGGTGGGTGCCAAAAATGTGAGGGTAAAATAGTGATCAATCAAATGAATAGTAGATGACCCAAACATCAACAGAATGGAGAAACAAAGAAGATTCAAGTAAACAAAGCAATGAACAAACACAGCAAACCTCTTCCGTTTCGAAATTTCTGTTGTTCGCCTATCACGAATCGTCCTTTCGCAGATGAGATGAGCCCTCAGAGAGTGCAATCTTTTAAAAGCTGTTTGAGGAAGTCGATGGTGAACGGCTATAGTGTGATATGCAATGAAGGTGAGCTCCAATGCAACAATGGTGATCTCAAGCTTGTAGATAACAAGTGGGTGCCAACGGCGCGCTGGTGATATTTCTGCAGAGTAACGATGTCAAAAGCCTGGATGAATAGAATGAAGGGATGAAGCTTCATTTATAGACTTGGAGGAATAGGAATCAACGGTTGAGAGAAGATATGAAGATCAACGGTTGAGGATGGTTGAGGAATGTGCAACCAGTGGAAATGTGACAAGTGTCCCAGCTCCATCATGAAAGGTGGGATGTGACAAAACTGATTGGAGAGTTAACTCCATTGACTGGTCTGTTAACAGACTTGATTGATCAGTTAGAAGAGTGGATTGTGGAACTGACTGGATTGATTGAGGATTTGACTCAACTGACAGGTTAGTTAACAGATTTGATTGATTGGTTAACTGACCTCTGATTGGAGAGGAAATAGGCCATGTGGGTGAGGGAAAATAAGGTAATTAAATATTAAATATATTTAATTACATGTGCAACCTGATGAGGTGGACAAGGTGAGGTGGAAAAAGGTGAGGTGTAAAGGTGAGGTGGAATTTTGAATTTAGAACTTTAGGATAGATGAAATAGGATTAATTAAATAATTTATGATTATTTAATTGTGAAGGACAAATAGAAGAATTTAAATTAAATAAATAGAATTAATTTAATTATGGGATAGTGAATTGATTAAATAAATTTAGAATATTTATTTAATTGGTAGAAGAATGGAATAAATATTTAGAATATTTATTTAGGATGAATCATGTCATTTTTAGGTGTATACACCCCCTAGTTAGCCATCACCCTTGAAAAGGATGAGTATCTAGTTTTGCATCTAGTCAGTGTTGTCTGTATGGGCATGATAGTCAGTCACTGTCATTCTGGTCATGCTTTTTGATCGTGCATAGTGTCGGGTATTGTTTGGCATTTGGGTTATTTAATTTGACATTGTTTGATTGTTGCTTTGGTTAATTGTTGCATTAAAATAATAATATTAGTTATGAAAGCATTTTCGTTATATATATATATATATATATATATATATATATATATATATATATATGTCTTTATGAGAATTTGAGTTTATGGAAATAAATAATAATAAAAATAATAATAAATGTAAATGCTAGCTAAAGATAAATAAATAAATTAATATATTTAAATGTTGTGTTAAGTGGCAATAAAAATAGATAATATTTATGAGTTGTCAAAAAACTCATTTATAGTAAATACTAAATAAATAAGAATAAAAATAATTCTTGTCTAGTTGTAAAGGAAATAAATAAGATAAAAAAAAATATTGTCTGGTCTGGTTGTAAATGATAAAGAATAGCAAATTGTAAGAAAAGAGATTTAGGCAGAATTTATTGCCTTTAATGGGAGGAATCTTCTGGAAGATTTTGGGGGGATTTCTCTCTCATAATAATCTTCAGCAGAGGGAACTTTTTTGGGGGGGGTAGAGGAGATGGGAGAGACTGGTTTGTGGTTGCAGCAGTTGAACCTGGCATCGAATCTTCAACCCAGTCAAGCAAGCAAAATCAGGTTCCTTTGGTTCTAATTTCTGTCTCAGTTTTCTGTTGAAGCAAATGTTTGATTTATGATTTTTCCTATCGATTGTAATCTGCTTGAGAGGTTAGAAGCCTTGTTATCATATCCAATTGTGCATGTATGTATCATTGCATTTCTGGGAATCACTGATTGAAGTGATTGTCTATCTCTCACCTATTTCATCTCTATTTTTCAGTCTGTTGCGTCAGCCATAACTTTATTTTGATGAACTGGGTTCCTCTAATTTTTTAAAGTATGGTGCACGACCTAGCTATCCAAATCATATCCGAAAATCAACCTTACCCAGTTTATCATTTTGGAGATATGAATATTTTGTGACTATCTATCTCTCACCCATTTCATCTCTATTTTTTCAGTCTGTTGCGTCAGCCAAAACATTATTTTTACAAACTAAGTTCCTCTAATTTTTTTATATATGGTGCATGACCTAGTTATCCAAATCATATCTAAAAATCAGCCTTACCCAGTTTGTCATTTTGGAGATATGAATATTTTGTGACTGTCTATCTCTCACCCATTTCATCTCTGTTTTTTAGTCTGTTGCGTCAACCATAACTTTATTTTTATGAACTAGGTTCCACAAATTTTTTTATATATGGTGCACGACCTAGCTATCCAAATCATATAAAAAAAGTAGCCTTATCTAGTTTGTCATTTTGGAGATATGAATATTTTGTGATTGTCTATCTCTCACACATTTCATCTATGTTCTTACAGTCTGTTGCGTCAGCCATAACTTTATTTTTGAGAATTGAGTTCCTCTAAATTTTTTATATATGGTGTATGACTTAGTTATCTAAATCATATCCGAAAATTAGCCTTACCTAGTTTGTCATTTTGGAGATATGAATATTTTGCGACTGTCTACCTCTCACTAGTTTCGTGTGTTGAACAGAATTTGGTAAAACTTAGAAAAAGATTGTTCTTTTACTTGTGCCCTATTAGTGTTCACTCTTGAGTTGCTTTAGCCATAACACTTCTACTTGGTTTGAACCATCATTTAAATGTGTTATGATCTTATCATATGCATGAGGTTAAAAGTGTGGTAGCTTTGATGAAGATGTTAGATCTATAAGAATGTTTTGTTGTTCTGTATTCCTTTCCTCTCAAGCTAACCTTAGAACAAGGTTCTTTCATTGTAGTTTTAGGTTTTGTATCTTGTGATTTTAACTAGTATAAGATATTTATAGCATTATAATATTATTGGCTTTTAGTCTTGTTTATACAGTTATATTTAATAGTATTTACAAAATTGTCTAGATTATTAATAAAATCTACATCAGTGTAAATAGTGTAAATAATTGTTGTGTTTAATTTGTATGCCTAAGAGTTATTTGCAGTTTGTTCGCAATCATTTTAATAAAATAAAATTAAAATAAGTCTTGAGAACTATTAGTTAAAAGATTGTTACTCGTGGACACTTATATCTTATGATCATATTGTAATTGCTACTGGTGATTAGAAAGTTACAGTTCTGTATTGTTGAGATAGATTCACTTTATAACTGTTAGATGATTATTCATGTTTGGATTAATGTTACATTCCTTAAAAAAAAAAAATTGTTGAAGGGTATTAGTTTATGATGTGCTTTGAGAGTGAATGTGATGTGAAACCATTGTGTTTTTAATGGTGTCAAGTGTTGTGATATTTGGAGAAATTGTTTCCAAAGGCCTAAGAGGGTATGATTGTGTGGGGGTTGGCTCTATGTGCATCATGTGAGTTGAATGAAATGCAATCTTAAAATGTTGCCTCCTATTCATATTGGTATGATACATGTGCAAGATGGATAATGCCTTGCTCAGGGTACCTATTCATGTGGTTATGATGACTATGCAAGATCGATAATGCCTTGTTCTGTGTGATGTGAAATAATGTGTATTTTGTGTTGTAAATGCATCATGATGAGAATGTGATAGTTCATGCTTGGTTTATGTTTTGGGACAAGGATATAAGAATTGGTTCCTGTGATTATGTTTTGTATGCAAGAAGGCAAATGCCTTGCATTATATATGTTACTTGTCATTGTGATGGTAATTGTCTTGCTTTATGGATAGGGTCTTCTAGATACAGGTAGGGGAGTGGCTTTCAATGTGGGGTCGGTGCCCAAAGTGGCTGCTAGGATAACCCATTGGAAATTTTTAATCTAGTGATAACTTAATAATAAATTTAGAGGGTTGGGTAGTTTCCACACTAAATAAGATAACTGGATGCCTCGCCCATGCCTATAATGCTTGTTTAGGCTACGGATGGGATGAGAAGGCCATGGTTGGCAAGATCAACTTCCTTGTCTTCACGAAAGGAATGTTGGTTCCACATGTGTCACCCATTGGGGCCGGTGTCTAGTGAGACACTGCCAGGATAACCATAGATGGGGGTCGGCATCTGGACAACTAAGATAACCCATGGATGGGAGCCGGCGTCTGGTGAGAGACTGCCAGGATAACCTATGTTAGGACCATGCAATGACACTCTTCCCTACTACAGCCTAGCATTCCCTAAGTGTGTTTTCCCCCTTTTATTGTGTGATTGCCTCTGAAAGTGATGTTTGAGTTACTTGTGTTGTTCATATTGACCCGTGTTGTATTGGAGCCATGTGTAGTCCTTGCACCTATTAGTCTTCTAGCTTTCTGACTGTTTTATGTTGTGGGACCTTATGTTATCTCCTAGAACGGGGGGTGGACCTTAGGGTTCCAAATGGTCGGGTGGTTGTGCTTTTATCTCCATTGGTTTCCCATGCTATTATTCGTGTGTGAGAAGGATGTACCTCATATCATATTTCAGATCTTGGTCTAGCTGAGGAGAGATTCTAGTTTTGTATATCAGTTGAATCATGTACTATTATCTTGATGTATGTACTCCAATGTAATCAAGAAGGCAATATTGTAAACAATATAATGTTGTACTCTCTTGTAAAAGAAATTGTATATGTACTTGTAATCATTTATACAAGATCTTGATGATTACTTATCTAATGATATAATATGGAAATGTATGTGTTTATTCATTTGATGCAATCAGGTTTAGAATGAACTATGGTTGTTAGTTATTTATAATGTTGGTTAGATCTTGTTATTAGTTGTTAGTAATGCATTCGTGGAACCCTAGAGGATAAAGCTTAATTCAAATATTATGAATAAATATATGATTGTTGATATTTCTTTCGTTTTAAAAAAAAATGATGTCATTTTTGTAAGCTTAGTTGTGTTATCCTCTGGGTTGCTTTGCGGGGCGTTACATTTGGTATCAGAGCCAAGTTGCAACACAGGGGCCTCTACATTGTTGTTGCTCTAGGTTAAGCATTTTTCTCCTTGTGGCAAGTTGGTAATAATACCTCTCACCTATGTGTCTTAGTATGGCGATAGAAGATTGTTAAACTTACATATTTGTTCTTTGATTATGGAAGAAATAATTTTTTTATGCCTTGTTTTACTTATGTGTTTGCTATGTGTTCTCCCTCCTCTTCTGAAAATGTGATGATGTATATGACAATATGTGTTTCTTGAATGTTAGTGCTTGTTGATTTGTTGAGGCCTTGAGTTCCTCTTCTTGTCTCTAGTGCTTTAGAAGAAAGAAGCATGGTTACTATTAGTGCATGTATTTAGGAGTTGTTGCAAGTATGAGGTGAACTAGTGTTGTCATTGATGTCAACTTACTCATATTGCATTAGTAAGAAGGTTTGGATGAGTTGTGTACTGTTGTTATTGAGGAAATCAGTCTCCATCTGGAACAGTGAAGAATAGTGATGAGAAGAAGGCAAATGTACTGTATAGGTTGAGAACCAGAGGATGCGGATCAAAGGGTTTGTAGATATGAGTCTTTAGTTGCTTCAGCTAAGTTTTCAGAGGTCTGCATGAAGATCTGAAGAAGTTGCGACTGTCTGTGTGAAACCGGTTCCGGCAAGTGTTCAGAAGTGACAGAGGATCACAGAAAGGTCCAATGAGGTCCAGAATTGTATTATCCTAATCTGTGGATTGGAAGGAGTGTTTGGGATGTCCTTGTGATGTGTCATCTCGAGTTATGTATGATTTGGAGGTCTGGAAGTACCTTTTGCATTATGACAGTGGCGATAGACTATGTTCTTGAAGTACCGGATGATGAAGAGAAGAATTTCGGTAAGCTGATGAAGTGCGGATGTTTTTGATGATTCAGGGAAGGTTATGATGATCATTAGATCATATCTAGTTCATGTTGGCGGTCCGCATTGAAGTTAGAGTTGGATTTGATGTTATGGCTACCAGTTGTTGGTGTTCTTCCTGTAACAGGCCGACCGGATGTCAACCAGATGTTCTACACGCCTTGCGAATGTTATTGTGATGTTTGCTGACTTAGATGATTGTTCCTAAGTCGATATCTTGTATAAATAAGTGTTTGAGAATTCATTTTGAAGTGTGGATTGTGGGGATGAGTGTGGTATAGCGAAGAAGAGTGCGAAAGGCAGAGCAAAGGTTTTTGGGCTTAAATGGAACTAATCCAGACATGGTAGAGATGTCATTCTCCAGTTCAAGACTGTGATTCTTATCACTTTGTAGACAGTGTGTCTCCTTGTAGGCAGTGTGCCTCTTTGTGAGCAGTGTGCTCGGGCAGTGAGCCCTAATTGGCATGTGCCATTCATTTTTCGTATTCTTCTAACAGAGAATAATCCTTGGGTTAATCACCCCGTGGTTTTTCCCTTAACTGGGTTTTCCACGTCAAAATCTTGGTGTTCAATGTGTTAATGTTTATCTGCTCTTGTGTTTATGCATTATGCTTTCATGGATGGTTAATTGATATGCTGTTAACTAACAAAGAAGAATCAAGTGTTAGAAGTAAGAGCAAGTTTTTATACAACTGATTCACCCCCCCTCTCAGTTGTATGCCCTAGATCCAACAATTGGTATCAGAGCCAAGTTCCTCTGAAAGGAGCTTAACCGCTTGAGGAGATCCAGGATGTTGTCATACAAGAAGGATAGTCCGAAGTTCGATGGAACCAACTTCACTCTTTAGAAAGGTCGCATGAAATGGCACTTGGAGTGTATGGGAAAAGCATACTTGGCCATGGTCTCAAAACTATATGTACCTCCATAGGGTGGTCCGACAACTCTGAATGAAATCACAGATGCTGAAAACAATTTGCGGACCAAGGAAGCTCTTCTAAGTGCATTGAATGACTCAGATCTCTCAAATGTTATCGACCTACCAACTGCATATGAGATCTTGACTAAACTGGAACTTCTGTATGAAGGAGATGAGTTTGTCAAAAGTGCAAGGTTGCAAAGTCTGAAAGGAAAATTTGAAAGATTGAAGATGAGAGAAGATGAAAACATCACTACCTTTATGCCAAGAGTGAATGAGCTGGTATGTGGAATTAGAAATGCTGGTGGAACTCTGGATGAAAATGAGATTGTTTGCAAAATTCTCAGATCCCTTCCTGCTGCCTACAAAATCAAGGTTGCTGCCATTGATGAATTCAGAGCCCACACAACTATCATAAGAGAACAATTGGCTGGCAAACTAGCTGCATTTGAAATGACCGAGTTTGGAGATGATCCACCCAAGACTGAATCTACTTTCAAAGCCAATACCTATGTGAAAGGCAAACAAAGATTTGATCTGGGAGAAAACTCTTCAAGGAAGATGTCATGGTATGATCAAGCAAGAAGAGACATGGAAGAAGAGGAAGCATAAACAGCTCAACTTGAAGCCCTCATTGCAAAGAGACTGCCAAGAGGATCCGGTAAGTATGAAGGAAAACTATCCTTTAAGTGTTTCAACTACAATAAGATTGGTCATTTTGCTTCAAGATGTCTGGAAAGATCTACAAGGTCTAATACTGACAGACAAAGGTTTCAAAAGAACTACTATTATGTTCATGAAGAAGATGACAATGAAGGAGTAACAAATGATGAATCAGAACTAGGAAGCAAATCCAGAAATGAATGGGTGTTTATTGCTATCAAGGAAGAAGATTCAATATCCTCTGAATCTGTCAATCACAAGGTTGTGGAAAGAGCTTTGGCTGCTCAAGTAGAAGAAAAGGATGATTGGGTTATTGATAGTGGATGCTCTCACCATATGACTGGTGACAAGAATAAGTTCTTAGATTTGGAAAGGTATGAAGGAGGAATGGTAAAGTTTGGTGACAATTCTGCTGGCAGAATCAGAGGTAGGGGAACTATTTCCTTTGATGGAAAGAGCAAAAAAGGTAATGTACTATATATTGAAGGATTGAAGCACAATCTTCTCAGTGTTGGTCAGTTAGTGGACAAAGGCTATGATCTCTGGTTCAAGAATGGAAAATGCAGAATCTTTACAAGCTCTGGAACTGAAATTGCATCTAGTGCTCAAACAAAAGGTAATATCTTTCATCTGGTTGGTTCAAATAAAAGTTATCTATTTGTTCAAGTTGATCAGAATTGGTTATGGCATAGAAGAATGTGTCATATAAATTTTGATAACATCATCAAGATAAGCAATATTCAGGTTGTAAAAGATCTTCCAAAATTGGTGAAACCTACAAATAGTTTGTGTAAAGAATGTCAGCTAGGTAAACAGAGCAGAGTCTCTTTCAAAAGCAAAGATCAGTCCTCTACCGGATTGTTGGAATTAGTACATACTGATCTCTGTGGTCCGACAAGAATCAAGAGTCTGCAAGGTGATAGATATTTCATGCTGCTAATTGATGACCATTCCCGGATGACGTGGGTTACCTTCCTAAAAGAGAAATCAGAAGCCCTTGAGAAGTTCAAAATCTTCAAAGCTATGGTAGAATATCAAACCAGATTAAAACTGAAGTGTCTAAGGTTTGATAGAGGTGGTGAATTTACATCTGGTGAGTTCATTGACTTTTGTGAGAAAAAGGGTATAAGGAGACAGTTGTCTGCTCCTAGGACTCCACATCAGAATGGAGTAGTTGAGAGAAAGAACCGGACCATCTAGGAAGCTGCCAGGACAATGATGTTGGAAGCAAATGTTCCTCAGATGTTTTGGAAAGAAGCTATCAGCACTGCAGTCTACACTCTCAACCGAGTTCAAATTAGAAATAATACTGGTAAAACCCCCTATGAACTTTGGTTTGGCATCACTCCTACTGTGAGATATTTCAAAGTATTTGGCAGCAAGTGTTATATTAAAAGAGATGAAGATCTAGGAAAGTTTGATGCTAGAAGTGATGAAGGAATTTTCTTGGGTTACTCCACTCAAAGCAAAGCATATTGGTGTTACAATAAGAGACTGAGGAAGATGATATAAAGTACTAATGTAAAAGTTGATGAAGGAATTGATAAGCCCTCAAGGTTCTATGAATGTGATGAAGATGATCAGAATGATCCTCTGGTGTGAGGAGCTCCTTCCTCCTTTGAAATTCAGATCCAGACTGATCTGGTAAATCAGGAAGAAGTTTGTCTGAATGAGCCTGATCAAGAATTAGTAGTGCAAGAAACTCCCAAAGTTCCAAGGTATGTAACTCTAAATCACTCTGAAGATCAGATCATAGGTGACAAAAGTAAAGGGGTACAAACAAGAAGAAGAATTGCTCAAGACTCAAATAAATACTGTCTGATTTCAAAGATTGAACCTAAGACAGTAAATGAAGCTTGCAATGATGAAAACTAGACCAAAGCAATGGAGGAAGAATTGATGCAAATTGAGAAAAATCATACTTGGGATCTTGTTCCCAGACCTAGAGACAGGAATGTGATTGGAACCAAATGAGTCTTCCGGAACAAACTGAATGAAGCTGGTGAAGTAATCAGAAACAAAGCTAGATTGGTCTGCAAAGGCTACTCTCAAATAGAAGGAATTGATTTTGAAGAGACCTTTGCTCCTGTGGCAAGAATTGAAGCAGTCAGATTATTTCTTGCATTTGCTGCCTTCAAAGACTTCAAGGTATATCAGATGGATGTCAAGTCTGCCTTCCTAAATGGTGATCTAGGAGAAGAAGTTTACATTGAACAACCGGATGGATTTCAATTGTCTGATAATGGTGATATGGTCTGCAAGTTGAAGAAAGCATTGTATGGATTGAAGCAAGCCCTAAGAGCATGGTATGAAAGGTTGGATAAGCATCTTGTGCAGATTGGATTCAACAAAGGTACTGCTGACAGTAACTTATATTTCAAAATTGATCATGAAAATATTTTGATTGTTGAAGTGTTTGTGGATGGTATCATTTCTGGAGGAAGAGATAGTATGTGCAAAACTTTTGCAAATCAGATGAAAAGTGAGTTTGAAATGTCTATGCTTGGTGAAATGAATTTCTTCTTGGGTCTGTAAATTACTCAAACAAAGAAAGGGATCTTCATTTCTCAGACCAAATATGTGAAAGAATTGTTGAGGAAATTCGGTATGGAAAATTCAAAGCCAATGAACACTCCTATGGCAACCGGATGTAAGTTGAGCAAAGATGATGACTCTCCAAAGGCAGATCAGATAAAGTATAGATCAATGATTGGTGGCTTGTTGTATCTCACTCAGACTAGACCAGATATTATGCAGGTTGTTGGTCTTGTGGCAAGATTCCAAGCTGATCCTAGAGAATCTCATGTTATGGCAATCAAAAAAAAATTTAGGTACTTGAAAGGAACAGTTGAGTATGGTCTATGGTACCCTAGAGATCCAGATTTCTCTCTTCATGCTTACACAGATGCAGATTGGGCAAGAGATGTGGATGACCATAAGAGCACCAGTGGTGGAGCATTCTTTTTGGGGAAAAGATTGGTTTCTTGGCTAAGCAAGAAACAAGATGCAATATCTCTGTCTACAACTGAAGCAGAATACATTGCAGCAGCAGGTAGTTGCACTCAAATCTTATGGATGAAGCAGATGCTAAGAGACATTAAAGTTGAATATGAGGAGCCTATCACAATTTTCGTGATAATTCAAGTGCAATTAATATTTCTAAGAATCCGGTATTGCATTCTAAGACTAAGCACATATCTATCAAGTTTCACTTTTTGAGAGAACAAGTGAACAAGGAAGAAGTCAGATTGGAGTATGTTCCCTCCAAGGATCAGATTGCAGATATCTTTACTAAACCTCTTCCCAAGGACTCTTTTGAATATCTCTGGGAGAAGTTAGGGGTCATGGCCCCTCCGGTGATGAACTAGGATGCACTGATGTGCATCAGTCCAGTGGATGTCACAGTCATATCTTGTGATCCGGATTGATGATGGGGAGCTGCTACTAAGGGGAAGCAGCTGGTATGATTTTGATGTATTAGAATTCCAAGTATGAGCCCTTTGCCATTGATGTCAAAGGGGGAGAGAAGACATGTGAAAAACAAGTGGTTGATAATCAAAGGGGAAGCAGTAAAGGAAGAGAAGACATGTGAAAAGTTGTTGTTGATAGGGGGAGCTGTGACAGAAAGGAGAAGTTATTGTCTTGATGGTTTTTCACATCATATGTTGCCATCAATGACAAAGGGGGAGATTGTTGCAAATATGATGTGAACCAGTGTTGTCATTGATGTCAACTTACTCATATTGCATTAGTAAGAAGGTTTGGATGAGTTGTGTGTTGTTGTTATTGAGGAAATCAGTCTCCATCCGGAACAGTGAAGAAGAGTGAAGAACAGTGATGAGAAGAAGGCAAATGTACTGTATAGGTTGAGAACCAGAGGATACAGATCAAAGGGTTTGTAGATATGAGTCTTTAGTTGCTTCAGCTAAGTTTTCAGAGGTCCGCATGAAGATCTGAAGAAGTTGTGGCTATTTGTGTGAAACCGGTTCCGGCAAGTGTTCAGAAGTGACAGAGGATCACAGAAAGGTCCGGTGAGGTCCGGAATTGTATTATCCTAATCTGCGGATTGGAAGGAGTGTTTGGGATGTCCTTGTGATATGTCATCTCGAGTTATGTATGATTTGGAGGTCCGGAAGTACCTTTTACATTGTGACAGTGGTGACAGACTGTGTTCTTGAAGTACCGGATGATGAAGAGAAGAATTTTGGTAAGCTGATGAAGTGCGGATGTTTTTTGATGATTCAGGGAAGGTTATGATGATCATTGGATCATACTAGTTCGTGTTGGCGGTCCGCATTGAAGTTAGAGTTGGATTTGATGTTATGGCTACCAGTTGTTGGTGTTCTTCCTGTAACAGGCCGACCGGATGTTCTACACGCCTTGCAAATGTTATTGTGATGTTTGCCGACTTAGATGATTGTTCCTAAGTCGATGTCTTGTATAAATAAGTGTTTGAGAATTCATTTTTAAGTGTGGATTGTGGGGATGAGTGTGGTATAGCGAAGAAAAGTACGAAAGGCAGAGCAAGGGTTTTTGGGCTTAAATGGAACTGATCCGGACATGGTAGAGATGTCATTCTCCAGTTCAAGACTGTGATTCTTATCACTTTGTAGACAATGTGTCTCCTTGTAGGCAGTGTGCCTTTTTGTGAGCAGTGTGCTCAGGCAGTGAGCCCTAATTGGCATGTGCCATTCATTTTTCTTATTCTTCTAACAGAGAATAATCCTTGGGTTAATCACCCCGTGGTTTTTCCCTTAATCGGGTTTTCCATGTCAAAATCTTGGTGTTCAATGTGTTAATGTTTATCTGCTCTTGTGTTTATGCATTATGCTTTCATGGATGGTTAATTGATATGCTGTTAACTAACAAAGAAGAATCAAGTGTTAGAAGTAAGAGCAAGTTTTTATACAACTGATTCACCCCCCCTCTCAGTTGTATGCCCTAGATCCAACAAGAGTGTGGTATTTGCCCCCTCTAGTGATGTGAATATCCTGTACCCATTCTGTGTGGGGTGTTGTGAAAGGCTAGTGGTGTTCTGTGCTCCCTAGTTTGGTGAAGTAATCATTCTTGGGGGTTATGTTTAGCTATGGGTGTAGAAGCACCATACCATATTTATGTTAATTGCATTATATGTGTAAGTATTAGAATGATTTAATCACTTGGTGGCATCATGCATTGCGAGACATGTGGATTATGTGGTGTTGTCGTGTGTGGGGTATCTTTGCGTGGTTGCTTGATAATCTGATATCTATCTCCTTGTTGGCTATGACCTCATGTGGAAGTCTTGTTGTGGAAGTTATCATTGTATATGACTGTGTAAGAACCGTGTGCAGGAGATCAAATTGGAGCTTGTGTTGGACCCATGAGATCATGAATGAGATATTGTAGGTCAATTAGACTTTTGAATTATTCTTGTGTGTCATATCATACATTCCCTCTGTAAATATCTTCTTGCATAAGGAAGTAATTGCATATGTTCATAGCTTGGTAAAATAGAAATTGTACTGCATTAATGATAGAAATTTTTTGTATATAAGTAGCAACTGTGTTACCTTAAATTTTGGTATAAAAGTTGTTTAGATATGAAGATGTAGAAAACTTAGTTGTCCATGTGTTTGGTGTACATTCTCTAACGCATTCTGGACTTTGAGTCCTAGGGTGTTGTGCAGCAGATACTCCCTTTTGTGGCTAAAATTAGTCACACCGTGATGTGGATTTGTTTCTAATATTTGTTGTTTTGAAATTTTTGATAGTTGCTTCATGTGTTGTTGGTGGGCTAACAGTAAATTTGTTTTCTTTGAACTCTCTTATGATAGGAGTGGTCACCAAAACTCTTTTTTTATATACTTGATTTATTGTTGAAAATTGCCAGCATTTTGTGACTTAAGATTGAATTTGATCATTTCCCCACTTGGGTTTGCATTTTTTTTAATTTCTATGGTGGCTATTCCTTATATTTGTTTATGTTGGCTCCGTTTTGTGTTAAGTGTTGTTTCTATCATGTTCATTTTGAACCCCTGATAGTGTGTTCAAGGGAGGACTCCACAGAGAATTATACTTTGCATGTTTAGTAATTAGTTGGAACCATAGTGGAAATAAGAGATGAGATGTATTTTTCTTTGTTAATATGTGAATGCAATTCTCTAAATCGTATGAAATTCTCAAAATATGTGTGATTGGTTATAAGTAGATCACATGATATGTCTTAAGGTGAGGAATGGATGTCCTTCTTGTCTTTATTGAACGATTGTGCCTGTCTTATGAACAATTGCTTAATATGGTTGCGTATGTTGGCAATAGAAAATTGCAATACTAATATGTTATGTTTCCACTCTAGGCTGTGACTTCTAGGAGTAAGTCAAGTTTTAGGGGGGGAGGATGTAGTGCCCCTCCATTCTCATCTTGGATATGCAGATAGTCTGGCTAAGGAGCATGAAGATGAAGGTAAAATAATAGGAATATTTAGGGTATGTTAGACAGTTGATGTTGTACATTATATGATGTTCGTAGATGCTACATTCATGTTGGTGACATTCCTGATTATCCTCATGTGTGGTTTCATATGACAGTTAGCATGTTTTATTGATAATCCTTATTGCGACACTGATAATCCATATGCTTTGACATTGTTTTACATTGAGGTGATTATGATGTTGATCTTACTATGATTGTCATAAGTTAGAATTAATTTTTATGCAACTGATTTTGTATTATATGATGATCTGATTATTGTGTGGTGTGAAAATAGAAAATGTCGTACCACTCATTCATGAGTGTCCGACGACATTGCGATTCTCTTTCACTCCGTGACCGTTTGATATTTATTATACTTGTGCATAGACTGTGTTGTGTGTTGCAGGTTGCAGGTACCAGGTATCGACTCCACCTGAATTGACAGGTCTGAGCATGCCTTAAACCTAATGGAAACTATTGAATGGAGATAACATATGGTCCCCTAGTTAGCCACTATCCTTGAAAAGGATGAGTATCCAGTTTTGCACCCAGTCAGTGTTGTCTATATGGGCATGATAGTCAGTCGCTGTCGTTGTGGTCATGCTTTTTGATCATGCATAGTGTCAAGTATTGTTTGGCATTTAGGTTATTTAGTTTGACATTGTTTGATTGCTGCTTTAGTTAAATGTTGCATTAAAATAATATTATTAGTTATGAAAGTATTTTTGTTAAATAAATAAATATGTATAAATGTCTTTATGAAAATTTGAGTTTATGGAAAAAAATAATAAAAATAATACTAATAAATGTAAATGCTAGCTAAAGATAAATAAATTAATTAATATATTTAAATGTTGTGTCAAGTGGCAATAAAAATAGATAATATTTATGAGTTGTCATAAAACTCATTTATAGTAAATACTAAATAAATAAGAATAAAAATGATTCTTGTCTAGTTGTAAAGGAAATAAATAAGATAAAAAAAATATTGTCTAGTCTGGTTGTAAATGATAAAAAAATAGCAAATTGTAAGAAAGGGATTTAGGCAGAATTTATTGCATTTAATGGGAGGAATCTTTTGGAAGATTTTGGGGGGATTTCTCTCTCGTAATAATCTTCAACAGAGGAAACTTTTTGGGGGGAGAGGAGATGGGAGAGACTGGTTTGTGGCTGTAACAATTGAATCCAACATCGAATCTTCAGTTCAGTCAAGCAAGTAAAATCAGGTTCCTTTGGTTCTAATTTCTGTCTCAGTTTTCTGTTGAAGCAAATGTTTGATTTATGATTTTTTCTATCAATTGTAATTTGCTTGAGAGGTTAGAAGCCTTGTTATCAGATCTAATTGTGCATGTCTGTATCATTGCATTTTTGGGAATCACCGATTGAAGTGACTGTCTATCTCTCACCCATTTCATCTCTATTTTTTCAGTTTGTTGTGTCAGCCATAACTTTATTTTGACGAATTGGGTTCCTCTAATTTTTTTATATATGGTGTATGACCTAGTTATCCAAATCATATCCAAAAATCAGCCTTGCCTAGTTTACAATTTGGAGATATAAATATTTTGTGACTGTCTATCTTTCACCCATTTCATCTCTATTTTTTTCAGTCTATTGCGTCAGCCATAACTTTATTTTTACGAACTGGGTTCCTTTAATTTTTGTATATATGGTGCACGACCTAGTTATCCAAATCATATCTAAAAATCAGTCTTACCCAATTTGTCATTTTGGAGATATGAATATTTTGTGACTGTCTATTTCTCACCTATTTCATCTTTATTTTTTAGTCTGTTGCGTCAGCCATAATTTTATTTTTATGAATTGGGCTCCACTAATTTTTATCTATATGGTGTATGACCTAGCTATCCAAATCATATAAAAAAATCAACCTTATCCAGTTTGTCATTTTGGAGATATGAATATTTTGTGATTGTCTATCTCTCACCCATTTTTATCTATGTTTTTACAATCTGTTGCGTCAGCCATAACTTTATTTTTGCGACCTGGGTTTCTCTAAATTTTTTATATATAGTGCACGACCTGGTTATCTAAATCATATCCGAAAATCAGCCTTACCCAGTTTGTCATTTTGGAGATATGAATATTTTGTGACTATCTACCTCTCACTAGTTTCATGTGTTGAACGGAATTTGGTAAAACCTAGAAAAAGATTATTCTTTTACTTGTGCCCTATTAGTGTTCACTCTTGAGTTGCTTTAGCCATGATACTTCTACTTGATTTGAACCATCATTTAAATGTGTTATGATCCTATCATATGCATGAGGTTGAAAGTGTGGTAGATTTGATGAAGATGTTAGATCTATAGGAATGTTTTGTTGTTCTGTATTCCTTTCCTCTCAAAATAACCTTAGAACAAGGTTCTTTCATTGTAGCTTCATGTTTTGTATCTTGTGACTCTAACTAGTATAAGATATTTATAACATTATAATATTATAGGCTTTTTAGTCTTGCTTATACAGTTATATTTAATAGTATTTACAAAAATTGTCTAGATTATTAATGAAATCTACATCAGTGTAAATAGTATAAATACTTGTATTTAATTTGTATGCCTAAGAGTTATTTGCAGTTTGTTCACAATCATTTTAATAAAATGAAATTAAAATAAGTCTTGAGAATTATTAGTTAAAATATTGTTACTCGTGGACACTTATATCTTATGATCATATTGTAACTGCTACTGGTTATTAGAAAGTTACATCTTTGTATTGTTGAGATAGATTCACTTTATAAATGTTAGATGATTGTTCATGTTTGGATTAATGTTACATTCCTTAAAAAAAAATTGTTGAAGGGTATTAGTTTATGATGTGCTTTGAGACTGAACGTGATGTGAAACCATTGTGTTTTTAATGGTGTCAAGTGTTGTGACATTTGGGTAAATTGTTTCCAAAGGCGTAGGAAGGTATGATTGTGTGGGGGTTGGCTCTGTATGCATCATGTGAGTTGAATGAAATGCATTCTTGAAATGTTGCCTCTTATTCATGTTGGTATGATACATGTGCAAGATGGATAATGCCTTTCTCTATGTGATGTGAAATGATGTGTATTTTGTGTTGTAAATGCATCATTATGAGAATGTGATAGTTCATGTTTGGTTTATATTTTGAGACAAGGATATAAGAATTGGTCCCTATGATTATGTTTTGTATGTAAGAAGGTAAATGCATTGCATTGTATATGTTACTTGTCATTGTGATAATAATTGTCTTGCTTCATGGATAGGGTCTTCTAGATGCAGGTAGGAGAGTGGCTTTCAATGTGGGGCCAGTGCCCAAAGTGGCTGCTAGGATAAACCATTGGAAGTTTTTAATCCAGTGATAACTTAATAATAAATTTAGAGGGTTGGGTAGTTTCTACACTAAATAAGATAATTGGATGCCTCACCCATGCCTGTAGTGCTCGTTCAGGCTAAGGATGGGATGAGAAGGCCGTGGTTGGAGATCAACATCCTTGTCCTCACGAAAGGAATTTTAGTTCCGCATGTGTCACCCTATGGGGCTGGTGTCTAGTGAGAGACTACTAGGATAACCATAGATGGGGGCCGACGTCTGGACAACCAGGATAACCCATAGATGGGGGCCGACATCTGGTGAGAGACTGTCAGGATAACCCATGTTAGGACCATGCGATGACACTCTTCCCTAGTACAACCTAGCATTCCCTAAGTGTGTTTTCCCCTTTTATTGTATGATTGCCTCTGGAAGTGATGTTTGGGTTACTTGTGTTGTTCATATTGACCCGTGTTGTATTGGAGTCATGTATAGTCCTTGCACCTGTTAGTCTTCTGTCTTTCTGATTGTTTTATGTTGTGGGACCTTATGTTATCTCCTAGCACGGGGGTGGACCTTAGGGTTCCACATGGTTGGGTGGTTATGCTTTTATCTCCATTGGTTTCCCATGTCGTTGTTCATGTGCGAGAAGGATGTACCTCTTATATCAGATTTTAGATCTTAGTCTAGCTGAGGAGACAGATTCTAGTTTTGCATATCAGTTGAATCATGTACTGTTATCTTGATGTATGTACTCTAATGTAATCAAGAAGGTGATATTGTAAACAATGTAATGTTGTACTCTCTTGTAAAGGAAATTATATATGTACTTGTAATCCTTTATACAAGATCTTGATGATTACTTATGTGATGATATAATATGGAAATGTATGTGTTTATTCATTTGATGCAATCAGATTTAGAATGAACTATGGTTGTTAATTATTCATAATGTTGGTTAGATCTTGTTATTATTTGTTAGTAATGCAGTCATGGAACCCTAGAGGATAAAGCTTAATTCAAATATTATGAATAAATATATGATTGTTGATATTTCTTTCGCTTTAAAAAAAATTATTTGTCCTTTTTGTAAGCTTAGTTATGTTATCCTTTGGGTTCCTTTGCGGAGCGTTACATTTGGTATCAAAGCTAGGTTGCAACACAGGGGCCTCTAGATTGTTGTTGCTCTAGGTTAAGCATTTTTCTCTTTGTGGCAAGTTGGTAATAATACCTCTCACCTATGTGTCTTAGTATGATGATAGAAGATTGATAAACTTACAAATTTGTTCTCTGATTCTAGAAGAAATAAATTCTTTATGCCTTGTCTTACTTATTTGTTTGATATGTGTTCTCCCTCCTTTTGTGAAAATGTGATGATGTATCTGACATATGTGTTTCCTGAATGTTAGTGCTTGTTGATTTGTTGAGGCCTTGAGTTCCTCTTCTTGTCTCTAGTGCTTTAGAAGAAAGAAGCATGGTTGTTGTTAGTGCATGTAATTAGGAGTGTGGTATTTGCCCCCTCTAGTGATGTGAATATACTGTACCCATTCTATGTGGGGTGTTGTTAAAGGCCAGTGGTGTTTTGTGTTCCCTGGTTTGGTGAAGTAATCATACTTGGGGGTTATGTTTAGCTTTGGGTGTAGAATCACCATACCATCTTTATGTTAATTGCATTATATGTGTAAGTATTGGAATGATTTAATCACTCAGTGGCATCATGCATCGCGAGACATGTGGATTATGTGGTGTTTTCGTGTGTGGGGTATCTTTGTGTGGTTGCTTGATAATCTGATACCTATCTCCTTATTGGCCATGACCTCATGTGGAAGTTTTGTTGTGGAAGTTATCATTGTGTATGCCTGTGTAAGAACCGTGTGCAGGAGATCAAATTGGAGCTTGTGTTGGACCCATGAGATCATGAATGAGATACTGTAAGTTAATTAGAGTTTTGAATTATTCTTGTGTGTGATGTCATACATTCCCTCTATAAATATCTTCTTGCATAAGGAAGTAATTACATATGTTCATAGCTTGGTAAAATAGAAATTGTATTGCATTAATGATAGAAAAATTTTGTATATAAGTAGCAACTATGTTAGCTTAAATTTTTGTATAAAAGTTGTTTAGATATGAAGATGTAGAAAACTTTTTTGTCCATGTGTTTGGTGTACATTCTCTAACGCAATCTAGACTTTGAGTCCTAAGGTGTTGTGTAACGGATACTCCCTTTTGTGGCTAAAATTAGTCACACCGTGATGTGGATTTATTTCTAATATTGGTTGTTTTAAAATTTTTGATAGTTGCTTCATGTGTTGTTGGTGGGCTAACAGTGAATTTGTTTTCTTTGAACTCTCTTATGATAGGAGTGGTCACCAAAACTCTTTTTTATATACTTGATTTATTGTTGAAAATTACCGGCATTTTGTGACTTAAGATTGAATTTGATCATTTCCCCACTTGGGTTTGCATTTTTTTATTTCTATGGTGGTTATTCTGAATATTTGTTTATGTTGGCTCCGTTTCGTGTTAAGTGTTGTTTCTATCATGTTCATTTCGAACCCCTGATAGTGTGTTAAAGGGAGGACTCTGCAGAGAATTATACTTTGCATGTTAAGTAACTAGTTTGAACCATAGTGGAAATAAGAGATGAGATGTATTTTTCCTTGTTAATATGTGAATACAATTCTCTAAATCATATGAAATTCTCAAAATATGTGTGATTGGTTATAAGTAGATCACATGATATGTCTGAAGGTGAGGAATGGATGTCCTTCTTATCTTTATTAAACGATTGTGCCTATCTTATGAACAATTGTTTAATATGGTTGCGTATGTTGGCAATATAAAATTACAATACTAATATGTTATGTTTCCACCCTAGGCTGTGACTTCTAGGAGTAAGTCAAGTTTTAGGGGGGGAGGATATAGTGCCCCTCCATTCTCATCCTGGATATGCAGATAGTCTGGCTACGGAGCATGAAGATGAAGGTAAAATAATAGGAATATTTAAGGTATGTTAGACAGTTGATGTTGCACATTATATGATGTTTGTAGATGCTACATTCATGTTGGTGATATTCTTGATTATCCTCATGTGTGGTTTCATATGACAGTTCAGCATGTTTTATTGATAATCCTTGTCGCGACACTGATAATCCGTATGCTCTGACATTGTTTTACATTCAGGTGATTATGATGTTGATCTTACTATCATTGTCATAACTTAGAATTGATTTTCATTCGACTAATTTTATATTATATGATGATCTGATTATTGTGTGGTGTGAAAAGAGACAATGTCTTACCACTCATTCATGAGTGTCCGACAACATTGTGATTCTCTTTCACTCCGTGATCGTTTGATATTTATTATACTTGTGCATAGACCGTGTTGTGTGCTGCAGGTTGTAGGTACCAGGCATCGATTCCACCTAAATTGACAGGTCTGAACATGCCTTAAACCTAATGGAAAATGTTGAATGGAGATAACATATGGTCCCCTAGTTAGCCATCGCCCTTGAAAAGGATGAGTATCCAGTTTTGCATCCAGTCAGTGTTGTCTGTATGGTCATGATAGTCAGTCGCTGTCATTGTAGTCATGCTTTCAATGTGGGGCCAGTGCCCAAAGTGGCTGCCAAGATAACCCATTGAAAGTTTTTAATTCAGTGATAACTTAATAATAAATTTAGAGGATTGGGTAGTTTCCACACTAAATAAGATAATTGGATGCTTCACCCGTGCCTGTAGTGCTCGTTCAGGCCAAGGATGGGATGAGAAGGTCGTGGTTGGCAAGATCAACTTCCTTGTCCTCACGAAAGGAATGTTGGTTCCGCATGTGTCAGCCTATGGGGCCTATGTCTAGTGAGAGACTACTAGGATAACCATGGATAGGGGCCGATGTTGGACAACCAAGATAACCCATGGATGGGGGCCGGTGTCTGGTGAGAGACTACCAGGATAACCTATGTTAGGACCATGCGATGACACTCTTCCCTACTGCAACCTAGCATTCCCTAAATGTGTTTTCCCCTTTTATTGTGTGATTGCCTCTGGAATTGATGTTTGAGTTACTTGTGTTGTTCATATTGACCCATGTTGTATTGGAGCCATGTTAGTCCTTGCACCTGTTAGTCTTCTGTCTTTCTAACTATTTTATATTGTGGGACCTTAGGGTTCCACATGGTTGGGTGGTTGTGCTTTTATCTCCATTGGTTTGCCATGTTGTTATTCATGTACGAGAAGGATGTACCTCTTATATCAGATTTCAGATCTTGGTCTAGATGAGGAGACAGATTCTAGTTTTGTATTTTAGTTGAATCATGTACTATTATCTTGATGTATGTACTCTAATGTAATCAGGAAGGCGATATTGTAAACAATGTAATGTTGTACTCTCTTGTAAAGGAAATTGTATATGTACTTGTAATCCTTTATACAGGATCTTGATGATTACTTATTTGATGATATAATATGGAAATATATGTGTTTATTCATTTGATGCAATCAGATTTAGAATGAACTATGGTTGTTAGTTATTCATAATATTGGTTAGATCTTGTTATAAGTTGTTAGTAATGCAATCGTGGAACCCTAGAGGATAAAGCTTAATTCAAATATTATGAATAAATATATGATTGTTGATATTTCTTTCGCTTTAAAAAAATTATTTGTCCTTTTTGTAAGCTTAGTTGTGTTATCCTCTGGGTTCCTTTGCGGGGCGTTACATATCTAATGTGAATGAATGTAGATTGCTCAAGCAAATACCAACATAATGAAGGCAAGGATTTGGCTATGGAAGTGAGGTGATTTTGAGAACATAAATTTGATAAGTGTAATGTAATGTCCAAATGGCTTGGAGAGCCTTTGAATTTATAGATTTTTGGTGGATTTTGGATCAATGGTGGAGATTCAAAGGTGAGATCCAAGGGTTGAGATTTCATCAACAAAGATGGAGGGCTCTCATTATTTTGCAATTTTTTATTTGGCCTTGGGAAGGCTTTGCATTAATGAGGATAGTGACATGTGAATAAATTTTAAATTCATTTTAATGGGTGAGTGGGATGAGATAAGACAATTACATGGATTTGGAAAGGTGAGGTGGAGACACGTGACTTCAATTAATTAAATAATTTTAATTATTTAATTAATTATGGGGAGATAAGATAATGAGGGCTTAGGATAATTAATTAAATAATGTTTGTTAATTATTTAATTAATTATGGGGAGATGAGATAATGAGGGCTTAGGATAATTAAGTTGGCTATAAGAAATTAGGGGGATTAATTAGTGACCTAAGTTAATTAAATAGAGGTTTATTTAATTAATTTAAGCGTAGGAATTTAGTAGGATAGGTTAGTTAATTAAATAAATAAGATTTTCTTAATTAACTAGGGATAGACTATGGGTAAAGTTGAATTAATTAAATAAATGATCTTTATTTAATTAATTTAGGTTAATGGCAAAGGCGGGGATAATTAATTAAATAAATCTCAATATTTATTTAATTGATATTGGGTAGGTAATGATGAGGATTGAGATAAATTAAATAAATAAAATTAATTTATTTAATTAATTTGGAGGAAGGGGATAAGTTAGCATGATGGGTGATGTTATGGAGATGTTGGAAAATGATAAACTAGCATACCTATCTTTAGAAAAATATATCTAAAATACGCGGAGAGATATCCTTCCCGAGGCGCCTATAAATAAAATAAAATGTAACCCTAACAAAATATAAAATAAAATGTAACCCTAACAAAATATAATGCACTTACTGTTGGAATAATTTGTACGCTTAAATACACTTTACTTCTTTATATTTCATATGATAAAACCCTAATAAAATATAGTTATAAAATAAATTATTCTATAGTAAATAAAATAACATATAAAAGAAAAAATAACCCTAATAAAATAGAGGTGCCCTAAGTTAATTAAATAGAGGTTTATTTGATTAATTTAGGTGTCGGAATTTAGTAGGATAAGTTAGTTAATTAAATAAATAAGATTTACTAAATTAACTAGGGATAGACTATGGGTAAAGTTGAATTAATTAAATAAATGATCTTTATTTAATTAATTTAGGTTAATGGCAAAGAGGGGGATAATTAATTAAATAAATTTCAATATTTATTTAATTAATATTGGGTAGGTGATGATGAGGATTGGGATAAATTAAATAAATAAAATTTATTTAATTAATTAATTTGAAGGAAGGGGATAAGTTAGCATGATGGGTGATGTTATGGAGATGTTGAAAATGATAAACTAGATTACCTATTTTTAGAAAAATATATCTAAAATACACAGAGAGATATCCTTCTCGAGGCGCCTATAAATAAAACAAAATGTAACCCTAACATAATGCACTTATTGTTGGAAAATGATAAACTAGCATACCTATTTTTAGAAAAATATATCTAAAATACATGGAGAGATATCCTTCTCGAGGCGCCTATAAATAAAACAAAATGTAACCCTAACAAAATATAATGCACTTACTGTTAGAATAATTTGTATGTTTGAATACACTTTGCTACTTTTATATTTCATATGATAAAACCCTAATAAAATATAGTTATAAAATAAATTATTCTACAGTAAATAAAATAACACATAAAAGAAAAAATAACCCTAATAAAATAGAGGTGACCTAAGTTAATTAAATAGAGGTTTATTTAATTAATTTAGGTGTAGGAATTTAGTAGGATAAGTTAGTTAATTAAATAAATAAGATTTACTTAATTAACTAGGGATAGCCTATGGGTAAAGTTGAATTAATTAAATAAATGATCTTTATTTAATTAATTTAGGTAATGGCAAAAAGGGGGATAATTTATATTTATTTAATTAATATTGGGTAGGTGGTGATGAGGATTGGGATAAATTAAATAAATAAAATTAATTTATTTAATTAATTTGAAGGAAGGGGATAAGTTAGCATGAAGGGTGATGTTATGGAGATGTTGGAAAATGATAAACTAGCATACCTATTTTTAGAAAAATATATTTTAAAAGACGCAATGCACTTATTGTTGGAATAATTTGTAAGCTTGAATACACTTTACTTCTTTTATATTTCATATGATAAAACCCTAATAAAATATAGTTATAAAATAAATTATTCTATAGTAAATAAAATAACATAGAAAAGAAAAAATAACCCTGACCTAAGTTAATTAAATAGAGGTTTATTTAATTAATTTAGGTGTAGGAATTTAGTAGGATAAGTTAGTTAATTAAATAAACAAGATTTACTTAATTAAATAGGGATAACCTATGGGTAAAGTTGAATTAATCAAATAAATGATCTTTATTTAATTAATTTAGGTTAATGACAAAGAGGGAGATAAATATTGAAATAATATTTATTTAATTAATATTAGGTAGGTGATGATGAGGATTGGGATAAATTAAATATATAAAATTAATTTATTTAATTAATTTGAAGGAAGGGGATAAGTTAGCATGATGGGTGATGTTATGGAGATGTTGGAAAATGATAAACTAGCATACCTATCTTTAGAAAAATATATCTAAAATATGCGGAGAGATATCCTTCCAGAGGTGCCTATAAATAAAGCTAAATGCAACCCTAGCACTTACTGTTGAAATAATTTGTACGCTTGAATACACTTTGCTTCTTTTATATTTCATATGATAAAACCCTAATCAAATATAGTTATAAAGTAAATTATTCTATAGTAAATAAAATAACATTGAAAAGAAAAAATAACCCTAATAAAATAGAGGTGACCTAAGTTAATTAAATATAGGTTTATTTAATTAATTTAGGTGTAGGAATTTAGTAGGATAAGTTAGTTAATTAAATAAATAAGATTTACTTAATTAACTAGGGATTGCCTATGGGTAAAGTTGAATTAATTAAATAAATGATCTTTATTTAATTAATCTAGGTTAATGGTAAAGAGGGGGATAATTAATTAAATAAATTTCAATATTTATTTAATTAATATTGGGTAGGTGATGATGAGGATTGGGATAAATTAAATAAATAAAATTAATTTATTTAATTAATTTGAAGGAAGGGGATAAGTTAGCATGATGGGTGATGTTATGGAGATGTTGGAAAATGATAAACTAACATACCTATCTTTAGAAAAATATATCTAAAATATGCGAAGAGATATCCTTCCAGAGGCGCCTATAAATAAAGCAAAATGTAACCCTAACAAAATATACGCTTGAATACACTTTGCTTCTTTTATATTTCATATGATAAAACCCTAATAAAATATAGTTATAAAATAAATTATTCTAGAGTAAATAAAAGTACTAATTATCAACACTAAATGCATTATATTTTGTTAGGGTTACCTTTTACTTTCTGTATTATTTTATTTATAAACGCCTTGGGAAGAATATCTCTCTGCATATTTTAGATATATTTTTCTAAATATAGGTATATGTACAACTCAAAAGCAAACTTAGTGGCTAATGGGAAGAATATCTCTCTATATTTTTCTAAAGATAGGTATATGTACAGCGCAAAAGTAAACTTAGTGGCGAAGTAATAATAGCATTGGAGAAAAATTGATGGCATTGGAAAAAAATCACAAAGTATAATGGAGGAAAACCACATGTTCTTAGAAAATTGATACCTTATTAAAAAGTTAAAAATAAAGGTTCCACACAAAAGAATCTCTATTTGACCTAACATGGAAAACTACCATTTAACCTTTTTATCAACCAACTAATTTATTGTAAATAACTTTTCATTTAATGGCCTATGGAAATGATTTGTCATAGTGGGGACCAAGTTTTATCATGGTAAACAATTTAAATCTTATTCTTGTTAAATCAAGTAAGATAGCGCTAGATTGACAATATCTTGAAGGAAAAGTAGTAAGAGAGGGTAGGGTTTGTAATCATTACACGCACCGAAGTGGAAACAAAGAAACATTTCATCCTTAAATGTTTAAGGTATACAATATCCCCTAAAATATAAAGACATTAAGAATCAATTCCACAATAAAATTATTTAAAACTAGTAACTTAAAACAGTGCAAAAAAGAAACAACCTTTTAAAAAATGCCACCTATCTTACAAATCTTTAAATACAATCAATAATTCCGTGATTTCATAGACCATTTCATCTCATGAATATAATTAAATCATTTCATTTCATCTCGTAAATATAATTAAATTCATTTCATCTAGTAAATACAATTAAAATCATTTCATTTCATTTACCCACTTTGTAAAAGCTGCTCAATATTCAAACTGGAATCTTTCCTATCATAAAGTAGAGACGTGACGAGACAAAAAGAGAGAGCAAATACAGGACTGACTTTCTGTAAACAAATATAAATGGGCCGGTTAGTGGTAAGTCCACATCAAGCACATTAAAAAAGAAAAAATCATAATCAAGATTTGATTATCTGTGCAGTTATATTCCATTCAGCTTTGGAGATTAGCACAGATAAAACTTCACCAGATCGGCAAGTCAAAAAGGTTATTTTTGCAGCACACAGTACATAATTCTTGTTTTCTTTTTGAAGATCTATAGCTCGATTTGCAGCAGTAACGACGGAAAAATTATTCGATCATGAGAATTGAAGATGAAATGCTTCTTATAATTTCTAAAGTTGAAGATCAATAAGCTTAGTAATTTGTGTATTTCAAAGAGTTTTGGCAGATCTGTGAGTTTATTATGTCTTCTAGCTTTTAAATCTGAAATCTTTACTTCATAGATGAATACTTTTTATTATTGCTTGTCAATTTTTGTTATTATGTTTTCTAATCCAGTTATTTTGAGCTCTTAAGTTCTTGTAAATGAATGCTTCTAGATTAAACTGTGTATGGATTAAATCTTAAGTTCTTGTTTTATCTTGATAGTTCAGAACGGACTGCTTTTGACGAGATTCCGTTTGTTGTCTAGGCTTACAAGGGAAAAAACGGTGTTTGCTGAGTGTTAATGCTTAAGATTTGAGGTTAGATTAGTTTAAACTGTACTTTGGAAAGAATTTAAAGAGAAAATTTTACGCAGATTGTTCGACAGTAATATGTAGTTTATCTTTGACTTAAACACACTCTAGTAAATCTGTAAATCTACTATCCCTTGGAAAAGTTTAATTACATGCTTTACGGTCAAATTTAGCTAGCATCACGTGCTTTTCCTGAAGCGGACTTCATCTTTTCTTTGTGCAGATGTTGAAAGGTTAGTACGATTTGAGCTTGATAAATAAGTTTAGAGTGGTTGAACCTGCGACCTGGAGTTTGGAAAGGAGTCGGCAGGGTTACGCGTTTTCTTTATTTGGTCCGGATATGCAATCTTCCTTGGGGTAGAGGAAGGAGGTGAGAAAAAACGATTAAAACCGCGTGAAAATTTCTAAGTTTACTGTGGACTTTAATGGTTCTAGTGTTTTACAAGCATCTGATGTCTTATCAGTAAGTTCTTTTGTGGGGCTGATTGATACGGCTTTAGTCAGATTGGAACCGCAGGAGGAAAGAGGTAAGAAATTTCTGATACCGCACTAGAAGTCATTTCTCAAGTTTTCTTGTATTTATAAAGATATTTATAAACTCTAGTTATCTTTTCGTATATTTATAAAAGGCTTCTTCTGCTTGAGGGTGCTTAGCTTGTTGTTGAAGAGATTTGTAAGTTTGAGGGACTCGTTTGAAGATTTATGGTGTATTTATAGGCTTCTTATGCTGTTTGGCACAGGGTAGTTTGGTATTTGTTGTTCTGTTGTTTGAGGAGATTTATAGTGAGTTTGTGTGTCTGTGTGGGGGATCTGTGAGAAGATTTTATTGAGAGAATGTCGAACTTCCAGCAAAATGATGATGGATGGGAAGTGGCTTCATCTCGTAAGGCAAGAAACCCTGCATCAAGCTCTGCAAATAGGCAGAGGGGTGGAGCATCTTCTAGTTCTTATGCATCTGAAAGGCCTGGAGTTGGGCTTTCCAAGGGTAAAGCAGGATATAGTCCTAATGGTGAGGGCCAGAAGGGTGGAAGGCGAGGTGATGGCTCTAATATTGTGCAAGACCACGGTTACAAGCAGCCGGGATGGAGAGAGGCCGGGAAAACTCAGCCAAAAAATGGAAATTCTACTACTATTATTGCTACAACTTCAAGGAATGGTGGTAACACCGTGAATCAGGCATGGCAGAGCCAAACTAAGCCTGAAGCCTGGGACTATGCTGCTTCTGCAAAAGTGGGCATGCAGGATGCTGGTGTGCGTTCCCCTCTCCCAAATAGCTGGCAAGGGGGAATTCGCAGCAGCAGCATAGGTGGGAGCGGCACTAGTTGGAGTTCTGTAGTTGCATCTGCTGCTGGAAAAGGTGAAGGGAGTGGAGGAGCAAATGGAAGTGGAGGGAATTCTGTAACTGGTGACAAGCCGGTTATGTCTACACTTCTTCCTTTTGAGCAATCAGTGGAGCCACCTCAGAGTGAAGCTGGCCCTCGGTCTAGTGAGGGGGAATCAGAGATCGAGCATCTAGATAGTGATGAGGATCTTTTGAGCAGTGATGGCTTTGATTCTGATGGCGCTGATGTAAGCCATGAGACTAAGAAGAAGAATAAGTGGTTCAAGAGTTTCTTTGAATCTCTTGATAACCTGAGTATTGAACAAATAAATGAGCCTGAAAGGCAGTGGCACTGCCCAGCGTGCCAAGGTGGGGTTGGGGCAATTGATTGGTACAGAGGGATGCAGCCCATCTTAACCCATGCCAAGACTGTTCGGTCCAAGAGAGTGAAGCTGCACAGGAAACTGGCCGAAGTATTGGAGGAAGAGTTGAATAGGAGAGGAGCACATGCGATATCAGAGGAAATGTTTGGCAAGTGGAAGGGCTTGCGAGAGACAGTAAATGATCGAGAAATTGTTTGGCCCCCTATAGTCATCATTCAGAACACAATCCTTGATCAAGACGAAAATGAGCAGGTACATATTTTTGAGCTTTAGATTTATTTAATTACAAGCAGTTAATTCACCTTGCATATGACAGAAACTTCATTGCTGGCATGGAAGTTTTTTTTTCATCATTACACTTTTTGGTCACTCATCTAGTTCTAGTTTTGTTCCAACTCCTTTTTGGAAATGCTAATGTTGGTTAGTGAAGAGATCCTGAGACCTGGGGCAATAACTAACATGGATTCTGGATCTCGTTGTATTTCTCTTTTATCATGCATCTGCCATCAATCAATGAATGTGATTTATGCGTATCTTGTTCCCTTAAAAATCTTTTGATCTGCCCTATGTTAGGAGAATACATTAATTCATGTTTACATTTCAGCTATTTTATTTTCACAAATGTTCTTGATAGGCTGTTATTTCTGTTCAGCGTGCATTTAATGTAAACAGTAAAATTAATTCAACCTCAATATGTATCTTTATGGTTCAAATTAACCTTGTAACATGCTTGCATATTTTATTGTCTAATGATCTAAATCACTGTGCTTGTGTATTTTATGCATGGTCAAAACTGTATGATTATGTTTATTGATTATTCTATCCTTCCAGTGGATTGGGATGGGAAATAAAGAACTATTGGAGTATTTCAAAGGATATAAAGCTATGAAGGCCAGACATGCATATGGTCCAAAGGGTCATCGAGGAATGAGTGTACTTATATTTGAGGAATCGGGAATGGGATACATGGAAGCAGAGCGCTTGCACAGGCACTTCCTGAAAGAAAAGAGAGGGAAAGAAGAATGGGAGCGGCACAAGGTATTGTTCCACCCTGGTGGACAACGTATACTATATGGTTACTTAGCAACAAAAGAGGAGATGGAGATTTTCAACAGGCACTCCAAAGGTTTGTACTTCTAGTCCCTTCAGAAGTTCTTGTGTACTACAAAGGGGTAAGCTAACTAATATTTAATGGGGTGGTTAAGCATTCATCAGATACCTGGTAAGTTCATAGCACCCAGGCTGGAAAATGTTTAGCTATATTGTTTGGGACACTCTATAGGGGCACACTTTTTGTTATGTAGTTCTATGTAGCTTGTACTTGACGGTATTTTTAGTATCTTGTGTCTTGTTTGGAAGAATTTTAACTATGCTGTCATCTTACTTTGCAGGAAAACAAAGGTTGAGGTATGATATGAGGTCACATCATCAAATGGTTGTAGAATCAATGAAGCAAATGAATGAAGATAATCAGAAGCTGACTTTCTATAAGACTAAAGTTGCTAAAGAACAGGAGCACAGTAAAACATTGGAAGAGACAGTTTATCAAGTCTCATCCAAGTTGAGACTGAGAGAAGCTGAAGTTAAAATTATTAGACAGAGAGCTACAGAGCAGCATGATGAGTTCAAAAAGGAGGTATGCTCATCAATTAATTAAGTTTGAAACCTGTAAGAGTTTAAAGGTTGCAACTCATGATGGTTGCAATTGGTATCTTGTAATAGCATCCTAAGTATATCATTCGTGCAAGGCTTATATCTCTTCTGCCCATTGGTCATACCATTCTAATGATACCTATGATAGATGAAATCCAGTTTATTTTTTCATGCTCAGTTTTTTTGGGACTATTATGACTACAATTATAATTGGATATTTTGGGCAGATGGATTATTTGGAGCAGAGTTATAGAAACCAGATTGATCAGCTGAACGAAGCTATTGCAGAAAGAGAACAAGAGTTGGAAAAGGTACAGGAAGATTTCAAGATTTCACACCTCGATCGGTGCCATCAGCTTCAGGTTGATTCTGAAAGGCTTCCAAAGGATAAGAAAGTCGGCAATGACAAACAACATGAAGAACAGATCAAGTAATTTTTCCTTCCTTTCATGAACCTTTTCTGCCTTTGTTTTGACTTGATTAAACATTCAAGGAGTATGATTCAATGCTATAAAGGTTCTCCAAATATATATGGTGTGCAAGATCAGCTTGAGGCTGCAAGGATCAAATAACACCAACATTTGATAAATTTCCTTAGAACACAGACACTCAGGGTAGTCACCTAGTTCTTATGCAGGTCACAGATGATTGAAGAATCGACACACTAATATTCTGCAGACATGCAAGGCAACCTTGAGTAAATTTCTAGGATTTGATGACAGAAGAAGAAGCACTTGGACAGAAACAAGAAATCATTCCCAAACCCCTATGAAATATACAAACATAATTGTGTAAATTTCTGCTTAATTTTTTTTTAATAATCAAAGCAAGATAATAATGAAAAATGAATATCAAGTAAAAATATTCTTTTGATCCGAGAATGCATGTCAAGGGAACGCGCTTCCTAACTCTCATAAGTTAGTGCAGACATACAGTGGCTATAGTGTTTGGACTCTCATTATTAGACTTTTCAGGATCCCATTTATATCAAATACGTAGTGATAAAACATTTGTAATTATCAATGATTAATATCTCATTTGATTAAACCTGACCAACATCACATGTAAAAGTCCTAGCTCTTCAAAAAACATAAACGTATGCCATTTGCAGAAAATTTCTAGCTATTCACTTATTTGACTGTATTGTTTTAATAGGTAAACTAAGGGCAATGGAGACCCAGCTATGGATGAAAAGCATTTAAACACATCCCCTAGGTCATGTAATTACTAACAACAACAAAAACCTGGGGTAAAAGCAATGCCTCAGTCCCATAAACCAGTAATCTACTGGAGCAGTGGAGCCTAAGTCATTAGAATCAAAACTGTAACTGGAAATTACCAGTCATTTTATTAATCATAAGAGTGTAAAGGAGTCTTATGAGTTAACATCTCAATAATTTATCAACTCTAAACATGTCCTTTTCAGCAATCCAGAAAAGCTGCATGTATGCTATATAATAAAGGTCTAATTTCTTAATTGCAAAAAGAACAGCAATCTGGGAGAACAACTGAGTCGAGATGATGACCCTGCAGCAGTAGAAACAGTGGAAAATTCAATTCAGCATATCTGCTGTGCTAATGTATTATAGCCTTTTAGTCCACATAAGTAAAACTGCGTTGAAATTCTTGTCACCAACTAGCATGACAGGTCTGCATAATAAGTCTGCTATCAAAAAATTGAAAGGGGTATCCTGCTGTTGTTGCTTCTCTGCTTTTTCCTCTAAAGCACTATCAACCTGCACAGGTACTGGTTTAGCATCCACTGGTAACAGCACAAGTCTTTCCAGCTGGAAATTCTACAAAAAGAAGCTCAGTCAGATCAGCTTCCTCCTCTTCTACCTGCAGGTCCAAATTAGCTTTCACAGAGATGGCATCAATTTTACTGCCCATGGCTACCGTGTGTTGAGCCTGTCCCTTTGATGAGCCTCCAGACACTGTCCAACTGCATGATGATACCACCCTGTATCTGCTACATATCTGGGTTGCTTTGTATGGTCAAAGTGTTGCTGGAATTAATCAGCACTGCTTGCACACCACTAATATATGATCACAATCAGCCTAGCAATCGACAGACCATGGCCTGGATAACTACACCCACAGAACTAGATGGATCCAGTCACAGGGAAAGATGAGCTTTAAAATAGTTAGTGTTAACCCATTTCAGGAACTCAAGGTCCTGAATTCCTTTCTTCAAATCATTCTTCTATTCTTTCATGGCAATCTCCGCAGTGGTACAAAGTCTTTCCTTCACACTCACATTTCAAGTACATTTTGCAAATTAATATCTTCCATCAGCTCAAAACAAGCCTTATGCCCATCATCTAAAGTGTAGCAGTGAATCAATTTCTTGATTTCCCCTTTCACAATTTCTATATTTCTCGATGGCATATTTTGGTAATTCTGTTGCTCTTCCTGAGCCTAGAGGTCTCCCCTGCTTTCCATCTTACTGGGGCCAACCTAATCCATATGGCCTGCTGTAGCATCCAATGAACAAGCAAAAATATCTCCTGTATGCCAAAAATGAAGAAGTTGGGCACACGGTAATTTTTTAATTCCAACCTTTGAAAGAGCGAGCTAAAATACTGATTCATTTTGACAACAGGGTGATAAAATTGAGAAGATTCACAATGCAAACGAGCAATAACCCCTCAGAGACAATAGGCAGCCAGATTTGTTTTTACGACACTGAGCGAACAAAAATAGAGATTTTGCCGGGCTAAGAATGAGAAAAAAACTTGAATTTCCACAGCCCAAAACTCGAAGTAGACCAGCTTAATAGGGGAAAACCCACTTCTTTCCCTTCTCCCTCTCCACAATTATTTCAAGCAAGCTTTGCAAAACTGAAAGCCAAAAAAACTATTTCCAATAATATCCTCATCCCACAAGCAGAGAACAAAGAAAATTGAATAATCTATTCAAAGATCTAGACCAAACCCAAATCTTCTCAGAAGACCTCAGCAAAGATACTAGTTACGAATCTCCAATATCTCAGATTCGATGGATATAAAGAAATGGGCGTGATGGATGTTAGTCATGCATTTTCCTTTCTGTTTTTTTATAAAAAAATGCAAATGCATTGAATTTCTATCCAAAAGGCTGCATGAATAGCTCTGAGAGTTTAAGTCATATGAGATCGGCGTAATGACTGTCAACGTTGCCATGGCAAGCTTGAATTCATCATAGGCATTGAAATTTTAACTAGGACTAAAGGAGTTTGTAATGTCATCTCCTTTTTTCAAAATGGTTTAAGCTCTCTATGTTGGTTCACTTTCTTGTTGCAGAATTGATGAGGAGATTGAAAGGCATAGAACAATTGTTGAAAGCAGCGTCAAAGATTCTGAAGAGTATGAACGTGAGCGGCAAGAACTCATTAAAGCGCATGACAAGAGAAGGAAGGAAGTTAAACTAAGGCAGCTGCAGGACGAAGTAGCATTTGAGAAGGAATTGGAGCAAGAAAGGGTTAAACTTTTGGAAAAGTATGCAAAGAAAAGGGAAGAGGCAAGTTATACTCCTTGTTAGTGGCAGGGTGCTTGTTACTCTTCTCAACTACCAATGGAGAAGTAATCCTATATAGCTATGCACTTGCTTTCTATCTTGTTGCCTTGTGATAATGTCGAAGAAGTTAAAATGTATTGAGTTATGAAGTGTCTAGATTCTGCTGTTGTTTATGCCATGTTTGGACATTACAAGCCCATTTTCTAATGGCACTTTCCTTTCTAAGAAAAATGTAGCCCATTGTCTCTTTGTAAAAGGTATCCTGTAAGTCAAACATGCTCGATAAAAAATTTCAAGAAAGATATTTGTGAGAGAATTTTCTGATTTTGGTATCATTTTTGAACTTAAGGCTATGTTTGAACATTACTAGCACAAGCTGTAATGGTACTTTCCTTATTGAGAAAAGCTTAGCTCGGACTCTCCGTGTAACAAGTAATCTATCAAATATAATCGATTAAAAGTTTAAGAAAGTTATTTGTGGGAAACTTTCTGATTTGGTATCCCATGTGAAATTTTTGTCTTTTTGGTTTATATGGGAAGGTGGTGAAATATGACATTTCATTTTTACTTTAAGCATTCTCTATATTGGTAATAAATGTTAATGCATATGAAGAGGTATCAAATTTTGGTTCAGAAAGATAATTAATAGAGAGGTAGCTTGAGTTTACAGGGCTCAATCTACAAATTTTACTTCAATACTTGCGCTTGTAATAGATACATTTCAGACTTTATCATTTGGAATAAGATAGAATGCGAGTGGATGTGGTAGAGCTGTCTTGAGCCTGTCTACAAAGAAGCTATATTTTAGCTTTATGATTCACTGGGCTTCATTAGGCCTGTAGGGGGAAAAAAATTGTTCACAGGGGACTTCTATATGTGGCTTGTTATGTCGAGTTAGTAAACCAACTCAATAATTTTTTTTCATAGGTAGTTTCTATTTGGCTAAATAACAAATGGTATACATTAGAATCTATGCCATTTTTTTCATTGTGGATACAAAATATATCCGAATATTTCAGCTTTACTAGTAATATGCAGTAATTGCACATGTTCAACCATCACAAGACATGGATTATCGGCTGATAATTCATAAGAATAACAAGGGGTCAAGAAATAAAATCAGTTCCAAGAAGATAGACAAGGGCCATAAATGTATGAAGGTCCACACGTTTTTCTTTATGTCAGTCACTACTTGCTCATTTTCTCAGCAAGATTATCTTTCTCACACAGCCAATTAGACTCGTTTGCAGGTTATAGACAGATAAGAAAATACTTTAAAATAACTTTGAATTAGTAGAGTCACATGCCTTAACCCGATCAGTGCCTTCTCAAACCAATCTGCTCGTCAATGAGGCGGAACATTTGTCGTAAACTTGGCATTGTGCAAGCTGCAGTTGTAAATATGCATGCTGTAGGAGAACATTGAAAACTCGGCAGTTAAGAGCATCAAAAGTATGAAGTTTTATAGAACTATTTGCTTATCCAGATGGTCAATGTTAGGATTAAGGTGTCATCAACTTTTTAAATCTTATGTATTTAGTTACTCCTAATATTGTTTGCAAATAATTCATAAGGGATCCACCATCAACTGTAATTATTTTTACCATCAGGGTTTTACCAGTATGGTAATTAACTTCTACTGGGGTCAATAATTAATTATTTACTGGCAGAAAGTTACTATTTACTCGATAAGCATATTGAAGGTTATGGAGGTTTCGGGCGCCAACTTCCCATTAGGTTGTTTGGACACTTGTAATCAATTTTGGGATGGCTATTAGAAGCCCTTAACACATTGTGAAAGAAGATGGTAACCACTTTGGGATTAAGGACAAACTAGGTGACCATGTGTGAGGTTAGTAATTTGGTTGCAACCTTCACTGGGCTATGTTAAGCATGCTTGGATTTTTCCAAGGATGGGTGTTGGGATGTTAACCAACTTGGATGCCTCATTTAGGGGGTGAAAACACTATATAAGAGGTGCTGAAGGTGGTAGTATGTTAATGTAATTAGTAAGTAAGAAACCTCTGTTTTACTAGTGTTAAAAGATTGAAGACTAAGAGGAGAAAAGAAGGATTGAAGACTTGGGCCTCTCTTCTTGGTGGAGTTTTTTCTTGAAAGGGTTTTTTCATCTAAACATTTTGTTATGTGTTTATTTCTTCTGTTCCATATTTTTTTGTGTTATTGATTTACTTTCTTGCAATCTCCATTTGGATATGCATCAGTTAAAATTAGATTTACAGTCGATTTCAGATTTCCATTGTATAGTTGTTCATCTTCATTTCTAACATATATGTCAGTCACTACTTGCTCATTTTCTCAGCAAGATTATCTTTTTCACATAGCCAATTAGACTCAATTCCAGGTTACAGACAAATCAGAAAATACATTAGAATAACTCCGAATCAGTAGAATCACATCTCATAACCCAATCAATACCTTCACAAACCAATCTTCTCGTCAATGAGGCGGAACATTCATTGTAAATTTGGCATTGTGCAAGCTGCAGTTGTAAATATGCAGGCTGTTGGAGAACATTGAAAAATCAGCATATAGAACATCAAAAAGCGATCAAGTGATTGACAAATTGCCAAGGTTCATTCTGCTAAAATGAACATATACGACTTTAAAGAACCAACAATAATTTAGGCACTGCCCTCCAAGATCTAAAGATCAGCATTTAGAATAAAAATCAAAAGTTCCTTTCTCCTATAAATTCAGGACTTTTCCCTTGTAATGTTCCCTTTTGGCACATTGCCGATTTGTGCGCATGTAGTCAGTTTCCAAGTCTTTCAGAGGCTAATTGTTTAGTTGGGGAGAATGCCAACATTCTTGAAGAGCTCTTGTTTGGTTGAACGCAAGTTTGGTTTGTGGCAATGAGCTCACTTGATCTTGTGGAGTCCTATGGTGCTTTCAAAAATGGTTTCGGGCTTGTTGGAAGCTCTCCAAACTTCCTTGGAGAAGTCAACTATTTATAGTAAGTCACCCAATTGGCATCAATCATCATCCCAAACCTTCAAAGTCATGTTGGTATGGTCAAATTTTCAATTCACATCATTTTGGGATTTTTCATAAGTTGGGTGAGTTATTAAGCCATTTAATTAATAAATTCACTTAAGTTATCTAGAGTTGGAAATATTAAAAGATAAGTGTAATAGCTCATTGGAAAGGTAATTTGATTTATTATTTGAAGGGGCACATAAAAGGTGAATGCTTGGGCATGGGATAAAGGGAATAATTAAAGTGAGCAAAAAAAGAATTATTTATCTTAAAAAAATATATATTTCCCAAGCGCCCTAAAAGTGTCTATAAAAGAGGATTTCAATGCTCATTTGGAGTTTATGCATCTTGGATATCAAATTTCTTGTGAGAGCCTCTATGCTTGGTCTTGTGGGTTTGGAACCCTCATTTCTTCTCTAGTTCCGGTTGTGAAAGATCAACTCTAGCTAGTCTATTGGGTGATTTTGCCTTTGAAATCACATAGAGCTTCAATGGAGTTTGTCTACAACAATTCACTGAAGGAAGGGTTTGATGTTTTATAACCTCAAATCATTTTGGAGTTGATTGAATAAGTTTGTGATGCAGATTTGATGTGCTATGTTGTTGTTTGTGGGAGATTTTTGAGTCCGTACCATTTTTCTTGTTGAAGCTGTAACATTTTAGTGAAGTTGTACCTTGCTTGCTGGAGTGTATGACCCAAATGTGCTGTCGTACCTCCCTTTGAGCTGTCATACCATCCAAAGGGGACATGGGAGTTGGGAAAAATGATTCTCTTCCTTTTTGGGATGTTTATCATGTTAAAAAGTGGCGCCTAGGTTGGTAATAGACTTTGCAAGCAGTTTGGAAGTGAACCTTTCAGTCTGGTAAGAGTTATGAGCATTTTGGTTGGTTCCAGTATTGTTGTACTTGCTGTACTAGCAGCTAGTAATTTTTGATTTTTCATTGTGATCAAATTTTAAATCATTTTCAATTTATGATGATCAGTGGGTGAGTGTTTAGTATGGTGTTTGTCAATGATATGCTTACATGTGGCATTTTGGGGTGTGTTAGCAACAATTTTAGTGTTTTTGGGGGTGTTTACAATGAGTTTATGATGCATGTTCAGTCTGATATACATTTGCAATAGTGACAGAAAGAGGTTTAGTCTACATCAGAAGTTCAATAATGTTCAAATGATGCCTTTGTGAGCTTCTACTTTAATTTCCCTTCATTTCTATGCTCTTAACTTTTGTTGCAGCAGTGTTATGTTGGTTGAATCTCAGATTTTCAATATACATCAGCAGCTATTCATGATCTAATATGTATTGTAATGCATTTGATAATCTCTTGTAAATATTGGATGGTAGTATCTCTAGTATAATTGCATTTGTGCATGTCATTTTGTAATCAACTGGTCGGTTTACACCAGTGCATATATCATACTGCATCTACAAGCCGTTTGGCACTGAATGAGCTTACCAACCATTTGGTCTAGATAAAAGCTTAGACATTCTACCAGGGTTCATCTATACACACTGGTCTCGTTGAATAAGTGGTTGATAGGTCAGCTTCGCCGCCTTGCATGTGTTTCTAGTCGGCTTGCTGCCTCACATTTTGTCTTTGCATTCAAACAACTAGCTATGTGATTCGAACACCGTATGCTCTCACCTTAACCACCTCAGGATCTGGGTGATCAGAAAGTGTATCAGAGACTATCTGTGATTGGATTTCAGCTAACATTATTTTAAAAAAATTAGGGTGCACATTACAGTGGCATCAGAGATGGTTTTCTTGCCAGCTTTGTGTTTTTCTAACCTTGCATGCAACACAAAAGTGATGGAGAAAAGAGATATCTGCAGAGAGAGGAAATAAAATTGAGATCAACATTGGGTTCAAATAGTTTTGTGGAAGAAGCTCCAATCATGGTAGAAAGAGACAAAATTGTAAAGAGATTTGGCACAAGGTATGATATGATGGCACAACTCATAAACAAGATGGATAAGAACTTGAATAATATGCAAAGGCCAAATGTTGATGCTAGTAGCTCCCATAGCAATGGTTCCTGAAATAAAAATGTTGGGGCTACAAGAACGATGGTGGGGTCAGTTGCTAGGCCCCTTCACCCTTTCTTTACTCAGAGGGAGGAGTCACCACCTATGCAAAATGATCAAGTTGCTTTCACAGATGAAGTTATATCGAATTATGATGAGTATAGCACTCTTCCTGATGAGGTCCACGAGATCCTAACTCTTGATCAGTTCATGAAACAAAAGAAGAGGGGAGGTAGAAGATAAGATAATAAAGGCCAAAGATCTTAGAGAGATTTCCAACAAGCATTAAGTATAGTTACCCTAGCTCACTATGATGCAAGTGTAAAGAAGAATCCTAAAGTAGCCAAAAAAGAAGATAGTAGCAGAAATGAGCTCAGAAGAAATAATCTTTGCTTCACATGTAACGAGTTTTGGGAGCCCAACCATCATTGCGGCAACAAAAAGTGAAAATGATAGGAATAAGAATACAAGAGTTGTCCTGAAGGTGTTGAGACAAAGACAGATGAAAACATGATCTCCGTTGATGAGGAGAATGTTCCTAAATAGGAAGACTGACAGATTGCATACCTAGAGGTATCAATGGAAGAGCACGCTGATGTTGAGAATGTTGAAATGTTCAAATCAACAACTTGTGATGAGCACATACATCACTCTAGTGATGACAATTCAAAAATTGAGTGGGAATTTCCCATGTTGAAAATATTCCAGCTTGATTCCCAAACATAATTCAATGTGAAGAACGATCCAGATGAAGGGTATTCAAAAGATAATAATTTTGCAGTTACTAATGATAAACTTGAGGATGCTAAAGTTTTCGTATCAACATATAGTGATGAGTACATACATCACTTCGGTGATGATAATTCAATTGTCGACAAGGAACTTCCAATACCAAAGGTGTACTAGATTGACTTCGAAACAAAACCCATGGAGAAAATGGTTCCTGGTAGTCCAAGTTTGTGTGATTCAGATAAGTTTAAAAGTGAATTGATGAAGAAATCAACCATTCATGGAGAACATAATGAGCCTTCAATTCCAAATCAAAATCATCAATTCATAAGACCATGGGATCCGGTGGTTTTGACACCAGATTTCATTGGGAAGCAAGCAATGGAGTCATTTGAAGATTCATTGCTTGACCAAGGTGCTAACATACCATTTGACCAAGAAATTTACCAAGCAACATTAAGAGAGGACGTTGAATTTGGAGGTCACACAAACAAAGACAAATCAAAAAATTTGTTGTGTGGTGTTGACCTTGAACAAAGGCCAAAAGACATACAAGTATTGAAGAGTTAATTTTTGGTCACGAAAGAAAGGGTTGTGCAAACTTTAACAACCTCCTTGATGAACTTTATCGAAAGGCTTGGGTAGACGAGAGACATAATGACATTAAGAATGGAGTTTTCCTTGCAAATCTGCAAACTGTCAAAGAAGCTTCGAAGGTAATAAAATCTGATTATTTGCAATTGCTTATTAATAGGGATCATGCTATTAAGTTTGTAGAAGAGACCTTGGAGGCATACCAAGAGAAGGAGAATGAGGTTGATAAGCTTTGCCTTGATCTTAGCTTAGCTCACTACTCTCTTTACCAAGCTAAAAGTCAGTCATCAGTTGCAACCATGACAAAGGAGCAAGTAACAGATGCAAGATTTTGGGAGATCAAGCAACTGGTTGAAGGTGTTGATGAGCTCCAAAAGAACTCTAATTTGGAGCCAATTTATTCATGGAGTCATGAAGAAGAAAGGACAATGCAAGACATTCCTGATAAAAGGTATGAAACTAATTCAAAATCTGAAATCACTAAGGATATTAGTATGATGGTATTAGAAATTGCTGAGCATCCATAAATTGAAGAAGATGTGCAAGAAGACACCATTGAAAGGTATGAAGAAAATATTGATTCTATGATTAGAAACAACAATCCATTATCTTTATATGATAATTATAAGGTGATGGATAAGTTCCAGGTGGATGACATTGATAAGAGTCATTATCTTATGGATATTCAAGATTTTAAAGCTAAGCATGAGTTTGTATTTGAGGAGCCAAGCTACATACAAGGACACAAGGTATGTAAAGATTTTGATATCATGGATCAAAATGAGTTAATGATAAACTTTGTTTCAATTGAATCTTCACGAAGAGTTGAGTACTACCATGAGAAAGTGAATGGTTGTGAAGAGTGTTCCTCCTAGTAGTGATGTCATAAGCATCACTAGGAGATCTTTAGGAGAAGATCTCATGAAAATCAGAGTAGCATAGCTTAATCATGGTGGAGCTACTTCTTTGGAAGTCTATGATTGTGAAAGAAATGTTTCATGGAGGACTTCAATCCAAAATTTCAAAATTGATGTTGTTGGTTTCTTTTCAATCAGCGACCATATGCATTCATTTGCATTCTTGCAAATGGATTGGAGAAAAATTTTAGTCAAATTTTGGAACATCTCTCAATTTGTGACTATGGAGGAGGTAATTTCAACCAATAGAATGCACACATTTCTTGTTTTAGCTAACAAGTTTCAATTTTGCAGTAGTTGTTTCATTTACAGGGTGCTGATTTTTAGAAAATTAGATTGTGAGTTGTCGATTTCAATCTTGAACAACTGCAAAAAGATTCATTTTGTATGCCACTTAGGCATTGGAAAAGGATGGCATATGATTCCAGCTGAAGAGGATGAATACTTCAGCCATTATAATTTTGATTTGGGTGAAAAATCAAAAGTTTCATAAGTATTAACAAATACTTTTAGCACCAGCTTTCCAGATTTTATCAGAATGGAGCAACAGAAATATGGAAGGATAAAATAGTTTGTTGGAGAGTTTGCTAAATTCATGCACAAAATTGTTATACTTCTAACCAAAAGAGTTAAGAAGGTCTACCTTGAAGGTGCATTGCAGCATAGCATGACAAATAGAAGGGTTCACAAACCTCCTAGATTGCTTTTGGATCTTGGAGCCACATTAATTATTCAGAGAGAAACTTTTGGTTGAGACTTGCAAATTACTTGAGGGCAAGCAATTCTGGGGAGGGAGAACTATAATGTTCCCTTTTGGTGCATAGTCGATTTGTGCGCATGTAGCTAGTTTCCAAGTCTTCCAGAGGTTAATTAGTTAGTTGGGGAGAACTCCAACGTTCTTGGAGAGCTCTGGTTTGGTCAAATGCCAGTTTGGTTTGTTGCAATGAGCTCAATTGATCTTGTAGAGTCCTATGATACTTTCATAAATGGTTTCAGGCTTGTTGGAAGCTCTCCAAACTTCTTGGAAAAACTGTCTATTTATAGTAAGTCACCCAATTGACATCAATCATCATCCCAAACCTTTAAGGTCATGTTGGTATAGTCATATTTGCAATTTGCTTCATTTTGGATTTTCTGTAAGTTGGGTGATTTATTAATCCATTTAATTAATAAATTTACTTAAGTTATCTAGAGTTGGGAATATTAAAAGATAACTTAAGTGTAATAGCTCATTGAAAAGGTAATTTGATTTATTATTTGTTGGGGTGGATAAAAGTGAACGCCTAGGCATGGGATAAAGGGAATAATTAAAGTGAGCAAAAAAAAATTATTTATCTTAAAAAAAAAATTTCCCAAGCGCCCTAAAAGTGTATAAAAGAGGATTTCAACGCTCATTTGGAGTTTATGCATTTTGGATATCAAATTTCTTGTGAGAGCCTCTGTGCTTGGTCTTGTGGGTTTGAAACCCTCATTTCTTCTCTAGTTTCAGTTGTGAAAGATCAACCCTAGCTAGTCTATTGGGTGATTTTGCCTCTGAAATCACATAGAGCTTCAATGGAGTTTGTCTACAATAATTCACTGAAGGAAGGGTTTGATGTTTTCTAACCTTAAATCATTTTAGAGTTGATTGAATAAGTTTGTGATGTAGATTTGATGTGCTCTGTTGTTGTTTGTGGGAGATTTCTGAGTCCATACCCTTTTTCTTATTGAAGTCGTACCATTTTAGTGAAGCTATACTTTGCTTGTTGGAGTGTTTGACCTAAATGTGTTGTCGTACCTCCCTTTGAGCTGCCGTACCATCCAAAGGGGATGTGGGAGTTGGAAAAAATGAATCACTTCCTTTTTGGGATGTTTATAATGTCAAAAAGTGGCACCTAGTATAGGAATAGACTTTGCAAGCAGTTTGGAAGTGAACCTTTTAGTCTAGTAAGAGTTAAGAGCATTTTGATAGGTTCCAGTACTATTGTACTTGTTGTACCTGTAGACACCTAGAATTGGCTCAGGTTGAATTAAGTAAATACTTTGATATTTATCTTAATTCTTATTTTCTTCTGTCAATTAAATAAATATTATAAATTTATTTGATTGGTTCATTATCCCATAATTAAATAAAATCATTTTATTTATATAAATTCCCCAAATTCTTCTAATGTCTCAAGTCATAAATCCACCTCACAAAATCCACTTCATCAATCCACCTCGTCTTTTCCACCTCACCATGTTGCACATATAATTAAATATTCTTAATATTTAATTAGCTAATATCCACTATTATCCAAAAATGAATCTTTAATTCAATTGTCCTCCACCATTGAATTGAAAATTCATTTGACCTCCACTATTGAATTACAAATTCAATTGTCCCCCAATCATTGAATTGAAAATTCAATTGACCTCCACTATTGAATTACAAATTCAATTGTTCTCCACTCAGTGAATCTTTAATTCATTTGTCCTCCACCATTGAATTACAAATTCAATTATTCTCCACTCATTGAATTAGAAATTCAATTTGTCCTCCACCAAGTTGAATTAAGAATTCAATTGTCATAACTCACTATCCTCCACTCTGAATTTTTAATTCATCCATTATGAATTAAAGATTCACAAAAAATGAGAGCCATTGATCTCATCAGTTGATCCTCACCCTCCATTCTATTTTCAGAAAATCTATAAATAGAACCCTCTTCTAAGCAATTAGGGAGACTTCTTTTGGCATCCTTACTATGCCCAAATTCCATCAGGGAATCCTTTTCTTCATACCATCGTAATGCAGGAATCATTCTAGCTATTTCTACTTGTCATTTTGAGGAATCGAAGCAAGGAAGCAAGCTCTCTGAGGGCCCATCTTCATCGTTCGAGATCAAGGAAGAATAGGCGAACAACAGAAGCTTTGAAACAGGGAAGGTTTGCATTATTATTTATTTGCTTTATTTCCTTTTATCTTTCTTATTTTCATTATTCTGTTGGTGTTTGGGTTGTTATTTATCTTAATTGATTTTCCCGATTTTCCCATTCACATTTTGGCGCCCACCGTGAAAACAACAACAACAGAATAATTAAGATAATATTAACCCAAACAACAATAGAATAATTAAGATAATATTAACCCAAACAACAACAGAATAATGAAAACAAGAAATATAGAAGGAAATGAAGCAACAATGCAAACCTTCCATGTTTCAAAGCTTCTGTTGTTCGCCTATTCTTTCTCGATCTTGAATGATGAAGGTTGGCCCTCAGGGAGCTTGCTTCCTTGCTTCGATTTCTCAAGATGACAAGTAGAAATGGCTAGAATGATTCCTGCATTATGATGGTATGAAGAAGAGGATTTCCTAAAAGAATTTGGGTATAGTAAGGATGCCAAAAGAAGTCTCTCTAATTGCTTAGAAGAGTGTTCTATTTATAGATTTTCTCAAAATAGAATGGAGGGTGAGGATCAACTGATGAGATCAATGGCTCTCATTTTTTGTGAATCTTTAATTCATAATGAATGAATTAAAAATTTAGAGTGGAGGATAGAGTGGGTTATGACAATTGAATTCTTAATTCAACTTGGTGGAAGCATGATTGAATTTTCAATTCAATAGTGGAAGAATAATTAAATTTCAAATTCAATTGTGGGGGACAATTGAATTTCTAATTCAATGGTGGAAGACAATTGAATTTGTAATTCAATGGTGGAGGACAAATGAATTTAAGATTCAATGAGTGGAGAAATAATTGAATTTGTAATTCAAAGGTGGAGGACAATTAAATTTGTAATTCAATGAGTGGAGGACAATTGAATTTTCAATTCAATTGAGTGGAGAATAGTTGAATTTGTAATTCAATGGTGGAGGACAAATTGAATTAAAGATTCATTTTTGGATAATGGTGGGGGACAATTGAATTAAAAATTCAATTTTGGATAATAGTGGATATTAGCTAATTAAATATTAAGAATATTTATTATATGTGCAACATGGTGAGGTGGAAGAGATGAGGTGGATTGATGAAGTGGATTTTGTGAGGTGGATTTATGACTTGAGACATTAGAAGAACTTAGGGAATTTAATTAAATAAAATGATTTTATTTAATTGTAGGATAATCAACCAATCAAATAAACTTATAATATTTATTTAATTGACAGAAGAAAATAAGAATTAAGATAAATATCAGAATATTTACTTAATTCAATTTGAGCCAATTTTAGGCGTCTACAGTACCAACTAGTAATTTCTAATTTTTCATTGTGATTAGTTTTTAAATCATTTTCAGCTTATGATGATCAGTGGGTGAGTGTTTGGTGTATTGTTTATCAGTGATATGCTCAATTGTGGCATTTTGGGGTGTGTTAACAATAGTTTCAGTGTTTATGGGGGTGTTTACAGTGAGTTTCTAATGCATGTTCAGTCTGATATACATTTACAACAGTGACAGAAAGAGGTTTAGTCTACATCAACAGTTCAATAATGTTCAAATGATGCCTTTGTGAGCTTCTACTTTAATTTCCCTTCATTTCTATGCTCTAACTTTTTTTGCAACAATGTTATGTTGTTTGAATCCCAGATTTTCAATATATATCAACAACTGTTCATGATCTAATATGTATTGTAGTGCATTTGATAATCTCTTGTCAATACTGGATGGTAGTACCACTAGTATAATTGCATTTATGCATGTCATTTTGTAATCAACTGGTCGGTTTACCGCAAGTGTGTATATCATACTGTATCTACAACCCGTTTGGCATCAAACGAGCTTACCGACCATTTTGGTCTTGATACAAGCTTAGACATTCTGCCAGGGTTCATCTATATACACTAGTCCCACTAAATAAGTGGTTGATAGGTCAGCTTCACCGCCTTGCGTGTGTTTCTAGTCAACTTTTCACCTCACATTTTGTATTTGCATTCAAACAACTAGCTATGTGCTTCGAACACCATATGCTCTCACCTTGCCCACCTCGGGATCTGGGTGGTCAGAAAGTCTATCAAACACTGTCTATGATTTGGATTTCAACTAACATTATTTAAAAAAAAATTAAGGTGCACATTACATCCTTTTGTTGGAACCCTTCTAGAAAATGTAGGTCAAGATCACTTGGCTTCTACTTTCACTTTAAAAATAACCAAAAATCTTAACAATTAGCAAAATGATTTTTATAGTCAGATATGCCTAGATTATAACAAGGAATCTTAAAACCAAATAACAACTCATGGTCATAAGAAAAAATAAGCAAGCTTGGAAAATAGCAATAAAAGACGTAGAGAGCCATGGTAACAACTAAAATAATTTAAAGTAATTGAATAAGCATGGTAACAAACAGTAAACTTAAGAATTCCTCTATCAGTAAATAAATCAAATTTATTTATTCGATTCATATATCAAATTATTTAGGCATGTCGAGCTAGGGCTTTCGTGCCCTAGCCTGATCCTCTGGTTTTTTCTTGGTCGTGCAAAGTGTGGGGAGTGCATGCGTTTTGGGGAGGTATGGGGTTGGGGAGGTATGGGGTTGTGTTTTTTTATCAGTGCAAAGTTTTTTCAGCGGCATCGGTGTCTCTTTCTCCTTGAGTGTGCGGGGGTTTTGTGCCTGGTTGGAGGCCGTGGGTGGGGTTTTTGTGCCTAGTTGGTTTGGGTCTGCAGTTCGAAGGCAGTGCTGGGTGGTGGATCGGTTAAACCCTAGTGGTGGTTCTTTTTTCTTGGGGGCTTGCTTGCCCGCCTTGGATCTTGTTTAGTTTCAATGCCGATCGAGGAGTCTTCAGGGGCTAGTCCCAAGATGGATTTTCGCTCAGCAGCGGTTGGTGCAAATTCTCCTTCACACGCTTCGAAGGTTTTTAATAATAACTTGTTCTCACCAGATCCAGGTTTGGTTGGGTCGGGTTTGTCTGGTGGTACTCGGATTACAAAGATCAATGGATGTCTTGAACGTTGTGAGGAGAGGCCAAAATTGGTTATCCCGCTGGAGATGATTGCTAAAGATATTGATTATTATTCGAAGCATGCATTGCTGTGCAAGTTTATGGGGATGCGGGTTTCTTTACAATTTCTTGAATCATGGGCCCAACAGACTTGGATGCCAGAGGGAGAAATGGAGGTTATGCTTTTAGCAAATAACTTTTTCATGGTTTCATTCAATTGCTTGGCAGATCGCAATAAGGCCTTTGAAGGAGGCCCCTATTTTCATAATCAGATTGGGTTATTCATTAAACCTTGGCATGCAGGATTCAATCCTGCTGAAGAGCTTCCGAACCGGGTTCCAGTGTGGGTTCGGCTTCCAAGGTTTCCTGTGGAATGTTGGCGGGATGATGTTTTACACTTGTTAGCTTCAATGCTAGGAAAACCAGTTGGTGCTTCACAGCAGACTCAAGTTAAAAAGGTGATGACTTTTGCTCGTATATGTGTTGAGATTGATTTAAGTAAACCCTTGCCAGATTCGGTGGATATGTGTGCGGGTCCTTACTCTTGGGTGCAGCAGTTGGACTATGAGACTCTTCCTTTTCGGTGCCGTCTCTGTCATGAATATGGACATTTACAGAGGAGATGCCCTAAGGCTAGGCCTGTGGACTCCCAGCCTTCTCAGCCTCCCCGCAATCCCCCTAGAGTTGAAAAGGGGAAGGAACCCATTCCTGGTGATGTGGATGGGGCTGATGGTTTCGTTCCTGTCAGGGCTCGAAATAGGAATCGAGGTCAAAAGAGGACTTTGAAGGAAAGGCAGGATGAAGATTCTTTCAACAGATTTGAAGTTTTAGATGATCTTAGCCAGTAGGAAGTGAATCCAGGCTTGGTGAATATGGATCAGAGTGCTTCAGGTATAGGACAGGAGGGCCTTCTTTCTGAAGCTACTCAAGTTTTGCAGGATAATAGGGCTTTGCAAATGGACACAGATGTTCAAATGGAAGCCCAGGTGGAATCGGTTCCTATTATAGTAGGGAAGAAGGGTGGTGAGGATGGATCTCCTCTTGTTTCAAATGTAGGGACTGAGGGGGTGAAGATTAATAAGTCTTCTTCTTCTCATTTGGGTCTTCATCAAAAGGATCCAAAAAAAGGGACTGGGGAGAAGTCTTCCAAGCTTGGTAGAAAAAAAGATTTGGATAAGATTAAATTAACAGGGGAAACTTTGGTAGAGTCAGGGTCTGTTAAGACTCTGGATTCTCATTTTTTGAGCCCCTTGAAATGATTGTTCTATCCTAGAATGTAAGGGGCTTGAACAGTGGCCCTCGACAAAAAGCTGTTCGTGATTTGGTTAGAAGTCAATCTCCTGATGTTCTTTTCCTGCAGGAGACTAAGTTATCAGTGGAGTGTATGTTTGGTTTAGTGCCTAAGTTGTGGGGGAGTGGAGAGTGCCAGTGTATTGGTGCTCAAGGGTCTGCTGGAGGAGTGGCTTGTTTATGGAATCCTCGGAAGATCCGCCCTCTTTGGTGGTTGTCCTTTCAGTCTTCTATCTCTATGATTGCTTCTTGTTTTGAGACAGGGGAGTCTGTTCTCTTCTCCAATATCTATGCACCTACTGAACTTCAGGGTAAACAACTGTTGTGGTCCCATATCCAGTTTGTCCGAAGCATGGTTCCTTTCCATCCGTGGATTATGGCTGGAGACTTCAATGCTATTTCTGAGTTGGCTGAGAAGAGGGGTGGTATTGCGAGGCTTGAGCCTTCTGCACTGCTACTTCAGGATAACATTTCAGCTTTAAATCTGGTGGATATCAAGCCCATTAATGGCCAGTTTACTTGGAATAATCGGAGGATTGGGAATAACTGCATTGCGGAACGACTTGACCGCTTTCTGGTTTCTTGCTACTAGGTTGGTGGGTTGTGGTCTTCTAGCTCTAAAATTTTGGATTGGAGGGGATCAGATCATTGGCCTATCAAGCTGGCTATTTCTTCAGCTCATGTGCCTCGGTCTCCTTCTTTCAAGTTCCAGCTTATGTGGTTGCGGGACTCCTCTCTCCATGACTATATTGTTGAGTGGTGGAGGTATGGTAGACCTGCTTATGGTACAGCAATGTATACTTTTGCTAAGTTACTTCAATTTGTCAAGTATCAGCTTAAACGTTGGAATCGGCAGTGCTTTGGAAACATTTTCCATGCTAAGACTGCTGCCCAGGTTGAGTTGGATGGTATTACGAGGTTGATCAGGGAGGATGGAGTGACTGAGGACCTGCTTCGGGAAGAGACTAGGGCTTTGAAAGCATTGGAAGAGTGTGAGCTACGAGAGGAAGTTTTTTGGAAACAAAAGGCTCGGATTGAGTGGCTTCAGGAAGGGGATAAAAATACCGCTTTTTTCTTCAACTCGGTGAAAGCCAGGAGACATGGCAATTCTATTTCTACTCTAGTGAATGATAGGGGTGAAACTCTTTCTTCTTTGCAGGAAATCACATGTGAAGCTATGCAATATTTTGCTTCTTTATTTAGGGAGGACTTGCAGGGGGGTTCTGATGAGGAAGCTCAGGTCCTTTCTTGTATCCCTTCTTTGGTTTCTAGGGAGATGAATAAGCATCTTATGAGTGATATTTCGATTGAGGAGCTAGAGGGGATCGTGTTTCAAATGAAGAGGGGGAAAGCTCCTGGCCCTGATGGTTTCCCGATTGAGTTCTTTCAAGAATTCTGGGAGATTATCAAGTTGGACTTGTTGGCAGTTGTTCAGAAGTCTCATAAGAATAAACAGATGTTACGGGATTTGAATTCTACCTTCCTTGCTCTCATCCCAAAGTGTGATGGGGTGGATAGGTTAAGTCAATTTCGTCCTATCTCTCTTTGCAATGTGATTTATAAAATTATCTCTAAATTGATTGCTGATAGGTTGAAAAAGTGGCTTAAAGTGCTGATTTTTGAGGAACAGAGTGGTTTTGTGGCAGGACGTCAGATTCTGGATGGGGTTGTTATTGCAACTGAAACCATTCACTCTATGGCTAATTCCAAAGATAAGGCAATGTTCATCAAGCTTGATATGGCTAAGGCTTATGACCGTGTTCGATGGTCCTTCCTTCGGAAGGTTCTTGGTGCTTTTGGTTTTGGGGATGCGTGGATTTATTGGGTTATGAGTTGTGTTACTTCAGTCTCCTTCTCTGTGTTAGTAAATGGTGAGCACTCTGAGCTTTTTGGCGCCTCTCGGGGTTTGCGGCAGGGTGACCCCCTCTCTCCTTACTTGTTTCTTCTTCTTGTTGAGGGTCTGGGACGCTTGATAAGAAGGAATGTGGAGTTAGGTTTCATTCAGGGCTGGGGGTGGGGAGGTGGTTTACCTCCACAATCTCACTTGCAGTTTGTTGATGACACTGCTTTGATGGGTATGGCTACAATTAGGGAAGCTTTGAATTTGCGCAAGGTGTTGGATGTTTATCTTCTAGCTTCGGGCCAATTGATCAATGAAGATAAGTCTTCCATCTTTTTCTTCAATACTCCAGGTTCCATTCAGAGGCGAATTGCTCATATCTTGAGATTTCAGACTGGGGTTCTCCCTTTGACCTATCTTGGTATTCCCATCTCTATTGGAAGACTTCCCAAGGAGTCTTGGCAGAATATTCTGGATAAATTTCGTGTGAAAGTTAATCATTGGACCCATCGCTGGTTGTCCTTTGCGGGTCGTGTTCAGTTGCTCAAGTCTGTGGTGCAGGCCCTCCCCATTTATAGATGTATGATTCAGGTGGCCCCTTTGGGTTTTGTTAGGGAATTGGATTCCTTAGCAAGACAGTTTTTATGGGCTGGTAGCTTATTGTCCTCTAAATGGAGCCTTGTTAGATGGGACATTGTTTGTAGCCTGAAGTAGTTTGGCGGCCTCGGGTTAAGGCAGTCGTCGTTGTCAAGGATGGCGTTGGCTACTAAATTGTATTGGCGGTGGTGTGTGGAGCAGGATGGGATCTGGGCCAGGATATTAACTCAGAAATACTTCCCAGGGATCCCTCAAATTGATATTCGTCGGTATCCACTGGTGGGGAAAGGCTCGGTGATTTGGAGTATGCTCAAGAAAGGGGCTACTCTGGTCAAGGATGGTTTATTTTGGATTTGTAAAAGAGGGACAAAAGCTCATTTTTGGTCTGATTCTTGGGATGGTTTTCCTCCCATTGTTTCTCAGTTTCCTAATTTGGTGACTCTGTGCCAGAGGTTCGGTGAAGTTGGTTGGTCAAAGGTGAGTGACTTCAAGTCCTTTTCTTCTCATGGGTAGTTGGTGGTGGCAAGATGGAAGAATCCTGATGAGTGGCCTGTTGTTGGTATGGAGGAGGAGTGTGCTGAGCTTCATAGTATCCTTTCTCGTAGACGCTGTAGCTCCCTTCAAGAAGGGGATGTTCTTTCTTGGTCTCCTAATTCTAAGGGTGTCTATACTGTTGCTTCTGGATATCAGGTGTTGTTATCTAACCAGCTGGAGGGGGTGGAGGTTCACTGGTGGAAGAAAGTGTGGAATAAGCTTTCTTGGCCGAAGTGTAACTGCTTTATCTGGACTTTGGCTTGGAATAGGTGCTTGACTTGGGATAATATTCAGAAGCGAGGTTTTCAAGGTCCTTCTATGTGTGTTATGTGTGGATGTGGAGAGGAGGACTCCTCTCACTTGTTTTTCCGTTGTCCCTTGACTTTGCAGCTTTGGCATTTTTGGTGGGAAGTTTGGAAAAGCCCCTGTGTTCATGCTTCATCCCTGGTGGAGTTTTGGAGTAGTCTGGGTAGACCTCCTTCTATGGCCTCTTTCTTGCAAGATGTGTGGTATGCTGGGCCTTCCTTCATACTATGGCAGATTTGGTTGGAACAGAATCGCAGAATATTTCGAGGTGAGAAGTTGTTGATTCAACAAGTTTGGCACAAAATTATGAGTATGATTCAGGAGACGGTGGAATCTAAGTGTGATGTGGTGTTCCCTTTGGAGAAAGGAGATGCTGAGTTGGTGGATAGATTGGGTATTCAGGGGTTGTCTCCAGCTTCTGCCTGTGTCAGGAAAGGAAGGCGAGTGAAAAAGAAAGTGCAAAGGGTGGGAAGATGGCTTCCCCCTCCGTCTGGCATTTTGAAGCTCAATACTGATGGTTCTTCAAGGGGCAATCCTAGGCCTGCTGGGATTGGTGGGACTGGCAGGGATTTTTCGGGATCAGTGGTTTTTTTCTACTCTGTTCATGAAGGATGGCAAACTATCAACCTTATGGAAGGTTTGGCGATCCTCTATGCTTTGGAGAGGGCTTATGCTTTGGGATGGCGCAAGGTTATCTGTGAGTCTGATTCACAGGTTTTGATTAATTTGTTGAATACATAGAAGGTTTCTGATGTTAGTTGGCAGTTGGCTATGATGGTGCAACAAATTCTGCAGATAAGTTCTTTGATGGAGATGGTGTCTTTTGTCCATATTCCAAGGGAGTGGAATAGGGCAGTAGATTGTTTGGCTAAGTGGGCTTCTGAGCATTTAGATGGTTGGAAGGTTGATGAATGGGAGCAGGTTCCTCATGAGCTCCGATATGACTTGGAGAAGATTCTTGCTGAGGATGGGAATGGTATTGGTGAAGGATGATGTTGTTTCATGCTTTGTATGGCTGTTTCTTATGGATTACTAGGGCCTTGGCCCTTTGATGCTTTGTAATGTTCTTTTCTGATTTTCAATAAAGTTTTTACCCCTTTTATTTAAAAAAAAAAACAAACAGTAAACTTAAGTACTTGGCTAAGCATGAAGAAAAAAACCTATACATTGTTGCAATATGCATGTAAACTGGAAAGGAAATAAAGTTTGTGCTTTCAATCTACCAAGTTTATAGTTGGCTGATGGAGGTCAATCAATTTGTGGGCTCATTTATACAAGTTTGGCCTGAGTTTTATTCTTAAAAAAGACTAATGTTTTTTCCCCTTAATAATAGTTATATGATCTAACTACCAGTGGGACCTTTTAGGTCTTCAACAATATCATTACAACTAAAATAATGCAGGAATCAAAACCATTAATGTTATCATCATTTAAATGTAAAATGTTTTAGATAGATGTTTATCAAAATAATAATATTTAAAAAATTAAGTAACATCAAATATGTGATGTTCAGTGATTAGGGGCATGACAATCTTTTTTCTCTACCATGCATATATTTTTAAGAGGGAAACATGGAAAACATTATGCATGTTGGCTAGAGTTGGCAATAGAGCTAATGTATCATGTGATTAGATTGGTCACTTCTAACATCTGAAATTGGCCAACAAACCATGGTGTCAATTTGAAATACTTTCTAAACTTCATACAACTTTTTGAATGACAAGTCCTTAGAATTACTTTCTTGCCTAAGAGCTCTTCTTGTCACCACAAATTTTCTACTAATTGGTAGCCTCCAATAATTGTTGTCTAATCATATTTACCTATTCTTCTGTCTCCCTCAGCATGTATAGTTCAATATCTTGTCCTCCATCATATCCCAACTTAGTAGATGTCACATTATCTACCACACATGGATTCAAACTAAAGCCATGCACTTACTAAACCATCTCTTCATGATAAAATCACTAGTAATATTGATGGTATCAAGCACTTTGCAACATAAATAAATTGGAAACAAGACATAATTTGTATGAAATTTGTGAAAAGGAAAACATGTTAGACCAAATCAATGTTGCCTAAAACTCAACAAAACCATTACATATGTGTGCCTTAATTTCATTCAAATATATGCACACAAGCTATTCAAGAACAAAGATAAGGCAAAATAATATTTTGTTTAGAACGTGGATCTTTGTAGGGGTGTTGAACTTAATCAATTACTATTTATTTCCTTTGAGGGGACACTACCTCTAATGTCCCATCAATTGATTCTAGTTGAGAGACATATGGAGATTAATGGGTTCCCTACCAACCAACCTCCAAGACCACATCATTAGAATGAAGGGTGCACATGATAATCATGATAAAGTTAATGAAAAAGCATAAAAAATACTGAACAATATCATTGTGTTGAGGATAAAACACACCTATAAATATATTTAAGGGGGTAAATAAAATACAATCCAAAACTATATATCTAAGGAACTGAGTATGATAGACTAAAGTAAATTATTTGAGACTTGTTAGTGTTTTAATTTGCCTCTTTTGAAAAGCTTAAAAGTGGAACAACATGTGAGGTTAAACCACTCTCCAAATTATAAGGGGAAGCTCCCTGAAATCCAAATTAACCTTAGACACTAAGCAATAGAAAAAATATATAGTTATTAATACTATACAATGTTTCTAGGGGTTTTTCAATAATGAAATAACTTCCTACCTAGCTTTCTGCCTTAGATGTGAGCATAAGATTGGTAATAACTTGTCTCACAAGCAAGATTTTATAGACTATGAGGATTGAAGTGGATAACTCTAAACAAATAACACCACCTTCCTAAAGGCTAAAACAAAGACCAATGAGTAGATGGAAACAAGATTTTAAAGGAATAATAATCTAGACCAATAATAACAGACGATTCTAAGAATTGAGAAGTTATGTTGCATGCAAAGCTACAACCTAGGTAGACATATATCATTAATACAAAGCTCAATGTTATAATCTACTTTGAATACAATTAATGAAATTACAAACACAATAATGCAAACACAAAGGTAACAAATTGAACAATATATCAACAAGATAAGCATAACATCGACTATAATTAAAACTTCTTGTGCTCTAAGCACTTATTTATAAGGTTACAAAATACCCAAATTTTGAGATTTAGGATAATAATTAATTTATCCCAAAAATAATTGTTTTAAAACAAAATGCTTAAAGCTACCTAAAAGCATGAAAGAAAGAAATTTGAAGCAAAAAATATCCTAAACAAAGAATACATAAAAATGAACTAAAGAAACTTTAAAAAGGCCCTCAACCATCTATCCAAGAATATAACCTTAGACAAAGCAATTGCCAAATATAGCAATTTGATGTATGAATCTTATTGTGATCTTGATGTAGCCCCTTGCTTTCAAACAATGGATCTTTTTAGGAAATCTGAAACCCTAGATCCTACTTTTGATAGATCCATTGTTGACTTCACCAACCATCTTGGTGACTTGAACTTGATGTGCTCTACGAAACAAGACACATTTATTAATATGAACCCTAAGTCCTAGTGTTGACTTCACCAACCCTAATTGCTTTGATCCACCCTACAAATTGAGAACTACTTCTTAGGGTTTTGACAAGGCTAAAAATGCACAATCAAATATGCAAAAAATTGTAACAAAGACAATTGCAACATCATTGTTATACCTTCAAACAACTAAAAACTATCACTTGCACATCAGAAAGAAACTCTATAATAATGTAAAAAATCAATCATGAATTGTTGCTAAAATCATCGATGAATGTTGAAAATTTGTTGTAATAAGTGGTTAACTCAAGTGAGGAGAAACATGCAACTAGTGTGAAGAAACTACTTCAAATTGATCATATCAAATGAGTCACACTCTCGATCTCTTTATGTCACCTAAACACTAGTTAAATCATTTGTTTGACATGTTGTAGGAGGATATTTTCCACTTGAAAGCAGGTCTCAAGTGCATCTTTATGCCTTCCTAACCACTAAAGGCCTATCATAAACTACCTATGTGTGCTCTTCTTCTATTATTACCACTTAAAACAAGGTAAAATGGACATAAAAACACTTCTATACAAATGCCACCTCTTTAAAACTTAGCCAAGAGCACTCAAGCATGCATTTTTCCCACTTAAACCATTCAACATCCAACAAAACTAGTCCAGGCATGCCATTTAATCACTCTTGCAACTAAACTATGTCAAGACACATTTAGGCATGCCATACACCTACTTGTGCTTAAGACTTGATGTCTTACTTCTAGGTGTGCTTGAAGGAAACTATTGCTAGTCATACTTGGTAAAGAACACATAGGTGCATGAAGACTTGATTTCATTCACTCTTGTCACTTGAAACTATCGAGAAACACATTCAAGTGTGTGTCTCCTTCATTTATGTCACATAAGTCATGTTTAACTAGCCCAAATGCACTTCAAGGTCATCTATGCCACTTGAACCTTGTCCTTTATCTACTAGGTGCACCATTCGTATGATCTTGCCACTAAAATCATGTCTTTGAACATCTAGGCGCTCATAAGGAGAGTATTTTCCACTTTGAAGTGGATTGAATTTTGCTAGGTATGCCCTTTACTTGCATATGCAACTAAAGTCATGAGAACCATATCCAATGGATGCTTTTACTTTGCCTCTGTCACTTAAGTGCTATCTTGTACTCATAGGCACACCATTAAGCCACCTTTGTCACATAAGTTTTTGATTTAACTAGTCCAACATCATGTAAGCAAATCTCCTTTCATTAGACATGCTTACATTGTCCCCTGCACATACACATGGCTTGGTAAATGGTCAATACAACATTAAGAATGACAAATAATCCACAAACTACTCATGATTAAAGACATGAGATTAGATTTATCTATTACGACACCTTGACAAATGGATATGACGAAACCAACATCAAGGATCTTAATGCTAAAAGTTTCATAGGGGTGCAACAAGGTTGTAATGGAACATGTGATAAAATGTAAATGAGATTGATTCGAGTTGTGTACTTAGAAATTGGATTGTTGTTGACTTTGAACGGTATAATGCTACAACAAAGAGATGCAACTAAGAGCTAAAACTAGATTATGGATCAAAGACCTATGACGACAATGATTTGAGGGGGTAAGTATTTGAGTTAAGATCTCATCTAGATGGCATGATTTCATTCTTAATAAAATTAGCCCTTCAATACCTATTAGAACATGTTCACTTGATGCATATCTAAACACAAACTAGGTGGTTCTAAGGAGCACTATTGGAAGTTTGTTGTGTAAGGGTTGAAGGATGAAGCATACTTACACCTTAGTCAGACCCCTTGGGTTGAGTTAACAATTCTAAATGAAAAATTGAGTGTGGCGATGGATGTTGATGAGGGAGGTGGAAATCGATGCCACCAAACAAGATCATTGATATCTTTCTGAAGCCCGATGCAAACAAATGAGTGATTGTGTCCAAAGATGTCCTTGGAGTGTGTTTTAAAATGAATGTTGATTTGTTGATCCTTAACAATTGTAAATGAGAAATAGAGTGTGACAATATACATTGATGATGGAGGTGGCAATGGATGCTATTAAACAATATCATTGATATCTTTTTGAAGCTTGATGCAAATAAATGAGTGTGTCCAAAAATGTCCATGGAGTGTGCTTTGAAACTGAATATTGATTTGTTGACCCTTGATTGTTGTTAATTCTCAATGCTAGAAAATGAGAACCAATGTTTGATTCTTGCAAGAGGAGAATATATTTTGTGTTTTTTTTATATATTATTCCATTGTTTTGATGATGTTCAATGATGTGTACAAGAGTCGTAGGATGATGTCCTTATATTCACAATCCCACACATAATTCAAACTTTTTGGTACCCACGCCAACATGTAATAGTCAGATCTTGGGATTGTTGATCTACTATCATCGATTGTACTCATATCATCAACACTTAATCTCCAAGTGTCAAAAGAAAGGTTCCGAACACACCAACACACCCAAACCACTACAATCAATAAGGCATCATTTGACGATATGCACACTATCCCCATAAAGTATCTACAATACCTATCACTCACTAGGGTGGAAGCAATAAATAGAGGAACTGTGTCTGGAAAAACTCCCTTAACCATCTTCCCTCAAGCATGCCAAAGCCTGAAATCAATCTTCTCACAAAAGAATATCACCATAACCAATGTGGAAATGTAACAACAACGGTAATCATTTTGAAATTCTACTGAAAACATAGGAGAGATGAGTATGGAAGTAGTTATAGAGTCATCTCCTATGATTAAACCATTTCTATCAACCAATTCCAACCACCAGATACTCCACTGATGATCTGAAAAAAACAAACCAACACAGCTACGGGTCAAGAGATGAAGTCATGTGTAGGCTGATTGGAAAGTGGACAACGGTGCTAACACTCACTATTACAACTCCAAGAGCCTCCGAAAGATGAATCATAGCATGCAAAAACTCGCTGTCTTGAACCCACATTGAGGGTAAAATACCAAAGTTTACATAACAAACCTTCATAAGATGAACTTTCTAAATTAGGAAGGTTCGAAGTAATAATGATGGTTGTCCAAAACTGAAATCAGTGAGGTGCAATATGATTTTAGTGCTCTACACCATGGACAACAACAACACCAACGAATTTCCCAAGTATGAACATGCGTGAAAAGCATTGTGTTGTGACAAAACAAATCAGAAGTGCTTGGAAAACACCTCCAAGCAACCACCAACTGAAAATCCTCACTACTTTGACAACGAATAGTGTGCCAACTCCCCTGAATGAGAGAAAACCATGATGTAAAGTGGCTGACCTACAACCAATTAGCAATCTCCAAACTGAAATTCTGATTCATTCTTTGCCAAGTGACATTTTGAAGAGTGATCATTCATTCAATGCTCCAATCCTCACTTAAAATCTTTCTCCAATCTACCTGTAGATGAAGCAATGGAATCACATAGTGGATGGTAAGAAAAAGAACAACACCTTTAAGTCTGAAATTTTGATCCTTATCACTCCAAAGTTCACTCTTATGACTCTCGATAATCTTTGTCAATTCTTGTTGAGAATCCCAAGCATGGATACCCAACCAAGAATAATATCCAAGGATCAATACATCCCATGAAGGGAATGCATCTCCAACTACATATGGAAAACATGCAACACTACTCATCAACTCAGTTAAGGTATGAAATGTCACACTTGTTGGCCAACTCCAAAACTCAAGGCCAAACCTCATGCAAGAATGAAGAAACTCATAGCAAATACCAACAAGGAAATGATCCTCAACTAAAATCATTAATTTGCATACCTAAGTTACCTTCCAATTCCTCATGTAGCAAGGAATGACGATACCTATCAGTGTCATCTCCTTCTAAATGTAATCTTCATTTGTCTCCTCTGTACATTTCATATCCAGTGGTCTCCCAGGAGGGTAACCATACTCCTCATAAAGTGAACCTGAATCAAAACCAAGCTAAATACCACACTCCAACTCAAGTTTTGAATCTTCTCCCAGATCCCATACCTTGTTATTTTACCAAGTGCAATACTACAATCAAGAACAACTCCATCATCCAATTCAAAGAGTGGATTGTCATAATTCATATCAACACCTATCTCGATTAGTGGGTTATCAGTAATCACCTTAAATTTATTCTTGCAATCATATTCATGCAAAGAAAGTGAACTAGTGCTACGATGAATACCCAAATCAGAACTCTCATACTTGACATCAGAGTCTCCAAGGCTATCCCAAATCACTTGTGTCTCTACCTTATCATCTTCAACAGAGAGTGGTGGATCCAAATCAACAAGGCCACTAGGACTTTGCTCAAGGTCAGCGACAAGCAATGTGAAATCAGATTTGCTTTCAAGATAAAAAACAACACTATCAATGTCATCCTTTGTGCATAACTGTGGAGATGAAGTTAGAACAACACTACAGTCTAAGGAGAATTAATCCCAAATAGGATCCTTGTCATACATAGGTGTCAACACACCTAGATCCCAAGTGCTAAAAGGTTGTTTACTCTGTTCAGACAGAATGTGTTCATTGTGCTCCTCATGAGTGGTTGCCTCTGAATAAGTCATTCCCAAACTCACTAGTACTGAAATCATCATAAACAACTCCCTCCATAGGTTTGGTTTGAAATTAAAACCAACAACCACCTGTGTCATCAACACTGGAATAAGATAAGAAATCATCATCTCTAACTGACAAAAAGATATCATCATATCTGCTCTTAATATGCCCATCATTTGAAGGTGTGTCAATGATCTCAACTATCCCAACATATTCACTAGTGTTATCAACTTCATTGGGAAACTATCCCTTAGTAGCTGATGCAGGGACTTCTGGAGGTCATAACTTTTGACTCGGATGTGGGTTTTCTATGAAATTTTATAGGTGGATGCATTATGAGGTGGTCAGTGGTTTTCCAACCCATCGTAGTCGGTTGGACCTCGTCTTGGCACATTTTTGGGGCTTGAAACTTTCATCTTGGCCTTCAAAATGGCAATTTAGTGTTTTTTTTTAGTTTTTTAAAAGTTGCTTTTTTTAATAACTCGAAACCCGTGTTTTGAATTTAGGATGTTAGTTGGCTTTTTTTCCTACCTTAGCTTTAGGAAGTTTTTGGGAAAAAATTGGATTCTCAAGATATGATTGTAAAATTACCTAAAATGGCAAAAATCTGACAATTGTCGAAATCTGGCAAAAAAGGTAATTTTTTGATTTTTTTTGTTTTCTTGGATATAAGAGAGTTTTCTCTCATTGTAGCAGTAGAGTTGATGAATAGAAGTTTTTTTTATGTTCCAGTCTTCAAATCTTTGGCTCTCACATGATTAATGGCAAAATTGTATTGAGTGTATGTTGTGTGCAAAATTGGTATCAGAGCAGAAAGATGGTTGGGAGAGGAAGAGGAAGAGGCGGTCTTGCCCAGATGCATAGAGAAATGCAAAATCTACAAAGGAAAATAGCAAAACTTACAACACGGATGGAAAACCAAAGACTGGGTAGAGGAGGAGATGAATCTGATGAAGAGATAGGTCGAGGAGGTGCAAATCAAGATACAAAACATGAAGAAGAAGAATTAGAAGGCATGAGTTTTGAAGAGAGGATGCTCAAGGCCTTAGAAGGGAAAAATGAAGGGATCAAGGTAGATGTTTCAAATTATGCATGTAGTCTTAAACCAGAGAAGTTGATAGACTGGTTGAATGACATGATAATTTTTTTTAATGGAAATCCATGACAGAGGAAAACAAGGTGAAATTCGCATGCACCAAATTAAAGGGTCATGCAATGATTTGGTGGGTCATCTTCAAAAGGAACGAACAAGGAAAGGAAAGGATAAGATCAGGACATGGAATAAAATGGAGAAGAAGTTGAGAGAAAACTTTTTGCCCATAGATTATGCGCAAACCCTTTTTCGTAGGTTTCAAAATTTAAAGCAGAACCTCTCTTCTATGCAAGATTATACAAATGAGTTTTATACGATGTCTATATGTATAGAGCATCAAGAAACTGATGAACATATGGCTGCTAGATATGTGAATGGCCTGAAATTCTCTATTCAAGATGAATTGAGCATGCATCGACTCAACAATATGGAAGAGGCTTACCAATTGGTTCTAAAGGCTGAAGAAAAACAAAACAGACAGTACCATCAGAGGAATAGAGCAGAAAGAAGGGATACATCAACCCCATTTTGAGGAGGTTCAAATTAAGGCAGGGGAGAGTCATCCCATGGATTGGAAAAACAAGTAGACACTCGACAAGATCCTCTGAATCAAGAACGAGGAAGGGGATTTCAAAGAGGTAGAGGTCATGGTAGTGGTAGAGGATGGGAAAACTAGACAATGCCTTTCACTTGTTTCAAATGTGGAGAAGAAGGTCATAGGGCATTTGAATGCTCAAATTATAACATGCAAGAAAGAAATCAAGGAGGACAACCTAGGGTGAACCTGATTCAAACACAACATGAAGTGGAAGGGATGGAACTAGAGGTTCCACCAGATGTGGGAGAAAGTCTCATGATGAGAAGAGCAATGGTGATTCCAGGGAAAGAGAAAACACAAGCCAAAAGCTCTGATGGTTCATGGCTTCGAACCAATATCTTCAGAACTAGATGCACTTTGGGTGGCAAGGTATGTCAAGTTATTGTTGACGGAGGTAGTTGTGAAAATATGGTTTCTAAAGAAATGGTAGAAATATTGAATTTACACTATGAAAAAAATCCTCATCTGTACTGCATTGCATGGTTTAAAAAGGGAAATGAAGTCACTGTTGATAAAAGATGCCTAATTAAGTTTAGCATAGGGAAGATCTATCAGGATGAGATATGGTGTGATGTTGTCCCAATGGATGCCTATCATGTGTTATTGGGAATGCCATGGCAGTATGATAGAAAAGTTATGCATGATGGAGAGAAAAACACATACACCTTTTGGAAAGATGGCTCTAAGGTGATTTTATTGCCTCTCAAGGATGAAGGAAAATGTGAGACCATGTTGTCTGAAAGAGATCTTGGTAAAGAAATGAAGGTGATAGGGTGTTGCTACGTATTAGTAGTGAAAAAAGGTGAAGAGGAAGACATTTTAGTTCCTCCAGAAGTAGCAGAGCTATTGAAATAATTTGTTGATGTTTTGCCCAATGAATTGCCCAATGGTCTACCATCAAAGAGAGATATTCAACATCATATTGATTTGATTCCAGGAGAAACTCTACCCAACTAAGCAACTTATCGGATGAATCCAACACAACATGCAGAGATGAATAAGCAAGTAACAAAACTCATAAGTAAAGGTGTCGTGAGAGAGAGCATGAGCCCATGTGTTGTACCTACATTGTTGACCCCCAAAAAAGATGGAACATGGAGGATGTGCAATGATAGCAGAGCAATTAATAAGATTACCATCAAGTATCAGTTTCCTATACCTCGTATGGAGGACATGATGGATGTCCTTGTAGGGGCCAAATATTCAGCAAGTTTGACCTATGAAGTGGCTACCACCAAATCCAGATCTGAGAAGGGGATGAGTGGAAGACAACCTTTAAGACTGGAGACGGATTATATGAGTGGATGGTTATGCCATTCGGGTTATCAAATGCACCTAGCACATTTATGAGATTGATGAACACTATACTACGACCTTACATTGGTAAGTTTGTGGTAGTTTATTTTGATGATATTTTGGTATTTAGGAACAGCAAAGAAGAGCACCTACAACACTTGAGGATCATCTTTGGTGTGTTAAGGAAGGAGAAGCTCTATACCAATTTGAATAAGTGTAGGTTCATGCAGGATAGTTTAGTTTTTTTAGGCTTTGTCATTTCTAAAGATGGTGTCAGAATGGATCCAAAAAAGGTCAGGGCAATTCTAGAATGGCCTAGTCCAAGCAGCATCACAGAGGTAAAAAGTTTTCATGGCTTGGCCACTTTCTATCGAAAGTTCATTCGAAATTTCAGTAGTATTGTAGCTCCTATAACAGATTGCACCAAAGGAAGGGAGTTTGTATGGACCAAAGATGCTGAGGAAAGCTTTAAGTACTTGAAGAAAAAGGTAACAGAAGCACCTATACTTGCATTGCCAAATTTTGATAAGATATTTGAAGTAGAATGTGATGCCTCCCATGTGGGAATAGGTGATGTGCTTAGCCAAGATGGAAAACCTATAGCATTCTTTAGTGAAAAGATGAATGACGTGAGAAATAATTATTCTACTTATGATTTGGAATTTTATGCAATTGTTCAAGCATTGAGGCATTGGAGACATTATCTAGTTCCCCAAGAGTTTGCATTGTTTACAAATCATATTGCACTGAGATACTTGAACACACAGAAAAAGTTGAATAGTAGGCATGCCAAGTGGGTCTCTTTCTTGCAGGGTTACAATTTTGTGTTGAAGCATAAGTCTGGAAAACAAAATCAGGTTGCAGATGCTTTAAGTAGGCGTGTTGCACTTTTGACCACAATGGAAACTGAGGTGATTGGTTTTGATGCCATAAAAAATTTGTATGAGTCTGATGATGATTTTTGGGAGATTGTAAAACAATTGAAGGCACCAGTATATGGTAACTTGGATCACTTTAGGGGTGAATATTTTATGCAAAATGGGTATCTATTCAAAGGAAAACAACTATGCATACCAACTGGCTCTATGAGGGAAAACATTATTAGAGAATTTCATAGTAGTGGGTTGGCTGGACATTTTGGCAAGGATAAGACAATAGCCTTGATAGAAGATAAATATTACTGGCCAAAGATGAAAAGGGATATAACTAAGTATGTAACAAGGTGTAGAATCTGCCAAGTGGCTAAGGGACATTCACAGAATACAGGGTTGTAGATGCCATTACCAGTACCAACTGCACCATGGAGAGATTTGAGCATGGACTTTGTGTTGGGACTTCCACATACTCAATGAGGTAATGGCTCCATTTTTGTAGTTGTTGATAGGTTCTCCAAGATGGTTTATTTTATTGCATGTAAGAAAACCAATGATGCAACGAGGGTAGCAGAATTATTTTTTTTAGAAGTTGTTCAACTGCATGGTGTTCCAAAGAGTATTACTTCTAATGGGGATACCAAATTCCTTAGTCATTTCTGGAGGACTTTATGGAAGAATATAGGGACTAAGTTATAGTTTAGTAGTGCTTATCATCCTCAAACAGATGGGCAAATAGAGGTAGTCAATCGGAGTCTGGAAAATTTGTTGAGGTGTATTGTTGGAGAAAAGTCAAAACAATGGGATGTGGCATTACCCCAGGCTGAATTTGTCTATAATAGTTCTGTTAATAGATCAACGGGAAAGTCCCCTTTCTAGATTGTGTATGGCAGGAGTCCTCAGGGTGTTCTAGATTTGGTACAACTACCAATGAAAGATAGGGTCAGTGATGATGGGGAAGCATTTGTAGAACACCTTCAACAGTCGAAGAAAGAAGTAAGACAAAAGTTACAAGATAGTAATGAGAGGTACAAGAATACAGTGGATATTAGTAGGTGACATCAGACATTTAGTGAAGGTGACTTAGTGATGGTATATTTGAGAAAAGATTAGTTTCCTACTGGAACATACCACAAGTTGAAGTACAAGAAAATTGGTCCTTGCAGAATTACAAAGAAGATCAATGATAATGCATATGAGGTCAGTTTACCAGATGATCTCGATATTTCTCCTGTGTTTAATATTTCTGATTTATATGCATTCCATGGTGAGGATGATGATGAAGATAGTCAACCAGAAGTGGCATGGTACCACCACATTCCCCATAAGAAGGAAAAGATTGCATAGGTTCTTGATAAGAAAACTATCTACACTCGGCAAGGGCATTACAACAAATATTTAGTACAGTGGGAAGGATTGCCACCAATAGATAGCATGTGGATTATAGAGTGGGAAGTGCAGAGGTTAGATCCAATCAAATGGCAGCAGTTTGAAGACACTCGCTTGCAGGAGCTGCGTTCTTTTCAACCAAAGGAGAATGATGCAGGGACTTCCGGAGGTCAGAACTTTTGACTCGGATGTGGCTTTTCTATGAAATTTTTTAAGTTGATGTGTTATGAGGTGGTTAGTGGTTTCCCAACCCACCCTAGTCTGTTGGACCTCGTCTTGGCACTTTTTCAGGGCTTGAAACTTTCATCTTGGCCCTCAAAATGGCAATTCAGTGTTTTTTTCTAGTTTTTTAAAAGTTGCTTTTTTTAATAACTTGAAACTCATGTTTCAAATTTAGGATGTTAGTTGGCTTTTCATCCTACCTTAGCTTTAGGAAGTTTTTGGGAAAAATGGATTCTCAAGATATGATTGTAAAATTACTTAAAATGGCAAAAATTTGACAATTGTCGAAATCTGCCAAAAAAGGTAATTTTTTGATTTTTTTTGTTTTCTTGGATATAAGAGAGTTTTCTCTCATTGTAACAGCAGAGTTGATGAATAGAAGTTTTTTTTATGTTCCAATCTTCAAATCTTTGGCTCTCACATGATTAATGGCAAAATTGTATTTAGTGTATGTTGTGTGCTGTAGCAGTAGCTATATTAGTCTCCTCAATAACCAAGAAAGGTTTCAGCTTTTCACATTTCATGAACACACTATTGACCAAAAATTCATATATAGTAATATGTTTTTCTTGACTTGAAGTAGCCAACAACATAGACATAAAGACCTAGGGAATAGTAACATATTCATCAATGATTAGGACCATAATGGTTTTCATGTAGGAAAAAACAACTTTTCCCTGATCCTCACAGACCGATGCTATGAAATTATGAAACAACTAAAGAATAATACCATCACATTCTAAATCATTAAAAAGATAACAAGATCTAGATCTTGCCATTACTTCTAATGTCTTAACCTTCCTACAAAAGGTAGGGCCTTCGTCATAAAGAAACTCATGAAAGCTCTCAACAATCAGCTGTAGAACCTCCTTCATTATATCATCTTTGTAGGGAGCCTTAGGAGATATAATCCTTGTGATCTCACTAAGACAACTAGTGACTAAAGTTTTACCTTTTTATCATGATGTCTCATAAGCATTAGCTTAACCAAAGAATGCACTGAAGGAGTCATAGTGAGTTGTATCAACTCAGAAGGCGACTGATCAACCTTGTAAAGACACATTTTTACTTCCTCCAAAATGTTGCATAGAACCCTTTTTGACTAAGGTAGGTGTTCAAATTTCTTACCAACATTGTAAAGCTTCTTTTGTAATTCTTCATCATTGAATCTGTCCATGGTTCTGAAACTGATAATTCAACCACACAGGATGACAAGATACAACTATGTTCTGATACCACTGTAATGTCCCACCCTTGTTCTACCCTTAAATTTTAGTTTTCATAGTTTGACATTTCGTCAAATAGTTGGCATGCAAACTATCTGTTGACTAATTTCGGAGTTTATTTTGTTGTTTGATGTTTGTTATGATTGAGTTTCAACATAAAACACATATACCAAATGATAGTACCAAGGACCAAACACTTTGCAACAATAAACAAACACTTTGCTAATAATTTCAATGCCAAATATAGGATTGTTATATCACAGTGAAAGTTTGATATAACTCAGAACAACAAGATAATTTCATTCAAATTAAAGATTTGAATAATTTCATTCCAATGCAACATACCTGATTTATTCTCCTTTGATATAACAATGAATGAAGGCTTCAATTTCAAATAAAGGGACTGTTGATAAACAATTATGAAGTCTAATATATCAATGAACTTTTCACATAACAACTGCTAGGGTTTGAGTGATTCCATGACTGATTTCTCATTCCTTTGGACAAGGATCAATCTTTGACATGCAATGACTTCCTTTATACCTTCAAACTACTATTTGTATTGTTCACAAATCCTTAGCAGGTACTGTAGCGTCCACTACAACGATCACTGTAGAGATCACTGCAATGATTATTGCAGCAATCACTGTAGTAGTTACTATAGCGATTACTATAGCATTTCCTTTAAATATCCACTATAATCTACTTTGCCAATATCACATCAACCCTCCAATTTGTATTTGGCACAAAACCACAAATTAGACAATGAAATCCTCCAAGTTGGCCTGTAAATTAATACCTCCTTTGAAACTCTAAACAATGTTGAACTTGCGATGAAGTGCAAAGCGTAAACTCTAAATAAGTTTAACAATAATCAACCTGGGAGGGTATTTCACCACCAGAGTTGATCATCTCCAAGAGAGTTTTCGTCCTCAGGAAGGCTGAGATGAACCAAGTTCGATCTCCAGAACCACAAGGGTTTCAATCAGAGAAATAAAATAAATTGCATATATCAATAGAGCCCCTCAAATACCTTTTTTATACTTTTCCCGCCAAACTCTCTAGAAGATTATATTTTAAAATTCATTTTTTAATTAAAACTCTATTTTAACTCTGAAAAGACCTTTTAATTAAAATAATGATAATTTGACATGCAAGGTCCTTGTTTTATGCATCCATGATTTAAAACAATTCATCCCATTTTTGATGATCTATAACACTAAGGTGCTTTTAAAATGCGACCTTAATAAAATAATTAAAATAAAGCCATTAATACACCCATTTTTGCAGAAATTGCCAGAATGCATTAAAATCCAAAACTGACGGCATTAGAGTGATCCTGATGAAGGATAATGATAAACAGAGTCAATCAAGTGACTTACTATAAATAGACACCCTCTCTAGGATTCTTAGAGAGAACATCAGAAGCCAGAAACCACCCCAGAAAGTGGCACATGAGTCCTCCAGACCACCTGAGCTCATTGGAATCATCAAGTAACTCCTTTGATAACGTTGACACACATTTGCAAGGTTGGTGCCGACTACACTGCAAGGGAACCCAAAAATGGGGACATTACAAAAGTGCGAGAGGAGTTGCATCAAAAGGCAAGGGAGGGCAGGGCAAAGCAAAGTAGAGAAGAAGCTAAATTGTTTGCATCAAAGGTAATGGCCAAATAAAATACACTAAAAGATGCCATAGTAAAAATAGAGAAGGAAAAATAAGAGGAATAAAGATCCAAAAAGGGAAGAGAAGCTAAGGAAAGAATGGCTAAGAAGAAATAGATAAGGCCAAAGAGGAACTAGAAGTAAGAAAGAAGAAGAAAAAATCATTAGGAAAGTTTTAAATAATAGAAGAAGAAAAGAGAAGGTTGAGACAAAAAGTGAAGTCTAACTTAATGCCGTGCAACTAATAAAGCCAAACAAGAAGAGTAGATAAGGAAAGATAAAGAACAAGTCAAAACTGAAGAGAAAATGTAAACACAAATGATGAGGCTAAACAAGACAAACCCTTACCAAAACCTTCAAATTCTGAGAAAGGAGATACACATTTGGAGGAGATGATGAAAATTTTGACTAACCATATAAATTCATCTAAGGTAAAGAAATGACATTAAAATCTAAGGCAGTGTATGATGCTTCAAGCCATATTTTCAAGACCACAAATAGAGAGAGGGTGTACCTCTCAATCATGTCCCACTGAACTATAATTTGTCAGGTCATGTTTTTGCCATTGCACTATGGAGGTTATAAGAAAAAGAATTATATTATAGACAAGGACTTATAAATAAATATTATATGATTTGTAATATATTATAATATTGCTTAAAAAGAAGAGTTGGATTAAAGATACTTATGTAAATGTTTGCTATGCAATGATTGCTAATTTGAATACAACTATGATCACTTTTCCTTTGTGTCTGCATTATCTCCAACTATAATTAAAATCTTGTAAGTTGGTGTAGTTGTACATTTGACTTATACTAACAATAGTCTTCAACTAACAAGTTACAATCCAAAAATAGAAACAACGCTCTTCTAGGCATAGCAAAATTCAAATAATGATGATGTCCAAATGTTGAATTTTTTTTTGTATAAGCCCTAAAACATACATTTTAATGTGTTCTGAAACCATGAATCAAGTTATTGGAAATTAATGAAAAAAATGATAGAAATGTTCAAATTGATTGTGAATCACATACCATGATGATCACTGGTTACTCTTTGCAATACCAAAGAATTCAGATAGGACTAGAGTGTGAATTGAATAATATGTTGATCACTAAATAGTCCAAACAATGTTAAATAAATGATATCAAAGCCCAAAATGATGCCCCTTTTTAGATCTGTGTTGTATCCGTTGCATGTTTTACATCCCTTAAATATACACCCTATCACAACTTGCATTATGAAGCATCAAATTGATTGGAAAGCATGTGTAATATACACCCTGTTTTTGTAGGTTTTTTGAGGCCAAGTTTTTTGCTAGTTCAGTTTCTTATTTCACTGTTGTGTGTTTTGATTGTTTTTGTGTTTTGAATATGATATTTGAAATATAGAAATGCAAACAAGACATGCAAAGATGCCTAGAAAGAAATATAGCATATACACATGAAAATATGAATACCCAGATGAACAAATAGCTCAAATATCAATAAGTAACATACCCATTGGTAGGCTGTCTGAGGTCCTAACACTTTAGTTGAAAAATATATCAGTTTTGTCGACTAGGTAGTGTCCAAGGCCGTATGCAATAGGGGATATTTTTGAACATCTCATTTAGGAATAATTTCTGAATTTTTGAAAATCTTTTAAAACATAATTTAAACTAGAAAGCATGTAAATTCTAAGCTAGAAAGCATTCAAATCCTTAATCTAGAAAACAAATAAATTCTAATCTATAAATTCACACATGCAATTTAAACTACGAACTTGAAAGGCTAAGTTGCTAATTGAAACAAACAGGAAACTTTAAACTAAATAGTTAACAAATACAATAGATGCTTCAGAAATTTCAAATAAACAGACTTAAAAAAAATTATTATTTTAAACACCACAACCTACAGGAACACAACAGAGCTATATACGAGATGAGATTAATCTAAACAAAACATTTAAGAATAGAAATAACACATATGAAAATACTTATCTATTCTATAGAAACTCGAGTGGCCAGCTCGTGGAAGATTCTACTGTTAACTCAGATCACATTCAACACTATAACAACTATGAAGTAAATTCCATCCATATCACCATTGCTCAGAAAAGAGTACTTAGAATAAAACTGATGGTATCCATTTCATTGAAAAAGGTAAACAGAACATAACTATTGATCGCTCCTAAAAAGTTTTTTTTTCATCACACAACATAGTATATATCCAAGTTTTGAGCAACTATTTATGACTGCACTACTCTAATATCTTATATTTCAGATGGTGGTTAAATGCCATTGAAGGAGTCTTAAAAGAAAATAGAATTTAAACTAACTAATGTTCATGACATAAAACATAGTAAAGGCTCTGAGTGGAGCTGTAAAGTATCAAATATTCTTAACAGAAAATAACATAATGCTTTAAAAGAAGTCTTCCACTATGCATGCCTAAATTTCTAGAGCCCTAAATTTCGGCACTCTGACTTCAACTGCTTGAAGTCCACTCCTTTCATAGGCCATGCATAAGTCCTGCACAATTACTCAAAGTCTATACCATTATATCAACATTAGTAGCCAATTCCAATCAATTTGAGAAATAAAGATTTATACACCATTTTATCAAAAGTAGACAATTATTGCTTCTAAAATAAACAAAGTGGCATGGCTGGGGTGGTTAGCAAGAACAGAAGGGGTATTTAGCTCATCATAAGAATGAGGTGTTTATACCTCATCATCCTCCCCTTCTTAAGCCTGAGCAGGTCCTCCTGCTCTCTGATGGGCCCTCTATCTTTCCATATCCCTCTTTCTATTTAGTTCATCATATTTCAAGCTGAGTTCATACATATCCTCTGCTTCCTCATCTAAATGACCGAGATACTTAAGAAAACCCTTGTTCAACTTAATCCTCATTTGCCATGCATGTAAATCCCTGGGATCATGTTCTATAGTTACTAAGACTGCAGGGGGTGGTTGAAGGAGCAATGGAGGTTTGTAGCACATTCCTATCCACTTGGTTTTGAGCTGCTGCAATATTTCTGTTAATGCTTCAACCCTTCTGTAGGACCACCTTAGGTTGGTGGGGGAGATCATCTCCCTCCATTTCAGATACATAGGTAAAGGAGTATACCTTTCTTCACAAGCACTCCAAGCTCTATCTATTAGCTGTGGACCATTAACTTTGAAATCTTCAAAACAAATCTTGATGCTTTCATTATACTTTTCTTTCATAGCATCATACTTCTTAGTTTTCATGAATTATGCTTTGAAAGCAAAAGGCTTGCGGTTAGGGTATCTCATTTGAAGCCCTACAGTTCTTTCTGCTTAGAGATACTCCCTGGTTCTATCTTGCCAGTGAAGTTGATTCCGCATATTGGACATGAATGCCCCGAGTTGAACTTCCCCCACAAAAAAATTAATTAAAAAATCACTATATTTTTCCTAAAACAAATTGTGTATAAAGAATTCACTAGCAAATTCTGCTGATCAGATGGTGCCCCTTTGAATGCTTCTAGGAATTGCTGATCGTCTGGATCATGAGGTAGGTTCTAGGAAATTCTTAAAAGTTTCCATCTTAATAATTGTTCATTGAGAAACATGGAATACAATCTAGATGGCTTTCTACAGGCCAATAACATTTCTCCAATGTTGCATGCATCCGTTTTGGCTTGATACAACTTGTCATAAGATTATTTTAGTAACACCATTTCCTTTTTGAGTCTAGTATTCTCACCTCCTGCTTGCCTTAGGAAATGACATCTCTCCATCCACTTGGTCAACATGGGAGGAATGTGGACTTGGAACCACTCCATCTTAGTTGGCTCAATATATACTTCTTTTGATTCCATCATTGGTTTCACATTGATTTCCTGCAAATCTTGCTCTAGCTCAACAGTTCTACTTAGAGCCACATTAAGTTCAAGTTTTTGTTTTTCCTATTTTTCTACAAATGCTTCAAGAGATTGCACCAGATTATTAGTTAAACTTTTAATATGTTTATCTTTTTTAGATAAACTAACCAAACACTCTTTTAATCCTTCCCATCAATTTGTTGCACCTGAGACTGCAACTCTCCAATGGTTTTATCCTTCTGCTCCAATTGGGCCCCTAAAGCTATGATTTCTTGATCCTTTTGCTTCAAAAGTTTAGTTTGTGTGCTTATTTTCTGTTGTTGCTTATTTATCTACTCCTCATTTTACTGCACTTTATCTTTTAACTGAACAATTTCTGCCTTCAATTATTCTAATTCTATTTTTATGTGATCATATCTTCCAATTTCTGCATTAGTGGAAATGGGAAAAATAGAAATCTCTGCATCATTGCCAGCCACATGTCCTTCATTATTTACTTCTAGTGGACCTTGTTTTGTGTCATCGACAACCAGGGGAGACAATTGTTCACTTAGGGGGACTGTGTTAATTTCTTGTGTTTCTAATGGCTACTATGAAGGGGAAATTGGTTCTACAAACTCATCCTCAACAAGTATAAAGTTTGGCAACTATTCTATTTCTCCTTGTCCCGTCTCAGGTGGGACAACCTCCTTTTTAGACTCATGGGGCTTATTGCTATCTAGAGTTTTCTTTTCACCTAACTGGGTTGTATTTTCACATGGCTAGGCTGCCGTTTCAAAAGGCTAGACTACATTTGCACTTGACTAGGGTATATTTTCACATGACTAGGCCACATTCTCATATGATTAGGCTACAATTTCACAAGGTTGCCTATCTTGTCTTTTCTTTCTAGGAATATGGGACTGATCACAGGCTGCAACACAACTAAATTCAATAGCCAATCGTTTGCTTCTCCTTAAAGGGGGAGGTCTTTACAATTTTATCTTAGGCCTCTTTTCCTTTTTGTGGGGACGAGTATTCTCATCTTCAGAATCCACCAAATCCACATTTTCTTGCTTTTCTGAGGTCTATGACACATTCTGTGGTTTAGGTCTTTCCTCAAGGTTTGAAAGCTTTGATGGATTTTTCAGCGCTCCGATGTTAGGAGCTTTTTTGGCATCTTAAGGCACAGAGGAAGGTTCTCTAAAATTTTGTGCTGCCAATTTGGATGACTTACCTTCCTCAAAATGTCTTGAGGGTTTACGGTTTTCAAATTTCTGAAGAAATCTCTGTCATTTTTCTTCTGTTTTTCTTTTCTTCAGGAAATGATGTTTGCAAATTAGATAAATAAGAGCATGATGTTTTAATGGCCCTAACCCAATTTTGAACCTCTCTATCATGTTGACAAGGGAATCACTGAGGAAAGCGAGAAGGTTAACCCTTAATTCGGGGTATTCAGCGCCATGGTGCAGGTGAGTGAGTAACCGGAAGGGGGGGCCGATCATGGTGGCACATTGCCCCTCACATGTAAAGTATTTGATGATCCAGAAAATCACCATTCTCCACGGCTCTGCAATAAACATTCTCTGAAACCCCTTATTTTGTCCATGGGTATTCACAACTAACAGAGGTTGAGGTTCTCCCTCCCTTATGAAAAGTTCTATCATTCTTTGATAAGAAATATTTGTAGTTTTTATTAAATTCACACCTTCATCTTTAATTCCAGACAAGCTAGAAATGATTCAAGGGCTTACCTTAAACTTCTTTCCATGCACCATCATCTGCCCATCCAAGAAATTTTCTACAAATTCCTTGACCAACTACGTGTTATGCCCCTCAAATTTCTTCATGAACTCAAGCCATCCTATCCTTTGAAACAACTCATAAATATTACTCTGTACCAACAATTTATTCGGGGAAGTTGGTTCTGATTTGTGCTTAACTCCTCCCATTTTGTCTCCTGCTAGCAATTCTACTAAGTGTCTACTGAATGTCGTGGCACTCTAATGGTGAAAAATTCTTTCAACAAGACTTTTATGCAGACTATAAGACATGCAATCTTATGACCACCTATACTTTGACAATACTGATGGGACACGAATTAATTTAAGCATTTGGCTTCGCTGCATTTTAATCATTATTTTGCATGGGATAGAGTGAATGAGTCACCACCTCTTCCATTGAAGGTACAAACCGCACAATTTACTAAATTTGGAAAGGAAGGTGGAATGTGCCAATTCATTTATTTTTATTCACAATAATATACCTACTTAAAATAAAAGATGTACATACCTCATGTCTCGTTATCAATTTGAAAGTCACTTTATTTATGTTGATGTAATAGCATCATGGTTGATGGTGTCATTTAATTCGGATGGGATGGCGAAGGGTTGTAATGAATTTATTATGAATGAGAATGGGGTGGTTGAAAATATTTCAATTATTATGACAATGGATTGTCAAAATAATATCATTCATTATGGTAAGAGGTGGTAAGATAAGGCGAGAGTTTCTAAGGTGACTTAGCATGGTATATTTTGGCAGTGGCAATGGGTATGTTTTACAGGCCATCGGAGCATTTATTCATAAGAAAAATCACAAATCGAGAAAAAAAAAAGATGTCCATGGGATGGATGTACAAAGTATGAACAAGGTTCCAGAGCTTTGTTGAAAGATGCGGCCGGGACAAAAGAACAAAATTCTGGAGCATCGCTGAAAGATGCGGCGAGGACAAAAGAACAAAATTCTGGAGCATCGCTGAAAGATGCCGGAATGAAGGAACAAAGTTTCGAAGCATCGCTGAAAGATGCAGCCGGAATGAAAGAGGAATGGAAAAGGATGATGCAATTTGGACTTAACAAGTTCTGAAGCATTATTGAAAGATGCGCCGGAATGCAAGAACAAACAAGGAAATGGAACCAATCAAATGACCAAGTTCTAGAGCATCATTGAAAGATGCACCTGAATTTGTATTCTATTAAAAATGGAGTCCTGCAAAACAGAGATAATATTTAGATAAGTTTAAAAGAACAAAAATACAATAAAAATGCTCTGAAGTGATTATAAAGACATACATATACAATTTTTTTTTAAACTGAGGGATTATACTGCCTCTACTGAAGCAGAGTCAATACGTTGAGTTTCTCCTTGTATTTCTACCATTCAGGTAAACTCCTCTTTGTTAACAGGTTTATGGTAGATTCATAGTCAATGACCATTGACTAGGAGAGTTCGAGTATAACCATCAATAGGTTTGAGTTGTACTACTTTGTTTGGAAATACTTCAGAAATTTCATATGGACTCAGCCAATGAGTCCTTAGCTTCCCTTTCTGATCTTTATATTGGGAATCAAATAATAGTGCCCAAGCTCCATTGTGGAACTCTCTTTCTTTTATGTGTTTATCATGCCAAGCCTTTCATTGGTGTTGAACTAGCTCAATCTGGTGGATAGATTCTAAGTGGAGTTCATCTAATTCACTAAGCTACAAGACTCTTTCTGCCTAAGCTCGGTCGAGGTCTAAGCCTAACTCCATTTCCGTTCTAAGAGTTTGAAGTTCAAATTCAATGGGTAGAAGAGGTTTCTTCCCAAAGATTAACTCATAAGGAGTAAGACTAGTGGTTGATTTCCAAGTTGTATTATAGGCCCAAACGACTTCAGGCAATTTTTTGGCCTAGTCTCTTCTTCCTGATAAAACTATTTTTGTCAAGATATTTTCAAGCTCCCTATTAGTGACTTCCACTTGGCCATTTGCTTGTGGGTGGTAAGGAGATGATTTCTTATGGCTTACCTAGAAATGATTAGTAAAGGCTAACAAGACCTTGGACATAAATTGGGGTCCTTGATATGTAACAATTGATCTAGGGGCCTCAAATTTGAGGAAAATCTTGCTATACATGAAGTCTGCAACCTATTATTCCCTAGCAACTCTCAACGCTTGGACTTCTGCCCACTTAGTCAGATAGTTAGTATAGACTAGAATGTATTCTTTGCCCTATGAAAGGGGATCTATGGGACTGATGAAATCTAATCCCCATTTTTCAAATGGTTCAAAAACCACCTGTGGTTGTAGAGGCATCTCGTTAGATGATGTGGGTCTTCCTACACGCTAGCATTTGTCACAACGGCGAACATAGTTCTTTACATCTATGTGCATAGAGGGCCAATAATAACCTACGCCTAAGATTTTGTGGGACATCCTCTTGGCAGAGTAATGACCTCCAGAGGGATCATCATGGCAGGCTCTGAGGATGTTGTATGTTTCATCAAATCTAACACAACGTCATAAAACCAGATCAAGGCCACATCGAAATAACATTCGATTAATCCATTTGAACTGAGCACTTTCCCAAATAAGGCATTTCTTTTGTTTTGACGTAAACTTTGGTGGCAGCTCAGAAGTAGCAAGATAGTTGGCGATGTCTGCAAACTAGGGGGTTTTAATGGAGATGGCAAATAAATTTTCATCTGGAAATTCATCTTGTACAAGGGCACAATCTCCATTGTCTTGTTTAATTCGAGATGAGAAATCTGCGACTATGTTGAACTTTCCAGGTTTGTCGATAATGGTCACGTTGAATTCTTGGAGAAGCAATAACCATCTGATTATTCTTCCATTTACTGTAGGTTTGTTCATTAGGTATTTGATAGCTGAATGGTCTGTGAACACAGTTACTTTGTATCTTGTGATGTAATGTTGAAATTTATTGATTGCATGAACCACAACTAAGAATTCTTTCTCCATAGTGGTATAGTTCCGTTCGGTGGGGGAAAAATTCTTACTGATGAAATAGATGGCATATTTTCCTCCATTCTCATCTTCCTAACCTAAAACTGCTCCAATGGCATCATTGGAAGCATCTGCGTAAATATGGAAAGGAAGGTTCTAGTTAGGTCCTCATAGCACAGGAGAAGAATTTAGTTTCTCCTTAATGATCTCAAATGATGTTTGACATTCTGCTGTCCAAACGAAGTCTATATGCTTTTGGAGAAGGTGGAACATGGGGGCTACAATCTTGTTGAAGTTTTCTATGAATCTTCGGTAGTATCCAGCATGTCCTAAGAAACTTCTAACATCAGTTTAGTTCTTTGGAATCTCTAGTTGTATCACTTTGATTTCTTAGGATCCACTTTTATCCCTTCAGTTGAGATGTGGTGACCCAACACTATCCCTTGTTCTACCATTATTAAACATTGCTCATGACTCAGGGATAACTGATGGTCCTCACATTGTTGCAACACCTTGTCTAAATTTTTAAGAGATTCATCAAAAGTGGAGCCATACACTGTGAAGTCATCCATATAGACTTCTACACAATCGTTTGCAAGCTCAACAAATATGGCCAGAACAGCTCTCTAAAATGTTACAGGAGTATTGCATAGATCGAAGGGAAGGACTCGATATGAGAATGTTCCCTAGGGACAGGTAAAGGTTGTTTTGTCCTGGTCCTCTGTTGCCACTTGTATTTGGTTATATATACTGAATCCATCCAGGAATGAGAAATACTTCCTTCTTGCTAAATTATCCAAGACCTAGTCTATGAAAGGTAAAGGGAAGTAATCTCTATAGGTAGCTTTGTTGAGCTCTCTATAATCAACGCACACTCTCCACTTCCCATTTTTCTTTGGGACTACTACCAGAGGCGAAACCCATTTGCTGTCAGAGATGGGATAGATGAATCCTAATTGCAGGAGTTTTTCAATCTCTATTTCAACAATATCTTTGAGAGCAGGGTTGAGTCTTCGTTGTGGTTGATGAACAGGTCTAACATCTTTAGTATAGATGTGATGGGTACAAACACTTGGGTGTATTCCTCTCATGTCTGTATAATCCCAAGCAAAAGCTTTAATTCTATTTATCAACATGTCAAATAATTTGAGTTCATTTGACTCTATCAACCAACTATTGATATTTAAAATTTTTCCTAGTAGTAACATGATAGTTTTGGTTCCAGGGTAGTTGGAGGTTATAACATGAACTTCTCTCGTTAAGGTGTTAAGAGGACAGCTATGCGGTATAGTTCTATGGAGTCTGGCAATATCTTTGAAGAAGTGATCTATTTTCAAAATGATATTAGCCAGGGGACACAGTAACACTGTAAATTTGGTGTAATCATGCTTGTTGTCATCAGTGTGGATCGGATGTCCTAAAATCTCCTCCACTTCCAAAATTTCTTTATCACCTAAGTCTACGGTAAGATCTTGCATGTTGTTTTCTAGTTCATCTTCCAACTCTTCACCATGTTGTTTAATGACTACCATAGCAAGTGAGGCTAGATTCTCTTGTTTGTCAGAACCATTCGGTTCATCAACCCAAACTTGGTTATGCTCAGCAAGTTGAGCAGGAGGATACAAGAATAAGTGTTTGCTGTTGGGACCATGTGAAATGGTCATTCCTCCTGCTCTGGAATCAATCTTAGTTGCAACTGTAGCTAACCACAGTCTGCCCAATATTATCGGGTAACTGTCCTTGGGTGTGAGGGATTGGATTATTTGGAAATCTACTGGATATTCCCAATCATCAACCTTGACAGGAACATTTTCTAGGACACCCTTGAGAATAGCTATAGACTGATTTGTCATTTGCAATACGGTGGTTGCGGGACATAGATCAGTGAGTCCTAGTTTTTCCATGACATCCTCCGTCATGACATTGATAGTTAACCCTAGGTCTACGAGTGCATTAGGTATTGCTACATTGTTGATTATCACTGTTATGAGTGGACTGCTTGGGTCACCATATTTTAGGGTTGAGGTTTTGCTAGCCAGAAGGTCAGCTAGGTATCCATTGATATGCACAGTATTAATCTGTTTCACTTTCCTTCCTAGTGTTTTTATGCACAATAGTTTAACTAGATGGTTGAGTTCATAAATTTCTTTAATCGCATGTAACAAGGGAATCTCAATATGGAGTTGCTTAATTTCTTGTATTAACGCAGTTTCGGTAGGTAAGGTTATTTCTAGATGGGTCATTCAAAGGAGTTGCTTTGAGGTGCTCGGGAAAAGGTGCTTGAGGTTTCTATTTCAAGGTGGAATCCTTCTTCGAAAGATCTGTTGAATGTTGACTGACTTCTTTGGGAGCTAACTTGGAAGTTTGAGGTGCAGATTGTTGAAGAGGTTTCTCCTGGTTACTTGCTGGGTTTTTATCTGAAGGTATGGAAGGTGTTTCGGTTCCTTCAGTGGATTTTGCATTTGGTTTGTTAAGGATCTCAACTATGGTAGGTTGCTGGAGTGTTTTTCCTAGCCTCAACTGCAGGTTTCCACAATAGATGGCGTTAACTCCAACCATGTTGTCCTGCTCCATGAAATACACTGGTGTAGTTTGACGGTTATTCTTTGGATTAGGGATAGGTTGTGCTGAGAGTTGTGGTTGGTTGACCTGCTCGTTTTGTTGAGAATTTTGGGGAGCTAGCAACATGTTTTGTTGTGGATATTAGGCATCCTCCTCGGTCCATGATAGAACCAATTTGGAGTCTAATTCCATTGTGGCACAAGATTTTGAGGGTACCATTGTTGTTGAGTTTGATTTGACCATTGTGGGTTTCCCTAGGGCTGACTTGCCCATTCAGATGGTCCCCGAGGGTAAGGTCTCTAATTAGGTGGTGCTTGAGGCCAAGGTGTCATCCATGGACTATTGTTCCAATTATTTGGAGGTCACTAGGAGGGATTTGAATTCTGGCCATAGGAGAAATTCCCTCCAGGTCTTTGACCCACAAAATTGATCTCCTCCTCAATGTGAGATGACCTTTTCTTGGAATTTTTGATTGCATTCATGATCTCACATTGATCAGAGTCATGACTCTTTTCACAAATTTGGCAATTGTCAGCTTTGTCCAAAGGACATTCTCTTAATAGATGTTTGTTTCGACACTTAGGGCAGTAGATGGATAAGGTTTTAGGAGTACGTGTTTTGCCTGTATTCCATCCAGAATGGTGTTTAACTGAACAAGAATGTCAGTTTTCAAGTTTACTATTTCCTCGTGTAGTTTACCTATTTCATTTGAACCTCTCAAAAGACTAGATTTACAAATACCTCTTTGAGTACGGGAGAAATTCTGGCATAACTCAGCGATATCTCTGAGTTCAAGTTGGGACACATCTCATTTTTCCATTAAATCTAGACTTCTCCTAGCATCCTCATCAAGTCCTTTGAGAAATATGGTCTTCAGAATTTTTGGGCTTATGGCTTCTTCACCACATCGTCTGGTTAGGAAGATGAACCTATCAAGGTAATCTTCCAGGAACTCATCTTCTTTTTTCCTTAGTTTGAACAATTGCTCTTTCCTATCACTAACTCTGCAGTAACTCTGATATTTGTCTAAAAAGGTGGTTTCCATGTCATCTCACATGGTTATTGACCCTGAAACTAATCCCATGAACCAACGCATTGCAACGTCTCTCAAAGTGGAGGGGAGAGGTTTAAGTTTTTGGTTATCATTTTTGTAGTCGTAAGTTTGACACAGGACTTTGAACTTGAAGAGGAACTGGACAAGATCTTCAGAGGATAATCCTCTGAAAGTCAGTAAAATAGATGGTGAAATGTTCTTCATGGGTGCATCGTCATCTTCATTGAGAGCAATAGGATAGGTAAATGTCCGTGCCACTCTTCTTGGGTTATCACCATCTCCTTGGTTTACTCTCTGTCCATTGAAAGGGTCATTATTGTTATTATCAGCTATGAAGTTAAAATGAATGTTCTCCTCCTCAAAGATTGGGTTTGTTGGCTGAATGATCTCCTCTTCAAAGGTCTGGTCTGATGATTGAACTTCTGGGATATTTTAGGAGGTCTCAAGTTGATCTCGCTCGATCAATTCATCACTAAGTTCTTCAGTTGAGACTTCTACCTCCCTACTTATGTTTGGAACTACTATTGGGGGGTTCTTGGTATTAATCCTCCATGCGGATCTCGTTTCTTGACCATGCAGAAAAAGAAGTTTGACAACTATATATTTTTTTTCTAAAAGAGGTATCCAAGCAGTCTCCTATTAACACTAGAAAGGAATCATGTCCATGGCAATGACACCAAAAAGTGACAGGCTGTCGTGAGGTCCTAACACTTTAGTTGAAAAATATATCAGTTTTGTCGACTGGGTAGTGTCCAAGGCTGTATGCAATAGGGGATATTTTTTAACATCTCATTTAGGAACAATTTTTTGAATTTTTGAAAAGCTTTTAAAACATAACTTAAACTAGAAAGCATGTAAATTCTAAGCTAGAAAGCATTCAAATCTTTAATCTAGAAAATGGATAAATTCTAATCTATAAATTCACACATGCAATTTAAACAATGAACTTGAAAGGCTAAGTTGCTAATTGAAACACGTGGGAAACTTTAAACTAAATAGTTAACAAATACAACAAATGCTCTGAAAATTTCAAATAAACAGACTTCAAAGAAAAATCATTATTTTAAACACCACAACCTGCAGGAACACAACAAAGCTATATATAAGATGAGATTAATCTAAACAAAACATTTAAGAATAGAAATAACGCATATGAAAATACTTATCTATTCTATAATCCCTCGAGTGGCTAGCTCATGAGAGATTCTACTGTCAACTCAGATCACATTCAACACTATAACAACTATGAAGTAAATTCCATCCATATCACCATTGCTCAGAAAAGAGTACTTAGAATAAAATTGATGGTATCCATTTCATTAAAAAAGGTAACAAAACATAACTATTGATCGCTCTCAAAAAGATTATTTTTTTTCATCACACAACATAGTATATATCCAAGTTTTGAGCAAATATTTATGACTGCACTACTCTAAGATCCTATATTTCAGATGGCGGTTAAATGCCATTGAAGGAGTCTTAAAAGCAAACAAAATTTAAACTAACTGATGTTCATGACATAAAACATAGTAAAGGCTCTGAGTGGAGCCATAAAGTCTCAAATATTCTTAACAGAAAATAACAGAATGCTTTAAAAGAAATCTTCCACTATGCACGCCTAAATTTCTGGTGCCCCAACTTCCAGCGCTCTGACTTCAACCGCTTGAAGTCCACTCCTTTCATAGGCCATGCATAAGTCCTGCACAATTACTCAAAGTCTATACCATTATATCAACATTAGTAGCTAATTCCAATCAATTTGAGAAATAAAGATTTATACACCATTTTATCAAAAGTAGACAATTATTGCTTCTAAAAATAAACAAATTGGCATGGCTGGTGTGGTTGGCAAGAACAAAAAGGGGTATTTAGCTCATCACAAGAATGAGGTTGTTTATACCTCATCACCCATTTGCATTTCTCCAATAATGTAAGTCTGAAGTACAGAGCCAACTAGGGTTTGCCACCAAAATAAGCTCCAGATGCACCCAACTTAATACTTTCCACTATGCAAACAAATGTAATGTTTTGTTGTGCCCTAGAGGCCAATAATCAACGCAAAATCTGCCTAAAAAAGAAGGCGATTTAGGATAGTAAAAGGCCCACGTCCCAAGAAGGCCTGTATGGCCTAGCTAGAGGCTGCAATAGCAATGTAACTCACAAAAATTCTTGATTTTCTGTATAAATTCAAACCTGACCCAATCAGAAATATATTTCCAGCATTAAACACTTGACAAAGAGTGAGATTTTTGTTTTCCACAATAAAACTATCAAGCCTGCAAATGGTACGACCCTGTAGAGGTACGACCAGCTTGAGGGAATATCCATAATGCCAAAGAACTCCCTCAAAACTTAGAAATCTGCCACTAGAATGCTTATCTTTGATTGCTCATAAAAATTAGAGTTTAAACTTGTTAAAACTTCATCAAAATGCATCAAATGAACACATGCGTAGTCCCTGTATGAAACTACCAAGAAATGCTCCTGATGGTGTCTTCCAACCATGAAGAGAGTGTGATCTACAAAGGTCTTCATCCCTACAAACCCTTGTTTCCAGATCAAATCCAAAGCTCTAAACTTGCACAATAATATTGAGTGAATGAAATGAATGAGAGAATGACTTCTCTCTTTTTTCTTTTATTCTCTCATTCCCAACGCCCAAAGAGAGTATTTTATTACTTTTCCTTTTTTAATAATTTAATCCCTTATTCCTCCATGAGATGGGTGCCCCACACAACTTAACACTTCACCTTTTTAAAACAACTTATATCTCCCACTTAATAAGTCACTTCACAATATGAAATAACTTATACTTTATTTTACTATTATAAGTTAATTTTTTTTTAACTTATATATCAATAATTTAAAATATTATTCACTAACCCTTCAAATGTCGCGAGGCAAGTGCTATGGCTACCACTGGTACTGCTAAAAATGGAAATGTCGAAACTATCACCACAGAAGACCCTGCTTGGCTTACTATAAATAGCAAGTCCTAGGAAAAAGTGTCCAAGACTCCCTTGGAAAATGAAATTGAACTCAACCCATCTTCTAATTGTCCTAGAGCTACTGGAAAGACCCCACAGAAGTTCCCTAATCAACCTCCATTAGCCTACGGGAACCCTAGAATAGGCTGACTGCTCCACCTATCGAACTGGCTAAGAAGGGGACATTACAACATGGGGGGCCAACAAACCTTGAAATGTTTTTGGGTCCTTACATATGCTTTTAAGGCCCATGATTTTATAATTATGGTATTATAATATTGCTTAGAGGTTTCTTATATTAATGTGTCTATAAACACTCACACATGGATTAGGGTTAAATATAAGTGCATAATATATTATTTCATTATGAATAGTTGAGTTAATACAATGTATTGTTTTTGTTGGGATTGTTCTCAAAAGGGTTTCCCAAGGTAAATGGGTATGTCATTATTTTTAACGTCACATTTAAAATTTTGTTAGCATTGCTTTTCTTACATAGGTTTATTGGTATTTTTCTCTTCACACTTGACTATGAATTGAACAAGTCAATAATTGAATAATGTACACAATGTGCATCTGCTCCCAAAATCTACACAATCCATGAACTCATTCCTACAAGTTCAAGTTAAGTACCAAAATGTCACCCATGATATTTTCCATGGCCTTAGGTCCATGTCAGTTTTACAATACTTATTCCACAAATAGAAGCAACTAAAATTAATAAAAATTTGTTGATATAATCAAAGCATGACTTCATGAAAATTAGAAGAAGAAAAGTAGATAGAAGATAGACTAGAAGAGAACATAACACAACATATATGTGGGAAAACCCTTTCAAATAAAAATCCCACCACCAAAAGCAAACCATAATATATATTACTTCAAAAATAAAGCTTACAGTACAATGGAAAGCCCCACTAATAATATAGCCCATGTGTCAACACTTCAACAACATATTGATGCTTAGCCCCTGTGATAAGTGAAATCTGAATGGAGATAATACTAATCTAATGCAAAATAGACTGATTATACCTTCATCGAGACCTCACGAATCCATGCGGGAAGGAGTGCGCCTACGAGCTCCTCAAGATTTCTCCCGTGGTTAGAGACTAAATGTGGATTGCTCAAGTGCTCAACACAATGCAAGATGAGAGATAAATTGATTCAGATGGGGATTGAGACAAGATTTTGGCAGAGGTTTGATAGGATTAGGAGATTGGGGACTGATTCTGACAGAGGTTTGATGCATGAGATGGTCTTCTAAAATAGCTTGGAGAGGGTCCAATTTATAGAAATCTGGACATGAGGATGGAGGGTCAGGATTCATCTGACAAGATCAAAGGCTAGGAATAAAAGTGATTCTTTTATTCCTAGTGGAGGAATTAAATATTCCCATTTTGGAAAGAGTGGGGAATATCTGAATTTAATATTCAGATAGTGGGAGACATCTGAATATTAAATTCAGATAGTGGGAGACATCTGAATATTATATTCAGTGAGTGGGGGACATCTGAATATTAAATTCAGATAGTGGGAGACATCTGAATATTAAATTCAGATTGTGGATGAGTGGGGGACAAGGTTAATTAAGTGGCATCTTAATTAACTTAAGTCTAGATTAATTAGATAATCAGGGTTTATCTAATTAATCAGGGATTAGGAATATTCATTCAATTAAATGAATATTAGGAATAGGATAGGGATTAGGGTTGTAAGGTTAAATGACTCAATTGGGGTGAATTAATTGATCATAAGGGACATGCAAATTGGGAGAATGGATTAAATGCGAGGTAGAGAAAATCGGTCTGTAGAGTAGTCCAATTTTAGGTGTCTACATTTGCCCCTCTTTGAGATGGTGTTGCGGCTAAGCAACATCATTTCAAAGAAGTTAAAACACAGAGATGGATTGGATAGAAAAAAGATTTTGGTTTGGAAGAATAAGGAAAGGTTTGGGGATAACTGGTAAGGGTGATGCCCCCTCGAGAGGATAGGCGGGTTGTGAGAACACGGTTGTGCTCTCGAAATGGATGAGACAGCTTGGTTGAACGGGTCAGAGGATAAGTGGTGGGATGAAAGGATGATGATGTTCGGAGATGATTGGTGGATGATCATTGTGTTGAAACTGAATTTGAGCAATCCTAGGTTTGATATAGCAAAGTGGATATGTTCACCAAGGTATAGAAGACCAGGGTGATAATGTTTATCCAACAGTTGCATGGACGAGACACGCAGACAAAGGGATGATCTCATGCATGCCCAAGATAGTACAACCTTGTCTAGTCGAGGAAGGGGACTCATAGCGATGAGTGTGAATAGTGCATAAAAGGTTTTAACGCCTGTTATAGGCAAATAGGACACATCATGCTAGAACCGACCCAGACTTCAAGATATGAATACTATTCTTGGAGTAATGAAACCAACCCACAAACACAGCATACAAAAAGCATGGCAATGTCCCATTCTAGATGTTTTCACCACATACCATGATATAGTAAGATCAAGGTAGCTTTGATGTGATCATCGAATAGGACAAAAGATAAAAAGCAAAAACCAAAAGACCAATGAACCAAACAAGTAACCATTGTATCTTTTGCCAAGATGGATCATGATTTGATAGATTCTGCATATCGTAGGAAAGATATATCCTAAGGTAGGAATCAATGGATGATTGGATAGATTTTGCCTATCGTAGGAAAGACATATCCTAAGGCAAGAATTGATTGATGATTGGATCATGTTGTAAAATTGGCTCAAGATGTGATGGGGACAAGTTGTGATTGATGCTGATTTGATAGTTGATGATTTTGATTAAGGACAATGCTTTGATAGGTGATGCGATGCTTGGATCTAGTGTAATCTTATTGATGAGAGATGTGATGAGGATGCGGGATGATGATGAAAGTGTGATGGAGCAAGTTTTATTTGTGTGATGGATAGATTATTTTTGGAAATTTGTGTGTTTTCTATTGTTTTGGGATTTTTTTGATTTTGTGATGTTTTTGGATTTTTTTGATTTTTTTTATGTTTTTGGATTTTTTGATTTTTAGAAAAGGAATGGTTTATTATGATGGTTGCATTGGATTTCGTTTGGATAGCCTTTGTGCTAAATACCTATGACAAGGGAACACCAAGTATAGAGGTGAAAGTGATGGGGTTGGATAGGGGGGGTTGGTGACAAAAGGATGATGGATAACTGATTCATGATAGATGAATGGACAAGCGATAGGGATGTATGTGAGATAGATGGAAGATAAGGATGAGGATTTTCTCCAAGGGCTAGGTTGCAAGGAATCATATGCCCCAATGATGCCCCCTCGAGAGGATCGGCGGGTTGCGAGAACACGGTTGTGCTCTCGAAATGGATGGACTTGGGAGTAGATGGATGGAGGATATATTTTGAAAGGGAGTATGCCAAGAGGTTTCCAAAGCATGTTGTTGATACGTTGCCCCTTGTCTTTATCAAGATCTAGGGTGGAAGATGGTTAAAACAAGATATAATGGATATGATGGATGGGAAAGGATAGGATACTTAGGGGATGTTGGATAGGAGTATGATAGGATAACGATAAGACAATGGATAAGATGTGCAAGGATATTATGGATGCAGATGAAGGATATGGTTTTGCCCCCAAGTGTAGGGATACAAAATGGATGGAGGAGTGATTACGCATGACGCCCACAAGGGGTTTTCATCATGGTACTTGCCCAAGGTGCCACGAGAAGTGGTTTTCACCATTGGACAGATTTTTTTTTACTATTTTCTTGATTTTTTAATTTTTTTGCTTTTTTGACTGTTTTGATGGAAGGGGGACTCTAGTGTCTGTTTCCATAGCAAGGAGAAGATGGTCCCATGTTGGATAGCCTTATGGATGATGATTGCATGGACGTTGGTAGATAGGCGACAATGGAATGGATTATGATGTGGATTATGCAAAAGCATAGACCATAGGAATGTGACGGGGAAGATATGTAGGATAGTGAACGAAGGATGGAGAAACAGGGGTATGAGGGAATTGCAAGTGGTGGAGGGGAACCAAGACCAATGGTTGCACACATCGTGATGTATTTGGAAGCTTGTATTTTGGATGTGGAGTTGGGAGTAATGGGGATCGGGATGGGGGATTGTTGGATGGTCGATTTGGAGTTTTAGGGACCCAAATAAACTTAGACTTTTGGGGGATTTTTAGATGGGGAGCGAGAGGTTTGGGATTTTGCAGTAGATTGGGATGTGGATGCCTCATTAGAGTTTGGTGCTTTTCTTTTAGGGACCCACACCATTTTTGTTTTTGCTTTTGCTTGTGATGGTGTGGGATTGGATAGCCTTTTTGATTTTTCAGTTTGATTGGAAGGGATAATATCCCTAGGCTTGTGTGCTTTATTAGGTGAGGCATTCAAATTTTTGAATCCCATGGATTTGGGGGAAGCTTCACGTTTGAAAGATGTGTGCTTTTGGTGGTCTTGATTCAGGATTTTAGTAGACTTATAGATGTATGGATAAGAAGATTTGAGGATAGGGATATTAGGAGTTGGGAGGATGGGGGGATAAGAGGATTTGCAGATAGGGATGTAGGGGGTTGGTAGGATAGGAGGTAGAGTGGATTTGATAGGGATCTTTGGAGTTGGAAGGAGTGGAGGTAAATTGGATGGAGGGAGATGGATGGTCACATGCTTTTACAAATGGTAGGATGATGGAGGAGGAACGGCAACATATGTTTTGGAAGTGCAATGAGATGCACCATGTTTGGGATTGGATGAATGAATTTTGGAAGGTGGGTGGATGGTATCAGCTTGTGTAGATTGTTGTTCTTGGGATGGATAGCCAAGGCCATGCGAGGATGGATGGAATGTGGTGTGGATGGGCTCCAAAATGCCTTGTTCATAAAGGCCTAAGCCTTTGCCTTGATAGTTCATAAGTTGGAGTATGCGACATGCGATGGGATGTTTGTTGCTTTGGAAACAAGACGCGAGTCCATTATTTGATGGAGAAGGATAGGTGATAAAAGGAAGTTGTTCACCTCCTACAAGGAAGTCACCACAGATGAAAGTGCTTTTTCCAAGTGGATAAGGGGATGGATTTGGGATGGGATTGGTAGATGGAGGTGAAGGATTTATGGGGGATGGTAAAGGGGTGGTAGAAGAAGGTGTGGGATCAATAAGTTGACCAATAGATGGGAGGGGATGGGGGATGGCAGCGGATGGGATGGGTAGATCCTGATTAGGAGAAGGGGTTGATGTTTCAACATGCGTTGGATTTGTGCCTTGACAGAGCTCATGTGGTTGGGTGGAAGTGGGATTGACTTGGATAAATGTGGTGGGTGCTTGGATGGATAGCCAAGGTGGATTTGGGCTCACTAGTGCTTGTTGTGATGACATTGGGTTGTCTGGGTAGCGAGGTGTAATGGTAGGATATGTAGACGAAAGGTTTTGGGGTTGGTATGAAGTTGAGGGTTGATATGAGGATGATGGAGGTTGATATGATGGAAGTTGATATGAGGTTGATGGAGTTTGATATGATGGAAGTTGATATGATGTTGATGGAGGTTGATAGGAGGATGATGGATGTTGATATGATGTTGAAGATGATGATATGTAGGGTTGTTGTGGAATTGGTTGAGGTTGGGATGGTGTTGGGACATCTTGTTGTAATATGGTTGGTTGTTGATGTTGGTAAATGTGTTGATGCGATGATGATGGAGGGGTTGCATAGGATAGTGATTGTTGTGAGATGGATTGATATAGATAGGGGTTGTGATAAGTTGAGAAAGGGTTGATAGGACCTGTGGATGAATTTGGTTGATGTGAAGTGGGATAAGTTGATGTAGAATTGGTTTGATGTGTAGGTGGATAGGATGGGATAGGTGTGAGATAGGATGGTTGGTGGACTTTGCAAGTGGCCACGATGTGTTGGATTGCTGCCAAGAGGTATTGTATGTGTGAGGATTGGCTTGTGCGACCTTTTTGAATCAATTATTGAATGCCTTGAAAGGTTCGATGCTCTAGAGGGGATTGGCTTGCATGCATTTGGTGAAGCATATGAAGGAGCTTTTGGAGGTCCTCTACGGTTGACATGATGTCACACAAGTTGATAAGTCTTAAGTCCTGTTTTGGCAAGTGCTTGGTGATGATTTGATGATGATGTGGATTGTTTGGATGAAGTTGATTAGGATGAAGGTGAATGACTTGTGTTGGATTTGGGATTTGATAAATGGGGGGATGGTGTAGCGGTGTTGGGAGGAAAACCGGTCTCGACGTGAGGGGGGGTGCTTATAAAATTGATGTTTTTGATGGGAAAATTTGATTTTTTGACATGGATGAAGAAGGTGCTAAAACAGGTGGAAAATGACGCTGAAATAGAGAGGAAATGGCGCTAAAGGATGTGAATGGTTGGATTGATGGATGAATTTGATTTTGCTTGGCAAGTAGACAAACGATCAAGCACAAAGACATAATGGTTAAAGGTTTGATTTATGAAAAATGTGACAATCAAGCATGTACAACCTTAAGGATTTGGGCCACTAAAACAAAGGTTTGTAGTGGGGGAACATCTGGGGGATCGGCACCTTACGAGCATCCAATAAACCACTTAAGGTTTTGACTAGCTCTACTAGGAGTTTAATATACCTCGAGGGTACTACTTCTTTTCAAACTAGCACCGAATGGTAAGCGCTCATACCGATTAGACTTGGCTTTCACCTTATCCTCAATTTACATATAGCGGACCGGATGAAAGTACCGCTTGGGGTCACCAATGAGTTCTCCAAATGGATGTCTCAAGGGCAGGCCCATGCCCTAAAAAAATAGAATAGAACCATTTCTCTTCACCCAAGATCCTTGTGAAGGCAAGGGGAGAGGATACTTTGATTCTACCCTATGGGATAACACAAACGTGCAAGCGCACAAGACACGGTAGAGAAGAGCTAATGTTCGTTTTAAACCCAAATTGAAAATGTGCCTAAAGTTGTTTGTTGCAAGCAATGATTAATTTTAGTTGCACCAAAATCAAATGTTCGATACAGTAAGGCACTCAAAGATTCTTTTTAGGTGCACCAAAATGAAATGTTTGATTTGTAGATAACATGCAAGGGTTCATTTTAAGTTGCAAATGAAATGTTTTAAACAAAGATGAAAGAGCCCTGCAAAAAGACTTGTTAGTATCCTCAAGATGATGTTGGTGACCTGCAAGCAAACTGTCAGTCCCTGCACAGAACCCAAAAAGTAGTCTCAACAAATAGCACTAAAACAAAGGTAAGATAGCGCTAATACAGAAGATAGCGCTCATACAGACAATAGTGCTAATCCAGAAGCAATATAGCACTAATACAGAAGATAGCGCTAATTCAGAAAATAGCGCTAATACAGACACATGATAGCGCTAATACAGAAGATAGCGCTAATGAAGAAAATAGTGCTAATACAGACACAGGATAGCGCTAATACAGAAGATAGCGCTAATACAGAGGCAAGATAGCGCCAAACAATATTTCTGTCTTAGTTTTCAATCTGCCATGAGGAAGATAGCGCCGAACTAGGTGATAGTGCTGATACGACACAGAGTTTGGTCAATGGATGATTTTAGGAAAATTTTGCCATAATTTCCCCTTGTTCGTTCAAGATTCCTGCAAAAACAGAGAATAAAAAGACACGAAAATAGCAGAAAGACCATTAAGAATAGACGTGTGAGACGTGTGAGCAGAAGTTAGAATAGAAAACGCTTCGTAGAAATGGTGCTAAAACAGTAGATAGCGCTAAAACGCGCCAAGGATAGCGCCAATGCGCAGGGTGGATGGCCCTGCACCTGCAAACACACGTCCTAAGCACAAAACTCACACAAACAGATTAGATTCAAACCTTGTGGGTCCCACTGGGCGTGCCAAATGTGATAAGTGAAATCTGAATGGAGATAATACTAGAAAAATGCAAAATAGACTGATTATACCTTCATCGAGACCTCACGAACCCATGCGGGAAGAAGTGCGCCTACGAGCTCCTCAAGATTTCTCCCGTGATTAGAGACTAAATGTGGATTGCTCAAGTGCTCAACACAATGCAAGATGAGAGATAAATTGATTCAGATGGGGATTGAGACAAGATTTTGGCAGAGGTTTGATAGGATTAGGAGATTGGGGACTGATTCTGACAGAGGGTTGATGCATGAGATGGTCTTCTAAAATGGCTTGGAGAGGGTCCAATTTATAGAAATCTGGACATGAGGATGGAGGGTCAGGATTCATCTGACAAGATCAAGGGCTAGGAATAAAAGTGATTCTTTTATTCCTAGTGGAGGAATTAAATATTCCCATTTTGGGAAGAGTGGGGAATATTTGAATTTAATATTCAGATAGTGGGAGACATTTGAATATTAAATTCAGATAGTGGGAGACATCTGAATATTATATTCAGTGAGTGGGGGACATCTGAATATTAAATTCAGATAGTGGGAGTCATCTGAATATTAAATTTAGATTGTGGATGAGTGGGGGACAAGGTTAATTAAGTGGCATCTTAATTAACTTAAGTCTAGATTAATTAGATAATCAGGGTTTATCTAATTAATCAGGGATTAGGAATATTCATTCAATTAAATGAATATTAGGAATATGATAGGGATTAGGGTTGTAAGGTTAAATGACTCAATTGGGGTGAATTAATTGATCATAAGGGACATGCAGATTGGGAGAATGGATTGAATGTGAGGTAGAGAAAATCGGTCTACAGAGCAGTCTAATTTTAGGTGTCTACAGCCCCAAAACCTAAACTACAAAACCCTACAATATAAAGTGAATCAATTCTAATTCACTATGTTGAGGCTTGTATATATAGAGTTTTTCGATCCTGTAAACCATTTGTGGTTTCAACAAAACCATGGGATAATTCCAACGCCCCTCATGAGTAGTCAACAATCCCAAAATAGAATGTAATCCTCAATGTGTAAGAGTCCATCTTTGAATTGATCAATTAGAGTGCTCCACTTTGGACCCATCCAAAGATGCTCTTACACACCATAAAGACATGTGAGTGTAATCTCCCATTTGACAAGTCAACTAGTCAATGCTGGCACTCCAACTTGGAAGTGTAACTCCCCTTCCAAGATGCTATTACATGTTGCCCAAAATAGGCAATCCAAGATGCTCTTTCAAGTCTACTTTGTATTCCATTTCTTACATGATCTCTTATATCCATCATAACCACTTGGACAAGTGTCAAAATATGTTATATTCCCCATGTGAGTCACACCATTTGAGAAGGGCCTAGCATTACAAAGTATGCAATATTAAATAACTACTATTATCCTCTAGACTTCACAAGGTGGTACAACACCTAATCCTAAAAATCTTCAACTTCTTATATACATTGCAAAAGAACATAGAAGGGAAAAAATACTAATTGCTAAGGGTACAAATGCCCATAGCCAATTTGCACCAAGCAAACTTATTTGTGTTCACTAGCTTAGTGAGAGAATCAATGACATTCTTCAAAGTGTAGGGAGATTTTGAATATGTACATTTCCATTCTCCATATCCCAAACAAAATGAAATTGTACATCAATATGTTTCATGCAAGCATGAAAAGTAGGATTATTTTCCAAACTAATGACACTCTAATTGTCGCAACCAATCTCTATCATCTTTTTTTTGAAACCAATATCCAAACACAACCTTTGTACCCAAATTGCTTCTTTACAAGCATGCGTATCAACTATAAATTCCAGCTCAATAGTGGAAAGGTCAACTTGTCAAGGTTCGTCAAGCTAGGATTTTGCCAACTAAGAAGAAAAAGAGGAAACAAGCCAAGGTTCATGAAGGGGCGATTTCGTTGATAAAAGAAAAGATAAAGCAAAGAAAAGGGGAATCGATGGATCAACAAAATTGCAAACTCATCGATCAGTTCGTGGCTTCTCAAGTTCGCCGATAGGGCGATTTGCCGACTAAAGGCCCAAAATGAGAAAACAAAGGAAACCCGATGGTTCACCAAATGAAGATTTTGCCAACCAAAGGGAGATAAGAGAAGGAAAGTGAAGGAAGCCAAGGAAAAGGGAGTTTGTCAAAGGGTGAATTCAATGATAAAGGGAAATTCAAATGCACCGGAGGTAAAATTAAAAGGATAAACACTTTTAAAGTATTGTAAAAGTTTGTAGGGCACGATTTCTTGAAATCACGCCATTGTTGCAGAACAAATTAAATGCCTAAAGGACAATGTTGCAAATCAGTCAGATTCAGGTAGTTGAAATAGTTAAATCCTTCAGTGTGCTAGTACACAAGAAGGATAAAATGAATATGCAGGTGCCATGGAAGGATATCGAATCATCCCTCTTCAATGTGTCTAGTACCCATGCGTGTAGTCGATCTTCTTTTGTAATTTTTGTAGACCTGTCAGGGCATGGCCGCTATCCCATTTTGTAGGATTTCTGAGGAAGCCATGGGCCAAATTAAATGCAACGTGGGCGCCTGGGCAAAGTGGTTGACTGATTTTCAGCACCTATAGTTGCATGATGAATGAAAAGGTTATATACATGCAAAAGGTGTATTTCAGGCTTAGTTATTCTTCTGGGTCATTCCACGGGCAATGGGAGTTCATTGCAGCTTCAGACCTTGTAAGGCATTACAAGAACCAGTCGAATCTGATACATTGTGCTTGAAGATGAGTCTTTGATGTCTCTGATTGTGGTCCACCTATGAATGTAACTAGTTATTTTGTGTCTATTTCTTTTGCAGTGAATTCTTCTTCTTTTGTAATGGCTATTTAGCCTTCATGATTAATATAATCGCTGATATTTTGCCTCTCTTTATGGTTTTACTCTGTGTTCACTTGAAATCTATAAGCTTATTCTGTGGATAAAATGGTCCCTCTGTAGTTACAATTTTTTGCTTCAAACGTCTGTTAAAGTTGTAAGTCTGTGTGAATCCATATCAATATTTGAGATCATTGTTGTGTCATGTCAGTTCCAGCTAACACTCTAAATTTGGTGCATCACCTCTTTTTTCAAATTTCAATATCTTTTTCCCATTTTCCCTGTGAGCATTAACATTAGATTTAGCCATCATTCTCTGGACCTTAAGTCCAAAAAGAGGAACTAGCTTTCTCTGGAGGTTTGGTCTCAATTGCAAGGTCCCACACCTTGAGACCAATCCCATGTTTCACTGAATTTGTTGGAACTACCAAAAGCTTCAACAACAGGGTGCAAATTCAGATCACAACAGTTTCTAGCACGCCTGGTGGGACTCTCTGCTATGAGTAAGAGCCAAATTGAGAAGATTTGGTGCTATTCTTAGTTCATGTGCAACTGTGAAAGCATTCAACAAGCACCATGGCGACTCTACTAAACAAATATGCTAGTGAAAGTAGCCCAAGTACTTAAAGCACCACTAAATATCAGAGTTTAGTGATGTTCTTGGTCTTTTCTAGCCCCCAATGTTCTCCAATCACCTGGTGACTCTCTTCTAGTATGTTCACAGTCTCCAAAAGCATATCTGTTACCCTTATTTTTTAAAAAGAACATTTTGATGCATCTCTGCTTTTGAATGCTCTAGTATGTCAAGTTATTATGGAAGTCATGGTCTTTTCCTTCCATCAAGAATATGCTTCCATATACCCATCATAACATTCACACCACTGTCATGGCTCTACCACGAAACAAACCCTTTGTGGCCTTCAATGGTGGAAGCCCTCTCGACCTTGCACAATATGGTGACATTCCAGTTCTAGCTCTAAAGGCTATTCACTTTTTCATTGGTGAAAATTCCACTGCCCCTGCCAAGCACATCCAAGACACTGCCAATGTATGCTTTGTTCACAATGTTACCCAAAACAATGTTGCAGTAAGGCTCCTTGTTTCTTCCTTGAAAGGAAAAGCTCTCCAGCGGTACAGGGGGTTACCTGCAAATTCAATTCATGAATGGGATGAGTTAGGAGATAGGCTCATCAATGTTTTGAAGATAATGGTCATCATTTGTCTCTGATAGAGCAATTGGCCACTATTAAAAGGGCTCCTTATGAAATCATGGTGGATTTGAAGTTTAGGTTTCAAAAGACTTGGTACAGAATCCCACTATTGGTGAGACCTTCCCCTAATGTTGCCTTCTTGTATTATTTGAAATCCTTGAGCAATGATATTGCTATCATGATCCAGTCTGGGAGGAGATGTGTTACTTGATGCCTATGAGGTAGCTATTAAGGCACATAATTGTTGTATTCTAGTTGGAAAGATTGCTCCTAGGCCTCCAATGCCATTATTTCTAGAGGCTCCAGTCCTTCAGCCAATTATGACACCAATTCCTAAAACTAATGTGTCATACCAAGCTCCCAATCAGCTCTATCAGCCTACAAGGCAACCTTGTCAGGGAAATAATAAAAAATAAAATCAACTGAGCTATGTTAGGCCCCTGAACTCCATAAACTCAGCTGCTACAAGTACATCAGGTGTACTTGTTCCAATTCAAAACAACCTAGCTCAGGGTTATGAGTGGCACCATCCATGCAATCCATTAGCAGTCCCAAAGCTGCAGGTTGGACCTAGTCATCAGGCTATGGTGGGACAAAGGCAAATGCAAGCTAAGTGTGTTTTTGAATTGGCAGGAGGGACAAGGACGCTGAGGAGGAAGTTGCTACAAAGATTGTTGTTGGGGTTGATGACGACACTCTATTTTAGGAACTGCCCGGTTTCATTGAATATGAAGAGGACAGACAAATGCCAAAGGTTCTGAAGTAGCATGGGGGTAGTGGAAATGATGGCAAATCGTTGCAAGTTGAGGCCAAGTATAACAATGAGGTCCCATCTCATGGGGAGGAGCATATAAGCAGCCCTATACTGAAGAGTGCAGAGGACTTAAAGGAGGCTCATTTCTGGGACGAGCTTGATGTTTTCTGCTCAAATCTGGATAGTAAATCAACTCCTCTTAGTGAGGCAGATCATGAGCATTTTGAGCAGATTGCGAAGGCAGTCATTCCTCCAATTGATATACAAGAGTTAGAACATTCAAACCAGCAGAAGAAGACAAAAATAAAGCAAACATGAGATCAACTCTGATTTGCATGTCATCTCAAAGGGAAGCCCTATAAGGCATTTGGCCCCACTAGAAACATATGAGAAAGAGTCCTCACCTACCTTGCTTACTTCAAAGCATGAGATTGAGCATTAAGAAGGGCTAAATCAACCCATTTATCCACTTCTAGACAATTATATTTCCAATCAATGCAGGTGGACAGGTGAGTTTTTCTTTGTCTTTGGGGAAGCATTTCACCATTTTGTTGTATGCACATCTCTTCCCCACCTCTTTTTAACTACCCACAAGAATGAAAAAAATTGTAAATTGTTGAGAAAAGGGCAACTATTTTGAAAAACTAATTAATGGCTTTGTTTGAGGTCATTTCCTTGTTATTAGTTAAGGTTTAGGTTTAGGTTAGTTTGTTTTTGTTTTAGGTTTCCCTTCAATAAGTGCTCTTGCATAGGCAACATCCTCATTAGGAGCTTGTTTGTTTTGTTTTATTTTGTGATCTGGAGGCATGTTTAGTTTTGTGTTGGTCTGGCCAACCCCCTGTTTCAGTTTGTTGTAGTGCCCTTTTTGACTTTGTGCCCAATGAATTGATAAGGCCACTGGATCCCTATGTTTAGAAGGCAAACACCCCTGCATAGTCACCAAAATATTGTCTTATTTTGCCCAGGCCAAAATAGCCCAGAAAATCTCATCTTCTTCCATTAGAAATATCCGATCTGACAAAGCCTAAATGGAAGAAGCCCCCTTTCAAAATCCCAAGTTTTCTACGTATTTTGCCTTAATCGGAAATATTCAGGTTTGGCGAACCTTTGGTTCGCTGATCGGGCAGTTCACCAATTGGCCGATTCGTCGACTAAAGGAACCAACAGGCAGGCAAAATTCTCTAAGGCAAGAGGAAGTTTGCCTTAGTCGGTAAATTTTAAGTTTGGCGAACTCAATGTTTGCTGATCAATGAATCCGTCGATTAAGGAAGGCAAGGCAGGGTGTTGATAAAGGGTTTCTCTAAGGCAAAGACAAGGGGATGAAGGAAGAGTTGTCAATAAAAAGAAGGGTTAGCGGACCAAATGGTTCGCCAATTAGCAAGTTCGATGATCGGCGAAATCGCCGACTAAAGAGAAAAAGAGGAAGGAAGAAGTTGTAAGAAAGATGATAGTTGGCCAAAGACAAAGGAAAGGGAAGCCGATCGCTTGGACATAAAATTTGCGAAATGGTGAAATTGCCGGTAGGTTCGTGGTTTTCCAATTTCGCCGATAGGGCAACAGACTGACAAAGTGATGAAGCAAGAAATGTAAGGTAAGAAGAGGCGGTTCGCCAAGCCAAACTTTCACTAACCAAGAAGTAAAAGATGAAACAAGCCAAGGTTTGCCAAGGGGCGATTTCGCAGACAAAAGGAAAGATAAAGCAAAGAGAAAAAACAAAGAAAAGGGGAAATCAATGGATTGACAAAATTGCAAACTCACCGATGAGTTCATGGCTTCTCAAGTTCACCGATAGGGTGATTTGCCGACTAAAGGCCCAAAAGGAGAAAACAAAGGAAACCTGATGTTCGCCAAATGAAGATTTTACCGACCACAGGGGGATAAGAGAAGGAAAGTGAAGGAAGCCAAGGAAAAGGGAGTTCGTTAGAGGGTAAATTCATCGATAAAGGGAAATTCAAATGCACTAGAGGCAAAATTAAAAAGATAAACACTTTTAAAGTGTTGTAAAATCTTGCAAGGCATGATTTCCTAAAATCACGCCATTGTTGGAGAACAAATTAAATGCTTAAAGGGCAATGTTGCAAATCAATTAGATTCAGGTGGTTGAAATAGTTAAATCCTTCAATGCACCAATACATAGGAAGGATAAACTGAATTTGCAGGTACCATGGAAGGATTTCAGACCTTCTCTCTTCAATGCACCCGGTGTTGGACACACCCGGATGCTGAGAGGGGGATGAATCAATATACAAACAAATTTCAACCCTTCGGAGTAGATTAAAACTTAAACTTTACAACATTAACAAAACCATAAAAGATCAACACAATGCACAACACCACATAACACCTGATGTACGTGGAAAACCCCAAAAGGGGAAAAACCACAGTGAGGATTAACTCACAATATATGAAGCACACTGCAATAAAATATTACAACTTTGTTTTAAGGCTACAACCCAAGGAAGCTACTTCTCCCTGCTGACTTTGTTTTAGGGCTTCAACCCAAGGAAGCAACTACTCCCTGAAGAAAGGTTTTAGGGTCACTCCCAAGGAAGCTACAACTCGCTGCAAACTTTGTTTTAGGGCTACAACCCAAGGAAGCAACTACTCCCTAAACTGAGAATAAACTCAGAAAATATTACAACATGACAATCCTTCTACTGTCTGAAAACTAACAATGAAGCTAACTCCTTTTGATGATTGCACTTCTATTTTTTCACTTCTCTTTGATGATTGAATCAATTGGGCACACTCTTCACTTCCCTTTTGTCACAAAAATATCTTCAAGATGAATCCGAATAGGATCTATCACTTCTTCTTTTTCTCCTTTAGTTGCACATCATAATGCATTACACATCCACACTCTACTCCTCATATTCACAATCTTGCCATCATACATCACCTAGATATACTAGGTTTATAATATATACATGGTATTACTTTGATTGCATTACAAGTCAGCCAGATACAACTAGAATATTACAATTACAAGTTGGCCAAAAACAAAACATGAAACTTGTAGAGGGCAAGCCCTATCATGAACCACACACAACACTAGGAAGAGGAACGTGCCTTGCAGATCCCAACACATGCTTAACCTGGTCCTAAACATCCTTCACAACATCATCCTTTATAGAATAACATGCACATGCTTCACACAATTGAACTAGGTCACCCTTAAGCAAAAAAACATGAAGCTAGTAGCACATCGGTCATTACAACTTGGTGGTACTCATGGAAGATTAAACATTGCTTGTGTTTTTCCCAGATGAGTCGGCATGACCCACACAACATCTCCAAACACTACTTGAACTCCGCACAACAACTTTGTGGCACACATCTTCAACATTCCCAAGTTGGCCTCAACGGTAATAACTCTTCACAAACTAACTTGAAACCTTTGTGTGGTATTGGAAACACGAAAAATTTGCATGTGCTTCAAACCTGAGAAACATAGAGACCTGTAGAATGTCCACATAAAATCATATAATTGATATGTACATTCTCCAAATGGCACAAGTACTCAAACATATGTTCTATAGAACAATTGAGCATCCAGAACTATCTGTAGCATAGTCATTTGAAAACTAAACTTGCGAACCTCCAAATCACCTAATATTGAAAAGTAGCATGTATTGAACATCCCTAAACATGTCCACAAAAATGCATGGACAAATCTTCACTTCCGAAGGAATGCAAAGAATTCCAAACAACCTTCATCATCACTTTATTCTGCCAGAGCACAGACTGGAACTCTACCAGTTATAACTTTCACTATGGAGGAGAAAATGATGTGAAACTTTGGATTTAGCACCTTCATGACATACTGAACTTAACTTCATACTAAACTTAACTTCTGAACCATATGACCATATCTTCAAATGTGGAGAAATGCAGAGCATTTTACTAAGCAATCTTCCAGGCAACTTCCTGCAACAACCTTCACCATCATCTGGAGACCAAATCCTCCTTGTAACAACACAAACTTCCTTAGGAACAACATGAAAGAGCATACAACATGCTACAGGTCATCAACAACATCTTCACAACATCAGCATTGCTTCTAATTCCCATCTTAATATATCATCATTCATCTTAATGCTTCTAATTCCCATCTTAATATATCATCATGATATCATCTCTACTAACAACAAACATACTCAATACAACTTATCAATGCATGACATCCAATCATGAACATCAGTAACAATTGTTAGCACATCATCAACATAAGCATCAATGATAGTCCAAACTGAGTGTTGACATCAAACAACCCAAACTGAGTGTTGACATCAATGACAACCACAACAACAACAACCTTAGGTAACATATGTGCAATAATCTCCCCCTTTGGCATTGATGGCAACACACACCTGCTCATTCTCCCCCTTTGACATCAAGGACAAAGGGCAACTACTTCTCTCCCTTAGGGCACAAACTCTCATTTTCAACTTTCTCCCCTGTTAGCAACAACCACTACCTGCTCCTCCTGAGAGGTAGCCACCATCAATCTAGGAAAAAGATATAGCATGGACTACTCCCCATGGATAGATGTACTGACTATGCATCTAACAAGAAGAACCCTAACTTCTGTCGGAGATACTCAAAAGTATCCTTTGCAAGAGCCTTTGTGAAAATATCTGCAATCTAATCCTTTGTTGGAACATATTCCAACTTCACTTCTTCCTCTGCAACCTTCTCTCTTAAAAAGTGATACCTGATTGATATATTCTTGGTTCTAGAATGCACCACTGGATTCTTGGAAATATTGATAGCACTTGTATTGTCACACAAAATAGGAATAGGCTCATCATATTGTATCTTGATATACTTCAATGTTTTCTTCATCCATAACACTTGTGTACAACAAGATGTTGCAACAATATACTCTACCTCTACAGTTGATAAAAATATCTGTAAGTTAAGTAGCGGAAACAACTTCCTACGCCAATCTTGAGGAAAGATATTATGCAAAACTTTTAAAAACTGATCTAACAATCACAGAAATTCCTAAAGCACATTCAAAACATGAAATAAACAATGAAACACAAAACACCAAATATACGTCGGGAAAACCCTTTCGGGTGAAAAACCCCACTCCAAAAGCCTGCTCAATGTATTCCAAATCCAACAAGATTACATACACTTGCAGAGCAAGTTTATTATAGGAGTATCACCAGTAAACAACTTTAGAAGAATTCTAACAGCATTCTAGCAGCATAACAGTACCTGTAAACTCACACACATACAAATTACTCCTCAAGCCTCCAATTTATAGACTTTTGGCTATACAAGAAACCATTTGTGCTTTTACAAAACCATGTGCTTAAGTTCTCAGCCAAGATTTCAATCTTAAAATAAGCTCACATCCAAAATGATATCCCCTATTTTTTACCTTTACAGTTGTCATTAAATCTGTCATAATACCACTAAAAATAGTCCTTCCATGATATACTACCATGTGGGCATCTTTTGACAACTAATATTTCAATTTTCAAGGCATTGACATGTGGCAAAAGTGCCATTTAAGAATTCAAATGCCCCTGCATTATTTTGGAGCAAAATAAAAACAATAACTTACAGTGGGAAAATATTAAATACAAAATAATGCTATGGGAAATATGCAAGGTTGAGACACCTCATTTCCCAACATTCTCCCACTTGTCAAATACCTTGTAAGAGCCAGGGGAATAATAGTATCATGGATCAACTGCTAGGGGCCAAAAGGCCCATAGACTTAGAACACCACCTAAACTTCGCTGTGATCACAAGCTTAGTTAATGCATCAACAACATTTGCCATAGTCTCTACCTTTTCTAGCTTCACCTTGCCACCCTCGACCATATCTCTCACGAAGTGATACTGAACATCAATGTGTTTGGTCCTGGCATGAAAAGTCGAGTTCTTTGCAAGGCATATTGCACTCTGACTATAACAATAAACTATAACTGTACCCTATTTCAATACAATATCTAAACACAAATGCTTCAACCAAACAACTTCTTTATAGGCATGAGTAGCTGCCATATACTCTGCCTTTGTAGTGGACAAAGCAACCACAGCTTGTTGCTTGCTCATCCAACTAATTGCACCACCATTAAGAGTAAATACATATGCACCGGTGGACCTTCTGCTATCGACATCACCAGCCTAGTCTAAATCCACAAAACCACAAATACTCAAGGAATGTTGATCTCTTGTACCATGAAAACATATAGAGTACTCTGTTGTACCCCACAAATATCTGAAGACCCTCTTAACTGCATTCCAATGCACTCTTCCAGTATTAGACATAAAACGAGAAAAAATCCCACTGCTTGGGCAATGTCTGGTCTTGTATAGATATAACATACATTAAGCTTCCAACTGCACTATGGTAAGGCACTCTGCTCATGTCTTCCATCTCCGATGGGGATGTAGGGCATTGTGAAATAGAGAGCTTCGTTCCCAATGTAACAGGAACACACAGTGGTTTACAATCCTACATGTTAAACCTTTGCAAAACTGAACAAACATACTTACTCTAGCCAAGCCATAGCTTTCTATTCTCATGATCTCTTCTAATCTCCATCCCAAGTATGTGTTTTTCTGCACCAATATCTTTCATTTCAAATTTCACAGTGAGCTGAAATTTCAATTATGCAATCAAACCTTTGCCTTTCCCAATAAACAACATGTCATCAACATATAAAGCAATTACCAAGAAACAATCACCATCAGATTTAAAATATACACAGTGATCAGATTTAGACTGCACAAATCCCAAACTCAACACATAAGTATCGAACTTATGGTACCACATCCTAAGACTTTGTTTAAGGCCATACATAGATTTTTTTAACTTACAAACCAACTTGCTTTTACCTTTCACCACATAGTGTTCTGGACATGTCATAAAGATTTCTTCCTCCAAATCACTATGAAGGAAAGCAATTTTCACATCCATTTGTTTGACCTCTAGGTCATAAGTTGTTGCAATAGATAATAAAAATTGAATTGATGTTGTTTTAGCAACAGGAGAAAAGATCTCACTGTAATCAATACCCTCAACCTGAGAGTATCCCTTCGCAACCAACCGTGCCTTCTACTTTTCAACATTTCCATCTGAACCAATCTTTTTCTTAAACACCCATTTACATCCAACAAGTTTCCGTCCTTCAAGCAATGGTACTAAGTCCCATGTATCATTTCTTTCAAGGGTTGCCATTTCTTCATTCATGGATATTTTCTAGGACTCTGCATCATTCATACCCAAAGGCTCTTGCATAGATCTCGGTTCATCAATGTTAGTACTCAAAGCAAATATACACTTCCAATCATCAGGTGAATACCCATACCTTTCAAATGGTGGCCTATGCCTTGTAGACCTTCGAACAAGCTGAGGTGGAGGTTCTTCCACTTCTTCCTCCTCTTCTTCCTCTTTTGAAGATTCAGAGCTTGATGAGCTCTCCTCAACTTCTGGTCTATCTTGGGGTCTTGATTCAACTTTCTTAGGCGTAGAAGGAAGTTGAATCACATCATTTTTCTGTTCAATTTCTTTTTGCTGTTCTGGCTAAAAAGTAACAGCGGAAGATTTAGTCTCTCTAAAAATAACACTTTTGGAATAAATTACCTTATGTGCAACAGGGTCCCAAAGCTTGTATCCTTTCACACCATAGCTGTAGCCGATGAAGATACATTTGACAGCCTTAGAATCCAACTTTGTTCTCTTCTCCTTAGGCACATGTGCATATGCCTCACAACCAAAAACTCTCAGATGTCTAAGTGAAGGCTTTTCCCCCGACCATGCCTCCATTGGTGTTTTATCAACAAGCGCTGATGTAGGAGATCTATTGATCAAATAACAAGCAGTGGCAACAGCTTCAGCCCAAAACTGTTCTAGACCAACTCCACTTAACATGCTCCTAGCCTTCTCCATCAATGTTCTGTTCATTCTTTCTGCCACTCCATTCTACTGCAGAGAATACGGAGTTGTCTTTTGTCTTTTAATCCCGCAATCTGTACAGAATCTGTCAAAATCTACAGAACAATACTCACCGCCATTGTCAGTCCCCAAACATTTAATTTTCTTTCAAGTCTGAGTTTCTACCATAGCCTTGAACTCTTTAAAATGGCTGAAAACTTCAGATTTACTCTTTAAAAAATATACCCATGTTCTCCTACTGAAATCATCAATGCAAGTAACATAATAAAGTGATTTACCAATAGAAGCAACATCAATAGGACCAAAAACATCTGAATGGATTAGATCCAAGATACATGAAGTCTTATGAGAAGATGAGTAAAATTGAACGCAGTTCTGTTTTCCATAAATACAATGTTCACATAAATCAAACTCTAGATTGCAATCATTCAACCCCTCAATAAGGTTCTTATTTTTTAGGGATTTTAAACCCTTCTCTCCAATGTGGCCAAGCCTTTGGTGCCATAACATGGTCTTCTTTGCAAACAACTTTGATTCGGTAGACAGAGCACCCTTGGGTACCCAGAAGCCACGACCATCCGTAGAAGAGGAAACCATTTCGTTTTCCAACAAAGTAGTTTTTGGCTTAATTTTATCAGAGGTGTTATTGCACTCAACTGTGCATGCATCAAGCTGGTACAATGTACCCAATCTCCTTCCTCTTGCTATCACCATAGCACCTCTCACCATTTACACACCTGCTTCAAAAAACTATACATGCACACCCGCATCTATTAGCTTGCTAATAGATAATAAATTTCTTGGTAGTCCTGGGATATGCAAGACACCATCAAATCGTCTAACTCTACCATCAAAAAATTTCACATGAATACAACCACGGCCGACAATGTCAAGAAAATAATTATCACCAAATACACCTTACCACCATCATAGTTTTCATACTTACTAAACTAGCTTCTATTAGGGCTCATCTGGCAAGATGCACCTGAGTCTATCAACCATGCATTATCACCTACACGAGTGGCCAAGGCTATAATAAAGGCTTCTCCATCTTCTTTTTTGAACTTAGAATTAGAATCTTGTTTTTCTTGTTTTTCTTCTCTTCTTTACATTCCTTTCGGAAGTGTCCAGATTTGGTACAATTCCAGCATATTGCCTTGGACTTACTAGGGGATTTTGATCTCCCCTTATTCTTGGACTTGGAACGACCACACTGCTTCTCATCTTTGCCTCGTTCTTTTGGTCTTCCTCGAACACTCAAAGTCTCTTTAGCATCTAGAGAGACCTTCCTTCTCATCTCTTTAGAGAGCAGAGAACCAACATCCTCCATCTTCAAAGTGACTGAAGTGCTCCCAATGGCCATGACTAGGTTGTCCCATGAGTCTGGCAGTGAACACAACAAAGTTTGGCACCTTTCTTCTTCATCCATCTTAACCCCAACCGAAGTCAACTGAGTCACCAACATATTGAATATTTTCATATGTTCAAAAATCTGTCCACCTTCTTCCATTATCAAGGAATACGACTTCTTCAAGAAAATCTTATTTACTAGAGATTTAGCTTGGTATATCTCACCCAACCTCTTCCAAAGCTTCTTTGAAGTGGATTCTTTGTGGACATTTATCAAGATTGAATTTGCAAGACATAATCTAATGAGACCTTTAGCTTTTCTATCCATTACATCATATTTTGTAGCCAAAGTTGGACCTGTAGGCCTCTGAACATTTTCATCAACTACATCCCATAGATCCCGATCAATCAATAGATCTTCCATCTTCAGCTTCCATATTTCAAAGTTCATACTAGAAAACTTCTCTACCTCAATCCTCCCAAATGTGCTCGCCATCTAAAAAATGCTTGTAACAAGATCACAAAGTATTCTCTACACAAGCTCCCACTCAAGCACAGAATACCCAAAAACCCACAACTGAAACCAAAGGTGATCAGGCTCTAATACCACTTATAAGGAAGTTAAAGTAGCGGAAACAACTTCCTATGCCAATCTTGAGGAGAGATATTATACAAAACTTTTAAAAATTGATCTAACAATCACATAAATTCCTTAAGCACATTCAAAACATGAAATAAACAATGAAATACAAAACACCAAATATATGTGGGGAAAACAAACCCCACACTCCAAAAGCCCGCTCAATGTATTCCAAATCCAACAACAAGATTACATACACTTGCAGAGAAAGTTTATTACATGAGTATCACTAGTAAACAACTCTGGAAGAATTCTGATACCATAATAGTACCTGCAAACTCACACACATGCAAACTACTCCTCAAGCCTCCAATTTATAGACTTTTGGCTATACAAGAAACCATATGTAGTTTTACAAAACCATGTGCTTAACTTCTCAACCAAGATTTCAGTCTAAAAATAAGCTTTCACGTCCAAAATGATATCCCTTATTTTTTACCCTTACAGTTGTCATAGAATCTGTCATAATACCTCTAAAAATAGTCCTTCCATGATATATTACCATGTGGGCATCTTTTGACAACTAATATTTCAATTTTCAAGGCACCAACATGTGGCAAAAGTGTCACTTAAGAATTCAACGCCCCTGCATTATTTTGGAGCTAAATAAAAACAGTAACTGACTGTGGGAAAATATTAAATACAAAATAATGCTACTGGAAATATGCAAGGTTGAGACACCTCATTTCCCAACAATACTAAATCTTATTTCTTACTATGCCATGAAACCAATTTGCTTCCTAAAAAAAAGCACTACCACTTGTACTTCTTCTATCATCAACACAATCAGCCCAATCAGCATCGGTGTAAGCATTTAGATCAAAGTCATTACCTCTTGGATACCATAAACCATAATCCAGAGTTCCCTTCAAATATCTGAATATTCTTTTTATTGCCTTCTCATGAGTTTTCTTAGGATTAGCTTGATATCTGGCAACCACACATACTGCATGCATGATATCAAGCCTAGAAGCAGTCAACTACAATAATCCTCCAATCATATATCTATAGAGAGTCTGATCAACCTTGGATGACTCATCTGTCCTGGTCAAATGACAACCAGTAACCATAGCAATACTTACTAGTTTGGACTCCTCCATACCAAATTTCTTCAACATCTCTTTAACATACTTAGCCTGAGAAACGAAGATACCATCATCTAGTTGAACAATTTGAAGCCCAGGGAAGAAAGACATCTCACCAATCGTAGACATCTCAAACTCTTGTTGCATCTCTTCTGCAAACCTCTTACACATTATCATCTCCACCAAAGATGATGTTAGAAACATATACAACTATCAAAATCATGTCTTTCTCTTCCTTAATGTAAAGATTATTATCTGTAGTATATTTCTTAAAACCTTGCTGAAGTAAGTACTTATCTAACTAAGCATACCAAGCTCTAAGAGCTTGCTTGAGTCCATACAAAGCTTTCTTGAGCCTACATACCATGTTTGGCTCTTTCGATAGCTGTAAACCATTTGGTTGCTCAATGTAGACCTCTTCGTCTAAATCACCATCCAAGAATGTTGACTTGACATCCATCTAATAGACCTTGAAGTTCTTGTGAGCAGTAAAGGCAAAAAACATCCTGATTGCCTCCATCTTGACTACTGAAGCAAAAGTCTCCTCAAAATCAATACATTTAACTTGTGAATAGCCTTTACACACCAATCTTGCTTTGTTTCTTACAACTTCACCATCTTCATTCAGTTTGTTCTGGAACATCCACTTTATTCCTACAACATTCTTATTGGCTAGTTTGGGAGCCAATTCTCATGTCTGATTCTTCTCTATCTGATTCAATTCTTCTTCCATTGCCTTCAACCATCCATCATCTTTGCTAGCATCAGCAAAGGTTTTGGGCTCTATCTTTGATAGTAAACATAGATTCACTTGCTCACTTGCTTTTACAAGCCTTCTCCTGGTTTGTACACCTTTATTCTTATCCCCAATGATCTGATCTACTGAATGATTCTTGTTCCTTCTCTTATTTCTCCTCTTCTTCTTCTTCAATGCAAGGTGGTATATCAGATCTACAGTCCTCTGGTTCTTGTGAGATCTGATACAAGTCTTCATCTACCTTAACATTTGTACTTTCAATCATCTTTCCCAATCTCTTGTTGTAGCATCTATATGCTTTGCTTCTGGTTGAGTAACCAAGAAATATCACTTCAGCACATCTTGAATCAAACTTTCCAAGGTCTTCTTCATCTCTCATGTAACATTTGCTGCCAAAGATCTTGAAATATCTGACATTGGGAGGTCTTCCATACCATAGCTCATAAGGGGTCTTAATGCTATTGACCCTCAATTGTATTATGTTAAGCATGTAGACAACAATGTGAACTGTTTCCTTCCAATACATATTAGGTAGATTTGCATCTTTCAACATTGCTCTAGCCATCTCTTACATAGTCCTATTCTTTGTTTCCACTACCCCATTCTGCTGAGGGGTCCTAGGAGCAAACATATGTCTCCTAATACCATGGTCTTCACAAAACTTTTCAAATTCATTTGAAGTAAACTCACCTCCTCTATCAGATCTTAAGTATTTGATCTTAGCATCAATTTCATTCTCAACACTTACTTTGAAAATTTTAAACTTATCAAAGGCTTTTGATTTTTCTCTTTAAAAAGTAACCCAAGTCATTCTAGAGTAATCATAAATAAGCAACATGAAATACATTTCGCCTTGTTGACTCTTTTTTCTTGTAGGTCCACATAGGTCAGTGTGAATCAACTCCAATGGCATGGTAAAAGAATACTCCTTGCTCTTGAAACTTGTCTTTTTCTTTCTACTTTCCCATTTGACATTCCTTACATAATGTGTTTGTAGGTTTGGTTATCTTAAGAATATCTCTCACCGCATGAATAAAGATGATCTTTACCATATTATTAAAATTGATGTGTCCCATTCGCTTGTGCCACATCCAACACTCCCCTGATTGAGCCAATAAATAGGTTCTCCCATTTACCTCCTTTAGATGATAGATATCTCCATATGTCTTAATACCTTTTGCAACTAATCTTCCGAACCCTACCCTCTTGATCTCACACCCATTGGCATGAAATGTAAGATTTATCCTTTACTACACATCTGACTGACACTAAGATCGTGCTTTAGCCCTTTGACATAGAGGACATCCTCAGTCTTGTTCTTTCCACCAATGGTTATAGCTCCTTTTCCACAAATGGTTATAGTTCCCTTTCCATAAATTTGTGCTGACTCATCTCCACCAAACTCAATAGCTCCACCATTCCACTTCTTAAGGCTAATAAACTTCTCCCTATCACCAGTCATGTGGTTAGAGCAACCACTGTCAATTACCCAAGCATTGGCTTCTTCTCTTGCATGAAAAGCGGTCCACACAACCATTGATTTTTCATTATCTTGGTCAGCCTGCAAGGTATTAGACTTTTTACAATTTCCAATATCACCTCTTTTGGACAATTCCCAACATTCAAGGCCATGAAAAGTAATTCATCATTTGAATCATCATGATCCTCATCTTCTAAAGAGCAGTTGTTCTCTATGGAATAAAGACCCTTTTTGAACTTCTCTCTCTTGTTACTACCCCCTGATTCTTTAAAAGGACATTTAGAAGCAAAATGACCAACCTTCCCACAATTGAAGCATTTGAAAGGTTTCTCACCTTTGTACTTTCCGATGCTCTTCTTCAATCTTCTCACAGAGTTTGCCTCTACCTCATCAAGGTCATCATCTTGATCAGTTGTTCCATCTTCTGTCTTCTTACTAACTTTGAATGAAGCTTCCTTCTTTGGAGACCCTTTGTCGAATTCTCTCATTTCAAAGGCTATGAGAGAACCAAACAATTGACCTGTTGGTGCCTGATTTGACTCTCAATTTTGGAACAATTTTCATGTAGGCACCTTCCCTAAAAATCCAAAAAGTGTTCTAAGTGTTGTACCTCCTCAGCATTTTTCAGCTGCAGCATCATATTTTCATCGAGGAGGAGGTCATCATCATCATCATCATATTTCCATACATCACCCTGATGTTGCTTGCGAGGGTCATCATATTTTCTGTTTGCATGATCCTTCGCCGGAGTGATATTTTAACATCGGGTGATCTTGGTTAAGATCATCCTGATGATGTTGCTGCAAAATCCTAAGCGTGACCCGATATTCATCGGGGTCATCACATTTGAACATCGGGTGATCTTAGTCAAGATCATCCTGATGTTGTTTTATCACTTCATCGGGATTTTTGGTCAGGGTGATATCCGTTTTTCTACCTGTCTGCATCATGATATTTCCAAAGGGAGATATCCGCCTGTCAGCTTCATGCATTGTCCAATGGGGGTGATCATTTCAAATATCCGTCATATTCATATATCATCCCGATCTTATAGCGGAGCTACAGTACAACATGATATCTGTGCATCAGGATGATATTTCCAAATATCCGGTTATCTTTCGAATATCATCCTGATGCCGATGTGTGGTGACGTCATCAAGGTCCGAGGGGGGTCATATTTCTAATACTAGTCACCTTGTGGAGATCCCCCGATGTTGCGAATATGACGATGACGTCATCCAGCTATGAGGAGGTGTGCAGTAGACAGATATACTGATGACGTCAGTAGGATATGATGATGACGTCATCAGGATTTTTGAAGGCATCGGTAGGAAATTGCATATCGGCATAGGTTTGAGATGCTGGGCCGATGGTGGTCGTCTTGTCGAAGAAGGTGAGGTTGTTGAATGACCATCAGGGTGACTTGTGTTGTCGGCGAAGGATCTTTTGTGCTTGCTGATGGCTTTAGTCATACCGATGGTGAAGTGTGGAGTTCGCGGTCGGCGAGACCTTTGAGATCGATGTGAGTTTTTTGGGGTTGGCCGATGGCTTTGGTCATAGCGATGGGCTTTTGGACAGAAAGGGGTGTGTCGAGTGTGGCAAAAGCGCTCGACACCTATCTTGCATGCGGCCATGTTTTTAAAGTGCTGAAGTGGTTTTTGCACCTTGCATGTGGGATTAATTTCCTTGCACATTTTAAAACTTCAGTAAAGTGTGTTTTGGCGGGAATTTCTCTTTTGAGCGCAACGACGGTTTCCACATAGGCTGCGGGTGGTTGAGCCATAAATGGTGACTGTAGCAGAGGTATGGGCAATGGTACAAACGGTGAAGCTGTCTAATTATGAATGAAGACTTCTAGATGGTAGCACAGGGCTCGAGGCCTCCCTTGTCTGCTGCAGCAATAACTTCTGAGCGCCATTCCTTCTAAGATCTATATTTGGCGGGATTTTTGGTCAACTATGTAATTAATGCTGAGAACCCTCCTTGCTGTTTAAGTAGGGTTGTGTTGCTCATTTGAAGGTTGTTGAAGGCCTGAGGCATTTTTGTGTAAATAATGAAGAACAGGGCATGATCTTGGCTGTTTTATCCCATTTTGGAGTTTATGAGTTGCAACATGAGTGTATTTTGCACATATTTTTAGTTTAAGTGTTAATGTTATATGAAAAATGCTTATTGCATGTGTCTATCTACTTGTCTCCATTTGCTGCATGTTATTCTCTTTCTTTTGAATCTAGTTGCATGTCAGCAGGGATATCTGTAAGTAGAAGCAGTTAGATACCCATTCTTGGGTGATGTTTGTAAGGCAAGCATCAGTCCAACCCCCTGAAACTTGAGTGAAAGTTGCAAACCATCTGTTGTATACGTCTAGTTGACTCCTTGCCCAGTGGATAGGCACCAGTCTGCTCCTGGATCAGTAGTTATGAGCCAAAACCCCTTGTCTTGCATCCCAGACATTATGTCCGCCCATTTCATCACTTCCACCTGTTAGTTGTAGGATTAGGAGTAGGAAAACCCCTGCATGCTCTCATACCTAACCAGACATTATGTCCAAGAATGTTGCCAACCTTGTGATCTATCATGCAGATCTTGGTCCATACATGAGAGTATTCTGCCTGTTGTTGTCAAGTTAGATCTTTCTATCTTTGAGCTAGTCAAGGTTATATCTTGAGTTATAGGGACACCCCCCTTGGTGCGGCAGAACCAGAAGTGAAGGGGAGGAGCTCACGCAACCTCCTGTATTAGTTGGCTGAATCTGCATGTGCATAGGAACTGGCAAACCCTGATGCTGATTCAGAAGAAAAACCAACATGACCTACTATATATTGATCTAAATTCTGAGTCTCCTCAATAGAAGACACCTTGTGAATGTAAGATTTAGGAAGAAATCTTTGAACCTTCTTCGCAATCTCATCTTCTTTCACCGTTCCACCAAGACCTTTGATGCCATTAACTATTTCATCCACCTGGAGCATATAACTAGCAATATTTTCATCTTCTGTGATCCTCAGCGTCTCAAATTTGCTCTTAAAGATTTTTATCTTGGCTTACTTCACTTTACTATCTCCTTCATAAATGCTGCTAAGTTTTATCCAAACATCCTTAGCAGAACTGCAACTCATTACCTTCAGAAGTTTTGAATCAGCTAGCCCACTCATGATAGCATTCTTTGCCTTGGCATTGTTATCATACAACTTAACCTCATCTGGATTTGTAGGATCAATAGTAGTAGGAGTGTAACCATCCTTGACAGATTGCCAAACACCAAACCCTATAGAAGATAGATAGTTTTTCATCCTTAGCTTCCAAAAGGAGTAATTTGTTCCATCAAACATAAGTGCCTTGTGAGATCCATTATGAGCCATCCCGGACCTTCCTCAAGCGGTTAAGCTTCTTCTGAGTAACTTGGCTCTGATACCAATTGTTGGACGCACTCGGATATTGAGAGGGGGGGGTGAATCAATATACAAACAAATCTCAACCCTCTGAACCAGATTAAAACTTAAACTTTACAACATTAACAATACCATAAAATATCAACACAATGCACAACACTACATAACACTAGATGTATGTGAAAAACCTCAAAAGGGGAAAAACCATGGTGAGGATTAACTCACAATATATGAAACTCACCGCAATAAAAGATTACAACTTTGTTTTAGGGCTACAACCCAAGGAAGCTACTACTCCCTATTGACTTTGTTTTAAGGCTTCAACCCAAGGAAACAACTACTCCTACAAGAAAGGTTTTAGAGTCACTCCTAAGGAAGCTACAATGCACAAGGACTTTGTTTTAGGGCTACAACCCAAGGAAGCAACTACTACCTGAATTGAGAACAAACTCTAAAAAATTATAGTATAATAGTCCTACTGTCTGAAAACTAACAATGAAGATCACTCCTTTTGATGATTGCACTTCTACTTTTTTACTTTTGTTTGATGATTGAATCAGTTAGGCACACCCTTCACTTCCTTTTTGTCACAAAAATATCTTCAAGATGAATCCGAACAAGATCTATCACTTATGCTATTTCTCCTTTAGTCGCACATCATAATGCATTACACATCCACACTCTGCTCCTCATATTCACAATCTTGCCATCATACATCACCCAGATCAACTAGGTTTATAATATATATATGATATTACATTGATTACATTACAAGTCGACCAAATACGATAAGAATATTACAATTACAAGTCAGCCAAATACCAAACAACATGAAACTTGTAGAGGGCAAGCCCTATCATGAACCGGGCGCAACACCAGGAAGAGGAACACGCCTTACGAATCCCAACACATGCTTAACCTAGTCCTAAACATCCTTCACAACATCATCCTTTATAGAATAACATCTGCACGCTTAATACATTTGAATTAGGTCACCCTCAAGCAAAAAATATGAAGCTAGTAGCAGTCATTACAACTTGGCGGTACTCATGGAAGATTAAACATTGCTTGTGTTTCTCCCAGATGAGTCGGCATGACCCACACAACATCTCCAAACACTCCTTGAACTCCACACAACAACTTTGTGGCACACATCACCAACATTCCCAAGTTCGCCTCAACGACAATAACTCTTCATAAACTGGGTTGAAACCTTTGTATGGTACTGGAAACACGAAAGATTTGCATGTGCTTCAAACCTAAGAAACATAGAGACATGTAGAATGTCCACATAAACTCATATAACTGGTCTGTACATTCTCCATCTAGCACAAGTACTCAAACATATGTTCTGTAGAACAATTGAGCATCTAGAACTATCTGTAGCACATTGTCATTTGAAAACCAAACTTGTGGACCTCCAAATCACCTAATATTGCAAAGTAGCATGTATTGAACATCATTGAACATGTCCACAAAACTACATGGACATATCCTCACTTCTGAAGGAATGCGGGGCATTCCAAACAACCTTCATCATCACTTTATTTTGCCAGAGCACAGACCGAAACTGTCACTTCTAACTTTCACTGTGGAGGAGAAAATGATGTGAAACTTTGGATTTAGCACCTTCACAGCATACTGAACTTAACTTTTGAACCGCATGACCATATCTTCAAATGCGGAGGAATGCAAAGCATTTTACTAAGCAGTCTTCCAGGCAGCTTCCTGCAACAACAACCTTCACCATCATTCAGAGACCAGAGCCTCCTTTTAACAACACATACTTCCTTAGGAACAACATGAAAGAGCATTCAACATGCTACAAGGTATCAACAACATCTTCTCATCATCAACATTGCTTCTAATTCCCATCTTAATATATCATCATTCATCTTAATGCTTCTAATTCACATCTTAATATGTCATCATGATATCATCTCTGCTGACAACAAACATACTCAATACAACTTATCAATGCATGACATCCAACCATGAACATCAACAAAACCATTATTAGCACATCATTAACATAAGCATCAATGACAGTCCAAATTGAGTGTTGGCATCAATGACAACCACAATAGCAACAACCTTAGGTAACATATGTCCAACACCCAGTACCCGTGCGTGTAAGCGATCTTCTGCAATTTTTGCAGACCTATCAGGGCATGGCCGTTGTCCCATCTTACAAGATTTATGAGGAAGCCATGGCCAAATTAAATGCAGTGTGGGCGCCTTGGTAAAGTGGTTGACTAATTTTCAGCACATCTAGTTGCACGATGGATGAAAAGGTTATATATACATGGAAAAAGATGTATTTCAAGGTTAGCTATTCTTTTGGGTCATTCCACGGGCAAGGGGAGTTCGTTGCAATTTCAAACCTTGTAATGTATTACAAGAACCAGTCAAATCTGATACATTGTGCTTGAAGCAGTCTTTGATGTCTCTGATTGTGGTTCACCTATGAATGTAACTAGTTATTTTATTTCTATTTCTTCTGCAACGAATTCTTCTTTTGTAATGGCTATTTAGCCTTCATGATCAATATAATCGCTGATATTTTGCCTCTCTTTATGCTTTTACTCTGTGTTCATTTGAAATATGTAAACTTATTTTGTGGATAAAACGGTCCCTCCTATGGTTACAGTTTTCTACTTCGAACCTCTATTAAAGCTGTAAGTCTGTGTGAATCTGTATCAATATTTGAGATCATTGTTGTGTTATGTCAGTTCCAACTAACACTCTAAATTGATGCATCACCCCTTTTTTCACATTTCAATATCTTCTTCCCCTTTTCCCTGTGAGCATTAGCATTAGATTCAATCATCATTCTTTGGACCTTAAGTCCAAAAAGAGGAACTGGCCTTCTCTGGAGGTTTGGTCTCAATTGCAAGATCCCACACATTGAGACCAATCCCATGTTTCACTAAATTTGTTGGAATTGCCAAAAGCTTCAACAACAGGGTGCAAATTCAAGTGACAACACTAACCATGGAGCTGATTTCCAAATTGAAGATTGGGATGATTTTCAAACTCTTTCTAGATTCCAGTCGATTCAAAAAATTCAATAGGTGCAGAAATTTTCAAAGCACAGCAACATACGAATGCATCATACCAAGAACCAATGAAAGAGAAATGTGAATCTCCAAGATTGAAATAGGATCCAAGTATCTAGAGAGAGACTCATTCAGGTGGAGTATAAGTAAGGAAACTGACATTGCTTGAGGACAAGCAATCTTTGAGCCGAGAGGACTTGTAATGTGCCTTTTTGGGCAATTTAATATTTTTCGTAAATTTGGATGAATGTGTGAAAAATAATTTAAATAATTAAAAAAGAGACATTAAGTGACTTAAGGGTTCAAAAGCAAATTATAAAATAAAGTCACTTTATAAGGAGATAAAGTATTATTAATTAAGTGGTTATAAAATATAACTTCTCAAAAGTTCTGTGGGGGTTATAAAATGAGGTTGAGAGGAATCTTTTCCTCATTCTTGGTATTTGCATTTTATTCAAACCCTAGTTCTGGAGGTTGAGCAACTCTGTTAAACAATAGCCTAGGATGAAAACCCTAAGATGAAGATTGGTTTTGAGGAAGGATTTCTCCCTAGCCAATATAGAGTGGATTCATACAAAGTTCACTGTTGTGCTGAATGCTTGTGCCATTTGATTCTACATTGTTTGGTTATTGTTTTGTGGAATTTTGTGTTGTCGCGGAAGATTCAAAGGTTTCCAGATTGATCCAGTCGCAGGTGTTTGAGCGAGGTTGCATATTTGTCACAATTATAGGATACTCCACCCCTCTCCCTTGGAATGCGTATCGCCGTATCGGATACAGATACTCATAGGATACAACTCAGATACTGTATCGGCCATACAAAAAAAAAATCTATTTTCCCGTGTTGAATACATGTAGATAAGGCATTCTCATGATATTTGTGTCGTATCCAAAAAATATTAACCCTAGAATGTTAAAAATTGCCACAAGCAACTGTTCTATAACCTGGCATTGCTCATTTCTTGTTGCAGGGAACTACTCTAGACTAGCACGCACATGATCGAAAATATGTCTTTCTATGAAATTGTATTTACTCAAATAATCACATTCATTCTAAAGTTGGAGATATAGTGTCAACAAACAATGGAGGAAGAGGCAAATTTTATTAATTGGTGATACTTTTTTAATTTGTGGCTTTTTTGTTTTACTTTATATTGTAAACTTTTATTTATAAGTTTAATTTATTAATATATAATATATTTGTTCTTGATATATATTATTTATATTAAATTTAAATTATTTAATATTATTTATTCCTAATATATATATATATATATATATATAGCAGTATCCATATTAGGGGTCTTGAAAAATATCCAATATCGTATCCGTGTCCATGCAACCTTGATATTTGTAGATTGGCAAGCAAATAAAAATATATTTTGAAGATTGAGGGTTTCAAACCCTACCTTGGATGAGACGCCTCCAGCAGTCATTGTGAGGGGATTTTACGTTGAAATAAGTGTGGTTGGTTACATTCTAGGAGTCGCAGTTCCTATATCCCAGCCGTAGCATTTCCTACACCAAGCGACTTATTTCTTATCGGCTAAAGACCATTTTCAGAGTTGGCGCCTTGTATGGTTACGGCAATTTCAATAGCATTGGAGTTCGAGGTTTAATATTGCATATTTTGTAAGTCTGGATATTTTCTAAGGAAGTTTGGAAGGTGTTTGATGCTAATTCATAAAGGAATTTCTCAATCTATATAGAAGTCACTGCCATTATTGGGTATCAATGACCATAGCCGCCAAGTTTGGGATGCCTTACATATAACAACAATAAAGGGGTTCGATTAGGAGATTCCAAGAAAGATTCAGGGTTTTAACCCCTCTTATTTAGGCGCCATTGTTGGAAGAGGCTCTGCCTTGTTGAATGCTGGACGTTGGAACTATGGGTTAAAGCACAGCCTTTAGACATTGAATTTCCATCATACAGGAACAACTATATATCAATCTGTGAGTTCAGACCTTTTCTAGTGCCATTGGAGGGAGTATTGAATAAAAAATAGACTGCTGCAACTAAACAATAATCATTGAAGTGTTGCAGCATTGACTGGAATTTGTATTTTGAAGGATATTTATATGGTCAGCAGTCACTAGTTAGTATAAACTCAATCCATTGTTCGATTTGTTTGGAGCTGAGTAATCTTAATGTATGCATGAATGTTGGGTGTGAAACTAAATGTATTTTCCAGCTGTTATAGACTTCATTGATAAATTTACAAACAATTCCAGATTTCTGTTAAGTCAGATACAATGCTGTCATAGTTTCATTCACTACTACATAGAGGGGGTGTTTAAGACAATTTTTAAGTAAATTGTCTTAACTTGAGACAAAAAAAACTTGTGTATTGTCTTAAATATTGTCTCTAGAGACAATATGTCTTTAATCCCAACTATTGTCTCTCTAGAGACAATATGAAAAAATGTATTAAAAAAATAAACATTTTATTTTAAATATTTTTTTAGTGTGGTTTTCAACATTCAATGTTTTCAGATTCTCGTTGTCCTACTGTTTGCTGGAACTTTTACTTTTATTTTTCCAAACACGGTGGAAATTCAATCTGTGTATTGAAAAATCATCCTCGTCTACACAAAATAAAGAAGTTAAGTAGGGCCAACCAAATAGTAGCACAACAACGCCAATTGTACCACCTCTTTTGCAATCTAAAGCTTAGGAAACAATAAAAAAGATTTTAGATGGACAAAGTTGTAGTAGGGAAATGGTAATAGAAGGGAGCCATGGTTATACGTACCATCAATCTACCTTTCCAGGAGAAAAAATGAACACTATGTTGGAGAACCCAAATAAACAGATTCCAAAAAGGCAGAAGATCAACAAAGGTAAACAGGCTCAAATAGAAAGTCAATCCTTAGAACCAACTGCTATTGCTCTTTCTCGGACAAATTTCCAAAAAAAAATTAAATTCGCAATTGAAGATAATAGTGAGAAATACCATATTAATTGTAATTATTTCCAATGTTCTGTATCGTACAAAAAGATGTGGGAGTTTCTCCACAACCGAAAACCATACCATGGATATGGCATAACCATTATTGAATATTGACACTAATTTCCCAAACATAAGAAGCAAATAAGTCTTTTGTTCATTTGTTTCTATCCATCCTCTTCCTTTGTGTCCTCTTTCTATGAGGCACTATTCTAATTGTTGGTGTCGATTGTTCATCACATTGAACACCCTCCTCATTATTCTTGTCTCCCACTTGCTGAAATTCAAGGATGGTTTCTTGCCGAGGTTCAGGAATGATAATCGAATCATTTGTGCAACAAACAATTCATCATGTTCCTCTACCTCCTCTTCATGCTCTCTACTTGATGAGTTTGATTATTGGGCTTCCTATACACAACACAATTTAACTCATTAAAATAACATATCAGACCTTATTTGCTTGCTTCAAAGCATAGAATTTAATAAACCATGAAAATCTATGTTTTTATGTAAACTGATAGTTATTAATCTTGTAGCAACTCAGATCACAATTTTAGCTTTGCTTGTTTCATTTCTCTATGCAAAAAAAAACTATTGTAATTTTAGGTGTATCTGTCTAGATTAATATCTCTATCATTTGCTTTGCAATGGAAATGAAGGCAAAATATGAAATTTTATTATAGCCCATCATACGAATAACTTACCTCAGATTCATGACTGGTGACTAATTTCTCCCTTTGATCTAGCATATGTTGCTAAAGGCCTTGGGAACCATGTAGTAAAGCATATTTTAGGTCCTCCTCTGAAGCTTCCTTTTGAAATTGGTGAACCTACATAAACAAATATAACCAAATTTATAAGGTATAATGACTCATAAGATACAATTAACTCACAAGTTTGTCATGACTTTTTTTATGCAATAGAGAATATAGTAGATGAAAATATTCACTTACCAAGCAACCACGAATGCTATTGTACCCACCAGATCCTAATTTATGGGATCCAATACTTGACACCCTAGCTTGGGTTGCTTTTGTTGTATTTGGAAGGCATCTTTTAGATCCTCCTCGTGCAGATGGCCTATAGTTTGGATTATTGTGGGCCTTTCTCTTAAATTTGGCATCTTTCATAAGTTCATCCCATGTCACCTGGTCTGTGATCCAAGTTGGATGTGGATATCTCAAGTCTTTTGTTACCTTCGACCTTAAATTGTCTCGTTTAGAGTGAATGTATTTCCGTGCAATATCTAGAATAATTTACTTATTAAAACCAGGACTTCCAAATGCTATTATGACATCTTTAAAGAGTTCATCTTTCTTAGCATTGGCTTGCTTCCTCCAATCCATTTGAATGGTATTGCCAAATAATTGTTCTGCACGACGAAAAATAAAGTGAAAGAATTCTAACCCCATTTCATCCTTCAAGACATTTCGTTCTGAGGTGAGAAAGATTGTAACTTCTTGCATTCCTTTTGTAGTCACTGAGGATATTGTTGTAGTCTTAGAGGTTGAGGTAGATGCCCCTATAGGTACATCAGTCACTTTATCATTTATTTCCTGTATTTACAATGAGATGATCAAGCAACCATGTAATCATAAATGATGCTTTTACTAGTCAACATGTTATTACAGTGATAAAAGTAAAATATGAACTAGAAAAGAATAATAAGATAATAATTTCAGATAATTTTACATATTCATCTGAAGTATGCCCCGCACTCCCCAACAATGTCATCTCCCATAACTCAATTTGTTTAAGTATTTCTTTTCTAATTTCAACATTTTCAAGAGTTTCTGGTAGAAGCCTTGTATTCTTGATTGTGATTCTATAAGACTCCTCAAGAAAACTTGTTCAAGTGTTGGTGAAAGAATTCTGACTGAACCCAGACTTGACGGATTATTTATTTGTGATGTACTCCTAACAAGGGCATGCATGTCCATTTCAACAGGGATACTAGGAGCATCCATGTTTGATGTAGAGGGCATGCTATGAGGTATTGTGCTTGATGCCACTCTTGTGATAGGTGTTTTCGGTCTATATATAGAGGGAATGAAACATCTTCAAACATCCTACAAGGCACAAATATAATATTAAGAGGGCATGAGACATCTTTTTGAAACATCCTACAAGGCACAAATATAAATATTAAGAGGACATGACACATCTTCATGAAACATCCTACAACGCACAAATATAAATATTAAAGTGGCATAATAGGGGAAATCACATAATCAAAGCCACACAAACATATGCTTTAATCTTACCTTTTGCATAACATTGGGTGTATCAGATGGCATAATCAGGTCTTGCATGCCAACAAGATGCATTCTCGATGGACTTACTCTAGAAATGCCTTGTGACAAAAACACAAATATTAACAAAATGTAAAAAGTGAAATAAGGTAATTAAATGCACAAGAATCTAGATCAAATCTTACCGTTGGCATAATACTAGATGTACTAAAGGGCGTGATAGGGGTTGGAACGACTTTAGAGATGGCCTGCATTCCACAAACATAACTTAACATAATATAATACAAAACATAAGATAATTGAACCTATAAAAGACAATTTTCAAACTTACCTCATGCCCCATCATAGTGATGTTTTGCCCTTACCCGTTCCTTAGCATTTCAATTAGACCATTTAAGATCAATGGATCCCCCATAGTAGAATCGGGAGCACCCATAGGCACATTCTTAAAGAAACACAATGACATAAAATGACAAAATATTAATTAGAGAACATATGGAAGTGATATTAGTAACGTAAGTCAAATTCACTAGCACATGAACAATAACATACATAATTTTCATTATGTTTCAATACATACGAAAAACATAAACAATGCTCAACTTCCAAAGTTTTTTTAGCTTTATGGTATTGTGTTTCTCTTGCCTAGGTGTCAATTGCATAAAGTGCGTAGGTGTTGATTGCGTAAAGATTTCAAACACAAAAGTGTCTTTCAAGTAAATTGTTAAAGAAGTAAAAAAATAAAATGAAACAACAACTTATCCAATTGAAAAAAAATTGCAAGCTATATTTATTGACGTTACAAACATCCACTAACAGAACACTAAAAACATTCAAATTACTTAATTTCCATTACATTTTGTGTACAATTAAAAACACAATACTTACCTTTAAAGAGTTAATTATATTGTATTGAATCCTAACAACCAACTTAAAGTGAACATGATGATCAAACAATGTCATTCTCACATGAAATGTCCTCATCTGATGGCATAAATGCACCATCATTAATGGGCCCTAAATCCACAAATAAATTAATACCATAGTTTTCATGGTCTTCTTCACCTTCAACTACATGTAAATGAAAATCAATAAATTCATCATCTTCATGGATGCCCATGTGGTTGCTCATATCCTTCAGACACTTCAGTAAACTCGTCATGATCTTCGTCTTGGTCATACGCATCATTGACAATAAAGTTTTCATCATCTCCATCTTGGCCATCTATGTCTTCAAAGGGGACTTTTGCATCTTCAAGTAAATCATGGTCCTCTACATCTTGAACAAATGTTACTCTTCGTCCTCTTTGATCATAATCAATCACGAATGACCAACCAGGGTGTTCTAAATTTGGAATGAGAAATATCTGGTCACATTGATTTGGAAACACATAAGGTTCAGAAGTGGCTTCAAACCTAGATGTATTGATCATATGGAATCTATTCTTGTGCAACAATATAGTTTTGTCTTTACCCACTTTGATAAGTTTGTAACATTGAACACGAAAAATAACTTTTTCTTGAAAGATATAAAATCAAGCTCTATAATATCCTCCAACACTCCATAATAACGAAGTGTGCTTGTGACTGGATGTCTATCATTTGCATGTGAATGACATTCCACCTCAAATGATGTTGAAATTCCACAATCATAAGTTTGTCTCTTGTCATCAACCTTTTTGATGCGAAAATGATGAACCAAATTACACATTCCTTTGTAATATGTTACCTAAATTCATATAAATATTAACTAATTAGATTCAAGGATAAAAAATTTAAAAGACAAATCACCAAATACCTCAAATATGTTAATATATATGTATCACCTCCCCATTTCTAGATCCTTTAACAAAATTTAGTTGTTGTTGTGTCACTCTATTCTTCCCCTTTGTTGCCTCTTGTTCAATATTGGTCTTTAGCCAATTCCACGAGCATCTATTTGGCCATTTTCTTTTATGGCTTGCAGTGTTTTGACCATGTCTATTATATACATTGGTCCACGCCTTTTCATCCTCTAATTTGTTTTGTTCAGTGTATTTCTCCATCCATTGTAACATAAAGTCATAATTGTATGCAACATACAAATGTAATGACTCCCACTCCTTAGCATCTACAATGAAAAATAGAATTGTTCAATGAATTAATAATGATTTAAAGTTATGTCTTATAAAATTTAAGATAAAAACAATTACTTGAAACATTTTTGTATACCTTTTATCCTCTTTGAAGTCCCTTGACCCTCTAATTTTTCTCCTTCAAATGATTCAGGTTGGTTATAATCCCATAATCGAGGAGCTTCAAGATACAATTTAGGTAAGTACTCACTCAAATGAACCATTGTTTGGAAAACTATGTACCCCTCAACCATGGACCCTTCCAGTCGAGCCTCACAAATTGTTTTAGAACCTTCATATATCTCTCCACGAGCCACATTGTCCGAATATGGATAGGACCACACTGTTCAATCTCTTCTACTAGGTGTACAAGGTAGTGCTCTTGAGAATTGAAGAAGCTCGAAGGGAATTACATTTGAATATCACACTTCAAAAGTGGAACATTCCTCTTCCAATAATTCAATTCATCATGATGTATCTATTTAGATGAAACCCACCTACAAATATTAATGTGTATTATAATAAAGATTTATTATTTGTTCAAAACTAAAGGTATAAACGTATATAAAGGCATTACCAATAATGCACTTCAAAGGATAAGAGTCATGGAAGAGTATGTATGATGGATTCAAAATACCTCAAATATTTGGATAATTTGTAAATAGTTAACGTGACATCACAGTCAAAGGTGCTCGGTATTGCTGTGGGTAACACATACTACATGACCATTAACAAAAACAAAGTTAAAATATGCATATACTTTTGTTATCACTAAGATATACAAATTTCTAATTATGTTGCCAACAAATCTAACGTTCTACAAAGTTACCTTTATCCAATTGTGCCAATCATGTGTTTTTAGCCCTGAGAACTCTGACCCATCTCTTATGAATAAGTTTTTTAATGTCACATCAAAACCAGAAAGAAATCTTATGCTTTTCATTGTATCAATAATGTTTTCTTTCTCCTTTGATGTAAAAATCCATGGAGCATGAACAAATGAGTTGTTTTCATGCAACCACATGTCTGACATGATATTGGCAACTTGGAGGTCCTTTCGTAGCTTTATTTGTGCTTCAAGGTTGGTTCCATTTAGATGTTTCCACAAACACTCTGCCACATTTTTCTCGATGTGCATAGTATCAAATAGGTGGGCTATTGGCAAGTTCTCATAATATTGTAATTTGTAGAAAATAAAGAGTCTTTTCATTCATAGTGGAAAGCATGTCCCTTCTTTTTTGTCATATAGTGCTCTCCACCTAGCAGGGTTCATCCTTCTTGGCTTCCTCATTTCCACTTCCTTTCCATTGAACTTGTTTTTTTCATGCACGATAGCAATGATTTTGTGATAAAAATTGTTTATACTCATCATACACAATTTTATTGAGATCCTTTGACTGCCTATACAATGTTTTCGGCCCACATGATGGACAACCATGTTTCCCCTTTGTTTGTAGCCCTGAAATAAGAATGGAAACCATATTTAGTATATGGTAAAATGAAAAAAATAATTACAAGTGTAATTTATAATATATTACCACAACAAATAGAGAGTCTCGGGGCATCATGAATTGTCCAGATAAGGATCGCATGAAAGAGAAAATTTCTATCATTGATAGGTATTGATACATCGTAAATATTTACACCATCCCATAATTCACGAAGCTCATCAATGAGGGGCTCCATGTATACATCTATATCCTTTACCTGATACTTCCCTAAGTAAACAAAAAGTTCTTTATCAGGGTTTAACTGAGTTAAATTTTTTTTATATAATCTTCAAAAAAGCATTGCATTAATATATTCTAGTACCTGGTATGATAAGAGTTAACATTGCATGCTCCTTTTTCATTGCCATCGAAGGGGGAAGATTGTTGTTAATAATTAAAACTGGCCAAACATAATATATCGTTCTAAGATCTCCAAAAGGATTGACACCATCCATTGCTAGAGAAATTCTTGCATTCCTTGGCTCATTTCTTAAATGTGGCCATTTTTCCTCAATCTCTTTCCACTGTTTGCTATCTGCAACCATACACATGACACCATCTTGGCTCCTCCCTTGTGCATGATAATTCATATATTTTGCCAATACCTTGCATTTGAACATCCTCTCAAACCTTGGCTTTAGTGGAATGTGATGTAGCACTTTAGAAGGAACCTTCTTGGATACTTGAACTTGACGATACCTATGTGTGACACACTGGGCATTGTTGCAAATTTGGATTCTTTCAATAGTACAATATATAGTCATTTGGACATGCATCATATGTATTGTACTCCATTCCAATGTCTTTCATCACTGAAGATATTTCTCTATGAGAATGAGGCAACTTATTGTCCTTTGGAAGTATTTTGTTTCCCAAAAGTCTACGTGAGGCAACAAATGATTTTTATAAGATAAGTATACACAATATTTGAACCTTTCAAGACATTTAGATCATTAATTTATAGGAATATCGAATCGTACCTTAATATATCGATAAAACATGTGTTTGTCAATCCATGTGTAATCTTCAAGTTCAACAACATAAACGTCGCCAATATTTGGAAAAAGAGGCGTCCTAGCCAACTGAGCTAGGGGTGAATCAATAACTTCTTCGGAAGATGTGTAGAAGTCTTGGATAAATTCATTGACACTAGCCATATTTATCTGTGAAGTGGTTTCATCCATAAATGTGTCTTGTTCTTCATCTTGAGAGTGGCTATCATCAATGACATCCATTGGTTCTTCAAGAATATTGGGAATTGGAAGCGGCTTTTCATAAAAAAATCAATTGAAATGATCAATAATAATTTATTAAATAATTATTAAATGTATTGAAATGCTTATCAAAAAGTCATTATTTCAATACATTTAATACATTACTATTGATCATTTCAATTGATTTTTTTATGAAAAGCCGCTTCCAGTTCCCAATATTCGTGAAGAACCAATGGATGTCACTAATGCTAGCCACTCTCAAGATGAAGAACAAGACACATTTATGGATGAAACCACTGCCCAGATAAATGAGGCTGGTGTCAATGAATTTATCCAAGACTTCTACACATCTTCTGAAGAAGTTATTGATTCACCCCTAGCTCAGTTGGCTAGGATGCCTCTTTTCCCAAATGTACATACTTCTATATTGATGACACTTATGTTGTTGAACTTGAAGGTTACACATGGATTGACAAGCACATGCTTTACCGATATAGTAAGGTACGATTCGATATTCCTATAAATTAATGATCTAAATGTTTCGAAAGTTTCGACTATCATGTATACTTATCTTATAAAAATCATTTGTTGCCTCATGTAGACTTTTGGCAAACAAAATACTTCCAAAAGACAATAAGCTGCCTCATTCTCATAGAGAAGTATCTTCAGTGATGAAAGACATTGGAATGGAGTACAATACATATGATGCATGTCCAAATGACTATATATTGTACTATGGAAAGAATGCAAATTTGCGACAATGCCCAGTGTGTCACACAAATAGGTATCGTCAAGATCAAGTATACAAGAAGGTTCCTTCTAAAGTACTACATCACATTCCACTAAGGCCAAGGTTTGAGAGGATGTTCAAATGCAAGGAGTTGGCAAAATATATTTCATGCACAAGGGAAGAGCCAAGATGGTGTCATGCGTATGGCTGTGAATAGCAACAACTAGAAAGAGATTGAAGAAAAATGACCACATTTAAGAAATGAGCCAAGGAATGCAAGAATTTCTCTAGCAATGGATGGTGTCAATCCTTTTGGAGATCTTATAACAACATATTATGTTTGGCCAGTTTTAGTTATTAACAACAATCTTCCCCCTTCAATGGCAATGAAAAAAGAACATGCAATGTTAACTCTTATCATACCAGGTACTAGAACATATTAATGTAATGCTTTCTTGAAGATTATATAAAAAAAATTTCAACTCAATTAAACCCTGATAAAGAACTTTTTTTTACTTAGGGAAGTATCAGGTAAATGATATGGATGTATACATAGAGCCCCTCATTGATGAGCTTCGTGAATTATGGGATGGTATAAATATGTACGATGTATCAAGACCTATCAGCGATAGAAACTTCCTCTTTAATGCGATCCTTATCTGGACAATTCATGATGCCTCGAGACTCTATTTGTTGTGGTAATATATTATAAATTACAATTGTAATTATTTTGTTCATTTCACCATTTACTAAATATGGTTTCCATTCTTATTTTAGGGCTACAAACAAAGGGGAAACATGGTTGTCCATCATGTGGGACAAAAACATTGTATAGGCAGTCAAAGGACCTCAATAAAGCTGTGTATGATGAGTATAGACAATTTTTATCACAAAATCATCGCTATCAAGTGCATGAGACAAACAAGTTCAATGGAAAGGAAGTAGAAATGAGGAAGCCAAGAAGGATGAACCCTGCTATGTGGAAAGCACTATATGACAAAAAAGAAAGGGACATACTTTCCACTAGGAATGAAAAGACTCTATTTTTTACAGATTATAATATTATGAGAACTTGTCAATAGCCCACCTATTTGATACTATGTACATCGGGAAAAATGTGGCAGAATGTTTGCGGAAACATCTAAATGGAACCAACCTTGAAGCACAAATAAAGTTACGAAAGGACCTCCAAGTTGCCAATATCATGCCGAACATGTGGTTGCATGAAAACAACTCATTTGTTCATGCTCCATTGATTTTTATGTCAAAGGAGAAAGAAAACATTATTGATACAATGAAAAGCATAAGATTTGCTTATGGTTTTGGTGCGACATTAAAACACTTATTCACAAGAGATGCGTCAGAGTTCTCAAGGCGAAAAACACATGATTGGCATAATTGGATAAAGGTAACTTTGGAGAACATCAAATTTTTTGGCAACATAATTAGAAATTCGTCTATCTTAGTGATAACAAAAGTTCATGCATATTTTAACGTTATTTTTGTTAATGGTCATGTAGTATGTGTTGCCCGCAACAATATCGAGCACCTTTGACCGTGATGTCACGTTAACTATTTACAAATTATTCAAATATTTGAGGTATTTTGAATCCATCATGCATACTCTTCCATGACTCTTATCCTTTGAAGTGCATTTTTGATAATGCCTTTATATACGTTTATACCTTTTAATTTTGAACAAATAATAAGTCTTTATTATAATACACATTAATATCTGTAGGTGGGTTTCATCTAAAAAGATACATCAAGATGAATTGAAATATTGGAAGAGGAATGTTCCAAATTTGATGTGTGATATTCAAATGTACTTCCCTCCAAGCTTCTTCAATTCTCAAGAGCACTACCTTGTACACCTAGTAGAAGAGATTGAATAGTGTGGTCCTATCCATATTCGAACAATGTGGCTCGTGGAGAGATATATGAAGGTTCTAAAACAATTTGTGAGGCAAAAGGCTCGAACGGAAGAGTCCATGGTTGATGGGTACATGGTTTTCTAGACAATGGTTCATTTGAGTGAGTACTTGCCTGAATTGCATCTTGAAGCTCCTCAATTATGGGATTATAACCAACCTCAATCATTTGAAGGAGAAAAATTAGAGGGTCAAGGGACTTCAAAGAGCATACAAGGTATACAAAAATGTTTCAAGTAATTGTTTTTATCTAAAATTTTATAAGACAACTTTAAAACATTATTAATTCATTGAACAATTCTATTTTTCATTGTAGATGCTACGGAGTGGGAGTCATTACATTTATATGTTGCATACAATTAGGACTTTATGTTGGAATGGATGGAGAAGTACACTGAACAAAAGAAATTAGAGGATGAAAAGGCATGGACCAATGTATATAATAGACATGGTCAAAACACTGCTCGAGGACTTCCTGCAAGCCATAAAAGAAAATGGCCAAATAGATGCCCGTGGAATTGGCTAAAGACCAATATTGAACAAGAGGCAACAAAGGGGAAGAATAGAGTGACACAACAACAACTGAATTTTGTTAAAGGATCTAGAAATGGAGAGGTCATACATATATATATATATATATATATATATATATATATATATATATATATATATATATATATATATATATATATATATTAACATATTTGATGTATTTAGTGATATGCCTTTTAACTTTTTTATCCTTGAATCTAATTAGTTAATATTTATATGAATTTAGGTAACATATTACAAAAGAATGTGGAATTTGGGTCATCATTTTCGCATCAAAAAGGTTGATGACAAGAGACAAACTTATGATTGTGGAATTTCAACATCATTTGAGGTGGAATGTCATTCACATGCAAATGATAGACAACCAATCACAAGCACACTTCGCTATTATGGAGTGTTGAAGGATATTATAGAGCTTGAAGCCACTTCTGAACCTTATGTGTTTCAAAATCAATGTTACCATATATTTCTCATTCCAAATTTAGAACAACTTGGTTGGTCATTCGTGATTGATTATGACCCAAGAGGACGAAAAGTAACATTTGTTCAAGATGTAGAGGACCATGGTTTACTTGAAGATGCAAAAGTCCCTCTTGAAGACATAGATTGCCAAGATGGAGATGATGAAAAATTTGTTGTCAATGATGTGTATGACCAAGATGAAGATCATGATGAGTTTACTAAAGTGTCTGAAGGATATGAGCAACCACATGGGCATCAAGTCCATGAAGATGATGAATTTATTGATTTTCATTTACCTGTAGCTAAAGGTGAAGAAGACCATGAAAACTATGGTATTAATTTATGTGGATTTAGGGCCCATTAATGATGGTGCATTTATGCCATCAAATGAGGACATTTCATGTGAAAATGACATTGTTTGATCATCATATTCACTTTAAGATGGTTGTGAGGATCCAGTACAATATAATTAACTCTTTACAGGTTAAGTATTGTGTTTTTAATTGTACACAAAATGTAATAGAAATTAAGTAATTTGAATGTTTGTAACGTCAATGAATATAGCTTACAATTTTTTTTCAACTAGATAAGTTGTTCTTTCATTTTATTTTTTTACTTCTTTAACAATTTACTTGAAAGACACTTTTGTGTTTGGATGTTTTACGCAATCAACACCTACGCACTTTATGCAATTGACACATAGGCAAGAGAAACACAATACCATAAAGCTAAAAAAACATTGGAAGTTGAGTATTGTTTATGTTTTTCTTATGTATTGAAACATAATGAAAATTATGTATGTTATTGTTCGTGTGCTAGTGAATTTGACTTATGTTACTAATATCACTTGCATATGTTCTCTAATTAATATTTTGTCATTATGTGTTTCTTTAAGAATGTGCCTATGGGTGTTCCCGATTCTACTATGGGGGATCCATTAATATTAAATGGTCTAATTGAAATGCTAAGGAACGGGCAAGGGCAAAGGCAAAACATTACTATGATGGCGCATGAGGTAAGTTTGAAAATTATCTTTTATAGGTTCACTTATCTTATGTTTCGTATTATATTATGTTGATTTATGGTTGTGGAATGCAGGCCATCTCTAAAGTCGTTCCAACCCCTATCACGCCCTTTAGTACATCTAGAATTATGCCAACAGTGACATTTGATATCGATTCTTGTGCATTTAATTAACTTATTTCTCCTTTTACATTTTGTTAACATTTGTGTTTTTGCCACAAGGGCATTTCTAGAGTAAGTCCACTGAGAATGCATCTTGTTGGCATGGAAGATCCGATTATGCCATCTGATACACCCAATGTTATGCAAAAGGTAAGATTCAATCATATGTTTGTGTGGGTTTTGTTGTCATATTTTGCCTAATGCCAAAATATCCCTACCCCCCTCCTTCTATCAAATAGATCCACTCAGAGATAACCAAATAGAAAGAGGATTGCCTTGGATTCTTCATTTCCTCATGATATGCCTTGCAGAAAATCCCAGAAACATGTCTGGGGAATCCTTGCAAAAAACCAAGAAAAACCCAGAAATCTTTTGCCTTCAAGTGTCTTCCATCACAGGGTTTTTCTCACTTTCCATACTTAGCCTTTTTTTATGCAGATATCCTAATGACGTCATCCTACTTCCCCTTCATTCCTTGTGAAAATGTCCCCTGACGTCACCTTCATATTCGTGAAGATGAGTGATCTTAGCTAATATCCCTTGTCTCCGCGAATGTGACTGTGACGTCACTTGGATCCCCTTTTTCGAAGAAGTCCATACCCTGTTGACGTCATATAAATACCTCCCATCTGAATGCTAAGTTAACCTCCCTCACATTTGCAAAAGTGACCGTGACGTCATCCATTCCTTCCTTAGACAAAATCCTTCATATTGCTAACGTCACCCTGATCTTAGCCAATATCCCTCATCTTCACCAATGTGACCCTCTTGCGAATATGACCATGATGTCATCCCAGTTTTACCTTCGACAAATCTTTCATGCTTATGACGTCATCCTTATCTTTTCCAACATCCCCAATCTTAACTAATGTCCGGATATCGGTGAGACTCAGTTTTTGGTCGCTCCGATATCCCGACAATACCTTGTGGTGGGGCTAGCTATGTGCTTTTCAATGAGACAAGGCTTTTCAGCGTGACTCCATTCAGCGTCTCCCCGATACAACGATATTTGCCTCTTTTACTTGGTCCTTTTCGCCCTGCATATCCTGATGATGTCATCTGGACTCTTCGTTTATATGACGATGACGTCATTCAGATATTGAATTATATCTGGATCTTAGCTAATATCCCTGATCTTCGCCAAAATGACCGTGACGTCATCTAGATCACCTCTTCAAAGAACTGCATATGATGATGACGTCACCCAGACTTCTGCCTCTGGCATATCACCCTGCACTCATCAGGCATCCTGATGACGTCATCAGATATTTCCTAATATCCGTCATGATACCCCCCCAGCGCTAATATGACCTTGATGTCATCCGGACCTCTCCTCAACGAAGCTGCATATGCTGATGATGTCACCATGATATTCAAAGGGTCATCCGAATATTGAAGGTTTATATGCATCCAGATATCGGCGAGACAAGCCTTTTCGGTGAGACTCAAGTCTCAGTGTCTTCGATATCCCGATGGTAAGTGCATCCGAATATCGGTGAGACAAGCCTTTTTGGTGAGACTCAGCTCTCGGTCTCTTCGATATCCCGATGGCAAGTGCATCCAGATATCACATGGTTGCAGACCGATCAAGCTCATATCACCCTCCCTCTACACGGCCACGAGATGATGACACGTGGACATTGAGATGCCAGTTGACCAGATCTTTGACCGCCTGTATCTCCCTCATATGGAGGAATTTCAACATGCTTCAAAAGGCAAAAGTGCCTATTTTTGCCTCCTCTTTCATTTAGCGGGCTTTTGAGGGTGATCTCCTCAGTTTGAAATATGACCCAAACATCAATACCCGGATATGCACATCCGTATATTAGGGTGATCTCTGACTGAAGGCGAATATGCAGGTTTAGTTGACATGACATCTCAGTGACCCCTTGGCATGTTGCAGAGGTTGATATGTTGCATCTATTTCATCTGGTAAGTTCAACATTCAGTTTTAAGTGGATGGCAACGACTTTGGGGCTTCATCTTCAATGCTCTGTCTCATCTTTGTGTGTGGGCAACCATTTCTGGAGGTTGCAAGTCTGCCAAAGGCATGGCCTCTGTCCTCGAATCCCGTGATCCCGTGATCCTCCTCAGCATCCTCTACGCAAGATCAAAGACCTATATAATGTATTGTAACCTCATTTGTAAAGGAGGATGGTTCATTTTGGGCTATTATGCTACCAAATTTTCTGTAGTCAGACCTCTTGCTATAATTGTAGGGTATGGGGATGTGACTCATTGTGCCTGAATCTGGCCTCTACTGTCTTCTTGTTTATCCACCAATTAATGTAATTAGCTATACCGTGTCTTTTCCTGCTACTGGATATTCTGTAATGTAATGGTTTCTGGGCTTCATGATCAATATGTGCATGATTTCTTGCCTCTCGTGTCCTAATTTTTGTGTTTTACTTGGAGTTATAGTCTGTTATGTGAGTAAACCGGCTCCTCTGCAGGTTTGATCTTCATATCGAAGCCTCAATTAGTCTCATAAGTCTGTGCGAATCCCCTTCATGATTGAGATCACTGTTGTGTCTACACCAAGATCACCATCGCTCACTGAATCTGGTGCATCACCCCTATTTCCTTTTCAATTTCCTTCTAAACCTTTCCCTCTGCAAGTATTAGCACTAGGTTTAGCCATATTTCTCTAAGTAATAGGCTTAGAAAGAGGAACCAACCTTCTCTAGAGGTTTGGTCTCGGTTGCAAGGTCCCACACCTTGAAATCATTCCCATTGTGTCATTAGAATGCTCAGAATCTCTCTGAGCAGGGTGCAATTCTATGTGACAACAAATTTGATTATGTTATTTCCCCTATTATACCACTTTAATATTTATATTTGTGCCTTTCAGAATGTTTCAAGAAGATGTTTCATGCCCTCTACTTCTAGATCGAAAACACTTATCACAAGAGTGGCATGAAGCACAATACCTCATAGCATGCCCTCTATATCAAACATGGATGCTCCTAGTATCCCTGTTGAAATGGACATGCATGCCCCTATTAGGAGTATATCACAAAAAAATAATCCATCAGAATTCTCCCACCAACACCTAAACAAGTTTCCTTGAGGAGTCTTATAGAATTACAATCAAGAATACGAAGGCTCCTACCAGAAACTCTTGAAAATGTAGAAATTAGGAAATAAATACTTAAACAAATTGAGTTATGAGAGAGGACATTGTTGGGGAGTGCAAGGCTTACTTCAAATCAACAGGTAAAATTATCTGGAATTATTATCTTATTATTCTTTTTTAGTTCATATTTTACTTTTATCACTGTAATAACATGTTTATTGGTAAAAGCATCATTGATGATTACATGGTTGCTTTGTGATGCTAAAATGTGATGACATGGTTGCTTGATCTCATTGTAAATACAGGAAATATATGACAAAGTGACTGATGTACCTATAGGGGCATCTACCTCAACCCCTAAGACTACAACAATATCCTCAATGACTACAAAAGGAACACAAGAAGTTACAATCTTGCTCACCTCAGAAGGAAATGTCTTGAAGGATGAAATGGGGTTAAAATTCTTTCACTTTATTTTTTGTTGTGCAGAACAATTATTTGGCAATACCATTCAAATGGATTGGAGGAAGCAAGCCAATGCTAAAAAAGATGAACTCTTTAAAGATGTCATAATAGCATTTGGAAATCCTAGTTTTAATAAGGAAATTATTCTAGATATTGCACAGAAATACATTCACTCTAAATGAGACAATTGAAGGTTGAAGTTGACAAAAGACTTGAGATATCCACGTCTAGCTTGGATCACAGACCAAGTGACATGAGATGAACTTATGAAAGATGCCAAATTTAAGAGGAAGGCCCACAATAATCCAAACTATAGGCCATCTGCATAAGGAGGATCTAAAAGACGCCTTCCAGATACAACAAAAGCAACCCAAGCTAGGGTGTCAAGTATTGGATCCCATAAATTAGGATTTGGTGGGTACAATAACATTCATGGTGGCTTGGTAAGTGAATATTTTCATCTACTATATTCTCTATTTCATAAAAAAGTCATGACAAATTTGTGAGTTAATTGTATCTTATGAGTCATTATACCTTATAAATTTGGTTATATTTGTTTATGTAGGTTCACCAATTTCAAAAGGAAGGTTCAGAGGAGGACCTAAAACATGCTTTACTACATGGTTACCAAGGCCTTCGACAACATATGCTAGATCAAGGGGAGAAATTAGTCACTAGTCATGAATCTGAGGTAAGTTCTTTGCATGATGGGCTATAATAAAATTTCTTATTCTGCCTTCATTTCCATTGCAAAGCAAATGATAGAGATATTAATCTAGACAAATACACCTAGAATTACAATAGTTTCTTTTTTTGCATAGAGAAATGAAACAAGCAAAGCTAAAGCTGTGATTTGAGTTGCTACAAGATCAATAACTATCAATTTACATAGCAAAAAATATAGATTGTCATGGTTTATTAAATTATATGCTTTGAAGCAAGCAAATAAGGTTTGATATGTTATTTTAATGAGTTAAATTGTGTTGTGTATAGGAAGCCCAACAATCAAACTCATTAGGTAGTGAGCATGAAGAGGAGCTAGAGAAACATGATAAATTGTTTGTTGCACATGATGATTTGATTGTCATTCCTGAACCTCGACAGGAAACCATCCTTGAATTTCAGCAAGTGGGAGACAAGAATAATGAGGAGGGTGTTCAATGTGATGAACAATCGACACCCACAATTAGAATAGTGCCTCATACAAAGAGGACACAAAGGAAAAGGATGGATAGAAACAAATGAACAAAAGACATTTGCTTCTTATGTTTGGGAAATTAGTGTCAATATTCAATAATGGTTATGCCAAATCCATGGTATGTTTTTTTGATTGTGGAGAAATTCCCACATCATTTTGTAAGATACGGAACATTGGAAATAATTACAATTAATATGGTATTTCTCACTGTTATTTTCAATTATGAATTTACTTTTTCTTTTCGTAAATTTGTCTGAGAAAGAGCAATAGTAGCCTGTTCTAAGGATTGACTTTCTATTTTAGCCTATTTACCTTTGCTGATCTTCGGCCTTTTTCGAATCTATTTATCTGGAATAAGAGGTGGTACAATTGGCGGAGTTGTGCTACTATTTGCTTGGACCTGCTTAACTTCTTTATTTTGTGTAGATGAGGATGATTTTCTAGTACACAAATCGAATTTCAACTGTGTTTGGAAAAATAAAAATAAAAATTCCAACAAATAGGATGACGACAAGAATCTGGAAACATTGAATGTTGAAAACCACACTAAAAAAATATTTAAAATAAATTGTTTATTTTTTAATACATTTTTTCATATTGTCTCTAGAGAGACAATATGTCTTTAATCCCAACTATTGTCTCTAAAGAGACAAAAGTGAAATTGTCTCTAAAGAGACAAAAATACTTTTGTTTCATATTGTCTTTACAGAGACAATTGTTTAAGAAAATAATTTGAGACACTCGCTTAAAGACAATATTTAAGACAATACACAAGTTTTTTTTTTTTTCTCAAGTTAAGACAATTTACTCAAAAATTGTCTTAAACCCCCCCTCTATGTAGTAGTGACACATTCCAGCAGGTATTATTTTTGTTTCTTCCCCTAGAGGTTGACTCACATTTCATTACCTCAACAACCCCTCTCTATCTGCCGCACACTTCCTTGTTCCTCCTCTATGCTGGTCTTTTGCTCTGAATATCAATAAAAATGGTATGAAAATGTCTCGTTCTACAGCAGCTGAGGCGACTTTTCCCTTATCACAAATCTATTTTCTCCTTCTATAGAGCAAACAACCTTTTTTTATTCCAAATCATTTGGGTTTTTAAGCAATGGATCATCTTACCTCTAGCAGCAACTTATTCTTTGCAATTTCTTACGCCTTTTCCTCCCTTATTTTCTTGGCAAAGAGCTAAGATTTGGGTTTTTAAGCAATGGATCATCTTACCTCTGGCAACAACTTATTCTTTGCAATTTCTCACACATTTTCCTCCCTTATTTTCTTGGCAAAAAGCTCTTCTTAGCTCAATATAGTTCGACTTATCTTCAATTCCCTATTTCTTTTATGAGGGATTGCACCCTCCTTATTCTTTGTAATGTATCTTTTTCTTCTTGCAATGACTTCTGTTTTGTTAAGGATCGCACCCCTCCCACTCTATCGTGCCTCGTTCATTCCTCTTCCAAAACCAAGAAGATGATGATTCGAATCCCTTTTGGCGCCCCTTTCTAACTATTCAATTTCTTGTTTTTAATTTAAATACCCCAGCTACCACTATGATGCATTATATTTTGACTTTTCCAACGTAGATTTGTGTTGGGCGCTAAATGTATAGTGTGTATGTCATAGGTTCATTCTTCCTACATGGTATAAAGTTTTCAAACTTCAACCTTATAAAGCCACTCAAAGTTATAACATTCTCTGTTTGATAATCACCAATCACATTCAATGTGAAACACCTTCTCTTCTCTTCAAGAGGTATGAAAATATATACATTCTTCCTTCAACTATGGCGCCTTAATTAGTATTTGAAACCTCTGTTTAAAAGAATGAAACTTGCAACTTATTCCTATCAGCCAACATGGTATAAAGTTTTCAAACTTCAACCTTATAAAGCCACTCAAGGTTATAACATTCTCTGTTTGATAATCACCAATCACATTCAATGTGAAACACCTTCTCTTCTCTTCAAGAGGTATGAAAATATATACATTCTTCCTTCAACTATGGCGCCTTAATTAGTATTTGAAACCTCTGTTTAAAAGAATGAAACTTGCAACTTATTCCTATCAGCCAACAAAAAGGCATAAAGTAGTGAAAACAAATTTCTCTTAGTCATCGTGATAGGTAATTATGAAACATGACATAGTGGTTTAGATGGAACTACTTGTACCTTTATCTTTGTTTTCAAAGGACTTAAAATAATAATTCCCTTCTAGAAAATCAATCATATACATTGAAAGAAGCAAATATGTGGTCTATACCAAACACATGTTCTCTTAACATCATTCGATAATCGACCAACAAGTTGGAAACCGACTTTTGACATAACTTCTTACCAAGAATTTGAATTCTTCCAAAAATTTGCAGAGACGTGCACATCAACATTATCTAACTTCCTGTCAAGCCATTTTGCCTCAAACCTCACGGATTTTAAAAATTTAAAACTTCACCAAATTGTTGATTTAGGAACATCTAAGTTCACATGCAATCCTCATCAACCAAAAATATTTGCTTTACTTTCTTGTCATTTGTTTTGTTGCAGGAGTTGCTACAAGAGTTGATTGATCAATTTCCAGAGAATTTCATTAAGATTTTGGCCAAGTGATGAACTGATCTTGAAGAAGGCCCAAAAGGGTATCTGCATCTCAAATTTGGTGAAGATCCAATCAAAATTGAAGAAGTTATGCCTCAACAGAGTTTTTGCCTGTCACCGTATATCCTATGACCATTTTGCCCGCTAAGCTGTTTGGGCCGCCTTGCACTAAAAACATCCTTCACTGGATTTGCGCTAAAAAGTCTCTGCACCAAATATATCCAGTGATGTCTCAATTCTCCGCCTCCTCCGGTGAACCTTGTTTTACCCGCTTTCTGCTTGAAGTCCGTCAGAGGGTGTTTTGCGCTGAAATTGCACTACACCGAATGTGTCCACCAATGCCCAAAATTTGCGCAGATCCTTCGACACACAAATTCCCCGCTAGAGCATTAAAGTAAGTTAGCGCTAGATTGTAACCTCACTGCATATGTCTGGGTGCTAAGGAAAACCCCGCTCACCCTATTGGAAGTCAAAATTCCGCCGGAGGTGTTAAGAGGAGTGTTGCGCTAGAATTAAATCTCATTGCACATATCCACTTAGCGATAAAAACCCCGCCGAAAGTGTTAGAAGAACCTAGCACTAATTTGGAGCTTCATTGCATCTATCATGTGAACCCCAAATCTCCCGCTTTATCTGGTAAGGGTCGAAATTCCCGCTTTACCCTATCATGACCCGAAAACCTGTTGCCTTTGTAACTCGATGTTTAGTCAACCTGCAAATCCCCGCTAACTCGATGTCCGGTGAGGCACGAAATTGCTGCAAACTACACAAAAGGCGACAAAATTAGTTTTTAATCACATGTACGACAGGTTCTGGGGCGAATAAGAATCTGACACGTGACATGTGCATTCAATGAAGTCGGTGGCCGCCTTAGGGATCTATAAATAGGGGAAAAATGCACCATAAAGGCCGAGATTCTCCTTGGCCAAGCGTCAGTAGTACATTTTTGGAGGTCCAAAAGGTTCTCGAAATCGCAAGATCTGTTTGGTCTAATCTTGAAATGTTGCAAGGCTAAGGCCACTGCATGTGTAATGCCAATTGTACTCCTGTTGTAATCCTTCTCTTGCATATGAATAAAGAATTGTTTGTTTTGTTGTCTTGTGTTAATCATTCTCGCTGCTAGATCTGGTAGCTTGACAAAGTCCCTGGATCTTGAGTTGCATCAAGTGGTATCAGAGCAAGGTTGTTCGTGAGTCTGCAGGCAGATCGCTGAACGTGAGGCAGCTTGTAGCAGGACCTACGGTGGTGGTGTGTGTGATCTTGAGTGCATAGCTAGAGCGTCAAATGTGAGGCAACCTGTGCCAGGATCTATGGGAGAAGATTGAAGTTGTTTCGAATCTCCAGAGGGTGTTGCAGGTGTGTGGAGTCCTGTAGCTGTGGAGAGCTGAGAAGACAATAACTTCGCATAAGAATTTTAGAGGATTTCAAGATGCCCCTGAGAAGCATCAATCCAAGAAGACTAGAGCAAATGTTGGAGGAATTTTGAAATGAAATGAGAAATGAGCTAAGAAATATAGTTGCAGGTATGAGAAGAAACCCAGAACTTGAGGATGCACATACTGAATATGAGGAAGTTACAGATGAAGAACTTGAGAGAGAAAATGAAGAACCAGTCGATGAAGAAGAGGAAAGATTTTTGAGAGCAATAGCACAAGTCAGTAGAGGCCCTGAAATGGATGTCCCTAATTTTTCAGGCACATTGAACCCTAAAGATTTCATAGACTGGATTGGAGAATTGGAAGACTTTTGAATTGGAGAATATTAGAGACCCACAAAGGGTAAGGTTAGCACAAACAAAGCTCAAGGGACATGCCGCATTGTGGTGGAAAGAGTTGCAGAAAGAAAGAGTAGAAAATGGTGAGCTAAGGATAACACGGTGGAGATAGATGGTTGCTAGATTGAAGGCAAAGTTTATTCCAGGAGATTATGAGTTGGAGTTGTTCAAAAAGCTTTAAAATTTAAAACAAAAGGATATGAGTGTGAAGGAGTATACAGAGGAATTTTATAAAATGGTGATTAGATCAACGCACCATAAAATGGATAGAGAGAAGGTGGCTAGGTACATAAATGGTCTCAGATTCAATATTCGGGATGAGATGAGTATGTTGAAGATTTGTACTACTGAAGAGGCTTACTCATATGCTCTGAAAGAAGAAGAAAAGATACATAGAAGACAACAAAATAATCCCAAAGGAAAGGGAAAGATTGCAGCAGGAAGAGGACAACCAAACAACTACAAAGAGAAGCAAACTTTTGACAAAGAAACAAGCCTGAAGTGAAATAAAGAATCAAACCAAAGAGCACAAGGCAAGGATTATTCAACAAGAGGACGTGGCAACAATAGCAGAGAGTTCTTGGGCAAGTGCTTCCAGTTGGGGAAGTTGGACATAGGGCTTATGAGTAACCACAAATACACCAAGAGACCAGTAAGAGAAGTGCATCAAGAAATCACATGGTGCAAGAAGACAAGGAAAGTGTGGCATCAGCTGAGAATGTGGAAGACCCAGAGCATGGAGAATCTCTTATGTTCAGAAAAGTATTGGTGAATCCAAGCAAAGAGGATAATGGGCCATCTCAGAGGAGTCTCTACCGTACTATTTGCAAATCTGGAGGTAAGTGGTGTAAGGTCATTGTAGACAGTGGTAGTACATATAACTTGGTTTCTGAAGAGATGGTAGGAAAACTAGGATTGAAGAGGATTAAGCATCCTAATCTTTATAAAGTGGGTTCGCTGCAAGAAGACCACGAGTTAGAGGTGAAAGAGCAATGCTTGGTAAATTTTCATATTGGTTCATATAAAGATGAAGTTCTTTGTGATATTATGTCCACAAGTGCATGCGTAATGCTAATTGTACTCCTGTTGGAATCCTTCTGTTGCATATGAATAAACAATCATTTTGTTTTGTTGTGGAATCGTTTTGTTTTGTTAATCATTCTTGCTACTTGATCTGGTAGCTTGACAAAGCCCCTGGATCTTGAGCTACATGTCATGTTTTGCTAGGAAGGCCTTGGCAATTTGACAAAAAGGCTATTTATGATGGTAGAGAGAATTTGTACACCATTATGAAAGATGGGAAGTACACATTGACTTCATTAAAGGAGAAAGAGGAGGTGCAGGATAGCAATCCTAGGATTTGTTACAGGTCAGAAAACCAAGAGGTAAAGGTTGCACCAGAGGTTGGAATTAGTTCAAAGAAGGCTCTTGAGAAGAGAGGTACAAAGGAGGTAAAGAAGAATAGCAATAATCCTAAGATGGAACAACAGAAACCATTGGTTGCAGACATGGTTAAGTCTCATGTAGAATGTAAATCAGACTTACAGAAAAGGGTGAGCAATGAAATTTTATAGTGTGAAGGTAGAAAACAACGAAAAGGAAAAGAGAAGATGAGACAAGAAGGAGTTGCACAGGTTCAGAATGAGAGGAAGAAGAAAAGATGTGAAGACAAAGAGAACATATGGATTAAGAACAAGCATGGGATCACCATCCCAAGCTCATCCAAATGTTTGAGTTTTCAACTCATGGAACATTTCAGTTACCCGACGTGTCTGATGTAGGAGCATCCGGGTTCACGTGCAATCCTCATCAACCAAAAATATTTGCTTTGCTTTCTTGTTGTTTGTTTTGTTGCAGGAGTTGCTACAGGAGTTGATTAATTTCCAAAGAATTTCATTAAGATTTTGGTCAAGTGATGAATTGATCTTGAAGAAGGCCCAAATGGGTATCTACATCTCAAATTTGGTGAAGATCCGATCAAAATTGAAGAAGTTATGCCTCAGTGGAGTTTTTGTCTGTCACTAGATATCCTGTGACCTTCATTTTGCCCGCTAAGCTGTTTGGGCCACCTTGCACTAAAAACATCCTTCACCGAATGTGCACTAAAAGTCTTTGCACCGGACATATCCAGCGATGCCTCAATTCTCCACCTCCTCCGATGAGCCTTGTTTTACCCGCTTTCCGCTTGAAGTCCGTCAAAGGGTGTTTTGCACTGAAATTGCACTACACTAGATGTGTCCACCAATGCCCAAAATCTGCGCAGATCCTTCAACACACAAATTCCCTGCTAGAGCATTAAAGTAAGTTAGCGCTAGATTTTAACCTCACTGCATATGTCCGGTTGCCAAGGAAAACCCTGCTCATCCTGTTGGAAGTCAAAACTCCACCGGAGGTACTAGAATTAAATCTCATTGCACATATCCACTTAGTGATAAAAACCCCGCCAGAAGTGTTAGAAGAACCTAGCACTAATTTGGAGCTTCACTGCATATATCCTGTGAACCCCAAATCTCTCACTTTGTCCGATAAGGGTCAAAATTCCCGATTTATCCTGTCATGACACGAAAACCCATTGCCTTTGTAACCCGATGTCCGGTCAACCTGCAAATCCCCGCTAACCCGATGTCCGGTGAGGCACGAAATCGTCACAAACTGCATAGAAGGCGACAAAATTAGGTTTTAATCATGTGTGTGGCCAGTTCTAGGGCGAATAAGGATCTGACACGTGGCATGTGCATTCAATGAAGTTGGTGGCCGCCTCAGGGATCTATAAATATGGGAAAAACGCACCATAAAGTCACAGATTCTCCTTGGCCAAGCATCGGTAGTATGTTTTTGGCGGTCCAAAAGGTTCTCGACATTGCAAGATCTATTTGGTCTGATCTTGAAATGTTGCAAGGCTGAGGCCAATGCATGTGTAATGCCAATTGTACTCCTGTTGTAATCCTTCTCTTGCATATGAATAAAGAATTGTTTGTTTTGTTGTCTTGTGTTAATCATTCTCATTGCTAGATTTGGTAGAGCTTGACAAAGCCCCTAAATCTTGAGCTGCGTCAATTGCCAATAGAAGTCGTAGAACAATTAACTCTTCAAAACCATGAAAGATATGCTCACGAAACCTTCGCCATCAAATCAAGGATGAAGTCAATAATTTGCCTGTAAGAGGGTTCATCATCAAACCTCGCCAATCCACCCAAACAATTGTTTTTGTGAAGACAACCTATTATGTGTTGAAACCGACAACCGGTGAAAACTAGTTTCATGTCAATTTGAAGACATGATGCAGAGGAAAACTCAACATGATTCAACTTGACAACTTTCATAAATTGATTCATCTCAAACAATGATTAAATGCATTCTAGATCACATTGGAAACATTGCCATGGCAGCCTAATGTGCATTCAACAAGGGAAAACCAACATGATGCATGAGTTCCTTGGTATTTCAATCTTCTTACAACATGTTCTATTGATTTCCAACCAATCATGTTCACACAAAGTATAGATCTTATCAAACCCTCATCGAACAAGGGTTTTAGGACTGTTTTCTTGTAAAAGAGAGCATAATGTCATTAATTCCTCACACGTGCAAACTTTTAAAGGCTTGAGGCCAAAAGGGCTTTTATATCTCCTTAAAACAGAACTTTCCACCAATTTTCATGACTTTTTGATGGTTGGAATCAAAGATATGAAATATTCTAGTTCACTGGAAACCCTAGGCAGGGTTTAGACTTCTTGTTAATAAAAATGCCATAACTCACACAAAACTCAATGAAATTGATTCAAACAAAAAGCATTCATCTCTTAAAACATAGGGCTGACTTTCCCAATTGGTTTTACGCCTACATCATTCCGTACATGTCCGTACTAACACATTTTCAGACTGCAAACTTTCAGAAAACTAAACTTTACAGACCTATCAAGACAAAAAAATGGCATAACTTTAACAAAACCCAATGAAATTTGCTCAAACCAAATGCATTTGAAAGCTAACTCTCTCCTCTAACTTCTCCAACCAGTTTCAGGACCATAACTATCTATACCAGTCCGTACCACGTGAAATACAGTCGTTGTTCACAGAAAATGCAATAAAGAATGTGCAAAATGAATTGGTTTCTCATTCAAAACTTCTCTCAAACCCTTGAGATCAGTGTCACAAGGCATATTTAACATGTTCCAATCATTTTTAAATGAAAAAATGACCACCAACCCTTTTGTTAACTATAATGACATCATTTGCAACTTTTGACATTGCAACTTTTACAACATAACTCCAAAACACCATAAAACATCATAGAATGACTCAAAATAGACTTACATGACCTCATTGACACCAAACAAATCAAAACTCAAAGCTTAGCACATGACAACAATTTGCATCAAAAAGAGTGCATCAGGATGCCCTTGCATCACCACACCATGTGTCTCCAACGTTGAGAGGTGCCAAAACAAAACCCAAGGAAACCAAAACTGAAATAAACAATTGAAAATATTTTGGGGTGATGTTGATTGCATGTGTGCCTAGGTGCTCCTGCATCAGACACGCCAAGAAAAAAGTTTGTGAGCATAGGCTCACAAAAGTGGACTTGAGTGATAAAATCACCCTTTCAGATTGCAAGCAATCTACAGCGAACTCCATCACTGTGGAATGTGCACAAGATCAATTTTTTTTCTTCCTCTTCCAACACCATGCGGGAACAACTGTCATCTTCCTCCCACAACTCCATTCACCACTATTCTCTCCTCTCGTGGATTCACATCCACCATGTATCGTCCTCCTCTGCCCAATTATTTCTCCTCTCATCTCCTTTGTGGGATCCTGCCCACTAGTAACCAGCCTTCTCCACAGAACTCTCATATCACTCATATCAAAGCCTGTAGTATACCAATCTTCATCGAATACCTTATGGAAATTGAGGATTTCCATAGGTTCTTCTCCACACTCTTCAACCTTAACTACATCAAATGAAAGTACAAAACCATCATCAAAATATGCAACAAGGTTTACCTCTTCATTCACTGCTGTGAATTCACCATTGGCTGCATCATTATCTTTGACTTTTTCTACTGTGATGCTTGTCTTCTCGCCGTCAATCACTGTGATATTTTCCAACCATTCATTCTCCACTGCAAAAATCTGCGACAACAAATCATCTTCTTGCTCATCCTTCGCCGCAACCTCTTCACATTCCATCGATGCATCTTCATTTTTCTCCTTTTCGACTACCTCTGCTGCAAGCTCTTCGATGTTCACTCCATCCTCATCCTCTTTTCTCATGTCTTCTTGTCCACTCAGTTGTGCCTCCAATTTATCCAGCTTATCCAATCCCTTGTTTATATCCACGATCATCCTCCATGTCTTATTTTCTTCATACCATTTCCATGCTTCCCAAATCACGAGCTTCTTTCTTATGAATATACCTATCTCATCTGCTACAATCTTTCACAATTCTCACCTCATGCTCTACAATCTGCAATCACACTCTCAATCTACCAAAGAAAATTCTTTCACAGCTCCCTAGCACTCGATTTCTCAGGGCTTCTCTCTACCTACAACAATTCTCACATGAGCTCTTCTTCACCGCACTTCCTCTACTCTACCCATAGGCCCTAGTGGATCCTCTCTACTCTCAAGATCTCCTGCTCTAATACCATATGGTGCAAACAAACTTTGCCCCACACACAAAATCAAACATACAGAAAAGATTGTAACACAACAGAACTCATCTTCAACATTTTATTAAGTTTAAACAACACAAGAAATCACAATATTTACAATCAATTCATACATCAAGTCTTCAATAGCATGTTCATCCTTACCAATCTGCCTCAAACCTCTATGCAAATCCAATCAATATCCTCTTTTATCTCTTGTAATGACCCTTATAGCAACATCCCCAATCCTTTGTTTATTCTACTTTCCCCTATCTGGCCGACCACTCACTCTGGCCACACATTCCAAAAGGTATTATTCTTTGTTTCTTCCCGTGGAGGCCGACTCACATTCCATTACCTCAACAACCCCTCTCTATATGTCGTGCACTTCCTCCTACCTCCTCTATGCTAGTCTTTTGCTCTAAATATAAAAAAAATGGTATGAAAATGTCTCCTTCTACAGTAGCTAAGGCGACTTTTCCCTTATAAAAAATCTATTTTCTCCTTCTGTACAGCAAACAACCTTTTTTTATTCCAAATCATTTGAGTTTTTAGGCAATGGATCATCTTACCTCTAGCAGCAACTTATTCTCTGCAATTTCTCATTCCTTTTCCTCCCTTATTTTCCTAGCAGCGAGCTCTTCTTAGCTCAATACAATTCGATTTATCTTCAATTCCATATTTCTTTTATGACGGACTGCAGCCTCCTTGTTCTTAGCAACGTATCTTTTTCTTCTTGCAGTGACTTCTATTTTGTCAAGGGTCGCACCCCTCCCACTCTATCCTGCCTCGTTCATTCCTCTCCCAAAATCGAGAAGATGATTCGAATACCTTTTGGTGCCCCTTTCTGACTATTCAATTTCCTGTTTTTTATTAAAATGCCCCAACCAGCACTATGATGCCTTGTATTTTGACTAAGTTCCAACGCAGATTTGTGTTGGGAGTTGAATGTATAATGTGTATGGCATGACTTCATTCTTCCTACATGGTCTGAAGTTTTCAAACTTCGACCTTATAAAGGCACTCAAGGTTATAACATTCTCTGTTTCATAATCACCAATCACATTCAATGTGAAACGCATGCTCTTCTCTTCAAGAGGTATGAAAATATATACATTCTTCCTTCAACTTTGGCGCCTTAATTAGTATTTGAAACCTCTGTTTAAAAGAATGAAACATGCAACTTATTCTTATCGGCCAGCAAAAAGGCATAAAGTAGTGAAAAGAAACTTCTCTTAAGTCATTGTGACAAGTAATTATGAAACATGACGTAGTGGTTTTAGATGGAACTACTTGTACCCTTTATCTCCGTTTCCAAAGGACTTGAAAGAGCAATTCCCTTCCAGAAAATCAATCATATATCATTGAAAGAAGCAAATATGTGGTCTATACCAAACACATGTTCACTGAGCAACGTCATTTGATAATCGATCAACAAGCTGGGAACTGACTTTTGACATAACTTCTTACCAAGAATTTGGATTCTTCCAAAAATTTGCATAGACGCGCACATCAACATTATCTAACTTCCTGCCAAGCCATTCTGCCTCAAACCTCAGGGATTTTCAAATTTTAAAACTTTGCTAAATTGCCAACAAAAGTCACAAAACAATTAACTCTTCAAAACCGTGGACCATTTGCTCCTGAAACCTTCGCCATCAAACCAAGGATGGAGTCAACAATCTACTTGTAAGAGGGTTCGTCATCAAACCTTGCCAATCCACCCGAACAATTGTTTTTGTGAAGACCTATCATGCACTAGAACTGACAACCGGCAAAAACTAGTTTCCTGCCAATCTGACCACACCACGTGTTCCCAACGCTGTGAGTTGCCAAACAAGAGCCAATCAAACTAAAACAGAAATAAACAACTGGAAATATTTTTGGGTGATGTTGATTGCACATGCGCCCGGGTGCTCTTGCATCAGTAGCCTGCTCAGGATTCCACTTGCACCCAGATGGAGAAGGAACCTACAAGCGCACATAAGCCTCACGCCCAGATGGAGAGAGAGCCAACACGCCCTCAGATGCCTCTAAACACCACTCATGCCCAGACACCTCGAAACCCCGCTCACATTCATGTTCAAATGACATTTTGAAAACCAAGATTTATCCCCTCTCAATACAACAAATTTTTACCAAATGACTTGTTTTTGATTGAGATAAGCGACAGAACAAGGGTGTCGAACCCTTTCACAACACAGCCTCAAAAGGAGAGGAGCTGAACCCAAAACAAACGAGGCCACAAGGGCAAAATATGGGACCGAACAATAGATCCCAGAAACCAGGAACAACAAAACGACAGCACAGGCACAGCAGCCCAGCCTGAGAACAAACAAGGAACTACACCACCCCAGTTCCCGAACTAGCACACCTAAAACCTTTGCCAATAGAGAGCAAAGGACCTTTCTTCCTACGTTGAACCACTATCCAGGAGGGATCAGAACCAGGAACAACAGAAAGAGGGGAGGAGGGAGCCTCCCCCAAAGCCACAAGCAATGAGGGCTCGCAGAGAACCCCAACAGCTGTCGAAGAATCCGCACGCAGGGAAGCCGAGTCTAAAGAGGGCAAAACCAAAGAAGCAGAAATTGGAACAGCAGACGCAGGCAGACCTAAAGCCGGAGGAGCAGACAAATGAGTAGGTGAGAGATCAGAAGAATCAGGACCGAGCAAGGGAACCACCGCAGCAGTCTTCGTCACCCCCACAACAACATCCTCAGCAGGAAGCTCAACCTCCTCAGAGGAATCATCCCCCTAAGATGAATCATCCTCCGATGAAGCACTGATAGTCAGGTGATCCACTGGAGCATCCTTCCACCAAGTTGCAGCTCCCTTGCGCTGCGAGAGAGGACAGCCAGAGGCTAAATGACCGGTAGTGAAACATCTTCTGCATCTAAAAGGAATACCCTCATAATCCAATAGTTGCTTCCAGGGCCTGTCTCCTACCATTAAGACCACATCCCCATGAAGAGGTTTAGAAATGTCAATGTCCACAAGGATGCAAGCTACCGTGGAATGTCCCGTGAAAGAGGTTGTAGAATCGACCTTGAGGAAATGGCCAATAGCATTACCAATGCTCTCATAATAAGAATCCTCCCAAAACTGGAGAGGGAGATTTGGGAGACGGACCCAAATAGGTCTGATGTTAAGCGGCTCTGTTAGGGGATTGAAGGAGAGAGTCCAGGATGAGGGAATGCTACCCCCACAGCCAAACCCTGCCATGGAGCACTAAGTCTCGCTGCTCCGAAGAAGCAAATGTCACAATGAAAAATCCTATAGCATAGGGGAACAACTCAATCTTACCTTCAACCAGTGGCTTCCAAGACTCCATAACCCAATTGCGGAGGTTAGGCAAAGAGGGCCAGAATCCATTAAATTTGCAGATCACACCAGTATTGCGATAAAATTCTTCGTTTTCAGTGACCTTAGGTCCACACACCACAACAGGAGACTCCCAGGCACAAGGGATAGGCCGAGAACTAAGTCAGGGTGAGCGGGACCGAGACCCAGAGCCAATCACAGCAACAAAGAAAGATTTCTTAGGGCCCCCAGGAGCCTGCAGCCCCACAACAAGCCCACCAATAGCTTCACCCTCAACTGGATGCATGCCAACACCTAGACCAGAACCAATAAAGAGTTTCGTGAGAGATGGAGCCCCCAAACCGTCGTTGATTGGCGCATTCCCCTGCCCAACCGTATCCATCATGAGTCCACCTTCAGTCACTGTTGCGACCTCCTCCTACAGACCATAGACAGCGTCTGCACCAGTGCGTCCCACCGACGTAGGTTCCTTGAGCAACAACTACCCAACACAGTTCTCCCAACCGTTAAACCGCTTAGCACTCCTTTCAAATTCCATTTCTTATATTTGATCAAAGTGACTTGTTTTTAATATTGATCAAAGCGGGTTTTTGAAAGGGCATGAACCCTTTTACAAAAGAGCAACCAAAGGCAGACGATATTAGTACCATGAGATATGGGACAAACAACACAACACAAAAATAACAACCCCACTGCAACACAATAAAAGCAAAAACACAACCCACAAGGATCAGAAGACTACACAACGCCTTATCCCAATCTAGCAAATCCCTTAAGGGTGGGAAGTAGAATCCAATTTTGGGAGGCCTTTTTTTCTTCTTTGAGCAATTGTCCAAGATAACCTTGAATCCAAATCCTCAAAAAGAGGAGAGAGGAGGGAATCCTCAATCAACACAACCACAGACAACTCCTGCAGAAAGGGGGAAAGTTCAAAACTGGAAGTTGGAAGACCCAAAGACAAAAGTGGTGCAGGGATCTTCGCACCACCCACCATGGGGGAGGGGAGGAGGGGGCAACAATTGACAAATGGGAAATCAAGGCCTAGTTAGAAGAAGATGACTCAGGGGGAGTCAAGGCACTCGTCAAAGCATGTCCCACCGTAGGAGGAACTAGAAGAAAGGACTCAATATCTTGAGAAGGCTCATCATCCTGAGAAGATCCATCCAATGGAGAGTTTGAAGCATTGATAGTCAAGTGATCATCAAGGGTATTCTTCCACCATGTTGTTGCGCCCTTGTGATGAGAGTGGTGACAAATGAAGGCCATGTGACCAATAGAAAAAAAATCATCTACATCTGAAGGGGAGGCCCTCATAGTCTAGTTGTTGCGTCCAAAGCCTATCGCCCACCATTAGAACTATATCTCCATGAAGAGGTTTGGAGATATCAATATCCACCAAAATATGGGCAAATGTAGTGTCCCATGAAAGAAATAGTGGAGTCAACCTTTAGGACATTGTAGTGATTTGTTACTAAATTCCATTCTTGAAATTTATTTGATTGTCCACTCAACTCAATCACATGGTTTCATTATACATAAAGTAAATTGAGGTAATCAATCATAAAATTGACAACCTTGGCCTATTAATAACAAAGAACCTTCATCTTGGGGTGGTCTTGCCAACATTCTCAAAGTCGATAAAGATCTCACCTCTTCATAATGCTATTTTTTTCACTCCCTAGATTAGGATTTTGTTGTCTATGTGAAGAGATCACTCACACATGTGAGTATGTAGAGCTCATTAGGGCCACTTTCTTTGCATTTACTCGGTGACACCTTTACATGATTTAATGCCCTTCTCTATCTCCATTAACACTTATTTCTCTTTCCTCTCTCTACATTTGGATTGTCCAACGCTTTCAATGGTGTACAATGTGAAATGGACTATAAAAATTAAGGGTTCTCTACAGAATTTGAATGTGTTCAACCATGTTTCTCTAGGACTTGTTACAAGGCTTTAGGGCTGAAAGGAATGGGGCCCCATCACTCTAAGGTGGAATTGCATAGCTTTTCTCATGAATAACATGAACCTCCTAGTTGAGTTTCTTGGACATAGACAAGAACAACCAAATTCAACAGATGTTTCCATTCATCAGATTCATGAGGAAACTTTAATTTCTTGAGTTTGAACTTTGAGATAGCAAAGCTAGTGGTGGTTATGTTGGAGTCCAGGACAACATTGAGAGGGGGGGTGAATCAGTGTTGTATAAATTTGTAAAACTTTTACAACTTTTAATTTACAAGACAAATAGAGAGGAAGACATTAATGACTTGTTGAGCTCATTTGTACAAGACTGATAATGAAATATGTGAACAAAACTTATAAGCAAAGCACTAATATACACATATACAAATGAAGACAATCATGAATCAAGACACATGTTTTTCACGAGTGGAAAACCCACCTAGGGTAGAAAAACCACTCCAAAACTGCCTCATTGGCTTAATCAAAACCTCACTAGTTACATAAGGTCTCACTGACCAAAGAAGCTTCACTAGCTTTACAAGATGCCTCACTGGCATACACTTGTGCCTCACTGGCTAATCACAAATCAAATGACATGAATTGAGTTCAATTCAGGGGGTTACCCTGATTCACTAAAGTACACAACACCTTCAACATAGCCATTATCAACTTTTCTTCTTCAATTTTACACAAATTCCTCAATGTCTTCAAAACAATGACCTCTGCAATTTGATGTGTTCAACACCTGCAATAACCAATTTCAATCTGTAAAATATTCACCTTCGAAAACAAATCACCTCTGCAAAAGATTGATATATACTCCTGATTGATATTTAGCATTCAAATCTCTTTCACATTTTAATTATCAATGAATTATCTGTATTTTGAGAAAACAAACTATCACTACAAAAACATGAGCTTTTCATCTCTAGCTTCAACCAAGTCTCTGCAATCTTTCTTCATTTCTGCCTCAATAAAAAACACCTGCAATTTTTCTCTTCAATCATACCTCAAAATTTTAACACTTTAAACCCAAACTCTGTAAAAACTTTTTCAACATCTCAACTACCTTGCATATGCACATGTAGATCTTTTATATTCAACTTCTTCTTTGATTCATTCTCCCACAATAAAGAACTTTTCATTTCATGCTTAAAACTTTTCATTTTCATCCATATATTTCTTCAATCTTTTTAACTTCTCAAAAAACTTCCATCTCACACCAATGACCTTTCAAATATCTACATAAAAAAAAAATCTTCTGCCCTAAAAAAAAATTCTTGCATCCTCTTCATCTTCATTTTTCAAATTCGTTTTGACAAAAATCTTCTTCAAGAAGATTAGAGAAGAAAAAAAAACATTCTAAATAAAATCTTAGAAGCTTTCAACTATATCTTCCAATGTCACGAGAGTGAAGCGGCGAATAAAAAAAGAATTAAATCTCCAAAAAAATAGCCTTCAAAAACTCATTAAAAACTGCCTTAATAATAGGCTTTATTCCTGCAGATAAGGAGACTTTTTGATTGCCATTCAAATGTCAAATTTAAAAAGGAGAGAGGAAGTCTTAGTTTAAACAACGATCATAGATCTTCACATTCACGCCCCTTCAACTTTTAAATGTGACCTTTGATATAACTTTGGCGCCCAATTCATAATCAAGAAACCATTGTGAGCGGTGGAGAAGAGTTAAGGGACTGGTCACCACTATGTATTTGAACCCCTTCAACAGGTAGACTTAAGTGAAATTACCTCCTATAGCAAGTCACTGGAGGAATAAAACAAAAAGACCATTTATGCAATATGGGCAGTGAAGGGCAAAGAGTATGTGATATGATTTAAGTGGTTTAACCATAATTCAATACATTTGATGTGATTCAACAAAGCCCACATAAAATAATGATTATGAAATTATACTGGTCTATCACAGCATACCTCTGACATGAAGACTCATACTACTCTGCCACAGCATACCTCTGACTAAACTTTGACTTTACTTGCACCAATATTTGTCTATCAATGACATCACATGTCTTACATCCATTGCCCTCAAATACATTTGCATAAGATCATCTCAACAAAGGTTATTACTGTGAAACCAAAATATTACTGAAGATAACCAACAAATGTCATGACATTAAATGGCATCAAACCCTTTGCCATATTTATGAGTGAATACCTGCATGAATAATGTCTACATTGAATGACCATTTGAAACCTATCTCCTAATGAAGATCCCTGATGATGATGACAACCTTAAACAAGATCGTAAGAATTGCAATCAACTCAATCCAACACCAACCAGACACCATGAGGACTTGATTCTCATGTAATAAGTCAAATGAGTTTTTAAATAACTCTTGATAACACCAATGAGAGTGAGAATATCTAATGTGAATGAAACAACTCCTGATGATGAGCATGATTCATATACATTCTAATATGAAATAGAAAACATGTCAATACCAAAAACATGATTCTTCACTATGATGCATTTTAGATATATTGTATCTTCTCTGCAATATGAGTCATTGAATTCCTATATGATCAACATTTGAAGCACAAGACTATCCTCAACACATCACTGACATCCTGACGTAATCTCAACCAACAAATCAAAAACAAGATCACCAGCCATGAAGCAATAGCGGTGATAACCAACCGAGATAGAAGCATGAAAGCCCACATTGTAACCATGAAGACATCCTGATATGATTTGGAACATCTTTGCAATACCCAACATCTTCTGTCAACAATGACAAGACACTATCACTGAATGTGAACTCTGTCCTAACATGAAACACTTGACATGAAAATCAAAAACATCTATTGTGCCTTGGACAACATGAAGACCACCATATGAACTCCTAACTTTGTGAACTCATGACAAACAACTCAACACCTTTTTGACATCAATGACATGTCTCCATTAGGTTATAGCTCCTACAATGAATGATGTGGCTCCTTAGGGTAATGGTCAAAGTTCTAGAACCATGGTGCTCTCTTCTTTTGGAATTGTTGATAATTCTTCTCTTGGTAGTGGTAGTGTAAAAGTCAAGCACTATTTTTTTGTTGTAGTCTATCCAATGATCTCTTGTATTTTAAAAGTTTATTCTTGGTAGGTCTTATATTGTAGATTAATATAACTAGCCTTGCATAAGAAATGTCTTGTTTTACATGACATAACTTTTGTTGACCTTTGTGGGTTGAACAAATAATGTACTATCTATGATTGTGATTTTTTATTGATATGCTAATGGCTAATCTTAATAACTAAATAAATAACAACTAATATGTGAACCACATGTATTAATCATAAATTTTTTAATCGATTAATGATAGGGTGGAGGAACCATAACCGCCTTTACAATATTAAAAAAAAGGAATTTAAGGCCATAAAATTTACTAAAAAAATCAATACATAAAATAATGTACTAAGTATTGACTATCACTTCTATATATTTTGATTTTAAATAATTTAAAATTGATAAAATAAAATATAACATTTCTCATTCTTTTAAAATATGAATGCTAATATTCTAAGTTCTCCCTTTCAATACTTTTCTAATAACTTCACCAACTTCTTCACCATAATCTTCTTGGGCATGATGTCCAGCCTATTGTCAAAAGACATTGATTGAAAAAAGTCAATAATTAAAAAATTATATTAAATTTTTTTATCTTATTTAAGTATCAAGAGAGATTTAACCAATAAAAAAATCATTTTTATAAACAAAATAAATAAAACCAAGTCCATAAAAAACTAACATACTTTTCTTCCCAGAAATTAAAGGGTTGAAATGTAAACCTTTTTATTGCTATCACGAAAATTGTAAATTTTAAAGGTGAATTAGATTAAGTTTGATACAGTAACATTAACTTTAATAAGAATTTATAACCACATACCACTAATAGATTTAGCCTTTTTAGTTTTGCTAGAATAATTTATGTTATCTAAAGACCTACCCTTCAATTCAAAATTTTATCATAGTTTGTATGCCATCTAATTTTCTCACATAATAGCAATATATAAAACTTTTTTCCAAATGAAGCCAATTTCTGGTAATGCACGAACAAATCATATATTATTTTGAATAATGTGAATTTATCCTTAAGCATTAGCTATTCTTTAAAATTTTATGTTATGTTTTATTAATTCCTTATGGAATTAATTTTCCATTTAAAATTATTTTTGATATTTGAAAATGAAGTATGACGTGTTTAGTATAGAAAATGTTTTATATTAATAAATTGAAAAAGGCTCTTGGTCTACTGGTAAAGTTGAATGGTTCTAAATAAATCCATCAAAGATTAAGTCTTACTGAGTTCAAGGCTCCTGACACCATAAGGGATGAAGCTAGGATTGTATAGGATCGTACCTCGAGTGACTTTGGCATAATAGATTTCCCTTAGTCCTTGGCTCTTAACTAAAGTTACAAAAATGATCTTGGTTTGACATAAAACCCTCCATAATTATTTTTAAAAAAAACATTTTATCTTATATCAAAATATTGTTTTTAACACAAATTTGTGGAGATCTAACCTTATTAGAGTTTTAAATTAAGTCCTTTGCACAGTAACAACATATCTCAAATACTATACCATCACTCAAAAGAATTTTAATAAAAATGTTAACATCAATTGATGCAGGAGCACCCGGGCACACGTGTAATCAGCGTCACCTAAAAACAATTTCTAGTATTTGTTTTAGTTTGCTTGGGTTTTGGGTCTTTGTATTCCATAAAAAAAATCAAACGCCACAGATTAAATGGACAGCACATATATAATGTTTTAGCAACCAGATTTGAGAGCTTCCAACATAGCAGGGAAAAAAAAGATTAATATATATAACATGCCTAAAGAGGCTTGCGGCTGGGAAGGAGAGGAGTCACCTCATATTCTTTTGGTATGGAATAGCAATTAAATTGCATATTCTGGGATGGCTGCCAATAGAAACCAGTAGATGAAATGGGAACACCAAAGGTTTCGAAATGCCTCTTTTGAGGCTTTTATTTATTATTTATTGTGTTCTCCATTGAGGAGGCCTACAGGGAGGTATGTCAAACGCCCAAGCAGTCGAGTAGAAGGAACTTGTTGCCAGGAAGAAAAGTGTTGTTAGCTGCTCGTGAAAAAAAAACAGAGATCACTGATATGATGTATAGTTTGTTGGCATATGCAGAGAATTAAAAAAAGAGGCAAATGTTTGCAAGATGCCTAAAGCCAATTTGTAATATGTAGAAGAAAATTGATCTATAAATCAATGTTATGCAAATTTTAAAATTTCATTTCAGAGGATTGTAGTGTTGTCATGGAAATCAAATACCAATAAAATGAGTAGTAAATTTCTGTTGCAATCCATATTATGAATGTGTATTGTGTTGAGAGAAAAAGTTGAGTGTGTTGAGTTTGTGTAAATGTGTTTATGTATGAGAGAATCCTTTTGCGTCATATGGTATCAGAGCTGGAGTTCCTAAGTGCATAGGCAGAGCGCCGAATGTGAGGCAGCCTATGCCAGGACCTGCGGGTAGAAGAAGAGAGTGAAGCAATTGTGAAGAGCTCAAAAGATTGATGCAGGTAGAGAGGAGCCCTAAGCAAGTGAGAGCTAGGGAACCACTAATAAATTTGTTATGCAGATTGAGAGTGTGATGGCAGATTGGAAAGCATGAAATGAGAATTGTGGAAGATTGCAACAGATAAGATGGGGATATTGATAAGGAAGAAGCTCGTGATATGGGAGGGCTAGATGCAGTATGAAAAGAGGAAAATCTCTTTGATGGTAGCTGTTATAAATGCAAGAGTGGATAGATTGGAAGCATGGCAGCACGACGAAATTATCAAGCATGACCAAGGAAAGAGTGATAAGTTTGCAATGAAGGTATGCCATGAGAAAGGCATGAAAGGAAAAGATGAGGAAGATGAAAAGTTGTGTGCAGCAGCGGTTGAGAATGAAGAGGTTGAAGATGCAGCTATGGAGGATGTGATTGCAGCGGTGGAATGCGAAGAGGTTGCAGCAGCAGATGCCGATGACGAAGATGATTTATTGTTGATGTTGGTGATTGAAGAAGAGTGGATGTCGAAGCTTGTTGTTGCAACGAAGGGAGAAGAACGAAAAGTTGTAGCTGATGAGGATGTAGAAGATGTCGCAGTGAAAATTGATGTTGTAACTGAGGTAAATTTGTTTTATGATGATGGTATTTTGTTTTTAGAAGAGATGGTAGAAGAAGAGATGGATAGAGAACAAAAGTATGTTGTTGATGCTGCATATTTGCTTGTAGAGATTGTGGAGGATGATGCAGGTGGATTTTGATGGAGGTGGTCGGTTTATGGTGGGTTGGATCCCATGTCGGAGAAGAGGAGAAGAGAACCTTTGGCGAAGGAGGACGGTACATAGTGGATGCAGATCCACAAGAGGGAAGAGTGGTGAATAGAGTTGTGAGAGGAGGATGACGATTGTGCCAGCAAGATGTTGGAAAAAAAGAAAGAAGAAATAACCTTGTGCACATTTCACGGTGATGGAGTTCGCTGTAGGTTGGTTGCAACCTAAAAGAGTAGTTCGACTACTCAACTCCACTTTTGTTAGCCTATGCTCACAAACTTTCTACCCGGTGTGTCTGATGCAAGAGCACCTAGATGCACGTGTAATCAGCATCACCCAAAAATAGTTTCTGGTTTTTGTTTTAGTTTGCATGGGTTTTGTTTTGGTCTTTGTATTCCATCAAAAAAATCAAACGCCACAGATTAAATGGACAACACATATATAATGTTTTAGCAACCAGATTTGAGAGCTACCAGCACAACAGAAATAAAATTAAATTTTAATAAAAAAAGATTAAAAAATATATATAAAAAAAACATGCCTAAAGAGGCTTACGGCTGGGAAGGAGAAGAGTCACCTCATATTCTTTTGGTATGGAATAGCAATTAAATTGCATATTGTGGGATGGCTGCCAATAGAAACTAGAAGATGAAAAGGAAACGCCAAAGGTTTTGAAATGCCTCTTTGGAGGCTTTTATTTATTATTTATTGTGTTCTCTATTGAGGTGGCGTATAGGGAGGTATATCAAATGCCATGCAGTCAGGTAGAAGGAACTTGCTGCCAGGAAGAAAAGTGTTCGCTGCCCACGAAAAAAAATAGAGATCACTGGTATGAAGTATAGTTTGGTCATATGCAGAGGGAAATGTTTGCAAGATGCTTGAAGCCAGTTTGTAATATGTAGAAGAAAATTGATTTGTAAATCAATGTTATGCAGATTTTAAAATTTCATTTCAGAGAATTGTAGTTCTGTCATGGAAATCAAATATAAATAAAATGAGTAGTCAAGTTCTGTTGCAATCCTTATTATGAATGTGTATTGTGTTGAAAGAAAAAGTTGAGTGTGTTGAGTTTGTGTGAATGTGTTTATGTATGAGGAGAGAATCCTTTTGCGTCATCAATTGATGCATGCTCTATAAATATATCTAATCACCATATGTGCATATCCTTCACTTTATTTTGAGAATAAAGTAAATCTAAGGCCATGCCAAATCTACCTCAAGTATATAGCACATGTTATCTATCCATTTTAAAGAGGGTTTGTTGTAAATATTACATAAGCAATATAAAATATGTTATGGATAATTATAATTATTTCAATTGGCATGACCATGGTAGGACCTATGATTAAGTATAGTTACAAATAACAAAATACTACCAATCATCCAATACAAAATATTATTTTATTATTCAAATTCAAATATTTGATAAAACTAGCTATGTCTATTAGATGTTCCAAACTACTTTGATTCATAAAAGGCATATTTTTTTTGGAGCAAAATAGAGCTTGTACTAAGCAATAGGTAACCTTCCTAGGACACTTGAATGGTTATATGTTTGTACTTGTTATCAATTGGCAAACAATTTGCATTTTTTCTATAAAGATTTCTTTGAATTGCTGATTCAAAATCATAGGCAAGGTTCATAACCACCAACTATTAATTAAAACTTTATTAACATCGACAACCCACTTTATTGAAAAGTACATTAACATTAATTGCCAGCTTCAATGTAAACTATATTAGCATCTCATTTATGGACTATGACATAAAATGTGACGCTCCACAAAGAACAAAATACAAAGCTAAAATGCCAGGCTATTATAAAATATTCTTATAGACAATACCTAAGAGATTTATTGCAAAAAATATTTTTTGCAAATAGAAAGAATCATAAATCACATGCAAAAGGTTATGAAGAAAAATGTTCTAATAAATTAAAAATGTGAAGAGAGTATTGATAAGTAAAAAACACAAGAAACAAGCAAAGAAAATACCTTAGGTAGTTGTATTAGTTCATGCTTTGTACTTTTCATATATTTTTCAACACCATCATAGTCTAACCACCTATCCCTCATACCCCAGATTATTGTTGTGGGGACTTTCCATTCTTTGCTTGACAAAATTGATCTCAATTCGTTTATCGATTCCTGCATATTATGAATTTCAATATTCAAAATTTCAGCTACAAATCAAAGTTTAAAACAAAGTTAAATTGTTGAGAGGGATTTTTTAATATATAGAAGTTCTACAGATCTCATAACATGGACAAGCAAGTGAATAAATTGCCACATAAAATTATCGTCAATTCAATAGTAATTGATTATATGTGTGTCAACCACTAGGAGTTAAAAATCCAAAAGATTTGTCCAACAATATAGTTGTATGAGGGGCAATATAGCTTTATGAGGGACAACCTCTTTAAAACACCAAGAAGTAACAATATCTATAAACTAAACCTTTCCACGATCACTTATTGTAATCGAGCCATTATAAATAGATGCATAGTGTCACATAATCAACCATAAAGGAAAGGGAATCCATAGACACAAGGTATTCCATGTCCTAGATTTAAGCAATTGATAATTGAATGGAGCCTCGATGGCCTTATAAACTAGGTTTTGCAATGGCCAACCCTGATACAAGAAACATTACTAAGACATATGATGTAATATGGCAATAGTACCGTGGAGCATCTATGAATTTAATAAACATTGAAACTAAACTAACATACCTATCAAGTTTTTAAAATTTCAAGAATCTTGTCCACAACTTCGTTACAATGAGAACAATAGTTCTAAACATCTTGCCCTACAAATTACCATTCACACCCATCTCATTCATGAAGATTACATCAAGAGACACTTGGCACTAAATTTTACTTTCAATAGGACATGTAAATTACTATAGGTAGATCTTTCAATGATTTACACCACATAACCACAATAATAGTAAATTCTATATCCCTATTATGGTCTATCATGAATGGGTGCTAACAAGGGGATAACTTGATGGCATAGTCAGCATCGATTTAACAACAATCAACCACACAACCAATACAAACTACACAAGCTTAATAGGAAGTACAATTTGAATACTTGAGGGATGCTATGATTTCCTCAACTTGTGGAAGTAAATACAAGACAATAGTATAGAGGAATCACTCAAACTTCTTTATGTTTTCAAATCAAATACGCTTTGTACTTGATTTGCACAAGCCTTCTTAGAAATCAGGACTAGTGTTACCCACTCTCCAAATTCTTAACTTCCTACAATAACTAGCTTGCTCTCTTTTCTCTTTAGACTAACCCCTAACTAGCTCTTCTTTCTAGACTAGAGTATCCACCCTAACACTCTAAATCTCTTGCTTATGTTCTTTTATTTATTTGCAAGAATGTGTTACAATGTAATGGTGTAATGGTATATCAATCACTATTTGAATGTTGTAGATGCACAAGTTACACAACTAAAAATCTAGTTGAATGACATTCTCTTTTGCTTCTTTTGCAATTCATTCCATCTTCAACAATTATATTAGTTTTTTGTTCTCTACCAAGCTATTGATCTAAGTTGCAATGACTTAAGCAATACTTCAGCTATTTAGGCTTGGGTCCATGCATTATTACAAGTCTATAAAGATTGATAAACATTGTCAATCACCCACAACCAATAGTTCATGGTTACAATGAAGCCTTTGTGTTATCTGTAGTTCTTGTGAAGTTTGTATAGTACAAGCTTGTTGAATAAGTGAACAGTAAATCTATGATCTTTGAATATTATGAATCATGTGACTTTGTAATGTCCCCTTTTAGGAAGCTCAAAATTTCTTTACCTTGCACACAATATAACTTCTTAAAGGGAACATTAGTAACCAATAATTCAATTATAATATTATAAACCTCATAATTAGGGTTAGTAACCACATAATCATGATCAATATTAAAGCATATTAACATATATACAATTCACATTTTCTCATTCTTATCATATGGAGATTCCATGACATACCTTGGGAGAGTCATTCTTGTGCCTGATCGTTAATCTACTCTAACCACTAACCCCATGGAGATGGTCATCATTTCGTTAGGGCGCTAGTATACAAGACCCCACTATCGTAGGCCCAAGGGCTTCATGCTACACCCGGCAATACTTCACCACTTGGCTCAAGGGGCTTCATGCTACACCTGGCGATACTTCAGCCACTTGAGAGTCACCTACCATGTAAGCCATTTTAATAATAATTAAATCTACGCAACCTTAGGCCCAAGGGCTTCACGCTACACCTGGCAATACTTCACCCACTTGAGAGTCACCTAGGTGCTAGATCACTAAGCCACCCTTCCCTAACTCACTACACGTACTCGTAGGGTGATAGATTAACATTGAGGCTATTTACTCTTGTCCTGAGTATATCATGATTAGAGTTAGGAATCATACCTCATAGGAAACTTGTCCTTACGATCTCGTGATCCCATAGATCACGAGATAGTACCTTGATCACATTGTTCCTCTACGAGAACTTGTCATTGTACCATCTCATATGATGGTTGAGTATAATACATTGATTGCCATATATCTATATCATATTTATTACTATGGCATCATAAATCATTCTTTCTTAGAGGAATCGGACCTTATCCTTCTTCCTTTGTATGATTGATTCGTTGGATCTGTTGTATATATATATATATGTTCTTTATTAATACTTGCTGATGTAAATGCTTTTACCGACCTTATTGCTGATAAAGGCATGTGATCTGCTATATGATGATCAATTAACTTGCTTGAGATTCGATGAGTGTATGTATTGAAGTAAATTGGAATTTGTAGATGTTGATCGCTGATCTGTATATCTGCTAGGCTGGAGATTGCAAATATAAAATGAATTGAGATTGTTCGATGATGCTTGGATGACCAATTGATTCTCCTTATGTAGGGATTCTCTCCTTGAAGAGTCGCGATCCTTAAGGGAGTCATTTCCTTTGGTAATCGATGTTAACATAATCGGCGCTAGACTTAGTCGATTTAGTTTGTCTTTTATTCTTTTTGTCTTTATTGGCTGACTTGGATTATGCCACTTGGGATTAGTAATGGTTACTAAGTGTCATGTATGCTTCCCATGTTAGATCCTCATTCTCTTTGATCGGCGTCGATAATCACCTTGGCAATGTATGATGATGCTCGAATGTGCATGTAGTTGTAATACAACTGACCCATCCTCCATCGATGATCTTTGTTAGATGTCATCAGATATAAAATCGATGCACAATGGACAGGATCTTCAATGTATATTTCCATGCTTCAATATCTGCGACAAGTTGACGAGTTTGCCAACTCTATTATAAGAATTGCTCATTAAGTCTTCAGTGATTGATCATGACAATACAAGTCAATCAATAGTGTTGCCTCGATGGTCTTTGATTGATGAAGTTAGTTTTATCATTCCAATCTTTAATTGGAATGAGATAATCGATTTGATATGGGACATGACAGAATTGTTCCATAAATGGTTGGAACTTATCCCAAGGACAATTGGGGTTGGATAATTTGCTTGAATCACCAAATTTGCATGAAGTCCAGCTAGGAATTGTCTTACGTAATACACAAGGTGTGAATTAAAGACTATGGAAACATGAATTCAAGTACACAAATGTGTGAACTTGCCTTAGGGAATGAATAACTAACTTCGATTCTCAAGATGGAGCAATGCAAAGATGATGGGGTATTCTTTTGCATAATTCACAAGTTGTAAGCTAAAGGCTACCTAAACATGAAATCAATTACCAAAGGTTGGAAACTCACCTCATAGAGGTGGAAAATACCCTTCACACCAATTAAACTAGCCTTATCCACAAGTTTGATGGGACATGTGAGAAAACTAAATACATATAGAAAAGAGATGTGAAACAACTTATAGTTGTGATGCTTAGAGTACCTTGAAAATTTGAATCTAAACATTAGGTTCATAATTATAGTCAAGATAAACATGGTCAACTTATTTGTCCAAGTTATGCTTCTAATATCCATGAATCTTCTTTAGACCCATTTCCTTTACGATGAACCAAAAATTCTTTATACTTGTGTTGCCTAGTTTTCTTACCCATTAGCTCATCCAAGACTTCATTATGTTCAAGTTCCCTTCCAAGGATCTATCTTCTTCAATTTGCAAGTTGTTCCTTATCAATGTTGACTTTATCATTTTCTTGATAATAGTGTCACTTTGAGACATCAAAGATGGTAAAAGCATCTAAACCATTAGGCAACATTATCTCGGAAGCATTGTGTTAAAAAAATACACAATATTCTACAAGGACCAATCTACTTGAATTTGGATTTGCCATAAGTTCCTTTGTAGGAACTTGCCCTTCCTCAACCTCACCAACATTGATTCTCCGTAAAAATAAAATAAAATTATCTACACATCTCATCTAGTTTTTCCATATAATTGTCAATACTTTACAACAATTTCTCCTTCACCTTTTCATGCAATTCATGCATGTACTTCACAAGATCTATGCCTCTATACTCTTCTTATCTAATGACACACTTAATGGATTAATCACTTCTAAACCTCCATACACAATATGGAATGGGGTTGTTCTCCTATATCTAATCATTGAACTGTTATAGGAGAATTATACTAAAGCCAATGCCAAATCTAATTATCCTAACTTGCTTCCAACTGAAAGCAAGCAAAATTTTACTAAACTTAACGAATGACTTATTCCTAGCCATCTCTTAAGGAATGATATGTAGAGCTATCTACAACATGTTATCATACTCATCTTTGAAATGAGGACATTTCAAAATCACAACTTTTCAAGACAATTTGGGTTTCCTTTCTAATTCTTCACATTGGACAAGTGATAATACCTCTTCTGCAACAAAGATTTGATCAACAAGATCATGGACTCGATTTCTCAATAGATAAGGCAAGGTGATCTTGTGTTCTAGTTCACATGTTTAGTCTATGGTTCCAATAGCATGTCAATGAGTTAAATGTACATGAAAGTATTCAAGTAAAGGGATTAGTACTTTTATGTCTTTATATTATGTGGTTCCATATTCAAGTGCTCACTTACTTTGCACACTATTGAGCCTATTTAGTTATTTTAGAACAAATAATTATTTAAGTGTAAAGCGTCTATGTCGTGTAATGTGTGTAATTCATGTAAGGTGAATTGAAAATTGTCGAGTGAAAGAAAGTTAAGTCATTGTGGAGGTAGAATATAGTTAGAGTTGAGTTAGGGTTGTAGATGGTTATCCAACCACTTTGGTAAGTGAATGTAATAAAAGGTGCAATATTTAATGTGCATGGGTTATTCATCTCTCTACCCTAAAAGAGGACTTGAACATTGAATTCAATACATTTTCTTAAGACTTGGTATTTTTCATTGAAATAAAACATTGATGAATGGGAATCAAGCATTTTTCAATAATGAATGGTGTGTATCTCTCTTTGTAAAATGTACTATGCTATTTGTAAAAGAAGATAGGTGATGTTCATTTGCCATTTTAAATTGCATGCATTTTATTTAGGATTTGATTGACTTTATGTTCTTTGGATTCAAATGGTGAGCTTTGTGTCATCTACATGCAAGTAGAATGGAGGAGACTTTGTGCTTATTGTGGATAAGTTTTCAATATTTAGCAACTCAGTTAGTGAAATATTGAAAAAAAGGAAAATCTAAAGCCGCCTTCCGTTCATGGGACTTGTGGGTTAAGCCAAAGTAAACATCGTGCCAATATCCTAATGGATCCCACCTCCAAATGGGAAGCTCAATTGTATAGACAAGGATCGAGAGCCCAATGAAAGGCCACTAATCCTAGTAGCTTCTAACAATAAAAATGCTATAAAATAATGACTCATAAATCAATTACACTTACCAACACATAGACTAGCCACAAAACAATACAAAGAACTCAAAATTTTTTAACTTCCATTATCCCTACCTAGACACCAATCCTATGGATAACAACAAGATAACTCTCTGCCTCTTTTCTTCACGACCCCTATTCTCTTATTGTTTTGTGTCCTCGCACATATGTGTTTACTATTTTAAAGAGGATATCCCCCTAAAATAGCCAAGTTGCCACCCAACACATGAAACTATTGACAGGTAAGAACGATCAAACCAACAATATGACAAGTGAGTGAAGGAGATGTCTAATCTAGCTGCCTGTCAAAGTCATAACTAATAACAACTACCGCTAGTTAAAAATTAGCTCAATCCATGGACTGTTGTTAGCCATAAAAGGCTCAACCATGAATAGACATGAGAAGGTGGATGCATGTAGGTTAAAACATAGCCATTGCCTAGCAAGGTGAGAATCGTTGCAGGTATTAATAACCACAACCTGACTTGAAACTCCCAAAAATAAGGAAAAGATGTTAGTCAAGAAACAAAATGCTAGCCAAAATATTAAACATTGCTGCCATGATAATCCATTATCTCACTGAATCACCAGAAGAAAGGTGCAGTCGAGATTACAGTTAATATTCCCACAACCTTACATAAAACGCTAGCACAAGGATAAGCAGTAGTCAAGATGCGGGCTCAACAAATAGTTAGAAGTGTTGAAAGAATGCCATGTGGGAGATGATACAGGGGTTGCCCAAGCAAGGAATGAACAAAGTTTAATAACACGACCACATGGATAATCAAAGGCCATGCCCCTAGAGGCCGATCCCATACATGACAACAAAATTGGCCCAACTAAAAAACACAAAATAAACCAACAAACAAAATTGAAGCAAGATTACAAGTAACCCGAACGCTTTGCATCATACACACCCAATAAGTGGAATGTTCCATGAGTTTTAAGACTTAGGAAGATTTTATGTAATTTGGAACTAAAATTCCACACTTGGAAATCTTGGATGCATTCATTTAGCTTGCCTCATCTATTGCCTTGTTCTTCCACTTGACCGAGTATTCCCTATATTCTTTTCCCCTTGTTTTCTTAACCACTTAGAAATCTATTATTGTTTCAACCTCATCCCACTCCTTCTCAAGCAACTACTACACCCATTCTTCCTTTCGGCAATCAAGATTTACACCTCCTTCACTATTTTGCCCTTCATAATAACGGTACAAATCAACAACATTGAAAATAGGTGAAATGTCTACACCTTTGGGAAGCTCTATCTCATATACATCGAACATAAACTTCCTAACTTCTTGGTGCAACTCATGTATGCAATCAACAAAATCTTCTGCTACAACACTTTTTCTACCCAAATCAGCAGTACGTCTCAAGTTATCTACCCCCTTGGGTTGTACCCATACACGATTTGGAAAGGATTTTTAGCTATACTCATGTTAAATGAGTTATTCTAAGCAAATTATGCATGTGCCAAGAACACATCGCATTGAGTGCCCTTATTTCCAATCCAACATCTCAATAGGTTACCTAGACTTCTACTGACAACTTTGATGAACACACACTTATACAAACTTAACAACCGCAACAATAGCAATCACACAAGATCTAACAATTATGCAACACAAAATTTGCGTGAAGACCCTTTCGGGAGAAAAGCACAATGACAAGAGTGCTTGGATCTACTGTCCAAATCCAATCATAAAATAAAATGTTTCTTACAAAAGATTTGTAGGCACCAACCCACTAGAGACACCAATCCCCATCGCTAAACAATTTGCAGGCGCCAACCTACTGGAGACACCAATCCCCACTGCTAAGCACCAACTTAGCAAGAGACACCAATCTCTTCTATTAAGAAGCACCAAACTCCAAATGAACTTCTTCAATGAATGATGATCAATTGATTTGCCTTCATAAAAATCTTCTTGTTGATGATACACTCTTCACAAATTTTATGCAATCACTTTCATATACTTTCCTTTTCAAATCTACACATATTCCTCTTTTCAAATCTGCATATATTCCTCTCTTCAAATCTGCATATATTCTCCTTCACAAATCTGCTGCAACATTCTTTAACATGTATTCTCCTTAACAAATCTGCAACATTCTTCATATTTATTTCTGCTCTAAATCTGCTCAAATTCAAATGATATTACATTGTATTACTTTCTTCTTTTACTCCCCACTTCATCATATCAAAGCCCACTTGTAGATCACTATAAGTTCATACAAGCAAAGTTAATCAAACAATTCAATATGAACGTGGTATCATGGATCTCGAACTGACATATACCAGTCATGACATGTTGAACAGTCTCGTGTAGAACTTTTTGCATAAGATCAGTTTTAACATTTTTAGGCATTTGCTGTTAGTTGAAGCCATGTCTATCATGTGAACTTTGCACTTTAGTGGTATCAATTCACCGTGGTTCCCCATCATCACACATTTGTTTGTCATCCTTAAGTACTTGTTGAGCTAAGATAAGAATAGTAACTAATTTAAACTAATAAAATATTTGTAACCTTAGTCTAGTGATCTAGAAATTTGCATTATAGGAAAAAGGAATCTACATCAACCAATTTGCAAACTTTCTATCCTCATCTATAAAATGGAAAATGACAAAGAGACACAAAATCATGAACTGAACTTACTTTAATTCCTTTCTTCATTACCCTACTAATTGCTGTCAAGGCAAATCCAGAGGAACCGGATGTAAGATAAGGTCTCCTATAGACCATTGCATCCTCTTCATCCATCAAGTATGGACCACAACTTGTTAGCAATTTATCACTGGCTCGTAGAGGATCCTGCAGTTACAATATGATACACAGTTGCTTCACAGTTTTAGGTAAGCTCATGCAAGCAATAACATTTTATTTTCTCCTCAATACAGAACAATTTCAAATAATCACGTGATGCAGACTTCAATTCTGAAGACAATCTGAAAATACAAGTATAGGTTCAAAACATTAGGAATGAGGATGATCCCTTATTACCTGAGAAAAAATCTCACCCAATAAGAAGTTTGAGAATGCCAACAAACTTGAAGGTAATTTTGCATGCTGCTCTGTCAACTTCAATGTCCATTAAAAACTAGTCAAGAAGCACGTAATGTGGTAGAAAAAAATCATTACATGTAGACAATAGATATGTGCTATGTTTCTACATAACAAATAGAAAAAAAAAATAACCTTCAAACTATCTGCTATCTGAATTGCCTAGTCCAGCTTAATTAATATTTTATCAGGAGCTTGCACCCTTGAAAACACTTGTACTAACTACCTACACCAAAGAATATGTTTCTTTTAGAATAAGGGTGTACGATCAAATCCTTACAGGAGGATTAATAAGAATTAGCTTTTTGAGATTGTCTTGATGGGTCCTTGCATAATCAACTACAATAGGAGCAAAATAACCCTGCATATTGAATAAGAATGTGTTTTGATTTTCAGACAGATGGAAGTGAAAATTTTAGGAACTTCACTAAATGAAATGCTTTATTTAAAATGCCTGAAATTTATTGGCAATAAGATTACAAAAAAGTGGGCCACATTGAATAACAACTTTTATTAGCATCTCAATACCTGAGAAACCAGTGTGGCATTTTTAATACCAAGGACTTCTAGCAGAGATCCCAATGATACTTTGTATTCTGAAGAAAAATAATATTTTCTGAGCGCGTTTAGCATATATCATTACACACAAAATTCAATTCCCATGCTACGTGCAAATCAGGGAATTATTAAACTAATGGAATTAAAGCATAAAGAAGCAACATTTTTTGTCCATATACCATTTATTGCTTTCATTCAATTCACTGACATGTGAAGATCTAGTTTCTATACTAGATTACCATTCATTGTGTAGTCAAAACCATATTTTGGTTGGGGTTTGTCAGAAAATCCAAAACCTGCAAAAAAATTTTAAAAAAATTAGACATGAACTAGAGACATAAAAATATAATTATTGCAATATTACAAGGGCTATATGAGTCTTAGGTTGCTGAGTCAACTAAACCCAATTCATTGTGCTTCAATATTTACAGTACACACAATAATAATCATCATTTACAAACACATTGAGAACAATTTATTGTTTTCATTGATGATATTACTCCCAAGGCATCGACTATAATTAGTGTGCAACTATGAGACTCTTACCATCATAATATCAGTTACATGGAAGAACCCTCCTTTAATATTTATGTCCATCCTTGCTGAGATCCTTTACCATTCATAAAAAACTAATGCAGAAAAACATTGAATAGCAGAAACAAATATGCAGAAAAATGGGAGCACCTGCTCACTTGAGATGGATTGCACCAACAAATCCCACCATAAGCATAGAAGTTCTCACACAATAGTGCCTCTTTGTATCACATTAACAAAATAAGATTGAAAGAGATATGTCTTTTAGAATTTCTCCTCACTATATGCTAAATGGGAAGCAAACCCTACTCAAATCATGGCTTAATTCTTCATTAATCCTAGGTAGACAAAACATGATTTAAAATAGTAACACTAACACTAAGGACAAAGGAATAACACAAATCTAATAATATGTGTGCCTAGGTACACAACATGACCTCCCCTTTAAAGAGCTCCATCGCTAAAGCTAGTGAAAATTTTATTGCTAAGTGTGCTCAACCAGGAATAGCACTACGAGGCGTGACCTCCTACAAAGCATGACATACAAAATTTTTAACCATGATTTTACATATAAACAGTCCGTTAGTATTTTAATTCACACCTTTCAATGCAACACAAAACAGAACAGCGTGCATAGTAGAATTGTTTTTCGAATTTGAGGGGAAGCTCTCTTTTCAGAGGAGTGAAGGAAATGATATACTTCCTAACACTACAATTTGTGAAATCCCTACAGGATCTTTAAGCATGCAATACAAACAAACTTAAAAGAAAAACTTAGAAACGCATTGTTTGCACTTTAATTGCACCTTTCAATGCAACACAAAACAAAACAGCATGTACAGTAAAATTGTTCTTCAAATAATGAGGTGAAGCTCCCTTTTCAAAAGAGTGAAGAAAATGATATACTTCCTAACACTACAATTTGTAAAACATAAACCTACGTACAGGATCTTTAAGCATGCAATACAAACAAACTTAAAATAAAAATCTATCTTTTTGTTCTCAGGCTAGGGCACAAGGTGATTCAGCACTTCTACACTAGACGAGATTTTATACTTTATATCTATCTCTTGCAAAGAAAAATCTAACAGAACTAATGAAACGCTTGCAATTTTTAGCTAAACACAAAGGCTACAAATCACAAGTGAAACAAGATTGAAATGAAATGAAATAAACTAAGATTGCTATGAATTAAGCATGAAAGAATTGCATACAGAGCTACGAGACTTATTTTGACAAAGATTGCAATACAAAGCTCAAAATGGTTATCAGATTACACTTAACACAAGGCAAGTGAACATAAAAACCCAGAACTCAATGAATAGCAATATCAACAAGAAGTAGGCATGAACATTCCTATTCCAAATTTATGTGCAAATGGAACTTCTAAGCTAAGAATAATTAAGCAGGCTTTATTGCAATATATAATCCATAAGCACTAAATCTTAACTCAAGAAATCTTCAATTAGACTCCTTAGTAAGGATAACTACAAATCATAGTTACAAGACTTGCCCAAACTCAGCAAGTCTTGAGGCAAACTGGGCGAAATGTTTAGCAGGCTCATATTTTCTTAGAGCTATTGATTGTTCATGGAAGAGGAAAGATGCAAACTTCCAAATTCAAATTTTGTAGGACACCATATGTTAGCTCTCAAAGTTGCAGCCCCCCATTCCTACTGTATGAATCAATCCTCAAGGGCAGGGACTTGTCATCAAGAGGAAAGGGCAAAAGCTCATCAACAAAATACGAACTACAGGCCAATGCTTGAGATTGGATGATCTCTCCTTCACTTTGGGCTCAACTAAACCCAAGAGGGTGCTCCTAGAGATCCCCTTAACAAGACAATTAAAGAGAAATGAAATAACAAGATTCAACCAATCAATAGATACACCCAATGTATGGCAAACCACAAGATTTGTCACTAAGTCTAAGACATACTAATTACTCACAAGACCTCTTATTAAGTTGAAGACAAATCATGCATGAGACAAAGATATACCATTTACTATTCCCAATGATGTATTTCAGTTTATGCATACACTTCACACAACAGCAAAGCATAACCCTTGTAAGATACCCAACTACAACTCAGCTAAAAATTTTCTTACTTAGACAAATTTACTTGCACTTAACTCTTCAAGTACTCAATCTACTTAACATCATTCATGAAAGATAACAATGACAACTTGCATGAATCAACTTGAAGTTGGGCACTTGTATTATTATTACTTGATTCAAATCAATACAATTGTCTTATTACAATAGATGATGCCCTCAATGGCATGTATATACAATCTCATTCAAAGGATTTAGATGTATACAATGCTTTCAACTTCTTCACTACTAGCTCTATCTCACTAATTGATGTAGATCACTTCAATTGAGCCCAATGATGTCAACTAGATGTCAACACCTCACAACTTGACAAGGAAGCATCACCTTATCACTGTTGAGGGAGCATCACCCCAACTACTTGAAACTCGCAGGCCTCAAGAACACAAGCATAAAGCTTTGTAGATAGAAAATTCGCCAAAGATAAGATACCCAAATGAGAGAGCCTCTCCTCCTTTTATAGTGCTCCTCAAGGCAATGAAGGCACGTTTCCCAATGCACAAGAGGCACTGAGGCGTGTTTTCCAAGAAGCATATTCATGGAGAACATTCTATCTGACAACTCGGTCTGAGGTGGCAGCCTCACCCACTGAGCTGGTACGGATCCCAATGTCATCTTGTTGACCAATGAGAACTCAAGTGCTTGTAATAACATCCTGCTTACTCTAGGCGTTGTATTGAGGTAGTTTGATCATGAAATAGCGCCCAATGTAGAACTAGGCGCCCATTGAGATGATTGCTTCATGAAATTGCGCCTTGCTAAGGTTAGGCGCCAGTTGGGGTTTGCAAAGACCCAAGAATGGTTCCAAGTGCCAAAACAATATCGTGGAGGAGTGAAACTGCGACTTAAGAAGGTGTTTGAATCCTAGGCGCCAATCTGAGGTTGCATGAGCATGAATATGCGCCTAGTGAAGTTTGATGATCCCTTATCATCCAGTGAAGACTCTTAGACTTTGGTTGAAGATTGAGCACCCAAATGAGGTCTCTGGAGTCTAGGCGCTATCTGGAGGTTGGATAGAGGAAGGCTTGCGCCTATCTTGCTTGGGCGCACTTTTGAGGTGATTGAGACCAAGAAATGCGCCTTCATCATCTTAGCTTATTTCTTGACAACTTAATGACTTAGATTATTGAGCAAGTACAGCAGGCTGGAAATGAACATTCAATCCTCTACTTCACAAAAATGCATACAACTGATGTAGGACTGATTCTCTATCCTTTCCAAGTAATAACAAAGTAGACTACGAATCTAAAGTGTATATGACCCAAAGTAGACTACGAATCCTAGATGAAATGGTACGGCCTACCTAGGGCACCAAATACACATCAAAATCAATGCCATAACCTGCAATACATTCCTCAATATCTTCTGATAATTACGGTGACAAAAAACTGCAGATATTCCCTTGTGAATCCTTCCGCGATTGAACTCCAAACTTCCAAACTAAATATGTATGAAGCACAAATGCAACCACTAAGTATGCTTGCCTCAAAGCAACTTTGGATGGTATTTCACATCTATAGAATGCTGTTACTAATGGAGGTTTTAGTCTCCAAAAGCCATAGTTTCAAATTTCTCCAAAACCCTCAAACTTTGTCCAAAGCAAAAGCCAAGCAAATGAATAAACCAAACATAACATATGAATGGCTAAATACCCCTTTTTATAAATCGATTCAGGGGGTCGATTCACTTTGGAGGGAAATATTACTTTTAATTTCACTTTTAATATTTCCCAAGGTGAGCGCTCCACAAAATGACTTAAGTGTCTTTTAAATATTTTATTTTTCATCACTTAACCATTATAACCCAAAGTCCAATATTAAATATTAATTTAATATTAATAATTTACAGGCTTTAAAACGGAGGCCCAAATGAACTCAGAATCCAATGATCTATAGGCCGTTGGAAAGGTCTCGCCAAGACGCTTCATCTCCAACACTGAAAATCCCAAAACAGACATAAACCCTAATTTGCCAAAAATAGCAAGTTTGGGCCCAAAGTTCGAAATCGCCTAGAAAGACATCACCGCAAATTATCCGATATCACCGAGCTCAATGCAACATCTGAGATAGCCAACGAATGACCACCAAGTCATCAAAACAGCGTCAGTCTGACACTATAAATAGCAGTGTTCTCCGAGGACCAAAGAGAATAACCCCGAAAAACCCAGAAAAATTGTCGCCATGCAAGCACTTACTATAAATAGTAAGTACGGACAAGTTGTCTGAAATCTCTCCGAAAAGTGTCATACAGCTCCACTGGATCACCCAAACACATTGGTGACATTGAAATACTCCAATTAGGCTGTCACCAACCCAAAAAATCAGCTCTGATGGTGCTGCAAGAGAACCCAAAAATGGGGACATTACAGTTCGCCCTTCCCAAAGATTGCTTGTCCTCAAGCAATGCCGATACAATCTCTAATCAACATACTAATCCACTCTCGAATCAAGAATGATCCCAGGGTCCCAAGTCAATCTAGGAGATCTGTAGTACCATCCTGTCGAGGCATTGACCTGCAGGTTACCAACACAAGAGGCCTCTTGAAAACCATCGATAAGAAGAGCAATCAGATATTGCAAGAACTCAATCAACCCCTCAGAAAATTGCTCTTCCAGGAAACCGATCCAAGGCACCATAGGAGCAAGCTCAAGAAAGTCAACATCGGCTTTCTCATTCCCAATAGCTTATGGTCTACAACCTAATGTGATTCCAAGGTTCCAAGTTAATCTCAGAAAGGAATCACCACTCTGACGTTGCGCCACTCTGATCATAACTGTCTGACCATCATTCTCATGCTACATTTTCCTCTCCTGGGCCCTTGAAAAGTATTCACCATTAAATCCCATACTGATATACCCGAAAGGATTGAAATCCTCACCAAGTGACATATCCCACCAAGGCATCTCAGTGAAGCCCAAAGCTACAATCTCCCTGCCAGACTCGATCCTGGGCAACATGAAGTATAATCTGCTCAACCATAGAGGGAAAACCTCAGCGTATCTCCTCACATTATCCCATAAGTGATACCAACCACTCCCTAACCGGAATCTAATAACAATAGTGTCATCCCTGGAATCATACATCCTAACAAACATGAAGAGTTGGAAGCATCCCAAAGTGCTAACATCACTAAACCAATCTCCAAGTCTTGTAGATCTCCCATGGATGTGAAGAATACCCAACATAGGTGCAAGAAAGTGTATAACAGCTTCTTCCTAGTTGCTGATATAGGATAGAACAGCATCCTCATGACTCAAAATCAGTCCTATGTGGATGCACCTAACATAGCCAAGGCCATAGGATGATAGAGTATCAACCCTATGCCACTCTCCAAAGGTGAGGAGATGATGCAAATCTCCTCCAAACTCCCGAATAGTTGCTGTCCTCCGAAAATTATGCAAGAAATCCATGTCCCATAAAGTAGAACAACCATTTCCTATCAAGGTAGGGAGTAGATCCTCACGAACTGGGGTTGGAACACCAATGCAAATATGCTCACCTCTACGCCCAACAAATGCAAGTGCCTCCGTGCTATGCGTCACAAGACTCTGAAATAGAGTAACTACATACCCAACCAACGAGTCATCAACAAGATGAGATCCTCACAAGCAAACTCCTCAAGTGCTCCATGAATGGCCAAAGGCCAAACCCAAGCTATATCACCCATATCTCCATCTACATATGTAGTCATAACACTAGTGGCTGATCCACAAAGTGTATGCTCCATAAGGCCATCCAAGTGTATGATACGACTATTCAAATGGCTCTCCAAAAGAAAGGCTGATATGATAGTACAGCAAGCTGGAAATGAACATTCAATCCTCTACTTCACAAAAATGCATACAAACGTCATGAACCTGGAAATGAAACTCATAGCATAGCTCAAATTAGGTCGCTATAAGATATATAAGGCTGCCCACTAGTTGTCTGTATGTTGACTCATTGACTACCTTTGTGTCTATTTTGGCTGAAAGCTTCAGCCCTTTCTCCATAGGTGTGGATGAGATTTTGCAATCTGTCATTCTGAATTTGTCAAGCAAACTCCTAGCATATTTGGATTGAGAAATAAAAATACCACCAGCAATAATGTAGGAGGCCTAGATCAGTCATGTCAAAAGTTCTACTTAATATACATTTGATTTATTAAATCAAATGTGCCTCACTCCATGTAATAATGATATCATCTACATAAATGATTGGTAAAATGATCTCATTGCCTATGCTTTTGACGTAAAGATTTGGATCCAAAGGACTCCGCTGGAATCCCTGTTCAACCAAATACCTATCAATTTTGATGTACCATACCCTGGGTGCCTGCTTTAGGCCATATAAAGCTCTCTTCAGTCTGCATACAAGATGCTCCTTTCCTGCAACCTGAAAACCCTAAGGATGAGACATGTACAATTCTTCATCCAAGTCGCCATTGAGGAAGGCAGTTTTCACATCCATTTGATGGACATTCCAACCAAACTGAGCTGCCATGGCTAGAAGTGTTGGGAATGTTGTCATTGATGTCAAAGGTGCATACACATGTTGTCATTGATGTCAAGAAGGTACATGAACAAAGATTGTTGTCTTGAATGTCAAAGGTCAAGATTGTTGGTGAGATTGAATGTCAAGAAGGTAGTCATGATTGATGAACAGACGAGAGTATAGGAAATGGTTGTCAACATAGCAATATCATTGAATGCAAGGTGTAAATATCGTCATGGACGAGATTGTTGTCAAGGAAGTATAAATGAGATTGTTACAAGTTATCAAGAAGGAATTCACATTGATGTCCAAGAAATCGTTGTGGAGATTGTTAGATTAAGTTGTCCAAGATGTATCGACGAGAATGTCAAAGCAAACTATCACTGATGTCCAAAGCAAGAGATGAATGGCAAGAGAAGTCCGTTATAGACCGAAGGCCATAAATCATCTTACAAGAAAGATTGTGATCATGACATAAATGAAGGAATTATATTGGTGCCTGAAACACAAGATTTGGATTGCATTAAATAAATAAATAAATTCATGTGACAAAGAATGGTTAATAAAATAATTTGAAAATAATATGGGCTGACCCATATTGGAGTTTAAAGCTTTGATAAAAGAGAAGTTTAAACGTTTAATGAAAGGAGGCTGACCTCCTATGGAGCACCACACATAAGACAAAATGATCTTATTTAAATCATGACAATGAAGTGTGATTACATGTGTGTAAAGTGCGATTAGTGATGTGAAATATGTAGTGAGGAATGGAGCAACCAAGTATGATATATGGGCAGCGATGAAGATCAATAGAAGGGGCAGTTATTGAATCTTATAAAGCAGAAATTACATATTAAAGACAGAGACCATTTACACAAGACCAGCGCCATATATATTAAAGAAAATGTTTCATGCTTTATAATACTTGTGAAGAGGAGGAACGTCTTTCCCTTTGGAAGGAACGAAAAATAAATAAATATGGCCAAACTTTAATGCTGATTGACTTACATTGGAGAGGGAGTTCAATTTAAATTAAAGATTTAAATTATGTTAAGGAAGCACTAAAAGACAAATTGTGATATGGCCGACCATTTAGGAGTACTAAAAGACAAAGAATGATATTAAAAAAGGTTGTGCAATTCATACAAATGCTGCAATTAATATATGTGAAGGAGAATGACTATTAATGTGCTGCAATCCATATTAGTTATGAGGAGCATTTTTAATAAGTACAGCGATTTATTTGTGAAGGGCAGCAATTAATTTTGAGGGGCAGCAATTAAGGAGTTGCATCCTTTGAGATGTAGTTATGACTTTTATCATAAGACATCTCTCTTGACAAGGGATTAGAAAGATATTTAAAGGAGAGTAGATGATGTTTTGAAGACAAGCATCCAATGATATATTTCTGAGTATAAAGAAAAGGAAGAGCAGAAGTATGAAGTGTGAATCAGATTTGTATTGAAAATAATTGTCTGTTAAAGTATGAGGACATATGCAGTGAGTTGATGTAATGTACAACCCCCAAATTTTTTTGCAAAATGTAAACAATGATTATCAATGATTAGCACAATGATGTATGCACAACTAAAATACCTCCACACTTCTGATCACCAAGATCCCAACTGGGCGAGGTGAGAGCATATTGTGCTTTGGATACAAACTAAAACATTGTGCAAACAAGTAAACATTCATCTTCATATGCAGGCATCCATTTATGCAGTGGGAAATCACCACTTATTCAGTGGGTGGAAAGAATATGAAAGCTAAAGATCCAATTTGCCCACACTTGCGGTAAACCATCTAGGGGTTATTGTGTGTTTATGCAACATAAAGACAGATTACAATGAATATCCAACTGCAATCACTAATCAAGATACTGATTAGGATTTGAGAAAGACATCTTGAAGCTTGAAAATCATTGTAGTTCACCTTCATAGTATTCACATCATAACCTTATATTTCAACTGTCCAAGACTGATATAAATCAGTTGTCACTGCTGATTAAATCTTTCTTTGCAGACTTCAGACTACCTTCACTTGCTGTACGGTGGCCTGGAACTGTCACACAACACAGAGATTAACAAACATTTATATAAACCACTTCTAAACCTTTCCCAAAATGGAAGATGTTTTATATGCAGCTCTATCGGATGAAGGAGACAGCAGATATAGTGTTACTTCTGCACTTGAACCCAGTTGTCCCTTATGCAGATCTTGTAGGGGTTTCAACCCACCAAAAACTCAACATAGACTGCTCAGATTTCATTACAATCTGGTTTTAAGGAACACCACAATAGACACAGCTTGTCAAATCAGAATAAGAACAGATTGAACTTTGCACACTCCCATGAACATTAATGAAACCCTCATGTTGTACGGCTGCCTGTGATGAGAAATATTCACATTGAACATCATAACATACTTCTTCATTTAATCTCAAATGATATTACAAGCAACATAATTACATCACCAAAGAAGCAGCAAAACAATCCAAAACCCAAGTCTTTAATGCAAATAAGACTCCCAATTTCCTGCAGGTACAGCTCCCTTACTGCTTGTACAGACTGCCCATCAAATAGCAATTAGCTTTTAACAGAATCATTGCATTAACACAAAAAAAGCAGCGATTCCATAATGCTTTGAATGCTCAAACAATATAATCTCCATCCAAACAAGTAGCAATGAATATAAATAAGCTGACCATATGACATGTACGGCCCAGCAGGTACCTTTAAATTCATAACTCACAGAAAACAAAACAGAATTCTTTGAAATCTGGGGAATATGGACGCCTTCACATGACAAAAAGATCCCAGCAACAATAAGAGCAAACTGAACTCTATGCACACCAAAAGATATAAATCAATCCCTCTTGCTGTACGGCCTAGAGGTGTATGGCAGCTAGGAAACTTCTTTATTATTACACTATTGAAATCTGAACAATACTCCTCCAAAGCAAATCAAATCTCATACAAACTTGTCAGAATACCAAATCAAACAACCATTCCAAAAAACTCCATGAAAGTGTACATGTGATTTCTGTGTGAAATCACCCAACCTCAAAAGGGTTTTCGTCCTCAAGAGCATTCTACAAGAGGGTTTTCGTCCTCAAGTGTCATGTCCCCATATTAAGATATTGTTTAAATTAAAGATTTAAACGTCATGATAAAGGAGGAGAAATCGTTTCCGTCAAATGTAGTGTTTGTCATCGTCAATCGAGTTTATAAACAATAATATTAAATAATATTATATCTTAAATATTTTATATTTATGGTATATATAAATGATAATATAAATACAAAAATAATAGTATTAATACTGATATTATTATTATAATTACAATTTAGAATATTAATAAATATATTTATATATTTAAATAATAATATAAATATATAAATAACTATAAATATAAATAAGAAAAATTATTATAATAATTTATTATAATAATATAATAAATAATAATAATAAATATATTTACAAATATATTCCCATAGAAGACAGAAATGTCTTATTCAAAAGACATATATTATGTACAAGGTAATATATAAATAAGACAAAGAGATACAAACTGTTGTAGCCTCTTTAGGGGACAAAACCTGACATTCCTGCCAAGTCAGCAGATTTACAAAGGTTTGGAGATTTGGTATTTTTGCTTGCATTTGTAAAGAGGCACGTGGGAGTTTAGGTGGGTCCCTCCATCCACCATTTCACCTTTGGATGTTTAACTTAAATCTTTTATTAAAGACTTCAAACAATGTGGCCGACCAAGTTAGAAAGGCAGCACTTAATTTTAATAAGACAAAAGTCTTATTTAAGGTGGTTATGTTGGTTACGTAGCATAAGACAAAGCTGATATGTGAAGCGCTCCACATAATACAAATTATCGTATTCATAAAAGAAAACAAAGTGGAACGATTGATAAAGTATTACAAGCAATACGATTCATTAAGGAAATAAGAGCTTGATGTCTAAGGAGTGAAATCAAATGAGAAGCTATGATTTACGAATAAGGCAAAGGGGATAAAGTTTAAGACAAAGATTTGTATTACTCTCCCAAATATGATAAGGTGCGATTATCACTAAACAGCAAACAACATAACAAAGGGTCATGACTGTTGACCAACAGTCATGTAGATTGAAAGATATAAAGGAGCCTTAAGGCAACCGATGAGGGAAGAAAAAGTAGACAGCGATTATTAAATAAAGAGCAGCGATCTTATAAGAAGTATGGTGATTAAGTAGGATGCATTCCTTCACAAAGACCATAGCTATTCAAAGGGATATAATATGCCATTTGTAATATGAAGAAAGGCTCATCCATTCGAACAACACTCCATAGAAAATACCATCCAGTCATATCGGAAACATCTGCAGTTTGAAGGTCAACCAGAAGCAAAGCATAATATATATTTCTGTGTAAATACTTAACTTCAATCAGCAGATAAGTCCATAACCAAATCAATTGGCATAAAGTAGATACTCTGCATAATTCTGATCTGTTATCAAAGATATTACAGCAAGCATTATAAGAAGACTTTCCAACAGCAAACTGCCATTCTTAGTAATTGAACTGATATAATACCACAGGTATGACAGTACTTTGTTTACAGCCAGTTCTGAGCAATATAATTCATGGACAGTCATATGTAATATTCACTAACTGTGTAATCTATATACCATTCATTAACCACATATGGGATCAATGAAGGGTGACATGTCTAGTATATCATTCATAGTCGATGTATTGGTCTTGGCTACCTAGAGTACCAAGAATCCTCACGGATGCCTTAGCCTCAAGAATACACCAAGTAGTTCTTGAATAAGGATGGGAAACAAACATAGCCTATGATGAACAACAGCATGCTACACCCTATCAACCCCATATGGTGTTAAGGAATAGTATATAAGTTATAGATAAGAAGTATATGTTGATAAGATCATAAAGACAGAATGTGACATGTCATGATAAATGGTGAACAATGAACATATGAATTGCATAGTGTAACAGTACCAATAGCTGACTGTGATAGCATGAAATCATTATAAATTATGAATTGTTTACATTGCAATCAGTTTAGTTAGATTATGTAATGAGTATGACATATTTATGTGCATTTTCATCATAAAATGAACTAAGGAAAGGTTAAATGAATACAAAGAGTATAAGTACATAAAAGGCATGAATTCCTAAAATAGAGGAAGGCAATAATGTTAATCAACTCGCCACTACGAAGAGTAAGGAAGATTAGGGGCGGGCAATCAACCAAGGATAGGTATGGGTTCATTGGTCTAGAGCACCCCTTCGAGCCCTTGTCTCAAGATGGTACCTTAGGGAGCAAGAGGTAGTCTTTTGACTTGAGTGGTCTAGAGAACCCCGAGTCAAAGGAAGGTCCTAGAGTGGCCTGGGTCTAGAGTACCCCTCGAAGGAAGAACGACCTATACCATTGGCATTGCACCCTAACGGATTCACTCTCATAAGAGGGAGGATTTGATTAACAAAGGGCCAAGTAGATCTCTTCTAGGGGATCATGAAACAAATGGTTTATGTTTATAAATAATGACATGTGATTTTAAAGAAGAATTGTATACTAATGTTCTCTTTGGTGAGTTGAATTGTGCAAGGTCAAAGGAAAAATTCGGACTCACTAGAAGGGGACATTACATCAAAAGAATATGGAAGAACTCACAGGTTCAATCCATCTGCAAACAAATTCAGTTCCAAAACATAACATAACCCTTCCAAATGAGAGCTCATTCTCTTTTGTAAGGCACTGGTGGAGTTACAAAGGAAATGAATTATTTCTTGTAAAAAATAACATTTTCCTTCTAACTTAAATTATTTCTTTTTTCCTCCACTTAAGTGCTCATTTTTATGTGCCTAAATAAAAAAATATGTTTTCCCCTTTCTAATGAGCTATAACACTTAATAATATTTTGATTATTTTCACCCTTAGGAGCTTAAGTGAAAATAATGATTAAAATAGCTCATTAAATATTAAATTTTGCGGAAAATCCCAAACAGCCTCCGAATGCAATTTAAACTGAACCAATATGCTCTGTAAGGTTTGGGATGTGCAACGATGCCTTCCAGTGACTTTCCAAAAATAGAAAACTCCTCCAAGAATATTGGCGAGCAAACTAGAAACCCAATCAAACTTCATAAACCATCACTGTAACCCAGAACATCAACTGCGATCAAAGCCATGAAAAATAATCTATTTACACAAGGAACCCGAATAACTGTTCTGCAGACTAAATTATGACCACTCCAAGAACATTGGAGTTCTTCCCAAACATGTCGGATAGCCTCCAAGAGACTAGGAACAAGCACAATGTGCACGAACATCTATGCACCAAAAATGGGACATTACAGTTGAATTGATTTCAGATTTGTGAAGGAAGGGAAGTCTGTTTGGATCAGTTCTGGAAGGAGTTATTCATATCAAGCATAGAAGAATTAATAGGTTGAAGCCTATTGGAGCCTCTTGCTGAGTTGGAGCTCAGTTTGTGTAGAGATTGGAGTCTCTAATAAGTTGAAGCCTATCAAATAGAGGTTGGAGCCTCTTGCTGGGTTGGAGCTCAGTTTGGGTAGAGATTGGAGTCTCTAATAGGTTGGTGCCTTTGATTATGTAAGTGGTGCATGTCCCGATATTAAGGCATTGTTTAAATTAAAGATTTAAACATCATGACAAGACAGAGAAGTCGCTTGCGTCAAATATGGTGTTTGTCATCGTCAAATTGGATGATAGTCATGTATATAATAATATTTAATTATTAGTATATAATAATATTAAATAATATTATTTAATTAAAAATATAATGTGTTTATTGTATTTATAAACAATAAATATAAATACAAATATAAATATTATTTAAATATTATTATAATTATAATAATTATAATATAATATATTATTAAATATATAATGTATATTATATCAATATAAACATAAATTATAAATAATAATAAATACAAATTCATTTAAATATTATTATAGTAAATATAATTATAATGACCAAAAGACTTTAGCATCGATACATTTCAAAATAGATATCACAAAGGAGGGCAGAGATTAATAAAAGCAACAACGATTAATTTAATTCCAACAGCTAATAAATAAAGGCAGCAAATATACATATTACGGAGGATATAAGGAAGTGGCGATTCATATAAAATAAGGAAACGAGTCCCTAAGGCAGCGATTAAGAAAGACAAAAATCATGATAGAAGGCAGCGCTGATGTGAGATGTGATGTCCCTTGATGGTCAGCAATCTCCATGAAGGGAGACGTCCATTTGATAAAAGAGGCAAGCGATAAAGGTATAAGGAAGGATCGGTGGACACCATGGGCAATCATCCATGAACGATGAAGCAGCAATACACATCTCAGCGAATCATATCCTCAGAGTAGTATACATATATATCAGCAGTAATTAAATAATATCATGAAATCATATCACACATCATCAATTCACTTCATCATATACACATCAATGAAAGAAAACGACAGATATATATATCAGATTACAAGAAGAAGAATAATATACTCTGAATATAAAGAGGCAGAAATAAAGCACTCAAAATACAATCAATCATCCAATACACAACATCAGCGAATTATACATTCCACACACAATTCATTCACTCAGATTTCAATCACTCAACACATCCTCATCGATCCAGTACAGAACATCAGGGAATTACTCATCTGCAATGCATTAATCAGCCCAATACAAGTTAAACACAAAGGCAGCAATCAATCAATTCCTGTCATACAAATCAGTGCAGCATCAAACAAAGAATAATAACTTCTGGGAAAGCGATCTAGCACAGCCTATCAATACTCCAACAACCTATAAGGTATATTTCATGCATTTTGAATAAATACTATCTCAGCAATATAATTGACTGTGAATTAATAAGAATGGCCAATAAGTGCCATGTAATTAGCTATAATGAAATGATGGACAAAGTCCAATACTATGAGAAAGAATATATATGCATGACAAGCATTTAAACTATGATCCATGAGATCACTAGAAACGAGAAGGCAAAGCCCTTAATGGTATGATTCCTAACCCTACTCATGATATACTAGGGATGAGTGTCACGATGCAGCGTCATTAATCTTCTCTAGCATTCTATAGGAACGTGTGAATTGTTAGGGAATGACCATTCTTTTTAGCGCCTTAACAAATGATTGTTAAGGAACGGCGATTCTTTTCAGCGCCTTAACAAGTGATTGTTAAGGAACAGCGATATTATTCAGCGCCTTAATGAGTGATCGTTAAGGAATGGCGATTCATGGTCTCACACGGTAGGTGACCCTCAAGTGGTGAAGAATTGCCGGGTCTAGCAATGAAACCCTTGAGCCAAGTGGTGAGGAATTGTCGGGTGTAGCAATGAAACCCTTGGGCCTATGGCAGTGGAGCCTTACTATTCAGTGCCCTAACAAATACATTCCCCATCTCCACTAGGATAAACGACTAGGTTAGATTAGTGACCAGGCACGACGACCACCATTCCCGAAGTATATCATGAGGCCTAAAAATGGTTAAATTATAAATACATTTGAATATATGTATCATTGATTATGATTATGACATTGCTAACTGTTGATGATTGTTTTTAGACAAGTCAACAATAGAGTAAAACACCAGAGTATCCCACTCTCTCTTGAATAAAGCTCTTCAAAGGTTGAACTATGTGATCCAGTGAAGTAACTCCAAGGTTCCTTTTTATGATTGATGATGGGTTAACTCAGTGATTACATGTGATCTTGCTGATAATCACAAAGGGGCTTACATAGATTCTTCTTCTTTCATTTAGCTTATCTCTCTTTTAGTGTGGATGACATATGTACAAGATCTCAATGATAAAGAAAAGACAAAAGATAAAAGTTTAAGGAATCTAATCTAAGGTCAATGAAGCAACGATGATGTATTGAACAGACAAACTCCTGAATTAACCTAACTCCACTTTGCCAAGAATGCCTACAACTACATGGAGTTGGTGCAATCTCCTAAGGTTACGCGAATGGTTTTCAAATCATGAAGACTTATATAAGCACCCATTGAACGACGCAGCTTAAACAAGCATTCATAATCGAACTTATGCAAATGATAAGGCTCAGACTAGCTTTACACAACACTTCATCAGCGATGAATGTTAAAAGCATGAGCTAGGAGTTGATCAAATATCCAGTACAACATACCTAACATCAAAGAACTTCTAATCTACTTGAAACATCTTTCCATTTCATCAAAGTACAAGAAACCATGTAATTCCACAAGATAACACTTAACACCAAACAAAGCTCCAATGTTTTCGCATTAACCTTGAGAAATATTTCCAACAACTTCAAGTCCTCTCAAGAAATTTCGAGTCTCTTCTATTCTACTCTACTCCTACTTGCCTACAATCTAATCTCTATATATTACAAATGAGGCAACAAGACCTTTATATAGAAGTCCAAATTACAATGAATGGCTAAGATCAATTCATGTAGCCAAGGGTTCAGATCATACCAACTCAACAGGTAGTTACAATAACTTGCTATTTTTAGCACAAAAGAGAGAGGCAATGAAGGCACGTTTTCCAATGTGATAAAGTAAGGCGAAATCATTTAAAACATCCCCCACATAGGAATCCCTTTGACTTCTTTTATTAAATGATGCATTTAATGCATTTAAAATGATGTGTACTCGCCACATAGATGCCACCTCAGCATACTTTGAAAATTATATCATCAATGTGGTGATGTATTCAATGTGATTGCTTAAACTTGTATGTTTGGGAATACATCTTGTAGATCTTGCCTTGTTATGATACTTGTTGCTTCACTTGACTAACTTCATGATTCTTTCTTCTTCTAGGTAGGTAAGTTGATATGATGATCTTCTTTGATGATGCTCCTTCTTGAAGAGTAAGTAATAGAGTAGATGATGATGATAGCATGAAGTAGAGTGTATGATGATCTTCATTCATGAAGAGTAGGAGATCTCTCTTGAACTTGAAGGTTGAATGGAACTTGAAGTTGAATGGATGAAGTATCTTTGAATATGATCATGCTTGATGAAGTACACTTGAATTTGATGTGATCTAACATGATGTTATTGATGTAGGAGACTTGAGGTGATCCCTTAAAGTGGTGTTCTCTTTGCAACTTGAAGGTGAATTAGGTACTTGCTCTTGATGATCTTGAGATACCCTTTAGATCAGCCACATGATGATGACTCCTTGAAGGTGACTCCAAGCTTCTCGCTCGAAAGTGACTCATTGAACAACTCCTTAGCTTGGCTAATGTTCCTACAAGACAAAGTAAACAATGTATTAATCACTTCATAAGATAGGAATAACTTTAAACATTCAAGTAAGTCTTTTCAAGTCTAGGCGCCTATATAATGTTAGAAAGGTGCAAAGTGTGCCTACTACAATTTAATCCCACATTCATAAGTTTAAATGACTTCTAACAACTGCAATAGTTTAAAGTGATTTCACCTACTTCTAGGTATGAACTTGAGTGATTCTCTTCAAGGCGCTAGTTCAAGTCTTCATGGAGGTAAAAAGGCGCCTAGATAAATAGCCTTACTTTTATCATTTCAAACTCAATTTGACAATTATGACTCTCTACTTTAACAAGGTGAGGTCCTTCATACTTGATCTTCGTCTTCACAAGGCTAGGCGTTGATTTGAAGTTACACCCACACTATGATCTTAAGGCGCTAGAAATGATTTGGGAAGGCAAGATAGGGCGCCTAAGGTCACTTAGCTCATTTCTTAGTCTTCAAATGATTTCTTTTCATGTTTGGACTTCACCAAACCTTCATTCTTTCCTCCAGGCGCTTCTTAAGGTACATTTAACTCCTTGAAAGCTTATAGTGACTTTTTCATCTCCTTATATTCTTAGGCACTAATGATGATATCTCTAGAAAGCTTCCTTCCTCAAGGCGCACTTTGTGATGGTTTTGGCATGAATGCCTTCTTTTCATGCTAAGGCACCAAAATTGGGTGAAAAAGATAAGGAAATGCGCCTTGCTACTTGAAAGATACTTGCTTCATTTCTCATGTATTCAAACACTTGTAGAGGTTTAACAAAGGTATCTTGAGTCTTAAACTCCTTCAATTTGCTTGATGAATGCCCCTTTTAGTATTAGGCGCTCAAACTCACCTCTCAGAGCAATCTACCTCCTAAGCGCTCAACGTTGAGGAGAAACTTCATAAAGAGCGCCTATCTCTTTCTTGGCAAATTTTGTTATCTTGATAGTTCTAACTCATATCTAGAGGACTTCTCACCAAGGCGCCAAAATAGGTTTAACCCAACTAAAGCAAAAAAATGCGCCCATGATGATCTCAATCAATTGGACTAGGCGCTAATTTGGTGTTATTTTGACTCATTCACCCTCAAGGCGCTAAAGTATCATCTCCTCAATCAATCTAGTCTCTAGGCTCCCATGTGTGATATTCCAAGTAGGAAATAGCGCCTAGGGTCTTTATGAAATTCTAATGATTCCAAACACTTGCTAATAGTTTCAAAAGATCCTATTCTCCCTTAGGCGCTCAATTCGCTTCAAGGTGCTAATGATGAAAACTATAGGAAATGGTGCCTAACACAAGAGATATGCCTTTAGTGCCTAGAAGACTTACTTCAAGTTAGGCGCCATTTGATGATTTCTCCACATCATGCACTCCTAGGCGCCATAAGATCATCTCTCCAACTCTCCGGATGTAGGTCGCCCAAAGGTAATGATAATAACAAGAAAGTGCGCCTAAACTTATCTACTTCAACTCAAGGCGCAAGTTGATGATCATTTGAGTGTGAAATTGGCGCTCAACTCAAAATGTAGGTTTTGTGGACTTAGATCAATCCTTGAGTCTTAAGGAAGGAAATATCTCTTTAGGCACCATCCACAATTGACTTGGACCTCTCCTCCCATCAAGGTGCACATATGAAACTCAACCTAAGGCGCACTTTTTGAGTGTCTGCAAGTGAGAAAACGTGCCTAGCCTTTCGGAGCAAATTCGCGCCTAGAAATAGTAGTCCCAAAGCATAAGGTATATTGAAAAATATATATACTTTAAATATTTCTCAATATACCTTTCAGGATGTTTGAGATAGGTCTCGAATCCACCGGATTTAACATGTAGATTATAGAATTTGGAGGATCCACCAGATTTTAGACTTAGTCAATTTTCAGTGTTTTAGGATTTCAGGCCACCAGACTTAAGTCATTTTCAGGATCTCAAACATACATCATACTCTTTCTTCCTAAGGTGCAACTTGGAGTTAGCTTAAACATCTCTTCATGCTAAGGTGCCAAAATGAGGTAGTCTAATGCATGAAGGCGCCTAGACTTGAATTTGCTCATTGTTGACATCTGTAAGGCTTTTCAGCACTTGATTACATCCTTGTGAGACTACTTGAACTTTAGGCGCTATCTATCATTGATCTGAACTCCATCCTACATCAAGGCGCCAAAGTGGAGAGGAGCAACAAGGAATGGGCGCCTTACCCACTTCAATTGAAGGCACTATTTGATGATAATTTGAACATGAAAAGGTGACAAGACTCATGAATCACTTCTTTGTCGACTTTTTGATGTTTAATGTCTCTTATATTATTTCCAATCAAGGCGCCATTTGTTGGAGTAGTTGAAAGTTGAATTTCCTCTAGGCGCACATCTAAGTCCCCACCTAAGGCACTGGTTTGGGTATCTGCAAGTGGGAAAATGCACCCAAGGTCTTATACTTTAAATATTTTTCAATATACCTTTCAGGGTGTTTGAGATAGGTCTCAGATCCACCAGATTTAACATGCAGATTCTAGATTTTTGAGGATCCACCAGATTTCAGACTTAGCCAATTTTCAGGATCTTCAGGATCAGGATACCAGACTTAGTCATTTTCAGGATCTCAAACATCAGGATCAGGTCATCAAGGGGCTCTAAGACTCAAACACCACTAACTTCATCATGCAATAAACTAAAGGCATCATCAAAACTTCATGCAAAGCATCAGAGCTCAAAAAAAAGGGGGGTCCCCATTTGCAATGGGGCGATGTGTGATTTGGTCACAACACTAACCCTAATGATTATGAAAGTATGTATGTACTTGTATATGTGTTAATGTCTGTGGTTGCAAGAATTGAATATATGCATACAGAGGTAACATTATATTTGTGTTCATTATTATTGATCATAATTATATTGTATTGATTTCATTATGGAATTGATCTTTAATAGTGCTAATGTCCCTTTCTAGTAGTTATTCTTGTGTGCAATTTGCGAAATAAAGGATAACCTAAAAGGGGACATTACAAGTGGGGATTGGAGTCTCCTGTGGGTTGGTGCTCACAATAAGAGAATTGTATGTAAAGTAGGTTGGAGCCTACAAGAAGAAGAAGAAGATCAATCTATAATACATAAACAATATTTTGCCGTGGTTTTCTCTCGCAAGGGTTTCCACGTAAAATCGTGTGATGTCTCTGTGCATTAAATTGTTAGATCTTACTTGAGTGTTTTGTGATTAAAGTAGAAAAGCAAAAGTTTTATTATATACTGATTCACCACCCCCACTCTCAGTATAACTGTGTGCTCATCAAGAACTAAATGGATGGTGCTCATCTTGGATGGTGAGAACCCTTTTGCGACCAACCGAACTTTGTACTTTTGAAAAGTACCATATGTTTTGTACTTGACTTTGTACACCCATTTGCAGCCAATGGTTTTCTTCCCTATGGAAGATTTGAAAGATCCCAAGTCTTATTTTTCATAAGACTTTCATGTCCAGTGGCCATGGCCTTTTTCTCATTCAAGTTTTCCCTCTTGAAACTCCCAAGGCTCATAAACTCCATGAATGTTAGCCATTAGAGCAAAGTCAATTGTGTTCTACTTGCTCTTGCCTCTTGATGATCTTCCATCAATCATTTCACTTACACAAACATCACCAATGGTGTTTTCCCACCACTTTGGTTTTTTCTTAAGAACCTCTCCATCCACATCACTGTTGTCACCATGACTTGGGCTGCCTATTTTTGTATCATTTGGATGTTGATCCAAGTTATCATCAATGAATTTAGGTACATTCACCTGAATGGGAGACTCCACATGCTCAAAAGCCTCCCTCCCTTTAGGTGGATCTTCATGAAGCTGAACACCTGAATCCTTAGCCTTAACAAGTTGGTCTTCAATAATCTTGATTGCTGAAGAAAGTTGGAAGGCTCCAATTTTGTCATCGATCACAACATCTCTGGTGAAAGTCAAACGATCAATGTCAACATCAATCATCCTGTAGGCTTTATGATTTTCACTATACCCTATAAGCATTAACTTCTTACTCTTAGGGTCTAATTCGGTTCTCTTTGCATCTGGAATCCAGGTATATGCAATAGAATATAAGACCTTAAGATGACTTACTTTTGGTTTCCTCCCAGACCAAGCTTCCTCTAGGGTCTTCTCCTTCGTTGCTTGTGTTGGAGACCTATTGAGTAGGTAAACTACAATGTAGACTACCTATTGAGACTCATATTTTCCATGCCTCGAAATTGCAAAGTCTTGTCAAAATTCCTCAAATTTTCCTAAGGGAAGGATGTTTAAAAATCTGATAGTTCCAATTGGAATTATGCCCAAGTAAAGGGAGCATCTTGTTAAGGAGTCAAATGGGTATCTGCAATTCAAATTTGGCGAAAATATGATGATTTTTGGCTAAGTTGTGATCATCACTCCATCAGGATGTTCGGGCATCTGGTTGCTTGTCTTTGTATTCTTATTGGGTTGTTTTCGATATCCAAATCCGGTCGTGTTCCTTTGTTTTCTAACTGGATATCAAGTTATGTCTCATGTCCGGATCCATTTGCCTTTCTTTATATTTATATCGGGATATTCGGTTGCACTAATATGTTTGGTTTGACCAAGTCAGGTTTGACTAGGATGAAAATATTGAGCAAGGTATGTCAGGTTGGAATGTGACGTTATAATGATTCATCCGCTTGCTATCGGGTGTGAAAGTCCAACTGGATATGGAACCGAATGTGGATCTTCAAAGTGAACCAAGTGTCCATTGTGCAAGATCAAGTTCGGGTTAATATATGATTCCATTGAGAAAATTTCCAGATGCAATTTACCTTATAGGCTATCTGGATGTGGATCTTCCAAGTGAACTGGATCTTAAGGATTTGCAAATGTCATGTCCGGTTGGAAGATCGGGTTAAGTGCTTCTTTGTTCTGCGGAACTAAATCACATTTTAGACTTGGGTCGGGTCCAGAGCCTTTTCTAAGTTATTTCAAATGTTTAAAGGACCGCTTCCAACTGGAACCTTTTCAACATGCTATGATTGTGGTATCTTCATCCAAATGTGGATCTAGATGTGGATTGCTAAGTTTGCCAATGCCATGTCTAGTTGGATGTCTGGTTAGGATATTCGATTAGAATGTTTGGTTGGAATAACTTGCTCATTTCAACGAATTTTTAGAAAATCCCACAGGTGACCCTAGCTGAAATTTGATGATCTTTCTATCTACGCCTTCACTTGGAACTTTTGGGATTCAAAATTGTTGCTCTTGGTAATTACAAAGTAAGGAACAGCTGACAGATGGCACGATAGCTACCGCTCATTCAAGATTTTGGTTTTCTACCATTTGAGGAGGGCATATAATCAGTATCAATTGAATTTCTCATTTGCATGAAGGTGTATTGAGGAAATCATCAAAGTTGTTGAAGTAATTTCGAGGAGGTACTACTTGCAGAGGCTATTCCTCGCCACCAATTGTAGCAATGATAGGACTGAAACAAACAGTGTCAGAATGGAAAAGGAAATTGGGGAATGTTGTCCCTAATTCTATCAAATCAGTCATGTCTGATAGCAGGATCGAGCAGGTCAGATATAATGTTGAGATGGATAAGTTACTAAATTTGGAGTTTGGCCTAAGCAACTTTATAAGGAAAATGAAGGTACTATCAGACGCTTGATATGTTGCTCGTTAGTAGGGTTGAAAGTGTTCTAAGCCATAGTTAATCATCGAAAGAAGCATTCAACATGTGGGAGTAGAGACGTGATATGACAACATATCTAGAACATAATGAGATTTTGCTATCCCTTATAGGACTAATAAGTTGATCAAATGATTTGCGCCAACATTCTTCGGGTGGCATGTTCTGAAGATAAGGATCGTTTATAGAAATACAGGTGATTTGGTTTCTGTGCATTCAACAGTGGGTCACCTCTTGGTTATAAAAGAACAGGGTATCTTGTATTTTGCAACAATTATCATTTTCAATCTATGGCTATGGTATTTCCCAGCATTCTTAAGGTGCCGTTTTTGTTCAGAAGAATGATGTCAAAATACTCTTGGCGCAATTATGTGGTTTCAAGAACATAAAAATAGAGACTGTCTCCTTTTGGAATGGGAGGTTTAGGGAAATGAAGGGGATTATCTCTGTTCCAGTCATGCTGCCTCCTCAATTTCACCTTCCATTGGCTGGAACTTGATGGGGAGTGTACATTGTTGTTTAATAGCTCCAACTGTATGCAGCTGCTCATTGGACGGTACAGAGGAATCCTAAGTTCCAATAGCCAATTTTGATTGGCAAAATCAAATGTGTGGGCAAGGCCTCTCCTTTCTAGTTCCTCCTCCCCTCCATATTGATGCATCACAGAGGGAGAATATCACATTTAGTTTGTCCAGAAGTAGGTAATTGTTTGGGATTCTATTCGCAAGGGCAAGGGAATGAGTGACAGACACCTAGCATCTTCTTCATCCCCACCTTCATAGTAAGTAGGTGCTACTAGCTCAGCTTTGGCGGGTGAAGATTAATTCATGAGTTCTCCCCGCGATTGCCAAACTGCCCACGTCTAATCATCGTGTTGTTTCAAACAAGATACAGTTGTTTCAATTGTTTAAAGGGATAAATATAATTGCTCACGTGCTCTGCCCCTTACGAACGAATTATGGTTTAGTGTGTGTGTCATTTATCTAAGGAATTGTAAGAGGCTCCCTTATTCTATAAAATGGATGCGCTCATTGTTGCAAAGGTTGGTGGGAAAATACCTAGGAAGTAACTTCTATTGTTTGCAGTTTGTGTTTAGGAGAGAGGGGATTTTGGTCGGTAAATGTCTTTGTGATGTTCTCTCATTAATTGATTTAAGTGACAGAATGCAAATGTTATGCATTTCATCTCCATTTGTGTTCTGTAAGTGACAATTGAGAATTAATAAAATCAAAGATTTGTTGTTTCTCCCATAATACATTTGCTATTAAGAATTATTATGTGTGTTAGCTTTTGTTTCAAGCAAACAAAGTAATTCTTTCATGCTAAATGATATTGTCATTTATAGTCCAAAAGGATATTCAAAAATGATCTGGATAGTGTTTGCCATCATTGAAAAGTCAATATCAACCTTAAGGCGTTGGTATCTTTAACAAGATAAATTGATTTTCAATTTGTGGAAGTCTCATTTGCAAAGCCCTACAAATCACATTGACTCTATTTTCCCAGAACAGGCACCGGTCTTGAAGCTATGTCAATTTCTGTCATGTCCCCATTTCCGGAGTGATCACGTGGAGTTGTTGATTAGCCTATTCACCATTCCTGTAGGCTAATACATTTGGTAAGGGAATGATTTTGGTTTGAGCTTGATTTTTAGAGGATGGAAATCTATAATATTGGCTCAACTAGTGTTTTGATTGGATTTTTGGCTAAGTGTTGCTAAGTGATATTATTTATCTAGCTAAATATCAAGTTCTTCTAGTGGATAAAGAATGGGAAAATGAGAAATGCAATATTCAAATTGTATTTTCATCATTTCATTGATTGGATCGATTCATGCAAAGTGGACAAAGGAAAATGTCAATCTTCAATTGCATTTTCAAATATATATTTTATCTATAGGTCCAACGTTCATATGGAGGTTTGATATATTGGTCTTTGTGCCAACACATGAGAAGGCAAATTGCATTGAGTTTGGTGCCATCGACTAAGGAGAATAGAGTATTGTGCCATTGCTCAAAGGGATAAGGTAATTTCATTGGATCATGTGCTAAGCGTCTTGGAAGGAGTCTTATAAAAATAATAAAATATTGTTCATCCTTGGATCATGCACCCAACACCTAGAGGTAATTGTCAAAATATTAATGAAATATTGTCATCACTTTGGATCATGAGCCAACAGCTATGTTGAGGATGAATAAAAGTGCATAAAATAAGAATTTCAAATGCCAAGGTGACGCCGCTCAAGGACAAGGAAGAATTTCATTAAAAAATATTTGTTTTGCTGATGTGGATCATTGCCCAAGTATCATTTCATATTGGTCGCTGCCCATGGTGAATTCATTTTAAAATGCAAGGAAAGTCGTTTTTGCTCAAGGCGTGGAAATTACAGGTGAAATTCATTTAATAAAATCAAGGATGATTTTAAATGTTGATTTTCATCGATCCAATGCATTTAAAATTGTTCAAGAGAAAGGCATTTCATTGGTGGACTTCAAAAAACTTGCAAATTGGAGCTAATTGGGTCGACCAACCAAAGAGTGTCATGTCCCCATATTAAGGCATTGTTTAAATTAAAGATTTAAACGTCATGATATAGGAGGAGAAATCGTTTCCGTCAAATATAGTGTTTGTCATCATTAATCATGTGTATAATCAATAATGTTAAACAATATTATTATATAATAATATTATATTATAATATAAATATAATATAATATATATTATTAAATACAATATATAGTATATTATATGAATATAAATTATATGATATACAAATATATTATATAATAATAATTATAAAATAATATAGATTAAATATTATTATAAATAAATATTATAAATATTATAAAACAATTATATATTGAATATATAATAATATAAAGGTCAGCGAATCCTAAAGGAGGCCACGGTTGATAGGGAAGTGGCAGCGATTCACCAAAGACCCAGACTAACATATAAAATAGATGATAATACGAACCAAAGGGAGGAATGGAAAGAGAATCAAGTCTGTTGACATCTGGAGGCAACGTGGGTCCCTCAGCAAGCAACTCAAACTGTATAAGAAGAAATCGTGGATTCTAGTAAAGGAGGTAGTCGCCGATTGTAAAAGGAATCGTTTATTGAAATTCATGAGTCTATTATGTGTATGCCGCCGTCAACAAGAAGACATTGTTAAACAATAAAAGAACCGCGTGATGAATGTTAATTGGTTCGCCATCATATTTCTTATGATATGATATGAATTTGGGTTATAAAGATGGCACCGGCTTCAACAAGGAGGTTCGGGAATATTGAAAGGAAAGATTCATGTTTGAGAAAGTTAAATACCTATCACGCAAAGATTTGAAGGCATGGGGAAGTGTTTAGAAAGAGCATCAATCATAATTCAAGGCGTTGAAGATTCTAAGGGAATCCGTAGTTGTTTAGAAGTAAGGAATCCGACTATCATATTGATAGAGTAATCCATCAATGGAGGGCGATTCCATTGAAAGTCATTCGATATGTTCATCGTCGAAGACCTGTAATATTAGAGAGGTATCTTAGTACTGCTATCCTCCTTGTATCAGATATATATATCATCAACAGATATCTAAGAAGCTATAGCAGTTCATTAAAGGAGATCGTTCAGCTCCAGAAGTATCACCAACTGACATACGGTTGCAAATTCATTTAGCAACAACATTCATGGAGACCACACAAGCTACATCAAGTATTTGGAAATCGAAATAATGTCACCTACCAGGCATAGGGGCACTACAAAATCGCCCTTACTTGGTATCAATAGAAAACATCTGTGTCAGCGTCGAATCATTGTGGAGCCTCAAATGAGAGATGCAAGATTGTTTTGTGTGACCTCCATTCCATATCCGTTGAGGAGAAACATAATGTCTGGGGCACTAATTGAAATCAGAGAGGTCGGAACTTCAAATCTTTAATTTGAAGCAACTATTCCTATCTACAAACCTGATTGTCCATTCCTGAGTTTATCATGGCAAAGTTGAATGTTTTGAGTTCATAAATTGTTTCTGCATAGAGAATTTAGCGAATATCCAATTAGGGACATTACAAAGAGGAAGATAAATAAAATCTTTCACCATCAATTTGCAACTATTGATTCCCTTGGTAATTTCTCTTATGTTTGGTTTTTGGTTGGAAATTGTATTTTTAGTGTTTTGTCAAGAAGATGATCCCTTGATTGTGATATGAAGATGATCCCATATCTTGTTATGAGGTGATATCATGGAGATTTCATCATGTTTTTGAATTGCGGGCTTATATTGAGGAGTTTGAAGGATATCTGCATTGAATTTGAAGCTATTGTTCATCATGGAAGACTAACAAGGTAGTCGATTTGGCTAAAAGAGCTATTTTGTGTGATTTTTGCTATCATATGAAGGTCTCATTTTATAACAGCAAGCTGGACATCTCGTTTCAGGGTTCTTAGACATCATTCTATTGAAGATCTTGAAGGTTTAAGGCATTTGGAACATCATTGAAGCAAATTGTGGCATTTAAGAACCCATCGCTTGGCATTGGAGGTCTCATTTTGCATGTTTTTGGCTTCATTCACATTTCTGGGCACTTTGATCACCTACAGCAGTCATATCAGCAGCAGATACAGTGATATCAGACATTTGTTTGGGCTCATACAAGGCTGTAACAGTGCTACATTGTCATGTTGATCATTCCTCATTGGAGTGGCATTGATATGTTAGGGTTTTAAGGCACTTTGTTGTTCATTTTCATGATGTATTGAAGTCTGATATAAATCAGTCCCAGACTGTCATATAGAACAGCCAATAACTATTTGTATTCATTATCATTAAAGTCAATAATAAAGCATGGGAGATTCGACATTCAATTGTTCATGTGTTTTAAGTAAAATTGAGGCAAAAATTTCAGTCATATTAAGTAGGGTATTTTACAATTTCCCAACCACCCATACATATTCAAAATGATAAATCATGCTCATCATGTAATTTATTTCTAATTATTCACAATTTTCACAGTAGTTGTTAAAGGTTAGAAGAGAGTTTTATTCATGAGCCTAGATATCTTAATCTCTCCATATTCCCTGTGAAAGAAATCTACTATCCAACACTGTGATTATTAACTAAGTCATATTTCCATAACCAGTGTTTAAGAAGGGAACCCACTAGGTTTTGCAGAGCTTGAAGTGCTGAGGAGATTGTCCTTCAAACAATATCTCTTGTTCATTGGCCATTTTCCACTAATTTGTCTAAACCTCAAATAGTTTAAGAATTGGTGGGGTACAATTTGGAACACCAACACTGCCTCAGCCCAAAATTTCTTGGGAACACTCCTATTCTCCAACATACACCGGCCTCTCCGTAATAGTACGGTTTCTTCGCTCAACTACTCCTTTTTGTTGTGGAGTATAGGGTGTTGTATATTGCCATTTTATACTGTGTTTAGCACAAAAGTCATTGAATTCATTTGAACAGAATTCACCTCCATTATCAGATTTGAATAGTGATTAATGCACAACTAGACTCTTTCTCTACTAATGTTTTGAACTTGTGAAATTCCTTAAACACCTTTGATTTTGACTTCAGAAAAAACACCGACATTTTTCTACTGAAATCATCTACAAATAAAAGAAAATACTTGGCACCAGCGACCGATGCCATGTTCATTGGTCCACAAATGTCTACATGAACCAGCTGTAGGACTCTCATGGCACTACAAGCCTATCCATCTATAAAAGGAGTTTTGTGTTGCTTCCTTGCTTGACAAGCTCAACACCATGTATCTGTTGCTAGATGTCAGGTAATCCCTCGACCAAATTCTCTCGAGCCAATTGAGAGAGATAAGGTAAGTTGAGGTGCCCATACTGCTGATGCCAAACTGTATTGATATCACATGCACTCTTGGCTGCCATTGCATGCTCTTGAACCTGTCCAGTATCAACTAGCCGATAAAAACCATGATCTTCGATACCAACAACAATGGTTTTCTTGGACTCTTTGTCAACGATATAGCATTTATGTTTGCTAAACATGACATCTTGATTGGGACAATGTCGCATAATCTGATTCACCGAGAGCAAATTAAGCTCCATTCCTAACTCATAGTACACATTGAGAAAAACGAGATTTTTCCCTCCAGAGGATATCTACACATTCCCTCTACCAACAACTGTGTACTCCACACCACCACTGAATGCTCTGCGACATGAGCTTTTGGTGGAGGCCCTCCCTGGTTGGATTTTTGTTCAGCCAACCTCTTTCTACAGTGCTGCTTTAAATGGCCCATTTTACCACAATAGTGATGTGATATTTTTGAGATTCCGTGAAGTATCTATTATTACCTTGTCCTCTCTTTTGAGGCCCTTTGCCTTTGCCCTTGTCCTTGGCTGCAAATGCCTGTTCCACACTCTGTGTATCACTGTTGCTGCCAAATTGTTTCTTCCATCTGTCCTGCTGCAAGAGCTTATTGCATAGCTCTTCAAACTTCAGGTTGACACTGGTAGATGTGATATTGAGTATCTTAATAAAATGTTCATAGGCCCGTGGTAATCTTTCTAGCGTAATTACCACCATATCTTCTTCTTCCATCATCCAACCTATGGCAGACAACAGTCTTGGATGTCCTTGACTTTTTGAGCAAATGCTCCTGCAAGGATGTTGTCTCATCCATCATAATCAAAAAAAGCATATTTTTCAAGAAGGCCATGCCTTTATCTGAAATCTCGCGCAGATCTCACAGGTGCTTGCAAATTGCCACAGAGGTTGTACTTGTCTAAACCTTCAAAAGCATCTCATCAGTCACTGATAACTTTATCAACATGACGGCTTCTCGATTACGCTCGTCAAACTTGTCCTAGTCTTTACCCACAGTCGTTGGTCAGGTGTCAAAACTAAGGATGATCTTTTCAAGACATTTGTACTCGAAAATCGTGAGCATTTGCTACTTCCATGTGTTGTATTTTTTGCTAGTAAAACGTTGGTTACCTTCCAAAATGATTTGGGTAATGAGACCATTTTTCCTCTCGTAAGGTGATTATGGAGTAAAAAATAAACCTGCTACTGTTAAAAACTAGCCTTTCCACAAACCCTAGCAACTTAAAAATGCTGAAAAGATTGGCTAAAACCCTAGCTGTTGTAGAAAAACCCACGATTTTGGAAGAAAATCCTCAAAAAGGGCATGAATAGCACTAGCTGCCCACAAAAATTTAGGGAAACTCTTGCACAAACCCTAGAGACAGCAAATCTCATGCCCTAGTTGCTCACGGTTTGATCAAAAACCTCCTATGAGTGTGACTTTGCTTGGCGCGTCCAAAAACTACCATGAATTTTCACTGCACAAAAACCCTAAGTTGCGGGTCGAAATCGTGGCGCAAAAAATTTGCCCGTTGTTTTTAACTTTTAGACGTGATTTTTGCTTTAAAAAACTCTAATAATCCGCCAGTAATCCAAGGATAAAAAATTGCGACTTAAAGGGAAAGATAAAACGCAATCTGCAGAAGTAAAACACGATTCCTTCAAAAGTAAAACATGATTTCGAACTCCTCCAAACAAAACGTGATGCCGTAGAAATAAAATCTGCGATCTGGAGAAAAGAAATCCACCAAAAATGGCGCTCAGATAGGTAAAACCCACAATTTAAAAAAAAAATCGCCCAAAAACATAACTAGAAATTAAAAAACAATTTTTTTTTTAAATCACTTTTATTTCTCCCATAGATTTTGTATGAATCCTTTTGGTACTTTCTGTGCAACGAGCAATTCACAATATGTCACTACCGACAGCAATCCCTAGGTCTATTCACCTTCACCGATCCCAAGGTTCGACTTGGGCTCTAATACCAGAATATTAAACACAAAATGACTACCAAGATATTCAATATTTACTAAGGAGCGAAAGCATCCTTAAATAAGTTTACAAATGTCTTATCAGCTAAGGATAAGAACAACAACTAATAAAGCAAAAGGATAAGAACAACAACTAAAAAATATAGAATATTTTGAAAGTCTATCCTAAATACTAATTGACCATTATAAACTAAATATTACAATAATACTTTAATAGTGTGCATGCTTATTCATTAGAAAGGGAGGAATTACATCGATTTTACACTATGTAAGTTATTTAATTATTAGGTTATTAGACATTATTTAGTGCATGGCATTACAACATTAAAAACATTTATATCTTATGTCATACATTAATACCTTATGTCTAAAGTCTAAACATTAAATTTAATAAATTGAAGTTTTCTTTATGTTTTTCGTTCAAATTTCCAACAAGATAAGAATCGCTAATGTTCCATGCTTCATGCAGATTTTCTCCTACAATTACACTCTATAATCTTTATGGAGCTAAATCCAAAATATTAATATAGTCAAAGGGCCCTTGGTCTGCTAGTGAAGTTGAACGGTTTTGAATGAGCCAAAGAGGGATCAAGTCTTGCTGAGTGCAAGGCCCTTAAGACCATAAGGGATGAGGCCGGGATCGTGCCTCGGGTGAATTTGGCAAAATGGATACCCCTCAGTCCTTGGCTCTCAACCGAGGAGGTTCAGCCTAAGGCTCATACTCCCATATTGGGTAGCAAAAACAAACTTGTGGATGATCTCCATCCAAATATATATATATATATATATATATATAAGGTTTCATATTTTACCCAACAAAAATGGAAAAAAAGATATGCCGCATATGTTCATTTCAAAAAGAAAGAAAGAAATCATATAAATTTCCACAAATGACTAAAAATGTGTTAGCTGGACTCAAAGTACGTCCAATTATAATAGATGTACTAGGGTAAATGTACCATAGATTACTAAACAAAGTATAAGTACCATTTATGAGATTTCATATTTTTCCCAACAAAAATGGAAAAAAAAAAACACACATATTCCTTTCAGAACGAAAGAATGACATCATATAAATGTCCACAAATGACTAAATATAGCTTTGTCAGATTCATAGTACATCCAATTATAACAGACATACCAGGGTAAATGTACCATAGATTACTAAAACTAACAAAGTACAAGTACTATACTATAGCTCATAGTGCAAAAGTTACCATACCAAGCCAGTCGAAAGCAATAACATGATAATCTTGAGAAAGTATAGGAAGCACTTTCCGAAATGAGTATGCCTGTAACAAAGACTCAAGTTCAGATCAAGAATACAATCTAACCTATAAGACAATACAAAAGGCAGCTTTTTTCCCTTTAATATCAGTTTGCATTAACATCTACTGAGTTGTTTATCCATACTTTGTCTTACAATCATCCACCCACATAAAATTTTATGGAGAATTATAGGAAGCACTTTCCGAAATGAGTATGCCTGTAACAAAGACTCAAGTTCAGATCCAGAATACAATCTAACCTATAAGACAATACAAAAGGCAGCTTTTTTCCCTTTAATATCAGTTTGCATTAACATCTACTGAGTTGTTTATCCATACTTTGTCTTACAATCATCCACCCACATAAAATTTTATGGAGAAACCTAAATGCATGTATAAGTGAATCCCCGGGGTGAAAAATCCACGAGCTTTTATTCTATGCATGGAAAAACCAATTAAGAATTTGTGTAACAAAAAATGTTTAACAAAATTTATGTCTACCACCCTACAACAAGTCAGCAGAAACAAACCCTCTACTGTCCATGGACAAACATCAATATCGTGAATGTTTAATGCTTACCCACAAGTCCATGATTCAAATACAGCCACAAGTAAGCAAGAGTTATAATTATTATGCAATTATCTACCAACAATGATAATGTTATTAGAACTCAATATGATATGGTTACACACAATACTTGTGTTCAAGTGTCATAACTCATACCTACAATTGATTCATCCTATATGTATGTCCTTAAATAAAATTTACAGGTTCATACACCTAATCAAAGACCTGCTGGTATATGGATACCACATACATTGCAAAACGAGTATATTGAAAGCACCTATTTCCATGAAATGTTTTTTTAGACACGTAATTCCTTAACTTACACATATTTAGTTTGTGAACAAGCTTATGTATGATGTTTATATTTAGGTATCTTAAAATAGAATCAATCCAAAATTTTGGAGAAATTGTCATTTCATCTAGAAGCCTTCCATTTGAAGTCATACAGTCCATTTGTGCAGTCCAACGTCCAAGTTAATCTTCCATTCTGAAACCGAATGTACTATGCACAGTTATATGTATTGAAAAAAATACAAATTCAGAGAAAAATAAGATAAGTAAAGAAAGGAAGATAGAGTCTTACTAGATAATCAAGGACTGCAAGACAGTTTACAACCACTGCTCAAAGAGCAATAGGAGTTAGGAATGATAGAACCATTGGTGCTAACACAATTTCCCAGCATAGGCACGTACCATACCATTTTATCAAAAAAGAAGAGCATTGCAGATAAACAGCCAAGCAAAAAAGTGGTTGAGATTCTTAAATAAAATAACTAACATTGAATTGTTAGCAATAACAGAATAATTTAAGAAGATAAGATGTTCACTGAATTCAAATAGGAAATGCCTATGAAGTATAGTTGTAATGCCCCAATCTTTTGCCCAAGACATTAATTGTAAATGAATGGATGAACAATTTTTTTCACGATGCAATTGTGACACAAACGTGCCACAATGCACACCTACACACGATAGATGCTGCAACACAATGCAATGACACTCATCAAGCACAATGTGAATGCAAAAAGAATGACTACACAAGCAGAAGACTTAAACATTATCATGTGACAACCTCAACACAACAACCATAAGAGCAGATAGACTCATCTCTATTAGCAGTGAGCGGGTACTAGACCATGATCTCCATCTCTGGCAAACAGATAAGGAAAGCATGAGAATGGCCACCATTTCCTAGTCCAAGGAAACCTGAGCATTGTCCCATCCCAAGATACAAACCAACACACACTCACACATCCCATATGATGTGGAAACGACATTCAAAATGCAAGGAAAGTCTAACCAGGAGGTCGAACAGCAAGGAGAATCACTACGTCATCTTAGTTTGGAAAGAGAGTACCCGTTTCCTCATGCCACAGACTTACGACACAAGGCGGAGAAAAGGTACAAGAGGACATCAAACTTGACCAATGTAATGTCCCCTTTTCTTGAGGGTGTTAGTCTATACTTGGTTCCCGTAGACTAACCAATGTGGTTAGGGAACTTTGGGAGTTCATTTGGATATTTTCGGACACCTTGGCTAGGACTTACTATTTTTAGTAAGAGTTTGGTCCGTTTGGGGAAATTCAGGATTGGAGGTGGAGCATTTCAATGAGACCTTTCCAACGGTCTATTGCTCATGGGATTCCGAGTCTGTTTGTTATTCCATTTTAAAGTCCGAAAGTAATATTCATATTTAAATACTTGGACTTTATATTATAATGTCAGTGACTAAGTAAAAGGGATAAAATGAAAAAATAAAAAGTCACTAAGGACTTGGACACCACCAAAGGGGAATAAAGTGCATTTAAAATATTATATTTCCCTCCTCAAATTGGTTAACCCTCATTAAGGAGATAAAAAGGTTAAGTGAAGGAAAAAAGCATTCATTCATAACAATACATTTCACTATGCTATTTGTTCTGCAAACGAGGGTTTGGAGAAAATATCCAGCCATGGCTTTTGGAGATGAAAACCTCCATTAGTTTCAGCTTTCCGCAAGTGTGAGAGACCACTCAAGGAGGCTCTTGGGCAGCCATACACTATGGTTGTAGTTGTACTTCATTCGATGCATTTTTGGTGAAGATTCAAAGCAGTTATCTTGTGAAAATCATGCAGATTTGTTGTGAGCAGCAGAGGTTTATTTCCTAGTTGCAGATTTATACCAGTTTGAGGCATTTTGGTGGACTACAGACTTCCCTTTGGCTGGTCGTACTGTTCCTAGTGCAGACTGTACCATATCAGCCTGGCCTTACACTTTGGGAGTGTCGTGTCCCCGTTTCCGGAGTGACTTCTAATGGAGTTGATTAGCCTATCATCCATTCCCGTAGGCTAATGCATTGGTAAGGGAATGAATTTCTAGTTTGAGCTTATTGCTACACATGGAGAACCGGAAAGTTGGTATGTGTCTATACATGGAGATTTGGAATGTTAGCTCAACTAGTATGTGATCAATGAAAAATGCAATATTGAAATTGTATTTTTATTTCATTTGATGGAGTTTAGAAAATGGAATCTTTAATTGCATTTTCTATAATCGATTTTTATGGAGTTGTACATATGAATAAAGGGGATGTGTTCATCAAGGAGTTATAGGTCCAAGCTAATGCCAATGATTGCCTTGAAGATGATCGACTTGTCTAAGATGGTTCTATTTTATTGTTTGAAGAGCAAATGTATTGGTTCGAGGTCCCACATTGAAACCAACGGCTATCCAGGAGAGGCAATTAATGCTAATGGGTCCGTGGCTTGGTATTGACGCCTTGTGCAATGAGGCGATTACATGGAATAATGAGCTTATGAGGAGAATCGATGCATAAAAAGGTTTGTTGAGTGATTTTTAATGCTTGCATTTGATCCATAGCTGGCTGCCGATTTTGAAAGAGGTTTTTAAATGCTAATGTTGGTTATTCAATGAATGCAAATGCCACCGCCGCCAAGCATGAAGGAGAGTTATTTTAAATGCAATATTTATTTATTAAATATTGGCATTGGATCGATGGCACCTTAAGGGCGATGGAGTTTATGATATTAAATGATTGCATTTGGTTTGTTATTTTGTTTGAAAGATATTAAATGCCAAATGCCTTGGATGAGGATGTTCGATCAAGTCAAGCATTGATGTTCATTGCAACAAAAAAAATATTAAATGCTTGCATGCAATCAGTCGTCGCCATTAGCAAGGGGAATTCAATATCAAAAGAAGTTTGTAAATGTTTGTTGACTCCACTACATGGCCGCCGCCAAATAGAGAAGGACGCCACTTCATAGAGGATCGATCCACTTGATGTAGTTCATTTAAACAATTAAAGATTGTTTTAAATGATTGCATTCCTAGATGTCATTCATTTACTTTTGTTCAAGACTTTCTATTGTGATTGATGGATTCCAAATTTCATTCCAATTTGACAAAGAAGAGGGACGCCTATCCTTGGAGAGGATAAATAGAGCTCTTGAACTTCAATTAGCAACTAATGATCATTTTGGTAAGCTTTTACATTTTGTTCTTTTATCCAGAAATTGCATTTTCTAGTTATTTTTCAAGGAGATGTTCCCTTAAATGTTGTGGTGATGTCCCAATCACAATTTGTGAGATGTTATCATTCAGATTTCATCATTGGAGTTGAATTTGCAGGTTTATTTGTGAAGATTTGAAGAGATATTGACATCATAATGGAACTCCTGGTGTATTGGAGTGATTACCAAGGTAGTTGATTGAGTTTAGAGTGAAGATTGAGTGACTTTTGCATATTTTTCAAGGTCTGATTTCATATCAGCAAAGTATGATTTTTATGACAGCGAATTGTTTGGACAATGACAGGGTTTTTGAAGTGGATTTGACGAAGGCTTTCACATTTGAAGAGTTGCATTTGATAGAAGATCAAACTAGGCTTCCATCGCTTGAGTTTGGAAGTGTTTTTCTTGAAGTTTTCATTGATACAACTTGGCTGGGCAAAATCATCACTTTTAGCAGTCATATCAACATACAGAAGTTTTGGATCAGTCAATTATTCATGTACTTTCAGGACTGTTATAGCATCATTGGATAGCTATCTTTGTTCTAGAGTGTTTGGGCTTTGATCCTATGAAGGATTTGATGTAATTGGACATTTTTAATGCATGTAATAAGGTCTGATATAAAATCAGACAGCGACTGAAATTCAGATCAGCAACTTAACTTTCTTTGTATTTCTCATTTGATGGTTTCAAATAAGCAAGTATGATGTGGGTTTGAAGTTCAATTTTTGTATTGTTCATTGGTGATGATTATTTGTTGATTTGTGCAAGAAATCTTATCTAAAAATTAGCAAAAAATTTCAGTCATTCTAGAAAGGTTTATTTCAAGGAGCTCCATTTCAAGTTTTGATGAGGATTGTTCTTCACAACATAAGCGCCTAGGGTTACATATATTGTCACTTTCAGCTGTATGCAAATAAACTATCATTTGTGGTGATTTGGAGGTGTTTTATGCTATTCATGTTGTTGGTCCAGCTACAGCAGAAGTACGAAGTTGAATATTTTGACATAGGTATGTGATGATAATTCATTTTATGTGATTCTATGAACTGGGTCTTAATTATATTGTTCATATCTATCACAAATTTTCTGGGTTTCCATTGCATGCTTATATATCTGTATTACATTGAAAAAACATTACATGCAAAACCAAAAAACCCCTTTTGCAACTTCTGTCTAGTTCAGAAAGACCACAAATTTAATAAAAATAACACAAATATAAATAATCAAAAGAGCAAACAGGGGTGGCCTATTTCAACCAATCCAAGATGATAGGCATTGAAGGAAAACCCTAGGGAACAATTTTTGTTTAGGAAATTCTTCCGTAAACGGTCGACAACTACCCATTGTTTTAGGATCACCCTCTTTAGTTGCAAATTGCCCTTCTTGCCAGTTGAAACCCCCCTAGCCATCCTAGATCGCTCCTTTTTGAAATGGGCAATTCCAAAAAGAGAAAAGGCCCAAAAATGCACTATGGGGTTCTTGAAGGCTCCAAAATTGAATCTGAAGGTGTCTAGAGACTCCTCCTCAGAACTACTACCATAACTAACCCCAACAACAAGGATTCAAACCCCAAAGACGAGACGAAGATCAAAATCTGAGAAAACAAGAGCATGATTAAGCCAATGCAAGTCTTACACACCCTAACACTAAACAGGGTGTGGACACCTCGATTTAAGGGTTGTTTAACAATGGTTTGATCCAATCATTTCCAATACATTTAGGATTCAATTTACCATATCTAAAACCCATGGAACAATAAATTAATTTTAACCAAGATGACAATTACTCTTCATGACCACATGTGCATTTTTCTTTCCCATGCGACATGAGCATACATGAATAATCTTAGCTCCTATCCATAGGGTCGAATGTCTAACATCTACTAACGATTTTAATTTCCATCATAGCATCAAACAATAACATAATATATTCCATGAGTTCATTTCAACTTGAAAGAAAACTAGATCTACACATATTAAGAATCAAGACTTAGCACACCATAGGATTCCATATTCAAGACACCATTTCAATCTCAAAGATGATCAATGAGAGAATGCAATATGGTACTACCATCCCAAATGTGGATAATTTACGTAAGTTTATAAAGGTAGTTCATGGCTCTTATACAACTTGAACCATAGAGCTACAAAAGTTCTCAATTATACATTTCTCAACAATGCATCAATGAAGGTCTACAACATCACAAGAACCAAGAGTATTATGCACGCTCTCCAAAGCATCATCGTCAATCCAACTAGCCCCAACAATAATCAATGCTACCCAACCACATGGGACCCACCCCTTTGTACTAGGAGGCAATCAACTGAGCAATCATACAAACTCATGCAAAACAATACAGGTATAATACAAGACCAATATTTACACAACACATCCAATAACCATACATATTGCAAATATGATATCAAGCACTGGCATACAATGGAAATGGCATTAACCACAAATAGCACACAAAGAGAATGGTGATAACCATCAATAATCATGTGAAAAAAATCACACACACATTGGATACAAATAACCCAGCAATCAATACGAAGGGACCACTAGACATAGAATGTAGAATGTTATTACAACTATATTAAATGCGCATGAAATTGAGAAGTGTGCCCCCATATCGAATGGGAGATCTTCAACGATATTTCATCAATCACCAATGAATTGTAATAATGTCCATCACTATCATTCAAGAACCCTCTAAAAGATGTTCGATACTAGAAATGGATCATCTCTTCATTATGTTTATTTTATTTTATTTTATACCCATACAATTGTATCTTTTTAGATTTTATCCCCTTCAAGCTCTTCTCTTAGTTTTCATTCCAATTCGAATGGTGATAAAGCTCCACTCTACTCCTAACTTGTAATGTCCCCATTTTGAGCTATGTTATATTTTCTAGTTAAGCTTGTTTCTATACATGGAGAACCAAAGAGTTGGTATATGTCTATACATTGAGAACCGAAAAGTTGGCTCAACTAGTATTTTGCTTGAGTTTTATTATGTGAATAAAATAGAAAATGGAATCTTTAATTGCATTTTCTTCTAATCTATTTTGTGAAGTATTTGTATTGAGGAAGAAATAAGGAATCGCTCCAGGTGGGACCTATTTTATATAATGGAATTGGGAACACATTTGTTATAGGTCGGAGCTAATACTCCAAATTGTTTTCCAACGGCTATCCTTGAGGTAGTTTAATTTACATATGAGGTGCGATTCATTCAAAGGTGATTATATTTATTCAAGGCATTTAATTTCATTTCCAGCTATGATTGATGCCATGGATTGGTCCAAACGAAAACAAATACATTGATTAGAGTTACAACGGCTAAGAGGGAACATTCGCCCAAGACAAAGGAATCCGCCCAAGAGGAAAAGAGCATAGTTTGAAGTGCCAACAGCTGGAATAAGGTAAAAGTATTTAAAAATTGTCTGTTGCAATTTCCAATGCCAACACCTAGGAGGATCAGCGGCCAAGGTAGAGAAGGAATGTTGTAAATGCAAAATAACAATATTAAATATTTGCATATGGAGCGGTTAAGGAATTCATAATGCCAACGCCAATGTGGCTGTGATCGCCCAGCCTATGAATGATATTCAATGCAAAATGAAGATATTAAATGAATATATGCAAGCAACTGCCTATGCAAGAAGAACTCATTGCTAAAGGATCGATTTATATGGCAGTAGTTGTATTTCATTTAAAATAATTACAAATTGTTTTAAATGAATGAGTTTTGGTTGCAACTCATTTACAATTGTTCAAGTCTATTTCTCATCATTGGTGGAACTCAAATTGCATTACAAAACATCATAGAGGAGGATCGCTCATCCAAGGAGAGGTTAAATAGAGACTTCCATCTTCATTTGAATGCTATGTTGAATCTGGTATGTTTCTTATTCTATTATTTTGACTGGAAATTCCAATTTTTATGTCTTTTTGCAAGGTGATGACCCCTTGTGTTTTGTATGGTAATGACCCCATACTCTATGTGAGGTGATATTATACAGATATTCGCCATTGAGCTTGATATTGCAGGTTACTAAGGAGTATTTGAAGTGAATTTGATGTCAATCTTACCCTTGGTCATTGTAGAAGCTAAACCAAGGTAGTGATTTGGAGAAATCATCATTATATAAGGGTTTGATATACATTTTCAGTTCTGATTTTTCATGACAGTCAACTGGTAATGATATTTCAAGGTTCTTATGCAAGCTTTAAGTGAAGATTTTGATGTATGAAGTGCTTTGGAGTATCATAAAGGCAAGATAGTACACTTAGGAGTCCATCGCTTGGCTACAAGAGGAGATTTTGTCAAAGATTTGGTCTCTAATAGATTTCTGGGCATTTTCAATCAGCATATCAATCACAATAGCAGTCAAACTATTTGTAATCAGTCTATTGTGTGAGCTTATATGAAGCTGGAACTATGATCCATGATGTATATTGACATTGGCTATTGATTATACTTAGATATTCAAGAGTTTGGAGAGCATTTGAGTGCAATTTCCATGGTCAATTTAATTCTGATTTGTCTAAACAGTGACTGATATTCATAACAGCAGTGTGTATTTGTGATACAATTCCATTTTCAATTGATAAGATTGCAAGAAAGTTGATGGTTCTTATATGTTGTAATGTGTATTGTTGATTTGAATTGATTTGTGCAAGAAATCTTATCTACAGTTAATTACATTTTCAGTCATATATAATAAGGTCTCTTACAGTGGTATCAAAGCTATGATCCTGTCAGCGTGTTGGGAAGAGTAATCTATTTGCAGGTTTCAATTGTGGATTTGGAACAATGGGTCTATTTCCTTTCGATAAGCAAATGATGAGAGAGATAGTGGATCATCAGCGTAAAATGAGGGATAGTCAGAGAAAGACTAATGAGAGCATTCAGAGGTCAAATGCAAACATACAGCGAACAAATGCAATCATTGAGAGGTTGTGTCAAGCTTTGATGAGCAACAACAACAACAAACCTAATCAGGCAGATTCAAGGAAGCATAGGTATTCAAGAATATCAACAGGTACAAGGTCAAATTCATCCCAAAAGACTCCTAATGATAAAGGTATGCATTGGTTTATGATGAATGATTTCAAAGAGCAAGAAGACTATGCAAGTGGAATAAAAATTGAACAAATGGATGAGTTTGATGAGATGCCAAGATATGAAGAATCTCATAGCAGCCATGAAACAGTGGAAGAAAACGAGACTTTTGGGCCAACAAAAGATGAAGAGCTTATGACACTTCGTGATGACTTCAAGATTGATGAAGAGGATGTGCAAGTTGAAGACAAATCAGCTAAGGTAGATGAAGGTATGATTTCTCAAGTTGAGACTAACATTGTTGTTTCATCTCTTCTTCGTGTTGATAAGGAGACAAGTGATGTGAATGATTTGGAAAATGATAATGTTCATACATTTGAGAGCAAATCAGAGATTAGAGTTTGTTATGAAAGGCATATCATTGATGTTCAATCATACATAAAAGGAGAGGACATAATGTTTGCTACAAAGATCAGCTATGAACTATGTGATTCACATGAAGAAGAAGACATGGGTGATATGCAAGAAGAGACACACATTGAATCAACATTTGATGAAGAAAATACTATGGTATGGCATGATATGAGGTCTGATTTTCTGATGTACAACAACAGCCCTATTTCCTCCCATAGTCATGACATAGCATCCAAATCTATGATAGATATGGGTAATGAATTGTCTCATGAAAATATAAATCATGCATGTTAAGAGAAAAGAATTGTATGGAACCGACATTTGATGGTAAGCATTTATTTTTGATATGGATTGGCATGACATCATACATAATTTGTTTGAAGCCAGCAGTTCTATGACTTTGCATTTTCATGATATAGACATGCTAACACCTTTGGATAATAGAAATTTATGGTCTACTAATGATGGCATACAAGATTGGAGTGTTGGATTTGGTAATTTTGTTGAAAAACAGTGTAAGATACCCAACTATACTTAACTAAAATTTTTCTTAGACAAATTTACTTGCACTTAACTCTTCAATTACTCAATCTACTTAACATCATTCATGAAAGATAACAATGACAACTTGGATGAATCAATTTGAAGTTGGGCACTTGTATTATTACTTGATTCAAATCAATACAATTGCCTTATTACAATAGACGATGCCCTCAATGGCATGAATATACAATCTTATTCAATTGATTACAAAGAATGGCCTTAAAGCCTAAATGTATACAATGACCTCACAAATGAACAATCTCTATTGAGCACAATGCTATCAACTATGTGTTAACACCTCACAACCTGACAAGGGAGCATCACCTTATCACTGTTGAGGGAGCATCACCCCAACTACTTGAAACTCGTAGGCCTCAAGAACACAAGCATAAAGCTTTCCAGAGAGAAAATTCGCCAAAGATAAGATATCCAAATGAGAGGTGTTCTCCTTTTATAGTTCCCTCAAAGCAATGAAGGCACGTTTTCCAATGCACAAAGAAGAACCAAGGAACGATTTCCAAGGAGCATATCCAAGGAGAATATTCCATCTGACAACTCATCATAAAGTGGCAACCATACCCAATGAACTGGAACGGATCCCAATGTCATCCTGTCGACCAATGAGAGTCCAGGTGGTTATAACTACCTTATCTTCTGTCTAGGCGCCAAGTTGAGATGTCTGGGACATGAAAGTGCGCCCTGCGTGTTCTAGGCGCCAGTTAAGGAGGTTGCATCATGAGATTGCGCCTAACTTGGAAAGAGCTTTCCAATGTTGTCAATTTGATCCAGAAGAGTGTCTTGACGCTCAACTCATTCAATCTTATCGCGGCACTCATTGGAGTTGATCAAGGTGCCAATTGAGGTTACGCACTAGATGAGGCATGTAATGCCCAAGAAGTGCGCCTCACTTCTTATCCTACTCCGGAAAGTGTCTCCGACACTTGATCTATTCAATCTAACTCCTTTGATGTTGTCTAGAGAAATCTACATCTTGGGCGCATTCTCTAGAGTATCCAAAGTGATCTTCAAATCAAGGCGTCAAAATGGAAGTGTTTCATCAAAATGTAAGCCTCACATAGACTTCAATCCTAGGCGCCAAAATTGAAGAGTTTTGACCAAACATGCGCCTAGGCTAGGAATTTCCCTCTTCAACTTTGATTGTTCATCCAAGTGACTTCTCCTAACTTCAAAGTCTTCAATCTATAAATCATCCATGCTAGGCGCTCAAATGGAGGATTCTTGGCCCAATATGCGCCTAGGTATCAAGACACTATTACTTGACAATTCCAACTTTCCACTTGATCTCCTTGAGAGTGAGGTTCACTTGATAAACTTGAAGAAGTTCCTTACTCATTCGATGGTCCGAACAACCAATCTCGGATCAAGGCGCCCATTTGAAGTGTTTGAACTTGGATTGGCGCCTCGTGAAGGTTAGGCGCACTCTGGGGGTTATGAGAACAAGAAAGTGCGCCTAGCTCAATTAGGCTCTTTCAATGACCCCAAACACATGTTTGGTGAATGATCAAGTACAAATGATGCTCAACTAGTTAATAGATGACTTCATCTTCTTGATTCTTGCCTTCAAAATCCAAGGTGCACACTTGGTGAGTTCAACATGAAATTTGCGCCCTACGTAAATTATACCTTCTCCTGACTTTCATCATCACCTTAATACTTCCTGGGTGATCACTCAATGTTTCCTCTAGCAAGCGCCTTGATGAATGAGGTCAAAACAAGTTGATGTTCATGCTAGGCACAATTTTGAAGTGGAATTGCAAGAATTAGTGCCTTGTATTAAACCTTCCAATTAGGCGCCAAAATTGATAGTTCTGGACTAAATATGTGCCTTGCACATGACTCAGAGGATTATGACTTGAAACTCCTTGATTGTACCTGCAAAACTACACACAGAGTTAGTCAAAACCCAAATTCATTCCCTCATCATTAGCATTAGCCTCCGGGAATGAGGAATAGGCTAATCCATCCTTCACTTGATGATCAAGCCGGAAACGGTGACATTACAGTCTCCCCTTCCCGAAATTGCTTGCCCTCAAGCAATTGAAGGTTAGGATGCTCAAGAATCTTCTCTCCTTCCCAAGTAGCATCCTCCATCGGCAACCCTTTCCACTTCACTAAATATTCCCTTATGCTCCGGTTGCGCAGTTTTTTTTCCCTCATATCCACCACACTCTCAGGTTCAAGTGCAAGCATTCCTTCTTCATCTAGTGGCGGCAATTCTTCTGATGAAACCACATGTTGTGTTAGTACCTTCTTGAGACACGACACATGAAACACAATGTGTATGCGGCTTCCTGCTGGCAGATCAAGTTCATATGCCACTTCCCCTACTCTTCTCAACACCTTGTAGGGTCCATAGAACCTGGGTTTTAACTTCTCTGCACCTGACTTCTTCAACGAGCTTTGCCTATATGATTGAAGGCGCAGAAACATCAGGTCTCCAACTTCAAAACTACATTCAACCCGGTGTTTGTCGGCATACAACTTTTGTTGATTTTGAGCCCTTTGTAAGTTGTCCTTAAGTACCCGCAAGATGTCTTGCATGCCTGCATCAATTCTTTAGCTCGAGGAGCTCGACTGTCATCCAATGCAAAATCAATAAAGGAAACGGCATCATACCCATACAATGCATGAAAGGGAGACATGCCAATTGACATGTGGAAAGTGGTGTTGTAACAGTATTCTCCAAGATGTAACCACTTTATCCAAGCACAATGATGATCAGATACATAATTTCTCAAGTATCCCTCAAGCCATTTATTGACAATTTCAGTTTGCCCGTCAGTTTGAGGATGACAGCTTGTGCTTGGTGTTAAGTCAGTACCTACTAGTCGAAATAGCTCTCTCCAAAACACATTGATGAACCGACTATCTCGATCACTGGTTATGGTTTTAAGAAGGCCATGTAGTCTGAAGACCTCTCGAAAGAATAACTCAACTACTTACAATGCTGAATACTCAATTGGTATTGCAAAGAAGTGAGCATACTTCGTTAACCTGTCAACAACTACATAGATACAGTCCTTTCCCTGCACCTTTGGAAGTCCTATGATAAAATCCATTGAAATACTCTCCCACTTATGTTCTGGAATTGGTAGTGGTTGGAGTAATCCCGCTGGAAAAGTATGTTCTGACTTGTTCTACTGACAAGTCAGACTCCCTGGCATACTGTAGAACATCTTCCTTCAAACCCTTCCAAGAGAATCCTTCCCTAATTTGTTTATAGGTCTTGAAATAGCCAGGGTGTCCTGCAAGTGGAGTATCATAGTATATTTTCAAAATCTGCTGCTTGAGTTCCAATTCAAGAGTTAGGAAAATTCTATCTTTATAATAGATGATGTCATCAACCACTTTGTACCTATCATCCTGAATGATTCGATCCATGATCTCACAAGCAAACTTTGATTTGGAGTACTCAACTAGAAGCTGAGACTTCCAATCAACTGAAACTTCACTCAGGGCACAAATGGCAGGTTTCCTAGACAAGGCATCTGCTACCACATTCTTCTTACCTTTAACATATTCAATGTCAAACTCATACGTCTGTATCTTAGTAGCCCACTTTTGTTGTCTTTCATTTAGATCCTTCTGCCCTAGAAATTACTTCAAACTATTGTGATCTGTCCTGACCAGAAACTTCACTCCAACTAGATACTGGCGGAACTTAGCCAAAGCATGCATGATTGCCAGCATCTCCTTGTCATAAGTTGAGTACAATCTCTCTGTGTCCTTCAGTTTTCTACTTTCGAATGCAATGGGATGATGTTCTTGCATCAAAACGGCCCCAATGCCTTCTCCAGAAGCATCACATTCTAGGATAAAAGACTTAGTAAAATCTGGCAAAGCCAGCACTGGTGTTGTACTCATTACTTCTTTCAATCTGTCAAATGTAGCTTGAGCTTCCATCGACCAAATAAAAGCACCTTTCTTTGTTAGATTTGTCAAAGGTCCGGAGAGCTGCGAGAACCCCTTAGCAAATCGTCTATAGTAACTATAGAGGCCAAGGAAACCTCTTAATTCAGACACATTCCTAAGTACTAGCCAACTGCGAATGGCTTCAATCTTCTCTTCTTGTACTTTCACACCATTAGCGCCAATTACATGGCCCAAGTGTAGTATCTCCTTCAAACCAAATTCACACTTAGACATTTTCGCATACAGAGACTACTTGTCCATTACACTTTGTTACCTTTTATTCACCCTTATCCGATTTTTCATAATCCTTCCCTAAGCAAACAGTTGACATACCATTTTCCTTTATTGGTCAAATATGTTTACTCCTTAAGTTGGCTCTTTGTTATTAAAGGTCATTCACCTGTTGTCTTTATGTACAAAATAATTTGTAGTCTTGAACCTTCAAACTTGAACCTTTTCCAAAATTCAATGGTTCATGGGTTCAAAGGTTCACCGTTCGATGTTCCTAGAAAAGCCGCTTACCCTTGGTCCCTCATGCAGCACAATCTGTATCTTTGAACCTCTCAATTGAACCTCATATCGGAGTTCAAAGGTTCAAAGGTTCAATAGTTCATCATGAAATGTTCCGTAGTAAGTGTACCTATGTGTTAAGTGGTCTAATTGAAGCCGCAGCTTTTCCTATGGCGGTGCAATGCCCTGAGTTAATACTTGAATGTATGAGCAAATATGACCCTCAAGGTAGATGTATTAGAGCTGCCAATGGAGACGTGTTATTGCCTATTAATAGACAAACCTTAATGGTTGTAATCAAAATCCCGCCCAAGGAGCCATACTCGGATCTTGACATTGCTTCCTCTTATAGTTATTTTTCATTGAAAAAGGCAAATTACAAGAGTGTAATTGCAAGAAATTGGCTGCTAAAGTTTCAAAAGGGAGGTTCAAGGCTACCCAGATCACTAACGAGGGAACATATGATACCAAAAGTAAAATATATCATGGTGTTGTTACACAGATAAAAGGGTAATTCTCAAGCGTTCTATTGGGAGGATTGGATGTATTTCTTTATTCAAGTGATTCTTCAAGGAGAACAATATCTACACTGGGCGAAAATCATAGCTGAATGCTTACATCAGGGTTTGAGTAACTATTTGGGAAATAAAAACTTTTACATGTCTTCATATCTCTTCTACTACCTAGCATCTACAAGGGAGTGGGGAGGGTTACCCCATGCATCCTTAGTTGAAGATATCAGAATTTATGATTATTACTCTCATTTACAAATGCAGAAGTGTTACGAAAATTACGGGAGGATTAATGATGTTTTCACTGGCAAGATGGTTTACGAATTAACAGGCAATGTTAATAAAAGGATGTCTGATGAAGCCATGCAGTTAATCAGCATTTATGGTAGCTACTTCATTCAATTTCCCAAATTCACTTACATCAGGGTCGACAGTTTTGAAGGTGAACCTGTGAAACTGCCCAGATATGTCTTCGACCGCTTTGTGTTGAGTGAAGTTTGTAGGCAGTTAGCTCATATAGATAAGAAATTTTCAATGAAAAGAGAGTCTAGTATATCTTTCCCTATTGAGCTTGGTCACTATTCATGTCAATCAGTTTCTGATGCTTTAAATCTAGAGGTGGGTCTAAAGAAGTTTAATTTTCAGTATTATAATGCCAAACATAAGTTTGATAGCAAAGGTTTTGCCAGAGACAATTTGGATTTTGGAGAGGGATTTTCAGACATTCCCCAAATAGAAGACTATTGGGAAGATTGCCCAGACGAATTTGAAGTTAGAAAAAGGCTTTGGTGCAGATTTTCCCTAGGGAAAATAGTCACCCTTAACCTGAAAATGAATATTACTGGTATAACAGATGATAAGGAACAGGTGATTGATTCTCAGTTTGAACAAGTAAAGCAGCTACTTATTCCAGAAGTTGATTGGAATAAAGATAAAGAGGACCGGATTGAAGTTAAAACCCTCCCTGTGATAAGAAGAACTAAAAAGTGGTTAAGAGAATGGAGATTGAGAAAAGTTCAGAATGAAGATTCTCAACAGTGTGCACCCATTGATGAATCACAATCTCTTGTAAGCTCTTCTAATCGGCTTATTAATATATGTCATGCAAGTACTCCAAAGTCAAAAATTGAAAAGGGTTCTGCCACCAAAAAGTCTAAGAAAACCCTTGTGACCAGTCTGCCTACTCGCACCACCAGGTCAAGAACTAAGAGTAGGAAGAAGAAAGAAATTTCAGAAAGAATAGTTGTAGACCTAAATACTGAAGAATATTCGGATGAAATGATGAGTGATCAAGGGCTTGGTTCATCAATGGCAAAAGAAACCAATACGGACCAACAGGTAGAGATCGCTTTGGATTCTACCAATTTAATGATATTGCCAAATGCACCTTCTAAACAGCTTACTCCTGATAAAGAGATTCCAGTCACTATGCTTCTATGGTTGGAAAGTTCAATTAATGATAAAAGGAAAATAGTTCCATTTTCTTTACCACTAGAAGATATGGTTAGCAAATGTCTGGGAAAGGCTCCAAAATCTAAAAAGTTGAAAACCACTTCCAGGGTAGACATTGATCCCAATACAGGAAATTGGAGTGCAGAGATAGCTCGGCCAATAGTTGATGCGGAAGTCCAGAACCCCACAGTCCAAGATTTTGCAGTAGAAAGAATAGACCTTGGAATTTCATCGCGTACTGCAGATGTGCACCATCTCGAGGCGTCTACTAAAAAGATAGTAAGTCGCACATGGAAAGATGAAAAGGATAAGAGAGTTGAAGCAAGCATTATGGTCAATGGCAGAATACATTGACGCCATTCACAATCCAAGTCCTCAGCCCGTCTCTCAATTACCTCTGTCTTTTGATCCAAAGTCTCTAGTTAATCAAAAAATGCTTGACCAGATACATAGAAATAAGATGGTGACTAAAGTGTTCGATGACTGGCTAGATGGTATCATCCAAAAAGGTACTGAATATATTAATGATTTGAAAGGTATATACAATGAAACCATAGCTATTGTTGAAGATTTAAAAATACAAAATGCCTTGTGGGAAAAGGATGAAGCAAAATGGATGAGTGTAATAAATCAGATGATTGAAATTCAGAAGTATGGAGTGACTAAGTTTCTATCAGAAAAGAACGTAAAAAACCTGAATGACAATATGCTATATGTAAGCAGGAGAAACATTGAATGGAGAAACTCAGTGTCAAAACAAGGACGAATAGAGTTTACAAAGCTGATTAAGGAGATAACTGAGTTTAGTCAGTCTCTACAACACGATTTAGAATGTATTGATGTGAAGTACTTGAAAGTTAATGGTGAGCCAGAGAAAGATGTTGATACTGTTATACAATCCTTTAAAGAGAAAATCATCTTTGTCAAAGAAAATGATAATCTGATAATTGATGATTTCTCCCAAATATCAAAAGTGGAATCGCTACTTCACCTTTGCGTCGATGCACTTCCAGAATATGCAAAAAAAGTAGCTAGCATTCGAAAAGAAAAGGATGTTTGGAAGGCACGAGTTAAGCATATTGGCATCCTTAACTTCCCAATAATTCAGGAGTTTGTTGTTGCATACCAGGAATGGAAGACGCAACATGTCTCTTCGACAGAACAGAGCAAATCTGGAGATTCCAACGTGCTATCCCAGTCGTGATCGTGCTCATATAATCTTTTTATTCAATTATTTAGTTCAGAATCATGTTTGAAAACTCTATCTTTTTAATCAATTTCAAAAACTAAATCCCGCTAAGGGTCAGAGTTCATTTAACTCTGGGTGTAAAGAACAATTATAAGGGCAAGCTATATATATGTTTGGTTAGAAACCTAAAAGGGAGATATAGAATAAGGATAGAAAATTTTTGCTTAACTTTACATTTACAATGTATGTGATGTTTGTCTCAATACATTTCATCTGTGAATGAAAGGAAAGAATGATTGCTACAGACTTAAATCTGTGTTTAAGTGCATGAAATTGAGTTTCTGTGCGAGCTCTTCTTTTATGTGGTAATTATTCTTTTGCTGGAAGACTCATCATATATGTTTTATCATTTATTGGTTCACAAGAATTTAGTGGTACACATACATATATATATTTGATTATTGTTGAAGATAGAATCTGTGCGTTCTGTCACTGAATGATTTCATAGGAAAGAAAATATCGCATTCATAACATGGTGATGTGTGAATGTTAGTCTGTCTTAAATGCTTTCTGGTTAAAAGTGTATTCAAATGTTAGAATAGTTCAAATTCATTGAAGATTTAAAAGGGAGTTGTACCTTAATTCAAAGGGGAATTATTTATGATAGTTCACCCAATTGTTTAACTTATTTGCTCTGAAAAAGAAAGGGTCACAGAGTCAGAATAAAATATTATTAGATCAAGACAAATCTATTAACCAACACACTTAAGACTTTGTCCAAGTGTTAGAGTTGTTCTTCCCATGTCTTGCTATAAATTAGAATGTCGTCGAAGAAAACCAACAGGTACTTCCTCAACTGCTTGTTGAATACATGATTCATGCAAGATTGGAAGGTGGCTAGTGCATTGGTCAAACCAAAAGGCATCACCAAGAATTCATAATGCCCGTAGTGACATTTGAATGTTGTTTTTGGAATGTCCTCACGAACACGGATTTGATGATAACCAGAGCGCAGATCAATCTTCAAGAAGAATACAGCTCCATGCAACTCATCTAGCAATTCATCAATCCTAGGTATTGGATACCTATTTTTAATGGTCCTTTGATTCAATGGACGATAGTCAATACACATCTACATTGTTCCATCTTTCTTCTTTACCAACACAACTGAAGAAGCAAATGGACTAGATGAAGGTCGAATGTCTCCCATATCAATCAACTCTTTGATTGTATTCTCAATCTCAATCTTGAAGTGTCAAGGATGTTTGTACGGTGTAATGCTGATAGGTTTTGTCCCTTCCTCTAACTCAATTACATGCTTAAAACCACAATCTAGTGGTCGTCCTGGAGGAATGTTCCCAAACACCTTACTGTGTTTGTCCAACATAGACTGAATGTCTATATGATATTCTCCGTCAGAAGAAGACTTAGAAGAAACATTGACTCGAGCTGCCCAAGCAATATCATCATGTCGAAACAATGTCTCCATGCGCCTAGCTGAAACAACCCTAAGTGCTCCATCTGAAATAGCTCTCAAGATCACTTTTCTTCCCTCGTGAATAAACTCTATCTCCATCTTCTCCAGATCTTGTATGTAACGGTGAAGTGAAAGCAACCATTGCATTCCCAATACCACATCAATGCCTGAAAGTCCAACCATATAGAAATCATCTGTTAATGTATAATCCCCCATCTGAATGCTGAGTTGTGGTATCTTCTTCTGACAACCCATAGTGAACCCATCTACTACCGCAACTGTGAATCCTTCAAAGTCCTCAACTTGTAAACCACGTTTCATGACTAAACCCTCATCAATAAAGTCATGAGTGGCTCCACTATCCACCAAACAAGTGACTTGTTGTCCCTTGATAACGCCCTTTATTCAAAAGGCATGATACCTAGGAAATCTTGACATAGTAGCAATAGTCATTTGTCCTTCTCCTGTATCAAGCTCTAATGTAAGATGCTCCTAATGATCCTCGTCTGAAACTCTATCCTCTTGTACATCGCTATCATCATCTGAAATAACCTCAATAAGATGTGCCTTGCCTTTTCCAAGGCATCTATGACCTGGTTCCCAAAGTTGCTTGCAAGAAAAACGTAACTTTTTCCTTCTCAATTCGTCTCTTGTTGATGCAGAAGGATTAGTCTTCGGTTAAAATGGCTTTTTCTGATTAGAATAAGAAACCTTAAAGAAATTTTTTATGGAGTGAAAGTAGTAGTATCCAAATCAAGTGCCAACTCAATAGCCTCTTCAAGAGTAGTTGGCTTATGTACTTTAACCAAACCCTTGATCCAATCATTCAACCCTTCAACAAATAGCATAGTGATTCTCCTATCTGTCATATCAGGAACCATAACCGCAATCTTTTGAAATTTATTAACATACATATCTACCTTAACAAATTGCTTCAACTGTGCAAGCTCACAGTAGTAGACCTCAACATCTTTGCGGTCAAACATAGTTATGAGTTTTAGAACAAACTCATCATATGAAGTGATCCTGTTGTGATGCTGTGAAACAAGACCACGATGCCACCACTCATGCCAAACCCTCTAAATGCATAGTAGCAAAATGTATAGCTTTTTCTTCACTCATGGGTTTGAGTGTAAGAAAAGTGTCCAACTTATTCACCCATGCTCTAGCACTTAGCTTACCACTACCATCAAAGCTAAGAAGAGGAATTTTATTCAATGCATCCTTGTATTCCTTTGGTTGTGTAGGTTGAGCTCTTCTTTGCCTTGGTCGATTCACTCTACCTCTTTGATTATCTCTCTTTTGACTCATGTAATTGTTGAAATTGATTCTATTTCTTACATGCTCGAGAAGTGAATCATACTCATCAACCAAAGATATGATATTCTCTTCAAAAGGAAGCTCTTCTTCTTCTTCCTGTCGCTACTCCTCTTCTACTTCTTCTTCTCTAGAAAGAAAAGTAGGTTGCATAGGCCTCTCCACTGTAGGTGTCCTTGTTCTCCTAACACGAGTCGGTGATATTCCAGCTACACTACCTTCATCTTGATTACCTGGATTATTCTAATTATTATTATGCCTGTTAGCCATCAAGGCTTGAAACATCCTTTCAATATTTGCATTTCTTTGCCATTGTTGTTCAGTTGCCTCACGTTGTTGAGCTGCCATATGACGCTGATTATCAACCATCTCTCTTAACATGTTATCAATGTCCTCTTGTGGATTATGTTGCCTTCTATCTCCCATTGTACATGTTCTCCTTCGATAGTGTTGTGGCAATGGATCAATGTAGTAGCTCATAATCCATAGGCTGGCAGGATCCAAGCTCTGATACCACTGTAAGATACCCAACTATACCTAACTAAAAATTTTCTTACTTAGACAAATTTACTTGCACTTAACTCTTCAATTACTCAATCTACTTAACATCATTCATGAAAGATAACAATGACAACTTGCATGAATCAACTTGAAGTTGGGCACTTGTATTATTACTTGATTCAAATCAATACAATTGCCTTATTACAATAGATGATGCCCTCAATGGCATGAATATACAATCTTATTCAATTTATTACAAAGAAAGGCCTTAAAGCCTAGATGTATACAATGACCTCACAAATGAACAATCTCTATTGAGCACAATGATGTCAACTATGTGTTAACACCTCACAACTTGACAAGGGAGCATCACCTTATCACTGTTGAGGGAGCATCACCCCAACCACTTGAAACTCGCAGGCCTCAAGAACACAAGCATAAAGATTTGCAGAGAGAAAATTCGCCAAAGATAAGATATCCAAATGAGAGATGTTCTCCTCCTTTTATAGTGCCCTCAAAGCAATGAAGGCATGTTTTCCAAGAAGCATATCCAAGGAGAATATTCCATCTGACAACTCATCATGAGGTGGCAACCTTACCCAATGAACTGGTACGGATCCCAATGTCATCCTGTCGACCAATGAGAGTCCAGTTGGTTATAACTACCTTATCTTCTATCTAGGTGCCAAGTTGAGATGTCTAGGACATGAAAGTGCGCCCTGCTTGTTCTAGGCGCCAGTTGAGGAGGTTGCATCATGAGATTGCGCCTAACTTGGAAAGAGCTTTCCAATGTTGTCAATTTGATCCAGAAGAGTGTCTTGACGCTCAACTCATTCACTCTTCTCGAGGCGCTCATTGGAGTTGATCAAGGTGCCACTTGAGGTTAGGCGCTAGATTGTAATATCCCTGATGGATATTGGCTATGATTCTGTATATAGCTCTGATACCACTTTAATATCCCTAATGGATATTGGACTGAAATTTTGAATGCTCTGATACCACTGTAAGAGACCCTATTATATATGACTGAAAATTTGCTCAAGATTTGATAAGATTTCTTGCATTCATTAGCCAAATAAACACGAAACAAAATTAACAATCCAATGAAGCAATCACACCATCAAATATGTCTCTTATTGAAACTTTCAAATGAGTTACAATCAATTGCAAATTGGCTGAAAATGAAATCAGACTTCCACTGTTTTATATCAGACTTTATTTCAAGTACAAAAGTACACCAAAAACATAACAAATCCTAGCATATGATTGCCCAATGGTGGAATGATGTTCCCAGCTCAATAAGAATGCAATGAGGACTTCAAATAAGTCTGAAAACTCTTCTTATTCTCTGCTGTTACAAATTGTCAGAGTGCTGATATAGTTCAGTTAGCAATAACATATGAGTTCTCATCAATATCTCCTTAGATACCAAATCGGTAGGGCTGGAAATGCCTCCAAAAGATGTGTAACATCAAATGCCTTTAACCTGATATGAAATATGCTCCTAAATCAGACTGTATCGGACCTTTAGTTCGCTGTAGAAGACCTGTAGATGGCGGAGTTGTGCCCAGATTTCATAAAAAATGCTAAAATGCCTCCTCCAAATGCAAGCACTATGTCTCTAGACATACCAAGTACCTTGTACTATCATCCAATCATGCAAATGTGACCATAAAAACCCTGTATAACAATTTGTCAGCTGACTAGAATGAAAAATCAGACTTTACAACATGCCATAAACTCCACGATTCACTAATCCACTACCTTGGTTGATATTCAATTTGACCAAGAGTTACAATAGCTCACAAACTTCACTTCAATTCTCATAAAACCTGCAAAATTAAGCTCTAATGGTGAATACCGATTGCATCCACCACTCAAAATGGGAATGGGGCCATCACCAAACCCTAGTTATCAAGGGATCATCACCTTGATTGGACTGAAATTTGTCTTCAGCCAAGAGATAAACTCAATATGCAAAATTTTGGAGTAACTTAAAATTGTTTTAATTATAAATTAATTTTGTGAAGTATTTTATTTACTTTATAAAATTAATATTTCATTTAAGTTACTAAGTTAGTAGTACTACACTTTATTAAAAAGTGTTGTGAACAAGCATTTAAAAAGTACAAATGCAAGCATTTAATAAAGTTCATGTTGTTGTGAACAAGTATTTAAAAAGTACAAATGCAAGCATTTAATAAAGTTCATGTAAAAGCATTTAAAATGCTTTGGTCTGATGTGTACATGTAAACTCTCATTTAATAAAATTAGGCTGGGCCTAATTAATGTAATGGCTTTAAAAGCAAGCCTGAGAGTCATTGTTGAGCATGCTTATGTTTTGATTTATGACTTTTGTCAAGTTGTATTCAGCTCATGTCAAGGTGATGTTCCCTTGCATTTGCAGAAATCGGTTTGGTGATGCTCCCTTATCGTCATTGAGCTTCATATGCCAATCTCTGATTATAATGAATGAGGTGCAATACATTGGTGGAGCCCAGCAAACTTATTTGCCACCTTTACTTTAGACTGGAAGCTTGTGTGGAATCGTAAGAGGTTAAAAAAGGTGTGTAGACAGCTTCTAAGGGAAATACGGCAGATTTTGGAAGCTACGTATCTTCCCTTATTCTAACGCAGTTCCTAGACTTCAATTGTTGATAAATTGCAAAGAAATTAATATAAATCACAGACAGGAAGTGCTGGGTGGGGCCCATTAGCTAAGTTATAATTCCAATTCAAAGTAAGAAAGGTAATACGTGGAATTTGAAGACTCCTTCAAATTAAGTTTATCACATCATTTATGCATATAAGGAAAGTGCTGAGTTATTGGTATAGTGGATCGTGGGGCCCATTTGGTGAGAAGTGAGAAATTAAAACACAAGATCCAGATTTCATATTAAACCATGGATTGTATAGACTACTTAAAAGGAGTATTGTCAATTCTATTCACTATTCTACATCAGTCCTGTATCATTGCACTCAGGCTCGGCTTCTAGATTTGGAACACAGGTTAATTGCATAAAGATTTGGAGCTGCAGCAGTCAACTACAGCAGGAGCAGCATTATATGATGACAATCCGATTTGAATTTGTCTTTTACAGTTTTAGCATTGTGTGCACTTCTTGGAATACTTCCAGCTATGGGTCTGAGCACCATTAGATTTTAAATGGCAAGCTGAGTATTGATCAGACCAAATTATATTTCCAGTGGCAGCAGACCAACTTTGTATCAGACTTTTAATCAGCTTCAACAATTGGTGACTTGGCTTCACATGAAGGAAATAAGAGCATATTGAAGGTTGGAGCATTGTTGTTAAATGTTGATGATGTTATGTACATTTGATATATGAATTTGCATTGAAAACAAACATTGAACACGTACCTAAAACTCAGAAAATCAGTAGAGAGGAAATCAGAAAAATTCATGGTTTGAACAAAAATCCAGATAGGGGATATTAAATAGATGAGGCATGTAATGCCCAAGAAGTGCACCTCACTTCTTATCCTACTCCGGAAAGTGTCTCCGACACTTTATCTATTCAATCTAACTCCTTTGATGTTGTCCGAAGAAATCTACATCTTGGGCGCATTCTCTAGAGTATCCAAAGTGATCTTCAAATCAAGGCGTCAAAATGGAAGTGTTTCATCAAAATGTAAGCCTCACATAGACTTCAATCCTAGGCACCAGAATTGAGGAGTTTTGACCAAACATGCGCCTAGGCTAGGAATTTCCCTCTTCAACTTTGATTGTTCATCCAAGTGACTTCTCCTAACTTCAAAGTCTTCAATCTATAAATCATCCATGCTAGGCGCTCAAATGGAGGATTCTTGGCCCAATATGCGCCTAGGTATCAAGACACTATTACTTGACAATTCCAACTTTCCACTTGATCTCCTTGAGAGTGAGGTTCACTTGATAAACTTGAAGAAGTTCCTTACTCATTCAATGGTCCAAACAACCAATCTCGGATCAAGGCGCCCATTTGAAGTGTTTGAACTTGGATTGGCGCCTCATGAAGGTTAGATGCACTCTGGGGGTTATGAGAACAAGAAAGTGCGCCTAGCTCAATTAGGCTCTTTCAATGACGCCAAACACGTTTGGTGAATGATCAAGTACAAATGATGCTCAACTGGTTAATAGATGACTTCATCTTCTTGATTTTTGCCTTCAAAATCCAAGGCGCACATTTGGTGAGTTCAACATGAAATTTGCACCCTACGTAAATTATACCTTCTCCTGACTTTCATCATCACCTTAATACTTCCTAGGTGATCACTCAATGTTTCCTCTAGCAAGCGCCTTGATGAATGAGGTCAAAACAATTTGATGTTCATGCTAGGCGCAATTTTGAGGTGGAATTGCAAGAATTAGTGCCTTGTATTAAACCTTCCAATTAGGCGCCAAAATTGATAGTTCTAGACTAAATATGTGCCTTGCACATGACTTAGAGGATTATGACTTGAAACTCCTTGATTGTACCTGCAAAACTACACACAGAGTTAGTCAAAACCCAAATTCATTCCCTCATCATTAGAATTAGCCTCCGGGAATGAGGAATAGGCTAATCCATTCTTGACTTGATGATCAAGCCGGAAACGGGGACATTACAAATAGGGCATTATACAATCTGATTTTGTATATCAAACCTATGAAGATGTGAAAAAGACACAAGAAATGTGTAACATGTGGCTAGAGAGAGCAAGGAAAGCCAAGCTTGTTGCTGGTCAAGCACAACAACACCTTGAGATGGTAAAGACAAATCAAGACTTGATGGTGTTTGATGACACCCATAGTGGACCAGCCACTCAAGAGTTGTCTTTGATGGGTGTTGAAGGCATCCATAACTTATCTTTGGTTATGTCACAATTGATTATGATATGGCAGCTTTTTATGTCACCAATTGCAAATCATAACTTATCTTATGATTGGCGACTTCATCTTCATTGATTCGTCATGGGTTAGTAGCAGTCCTACTTGGAATTCCATTGCATGTGATTTCAGTTGTGATTTGCATGATACATCGATTTTCATTGGAGAGGATCGGCCTACTCTTGAAGGGAGACCACATCATTTTGATGATGCTCTCTCATTGGCACATGTGGATGGTTATTCTTCATTGTTGAGTAGTGAAGTATGTGATTTCAGTTTTAGCACAACAGGATTGGAAACATTTGTGTTTAGCATCCTTCATCTATTCATGATACTATTTAGTGGTATAAAGATTTTCAACTATGTTGGTTCATTGTTTGACATTGGCATCTTCAATTTTCAATTGATTGACTACTTAATGGAATGAATTTGTCATTGGAGATTATGGATATATTATGCGACAATGGAAGCGGTCCCAGGATCTCTTTCATCAACATCATTGAGATGGTATATATGAGTTTGTATGGACAGGTTAAATGGGTTTGGATCCTGGTATTCATTGATGTTCATTTGGCACTCCCGATTGCTTGGGACAAACAATCTTGGGGTGGGAGGACTTGTAATGTCCCCATTTTGAGCTAAGTTATATTTTCTAGTTGAGCTTGTTTCTATACATGGAGAACCAGAAAGTTGGTATATGTCTATACATGGAGAACCGGAAAGTTGGCTCAACTAGTATTTTGCTTGTGTTTTATTATGTGAATAAAATAGAAAATGGAATCTTTAATTGCATTTTCTTCTAATCTATTTTGTGAAGTATTTGTATTCAGGAAGGAATAAGTAATCGCTCCACGTGGGACCTATTTTATATAATGGAATTAGGAACACATTTGTTATATGTCGAAGCTAATACTCCAAATTGTTTTCCAACGGCTATCTTTGAGGTAGTTTAATTTACATGAGGTGAGATCCATTCAAAGGTGATTATATTTGTTCAAGGCATTTAATTTCATTTCCAGCTATGATTGACGCCATGGATGAGTCCAAACCAAAACAAATGCATTGATTAGAGTTACAACGGCTACGAGGGAACATTCGCCCAAGACAAAGGAATCTGCCCAAGAGGAAAAGAGCATAGTTTGAAGTGCCAACGGCTGGAATAAGGTAAAAGCATTTAAAAATTATTTGTTGCAATTTCCAATGCCAACACCTAGGAGGATCGGCAGCCAAGGTAGAGAAGGAATGTTGTAAATGCAAAATAACAATATTAAATATTTGCATATGGAGCGGTTAAGGTATTCATAATGCCAATGCCAATGTGGTTGTGATCGTCCAAGCCTATGAATGATATTCAATGCAAAATGAAGATATTAAATGAATGTATGCAAGCAGCCGCCTATGCAAGAAGAACTCATTGCTAAAGGATCGATTCATATGGGAGTAGTAGTATTTCATTTAAAATAATTAAAGATTGTTTTAAATGAATGAGTTTTGGTTGCAACTCATTTACAATTGTTCAAGTCTATTTCTCATCATTGGTGGAACTCAAAATGCATTACAAAACATCATAGAGCAGGATCGCTCATCCAAGGAGAGGTTAAATAGAGACTTTCATCTTCATTTAAATGTTATGTTGAATCTAGTATGTTTCTTATTCTATTATTTTGACTGGAAATTCCAATATTCATGTATTTTTGCAAGGTGATGACCTCATACTCCATGTGAGGTGATATTATGTAGATATTCACCATTGAGCTTGATATTGCAGGTTACTAAGGAGTATTGGAAGTGAATTTGATGTCAATCTAACGTTTGGTCATTGTAGAAGCTAAACAAAGGTAGTGATTTGGAGAAATCATCATTATATAAGGGTTTGCTATGCATTTTCAATTCTGATTTTTCATGACAGTCAGCTGGTAATGATATTTCAGGGTTCTTATGCAAGCTTTAAGTGAAGATTTTGATGTATGAAGTGCTTTGGAGTATCATAGAGGCAAGATAGTACACCTAGGAGTCCATCGCTTGGCTACAAGAGGAGATTTTGTCAAAGATTTGGTCTCTAATAGATTTCTGGGCATTTGCAATCAGCATTTTAGTCATAACAGCAATCAAACTATTTGTAATCAGTCTATTGTGTGAGCTTATATGAAGCTGGAACTATGATCCATGATGTCTATTGACATTGGCTATTGATTATACTTTGATATTCAAGAGTTTCGAGGGCATTGGAGTGCATTGGAGTGCAATTTCCATGGTCAATTTAATTCTGATTTGTCTAAACAATGACTGATATTCATAACGGCAATGTGTATTTGTGATACAATTCCATTTTCAATTGATAAGATTGCAAGGAAGCATATGTTGTATGTTGTAATGTGTATTGTTGATTTGAATTGATTTGTGCAACAAAACTTATCTAAAGTTAATTACATTTTCAGTCATATATAATAAGGTCTCTTACATAACTCTAGAGCTCATCCTAACACAAAAAAGGCCAAAAATGATCAAAAGACAATGACATGAAAAATGAGGTCAAAACTAAGACACTCAAATCCAGAAGATAGATAAATTCATTTCCACGAGGAGATTCTTCATCCCACAAAATAAAAAGGTCTTACATGGTCTAAATTCAATTTTGATATTTTCAAAAAGTCAAGAAACATGCAAATTCCAAAAAACACCATTGATGCACTTTGGAAGTTCCTCAATTTAAAATTACAAAATTTCAAAAAACGAAGGATACCATTTAGAGCATAAAAAATTGAACATACTTTTTATATCACATTACATTTTTGGAAAAAAATAGTCATAGTTCTGACATCAAATGCACTTTTCCAAAAATGAAACCTGCAACTATGAAATGCACAAGAAACAATTCTGTAGATCTTAATTCAGATTCATCCCTACACAAATAAAGCCATATGCAATCCCCTAAGGTGGAGCATGGCAAATATGGAAAACATTCAATAAATGCATAAATTTGAAAAGGAAAAATACCTTCTAACTATCAAGGTCAAAACAATAGATGTTATCCCTTTGCAAGCAATCCCCAACTTAGCAATCCTTTATCCAAGTACCAATTCCGAGCTCCAAGCACACACAAGATTCAAATGATCTTTTGCAAAACAATAGCTCACTATGGAGGAGATGAAGGAGAGAGACAAGTAAAAGTGAAAGTGAAAGTGAACAAGTGTTTTACAAATGGCTTGCCTTTTTCCTTTTGAGTTCAAAATCCCTAAAACCCTTTAGTAATTTTTCCTCCTTTTCACATTCAAAACTAGTTATTTCAAATTTAGATATTTTGGAATAGATATTTTCATTTCAGATATTTCATTCAAATAACTAAAGATTAATACCTTATTAAAATGACTTTTAAGTAACTTATGCTTAAAGGCATTTTATTTCAATGACTAATTCATAGCCTTTTAAAATAGGATCTATTTAACCTTTCTAAATTTCCTTTCAATATTCAATATTAAAATGCACACAATCTTTTTCACTAAGACAAATCAATAAACTCTTTCAACTCAATCATAATAGCTATTCTACAAACATTCTAACAAGCATTTTGAAAACCAAATAAATGCAAGTACAAGAAGACCTAAATAAATGCACGTAGATCAACCACACACTTTACAGGTTTATTCACAACACAAGAATCCAAAATCAACTCTGATCCAGATCAAGGTTTCACAAGACTACACAAGGCTCATCTCGCAACTCGAATTGAGTGAAACAGGGAGTTCAAGCATAACATATTTACCCAAACCAATCGTCTCCAAATTAATCATTGTTGGGGAGCCTATGCCTGCATGTAATGTCCCCATTTTCAGAGTGATCGAGTTGACTAGCCTATTTCCATTTCCGTAGGCTAAGCTGAAGGGCTTAGGGAATGACCTAATTGGCAAGTTTTCACACTTAGCCAATTTGGTAGGGCAAAATGATGGTGGAAGATGACTTGGCATAATTTTGTGGGATTTATGATGAAGTCAACACTAATAAAATAATTTGCCCTAAGGTGGAGCGACCAAATTGGAGAATGAAAAATAGAAGAAAATATGGAAAATGCCTTTGGAAAAATAAGAATAATTTATGATGTTTTTCCTTGAGGAGGACGACTTAATTTGAGGTCAAAAATATGAGGTATCATGTGCCTAAGTGGTTCGCCCTTGGAGAATGGAAGGATGGAAAATAATAAAAATAAAATAAAATGTTTTCATTATGATTTGGGCGCCCAAAAGGTCGGCCTAGTGAGGAAGAAATAAAAAGAAAATAAAAAGGAAATATCCCTTGACGTCGGCCAGCTTGAGGAAGGAGAAAAAGCATGTATAAATATAAGTTGTTTTGAGGCATTTTCATCATCATTCATTTGTATTTCTTTTCATTGGAGATTTATCTCTTGGCTGCAAGTTTTGGTTCAGCACCTTCCAAGGACAAAAACCCTAAGGAAGATAGGTGGATTGGACGAAAACCCAATCACACTGGAGGTGGATTCATACGGAGTTCATAATTGTGCTTCATTGGCGAATTGTAGAGGAGAAGAGCTTGATTGCATATTCAGATTTTGGATCAGCATCGGAGGAGAGTTTCTTGTGGCATTTGTGTTCATTTGGCACTAGGGTTTACCCTAGACTTGTGTGCTACCTTTGGAGGATCATTCTTGTGGCATTTTGTATGCTCATTGCATTAGGGCTTGCCCTAGTTTGGAGCGCCACACCTAGAGGAGAGCGACTTGGCCTTTGGAGGCGATTTCATCATTGTTTAGGGTTTCTAAATCCTAATCCGAGCAGCAGCCCAAGCGCCATCATTGTAGAGGGTTTGTGGAGCATCATTCTATATTATTTTGGTATGTACAAGCCTATTATTAGGTCTGAATTGTAAAGGCAGATTTCTGGGATGTATTTAGGCATGTTTGAGCCTATATGATTGATGTAATTGCATATTCAGAAGTTCCGATTTATAGCAGCAGACTGATTAATTCAGAAATCAGATTTGTTCCCTATATCTGTTTGCATTTTGATGTCATATATTGTTGGATGAATTCATGATTGAAGATATAATCCTAAGGGTTCATTATTGCTATATTATTTGGGCATTTTGGATGCGTATATGTTTGTTGTCCACATATATTTGTAATCAGAAAAATCAATCAGAATTCTAGGGTTTGGAGCAGAATTCTAAAGTGCAGAATTTTCGGGCAGAAATTAGATAATAAAAGTCAGATTTTAGGGCAGATCCCATTGGGGATATTACACTGCACACTCAATGCAAACAAAAAAAGCATCTGCACAATACAATAGTTGAAGTTGTTAACTAACAAAAATGAAATCAAGCAAGGCATCCATAACACCCTATGATTACGTCATAACCAAATCAAGTTAATATGAGCCAATCATGATATCAAAATATGACAATGATCAAATCACGTTTAATCGTTAATCATCTCATATTATTGAAGTCATAAATTAACTTACTAATAACATATATCACTAAATTTGTACAATCTGTAAGTCAAATAGTCTTAGCATGCAATAATAATCACATCCACCCAAAGACCATCTACAACTAACAGACTCGGGGTATCAAAAGATGTTTAATCAGTAAACCACAATGCTGGACCAAATAACATAATCATAGTCACATATAAAGTGAAAAGAGTGAAGCTAAAACACTACTAGAGTTTAACATCTAAAATCACAACATATGCATTCAAAATACACAGTCAAATCCTCAATGTCAATACAAAACATCATTGGTAAATATGGTATCAATATCAAAATCAAATAGCAAACAAGGCCCATAAGTCTGTGGGCCTTACATAGCTTAGGAAGAATCCACTACTCCATTATGAAGCAAACAATAAGAGAAAGGGGACATTTTGCTTAAGAAAAATATCATTTTTCAAATGGACATGAAAGTACATGAATAAGGAAAGTTAAAGGAGAAAGTAAAAGTCCAGCCTAGAAGTAATACATCAAATTACTGGAGGGTTTGATAGCATAGGAAATTCAAGAAGATCTTCACACTCATGTGGAAGTGACCTTCATTCCAATCTCGGTTGGTAGCCAAGAGAGCTAAAACCCAAAAGAAAGGGCAGAAATGCTATCCCAAGACATGTTTGCTACTGCTATAGGAGGTGAAACAAACATAGAAATAATGACAAGAAATAAGAGATTGTTAACATAGTATGATAGGAGGAAGAAGAGACTGCTGCTATAGTAGCTACAGTTAAAAGAAAGGAAGTAGATCTAGAAAAACAAAACATGGAGTATCCTAAAGAGTCAAATAAAGCAACCGTTGAGTCATCAAGTTTGAGAAAAAACCATATAATTGTTGTGAGCACCAACCCACTGGAGACACCAATCCCCGCTTGTAGAATCTGTAGGCACCAACCCACTAGAGACACCAATCCTCACGACTGAGCACCAACTCAATAAGAGACACCAATTTCTGGGCACCAACCTACGAATTCTTCAATGGATGATATCGTTCTCCCTTCCTCACAAATCTGATTACAACTTCTTATCTTGAATGATGTTTGTCTTCCTTTACAGATCTGATCCAAACTTATGTACTATCCTTTCTTCACAAATCTGATCACAATTCAAGCCATAAACTTCCTTCACAAATCTGATTACAAGCATGCACAATCTTCTTTACGAGACTGATCATAAATATGGCGATATCTTCCCTCAAAATCTGATCACAAATATGTCTGTCTTCCTTCAAATTTCTGCTCTCTAATAATGTATCATATGTTCTTCCCTTCACAACATTAACACTTTTTTCATATATGCTGATATGAATCTGAATTGCTCTTCATTTTTCCCTTTCTCTTCTTATAGATCTGCTTTCAAATCATATTATATTCCTTCTAAAAAAATCAGAATTACACTTCATATTTCTGCCCTTTCTCTTCCTCTATATCTGCTCTTATATTCAAATGATTCATTTTATTTCTTACTTTCAAACTTCCTCCTTATCTCTCCTTATATATCTTCAAATATTAGAGAGTGGATGCAACTATTGCCAAATGAGGCAACTTTTTAAAGCAACGCACCTCTTCACAAGAATTGCACCTTTTCCTTTATGATAATTGCCTATATTAAAAACAATCGCTGCTTTTTGCAAATACACTTAATAACACTTGTTTGTCTTCTGTGGGAGTGCTGTAATGTCCCACTAAAACCACAACTCCCCTGTAGCCTCGCCTCCAATGGAAATTTCTGAAACAAGTAAGTCGCAAACTCTGCCAAGGACACATCAGCATGATGAAAATCTGATCCCTGTAAACAACCATCTAAAAATAATAGAGTTGGATACCCGCAATCTCTAGTTCCATCTTCCGAAGATGGAAACACTCCATCCCACAATGGATGATATGAATCCTGAGCCCTCAAAGGTGACTCATGGTCACAATGGTACAAGCTGTGTGAAAACTCAGGAATGTCATAATCATTCCTGTCCTCAAGCTCACACAACCTTGAAACCTCCTCGTGCTTGACCACCATTAGGGGTTCTCCCCTCAAACCATGAATGCCACTACCATCTGCAGGTGTCATAACAACAATAGAAGACTGGATATCTGCAGTGGATGAATAAGATTGAACCAAGCTCAGCTCCTCACAAAGCTCGTCAATTTGAACCTCTGATTCTTGAAGGGCCTTCTGAGTGCTCTTCAAGGAATCCGCCATGACAATAAGCTCATCAGTAAGCTTATCCACTTCCCTTTCTTTCCCCTTAAGTGCATCATAGTAGATCTCACCAAGCTGGAGTAGGTGATCTCTATCTAAGAGTAGCTGCATGTAATTTGTCTTCATCTCTACTATCACTTCTCTAAGAAATTGTGAATTTGAAAGGGGAAATTTTCCATAAGGGTCCATATGTTCTCCTACAGAACTCCAACAACATTTGGCCATCATCATGAGGGTGTCATCAAAACATCTAATGGCTTCACTAATCTGGTCTTCATTCACCTTCAGTTGTCCTACCAACTGATTGGACTCCTTAGATTGATCAGCCTCATATAAATTTTCTGATTTATAATCAGCACCATGCAACATTAAATCAGATTTGTTTTCAATGCTAATATCAACTTCATGAGCGCTGAAAATGTCATCCTGAGGTTCTGTCAAACTATTATCATGATGTAAGGTATTCTCAACTCTTTGTAACCACCCATCACACAAAACGTGTGTCTTGTCCACATCTTCTAAGGTCTGATTCGCAAAATCAGACTTGTTGTGGCTTAAATGTGCATCACATAATTTATTTTTAACACCAGGTTCTTGAGTGTCATTGTTAGGGAACTCCACACATCCATCATCCTCACATGCAATGGCTGCTATCTGATGTTGATGCAGAGGAATATGACTGCTGTTACAAAAATCAGAATTGTTGTCATACCCTTTTATGGTTTCTTCATGTGCCTTGACAATAACATCTTCAAAGACACCCAACTCACAATCTGATTCCTTGCAATTATAATGTTGAGCTGATGAGGTAATGCCATGTTCAAATAATGGATCATCAAGTGAATCCCAACCTTCATGCGGCTGATTAAGAACAATCTCTACATCACCAATGTAGAATTTCGTGTTCACTACACTTGTAGTAGCATCTAGTGGTTCTTTTTCCTTAACATCGTAAAAATCATTCTTTGAATCCTTACATGTTGATTCAGTGAACTTCAAATCTGCTGATTGTTCATTTGGCTCTTCTTTTGTGATTGACTTTTCTACTAAAAGTTTTTTCACCTTTTCATCCATGCATTGGTGGTTAGGCTCCCAAAATCCTTTGCATGAAAAGCATAGATTTCGCCTCCTCATTTCGTTCTTGCTCATTACGGGAGTTCCTGTAACCTGTCCATTGAATTTAGATGTAGAACCATCTTCATTATTTGCTTTAATAGTTCTACCATAGCTGCTCACACTGTGACCATGACTGAATTTTGCCCCTTTAGATGAAATTTCCTCCTTATACACCCTCCTAATATACTTAACCAATCCAATCTTTTTAGGACTCAAGGTGACAACAAAGTTCAAAAAATCATTAAGAGAGTACCATGCTTTAAAATCATCTCGCATACTCTGATAGTCTTCAAAGAGTCGAGGGGCTTCCCGTTCATAGCTTTCCCTGAACTTAATGTCATCTTGTTCAATTTCTTCTCTGGATTTCCCTACAATACTGTAGTAACCCATAACTGAACTGATGAGTGCTGGTCACTCAAATGATGCTAGATGTTAATTCACTGAATATTTGTTTTAACCCACAAACATGCAACCATTAAGACTGACATGCAAGTGCTGATCACTAACATGCAACCTCAAAACTTGTCATGCAAGCATATGGGTGTTCTCCAAACGGACATGCAAGTACTGGGTACTAACATGCAACTGCAAATACTGACATGCAACTGTTCAAATTTTCGATTTCCGAACAGGATGGCAGGAAACCTCGCTCTGATACCACTGTAAGAACCCCTGGTTCTCCCCGAGCTAATTTTCCAATTGCTGGTTTGATGTTTTGAAGTTTTTGAATGAAGGGTATGATGCATGAACTACTTCTCTAACATTGCCATATAACTTCTAATGTATTAAAGATGAAATGCAAGTATGTTTAAAGTTTTCTATGCAATGTTATCACTAAAACTAATTGCAAGTATGCAGCTACAGCACTTTGGTAATTTTGACAAACACTTAGCATGCAACCTATCCATGCAATGACCACCTACAGCAAGGAGACATTTTTACAAACATTTCAAGTGCAATCTCTCTGGAGAATATTATTGCAAATAAACTTCCAATCTGATTACACTTTTACCAAATACTTCTTATGAATTATTACAAACTTGATACCAATTGCTAACAGACCTTCACCTTGAGTAATGTGTTTCAGACTGAGAGTTTGCAGTCTGCTGTCACAGCAGCAAATAAACTCTGATACAGGTACTGTACGGCACCCAAAATGGAATCTTCTTCTTTGTTTATGTGGTCTTCAGTCTCAAATACCAACTACCACCCACATATCACTCTACCAGCCTTGGTAATCACCTCCAGACAAATATATATATATATATATATATATATATATATATATATATATATATATATCATCAAACATCACTGTGACACAAATCTGGAAACCCACATTGAGGATGCAGGTGTACGACCTGGGAATGTACAGTCGCTCATATGGGGCCTGAAAACTTCACAAAAACTACTAGAAAATGCTCAGGAGGAGGCGTCTAGACAAAATTACTATGATTCAGATCTCACCCATATCCTAACAAGACATCTTCCAACATATATTAAATCTGCCTATCATAGTACGGCACCCTCTGAGTTGTACGGCAGCAATACAAACTAACAGCAATTATCTTCTGATGTATGCCTTTGATTTGCTCAACCAAACTTATTAAACTCCTCTGGAAATCAACTCCATTAAGTACATTTGTGACCTCTGATGTGAAGCCACTTGTAGATGCAAAAATCTGAGAGTTTTCGTTCTCCAAGATTGCTTTTCTTCCAGAAACCCTAGTTCTTTCTTCACAGCCAAACGCTCAAGTATGGAAAATGATGAATGAATTTTCATTTGCCTTTTTGAGTCTTTATATACCCTCAATCTCCTTAATAGCTTTTAATTCCACTTTCAAATCCACTTTAGGTTTTTAATGAAAACTTTATTATAAGTCTCATAAATGGGTGTACCTTTTCCATAAATTCATTAATGACTCATTGACTCAAAATGGCCTCACTTATAAAGTTAAATCATAACTTTATAATATACCTTTTAATCATTTAAGTGGCTCCAAACTCAACATTGAATTATAAAGTTAAATGATAACTTTATAATATATCATTAATAAATACAATATCATTAATGCCACTTAAAATATTAATATCTCCTTAATTAAACATCATTTTCCAATTTCGTCTGAACCTGGGGTTTCACCATGGTACCCTCTTTGCATGCAACCATCTTACCAAAAATAGCAGGGGTCCATCTCTATTAACCTCTGTTGGCCAAAAATAGCAAGAGCCTCCAATATGGGACCAGAGACCTCTAAACAACCTTATCACTAGCTGAAATTGGGGAACAACACTGAAATCACCACATGACCAGATACCCTGCTATAAGTTGGTAAGGGACGACTATTCTATTAATTTAGATGAGGATTTTATTCATAATTTTTGGAGGACAGCAACTATACTTGAGTTTGGAGGAGAGTTGTATCATCTCCTCGGCATTGGAGAGTGGCATAGAGTTGGTACTCGGGCATCCTATGATCCCGGTCGTTTTGTATGCATTCCCATAGGTTGGATATTCAGTCTAGAGGGTGTTGATTTGTTTAATATCGGCAACCTAGGAGGAGTTGTTACACCGTTTTCGGCACCTATGAGGGATACTCATCACATCCACGGGAGATTTGCAGAGTTTGGAGTGGGGTGTCATGATGTTGGTACTTTGAGTTACTTCCATCTCCTCATGTTCGATGGATGTGAGGTTTTAGTGTGTTGGGATCTAGGTGGTGATAGGTGTGGCATGACAGTTCAATGGGATTTCGATTTGTTGCTTCACCATTCTCGGCATGGTGAAGATCTTATTCAAGTTGTGCAGGGGAAGTCAGCGAGTAATGTGTATGGCAGACTTCCATTCCGGCTATGGGATCCAGGGATTGATTTGGATGGTGGATTGCTTCTTTCTTTTGTTGGGGTTGACCTAGTTACAGGATACAGTGGTATCATTTTGACACCACAGGATTTGGATGGGGCATTCTACAAGATAATCTGGGATCCTGGCATTCAATTGAGCGTTGTTCGCAGAGTTTGGGATCCTTCTGGTGCATCAGGATTCCAGACAGAGCTTACTGGTGGTGTACGCAACATGTACAGTTTGCAGAGAGCATTCAATTTCATCCTTGATTTATTTGTACATGTTTTGATTTTGATGCACATTCCTCATGCGCATGTATTGGATAGTTGATATGATGTTTATCCTTGCGCAGTTGTGATTATGTTGGTGCTTCAGGAGTTAGTTAGAGATGTGCGGGACATTTCACAGTTCTTCCTTTGGGCCTCCGGTGGAGTGGAGTTTCTTTGTAGTGGAGATTGCTTGGGTACAAGCAATTTCAGGGAGGGCGGACTGTAATGTCCCCTTTTTAGCGTGATCCTGTTTTATGATGGTTTAGCCTATCACTGGCCCTCGTAGGCTAACTCAAATGGTTAGAGGATCCCTTTTGGCAAAGATCAACGTGTTTTCTCCATCAGAGCTCAGTATGGGTTTAGGTATGGCCTTCGTTGGACTCAGTTCTACACACTTACTATTTATAATAAGTCATTTTTCCTGAGTTTCTATTTATAGCAAGGTATCTGGTCATGTGGTGATTTCAGTGTTGTTCCCCAATTTCAGCTAGTGATAAGGTTGTTTAGAGGTCTCTGGTCCCATATTGGAGGCTCTTGCTATTTTTGGCCAACAGAGATTAATAGAGATGGACCCCTGCTATTTTTGGTAAGATGGTTGCATGCACAGAGGGTACCATGGTGAAACCCCAGGTTCAGACGAAATTGGAAAATGATGTTTAATTAAGGAGATATTAATATTTTAAGTGGCATTAATGATATTGTATTTATTAATGATATAAAGTTATCATTTAACTTTATAATTCAATGTTGAGTTTGGAGCCACTTAAATGATTAAAAGGTATATTATAAAGTTATGATTTAACTTTATAAGTGGGGCCAATGAGTCATTAATGAATTTATGGAAAAAGTACACCCATTTATGAGACTTCTAATAAAGTTTTTATTAAAAACCTAAAGTGGATTTGAAAGTGGAATTAAAAGCTATTAAGGAGATTGAGGGTATATAAAGACTCAAAAAGGCAAATGAAAATTCATTCATCATTTTCCATACTTGAGCGTTTGGCTGTGAAGAAAGAACTAGGGTTTCTGGAAGAAAAGCAATCTTGGAGAACGAAAACTCTCTCAGATTTTTGCATCTACAGGTGGCTTCACATCAGAGGTCACAAATGTACTTAATGGAGTTGATTTCCAGAGGAGTTTAATAAGTTTGGTTGAGCAAATCAAAGGCATACATCAGAAGATAATTGCTGTTACTTTGTATTGCTGCCGTACAACTCAAAGGGTGCCGTACTATGATAGGCAGATTTAATATATGTTGGAAGATGTCTTGTTAGGCTATGGGTGAGATCTGAATCATAGTAATTTTGTCTAGACGCCTCCTCCTGAGCATTTTCTAGTAGTTTTTGTTAAGTTTTCAGGCCCCATATGAGCAGCCATACATTCCCGGGTCGTACACCTGCATCCTCATTGTGGGTTTCCAGATTTGTGTCACAGTGATGTTTGATGATATATATATATATATATATATATATATATATATATATATATATATATATATTTGTCTGGAGGTGATTACCAAGGTTGGTAGAGTGATATGTGGGTGGTAGTTGGTATTTGAGACTGAAGACCACATAAACAAAGAAGAAGATTCCATTTTGGTTGCCGTACAGTACCTGTATCAGAGTTTATTTGCTGCTGTGACAGCAGACTGCAAACTCTCAGTCTGAAACACATTACTCAAGGTGAAGGTCTGTTAGCAATTGGTATCAAGTTTGTAATAATTCATAAGAAGTATTTGGTAAAAGTGTAATCAGATTGGAAGTTTATTTGCAATAATATTCTCCAGAGAGATTGCACTTGAAATGTTTGTAAAAATGTCTCCTTGTTGTAGGTGGTCATTGCATGGATAGGTTGCATGCTAAGTGTTTGTCAAAATTACCAAAGTGCTGTAGCTGCAAAATTGCAATTAGTTTTAGTGATAACATTGCATAGAAAACTTAAAACATACTTGCATTTCATCTTTAATACATTAGAAGTTATATGGCAATGTTAGAGAAGGAGTTCATGCATCATACCCTTCATTCAAAAACTTCAAAACATCAAACCAGCAATTGGAAAATTAGCTCGGGGAGAACCAGGGGTTCTTACAAGTGCTTAAGGCAAGGAAGTCGGCCTCATAAAACAATGTTCATTTGCATTGTTAATACTCTTTAATATTCATAAGCGCTTCCCCTTAAACATAAGCGCTTCTTTTTAAATCCCCTTTGTGAAGATTGGCTTATAAGAATATTTAACTTTCAGTTTGTCTTCTTAAAAAGTGGCGACTATTCTAAGGGGGTCGGCCTCCTTGATAAATATCAATTTAAATTTGTTTTTCTTAAACACCAAAATGGAGCGCCATAAGGAAGAAGTTGGCCTTGGAAGAAGTCGGCCTTCATAACAAGTCTTTACATCTCATGATCGCATCTTTTCTTGTCTTCTAATCACACCACTTCCTATAACAGATTGCATCCTCTTATCTTGTCAAATCGCACCATGTCTTATGTTTAACTTAAGACATCTTTTCTTAATATATATGTGGAGCGCTACTTGATAAGGATCGGCCTCCTTATGATTAAAATAAATAGTCACCATGGGTTGGCCTATGTATAGGATAATAGTCAACCTTATCAATTTGTCTTACATCTGCCTTTGCTTCCACCCACGTCTATGTATGTTAAATCATCGTAACATTCATTTTCCTTTGTCATCAATGACGTTCATTGACAATCTCTTCAACCTTTGACATCAAATGACAACACTTACTTTGACATTCTTTTCCATTCATCTTGGACAACTAATCCAACAATCTCCACGACAAACTCTTTGACATCAATGACAACAATCTTGTCCATGCACCTTTGACATCAATGACAACCATCTTGTCCATGCACCTTTTACATCAATGACAACATTTCCAACAATTGTACCTTCAATAAAGGTATAGGAAGAACTCAAATCTATCCCAACTTTCATATGTAATTAATGAGTACTCAACAAACAACAAAGCAACCTCAAGTTGCAGAATAAGTACTATGAACTCAAAAGTCTATACAATATTGAAGCTCATAGACAACTTGTACAATGTATTTTTCTCATTAGCATTTCCAGGTGACAAAGTATATACAAAGGAAGATTCAAATGGTTAACCCAAAATGCCTTTTGGAAATGAAAGAAAAGTAAAAAAAATTCAATAATAAGAAGACCAGGTTAGTTATTCCAAAGATACTAAACCTCTATATTTTACCAAGCTTAAGATTCAAGGTGTAGCAACCAGCAATGATAGAAAAGAAAGAAAGAAAGAAATTATATTAATGTCCAAGAATGACCAAGAATAGGTCAAAGGGACTCAAATCTACAACAGATACAATGGCAAAGGACTAAGGCAAAAGAGGCCCTATGCAAGAAGCAAATATAATAAAGAAAGAAAGGCAAGATAAAACAAATAAATAGACACATGGAAGTTAACCTAAAAAGAGTAACGCCCAAACTAGTACAAAGATAATTAGATGTGTGAGGAGAAAAATCCACAAAGCAATGGAAGCAGATGAATACCACCCAAGTGAGGAACCAAAATCCTCAAGTGTCAATATCACAGGATGAGTTGGAGAAGCCAACAATATTATCAGGATGAATACCACCCCAGCGAGGAACCAAAATCCTTAAGTGTCAATATCACAGGATGAGTTGGAGAAGCCAACAATATTATCAGCACTAACTACAGAAGTACCAATGCAAATTCTAAGAATGTTCATCAATGAAAGTCCGAAGCGAAGGAGGTTGGGTTGGACAATCCTACAAGGTAGTTGATACTACGTAGAACCTCTACTAACACTCAAAGCCAAAGAATTTTTGGTGATAGAGAAGACCAATAATGTAAGCTTGCACCTGAGATCTATGCCACAAAAGAGGGGTGTGAGAGGGTCCTCAACATCCAGAAAAGATAGAGCCATGACTATTAGAATGAGAATTGGGGTGTCAAGGAACCTTAGCCATAGTAGACCACAAGGATGAGCAATGCTTCACCAATCTTTCTTCATTTGTATGTGAATCAATAATATCCAAAGGGCACCTAATGCCTCCAACATTTGTGATGGATTGAAAGAAATAAGTAATCGATATGGTATATCTCAAACCACCACAAAGAGATAAATGCCTAAACGTGTTGACTACATGAATAGATGAGCTAAGCATCTCTAATCAAGGTAACAGAAGAAAGTAGATAGAGAAGCTCCAAAATCTTTGTATAAACAATAATACCTCCCACAAATTTTGTAGTAAAGCGGACACCAAAATAAAAGGCTCATAAGATTCCACCTCCTAGAGAGAACAAAGGCAGTAAATTCTCATACAAAGTTGATGGGAGGACACCCACAACTGGACGAGGGGAATCCTCAAACCATGAGACCAATGATGTCGAAAATATGTGGGCCAACTTTTAAAAAATGCTTAATGTAGAAGCTAGTTTGTGTAATGTCCCCTTCTCGTACATGAGCAGTTGATTAGCCATTAGCCTATTTTCCTAAGTTTCCCGTAGGCTAATTGGTATTGGTAAGGGAAAATAAATTCAATAATTCATTTAAACTGTCAAAAAGTTACTTTATTTTATAATTCTATTTGACAGCTTATTTAATTATTTAAAAGGGTACTTTTAGTTGTGCAGATAAAGTGGCGTTAGGCATAAGGGGGCAAAAAGATGGACTTCTACACACATAAATATGTTTTTATTATATTTTGAGGAGATTATGGAGGAAAAAGGAAATTAATATTTGGTTGCCCTAAAAATGCCTATAAAAAGAGTTGTGCACAAAGTAAAGGTAAGACTATGATATTGCTTTTGGTATTTGCTCTAAGTGAGAACTTGAGTTTTTCATATTTCTTGAGGACGAAAACCCTCTTGGAATACCAATTTCGAGGATGAAAACCCTCCTAGCTAGATAGAGTGATTTCACCCTAAAATCACCGTTGTGCTGCAAGTTGAGTTTTTCCAATTTGATGCAAAGAATGAATATTTTTGATGTGTTTTGATGATATTTTGGAGTGCAAGTGATTTGAAGTTTATTATTTGAGTATTAAGATTTTTTTTTTTTAGGGAGAGATTTTGGTGTTTTCAAGAAGGGATGTTCCATTCCTTGATAGGCCGTACCTCTATTTCTTGTGTTGGGCGTTGAGTTTGTTAAGAGTGTAGACCATTTTTCAATGTTGTCATACCTTTGAAGGGAGGCATCTGATGTTTTTTGGGAGTTGCAGCCTTTTAAAGGACTGCAACCATCTTCTTTGATGTTGTACTAATTTATTTTGTAGTTGGTTGTACTTCCTAGTATAGGTCGTACTCTTTTGAAGAGAGGTGTGAGGTTTTTGGAGGCAGGTCACTCCACTTTGGGTGAGTTTTTGAAGTGTTTCCTGGGTGCCAATCCCTTCGCACTTGGGTTGTACTGATTAAAGGTGTCTTTCAGCAGAGAAGAAGCTTCCTTGCAGGCCATACAATTGGGAATTCAGTGTTTTTAGCAGAATTTTCAGTAGTTTTCAGTGCTAGGCAGTTTGGTTTATCAGTTCAATGTGTATTTCAGTCTTTTTGTGTTGTTGCAGCCTTCTGTAGTCACTCAAAACTTAGAGCTTTCTTTAATCCAAGTTCTGTGAGCATTCTATCTCCTAATTTTTTGAGTTTTAATGGTCTAATCCTTTGTTTGCAGCAGTGTATCAGTCTGATCAAAATTAACCTATTTGAGTTGTAGCAGTTGACTTTACATTTTGAAATATTGTAATGCATTACGTGCTTGTCTTGTAACCCAAATGGAAGTACCGCCGGGGGCATTCAATATTGTAAAACTAGATGGTTTACTGCCAATTCCTATAGCATATTATTTAGTCTGTTTGGCATTGAACAAGCTTGCTTGTTATCGACCATTTTGGTCTGATCAAGCTTAGACTCTCTGCCAGTGACTTTGCATTTATACACGCTTGCCCGCCGAAGAGGTGTAGATTTGGGTTGGCTCTGCCGCCTGTGTGTTTCCGGTCGGCTTGCCGCCTTCATTTTGCAATTGCATACATCTTAGATAGCTGTGTGGTCCAAAGCACTATATGCTCTCACCTTGCCCGCACTAGGATCTATTGGAAATATTGTCATTGATGTCAATGTCTCTGCTAGACAGAGCTAAAGAGGGAACATGACAGTCCTCCCCTCTCGGAGATGCTTGCCCACAAGCAACTGCAAAGCCAGATGCTATAAAACGGACTCTCCCTCCCAGGTGGCGTCCTCTATAGGAAAACCTCTCCAACGAATCAAGTACTCCCGAATCACCCTACTTCTTAGCCGTCGTTCCCTATCCTCCAAAATCTCCTCAGGAACCAGAGTCAGCTTACCTTCCTCATCCAAGGGAGGTAGATCGGGGGAAGCTACAATATGTTGCCCCAGTGCCTTTTTCAGGCAAGATATGTGGAACACATTATGAATCCGGCTGTCAGGTGGTAACTCAATCTCATAAGCAACCTCTCCCACACACCTGAGAATCCAATATGGTTCGTAGACGAGGGTTGAGCTTCTCAGCTCCACCCTTTTTAAGGGTGTTCTGTCGGTAAGGCTGCAACCGCAGGAAAACCATGTCATCCACCTCAAATACTCTCTCAGTCCTATGCCGATCAGCGTAGACCTTCTGCTGATTTTGTGCCTGCTGAAGATTCTCCCTGAGAGATCTCATGATATCCTGGTTCTCCTATAACCAATCCTGTGCCAAGGGAACTCTGCTGTCACTTACAGCCAAATCAACAAAAGATAATGCCTCGTAACCATAGAGGGCTCTGAAAGGTGTCATAGCAATAGACATATGGTGTGTAGTATTATAACAATACTCTCCTAAATATAGCCAACGCACCCATGCCTTCTGTTGTCCTGACACATAGTTGTGCAAATACCCCTCAACCCACTTATTAACAATCTCGGTCTGCCCATCTGTCTGTGGGTGGTAGCTGGTACTGGGTGTCAACTCCGTACCTATGAGCCTGAAAAGTTCTTGCCAAAAAGAACTCATGAACCTACTATCCCTGTCACTCACGATGGTCTTGGGGAGACCGTGGAGCCTCAATACCTCTCTGAAAAATAACTCTGCCACCTGAGATGCTATGAAATCAGCTGTAATAGGGAAGAAGTGGGTGTATTTAGTCAATCTGTCTACGACAACGTAGATACAGTCTTTCCCTTGCACCCGAGGAAGACCTGTAATGAAATCCATGGAGATTCCTGACCACTTTTGTTCCGGTATAGATAAGGGCTGCAATAATCCAGCAGGAAAAGTATGCTCAGACTTATTCTGCTGGCACGTCATACACTCGCGAACATGACATAAGATATCAACCTTGAGACCCTTCCAAGAGAATCTCTCCCGAACCGCCCTGTAGGTTTTACCATACCCTGGGTGCCCTGCTGTTGGAGTATCATGGTAAGCATGCAGAATTTGTTCCTTCAACTGAGAACCAGGAACCAGATACACCCTGCCCTTGTAGTGGATGACTTCATCTACCACAATGTACCTATCATCCAACACCAATCCATCCATGACCTCACAAGCATGCTGATTTTTGGAGTACTCAACTAGAAGTTGAGCCTTCCAATCTGCTGAAATCTCGCTCAACGAACATAGGGCAGCGAGTGATGGTTTCCTAGAAAGTGCATCAGCCACAGTGTTATTCTTCCCCTTTATGAATTCGATGTCAAAATCATAAGCCTGAATCTTGCTCACCCATTTTTGCTGACGATCATTGAGCTCTGTCTGATCAAGGAAATATTTCAAACTGTTGTGGTCTGTTCTTACCACGAATTTGCTACCAACAAGATACTGTCTGAACTTGGCTAATGCATGCATAATAGCCAACATTTCCTTATCATACGTAGAATACAACCTCTCATTATCCTGCAGCTTCCGACTCTCAAAAGCAATGGGGTGCCATGTCCCCTCTTTAGCTCTATCTAGCAGAGACATGAGAGTTGGCCTATCATCCGGGTTCCCGTAGGTCAGCGGAGTAGTTAGGGGACCTATCCAGAGGCAGTGGAGCTTGGTAGGGAGCTTTACAGGCCTTTCCAGACAGTTTGCGACAATTTCCTATTTTTTAGGAAGGGTTCCTATTTTGTAGGGCTTGGCCGAGAGTTGACCAGAGGGCATCAGGGGACGTCTAGGAGCATTTTGGGAGTTTTGGTCACAGTTCCTATTTTTTAGGAGGTATCCCTAATTTTTAGGAAGGCACTGTCAGTTAGCCTGCCATGTGGTGACATCACCAGTGGCGCGGGCTACAGCAGTTTTCAGTTCAGAATGGCCAGGTGATGGAATTGAAATAATTATTGAATATTAAAATGTGGCTTTAATATTTAATAAAAATAAATTTAAGTGATTCATAATACCACTTCGTAATAAAAATTTAATAAAGGGACCCCCCTCTTAGTTAACACATGTTGTGTTAAAAGGTGGACCTTTATTTAATGTGAAGTTGGACCCTCAACTTGGGCGCCCAACTTGGGAGACTTTAAATAATGAAAAGAATCATTAATAGATTCTTTTTTGATGCCACCCTAACCCTAAAAGTGAACGCCCATCTTGGGAAAAGGATAAAGTGCTTTGGAAGTTCTTTTGGAAGCATCTTTTGCATATTATTTTTGAAGCTTCATTGCAGATCTGAACTCTGAGGAAGAGGGCAGCAGCATATAGTCTCTTGGGAACGGAAACTCTCAGGGATTTTGGTGAATTGGACGACAACCCAGTTCATGCTTGTGGGAGGCCTACTCTGGGTCTTCTTTTCTGTATCATTGGACAGATTCTAGGGCATTCTATTGCAGATCTAAGCTTGCAGCAGTACCAAATCAGCATTATTCTTCAGATCCTTCATTTTCAGTTGCATGCATAGCCTCGCCTAGGCCAATACCATCTTTGTATGCAAGTGGGGTTGCAAATCTGGTTTTACAATGAATACAAAATACAGATCTGATGGGTATGTGCTTCAAATTCTTAGTTGGTGCTTTTCTATCATTTAATTGTTATTTTTAGTTCATCCTTATATGAGATTTGCAATTGCATGTATATTTATTTGCTATCTTGGCAAATACACAATTCAAGAAAACTGAAACCCCTTCTACATCTTCTCTCTAGTCGGAAAGAACACAAAAAATTAATAAAAATCATAAAACATTAAAAATCACAAAAACAAATACTTCATTTCAGCAAAGGAATCCATCAGAAATCTTTCAATTGCATACATCTTAGATAGCTGTGTGGTCCAAAGCACTGTATGCTCTCACCTTGCCCGCACTAGGATCTATTGGAAATATTGTCATTGATGTCAAAGTATCGACGAGACTATTGGCAAGATCATTGTCATAGATATCAAAGGTGCATGGACATGTTGTCATTAATGTCAAGAAGGTATTCATTATTGTTATCATTGATGAATGGATGAGATGGCTGTCATTGACGTCAAAGTAGCATTATTAGAAATATGCAAGGTGTAAATGTTATCATCATTCAGTGGAATGTCTAAAACGAATTGGATTGAAATGTCTAAGGCAAATTGGATTGGAATGTCTAAGGCAAATTGGGTCAATCGTTGAGCAAAGGATGATAGAGAAGATAATGTTTAAATTAAAGATTTAAACATTGGTTTATATAGGCCAATTTTGTTAAGAGAGAATGCTTCATCTATAAGACAAAGAGTCTTAATCAAATTACTATGAGGAGCAATTAATGTTCCTAAATGTTGGTTGACTTCAAGTTAATTATGGCAGCACTCTAATTAAAATATCTATGCAAGAGTGGCCGACTTCATTCAAGTAATAGGAGATTTTATTTAATATGGCCGACATTTCTCATAAAAGACAAATTAATGTATTTGTTAAGGGGCCGACCTATTTACAAGGTAGCACTCCACATAAGACAAAGTGTCTTATGGAAATTGTGGTACATAAAGGTGCAATTTGAGATGTTTGTAATGTCCCCCATATAGCTCATTGCACCAGTGGACCAGGGTTAGCCTATAATTCGACTTCCGTAGGCTAATGGAGGTGTTTAGGAAGTCATCCCAGGGACTTACTATATTTGAGATGTTTGTAATGTCCCCCATATAGCTCATTGCACCAGTGGACCAGGGTTAGCCTATAATTCGACTTCCGTAGGCTAATGGAGGTGTTTAAGAAGTCATCCCAGGGACTTACTATTTATAGTAAGTCAAGTCAAGAGCTGAGCAGTTACTATTTTTAGCAGGGTAGTTGTGGAGGGCCTTATCACAATATTCATGGTCTCGATATGACTAAAACTTAAAACGATATAATATAAGTCAAATTAAATATTTAACTTATATTATTTTATAAAACCTCGATATGACTTTAAGTTATAAAGTTATTTTATAAAGTGCAAGTTGTAACTTAAAGTTGTATTCCTAGGGATGGGCGCCCCTCATGGAGTGATAAGGGGTTGAGATATAATTTAAAATAATTATAAATAATTCCCTCTTGGGCATTGGGAAAGAGGCAAACAAAAGGACCAAAAAGAACCTCATTTGGTGATGCGAAGATTATGAAAATTGCTCTTTTTGTGAGATACTTGTGCTTTGGCTTTGAGCTTGGCTCTAGGGTTTGATTGTGACAGTGTTGGGATGAAAACCCCTTCATTGATCCCTTTCCTCATGCGTGGAAGATCGTATTAGGAGAGGTTATTGGAGGCTTCACCCAGAGGTCTCATTTGTGCATACAGTGGACACATTCGGTGAAGAATCGGGCATGAAATGGAGATATTTGAAGATATTTATTGTTGCAGAGGAGAATAGAGGTGTCTAAAGCCGATTTATGTATATTTCTCTGAGTTTATTATTGCTGCAGCAGTTTACACACAGGTCGTACACTTTCAGCAGGGCCGTACTTTCCCACTGAGGCCGTACCTTCCATTGAAGAGTGATTAAGGTGTTTTGGGACTGCGATTTGCATCAGAACTTGGGCGTTTGGAGTCATTAGAGGCCTACAGACAGATTCAACATGATTTCAATAGTTTATTGATTGTTTATTTCTGATATCTACAGTCATAGAGGTCGTACTACCTCAGGAGGTTGTGGGTCTTGGAGATATTGTTCCTTTTGTCATTTGGAGCTGCAAATTCTTGCATTGTGGGCGCCTAGGATCCATTTATTAGTGCATTACTTGTGTTGCTGATAAATCTCCAATTGTATGTGAAGATTGATGAATTTCTATGACCTTGTATGCTGGTCCAAATATGGCAATGGAATGAAGTTGAAGATTTTTATATGGGCATGTCTCTGTAATTAGTTTCACCATATTTTATGATCCAGGTCATCTTTTTGTTATGCAAAATCTTTGTACATTTCCTAGGTTTTCGATATATGCTTCATTTTCTATGTCAATGTTGCAAAAATCATACATGCAAAAACATGCATTGAAAACCTAAACCAAAAACATCAGAAAAACAAAAACAAACATATTCAGAGCAGACATATACCAAGGGTGTATGTTACAATGTTAGGAAATACAATTTGGTTAAGGATTATGATATTTCATGAGGAGCGATCAAGTATTATTGGGTGGTGCAATTAAAGTTTAATAAGGCAGCAATTAAAGTTTAGAAGAGGTGCAATTCTTGTGAAGAGTTGTTTTGTTTGTAAAGTGTTGCCTCTCTTGGCAATAGTTGTAACTATTCATATGAATCTTGAAGGTATAAAGTGAAGCTTGAGATGAGTAGAGAAGTATGGAAGTTAAGCAATGAATATCATTTGAATATAAAGGTAAGGAAAGGGGCAGAAATATGAAGTGTAATTTTGATTTATTTTAGATGGAAGTATGTGTGATTGCATGAAAAAGATATGAGCAGATTTGTAAGGAAGATTTATGGCAGAATTATAGAGAAGTATAAAGGTAGATTTGAAGGAAGATTATGCGGATATAAAAGAGAGTTAAAGGCAGAAATATAGAAGCAGCTTATGTTGTGATAAAGAAGAAGATTGTGCTGAGACAAAGAAGAAGTCTATACAAAGATAGAGGAAGAGTTTGGGCAAATATAAAGGGAGAAATTCATGAGAAGATAGTGCCATGATTTGGATAAAATTTGTGAAAAGAGTTTGTGCATGAATTGGATCAGATTTGTGTAAAAAGGATATTGTGTGGGTTGTGATCAGACTTGTAAGAAGAAGTGTATCGAGTATCGACATTCAGAAGACATGTCATCCACTGAAGAGTTCGTAGGTTGGTGCCTTGTAATGTGCCATACCTGTTTGTATTTTTTAATGATCCTTTATGTGTGATTTTTATTAATTTTTTTTGTGTTCTTTCAGATAGACAGAAGATGCAAAAGGGGGTTTATGTTTTCCTGTAGATGTAGTGTCGGAGCACACAATGTATTGCATATAATAGAAACCCAGAAAATATACAATGAATCTGGAGAAACTAAAGACAACCCAGATAGTAGAATGACCAAATAACAATTACTAGCACATACCCATTTTCAGAAATGCAACTTCATTTTTCAGCTGTTGCCGGACCAGCAAAGGGTATAGCCGGATTCACTCCAAATGCACCACTTATGTTGGCAAAGAGCTTACAATGTATTGTTCGGGCCCAAAGACCTCAAATGGCTCCAAAAAGCAAGAATACAGTTGCATACAAACACCAAATCGACCGCCAAGGAGTCTCACGCCCCTAGGCAAGGATGTACGGCCCCCATGAAGGTTGTGACAGCTGCAAACAGCAAATAAACCTCTGTATTCTGGTCTGAAACTAATCTGCTCAGCAATGTAGTTCAGGCAACCCAAATGGAAGGGATAAATCTGCACCCAAACTCCTCAAAAATGCATCCAAAGGTGGTACGGCTGGGCTGGAATGGTACAGCCAGCAAAGAGGGAATATACATCAGCAAACCCTCTCTCAAAGCTACTCAAATCTGTCTCTATCTAACTTTCTTAGGCTGAGCATAAACTATCTCTCAAAGATAACTCCATGAACCTCTAAAAATGTATCAAAAGAACTCCATGAAAGCACAACAGTGAACACTAGATGCATTCACCATAGAAGGCACCGTTGGGTGATCTTTCAATCCTGTGGGATACCGCTACTCAGGGAGGTTTCCGTCTCCAAGAGCCTCTGGTTTGAATCCTCAAACCCTAGAGCCAAAGCTCCAAAACCCTAGCAAGGGAAATCTCAAAGAGAAGAAAATAATAAACCAAGCATATCCAAATGAGAGCACTTTTCCTCCTTTTATACTTTTCCAACTGGGAGTCTCTAAAATCCTCTTGCATATGGGATAAAACATGAGAGGGAAAATACATTATAATTCTCTTTAATTCTTTTCTCAACATCACCCTTAAAGTCCCCTCTTTTAAAACAACATTAAGTTATTGAGCCTAGGCACCAAGGTCCAATATTAAATAATAATGTTTAATTTACGGACTTTAAAACGGAGGCCAAGATGATGTCGGAAACCAATGATCTATAGCTCGTTGCAAAGGTATTGACAAGACGAATCCAACCCCACTCTCAAAATCTCGTTCCGGTACCAATCCTGAACTTACTAAAAATAGTAACGGCCATAAGCAAACTGAGCCAACTCAGAGGGTGCCAACTGGATCCACAAACCATCTGATAACTCCGAGCTCAGTGCAATGTCTATGAGAGCCAACAGCTAACTGCCAAGTCGCCCAAACAGTGCCAAACTGCCACTTACTAAAAATAGCAGTGACCACCAGGGACCAAAGAGAACAAACCCAGAAAAACCCAGAAAGATTAATGACATGCAAGCACTTACTATAAATAGTATGGACAAGTCCGAAATCCCTCCAGAAAGTGTCAAGTATCTCCATTGGATCACCCAAACACCCTGGTGACATCAAAATATTCCTCTGATTATGCTGTCACCAACCCAAAAGGTCAGCTCTGACTGAATTGCAAAAGAACCCAAAAATGGGGACATTACATGCCTTGTTAGGTTGGTGCTCAGTTGCGGGGATAGGTGTCTCCAATGGGTTGGTGCTCACGAATTCTACAAACAAGGATTGTTGTCTCTAGTGGGCTAGTGCTCACAGATTGTGCAAGAGGGGATTGCAGTCTCCTGTAGGTTTGAGCCTACAAAGCTTGTAAGAGAAGTATATATATATAAGCAATATTTTGTCGTGGTTTCCTCCCGTAAGGGTTTCCACATAAATCTTGTGTTCTCTGTGTGTTGCATAATTGATAGATCTTGTGTGATTGATATTGATATGGTTGTTAAGATTTTAAAAAACTAAAAGATTGTATTATACTGATTCACCCCCCCTCCCCTCTCAGTATAACCGTGTGCTCATCAAAATCTTGGTGATCAAAACGTGTTCGAACATTGCATTTGCATTACTATTTGCAAAAAGTTCAAAAAAATTGGTGTGGGTTATTTCAGTTTGGGGCTAAGAGAAGTCAAAGGGGAGGTCTGAGTAAGCTAGATGTACCAACGACAAATGTTCTCTTTTACAGATCAACTGGGCACCTTCAGCCTTGGAAAAAGGTGACAAGGATCACATAAGGAGTACCTGAAGGAAGGAATCCAATCTAAATAAATGCCAATAGAGTGGAAGAGCAAATGGACCTAGGGGAACCAACAACGTCGACATCTAGGGGGCCTAAAGAGACAAATCTCTTTTTAGGAATGGAGTACCAAATATGGATATCTCCCATAGTACAAAGTAGACCCATCGATCTCAAACTATGTATAAACTAGGTGAGTACGAATATATTCTCAAGACTAAGGGGTTAGGCAACAAACTCAACTTAGGCAATACAGTGAGGAACTATTTGTTTGCACTTGATCCTACACTACAGCATAGACAGCTAAACCCCCTCAACTTGAGCCAAATCACAAGAACTAAAGGTAGGGCCCCAAACCTCAGAAGCATACAACATTGTAGGCCTATTCATTGTGTCAAAGAGGCACATCTTCGAAGGGGTTTCCTAGAAATGTTCCTGAAAGCATAGAAGCAATAGCTGCAAAAAATTACAAGAAATCATGAATCACTACAGTAACTATTTTTTCCTATATAAAATCATGTGTTTTAAAGGAAATCATGGTCAACGATTTTTGACCAATTTTTGCAAGCGTGTGCAATTAAATCATCTAAAATGCATCCAGATCATAGGGTATCTAATTTTAACTATTTTCAAATAGTTATTTGGCTAACCCATGATTTTTATTTGGTGGGGATTGAGATCCAATGTGTTGTTAGGACCGAAATGGAACTATGTGGCTAGATATATGTCACTCTACAAACAAAACTTGTGCTTTGTGCACTAACCTTCTTTATCCACGAAATGAGAAGTGGTTTGCTTGCCCTTTTGATGGGGAAGCATTATTGTAGAGGCAGTGGCATTTGTCAACCTTCAAATTGGCGTAGAGATGCTTTGGAGTGGTGGCTACCAATTATTACATTAGGATTTATTTTGGTGAGACAAGACTCCTTATCGCCATAAATTGAATATTGGGGTTTGGGCTACCTTGAGGAATTAAAGTCTTAAAAGGACAAGAATTGACTCTAGGCTCATAAGGGTTTGCATTGATGATTTTCTTCAATTGTCGATCTTTGCCTCATGAGTGCCAGGTAATGTAGAATGCTTGCCAGGATTTAAGGTTGCAAGAGATAGACTATAAAAAATATTAGTGCTTTACCACACTTTGGAAGGTTCTTGGTGAGACAGAGTTTAAAACCATATAGCTCGTCCAACTCATGGTTAACAAGGAACCAATCTCTGTGATTATCCTTGGGTAATTCAAGAATCAAAACTGATATTTTGTCATCTACACCATAAATCTAATTTTTACAGTAACAACACTTAACTAGTGACACAGTAACAATTCGAATTTATTTATATCTGTTCCAAGATTTTCTAGATATGAGTCCAAACATAAATAAACTCTAATGTGAACATTCCAATTTACAAATTACAGTTCAACAATATCCTTGAAATAATTTGTACAGTTCACCAATAGATTGATAATTCATCCAAACTCACAGTGTTCATTGCCTGCTAGGGCGTGGCATATGGAAACGGTTAGGTCTAGAAACAATTACAGTTGACAGCAGGGAATTTGCACCGGAATGTGGTGCTTGATAGTCGTAATGCCCAGCCGCTCATGATCCTATATCTCCTTGCGCAAGGTACCTGTGTGGTGGTGTCTTGATTTGGAAAAAGGTGTAATGCACAGGCCGAGTTAGATCCCATGGCAACTTCAGTGTGATGGTTCCTCCGTCTTTCCTTGATTAGATGTAATCCCTATGGTGTGCAGCCAAAAGTGGCGATACATATTTGCCCAACAAATGTGGCACCGATCTAGGATCCAATGTCTTGTTATGGTTGAAATGATAGCTCGTAACACTGTCAATTTTTATGGAGCTACCAATGGTGGTCCCTCTTATTTTAGTAGCAATTTCTACTCTTGTTGATACAACAACCCCCAATCAGTAGTTTTGATTTCTTTCACGAATGAATTCGCCCAAATGAGCCACGATCCCTATGACCAACTCAGAAAATTCAATGTAGGTAGTGACAATTTGTTGTGGATTCCTCCTAGCCGCGACTCTAAAGATCTATGATTTTTTCCCTGGCAACTGAACTCCTTGCGGACCTTAAATCCAAAAAACTCTCAATTAAGCTCACTACAAGTCCCTGAATGGAATTTGCTCAATAAACTTGGCAAGGTTTTCGTCCTACCTAGTCTTGCCTTCTAGGGGTTTTCGTCCCTAATGGCTCAAACACTCAACTGAAACTTAGCAATGCAAATATGAAATCCATATACCTTCCAAATGAAAATTGAGCTTGCATTTATACCTTTTGAATAGGACCTAGGGGTCCTATTTGGGCACCACTATTTGAAATTATTTTATTTTTAATTTATAATATATATATATATATTATTTTATTTTATTTATTATATTAATTTAGTGTTGAAAAACACTTTTAATTAATAATAATATTATTATTAGTAACTACTGGAAAAAGGGGACACGACAGTCCTTCCTTCCCCAAATTGCTTGCCCACAAGCAATGATAACTCCAGGGACACTACCCACTTCGTGCCAAAGTAGCGTATCATAGAGTGATGCTCATCGATCTTGGGTATTGCACCTATCCAATGGGATACCTTCTATTCAAAAGCACACTACAAACTCAGATGGAATATCCTTTGTTCTGAAATATTTTGTAAATGCAGATACTCTAAAACCAACCTGCCATCATCATGAGACTCATATTGCAATAACTTGGGCCATTGTGTCTTCCCACTCCTTTCCTCATGATGACAGTAAACAATCCATCATGTTCTCACTGCACCTCTAGAAGTGAGTAAGGACAATCACAACTCAACTGAAATCTTGCCCAATTCGATACCCAGGTGGCTGCAATGACAATTCTTTTCAGCTGAAACCTTGCTTCAACTTCTTCCATCAATGATACTTACATCGTGCCCATTCATAGCTGTTTAGCAAAATTGATATTCCTTTGCAGAAATCAAAGGCATGAATAATGTAGAGACCAAAAACACTTTGTTAGATTGTAAACATGTCCTTCCTATGATGAAAATTCCCTACAAACCCATTGTACAAATGTAATTGAAGTGATATGGGGGGCTGATAATAATTATGACAGCGGCATTAAGGTTTGGGAATTGGTGTATGGCTGTCTCAAGTGTGCTTCCGCCTCCCTTGGGTGGTAGGTGATCATCAACAATTGCTCTCCTCCTTCCTTGTGGGTAGATCTTTGCACAACCTCCCAAGTTTGATGCTACCTCACAATGCTTACGCTGCACCACTTTGATTTCTATGTAAACTACGCCGAACTTCTCAAATAAATATGACCAAGGTATGCCCACAATTATGTCCACCTCTTCAAGATTGATGTTATAATGTTTACCTTGGACTCCAGGAATTCTGACCACAATGCCCCAAGTTGTACCATTCGGAAAATGGTTCGGATCAGATTGTACGTGTGCTGATAAGTGATTGTAGCAGTCATACATCGCTCCAAACTTCACCCCCAACAGCGCTAAAAATGCCGGTATGTTCGTACTTAGTGTTCTCAACATGTGGCACCACCTACATACTACATTAAACCAATAGACCTTATCCATAGCTGCTGGTCTATAGTTGCTCAAGGAGGAAACAATCAATAGAAGCATCATACCATGGCTGTAACATTGCATTTCTTTGCTCAGAATCAGAAATATAATGGTTGGAAACCATCTTGTATCAGCTGCAAATACCTTATCAATGACAAAGGGTGGGAAATGCATCCTCCATGAAATTAGCAACTTTTTATGGCTGCCAAAGAGGATGGGGAAAGCTGGGAATGTGGGTAACAGCAGTTCTAAAATGGGAGACAGCACTCATAATGATCCATGGGTCATAGTTCTTGTCACTAAAATTCCAACCAGCCATATTGTGTATCCATCGTTGGTGTGCTATAATGAACCTATTCAAGATGGACCAAACACTATCATAATGAAGTATCTTACCTTGGAGGGGATCGTTGATTATCTCCATGCATGGAGCGGCTTGGTTTCCTCGAATGCTCACCTCCATTCTTTTCACTTCAGTCATGCTTGGAACTCCATTTAATATGCCTTGGAGTATCACCTCCTTCCCGTCCACCTTGAATTTGAACTCCATTGTTTGGTAGTTTTGAGTAAATTCCCCAAGTGAGTGCAACCATTGCACACCCAAAACTATATCCATTTCTCCTATCCCCACAACGTAGAAATCATCCTTAATTTGATGCCTTCCCAAAGATAAGTTGAGTTGTTGTATTCGCTTCCTACAAGTCTGTGTCTATGAAGTTGTGAGTGGCCCCACTATCGATCAAGACTGTCACTTTGTGACCTTGCAAAACTCCCTGAACTCGAAAAGGATGGTACTTGGGTTCTCTAGAAAGAGTAGCAAGGGTACCATCTGAGGACTCTCCTTCCTTGCCCTTGGGCTTCATCTCATCAACCACAATCTCAGGCTCGGGTTCTTCTGTCTCTAAATCCTCATTGGGAATAACCTCTATGTAATGTATTTGCCCCTTCCCCAAACATCTATGTCCTGGCTCCCATGGCTCTCTACAAGAAAAGCATAATTTCTTCCTTCAGAGTTTATTCTTGGATTCTTTGATCTTGCTTGGTTTTGGAGGTAGTGCCTTAGGTTGAGGGATATCTTATTGGTAAGATTTCTTATGCTCCTCTGTTGGTGGGATCTTGGAATAAAATTTGTTCTTAGTCACTGAGTCCTCCAAATTCAAGGCTCTCCTAATGGTATCCTACAGAGATGTAGGGTCAAAAGCCCTAACCAAACCCCGGAGTGGTTTGGTTAGTCCCTCAACAAACAAAACTATGAGTCTCCTCTCTATCACATCCAAAACCATGACTGAAACTCGTTGAAATTCTGCTACATAATCATCCACTAAACCATGTTGTCTCAATTAGACCAACTCCCTGAAATGAATCTCGAGATCCTTCCTGTCAAATCCGTCTATGAGCCTCTGTGTGAAATCCGCATACGTCACAATATGGTTGTGCCCTTGTGTAATCAACCCATGATACCACCACTCATGAGCTATGGCTTCCAAATGGAGGATGGTGAATTTGATGGCTTCCTCTTCCATCATAGGGCTGAGAGAAAAATATGTATCCAACTTATGGACCCAAGCCCATGCAGTACCCTTCCCCGAGCCATCAAAAGAAGGGAGAATTAACTTACTCAACCTATGTTGCAAATCTCTATAAGGTTGCTGTGTAGGAGGCCTTCTTTCCGTTCTTGGTCCTGTTGATGTTAGATGTTGTGACCAAATCACACATCGCCCCATTGCAAATGGGGACCCCCTTTTTTTTGAGTTCCGATGTTTTGCATGAGTTCTGACGATGATGCCTTAGGTTCATTTCCTCTGCCAATCCAATAATGAGTTCCTCTTCTAGGAGATTTTGCTTCATAACTGGAGGTCTTATATGGAGGATGAACTTGCAGTGATGAAGACTTTTGATCAAACTCCATCCAAGTAATGAACATTGAGATTAATCTTGAAGTATGTTTGAGATTCTGAAAGACTAAGCCTGGAGCCTGAAATCCTGAAAATCCTGAAAAATGGCTAAGTCTGAAATCTGGTGAATCCTCCAAATTCTATATTTTGCATCTTAAATCCGGTGGATTCGGGACCTATCTCAAACATCCTGAAAGGTATATTGAAAAATATTTAAAGTATAAGAAATTCAATCTCTCAACTTATACTTAAATATATTTTTCAATATACCTTTACCCTCGCGATCCTGAAAAATGCCTGACTTTTCCAGAGGATTCAAAAAGCTGATCTAGTGCGACAGGGCACTTAAGTGGCGCAAAATCTTGGCGCAAAATCACGAGGAAAAAGGCGCTTGAAGATGATGATCTCCACTTGATGAACCAATGCGCCCATCTACAACCTTGATCCAGTGCGAAAACACATGAGGATTTCGATCAATGATCTACTGCGCCCAAACTAAAAGATCAGTTTTAAGGAAAAGATGAGGATTTAAAACACTCAACCAATGCGAAAATGAAAAGACAAGTCTTGGAGCGAATCTTGGAGTGAAGGAAAAGATGATAAGTGTCAGAGGATTTTCAAACCATCAACCAATGCGCTAGGAAGAAGGATGAAGAATGGATTCCGAAATCTAAAATTTTTGAAGAGAAACTAGAGGATTTGAAAAGCCCAACTGATGCGCCACCTAGAAAGAAGAAGAAGTCTTAAGGTTTTTGGCTTGAGAAAGATCTAGCTTGAGAGGATTTCAAAAGCCTATCTAATGCGCCAAAATCTAGAGGATTTTTATTCCTCATCTAATGCGCCAATGGACGACTCCCAAACATTCAACGCAAGTGCTAGAACCAATTCACCAATGTGAGACTAGAGGATCTTCAATGCCTCATCTAATGCGACCTCATGAGGGGAAACTCCAGAGATTCTAAAAAGCTGATCTAGTGCGCCCAAGTATTTTCAATATGAAGTTTGAAGGATCCTTATCTAAATCGAAATCCAGAGGATTCTCCATCCTCAAACCAATGCGCCCTACAAGGAGGAAAGTGGACATACAAGGTCAAGCCTTCAAGGTTTGAGTTCAGAGGATTTTAAAGCCTTATCTCATGCGCCAACTTCATGAATACTTCTAAGTTTTCAAGCCTACAACAAGGTTATCCAAAGCGCCCACTCCAAGGTCATCCAATGCGCCAACACCATGCATGATTCACTTCAAGGTAAAGGCCATCTAATATACCAAAGGTTTGAAGATTTCAACATAATGAAGTGATGCGCCACTCCCAAGACCCTTATCAAAACGCTCAACAAGAAGAAATCAAAAGTGGCATCTAGTGCGCCATACATGAAGGGGAGAATAAAGTTTGATTTTGAAGACTTCAAGTTACCTATCCATTGCGCCACACATGAGAAGAATCCAAATTGCCTATCTAATGCGCCAAAATCTAGAGGATTTCAATCCTTCAACCAATGCGCCACTCCCTTGCAAGTGAAAACGAGTTCAAATTAAAGCAATAGTGAGATGAGTCTTAAAACTTCATCTAATGCGAAATGATAAGAGGATCTTAATCCTTCATCCAATGCGAAATGCAAGGAGAAAGTCAAACACTAATTCAAGGAATACAAAGAGGGCCTCGAAGGTGTGATCTAATGCGAAGAATCAAGAATCAAGTCTTAAAGTGAAATTCTAAAAGGCAAGAGGATCTTAATCCTTCATCCAATGCGACTTGTAGAGGAGAAAAAATAGTGGTTTAGAATGCAAATTTTAAGAGTTTCAATGAAGATCAAGAACTTGTCATCTAGTGCACTTGGCTTAGAAATGCATTCTTATATGTTATAAATCAAATATTATCATGTTTATTGAGAAGGTTGATATTATTTCTTTCTTTGTGTTGCAGGAGCTAAAGGCTGGAAACACTTTCATGTAGGAAGGAAAGTCAGGAAGCAATCAACAAGCAAGGAATGAGAAAAGAGCAAGGCATCATGTAGCTGTTTCAAGGGTATCCTTCATCATCCTTGTGTTGGAATTCTTCATCAAGTGGCATTAAGTGAAGATTGTCTAGAAGACATCCATCCGAAGGACATCATCTACATCAAGACTTTCTAAGACATCCAATCTACTTCAAGTTCCTTCGAGCTTCAAGATCATCTTCAAGGAATCATTTCATCAACTACATCATGATCATCAAGAGCAAGTGTTTGAATCACTTTCACTTTGCGGAGGGAACACTACTCTAAAGGATTATACCTCAAATCTTCTACATCATCGAGTTGGAACACTTCATTGAAACTTCCAAAGGCATTTATCCATCTAAACTTCAAGACTTTACAACTTCAAGTCCAAAGAGAGTCTCCTACTCTTACATCAAGGAAGCATCAAGTGTCATCATCTATTCTCTACTCTCTTCAAGAGGATGCATCATCAAAGGAGATTATCATCATCATGTATCCTACAAGAAGAAGAAACATTGCAAAGATTAGTCAAGCGAAGCAAACAAGTATCATATATCCAGTCTACAAGAAGAACGAATAAGGCAAGATCTACAAGATGTATTCCCAAACATACAAGTTCAAGCAATCGCATTGAATACATCATTACAAGTTGATGCAATTTTCAAAGTATGCTGAGTTGGCATCTATGTGGCGAGTACACATCATTCAATTTTGATTAGCCGCATTATTTTAAATGCATTAAATGTATCATTTAATGAAAGAAGCCAAAGGGATTCCTATGTGGAGGAATGTTTTAAATGCTTTCGCCTTACCTTATCACATTGGAAAATGTGCCTTCATTGCCTCTCTTTTTTGCTAAAAATAGCAAGTTGTTGTAACTACCTCTGAGGTGGCATGATCTAGACCCTTGGCTATTGAATTAATCTTAGCCCTTCATTGTATTCTGGACACTATATAAAGGCCTTGTTGCCTCATTTGTAAGGTAGTAGATCATTAATAGACTAGAGATTAGATTTTAAGAGTAGAATAAAAGAGACTCTCAAAATTCTCTGAGAGGACTTGAAATTGTTGTAAATATTCCTCAAGGTTAATGCAAAGACATTGGAGCTACTTGTTTGGTGTTAAGTGTTATTTTGTGGAGTAACATGATTTCTTGTATCTTAATGGGATGGAGAGATGTTTCAAGTAGAAAGTAAAGTAGACTAGAAGTTCTTTGTTGTAATGTATGTTGTATTGGATATTTGATCAACTCCTAGCTCATGCTTTTAACATTCATCGCTGATGAAGTGTTGTGTAAAGCTAGTCTGAGCCATATTTTCATAAGTTCGATTGTGGATGTTTGTTTGAGCTGCGCCGTTTAATGGGTGCTCATATGAACCTTTATGGTTTGAAAACCTTTCGCGTAACCTTAGGAGATTGCACCAGCTTCATGTAGTTGTAGGCACCCTTGGCGAAGTGAAGTTAGGTTAAATCAGGAGTTTGTCTGTTCAATACATCATCATTGCCTCATTGACCTTAGATAGTTTCCTAAACCCTTGCCCTTTTTCCATTTCTTTATCATTAAGACCTTTGTTCATATATCATCCACACTGAAAGGAGGAACAAGCTGAATGAAAGGAGAAGAGTCTGTGTAAGTCCCTTTGTGTTTAACAGCAAAATCATACTTAGTCACTGAGCTGTCTCTTACAAACTCATCAGAAAGGAACCTTGGAGTCATCTTGTTTGATCACATAGTTCAGCATTCGAGAGGCTTTGCTCAAGAGGGAGTCAGATACTCTGTATTTTACTCTAATTGTTGACTTGTCGAAAAACAAACATCAACAGGTCCATTCCTTGTTTTGAAATTACAATAGTGTGCAAAGGAAAGTTGTTCCCTTATATCTGGGTCAAGTCTCATGTACTCATTCATGTAGGTATTCATGTCATACGCTGTTGGATTTTGCTCCTCATCTTTAGGTGGTGCCTCCACTCTAAGCAAAAAAAGTAGAATGAAAAGGCCTAGCTGCTGATCCAATTGGAACCCGGTTATTATTTGTATGATTTACAAGGTCATTCTGATTTAAGTTGCTCCTTTCACTTGTGGAATTCTGTGGACCTGATAGATTTAAAGTGACATTCATATTTTGCATCTGTTGCATCATTTGGATTAGCAGCTGGTTTGTTTGATCCTGCTTCCTGAGGAAAGCATCAAGCTTGTCTTCCCGATCTGTCGTGTGTTCCTTACCTCTACCTCCTATTCCCACACTAGCTTCTTGTGATGTTGCTTCCAATCTTCTTCTTTCCCTCTCTAATGCTCTTTGATCTCTCTAACTCAGCTGCATACATTCATCAAATAGACTTGCAAGTCGGCAAGACTGAATGCTCTAATACCACTGTGATAACCCTCGGGTAATTCAAAACCGATATGTTGTCATCTATGCCTTAAATCCAATTTTTACAGTAACAGCACTATAACCAATGACAGAATAACAATTCCAATTTATTTAGATTTATTCCAAGATTTTCTAGATCTAAGTGCAAACATAAATAAACTTTGATGTAAACATTCCAATTTGCAAATTACCATTCAACAATATCCTTGAAATAATTTGGACAGTTTACCAGTAGATTGATAATTCATCCAAACTCACAGTGTTTGCTACACCCTCCTAGGGCGTGGCATATGGAAACGGTTAGGTCTGGAAATAATTACAGTTGGCAGTAGGCAATTAGTACTAGAAAGTGGCACCTGATATCCATAATGCCCATCCGCTTATGATCCTATATCTCCTTGCATAAGGTACCTGTGTGGTAGTGTCTTGATTTGGAAAAAGGTGTAATGCATAGGCCTAGTTAGATCTCGTGGCAGCTTCAGTGTGATGGTTCCTCCGTCTTTCCTTGATTAGATGCAATCCCTGTGGTGTGTAGCCAAAAGTGGCGATACAAATTTACCCAACAAATGCCACACCAATGCTAGATCTAATGTCTTGTTCTAGCCGAAACAATAGCTCACAACACTGTCATTGTATGCTAAGGCTTCCAAATGTGAGTTTGGGATGACGGAGATTCTTTACTTTATTTTATTTTATTTTTATTTTTTCACCTTATTTACTCATTATTTATCACATATTTGTAAGTAAATTTTAATTTTTAATGTTGCATCATAACATATTTTGTAAATTTTAATTTTTTTAATGTTGCATCATAGATTTCTTTTATATATATATTTTAGCAATGTATTTGAATTTTTAATATTCCAGCAATATGATTAACACTATTATTCCAGCAAATCATAAATTCATACCTGTGATTTTCATTGATTCTTGTTTTTTATTTTTTATTTTTTTGAAAATTGGAAGTCAACTATTATTGACAGGGTGGCAAGAATATTGCTCTGATACCACTTGTAATGTTCCTTATAAGAAGATTCTTATTTCTAACCTTGCACACAAGAATGACTTCTTAAAAGAAACATTAGTAATAAATAAGATCAATAAATCATATTAGAATATCCAAATTAGGGTTAGTAACCACATAATCAATCTCATCATAAATCAATAATTCAAATATTCATTTTCTTAATTCAATTCTTAATCATTCCATTTGAATCTCATGATATACTTGGGGTTGTCCATTATGCGTTAATCTTATCCATTTATAAACCTTAGTGGAGATGGGGTATAGATATAGGGTGCAGGTTGATAACATTTGGCCCAAAGGCTTTGCCACAAGCCCGGTGGTTCGTGACCATTTGGCCCAAGTTGGCTTCGCCACACGCCCAGTGCTTCCTGACCAAGCTTGAGTAAAGCCCATCTCTACTCGTTGTAGGCCCAAAGGCTTCACCGCACGCCCGGCGGTTCCTCACCATGAGCTTCGCCACACGCCCGGTGGTTCCTCGCTAAACTTGAGAGTCACCTACCAAAAGAGACTTATCATAAACTACCGCTCTTCCCTAATCTAACCCATCCCCTCACCGGGTGGTTGATAGATTAACGTTATAATTTGAGACACTTAGACCTTAGTATATCATGAATATATTATATGTATTTATAAACATAATTATTTATAATTCAAATTTAGTATTTAGATATCAATCCATATAAAGAATAATGAAATAATTTATAGATATTAATTTATTTCTTTTCCTGTGATTACCCATATAGGATTAGCATAAATTAACATTTGGGAATATAGGTGTGGCATACTTATCTCATTTCCCCAAGCAATTAATATTCAATCTGCTGTTATGATAGATATGTCTGTGTATTTTATACTCAGAAATTATTAATTTTATATCTGCTTGCTTCATTGTATTTTTTTGTGTTTCGTTGCTTCCTCTACTCTCTACTTTTATAGTTTCCTAAGGGGTCAATGACTATATATTTTCACAAAGGTCGTACCTTTTTATAATATAATCATTGTTCATTATAATTCGCTACCAATTGTATTTATATTAGTTTGCAAGGCTATATTGATCGCTCTAATGTGATCGTTGCTTTTTAGCCTTTTTCATAAATATATTAGTTGTTGCAGCCTTGGTCGATTGTCTTAAAGGCAATCTAATATGTTATATAGATTATGATTTATATTCATTTACATATTATATATATATATATATATATATATATATATATATTATAATCATATTAATAATTAATATTAATATTTATTATCATATATTGTTATTATATAATAATAATATGCTATTTTAATATTTATATTTATATTAATAATTATAATTGTTATTTATATTTAATGATATATATTATATATTGTATTTGTATTTATAATATATTTATTATTATATTTATATTATTATATTTTTATAATAAATGATTATAATAATATTTAAATTATTAATATTTACATTTATATTTATATTGGTTATTTATAAATATAATATATCGGTTAATATATTATATTTAAAATATTTATAGATAATATTATATATATTTATTAATGGACTATGGCAGGGATATTTAACATGACGTTTTAAATCTTTAATTTAAACAATGCCTTAATATCGGCACATGACAAAAAGGCATTGGGGCATCATGTTGTTTCTTCTCCAGATCTTCCACCTCTTGATGAAGAGGGTATGTTGATATTGGTTCCTGATACTATCTTGGATATGAGGGAGCGCAAGTTGCGAAACAGGGTGATTAGAGAGTATTTGGTGAGATGGAGAGACTTGCCATTAAAGGATGCTACTTGAAAAAGAGAGCAAATTTTGCAGCATCCTAATTTGTGATTGCTTGAGGACAAGCAATCTTGGGAAGGGAGGTCTGTAATGTCCCCATTTCTGGAGTGCTCACTTTGGAGATGGATATTAGCCTATTCAACATTCCTGTAGGCTAATTCAATTGGTAAGGGAATGTCTTGGTTGAGCTAGGACTTACAAGGGTTGGAAAATGGAATGTTGCTACAGGCTTGGAGAATGGAATGTTGGATTGGAGAGGCTTAACTAATTTTGCTAGTTGAAACCAAGAGGTATTTTGACTTATAGTATTTTTGTAAAAATTACTGAAAAGTCAAAATATTAAAATAATATTGGCAAGAGGAAAAATGACCCAGGTGGGAGAAAGAAAAATAACTTATAGATGGGAAAAAAGAAAGTTGGAGGTGCAAATGAAAATATAATATTTTATTATTAAATATTATATTATTTCCCATAGAAATCGGCACTCAAGGAGAAATTATAAAAAATAATATTTTAATTGTATTTTCTCTCTCCTAGCCGCTGCCCTTGGAGGAAAAAAGAAAATAAATAAATATTATTTTCTTTTGGCGGTGGACTTCACAATTAATAAAATAATGATTTATTTGGGCGCCCAAGTTGAGAAGGATAAAAGGAGGTCAATTGGAGTCATTTTCATATCATTGATCATTTGGCTTTTATATGTTTTGGAGAGTTTCTTTTGGCTGTAACAGAGTTTCAGCGGTATCTAAGGACAAAAACCCTTGGATAATAGTGGTTTGGACAAAAACTCAATCCACCATGGAAGATGATTCACTTAGAATTCATCATTGAGCTTATTTGCAGGTTATTGGATGAATTCAAGCTTCAATCAGCTAGGGTTTGAAGAGGATATTTGCAATCAGCTAGGATTTGAAGATTGGTATTCAAATTTTATTCATATTTCAGCATATTTTCATCAATAAGTTGATATACATAGGTTTGGCATTGAAGCACTTGGCTTTGGAGGACAAATTTGTGTTTTGCATCAATATTTAGCAAGCGGGTTTTGTCATATCCCCGAAATTGTATAGATGGAATAGAATAAATATAATATATTATTTAATATTAAATAATATTATTATATGAATATTTTAATATAATTTAATTATATTTGTAAACAATAAATAAATGACAAATATAATCTAAATATTATACTATAATAGTATATAGAACTAAATATAAATAAATATATATAAATATTAATAATATATTTAAATATTATAGTAATGGGCATATAAGACAAAGTCTCACGATCCCATATTTGGCATAGTTGACTTTAAAGGGGTCCAACCCATAATAACATGATCGATTTGACCTTTGCCTATATAAACCGATACACATATAATAATGCAATACAAGACTTACATGAATGAAATTCTCTTATAACTATCTTATGTTGATTGGAGCAATTGTATAACAAGTATTACGTAATATCAAACACACCTAAGGCGACAATCAGGAATAAGGCTAGCTAATGATGAAGCGGTGCAACTAATAAGTTAGAACAGCAAATCAAATTATAATGTGGACGTCTTGATTATGATCGACCTCATAATAGGCGATCTCTCAGATGCTAATAAACAATCTCAAAATTGATAAATGATCAATTGTTCTTAATAACAATCACAAACAAATAAGATAAAAGGCCACGTAACAATCATTGATTGGTAAAGAGTTGCAAAGAGGGCATCTCTTATAGTGGGTGAGTCCCTTGAAGGGACGTGATTATTAGAAATCTTTTTATTATATGAGGCATCGAAGAGGAAGGGAGGATAGCATGGAGAGGAATCTACTCTGATCTCGTTACATCACATCTCATTCAATACCATTCAGTCCGCATATCTCCTTTATATATCAAGTGTCCGTTGACTTGCAGATACCCACATATGCTCAGGCTGATTGATCACCGCTTCTAACATTAGAGACAACAAAAGCATCACCAAGGTGGCAGATTACATCTTGAAGAGAGGTTGCATCACTAAGGGCTCTACTATGATAGTTTTTCTTAAGGCAATGATCTACCATACTGAACAACGAATATCACTGGTGGACAGCAATTGGATAGTTGGAGATAGCAATATCTTGAGACTGGCAGCAAACAGATAAGTATATCTGCATGGAACAAATCACATTCAAATATCATTAAACAAGCATTTGAGTATATCAGCACCAAGCATCAATCGAACCAGCACATCTTATTATCATCAAGTTGTGAGACGGCAATATAACCATAAGGTATCTTAATCTGCCATAAATAAGGTATGGTTTATATTCCAATCAAAGTGCTATCCTGTATCCATTTCATCATGAATTAGTATGTGATATATGATCATGAAAATGTATATAAATATAACGTTTTCATATTAGAAATTGCATCAATCATATTATATAGCTGACAGGTTACTTCAGCAGCATTGAAATTATAGAATGCATATGTCATATGAATCGTAGGCTTAGATCAAACATAGAATAAGAATGTATTGCATAAGTTGTGAGTTGATAAATAGTGATCATAGAATGAGAAGATGATAAAAAGGTAATACCTCTATGAGATTTGTCATATATCATACATGAATACATGAAACTTGTTTAAATGGAACAATGAATACAAGAAAAAATATATAAGATATATAGTTATGGAATTGTGAAGGGGCATGATTACCCAAGGATAGATAAGAGGCCTTAGTGTTAATCCACCCAACACTATGAAGAGGAAATAAAGGTTAGGGTTGGCAATTGACCAAAGGATAGGTATGGTTCAAGTGGTCTAGGGTACCCCTCCGAACCAAGAAAAAGGCCCTTGTCTCGAGATGGTCTAGGGTATCCCGAATCAAAGGAGAAAGTTAAGATAGGCCATAGGATGGCCTATGACTCGAGTGGGTCTAGGGCACCCCTCGGAGTCAAGAAAGGAAGGACCTATGACAGTTGGTATGACGTTGCACCCTAACGAGTTCACTCTTATAAGGTGGAGGATTTGATTAACAATAGGCCCAAGTATATCTCTTCCATGGTAACATGAGACTTACATAATTGATCTATGATAATAAGAAAGCATATAGTTTATATTTTATTGACATAGAAAAGAGGAATTGAATACTAATGTAATCTTTTACAAGTTGAAATTGTTTGCAAGGTTGCGGAAATTTTGGCTTGCTAGAAGGGGACATTACAGGTTTTGTGTTTCAGACTTCTACTTATTCATCTCAGTTGCAGATCTGATAATATTATGGCATATATTGATGGTATAAGGGCAAATCTTGCATATTGGGCATAATCGCCTCACTCCTACACATAGCGGCTACACATTTGAGGAGTATTTTTGCATATTTGGCTAGGGTTTTGACCTCTGATTTGTATCAGCAGCTTCAGTCATCAAAATCAGACCACATTTCAGCGGCATTATCATTCTTTCTTCATTGGTTGTCATTCCAACCTAAGCGGCCAGCCCTAGAATCCATCGCGACACTTTGGAGTGGTGTTTGGTCATCATTTGGATCACAATTGTAATCATCTACAAGGCTGAAATTGAAATCAGTAATGGCTGTCATGTAATCAGCCCTCATCTATATATTTGATCTATGTCATTTCATATTCCGGGTATGTGAATAAAGAGCCAATTTTATATCTTCAATTTGAAATTGTATTTCCAGTTGTTCTATCTATTTTATGGTTATCATTTGTTGTCATATGAATGTTATATTTGCACCTTTCCATCTTAATATCATATACAACATGCATGTGAAAACAAATCATAAAAATCTCAAGTAAAACTCTAGAAAAACAAATCAGAAAATTCAGGACAGCAAGGGAAAAATTCAGTTCAAATTAGACAGGTTTCTTACAATCAGGACCTGCAACCCTCTAGTGTAACTCTCTTCATAGCAGCAAGAGTCATTGGCTACATCTAATTTTTTCAAAGTTTGTACTTATTTTGTAGGTTGACTTTGTAAAAAGTAGATTGTAATTGAAAATTTGAAAACTATTATCTAGTTATTATTTATGCACTATGCAGTGTGCATTGTGCATTGTGGAATGCAATGTAATCAATGATATGAACATAAATGAGAAAATCTATATTCCACAATTCATTGGCTAAACTCTCATTTTTATTTGCTCTCTATATCTCTATGCTATTAAAATGCCTTTAAATTTAAAAAACAACAGGTTTCTCTCTTTTTTTATTGCATTTTTCTACATTATTTGAAAATCCGATTAAATCCCATTTTTTTGAAAAAATCTTATTCTTTTGGTTTGCCGATTTTTTCACTAAAAGATTTTTGCTACTATGCCTAAAAGCATTGGCGGTCAAGAACAAAGATTGAGCCATACCCCTTCCAAAGACAAGTCTGAGAATGAAGTTGAAAAGAGAGAGGACTCGTAAGTTGAACTCCTAGATGAGCATAATTAGTGGTTATCTCCACAAGGCCGCCTTTGTAGAAGAAATGAAACCTTGAAAGAGCATCCCTGGTGGTGTTGACAATCATGAACTTAGTTTTACTAAGGTTGACCATAAGCTAGCAAAGATCACAAAACTCAACAAGTACATCAAGCTTTCTCTGCAAGCCGTCAAGAGAATGAGAGAGGATCACATCATTAGCAAGGAGTAAAATAGCAATCACAATAAGATGAAGCGGGCAAACATTGTTTACATGGGTGCATTGTCAAAAAAAATCCTCAATTCATCAATGTTGATACCAAAGAGGGTTGGTGAGACAGGGAAACCCTGCTTAATTCTATGACATTATGTATATAATCCTAGGTTATAGTAAATTATTGTATGTAATAATATTTTATAATATTATTACAAATATTAATCTTTTGTAGAATCTAAACGGTCATCTAGAGATGAACTAAATGGTCACATTGTTGATATATATGCACATTGCATCTCTTTTGAATGAATTTTTCAGGTTTTCATTTTCATTTCCGTTTTCATTTTCATAGTCCAATTTCTTGGGCTTTTAATTTCATCCTCCATTTATTTTTGCAATAAATATCCCTCCATGTGTCTAGGGTTTCATTCTCTAAACTTGAAGTTTCCCAGTCATTCAGACCCCTATTCTTTGTTCACCATTATTTTTGTGTCTCCATTCATGTTTTGCAAAACTCACACAGTCTATTTGCATTTTGCAACACCCATGTGTCTATTTGCAAAACCCTAATCATGCTTTCAAGTCTTTCTCCATGAAGTATTCTCTTGGGAGCATTTTTTTTTAATAGGTTGGAGGGCATCATGAACTTTGGACATATCCTGTGAGCATCATAAACAGAGGTTTCTATCCTGCAAGTATTCTCCTAGAAGCAACAAAAGAGCCAAGTCTCATGTAAGTTGCACAGGATATCAAGATTTTTTCCATTCATGGCTTCCTTTCTTGTTCATGATCCTGCAGACTGTTTTGACTAGTGATAAATTTCACAAACCCATTCTTCCCACTCTCTCTACTCAATTTATTCCTGCATCAGCGCTTAATATTTCAATCAACTCCTTTAACCCATGCTCAATTCTTCTGTCACGTGCCCTAGAATGCAATATTTGTGCCACCTACAACATTTGTGCATGCTTGCAAAACCCATGCCCTGCAAATCATGGGCTTGTCTTTGGAGAAGCCAATGAGTTCCCTCTAATCACCTTGGTAGACTTCTTTATTTCTTGCAAACCATATCAACCAAAAACAATTAGTTGAAAAAATCAGCCAAAGCTTAGAAGAAAATTTGGGAAGCATAATATCACAAGAAATTGGACTAAACAAAATGTCCCACCAATCAATATTCCTCTTTTTAGACAGAACACCCATGTTGGTAAAAATAATATCGAGCATATGGACAATGGAAAAACAAATGAATAATAGACTCGTTATTACCACACACAAGACAAGCACTTGGAATGCAATAAACAATTAATCTTAGGTGGAGTAACAGCCATCTAAAAAAGGGTTTTTAGGTTTAAGAAATAAGGTCCAAACACATTTTAACCTCCTATCCCAATAGTCAATAGCATTGGTTAGTCCCCCTTGAGAGTTAAACTTGCAAAACATGTCATTGGAGTATGAAAGCAAAGGGTAAAGAGTAAATGTATTAAGGAGATATTTTATTTTCCTTCATATGCTTTGATGATGTAGCTTTCTCCATCCTTGACCCAACTGAATTTGTTAGCTCTTCTCATGAAGATAACATCTCTAACATACATTTACAGGCTGCCAAAAACTACACAAACATCAAGCGGTACAATATCCTTCACAACTTCATCAATGAAATGTTCATTTATCTCAAACTTGACCTTACATTGTTTGGTTACTTTTATTTCTAGTCCTTGTTTTAATCAACATAATGAATAAGGATTAGGATTATTATATATTTCCAACCAAAGTTTATCTACTAGCTCTTTTACCGCTTAGGAGAAAAATATCTAAAAGAGTGTCAACTTTAGTCTTCTTAATTTGAATTTTGATATGGAAAGGTTTAGTAAGTTCACCTTTGTTTTGAGCCTCATTGCTACTTAAACATACCACTCTATGAATGGAGGTAAAAGCAATACTCTCATCCCATTGGAACTACACCCAATCTTTCCTCCTTTAACAAAGTCATAGCCATCTTTTTTTTTTGTTCACTAACAGATGCAACTTCTGAAGAGCCTTACTGTAATGTCCCCTTCTAGCCAGCCAAAATTTTCACAACCTTGCACAAAATTTCAACTCACCAAAAGAGAACATTAGAATTCAATCCGGCTTATCTCATTATATAAATCATAATTATATAAAATCAAGCCTTATAATTATAACTTATATGCAATATGCCTTTCTCTATTTCACTTAACAATATCATAATTCCCTGCTGAACTGTATTCCAATCTTCTTGATTGAATGATCACTTGCTTATATTCTTCTTTTAATCTCAGATATATATATGTATTATTCTTTGCTTCCTTGACTGCTCTTCTTAGTATGTTTTATGTATCTCTTTCTCTATTCTCTTATTGCTGTTTATAATCATCCGAATGCTTGCTTATGAATGGAATGATTTATATCTGCCTTTTATATCTTTAAACAAGGTGTCTTTTTGTGAGAGGAGATGTCTATTGTCAAAGGGAGTATCTCTTCCCTAAATGACAACTCTTCATAAATATGTATTTTTGTCTTTACTTGTCAGCAAAACATAGTATATACTAAGTGCTGCCTACCTTATGCAAATCACAGCCTTTTATTAATTCAAAATTCACTTTGTAATTCACTGTCCTTAACGTCTTATTCCAATCGCTGCCTCAGACTGTATGATGTCTAAAACAGTCTAATTGTATTCAATGCTTACTTTGGTCAAACTATATTTAATTAAGTCTTATTGTTGGGTCATAATATAATCGTTGGAATTTTCTTTATTTTAATCACTCCCTTTTTGACTTAATACTCATCATTGCCTCTTTATAAACTCCTTCCTTAGATATTCGCATCATACCATATACGAATTATAGCATGTTGCCTTTTATTAACTTATATTGCTGCTTTATCTTTATTATGTGGGACAGGCAGTTTATTAGAATTATCCCATTTAATATTTGTTTAATGATTATTTAAACATGTAATGAGATCGGTGTCTCTTATAGAGGCCTGATCCTTATGTAAAGGATATGAAATGAATTAGTTTATATTTACTATGTAATATGTATTTACTATTATATATATATATATATATATATATATATATATATATATATATATATATATATATATATATATATATATTTACAATTACTTTTATAATATTTAAATATATACATATACTTCTATGATATATATTTATATACATATATATAAATATATTTTATAATTACTTTTATAATATTATATGATATATATATACATATATTTATTTAATGATAGGGAAGGTATGAATATTCTCACCGTTTCCTCTATCATGATATTTAAATCTTTAATTTAAACAATGCCTTAATATCGGGACATGACACTTATCTATATGTCCATCAACATCACCATGCCCATAATGCCTTCTAAAATCCTTCTAAGCAGCAGCATTTTCCTTTCCCTTTTGACTTGGAACTACCTAGTTGCTTTGGATCATTTGAAGAGGAAGATGGACCCTTCTTCTTGTCCATCTCAAGTAAATGGGCTTGATGACAAGCCTCATCTATGTCCTTAGGCTTAACCTCCAAGGTAGGTCACTTTAGATGACTAGCACATAATTTTGAAAATCTTCTCTTTAGCTTTTCAACAAACAAAAAACCTGTACTAAAAATGGAGTTCTCAGTCAAAATATACATCCAAAACACAGACAGCTACCATGTTGTTGTAATGGCAGAAATAAAAATTTGCAAGAAATTAAATTTACCAAGGCTTGATAAATTGGCAAATGATTCCAACCAGCTTCCTTTGTCAATCTAGACCACGACTCTGATGATGGCTTTGATATCATATTGTCATTGTTAAAAAACCATAGCTTTACATTACATTATGTAGCCTTATATAGGGCCTCGGCAATAGACCAAATAACAAATACAAAACTGTGCAGCAAAATACTAACAAGCTTCTTGTTTAGGTGTAATAATTTGTCTTTTATTAAGCAAACTCAAATAGCTATATTGCCAAACTTTTCTAACTTTATGTTATCTAATACACAACAATTCAATGAAGCTTCCATGAAAAGATTCAAACTTTGAGAAAGAATTGACCAAGTACTAGAACAAGGAGGCTAAGTGGGAGAAATAAATGAAGGCCAAAGAGTTATACTCTGAGGCTCCAAGGCAAGGGCTAGAAATGAAGTATAAGGACTAAAACAACAAAGCAAAAGAATCAATAAAGATGATGGTGCTCATGAAGGAGTTGGACAAATACACGAGAAGTGATTCAGCATCCACATCCAGATTCCTTGGGCATTACAAATACCTCCCTCCCCAGACCACAACCACCATGCCACCAACCATTTTTCTTAGTCCCATTTTTCTTAGTCCCATTATTCATAGCTCCAGCATGGTAGACATGGCTACCTTACCTACTAGTACCACTTCTCTAAACTAATCCCACCCTGCAGAGAGCAATTGTCAAGGATGATGACTCAATTTATAAGGGAATATAGATATAGGATCTCTCACTGTACCTACAAATGAAAGACAAATAAAATAAAATATAAGAGTCGTGGTATAAATGAAATGTACTAGCATTTTTAAAATTGAAAGTGTTTCATTTTTCATGAAAAATAGGTTTCATTGAAGGATGCTTCCCCAAACATTCCACTGTGACTATATCAATGTATTAGAGATGAGGTTATCAGCGTCAATTTCTACCTGTGTGTATCATAGTTCATGATTTCCATAGATTTCCATCATCATTTCTGAATTGTTGAGAGCTTTGGAATTAACTGTGTAAATAAATCCAAAAAAACTTACACAGTTACTCTCGACAAATCTTCATGGACTGTGGAAAAATTATGGCTATTATCATTCATGATGTTAATTGCAAAGTTGTTATGTATTCTATGTTGTGTTCTCATTTTTTTTGTTTTGTGCTCTAAATTTATATTACGATATGTATGTGACATTCTCCTAGGATCATTTCTGTATGTGTGAGTTTGTAATCCAAAAACAAACAAGACCATGCAAATGAAAATTTTAAGTCAAACAAAAAACATTGAGTAAAGTAACATGACTTTAGAGATATGGAAGAGGGTACAACCAAAGGAATTGGGATCATCCCAAAACCCTCCTCTAGCAAAAATGCTCAAAAAATGAAATCTATATAGCTTTTGCCCAAAAAATGGCATAACTTACCAAACTTTGCTAATGTCAATAGAAACTACATGCATTCGAGCATAAGTTACAGAAGAAGATAAAATTCCTACCATAGTATTACACCTCAAGGGAACAGCCCTTGCCTGGTAGCATACCCTTCGAACCATAGTTACTAGGAGAGGCATGGTATTGGTACTGGTACGGGGACGGGGACGCCAATCAAATTAGGGTACGTGAGTAAATTAATAAGGGGACTGCTATTTTATATGTAAATGAATCACCGGAAATTTTGGGTACAGGTACTGGTACTTTGTCTATGTTCCCATAATGGAGTTTCCTGGCAACTATGCTTCAAACAAAAGAAGAAACCAAATAGGCCATTGACACATGGGATAAATTAAAAGATGGAATGGATAAGTAATCCATAATTAGTATGGGTATTATGGTACATAATTCATCAACACAAATCTTATAAACTTGCTGAAATAAAGTTGCTTTCTGATTTAGTACATATTATTAAAGGAAAACAGCGTATACTATCCTGAATTGAATTGTTTTAAGTGCTGAAATGTAAAAGGAGTTGATGAACATGCACGAGACTGAAACAGATCAAAGAAACAAAGAATAAAAGAGAAATTGGTCTGGAGAAAACCCAATGTGGCTGAAAAACTTCAAGAAGAGTGAGGTATAAGCCTTCTCAAGCAACTATCTTCTCAATTTGTTTACTTGCCCCAAGGGCTTTAGGAACACATTGCAACAGCAAAAGCACTCCAACACCTGCAAACCAGCTCTGAAACTTGCTCAATCACACACTCCTACTTGTATCAAACTCTCTATAAGCACTAGCTTAACAAGAAAACAATGCAAACTACACAAGTTACAATCATCTTTACAAGCCCTCAAGGGGTCTATTTATACAAGAAGAGTGCAAGAATGCTTTGAAGTTTGATGAGAATCCCAACAGCCTTCAGAACCTGAAACACTTGGATTCCAGACGCTTCAGCTTCCTTTTTTCCTGTGCACTGTGCCATTATGTTGGATATGGGATGGTTCTAGTCATAAACAAAACCATCCTATGAACCCCTATTGCACCGTGAAATTTTTCAGCCCCAGCGGAATCAGCAAGACTATTTTAGCACCAGTTGAAATGGTCGCTAATACCTGATTTCTATGATGACATCAACCTTCTAAGTGTCTGGATCACTCAGATGACCTTTAATCCATTCTCCTCTGTCAATTTTTCCTGCAACTTTGTTTAAAATGTTTTCTTGCAAAATTGGATTTTAGGAATGCCTTTGAGCTTGTGAGTCTTCAAGAGAACAAATTAGTGACTGGGTTAGCTGACTCAGCTAACTTAATGTTAGTCATGATGTTAGTCATTCGCAAACATAGAATAAAAGTTACACAACAACCTTTACTCATCTTGAAAGATACGATGAATTCAGAGAATTCATGATCCCAAGTCTCCGTTGATTAGGTCTTAATCTACTGACGTTACTCAGTGGTTGATGTGTGTTGCTGTTTTCCATTCAGGGGCCTTACGTGTTTCTGCACAGTTCATCATCACTATCTTCAAATATCCTGCTCTGGATGTTCGCTCTGCATAAGTCTCCAACAATTCTACCTCTGCACTGTGAATTTAGTCAAATAAAGTGCCTACAGGCTGATATTTGCATGATTTCTACCATTATTTATGATTCCTTGCATGATATTTTCAATAATACATGCATTTAACTCAAATATGCTAATGATCTTCAGTTACCTACGGGATTTCAGCGTATTTCTCTGTTTCTGCTTGTTATTTATCATGATTTGCAGTTATGGTGATGAATTAATGAAATTAAAAAAAGGAAAAAGGGGTAAAGAATGAGATTCCCAAAACTACTGGACTTAGATCACTGATCCACATACAAGCTCCCATACATGCAATGAAAAGAAGGAAAACTAGAAATCATACTTCACCAGGACATTCCACAAATCCGCATGATCTAGTGCAAATCTTCAAAGGAAAAGTTGACAACATGTAATGAAATGAAAGCGCTTCCAGTTGAACACAGCATTCACCAGTACATATCCAGAAATCAACAGAAAGATTACGTAAAATGTACAATTAGGATGTAATCTGGAACTTCATATCCATTCAGTATGCTCAAGAACAGGTACATTTACAGTGATCTGAAGAAAGAACCTTGACATTTCAACAATTCTATCCTCATTAGTCTCAGTAATCCGATCTCCTAATTGATTCTACAGTAATTGACTTTTTGCGCCAGATGCGTCTGTGTATTCTAATGTATATCTTCCTTTTAAATGACAAGCTCTGGCTCTTATATAGAGCAAATGCCAGAAAACGGTTACAGCGATCCAAAGATCAGGATCCTCTCACAACAATTAGCGGTCCAGATGAAAAGCACATGCTTCGCCAGTTAGCAAATGTACAGCTGGCACATAATATTCCAGCATCTTCAACTTGATTCGGTCTCCAGCTGGCGAACAGCATATTTGACAATATCCTCCTCATTTCTGGCCCATGTTGACTCCATGCGCAACTTTGTAATGCTCAGCTTCAGCAGCATCATCATGACTTCAATGTTCAGCCTCAGCAGCATCATCATGACTTCCTGCAAGTAAACAGACAAACATTAAGTTCATCATCATCATGATAAACAACAGGAAGTAAACATTTTATTAAACATACCTCCCAATGTGCAGCTACAGGCAATCAGGCTTTACCTGTGGAAAATATGCACTAAATGCATAAACAGCATAAAACAACCAGGTCAACCCTCGTTGACCGAAATCAGGCAGTCGGGCTTTTAAATTTCTATCGTTTCAAATTTTCCCGCCCATTTCCATGTGTATCGGGTTCAAATATGATCAGGTATGTCAAAATATACAAGGAAATAACCGCCCTTAACAAATTACTTCATACCTGGCTTTGCATGCTCTGTTTGAATGTTTCGGGTCATCATCATCATGTTCGCATCAGTGCGACCACATATGATCAGGTTGACAATATTAAACTTGGCCGACGGCAATAGTTATACCAACGCCAAAAATCATGATGATGACCAACCCCTTGTCCTCTATCCAGCTGCAGGATATCATGAAATATGATGCTCCTCCTTTCCGAATGCTCTGATGAAAAGCACATCAGGATGTTTCACTTCTGCATACTGGGGAAAGAAAGACATCATCATCATCATCATCATGAAGACAAACAGGAGGACTCGGAATATGATCCTGCTGCAGGAATAGCATGATGACGTCATCGTCATCATCAGGCTTCGTTAAAATGCAAAGGGATGACGTCACCGTCATGTTTCGTTAAGATCAGGAGATAAATGGAATATCGGGTCACCTCTAAGGAAGATGATCAGGTGGTGCATGTAAAATGACCCCTTTTCGGCCAAGGTAACCTGCTCGGAAGATCAGGATGATGATCATCATCATCATCATATCCGCACTGGGTGATCTAAAACATGATCCTGCTGAAGGTCCCGATGACGTCATCAGGATATCCGGGGCTTGTGTTAATCTTATAACATGACGTCATCGTCATCATCATATTGGCGAACAGGATCATGCCTTGGAAAAATATCCTGCCGAAGGAGAAAAGGTGATGGTGACGTCATCGTCGTCATCATATCCGTAAAAGTTTATACTTCTCGGCAGGAGGATAATACGAAAAGTGGGAGAGACGAACAAGATCATGATGATCTTGTTCAACATGACTTGGGAATGAAATAACACCCTCCGCTTCGGAAGATAAGGTGATCATCATGATCACGCAAAAGGAGATCAGGAGGATATTACGAAATGCGATCCTGCCTTGAAATATCATGATGATGATGATCACCAGGACTTTGACGTGCGCGCGCAAATTATGCAGATGGCAGACTTCTTAGTAGGGTGATGATGATCATCAGCATGATATTATCACATCGGGTGATGTTAGAATATCATGATGCTCGCGATGTGCCCAAGGTTGCTTGACGGGAAAAGCTCACTATGACTTAAGATTGACGTCCGGATGTTTCGGGAGTGCATGATTTTTATCAGGTGATAGAGTAAGATCATGATGATGACCTTTGGCGATACAAAAGACCGCTTCGACGGGAAAAGATTACTACGACTTAAACTTGACGTCCGGATACTTCGACCTCAGGATATTATCGGGGGGCTTTTCAAATATCATGATGATGATGTTCATACAGCAATTATCAGGTTTGACCAAAACTTTGACTGCTCATAACTCCCTCATATGGACGAATTTTCAAATGATGTAAAAGGCAAACCTGCATGGAATTTCAAGCTCTTTCTAACCATGAGGTCATAGAAACAAAATATGAACTTTGACAAACTAACCTCATGATGATGACCTACCTCATCCTGACCTTCATGATGATGATGCACCTGACCTATTTTTACCAAACCGCCAGAAAGCAGACAACACAAACCAAAACAAAAGTTGGGTCCCTGTTTTGATAAGTTAAAATGGGGCGTGTTGTGCAACCACACAACACTTAAGCTGATGCATTCCAGATCAATAAGAGAATCATACCAAAACATCTTAATAGCCTTAAAAAAATATTTAGGATTCAAATTAGAAGGTATTAAAAACTTATAATGAAATTCAAATAACAGAAAATCTAACAATTGCATTGCTCGATTTTCTAGGAAAGTACCATATACTTAGTTCCATGTGGGGACTAAAACTCACATCAAAACAACCACAATACTAAATTACCATAAACCCTTAGAAAAAGCCACCTTGAGCCCTTGAACTAGAGTACTCAAGCAACACTTCAAACCTCACTTTAACATAAAAAATAGCCACTATAAGAAAGAAAATTATCAACATAAACAAGAAGACAATCAACCAAGGAACTAATCACACATTTCAAGAAATTCAAACCTCGAAAGCACAACTATACCAAGCACTACAATCTTTTGAACCACTTCTAAAAGCAGATATTGCTCACTTTCATCTAGCTTTTCCCAATGGAGAATGTTAAGGACCAAAATGGAGAAAGAATCAACACCAAAATCAGGAAACAAGGGTAAGCAACATTGTGCAAAAAGACAATAAGAAGCAAGGAACTGCACCTCAAAAAGATAATTAAAATGTCTTTGAGAGATTCCAACCAGATACTCTTCTACTATTTTTTTGTTTTGGATCAGACAAATGGACCTGTCAATCATCAAGCAGTGGGCCTCCCTTGCACAATAAATGAACATTCCTAACCTCAGAAGCTGGCCAACTCTTCGAAACTCCATAGGGTCGTTGAATCACAAAAAGACAACTCTTTAAACATTCTAGTCTCCCTTGTATTAATATGGCAGCATGTAATGTCCCCATTTCTGGAGTGATCACCTTGGAGATGGATATTAGCCTATTGACCATTCCCGTAGGCTAATACACTTGGTAAGGGAATGTCTTGGTTGAGCTAGGTGAGAAAAACAAATGTTGTCAAGGTTTGGAAAAAAGAATGTTAGCTCAACTAATAATATTTTTGGCTAGTGGTATTTTTATATTATTTTTATTTAGACAAAAATAATAAAATATTCAGCCAAGGACTTGAGCGGCCAAATTGGAGGAATAAAAAACAACTTAAAGATGGAAAATGGACAAGTTGGAAAGCAAAAGTAAAATATAATATTTTATTATTATTTGCCCATGAAATCGCCACCCAAAAAGAAGAAAAAAAAATTTAGAAAATAATAAAATATTATTTTCTCTCTCCTAGTCGCCACCCAAGGAGAAATTGGGAAAAATATTAAATAAAAATCAATAAAACATATTTGATTATGGCAGTGGACTTGAAAATTCATAAAATTATGTTCTATTGGGTCGCCCAACTTGAGAAGGATAAAAGGACATGAATTGATATCATTTTGCATATACTTGATGATTTGGCTTTGGCATTTTAGAGTGATTCTCTTGGTTGTAACTTGTTTTCAACGGTATTCAAGGACGAAAACCCAATTCACCATGGGAGATGGATTCATCTAAAATTCATCATTGAACTTATTTGTAGGTATTTGAAGTGATAATGGCTTCATTTCAATTAGGTTTTGGATTGGAATTCATTACAGCAGCTAGGGTTTGAAGCAGTTTGCAGATTGAAGGATTAATATTCAGATTTGGCATTGTTTTTGGTACATATTTCATCAAAAAATCAATGGGCAAGGGTTTGCACTTCTAGTGCTTGGAATTGGAGGCCAATTTTGAGCATTGCATGAACCTAGGGTTTGCTGATATGTGTTTCAGACTTTTGATTTTCATTGGACAGCTACAGATTGGAGGGTTTTATGGCATGAATTTGAGTTTCAAAGGCAAATATTGCATCTAGTGTGTCATCGCTTCCTACCTACACCTAGGCACTACCCTTGGAGGCATATTTTGGTGAATTTGGCATTATTTTATAGGTCTGATTTTATAACAGCAGCTACAGATTTCTTGATCAGACTTCTTCATTGGCATTTGGCTTGAGTTCCCATCAGCATTCATCATCTATGGGTTGGCATTTGATGTTACTTCATTGGAGGATCATTTGTATGACTATTTGATCAATCTAGGGCATCATCTACATGTTTATGTAAGTATGATTTTTATATCAGACCTCTTTGTTTTGTAATCAGCCAACTACATTTCAATAAAGGAGCCAATTTTTCCATCCGAGTATGTTCATTTGTGTTTTGCATTGATTTTGGATGTAAATGTGAGCTGATATAATTACATTTCAGTCATCTAATGGTGTTATTTGTTTGCCATATTGCAACCTTTCCATCTTCATTACATTGCAAACACATTGGTGAAAATGAAATTTGAAAACCTTCAATGAATTGAAAGAAAATCAAATCAGAAAATTCAGATCAGCAGGGTTAAAATTCAGTGCAAGTTAGACAGGGTTCTTACACGGGAATATTAGTGTGGAGGGGCTTGCCCACTGGGTTTGCAACCTGCGCCATTATTGTGACAAGTGCCCCATCTTATGCTAGGCCACCGCCTGCTGGACAAATTACCTTAGGCTCAAACTGACATGCATGAATGTATGGAGTTAAAGGAAGTAGGATGTTAACAATGTTGTGTAATGTCAATGACAAAAGGCTTCATAACTTTCCACCAAATTATAAAGACAAGTATAGAGTATTTTATATTACAGCATTACTCATTGTGTGAGCATATTCCATTTTTAACTCAGTTTGGACCCCAAGCTGAAACACCAAAACTGTTCTAAGAATTTCATCATCCTTCATGTATATTTAGGTTCAATGCATCTTGTCATCCAAGTTCTAAATATGAAACTACTCTGAGTTCAATGTATTCAAAGAATCTATAGTCAACAACAATATTATTATTTTGGATAAAACAATGAAAAATCCATTAAAAAAACTAAAACACTCTTTTATCGTTTTTAAATATGAATGGAAAAGAAATAACCCAGTAAGTTACTTACTTGTGAAGGAAGACCATGAATTAAAACAACTGAAGGATTTCTGGTATCACCGGCTTCAACACAAAACCATCTATAAAAATATAATAAATAGAATATGTTAAATAGTGTGATTTCAAAAATGTTCATTTTAGTTTTCAGCAAACCCTGTTTGATGTGCATTTTTATATTGTCACCAAAATATTATCATAAGAATAAAAGGTATTCAAAAAAAAGGAAACATGTCACATCAACTTAATGATGGCATACGTCTCTAATTAGATAATCAGCAAGTCAGACTCTAGAGTCTAAACTAGTTTGCTCCATTAATTACTCAAACCAAGTCAAGGAATTCATTTTAAGGCTAAATGTTGCAAACTGAAAATATTTTATTTTGTGTTTCAGTGTACCTGAAAGCATTGTCTTCAACTTGAGAGGATTGTCCCATCGCAAGCCCAAAGATTGGATCCTTTGCTTTTGTTATGCCCCCATCAATTGAGTAGGATTTTATCTGGCAAAAATGTTACTCAATTTATCTTGTCCATGGCTTATGAAAGGGCACACATAGCTTCACCATTAAAATGGATGAACAAATACTGCATGAATAACAAAATGTCAACTACTGGGGCATAGAGCTAGAAAAGAGTCAGTTAATTAGACTCCTAAGTAGCCCATAACGGGACCTTAAGAATAACTGAAAATAAACCTAAAAAATGGCAAGGACATCGCACGGACATTGGGGAAAATTTCATATACAAAATACAATAGAAGATTACTAGGCATCTCATAAGGACTCAAGCATATATAAGTAGCCTAACCCATAAAAAATTTAAAAAACTTATCAACCATAGCAAATTGGCAACAATTCAATCATAAATGTCATGTCCACTTTTCAGACATAAGCAACTAGGAGTCCCTTAGCCTATTATTTTATTTCCCATAGGCTAAAGGGTAAGGTGAGGGAAATAATTTAAAAATAATAACATAAGTTGTCCTAGTCACTTTATGTTATAACATTATAAAGAGGACCACTTATTAGTTATTATTATAAGGGGGTCAATGTAATATTAAAAGTGTCTCTAGAAAAGGGCCTAATGTAATGTTAGATTAAAAAGGTGTTTTTGGGCACTTCTAGAAGAAGGCAGAAAAATGAGTTAAAAATTAAAAAAGGTGATTATAACAAGAGAAGCTGCACTCAAAAGAAATCATCCATTGTCTTTGTTATCAAAACCCTTTTCTCGAAGATCGAGCACTTGTGTTTATCTTTTCTACCTGAAGACGAAAACCCTTTTGGCATAGGAATTTGGAGAACAAAAACCCTATAGATTTCCTTAGTTGGGTTGGAGGACGAAAACCCTCTAATTCAATGGAATAGTTCCATTCAAAGGATTACCATTGTGCTGAAAGTTTGCAGTTTGTTCCAATTTTAGGTTATTATTTGAAGATCTTAAAGATTTCCAAATTTTGAAGTGTGTTGAAAATTTCCAAATTTCCAGTTGTGGTGAAGGTTTTCCAATTTCGTTAAGATTTACAGTATTTATTTTCCATTGTTGGGCATTTGCTGATGTGCAGCAAATCTTATTAATTTCTGGAGGTCATTATCTTTTATTTTCCAGCAATATCCTATTAGCAAAGCTGTACAAGTTTCGAAGGCATCGAATATCCTTAATAAGGCTGTCATACATAAGAAAGACAATTGTATCATTTTGATAGGCTGTTGTACCAAAAGTTGTTTGATTCATAGCATCTTACAAGATATTTGGAGCTGCCGTACTTGATTCCTGGTCATCGTACAATTTCTGAGTTATATCTTTGCTATGAACCAACCGTACATCTAGTGGAGGCTACCAATTATATTTTATTTGGTAACTTGTTTCTATAGCTGCCATAACTAGTTTGGTGGGGCCATATCATATTCAAAAGCATTGAGTTTTCAATTCAAAACTGTTGTCATACTCTATTTTATGAGTGGTTGTATGGCCATACTTTGGTAAAGGTATGAATCGCTGGATTTTTGGTGGCTGCCATACGTACCATTTCAGCATCTGTTGTACTTGGTATCTATTGCAACTTTCTGTAAGTACAGTCCAGCATTGATAATAATTGGTTTCTAATATTGTTTTGGTTGTACTATGCATATGTGTTGGCCAGTTTCAGATAGCATGCATATTAGAAATATTTTATGAAGTAATTAAATTTCAAGAGTGTGGATTTGAGTTAATTGATGTCATAAATATTGTTATTGTGATTGATAGTGAATTCTGGAAGGCATAGCTGCCAGACCCGCCTATCATTCAGATTTTGTATTTGCATTATAACTTGTGTGGTGTGCCACCAAAAAATGCAGTGGATTAAATATTGGTCATATTCTAGTCACCGTATGCTCTCACCCTACCCACTCCAGGATCTCGGTGATCAAAAGGTGCTAGAGTTCATGCATTGATATTAGTGCTAACTTACTTACCATATGCTCTCACCTCTCCTAATCCAGGAACTCGGTGATCAAAAGGTGTTGAAGTTATGCATTAAAATTGAGAAATTGTCAAGTTATCAAATATTTCAGTTGGGGACATTACAATCAAGCAAACAGCAATAGAAGCACAAGAGGGCTGCAATTGGTATTGTTTGGGATTATAACTGTTCATGTTTCATGTAATGTTCCTCGGTGGTTGATACTGAAATTTCACTTCAACTTAGCCAAGAATACTTGCAACACATAAACCATTCAAATAAGAACAACTTATCAATGAAGCCCAACAACCAATTACTTTATTTATTTGATTCAAATGATGCCAATACAAAACCAGAGTTCGCCGTCCTCTATGACAGTCATATACATGAAATCAAATCAGTCTTTAGAACATTACAAGATGGCTTCCAAATGTAGCCGTATGAAAGCCCAGCACTAGAGGATGAAGGCTAATTGCATCCAGCTTTGTATGTAGCCACAATAACATCAATTATCGCTGATATGACAGCTCCAAATGATTGTAAGACTGCTGCAAAATATCTGATATATGATCAGCAAGAAATATGTCTTCAAATGATGACAAAATCCTTTCCAAGATCCCACGATGTGATCCAAGGCTTGAGTGAATAGCTGGGAACTATTCAAATCTTTCAAAGCAAGGATCTTCAATGATCTTCAATGATGTCAATGCTCACAATCTCTCCTAACACCTGCAATATCTATGAATACCTGCAATTCGAAATCAATGGTGAAATTAGAAACAATATCACCTCATAGTTCATAGGGGATCATCTCCCTATTGGCAAGGGCACATCTCCTTGCAAGAAAGCATGAAAATCGGAATCTTCAGCTTGTAATGAATAGGAAAAACATACCAAATCAGTCATATCCTCAAATGAGCTAAAGTCTTCTATGTAATGTCCCCATTTTCGGATTTCTCTTGCAGATCAGTCAAAGCGGGCTTTCTGGGTTGGTGACAGCATAATCAGAGGAATATTTCGATGTCACCAAGGTGTTCGGGTGATCCAGTGGAGATGGTTGACACTTTCCGGAGGGATTTCGAACGACTTGTCCGTACTCACTATTTATAGTAAGTGCTTGCATGTCATTAATCTTTCTGGATTTTTCTGGGTTTGTTCTCTTTGGTCCTCGATGTTCACTGCTATTTTTAGTAAATGGCAGTTTGGCGCTGTTTGGGCGACTTGGCAGTCGGCTGTTGGCTCTCATAGACATGGCATTGAGCTCGGAGTTATCAGATGGTTTGTGGATCCAGTTGGCACCCTTTGAGTTGGCTCAGTTTGCTTATGGCCATTACTATTTTTAGTAAGTTCGGGTTTGGCACCAGAACGGGATTTTGAGAGTGGGGTTGGATTTGTCTTGTCAAGACCTTTCCAACAAGCTATAGATCATTGGTTTCCGACACCAGCTTGCCCTCCGTTTTAAAGTCCGTAAATTAAACATTATTATTTAATATTGGACCTTGGTGCCTAGGCTCAACAACTTAATGTTGTTTTAAAAGAGGGGACTTTAAGGGTGATGTTGAAAAAAGAATTAAAGAGAATTATAATGTATTTTCCCTCTCATGTTTTATCCCATATGCAAGAGGATTTTAGAGACTCCCAATTGGAAAAGTATAAAAGGAGGAAAAGTGCTCTCATTTGGATATGCTTGGATTATTATTTTCTTCTCTTTTTGAGATTCCCCTTGCTAGGGTTTGGGAGCTTTGGCTCTAGGGTCTGAGGATTCAAACCAGAGGCTCTTGGAGACGGAAACCTCCCTGAGTAGCAGTATCCCACAGGTGTGAAAGATCACCCAACGGTACCTTCTATGGTGAATGCATCCAGTGTTCACAGTGATGCTGAAATGGAGTCCAACGGATGAGATTTGTTGAGGTTTACTGAGCATATCTTTTGCAGATGTATTGAAGGGTAGCAAAGGCATATTTTTAGCTATTGATTTTGGTGTTTATGTGAGTTTCTTGGAGCAGCCGTACTCTTATCTTGGCTGGTTGTACCCCTTTGAGCAGGCCGTACCATATTGGGTGGTATTTGTGGGTGTTTTTGGAGTTGTTTACTTCTATTCATGGCCGCCCAACTCTCACATCAATCTGCAGCAAGTTTACTATCAAAATACAGAGGTTTTGGGAAGTGTTTGATTGCTGTTCATGATCAGCCATGGCCGTACACTTGGTATAGAGGATGTCGGATTTACAGAGGGCTCTTACCTTTCATTTGCAGCCTTGTATGAGGTCTCATTGAGGCGCTAGAGCCTTATCACTTGCTGATAACATTGTATTGACATTCCATATCATTTCTTGGAAGGTCTTGAGTGATTTCCAGCCATACCCATTGCTGGTCCGGCTACAGCAGAAATATCAAAGTGCAAAACTTGACATGGGTATGTAACGATAATTAATATTTGTGAATTTGATGATCTAGGTCATTGTTTGTTTATGTAAATTCTTTGTATATTTTTTGGTTTTTCTCTATATGCTCTATATTGTATGCTTCGGCAACACAACTGCAGGTAAACTGAAAACCCCTTCTGCATTCTTCTATCTAGTCTGAAAGATCACAATAAAAATTAATAAAAATCACACATAAAAGATCTTTAAAAATATACAAACAGGTACGGCACATTACATTCTATTTATTCTCCTCCTTGGCTAGGGTCGATGGGCTTCTTACATTGGAAGATGTTCCTAGCATTTAATCGATCCTTCTTGCATCAATGGCGAATTCTCCTTGGTGAGTGTAATACCCTTCTCTCTATCTTTCCTTGATGAATGTGTCATGCTATGGCTGAATCCACTTTGGGCAAAGTATCTCTTTTCTTTCTTGAGCAAATCCTCTATATCATGGCCGTTGGCGCTTCCTCCTTGAGCGAATGGTTAAGACATGTCTTCTATCTTGGCCAATCCTTATCCTTGGCTAAAGCATCAGCTTTTACCTTCTCCTAGGGAAAATGATATTGATATTTGCAACTTCTAAGCTTTGGTGAATGCCTCATTATTGGCAAGTGCATACCCTTAAGTCTCCCCATGCTAGTCGATCCTCTTGGCACATGATCCTAGGCGCCATTTTTTCTTCTTCAACCGTTGGCATTTGAATGAGGTAAATTCGAATTCTTTATATTTAGGATCCCCTTTTATTTTTAGGCCGATCCTCACATATGGCTTGGGCGAATGCAAATGGACCCTTCTTAATGACGCATGATCCAAGACCCTTGGCCAACTATTGCTTTTGTTTCTTTTGAATGGCCATTGGAACTAGCACATGATCTAATGTATATTCCCCTCCTCCAATCGTTGGCACATGCTCCTATGTAACTGTTTGGATTCCTTGCTCCATATGAAGATTCTTTTGAAATGAATATTTTGAAATTTGAATTTAACTCTCTCTAAGTCGATGATGCCTTTGATCCCTCCTTAGCTTGGACCTATTTTAAACTCCATAAGAACCGATTATGAAAAATGTAATTAAAGATTTCATTTTCCCCTCAATTGAATTTGCTTTATGAAGTGCATTAGCTCAAATTTGGGGATATTACAAGTCTTCCCTCCCCAAGATTGCTTGTCCCAAGCAATCATCAATGGATACCAGGATCCCAAACCCATCTCTCCTTTCCACATGAACTCATATATATCATTTCAAAGATGTTGATGTAGACAATCCTAGGACCTCTTCCACCATCCAAACTGAAACCGAAGATTGATATCATGAACCCCTGGTGAATGTTGAATACAATCGTGAATGAGAGTGAATCCATCCAAATTATCTCACTGTAGTAACTCAGACTAGCAACATACCAGCTGAAGATGTCACCAAAAATGATATAGAAAGTGTGATCCAAAGTGTATGCAAACACAACATTGCCATTGGCCTTCTCTTTTGCAATGATATCCCTTTTTCCTACATTGGAAAATGCTCCTAACTCAGCTGTACTGAAACTGAAATCATAATTGACTAGCAATGAAGCATCGTAGGCAACCCTTTGAATCATGACATATGCATCACCAAAAACATGAATAGGCTCATCAGAAGAACTCCATATGTCACGCAAAATTAATTTGTCTTCAATCTTCTCTATCCATACTACTTTCCTAGCTCTTTGACGCCAATAATCATATTTTCCTTGTGCCTTTTCTTCACTTTCAATGGTCTGATATGAAAATTCAGAATGTGTAATGCCTTTTTTTCCGCAAAATGACCGTCTTCAATACTCCATTTTTGCATGCCAATATTAGTAGAACACAAATATCTACCTCCACAAAGTGTAAGTATGTCCATCTCATCAAAATACCAAGCCATATGATTGCTATCTTCAAACCAATCAGAAAGTTTGCCATGCCCATTAATATAAAAAATCAAATGCCCACCATCACACATGAATGACTTCATGATTATTAGCCTTCAACTCCATTAGTTTCCCATTGTGTTGGAAACTTAACTCCATGACTTGTTGCAAAGGAAATAACCATTGCATGCTTACCATTTTCTCATTGTCTTCCACCTTATCATCAAGAGTGTATTCACCAATTATGATGCTAAGCTTGTGTGCTTTCCCTTTGCATTGAATGGTCAATCCCCGGGAATCAAACCCTTCGAAGGCATGATACATATCTCCAAACCCGAACATCTCCAAAGAAGAAATGGTAACACCATACCCTGATGCAAGAGTGGCCCATACCTCTAAGGTGTACTCCAATGCAAAGGCCTCCGTGGATGAACCTAAGGCAGCCTTGGTTATCCACCCAATCATAAGAGTGCCTGAACCTGTTCCATTTCTATGAAGGATCAAAGAGTAATCATGAATGGAAACTATTATGACTTCCTCTCCAAAGGCCATGATGTGAGTGGCTGATCCACTATCTTTAACCTCCAAAACTCCACCAAATTGCCAAATGTCAATGCATTGTGAAGTGTAGCAGCCATCTTTTAACAATGTGAAGAATGAAGTCTTATGAGCTAGGGCTGGAATGACACAACTTAGCATTGCCCAAGTAACCCTAATATCTTCATACCTTGTGTCATGATCCAGTTGCACCTCCTTAGCATGTCTCGATAAATTCTTCATCCAAAAGTCATCATAATGTAGACTACTACGAGCAAGCTCCCCATGAGGAGTCACAAATGCATCATGTTTACCAACAACGATATCATCATATCCCATGAAGTAGCTCTCCGTAATATGTGATATCAGCTCCATGTGAAATGAACGGATAAAGAACTCGGAGTCATATCTTAGCTTGTCATGGAAGTCATCATGTAAAGATACTACTATCATCTCATGCTCATGTGTCAAGGCTGCCCATAATAGTTCATGCAAGTACCACTTACTGCTGCTCCAAATCAGAAAATCAAACTCCCTATTATACCCTGTTATAGTATCTTTTCCAATCCTTTCAATTATTTCTGTAGCAACTTCATCAATTAAGGCTAATCCGGTGTAATGCTCTTCATGGAAAACATTGATCTTAAAACTGATCCTTATGTCTGATATATCAAAAAGAAAGGAACTGCTGCTATAACTGATGCAAAGCTAATTATCTTAGCTTTGAATGGGTTCTCATCTTCATGGCAAGCATTTGTTCAAGGCATTTGTGCCAGGGAAAATCTTCCTTCCTTCGAGAGACTATGGGATGACTATCCAGGAGGAAATTCGAATGGAGTCAAGAGTCAACAAGAAGGGTGGTGACGATAATTCATCTCTCTTTGGACAGAAGGTTAATAAAGGAAAAGGGAACAACAAGGGAAAGGAAAAGGATGAGGATTCATCTTTTGAAATAACCACCCTAGTTTTTTCAAAATATTTTAACTGAAATTGAGTGCACATACATATTCTGTTACACCTTTGATCCCCTAGATCCCAAAGAGGGCAAGGTGAGAACATACGGTGTCTCAAATGCAAACAACAATCTTACTACGACAGCAAATAACAAACATCCACTTGTTCAGTGGGCATCCACTTATTCAGTGGGAATGTGTGAAAGCCACTGGCAGAATTTCTAAGATAATCTTGACTCAAACCTAAAAGGTCAATATGCCAGCTTATTCATGCCAAAGGAGCTGTGAGTTTTGTAAGCTATGAGACTAGCGGTAAACCATCCAGTGTTACATTCATCATATTGCAACTTAAAACAGTAATACAAAGGGTTAGGGCACACTGCGACAAATATATTAACTCTAATTCTTACCAATTATCTTTGTTGTAGCAACAAAATCAAACTTTGAGAGTGAAGAAGTCACCCCAAACAACACCCAGAAGTTTGCGCATGAAGCTCGATTGTTGGATATGGATATAATGCCTCTCAACACTGATATTACACCTCTGAAAGCACTCAAACAGCAGAAATACATAGGTCTAATACAGAAATCAGAATTCTGGAAATGCACAAAAATCTATGAAATTGCCCACAACTCCCCATATACTGCAAATCCCACACTAAAACCACTATCAATGGCCAACACTACCCTAGGCGCCTCCATTCATGTCATTTTGCATGCCAGAAGTGAGGCGATCTGCAAACAAGACCCTCGCGTCCTCTTTTCAGCAATACGGCCTGTACTTGTTGTACAGCCAGCTAGGGAACAGCAATAACCTCCATTCGTGCCCTCAAATCTCCCTCATTCTTGGCGTCCAACAATAATATGAGCAACCAATGCCCTCTTAGACCATTTCGATCAGGATTCTTTTCTCTAGAAATTCTTTTGTATAGCCAACCTGGGAAAATGGTACGGCTACAGCAAGGGAAGGTACGGCTGGATTTTATTGATCACTCACTTCTAAATCTGCAAAATAATCTTCTTCAGTCACACCCAAATATTAAATTCCAAAATATTCTCGAAACACATCAAATTAAAATAACTCCATGATGACACATAGGTGATCCTCTAAATGAAAATCACTCCCAGCTAGCTAGGGCAGATATTTCACTACCGAAACCAACAAAATATATGGGTTAAACAACCCCATAAGAATCAAGCTCAACAGGTCTGGTTCATAGAAGAACAAATTTCATATCCAATTGCATAAACTCCATGAGCATTCAAAACTCTCTTTTATAACCCCCGTGCATGCCAAAGAGAAATAATATGAAATATTACATTATGGCTTTATGGGATATTAATAATATCTCCTCAAAGTGAGCGCCCAACATGGTGGGAAATAAAATATTCTTTTTTCCCATCTAAAATACTCCTTTGACTTCTAGAAAGGAACACTCAAGTACTAACCCTTAAATTAAACATTAAAATCACTTTATGAACTCAATCTTATAACTCCCAAGTGAGCGCCACATTACGGGATGCATAGACATTATACTTCAAACTTATATCTCCATGCGCTCAATAAAACATTTATATCCACCATATAATTAATATTACACTAAGTTGCTAATATTTATTCCAAACTTTAGGCGACCTTAGTGAAATATTAATTAAATTGCCAAATAATAGCCCCAAGCTATGGAAAGCATACAAATGCACTGATCAACAACTCTTACCATACCAAAGTGTAGTAGAAGACTTAGGACGAAAATCAGAGGTTGTCGGGTGACTATTTAAAAATAGCATGTTTATCCAAGAAAGTTGGAGAGCACCCGAAAGGTCGGAACTGAATTCCAAAAGCATCTATGAACTCCAAATGACTAACCAAACTTAAAACCACGAACAACTGCTCTACGAGACTGAGCCACGACCATTCCAAGAATGTTGGAGTTCTCTCGAACATGACGAATAGCCTCCGGAAGACTAGGAACAAGCATAATGCGCACAAAAGGTCTATGCGCCAAAAAGGGGACATTACATCTTCACAGCCAGGGAAGAACTTGAGTAAAATCAAGTGTTCTATTTGTCATAATTTTGGGCATTAAGCATCACAATGTCCAAACAAAAAGAAAGGCAAAGGGAAGCAGCAGCAGAAGCAAGTGGCAGCCTCTGCAGAAACTCGGATGAACGCGTTTGGTGCCAAGTTTGAGAAAGATTTCTCAATGGCATCTTGTCTTTCTATCAACATGATTCTAAGGAATGCTTGGTATGTGGACAATGGGGCCTCCAAACATATGACATCAGCCTGACAGTATTTTACCAAATTGGAAGAACATAACTCTGGAGTACAAGTTGAGCTTAGTGATGATGCCAAGTATCCAGTAGTAGGAGTTGGTAAAATTCCCTTTAAACTTTAGTTAGCTATCTCTTTAGAGGTTGATGATGTTTTGTTTGTTCCTGGACTCAGAAAGAATTTGCTTTCAATTTCGATTATGGAGGATAAGGGTTATGTCGTTGAATTCAAGGATCAACAAGTTCTTATCAGGCCAAAAGGATCTAGCTTAGATACAACACAGGTTATAGGGGTTAGAGAAGGCAATCTATACAAGTTATAGGGTGAACCAGTTCTAGCAGCATTAATGAGCAACATCATAGATTCTAAGCCTTCTGGCTTTCAAGAGGTAGCAAACCAGCAAGTATGGTGGGTTGCCATGGTGGAGTACACCTCCATCATGAAAAATGATGTATGGGACATGTCCCAAGACCAGAAGGGAAATCAGTTGTGAGTTCTAGGTGGCTCTTCAAAAACAAGCATACTGTAGATGGCAGCATTGAGAAGTTCAAAGCGAGGTTTGTGGCAAGAGGGTTCTCTCAGAAGGAGGGAATGGACTATGGGGAGACTTTTGCTCTAGTCACCAGATACACTTCTATTAGGACAGTTATGTCTTTAGCTTCAGTCATTGGATGAAAGATACATCAAATGGATGTTAAAACAACTTTTCCTAATAGTATCATTGAAGAAGTGTATATAGAGCAACCTCGGGGCTTTGAGGTAAATGGGAAGTAATCCCGTGTTTGTAGGCTTAAGAAAGCCTTGTATGGACTCAAACAGGCACCGAGAGCTTGGTATTCCAAGTTCGATGAATATCTACAAAGTATGAGCTTCACCAAAAGTGAAGCAAATCCTAATCTATATTATATAGTGAGTGGGTCAAATATACTTATTTTGATATTGTATGTAGATGATTTGTTCATTACAAAAGCGGAGCAACTCATTACAAGGTGCAAAGCGGATTTATCTACTGAGTTTGAGATGAGGAACATTGACCTGATGCATTACTTTTTGGGTTTAGAGGTTTGGCAGAAACTTAGGTAGATTTTTCTTGGGCAAGTACACAATTGAGATACTGAAGCGATTCCAAATGGAGGATCGATGATCTATGACCACCCCTATGATCACTAATCTGAAGAAGGGTAAAACTTCAAATTTAGAGTTGATTAATCCCACATTGTACAGGCAGATGATAGGTTCCTTGATGTATTTGGTCAACATTAGACCAAATTTATGATTTGCAGTGAACACCTTGAGTCAGTTCATGGTGGAGCCAAGAAAAGAGCATTGGGTAGCAGCAAAACATGTGCTCAAATATTTGAGGGACACAATGGAATATGGTCTAAGATATCTTGGAGATGGTGAAGTGAAGTTGTAGGGGTATACAGACTCTAATTGGGCAAGTAGTGCAGCAAATAGGAAGAGCACCTCAGGGTGTTGCTTTAGCTTAGGTTCAAGAATGATATCCCAGTTCAATAGGAAGCAAACTTCAATGGCACTAAGCATAGCAAAGGCATAGTTTATGGCAATCAATAGCACTAGTTGTGAGACCATCTGGCTTCGCAAGTTACTTGCAAGATTGTTTGATCAAGAGTTGGATCCTATGGTCATTCACTGTGATAATCAAAGTTGCATCAAACTCTCTGAGAATCTAGTGTTTCATGACAAGTCCAAGCACATCAAGATCAAATATCACTTCATTTGAGGCAGGATTCTGTAATGTCCCAAATTATGAGCTAAGTGTGTTTTTGAGCTACATGGGAAATACAATATTGGAATTGTATTTTCAATTATGAGGTTGGTTTTGATTTTTAATGATTGCATATGATTCATAGCTGGCCGCCAAACATGAAGGAAGGATATATTAAATGCAACATTTATTTATTAAATGATTGCATTGGATCAATGGAATATGAGGTCGATTGGGTTTGTGGAAATTAAATGATTGCATTTAATTTGATACTGAGCTTTGAAAATATTTTAAATGCAAATTTTATTATTAAATATTTGCATTGGAGCGGTTGAGGGTTTTTATTAAATGCAAATATCATCATTTAATGCATGCACATGAGGTAGTTGTGGATTGAAGCAAGAATAGAGGAGCATTTTAAATGCAAGTTCATAAATTAAATGCCAAGTTGGTTATGTCAAGGATCAAGATTTTAAATGCTTTGAAGGTTATTAAATGCTTGCATTTGGATAGATTGGTTTATTTAATGCAATCGCCCAATCATTGCAAGTACTAGTTGGAGGTTAGAAGGATTTTAAATGCATTTCAAACACAAAATTAAATGCATGTAGCTGATTGCCCAAGCAAAGAGGAAGATTTTTAAATGATTGCAATCTCAAAATTCAATGCAAGTGTAAAAGGCCAAGCTTAAGGAGGATCGATCCATAGAGGAGGAGCAAAATTCATTTAAAATAATTGAAGATTGTTTTAAATGAAAGCATTTCAAGTGAAGATCATTCAATATTGTTCCATTTCCTTAATTTCTATTGATGGATTTCAAAATGCATTCCAAAATTGCCAAGAGGATGGACATCAAAGCTTGAGGAGTTTAAATAGATGACTTGAGCTTCATTTTGCAATGAATGATGCTATGGTATGTTTTCTTTATTATTGTTTATGACTGAAAATTCCGATTTTCTAGTTATTTTTCAAGGAGATGTTCCCTTGAGTGTTGTGGTGATGATCCCATAACAATTTGTGAGATGTTGTCATATAGATTTCATCATTGGATTATATTTGCAGGTTATTTGAAGAGTTTGGAAGTGACATTGATATCTATTTGAAGCTCTTGGTGTAGAGGATTGACTACCAAGGTAGTTTAGTAAATTTGGAGTACGTGGATGGTATTTTCATATTTTGCAGGGTCTGATTTTGCAACAGCAGGGTCTGATTTTTATAACAGCGACTTTACATTGGCATTTCAGGGCTTTTTAGGTGAATTTGATCAAGGGTTTGAAGATTGAAGAGTGGTTCTTGATAGAAGACATTCCTATGCATCCATAGAATGCATGTGGAGGAGTTATTTCATGATATTTCATTGTAAACCCTTGGCTGGGCAAAAAGTACACTTCTAGCAGTCATATCAACATACAGAAAGTTTACATCAGAATTTAATTGAAGCTCTTTCAAGGCTGTTTTGTGTTCATTTGATAGCTATCATCATTCTAGAGGCTTTGGGCTATATTTGTATGCAAAGTTTGATGTATTTGGGCTTCATATTGATTTGTAATTAAGTCTGATATAAAATCAGACATCGACTGAAATAAATTCCAGCCACTTGACATTTCATCTTTCATTTTCATATGTGCAAAGTTGATGTGAGTTTGATGTGCTACAATTCCTTATTCATTTGGTGAAGTTATTTAATTTAAGTATGCAAGAAATCTTATCTCAATTTGCAAACAAATTTCAGTCATTTCTAGAAGGGTATTTTACAGTGGTATCAGAGCATTCAAAATTTCAGTCCAATATCCATTAGGGATATTAAAGTGGTATCAGAGCATTAAAGTTTCAATCCAATATCCATTAGGGATATTAAAGATTCAAAAGGGAGCAGTTAAGCTCCAATACATTTCCATAGATCAGCAGTTAGCTAATACTCTGACCAAGCCCTTAGCAAAAGGGAAGTTTGAGTCATTTAAACACAAACTTGGATTGCTTCAAAATTCCTTCCTCACTAAGAGGAAGTGTTGAGTTTTCTAGCTCAGTTCTGAACTTCTGCACAAGTTCAGTGTGAACATGCACGTAGTTTGAGTTAATTCTATTTTGCATTTCACTTAAGTGATAAAGTGAAATTCATTTATTTAGCTAATTAAGTTTAATAAATTATAGATATACACTAATGATTTCAAGTTATCTTCCAAGCCATCTCCTACATGAGATGAGAAGCTTTTTGAAGATTAGATTTCTAGCTAAATAGTATAAAGATAGGTGCAAGATAGATTAATAACTCAGTGAACACAATAATATAATTTTGTGCAAGTATTATTGAAACAGCTTGTAGAAGTTTCCTTGTAAGCTTTTGAAGGAATGCAAAACTGATTTGAAGGTGTAAATTATATGTGTCTGTTGTTTTTACTTCTGCACTTTGAAGTTTCAATTATTGTGTGATTTATGCAATGTTATTGTTTAACATTAGGACATAGTCATCTAGGTTGAAGTCTCTTCAATCATCTAGGTTGAAATCTCTTAAAAATATATATATATATATATATATATTTTTTTGGGGGGGGGAGACTGCGGGGGCAGGTTTGCCTAGGTTCTATCCAAGTCTGTTTAGCAGGACCCTGGACAGCCCCACAAGGGATCTGTCCCAAGACCCAAACCGGTTTCAAACTAGACCCAGATCCGGGGGTTTTTTCTGATGAAATACTTACATTAACTCTTCGGAGAAAGATAAGAGAATAGTTCACTTGAGCTCTTTGGTTGCATTTATTTCTAAGAAAATCCAATAATATAATCACATTGTTATGACAAAGCACTTACCAGCTTCCCTTGCTGGAACCATTCATCAGCCTTGCTTGGCACATCCGAATACTTCCCTGCATAGAGTTCAGAAATCATCCTCTCAAAGACTAATTCATAGACAATCTATAACTATAATTCAAAACCATCTACTTTTTTCTTTTATTTGCACTCACAATTTAACTAGTTCCCAATTAAAGAATAAAATACCAATCTCCCTAAAAGTAACTTCCCATGTTTCAAGATTTTTTTACAAAAGATCTCTGCTGCTGTAAAATGAAGAAGTGTGCTTATTAGAAATTGCTAGTATATATTTTCTCTAATTGCAGTTATTTTAAACCCATATTTTGTTTAAACCCATATTTTGCTGTATATAATTCTAATTTTTAAAAAAAATTATTATTGTGCTGTGTATGCAAATATCATACAAAAATATGACTGCTAAAATTTGTGTTTGGCGTAGCTTTGATGTGTGAAAATTTGTTCCTTACATATTAAATCCTACCAAAGTAGGTCTTGACTTGGGTAGAGAACGATAGAAAGAATATCAAATTTGAACTTTGAAACAATATCCTCTAAAAAGGAAAAAGAAGAAAGATGTCGACTGATGAAAGATCCTACCATCCAAGAAGTCAGTGCTTAAAAAAAATAGAATTGATTCTTTATCAAAAAATGAAGTTGCAGGATATAATAGCAAATAGTCTGCAAAATCGAAGTAGCAAGGATTCATCAGTAGCTGGAGGTGATGCTTTTAGGAGTAGTACAGTAGGAATATTGTCTATCCCAAGCTCATCTTCTGCCAATTTTAGAGAAATATTAAAGCTGAAAAAATAGCTACTCAAATAGAATGGTAATCTCAAGTTGGGATCCTCACATTATTAGTTATAATGTTAGACCACACTTTGAAGTTTGAACATAGGCATTTATTGCTTATATTAATGATGTAAAAACAGCTCAGTAGTTATGTCTAAAAAATAACTTACAATTAATTTACAACCATCTTGTAACTTCCCCATTCAGTAATAAATACAAGCCACACTCATTGAAGTGTGTGCCATCCAAATCTCTCAAACTCCATGCATTCATTCTTCCAACATTTGGTATTGGAGCAAGGAACCCCTCAGAAGGGTATAATGATCCAGAACAAGGAAGCCTTGGACAAGGTACACTGATTGAAAAGAAGATTGAAGGGAGAAGTGTTGTCAAAGGGGGTTTGTCCAATCACCATCTAATTGTTGTCCAAAAAGGAAATCGCTATCAAAAGAAGAAGAAATCTGCTGTCAAAGTCTGTCAAACCCACTGTCCAAAGAGAAATTTACAGTATCAATGAACAGTGAATGGTACAGATGAAGAGTACCATGTAGATGAGCAGTGAAGTGCATTAAGAGAGTAATGGTTTAGTATGGTACAGATGGAATAGTGATCCATTAAAAAAAATTTAATCTGATTTTTATTTTTGTTTTTCTGCTTTTCCCTAGTTAAAGGCCAACTGTAATATGCTGTTAAGGGCTCACTGTTTGCTGTCAAAGCAATTGAACAAAAAGAGACTGCTAGCAAGGGATGATTTTCCATAGGAAGTGCACAGGTACTGAGTTTTATGAAATCCTTTGTAATTGTTTGCTGTAAACATACAAATTTGGTACTATTTTTTTTGCAAAAAATTTCTTCATTAGTCTTCAATTTTTTATCAAGGTCTGGAGGTTTTCCTGTAAACCTTGGGTTGCATAGTCATGGCCAAGATACAAAATCTTGTTTTGCCCAAACCCAAAATAGTCAATATTAATGAGTATTGGATCTGAAAAAAATAAAGTCCTTTATTTGAAAAATCTATTGTTTTCCACAAAGTTGGCTAAGGATGGGTTGCTATCAAAGCATAAACTTAGGATGAAAGACCTCTGAGATCAACTCTCTATTGTCAATAAAACAGTAGATGAAGATGATATGGTTGCTGTGGTCATCGATAGTTTGGCACTGTCATTTGATACTTTTGTGTAGTATTTGCATCTATTGGCAGAGTTGGACTCTCACCTTTGAAAAATTCAATTCATATTTGTTGCAAAAAGAATAGGGGCAAATGCAAAAGGCTGAGCCTAGTTTTAGACAATTTGAGAGTGCACTTGCTGCAAAGTATAATGGCAAAGTGAAGAAATCTTCGACTTATGCCAGAAACAATAATATGATCTATCTCATAAGAAGTCGTGAGCTTAGGCTATTGTCACAATTAAAGCGGAGCAAGACTCCAGAGAAAAAGAGTGTGCTTTTATGGTGTCTTCCCAAGATATCAATGATTCAACTAGTTGTTGGTTCTTCGATTTTGGTGCATCTCAACATTTGACCTACTGCAAAGACTACTATCAAGTTAATCCATTAATTTTAGTTCTATAGATTCTATTTTTTTACATGATGGTAGAACACATGTAGTAGAAGGGAGAGAGGATGTTGGATTGTTCTAAATGAAGCAATGAAATTCATAGTGAGGGATGTTAAGTTTGTTTCAAATATGAACAAAAAACTATTGTCAATCAATCATCTAATAGAAAACCCTAATGTTGCAATGAATTTTTGTAGAAAGAAGAGTATTGCGATTTATGCAAAGTAGGACAAAATGGTTGTCTTAGGCATTGAGAAAAGTGGTTTGTTTAGGTTATTTAACCATATCACAGTTAATTTGCATGCCTTAGCTCTAGAGGACAACAATAGCATTTTATAGCTTGAGAGATATGGACACCTCAATCTTCAATATTTAGCCAAACTAGCAAAAATGGTGTGATTCACGGTTTGTCATCTATTCAGGAGAAGTGAGATATATGTGTGGGGTATTTGGTTGGTAAGCAGAAACAGAAGTCATTTCCTACTAAAAGGGCATGGCATGTAAAGGGGGCTTTAGATCTCATTCATGCATGTCTTTGTGAATCATCCTAGAAGTCATCAAAAATCCTCGATGCAAGGTACTTCTTGTTGTTGGTTGATAATTTCTAGAAGGAAAATGTGAGTATTCTTTCAAAAGAAAGCTTGATTGCTTTGAAGTCTTTGTCAAGTTCAAAGAATTGGTTGAAATTAGAAAGGTGGTTGGATTAAGACCCTAATGTCAAATGATGGGGGTGAGTTTATTTTCAAGCAATTTCAGGACTACTGCAAGAAGGAAGGCATTCAGTGACAACTGACACCTCATACACCCATCAGGTAAATGGGATGATCAAGAGAAGTAATAGAACTATCATTGAGATGGTTCAGTGCATGATGCACAATAAAGGTGCGTCATATAGCTACTAGGGAGAAGCAATGAACATGGTGGTATATCTCCTGAATAGAAGTTCATCCAAAGCCTTGCAAGTGTTACTGTTATAGGAATGTAAATACTTAATATATTGATCAGAAGAGTCTACTTTACAAGAAACAGCGGAGCTGTTTATATAGAATGTACAAAGGCTAAAAATAGCCACAAACAAAAAAGCAGAAGAGATAAGAACGGACAAAGAGATAAGGATTGACCATTACGAACTAACTTACTCTAGTTTAACACCCTCCCATAATGGTCAATCGGTCAACAACACCAACATGCCCCCTTAAATTTGATAAACTTATCCGGGCTCAGAGATTTGGTGAGAATATCGACAGTTTGGTGCTCTGTGGGAACATACTGCAACACAATAGAGCCATCTTCAACAAGCTAGCGAATAAAATGACAATGAAGATCAACATGCTTTGTCCGCTCATGAAAGACAGGATTTTTGGCAAGTTTTAGCACTCCTTGATTGTCACAATACAAAGGTGAAGGGCCTGCTGGAGGCATATGGATATCTAAAAGCATCCGTCAAAGCCACACTGCCTCACAAGCGGCTTTAACCGCTCCCCTATATTCTGCTTCTATGGAGGAAAGGGCCACTGCCTACTACTTGCTGGTCCAAGTGACTGCACCTGTGCCCAAACTAAAAACATATCCAAAGGTAGATTTTCTATCATCCACAAAACCTGCCCAATTTGAATCTGTAAAACTGATCAGCTGAGGATTGTTGCACTTGCCATACATAATGCCAAAGTCAGAAGTGCCGTGCACATACCGCAACACATGCTTGGTTGCAACCCAGTGTTCATTTTTAGGGGCTGTCATGAAGCGAGAGATGTAGCTGACTCCAAAACTAAGATCAGGGCGCGTGGCAGTGAGATAGATGAGGCTGCCTACTAATTGTCTAAAGGCTGATTCATTTTCTACAGGACAGTCGGAATTGGCAAAGAGTTTCAAACCTCTCTCCATTGGTGTAGAAGTCGGTTTGCAATCTGTCATCTGGAATTTTTCCAACAGACTCCAAACATATTTCGATTGAGAGAAAGATGCTATCAAATTGCTGCCATACCTCAATACTGAGGCAATAATGCAAAAGGCCCAAGTCTGTCATGTCAAATGTGTGGCTGAGATCATGTTTGATCTGATGAATCAACGATTCAGAGCTACCAGTAATGATCAAGTCATCAACATACACAACAATGAGCAGTCTATCATCAGCATACTGATTGACATACAGATTGGGGTCATATGGACTCCGCTGAAAGCCACGATCACCAAGATACTGATCAATCTTGAGATACCATGCCCGTGGAGCCTATTTGAGACCATAGAGAGCTTTTACTAGTTTGCATACTTGATGTTCTTTCCCAGCAACCTTGAAGCCAGGAGGTTGCGTCATATAAACTTCTTCCTGCAACTCTCCATTGAGGAAGGCACTTTTGACGTCCATTTGATGGACTTTCCACCTCAATTGAGTTGCCATAGCAAGAACAAGCCAAATGGTGCTCATTTTTGCTATAGGAGCAAAACTCTCCTCATAGTCAACACCTTTTTTAGAGTAACCTTTGGCGACCAACCTAGCCTTATATTTATCAAGAGTCCCATCAACATTGTACTTGACTTTGTATACCCATTTGCAGCCAACAGGTTCTTCCCTAGAGGAAGATCAGACAAAACCCAAGTATTGTTCTTTAGAAGACTCTGGTGCTCAGCATCCATAGCCTGTTCCCATTCAGGTACACCTTGAGCCTCAGAGTATGTTTGAGGTTCTGAAATGCTATGAAGATTGGCCATGAGGGAAAAATTGACCGAATTTTGCTGCTTGCTCTTCTTCCGAGCAGGTCTTCCTTCGAGAAGTTCATTATCATGAAGGTCACCAATGGTTTTGGCCCACCATTTCGGCCGGAGAGCAAGTGAACCAGCATCTGAAAGAGGGACTGCAGATTCATTATCTGAAGAAGCCGGAACAAGATCAGGAGAATCCAAAATATCCTGAGGAGAGTCGGGTGAGGAAATACCAGGCTGAGATGCTGGTAACACTGCAGAAGCCCTCCCATCAGATGAAGCTAGAGGAATTCAAACACCTAAATTTGAATCCGTCAAAGGCTGATCCTTAATAGGAATAGTGGAGAGCAGAAAAGGTCTAGTAGTCTCATCAACTACAACATCACAATTGAAAATAAGACGATTAGTGTCTATATCTATCAATCGGTAAGCCTTATGATTTTCACTATAGCCAGTGAACATGAGTTTCTGGCTTTTGGAGTCCAGCTTAGTGCGCTTGACATCTGGAATCCAAACATGACTAGTGCAGCCAAAAACTTTCAGATGATTGATGCGAGGTTTATGTCCAGACAATGCTTCTTCAGGAGTCATTTTTCTGACTGCATAGGTGGGAGATCGGTTCAAAAGATAGACGGCAAAGTAGACTGCTTCAGCCCAGAATTTCTTAGGAACACTTCGATGTTCTAGCATAGAATGTGCCATCTCTGTAATAGTGTGATTGCGACATTCAACAACACCATTTTGCTAAGGTGTGTATGGGGTAGTCAGCTGATGTTTGATGCCATGGACCGCACAGAAATGAATGAAGGAAGAGGAACAAAACTCCTCCCCATTATCAGACCGAAGAGAGACAATTGGACATCCGGATTCTTTTTCCACCAAGGCGTTGAACTGTTGAAATGTGCTAAGTACATCAGATTTCTTTTTCAAGAAATACACCCACATTTTCCAACTGAAGTCATCAACAAAAAGAAGAAAATATCGGCACCCAGTAACAGGAGTGTTCATTGATCCACATACATCAGTGTGAACCAACTACAACACCTTGGATGCTCTCCATTTGTCACCAGTGGAGAATGGAGTCCTATGTTGTTTGCCAGCCTGACATGCGTCGCAGACACTAGGAAGTTGAGTCTGAATATCGGGAAGACCTCCCACCAGATTCTCTCGAGCTAACTGAGAGAGATAGTGCATGTTGAGATGCCCATACCGCTGATGCCAGAGTGTACTTACGAAAGTGCTCCTGGCTGCCAAAGCTTGTTCTGAAAAAAATACCAGAATCCACTAGTCCATATAAACCATGATCCTCAATAGCCTTAGCAATAGTCGTGCGTGTCTCACAGTCCACTATGTTGCATGAGTACATGCTAAAGACAACATCCAGATGAGGTGGGTGTCGCATGATCTGACTGACGGAGAGAAGGTTCAGCTCTATGCCAGGGATGAAGTATACGTCGAGAAATATTAACTTTTTCTGACCCGACTGTATTTGCACGGTGCCTTTTCCGACAACCGTATACTCTTCGCCTCCTCCAAAGACGACAGTCTCTGAAAGGCGTGTACTCTGTGAACAGTCTCACCGATGTGTGAAGTGATGGGAAGCACCCGAATCAATGTACCAGGCAGAAGATTTGATGTGATCTACAGGGTGTTTAGCCATAAAAGCATAACACACAGATTTCTTTTGTTGCGTAAAAGACACCAGCTCCATGCTTTCTGAGGCATGAAAAGCAAAACAGTAGGAAATTGAAAAAAATAGAGAAAGCCAGAAAATCTGAAGAACACAAGCAAACCTGAGCACAGGGGCACAGAACTCAAGGAGTAAAGACATTGTAAGCACTTATCTGCTTGAAAGGAAGAGTTTCCAGTGAGCCGAGTTGAGAATCCCCTAGAGACGTCGGCGGGAGAACACACAGATACAGCAATGGTGGTCGGATGTGTGCGCCAGTCAAGAACTGGCAAAAAAAATGAGCACCAGAAACGCAGTCGTCCAAGAAAAAAACCCTACAGGCAGCGAACCGGCTGATATACACAGCGAAGAAGGCAAAAAAAATCTTCTCAAATTGCGTCCAAAAGAACAAATCTCGATCTAAAATCTTTCAAAGACACAGATCGCGACCCAAAAAGATTGCAAGCAACATTCAAAAACCCGGAATCTTCGACCAAAAAACGCGCGGAAGGAAATCGCGACCAGGAGTTTAAATGCGATCTCAAACATAAAAATAAACTTTGCAGATTCCAGCGAACAAAGAAATCGACAAACCCTTCAAAAAATGCGATACGGCGACCAAATAAGAAGCCCACGATTTTTAAAACAACACGATTTGCAAAGAACAAAACGCCGCGATTTTTAGGGCGAATTTCAGAGACTTAAAATGAAATCCGCGACCGGCAATCTTCAGGAAGATCCGTGTAGAAATAGAGAATCGCATTTTTGCAGACGCCCAAAACAGCAATTTTCAGCCTTCAGGAAACCCACCGAAAATGTCAAGATCGAATGCTCAGAAGACGAACATAAGACATTTCATAAAAACCCATGAAAAACAAAGTCACAGATTGCAAAGAAATGGCAGAAAAAAAAGAGACAAAATTTCAAAACCAGAGTCCCGCTTATTAAGATATTCTTTACTTAGAATCTCCTATTTTTAGTTAATGGTCAGTTTCTTGTAACGGTATGTAATTAGGACAAGATCGTGTGTCGATCTCTGGCAGTCTTTGGCAGTTTCTAAATATAGAAACTTGCTTTCTTTGTAATTACTTTTAACCTATTTAAGAGCCTTTGCTCTATGTGAATATCATCCAATAATTTACCAATTACCTGTGTAATATGGTATCAAAGCCAGAACCTGGAATTTTAAAAAATTGTCTTTTAGAAATTTCGAAAGAAATTTTTAAGTGTTTTTTGAAGATCATTTTTTTCTCCTCTCTCCGAGTTCCTGGTCGCAACCCTATCTCTGTAGGGTTCCTGTTCTTTCTGCGTGCCGTTTTAGGGCTCTTGTTCATGATTTCACCTCCCTCCGCTCTCGTTTTTCTTCCAAAAATCGCGATTTTCTGAGTTTTTGAGGGACGCGATTCTTCCCAAATCGCGATTTTCTGAGGACGAGATTCATTGTTTAAGGCCGACGTCTGTATTTGCTCGTGAAGAGCCTCGCGACTGGGGTTTTTTTTGTGATCGCGTGTTGGTTCAAAGCTTGTGGTTACAAGTTCACGTTCCATCTTCTGGCTGTGTTTTCCAGATTCGTGACTTTCGTGCCCTTGCTTCTGTGATTATCTAATACGCGGTTTCTACTTGGAATCGCGATTTTGTGTTTAAATAACAAAACCGACGTCTTCTGGTTTCTTCATTTTGGTTTTTTCTGCAAATCTCTGTGCTTCCATGGCCGCCTAAGGCCTCTAAATTTTTCGGCTAGGGTTTTGCCCCTTTGGCTCAAGTCGGAAAATTTTTTCGATTGCAGATTCTTGGTGGGTTTTTGAGATTTTTCTGAGTTGCCTTCAAAAAATTTTGGCTACCTCGAAATTCGTGCCTCAAAATTTGTGCCAGCAGGTTTGTCTTGAAATCTGTACCTGTACCTGCCTCTGTGCATTAGACTTTGTGCTTCAGGTTCAGTGTATTCCGCCTCTTCTCAGTACCTCATTTTTCGTGCCTCGAAAAGTGTGCAAGATGTCGAATTTGACCAACATCATGTTGGAAGGCAGTGAGCGATTTAATGGCAAAAATTATAATAACTGGAAGCAACGAATGATGACCATCTTTGAATATCGCTGCCTCGATCAGATAATTTTAGGCACCACTACTCGTCCTACAACGGCGGGCAAAGACCAGGACAAGTTTGACGAGCAGAACCGTGAAGCAGTCATGCTCCTTAAGCTGTCAGTTACAGATGATCAGCTACGTCAAATTCCGGCTGGAAAAACAGCAAAGCAGATTTGGGACCATCTGAAGGGTTTGCATAAAACCTCTGACAAGAGTCGTGCGTTCTTCCCAAAAAATATGTTGTTTTCTATCATGATGGATGAGAAAACTACATTGCAAGCGCATCTGAACAAGATCCAGGAGATCAGAGATCAACTAGAGGCTATTGGTCGAAAAATGGAGGAAGAAGACCTGGTTGTGATCACTTTGAAAAGTCTACCTAAGTCCTATGAACATTTCATTGAGACTCAACATTACATCAGCTAATGTTGATCTGAAGTTTCCAGAACTCTGTACTATCCTCTTGCAGCAGGATCACTGGAAACAACAGTTTGGTAGTAGTGCTTCTTCGTCCTCTTCAGAGCAGGCTTTTGCAGCCAAGTTTCAGGTTCAGAATAAAGGCAAAAGTCAGCCTCCACAGCAGAATCATCAGCCAGCGCCATCTCAGGACAGCGGTAAAAAGAACAACATTCAGTGTAACTACTGTCACAAGTTTGGACACATCAAGAAAGATTGTCGCGCACGTATCACTTCTGAACAGAAGAAGCAGACTGGGTCTCAGCAGAAGGCCAACAGTGCAGAGCACACTGAGCAGGAGTCTATGTTTTACGCTTTCATGGCTAAAAGACTTGCAGACCATGCAAAATCCTCTGCCTGGTACATTGATTCAGGTGCTTCGTGTCACTTCACTCATTGTCGTGACTGGTTTACAGAACTCTCCCCTTTCAGTGATTCACTGGTCTTCGGTGGTGGAGAAGTGTACACAGTTGTCGAGAAGGGCACTGTTCAGCTTCAGTCTGGTGGGAGGAAAATCATATTCCTCAACGTATATGATGTTCCTGGTATGGAACTTAACTTGCTTTCAGTCAGCCAGATCATGAAACATTCTCCACACCTTGATGTGGTGTTCAGCGCTCACCAGTGCTCGATCATCGATCGGGAAACCAAATGCACTATAGCTGTTGGCATTGAGGACCATGGCCTTTATTGACTTGTGAATTTAGATGGTCCTCCTAAATCAGCCCTAGCAGCTCGACACTCTTCGGTTACTAGTCTCTGGCATCAGCGGTATGGGCACCTGAATGTGCACTACCTATCTCAGCTCTCCCGACAGCACCTGGTAGATGGGCTCCCTGAGATTCAGGCTCAGAACTTCGGTGTCTGTGGATCGTGTCAAGCTGGGAAACAACACCGCACGCCATTCCCGACTGACGACTCCTGGCGCGCATCCAAGGTACTTCAGTTGGTTCATGTTGATGTTTGTGGCCCTATGAATAATCTTTCAGTTACTGGATGCAAATATTTTTTACTATTTGTTGATGATTTCAGTAGGAAAATGTGGGTCTACTTTCTTAGACAGAAATCAGATGTGTTTTCAGTTTTTCAGAAGTTTAAGGCCTTAGTAGAAAAAGAGTCTGGTTGTTCCATTGTAACTCTTAGGTCAAATAATGGGGGGGGGATTTTGTTCAAATGCGTTCTCCAACTTCTATGATACACATGGCATCAAACACCAATTGACCACACCCTACACTCCTCAGTAGAACAGTGTTGTAGAGCGACGCAACCACACTATAACTGAGTTAGCCCGTTCCATGATGGAGCACAGATGTGTTCCCAAGAAATTTTGGGCAGAAGCAGTTTTCATTGCAGTTTACCTTCTTAACCGATCTCCGACCTATGCAGTTAAGGAGAAGACTCCTGAAGAAGCCTGGACTGACCCGCAAGCCTGGATTGGCCGCAAACCGCGGGTCAGTCATTTGAAGGTTTTTGGCTCTCTTGCTTATGTTTGGATTCCAGATGCCAAGCGCTCCAAACTGGATTCCAAGAGTCAGAAACTCATGTTCACAAGATACAGCGATAACCACAAAGCCTACAGGCTAATTGACATTGAGACAGAACGTCTCATCTTCAGTCGTGATGTGGTTTTTGATGAAGAGCGGAGACCTTTCTTCTCTCCCTCCTCTGTGCAGCAGTCCGAAGACCAGCCTTTGAAGGCTCCTGACTTGGGTGTCCGTATTCCCTTAAGTCCCCCTTGTGGGAGGGATGCTGATAATTCTTCAGATTCCGATGATTCTCAGTTTGACATCCCTGAGGATGATCCTAAGTATCCTCCTGATGCACCTGATCTCCATGATGAACCTGTTCCAGAACCTCCTGCTAAACCTGAAGTTGTCCCATCTACCCATCGCCCCAAATGGTGGTCTTAGACGATTGTCGATCTTCATGATGATGAACTTGTTGAGGGTAGATCCTTCCGGAATAAGAGCAAACAGCAGCATACAGTAAACTTTGCTCTCATGGCCAATCTGCACAGTGTCTATGAGCCTCAGACATATTCAGAGGCTAAAGGTATTCCAGAGTGGGATACGGCGATGGAATCAGAACTCCAGAGCCTTTAGAAGAATCACACCTGGGTCCTTTCAGACCTTCCTCTAGGAAGGAAACCCATTAGCTGCAAATGGGTGTATAAAGTTAAGTACAAGGCTGACGGAACCCTAGACAAGTACAAAGCACGGCTTGTTGCTCGGGGTTTCTCACAGAAAGAAGGCATCGACTATGAGGAGACTTTTGCTCCTACAGCCAAGATGAGTACCATACAGCTCGTCCTTGCCTTAGCAGCCCAGTTTGGATGGAAAGTCCATCAGATGGACGTCAAAAGTGCCTTTCTCAACGGTGAGTTGCAGGAAGAAGTCTATATGACGCAGCCTCCTGGTTTCAAGGTTGCCGGACAAGAACAGAAAGTTTGTAGACTGGTCAAAGCACTTTATGGCTTGAAGCAGGCTCCCAGAGCATGGTACATTAAAATTGACAAGTACCTCACAGATCATGGCTTTAAGAGGAGCCCATCTGACCCAAATTTGTACATCCAACATACTGGCACTGATATATTGTTGCTCATTGTCTATGTGGATAACTTGCTCATTACTGGTAGCTCGGCACACCTGATCGATAAGATCAAACAGGACCTGTGCCAATCCTTTGATATGACAGAGTTGGGACTTTCACACTATTGTCTCGGTGTTGAGGTTTGGCAAACTTCGAACAGCATCTTCATCTCTCAATCCAAGTATGCTCGCAGTCTTCTGGATAGGTTCCGCATGCAGGACTGCAAACCAGCCTCCACTCCGATGGAAAAAGGCTTTAAGCTATCCACTACGTCTAACTCACCAGCAGTGGATGAGTCTCTGTTTAGACAGCTAGTAGGCAGTCTTATCTATCTAACTGCTACTAGACCCGACATCAGTTTTGCAGTCAACTACATTTCACGTTTTTTGACAGCTCCTAAGGCTGTTCATTGGGTAGCGGCTAAGCATGTGCTACGGTACGTGAAAGGTACTTCTCACTTTGGAATTCTTTACACAAGGAATTCTGATCCCAGCCTTAGAGGCTACACGGATTCAGATTGGGCAGGATCTGTTGATGACAGAAAATCAACTTTTGGGTATGTGTTCAGTTTGGGATCCGGTGCTGTCACCTGGACCAGTAAGAAGCAGCAGGCTGTAGCACTCTCCTCCACAGAAACTGAGTATCGCGGTGCAGTAAAAGCAGCTTGTGAGGCAGTTTGGCTTCGCTGGATGCTTGCCGATCTGCAACTATCTCCAGCAGGTCCGACTCCCCTGTTCTGTGACAATCAGGGCGTTCTCAAACTTGCCAAGAATTCGGTCTTCCATGAAAGAACCAAGCATGTCGAGACACATTGTCATTTCATCAGATCGTTGGTTGAAGACGGATCAGTTCAGTTGTTGTATGTTCCGACTGAGGATCAGACAACTGACATTCTCACCAAGTCCCTTAGTCCTGACAAGTTTGTCAAATTCAGGGGGTCTCTTGGTGTAGTGAATCGGTTGACCATTAAGGGAGGGTATTAAGATATTATTTACTTAGAATCTCCTATTTTTAGTTAATGGTCAGTTTCTTGTAACGGTATGTAATTATGACAAGATCGTGTGTCGATCTCTGGCAGTCTTTGGCAGTTTCTAAATATAGAAACTTGCTTTCTTTGTAATTACTTGTAACCTATTTAAGAGCCTTTGCTCTATGTGAATATCATCCAATAATTTACCAACTACTCACCCAGGCTCTGATACCATGTTATTGTTACAAGAATGTAAATACTTAATATATTGATCAGAAGAGTCTACTTTACAAGAAACAGCGGCACTGTTTATATAGAATGTACAAAGGCTAAAAATAGCCACAAAGAAAAAAGCAGAAGAGATAAGAACGGACAAAGAGATAAGGATTGACCATTACGAACTAACTAACTCTAGTTTAACAGCAAGATGTCACACTTGAATCTTGGTCCAAGCTAAAACCAAAGGTAACACATTTTCATGTTTTTGGTTCAATTGCAAATGTTTTGGTTCCTGATATCTAAAATAGTAAAATAGATTCTAAGAATTTCCAATATTTTTTATCGGGTAAAGTAAACAACCTAAAGCATGTAGACTCATCATATTTCCACTAACAAAGTCATAGTTAGTTGAGATGTTTTTGATATAGATAAGCAGGGGAAAAAGGGTCCCTACCCCAAGTAATAGATTAACAGACCATAAAGTTCAGCATATAACAACTAACACAACCCTGATAATAACCCAACCGGGCCAGGGAACAGACCAGCAAGAGTACGGCTAAAGAACAGCCCAAAAAACCAAGACTAAACACCGACAAAAACAAAAAGCAGACAACAAAAACAAGATCAGTTTCTGGTCTTATTAACCAGACTATCCCAATCCTTTCTCATATTTATCAACTCTGTTGCTGCTTCTGCTTCTTTAACCTGCCCTGCACATTGTCATGCTGGTTCTTCCTCTTATTCAGATCAGACTGAATAGCCATGAGCCCTGAAACCATTATCTTCATCACATCCTTTGTGAACAGAGCTAAATCATTCATACCTTGTTAGTTGAGATGTTGATGTAAAAGAAACAAAAACTTTCTTTAATTGTAACCTAACCAACAAGTTGTCAATGATCAATCTAGAACTAGTGTTTTGGTTCCTTTGAGATATGTCAATTGTGTGTCAACGTCTGGCTAATATTTCTACTATAGCACCGGTATATTACAAATGATGACTTGAGTTGACTTCAACTCCAAATGTGTTTGCTTCAACACAGGAATCTTAGGTCACACAACAATGGAGACCCAAGTGGTATTATTCTACTCTTCAAGATGTGAAGGAGAATGAATTTCCCCAATTAGATACATGACCTCGACGAGTAGTAAAACAAATTGTTAGTTTAATGACCATGTTCATTTCGCTCTCTTCTAACCTTTTCAAGGTGTTGGAAGCACAACAATATGCAAAAGCAAAAGCTAAACCTAAATGGAAGGCTGGCATGCAAATTGAACATGACATCTTAATGAAAAATCACACTTAGGAGTTGGTCAAATTTCCTTTAGAAAAAAATCTCATTGGATGCAAATGGGTATATAAGGTTGGGCTACAGTTATCAACCTATGATGATTCATCACCGGTCAATGAGTCACTCTACAAACAATTGGTGGGAAACTGGATAGATCTTACATCCACACAACCAAATCTTTGTTTTGCTGTTAGTAATCTCTCTTGAATTTTAGCCCAACCGAAGCTTCTTCATTAGCAAACAACAAAGCGAGTTTTGCAATATATCAAAGGTACTCTTGACTTTGGGATCACCTATCAAACGACAAAAGATTTTAAGTTGACAAGATATACGTAATCCAGCTGGGTTGGTTCAAATGATTCTTGGAGATAAACTACTAGCTATATGTTTTCCTTGGGCTTAGGAGTTGTTTCATGGCAGAAAAAGCTTCAACATAGTCATTTTCTCTTCCACTCTTGTTTGTGGCCGATCTGTCAAGGGTCAGCTGCTTGTTGTTTGTGGCCAATCTAGCAAGTGCTGACTATCATAAATGCTTCTACTGTAGCCCAGTGTCATAAATACCAAGGCCGATCTTGTTGAAGGTGTCGTTGAAGATACTATTGAAAGTGTCGTTGAGGGTGTTCAAGGGCCAATAGGGAGAAGAAATCAGTCAAAACAAGGCAGAAAACCAGCGATATGGGTATAATTTTTTCTTACATTTTCTGTGTTAACCTTGAAAAATCAGTCTAATATTCTATTGTTATTGAACAAAATTCTGCGAAAAAACTTCCATTGTATTATTTTTGTGCTGGAATTTTGTCAAGGTCTACAAGTTTTCTGTAAATCCTAGGTTGCATAGTCATGGCAAACATACAAAATCTTGTTTTGCCTAAATCCCAAAAATTGATAAGCCAAAACTTTAACGTCTAGAGTCACAAAATACTCATCATTGCTGAGAATAGGAATTGAGACAGAATTATCTTAAAAACATAAACCAGAACAGCTTCAAAGCTTGCAGATTTTGATAACCATCATAAAGAAGCTTTGTATTAAAACTGTTTGTTTATGATACTTGATTCTAGAACTAGAAGTTTATAATGAAACTTCCAGTGGTGATCTTTCGAAGAGTTTAAAAAACAGCATCAAACTTTTGAAAAAGGTAGAACCCCTATTGTTTTCCACAAAGTTGAGTGAGGGTGGATCACTGTCAAAACATCTACTTAGGATGAAAGACCTATGGGATCAACTCTCTGTTGACATAAAAAATATATATAAAGATGATATGGTTGCTCTAGTTATCAACTGTTCGCCACTGTCGTTTGAAACATTTGTGTAGTATTTGCATTTGATGGCAAAAATTGAAACTCCCGCCTTTGAAAAACTCATTTCGTATTTGTTGCAAAATAATGGAGACAAATGCAAATGGTTGTCTCTAGTCCTAAACAATCTAAAAGTGCATTTGCTGCATAGTATAAGGGCAAAGTCAAGAAAATTTGACTTTTGATTCAAAACCCAAATACAAAGTGAAGTGCTATTATTGTCTATAATGTCCCCTTTTAGGATATTCCTGATTTCCTTACACGTATACAATAATAATCACTAGAAAAGGTCATTAGAAATATTAAAGATCAATAAATTAGATAATATTCAGTTCATAGCATTATTCATATTAAATTCATCTATTATTCATATTAAATTCATCTATCATAGCATAATGAATAATGAGATCAATACTTCATACATAAATAATGAGATCAATACTTAATACATAAATAATGAGATCAAATCGTCATAGCATAATCCACATTTAGTTCAATCCATAACACAATTCCTCAAGCCAATCACTTATTGAATCTTCCCGGAGTGTTAGTAAGTAACAATATTGTCGAGAGCATGAAAGGGGTTAGTCCACCTAACATCTCCCAGTTCACCTTGGAGGTTAGCCATCCTCCTTAATCAAGCCCAAGAGCACTTCGTAGCCTCCTAGCCCGCGAGTGCCCACCTCGAGGTGGCGTGCTTGATATGATACCTTGATCAAGCCCAAGAGCACTTAATAGCCTCCCATCCCACAAATGGCACACCTCAAAGTGGGGTGCTTGATAAGATGCATGAAGTCCACTATTCAACAACCCTGGGAGCACTCATAAGCCTCCCGGCCCACGAGCACTTAACTCGAGGTGGCGTACTTGATGGAGGGGCCTATGGGCACTTCACCATCTCATGAACCCCAAAACGGTCATCATTACCTACTTACTAACCTCACCATATTCCAATTGTATTGCTTGGGAATTGGTATGATTGATATGTGTACCTCTATTATAAATAATGTTTCTGCTGTCAACAAATATATAAATATCACTACTAATATATTTTTTTTTCTGCCTTTTTATATTTGTTTCTCTTTTCTATATTCCAAATAATAATTTTTGATTGATGTCTTCAAATGTTTCCACCGCTGGCTTCTTATATCTTTACATGGGATGTGACTTGGGCGAATAGATGTGACTTTTCTTAATTAAACTTCTTCCTATAACAAATCGCACCTTCTCATGTTTTGTCCTTTAGTGCAGGGATAGCACCTTTCCTAAATTGTATAGCACAATAATTTGATCGCTGCACCCAAAAGTCGGCTTTGACTGTGTGGTCGGCCAGCATGGAGATAATGCAGATCGGCCCAATTTGAAATATATTTTATTTAAATCTCCAAAGGTATGTGAGGTTGGCCATCTTTTGACTGAAGGGTGGTCGACCTAAGAACAGGACATTTCATTGTCATAAGTTTGGGCATACTAGAAAAGAATGTTGGAACGACAATATAATCTATCCCATAAGAAGCTACAAGCTCAAGCTAATATGGCAGTTGAGGCTAAGCAAGACTCCACAGAAGAAGAGTATACTTTTATGACATCTTCCCAAGATATCAATGATGCAACCAATTGTCAATTCTTTGATTATGGTGCATCTCAATATTTGTAATGTCCCCATTTTTCTGAGTGATCATCCAATGAGGTCCACTAGCCTATTTTTATTCCCATAGGCTAAGTTGGGAGTTATAAGGGAATAATTTAATTAATTAAATGTTAAATAATCCTAAGTCATTTTTGGGTTATTTATATTTAATTAATTAGCTGGACCTATTTTTATTATAAAAGTGACTTTATAATAAGTTATTGGAAAATTATAAAATAAGTCACTTTTGAGAAGGAAAACATAAAGTAAAATAAAATAAAGAAAAAAAAAAGGAATCTTCTAGAGGTTAAGCTTGTCGGCCAAAAAGGAAGATCCACTTGTGGCTTTAAAAAGAGGTGAAGGCAATTCATTTTCATATCTTTGATTTGTTATTTACATTTGAAATTTTCCTTGTGAGCTGCAAGTATAGGTTCAGCCAATTCCTAGGACAAAAACCCTTGGAATATTGTGGATTGGACGAAAACCCAATTCCATCCTTGGGTGGATTCACTTCAGAATTCACATTGTGCTTCATTGGTTCAGATTTGGAGAGATATTTGGGCTTCAAAGATATATTTTTGCAGGTTGTTATTGAAGGAGGTTTATTACCAAATTTATGTGATTTGCAGGGCAAATATAAATTTGGGATCTTGCAGATTGGAGGAGTTTATGGAGTTATTTATTGATAATATTGTGGAGTTTATTGAAAGTTTATCTAAAGAGTTTAATCCTTAAACCGTAGCACAGCATTTTGGAGGAAATTGTGAGTGGATACATTGGTATGGATCACTAAAACCTTAGACGCAACCATCTAGGGTATAGCCACAGCTATCTAAGGAGTCGCAATTCCTTAATAACCCTATTCGCAGCCATTATCATTATTGCAGCATTTTATGGAGGACATTTAGGCATTGCATGTGTTTGTGGATGTGTGGAGTATCCTGTAATGTTCTACCCCAAAAAAATTTTCAGCTTATACCAAATCACAACAGCAGCATTAGAACATGAATTTGCAATCAAACAAACACCTCCACACCTTCTGATCACCAAGTTCCCAAGATCAATTGGATGGACGATCGAGCAATCCCTACCGGGGCTATGGACGCTTGCTGGCAGTGGGGCTCTGCTCGAGTGGAATTACGAAGACAAACCCGCCAGGGCTATAGACGCTCGCTAGGAGCGAGGCAATGTCCAGGTAGTTCAAGAGGTGCATACTAATCACGTAGCTTAATGTAAAGGAAGTTTGATGACCTCAGTTGCCGACGGATGGAAATGAATACAAATGCACACACTTAGATCTCTTCGATATGGATGATTGTGCTAAGCTTTCTGATTCTGATTTCACGATCATGTACTCATTTTTGTTCGATCTAACGTGTGGGTGTACGCAGAACGTTCTGACTCCCTGATTCTAGTTTATCATGTGAATACTTCGCAGAATCAATGTATTTAGCATTGCACACATCGCAATGATCAAAAGAAGAAGTGTTTTGATTCAATCCTTTGTTTGCAAATTTCACAATGAAAAGGGGAGATTCCTTGAGGGGATGGAAGAAATGAAAAACTCCGTGTTCCGGATCCCGTGTCGTCATTGAACCTCCATAAAGCAGCTAGAGTTCACCTTCTGCAAATTTCACCATGAAAAGGGGAGATTCCTTGAGGGGATGGAAGAAACGAAAAACTCCGTGTTTCGGATCCCGTGTTGTCATTGAACCTCCATAAAGCAGCTAGAATTCACCTTCTGCAAATTTCACCATGAAATCTAGAACTCCCTGAGCGAAATGGAAGAACTCCTTGTTTTGGATCCCAACCTCTGAGATGAACCTTTGATCAAACACCCAAAAGTCCATCCTTGCAAAGAAATGAGCAAAATGATAAATCCTTAGCCAAAAATCAAGAAAACTGGTCAAAGTCGCAGAATCCTGCAGGCAGTGGAATTTGCGCCCAGGAAGAAATTTTGTCCTGGTCGCAAAATCCAGTACCTACTGGATTTTGCACCCAGGGAGTGAGGATGTTCCAGGTCGCAAATTCCTGCAGGAGGTGGATTTTGCGACCTGGACATCAAGATTCCTGTTGACACTGAAAATTGCACCCTGACCTGGAATTTCATCCTATCCTTGCCTGGTGACCCTAGAATGAAGGAAAAATGTGAAGGATACCATAAAATGATGAAAATCCTCTATTTGTTCATAAGTTAAATCAGTCAAATCTTGCAAGTTTATTTCATGTTTTATCTTTTGATTGCTTTGCATTTAAGGATCTTGTCCATCGTGACTACTCGAGGTTTCCCTTATTTTGCAAGAATCCAAGACGAGGATAAGTTCCATGAGGAGGACGAACAAGGATGATCTAGGACAATCAAGATGGATACAGAGAGTTCAGGCGTCGGAGGATGACCATTTCAGGATCCAAGAGCTCCAATAACAAGAAGACTACACATGCATACCAAGGGAAGATGAAGGCATTGCTCCATTCAAAGGCATTGATTTCATCAGCATGCCCCTCTCTTCCAACGCTCGACATGACTGGCACAAGGAAGGAAACGTCAAAGGATTCCAATTCCAGACAAGAGGATCAATCCTTGGACAACCAGGAGGATGCACTTCAAGTTCACCATCCATCAAGAAGAACGAGAATCCACGCCAAGAGCAATGATCTGTACCGGTGCAAAGGAAAATACAGCAGGGATGGAATTTCAATTCCAAAGTACACAGCACCGAGACAAAATTCCAAGGATCACTCCAAGAATTCCATCAAGATTGACTTAATTTCCAACCTGGAAGGAATTCCAAGGCAAAAGTTCCTTGACCCCTTGGATTATGCGCCCAAGAAGAAAATCATTCATGGTTGCAAAATCCTATTCCAAGTGGAATTTGCGACCAGGACAAGTGGATTCCAGGACACCATGGAATTTGCGACCAAGGGGCAGGACAAACAGACAGTTTACTGGTCTCACCTACCTACCAAGCAGCTTAGTCAGCCTAGCGTCCAGGACAAGTGGCAACTTTTCATCCAGAGCAGGTGGCGTCTAGGACAGGAGGCAGCATCCCATGGAGCCTATGACATGTTCATCCCTATCTCTTTAGGGTTTGCACGGATTTTTAGGAGATCAGATCTCCTCACCTCCTCCTTTGGGTTATGTTTGCCTATAAATACGCTGAGGGGCCTCATTTGAAGGGGTCTTCCTTCTTCTTTCATTTCTTATGCTCTTAGAGCAAGTAGTTAGTTAGTTGTTCCTTTCTGTTGCACTCCATTTCTGGAGCAAGGAACTTTGAAGAATCAGCAAGATTGTTGTAAGACATTCCCAAATCAATACATGGATATTGAAGATTGGTGTTCTTGATATTCTTTGGATTGTGGCATGGTTTTCTGACTTCTTTGAAGCAAATCATAAGCTCCAGGATCTAAGTTGTTTCATTTCTATTTTCTTTCAAAGTATTTCATTAGTTAGAATGATGGAGATTATTACTGTTGAATGATTGAATCTATTTGTTCATACCATTGGTGATCTGTGGCCTGCAAATCACTGTGCATGGTTAGCCTAAACTAATTCCAAGTCTAACTTCGACTGTTCTGCACGTTTCAGTTCCATGTCCCTTGCAGGACCAGTCTGAAAATCCTCACTCCCCCTCAAAAGATAGCATCATCCCTACCTAGTTGTTGCCTTATGACGAAGCAGAGGACTGGTTCCAGTTTCCATCCTCAACAACAGTTATTTCCATCGATTAGATTCCTAAACTCTTACCTCATCTTTTGCATTTTCTTTTAGATTTTCGCTAGGATTAGTTTTGTAGAAGCTTCATTGCCAAATTATATGCCCCTTCAAGAGTGGAACTTGGGAATTCCAAGTTGTCCATTTGTGAGGACGTTCCATTCATTCGCCAACCCCAGGAGTATAGGAGCGGATTCCATGTCCACGAAGGAGTAATCCCACGTAAGTCCCCCTCGTGATTACGAGCAAATCACATCATTCCACTGATGTCTATCCCTGTGCACGTCAAGACCTGACATTCAAGGAACCTTGGAGCAATCTCATTCGATCACGAAGTTCAGCGTCTGAGAAGCTTTATTCAAGAGAGGATAGGATACTCAGTATTTTATTCTAATGTTTGTTGCAGTCACAAAACTCGCATCAACAGGCCAGCTCTCTGAAATGACTCTCAAGATCATGTTTGTCAAAACGATCAACGAGCCTTTTAGTGAATTTTGCATTAGATGTGATGAGGATATGACCCTGGGTGATCATGTCGTGAGTTCACCAATCACGGGCATCACCATCAAGATGCATGGTGGCAAACCTGATTGAGTCTCCCTCTAACATTGGGTTCAAACAAAGGTAGTTGTCAAGTTTTTGAACCCACGATCTAGCAGTGCATTTGGTTGACCCATCAAATGTACGTATTGGTGCCTTCCCAAGCTTTCGTTGAAGGTCTTGATTTTGAATTCTTGGTCTATTTCTATATTTGATTTGACAAAAATCATGAAGGGGCATTGCACTTTGAAATTCTTCTCCTAAAGAAAGCCATTCTTGCCGATAATCAGCAAAGCTTTCAGCCACAAACTGCTGTCCACCACCTTAATTTTGTTGCTATCCCAAGAAAATGGGCATCATAGGCCTAGTTGTTCAGGGCCGAGAGGTTCTAGTGTTATTAGCTGGATTGCCCCCATTGTTGGAGTTATAGCATCACCATGGTTTTCATTGTTTCCTCTATTTAGAGGAGTGCCACCACCCATACTATAATTCACCAACTGAGACAACAACCTTGTCATCTATTGTTGACTTCTCACCATTTCTTGCTGCCCTCTTGCAAGATCATTCAATATGTCTCTAGTACTGGGATCTTGTGGAGCCCTGTCACCCATGTTGTTTTCCTCTTCTAACCCTGAGTCAATGTGCAATTGCCTTCTTTTGTATGTTATGAAATCTCCCTCTCCAGAATTCATCAAATGCACAAGCTGAAAATTTTGATTTTACCAGTGAAAAATCTGCAAGCATGAAGCAACCAATCGGGTTGGCAGTAAGACCAGCTTTGATACCACTGTAATGTTCTACCCAAAAAAAATTTTCAGATTTTACCAAATCACAACAGCAGCATTAGAACATGAATTTGCAATCAAACAAACACCTCCACACCTTCTGATCACCAAGTTCCCAAGATGGGCGAGTTGAGAGCATATAATGCTTCAACTGATCAAATAAAATGCCTTGCAACAAATTCAAATACAACTTCCGCTTATTCAACGAGCATCCGCTTATTTAGTGGGAATGAATATAGAAAATCGAGGCACTTCCGCTTATTCAACAGGGAAGCCACAATAGAATCCACTTATTCAATGGGTAATCAATGAAATCAAAAACTTATTATCCATACCAGCGGTCATACCATCCACGGGTTACATAAATGATTGCAACAAAGTAAAATTTACAATGAAATGTAGATTAGCTGCAAATTCATTCCATAACCCTAGTTTTCCATTGGTTAGCACTGCTGCAACAATTAAGCTCATAGAAAACCACATGGGTGATGAAAGAAAACTCAAACCAACTGCAAATAGATCATCAAAGTATACCAGACATGAAATTATAAAAGAAACCCTATGAGAGATTATACTGTCACTGTTGTAGCACTACTGCAGATCTGAAAACCACTATATCAGCCATGATGAAGTCTCAATATCTGCCCACATTTACTTTTTTCCACCTCCACACTTCCAATAATGATCAGTACTATCCTTGGCAGCTACCAAGATGATGTTTTGAGCACCCCAAACTAGGCGATCTGCATCAAAAGGTCCCACGTCCCACTAGCTGTACAGACTACCATGATGGTACAGCCTGCCCATTCACACTTTAATCTGCAGCAAACATATCATATGATATATGGATATAGTCACCCAAACAGATGGATAATTATCCATACAAATCTAAAAAGAAAGATCATTCATTGATCACTCAAAATACCAATTGCCTAGATTGCACAGGTATGGCCTGGGGTGTACAACTTGCATGATCCTCATCAAAAAACTCAATGAAATCCATCAAAAACCACTCATATCACTCCAAAAATTCATAACAAATGATAAACATCAACCTCCAAAACAAAAACTTCAAAATACATCATAATCCATTCAACTCTGTGTGAATTTCTGAATGAAATCACCTTGAACCAGCTAGGGTGGATCTCTCACCACCGAAACTGATCTTCTTCTAGAGGGTTGGCATCCTCAAGAAGGATAGGAAGAACCTCAGGTTCAATCCAGCAGCATAACAGTGTAAAAATCAATGGCATAAAGAAACAAATGAGCTCTCATCCTCCTTATAAAGGCACTTTAGGAGTTACACAAGAAAATAATTATTTCTTGAAAATAATAACCTTTTTCCTCCAATTCAATTATTTCACTTTTCCCCAACTTAAGCGCTCACTTTAAAGTGCCTAAATAAAAAGAATATATTTCCTTTTTCCAATGAGCTATAATACATATGCACTTTTAATTATTTCCAACCTTTTAAGAAAGAAGTGCAAATAATTATTAAATAGCTCATTAAATCACCCACTTTTACGGAAAATCCCAAACATCATCAAATTGCAAAATAAACTATACCAACACCCTCCAGGAAGTTTGGGATGAAGAATGATGCCATCTGAGTGACTTTCTAAAAATAGACGGCTTCTCCAAGAAGTTGGAGAGCAATCCGAGAAGCCGAAAAAACTTTTGAAAACTACACTGCAATCCTGAAACACAATCGAGCTCAATGCCATCAACAAGACCCAAAAAAAAATTGAACCAGTGCTCTTCACAAACAAGAAGCCCCTTACCATACTACATAGCTTATCGAAACTCCAGGAAATAGGTTATCGAACCCACAACTATCTAGGCTTAAGAAGGGGACATTACATATGCAGTTTTGAAGTATGCAGAGATAAATTAGAATTCTATGAGGGGTTGTGGGCCTTTTGGGAGCCATAAAATGCTTAAAGAGGTGTCTTTTCAAACTACAACAACTTGACTGTGATTAGATTTTGGGTATGTATGAAGTTATAGTTTGCTGATATAAAGGTCTGAAAATTCTGAGTTTCATTACATCCATCTGGGTGTTTGTATTTCATTGAATTGAACCAAATGAAAAGAAGATTTGAATTACCATATTGTATGACAAATGTTTGATGTAATGTCTTATCATTTCCTTCATTGAATGTATGTATTTTGGCATTAGTTTGAGCATATTTATCTGTTGTTCCAAACAAAACAGACTCAGGAACAAAACCAAACAACTTTCATACAAAGTGTTTGACAAAATGTCAATACACAAATCAGAAAATTCAGGGGTTTGAAGGCAACATAAAACAAGGGTTCTTACAACATTTGACATGTCGCAAAGATTAATATGTCAAGTTTACACTTGATTCTAGTTCTACAGAATTTGCTTCTTTAGGTGATGGTAGAACACATGTAGTAGAAGGGATAGAGGATGTTCAGATTGTTCTCAGTGATACAATGAAATTAATAGTGAAGGATGTTAAGCTTGTTTCAAATATTAACAAAAATTTATGTGTATTAGTCAACTGCCGGAAAATCCTAACATTGCGATGAATTTTTGTGGAAATAAGTATATTGTGACTAATGTGGAGCTAGGCAAAATGGTTGTCCTAGGCATTGGGGCAGGTAATTTGTGCAGGCTAGTTAATCCTATCACAATTAATTTGCATGCCTAGTTGTGGAGGACAACAATAACATTTTGTAGCATAAAAAATATGGACACTTCAATCTTCAGGATTTAGTCAAACTAAGTAAAAAATGGTATGGTTCACCAATTCCCATCCAGCCAAAAGAAGTAGGATATATGTGTGGGGAATTTGGCTAATAAGAAAAAAAAAAGTTGTTTTGTCATGTCTCCTTTTTGAACTAAGTAATTAATAATTTAGCTTAAGTTGTCCAAAAAGTAACTTTATGTTATATTGTTAAAAGGCAAGTTATATTTTTATTATTAAAAAGTTTTTAAAAAAGGACCTAAAGCTATGTTATAAAGTGATGCTAGGATTGGGTCCAAAAAATGATGGGACTTTCTAGACACTTTTTAAATAAACTTTTAAAGGGAAAAGGGAAAAGAATATAATATTCAATTATATTCCCTCAAGAGCCTATAAAAAGAGGTGTTGGGTTTAGGAAAAGCATTCAAAATATTTTATCTATTTGATTTCTCCAACAATTTAGACTTTGTGTTCATCTATTTGCTCCTGAAGATGAAAACCCTTGGTGCGCAAGTGATTGGAGGATGAAAACCCTTCAGTTCCTAGATAGGGAAAGGACAAAAACCCTCTTGTCTATAAAGTAATTCCATCTAGGGATTACCTGTGTGCTGCAAAGATTGGATTTGGGGACGAAAACCCTCATCTCCATTTGTATGATTTCATTCAAGGATCACCAAAGTGTTGAATGATTACAGTTTCCAGTTATTCAAAGTGGAGTTGCTCGTGTTGATCAATCTTGCAACATCATTTTCAAATTTTGTGGAGTTTTGAATAGATTTTCATATTTGAAGACCAAAATTATTATTTGCATAGAAAATCTAATCTTTTGATTTTGGAGCAGCTATTCAAGGGCCGTTCCATCTTTTCCAGTCGCCCTCTTAGTCCTTTCTAATCACTACTATTTATTGTCTGGGCCGTACAGATTTAGAGGCCGTACATTTCTAAAATCAGGCCAAATCATGTTCAATGCTGGCCGCTCCATTTTAATCAGTTATTAACTTGCAATTGTGGTTGTTTCAGTCCTTATACATGTCATACTGATTTATATTGCTGACAATTTTATGTATCTTCTGATTGTGTCGCCGTACAAGGAATCATTGAGACGCCATTGTTGTAGAATTCTTGATACAGATCACTTAGTTTATGTGCTGATATGAATATTGGTGGTGCTGGGCGTGGCAACTATACAAGGCCACACTTATTCCAGACTTGGGTATACCCTTAAATGTGTGAATCTCTGTATTCTTTTAGTGGCATTTGGGATTGTAGTTATCAGTTGTCCGTTTCTGGTTATTAGAGTGCAATTTTGGGTAGAACTTATGCTATTTTTGGAAGCCATACACCTTCAGGTAGAGCAATTTCCAGTTCTGCATTTTGGAGCTGAATATTAAACATCGCCTTGATTGATATTACCACTTATAAACAAATGTTCAATTTGAAAGTAATATTGATTCTGATTAATTCCTGGCCTATATTCAATATTTCAGTTGTTTGGCATATTTCTTTGAATAAGAGTTGTTGTAATTCTAATTTCTTTGAATAAGGGTGGTTGTAATTCTAAGCGGTGCTCCGCCAAAAATAATAGAGAGTTGCTAATTTCAGTTTTTACATTTGGATAGCTATGCCACCAAATATATTAGCTGATTACATGCATTTGTAGAGCATCAATATTGTAATTTTTAGTGGTTTCTGGAAGATATTACTGCCAGAATCCTTTCTAAATTTGCATTGGCATTGTAACGGAGATTGGATGGCATAGCCGTCAAGGTCCGCACATCATCATTCAACTAGTCGTTGCATGCATTGTTCTAGAAGGCTTGCCACTAGAGACAATATATTTATCTTTGAGTTTACATTTGCATGAATTGTAAACTATGCAGCTTGCCGCCAACAAGTAAATTAAGTTGGCTTATTATTCACATCCTAGCTTTCATATGCTCTCACCTTGCCCACGTTGGAATCTTAGTGATCAGAAAGAGCTAGGGTTTGTGTTCTATTCTAGAAAATTGATAAAGTTGGCTAATATTTCAGTTAGGGACATTACATGTTTCCTACTGAAGGGGCATGACTTGTAAAAAGAGCTTTGGACCTCATTCATGCATATCTATGTGAGCCATCCTGGAAGTCATCAACAATCCTCAATACAAAGTACTTTATGTTGCTAATTGAGAATTTCTCAGGGAAAATGTGAGTATACTTTCTACAGGAAAAATTGGATTGCTTTGGATCCTTTGTCAAGTTCAACGCATTCGTTGAAAATCAAAAAGGTAGGTGGATTAAAACCCTCAGGTCTAATAATAGGGGTGAGTTCACTTCCAAGCAATATCAGGGCTACTACAAGAAGACTTTCAGGGACGATTGACATTACCCATAGACCCCTTTGCAAAATGAAATGATTGAGAGAAGCAATAGAACTATCATGGAGATGGCACAGTGATTGATGCACAACAGTGGCATGCTATACAAATACTCAAACGAAGAAGTGAACATGTGGATATATCTCCTCAACAAAAGTTTATGCAAAGCCTTATAGAATGTCACACCTATAGAATCCTAGTCCAAGCTAAAACCAAAGGTAACACATTTGTGTTTTTGGTTCAGTTACATATGTTTTTAGTTCCTAATAGCAAAAGGAGTAAACTAGATTCTAAGAGCTTCAAATACTTTTTTGTTGGGTATAGTGAACAATCTAATGCATATATACTGAAATGTCCCTTTCTAAAATAATAAAATTTATTTACATTGCAGCCGACTCATGTGATACTCTTGGTGCTAAAGAAGTATAAGATTTAAATTTGAATTTGTATCTCCAAGAGGCCAACTCCATTGAAGATAAGACAAGACGTGTATATAAGTAAGATTTGTCGCACTCCTAAGATATGATTGTTAAGATACAATATGCAGTGATTAAATATTGTTAAGGCATGCGATTATAGGAAGTGATATGATTTGTTAAGAGGCGCGATTCATTTATGAGTTGACTTGTTAATAATGAAGTGAGGAGGTGAGATTGATAGAAGGAAAGCAATTTATGAAGAAAGACCTGTTTTAGTTATTACAACAAAAGGCAGTAATTAAGGGAAGCAAATATCATTAGCAGCAAATCATTTCTATAAGAAAGAGGCAGCGATTAATTTGTGGAAGACAGCATTAGTAAAAGGCAGCAATTATGATATAATTAAGACAGCAATTGGTTTAAGAGAGATATGAATTGTTAATAATAAAGGTAGTGCACATGAAGAGGTACAATTCCTTATAAAAGCTAAAGTTTTATTAATGAAAGGAGGAACTTAAAAAAGAATCAGCGATCTATGTAAGAAAGGCAACAATGAGTTTATGAAAAGGTGTATGGAAGAGGACCAACATTATGAAGAATCATTTTATTCACAAAAGACAACCATTCCTAAAGGGTCACCTCTCTTGAGAGATATAAAAGGAGAGAGAAGGAGAGTGGGATAAGGAAGAATGGAAGAAATATATTTCTGAGTAAAAGAACAGATAAGCAAAGGAGTATTAGAAGGCAGAAAGGAATGGATCAGCAGAGATATATATGTCATAATTGATAACAGCAGAGAATTATTTATTGCAGTCATTCTATCATGCTATAACTCTATCCTCCTCACATTCTATTTAATCTATTATTCCATCTTTCTATCATTCAATTATTATATCATTCTCTCATTCTTTCCTCTATCATTAAATCATTTTGTTCTTCTATCATTCTATTCCAGCATATCTATTATTACATTATTCTTCACTCTACCCTCCTACTCTTCTATCATTCTATTATTCAGTTATTTTATCATTCTCTCATTCCATTCCTCTATCATATATCATTCTATTCTATCACTCTATTATTCTATTATTCCATCATTCTATTATTATCTTATTCGTCATTCTATCCTTCTATCATATGCTCATCCTATTCTATCATTCTATCATTCGATTATTCTATCATTTTATCATTCAATTATTCTATCGTTCTATAATTCTATTATTGAATCAATCAAATCAGCAAATATCTGAGACATCAATTAGCAATCAAGGAAGCTATCTTCATTGGAAGGAAGTCATATAAGAATCCTGAAATAATCATATGTCTGCTTCGTGTATGAAGTGTATGCTTTGTGTATGACGTGTATACTTCGTGCTTGTTAATATATGTATTGAACACATTATAAATTATGCATAATTACTCGCATATGAAGGATATATATGCTCTATTATGATTGTTGTGTATAACTAGTATATTTATATTTAAAAAAAATATATCTATAGTATGCTGAGAGATATCTTCTAGAGGTTATGTGCTTGCTTTTTGCGTTTTCCATACCTTTTGTGATTTTCTCCAACTTTTTTATCAATCCTTTCCGATTTTTTTTTTTTTCTAATTTCTTTTTTTAGTTTCATATTTTTTGTGATTTTCTCCACCTTTCTATCCTTCGTGGTTTTTATTTTTTATTTTCTTCAATTTCTTTTTTTGATTTTTATTTTTAATTTTTTTCAATTTCGTTTTTGGTTTTTATTTTTATTTTTTTTCTATATATTTACACGGAAAAAATGAGTGCTCTCATCTCCACCCCATTGTGACTGTAGAATGCCTCTCAGCATAATGATATATTTATTGTTGTATAGTGAATCTGGATATATTTAGTGTTTGTAATTCTCATCAAGCATGAGGAGGAATAATGAGTAATACAAGGAAGGGTTGGATGGTCCTCTTCTAAGTGCACCACCTCATGGTGGAAGACTGATAGTCCCATGAGGCCAAGGGGGTGCAAGGTGTGCCCCACCCTTGGGCTTAGAAAGGAAGGATACTCCGAAGACCCTATTGTAGTTTCCCCTCAAACCTCCACCATGGTTAGCTGTTGGGTTAAGGAGTCCCAATCATAGGGAGAAGAATAAGGATGCAAGAAGAGGGAGAACTGCTATAGGATTCCTCACTAGGTACATCCCCTCATGGTGGTGACTGATAGTCCCATGAGGCCAAGAGGGATGGTATATCCGCTCTTGGGCCTAGGGTAGAGGATCGCTTCGAGCACCCTATCATGCCTTTTATCCTGAACCCTTTTTGGGTTGAAATCCATTAATGAATGAGGTATATCATATGATTAAGATAATGTTCCTAACTCTAGTAGGAAAGATCTATTTTATGAATTATGATGATTATCTAACATAATTGCAGGTTCTCAACTAGGATCTATCTTGTTCAACAATTTAAATTGGTAAATGATATCGCTAACTCTATTTCATTTCTTGCTTTGTTTGGAATTGTGATTTTAGGGCAAAAACTAGGGCATTTACAAAAGGGGACATTACATATACTCATTGATATTTCCACTTACAAAGTCACAATTAGTCGAGGTGATCTAAAAGAAACAAAACCTTTCTTCGATTGTAACCCTAACCAGCAAGTTGTTAGTGATCAATCTCAAACTAGTGTTGTGGTTCATTTGAAAGATAAGGGTCTAGTTCTTCTTGTACTCCATCACAGTCATCAGTACGTCAACCTCTGGCTAATATTTCTCTTGTACCACAAGTATATCAAAGATGTCGACCTAAGTTGACTTCAATACCGGATGTGGTTGCTTTGCCACAGGAGTTTCAAATTACATAACAATGGAGACCAAAGTGGTATTATTCCACTCTTCAAGATGTGCATGAAGTTAACCTTCTTGTTGGACCTCAATTAGCAAGGAAACAAATTATTGGTTCAAATGAGCATGATCAATTTGTTTTCTTTTCTACACTTTTCAAGGTACCTGAATCACAACATTACACAAAATCAAAAGGTAAACCTAAATGGGAGACTTCCATACAAGTTGAATATGATGCGTTGATGAGAAATTATACTTGGGAGTCAACCAAATTGCCTCAACGAAAAAATCCCATTTAATGCAAATGAGTATAGAAGGTTGGGCTGAAGTTGCCAACCTATGATGATGATTCATTAATCGAAGCTTGGTCATTAACAAGTAGCAAAATGAGTATTTTGAAATGTCAAAGGTACTCTTGACTTTGGCATTGTCTATCTAAGAACAAAAGATTTCAACTTCATAGGATATATAAACTCTGATTAGGTTGGTTCAGACTTCAACTGATACTTGGAGATCAACTATTAACCATATATTTTATTTGGACTCAAGTGTTGTTCCATGGAAGAGTAAGCTTCAGCATAGTGTAGCTTTATCTTCCATTGAAGTGGGATACAAAGCAGCTGCCAGTGTTACTACAGCAACTTTCTATGACACTCAAGAAATCTTGAAGTTAGTGACGAACCCAATTTATCATGTTCACACGAAGCGTATTGAGGTTCATGCTCACTACATTTGGCAATTGGTTGACATTGATGATATTTCTCTCCATCACTACATTTCTCAGGAACAATTTGTTGATCTAATGACTAAACTTCTTGGTGCTATTCTCTTTATCAAATTAAAGGGTTGTAATGTCCCCATTTTCGGAGTGGTCACAAAGGAAGGCTTGTGAGGCTTGGTGGTCTCGTGTCATTAGTTTTGCCCATATGGTTGCTAGCTTACGATGGATTGCCTTGATGAATAATTTCATTCACACCGGTGAAGGAATAAGATGTAATAATATGGTCTCATATGTGAGCCGTCATTGTGGGGATTTAATTGCATTGTTGGGTTTGGACGACCTCTTGAAGGGAGGAATAATGTAATGTCCCCTTTCTCTATACAAAGTTAGTCTATTATCGAGTGCTCGTATACTAACTAGCCTGGTTAGGGAACCATGGTTAGCAGTGACTTGGATGAGTTGATCAATTGAGTGGATGTTGGTTTGGGTTCAGTTTGGTCTATAGTTGGCACTTTCTAGAGGTGGTTTGTTTGCTTTGGGTCGGACTTGCTACTTTTAGCAAATTAGGGTTTGTGCCATTTCAGGATTTTCAGTGTTGGAGTCAATGCGTCTTGGCGAGACCTTTCCAACGGTCTCTAGATCATTGGATTCCATGAACGTTTGGACCTCAGTTTTAAAGTCCGAAAATTAATAATATTATTTAATAAGGGACTTTGGAATTATTAAAGTTAAGTGACATAAATGAAGAAATATTAAAAGGGTCACTTAAGCTTGGTTTGGACGCCCACCTTGGAGACTCAAAGTAAATTAAAATAAAATATTTCCCTCCCAAAAGGCATCGACCTCCTTTGTGGAAATATAAAAGAGAGAAGTGTCTCATTTGGGAGTTTATGCGTTGATATTGATATTTGCTTGGTTTTTGCTCTACAAGAGTTTTGGAGGGTTTTGAAGGGATTCGAACCCAAGGGTTGTTTGAAACGAAAACTTCCTACAATGACAACATTCCGCAGGTGTGCAATACCATCCAAGGGTGCTATAGAGGCTAATACACCCAGTGTTTGCATTTGAGCTTCAATGGGATTCATTTGATGAGGGTTGGAGATTTATTGATCACATCTTTCGTAGATTTCTGGTGAAATAGCTGATAGCACTGATAGAAGAGTAGATTTGATACAAATATTTGCTTTTGTGTGGAGTTTGGACTGCTACTAGCTGAGCCATACACAGCCATGGCTGGCCGTACACCTTCTTGACAGGCCGTACCTTCCTAGTGATTGTTTTGCAAGTTTTTGGTGTTTGTTCCAGCTTTATCTTGGTCACCCTTCCATACAGAAACAATCAGTTTATGATAGTGACTTTGTGGGGGATTTATTGCTGATATACACTTGCAGCTTGTTGATGATTGTTTTTAGACAAGTCAACAATAGAGTAAAATACTAAGTATCCAACTCTCTCTTGAATAAAGCCTCTCGAATGCTAGACAAAGTGATCAGTCGAGATAACTCCAAGGTTCCTTTTCTTATGATTTGCAGTGGATAACTCAATGACTTGATATGATTTTGCTGATGAACACAAAGGGACTTAGACAATTGTTCTAACAACTTGTTTGTTTCACTTGTGGGAGGCAATTGAAATTTCTAAGTACTACAATTCTTCAACGTATGATATGGCGATGACGTTCTTGATCCTAATTCCTAACAATGATAGATAAAAAAAGCACAAAAATAGGTTTAGGAAACTACTCTAATCCTAGATGCAAGAAACAATTATTGATCAAGTGAAATCAACCAACTTTGTTTTGCCAAGTTAAACAACTACACAAGGTTGATGCAATCTTCTAGGGTAATCAAAGATGTTCAAATCACTTATGTTTATGAAAGTTCAACAAACACAAACGATTGAAGTTAAGTTCACTTAGTTCAGTCTAACCATGCATTGCAACTTGCAAGCCACAAATCACAAACGGTATGAACATATAGATTTCACCACGAAGCAATAACAATCACTTTCATCAACTAACATAAGACATAAAAGGAAACTTAATCTAATTTAACATTCGCTTGAAGAAATCAGAAACCATGCAACACTTAGAAACATATAGAGAATCACCAAACAATGAGTCTTATATTATTCCAAAAGAGCTCTTGCAACAATTTTCAGAGTCTTCAACCTTACAAATGAGAGCAAAAGGAGTCCTTATATAGGCCTCAAGAATACATGAATGGTCAAGATCGATTGGCAAAGCCAATGGACCAGATTATGCCACCTTACAGGTAGTTACAACAAACTCCTATTTTTAGTATATGGAGGGAACAAAGGCATGTTTCCCAAGAAGATAAGGATGACAAATCAATAGCCTGTGAGGAATCTCCATGTGAATAACCATCACTAGTGTTATAGAATTCAATGAATCTGGACACCACTTGTTTGATATCATCAAAAGGTACACTTGGCGTATTCCTAGTGGTCCCTTCGGCTTCAAGCACATCAGCTGCATAAAGGCCAAGTGTCTTCTCCCAATCGGCCATTCTAGTTTTGTTGGCGCCAAGGTGGATAGCAAGTGAAAATATGTTATCAAGCTTCTCATCAGAAACATCATCCTCTTGGAAATAGAATGCTTGAACTTGTTCTTTCATACTTTCAATAGTCATCTCTCCAAAGGGATTGCATATCTTCATCAAGGATGCATGTATTCCATCTTGGATTCTTTGAATCACACTTCTTACCCTTGACATATCTGTTTCCACTCTATCAAGTAGCTATCCTTTATTGCGAATGCAATAGTACCAGGAAGAGAAATCATGTGTTATTCCTTCCTCAATCACCTCAGCATGTATCAACTCATCAACTGAAGTTTCCATCAAACTCTTCAAATGTGGCATATATTGTTCTTTGATGACCTTAAACTCAACACAGGTTGTCAACAATGCAAGTACTCTTTCCTTGAGATTAGCAACCTTATTATACACTTGCATAATATCTTCAAGATAGCTATATGTTGTTTCCCTTGACCTTTTCATCCAATCTTTCAACCTATGAGATGAAGACCTCAACCCCTCAATATGTACAACTGTTTCTGGAGGAAGAAAAGGTGGAGGTGTAAAAACTCTTTCCTACTGATGGATAGGATGAACTAAGTGTTGAATATACTGTTCCAATGCTTGACACCTTTGCTCAACCTTGATCCTACCTTTTGTTTCTTGTCTTATGATAGCTCGAGCATTATCAATTGAATCCTGAAGTTCTTCTACTTGTGCTCCAGTCAACGGACCCAAGTCAATTGTATTGATATCATAATCTTGAGGTGCAATATCTTCTATATTCTTCTCAAGTCTTGGAACAGCTACATATACTCTCCTTACACCAGCTTTATCTTTTGTTATCTTTGAAAGAGTAGTTGCTTTCTTCTTCGATTTTCAGTAGACATGTCTAAAAGCAACTCCTCAACTGGAATGGGATGATATTTTTCCACTTCACAGCTTTCTTTAATTCTATCCTGTAGCCACTCCGGCAATGATGAAAAATCTCCTGGCTGTTGTACTTGCCTTCCTTGCATAGGCAATGATTCTTCTTCAGCTTCATCTTTGTTTTCAGTGTTAGCTTCATCAATGATTTCAGTATCATGTGGACTTGAACGTACCTCTTCAAATGGGGTATCCGGGACTGCATCTTCAACAACATGTACAACTATATCCTGATTCATTGGAGTATCTCCTGGTTGTCTAGATGAAGCAGTTTCAATGCTTATCCTTTTCTTCTTCTTGTGTAGATTCAAGTTGTTTTCTTTTCTTTGCTTGATTTGAATCTTTTTCATTATCCTTACTTCGTGAACTTCTGCCAGGTGCACTCTGTTGCACTTGTTGTTCAACTTCTCTCATCTTAGTGTAAGTGAGCTTCTTTCCTTGATCTACCAGTACTTGTACTTGTTCTTTTGCATGTTCCTTAATGATAGCAATGATAGGTTCTATCAACTCGTCATCATATACTCTTTCTCTATCAGTCCAGTCAATGTCATATGGCAAGTTCTGTATCTTATTGTATTCATCACCTGAAAGAATTCTATCATCATCTAGCTGATCAGGAATCCTCAACACTTTTGAAGCTCTCACCAAATCCCATCTTAACCTTGACCATTTTTGCATCCTTACGTCATCATCATCAATAGCATTTGCCCAATGATCTTCAAGTTGCTCTATATGCTGATAGGTAGGATATGATTGCTTAATAGCTCCATGTGGGTCGAAGTTCTCCCTCCTTGAATCATGAAGATGTAAATGATATGCTTGAAGCTCAATCTCAGAATGTTCAGCTGCTTAAGTGATGGACATGAATAATATCTCTCCAGCTTGAGAGGAAACTGAACCCTGGCCTTCTTTCTTGTCCTTTGCATCTTATGGAACTCTAACAATTGCCTCGACACTTCCAACAATACCATCGTATTAGTAGGATACCTTGGCAATCTATATGGAAAGGACGTAAAGCCCTGAATTCTGATATAGGTGAACTTATCGTATTGAATATAGTATCTTCCATATTATTCAATGAAGTTCCTAGCAGCACCTATCAATCTTCTATGCAAATCTCCTAGCAACTTCCTTACTATATACATGGCAAAGGCATAATTAAATCTCTTATAATGATTGATGTTCTTCAAATGGAGCTGTGTATAGCATTGATGTGATAGGATTTGGCCAGATTTTATGCCTACTTCTCCTTTAGATGTCAATCCCTTGTATACCACATTTCTTGCCAGTATGTAGACAAGATAGGAAGTCATGAAGAAAGACTTTGACTCATCAAAATTTTCAAATTGCTCATCAAGGCAATGACTTATAAGCCCAGCCCAATCAATCATCTTATTCTTTGTAAACACATGGTCAAAGTATGTATACATCCATCCTTCAAAAGTTGATGATTGAGGCCTACCTGTTACTCTATTCAAGAACATGATGAAGTAACTTATCTCCTTCTTGAAATCCGCCTTGTGGAACTTCGGATCTTCAGAGTTATATATCTTGATTGAAGAATCTATCATCCACTTCTTCCTTACTTCTTGCATGTACTGCTTGGAATTGCCTTCAAAGGTACGTTGGGTAGTTGTAGGACAAATGAACACTGTCTTCCGGTTCAGAATGTTGAAGATCTCCTGAATGGCTTCTCTTTGCAAGTAGGCGAGGACAGTCCCGTCTTTAGCCACAATTTGTCTTCTTTCTTTATCATAGTGTTGAATGCATTTTAACACCAATTCGGTGCTAGGTAGGGTAGGTGGGAAGCATGCTGCTTGTACAATTCCACTCTTCACATTGGCCTTGATATCTTCATTCCTTGTAACGGCGAGCAAGAAATCTTTCATCTCTTCTAGGTTGACGTGTCCCATATTGGTGTCTCCCACATTCTTCCAATGGGTCTCGAGCTTGGAGTCGGGTATGGTGGACTTGGCATCCATCTTGATCATCACTTGACGCTCATTTGCCGTCATGCCCATCTACCTACAAGACAACACCTCTATAAGAGACTTGAAATGGTGAAATTTACCTTCACAAGCCTGATTTTTGGATGATAAAACTATGAAAATTTGCAAATTAAGTAAGAAGGCAATTTTATGAATTAAAAGTAGTTGAAACATACCTTACAACAATTTTCAGACCTAGAATAAGTGCAGATTTCTGTAGGAAATAATAAAAATCAGTTCTAAATGACAAAATCAGACTTTATATTTGCAGATCTGCTGAAGAAATGCTGCTCCTTCTCCTTATAAATTTGCTCCAAGAGTGAGATTGTGTGTGAATTGTGACAAAATGAAGTGGGTGCTTCTCCTTATATAGATGATTTGCTTTATTAAATGTTGGTCGGCTAGGTAGAGAGGTCGGCCAAGTTTGCAATTTTCAAGATTTTCAAAATTTAAAACCATTTAGGCGCCAAAGTTGATAGGAAACTACATAAAGGACGCCTAGACACTATGAATGCAATCTTCAATTCAATTTGCTCATTTGAGGTGAGATGAGTTGAAATAGGTGCCTATCTCTTTTGAGTGCATTTGATGATAGTTTGGGTGTAATCTTACCTTAGGTGATCTTTCATCCCTAGGCGCCTGAGATGACTAAAGCCATAAAGAGGAGCGCCTAAACTTGATGTGATACTTATCAATACCCTTTCTCATGCTTCACAACTTACAAGGTTTTATCATATGTTTCAAATTCCTAAGCGAACTCTTGAGATAGTTTGGAGAAGAAGTAGCGCCTAGACTCCGAATAATCCCCTTCCAAGGCGCCAAAATTGGATCCCTCTAACACATAGTGCGCCTTGCTTCTTTAACTTGTTATTAATGTGTCCATGATGATCTTGAATCAAGACCTTGGTGTTTGACAACCTCTTGCTCAAGGTGATATTTCAAACCAGGATTCTTGGCCTCCTACTTCTTAGGCACATATGAATGACCATTTGAATGTTGCTCTTCTCTCATCAACCTAGACTTCAATATGCCCAATCTCCTTTCACTTAGGCGCTCATCCATGTTGTTCCAAATGACAAATAGGCGTCTAGACTTCATTTGATAAGATTTAGTCATTTTGGAGAGTCTAATCACTAGGCGCTCCAGTTGGATGTGACTTGAATGTCATTCTCTTCTAGGCACTCAAGATGGTGAAAATGATGAAAAAAGTGCGCCTTGACTACCAAGATCTCCTATCCCCTTGAAAGGCGCTCAAAGAGGGTTGTTTCAACACAAAAGTGCGCCTATACTCCTCTTGGCTAGTTTCTTAGGCGTTGTAATAATCTCAAGTCAGGATATTGTTGCTTGAAGACTTCCCATTCCAAGGTGATTCAAGATTCAAGGTTCCTAGCCTTCCTATCTCCTAGGCGCTCATATGAAGTTGTTTGAGTTAAATCAATGCCTAGACTAGATGAGGACATCTTTCACTTCTCTTAACCTTCAATCATTGAAGTTGCTCTGAAAAGACCTCTCCAAGTTAACCACCTTCAGACTTGGAAATTCAAGTTGATATCCTCCTTAGGCGCAAATACAACGTTGTACATGAGGAAAGTAGCGCCTAGAGTTAGAATGCTCATTTCATGTGTTTGATAAACTTTGGATGTCAAGGTGAATTACCTCCCTTAAGGCGCCCTGCTTTATGTTTCACAATATTGATTCTATATCAAGGCGCTTGAAGAGGCTCTAGAGGTAACAAAATGCGCCCAAACCTTCCCTCTTGCTTGTTGACAAATAACTCCAATCACTTGTTTTGATTTTGCAAGAGACAACTCTTCAATTAGGTGCTAGATCTTGACTCATATCATTTAGTCTTCAAGGCGCCAAAATGAGATTATTTTGATGGGAAAGTGCGCCTAACCTTCAAGATAATAATATCCTTCCAAGGCACTCAAGATAGACTCCTTTCAATAATGGAAGTGCACCTAAGAACATAAAGTATATCTGATGATCCCTAGGCTCATTTAGATTAGTCAAAAGACCCTCCTTGAGTGACTTAAACTAGTACAATCAAGGCGCCAAAATGAGGTAGTTTGGAAGGCAAAGGGCGCCTAGACTTGATGCTCTTGAAAACACCTCTAAAATCCTAGTTTCCCAGGGCGCTCAAAATGGTGAAAATGATGAGAATAGGCGCCTAGGCTCATAATGTGTTTCCCTACAAGTCTTTGCTCATTGAAACAAATTAAGGTCACTTATCACTCTCACGAAAAATTCTCTCCAATCTTAACTTAAGGAATGCTCTACATTGCTCTACATCGCTCTACATCACCTTAGGAGGCTCAACAACTGACTAACTCTGAGATAACATTAACAAGACACCCTAGAACGACTAATCTTTTGAAGAAAATTGGGGGGGTCCCCATCTGCAATGGAGCAATGTGTGATTTGATCACAACACAGCTGGGTTGTACTTCTTCATCCTGGTCGTGGGTCTTTGAGGCATCAAACACCTATTATTTGGGCATTCTTTTGGATGTAAAATGGCTGCCTAGGGTTCTATTTCTGAATGCTATTTATTGTTTTATGGAAGATCCTTGTTGTTTGATGATTTGGAGCGATTCCCTCATGTTCATGTAGCTGGCTCATGTACAGCAGACTTGTCAAGTTACAAAAATGCAAATGGGTATGCAACTATAATTCATTTGGAGTCATTTTACAATCTAGGTCGTTGATATTTTATTCATATCATAGTTTTTTTGGGTTCATTTTGCATGTTGTTTACTCCTTTGTATCTGTAAAAACAATTACATGGAAACCAAAAACCCCTTCTGCAACTTTTGTCTAGTCTAAAAGATCACAAAAAAATTAATAAAATAACACTATTAAGATAAACAAAAGAACCAACAGGTGCAGCTCATTACAAATAAATAATAAAATAATATCTATCTTTGGCGCGTTGGAGAACGAAGACTTGGAGGGAAGGAAAAAAGATAAAATTCAAATCTTTAGTTTGGATTTTAGGTGCCTAGAATTCCTTTGTTGGGTCGGCCTATTTGGTGCATTCAAAAGAAGAATTAAGTGTCATAGGTCAGCCAAAGTTATATGGACGCCAATGAGACATAAGTGGTCGGCCTTGAGAGGGAAAAAAAGTCATAAAATAATTCCTAAGGTCGGCCAAGATGAAATTCAGGGTAGGTCGGCCCTCTTTAGAGAGGAAATAAATAAAATAAAAGTAAGTCATACCCTAGGTCGGCCAGATTTGAGAAGGGCAAGAAAATATGTATAAATACAAGTCATTTGTGGCATTGCAAATCATCAATTGGACTTGTTATTTTATTGCTTTTGGACTGCACTTTTGAGCAGCCTATTCCAAGGACGAAAACCCTTGAGAATAAACGGTGAGTTGGACGAAAACCCAATCTCATCTTGGGAAGACTTCATAAAGAAGGTCTACTTGTGCTTCATTGCTATTTGGCGAAGGAAAAGAGCAGAACTCGAAATCAGATTTGAAGAAGACATCATTTGGTGAGTTTTGTTGCATATTGGCTAGGGAATTACCCTAGAATTGGAGCGCCATCTTCTAGAGGAGTAGCAATTGCAATTGGAGGGCGAATTTTGGCGTTAGGGTTTGATTCACTTTCAGATTTGTAGCAGCAGAAGATCAGACCTGGTTTGCCCTTGATTGAGGAGTGCATTTGGTGCTTGAAAACCTCATTTGATAAAGGTTTTACCCTACATTTGGAGCGCCAACATTTGGAGGTGTTTGGAGGGTTGTTGTGCATCTTTGGTTGTCATTTTGGAGCATCAGACCTTAGCCGACTTATTGCAGACCTGAGCGCAACATTGGAGCAGCTACTTGGTGTGATTTGAAGACTCGTTGACATTAGGGTTTCGTGCCCTGACTTTGGCGCCACATCTTGGAGGGTGTTTCCATCTTGTTGGAGGTCATTTGCATTGTTTTGGTATGTATAAACCCTACAGTTTATAGCTGGGCATGTTTGGTTTATTTGCCCATAATTTTCTATGTATTGAAGACTTCATAAATTCTGAATTATAGCAGCAGACATCTGATTTATATTTCAGTCCGTTGTGGTTGCAAATTGGAGTGGTTTTCATTGTGTAATTCAATGATGTGATTGGCAATCATGTTGGCAATGTTTTTATGATGTTTTGGCATGTTTAATTGGGTTGATATAAGTGTTTGCATAAGTCTGATTTGAAAATCAGAATTCAGAAAATTAGGGTTTCAGCGGAAAAATTAGAAATCAAACATAAGGATTAACCCTAAAATCAGAAAATTCAGTTTTGTCCTATTTGGGATATTTCAGTGGTATTAAAGCTTGGATCCTGCCAGCCTGGAGGGTTTGGGAAAGGACTAAGTTAAATCTTATCCTACTAGCATACAGGAGTATAATGACCAGCAGCTGCATCCTCCATCTTTTGGTAGTGATTTGGCTCGGCTTTATCCTTGCATGTTATGTGGAAAAGGATTTGACCTATCCTTATGTAGTTTCCATAGAAGAAGAGTCGTGTATCCTGCCAGCCTACTTGGGTTGTGAATCATGAATTCCGAAGTTGTTGATGATATAATGGTTGCTTATGAAAGGTACCTTGCACTTCCACAGGAGGTTAGAAACGATCTCACCTTCGGTTGCTATATGGAATGTTGGAGGGATACGAAGAAGCAAAACCAAGAACGAAGACCAAAGAAGTTTCATAAGCAGCCAAGTGTGGAAAACAACCTGTAGCAAATAAGGCAAAATCTTATGCAATCACAACAGAGTTTAGCTCACAGCTTGCAGTGGTATGAAGACTCCCTATCGAGGCAATCTAGGCACTATAGCGACTCATCCACAAGTGAAGTATCCAGAAATCTCTATGATGAGTTTGACAAAGGTACTAATTGGGAGAGTGGTAAATCAGCTATCATTGATCAGCCTATAGGTGAACAAAGTTCTCGAACAACCATTGAAGAAAGGTGTGTTGAAATTGTCCAAGTGATAAAAGAAGAATTGCTTCCTTGTAATCATCCACATGAAGATATGGGTTCGACTGATGATTCATTTCTTGAGCATAACATTACCACACTATCTCTACATCATAGTGGCAAGGAATGTGATGAGAAAAAGACTTGGGTATATTGGATCAAAGCCCTTTTACATGGCATGATGGAAAAGTTCAATTTAGGGTTGAGAAAGATTATGTGGAAGGATGTGTGGAAAAGAACATTATTTCAGATTTGAAGGAAGATTTAACCCATCAAGGAGACTTCAAGGAGCTTGCTTGTTATGATGCAGCTCTAGCTTCAAAACAGAAATTAGATGAAGAAGATGTCAAATCAGAAAAACAGTCATCTACAGCCATCACACTTATGGGGTGGTTTTCACATGAAAATGCAGATTTCAGTTATGAGATGGGTGATACAACTTTTGGGACAGTCAATGAGGATATGCATGAAAGGGTGATCGTGGGTCAAAGCTACATACAAGGTATGTCATTCCATGGTAAGTTCGATGACCCTTGTTTCATGCACATGATCACATTTGATGAATACCTATTGAAGTTGTATGAGATACATTTTATTGTAGAGCTGATCATAAAAACTAAGGGGTTGCCTAGTAAGAAGATTCTACAATTTGATAATGTATGGTTTGTCATGGACATTACACCTTAGAGTTGGTCTGAAACGATGGGACTCACATCCAAGGATGCACCTATGATGTGGAGAGCCAGTGATAAAAATGCAACACCTAAAGAAGATGAAGCTGTACTAACATGTCTTCAACAGGATGAGGATTCACTTCTTGCATCGACCAATAAGGAGTACATGTGTCTTCATAATGACCGCAGGGTAGAAGGGTATGCTGTCATAGAATTTGCCAAATCAGCAGTGATTGATCAGTTTTATGAAGGTGATGTTGTTCATTATTATGAAGACAAATCAGAAATGTTGCATGAAGATTTTGGGTCTCATAAGTCACATCACTTGGAAGTACAATTGAAGGTAAATGATAGTCAGATTGTGGCAGCCCTAACTCACTTTGATGATATTCATAAGATGATGCCAGATTTGTGTTGTAAGGCACTAAGAGAACATAAAGGTTTTGAAGGAGGTGTATCTCTTGCCGACTTACACAAACTCAAGGAAGCTTTGGTGGTAGTGAAGTCAAACTACTTACACTTACTTGCCGATAGAGATCATCTCCTCACACTTGGTGAGATATACTCGGAGGCTTTGAGAAGAAAAGAAGATGAGGTAGACAAGCTCACCCTTGAGTTCAAGGATATAGTGGATTCTTTTAGGAGCACTCAAAGGGCTCTTCAAGAATCGGAAGATCATGAGGATAAGCTTTGTTGGAAGAGTTGGAAGATGACAAAGAGCGGAGACATGGAGAAAGGACATAGAGGATCCCATGATAAAATCATGAAGATAAAAGAGATCTATACACATAAAGATATAGCTTGCAGCCATGGGACAGAAGTTATGGCACATGAGACACTTGATTTTCCATTGGAGACATCCCTTGGACCTGCGCTAATGAATGAGCACCCCTTCATGGAAGAAGAAGAAGAGGTAAGGACTGATTTTCTGATGTGTAACAGAAGTCCCCTACCTTCACAATATCATGACATGGCAGCCAAAGGGATAGAGGTCCGATTCAGATTGGAGGCAAATGATTTTCAGTTAGAGCCACCTTTTAGATCTGCTCTTGTAGGACATGAAGCCAAGGAAAGGGACATGATTGAGGAACTAGAGGACGGCATGATAAGGTATGACAGCAGGTCTGATTTTCTGATTCATGACAGCAGTCCTATTCCTTCATTCATAACAACCACTTCACATGAAGAGAATGAGGTAGAAGCATCTCCCAAGATTGGCAATTGTGATTTGGGTGTGGAGCATAAGGAAGGTATTGAAGTTTCAAGCCACAAGAAATATGAATTTGTTCATCATTCCCTAGAGGATGTCAAGAGAAATCAGGACTTGAGTGACAGTTGGCTACAAAGAGCAAAGGAGGCTAAGATGTTGGCGGCCCAAGCAAAACAGCACTTGCGAGAGGTCACGGAACATTGTAACCAGCTAGATCAAGCAAGGAGGCAGAGGGAGTCACACCTTAGATCTCTATTTCTTCCAAGGGAAGAATGCATGGTGGTGGGGCAAGCAAAGGAGAAGTCCCTTGAGGAGAGCAAGCAAGAAGGGTATGGAGATTTGGGTGGACAAGTGGAAAGGTATGATTCAGAAAATTTTGTTTGTGTACCTTATTTGCATCATGAGTTGCCTTTGTTTGAGAGCCCCTTGAAGGCTCAAACCCTAGAGGTGGTTAGAGTAGTTGAGCATACACTTAGTGGATCAGCCACTAGTGTCAAATCCTCACATGAAGGAGTCATAAGTGATTCAATTTGTGGTGATCTATTCGTCTTTCTTGGAGAAGATGAAGAGTTGGTCGGTGATGAGGTGCAACCCTATCATCCTATTGATTCCTTGGTAGTGTTGGCAGCTGCCCTATTCCAGAGATTGGTGATGCATGTCATAGAGACACTTGAATTTATGTGGCATACTTTTGGGTTGCAGCTGGCTCATGAGCCTAGGTATGGAGACATTGCTATGATTTGTGATTTTGAGACACTAATGTTTGCATTGCAGTTGGACTATGGCGTTAGGCAGGGAGGTAAGCATGTTTGCATTGGTGTTCCAAGCCTAGTTCGTGAGAATCTACTCCCTACACTGATAGGAGATGGTTGTTCTACTTTATGGAACATGGATTTCTTGCATAACTCTTGGAGGACAGTGGCTGTTCAAGAGTTTGGAGGAGAGTTGGATCATCTCCTCATCATTGGAGGATGGCATAGGGATGATACTAGCCTCCTATGTCCTTGGAGATACTATTTGCATCCACATAGCTCTGATTTTCAGTCATGAGGTCGTTGTTCTGTTCCATATCAGCAACTTCGGAGGAGCTGTTATACACTTTCTTGCACCTATGTTGGGTATACTTCACATCCATGGGAGATCTATAGGAGTTGGAGGGTGGTTTGGTGTTGATAGCATATTGAGATGCTTCCATTTCCTCATGTTTGATGGATGTCGGGATGTGGTGATTTGGGATCCAAGTGGTGACAGACTTGACACTTGGGATCTAGATGAGTTGCTTCACAACTCACAGAGCATTGATGATGATTTCGACAGAGTAGAGCATCGGAAGCTTGGAGACTTGTGATTGTGTTTCAAAGTTCACATTCTTCAGCACTTGTTCACAAGAATGGTTTCCTTTAGGGCATTGGGTTGGCATGGTGTTTGGTCTTTGTTGGACTTAGCACTCATAGATGGTGAAGCCTTTGGAGACTTGGAGGTGGTGGCACTTGTGGTTGTGAGCACATTTTCAAAGTTTGGAGGATGGGGCCAAGTCGAGTTCAAGTATATATGGCTTTTGCCACCGGAGCTCACTTCACATTGCATTCTTCATGGGAGTTGCAGCCACAAGTTGAGGTTGTGTGTGATCACAGGGCATTTGAGTGGATGGAGATACATGTCACTTAACACTATCTCATAGGATGCATGCTTGCTATAGCTTGACGACAAGCAATTCCGAGAAGGGAGGACTGTAATGTCCCCATTTTCGAAGTGGTCACAGAGGAACGCTTGTGAGGCTTGGTAGTCTCATGTCATTAGTTTTGCCCATATGGTTGCTAGCTTACGATGGATTGCCTTGATGAATAATTTCATTCACATTGGTGAAGGGGTAAGATGTAATAATGTGGTCTCATATGTGCACCATCATTGTGGGGACTTAATTGCATTGTTGGGTTTGGATGACCTCTTGAAGGGAGGAATAAATAATCAAATAATATCTATCTTTGGCGTGTTGGAGAAAGAAGACTTGGAGGGAAGGAAAAAAGATAAAATACAAATCTTTAATTAGGATTTTAGGTGCCTAGAATTCCTTTGTTGGGTCGGCCTATTTGGTGCATTCAAAATAAGAATTAAGTGTCATTGGTCAGCCAGAGTTATGTGGACGCCAATGAGACATAAGTGGACGGCCTTCAGAGGGAAAAAAGTCATAAAATAATTCCTAAGGTCAGCCAAGATGTAATTCAGGGTAGGTCGGCCCTCTTTAGAGAGGAAATAAATCCAGATTTGAGAAGGGCAAGAAAATATGTATAAATACAAGTCATTTGTGGCATTGCAAATCCTCAATCGGACTTGTTATTTTATTGCTTTTGGACTGCACTTTTGAGCAGCCTATTCCAAGGACGAAAACCCTTGAGAATAAAGGGTGAGTTGGACGAAAACCCAATCTCATCTTAGGAAGACTTCATAACAGAGGTCTACTTGTGCTTCATTGCTATTTGGCGAAGGAGAAGAGCAGAATTCCAAATCAGATTTGCAGATCAGATTCGAAGAAGACATCATTTGGCGATTTTTGTTGCATATTGGCTAGGGAATTACCCTAGAATTGGAGTGCCATCTTCTAGAGGAGTAGCGATTGCAATTGGAGGGCGAATTTTGGCATTAGGGTTTGATTCACTTTCAGATTTGAAGCAGCAGCAGATCAGACCTGGTTCGCCCTTGATTGAGGAGTGCATTTGGTGCTTGAAGACCTCATTTGATAAAGGTTTTACCCTACATTTGGAGCGCCAACATTTGGAGGTGTTTGGAGGGTTGTTGTGCATCTTCGGTTGTCATTTTGGAGCAGCAACCCTAGCTGACTTATTGCAGACCTGAGCGCAACATTGGAGCAGCTACTTGGTGTGATTTGAAGACTCCTTGGCATTAGGGTTTCGTGCCCTAACTTTGGCACCACATCTTGGAGTGTGTTTCCATCTTGTTGGAGGTCATTTGCATCGTTTTGGTATGTATAAACCCTAGGGTTTATAGCTGGGCCTTGGTTTATTTGCCCATAATTTTCTATGTATTGAAAACTTCATAAATTCTGAATTATAGCAACAGACATCTGATTTATATTTCAGTTCGTTGTGGTTGCAAATTGGAGTGGTTTTCATTGTGTATTTCATTGTGTAATTCAACGATGTTATTGGCAATCATGTTATTACACAGGTAAATGGCAGAATGTTGGATGCTATTCACATAGAGCAAAGGCTCTTAAATAGGTTACAAGTAATTACAAAGAAAGCAAGTTTCTATATTTAGAAACTGCCAAAGACTGCCAAAGATTGACACACGATCTTGTCATAATTACATACCGTTACAAGAAACTGACCATTAACTAAAAATAGGAGATTCTAAGTATAAAAGAATATCTTAATACCCTCCCTTAATGGTCAACCTATTCACTACACCAAGAGACCCCCTAAATTTTACAAACTTGTCAGGACTAAGGGACTTGGTGAGAATATCAGTTGTCTGATCCTCAGTCGGAACATACAGCAACTGAACCGATCCGTCTTCAACCAACGATCTGATGAAGTGACAATGCGTCTCTACATGCTTGGTTCTTTCATGGAAGACCGGATTCTTGGCAAGTTTGAGAACTCCCTGATTGGCACAAAACAAGGGAGTCGGACCTACTTGAGATAGTCGCATATCTGCAAGCATCCGACGAAGCCAAACTGCCTCACAAGTTGCCTTCACTACACCTCGATACTCAGCTTCTGTGGAGGAGAGTGCTACAGCCTTCTGCTTCTTACTGGTCCATGTGACGGCACCGGATCCCAAACTGAACACATACCCAAAAGTTGATTTTCTACCATCAACTGAACTTGCCCAATCTAAATCTGTGAAGCCTCTAAGGCTGGGATCAGAATTCCTTGTGTAAAGAATTCCAAAGTCAGAAGTGCCTTTCACGTACCGCAGCACATGCTTAGCCGCTACCCAATGAACACCCTTAGGAGCTGTCAAAAATCGTGAAATGTAGCTGACTACAAAACTGATGTCGAGTCTAGTAGCAATCAGGAAGACAAGACTGCCTACTAGCTGTCCAAACAGAGACTCATCAACCACTGGTGAGGCAAACTTAGCAGACAGCTTAAGTCCTTTGTCCATCGGGGTGGAGGCTGGTTTGCAGTCCTGCATTCGGAACCTATCCAAAAGACTGCGAGCATACTTCGACTGAGAGATGAAGATGCTGTTCTGAGTTTGCCAAACCGCAACACCTAGACAATAGTGTGAAAGTCCCAAATCTATCATATCAAAGGATTTGCACAGGTCCTGTTTGATCTTATCGATCAGGTGTGTCGAGCTACCAGTAATGAGCAAGTCATCCACATAGACAACGAGCAACAATATATCATTGCCAGTATGTTTGATGTACAAATGTGGGTTAGATGGACTCCGCTTAAAGCCATGATCTGTGTGGTACTTGTCGATTTTGATGTACCATGCTCTTGGAGCCTGCTTCAAGCCATAAAGTGCTTTGACCAGTCTACAGACTTTTTGTTCTTGTCCGGCAACCTTGAAAGCAGGAGGTTGCGTCATATAGACTTCTTCCTGCAACTCACCGTTGAGAAAGGCACTTTTGACGTCCGTTTGATGGACTTTCCATCCAAACTGAGCTGCTAAGGCAAGGACAAGCCGTATGGTACTCATCTTGGCTGTAGGAGCAAAAGTCTCCTCATAGTCGATGCCTTCTTTCTATGAGAAAACCCGAGCAACAAGCCTTGCTTTGTACTTGTCCAGGGTTCCGTCAGCCTTGTACTTAACTTTATACACCCATTTGCAGCTAATGGGCTTCTTCCCTAGAGGAAGGTCTGAAAGGACACAAGTGTGGTTCTTCTGAAGGCTCTGGAGTTCAGATTCCATCGCCGTATCCCACTCTGGAATGCCTTTAGCCTCTGAATGAGTCTGAGGCTCATAGACACTGTGTAGGTTGGCCATGAGAGCAAAGTTTATTGTATGCTGTTGTGTGCTCTTATTCCGGGAGGATCTACCCTCAACAAGTTCATCATCATGAAGATCGGCAATCGTCTGAGACCACCATTTGGGGCGACGGGTAGATGGGCCAACGTCAGGTTCAGCAGGAGGTTCTGGAACGGGTGCAACAGGTAGAACAGGTGCATCATGTAGAACAGGTGCATCAGGAGGATGCTCAGGATTATCCTCAGGGATGTCAAACTGAGAATCATCGGAATCTGAAGAATTATCAGCATCCCTCCCATAAGGTGGACCTAATGGAAGACAGACACCCAAGTCAGGAGCCTTCAAAGGCTAATCTTCGGATTGCTGCACAGAAGAGGGAGAGAAGAAGGGTCCCCGCTCTTCATCAAAAACCACATCACGACTAAAGATGAGACTGTCTATCTCAATGTCAATGAGCCGATAGGCCTTGTGGTTATCACTGTATCCTGTGAACATTAATTTTTGACTCTTGGAGTCCAGTTTAGAGCGCTTGGCATCGGGAATCCAAACATAGGCAAGAGAGCCAAAAATTTTTAGATGACTGACCCGCGACTTGCGGCTAGTCCAGACTTCTTCTGGAGTTTTATCCTTAACTGCATAGGTCGGAGACCGGTTAAGAAGGTAAACTGCAGTGAAAACTGCTTCTGCCCAAAATTTCTTAGGAACACATCTGTGCTCCATCATGGAACGGGCTTACTCAGTTATAGTGCGGTTGCGCCGCTCTACAACACTGTTCTGTTAAGGAGTGTAGGGTGTGGTCAATTGGCGTTTGATGCCATGTGTATCACAGAAGTGGGAGAACGCATTTGAACAAAATTCCCCCCCATTATCTGAACTAAGAGTTACAATGGAACAACCAGACTCTTTTTCTACTAAGGCCTTAAACTTTTGAAAAACTGAAAACACATCTGATTTCTGTCTAAGAAAGTAAACCCACATTTTCCTACTGAAATCATCAACAAATAGTAAAAAGTATTTGCATCCAGTAACTGAAAGAGTATTCATAGGGCCACAAACATCAATATGAACCAACTGAAGTACCTTGGATGCGCGCCAGGAGTCGCCAGTCGGAAATGGCATGCGGTGTTGTTTCCCAGCTTGACACGATCCGCAGACACCGAAGTTCTGAGCCTGAATCTCAGGGAGCCCATCTACTAGGTGCTGTCGGGAGAGCTAAGACAGGTAGTGCACATTCAGGTGCCCATACCGCTGATGCCAAAGACTGGTAACCGAAGAGTGTCGAGCTGCTAGGGCTAATTCAGGAGGACCATCCGAATCCACAAGTCAATAAAGACCATGGTCCTCAATGCCAACAGCTACAGTGCATTTGGTTTCCCGGTCGATGATCGAGCACTTGTGAGCGTTGAACACCGCATCAAGTTGTGGAGAGTGTTTCATGATCTGGCTAACTGAAAGCAAGTTAAGTTCCATACCAGGAACATAATATACGTTGAGGAATATGATTTTCCTCCCACCAGACTGAAGCTGAACAGTGCCCTTACCGGCAACTGTGTACACTTCTCCACCACCGAAGACCATTGAATCACTGAAAGGGGAGAGTTCTGTAAACCAGTCACGACAATGAGTGAAGTGACACGAAGCCCCTGAATCAATGTACCAGGCAGAGGATTTTGCATGGTCTGCAGGTCTTTTAGCCATGAAGGCGTAAAACGCAGACTCCTTCTGCTCAGTGTGCTCCGCACTGTTGGCCTTCTGTTGAGACCCTCCCTGCTTCTTATGTTCAAAAGCGATACATGCGCAACAATCTTTCTTGATGTGTCCAAACTTGTGACAGTAGTTACACTGAATGTTCTTCTTACCGCTGTCCTGAGATGGCGCTGGCTGATGATTCCACTGTGGAGGCTGACTTTTGCCTTTATTCTGAGCCTGAAACTTGGCTGCAAAAGCCTGCTCTGAAGAGGACGAAGAAGCACTACTACCAAACTGTTGTTTCCAGCGATCCTGCTGCAAGAGGATAGTACAGAGTTCTGGAAACTTCAAATCAACATTAGCTGACGTAATGTTGAGAGTCTCAATGAAATGTTCATAGGACTTAGGTAGACTTTTCAAAGTGATCACAACCAAGTCTTCTTCCTCCATTTTTCGACCAATAGCCTCCAGCTGATCTCTGATCTCCTGGATCTTGTTCAAGTGTGTCTACAAAGATGTCTTCTCATCCATCATGATAGAAAACAGTATATTTTTCAGGAAGAACGCATGACTCTTGTCAGAGGTTTCATGCAAACCCTTCAGATGGTCCCAAATCTCCTTTGCTGCCTTTCCAGCCGGAATCTGAGGTAGCTGATCATCTGTGACTGATAGCTTAATGAGCATGACTGCTTCGCGAGTTTGTTCGTCAAACTTATCCTGGTCTTTACCTGTCGTTGCTGGACGAGTGGTAGTGCCTTGAATGATCTGAGCGAGGCGGCGATATTCAAAGATGGTCATCATTCGCTGCTTCCAAGTGTTGTAGTTGCGGCCGTTGAACCACTAACTGCCTTCCAACATTCTATTGGACAAGCTCGCCATTCCACACGCCTTTCGAGGCATGAAAAACGACGAACAGAAGTGGATGCGAACTGAAATTCCGGACAAAACACTACAGGTACGCCGAACTGAACTGAACTGGCACAAATTTCGAAACAAGTACGGTGCACAAAAAACGATGCACCCAAAAAAAACGGACGAAGACCCAAAAATCTACTCGAAAAACCCACTAGGAATATGTCTTCGAAAAAAAATTCGTCAAATTTTTGAGGGTCAAAACCCTAGACGAAAAAAGCCATGCCCTAGGCATTCAGAAATTTCAGAAAACCAGAAAAAAATTCGGATGAAGACCCAGAAATTTGCTTGAAAAACCCACCAAGCATGTATTCGAAAAAAAATTCGTCAAATTTTTTAGGGTCAAAACCCAAGACGAAAAATTCCCGTGCCCTAGGCACTCAGCAAATTCGAAAAACAGGAAATCTGCAGGAAAAAAATAAAATCCGGCCTCACCGAAAAAACAAGAACCAACCAAAGAGCCCAAAACAAATTCGAGATTCGAAAAAAACTTGAATAATTTCGAATGAAATTATGTTTTCGAAGTCAAAGCAAGCTCTGATACCATATTACACAGGTAAATGGCAGAATGCTGGATGCTATTCACATAGAGCAAAGGCTCTTAAATAGGTTACAAGTAATTACAAAGAAAGCAAGTTTCTATATTTGGAAACTGCCAAAGACTGCCAGAGATCGACACACGATCTTGTCATAATTACATACCGTTACAAGAAATTGACCATTAACTAAAAATAGGAAATTCTAAGTATAAAAGAATATCTTAATACATGTTGGCAATGTTTTTATGATGTTTTGGCATATCTAATTGGGTTGATATAAGTGTTTGCATAAGTCTGATTTGAAAAATCAGAATTCAGAAAATTAGGGTTTCAGCGGAAAAATCAGAAATCAGACATAAAGATTAACCCTAAAATCAGAAAATTCAGTTTTGTCCTGTTTGGAATATTTCAAGGGCAAAGTTGGAGTTGTATCCAATTTAGTCATTAAGGAGGAGTATTAGTTATAACATTAAACATAATTGTAGACATGATATTTCCACAGTCCATGATATAAGTGTAGAGCTTCTAGAACAACTGTGTATTGCTTTTTTAGATCAACATTTTGGATCACACTCTGTGATCCATCATCAGGAAGAAAAGAAGAGAATGAAAATGAGATAAAAGTGCAGAGAAGGTTTAATAAAAAGAGAGAGGGGGGGGCACAAAGTATCGGATTGACCAGAGGCAAAGAAACAGTTATTTATTTATATTTTTATTTTATTGTATTTTATTTTTATTTATTTATTATTTTTATCTTATATATATATATATATATATATATATATATAGTTTTATGCTTTTATTTATTTATATTCTCCTTTTTCCTTATTTTTCTTTTTTAGGTTATTGTTTTCTAGTCCACCGTTTAGTGCATTCTTATTTTCATTTTTTGATACTTCTATTTATTTTCTTTATTTTATTATATTTAATCTTATTTTCTCTTTCCCTCTTTTCTGTTTTATTGAATTTCTATTTTCTCATATTATTTTTATTGTAATTGTATTGTAACTGTTTCTTTGCCTCTGGTCAAACCGGTATTTTGTGCCCCCCCCCCCCCCCCCTCTCTTTTTATTAAACCTTCTCTGCAATTTTATCTCATTTTCATTCTCTTCTTTTCTTCCTGGTGATGGATCACAGAGTGTGATCCGAAACGTCGATGCAAAAAAAGCAATACACAGTTGTCCCAGAAGCTCTACACTTATTAAACATAATGTTAGACTGCACTTTGTACACATAGTTATTTATTAATTATGTTAATGATATAATTGTAATGTCCCCATTTTGAGCTAAGTTATATTTTCTAGTTGAGCTTGTTTCTATACATGGACAATCAAAAAGTTCGTATATGTCTCTACATGGAGAACCGGAAAGTTGGCTCAACTAGTATTTTGCTTGAGTTTTATTATGTGAATAAAATAGAAAATGGAATCTTTAATTGCATTTTCTTCTAATCTATTTTGTGTTGTTTATATGGAATAAGGAGCATTCGCCCCATGAAGAAATAGGCCCAAGCTAATCCCAACGGTTATCATGTATGATCGATTGGCAATGTAGATGGAGTTACAAGAGGACCAATTGGCATTATGAGGTGGCGACTCCATTGGATCATGTGCCAATGAGTGGAATCGATGCAAGAAGAGGTAATCGCCCAAGCTAAGATGCATTCACCCAAGTCAAAGATATTCAAAAACAATTATTTTAAATGCCAAGTAGAGGATTGGCAGCTAAGGCAATGAATCATTTTAAATGCAAATTTATTTATTAAATGTTTGCATGTGGATCGATTGGGTTATGTGATGCATTTCATGAAGTTGTTAGAGATCGCCCAAGGAAAGGAAGAATGATTTTAAATGCAAATTTTATTTATTAAATATTTGCATATGGGGCGATTGAGGAATTCAAATGTCAACGCCAATGTGGTTGTGATCGCCCAAGCCTATGAATGATATTCAATGCAAAATGAAGATATTAAATGAGTGTATGCAAGCAGCTGCCTATGCAAGAAGAACTCATTACTAAAGGATCGATTCATATGGGAGTAGTTGTATTTCATTTAAAATAATTAAAGATCGTTTTAAATGAATGAGTCTTGGTTGCAACTCATTTACAATTGTTCAAGTTTATTGCTCATCATTGGTGGAACTCAAATTGCATTACAAAACATCATAGAGGAGGATCGCTCATCCAAGGAGAGGTTAAATAGAGACTTCCATCTTCATTTGAAGATTATGTTGAATCTGGTATGTTTTCTTATTCTTTTATTTTGACTAAAAATTCCGATTTTCATGTCTTTTTACAAGGAAATGACCCCTTGAGTATTCTGGTGATGACCCCATAATGATTTCTGAGATGTTTTCATGGCAGATTACATCATGTTTTGAATTTGCAGGTTGTTGAAGAGTTTTAGAGTAATAAGATAACATTGAGAACCCTTGGTTTCATTGCATTTCAACCAAGGTGATATACAGGGTTTTATTATCAAATATTGTACAAGGAATGATACAAGAAGACTTTGGAGCTTTTGGATGATCCATCGCTGACCTAAGGAGAAGCTTAAGTGATGTTTGGGAGAAATCTGGGCATGTTACAGTCTTAGCAAAAGTCTGATAGTCATATCAGCCTATAGAATTTTCATGTCAGTCAATTGTTCAGGGCTGTTATAGCATGATTGATAGCTAGCATCATTCTAGAGTGTTTGGACACTATCTCTATGTAAGATTTGATTAATTTGGGCACTATATATGCATGTAATAAAGTCTGATAATAATCAGACGGTGACTGAATTTTGATAGCAGCAGTGTGTATCTAAAGACATTTCATTTCCAATCAATAAAGAATGCAAAAGAGTTGATGGTTCTCATATGTGTTGAGTTGTATTGATGATTTGCTTGATTTGTGCAAGCAATCTTATCTAAAATTGATCAATATTTTCAATCATACATAGAAGGGTCTCTTACAATAATAACACCTCATTAATTATGTCTAAAAAATAACTTACAATTAAGTTACAACCACCTTATAACTTCCCTTTTTAGGCTTTTAATAATAAATACATGCCACACTCCTTGAAGTGTGTGCCTTCCAATTCTCTCAAAGTCCATGCATTCATTCTTCCAACACACATCATTGGCTCTTGGTTGTAGAAAGTTCTCCAATACATATAATCCAATTTCTTACAACATAGGAACTTCTTATTCGGAGAATATAGGAAATACATCATTAATGAGTCATTTTTATTCAAGGGATTTTGAAGTATTAGAAAAAGGCTAGAGTTTAGTAGTGGAGTATTTAAAAGGATTCAACAGTTGAGTAGCAAAATTAATTAAAATTTTACCCAAAGGACCTCAAGTGATGGTTATTAGGTTCATCAAAAGTTTCAAGATTTCATGAACAAAAGGGGATGAGGTCCATGAAGTTAGCTATTAGGGGGAACCATTTCAGATGGAATTAAAGGTAGAAACAGAACTGCAAAAATAAAAACTTGAGAAGTGAATAGAGCAAGTAGGGACGTTGTGACACATATAATCACAGCGGTAGAAGTATTAGGCAAGGAGGATAAATAGCTTCAATGAAATTTGGGAAGAGAAAAGAGAGCTTTAAAAATTAAAATTGTATTTATAGCAAGAAGTCTACAAATGGCCAAGGACAACAAGAAGGTGATCAACATTTTGTTACAGATGTGCCAGCAATAGTCACAATTCAATACAATGTTTCATGGACATAAAGACCAATAACAGAAGACCTGAAGGAGCAATAACCAAAACAGGGAGAGAAAGTGCATGTACTTAAGAATTCTGTGAATGTTTTGTATCAAAAACAAAAGAAAGACTGGTAGCTATGAAAGAATATTTCATATAAAATATAAAGCAAGGGGCAAGGTATGCACCTTGCTGTTGAATTCAATTAGCAATGAGAATCCAGTCAGTCCTCGTCCTATTTTGTGTTAAATCTAGATAAAGCCTCGCACATGATACATATAAGTTAGATTGAGGACAATACAAGCACTTAGCAGATGTATTATATTGGTGTTTGGCTACCTAAGACCTTAAATTTGGGGTCTTAAATGGATGAAGTGTGATGCAATGTTTTCCACATGACAACTTGCCATATACTTTTAAGACAAACATAGCAATACAATCAAAGTATAATGCATGATAGAAAATCTTATTCCAACGAAAGAAGAAAAGGACAAGAAAGCAATGGTTCTAACTAATGACTTAAAGGATCATGTCAACAGAACTAAAGAATGCTATCTTCTTTTTTATTATAGGACATAGAAAGGACAAATTTTGAGAAGGATGAGCTACCGGAGGAATTTCCAGGATCTATTGAAAGAGTACAAAGATCTTTGGCCGAAAGAATTTATAGCTGCTTTATCACCACATGGAAAGATATCCCCATCAAATTAAATATAAATCTAGACCAAAGCTTTTATCTCCTAAGAGAGATGGAATGTAACAGATGTGTTATATTTAGTAGCACTAAGTAAAATTCCTATTAATAATTGCTTCCTTGTACTTGACATGAATGATCTCATGGATGGACTTCAAGGGAAGCGGCAAACTATCATGGATGAGGAAGATATGACTGATTAGCAATTTCATTTTGTCTTCTTTATGCACCTTGTGCTTTCATGCAAGGCATGAATAAGGTGTCACACCCATTTCCTAGCAAGTCTGTTATTGCTTATTTGGATGATTTTTTTGGTTTATAATAGAACCAAAAAATAAGATTTGATACATCTCCAGGCTTTGTTTGATGAATGGCAAGAACAAAATTTGTTAATTTGGATTTAAGCCTGTTCCTCCAACATGAGTTAGTATACCTTGGACATGTCGTTTTCAAAGCTGTATTGAAAATTTAAGGTGATCATGGAGTAGCCTAATCCAAGTAATGCAACTGAGGTTAAACATTGTCATAAGGATGTGAACTTTCTATTGTAAACTCATACGAATCATAATAAAATTGCTGAACCTAGGATCTTTTGATGAAAGTAAATAAAAACTTTATGTAAGCAAAGACGGTAGAAGAAGTTTCTGATTTCTTAAAAGATGTGTGGCAAAAGCTCCAGTTTTAGCTGTTCTAATTTTAAAATACTTTAAGTTTGATTATTACATATCGGGTTCAGACCTCTTAACCATACCTAGTTAAGATGGTCATCTCATAGGATGCCACAATGAAAAAATATATGATTAAATAAAGAAAAAATATTGCACTAATGAACAGGATTTATATGCAATTATATATACAAGTACTGCATCACTGGAGACAATATTTAATGCATAAGGAGTTTGAACCATATAAAAGCCGTCTAACTTTGAAGTATTTGGAAACTCAGAAAGATTAGATTGTCATCATGCCGGGTAGCCAAGTTATATATGAAGCTTCACTTTTTATGATCAAGCACAAAACAAGCAAAGAAAATGTGGTTGCAGATGCACTATGCTGACGGTGCGTTGTTGATGACCAAGACCAATAAGAAGGCGGGTTTCAGCACCTCAGATTCTTCCACCGGTCTTGCCCCAAAACAGCAACATAGGACATAAGCACTTAGTTGGATTATATGATGCAGGATGAGTTTCCATTCTATAGAAAGCAATTGGGCATTCCTCAAGTTACTGCAAGAGAAGTTTGAACACTTGTAGATGAAACAATGCTAGAGGCCCTTGGTGGAAACTTTTGGATAAATAAAGGCCAAGAGTTAAAAAATACTATTATCATCCAAGTATGGATAAAATGGTGACTAAGAATGTGGACTGGTGTTGAATTTGTCAAATTTCAAAGGGTGGGCATCAAAATCTTGGTAAATATCAAGTCACCCTTAACAATACCACATAAGCCTTGGCAACATATCAGAATGGACTCTGTGTTGGGGTTAGTATCTTACCACAAACCCAGAGAGGTGATAATGCCATATTTGTTGTTGTTAAATAATTTTTCAAGATGGTAAATTTTATAACTTGTAATTAACAAGGAGATGCATCGTGCATTGGAAGACTTGCCTTCAAAAAACTGGCTTGATTAGGTGGATTGCCTACATCTTGGTGGCCTCCATAAGATATGTGGGGACCCAACTTCAGTGTAGCTCCATGTTTCATCCCTAAGCTAATGGGCAGACCAAATAAGTTAGTTATCTTTGGGGAATTTTTCACATTGTTTAGCAAAAGATCAACCAAAATGGAATTTGATGCTACCTAAGTACAGTTTTTTCCTCAAAAATCTTATCAATCATTGTCACAATAATCTTCCAAAGAGGCCAAATAATCATACAAATTTGACTCAATTCTCGAGGACAGCGTGCCGATTTAACTGTTTGTCAAGTTATTCCCTTTTTTTTTCTCCCAGCATCATGTCTATTGTTATTAATCAGCATTCAATTCTTGAGTTCAGGTTGCATGACTATGCTCCATGGCATAATTGCGTTGTTAGACCAATGAAAGGTCTACATTTTCAAGGGAGTGTTTTACATTGTTGAATGTGGCATTAGAATAGGGCCAAGACCTAGGAACTTCCACTATCCAAGTCCAATTATAACTACATAAGTTTCAATTTAACATTATATATTTTTGTTGTGTACTTTCTACCTATGGTGGTACTGGCACTCTAGATTCTAAAGAGTTCAAATTGTGAAGTTCAACAATCAAACAATATAAAAATATATGATTGAAATTTAGAAACCTTTGAATATGTACATATTAACGTTCCAGTGTTATGTTATGGGAAAACTTAAGCACCATAATGAAGTTCACAAGCACAAATCTAATATGAAAAACAGAGAAAAGGCAATATCAAATTGATGATATGGCAAGGCTACATTTGCAGAAAGATAGGATTCTCAAAGGAAGATAAAACAAATTAGAGATGAAGATATTTAAAACACCCCCCAGCTGCCGCTTCCCCCCTTCCCACTTCCCTATCGTGCCTTTCTTTTTTGGCTAACATAACTCCAGAGCTTTAACATTGAGAGGTTACCCAGCAAGTTATATGTAAATTTATTTGTAATGTCCCTCTTTTAACAGTGATCAAATATTGAAAATATGTTAGCTTTTATTACTTTCCGGAAGCTAACTTTCTTGCAAAGGAAATGTTTTTTTTTTAAAGGTTATTCTATGTTTTTGATGCATCAACTAAAATGAATTCATTAAACATATACCTTTTAAAAAAATAACGGTTGCATGAGCTCTCTTTAGTGGGTGCTGTTGTGGGTGGGCCCCTCTGACTGCAAGCTCCTATTCTTGGTTGGGCATTGGTGTTGGCGCCAGTATTTGGTCATTAATCACCCATTTGCTATTCTTGCTGGGCGTGGGGTATTTGGAGAAAACATTCGCTCAGTTTGAGGATCTTGATGCATTTTGAAAATTGGAGTTGTCTTCTGAGAGCCTGTGCTGCGTGCAAGGTTTGAATATTTCATTTCATCTTCCTCTAGTTTCGACTGTGAGAGACCAGTCCTAGCTGAGGCGAATATTGGTGATTTCATACTCAGAAATCGCACTTGTGCACAATGGAGCTTGATGTATTTTGAAGTGTTGATTTGCAAGTTTGGTTTCAGTTTTGGTGTGAGTTTGTTAGTTGTCTGGATTTTCTCTGTGTTAGTAGTTTCAGTTGAATGCAAATAAACCCTTCATTGGGTGACCGAATAGAATGGAGTAGATTTTCTTTCTTGCAGTGATGGTGACTGAAAGGGATGCCATACACAGTTGAGGCACGTGTGAGGGGTAAGTGTCAAAGTGCTGCTTCGAAGAATCTCATATCATACTTGACACAAGCACCCAGTTTGTAAAACAGTATTGCCGTGGGTTTTGAAGAAGATTCTGGTGTATTTAGACAACAGTGACCAGTTTAGGGTGAGTCTGAACGCCGTACCAGCAGGGACCAATTGTTATGTTTGCATGAAAACAACTCAGATTTAGCTTGTAGCTCCTATACTTCTTGGTCGCCTGGTTATACAAACCATTCTCCAAGTGTTGATTGCTGGGAATTCACATATATGCAGAAATCTGGGTTTATTCGGGCGTTTCTGGGTGTTATCAGCCAACCTGTTGCTAGCAGTCCTCATAGTAATTGTACTCAGTCAATACTATCAGTGATTTTGAGGTTTAAGAAGTTGGTTTAACCTCTGTTACATCCAATCAGGTTGTTCACTGGATTTTATACGTAATAATTTATTTGTTTTTTCAATCCTATGCCCATATGCATTATAACAGCAGTGATATTCAATATAAAGATTTAGAAAAGAACAGTTGCATCAGTTTGTTTTAATGAATTGCATTGAGTTTCTTGTTGCAAACAAAGGGTGAACATCTCATTATTTTTGTTCCGTGGGTCTGGTTTCAAGCCCTGCCCAAGCTAGATACCCCGCATTCAGGCAGCCCCAGCATTAATTGGGATAGAAAACGGCCATAGCCCGGTACTGCTCCCACGCATCTAGGCAGGCCCAGCGTTATATCCAGGTAGGCCCAGCGTATATTAGGGTCAAAAATGCTCAGAGTCGTGTTTATCTCCCGCATTCAGGCAGCCAAAACATTAGCCCCCAGATGATTTTGACGGCTTAAATTGCCCTCCGTCCAGGAAACTTAAATTGTTTTTAGAGGAAGAAGTTATAGGGTTTATTTACCTCACTAAAAAACAAGAAATTATGTGAACTTTCTAATTTAAAAACAATCTGTAAGAAAGATATAACACTTACCTCCACCGAAAGAGAAGCCATCTCCAACCATAACAGGGGCATCCACTAAATAACCCTGTCAAATAATACAAAGAAAAACAATAAGTTGTAGCAAAGGCCATCTAATTGTGATAATATACATTAAAAAATTAACGGCAGCAATGCCATTGTATAATTCAGAATTCACGCAAATTAGAAGTGTTGCAGAAGTTACCTCATCATCATCGTCTGTTGAAAGTGCTTTCCATTTGAGTTGTTTGAACTTCCAATTGGGAGAAAAATTTATGGGCAACTTTGAATGGAAATGAAAATTACCAAGCGCTGAAGAGGGCAATGCACACGGCTGACATTGAATTGTTTGACAAGTAAAAACCATCTCTGAGCCGCCAAATTGGTTTGTATGGAGCTGGAAGTAACAGAGACTTTTTTTAAGTAAATTTGAATTGCATGTATGCTCATGGCGGAATATTTTCGGCCGCTAAATAATACTCCAAGCATGGTAACGATATCGTTAGTGTGCTGTGTCCACAACTTCAAAACAAACAGACAAAACATCGGGGGATCCCGGGAATGTTTTTTATTTTATGTTTTTTTTTAATTTTGAATCCCTGGTTTGATGAGAGGAAAGGGGAGGGACAGTCAAAAAAAGAATTGTACCGTTGGAGTTAGAGTTAGAGGGTTTTAGGTTGTATTTTTATTGGGAAGATTTTTATAGATTTATATTAAAGTAAAATAAATATTAAGAGTGTTTAGAAGGTTTATAATAAAAAGGTGGTCTATTAATATTTATGGTTCAAAAAATATAGTTTTAGTGAAGGAGGGTCACCACTCGTGGGATAATTTATTGAGAATGTTTATTAGATAGATTTGGAGCCACCCACCCATCTAAATAGATAATGTGAGTTTGCATCACCAAAGGGACCAACACACCCCAGCCAAGAGGAGGATTCATGGCCACCAACATATTAACATTTTGCAAGTTCACAATCGGTGGGAGTGTATCACTATGGTACCTAGCCAAGAGTTGGAAGATTTCCCACAAGGAGAAGTGGACCATCCCCATTGCATAGGCAACAATGAGAAATGGCCCTAACTATAAGAGCAATTATACTTATAGGTAATCGAATGAGGCAAGGTTTGAACAACTCCATCAATAGGAACCCGAGTCATGGTGCATGAGGTGCTCTCCCAGTGGTAGAGAAAGTTTTATAAGTGTTGAAACTCGAGAGACATGTTCTCAACCTATGCCCAAATTTGAAAATGAACTAAAAAAAACCACATTCACTTTCTCAAATAGTGAGAAACTACAACCAATATCTTCATTAGAAAATATAGCTTTGTTTCTAGACTTCCATATTTGAAAAATAATAGTAGATCTAAAGAAATTCCAAAGTCTAGCAATCTAAGTGGACCAAGGGGTTGTTTCCCTAATAATAGCAACTCTCTAAGAGAAAAACTCTAGATGAAAAGATGGAAAGAGATTGCGAACCCAGTGCCAAGCAAACTTGCCATGGAGACATATCCAAAACGAATACTTAAAAGTCTCAATTATGCAATTTGCAGGGCATTTGGGTTGAAATTTCCCTGGATGAACCAACCCTTGGCTTACAGATAACCCTTAATAGTATAATCACCCAAAAGAGAGCAATTTAAAGCTTGAGCTTAGCCTGCCAAATTCTTTGAAACCTAAAAAGCCATGTGCAAGGGGGAAGAATGAAGACCCTAGTGCAGGTTGAGCTTAGTAAGAGTGGGATAAAAAAGCCTTATTACTTTGTAGAGCAATGTAGAAGCATAATTCTTGAAGTTTGTATCATGATTCCACTACCACTATTTCCACCAAGCACGTGGAGATAAGGGCCCAACTTGTGCAACATGACATTAAGACTAGGATCCTAAATTCTAAGAATAGAAGGCAAATCTCAACTAGAATGATTAAACTTTTGTTGCAAGGCTAAACATGGATTCCAATCTCTAGAAGAGACAATATCCCTTGAGGTGTGAATGTCATTATGAAAAAGTCCTAGAGTTTTGATCCCTAGAGACTTAGCTAGATGCAAGCTAGAAGAATTAACAATGGGAGACCACTAAAGGCTATGGTCATTGAAGGGTAAACTAGTCTTGAAACCATCATTGACCCACTTGATGAAGGACTTCACACACTCAAAGGATTTCCAAATGCTTTGAGCAACAAACAAACTCTTGATTTTAACCAAAGATGAAGTGGTGAGAAAGAAATGGAAACCAATGCCTTTCCAACACTTATTGTCTTAAGGGGCACCTTTCTCAATACATTGCCTAAGAAGAACCTTCCAAGCTTTAAAGCCTTCAATAACTTAGATAACCCACTTGGCACAAAGGGCTTCTCTCTATTTGTAAATGTTAATAACTCCCATACCACCTTTGTCTTGGGAAAGGCAACAAATGTCCCAAACAACTCTATGGAAACCATGGGATTGTTCCTCGTTGGCCCAAAAGAAATCACTTAGAAGATTGTCTAACTAGCCATAGGCAACTTTAGAAGGAGCCCAATATGAAGAGTAATACACATGAGTAGCAACCAACACTTTGGTACAAAACTAAAATTTCCTTGCCAAAGAAAGAGGATTCAAGATCCAAAAAGAAAAAAACAAATCTCCACCCTTTGAATAACATACTACCACAGAGCTACATGAGAGATTGCAAACATAAAGGCAATGCCCAAAAACTTAAACATCTCACATTTTTCAATCCACTTCCATTGGAAGTCTTTCAACTAGGGAGACATAGGGGAAAGGACTATGTCTATAACACTGCATCTTTTTGCATTGTAGATAAGAACCAGAAGCAAGATGAATGGTGTTGAGATAGGCCATAGCCTCATTGAAATTATCTTGTTGAGAATGGTGTTGAGATAGGCCATAGCACTCAACCAAGGTGAGAAAAGAATCACCAATAAAGTGTCCATTAATACGTTGTTGGGTGGAGAAAGGAAAGGAAGTTCCCTTAACAAGACTAAGTGAGGCTTTGTGCACAACAAGTAGCCAAAAGCTTTTGCCACCAAAACATATAAACAAGGAGCCAATGAACAACCTTGTCCAATATAATGGAAAAGGCTAAAGATCTCAAAGACTCTACCATTAATAGACAAACAAGTTAAAGCATCAAAAATTACATTTGGACAACGAATGGAGAGCGAAAGCGCGAGTGGGAGCAAGGCCAATGTTGAGGATGATGGAGATGGCGATGACTCAGATGAGGAAGACCCAGATGGTGTAGGGTGTTGATGGTGGCTTTGGTAGAGCATATGGGCTTGGAGGTGGTGGTTTTTAGGTTGGATGTTTTATTGGACACACTAGATGGGGCCTTAGCAGTGGCTTGGGGAGTGACTATGACCTGGGTGGTGTTTTCAGTGTTGGAAGCAGTCTTGGAGGTGTTTTAGGGGGTGGAAGTGGTTTCTCGTGGTAGGCTAAGGAGCGTTGGCTACGTTTATGGTTTCGGTGTCGGCGGTGGTCCTGTTGTGGTGCATGTCATGGTGGACAGGAATAGGTGCCTGTTCTAAGCACTGAGTAGTTTGAGCTCCATTACGGCTTGCTCCTTCATGGTTTTCCTTACACTTAAGGAGGATCTCACTCGTGTTTTTCACCTTCTCCTAGGGGTGAGTTGATGAGTTAGATTTTGGAGTGAAGTAGCTACAAGTCATGAGGATGTTCAAGAGGGGATAGATCGAAGGCTACAATTTCAGCAGGAGAATGGCTCCTTGCTAGTCCTCCATTTGCCAATGCCGAGAGGGTTCTTGGAAGTGGTGATATAGGGATACTGACGGACTTGGTGGAGGCACCAAACTTGGATATGGTGTTGATGGAGTCTGGTGGTGGCGCCGGCAGTGGAGCCTTGGTGGCACTCCTGATAAGGGTGTTGTTGACAAATTAGAGATTGTCCGGGCTCTGCTTTTGGAGGTGCTTCTATTTTTAGGAGATGGCAACGGTGCCCTTGATGGTTTTCAAGGTGATTTGGGACCTGGGGTATCTGGGTGGAGGCGTAGAAGTAGCAAGGGCGGTCGTAAGGGTCCCTGGTGAATGACCGATGCTGGCCTTAGCGGAGCTGTCGTTTAAGGCCTTGATGGAGCTATTGGCGGTGTCTGGGTGGTGGATTTAGCTTTGGTGGCGGTGTTTAGTGATGGTTGGAGTCTGGGTCTGGGTGTGGGATTCTGATGCGGCAGTGGTGCTAGTCGTGGAAGAAGGAGTGGGCTAGGTGACGGCCTCAGCGGTGTTAGTGTTGGTTGCAAGTGTGTTTACAAACCTGTTGCGAGTTGGAAAGTGGGCCAAGTTTTGAATCTTGGCATTTATGAATTAAATCATATGCAAATCCTGAAGGTACAAATTTGTGTCCTTCTCTGCCCTCATAACGGGTAGTTTCTCGACATGTGAGTCGAAAGCATTTATGTATGCCGGTCTTTTCTACTGGTCTTTTGGCAGGTTTCTTTAGGCGATGTCTTTGGGGCCCCCTTGTTAGTTTGCCACATAATGAGCATTAATTGATTGCTCTTTGTGGTTCTTTGATTTGCATATTTCTTTCACAACTCATGTCTTATTTCTATGTTTGTGTGGATACCTCATCATGTCCATTTTAATTGGCATCTGCTTGTTGGCACTTGTGCCCATGCTTGCCCTTGTTGGGCCCATCTCTATACTTCTTGAATTATATTTTATCAATATAATCTCCCGCAATGCGGTTTATCGACTAAAAAAAAAATTACATTTGGACAACTAAAGGAAAAAGCCTCCACAACTAATAACTTTAAGTGTCACAATAATGAAAGGCCACTCTATGCAATCATAGACCTCAAAATCTAACCTCAAAAAAGACCAAAATCTAGAATCCCTAGCCCACTCCATACCTTCTCAAATGGTAATGATATTATCAAGGATGTTGTTGTACCCAACCAAAAATTTTGCTTCATTAAAGCATTTTGAAACAAGTCTAGAAAATTTTTCGTCAAAAAGTCAAAAAAGCAAAATTTCTAAAAATAGACGTCATATTAGGTTTTCTGGGTTTCTCGAGATATGGATGCTGGCAGAACTTTCTAAAAATAGAATCTCTGACTCAGGTGTCGCGCTTGATTCTGATTGGTTGATTTTGCTTCACGATCAGCGCGGTTCAGACAGAATCTTCAAAGGATCAAGTTTTCTCTACTGGGTCATTTCTGCTTTTTCAGAAGTGAAGCATGAGCTTTGAAGTCATCAACAGAGAAAGTTCATCTGCCAGAGCTCGTCGACAAGTTTTCAATGCTATTCCAACAACGCAGAACTGACGAACAGTCGTCGACTCAACCAGGAACGCAAAATGATGCAAGATGGATCCAAGGTAGAATGAAAGGTTGGAAAATCATAAATTTGACTAAGTCTGGAGAAACCAAGTGCCCCTGGAAACTAGGGGCGCCCAACCTCTCCAAGGTTAGATTTTTTTCACATTTCTCTAGAAACATCAAAAATGCTTCCGTCAGCTCGTTCCCACTTGGTCAAACTTAGTCAAAAGGCTCGTAAAAGAAGGAGATTCATCTCAGATATGCTCAGGCTATCCAGTCTACCCTCATCCTGATGCCTATCCCTGGAATCCTGAAATTGACTAAGTCTGATGTCCTGGAGCCCTAAAAATTTGAATAAGTCTAAAATCTGGTGGATCCTCAAGAATCTAGAATTTGCATGTCAAATCCCATGGATCTGAGACCTATCTCAAACACCCTGAAAGTATATTTCAAAATATTTAAAGTATAGGAAATTCAAGATTTGCGACAGAAATTAAAAAAATTTAGAAAATTTTCTAAGGCATGGCAAACCAGGCGCCCCAGGTGACTTGGGGCGCCCAAACTCACTAGAGTTAGAATATTTTTGAGTTTTCCTTGAAAAACGTGAATCTCCCTCCGTCAACCCAGTCCGGTTCAGAGTTGATCAGTTTGATGCGTTTCCTGAGGTAGACAGAGAGTACAGTCAGCTCAGTTTTCATCAAGTCTGCCTATCTGCCAGATAATTAGACTTAATTTCATCCCAATTGATAGAAATCAATAGCCAAACAGGGGTCCTTCGTCACCAGAATGCGCACGCATATCGATAAATTGAAGAAGTTGCAAAAATTGAAAAAATGGCTAAGTGTTGGGAAGCCAGGCACCGCAGGTGGCTTGGGGCGCCCAACTTGAGCAGTGTTAGAATATTTTCCATGTCCACAGTTTTTCTAACAGTTTTGTGCCCAATCTTCGCCCGTTGGCAGTTTTTGGGAAGTCAAACTTGGTCAAACGATGTCAAATCATCAGTCAGAGGCAGGGGATGGAATCTTAGTTGATAGGTCTCCAAAATGTCAGGATCAGTTAGCTTTTTCAGTCGACAATGACATTTTGCCACCCTGTTGAAGTCAGAGACGGGCCATATTTAAGTCAAAATGAGTGTTGAAGTGTCAAAAATGAAGAAAAATTAGCTAGCACTTCTTTCAACTCGCGTGTTCGATGACATCATCAAGAGAAGATATTTTTCATCATCTTGCACATGAAGCCATAGGCAGCTACAAAATAGGGATTCTTCCTATTCAAAGACATTCACTTGGATTTATGTTTTAAAAGTTGTTTTCTTCATGGATGAGAGTGAAGTTTTATTCTCACACAAATAAAGCTGCTTTTTCGCCCTAAAGATCCATAAAGACAAGCTTTTGGCTTCTTTATTTCATTATCTTTTGCAGGTTGCATCTAAAGGAAAGATTTTTATTTTTCTTTCAATGAAGATTCAAAGACCCAAATGAAGTACTTTTTCAGTGTTCTTCGTAGTTTCGGGTTGAGGAAGCAGGGAGGCTCACTTTTTCAGGGTTCTTGTTTCAAGGGAATCATTTTTTAGAAATCCGACCAGAGCTTTTTTAGTTTTCGTCGAGATGGTCCATCCAGAATATCATCCTCTTGAAGATTGGGAGTTTTGCTTTTTTCCTGGAATTTACTTTTTTCTTGCTTTTTCGAGAAAATCTCTACTTTTTTAAAATTCGACAATCTGGGATGCTTCAAAACATAATTACCTACAAAACCCATATGCCAGCTTTTTTCGCTCAGAACCTGCTTTTTAGAAGAAATTAGCAAAAGAATATCAATGTATGACATCACTAAAAAGCAAGAATGTTGATGAGGATGCATTTCAAAAGAAAGCAACTTTAAAACATATGTTTTTTTGTTTTAAAGCATGTGCTTTCATCCTAAGCTCATCCATTCTATATTTAAAAAGAAATCACCTTGTGTTAGTTGGAATCTTCTTTGCTTTAAAGCAAATCGCTTTAAAGTATTTGTTTATTGTATCTTTGTCGTAGAATAGTAATAAGGCTTGCGAGTTGGCAAATTAGGGTTAATCAAGGAGATTTTAGGGTTCCCTACTCCTTTGATTTTAGTATAAATAAGGGCATCCTTGCCCATTGTATGTAATGGTAATTGTGATAGCAAATTTGTTGTGCCTATTCTAACCTGCAAATCTTGATATTCCAAGTGTTTGTTCACTTTGTGTAATCTATTTTCCAGTGTTTGATCACTTGTTGTATGCATGTCTTTTGCTACAGCATTGTTGTCCTGGAGTTGTGCCAACTTTATGATACTGAATAGAAGTCTCATGCCTATTTTGCTTTGATATTCTATCTTAATTCATCAAGTTATCGTCGTCAGATGTGTGGCTTTTGTAGCTTTCATTTTAGCTTTCAGCATTAAAGTACTTTTAGTCTTGTGGTGTTAATCTGGAGGAAAATTGCTTAAGTTTTTGTGTTAACAATCATTCTTTGTTCACTTTTAATTTCCTTTGCTCTGAATTTACTCAGGAGATTAAAAGTGTCGTTAGTCTTTGCTTAGTTGTAGTAGAAGTTTAAAAAAAAAAGAAAAAACCTCTTCTGCAGCGTTTAGAGTTTTATAACCTTGTGCTTGTAGTTGAGAATCAAAAAGAAGATAAGCGAAGTTTCATTTAATTTATCTTTTTAGCGAACATCAGCAAGAAAGGGAACTCCCCCTTCCAATAGGAGAGTAGTTTATTTGTGCATAGCTGTCTGTTTCCAACTCACATTCTAGAGATGCAAATTGAAACACCAATAGATGTAAAGGCTTTGAATGAAGCCAATTTACTCCAATCAACACAATGGTGGGTAATTGTTAGAACAGAATGTTTTTAGGGGTCGTGCCCTTATAACATTTGTATTATTCTAATATAAAGTTATAAAAACTTATGCTTATTGTAAACACCTAAAATTGACCTATTCCACATCAGGGTTTCATCTGTCATACTTCATTAATTAAATAATTCTTAATTATTTGATTAAGTTCATCTATCGATCCTCCATGTTAATTAAATAATCCTGATTATTTAATTAATTTGATTTATCCTCCATGTTAATTAAATAATCCTAATTATTTAATTAATTCAATTTTATCCTCCATGTTAATTAAATAATTCCAATTATTTAATTAAATCATTTTTATTCCTCTATATTAATTAAATAATCCAAATTATTTAATTAAATCATTATTTGTCCAATTTAATTAAATAAAATCAAAATTATTTATTTAAATATTCAAATTTTCCTCCACTTTAAATAAATTTAAAAATATTTATTTAAATAATCTATTTCCTCTAAATTGAATTAAAATTAATATTTAATTCAATTATCCCATGTGCACATGAAAATAAATAATTATTTATTTAATTTCCCATTTATCCTTACCCACCATAAATTCCTCCAATCAAAATAAGTTAATAGTCAGTCAAAAGAGCTAACTCATCAATCAAATCAATTAACAGGTTAATCAATCTAGTTAACTTGTCAATCAATTCAGGTGACGAGTCAATCAATTCAGTTCACTGATCAATCTACTCAGTCCACTGATCAATCAACTCAGTCATCTGATCAATCAATTCAGTCAAATCCCTAATCAGATCTGTTAACTCCCTTGATGCATGAGAGGACTTGGACACTAGTCTTTCTCTCATTCACACACATTCTCTCAACCATCCTCAACCATTGATCTTTCTGATCACTTTCAGCTGTAGATCTCTTGTCTCACAGGTCTATAAAAGAAACATTTTCTCCATTTTTGAGGATCTCTCGTTTAAGTAAACTTATGTTGTAATTTTCATTCCTTGGAACATCAAATTCACGTTACAATTATAGAGCAATCCACATAATTCAAAAAGTAAGGAGCAATCAATTAGAATAGGGTGAATTTCAATTCGCTCGATCGGTGTAGGCAATTCGTTTGTGTAAAGGAGATTCAAGTGTTTTTGGACCAATATTCAGAAACTCAACTTTCACAAACGACTTCCTCTTCTCAAACGGACCTCACCGTTGAGTCTGGGAGGCCTCGCAGGTAAAAAATATCATATAACACCCCGAAAAATATCATTTACACCCCAAGTTTTCATTACTGGAAAATTTTTGAATTTTTTTTTTTACTTTTCGGCCTAGTTTACACAAATTAATCTTACAAAATTATGTATATATATAATAAAAAAAAACTAAAAAAAAAAATAGTTTAACGTTTATTTATTCTTTAGACTTCAATTTTTTTAAAAGCATTTTCAATTAAAAAAAAAAAATTAAAAAACATAGTTTAGAGTTTCTTTTTTGTTAAAAAATAAATAAATAAATAAATAGAAGAAAAACAAAAATACAGTTAAAAAAAAGAGATTTCATTTATTTTTTTATTTTTATTAATTAAAATTTAAAACATAAACAAAAATATTAAAATATTTCAAAAAAAAATTAAACAAAAAATCAAAGCATACAGCAAAGGGGCTTCGGCCCCCCTGCCCACCCCCTAAACTACCCCCCAAACCCTTCCCCAGAGCCCATCCCAGATCCTCCCTACCATTCCCTTGCTACTACCATTCCCGCCACCACCGATCCTATCTACCTATCCCCTATCCCTTCCCCGACGCTCCCTTCTTTGCGTGCCTCCCCTTAGCCACCTCCCCTCCCGCCGTCCCTCAAACACCCGCCTCTGCTCCACCGGTCCTCCGCCCTCCCTCCTCTCATTTGAGTGCAAGCAGGCAGGACACTGCCAAAGGTTGTGGAATCTGACTTTACAGCTACCAATTGCATTCACTTAAAAGTTTCTCAGGCCTTCTGAACAAACCCATTTGGAAATACCCTATAATATACAAAAAAAATTAACACCCAAAAAAATCATCGCATCATAATAATAACAACAAAATAATATTTGAGAGCACAACCTAATTTTATACTAGCAATTGGACCCATAGGTTCAATGGCAAGCTGAGAACTTTCTGAAGAAATTATAGAATTTGTTAGATATTTTTATTATCTATTAATTTATAAGTTATTTAATCCAGAAATTTCATTACATTAAATATTGTCTTCTTTCACAATTCGTTATCTTCCATAGCATCAATTTGATAAGGATAAGGTTAGGCCTACCAAATATGAGCGCAGTCATCCATCCATAAACACTGCGATTTGGAAGTGGAAACAGCCGAAAATTAATTTTATTTCTAAGATTAATTCTGCTGGTTAAGAAGAAGATTCACTGCTCATTATTAAATAAAAAATCTATGATGAGATGAGATCCTCACATGCGAAAAGGAAAGCTTCATTTTATAAAAGGAAGTAGACATTGGTCTTTTGCATTTTCACACAGCAAAGAATGCAAGCAAAGCGAAAACCAGGGCAGAACGAGCCAATTCGGGTGCAGAGGGTGCTAGCCTGCAAGGAAAGAGAGAGGTATTTGCAAGCTACTGCTATAACTGTTATCTATACGGACATAAGAAGAAGGAATGTAGAACACCGGTGCAGCCTCACCCTACATATGATCATCTGAAGGAATTCATAGCTAAGCAGAAGAAGCTAGCGGATCAAAATGTTGATTTGAAACTACATGCATTATTTAGCCAAGAAAGACCAAATCCCTTCATTGATGATTTAGATCTAGCTAATTGCGTCCCTGCAGACCCTAAAGTAGCACAACAACCAGAAGAGCAAGATATGGCATCTAAGAAAGAAAGACGAAAGAATTATGCTAGGTTTGTAGAGCCCGATTCCGATTCTAGGGCGATTATGGTAAACCCAAAAAAAAAAGGTTGTTTGCCAAAGGTTTTCTCAGTTCAATCATTGGACCGACAATTGAATATTTTCGCACAAACCAAATATGCGAAAAATGCTAGAAGCTACGGGGATGCCAAAGGGGGAAGATTTGAGAACTATTGTAGAACCTTTGAACCCCTATCTACAAAGGGGGTAGGCAAGATCTTGCCTTCTCAAGCACCTCCTGTGGGCACAACGAAGAATGAGCTAACTTGGCAAGTGGTAAAAAATAGGAAAAAGGGGAACAGGTACCAGCACTCTCATAATCCTTTTAATCTATCTATCAGTAATTCATTTGATGTGCTTAGAGAGGAAGACAATGGCAGAATGAAATACTCTCCTCCCCACAAAAGGAATGGGACCCTTGAGGATAAGGGCTATAAGGCAGGACAGAATAAGCTCCATACTAATGTCTCAGAGCCCTACCCACAGAATGAACATACACACAGAAGGAATATGAAAGAAGGTCTAACAGGTAATAATGGTCAAGGTTGTTTCAGGAACAAAACAAACAGGTATACACGCCCCCTCATAAGCATAATAAAACTATTGAGAGTAACAATGGTAAAATAATAGGTGATTTCTTTCAGAATCCTAACATGATTAGAATAGATCTAGTTGGAAAATGCATAGAACAGAGACAAAATTCTTATGCAGATACAGGGTTGATTTGCCGATGGTCTGGAGTAGGAACCTCCATCATAGATCTAGTAGGTTGGCTGAAATCTCAACTCCCGAATGAGGTAAGTATATCTATCTTATTAGAAAATTTTATTTTCATTAATTGTAAAGATAGAAATATTAAAAGTAAAATTAGATATGAAGGGTTAGCTAAGTATAAAGACTCTAATTTTTATATTTTTGACTGGGTTCCCCTATTCAACCCAATAAATCTTAAGGACTTTCTTGTAGAAAAAGCTATTGTTCTTAGAAATCTGCCTATAGAATTATCTGATGTAGAAACTGTCAAATTAATAGGAAAACAAATTGGTGACTTTTTAAGCATTATTGATAATGATAATAACTAGTCTGAAAAAATCATCATAGTAAAGATCAACTATCATAAAAAATAGATTCATCCCATTAGATTATGCTTTAATTCAAACTCTATTATTATTAACCCCATTATTCTAGAGGATTTTGTAGAAAGACAAACAAAGGATCTAGAAACCAAAAATTTAGGACAAATTGACACTCATATTCAGAAGACACCGGAATTGATGGTGAGCTTAAACTCAAATAAAGGAGGTTTCACTCTGACGTCTCCTAAGGAAATTAATCCGATCAGCATCTCCACACACCCTTCAGACTCTTTGTGTCAACCCCCTCTGGCTATTGAAAATGATATATCAATATATGAGACCTTAAATGTTGAGGTCAAATCTCCCCTACCGTTATCCCCTGAGCATAAGAATAACCTTAGCATTCAGAGTATCAAGCAAGGAATTAACACTGAAATTACCTCTTACAGCCCGAATAGAATCTCCAACAGTCCAGAAGATCAAGAGAGATCACTTCTAAAGGAGAACCAAAAAATAGAAGAAGAAATAGTTGAGATCACCAATGAATTAATGGATACCCTTATAGACGAAATATGTGACAAAGAGGAACTCAATCACCAAAAAAGTTTGCTAATTAAAAGCATTAAGGAGATGTCAGCATCAAACAACACTCAGGAAAATGGAGAAGAAAACATGGAAACAAAATGCTTACCAAATCTAGATGAGATAGGAGATATGGAAATGGATCTTAATGATATAGAAGATCCCTTGTATGTTAGGAAAGAAGATATAAATAATACAAGAAATCAAAAAGAGGAAGAGATTAGAATTTGCCTAGAAGAATTCAATAATGATGATAGACAATTAGGCATGGCAACAACCATTGAGGGAATCAAACCTGGTAGCAATCTTTCATCGGTTAAGGACTCCATAGAAGGCCTCTTTGGTATCACTAACGAAGATAGGCAGTTAGGTATAACAATGAAAAGAGGAAGACTGAGCACCCCTAATATCAATAGAATTAAAAAGAAGAGGGGGAGGAAATCCGCAGTGGAGTTAAGAACTATGAATGTTAATGAAGGAATCCAAAAAGAGATTGCAGATATTCCTAATATTGAAAAAAACTCAAAACACATCCCCTTCGAATCATGCCATTAGACAAAAGAAATGCAAAAAGAAGGAATGGAAAAATCACCCTTAGTGGAGACCATTGACCAAGGCCCACTGCTAGACTTTTTAGGATTAGACCCTGCCTCTATTCTGGAGGATTCTAGGAGTAAAGATATAATAACAGGAATATTATGTTCGCTATCGAATGAAGAACTCTGTGAGGAAAACAAAGAGAACACTGTTAGGAACAATACAGAAACTTTAGGTTTAGGAAAATCAATTAAGGGCAGGTTAGAAGCTGATACGGGGAAACTAGTCAAACCAAGAGGAAGAAAATCCCTTGCTGAATTAAAAGCAAAGGAAGGAATGGCGCCAGGTCAGGTTAAAATTACCGATATTCTATACTCTGGGAAGGGGAAGGTCCTTCCCAAGTCCTCATGAAGATCATTAGTTGGAATATTAGGGGTTTAAATGCCCCTAACAAACGACGCCTTGTGATAAGGCAATTAGCGAAAATTAAACCAAACATGGTTATGATACAAGAAACTAAACTTTCTAATGAAGGATATGAGAATATAAAAAAGAGTATAGGAATAAGAGAATTAATAGGTTATGAGGCAGAAGGCACTTCGGGTGGAATTGCTTTTATTTGGGATCCAAGAGAAATAGTTTTCAATATTCATGAAAAATATAAAAATTGGATGGGAGGTCAAATCAAAAGTTTAAAGTTAGATTTAAAATTTAATCTAATAAACATGTACGCTCCTAAATTCCTACATGAAAAGAGAACTGTATGGAAGGAGATTAAGGATTATATTGAGAGCTTCCTGAATGAAACATTTATACTAGGAGGAGATTTTAATGTTATTCTATCCTTGGGAGATAAACAGGGTGGGACAAAACACATATCAAAAACTACTTTAGAATTCCAGGAATGGATAAATATTATAGGGGCTTCAGAAATTGAATCAGACTGAGGGAAATACACCTGGACTAACAAACGTAAAGACACAGAATTAATAGTCGAAAAATTGGACAGGTTCTTCTTTATAGGGGAGCTGAGAAACTTTGACTTTAATCTTACTAATGAGGTCTTACCCATTGCCGGTTCCGACCACTTTCCTATAGAACTAGTAATTTCAGAACCAATCAGAAATAAAAAAATCCTGTTTAGATTTGAAAAAATGTGGTTACTTAATGAGGAATATTTGGATCTAATTAAAAAATGGTGGACAGAGGCAAGGTTTGAAGGTTCCAAGATATATAAAGTCATAAGGAAACTAAAATTAATAAAAAGAAATCTGTCTCAATGGAGTAAAAACACTATTGGGGATATATTTGTGAAAACAGACCTTATAGAAAAAGAGATGGAAAATGTGAATAAGGAGATTATTGAAGATGGGAAATAGATTTCAGATGATAACATAGAGCAAGAACTATTATGTAAATACTATGATTCTCTTTCACAAATTAGCGCCTTTTGGGGGCAAAGAGCGAGAGAGAAATGACTCAGGGAAGGGGACCGAAACACGAAATTTTGTCACAATAGCATCAAAGCTAGAAGGAATTTAAATAAGATTTCCAAAATCAAAGATAAAAATGGAAATATAATAGAGGATCCCAAAGAAATTGTAGATTCAGCAGTCTCTTTCTTTGAAAACTCTCTGAATAACTTAGGGAGTGTGGATATGTTGGACCAGGCCAAGCTTTTAAGAAACATCCCTCGTATAATAACCCCGCTTCAGAATAACTTCCTAAATGCCGCACTTACGGAAGATGAAATTCTCAAAGTTCTAAAAGAAATGAACCCGGATAAATCCCCTGGTCCTAATGGATTCCCAACATTTTTCTTTCAAAAGTGTTGGTCATTTATGGGCAAGGAAATCACCGATGCTCTAGAGGGAATGAGAAACTCAGAACATATTCTTAAAGAGCTGAATAACACACTCATTGCTCTTATTACCAAAAAGGTCAATGCAGAGAACTTTAACGAGTACAAACCTATCTCCCTTTGCAACACTTTGTATAAAATATTCTCAAAAGCTTTGGCAGGCAGAATGAAACAACTTCTCCCATTAATTATATCTGAAGAACAAACTGGATTTGTCCCTAATAGGTCAATTCTAGATGGAGTGATTATTGCTCATGAGGCTATACATTCAGTAACAAATAATAAGGATCCGAGTATGTTGATTAAGTTAGACATCAGTAAGGCTTTTGATAAAGTGGACTGGAGATTTTTGTGTAAATGTATGGAAGCTTTTGGATTCTCAAAACAATGGATCAATATGATTTTTGAATGCATCTCCACCCCTCACTTCTCAATCATGGTGAATGGGTCCCCTGAAGGCTTTTTTAAATGTTCTCAAGGTTTGAGGCAGGGTGATCCGTTATCACCTTTTTTGTACATTATTATGGCAGAAGCTTTGGGGAGAGCAATTAAGAAACTTCAAGAAGAAGATAAGGTAAAAGGAATCAAGATTACTTCGGGAGTCGAGGCAACTACTCATCAACAATATGTTGATGATAATCTCCTTTTTGGAAAGGCACTTTTAGAAGAAGCTCAAGCTTTCAAAGAAATCCTAAGTACTTACGCTAATGCTTTTGGACAGTGTATAAATGAGGGAAAATTAGAAATATTTTTCATCAATACTGAAAAGAGACGAAAGAATGAGATTAAACGAATACTAAACTTCAAAGAAGGATTCTTTCCGTGTAAATATTTAGGTTTACCTCTGGATAAGGGGGTCAAATCAAATCACCTATGGAAAATACAATTCAAAATATCTCCAAGAAACTAGATCAATGGAAAGGAAAATGGTTATCAAATGCAGGAAGGGCAGTTATGATTAGGTCAGTCCTCTCTGCCGTTCCTATTTATCAGATGATGAGCATGAAAATCCCAACAGGTATCAATAAGGAGATAGCACGAAAATTAAGAAGTTTTTTCTGGCAAGGGTCGGAGGAAAAATCAAAACTAGCTTTAATTGCATGGAATAAGATTTGTAAGCCAAAAGAAGAAGGAGGTCTAAGAATTAAAGACCTTATGCTACAAAACAAGGCCTTGGGGGCGAAATTAGTATGGAGAATGATTAAAAATCCAAAGGCAAAATGGGTTAAAATTCTAAGATATAAATACTTACTAGGAGAAGATGAGGAAAGTGTATGACGTTCTGATAACTATCCGACGGGCTCACGCATATGGAACTTCATAAAAGAGTGTAAAGATATAGTACTAGAGTCCCTTTCTTGGGATGTGAAAAGCGGGGATAAGGCTTTATTCTGGGATGACTCATGGGGTGGAAAACCTGCCCTTAGGGAAATTCTTGGGAATGATCAGCTAATTGAACTGATCAAACAAAGTAAGGGTGAGCGGTTTAAAGACTATTTTTCACAAATTAATAATAGTGTGGGAAGCAGCTGGGCATGGAATTCTCTAGAAGAATTCAGACTTCCCCTCCATTTCCAAGTAAAACTAAACAAAGCTTTACAAGAACAAAACTTCAATCCACGTTCTGGGGAGGACATAATCATATGGGCTACCTCAAAGAGTGGTGTATATAATTCGAAAGAAGGTTTCAGAGTTATTTCAGGGATAGATAACCCTTCCACCGGTCTTCCCATTGATCTATGTTGGAACAGAAACTGTCTTCCTAAGGCAGGTCTATTCTCATGGGCTGCACTACAGAAAAGGATTCTCACTACTGAATGGTTTGAAAAAATAGGGTACCATGGTCCTTCTAGATGTGCCCTATGTGAGAAGGAAAGTGAAACGATTAATCATATTTTGTTAAATTGTGAGTTTGCTAATAAATGCTGGCTTTGGGTACTGGAGAAATTAGATCTGAAGACTGTTCTTCAAAATGATATCACGGAAGTATTTAATTCTTGGCAAAGGTCATGTAAAGAGGACTTATACAGTAAAATGAGATACATAATCCCATCTCTGTTAATATGGGAATTATGGAAGGAAAGGAACCGTAGAATTTTTCAAGATGAAAAGATGAACATTGAGAGATTTTTGAACAAATTAGAGGCAAATATAGTAGAAATTACAAATAATAGAAATATGCTGGGACAATCTAGGATGAAATTCTCATTAGAAGACAACAACCAGAGGAAAAAGTGGTATGGTTTGAAAGTTCCACCCTGGATTGGTCCTAGCATTGACAATAAATCCTTATTAAGGGCAAACTGTAAATGGAATCCACTAGAGCAAGGGTGGATTAAGTTGAACTTTGATGGGGCAGCCAGGGGAAACCCGGGGGTGGCGGGAATTGGAATATGTCTACATAATGCGGAAGGAAAGCTATTAGGAAGGATAACAAAACCTATAGGAATAAAGACAAACAATGAAGCTGAAATAGAAGCTATAAGAATAGGTTTGGCATGGTGCAAAAAATGGAAGCTTAAAAGAATAGCGATTGAAGGAGACTCATCTATAATAATAAATGCAATAAGACAGGGTAGAACACTGAATTGGAAACTAAATAGTGTTATAGAACAAATAATGGAAACTCTTGAAGATATAGGAGATTATACAGTGAATCACATCTATCGGGAGGGCAATACAGACGCAGATAAATTAGCTAACCTAGGAGCCGATGGGCAAGAAATCGAAGAAATTGATGTATGTGTGAGAGAAGTACACGGAAGGTGAAGAAAAGCGATTTCATAATAGGAAATCAAGTATAAAGTATAGTGTCACTAAGCTTCTACCTGTTAATTACTATGGGTGTCTTGCTGAATAAAACTACCTCTATAAAGTATAGTCACCAAAGATTTGAGAGTAGCTAAATAAATACATATGTTAGTAACTTCTCAATATGAATATCTAATGTTTAGTACTTTTTATGCAATATAAGATGAATATGAATAAGGTGAATATGAAATAATTCAGAATTATTTATAACCGTGTTTATTTATTTATTTATTGAATAATTCAGGTTTGCTTTTATTTATTTATTTATTATTATTATTATTTGCTTTTGTTTAGCACTTGGTCATATGACAAACCAAGGGCTTAGCTCAAACCTTAACTGCCAGCAAAAAACTTGACTAGAGTATGAAAAACTACCCATGTGACCACTTGCAGCTAACTATCAACAGTTTGTTAACCACCAGATGCTTGCTCCTTGCCTCCTACACATCAAAATACACTATTTTTTTTCTTTTGGCATAACTTTTTGTAGGTATATCAGATTTTCACGAAACTGGTTGTGTTGGAAAGCTGGTTTGCTCAACTTCGCAGCAGTATAGATAACTTCAGCCCATCTGGTCAACTCCATCAAGGACAATCAGTCAAAGTCAACCTTACTTTGGAATCTTCAAATCACTATAACTTGTGCATTTCTTAACGAAATTTCGTGAATTTTTTTTAAAAAATTGCATAGAATTTCATTTAGAATCTTGTGATGCTATCTATTTTGCTATCACTAATCATATTTCTCAGAAATTTTCCAGACTACTCATTTTTTGTTTTGGTGGAATACAGGTAGACATCAAGAGCTGCCTCTTATCATTTGACGAAGACCAAAATTTTTCTTGAAACTACTAATGTGATTTGATGCAGGACGTATGCCAAAAGACAAATCTTGATTATCACTAAGTCTTAGGATTCACACTTTCTTTTTTATTAAGGGTATTGACATGTATGTGTAATCTTGATTATCACTCATTCTTAGGATTTACACTTCATTTTCTTTGCTTAAGGGAATTGACATGTATGTGTAATGTTGATCATCACTAAATCATAGAACTCGCATTTCAATTTTGCTTAAGGGAATTTACGTGTGTCTTCTGTGTTTGGAATTTCTTGAATGTGTATGCTCTTCCTTCGTACAACAACATGACCTTAGGAATCAAAAATATTTAAGTAATTCATTTTATCACTTTCCGTGTATGTTATCAACCTTTAGAAGGGCCTGCTTTTAGATTGCACTTCATCCAAAAGGGACGACCCTAAGTAGATCTTTCCTTCGGACCGCTATATAAATTGGTTGCGATGAAAGCCAAGACTTAACCAGTGTCAGCCTTGCCTTACGGTGCCAAATCGAAAAGAGGCATGCCAACACTTTGTGAAAATGATTTTTGCATTGTGTGAGGTATATGATACTCTTAGGAGACTTGCTTAAAGCTTTTAGTAGCTTGATGGATGCTTGCAAGGCATTGGTCCCCTGAAGTTACTAGCAACCTTGCAGTTAGTGTCTACCCAACTCACCTCTAAATGTTACGGTAATTATCAGTGCAAGGGGAATTGTTACAAGCCCTCAAGATTACTCACCATTGCCTCCCTTGAGATGAGATAGAAATCCCCGGTATTGAAAAAGCTACTTGTGGCTTTCCGAGGAAATGGTGATTGGGTCATCCTTCTAGTCCTCGAGGCCCCTATCTATCCTCTCTCGCAAAGATGAAAAAATGTACACACCCATACTAGGTGTGATGACATTTGAGTCGATAGAGATTTAAGTTGTGAGTTGATATTATCACAGTGAAGCCTTGTCTTTAGGGATAAAGAGTGCTTGATGTGTATACAATTGTGTTTATACTTGTGAAAACTTGGGCTTTTAGGAGCCTCGAACATACACACTTTTGTTGAAACAGTCATTTGTGTCTATTGCCTCTTTCCTTTTCCTTGTCAAAAAATAAAAAATCCCAAAAACATAGTGATTAGACTTTCCCTTATTGCATTTTCCTTGTCAAAATGGTTCTGATCATCAACCAACCTAGGTCAAGTCCAAAACCAAAACTCACAATCTGAGGAGTCCCTCCTTCTCGCTCCAATAATGATCATGAGAACCTTGTAGATTATGAGGCATAACTTGAGGAACAAGCCGAAATACAAAGACTTACACATATAGGCAACTCCCTAGCAACACACCTACAATACATCATCCAAACACTTCCCTAAATGCCATCACCCCTCAACCAACAACACCTACAACGACTACAATCCATCATCCAACAACTTCAACAAAACCCATCACTTCTACTACAACTCCTAGTCAAAACCCAATAACTCCTAGCCACCCACCAGTCCAAAACCCAACAAACACAAACACAATATCAACAAATTTCATCTCCATCCTATGTTTCATCCCCCTTAACTTCATACCAACCAAACACACATCATGTTACCCCTACATCAACCTATCCCACTTCTTCCACGGTTAACCCCTATCTATATCAATCCATACCTCAAGAACATCTAACCCAATAATTTTAACCACAACAATAATTCCAAGCACAACAACAACAATTCCAACCATAACAACAACAATTCCCACTGCAACAACAACCATTCCAACCACAACAACAACAATTCCACCCACAATACCAACAATTCCAACCTAACCCACCTACATATCAACACATTCCACAACACGAATTCCAACCACAACCTCAACAAATTACACCTCAATCCCATGTGTCACCCCCATTATCATATCAACCTAACCCATCTACATATCATGTCAACTCTTGGTGCAGGTGCACCTAACCCACAGTGGCCTCCATGAGGCATTAGCGGTTTAAAGTTCATTTTCCTATTTTCAATAAGGTCCTAAGTTGACCATTCATTGTAATAAGGTCTGTTTGACCAATTTAGTTGTATTTAGGTTTATGTTGTAAGTCCCACGGGACACTTGTCGAGCTGTAATCTAGAAGGTTATTAGGCAGTTAGAGGTTGTTAGTTGGTTGTGATTCCCCAGCCACTTGGAGGTTGTCTCCCAGCCGCTTGGAGTTGATGAAGTACTACTGAGGGTAAGTGGATAAATACCCAAGGTCAGATCGATTGTGAGCAGTATGATCATTTTGTAGACAGTTGGGATTGTGCTTTGTATGTACTCGCATTATTGAAAGCATAATAAACAAGATCCTGTTGTGTATCTGTGTCATTCTAAATTCATTTGGTTTCCCTCTATGAAAATCATTTTCCTATTTTGTGGTCAGATGGATCTCTTAATCCATTTCACCGGTTAGATTCTTTGAATCGGTGGAATGGTTGTACAGTATTTTGTTTTATTTTCTGTTCATGTTTTGTGTTTACAGGATCGGTGCAGTATGCTTTGAAAGATCCTAGTGCTGTCATGTGCTAGGTTGGGAAAGTCTAAAATTTGTGTTAGATTGTTAAGGAGATGGATCTGAGTAATTGCAAGTTTTGCAGCAGACCAAATCAGCGAAATTCTGCTTTGTTTCGTCAGACATACAACTTGTGTATATATCACATTTGCATGTCAGAAATACATCTTGTGTATATATTGCAAGTGTCTGTGGAGTCTTGTATATCGGGAAGCTTACCAGGTTTGAATGCATCTTTGGAATGCATGTGTGAATGTACATTGTGAATGTACATTGTTGATATACATTCTCTGTGTTTATCGCTAATGAGTATCGGGTTCATTTCCTGTGTATTCCGTAGTTGAAGGTTGTGTGTATCCTGCAAATGCATATTGTAGATTGTATGTGGTGAATGTACATTGGGTTAGATACAAGAAAGTCAATGGTTGACTTCATCGAATGCCTGTTTGAATGCATCTTGTGATTGTATGTTGCGAATATACAATGCGCACATACATTGTGTTAAGTGCAAAGGGCAACTGGTAGCGAGGGTGAAGGAAACTGATGATCGCAGGTTAGAGAATGTTTGCCAATAGCGAAGGGATCGGCATGAGGAAGTGTATTAGGGGAATGACATTTAGGTTGGCCGATAGTGCATCATCTTGCCGATAGGCAAGTACAACGTGGACATACAAGGGAAATGCAGGCTAAGGGGTTTGGCTTTGCATCAACTCCACATCAACCTATCCCATTGATACCTGATAGCATCCACCCCATGATCATCCAATTCCCTATTCCAACATTTCAACTCATCATCAAACCTATTTACAAGACTATCAAGTTCCCTTACAACATGAACACACAAGTCTAAGTTACCCTTTGCACCAAAATCAAGTGTCCTTAAGTCCTTATGATACCTTTGACAAGGGGAACACCACTCTAGCTAATGCATCCTATGGGTACCCTACATCCTCATCTAATCAAATACCCATACAAGAGCCTCCTAGTCCTATCCTAACACCACCATGTAGTCCCTATCATAGTCCATTGGTCCATCAACCTTCTAATCCATCAAGCCCTTCATTACCTTCATCCCCATGTTCCTCCCCTCATCCACCAAAGGATCCCTCGGCGATGACCCTACGACAATTGATCCAAACAACATTACTTGAGCTACCCTCGAGAAAATAATCCAATTCCAAGCCTAGTAAGTCCAATACCATTATCCCTCTAGCTAATCCTAATCATAAGCCATCAACAACCACCCCTATTATCCCTCCACCTAATCCTACAACACCGTCCATCATTATTATCCATCCATTATATTATCCATCTACCCATATACTCATGAAGGATGTGATCCAATGGCTATTAGCAAGGAATCAACCATCTCCATGTCATCAAACCCATATCCAATAGCCTATCAAAGATCCTTCAAACATGTCCAACCCCATCATGTAATCCACAACCCATCAAGCTTATTGAAGAGTTTCCCACCATGAGTCCAACTCCAGATCCATTAAACTTTTATGTTGTTGACCACCTAGACCCTATCAAGCTTATCTAAGAGTCTGTTAGCACTTATTTTGACCTGGGGTTGATTTGTCATGATCAGGAGGTTTCTTCATCTAAAGCCTTCATCTTCTTGCCCAATTTTTCTAAGTGTTGGACCTCCTCAGCGTTTTTCAGCTGCAGCATCATATTTTTCTGAGGAGGAGGTCGTCATCATCATCTTGTCTTCGATGATGATCTTCATCAGCATGTTCTTCGTCGGCTTGTTTTTCTCATCGTCATCATCATATTTCAACTGACGGGTGATGTTTGCTTATTATCCTGATGATACTGGTGAGCTACAGTGCGCCCTCAGTTGCTTGCGGGGGTGATTTTTCAAGTATCCGGTGATCTTCTGAATATCACCTTGCTCAAACATGATGATGAAGTTGCCCCGATATCTTGAAGGGGTTATTCTCTAAGTTGTCGACCTGACTCGTTTTTTCCTAAGGGTCGTCATCATCATGATATTTCCAGTTATCATCCTGCTGCTTGCGGAGGTCATCATATTTTCTGCCTTCATGATATTTCGCCGGGGTGATATTTTATCATCGGGTGATCTTGGTTAATATCATCCTGATGATGTTGTCGAAGAGTTCTAAGTGCGACCCGATATTCACTAGGGTCATCATATTTTGAACGTCAGGATGATCTTAGTCAATATCATCCTGATGATGTTGTATCACTTCTTGTTCGTTGTTTTGACATCCTGATGATGCTGACGTCATCCTTATATCAGGGTGATATCTTTTTATCTGCCTATCTGCATCATGATATTCTCGAAGGAAGGGGTGATATTTTCATATCACCCGGATATATGTTTGTTCGAACATCATGATGATGTTGATATCAAGGAGATATCCGCCTGCCGGCTTCGCGCATTATCTACTGGGGGTGATCTTTTCAAGCAGCATCATCATATTCAGTTATCGCCCCGATCTTATAGTGGAGCTACAGTGCAACCTGATATTTGTGCATCAGGAGGATATTTCCAAATATCCGGTTGTCTTCCGAATATCATGATGATGTTAATATGATGATGACGTCATCAAGGTCCGCGGGGGTCATATTTCTAACAACTGATCATCTTGAAGAGACCTCCTGATATTTGCAAACATGATGATGACGTCATCCGGATATGAGGAGGTGCGCAGTAGGCAGATATGATGATGACGTCAGCAGGATATGATGATGACGTCATCAGGATGTTCATCGGCCAGACTTTTGTTATAAGCTCAGCAGGAGGATGTTCCTCCGAAGGATCAGGTTGTGCCGATTATCATGAAGGTTATATTTCAAATATCATGATGACGTCAGGGTGATATTTCGAACAACAGGATATCATGCTGCTGGAGGATGATGATGATGAGGTCTATACTAGTGTCGTCAGGAGCAAAAGCACCGACATGATATATGCTCATGACCTAGTATATAAAGTGTTATTGAGGTCATCGCGGGGTGCATGTGGGATATTGTTATCCTGCATATTCAAAATATCATGATGATGAATCTCGGCGGGAAATGCTTGCGATTGCAGAAATGATGATCTTCCCAAGGCCGCGGGTTGGTGCGCCATTAATGGCGATTGTTGCAGAGGTATGGGCGATGGCGTGGATGGATCCTGTACCCGACTGAGGGTGTACATCAGCGGACAGGGGCGCAGGGCTCGAGAAATCTTCCTGTCTCCTCCCCTACCTGCTGCATTCAAGTTTGGGCGCCAATCTGGTTGTGTTTGAGCGCCATTTTCCTGATACTGTGTATCTGGCGAAATTTTGGTCAACCATGTAATTAATTGCTGAGCACCTACCTGGCTGTTATAAGCAGGTGGTCTTGCTCATTTGAGAGGTTGTTGAAAGTTGATGATTTTGGCTCTGTAATGCATAACAAGCTGATCTGGTTGCTCTGTACAGCTTACCTGTGAGTTTATGTATCTCTTGTTGTTTGTTTTTGGCATGAACCCACTGATTTCATGATTAAACTTATATGAGAAATGCTGTTTGGCATGTGTTGTGTTAATTCTGTCTCCAGTATTGCATGTATTCTTCTTCTGAATCTGGATGTTTGGTAATGTTTAGATTCTAGAGCATAGAATTCCTATGTTGACTGTCTAATCTTTTAACTTCTACTCAAGGGGTAGATTAAACTGTTTTCAGGTTGAACATTGGGAAGGGTATACTGCAGTAGGGATACCATAAGTAGAGATAACCTAACACTTTGTATTGGGAGATACCTGTAAGGCAGGTATCACATATATCCCCTTGAAATCCAGTTTTAGTTGTTCACGCTGATCATTCACAGGTGTATGTCTACTGACTCCAGGCCCTGGATAGGCACCAATCATGCTTTGTTTTGTGTTATAACCATATCCAGCTTTGCATCCACACTTAAACTCCAAAGCAAAATCTAAAACCAACATTAGGACATTAGAGTTAGTTTTAGGAACCTCAGTCCTCTGTCTACAACTGCAAATAGGCCCAAAGCTAGCCCCTTTGCCCTTATCTTTCAGTTTTGGTCTACTCACAGGAGGACTCATCTGCTTTCTGTCAACATCCCAGCCTTGCATGCATATCCTCATGGATGTTGAGTAGGGAATACCCCCCTAGGTCTTGCAGAGCCTGAAGAAGAAGAGGAGATAAAATATAGAGTCTATCTCCTACACTGTTGACCCCCTGGCCCAGAGATCCTGTTGATCACTGATGGCTACCTTGTAGGGAAATCTGGGAATAAGCATCCAGTCTGGGAAAAAGTCAACAGAAATTGGCGACTCCGCTGGGGAACTGAGAAGTAAAAGTACTATCTAATCATCTCCAGTATAATATATGTGACCCATCTGAGTCAGCAACAGTAATCTACTCTGCTGGGGACCTTGTGAAAGAACCCTGGTTTTCAGAAGAAAACAGTTCCTAGAAATAGGTGGCGACTCCGAAGTAATCTCCCAACCGGTCACAGTAAAATTATATGCAGGGGAGAAGATCCCAACAAAATCCTCTATTTGAAGAGTTACCATTAACAAAAAGAATGATGTATAGAAGAAAGGGAACTGTCTCAGCTAGTCATGAGAGCTCCCCCAGAAAAAGTGATGAGGTACAAGATAACCCTAGGCCATCAGGACAGCATGCTCCTTATTTTTCAAGTGCAGAAGTTGATATCCAAGGTGCATATGAGAGGCAACAGGGTGGTAGTATGAGAATGAGGTCAGAGGTGTTCCAAGAACGCCCTTTTCTAGACCCAAGTGAAAGGTTTGAAGAGGCAGAGTCTCTAAGGGATGATGAAGATGATGACCCAAATGGTATGAGACCATCTACCTCCAGACCTAAGGATGAACAGTTGGCTGAAGAAATCAAAAGCCTAAGAGCAGAACTAGAATACCTACAAGCCATGAAAATCAGAGATGATATAAGGCAGAAAGTGCAAGCCTTGAGAACTGCCCAAAATGATTCAGTTCCTACTCTAGAGAATGCAAATATGCAAAGACATCAGCAAAGATATGAAATGCAACATCAGCATCATGATGACAGACAAAATGCGAATGATGCTAGGATACCACTGAACCATGCAGGAAACCAGAATGCAAACAGAAATGTTAATGTTAATCAGCCAAACAGACAGCCCATGCAGCTAGATAGATTCAGGCAGCTGGTGTTTGATGGTATTCCTGGGTATCCTAACCCCATTGACAAGCATCTGAGGCTGCAAGTGCCTAAGTTTTCAGGAAACAATACAGTGTCAGGAGAAGATCATCTAAAGGCCTTTCAAAATGTCATGGATAATTTTGAGGTTGAGCATGAGGACGTTTTCATGAAGTCATTCATGCAATCCTTAATAGATGAGGCAAGAGAATGGTACATGAATCTGCCTGACCGGAGCATATCATCATGGGATGATTTTAAAAGGATATTCAAGGAGCAATATGGTGATAAAACTGACCCTAGCTTCTTTGTAAATGAGTTCACCAGTATCACAAAAGGGTCAAATGAGCAGGTTGCAGACTTTAATGCAAGATTTACTAAAGTGTTGAACAAATTGCCACATCATATGAGGCCAAATGAACCAATGTGCATAATTTTGTACATCAATGCCTTTGATGCAAAGACTGCATATGGACTAAGAGATAAAGGTCCTGCCACTCTCAGGGATGCTTTCAGAATTGCAGTAAATATTGAAAACAATAGGAAAGCATCAGGCAAGACCAATAGAAGGGATGATGTAAAGATTCTGTAGAATCCAAACAAGCCTCAGAACACTCAAGGTAGTACATCTGCTCCTGAAGATAAGATAGACAAACTGGCAAATGTTGTTAAGGACCTGAGCTATAGATTAGCTAGAAGTGAAAAAGGGATGGGTCCTGATAGGCAAGTCTATCAAAGGCAGGAAAAGAGGCCATCATTACATGATATGCCTTATAACACCAATTGGCATGATGGTAAGCCTGTATATCCACGTAACAACACAAATCAGAGGGCTCAGCATGTCAAGGAAACTCCTGATCCTTTAAAGAAAACTATAAATATTGCTGATGATGCTCCGTGGTGTATAATCTGTCAGATGCCACATTCACAGTCACAGTGCATGATTGCCCAATCTTTGTATGATAATGCTACATCTTGTAATGAGTGCAATGAGCCACATCATGTGCAGGATGATGATGTTAACATGATGTCCGTAGGTAATGGATATACTCTTTATGATGCTGATGACAATACAGATCATCAGGTTCAGGCCTGCCAACAGTCCCCATATGATGAAGATAATGAAGATAACTATGTGTATGCTCAGAACTCACACAATTTTCTGAGTAACCTACAGCGACCTTCTGATGAGGAAATTAGAGCCTTCACAGCTGCAGCAGTTGCTCAGGTCAAAAGCAACTATAACCTCAGAGGTAAACATCAGGTTGGCAGCCCACATCAGCCAGAAGATATTTCTGCAGGTCAGCTGATGCATGGTCATAAAGGAACTGAACCACAAAAAAGGCAGTGGGTAAATAACAAGCAGAACTTTAGATACAGAGCAGGTCCTGAATCTCAAGGACCAGAAAACAAAACCCCTCAGGCTGAAGATCAAAGTAGAGGTTCCCAAGACAAGAATGATGATCAGGGAACTATGAAAATGAAAACTAAATCAGCTCAGGATAAAAGCAAGATTGTGGAGCAAGCCACAACTGTTGTACAAAACTGTGCTCCATTTGATATAGCCCAGATCCTCTCTCAGGTAAAGGTCTCTGTTCCACTTATGGAACTCATGAAAGTGGAAGAGATCAAGAATAGGACAATATCCCTAATCTCAGGGGTACCTTTTCAAGCTAAGCAAAATGATCAGACCCAGGGTGAGAAACAGGTCATGTGCAATGAAGAAGATGAGACTCCTGAAGTCTATTTAGGAATGACCATGACAAAGTGTCCTTCACAGGTGGAACCATTTTATGTTTCCCTGGTTATAAATGGTAAAATAATTAGAAATTGTATGCTTGACTCTGGAGCATCCACAAATGTCATGCCTTTGGCTATCATGCAGCAAACTGGATTAAAAATTGACAAGGCATGTGGAAAGTGTTATGCAATGGATGCCAGAGAGGTACCAGTTATTGGAATCATGAAGGATGTAGATTTCAAACTGGCAGCATTTCCTGAAAAGAAATATAAAATGAATATAACAGTGGTTGACATCAAGCCACAGTATGGTATGCTGCTGTCAAGAAGATGGGCAGCACTAATAGGTGGAAGTATGCAGCTGGACCTATCATATGCCATGATTCCAATGAATGGCAGGGATGTCAAGCTAATCAGAGAGCAAAGATCATCAGAGACAGTGGAAGACCAAGAAGCAAATGAACAGGTATGCTTTGTGGACACTGACTGTGATAACTTCAAGGTTGTCTCAGATGATGCAGAAGATAAAAAGAAAAATGCCTGTATTGATGAGCTGGATCAGCAAGGCTTATGGACCATGTTTTTTGATGGAGCTTGTGCAAAAGAAGGCTCTGGAGCTGGAGTTGTTTTCCTGTCTCCAACTGGTAAGCTCCTCAAATCCTCTTTCTTGCTGAGGTTTGATTGCACAAATAATATTGCAGAATATGAGGCTTTACTCTTAGGCCTGAATATTGCTCTCAAACATGGGATTAAGATGTTAAGAGTATTTGGGGACTCTGAGCTGATTGTATCCCAAATCAGAAATAAGTATGCTACAAAGAATAAAAGGTTGAAACAATACAAGCATGCTGTTTGGGATACTATTGAATTATTTGATGCATTTTCAATTGGCTGGGTAGAAAGGTCAAAAAATGTTATGGCTGATTTCTTAGCCAATGTTGCAATAAGGCCAGATGACATCACTCTGTCAGGTGTTACAGATGTAGAAGTTAAAATTAGGCCTGCCATACCAGCAAACATATGCAGTTGGCAAGTTTTTAATGATGATAGGGATTTGCTGAAATTTTTGCACTGCATAGATGAATATGAGAACCAACAGATTGATTTCCAAGCTTTTGTAGAAACTGTAGATGGAAAAGAGACTCTTGTGGGAAAAGAGATCATTCAGTTGAAGACTAACAAGATCCCTAGAGGGTTAGTGGCTTTGGAAAGAGCCTTTGACGGTAGAGACAAAATGGTCACAAAGACATCCCCCACAAATAAGGAGGATTTAGAAGAAATAAATTTGGGGACATCTCAGGCCCCTCAGAAGGTATATATTGGCAAACAGCTCAAGCCACACATAAGAAGTATGCTGATTGCATTGCTAAAAAAGTATAAACATGTCTTTGCTTGGTCATATGAGGACCTAAAAGCTTATAGGGAAGACTTGTTTCAGCATGAGATCCCACTGAAGCCTGAAGCTAAGGCATTTAGACAAAGGCAAAAGCCTATAAATCCTACCTTAGCTCCCAAGATGCAAGAAGAACTCAAAATACTCAGGGAGGCTGGAATAATTGTGCCCATCAGACATTCAACTTGGGTGTCTAACCTTGTCCCAGTCAGGAAAAAGAATGGTGATATTAGGCTGTGTGTTGATTTTAGGAACTTGAATGTATCCTCTTTGAAGGATAACTATCCACTGCCTAATATGGAGGCTATGTTGCAGAGAGTGACTGGTTGTGAACTCCTATCCATGATGGATGGATTTTCAGGATATAATCAGGTAAAGGTGAAAGAATCAGAACAGTATAAGACTGCCTTTACCACTCCATGGGGAACATATGTGTATGTTAGAATGCCATTTGGACTAACAAACGCAGGTGCTACATTTCAAAGAGCAATGGATGTTGCTTTTGCAGGGCTGATTGATTCAATCCTGGCAGTATATCAGGATGACCTGACTGCCTACTCAAAGAAAGAGGAGCAGCATTGTATGCATCTGGAGCAGATCTTCATAAGAGCACTAGAATATGGTATTTCTTTAAACCCAAAGAAGTGTGCCTTTGGAGTAGTTGAAGGAAAACTTCTGGGACATATTGTTTCCAAGGATGGAGTCAGGATAGATCCAGAGAGAGTGGCAGCTATTGACAGGATTCAAACGCCAAAAACTGTGAAAGGAGTTCAGTCCTTCTTTGGACAGATAAACTTTGTTAGAAGATTTGTTCCCAACTTTGCAGAAACTACAAGGAACATCTCCAAGATGATGAAGAAGGATGCAACTGTCAGCTGGGAAAGGGAAGCAACAGAATCATTTCAGAATATCAAAGAGGCAATTAAGATGGCCCCTGTTCTTAAATCTCCTGATTTTTCTAGGCCATTTCAAGTGTTTTCATTTGCTTCCTTTCATACTGTTGCTGCATGTTTGTTGCAGAAAAATGAAGATGGTTTTGAACAGCCCATCGCTTTCTTCAGTATGTCCCTGCAGGCCTCTGAGTTGAAGTATGACATTATGGAAAAGCAGGCATATGCACTAGTTAGAGCCATCAAAAGTTTCAGACCATACTTGGTAGGGTCATATATCATTGCATATGTACCTCATGCTGCAGTTAAAGACATATTCACTCAGCAGGAGGTGACTGGAAGAAGGTGCAGATGGATAAACAAACTGCAGGAATTCAACATAGACATACAAGTTACTAAGTTGATAAGGGGACAAGGATTAGCCAAGATGATGGCACAGTCAAACTTGGAAGCATGCCAAGTTAATTCAGTCCAAGATGAGAATGTAAGTGTGTCAGGATCTGAATGGTACAAGGATATTGTCTATTATTTGCAAAATCTGAATTGTCCTTCCCATTTCAGTGACAATCAAAAGAGGACTCTGAAGCTACATGCAATCAGGTATGTTGTTGTTCAAGGTGAGCTGTACTGGAAAAATCCTGATGGTGTGCTGCTGAGATGTGTGGATAAGAACATGGCTAACAATATTTTGATTGACATGCATAAAGGATTGTGTGGTGGACATTATACTGCCCAAACAACAGCTCATAAAATTCTCAGGGCAGGATATTGGTGGCCCACTCTCTTTTCAGATGCACAAAAGTTAGTAAGGAAGTGTGACCCTTGCCAGAGATTCTCAGGAAAGCTGAAATATAATGGTGCTTTGCCCCTCAGAACTGTACCTGTGGATGCTCCATTCCAGCAGTGGGGAATTGACTTTATAGGGGAAATTGCAGACAAATCAAGTGGGGGACACAGTTGGATTTTGGTGGCAACTGACTACTTTACCAAATGGATTGAGGCCATTCCAACTAAAAGAGCTACAAGTAAGGTGGTGACAGACTTCATACTAGAGAACATCATCATCAGGTTTGGAGTACCATTTAAGATTATCACTGATAATGCTATGTGCTTCAGATCAGGTGAGTTTGTTGATTTTTGCAACAGGTATGGGATAAACCTGTCATATACATCACCATATCACCCACAAGGAAATGGTCAAGCAGAATCAAGCAATAAGAGCATCATGAAAATTGTCAAGAGGATACTGGACAAGAACAAGAGAGCTTGGGACTCAAAGTTGAACTTGGCAGTATGGGCTGACAGAGTGACAGTGAAAAGGGCTATTGGGAAGTCACCTTTTGAGCTAGTGTATGGTGCATCAGCTAGACTGCCCATAAATAATCTCCTACCAGTTTACAGATTCATTCAGGAAAATGATGAGGAGATTGAAGATCCCATGACAGAAAGAGTGAATCAGCTGGTTGCACTGGATGAAGACAGAAGGAGAGCCCACCAGATCAATCTCAAAAGACAATAGGATATGAAATATCAGTTTGACAGGAGAACTACAAAAAGGAGGTTTCAAGTTAATGATCTGGTGCTTATTTGGAATGCTAAAGATCAGGAAAAGGGTAAACATGGTAAATTTCAGCCCTTATGGATGGGCCCATATCAGGTTTGCAATACTCATGGGGAGGATTCTTATTTCCTCCAGGCCCTAGATGGTGAAATTCTGGAATTGCCTGTGCATGGCCAATTCCTTAAGTTCTATTTTGCATGAATATCTGGTTGCTGTGCACATTTGTAAAATATGTATGTAGTGTAAATGCCTTGTACAGCTCGCGTTTTTTGGCTTTTTGTCAGGTCTGCCCGGAGATCTGGTTCTCGCTGCAGGTTTTCACCTGCACGTCCCCATTCGGAGCCACTGTTAGCACTTATTTTGACCTGGGGTTGATTTGTCATGATCAGGAGGTTTCTTCATCTAAAGCCTTCATCTTCTTGCCCAATTTTTCTAAGTGTTGGACCTCCTCAGCGTTTTTCAGCTGCAGCATCATATTTTTCTGAGGAGGAGGTCGTCATCATCATCTTGTCTTCGATGATGATCTTCATCAGCATGTTCTTCGTCGGCTTGTTTTTCTCATCGTCATCATCATATTTCAACTGACGGGTGATGTTTGCTTATTATCCTGATGATACTGGTGAGCTACAGTGCGCCCTCAGTTGCTTGCGGGGGTGATTTTTCAAGTATCCGGTGATCTTCTGAATATCACCTTGCTCAAACATGATGATGAAGTTGCCCCGATATCTTGAAGGGGTTATTCTCTAAGTTGTCGACCTGACTCGTTTTTTCCTAAGGGTCGTCATCATCATGATATTTCCAGTTATCATCCTGCTGCTTGCGGAGGTCATCATATTTTCTGCCTTCATGATATTTCGCCGGGGTGATATTTTATCATCGGGTGATCTTGGTTAATATCATCCTGATGATGTTGTCGAAGAGTTCTAAGTGCGACCCGATATTCACTAGGGTCATCATATTTTGAACGTCAGGATGATCTTAGTCAATATCATCCTGATGATGTTGTATCACTTCTTGTTCGTTGTTTTGACATCCTGATGATGCTGACGTCATCCTTATATCAGGGTGATATCTTTTTATCTGCCTATCTGCATCATGATATTCTCGAAGGAAGGGGTGATATTTTCATATCACCCGGATATATGTTTGTTCGAACATCATGATGATGTTGATATCAAGGAGATATCCGCCTGCCGGCTTCGCGCATTATCTACTGGGGGTGATCTTTTCAAGCAGCATCATCATATTCAGTTATCGCCCCGATCTTATAGTGGAGCTACAGTGCAACCTGATATTTGTGCATCAGGAGGATATTTCCAAATATCCGGTTGTCTTCCGAATATCATGATGATGTTAATATGATGATGACGTCATCAAGGTCCGCGGGGGTCATATTTCTAACAACTGATCATCTTGAAGAGACCTCCTGATATTTGCAAACATGATGATGACGTCATCCGGATATGAGGAGGTGCGCAGTAGGCAGATATGATGATGACGTCAGCAGGATATGATGATGACGTCATCAGGATGTTCATCGGCCAGACTTTTGTTATAAGCTCAGCAGGAGGATGTTCCTCCGAAGGATCAGGTTGTGCCGATTATCATGAAGGTTATATTTCAAATATCATGATGACGTCAGGGTGATATTTCGAACAACAGGATATCATGCTGCTGGAGGATGATGATGATGAGGTCTATACTAGTGTCGTCAGGAGCAAAAGCACCGACATGATATATGCTCATGACCTAGTATATAAAGTGTTATTGAGGTCATCGCGGGGTGCATGTGGGATATTGTTATCCTGCATATTCAAAATATCATGATGATGAATCTCGGCGGGAAATGCTTGCGATTGCAGAAATGATGATCTTCCCAAGGCCGCGGGTTGGTGCGCCATTAATGGCGATTGTTGCAGAGGTATGGGCGATGGCGTGGATGGATCCTGTACCCGACTGAGGGTGTACATCAGCGGACAGGGGCGCAGGGCTCGAGAAATCTTCCTGTCTCCTCCCCTACCTGCTGCATTCAAGTTTGGGCGCCAATCTGGTTGTGTTTGAGCGCCATTTTCCTGATACTGTGTATCTGGCGAAATTTTGGTCAACCATGTAATTAATTGCTGAGCACCTACCTGGCTGTTATAAGCAGGTGGTCTTGCTCATTTGAGAGGTTGTTGAAAGTTGATGATTTTGGCTCTGTAATGCATAACAAGCTGATCTGGTTGCTCTGTACAGCTTACCTGTGAGTTTATGTATCTCTTGTTGTTTGTTTTTGGCATGAACCCACTGATTTCATGATTAAACTTATATGAGAAATGCTGTTTGGCATGTGTTGTGTTAATTCTGTCTCCAGTATTGCATGTATTCTTCTTCTGAATCTGGATGTTTGGTAATGTTTAGATTCTAGAGCATAGAATTCCTATGTTGACTGTCTAATCTTTTAACTTCTACTCAAGGGGTAGATTAAACTGTTTTCAGGTTGAACATTGGGAAGGGTATACTGCAGTAGGGATACCATAAGTAGAGATAACCTAACACTTTGTATTGGGAGATACCTGTAAGGCAGGTATCACATATATCCCCTTGAAATCCAGTTTTAGTTGTTCACGCTGATCATTCACAGGTGTATGTCTACTGACTCCAGGCCCTGGATAGGCACCAATCATGCTTTGTTTTGTGTTATAACCATATCCAGCTTTGCATCCACACTTAAACTCCAAAGCAAAATCTAAAACCAACATTAGGACATTAGAGTTAGTTTTAGGAACCTCAGTCCTCTGTCTACAACTGCAAATAGGCCCAAAGCTAGCCCCTTTGCCCTTATCTTTCAGTTTTGGTCTACTCACAGGAGGACTCATCTGCTTTCTGTCAACATCCCAGCCTTGCATGCATATCCTCATGGATGTTGAGTAGGGAATACCCCCCTAGGTCTTGCAGAGCCTGAAGAAGAAGAGGAGATAAAATATAGAGTCTATCTCCTACACTGTTGACCCCCTGGCCCAGAGATCCTGTTGATCACTGATGGCTACCTTGTAGGGAAATCTGGGAATAAGCATCCAGTCTGGGAAAAAGTCAACAGAGTCTTCCACTCTCATTCAAGCAAATCAAGAGTTATGTCAAGAGTATAATCTAGAGCATGTGGAAATATCAACCCTTTATCTAAAATAAGATCAAAGCACCTCCATCCAACCCATCCATAATCTATATCTTTTCTATGATCAAGATAATATCCATGATCAAGTTCCTAACCAGGAGCAAGCGAGCGAAGTTCAACCCATCCACAACCTTTATGTTTTCTATGATCAAGATATTATCCATGATTATGAGCCTACCCATGAGAAAATTGATCCTATCCATAATCCCACAACTATCCATGAACAAGCTATCCACACTACTCCCATCCTTCCTCCACCTAATCTTATCCATGATCCAACAACTTCCACTTCCATTGATGAGACACTTGACTCCCAAGCACCCATATATGATCAAACAAATAACATGGCTCTTAATGAGTATAATGATGATCAAGATCTTATTGATACTTTGTCCTCCAAAATTGACCATATTGCAAATCTATCATATGCCCTTGGTCTTACCACCTTCAACCATGAATGTTCCTCCTTAAGAGAGCAACAACCATTATCTACCACCTCACCTTCCCCATCAAATAATGAGCTCGCATCTAGTGTCCAAATCTCCCATAATCCCATTGTCCACCGCATACTCCAACAAATGAACTATCAAGGTAAAGGCTTAGGCCTTCATGAACAAGGTATTTTGGAACCCATCCATGTCCAAGTCCTTCCACAATCATATGGCCTTGGTTATATTCCCCAAGAAAAGCAATCTCAAGATGTTGATACTTCCTCCATGCCTCTTAAATCCACTTGTTTCCATCATAAACCATATCATATCCCCAAAACGTATGTTGCCATTCCTCATCCATCATCCTACAAATCCCAAAAGCATGTGACCATACACCTTCCTCCATCCAATTTACCTCCATTGCTTCCAACTCCTAATATCCCTCCATCCACTCTACCTCCACTTATCCCAATGCCTAATATCCTTATAATCCAATCCCCTTATCCATTTATCAACAAATGCGTTTTTAATCCCTCCATCTATAAATCCCCTCATTTTCCTACCCGTGATCAACAAATGCACACATCGACCAAACATGAAGCTTCCACCAAGTCCATGGAATTCACAAATAAAGTGTTGGATGCCTCTACCTATAAAGTAAAAACTCCTAAAAATACTTATGCCTTAGGGCATAAATGCAAAGAGTCCAAGCTAAATCTATCCAAAAGGCTACCCAAGCCCTTAATTTCACAAAAAAAGTCTAAAAATAAAATGGTTTGGGTCCCTAAGCAAAAAAAATCAAGTCAAATGAAGTATCCACATCCCAAATATCCCAAAAATCCCATTTCCTCCAAAAATCTCAAATTCCCTCATCCCAAAATTCCCAAAAATCCCACTTCATCCAAAAATCCCAACTTCCTCAATCCCATAAATCCCAATGCAAAAATCATAAAACTCCTAAGCTTGTGTGGGTACCTAAAATCCTACATAGACCAACCCCTAAGCAAACAAGTCCATTACTTCCTACACATCCTTCTACTCAAAAGCTTCAATGTTTATCACGGTGTGTGCAATTGTTGGTCTCAGTTCTTTTCCATTCCACAACATTTACACATACCTCTGTATCCCATCTTTCATCCATTATCCCACATATTTCACCCATCATATCCCTATGGTCCATGCTTTTCGATATCCACATCATAATCCACTATCCTTCCATCCATAATCCATGTCATAATCCACTATCTCCCATCCATCCTTGCATAATCCTTCCATACATAATCCACATCATAATCCATTATCCACATACCTCCATCTCCCTCTCATGCAATCTCCTACCAACATCTATGACCATAATGACATTTGACATGGTCCATGTGTCATCAATCTTTAAATGGAGCTATCACCTTTCTTGGAAGTAGATGCTTGAGTTCTTCATATCCATATCTATCTATTCCATCAAAGTATTCCAAAAAAAAATAAAATCAAATAGTAAAGAGAAATCCCTTCATCCAATGGTAAAAACCTGGTAAAAAAACATATTGGATAAGTACCATTATGAAAACCTGACAAATAGGCATCATGTGTAGTTTGACTATCTATGTGTCTTACACTTGGGGGCACGTTGTCTCATCCAACCTATCTTTTCCTCCTATCATTTCCTTCCTATCTACCTCATCATATCTTACCATCCTTAGCCATTATACCAACATACCTATCCCATCTATCCATCAATCCTCCCTTCCTCCTTTTGATCTTGATAAAGAAATAGGGGCAAAATATTGAAAAATGCCTTAGAAAATATCTTGATATACCTCATCCTTTTCAACGAATATAATCATCATCTCGTCCTAAGTCAACCAATCTAATCATCCTCTTGTCCTAAGTTTTGTCATGTAAAATCCTACGCATCCTACCTAAGATGGGACATGTTATTCCTATGCGGCATAGTCTTTGGAGATCACATCCTAGCTCACTTATGCAACATCCATCCATTCCATCCACAATTGTCCATCCCTCTATCATGAGCTTTCCATCCCACACACTATCCCCTACCCTTTTATCCATCCCATTTATTATCACCCATCCTTTTGTCCACTTATCTAATCCCATCTTTCTCCTTGCATCTAGACTTGGTTTTCCCTTGTCATCGATATCTAGTACTAAGGATAACCAAATACAATACCATGCCACCCAAAACATTTCAAAATCTAGAAAATCCCAAAAGCATTAAAAAATCTAGAAAATCCCAAAAACATTCAAAAATCCAAAAAATCCCAAACACATTCAAAAATCTAGAAATCCCAAAAACATTCAAAAAATCTAGAAAATTCCCAAAAACAATCATAAATCATCACCTTCATCCCAATCCATCTAACACTTCCATCGTTCTCATCTTCCATCTATCACAATCCATCCTATCACCCCAACTTGACTAACTCAAGTAGAAAATGAACTATGCATCCTTTGAAAGCTCAAGTCCTTTTATCAAACTTGAAGCAAAAATGACTACTCATGAAGCCATATGTTGTCCTACATACCACTTGCCACATCTACTACAACAATCCATCTATATCCTAGATCAGATCAACAGCCTTTAACGGATATATCTTTCCTACAATAAGGCTTTATCTACCCTATCAACCCTGAGCAACCTCTTTGGCAAGAGAATATGTTTGTTGTATGTTTACTTTGTAAGTCAATCAATTTTCTTTTCAGTTTATCTTGTGTCCCTTTTAAAATGCACATTCAAAACTACCTTGATCTTTCTATATCTTGGTATGTGGCGATACTAAATAAACTAGGGCATAGTCTTTGCTTTTGTATGCTGTGTTTGAGGGATGATTTTTATTCTCCTATTAGGTCTAATATCTATCTTGTGTGTGAAGGGATTAGAATCTTGCATATCAATATCTTTTACATCTAAGGATCTGCAAAGACCTTCTTTGTATTAAGACTATTCTACGCTAAAACTATTTTCCATTCACTTATTCGACAAGGTTCTATTATACGTAGTAGTAATAAACTCAAACCATTTGTTTGTAGAGTCAATTGTCTTATGCATTGGATACATGGTCACCCTGGTTCTTATACCTTGGTGAATAATATCCTTATGCTATATCAAATAAAGGATTGCTCTATTATACATATTAGCGTAACTTCTCCCATTCAATTATTTATTCTATCCTCATCATTTCATTATCATCCCATCATCTATCCTTTTATCTTCTCTATTTTTCTCTATGTTGTTCTCCATCTTCTATCTCCTTATTTTCTTCATATCCATTCATTTCGAGAGTACACCCGTATTCTTCCAATTCGTCTGTCCTCTTGAGGGGGTGTCATTCAACCTATTAATTAATCTACTAGGTACTTCTTCTACCCGACTAGGGCATCATCATTTCTAATCCAATCATATTATTCCTCTAAACCAATATCTTCTTCTATCCAACATAGCATTATGTTTTAAACTTCTTTGAAATGACGTTACTTTGCAACACCATCTCAAAGAGGGGCAAAATATAGACACCTAAAATTGACTCGTTCCACATCAAGCTTTCATCTATCATACTTCATTAATAAATAATTCTTAATTATTTGATTAAGTTCATCTATTGATCCTCCATGTTAATTAAATAATCTTGATTATTTAATTAATTTGATTTATCCTCCATGTTAATTAAATATTCCTAATTATTTAATTAATTCAATTTTATCCTCCATGTTAATTAAATAATTCCAATTATTTAATTAAATCATTTTTATTCCTCTAAATTAATTAAATAATCCAAGTTATTTAATTAAATCAGTATTTGTCCAATTTAAATAAATAAAATCAAAATTATTTATTTAAATATTCAAATTTCCCTCCACTTTAAATAAATTCAAAAATATTTATTTAAATAATCTATTTCCTCCAAATTGAATTAAAATTAATATTTAATTCAATTATCCCATGTGCACATGAAAATAGATAATTATTTATTTAATTTCCCATTTATCCTCACCCACCATAAATTCCTCCAATCAAAATCAGTTAATAGTCAATCAAAAGAGCTAACTCATCAATCAAATCAGGTTAGTCAATCTAGTTAACTTGTCAATCAATTCAGTTGACTAGTCAATCAATTCAATTCACTGATCAATCAACTTAGTCATCTGATCAATCAATTTAGTCAACTGCCTAATCAGATCTGTTAACTTCCTTGATGCATGAGAGGACTTGGACACTTGTCCTTCTCTCATTCACGCACATTCTCTCAACCATCCTCAACCATTGATCTTTCTGATCATTCTCAATCGTAGATCTGTTGTCTCACAGGTCTATAAAAGAAACCTCTTTCTCCATTTTTGATGATCTCTCATTTAAGTAAACTTATGTTGTCATTTTCATTCCTTGAGAGATCAAATTCACATTACAATTATAGAGCAGTCCACATAAAAAAGCAAGGAGCAATCAATTGAATTAGGGTGCATTTCAATTCACTCAATCGGTGTAGGCAATTTGTATGTGCAAAAGGAAGGTAACTTGTACTTGATTTTGTTCATCTTTTGTTTATGTTTTCATATCTGATTTTCACCTATCACACTTATTATATGTTTTATAAAGCATATACCATTTAATAATTAATAATCTAATAGTTTATTGTTTCTCACTTAGTATCAATCAAATTAGAAATTCATCAAATAGATTCTTTATCATTCTCTTTTGATAAAATGGATCTTGCATGATAAGTGTCACAACTAAGATTAGCTTGTAACACACGTAGGGTTGCTTGGCTTGAGTGAGCGGGAGTTGGGGAGAAGTGGCAAGCATTGGGAAGCAGTTGAGTGATGGGAAGCGGTGGCAGGCAGAGCATTGGAAGGTGCCAAACTTGCAACACAAGGGCAAACACAATTTTGCCCTGCAAGGTGAGGTGGAGACTGGGGGCAGGGGTTTTGATCCCCTTTCTCTAGGCTTTACTAAGCACCATTCTTTTGATTCTCTCCACACGGGGCCACTGGAACTTAAGAAGCGAAACTACAAACTATGCAAGAATTCAACGAATCATTTCCATACTTGTAGTAGCTTTTGCGAGGAATAAATCTTAAATTTCAATCCATCAGTTGATCTAGGATTTGTCTCTCTAAATGTGGCTCCCTCTGCATTGATTAGGAAGTATACTTCTCTTTCTCCGTATCCCCTTCCCCCTCCATTGGTTTCTAATTTTGTTTCGTGCTCATCCTTGTTTTTGGGCAATACTAAGGTGGATCTGGCATCTGAGCTGGTTGATTTCCATATCTCTAATGAATGCATTATGGAGGCATCCTCAGACTTCGGTTCATGGGCTTTGGTTTTCATATCTGTGGGGAGGCAACCTACTCTAGATAAATTTGATGCCTGGTGCAAGAGCTCTTGGGGCAACTTGGTTGCCCATTCTGTGGAGTTGCTAAATTTCGGTTTCCTTCTTATCACCTTTCAAAGTTCTGAGGATTGTAGGTTTGTTCTAGATAATGGTCCATGGTTTTTTAGCAAATCTGGTTTATTTATGACCCCTTGGACCCCTTTCTTCAATCCTGAAAATGCTCAAATTTCTTCCATTCTGATCTGGCTGCACCTATACAATCTGTGTTTGGTATTGCGATATTCAAGGCTCATTGAATCCCTCATCAATCAGATTGGTACCTTCATCAAAGTCAAGGTTGGGTCTACCCCCAGACATTACATTAGAGTTTGTGCCCTAATTGATATTGCCAGGCCACTACCTCACATGGTCCGCATCAACTCTTCTCTTGGCTCTTGGTTGCAATATATAAATTTTGAAGGGCATCCTGAGCACTGCTTCAGGTGTAACCAACTCGGACATAAGATTGTTGGTTTCCAATCTAAAACTCTTAATGGCCGATAGGCCCTTAATCTCAAAAGATGGGTCTGCGAGTAGGGTATTCTCGATGTAGATTTCATTTGGAGAAAACATGGTATGTTCTTGGATCATCACTCCTCACCCCCCTCAGATAGCAGGGCTGCTATTCAAGGTTCTGAGAGCTTAGGCTGTCTAATTGTTCAGGCTGTGGATGTCATGATATGCAGGAGCATTTTGAATCGGATCTGCAGGATAATTTTGTGGCTTCAGAGGATGAGGAGCTTTGGATGGCTCTTTCAGAGGATCACGATCTTCTTTTGGATTAGGTGGATGTCCTAGCTTGCTCAGATATCCATTCCATATCCCTGACAACAAGTAAGCTTTCAAAGCCAAATTTGGGCAAGAGCGGCAAGCGTAGGGGAAGAAAATCTAAAGCAAAAAAACTAAGGATGGATGCCTTGGATGCTATAGATGATGGCACTCAATGGACTATGGAAGCACTCCTCACTAGAAGCAAATGAAAACAAAATAAAGGCTAAATTTTTTAGCTCACATAGTTTGGTTGAGATGGTTTCCTCAATAGTAGTGTTGGTCTTTGTAGGAGTGTCTTTGAAGTTTTAATCTCTGTCTTTCTCTGCTCCTCATTTTTGGGTCTGAAGCTTTCTTCTTTTTTGGTTGATTAAGCTATATGGGTGTGGGCTCTCAACCCATAGCTTACGGATAAAAAAATCTAATAGTTTATTAGATTATTAATTATTTATAAATTTGGTAGTTTTGAATAGGTGTGGCAAATATCCTTTCAATATTTTGCCACCCCTTCTCCTATATTTAAGGAGATTCTCTACCATTGAGAAGCAATTCATTTTTTAGAGGTTTGGTAAGATAGTGAACTTTATCACTCTACACAGAATATTTATTGTTGGTCATTTGGAAGTGAGGATAAATGATATCCTCGAGCTCTATCTATAATTGTATAGACAATTTTTAAGTGTTTTATAATAGAATAATGTTTTATGGGAATTTTTATCCAAAAGGTTTTCTCCATTTATATATTGTATGATGGGTTAAACATATGCATCATGTAATTCTCATTCCATTTACTTTAGATTTTATTTGTAATCATTAGTAACCTAAGATCTTAATTTCTGACATGGTATCATAGTGGGTTAGATTATACTAATCATTTTTACAGGTTATACTAGAAGACATGTAGAACTTGAGGAGTATGATTGCAGAGTGATTTTGTGTTATATATGAAAAGTGGGAAGATGGTGGATAGTGTTTAGGTCTATCAAATCAAAGCCTTCTTTCACACTAACACTCAAGGACAACAAATGAGCCAAGTCACTACATATGAAGAGGACTCAACTACAGGTTGGTGTACTCAGGAATGATATGGAAAGATTGATTAGATTGAAAGATTTGTTAAATCCTAATTTGAACAAGCCTCAAACCCTAATTATAATGCAATCAGGTACAGATGAATAAACTACTACAGATCACTAGACAAGAAGACACCTAGGAAGGATCAAAAACTTATCAGAAGTTGGATTTCTGGAAGCGAAGACTTTGTGAACTATGAGGTGGGCACCCAATTCTGATAGGGCAATATTTCTAAAGATCTAAAATTGTGAGCAGTGTTGGATGATGTTCAACTCTTGAGTTCAGGATAAATCCTGTCAAGAGGACTACGGGGCAGGTGCCCTAGTCTAGTAGGGTAGAATTATAGTAACTTTTCTCTAGATCATGAATCCTTATCCTCTAAATTGCTTCTTTATACCCGCACTTCGCCAAATCTCACACTTGCAACCTACAATCACAAAGAGAGGGGTTTGGGGGTTGTGGTGTTTAGGAGATTGCCTCGGTCAAGCCCCAGAATGGCATTCAAGTCTTCCAACAACGTTGTTAGATAGAGTGTGTGCCCAAGGGAAGATAGAGGCCAAAGCAATGATGAAATAAAATGATTGAAGAAAACATAGATGTCACCTTAGAGGTGAAGCCCTCACGGAGATGAAGATCTTTCAAATCATGAGGAGATGGATTGATGAAGCCAAATCTACAACAAACAAACACAATAACAACATAATTTTGCTCTGCAATACAATGAATGCCTTGAAATCCCTTATCTCAATATCACAAGTTCACATTATCCATCTAGGTGTAAAATGAAGACATAAACTCACATATATATATGCTTTCCCACTAACATTCATAATTCAAATTGAAAAGATTGACAAAGGGAAACCTTTTTAAGGGTCCTATGCTGACATATTTAAATTTGGGTCTCGACAAATCAGCCTGGACTTGGGCATGAGTGCCCAAGTCCCAAGGCCAATTTGGGTCTTGATTAGGCATTTAGATTGGGCCCCTAAGTCCCATTTGACATGGGTTTTGGGGGAAATTGATCCGAGATAAGTATTAAGCATGTAAAGTGTAAACACAAGGACCAAGGAGCTAAACTAGGAGGTAAAAAGGCATAGGGATACTTTTTACTCCATAACATTTTAAGCATCACCATGTTTATAAGTTTTATGAACATTACCAACTTTATCTTTTTGAAATTCATTTGAGCATTGTTTATCTTTAATTTCAAGAATAAAATTCAAACTTCTATTGTGAAGCAAATTTGAACATTCCCCATTTAAAAAAAATTAAAATAGTGATCCAAGCTTATGTTATGGGGTACTTTCAACCTTCACCTATGTCCATAGTGTCCTTTCTTCTAACCATCGATTCATTACTTTATCTTCTTCAAATACAATAGAAGGATATTTTAAATGTTGTGTCTCTAATGGCCTTGTTTAAAGAAACGAGGATAGTCAGAGTGATAGATTATCTAGGCATAATCTATAGAAGAAGAATGACGATCAACAAGGAGATTGAGAGCAACAACCAAAATTAGTCGGGGGCGACTTGTTGGTTCCTTTGTTTTTTTGCAATCTGTTGTGACTGTGGGTCCCATAGACTGATTTGGTCTCATGGACGTCATTAAAAAATTTCATTTCACCTAGTTTCATTTGGTAATAAGTATAATAATGGTGTCACCAATAAAGTAGCAGATATTCCTAGTTGTGCTTTTGTACAACACTAATTACAATTCAACTATCCCACATTTGACTTAGCAATGCCATTTCCCTTAATTAAGCCATCAAAGCCATGGCCAAAGAAACAAAATTAAATATAGGGGGCTCGACAGTTACTATGCATCAAAATTCAAGAATAAATTGTATAATACATGATTTGAAGGACTATAAGATCTTCAATACACCATCACAATCTTGTCATTACTAAAATAGGACTAGGACTTGGAAGTTGAAGCACATATGAATTATAAGGATATCCTTGGATTGTAATGGGCAACAACACCATCTGAATCTCAATCTATTGATAATCTCCTCGAATTGTAGTGAATCATCGGGAATAGCAAGAAGCCCCGAGTCATAATCAAAGCCGAATTCCATGAATACAGATTGCTTCAAATAATCCACTGGAATAATAAATATTATGACTATGCCTATGGTTAGTAATTATGGCTTTTCACCCACCATCTGGGTCTTTTCAACTATTTCTTCTCGCTGGCCACTTTTTCTTAAATGATGGTTGTTGGAACGCTTCCTTGTAGGCTAGCGTGGTTGTTGTTGGTTGTTGTGCCTTCTTGCCCTTTATGGGCCTCCTATGTACTTTCTATTTGGTTTTTAATATATTTGATATGGGTGCTCTACACTTTTTTCTTTTAAAAAAAAGAACAAATCACCTCTACTGCCGATCCTCCTTGGTAGCGTAAACCACCAGGTGGCCTTCCAAAACAAAACTTTCTAAGCACTATCTTCCGCTCTAGTGCTCCTCTTCCTCCTCTTGGCCAATAGAGTGGTGGCATAGTTTGAATGAGAGAATTCATTAGACTTCCCAACCTCTGCAACTTCTATCACATTTGCATTATTTATTTGTTATACGAGGCTTAAGGTTTTATTCTCGCTACTTAGTGTTGGTTTGCACTAATGGGGGATTCAATGTAATTAGCAACCCTTTATCCACACAAGTACTCCCTTTGACATTTTATGTTCCACTTAAACTACAACTTCATGTAGCACCATTTAGATGGTTAGTTAAAAGAAATTTGAGAACTATGAATTCATTTAATTAGATTCTACCATAACCCTTAGAAATTAAGAAGCATAACACCTTGCCTGGGCTTAAGAGAACTAGAATCAATATTTACTAGACTATTATTATTAGTCATAATTCTTATAGTTAGTGATGTTTTTAGTACCATATGTTGATTAATTACGATCAATTATAAAATCCCATTATCAATCACAAGGTCAAACCATAAGGTCTTTAATTATATGCACTTGGTACTATTAGTGATGACATTAACATTACTAGAATTAATTTTCTACCTTGGTACTAACTCCCTTGGTTATGATCATTTCCACCTAACTAGATATATAAAATTCTTAGTTATATCATTTATTAATGACCTTCCTAGTGGTTTACTAATAATATTACTAGTGGTTTACTAATATACTTCAAAGTATTTTTTTCATTTTTTAATGTACATTACTGAAGTAAAAAATTAGAATTTCAGGAAACAAAGCCATGGAAAAACAATCATCTAACATTGAAAAGACACAAATTTCAATAGTATAAGTATTTGCATCGATAAGAACAAGTAGGTCACATGTACAATGGTGATAAACAATATAGCTCTACAATATTTGCATTGTGATAGAGATTGTAAGTTCTAAGAATCCTCTTAATGACATTAAACTCTCTTAAATGAACAATTCATTTGTCTATAGACAAATCACAACCTGAGAATGCTTGACTTCGAGGAAAACTTCATGGTTAAAAGTTCTCAAGACATAGCATTACTAGGATGGATGTCCTCCTAGGAAGTTTTGATGCTTCGCCCTAGTGAACATCACCTAGATGCAATGAGTGTTTAGTGGAACATTCATGCACATGAAAGATAAGTTCTTTTAAATCACCACTAATGAAATATTGGCTATGAGCATTACCTAGATGTAATGACTACTCGAGTAGACTATCCATGGTCATAAGGGATGAGGTTAAGCACTACTCCTTTGATGATTAAAGAATGATTACATGTTTAGCAGACATTGAGTATAACTTTCTAATTGTTCTTTTTAGTATGTGAATAAAAAAGTGTATGACAACAGATATGTATGCATAAATAATAGTAAACAACAGTACTAGAACACAATGCTAGTGCATATCTTTAAGATTCAATTCTTATAGATATTCTAATGGGGCAATATTATTTGAAACTATACCAAAAATATAAAATAAAATGAAAAAATATTAGATCCACAATTTGTTTTCACATTCTAAACAAATATATCCCAAAATAATCGACTTGGCAAATGCACAAAGAACGTAGAAATGTTCAAGAAAAAAGTGGATAATCTAAAGTAGTCTCCTCTCCCTTTCATGCTAGATAAGTTCTTTTGTAATTAATATTACAAACAACAATGTCATGTCTCCTTTTTCTAATTAAGCTAAGGAAATGATTAAAATAATACTTAAGTTATCCATATGACTTTTATTTTATAACATCATTTAAAAAGGGCAACTTAATATTATTACTTTAAAAGAAGGGTCCAATGTAATAAAGTGTTTTTAAAAAGAGGGCCTAAAGTTATGTTGTAAAGTCTCGCTAGGACTGGGGTCTAAAAAGTGATGTAGATTTCTAGACACTTTATGAATTAAGTTTTGCAGGGAAAGGGGAAAAAGAAAAAGAATATTGTATTCCCTCAAAGAGCCTATAAAAGGAGGAGTTGGGCATTGCAGAAGATCATCCATTTCCATTTGAAATAACATCCTTGTTTTTTAGATTGAGCCTGCATGTTTATCTTTCTGCCTAAGGATGACAACTCTTTTGGTAAATGGGTTCGAGGATAAAAACCCTCCTATTCATATGAGTAATCCCACTTGGGCATTATTTGTGTGCTACAAAGGTTGGATTTGGGGATGAAAACCCTCATCTCGATTAGAGTGATTCCATTCAGGGGTCACCAATGTGCTCAAAGTTTGCATTTAATTTCTAATTTTAGATTGGTATTTGAAGATTTAGGAGATTTTCTATATGTTGAAGATTTGCAATTATATTCTAGATTGGTGATGATTGCACAATAAATCTTATAGATATCTAGGTGATTTACTTATGAATACTAGATTTCCATATTACATGTGGGTATTACCTTGGTCATACATCTAATAAACCCAACCTTACTAATGTATACATTGCAAAATATGGAAAAAAGAAGTATTTAATATTTAAAGTTGTTGTACAAACTTAGGATCTTGTTGTACTCCTTGAAGGAGCTACCATACACTTTAGAGGTGAATGCAAAGTAATAAAGTTGCACATCATATCATCTAAGGGATCAAAACATATTCTATTTGTATCGTAGTACTCCCAAAAGAGGAGACAAAGTCTGACATGCTCTAAATTTTGGTATGCCTCAGCAAAAAATGACAAATTTGATACTTTTGTACAAGTTAATTAGTAGCCTTTTTTCTCTTGGGGTCATCCCACAATAATAGGTTACACTTTTTTGGCCAAACTTGACATTGAAATTAACATTTTGAACTAAATCTTCACTTTCTGACACCTATAGCCGCTAAACTGTTAGGAATTTGAAGATGATGCGAACTAGTGATTTGTGAAATTTTGTTTATAGATTCTAAATATATATATTTTTTTAAAATTGGAGTTAAATTGTAATTTTTTTGCATCCCATTTGATAACTAGTTTTTAATAGTAAACAACATTTTTTTAAAGTGATGTGTATTCTATAGCACATAACTTTTTTTCTATAAAGGACAAAATTTTGATTCTTTTGAATTTAGATTGGTAACACTGATATATAGGGCATGCATTTGGTTTCATAATGTTTTGTTGAATTTTTTTTTTTAATTAAGTTTTGAAGTCAAACCAATTATAATTTAGACATAGGCGTATTCCATAAAACATAACTTTTTCTATACGTATCGAAACTCTTTTTTTTTTGGTTGAAACAAGGACATCAATACCTAGGGCATAGATATTTTTCAGAATTTTTTTTCACTAATTTACTAATTTTCCATGTGTGTAGAACAGAGAACTTGATGTTCAGTGAAAACCCTACATTCACAAGAAATAAAAAATGAATATAATAATCAAATTAAATATATTTAAAATTATACTTTTTGGAAGCTTATAATAAGGACTACATACAAGTACAAAACATAAATTTTAAATGAATTTATTTGATCCCCCAAAAGGTAAATCAAAAGTGGTTTTTTATCAACATTTTGATAGGTGTAGAGGAGACTCCATTATAGGTATGGTTTAAAACTAGAGGGTTTCTATCCAAGGGGGTTTGAATCTAAGGGGGTTTGATCAAACCCTCTTCAATTAAAATCCTTTAAATGGAGCCTTTCAAGGCTTAAATAATTATATTTTCTAAAAATATGTGATTTCAACAAAAATTATTATATTGTTGTACCCTTTATCAATCAATAAATTCATCTTATCATCTTTTTGCAGTCAGTTTGGTTTGACCGTATACATCAATGGAAGGACTATACATCTTCTCTAGGTATTATATCCCAGTAGGGACAATCTCTGATGTGTTGCCGAGTTTGATTATGTTTGCATCTTTTTCCTAAGTCTATCATATATTGCTATGGATGAGTGTTTGGTTTATTTTACAGCCTATGTATGAATGCAGTGATAATATATATACCAACCATACACATCCCTTAAGGAATTACAACTTGTTTATGGACAATCTTGGTTGCCATACCTTTCATGATTCTGTTTGTACCTTTGTTGATTATTCAACTATTCAAGGATTTAGAAGAATTAATTTTTAGTCTTCAAGTTGCAATTTATATTTAAGAAGGTATTAATCATTTTCAATTGTTGCATTTTGTTCTAGACTAGTCATACACATATTTATGGATGTCATACACTTTGAGGACTACTGCAATCTATTTTTTGTTATCATTTTATATCTCTAATTTATAGTCATATTGCTATTTTTGAATAATTTATTACTGCTAATATCATATATATTTATTAATATTGCAATATTGCTTGATTGTAAAGCACTAGTCGATTCTCTTCTCTAGTCTATAACAGTTTATAAGCTCAAAAGGCTATGTCGCTAGTTTATGTTTGATTTCAATATTCATGTTATATTGTTTAATTGTGTAAAAATAGATGGTGCTTTGCAAGTTAAAATAGAGTGTTTCGGTTTGGATGACAATGCCACCAAGACACTAGATACTTTCATTTTCAATTATTGCATCCATTTAGATTATGTAGCTTGCCACCACATAGAGCCCCAATCACCATATCCTCTCACCTTGCCCACATTAGGATCTTGGTGATCTAAAAGTGTGAGGGTTTATGCATTTGTATTATAAATCTGTAAAAATCCAAAAAAATAGTTTAGGGCATTACAAACAACTAATAAGTTTCAAGATTTTATCCAACTTACATCTATCATCTAGGTTGATGAGGACATTTTGGGGATTGATTCAATCTTTTTGCTCAAAGCATTTTTTTAGTTACTATATTTTCTTCTCTCTTGAGTTTTACTTTAGCTTACATTTTTATGAGCTTTGTGTATTTTCTAAAACCTCTAATATTCTAGGTATAAAGCACCTACTTATAATGGGTAGTTGCTGCCTTAAAAAAATTATCTAAGAAGAAAACATGGAAAGGATAACTCTCTCGTTACTATATGTTTAGTAGGATGACTATTTTTTCCTTGAAGAAACATGGCAAATCATACATACTTATGTTTATGAAAATCCCATATGATCTCATTGACTACAAAAATCAAATCATTTCATTTTAAGTATTGTCACATCATTATAGCTATATCATATGCAATTGACTTACCTATTATTGAATTAATTATTAGAGATAACAAATTTAAGTTTGTTTTGTCATTCAAATTAACTATATTCTAGGATCAATTACAAGTATCTCAAAACAAAGTATGCACTTAAGAAATGTAATATGATCAATCTAGTTGTCATTAAGAATGGTATTTAATTAAATCCTAAATTATCATATAAAAAGACCAAACTTACCTCATAAGAATTTTGATTTATCTTACCATATTTAGACTAGATAACACCTATATACAATAGGTATTACATCTAGATTTTTGTGGAATACTATATGATCATTGAAAAATGACAAATGAACATTAAAACAATATTGAAGGTATTATTAATTATGATCTTTATTATTCCTACACAAAAAATAAAATTTATTTAGTTATTATGTTATTGAATATGTTGGTTATCCTAATTATAGGAAATCTACTTTAGGCTATGTCTTCAAAATATGGTGCAAGTGCTATCGTATGGATGAAGTAATACTTAAAATAACAATATCCTATGGATCTTTAATCTATAGAGGTTGAATACAAAAATAATTGCAAAAGAACCAATGGGTAAGTGCATAGAGTTGTGGGACCAAAAAGTCACCACTTGGCTTTTTGGTCCCATGCAAGGAAAAATGCGAGTGTGTTATAACGCACTCGCGTTATGCTCTGCTAAAAAGTAAAAAATAAAAAGCCAAAACAAAAAGTCGTGCCTCAGTTCTACATTTGGCAAGTAAAAAATAGGTTTTAGAGTGCAAGCCTGTTAGAAGGAGGAATCAAGCAATTTCTAAGTGTAATCGACATTTTCACCATGCTACCTTGCCAATCCCGCTCTCGAGGATGTCATGAACAAAATGTAGAGGGTGTAGCAGCCGAAGAAGGTAGGGTTTAATTGATTTTTGTGAGTTTGAAAAGAAATTTTTACTTTTGTAAATAGTTGATTGGTTTTTTATGTTGAATTTACAATCAATAACACACCACAAAACACTAATCCAACAGAGGAGGGTGAAAACAACCTCCAAAACCTTCAAAACCTTCAAAACCCTCAAAACCCCCCACCTTCACGTCCTCACCATAAAAGAGACACACACGAAAAACTATTTAGGGCAAATTGAAGAAAACAAAAAACATCTTCAAACCCTAATTGAAACGTTAAATAGTCCAAGTGCAAGCACCGATCGTAGGAGGGCCCTTGCCAAGTCATTAGAGGTGATTATTTTTCACATTGAATCGGTGACAAACCAAATCACCAAATGGAATGGACTATAGGGAGAGGAGTCGGTAATACTATGCTGACAAATTGTCTTACCAACAAGTGAAGGGCAAAAAAATTACAAAATCTGCATTATATTCACAAATTATCAATACTAAAACTAGCCAAACATTAGAAGAGACTTGAAAATGCTTCTTGATTCATTGGTGCAGGAACAAAGATATATCCCAAAACTTTTGGGATAGATGGTACATGGTCTTTGATGAGCATCCATGTAATAACAATGAGGTTCCACAATATTTCTTGAGGAAACTCTATTGTGAGTTTGTCCTTAAGGAGATTCCTAATTATTTTGACATTCAAGTTCTAGGGCAGAGGTGGTGGATCTATCCAAGATAGAGAGGGGGCACAACGAGACCAAAACCATGTACCTAGACCTCTCATGAGACCAACACGTGTCTCACTCCCTTCGACTTTCAAGGAGAGTGTTGAGGTGGAGACACTGCATTCATTGAGTTCTCTGATGCAGTCTCTAGCACAACACAGTGATGATCTTACCCAGGCTGATGAGGGTGAGAGAAGAAGGTGTCATTTGTCCCCACATTTTTGTAGTTCATGTGGGAACTTTTTTTATTATGGGATGTAAGACTCTCGATAGGATGCTATGACGCGTGGGCAGCAACCAGTGATAGAGACATCCATATCAGATGATATTATTCTCACAGATCTGATGTCTTACAACATATGTTTGGTATTGCCTCCTAGGTAATTTTTTACAAGGTTCATCTTGATTTAATATATTTGTATTTGAATTTTTTAATTAATTTTATATGACTATCTATATTATAAGTCAAAATTAATATATGTAATTATTTGCGCTATGAAATTCCAGGGTCATAGTCTTCATCCTACCTCTATTAATTGTCCAATGACAGGTTATGAGAGAAGGTTGAGTCAACAAGTATGTAATTTATCACATGATCGTAAATATAGTACATATATCAATGGTAATCTTATTTAGTGACAATTTGATAATTTCAACAGGGAGCTTCACTAGCACCTCCATGATTTCCTTGGTCCCCTGGACGAAGAACCACTTTTATAGAGGTAAATTTAACCATTTGTAATCATTATGCATTTAAATAATGTTATGTATCTATTCTGGTCAAATAACCTTGAACTCTATTTTTAGATGTTGAATATGGAGACTCCTCCTCATCTTTGTTAGTCAGTGAAGGTAGGCATTGCTGCAGCTGTGTTGTTTGCAAATCCTTTGACTGAGGTATGAGCCAGTAACATTTAAATGTCATTTTGTATTTCTTGTTTTTATCTCATGTCATTTGATGTACATAAATGATATTTATGTTTAGTCAATTTTTCTTCTTGATGCTTGTCATAGGAGGTCACAACTCCAACCTGTCCAGCTGTGAATGAAGAGAGAAAAGATGATTGAGAGGGATCATTAGCTAGCGGTAAGTGATCGATTACATATGCAATGTTATATATTTCATGTTTTGTATATTAATGTGCATATTGTTTGATTGTATTAACAGGTGGAGTTGCAAAAATATCTATTGAGGAGGTCTAGTTGACGGGAGAGAGGATGAGTCACTAATTGACTCTCCATCTTCATGGCCAAGTAAGGGCCGTCAATTGTTTGATAGCAGTTCATAGCAAACTAGATTTTGGGACATTTTTTTGTATCCTAAATGGATTTGTATGCATACTTTTGTATGGTACTGATGTATATCTTTGTATATGCCTATATGGCTTTATATATAGACTAGATGTTATCTTCATAACATTATGTATATGACAATTTACATTAAATATTTAATATGATGATGAATTATCGTTATAGGAATTTGGTTTTACATGTTCCAATTGCATTTTCTTGAAAGTTTATATATCCTTTTCAAATAATCCATTTTGTGCATATCTTGCAATCATTGCATTCCCTGAGACTGTGCATTTCTTTGAGGCATCATGTCAAACAGTTCACAGTGCCTTGTCTATGCTTCCACACTTTGCATACATGTCTACAAGGGTAGTTGCAAATACAACATGTGACAAAATTTCTATATCCTTTATGCTTTGATGGCTATCCACACACTGTTTTGTAGATCCCATTTTGGCATAGGCAAGGAGGATGTTGGATAAGGTTGTGGATTTGGTTTTAGAAGTTTTTGTTGTTGTCAAAGGCAAAAATGATTATCACTAATCATAATAACAATATCAGAATATATCAGGATATATTGGAATATATCGATATATTTTAAACATATATGCTTCTATGGTCCATACCCTATGCCAAAGATCCTAATTTGGCACAAGTAGGGAGGATGATTGCAAAGGTTATGGAATTTGGTTTTACACCTGCCAATTGCATTTGCTTGAAAGTTTATAAAACCTTTTCAAAAAATCCATTTTCTGCATATCGTGCAATCATTGCATTCCATGAGATGGCATCTCTTTGAGATGTCATGCCAAACTATTCACATGCCTTGTCTATGCTTCCACACTTTGCATACATGTCTACAAGGGCAGTTGTAAATACAACATGTGACAAAATTCCTATATCCTTTATGCTTTGATGATTGTTTATACCTTGTTCTGAAGATCCCATATTGGCATAGGCAAGGAGGATGGTGGATAAGGTTGTGGAATTTGGATTTACATTCGCCAATTACATTTGCTTGAAAGTTTCTAAAGCCTTTTTGAAAAAATCCATTTTGTGCATATCTTGCAATCATTGTGTTCCATGAGACAACATTTCTTTGAGGTATCATGTCAAATAGTTTATGTGCCTTGTCCATGCTTCCACACTTTGCATACATGTATCCTAGGGTAGCTAGAACTTCAACATCTGTCAAAATTCCCATATCCTTTATGCTTTGATGGATGTCCATACCCTGTTCCGAAGATCCCATATGGGCATAGACAAGGAGGATGTTGGCTAAGGTCATGGAATTTGTCTTTACACTTGCCAATCGCATTTGCTTGAAAGTTTCTAAAGCCTTTTCAACAAATCTATTTTGCACATATCATGCAATCATTGCATTCTATGAGATGACTTCACTTTGAGGTATTCTGCCAAACAGTTCATGTGCCATGTCTATGCTTCCACATTTTGCATTCATGTCTCCGAGGGCAATTGCAAATACAACATATGACAAAATTCCTATAGCCTTCATGCTTTGATGAATGTCCATACCTTGTTCCAAAGATCTCATTTTTGTAAAAGCAGGGAGGGTGTTGGAAAAGGTTGAGGAATTTAGCTTTACACCCACTATTGCATTTGCTTGATAGTTTCTAAATCCTTTTCAATAAATCTATTTTGTGCATATCCAACAATCATTGCATTCCATGAGATGGCATCTCTTTGAGATGTTATGTCGAACAGTTCATATGCCTTGTCTATGCTTCCACATTTTGCATTCATGTCTCCGAGGGTAGTTACAACTACAACATATGACAAAATTCCTATATCCTTAATGATTTGATGGATGTCCATACCCTGTTCTTAAGATCTCGTTTTGGCACAGGTAGGGAGGGTGTTGGCAAACGTTGAGGAATTTGGGTTTACACCTGCCAATTGCATTTGCTTGAAAGTTTCTAAAGCCTTTTCAACAAATCCATTTTGTGCATATCCTGCAATCATTGCATTCCATTTTATGCACATTCATTGAGATAAGTGTTGCTATATTACATTTTGTAATTCACTATCACTATGTTTCCAATTTGATCAATGGTTGTCGGTTTGAAACATGGTTGAGTACCTGATTGTCTTTGACAATTATGTTATGGTTAAGTTCTTTATTTATTTATTTTTTTAGTTCAATTCTTCATCGTCTCAATGTAATCATTATGAAATTTGGATTCACCTTGATGCTTCATTTATTTTTTATCTTAAGGTTTAAACGAATATGACATGTTTTGAGCTCCTACACATGTGACATCATAATGATTATTTCTTAGCTAGCTATCTTATCTCTGAAATTGAATTTATGCTATGTTGTCAACATCTACTTAGGGGAGCAACCTATCCTAAGTCTAGGGTTTCTAGATTATGTGAGTTAAAACCTATGTTAAGCCTATACAGAGGAATATTCAAGGCATCCAAACATAGTTTTTTCCTAGTTTAAGCAGTGGAAGCATAATGTGTTAAGAATGAACATGTCTTTAGCAAGGGTTCCCTCTCATATGCATGATCTATGGTTTGGTCATGGTACAATGCACTATATTCTTAGGGTCTCAATTAGTTGACTATATGATTTGTCCTTTGATGGTGTTGCATTTTTCATAAGAATCTAATCCTTTTCTTTGGATTTGTGTCTTGGGTGAAAGATGGAGTACTGAGGAGAATGAATCTGATATTTGATGGTCAACAGACCATTGATCAAATCTTGATGGAATTCCCTTGTATAGTTTTTTTTAAAATTCACATCAAGATGCTAATAATGGGCATCAAGGGATTGGGATTAAAGAAGTTGGGATGTTGTTACTTTTCATGTCACCTATGATTGTCTTATATCTGCATCATTGTGCCCCTTATAACTCTTCATTCAAGATTTATAAAGACACCTATACCATCCATATAAGACTACCCAAACAATGACAACACTGTAGCATATTTTGTGTTGTGATTTCCATTAGGGTGAAGATGAAATCATTTTTTCTTCATAAGTTAATGGTTCTATTGTGAAATACTATGAATTAGGCTTAGGAAGAAAAGGGGGTAGTGGTTACCCTACAAATCCTCACTTGCCATAACCATGCTATGAAACTTTTCACTATCACTATGTCATGGTTAGTGATCATGTTATGAAAGAAGGAAGTGGTATGCAGATTCCTATTAGCATGAGGAAATCATACAAGAGTCTTTAGATCAATCTTCATGCTATATGATTGTCATAGGTCATATATAAAAGTATGGACTATTATGAGGAGATGCATGGGACTATCTCAATTTTATGAAACTCAATGTGTTTAGGACTGCTACCTTTGGATCACTAAGGCATTGTATTGTTTGAATCATGAGAGATGGTGGATGAGTGTGTCTCCATAAATTTCATCTAAGGTAAAAACAATTTAAGGTGGGCACATTAGTGTTGTCCTATTATAAAATATAAGGAGGAATGTTATGCATTCACAATACCCTAGGTCAGTTATATAGAGTTTTGCATGTTTTATTGTCCTATAATATTGATTGAGTTTTGCATGTTTCCAATAGATCACCATACTATTCCTAGGTTATTCTTCCCTTGAGAAGTCATTCCTAACTTTTGGATTAACATTTAAAAACATCATAAGATGGGATTGAATGAAGAAGAGTTGATGTATGAGTAAGAGGAGATGCTAATAATTTAAAATGCTTCCATGAAGACTAAAAGCTAGCTAACAGTCTACTAGGACAACCATAATGTTAAATATTGTCACTTTTGTGAACTTTTGACTATCATAGGAAATTGGCTCTTTGTCAAAACTAGAATAGCATGGTGTCACTAAAATGTTAGCTATGGTCATAATATTATTATCACAAATTGCCAAGTATCCAGTACTCAAATCTAAATTGAGAAGTTATGAGGAAGTTAGGGTATATAAAAATATTAAGTCACATGTGTATGAGTAGGTATATACAGAGCTATAAGAAAGATTTCAGATGTTGGTCACACGTGTAAGTGCCATTTTGAATAAGCCCTACTCTATTTGGCCTAAACATATCTTGTTTTAGTGTATTTTTGAGAATTCTTGTGTTGGGTGAGTTATTTATGCAAGGGAAGTGGTTAGAAATGTTATATATGCCTATTTACACCTTACCTATCAATCTCAGAGTTTAAATCCATGTGCAAGTCTCTGTTGTTACAGTACAGTCCCCAATAGGCCTAATTTGATTATAACAACCCACTTTTTTCCTATTCTGTACAAAACAACCCTATCTCATTTTCACATGTGTTTTATAAGGACCCAAAGGGTATCCAAATCAAGTGTAAGATTTCCATTATCAAGTGTATGAAGGAAGTTATGAAAGGAAAGGTCTCTGAAAAGGGCTACAAACTCCTAGGCCACTTACAAGGCAAGTACATGTTATACTAATCATAGAGATATGCCCATGCATGGAAAAGGTTGGTAAAGTGAATTTAAGCATACTTGAGTGTTTTTAAACCATGTGAATCTCTATAAGTTTTGCAATCAAGATTTGGTCTTGTTTTAAGGCTAGAGTGAAGCTAGTGTGAACTAGTGAGAACTTGAATTTCTTAGTTCATTGCATGAACATATCAAGTTGAGGTCATATGATGTAGTGAAGATCTCTAGACAAGATCTATATCATGAAGTTTATGAGTCATTTGAATAGACAAGGCATGATATGTTGCAAGCAAGTATTCAAGGTAAAGAGCCGAGTTGATGTGAGTAAGGCTGAGCTAGGATGGTATCACTTCTCTATGCTTCCACACTTTGCATACATGTCTCCTAAGGCAGTTTCAAATACATCATATGTCAAAATTCCTTTATCCTTTATGCTTTGATGGATGTCCATACCCTGTTTCGAAGATCCCATATGGGCATAGACAAGGAGGATGCCAGCTGAGGTTATGGAATTTCGTTTTACATGTGCCAATTGCATTTTCTTGAAAGTTTATATATCGCTTACTTTCTCATGCTAATGGATAAACTATGTTTTCATATTATAATGGATAATGCATGTGTACATGTTTTCT